>OZ012546.1:32867909-35510409 GCA_963935595.1 Schoenobius gigantellus | reverse complement strand
AATTAGGGTTTCTTTCACTAAAAAGTTTAAATAAATATTTTACAAAAAATAAAACTGACTTCAAAAACACTGAAAAGTTAAAAATAGTTTAAGAATAGTTACAGACAACATTACATTTCTATATTGAAGTCGGTGCCAAACGATGATCTCCTAGAAAGTCTTAAAATTTGGCACCGTCTTCAATAATGATGTGTGATGTTGTCTGTACCTATTCTTATATTATTTCTAACTTTTCAGTATTTTTGTAGTCCGGACGAACCCGAAGAATCGAACCCCGCCGGACGGACCTCCCGATCAACATCCGGTGGCCTCAACCACTAGACCACGGAGGTGGTAAAAATTTGAATTCTAAGACTATTAGTATAACTATCCAAGATTAGTGTATAAAAATGAGAGGTATTTTTTATTTGATGCATAATTGTTACTTTATATTTTTTAAATCCCTGCTCCTATTTAGTTTGTATGTAAAAGTATTAATTTATCTATCTAAAATAATAGATTTTTTGTTATTTATTTTTAAAAGGTCTGTTCTTGTTTAAACAATTGTAAATGTCATTTTATGTTTAGTGTTTATTTTTTTCATAAAAGGATCCATTATTGATTCACATCTCAAATGAAAATCATTTTAATTCAGTATAACACTCATCTTACAAAAAGTCATTTTCTTTAGACAGGTAAATGTAAGATAGATAAGTACTTTCATAACAAATAATAGCTCAGTCCTATAAAGTAGGACTTGGTAGGGATACCAAGTAAGTGCCTACACTATAAATTTCAAAGGAATACTGAAATAATTTACGAAACTTATCTACTAAAATATTATAAAGAAAGACGATTTGTATTTTTGTTTGTAATATATAAACTCAAAAACTAGCTCACTGGGAAGTCTCGGCGTAATTATTGTTAAAATGATTTTTAGAAATAAAGCTTTTTTTATTTATTATATTTTTTATTTTTATAAACTACTAGGCTGATTTAAAAAAAAATGTTAACTAATAGAATGCTACATTATCACTGAGTAATATAAGGTTATAAAATAATTTTTCATACGGAAAAACAAAATTCCCTCATGAAAAACGAAAATAACGAAGGCAAAGTTGCGAGCGGAAAGGCAGTCAGGAATACCTAAGCAACGCAAAACATTACAAACGGTAAAATAATGATCTCGAGCCGCGCCGAGGAGTCGCGCGCTGCTGTCGTTGTGTGCGTGAGAATTTGCGCGTGTTGTATTTGTGGTGTAAACGCCAGACGGGAGGCCGAGCGGTGTGAAACAGATAGCATTTTAGAAAATACCTACTCGCGCCGCGCACGATTACTTCACAATCCTCTTAACGTAACGATCAATAAGCGACCGGGGCCCGACTTCCTAAGCAACACCAGGCCGACGTTAGAGGCGCGCTGCTTGAACACTACGACGTACTCGGCTATTGGTAAGTTGTGTATTTAGCTGGACAAGATGTACGAGCAGTGATGACGGTCGACAAATGAGTTTGGCCCGACTTCCTGACCACAACATGGCGATGCTAGAAGCGCTGCTTGAACACTACGACGTTCTCGCTTATTGGTACGTTGGTATTTAGCTCGATAAGCTGTACGAGCAGTTCATGCAGTGCGAGGACGTGATGGGCGTGTGCTGCATCCAACACTTATTCGTTAATGTGACTTGGGCACCTTTTTACCTTTGAGTACTGGGGCGGCATTATAGGAGCATAAACCTTTTTCGAATGTGTGTTCAGCACGAAGTATGTGCGAGTGTGACGTATTTTTGTCTTTGCAGTGGCCAACTGGATCAAATGTTGCCGTGCGCCGTCACGTCCGAACATTACCGGAAGTGGAAATGGAGTGGCACCAATGAGTTCTTGAATGCTACTCGTTTTCCAATCGTGATTGGCAAAAAGCTTATAGGGTGAGTTAGTAAATAGGCTATTTGACAACATTGAAAATATACTACAAATTATGGCCATCCTATTAGATAATAAGATAAAAAAGCATAATTTATTTTATTTCGCGCTAATTTTAAATGTTTATTTTTTGGATATTTCGCGAAATAAATTTCGAATATGTTTTTATATTTTATCTGTGTCGGAAACGCCTATGATTGGTCGTAACTCTGGTGACGTCACACGCAATAAAACACGGATTCCTCGACTGATTATTAGTACCTACTGTTTTGCAAATTTACTTGCGTGTGACGTCACGCACGTCATGTTTGGCGCCATTAAAGAAACAGCGTTTTTGCCGCGCTTTTAGAAATTAAAATTTTATTATTGATTTTTCAAGATAAATAGTTCTTAGTTTTCCGGAAATATTCATGTAGTATGCATATTATAACATACAAAGAATTTAAAATGATTTTCTAAAATTAGTCAAATAGCCTATGGTTTTTGTTATCGAACATATGAAAGTCACTATCCGACTCATTGTGAATATTTACAATGATATTACAGAGCGTTGGTGGCGCTGTGGCCTCGGCACTTGCCTTCCAATCAGGAGGTCCGGGTTCGAGACCGCCATGTACCACTGTGTTTTTCGTTGTTCGAATTTCATATGTACATTTGTCTGACGCTCCTACGGTGAAGGAAAACATCGTGAGGCAACCTGCATATATCTGCGAAGAAATTCAATGGTGTATGTGAAGTCGACCAATCCGCACTGGGCCTGCTGCGTGGTTGACTAAGGCCTAATCATCCTAACATAGGGTAGGCTCGAGCCCCTCGGTGGGGACGTATATGGGCTGTGATGATGATGATGATTATGATGATTTACAATGAGTCTGATAGTGACTTTAATATGTATCGGTGTGAACAATCACTGACTGTCGATTGCTCCCTTAGGTATTCGAAGAGCGGTGGTCGCCTCACTGAGGTGGTGATCCGCGGCGCCGGCCACATGGTAGCGATGGACCAGCCGGCCGCTGCTCTAGAGATAGTTTCCCGTTGGACCCACACGGAGCCGCTCTCGCCTATACGACCCCTCGACCCGCGCATCATACACGAGTTGGTCAACAAAAACTCTAGACGCGACGCGGAATTGGACGTCGATGACGATGTACTGGCTCTGCGGTGATACGACAGCAAGGGCAGGGAACACGCGCGAGGGCTTTCCCGTTTGACCCACTCTGCGCCCCTCGCTAGCTGAACCCTGGGCTTTCCCGTTTGACCCACTCTGCGCCCCTCGCTAGCTGAACCCTGTATCATATGATACCTGGAGGGCACTCACACTAGGTCATACGCGGAATTGAATCACCCTATGTTGCAACTCGGAGAGGAGCCAACATGAAACTAACAGCGGAAGTTTGATCCCGTGGTAACGGATAGAGTCGCTTGAAGGTCTTAATGCAGTTTTTTCTTTTATTTATTGTACACTCGTAACAATCAGTTGTAAGTTGGTCTCCAAATATACCAGACCTAAAACGGACAGACGACGATGTACTGGCTCTGCAATGATGCGGCGGTGCAAGCCAGCGATATTTGCGTAGTCTGCTGCTTTCCCATCTGATCCACTCTAGATGCCTCGCTTACAGAACTCTTCCTCATTTGACACCCTGGTCGTCTCTCGAGTGTTTCGCTAATTATATTTAGCAAATTGTCATTTTAAAAACAACAATTGCCAAAGTTAAAGGCTTCACAATAATTAGTTCTCAAACATTTTATTTTTCAAGCAGCTATTGAGAATTAACTTTTTTGGAATATAACATAAATTGTAACAATTTACGTATGAAAATAAAAAAATAAAAATGATAAGTAATCAAAAAACGTCAGTCTTTAAATCAAGATTTGTCAAACAAACATTTTGCAAAATAAACACTATAGTAAACATTTGTTTTGAAAACAATTTGGAAACAAAATTTTGTGTAAACATTTTTTGAACTAGTTTTATGAAACATTGATTTTACATGTGTGTATGTAATGATGACCAATCTCTTCAATGTTTTCCCCAATCTTTTATGAGCGTTTGTAGTAACCATTGACGTACACGTTAAGTCAATCATAGTAACGACCATTTCCCATACTCGAGTCGTGACCTCTTGTTCATGGCAGGTATTCTAGCCAAGTAAGGTATTTTTATAGCGCCACCAGTGATATGTTTTTAACGATTATAACACGATTGTAATAAAAATTTGGTCTAATCAATGTCACTAGGTAAGAATAGTTTTTTAACTTTATTCTGTAGTTTTTAACGCGATCATTTTATTTCGATCGATTTAAATGATTATCCAATCGTTTTAAGCAGTTAGTTTTATAATGTTTTATATCTAATATACACCGGGTTTGGTCAATAACCAAACCCCAATAAATTTAATTTTATAATGGGGAATTATAAAATTAAATTTATTCGAATTTTCAATGACGCCCATATATACATGTGTAGGTTTCGGCTTGATTGGATATTGACCAAACGCCTGGTATATTAAGAAAAGATGTACATTATGTTTTATGTTTTCTAAATTATCAAAAACACCATTTTTTGTATTTTTTAAATTATTTTCCAATTATTAAGTAACCAGATAAAAATAACAAAGTTGTACTGGAACGTAGAAATTATTTTCATTTGGAAATCTATATAAAAGAAGTTCGCATAAAAAGTCACGAATACTTTGTTTTATATTTTTTTTACCTACAGATTCGGACGTAAACGAGTTCCTTGTTAATATTTTTTCATTAATCGGTTTGAACGGAACGTACTTAAGTTTTTGGTAAAATTACTGTCTAGTAATTTTTATTATGTCGTAAATTAAGTATGAACACATCGCTAATTGTTAGTTATTAGGGCCTAGCCACGTCTGAGCATATTTTATGCCACTCATGTTCGGCTGCGTATCGCTGGCTGTACACTTTACCATTAGGTATAATTTATCACACCGTTCATTAGATCATACGAATACTACGCAGCCGAAGATCGGCGATACAACATACGCTTACTCATACATGTGGTCTGGTTCATCCCATATTAAGAAGTAGCTTTAGTAATTTATACGAATATTTTCGTCACCATGTTCATTTTTTCAATAATTTCTATACCAAAATAGTAAAATTAAGGTAAATGCCCATGGCATTAAGTCCGCCTTGTCCACTAATGTATTGAAGCTTAATTAAATAAATACCTAAATAAATAAAAAACTATCTGTACAGTTATCTGTTATATTGTACGACTTCCTAATGTATTATATTTTGTACTTGACACTAAGCCAATGATTTCAAATCATTTATTGACATCTAATAAGACAATAGGTACGATATTGTTTCCATTATTGTAAAAAGTGGTCATGTTGAATAGTGTTTAATTAAACGTTTATAATGAATTAGGTTTTTTATTGCAAATACCTGTCATATTATTATACTTATGTTTATTTATTATACTTATTCATACATTATACAGGGTCAATTTTAAAACACCTGCAACCTTGCAGGATCAGGGGCCCAATTCTGATAATAAGTTACAGCCGAATCGAAACTAAACCGTTGCGATCGACCAATCAGAACGCCACGTTATCGCGCCATCGAACAGTTGCATGGCAATAAACGCGCTACGATTGGTCGATCGCAACGGTTTAGTTTCGATTCGGTTGTAACTTATTAGCAGAATTGGGCCTCTGATAGCTAACTACAAAGTTTGTTTTACGAGTTTGAAGATAACTTAAGAGATTAAAAAATCATTTTTAAAGTTTTTATTGTACTATCGTGACATTGATAAGTCTATGTTTCATTTATAAACGACGACGAAAGACGACGTTACGCTCGCGCTCTGTGCGCATAGAGCTACAAACTTTCTAGAGGTCTATTAAATTAATGTTTATTTTTGTATGACAGTAAAATGTAACGAATTATCAAAAGTCGTAGAACAAACGTTGTTTATGATGTTAGCTTTCTAATCCTGCAAGGTTGCAGGTGTTTTACAAATAGCCCTTTTTTCGGGGGGAAATGCGTGACCGCACCGTACCCGCCGTTGGGTAGACGGCGAGCGTGTGTGGGGCTCTCCCGGCAGAGAGCCGGGCCTGCTCACTAAAACCCCCCGATGTTCTCCCTGCCCTTATGGGCGAACTAGGTATGGGTCCATACTGCGACTCCACTACTCACGCGTTTACAAAGCAGACTGACACACTTTCGCATTTATAATATTAGTATGGTTCTGAGTCTCAATGAATGTGGTCCAAATTAAAGTATTTGACTCGATATTTTTTACTGATGCAGGTCAATAAAAGTATAGTAACAATACAAAAAAAAATGCTTAAATTTAAACCATAGACAATATAATTGCGCCCAAAAATAAGAAAGAAGTGGTTGGTAAAATGTGACACGATAAAACTCAGTCACCCGTTTCCCTTGACGAGTGTCAAGAAATTTGCTACCGTGCTACTCTCTATGACATAGATTATGTGACTGAAATTGTGAGATAAGTGTGACCAAGTCCAGTCTTGGCAGCCCGTGCTCCGCCTGCTGTGGTGTAGGTTAATAGGTCATCAGCCCCCTAATCATTATCGCCCAAAATAATACTAACTAAAACTATTAGTTATTATACTAACCCAAAATAAAACTATTACAGTGACGATTATTAAAATTACACTGAGAGCGGGATGGCACTATACGCAGCAAAAGCGGTGTCTATTTCAATATTGTTTTAACCTTGCTACAAGCGATCATGGTAGGGCCCCTGATACAGTGGCAATAGTGATTTCGACGAAGTAAAAAAAGACTGAACGAAAATAGTCGGAAAGTTTCCTGTTAAATAAAATTCGGTAAAAAAAATTTCAAACTTACGAATCTAGAAGCCTGGCGTTCTACCTATCCGCCTTGAAAATCTGGATGCTAAGTGACAGTTTCAAGACTCGACCTAAGATCATTTACCATTACACTTGCTTGCCTACAATTTAAGCGAGTCACTTTACTGTGGCTCTTGCGATGGGGCTTAGGGCTTTCAGCGCCTTATTTCGTTTTGCAAGATACGCTGGCGCTCGCGCAACGGAATATCAAACGACTTCAAAAACACTGAAAACTTAAAAATAATCTTCTTCTATATTGAAGTCGGCGCCAAACGATGATCTCATATAAAGTGTTAAAATTTGTCACCTATTATTCAAAAAAGTTTATGCCGCTAGGTACTATAGGATGAGGGACTTTTTTGTAAGCTTGTATATCTAATCGGAAATCACAGATTAAAAAGCCCAGTGCCAGTATTATAATCCAGTTTCACGGTTTTCCTCATTGATAATACAATATTATCCCACGTTATATTTTAGCGCAACAATCGACCCACTGTTGCATTGATGAAAGTACAATAAAATTCAATATCGAGTGCTCACAATGACAATATAGTCGAGGAGACAGATGTATAAAATGTAAAGAAACTTGTATCATATCTATACTTACTAATATTATAAAGCTGAAGAGTTTGTTTGTTTGTTTGTTTGCTTGAACGCGCTAATCTCAGGAACTACTGATTCAAATTGAAAAATTATTTTTGTGTTGGATAGTCCATTTATCGAGAAAGGCTTTAGGCTATATAATATCACGCTACGTTAAATAGGAGTTGAGCATCAATGAAAAATGTTTCAAAAATGGGAAAAAATAGTATGGCGAAACGTAGTTCGCGGGCACAGCTAGTTTTATCATAAAACGACAAGTAAAAGTAAAACTACGTAGTACCTACTATTATCTATTCTGTGCCTTTAACTTTAATATTTTTCTGTAGGTACATACTTGATAATTACATAATTCATTTAATTAAAGATAGGTAGTATTGACTTTTAAAAAAGATTCGAAAATTGATTTAATACGTACCAGAATAAATATTAACTAGTAAAGCGAAAACCGTTTCAATAAGAGAAGTCGGTTAAAAATGGTTTGAAGTACAGAATACGATCTGTAAGTATTTATTAAATCGTGTTTTTAGCTCATCGTCATCATCATCTAGCGATATTTTATATTATTTTATTTTGTTTTATAAACTTATTAGTTTCTATATGTTTATTGTAATGATACTATACCGGGTTATTTATCCACCAGCAGCCAAATTTTGTATGCTTGTTTAGACAAGCAAAATGAATAACTTTTACTATGGGACCAAACTCGAAATCGGGGAAAAAAAATCAGTTGCTCCATTTAGGTTCAGTGGATTTTGAACATTCGTATGGAACAGCTGATTTTTTTTTCGCGTTTTGGAGTTAGGTCCCATAGTAAAAGTTGTTCATTTTGCTTGTCTAAACAAGTACTTATACAAAATTTGGCTTCTGATGGAAAAATAACCCGGTATTTATATATTACATATATTGTAAAATATTGTTATGTATCAAATTACATTTATATAACAAAGATTTATAATGTATATCATAATAAAAAAATAACATCTAATTATAAGTATTATGCTATTAGTTAGCAGCACACCGCCATGAACTCTCTGTTGGATCCAATGGTTGACTGGTAGAGAATGCCACATGGCATTAAGTCCGCCAATTGTACATAACTCCTATTTTTCAATGAAGATTTAATAAATAAATAAATACAGAAAGGGGTTTCTGAGTTCTGTGGTTTGAAGTCTTAAAGAGTCTTAAATCTATTTAAAATCTGTTAACAGTTTGTTTACATTTTTTTCTGTACCTAGCTGTCTCCTCGTCTTTACCCGTTTAGTGACGTAAGAACTGAGTCATTCACTTCGGAACGAACGGCAGCTGCTTGCAACTAGCAACGTAGCAACTAATTTACCACACGGCACCACAGTGCGCAGTGAACGGGCTGAGCATGAACACGCGCGCACATACAACACGCGCGAAAATTAAATAACTCCCCGAAACCTTCACAATTAACGCGTTCAATAACTTAGAAATAAGCAAAACATATTCCTGGTTTCAGTGAAAGTGTCTCAGTTTGGCTTAAACTAGACAGCTGTTTATCTTAACCCGCCATTTCGATTACCATAGCGAGACGCGCGTCTCGCTCGTGTACACTATAATTTTGGTGCTGTCTCTTTCTGACGCGATACTACGTGTTTACGTTCGTGGCCGGCAGCGAGGCGTTTGATATCTCAAGAATGGGCATTCTGATTAATATGTTTGTGGTTTTTGGGTAAGTTGTTTTAATAAACATGCCTAGTAGAGCTATTGTAAGTTTCTTGTAATATTAGTAATGTTGACTAGATGTAACTATTTATATAGAGGCTTAGTTGTATTTATCGATATTTTATCAGTAATGATCACTGATAACAGGTGGATATAATTCAATTGTGGATGAATATTATGTAAATGAACTTACTTAACCTAGGTAGATAATAATTAATGCATACATAAATATACAGACACACATATACATACATACATAATATAATCACGCCTGTTCTTCTCGAAAGGTTAAGCAGAGGTGTATCAAAACTCACGCTGCCAATTTTTTAGGTCCCGTGCACAGACTATTATGATCCCGTGACCGTGTAATTTGTCCTTTGCCAGCTAGTTTATTGCCAATGTCCGGTCCGGGCACAAATTCCAGTCCAGACTCCGAGCTGCTTAAACTATTTCTCGACCCTGGGATAGAACCTCGGATCAGCAGCCGCACTTGTAACTAACGATTGAAAAGTAAAAAAAAACAACTATCAACTTTTTTCTAAATGAAATTTACGAAATACTTATGTAAAAATCTCATTATTTTGCGATAGATATTGATACGTTCATTGTAAAGTTTGTATTGCCCTTTACACAGCTAAATTCAATACACTAATTTCAGACAAATTCCGCTTCCTTGGGGCATTTTCTTTATGACAGTCAGTGCCTAGCTTTACACTTACTACCTAAATCACGGTAATATTATTACCGTGCCTAAATTCTCTCTTCTACTTTGGAATTTTGCTAAATGTAAAGCCACTTTTAAGAGGCTGACAACGCTGAGCTGATCTCATCGAGCCCCGCTTAAAACTTTTTTGAGCAGAACCTGTTTAATATACTTACCGTAGTAAAAAAATATACGTTAAAATATTTTTGAGAATATCCATGTCCCCAAAACAAATTTTAATCAAAATTTCTCGTTTAAAAAATGACACCCATCAAACACAGCTTCCAGAAGAAAATCCGAGTTATTCAACAAAGTTTATTTAATGATTTTCACAGAATTAACTCGTTATTCTTAATTTGATAATATTGATGTTTCATATCTTCAGATACTAGTTTCTTTAAATAATATAAATTTTGATTTTTTGGCTCAATTTAAATAACGCACCGCGCCCGTAATCCAATACAAAAATCATGTCTCAAGGTCGTTGGCGTTACTCAGCCTCTTAAGGCCAGTAAGTAGGGATTTGGGCTGTCTGTCACCCACCACGCACGGCCCAGTACAGGCTATTGAATAAAATTAACAGAGTTCCGTCTCCATCCGTTGAATTACACCAGTGAAGCGTCGCTCTTGGTAGGTACTGCAGTGGCATAATAGGATCTAGTGTCACACAGATGGAGATGCAGTAATGAGACATGAGCTGCGTTACACGTAATCTTCGCGAAACAAGCACCAAATGCCTGGACATTTCCGATTGCCGATAGGCTGCAGAAGTGCCATCTTCTTTAATATAATCACGTTTAACGATGACCGACAAATTACATACACTCTCTTACATACAACAGGGAAGCTCTTGGCCGAACGTGGAAGCGAGCTTCATATAGACTCCTCAACAACTGAGGAACTGGCTATCCCACCCCTAATTGTCGGAACAATGCTATTAACATGATGACAAGCTTAGGTAAGACGATGGTAGCTGGCCAGGCGGGCTCAGAAGCCTCAACATCAATTAAACCGAACAGAAAAACTCCTGCCACCAATGGGTGCGAAATCGGGAATCGACCACCCGGTGTTCTCTACCACGGCGGTTAAAATCAGGGGTCAGATGTCTGGCCATGTCACCTCCACGGTCATTTCCTCATGGTCCCACTACGTATCTATAGCCAAAAATAATTATATTGGCTCTATAAACGCTGGCTTGACGTCACCTAGTATCGCACGCGAGGCAACGAACTCTCTTGATACTACCTAGAATGTTGAATGTTTTGAGCAGAGCCGGGTTATCCAGGATGATGATATTAATTCTTGTAATCGTTTATCACGGAGAAATCGATTAGGTAATTTGAAATAAAACTATCCAATTCAACGAAGGAAAGGAAAGTACCTAATTCTTTTCTTGCCCCTCGTCAATTTAAACTTGATTAACAATTGACATGATAATTTGAGATTGATCAACACGAAAAGTATAAATAAACGGCCGGTTGCACCAAATTTACGTTTTACGATTTCGTAAAAGTAACAATATAAATATGTAAGAATTGTCCCATAATCTACTTAGTTTGAATTGTAGTTTTATTTTATCCTTTACGTTAGAAAAGGTTGAATGTACGGCGCAAATCATATATTTAATAGTAAAACGACCCACTTTTAGATATTAAGTTGTTACTTTTTACGAAAACGTAAAACTTGGTGTAACCGGCTGAAAGTGTTTGAAGTTAACGTAATAACGGTAAACACTGTGAACTGTGTTATGCACTACTATAACATAAAAATAAAAAGTTAAGTTTTTTAAAAACTTATAATTTGCGAAGTAGACCCCAGACTATCTACAGGTACCCAATATGTTTACAATGCTTACAACCAATCCCAAAAAAGCTTTTGTTTTGGCGCATCAATGCAAAATGAATCTTGGCATCTAACACAATAAATAATTTATCTACCCAGGAACCCACATCTACAATCAAAAAACTTTGCAATCGGGGCTTTCCCCTTTTACTGACCATGAGTCAGTGTATTGCAGCTTCACATCTATAAATCTTGCATTAGCGCAGAAGAATGTTGTATTTTTGTTACCATAAAAAAGAAAACCAGTTCTCAAAATCAAAGTCCAGAATATAACTTAACATTAAAGTCAAACAAAGTTTTAGTCATCTGTGAAGATTGGCCGAAGTCTATTCACCGGTAAACTCCCCAAACTTCATAAACTTTTAAGAGACTTCCAAAAAGTAGAAGGTGCTCAGTTCGACGCGTATGTTACTACGTCATTTATTAAATGATTTTATTTTTTTGTATTCGAAAGAGTATACTACTGAGGTGGTCCCACTGTCACCAAGGCACGATCTGCTGAAGGGATCCTAGGAACATCGAGCGTCTATAGCCAACGGCGGGTACGGTGTGGTTACGCATTCCCTCGAAAAAAAAAGGAAAATCGAGGGAAACCTGAAGCTATTCAGGCATTTGTGTCTGGTAGTCATTATCTCAAGGAATCTTCTTATCTGATGGATCTTTAACTTTTTGAAGTTAGAGGTTAGTTTTTTAAATATAATAGGCACGTCTTGACCTTAAGATGTATTCCTTTAACTTGCTTTGCTGATAAATTAAATTCATCCAAAAAGCTGAAATAAAAATATTTTACACAAAAATAAAAAACGACTTCAAAAACCATAGAAAGACAAATAATTGCTTAAGCCTATTATTACATTTACACTGATACACTGTGCAGTGCAGTAAGAGCGTCGGTGGCGCAGTGGACTCGGCACTTGCCTTCCAATCGGGGGGTCGGGGTTCGAGACCCGCCATGTACCAATGTGTTTTTCGTTTCGAATTTCATATGTACATTTGTCTGACGCTCCTACGGTGAAGGAAAACATCGTGAGGCAACCTGCATACATCTGCGAAGAAATTCAATGATGTATGTGAAGTCGACCAATCCGCACTGGGCCAGCGTGGTTGACTAAGGCCTAATCACCCTAATATAGGGTAGGCTCGAGCCCCTCGGTGGGGACGTGTATGGGCTGTGATGTGATGTGTGACTGTGCAGTGTGCTGCGTAAAGATGGCGTAAAGCAAGCGAGGTTTAAAAAAATAACATCTTGAATCCGCTCTGCATATTGATTTATAACAGGGATATGATATAAATATGAAATGCCCATTCCAATTTGAATATAAATTTCGCCTGCATTGTGGGAGAATCGTGTGTGAATCAAAACTTTTTCACACGATAACTACATACCTATAGGACAAATGAAAAATTTTCAACGTACGATTGTTTGACTTTCAATTGTTTTTTCATTCGGATTTTTAACTAAAGATGGATACATTAAAAATGAGAGTAATTTTCAACGTATTCTGATGTCTGTTCTGGATCATAGCGATCAATTTCAAACGCTGCTCCGCCATTCGAGACACGGTTACCTCAAATCGCTGCCAACAGGTTGAATATACTATCATCATCATCACAGCCCATATACGTCCCCACCGAGGGGTTCGAGCCTACCCTATGTTAGGGTGGTTAGGCCTTAGTCAACCACGCTGGCCCAGTGCGGATTGGTCGACTTCACATACATCATTGAATTTCTTCGCAGATGTATGCAGGTTGCCTCACGATGTTTTCCTTCACCGTAGGAGCGTCAGACAAATGTACATATGAAATTCGAAACGAAAAACACATTGGTACATGGCGGGTCTCGAACCCCGACCCCCCGATTGGAAGGCAAGTGCCGAAACCACAGCGCCACCGACGCTCACCGAATATACTATACCGCTTACAAAAAAGCAATAGTAGCTTGTAGTGAACAGCGCATATGCTATTTTCGCTAATAAGATCGCTTACCATACCGACTATGTTGCCCAAGCCGTGCCTGAACTACCTTCTGAGCAGCCTCACTAGGGACAAACTGTTATATTACTCGTACATTCCTAACTCAAGCCATAAAGCGCCAAAGTAAGGAGCTACTGAACTGAAATTTAAAGTAGAACTTTCTACTGTAGATAATTTTGTTGGGCCGGACGTAGATGAAACAATATTAATGCTGTTTTATTTTTTATCAGTAGATACCCAGATGATCATTTATCTTTGCCTCATTCCATCTCTATCGATATCTGGATGTTCTGTATTATTACGCTCGATTCGCGAGACAGAGATTGCGACACCACTCGCGCGGCCGCGGTTTGCGGTGAAGAACAAGTAGTCGCCAATCGGAGTCGGCTTTGAGCAGCCTGTTGGCCTCGTGTTCTATAGTTAAAAAAATTTACTGGTGGTGGTGAACGGGTGACACCCGGGGCGGACTGCCCCCACCCCCCTAGCTTTAAGACAAAGTGCCAAAAAATTAAAGATAACAAAGATGTTGAAGACGCTGGTTCGAATTCAATCCGAGTGAAAATTCATGGATTCACCGTGCGGATGCCGACCGGGTCCATCGCGTTGCAGAGAAAAGAACCAAGAGCAGTGCCTGGGGCTTACGACCCAGGTGCAGGTTAAAGTAGCTACTTTACAATGTATCAACATTCACCTTCACCACCTCCTCGGCTCCTCTGTCTGCCTAACCATATTTGATACGATTCCGCAAGTGTCGCCTATGTCACTACAGATAATATAATAAAAAGAAAATGCAAAGTCACAAAATATGAAAGATGGCATTTTTGTGAATTTTATATTTATTAGACAGCGACTAAAATAAAACTTTTGTTTGTTTGTTTCATCAGAGGAGACTTTATGCTTAGGTATAAAAACATGTCAATGCTAAAACAAAAAAATCCGACTTCAAAAATTACTGAAAAGTTAAAAAGACAAACGATGATCTCCAAGAAAGTCTTATTTGGCACCGACAATATAGAAGTGTGATGTTGTTTCTTTTCAGTGTTTATGAAGTCGGTTTTTATTTTTTGTATAATATTTTTTTTTTTACCTTTTTAGTGAATTTAATACCACCTCACCTTCCTGACCTGACCTTGGACTTGAATTTAATACCAGCTCACTTCAGTGAGCTGGTCTTAAATTCAAGGTCAGGTCAAGACCAAAAGTTAAAGATCCTTCCACCATCAGCTCGGTTCATGACTACCAGACGCAAATACTTACGTGAATAACTTCCGAAACAAAAAATATATAACACTTTCGACGTACCTATACAATTTAGGGGTTTCCCTCGATTTTCAAGGTATCCCATCATAAGATCCTGACTTTATACCTAAAAATTTAAAGGTTTTTCTCGATTTTTATGGGATCCCATCATCAGACCCTGACTTTGGTGACCTTGGGACTACCCCAGGAGTACTCTATCAAATACAAAAAGACTTTTGAAAATCGGTCCACAATTGGCGGCGTAATCGCGTAACATACCTACACACAAAAAAACCCGCATCGAATTGAGGACCTCCTCCTTTTTTGAAGTTGGTTAAAGTTTGAAGTTGGTTAAGTACCTATTTGAAATGTCTGTTCTGATTTTTAAGGTATACCTAATGTTTTGTCTCCTCACTAATGGCAAATTATTAAATTACCGTGACGATGGAAACTGAAAGTGAATGTTCACTACAATGGCTTCTGGGTAAGGTTAGATACAATACCTAGCACATGAAAAATACCCAGTATTACTCGCAGTTGCGTGTTACCACGTGGTAACCACAATCATTTATGAAGTCAGGTTAAATCTCCGTATAATAATGTGGTTTAATTATTTCCCATTGCGTAGTATATGGGATAGAAGTTCCTCAAGGATTTCCATCTTGCTATGAGGTAAAACGGAGACTCGAAGCGGGAAATTGAGATGTACCTATCAACGTATTTACATATGTACTTATATCAGTCATTAGAGCAAACAACTTCCTCATCGACGTATAATAATAGATACAAAACGGCTAAGTATTAAAATTAGGTAAACCAACATTTTATTTACCAAAGTTCATCACCATAACAACAATACAGGGTTCTTTTTATCAGAAATTGTTTTTAGTATTGTTTTGTTCCTGCAATTAGAAGAAAGACGTTCTTTTATATGGTTGAGAAATTTGAAGCTCGCTTTTCATAGACCTTATCATCACTTACCACCAAGAGAGATAATAGGAAGGCTTACTATAAATTAAAAATAAATATAGACCATTTTTAAGTGAGATCTTTTTAAGTTAAGAAGATTGAATTACAGGAGCCTTGTCCTTGTCGTCATTCCCATAGGCGTATTGCCATTCTATTCGTTTTAACGCAACGAAGTCTTAAGTGAAGGGACTATGAATAGCGCCTTTTATACATAATACATTACACATCTTAAATATATAATCATCTCTGAATCTAAGCTTAGGACTAGAACCTAACTTACAGTTAGACATATTATAAAATTTGGCCAGCGTCCACTAAGAATGAGTTTTTGGAAATTCAACCCCAATAACATGGGGAACGTTTATATGGTTATTTTGGAACATCGTTATTTTTGTAGCTGAAAGCGCGACCCTTTCCTTAAGGGCAAATAAACATGATTGAGACATTTCAAAGGCACTTGGCCTTTGCAAAGTCCATCCTTATAGAGGTAAAAATAAAATAGGGATTGAGTGTGTGTTTCTTGTTAAATAAATATCACACCTTAAACTACCTTTTTTTTATTGCAATTAAGTTGGCAAACAAGCAAACTGCCCACCTGATGGTAAGTGATAACAGTAACCTATAAATACATGTGATGCCTGTGAGACTCGCAGCAAAACTGCAACCCCCACAAGAACCACAGTGTCACGGTACCTAGTAATTTCAATGCCATATCTTACCTTTCAAACCGAAACACAGCAATGCAAGCACTGCTGCTTTGCGGCAGAAATAGGTAAGACGGAAGTACCCATGCACACGACCCTGGTACAGTCTCCCTCCGGTAAATACCTACTACTTAACGTGTAAAACACTGGACTTTATTAAAAGTTCCTGCTTCATACTTTGAATTATTTTTACCATGAGAAAATATAGAATTTCTACTGGAAAAACGAACATAATCCGACCGAAGATGCTGGTCGAATGGTAATCACAGTATAAAGCTCTTTGGTCGCAATAACCTGAGGTACCTACATCTTTGTTGCAGGGCTGCCCACATCGTCACGGCGTTGTCACCTGCACTCATCCTCACGCCTTACATCGAGAGGAACAAAACTGCCCTCGCCAGAAATCTCTCGCGCGTCGATCCTCACAACTTCCTTAATGTTGAAAGCTACTCCGGCTTTCTCACTGTAGACTTGGTGTACAATTCGAACCTGTTCTTCTGGTACTTCCCTGCCGCCGATAAACCGCTGAACGCAACGCCATGGATCGTCTGGCTCCAAGGCGGACCGGGAGCCACCAGCATGGTGGGACTGTTTGAAGAAATCGGACCGTTTCGTTGCGATAAAACCGGATTAAACCGTAAGTTTCTAAATATTATTTATCATATATAACTCATCATCACAGCATACACAACGTGTTAATAAAATAACGCAAAATCACAGACATTACCCAAGTTATTTTTATTATAAAATAATTACTTAGCTAAGTATATAAATTATGGAAATTAATGAAAATAAAATCTCGCGGATTATTAACGAACATATTTCCAGTGTAGTAAAATACTGCATCATTTATTCATAGTGGACTGTGAACTGAACGAACCTATTAAAAGTAGATTGTATTCAGTAGTAAGGAGAAAGCTTTAAAATTTATTGGCATAACTATTGAACGATTTCAATATTCTATGGAGGAGCTCATCATTAAAGATTTGATAACATATTAATTGAAGTGTCATGGGGAAGGTGTAGTTATTAGTCATTGTTGGAGGTGGTTTAAATAAAATATCTTTACTAGCTAGACAGAATCTCTAAATATGTTCAAATTTCAATATTCTCCGTATTTCTTCCGAAAAACCTATCGTTTTAAATAGGTATTCCAAATTTATTTTGAATTTCTACTTTGAACCGCTTTAATACATTCGGCAGTAAGAAATAAAAAGGAAAAATTTCAACGAGTGCGTCAACGATCGATGATTTAACATTAATTTATAGAACAAGACAAACGCGTGCTTTGTTTACACTAATTCACATGTTAAATAAGAATGTCGGCACAACCTTGAATTTATTCAACAGCCGATGATAGAAATTTTTATTTACTTAATAACTACTTAATAAATCAAGTAAGTAAGTAATAAAGTAGAGTAGTTGGACACTATTTTAAAAAGTAATTTATATACCAGTTGAATTAAAGTTTAAGGAGTTGTTTGAAACTCGACTCGACTTCTTCTCGTTCTTCTTGGTCTTGTCAGAGTGGTCGTGGTCATATTTTAGTCGGTTCTTTTGCCATTGCTGCTCTTTTGATGCGTCGCCATGTTGCTTTATGCTTGGCGGAGTGAGAGCACCCGTAAATGTTAGAGCGCGTCGCAGATTTAATGAGGTCTGTCCAACGTGTTAGAGAGAGCTCATGTGACCTCTTGCCATCAACTTTCCCTTGCCTTGCCTCATGCCCTCGACCTAATAGTAGGAGAGCTCTACCTAAGAAAGGAGGGCCGCCTCGATGACTCTCCGGCGAGCGACCGGCCGGTGGTGATGCTTAACGAGTTCGGGAAGTTCTTTGAGAGAATTCTCTTTTCTCGGATTATTGAGCATCTTGAAGGCAGGGGACCAGAGCTGGAAGATTGTCAACACGGTTTCCGCACCGGCTGGTCCACTGTGGATGCAGTGTCCCACCTCAAGAGGTGGGCTGAGGGGGCTACATCACAGGGGAAGGTAGTCGTTGCGGTCTCACTGGACATCCGCAACGCTTTCAACAGTCTCCCCCACGAGTGCATAGAGGAGGTGCTCAAATTCCACTGAGTGTTCCTCTACCTCCGCGCTGTAGTAAACTACCTCCGGGAGAGAAAAGTCCTGTATGAAGGCGCGGACGGAAGCGTCAATGGTTGGAGGATGGTGGCAGGTGTGCCTCAGGGTTCAGTGTTGGGCCTTCTACTCTAGGACCTAGGGTAGTAGGGTACCACTGGGTCCTGTGAGGCAACCTGCTACCATCTACGGAGGTGCACAGACATCGGGTCGCAGCAAGGACTCGGGGAATCGACTCGTCGTAAAAGAAGTGTGGAGATTTCACACCCATTCACAAATTGTGGCTCTTTGTCGATGGAAGGAGGCACTCGTCATATCAGCTGCCGGCCACTGGATGATTGATGCGAGTCATGAGATATCAATAGTTTTTGCTCAATTACTATAAGGAAATGAACAAAGGGCGAAATTCGCCAAAATAACTGATTCATGAAGTGATTTATACCGAGCTGTAGTATTATATTATCTGTGACCGAGGCCAACTTCGTGATATGTTATATAATATCAGCCCAATATCGAAAAAATAATCATCAGCCGCATTAAAAATCGCGTAATTTTCTATATATTTATATGTTCCTAACTACATATTTAACGCGGGATTTGGAGTTTGATCTGATCGTGATGGTTTTACAAGGTAGATTTTTTTCACAGCTGAAAGAGACCGTAAATCCGAGTATTTGGTATTTCTTTTTTTTTATTGTATAAAGAAACATACAGCTTTTTATAATACAATTGTTAAATCTTAATTAAATATATCATAAGCCTTAATAGTTTCCAAGGATAGTTAGTACATAATAGTGTTATTAAAGCAACGGAGGCAACCTTTAATTTTACGTGAGTAACAAATTTAAAAATATGTAGGAATTACAATTTCAATACTGAAAATATTTACTTAATAATAAGAAAGAAAATCCTGCAACTATGTTATTTTAACCTTTTTAACAAGAGCCGAATAGCTAGTGAGTTTGTTATTAAATATATCTATATGATTATAGCGGTGATTATGTATATTACAAGCTCTGAAGAGAAACCGATTCTTTGAATAATTTGTTTTACACACAAGAATTGTAAATACATCAGATGACCTAGCACTCAGTCTTGGGCATTTAAACAAGATACGATTGAAGAGAAACTGCGGTTTTTTCTTTTCGCGAAAAAGTTATTGTTTGACATTTATCAATATTTAGTTTTAACTTGTTTACTGTACAATATTTGAAAAAATTATTTAAATCATTCTGAAATTTCAAACATTCCTCAGTGGATTTCACGAGGCAAATATTTTCGTGTCATCAGCATATAATATTGCTTTAGAATAGATAAAGCAACCCATGACATCATTGCTAAAGATGTTAAGTAATAGAGGACCCAAATGAGAGCCCTGAGGCAGGCAGGAGGATTTCAGTATGATATCTCTACACGTTGCGGAGAAAAAGGGAAAAAACACAGACAGACAACGAAGTGATTCTATAAGCTCCCGTAGACAAAAGCCAAACGTAATTTTTTCCGCAGTCGTTCCACAAAATAAATGTATGGAAATGACTGTAGCCATTTCAGGTAATCTCCATACATTTTTTCTGCGAAACGACTGCGGACAAAATTAGCGTGTGGCTTTTGTCTAAGGGGTCTGGCCTCCGTTTTTCGTTTTGAGGCACGAAATCCTAAAAACGATAAAAATCCCTGCTACCTGGGTGACTCTCATTTCCTAGCAAGTAACAGGATAGCGTTGTGGGCGTGTGATGGATGGGAGTCACGTTACTAGAAGAGTTACAGACATGAATACAAAAGATATATGGACGGACAAAAGACAAAGAAAAAGGTATGAACGTATATACGGATTGCGTGAAGAAAGATCTACATGCGAAGAATGCCAGTGCTGAGATGACGGTGTATGCTAAGGATATGACCGAAATGAAATGATAACATAAGGTTCAAAAGAAAATTATAGGTAACATCTAAAACATAAATGACAGCTGGTAAATACAGTCTCAGATAAGTTGTGAACTTATTATTAAGTATAACGTTTCGTCATGTTAACAATGACGCTATAGTATTCTAGCGGGAATTTCATCTGAGGAAACCTGCATGATATCATTAATAGAATCGTCGTACACGTATATCCCACCACTTTTCAGTCGAGGAAATATTAAATTATAAGCTGTAGAGAGTTTTGTTCATAACGAGCGTTTCGCCTTCATGATGGTAAGTGACGATACGAAGATATTCCGAATGATGATCTTCACTTGGGCTCCTACAACAACATAGCTGCAAAGATAAAATATGCGTAGCATTAGTTGCGCTAGCGGCGAATCATTCAGCCACACATTGAACTGAATTAAATCAAATTGATTTCATTGTAGATACGAGTAGCATGCTAATACTTGCACCTATCTATACTAATATTATATAGAGGAAAGATTTGATTGTTTGTTTGCACTGAATAGGCTCCGGAACTACTGGACCGATTTGAAAAATTCTTTCACATTTAGAACCCTACATTATCCCTGATTAACATAGGCTACAACATTATTTATACTTTAAAATAACGCGGGCGAAGCTGCGAGCGGAAAGCTAGTCTTCATCTTCAATAAAGAGAACAAAGTAGGGATAACTTTGAATTATTTTACTCGTGTTATTTAATGAGATATTAATAAGATATGAGTACCTACATTGTAATCATATCCGTATCTAAATGTAATAATATTACGAATTTACGAGTAGGTACCTATTGAATTAAGTTTAGTTGTGTTTGTAAAAAAATGTTAATTGCCGCGTTTGTGATATTATTTTTAATGTGCACATGTATCTATTGAATGACTGCAGCTAGTTGGTTTGCCAGCTATTCGCCAAATTTTTTCTCGCTATTAATAGGATTTTGTATGAGCATTAATTATATCAATTCTAAGCTTTATCTAAATTTAGATTAAGCCCATACAAGAGTGACAAATTTTTAAATCTATATTTTAAAAAATACTGCAAATGGACGCAAGTTCGTAATTAAAGTTTTGATCTCGATGTAAGCTAAACTAACTAATCGAAAGACGAGAGTTATCTTAATTTGATTAAGACGCACGTCAATCATAAAAAAATCACTGCAGAAAAAACCGGTTCTCTTCATAAATATTGATAAAAAATCTTAAAAAAAATTAAATATGTTATTGTTCAAAGCATTCTTTAGAGGGCGCATTTTTAATTTTTTGATAAATTAATTAAAACTTGGTTAAAATGTGACCCAAACATGCCTCGATTTTAAAACTTTAAACCTAATCGCGTCGTAAATATTAGATTAAATCATATACTTTCGATTTCAATAAATAAAGTGAACAATATTCTAGCGGATGGTCTTTTTAGATTTTTCTTATTCGCCTTTATTATTTTTAATTGAAATAATTCATCTTACGCGTAAAGGTTTGCTTAAATATTCCCATCACTCTCACTCACTCACTTCTATGTAATCAGTGCGGGACGATCGACGTAAGGTCATAGTGCGCCTTAATATAGATAGAAAAGGATAAATCTTTTTGTTATAAAGTCCAATTTATTTTATTGACAATTGTGTAAGAAAACTTTGGTACTTTTTAAATTAAGTATTGATAATAATATTAAAATTGCATCCATTACTCCTTGCTTGACGTCATAATAATAATTAACATCTTAATTCATAAATTTAGATAGAAAAGGGTAAACCTTGTTTTGTTATAATAACCATTTCTAATTTATTTAATTGATAATAATAATTGTATAATAAAACTTTGGTAATGTAAGTAAGGATAATCATATAAAAATTGCATCCTCCTTGACGTCATAATAATAAATGACATTATAATATGAACATCTTACTATTAATATAAGGATAATAAACGCAATAACCTCCCAAGACCCGCTCTTCGAGTTTTATGACGTGTGCCATGTAGATTTTGGAGCACATTGTATCTGTATCGTAAGTCCCCACTGAATTCAACGCATACTTATCAAACATGCACTGCATAGTATTGCAAAGGTACACTGAATAAGGCTACTAATTACGGATTCCGATTCGAGATCTCAATCGCAAAATACTGTTCAAAATACTGCAAAATCTGCGTGAGTGTGACAGCTTCTTAACTTTGATTCGATTTTAGAATTTTGAACAAACTGAGGCAGCACTATCTCTCACAATTTTCCACCTCAAGTTAGTTATTCATTTTGTACAATTTCATCATCGATTTTCGAAAAAGAAATTACCCTTGGATCGACCTGTAGAACTAGGCGATCGGACCACGGGCTTCAAACGCTTTTTTCAGGTATTATTATATTATCTGTGTTCGGGCAAGAGATGTCCACTGTTGGATATAGGCCACCTCTCCAAACCGATTAGTCCTGCGTTTATCGCATCCAGAGACCTTCACCAGATTGTGGGTCCACCTCGTGGGTGCCCTTCTAACCGTGCGTTTACACTGTCACTGAGAAACATAAAACATGTTTTTTTTTACAACTTGTGGCGAATAGATCAAAGTCACCGATATGTAAGTCGGTAGACAAATTGATTCGCAACGAATCGATGAAGTGAATCATCTATATGATAATTTTAATCATTTATTTTACCATTTCTTTTCCATTTCTCAGTTAGTTTTAAAAACGACACAGCGACCGCTAATACTTACGTTGGCTAGGAATTTGTTTTCGTTATGTCGGAGACGATGAAGAATTTAGTTATAGTTTCGCTATGAAATTTTCCTAACTATGCGTCGCGGTTTCGCGTTTTAATCTGTATCCCCCCCTATACAGGGAATAAGTGACGGTGTCCCTTTTCTTTTAACAGTGAGTTCTGACCATGATCCTAATTTGAAAATCACAGACTTTTCTCAAGGAAAATTCATAAATTTTCCGCTTTTTTTTTCATTCCATAGTAGCTTTTTTTAGATGGCGTTGCCTTAATCCCATACAAATTCGCGTTTACGTGTTCGATGCGTGTAATCGAGTGAAACTCGATAAAACTCGCACTAGGCACTCTGTGGTTGAGATTTGAATACGTAGTTCCCTTTGCATCTACCGGAAGCGCGAGCTCATTTGTGACGCAGCGCGTGGCGGAAGGAACACACGGGATAACACGTTTGTCGTCATACGCAAAGTCAAATACGTATTTCGTCCTCCAAAAGGTTAAAAAACGAAACCCTTACAGGATCACTTTGTCGCCCGTCTGTCTGTCAAAACATTTTTTTGGGAACACGTAAAGATATCAAAATGAAGTTTATATCAAATACTCGGGTCTATACGGTCTCTTTCAGCAGAGAAAATCTTACTTGAAGGTCAACGCTAGCAAAAGATACGACCGTTTATGATGTATATTTTTTTAACGAGCGACCCGTTGCCCAACTCTGTTAAGATCATAGGAAAAGCTAGAAAGACGTCTGCTTCACACTTAATTCTTTGTTTGCAGTCCGCGAATGGTCCTGGGCTAAGAACTACTCGCTGCTGTTCATCGACAACCCGGTGGGAGCCGGGTACAGCTTCACAGACAACGTTAAGGGATACGTGCACAACATGGAAGAAGTAAGTGCACTTTTATTTTTTACTGTACATATTACTGAGTTGGTCATAGTGAATAATTTAGTTATAACTTTGAATGAACTTTAAAACGAGGAAAATTTCATAACTGAAATTAATTTTATATAATTACTGAAATTAATTTTATATAATTACTGACTTAATATAATAAACATATTCCTCCTCTTAATCATTGAGTAGTTTAAATGTAATATAGTAATCTAGTCACATAGAATATGAACATACAATTTTTTTTTAAAAATGTATTTTGATTTGATTTGAGCAAAATGCATAGGTACCTACGTCGTACCGTACATGTAACTCAATATTGCACGGGTAAGTCAACATTTTAGATTAGTAGTATTAGTTGCTCAATCGAAAACAATGGGTTTTTCGATATCGGCTGTTTAAAGTGACATATTTTTGAAGACAGCATAGGTTTTGAGAGTGGAAAAGTAAGGTTCCTATCACTGTTATCGATAATAGTCCATTTTGTAAATTGCATTCATCTCCAAGACGACCGCTGGCACTACAGGTTGTCCTACTAGCTACTACGAGCAAGGATGTTAGAGCTCAAAGTGGGATCTTGCTTGTCGATTTAAAGTAGGTCTTGTCTTGTCTTGTGTAATGCGCTCTCTGCATATTATTCAAGGAAGTCGCCAAATTCTGTGCTTAGGGAAATAAAAAAATTGCTTTTATCTCAATAATCATTTTGATCAAATAAAATTCACCTTTGACTTGATATCTATATACTGTACAACAAATGTGATTGTTTGAGCTAGTAAAAGTAATATTTTTCTATTAGCTACTGGACCGTTGATAGGGGATTAATTAACAACTTATATACCTATTCGTTCATAGTACCTATCTAATTGAATTATTGTGATTCCAGTGCTCCAACCACCTGTACGGCGCAGTCCAGCAGTTCCTGGAGGTGTTCCCGGAGCTGCGCACGGCACCGCTGTACCTCGCCGGCGAGTCGTACGCCGGTCACTTCGTGCCTGCGCTCGCGCACAAGATCCTGCATCCGCCGCCCGAGATGAACAAGACGAACCTGAAAGACATCTCCATTAATTTGAAGGTACGTTTAACAGACCACACATCACAATGCAATGTTAACTTTCTACTGGCAGTCAGCACTTATCAAAACGCTAAGTGCTACTACTAGCCGTCAGAGTAAGATGTATCTGGACTGGAGATTGTGCACCAGCTAAGGTAAAGTAGGATGCGCCCTGTGGTTAGATAGAATGTTTATAATGCGGAAGGCAGGTTTCGTCAAGTATCGTATGGCTATAGTTGGAATGGCATAGGCTGTCTTCGTCAGCCATTCTATCATCCTGCTTATAGATGCTTAATTCGGTGAGAATGGGAAGAGGTCTCGTTACTACGAACACATATATATATATATATATATATATATATATATATATACACGGTTATTTTTTTATCACCCTGGAAAATTTTAGGGACGCTTCAGGACACATCCAATATTGTATAAAAAATAAAAAAAATGAAATAAAAATTAAAAAAAAAATATAAAAAAAAATAAAAAATCTCTAAAAATGCTGCTCTCAACTAGTGCAGCATTTTTTGTATTTTTTAAAAAATTTATATAAAATTAAGGAGGGGGGTTATTTTTTTTATTTATATTTAAATCATTCTAATACCATGTCGTGAAGCGTCCCTTAAATTTTCCAGGGTGATAAAAAAATAACCGTGTATATATTATGGTGTATATGATTCTAAATCCCTTCAGCTTCATAGTGGTGTGCTATTACAAGGTTGTTTCAGTTGTACGTATTCCAAGAAATCTGTCATACTTGTACTTACTCGGGCTGTTCACGTATGACTTTTAATCTTAGGCTTCAACAATTTACTTTTAATAATTTGTTGCAGGGCTTGATGATGGGCAACCCGATGATAGACCGGCAAGACGAGGTGAACCTGACCTCTGCGTACTACAACTGGGGGCTAATAGACACGCAGGGCGTGATTGCGGCTCGCCCGCTGCAGGAAATGTACCAGAGGGCGATAGCATCGAAGAAGGAGGCTGAGGCTGCCAAAGTAAGTGTAATTTCCGTCGTCACTATTTTATTCAATTTCAGTGATTTCCTTCCGTAGCTTATGGATGCTTGTCTAAGCCAAATGGGCGAAAGAGACAATAAATCTGAGAACTGAACTCTGGGGCCTGCAATATTTTACACCGCTCGTTTGAAATCGGGTACGACGCATATGATGTCCAGAAATGTACCAGAGGGCGATAGCATCGAAGAAGGAGGCTGAGGCTGCCAAAGTAAGTGTAATTTCCGTCGTCACTATTTTATTCAATTTCAGTGATTTCCTTCCATAGCTTATGGATGCTTGTCTAAGCCAAATGGGCGAAAGAGACAATAAATCTGAGAACTGAACTCGGGGGCCTGCAATATTTTACACCACTCGTTTGAAATCGGGTACGTCGCATATGATGTCGGTCGCAAAAGCTTACCTTGCGACGAGTGGCCGATACCGTCCATTGCAATCGATCGATTGAAGAATACCTAACGAGACGTAACGTACGTGCGAAAGTACGGTATATCTACCCTGGGAGTATTATTTACCTACGGGAATACAACAAACGTTTTGGCTGTAGTCTACTTTGAGGCGGTGGTACAGAAAAGGTTAATTTTATTTATGATTTGGTATCTTGAAATTCGGCATTCTGACAATCGTAATTATAGACATAAGCGGTCTTATTACAAAACCTAGTCTAGACCTGGTCTAAAGTACCTAAGTCTAAAGTTAGTCTTGGTTCAAACCAAGTGCGCTTTCACTTGTAGTAGGGGTAGATAGAGGATTGTCGTGCTTCGGCCCCGATCAATCTCTCCCGTCTTTGATCTCGAGGATGGTCGGGAGTGAGGAAGCCTGGAACGCGATGAACTCTTTCTGTGTCGATGTCATGACACAGAAAGAGGTGGCACAGCGCTCTAGGAAAGACGACCCACAGGCAGATCCATGCCGTCGCAGAAGGGTAGAACGAAGAAGGAGGCAATTTGTCCGCCTTCTCCCTCCTGACGGTGACCAGCGGGACCCGGGCCTGGGAAGCTCGAGTCCTGCATTGAACAGGACACTGTCAGTCTGTAACACCGTTTTTTCTTAAAATTTCATAAAACACTAATTTTGCAAAAACATTTTGGTTTCACTGTAGTTTTAACACAAATTTCACAACTAAAATCATAATTACAATAACTTTGTCAATTAATTTCACAATATCAATGTCAAGTGTCAACGTCAACGTCGTTTCACGTCACGTCAGTGACGTTTGCAATTATCTTTGGTCATTATTCACTTTTTGCATAAACAAAATAAATCTCGCGTTTATCCTGGCCTTATTTACAAAGATAGTTTTTTTTCGCCCAAAATCCCGTGCTTCCATTTAGGTGGGTTGATTTTCTCAAAATTCGGAATTTGACATTTAGACCGTTTGTTTTGGTCATTTTTAGAGACATATCGTAATAAAGTACACTTAAGGCTACAGATCATATAATTATGGTTTCGTCGAATAGAATTTGGAAAGCATTCACAATTTGTTTATGGTTAATTTTTCATTACGTTTTGTTTTTCAACCAAACTTATAACTTTAGCTGGAAATACTTATTGCATATTGTAGAATTTCGAAAGATCCGTATGTTGACTTGACACATCTTGAAGCAAGTTAAGAGTCTTACGAGTGTTATGAAATGAATTTGGTTTTAGGAGAGGTTCCGTCGCCAATACGGCGCTTAACATTCAGCAAACGGACCTCGGCTCCGTCGCTTCCATATAAACGCAAATCTGTGCGCAAGTGGAGCGTTGGTTTAGAACGCGTCTATCGTCTATGGTATGCTTAGTCTGTGAGACATCGACCGAAGTAATTTAATATTGATTTCTTGCGAAATCTTAATTTCTACATTATCTTAATTTCTGCGAAGAAAATCCATAGGTATTTCTTTATAATCGCCGGCGCGCGATTCATTGAATTAGTCGAATAAATAAATTATATCGATAGATAATACTCCGCCCACAATAAGGTATCTAATTAACTTATTATATTTCATGATTTAAAGCAGATTTTGTTAATTTTATTTTTATTTGTGGGTAAATTGATTATTAAATCAAACATATTACATTTCCAAAATTCGCCTTTTTCATCCCCTATTTCATTAAAAAAAACCTGATAGTAAGCGGCATCTTAGTGGGATTAAGGCATATATTGAGTATCACTTGCGAATTTCCTGTTAAATTCTAAATTTTCACAATATTAAGTTTCACATCCTTCTTTGGGCAAATAACTCACAAATTAAGCTGTTTTCTTTTTATCAATAGCAATAATTATACACAAAATAGGTGCTCTCCCCTCCATATGTCCTTTTATTAACTAACCAATAAGAAACTTTGACAATTCATTGAAAATTGTGTTTGGAATTAACTTGCAATGTTTATTACATGAAATTCAAATGTATTGACTGGGATTCCTTCAGAACTCAGTGTTAGACCCACTGACCCTAAGATCATAGGCATATTTCATTATATTTTTAACCTAACACTGTGCTATGAATCTCCAGGGCAGTTACCGGAGGCCGTAGGGCTCCGCTGCTTGACCTTACAGCTAGAAACCATAACAAAATAACCTAACATCAAGGAGGAATTCTGTGGAATTACACAAGTAATAAATATATATACAGAAAGAATAAGTTAAGAAACTGGAATATCATATCTCTGACCCGTGATTGCAAGACTTAGCATAGAAGGTACGATCCACTAACAACCGCTCCGGGGAAGGCTACTAATTTCTTTTAAAAAAAAAGGAAACCTATAACTATTTGTTGGTGTACTTTATTGCCCCTCATTTTGTAGTTTTGTACCCAATTTGTACCTGATTTTTACCTGCCGAGATTGATCAAACAAACCTGAACCATCCTGCCCTTGGCTTGTATTGATTAAACATTAAGTTAAGTGCTTTGCATTGAGGAATTGTGTTAACATATGCATAAGTAAATTATAATTATGTACTTACAAGAATAAAGCTTTTCATTTTGTACCGGACTAAAGGAATAAGTTTGTTTTTTTTTCTTTAACTTTAAGATTTCCCTATATTCCTACAATTTAGCTAGAAAAAGCACTACAAGTCGTCGATGCTCTAAATGCCCAGGAGCGTCGGTCTCTCCATTTAGGGGAGATGAGTGGGGCTCGCCATAGGCGAGCAGACGCTGACGAGGTCATGGAAGTGTTCGAAAGGGTTCCCATGGCCTTGTCTGGTAGCGACACGTCCCTCCCCGGCTTGTCCTCCTCATCTGTTAGTGGGGAGGATGCGGCGGTGATGGACGTGCCCGCACCAGGGCTTATGTGATGGGTATCGTTGGGTTTTAGTCGGTAGGCCGCGGTCTCCTAATGGTACTTTGCCCCCACTGGCCGCGGAGAGTCCGACATAACCTCGCGCTTTCCCAAACGTGAGGTATGCATAACGCATTTCCCAACGTAAAAAAAGGGGTAGATAGAGGATACATAGGTAGAAAGAGAGCGTCAGGTTTGAACCAGGACTAAGTTTAGACCATGTTTTGTAAGGAGTTTTGAAAGGGGTATGGGTAAAGTTGGCGTCGTTTTCAATTTTGGCGGCCATTCATGAAAGTTGTAAATTTTGGAAGAACAATTCAAAAGAAATAAATTTTATTATGGGGTACATATAACTAAATAATATCGGAGCCAAGATATCACACATTGAAGTTTCTTCGTATAAACCAATAATTATTATTGAAATGAATAAAAACTGCAATAAATTACATTTTTAATACTAGTCAAGATAAACACTACGCGGCATTGTTTGCCAGAAACATAAAGCGACCCAAGTGGGATATTTTAGCTTGTTCAACCAATCACAGTGCACGGTGAGGTTAGGTTAGGTGTCGGCTTTTTAATGATCCCCTCCCCTCACCGAAATGTATAATTCTGTCTCATTATACCCGTCAGAATTAAGTATATTCACTTTTACAGTATCGCTACTGTAGCGCCCATAACTAAACTCCGATATTACTTATGGCAAAACTTCTTTGTTGATTATGTTCACTTAAAAATGGGGTACAAATTAGTATAAAAGTTATCGATGGCCGCTAAGAACAAAAATGGCGCCACTTGTCCATACAAAGTTACCCATACCCCTTTATGTTTCATTATAGGATTTATGATAAAACGAATTTTTGATTTTCGGTATTTAGAATCATTTGGAAGTGGGAATTTAGTAATTCACGAGTGAGACTATGGAAATGAAAATATTTTCATTTAGGCTACTTTTATATAGTTCCTTAATATAAAATAGTTCCCTTTGCTGCAGGTACGCAACGACCTGATAGACGAACTGTCGCGGCTCTCATATCAAGTGCAGACGTACAACGCGTTGAAGGGTGAAATCCGAGTGAACAGCTTCGAGCAGTTTATCACGAGGCCTCAGATAAGGGAGGCCATACACGTCGGCCACGATCTGAGGTTCACTCTCTCCAACGCCACTGTCCACGAAAAGCTCATACCAGACTTTCTCAGCGAGATGAGCAGCAAGATGGAGGAGCTGCTGGAACACTACAGGGTTCTGATTTATTGGTAAGTATTTACAGTTACAATGATAATAAGCTGTTAATGAAGGAATGCTGAATCCTCGATCATAGAAAAACTAGGTAATTATCTCTATTGTCTGTAAGCATTATTAAATTTATGTCAGGCTTAGGTAAGATAGTTGTAGAAACAATAACTTAGGTAGAAAATTAAGTTTCAAGTTATGACGTTTACAGCGGACAGCTCGACTTGACTGTACCTTGTGTGCCCAATGCTGAGGCGAGGAGGAAGCACTGGCACTGGAATGGACGTGACGAGTTCCTCAAATCGCCACGACTTCCATGGGCGTACAACAATACGCTGGCTGGGTAAGAAAATAATGTGACTGCATGCCACTTAATATTGTCCTTAGCTAAGACTACGTTGGTGCAATCAGCCATCAGTCTCCAATTACTGATAAAAAGCTGGATCACAATAAGCGACAAATAAATGAGAAATGTAAAATGAGCGCCCACATGACGATTTCTTGGCATTAGATTGCTATGGCAGTCAAAATGTCGTGGCGTTTATTTGAATCCTGTTAAAATTACACTTTTGGTATCATATTTCGTATTTTAATTATTATCACTGCGGTTATAATTAGGGTATTGGTTCACGGAAATATGATCCTCATTTTTATATAGATTTTCCTAAAGAAATAAGTATGAAGCTATCACGACAAAAATTTATAAAAAAAATTACACAATTTTTATTTGATTGTTAACTTATGGTGTATAAGGGGACAACCCGCATTATTTGAATGACACTAACTGAATTTTAATAATACATATCATTATAACTAGTTAGTGTCATTTAGTCAGGTATACAGTTCACCGTTCCATTTTTATGGATTTCATTACTTTTTATACACAGTTTTTAAGTTAAATAATAGATATAAAAAATAAAAGAAGTTAAGATCATACGATGGTGGGCAGTTCGAAGTGTCATGTTAGTGTGAGAATGTGTATCTAGTTCTTTTATCAGTGATTAAAGGTATTAGTCAAGAACTTTGTTGATGGCACCCAACGTGGGATTTAAAGATCCCACGTTGGGCGCCATTCTTACACAAGCATGGGCGCAGGAGCCTTATTCTGATAGCGTATGCATTTATAGCGTGTCAAAAACGCTTCAATAGCGTTGTTTTTTGTTAAGTTGGACAAGTTATTATTGCTAAACCGGTAACTAACTAAAATATTTGTCACTATTGACTTATCAAGAAATCGTAGTAGGAATAAATTGCACCACAAAAAAACGTATAAAAGTGACAGAATCAGTTTTATTGAAACGCTATCAAGACACGATAACAACGTTAAGATTAGCAGAATTCATTTAGAATAGTCAGGATTAGGTCTTTACTTTGATGAGGAGAAATTAGCCCTACTGCACCACCGTGGCTAGACGGGTTGGTGTAGGGTTTATTTCGAGTTTTCCATCTCTTCGTAAAGGTGTAATTGTGATAAACTCCCTTAGTCGGCTCTTACGACATTTACGGGCAGAAAGGCAGCGGTGACACTATACTATTAATCTGTCACCGCACGAAAGAAGTCTGGCGCCATATAAGAATCTTATTCTAATCAAATTTAATAGTTTCATTACACATTTTATACAATATTATGTACCTGTTATTTTGTACACACAGAAACCGAAACACGTGTATAATATTTTCGTTCACACAGTTTACACCCAAAAAATAATGATTGTACAATGAGAGTTCACAAATATATTCTTTTTTTTTACTTTTGGGACAAATTTAAATTGGGACAAGACTCAGCAACTCCCGGCCTTATTATGGACACCGCATAGTGCGACCGCGACCGCACAATACAATGAAAGAGTACGAGTGTGGTATGAGCGAGACAGAAACATGCGGTAAACGATGTAGTGTAAAAGCCGCGCCGCTGCCAGCCATCAGCTCATTATTGTGACTACTCTATTATAAAAAATTTATAAATTTTAGACAAATTAAGACCTAGTTTCAAACCACTCTAAACAAAAAACAAAAAATAAAGTTGTATATCAGTCTTAGTTTTCCATGAATACATTAATGCAGTGATGCTTATTCTTCTTCACAGATACGTAAAAAGCGGCGGTCGGCTCACTGAAGTGCTCGTGCGCAACTCGGGACACTTAGTTCCGTCAGACACACCCGCTCAAGCGAGCGACATGATTTCCTTCTTCATCAGAGGCATCGATTTACCGGTGCCGACTAACTTCTACAAAGGCGACATAGAGACGCCGCCGCTCGACAACAGAACTAACGAGGAGCCATCGCCGCACCCGCCCGCTAACAACAGCATCATAGCGAGCGCTGTACTAAATGTAATCTTTGTAGCCATAATTATATTCGGCATTATACATTGGATCAGGTGGAAGAGGCGTGCTGATGCGTACTTCTATAATATTATCGATAATTCTTCGTTAAACGATGCAGTTTTGACCATGAACTGAGAGAAATGAAATATATTAAAGAATAAGAATATATTAAATACATTAGAGAAGTAAAAGACTATCTGATCTCAAAATCGGGTAATGTTGGTATGATTTTTTCCGCTGACGTAAATTAAAAAACAATCGATCTAGGTAACTAAAAATGTCATTGTTCCAAACAAATAGATGTCCAAAAATAAGAATAAATTAGTCAGCCTAGGGAGGGATGCAAAGAAAACTACTCACATAATGATCGTTTGGGTTGTAATTTTAAATTAATTACTTACGTGGTGTACTATTTTCATATTATTTGTTATTAAACATTTTAATGCCCAGAGCTTGCCTGTGCCCAAAATAACATTATGCAAAGGATGGACTGATTAGTGAACATAAGGCAAAAACGTAGGCTTAGTGAAATCTGTAAGATAATCTAGTTTACGAATTTGTTAATGCTATTATAATATGTTACATAATGTTTTCATGCTGTGAAAGTAAAATTCATTACCTCTAAGGGATGCTGAGACCCCGAACAAGTAGGTACGCTACAAGCGTACCTACTCGTACCGATTCTGGTTAATATTATTTGTAATTTTATGTTACCGGACTAAGTAGGCAAGGTGTTAAAATTCAGCACGAAAAATCAGTTCCTACTGTGTCTTTGTAACAAATTGCGCGGCTTAAAATGTTAACATTTCTTAAAAGGAACTAATTCCATTTTTCATTAAAAATTTATGAAAAGCTTTGACTGTGTTTCTGTTTTGCTTTTTTTAAAAATAATATAATCTCGTCAAATGATGTTTGAATACAAAGGATAATTTGGCCAGTTTTTTTAAGTTTTTCAGGCAAAAATTGGGACAGTATAAAAAAAGTTACACTTTAAAAACGGACAACATAGGACATGCTAACAATAGAGTTTTTTTAAAATAATTACTTTGTTGCCATTATCCAAGAGGGAAGCAGGGGACTAAGTTTATATGGGAAAACGGTTTTTATAATTTCCTCTGATGGGGGTTGCTCGCTTTACACTGAAGTGCGTTCAAAAACTATACTCAGGTCAGGTGCACTCCGAGTTCGCACCGAGAGCTACCCGAGCAATAACGAGCAACAAACACCTCGGAGTATAAATATATGAAAAGTGCTACGTTTCGACACCTCAGTCGGATGCACAATGGTTCATTTGATTTAGTGCTTCATCAATGTTGATGTTGTCACGTTCTTTCGTATATCGACCGTGCAAGACGACATTGGACTTAAAGGTGCAAAAAATGGATGTTTCTGCAACTGCTTCTCTCTGTTACCCTGACACTGTACTGAACTTTAATATTCGTGTCTTTATTGTAGCTTATTTTTAAAATATTGTTAAGCTGTTTCTATTTTTCGTAGCGTAATGCGTTTGTGATTGCGGTGATCGAATCACTTAGTTTAATTGTAATACTACTTATATTCAAACGTTTGATAAATATATAGCGTAAGAAATTTTAATTTGTAAGTTAACTTGGTATTGTAGTTTTTAAACTATGTCTAATACGTGGTTACAATTACCTTAAAGGTATTTTACCGACGTCTTCCTTCTATTTCCATCCAAAGGCTGTGTTAAATAATGGAGTTAAAGGAAGATTCTAAATTGTTAAGGATGATTTTTAATAATGATGTTATGTTTAGAAAATAAAAATATTATTACCTGCGTTAGTTTTTTATTAGAATCGTAGAATCAATTATGAAAAAAAGGTTTGCAATCAACATATTGAACAATCAACACTGTCATGATCAATAGCTCATATACGTCCCCACCTAGGGGCCCGAGCCTTCCCTAAGTTAGGGTGTTAGACCTAAGTCACCACGCTGCCTGGTTCAGTGCGGATTGGTCGACTTCACATACACCTTTGAATTTCTTCGTAGATGTATGCAGGTTGCCTCTCATTTAGAGTCGAAGACGCTATTCGGGAGCTATGGTGTTCGGTCTCATTAAATGGTTTGTTTAGAAGGCATTCCAAGAAAATTAAGATAAGGCAATGACCTACCGGAAAAGATGGTTCAGACTATAAACGAAACAGAAAAGGATCTCGTCGAAAATGAGCAATTGTAAAATAAGAGTGAGCAATCGTTGTGATCCGCGGAGTCTATGGTAGCAGACAGGTGCGACGATAGCAGTAAGGGGTGCTAAGACAGTGATAGAGTCACTCAAATTGACATGCAATGTATATTATTACGCGATCTAGGCCTTTTATTTTTTTTTTCTCGGGTGGCAATGCGTAACCGCACCGTACCCGCCGTGGGCTAGACGGCGGGCGTGTGTGGGGCTCTCCTGGCAGATTACCAGGCCTACCCACTAAAACCCCCCGGTGTTCTCCCTGCCCTTATGGGCGCGCTAGGTAAGGTCCAATGCGATCTAGGCCTAAACATCCTAACTTAAAAATGTAATTCACCATTTTATGGTGGCGACCTTATACCATGCGCGCCCATAAGAGTAGGAAGAACACCTGGGGGTTTTAGTGGGTAGGCCTGGAACTGGCACTCTGCCGAGAGCCCCACATACGCTCGCCGTCTAGAAAACAGCGGGCATGGCGCGGCATTTCCCCCCAAAATAAAATGGTGTCCGACTTGACTTCGACTGTTTTGCGTTTGGTGATTCGCAGACCCGTAGGCTCAGCTTTAGATCGAAATCTCTCGAGCTGAACTTCTAAATGGGCTTGAGTCAGCGAGCCGAAATCAATACGATGTCATCATCGTCTCCAAGGTCGTTGGTACTCCATTTGATGCCTCTCGGTGTCGCGATTACATGCCTCATCACGTCATCCAGTAAGTAGTATTATAAGCAGGAGTGTTCACTTGTTCTAAGAACTTGTTCAACGCCCGCAGATATGCGTATTGGCGCTCCCAGCTTTTTGTCGTGTATGTACCACCATGCATGTGCTGCCTTCGTATAAAGCACAGACAATGTGGATAATCCATGTCGATATTCTTCTGCGACGGAGACTTGACCACATTGCGTTCCACTTCACAGTGTCGAAGGCTTTCTGGAAATCTACAAAAGTCAGGACAGGAACCATTCAGATTGCCACTCGACTCGACACATTGTTGAATAAAGATGCGTAAGTTGTTGGTGTGGTCAGTACAGGACACGACCGGAACGGTTCATCTCTTAAAGGCACTAGGCGCAATTCGCTCGCGCCTTATCCGGCTTTAACGCAGACACAGTTGTGACAAACCTCTTCGAAGGTGGGTACGGTTATTGAAATTTTTAATTTTTTTTACTTCCTACATATTATATTTTATTTACCTCGATGTTTTTCAACTCGGTTTTTATTTTTTCATAATTCATGTGATTTTCTTATTTTTTACAAATTACTATTTAGCTAATTACCTACTTACTTAAATTTACACATAATTATAACTTAGGGTACCCTTGACCTTGACCTTGGGTATGTTCGTATGTTAGCCCATCCATAGCGACAACAATTCAGTGGAAGTGCCACACGGATTTATAATTAATTATATAATTTCCACTTTTTATCAAGATAGTCATTAGATAGCGATAACGGAAAAGCAGTGATAAAAAACTACATATTATGATCGATATAAGTCTAATTTCAAGGCACCAGTACAGAAAAGGTGCAATACGAGTAAGTATTTGGCGTCCCGAATCCACATCAAGCTGCTCTCACGGGGCAAGACTTCAAAATGTTAAGGATGTTAAGACTTACGCTAATTTTTATGTAAGTAGCTTTGTAATATTTTCTTGAATTTATTTTCGAATATAACTCGATAGGCACTTGTTTTTTGGATTATTCGTGCTTGGTGAATCGTTTCTTCTGCCCGAACATTAAAAATATTTGTACTTTGAAGTCAGAGAGGTTGTCAAATTGCAATTGTCAGAGAGGTTGTTTTATAAATAGCTCAAGTGCGCGATCCTGGCTTTTCGAGCCTTCAATGCCTTTTACCCCTTGCCTCCGCGGTGTAGATGTCCCTCTCCTTGCCTCTCCCATTACAGTTATGGTAAGGCTCGGTACTAATTAGGATTATCTACTTAATACCGGTATTAAGTTATAAACTGTGCGGGTTGGTACCAAGGGCGGATCCAGGGGGAGGGTCATGGAGGTCATGACCTGTGCTGGGTCCAGGACCTAGGTAGACCACTAATTAAAATTGTTATACACAATGTTTTTATATATTATTTGTCACAATATAGATTTTATGGAAGTACGTGTAATATTATTTTAATTAATTTAATATAATTCTTTGTATGATGGCAAACGCATTATTCGGGAGCGAATGCATATAAAATTTGAATTTTACCGCCACCTTTCATATGATGTCACATTTCGTGTGACACTTGCGCGCGCTTTGTTTCGATTAACGTCTAGCAAGACCTTTCCCATGGAATTATTACTCAAACAGGAATGAGCTCTTGCTTAAAAATGTGTGCCGAGCGAGAGATAAATAACTGTACCGTTTGTCTCTTTCGTAAATTTGTGACCACAAATTCTACAAAATAGGGATTTTTTCTTAAAAACAACATTCAACCTGAGAGATGCTTTTGAATATCATAATATGCTTAATAATCACGATTGTTAAGTAAGAGATCGCTTTTAGCGACAAGGTCACCCTTTGTACAATTAGTGTTAAGTGTATTATTTATACGTTGACTTTAAGCTGGTTGGTGTTGTACAACAAAGAAATATTATATTCTATTCTATTATTTCAAAATGGGTTGCGCAAAAGAATTTTATATCTGCTTTTCAATACAAGATAGGTTTTATTAATATATGGGTATTGGTTGATGTGGATCTTTAACTTGATTAGGTGTAGGAATAAAACCACGCTATGTAAAGGCGAAAGCGATGTAACTCTGTTTCACAATCAGCAGATCACCAGAACGATACCATATAATTAATTTAGAATATGAACCAACATTTCAATAGTATGTGTGAATATTATGTAACAATATTTTCGCTAATATATGTGGTGGTGCCCCAAGGTAGACACCACCACGTCGGCGATTCACCGAATAAGGAATTTTGGGTTGATTGCTGATGCCCTACTACCAGCTCATAGAAAGCATTGTGGCTTACCCCGATTCCAATTGTCTCCGTCCGTCTCCTCCGTAGCCGGTGGACTTCCTGAGCTAGCTCGAAGGAAGTCGCGGCTCCTGAAGTTCTGCAGTGGATCCACCGGTGGAGACCGGAGCACTACAAATGCCTATTAGGCCACCACGGCTCACACACGCGATTTTGACACCTTGCACAACACAAAGCGGGCTTTCGCACCCCGATATTAGGTGCGCCGCGCAAATCACTATTTGCTTGAATATTGTGTATTATATTTTATGGATGCCCGGACATCATCCTAACCTAAATCAATGTCGTGACATTTCGACTCGACTCAACTGACATGTCACATGCGGCCGGCCGCCAAAAAGGCTCTCTCTGCACAGACCACAAATGCAGTGTTGCCACTCGCTCTTCCTCGAGCGTGAACATCCCCCCGCTCCGGACAGTCCCGGACTGTCCGCCAAATCAGTCTAAGGGGAGGCGAGAAAGAGTAGCGACCGCGCGCTTCAAAACAGAATCCCCAACTAGGACCTCGGCAAACCTGGGCACACCATCAGACCCTAGAGTAAGTTGGACAATGCGTCCGCGACGCCAACGTAAGGGTGGCAGGTTTGGGTCCTTCACTAACACGAGGTCTCCAACCCTCGGTGGGTTTGTCTTATCTGACCACTTAACGCGCTGTTGCAAAATGTGTAAATATTCAAGGTGCCAGCGGCGCCAGAAACTCTGGGTAAGCTGCTGGAGCAACTCAAACCGCGAAAGGCGTCCTGGATTGATATCTCTATAAGGATACTCGGGCAGGGCGTTAAGTGGTCTGCCTATCAAGAAATGGCCCAGCGTGAGGGCCTGCAAATCGTTCGCGTCGGTAGACAACGGACATAACGGACGCGAGTTGAGAACCGCCTCAATCTTATGAAACACCGTCGCGAGTTCCTCAAACGTGAGAATAGTCTCCCCAATAACGCGGCGAAGGTGAGTCTTGGCGGCCTTTACAACAGATTCAAAAATCCCTCCCCAGTGAGGGCAAGACGGCGGGGAGTATCGCCATGTTACCCCCCTACGGGAGAGTGTGGATCCGATCTCAATATTATTTTTATCTAAAAATTCACAAACTTCTCTTATATGTCTATCAGTGCCCTTGAAGTTCGTCCCACAATCGGACCGAATTAGAGAAGGCAGTCCCCGGCGGGAGACAAATCTGCCTAACGCTGCTAAGAAAGCGTCCATGGTGAGCGCACTCACCACCTCCAAATGAACGGCTTTAGTGGCCAAACAAACAAACACACACAAGTAAGCCTTTTCAGTCTTAGCATTACGGAGTCGCGACGTTTTTATAGTGAACGGTCCCGCGAAATCAGTTCCAACTCCTAAGAAGGTCATCGATTCATTCACATGATCAGCAGGCAAATCACCCATTTGGGGCTGCATCGTCTCGGGGCGTAAACGATAGCAGGGCAGACATCGAAATATAACAGATCGGATTATTCTTCGCGCTGACAAAATCCAAAACTCCCGTTGGAGGAGCGCGGTCAATGCATTACATCCGGCATGAGCATTCTTCACATGGCGATCAATGATCAACAATCGCACCAATGGTCCGTCCTTGGGGAGCAAGAGGGGATGACGTGATCTATAAGGCAAGTTAGCGTGCCTCAATCGGCCTCCTACACGCAACAATCCTTTATCATCCAGAAAGGGAGTCAAACGCACCAAGGGCCCCTTCAATTTGGACGTCCCGGTACGGAAAATCTTAAGTTCCGGTTCAAACGCTCTAGACTGGGTCATATGCACCCAATGCAAAAGAGCATCTTGGCGCTCCTGCGGTGAGAGGACCGAACACAAATCTTTGTCCTGAGGCCGGCGACAATTTCGAATAAATCTTCTTATCCAAGCGGTCACGCCGAGCAACTTGTCCAGAGAACTGTAGCGGTCTAATAAAAATTCCCGCTCTGGAGCCGCCATAGTCTCGACAGCGTGAACACGCAAGCCCGGATTTGGTACCTTCACCACAGCTGGTGTGGAAGGCCAAGACGGTTGTAACAACCATTCGGGACCCCACCACAGAGTGTGGTCAATAAGCTCAGGGGCTTCGCTGCCACGTGATGCACAGTCAGCAGGGTTTATTTCACCTGGCACGTGGCGCCAAATCAACGTGGCCTTCGAGGCCTGTATTTGGGATACCCGATTGGCCACAAATACTTCCAGGGAGTGGACGGAGTTCTTAATCCAACACAGGACAACCTGACTGTCGGACCAAGCAAAGAGCGACTCAAAGTCCACACTACGTCCCAGGGTGTCAACAACGTGGTTCATCAAACGAACCAGAAGAGTAGCTCCAGACAATTCTAACTTCGGAATCGTTAATCGAGTCCGAAGTGGAGCAACCTTACTCTTAGCAATTAGCAAGTGGAGCTTAACAGCTCCTCTATCATCGACCGTCCGGATATATACGACGGCTGCGTATCCACTCTCAGACGCGTCACAAAAGCCATGAAGGCTGGCCGTAAACCGTCCCTTAGGCAGTATATGTCTAGGGATACTAACCCGGTTAATGTCGGGGAGAGACGACATGAAGGACTCCCAATCTCGCAGCAAACGGCCCGAGAGGGGCTCATCCCACGACACTTCGGCTGACCAAAGTTCCTGTAGGAAGCACTTCATCCAAAACACTACGGGACTAATCCAGCCATTTGGGTCAAAGGTACGAGCTACTGTAGACAAAACCAACCGTTTCGTCCAGACCTTGGGGCTTGGCAGCTCCAATCGATAGGTGAACGTGTCCTGGACAGGTCTGTATTGCACTCCCAAAACAGACAGTAAATCTGGAGTGTTGGCATTCTCAAAAATATGAGGCTCCTGCTGGTGGTCGTCTGGCAAGTCACACAAAAGCTGAGGTGAGTTGGACATCCACTTCCTCAGTTCATAACCACCAGCCCCGAGAAGAGCAATTAGTTCATCTCGCAAAATCAGGGCTTCCTCGACACTAGAGGAGCCCGTACAAATATCATCCACAAATGCATCCTCCTTGAGAACCAAGAATGCGCGAGGGTATCGTAACCGCTCACGTTCAGCGAGTTCCACAAGTGAGCGAATTGCCACAAAGGGGCTCGAACGCAAACCGTATGTATTGGTGTTCAGCTCGTAGACCAGCATGGGATCTCTGGGATCCTCCCTCCATAATATGAGCTGATATCGCCTATCGTCCGGGTGAATCACAGTCTGCCGAAACATCATCCGGATATCGGTCACAAAGACGACGGCATGGCGACGGAAGTTGGTCAATACATCACCCACCTCGTGGTGCAACTTCGGTCCAGCATGCAGACATTGATTCAGCGAAACTCCGGTAGACGTGGGAGCTGACCCATCAAAAACAACGCGTATCTTCCCAGTGGAAGGTTTCAAAACCGCGTGGTGAGGAAGAAAATTATGTTCCTCGTTTCGCCAGTCCAGTCGCGAGACCGACATGTGCCCCAGTTGCTCATATTCTCGCATGAAGTCGACATACTTCTGTTTGAGGTCGGAATCCCTACTCATACGACGCTCCATGGACAGCAGTCGCTTCTCGGCCAACGGCCGGGAGCTGCCAAGTGAGAGGCGAACTGACAAAAAGGGCAAACGAGTGATCAGCCGTCCCGAGTGAAGGCGACCTGTAGTGTTCTGGTAGAACAACTCACACTCCTCGTCTAAGGGGTTCACTCGCTTCACGGTAGGTGGCTCTTCCACCTCCCAAAACCGTTGAAGGACATCTGATAAGGTGGAGCTAACAGTTATGTAACTGTCCACCGATGGAGATGGTGGGTTATGCCTAACTGGTCCCATCACTACAAACCCAAGCGATGTAGATAAGGCTACCAGCCCACCCGTCTGCAACTCTCTCCTCTTCCCACAATACACGCGGCCTAGAACATCGGCACCGAGCAATAAGTGAATCGGACCGGTTCGGTGAAAGGAAGGGTCAGCCAAGGTCAATCCTGATGTCGCATCAACGACAGCGCGCGAAACGTGCTGTTGCGGAAGCTGACCAACAACCTTCTCATAAACAATCGCGGTCGCGCCAATTTTGGGCGCTGAAGAGAAGTGGGGGGAAAAGGAGAACAAAACCTGACCGATCGGATCCGGGATCCGCAGGTCTCCGATTCCCCGTACCGATTCAAGGTATGGAGATGTGTTCAAACTCAACTGCCGGACCAGCCAGCTGGAGGCAATGCAACCCTGAGCTCCCGTATCCAAAAGGGCGCGAACTAAAACAAAGGTGCCCCTCGGGCCCCACACCTGTACGGGGGCTGTTGGTAACAGCACCTGCTCCTGTGGGGGGGTTGCAGCCGACAGTTGGTTTAATGAAAATGCTCCCGCATTCCCCGCAACGGGGGGGAAGGGGGGTTCAAGGAAAAATGCGTGCGCGGCGGAGGAATAGGGCGCTCAAGGCGCTCGAGCGGGTCCCAATCCGGCACGTACACACCCCGACCAAAGCTGCATCGGGGGGCCGGGCGGTGCCCATGATGGGCGAAAGTTGGGGGAGCCCGTGACAACCGGGGTCTCTCCATCAGAGGGGGAGAGAAGCGTATCGGCTCCCGACGTGGCTCCCTAATAACCGCGGCCCAATCCCGCGGTGGCGCCTCATAAGCGGCGCGTCGATCCCCCCCGCCCGTAGGGGGGGTGGGGCGCCCAATCCTCTCACTGGAGGGGGGGCGCCTGTCCAATCTCCGCGGAGGGGTGGCACGCCCCTCCGATCTCCTCGGAGATGTGGGTGACCTACGAGGGCCCCCGCCCGTGTGCGAGTCCCTCTCTCTCACCACCTCACGAGTGTCTCTATTGTTGAAGCACAAAAGGGGGTGATGGGCCCCTCCACAACAGTGGCAATCTCGTGGGTGGGGGCAAGCCGATGCCATATGGGCCCCCAGGCAGCGGTAGCACCAATTCCGCTGCTTGGCCATATTCCTACGCCCCTCGGTGCGTAGGCCAACAAATTTGGGACAGGCCGGCAAACGATGGCCATCCCGCTTGCAACACTTGCAAGGCATCGGCCTCTCCCCGTGTGGAGAGTTCTGCCGCACTGCAGTATACTGCTTGTACGGGCGGCGCTCTCTTCGTGGCGCTGCCCGGGTCGCCTCATAGCGACCTGTACTCGGTCCCGGTATAGGAGCCAGATCCAAGTGGTCGGTCATCCGACACTCATCCTCCAAAAATCTGAGGAGATCCGAGAAGGGGGGGAGGTACGAGGCACTATTGCCCCCGTATCTTTGTTCAAAGCGCCCCTTCATCTCCATGGGAAGCTTATTGAGGATGAGGTGGAGCAATATGAAGGACCACTTGTCCACCGGTAGATCAAGTCGTTTGAGCGCGTTAATGGCGCTTAGCAGCGGGTTCAAAATCTCCTTCCTTAATGAGGAGACCCGCGATACTCGTGGCAGCCCTAAAATGGCAGCCACATGTCAACAACGCCCTTGCAATATCATAACTGTCATCATTGACAGGTAGATGCTGGACAAGTACACCAGCCTCTCCACGTAAGGCAGAGAGCAAATAGGCCAATTTCTGGCTAGGGAACAGGTCCTCCCTCGAGTGGACCAGGCTATCAAAGAGGTTAATGAACCCCATCCAAGCAGCCAAGTTCCCATCAAAGGTTGGGATAGTAGGTGTATATTGGGCATTCTAAAACAGTTTTCATCAAAACACCGCAAACGAACGCAGTGAGATTTGAGCTACGCTTCGCTGCGCTCTAGCTCCGCAAATCTCACTGCGTTCGTTTACGGTGATTTGATGAAAACAGTTTAAGATTGCCCAATATACATTATATAGGGTTAAATGGAAAAGAAGATTTTTTATTTCATTTCATTTCATAATGTTTCTATTGTGTTGTGATGTTTGACTGTAAACAGTATACTTTTGATTGATTGCGATTTACTAGACACATTTTCAAGGTTTTCTATCTCAGAATATTAAGGCATTCAACTAGGTAGCAGTGCAATAACAACAGAAATTAAACAGGTTGAGGTTTCGTAGCTTCAGGACTCAACTCTCGGATAAGTACCGTTCTACACTCTGCCTGCCATACAGTTTCAAAGCATTCCCACGAAATTCATTTATCAGCAATAAATTTATTGCACATTATTCATATATCCAGTTACGAGTGCTTACTCAAATAATAAGGCTTCTTTCACACGTTAATACTTTTATTTGTTTATTAAATTACTTCAATTAAATATATTCTTTATTATAAAACAAAGTATAAAATTGTTGATTTTTACAAAATATTTAAAAGGGCGGGCTAATCCCTGAAAGATGTGTTCCAGTCATCACACGAATAAAAAATAGAAAATAAATATTCCAATAATTTAAAAAATGAAAATATAAAAAATACTAAGAACATTTTAACTACCTACCTTGGCTGACTAAGGTCTTAACATCCTAATTAAATAGGGTAGTGCGGTGGGAACGTGTATGAGATGCTGCCGATGAATACCACCTATGTATTATTACAATAATTTTCATAAACTTCTATGGTTCTGTCCTCATGTCGTATCAATATCGTTATGCTATAAATACATTCGGTTCGCCTAATAGAACGATATACCTATTGTTTATCTGTTTTAAATAGTAGTATCGAAAAATGAAAATTAGAAATCGCATCCGTTATTATAAAGAAGACTTTTTAATTTGGAGATAATATTCGTTAGTAATTGTAAATATGTATATACATGTATAATTTAAATAAATATAATAAACCCGAAATGAAAAAAAATTTGGAGCATGCAGCCTTACACGAGATTTCTGCATCAGCAGAATTAAACGGTTACCAACTATTTTGCTGTATATGCACAGTATTGTATTGCAAGTTTGTGGAAATAAACGACAAACAATTAATTTGCTGATTATTTCCGCGTCATATTGCACATTGGTAGAATTATGGGTAAATATCAAATTTTGCTAAATATCATGAAAGTCAGAGGTGCAAAACGTTATTAAGTTTTATATTTCGAGTATGGAACCGACTTTTTGAAAGTAAACTACCAAACTATAATCTTCTCTTAGATGTTGTGATGCTGAATAACGATCTACTACTACCTCGAAAATAAAAATCCAATACACGTAATTGCGTCAGTTCGTCGTTTTGTTTCTTTCTTGCTACGTAAGAACTTTTTTTTTATATAGCTGACGAAGTTCAGCCGATGATCGGACCGTTTTTGGATCATACGCAACTGCGGATCAAAAATTTTGTTGCAGACCTGAGAACTGCTCCACTCACACGTCCCGGGTACCATAGTACCCAGAGCGCTTCGCGTCTCCTTTGCCTAAAACGCGCGGTGTGATAAAAAAATCACGAAAAAAAAAAATATTTTCTCTAAATAAAGTGTCAGTTCTTTAGTGTTTGAAAAACGAACACTGACCATGGAAGTGGAAGTGAATGCATTAGGATTCTCGATAACGTATAGACATCATATTCGTGAATGCATATTTGTTTTCTTATAAATATTTTGTGTGGATATGATTTGGACGGAAATTAATAATTTTATGATTATATATATAATATTTTATAATATTACTTACTTATTTAACAATATAAAAATTAATGAGCATTCTTTTTTAGATTAGTCATGTTAAATAAAAATGATTATAAAGATAAGGTATAGGTTGAGAACCTCAGTAAAATTATTACTTGCATTGCACTTTTCTTATATAAAATCCGGAAAAACTGTAGTCACAGTACACTCCAGTGCTATCTCTGACCACTAACAGTGCTTCAGTACCTCCTCATCAAAAAATCTCAAGACCAAGACAGCTGAAAAATGTTCGTAAGTTTTTATACTTTATTGCTATACTTTATATCTATTCTTTAATTGTCTATAAGTGGTTGATCATCTTCATGCTTCAACAAATTGAGCCGTTGGACCAGGCTGTATATGACGTGACCTCTCCAAGTGCTGTCTTCACGAGGGACCATCAAGCCCAGCAGTGGCATGCTGATTGACTGATGATGATGATATTTTTTTTATCTTATGAATTGAAGATGTGAATCTTCAACTCGTTTTCTTGTAACCACTCTTAATACTAATATGACATTTACTATTTTCAGGTCGGATAGCAAGCAAAACAAAAGGTCAGCCAAGAAGAGCTGTGAATCTGACCTTTTCTTTGATACCGACGACGAAGACATCAGGTACTTTTATTGCTATATTTACATATATCTAAATTTCAAGTGTTTAATGTGTACAATAATCGTGTATCCTTTTTCTATCTCCCTAGTCCAAAGAAGAGAAGCAAGGCGATAAAGTGCCTATCGAAGGCGAAGAGTGCAGAAGTGAAGAATACATCGTCGTCCAATACTTCTGAGTGGTTGTTCGACTCAGAGTCGGACAGCGAGGTTTCGCGGCCGCCAAACCTGCCAAACAAGACCACCAGTATCCTGACACGCCGAGTACCTGGTGGTGTAACGCGTCGGACTGCACAGCTCGACGGCGACTTGCTAGTGGAGCTACGCCTCTACAACCAGAAGGAGGTATCTAATCTCAGCGGCCTTGACCGGTGCGAGCGCGCTATCGTTTGGGTACGCTTGCAAGGCGAAGCAGAATCTCCAGAATTTTACGCATTAAAAAAATTTGTAAAATTAGCTAAGGCAAAGTTTACCACAGAGGGGATATTTTATAAAGATAAAGTTAAAAAATAGGTTCTCTTTTGTTTCTCTCTGCGTAAATTATGTTTTAGCTGGTTTACTTATTGTTTATCGTTAGCAAACTCAAAGATTAGGTACTTACATACTTAAGCCTTTATTACTTTAACTTTGAGAATTTGTACTGTCCAAATCATAATGTCGAGGTCTACTTTCTGTTCAGTTTGTGACGTATCCGTAAATAACAAAGTTTTCTCTGCACATTTGAAAAGTATTTTACATAAGAACAACAGTTCGGTCGTTGATAGTGAGGGGGTTGAAAAAGTTCATAGCGCTTTTCGTAATCGTATAGCATCGTACCGTGTTCGATATCAAGATGAGGGTCATGATAGTGCGCGTGTTCGCCCGCCCGCCGAGTTTTTATGGCACTTGCGCTCTCGCGTACGCCTATTGCTCATAGCGAAAATTCAAGCTCACACTAATGTTAAAGCTAATTTTGAACTTTTCTGTGAATTCTTTCTGCTTAGTAAGTATGATTCGATTTCAATAAAGTCATTTGCAACGGAAAACTTCATCTTGCATCAAAACTTCAATTTTGAAGATATGTTTTCAAAAATTATTCACTTAATTTGTAAAAAAATTGAAGAATTTGAAGAAAGAGATAGTGGGTGGGCCTATTTACAAAGCCTATATCTAGAAGTAAATATAAACAAATATAACCCGTTAAGAGGCTCCAGTTTTATAGAATTACCAAAGTCCATAAAATGTAAACGAGCATGTATCAACATTCAAAATTCTGATAATTATTGTTTTTTATGGTGTGTCATGGCAGCACTATTTCCTATAAACAGAAACGCACATCGAACGTCAGCTTACCCACACTTTAAAAATGTACTCAATATCAAAAATATGATTTTTCCAGTTGGGTTTGCGGACATCAAAGTTTTTGAAAAGAATAATCCTCGCATAAGTATTAATATTTACGGCATTCAAAAGAATGGTAACATTGTTGGACCTTTATACAAAAGCGAGATTCGCAAAGATCATCACATTAATATGCTTTTCCTGGAAAACAGAAAACGCACCCATTACTGTCTTATTAAAGATTTATCTAAATTACTTCGTCTTCAATTAACTAAACATCATTCTAAAATATATTTATGCGAGGATTGTATGATATTCTTTGATAGTAATGATAAACTGAAAGCTCATGTTTGTGGTGGTGTATCGACAATATTACCCGGTGATGGAACACGAATTCAATTTAATCATTACGAGCGAATGCATGACATGCCCTTCGTCTTATACGCAGATTTTGAATCATTATTAAAACCAACTGAACTCGATTCTGGATCAGGCTGTACAAAGATATTGCAAAAACACGTACCATCAGCATTTGCTTATTACGTTGTGTGTTCTTATGATAAATCGCGTAATAAATATGTATCTTATCGAGGTCCAGCCTGTGTAGAAAAGTTTTTAGAAAGTCTATTATTGGATATAACCGATATTTATAACGTTTTGCAGTCGCCAGTGGCTATTTGTTTAACAAATGAAGACAAAGCGAACTTTGCTCGGGCTACAAATTGTTTTCTTTGTGATAAAATATTGTTTGACGATAAAGTTAAAGATCATTGCCATCTTACAGGACGGTATCGTGGTGCAGCTCATTCTTATTGCAATATTAGATATTGTTTGCCTAAGTTTGTTCCTATATTTTTTCATAATTTAGCGGGTTATGACAGTCATCTTTTTATACGACAGTTGGGAAAACTATCAGGAAAAATACAAGTAATAGCAAAAAATAAGGAAAACTACATATCTTTTACAAAATTTTTTCAAATTAATGATAAAGATATCATACCTGTTCGATTTGTTGATTCTTTTAAATTTTTAGGCACAAGTCTAGAGAAACTTGTCGCAAACTTAAAAAATGACGACTTTAAACATCTGCGGCGTTATTTTCCTTCTCGTGAGCATTTTGCTTTAATAAAACGAAAAGGGGTGTATCCATATGAATACATGACTACTTGGAGTTCATACGAAGAAAAAGTACTTCCGCCTCAGGAGTTCTTTTTCAGCAAATTACGCAATAGTAATATATCTAAAATAGATTATGATCATGCAAAAAAAGTCTGGCAAACGTTTGAATTATCGAATCTCGGTGAATACACAGACTTGTATCTTAAGTCAGATGTTCTTTTATTAGCTGACGTTTTTGAAAGTTTTCGCCAGACATGTAAGATGAATTATAAATTAGATCCAGCCTTTTATGTTACAGCACCGAGTCTCAGTTTTGATGCCATGCTATTAAAAACAGATGTTAAATTAGAATTAATACACGACCTGGAAATAATAAGAATGATTCAAAAAGGTATTCGCGGTGGAATATGTTTATGTTCGACAAGGTATTCAAAAGCCAATAACAAGTATTTAAAAACTTACGATCCAAGAAAAAGTAATAACTTTCTAATTTATATCGATTGTAATAATCTCTATGGATATGCAATGTGTGCTTATTTGCCTCATTCCAATTTTAAGTTATTGAATGACTTCGAAATCGCTGGAATAGATTTTATAAATGTGCCAACTAACGGAGACACTGGTTATATACTAGAAGTAGATTTAGAATACCCCGAACATTTGCATAATGATCATAACGATTTTCCATTCTGTGCTCAAAAATTTACTCCGCCAGGTTCTAAAACTTCAAAATTGATTCCAAATTTATACGATAAATATTTCTATGTCATACATTTTGCTCATCTGCAAACATGTATAAAACATGGTTTGTTGTTAAAAAAAATACATAGAGTTATTCAATTTAATCAGAGTCCTTATTTAAAGCAGTATATTGACATGAATACTGAATTACGAAAAAAAGCTAAATCTACATTTGAACAAGATTTCTTCAAACTTCTTAACAACAGTATATTTGGCAAGACGTTAGAAGACACAGAAAAGAGGGTTAATGTGAAATTAGTCAATAAGTGGAATGATGATAGTAACAAAACAAAGAAAAGTTTCTGTGCAGAGCAAATGATAGCTCGACCAAATTTTCACAGTGTTACAATTTTCACTGAAAACTTGGTAGCCATTCAAATGAAGCCTGAAACAATCACTTTGGATAAACCTATATACATTGGTTTTTCCGTTTTGGAAATATCTAAGAGTCACATGTTTGATTTTCATTATTCTATTATGAAGCCTTTTTATAAGGAAAAGTTAAAACTTTGTTATACGGATACTGATAGTTTTTTGTATTCAATAGAAAGTAAAGATTTTTATGCTGATTTAAAATCAAATTTTCTTCCCTATTTCGACACTAGTAATTATTCTGTAAATAACGTATACGACATACCTAGTTGGAACAAAAAGGTGCCAGGTCTCTTTAAAGATGAGCTAGGAGGAAGTTTGATTTCGAAGTTTGTAGGATTAAGGTCCAAGTTATACTGTATTAAAACGGCAGAAGATGAATTAAAAAAAGCAAAAGGCATACAGAAGCAAGTATTAAAAGATGTACAATATAAAGATTATTACAAGGTATTAAATGAAAATACATTTTTGAAGAAAAAAAATATCATATTTAAATCTCTTAAGCACGAAATATTTACTCAAGAACAGAACAAAATAGCTTTGTCAGGTAATGACGATAAACGTATCATATTAAAAAACAAAATTTCTACTTTATCATGGGGTCACTGGGATAGTTTAGTTTAATATCATTAGTTTTTCTTTAGAAGCACCGTATTGTATAGTTTATTATTATTTTAATGGTAATCATGAATCAAATTGTAAGTTGAGAAATATGTTACCCCATCATCTATTTATTTATTTATTATATGGCTTAAGTAATGAATAAGTTAATAGAATAAAAACATACATGAAATTGTATAGTATGTACCGACACGGCACTTTATATTGTAAAGTTATTTAATTTTAATATTGTTATCCATCAGTTATTTGTTTAATAGTATTATACATTGTTTTTTAATGGTAAATAGGTAAATTAATTACCTAGTTTTAATCAAATACTTAATGTTGTATTGTAACGATGAAAATATATAACGTTATAAACCAGCTACCATGTTTTTTTTTATTTCATAATCCATAAAATATAAAACTATTAATAAAATAGCACACGCAATGAACAATTCGAAACTGGTTGGGACATGTTATTGCTGATTTAGGTATTCCAACTTATAGTTCATTAGTAATTTGTCCAATTGCGATTCCGTGCGAATGCTTTGTTGTTATGTCAGCATTATATTTACACTATAAATAGCTATTAAAGTCGAATGTTTTTAAAATTTGTTTCACACATAATTAATCAAGTGACAACTACGGTCACCCAAATACATCATGGTAAGTCGTATAAATTATTTTTCTTCAAACTCTTTTCTTGTGTAGTGGTTAGATCACTAGTTAATGTTTATTTGTATATTTGATTTAGTTGGAAGATAATGTTGTTGTTAAAACCTTATGGTTGTGATGCTGTTATCGTGATTCTCATATTCTATCGGTTCCGTATAAGATAGTCAGCCTCCTTGTGGATCCTAGATATACTCTTCTACCTCCGCCACTATATCAATCATTTCTTCGATGTGAAATTATTTTTGTTGCATAATAAATTAAATTTCAGAATACCCAAGAAATCTCGCAGTCGCTACTCATAAGCAAGGAGGCAACAGAAGATTATCCTCCTTGCTTTGAGCAAAATGCGCAAGATATGTTGGAGGGCTTCTCTGAAGAATTTCCACATTGGAATGCTAAAGATTCACCGCTGCATGCCAAGGTGGTTAAAAGTCTTTTTAATAAAAAGAAGCCCATGAAGAGGAGAAGCAAGTTACTGCAGAATACGAAGGGGAACGAACCTTCTTATTTAATTAAAACAATACCTACTAAAGGGCGGCGATTAATTAAATTAGAAATATTAGATCTGGAATCAACCAGCAATGATTCATTAATAAAAACACAATATGTGGTAACCGAGCATATTGATCCAATAATGGATCAAGCAGAAAATATTATAACTAATATCTCTAAGAAAATATGTGGTTACAGTTATAGTTTTTAAATAACTATTGCTGACCTAAAACATTTGTAGATGTATATTAAAATTCTCTAATGTGCTAGATGCGTACCTACTATCTTTAGTTACGTGTACACTCACGGAGATACATTATTTCAACAACATTATTCTTCTGAAAAATTATAGTAATGCTTATAAATTTTACTAACTAAGACTTATGTTATTTTAAATAGTTATGTTAGTTTAAGTCTTGTATTGTTTTCAATAAATATTATTTAAAAATAAAAAGACTTGTATGAAAATATTTGTTTTTATTTTAACACCTCTATAATGTAATCAAATATTTTGAAAAACATTCATTCAGAATTACCTCTATAAATAAATCTAAGATAAAATTTATTAGAATTCAAATACATAGTTTAAAATAATGGTAATAAAATTAAAAATATAGTTTTATTTATTAAAGAACGCAGTGTATTACTTTGTTAAAGTAGGGATGCAAGTAATTAAACAATGTTTATTTTTAAGCATCGATTCCTTACTCATATCATTTTTTATTGCACGATTCGAGAGGGGTGAGAGCTCTTTCTTCTCTCTCCATTCTTCTCGATGCTTTAACATTGTGTGTTCTAGACACGTCCAATAACTTAATATAATGAGTGGTAACAGTATCCAAATTCTTCTACTCCTTGCTATTGTTACCGCCGTCGAATGCTTAGTCTATATGGTGGAGTGAGTGCACTTACAAGTAAATATACTGCTAGTTCTCTTATTATTACGAACGCAAAGTGTTATATCCATTTTGTTCAAAGCCACGAATCAAAACGGACAAGTTGCTATGAAGTTCCTCAAACAAAAGGAAACGTTAAAATTAGATTATAATATCTGTCCTGCATCATTATGTGAAGCAAAGCGACATGGCAACTTATTGCCGAGCACTATACGATGTATTGTTTGTGGACCATCAAATTGCGGCAAGACAAACTTAGTAATAGGTTTGTTATTACATGAGAATGGTGCACGTTTTCGTAACTTATATGTATATTCTAAATCATTATACCAACCAAAATATGTGTTCTTAGAAAAAGTATTAGATTTAGTTGCAGACATATCTTATAGTAAATATAACCATAATAATGATATCATAAGCCCACACGAAGCTTTGCCAAACTCCATTATAATATTCGACGACGTAGCTTGTGAAAACCAAAATAGCATTCGGGATTATTTTGCTATGGGTCGACATAAGAATATTGATTGTTTTTACATTAACCAAACATACAGTAAAGTACCTAAACAACTTATAAGGGACAATTCTAACCTCATTATTTTATTTAAACAAGACGATGTAAATTTAAAACACGTTTACGATGAGCATGTAGGTTCAGATATGTCGTGGTCTCAGTTCCGTGAAATGTGCTCAACTATTTGGAATAAACCATTTAATTATGTTGTGATCAATAAAGACTGCGAAAGAAATAAAGGATGTTATAGGATGGCATTCGATACTTTTGTAGTAGTAGATTAATATACATAAGTTATTGTTTCATCAATACACAATCACTATTACTCCGGATTTTGCATTGAACGGAATCCTTGTCAAAATGGAAAAGCAACTTAAAAAACAAATTGTAAAAGCTGCAGCTGCTGTAAAAAGAAAGGTTGAAATGATAAAGGATATGAAAAATACAAATGATGCCACTCTGGAATCCATATTCAAACCTATAACCGATCCACTGAAACAAATAGCCATTAAGAACAATGAAATTTCTCATGAAGATGAGGATGAGTTTGAACATTATACAATAAAAAAAAATAAACATAATGACAGCGAGGCAACAAATTTTTCTGATGACGATTTTAATGAAGAAGAGGAACAACAGTTCTATAAAAAATTTAATTCCGAAAAAACCCTTGTCGTATCACCTTCTGACAACAATAATATGAGTGATGCTTCCTTTAAGTCCTTTCAATCATCACCAAATGTTTCACTTAATAGTTTATCGTGGTGTGCTTCACCCGACGCAAATATCCCTTTTGGAATAAAAAATGAACGAGGAAAACTTATGCTCGGCCAAACACGTGTTTTCGACGACGGAAAAATTATAAAAATTGGAAATCGAAGTTTAAACAAAACTCTTGGATTAAAAGAATTACTATTTGAAAAGACACCAAAGGGGAATGCCGGATTTAGGCCCAAGACTGCACATCAAATCCATATTGTCTAAAAATCACATAATATTTATTAATAACTTTTCGTACTATTATTATTTGCCTAATGGTTGGATATAATTCAATACAAATAAATAAAAATTACTGAAACGATCGCTCTAAATTCACAGAAATTCAAAGCGGTGACGGTCACCACATACTTGCCCTAACAAAAAATAATTATGATACTAATCGATTACTTTTAATCGATTAATAAGGTATTATGTTAGTGTCTACCATTGATTTACTACCAAACGTTTGGTAGTAAATCAATGGTGTCTACGTATTATATTATATTTAGCACATACCTACATATAATAATTCTCAACATAAAATGGATGTCACAATTGTATCGCGTAGCGTTCGATACTCGATTTATATACAGTACCTACTCAGTTATTTTTTTTTCCTGCCGCAAATAGGAGCTTTGTTACTACAAACGCACAACACACCAGAAGATTGAACAAAAGTTACATTGTCATTTTTTAGTAATTTGCGTGAAAATATTGGCTCTTAATGCTCCTGCTCATAAAGTCCAACAAAAATACAACAAAAAATGTTGAAACTGTCAACATTGCTTTGCGTTTTTTAAAACTCTTGTCAAAAGCTATTTATGTTCCATTTGTAACATACGATACGATAGGAAACTGAATAGTTACCAATAAATCTTGAGTGAGTATGAGAAAACTTAACAGTTTTTCATACAAACGTCTCGTCGGTGCAGTTTAACAGTTCGATCGTAACGATTTTTCGTAGAATCTATAAAAAGTGTACCGTAGCGACTTTAAAGGTGTTATTTTTAATTCGTCATAGCAAACTGACAGCGAAAACGATGCTTTATGACAGTAAGGCATTGTTCAATAAGAGCTCAGCATTGTAAACAACTCTCAGTTTGGTTCGTCGAATTAAAAATCATACTTTAGTCTCTAGCTAACTAAACAGTTTTATTTGTAAACGTTCAATAAATTACTTATTTTAGATAATACGCTGTTAAAATCCGTTCTATTATCATTATAATTTTTCATATGACAGAAGGAAACAAAACTATAAACTACTTATTATCCCTTTTGTAACTTAGCTCCTTTTTATGAATAGCTGTTTCTTACGATCGATTATTTATTATTTGATCGATTGATACAATTGGTACTGTTACAAGATGGCAGCACCGGAAACTCAACATGTCAAAAGTTCGTACTTTGCGAGTACCTAAAGTAATTGTTTTGTGTTCTTTTTTGCGATCTAAATAAGAGGAAGTATGAATAATGACTCCGACGACTCTTCTTTAAACAACGACCACGGCTTGAACATAGATTCCCGTACCCATACGACAACCCTGGCAATGACGTGATTTGGCGATAGCAACGACCGGCGACCACGGCATGTCCCTAGTTCGTCACAACAATCAAATGGCAGATTGAATGTTTCCAGAATGCGAGACATTTACTTGAAATAGCAGAAGTGTGTGATGTGGTACAATGTTGGGTTGAACCACAACAAGCAAAAAGTTAGTACAATTCATAACCTGTATTTTGATTCATTTCATAGTTGAATATTTGCAAAAAATGTTATTACATTGCACATGATAATGTTCAATAGATAGCAAACTAATAAATGTAAACTATTTTTGAAGGTATGTGTGTCAAGTGATATGTCACTCGTTTTGCATATCTGCATGGGATCAGATTCAACATCCAAGAAATCAACCAATGGAACCAGTTACCAGCCATCCTTATGTATGCATCAGTTGTGGTCGCTCTCTTAAGGGAGAGATGACATAGATTGAGGATGGATACTCCAAGAGCAAGTTGCATAACAAATATGGTTATCCATCAGATTGCATTACATGAGGTAAGATATAGGAATACATATTAAAAAATAAGTAAGTCCTCCGCTGTATCTGAGTGTCTATCTATATGTTCATGATGATATCAAACTAGTCAATGGATTTTCATGTGGTTTTCATCATAAGCTAGATAATTTATTCTGAAAGATTTATATGTTTACATTCATAGAAAATAAATCATTTTATGGGGAAAATGAAAATAATCAAGTGAAGATGTGGGTGGAAATCTAATTGAAAAAAATTATGTAGTGCTAAAGCACTTCTTTAGAAAAATAAACCCACTGCAACCATTTTCCATACATTCAAATTGATACAGTGGGAAGAAATTAAAGTGTTAAAAGCATACACACTTTAATTTCTTCCCACTGTATCATTTCATAATACTTATTGTATATTTTTTGCATGCTATGCATTCATTCATACACATATTTTCAAATTCAAAGCCTTTATTTGCCAACATCAAGAACTTTAGACTACATTACATTTTTTTTAGATGCGTAATACTTACATATTTTATTATATTACAATTATTTAAACAATATTGAAACTATACTTATGTACTAAAGATTTTATTTTAGAACAGTAGCTTAGTAATCAGACCATTTCTGGAGTTGTCTACCTCTCCTTCCTGCACCCTGACGGGGAGTCCAATCTATTAACAATTTCGTCCATTTTGGTGTTCTTTCCCTGATCATATTTGGGTTTCAATGTCTTTCCACTAACATTTTAGTACTTTTCTCATTGTTTCAGTTGCCAAGATTAGCTCACCTCTGTCATAATTGTTGGCAAAGAATTGACAGAACAGTATTACGTTGAACAGTATTACATTGAACTGAATATTGTAGAAGGTGTTTGTCAGACAACACAAGAAAGTGCAACCCCATCTAATGATATTCTGCTATACTAGTGCTCCAAGTACCCACGGACAATGTTCTTACCCTGGTTGTAATGTGTCTGATCGACATTTGTACCAACATCACTAAGTTTTTTACTTTGGAATTATAATATTATGTGCCTCCAAATTCTCAAATTGACAATTGGCAATTTTTTCAAGCAGGAAATGGTTTTCATGTCATTTTCTTTGCTCGTTAGTTGGGTAAAACAAAAAAAATAATAGGTTAAAAAGTATGGTGATTTCAAAGTCTAGTTTTTGGTAATCTAAATACATTCTGAGCTTATTTATCACATAAAATGTATTCAATAATATAAAATAAGTGATTGCCCTTACTGAATAACGCAGTTGTATAAGTCAAAAATTGTTTTTTTTTTCAAATAAAAATAATAATAACATTAAAACCCCGACTTTTTTTAAAACAATTCTTTTACCAATTAATTGTTGTATTATATACTGTTGATGCCACAAAGTTTCACATGTGTGCACTATGGGCCGAAGTTACTATGGAAATCTGTCATTCCCCTTTGGATGTTATCACAGATGAAGATTTGCAAAATTATAAAGAGCTTCTAATAGAAACGAATGCACATAGGCGTAATTGTGATCCACGCAAGCCAATTAATAGTAACAAAGGGTTTAAGTACATGCATATTATTAAACCACTGTTTAAGTTCTCTAGAAATAAGTATGACAGCACAGAAAGTCTTACGGTAGGAAAAGGAATAAATCTTTTAAAAAGTGTAAAGAAAGATATAGATTACGTTTATTGGGATGATCCAAATGAATTAGTAGATCGATTGAAATTACTGTTTGCATCTCGTGATGCTGGCAATACCGGCTTAGATAATGAAATTATTGCGATTATAGAAGAGCTGTACGAAGCAGGCATCATTAAAAACACCAAATATAAGGAACCTAATTTTAAAAAACTGATCAGTAGTTATACAGCAAACACCGCATAGATACGGAAATGAATGTAGATAAATTTGGTCATCACGTTCATAAACGTTTACGATTAGAGGAATATATTGGAAATCTCAACGATACATTAGTGAAGTCAGAAACAGGTGAATATGATTTAAAATCATCAAGATTAAAAGGGCTTATATCGCCAGGCAATGATGACGAAGCCGCCAATAAAGCTTACGTGGATGAAAAGACACACGAACTAAGAACTAATATTTTAAGTGATGTAAATATTCGTTTAAATGATTTTGAAAGTTCAATACTTAATAAGCTAGCCACCTTGTTTTACACAAGGACAGAAATTGATCACATGCTTCAAGAGAAACCAGATAATAATGAGCAAACAAGACATAGTGAATGAGCTTCACAAAGCAGCAAGAAGGAATTTTTCCCGGCGATGTACGATCATAAAAGGAATAGATGATTTATGGCAAGCCGACCTCATAGATTTGCAAAAATATTCACAGTTTAATAAAGGGTATAAATATATTCTTATCGTAATTGACACTTTATCAAAATATGTATGGATCAGACCTTTAAAATCAAAAGCGAAAAATTATGTTACAGATGCAATGCAAAGTATTTTAACTACATCATTACGAAAACCTAAAAATTTACAAACTGATTTAGGCACAGAATTCTACAATGATAATTTTAAACAATTAATGAAAAAGTATAATATTAATCATTATTCAACATATTCTATTAAAAAAGCATCTATAGTAGAAAGAGTTATAAGAACAATTAAATCTCACCTTTACAAACTATTTAGTTTGAACGGAAATTACCAATGGTATAAAAATATTTTAAAGGACGTTGTAGAACACTACAATAACACTTTGCATAGAATAACAAAATTTAAGCCTGTGGAAGTTAACAAAGTAAATGAGCTTATAGTCAAAGGTTATATTATGAATTCTCAAAAGAATAAAACAAGTCGGGGATATACATTTCGTGTTGGTGATTATGTTCGCATAAGTAGATATAAAGCAGATTTTTACAAAGGCTATACGCCAAACTGGTCCACCGAAATATTTCGTATAGTAAAAGTTAATCACACTAACCCAACAACTTATCAAATAGAGGACAGACGCAATCAAAGAATCCTCGGCTCATTTTATGCATACGAGTTACAAAAAACTAAGTTTCCAGACCTATACCTCATTGAAAAGGTTATAAAAAGAAAAGCAAACAAATTGTTTGTAAAATGGTTAGGATTAAGTAATAGCGAAAATAGTTGGGTTGATAAGAATAAATTGGTTTTATGATATAAAATAGCTCAAGATATCTTTATTGATTCACTTTTTGTTTATCAATGAAGAAAGGAAGTGGTATCATAAACAGCTTAATAAATAAGATTCCGTTTGAGTTACATTTACCGGGCTACCAATATTGCGGACCCGGCACAAAGCTTCAGAAACGATTACTTAAGGGTCAGCGAGGAATTAATAAATTGGATAACGCTTGTATGCACCACGATATTACAACGACGCTAACGTAAGGCACAAAGCTGATCTAGATCTATTAAATATGGCTCAAAGAAGATTGAAATCAAAAGACGCTGGAAAGAAAGAAAAAATTGCTTCATGGATAGTAAAAAATGCTATGAAAGCCAAATTAAGAGCTGGTGCAGGTGCTCGGTCGTTTATGACGGCTGTGAAAAAACTCAAATCTAAATTAAAAAAAATAAAATCTAAAGACACAAATTCTACTATTAAATATGCGGTCGCCGCTGCAAAAAAACTATTTAGAAATAAAAATAAAATGAGTTTACCTCGTTGTATTCCTATTCCAAAATGTGGAGGACTGTTACCGTTAATTCCTATTTTCGCGGGATTATCAGCTTTAGGTTCACTGGCTGGTGGAGCAGCTGGCATAGCAAAAGCGGTTAATGATTCAAAAGCAGCTCAAAAAGCTCTTCAAGAATCGGAACGACATAATAAGATGATGGAGGCGGTTGCTCTCGGAAAAGGATTATATATTAGACCTTATAAAAAGGGTGCAGGTCTATATTTGAAACCCTCAAAAAACTAATAAAGCGGCTACCTAGGCGGGCATTAACTAATTGGGATATATTAGAACATGCTAGTGATATTCCATTTTTTCGTGGTGTTTTCATGAGGGATACGTTGCCCTCAAAACCTAGGAAGATAGAATGCGGTATTATAAATTTAGATACTTCAAATAACATTGGAACACATTGGGTAGCCTACGTGAAAGAAAATAAGTATGCTGAATATTTTGATAGTTTTGGTAATCTGAAACCTCCGTTAGAACTACTTGATTACTTAAGAAATGTTTCTTTAAATTATAACTATGAGCAATATCAAACATTTGACTCTGTTAATTGCGGCCACCTTTGTATAAAATTTTTAAAGGAGTATTGGAAAACACATTTATATAAAGCTTGAAATAAAATTCTTTATCAGTAGTAAAATGTCTTTCACTGTGTCTATAACTGGAAAAGGATCCTCTCTGATAACAAACTACTCACCTACTTTGGAATTAAGTGGATACTATGAGTGTGGATTGTTGTATTTTTCAACATTTAATTCTATACCCAACATAGATAAAAGAAATAATAAATTCTACTATGACGATAACGAAGTAATCGAAATACCTGAAGGAGCTTATGAACTTCAAGATATCTGTGATTATTTAAAGACATACATTAGAAATGCAATGTTAAAATTAACTTGTAATAATAATACTTTAAAAACTACAATTTTTTGTACTAAAGATGTTCATTTCAACAAAAGTGACTCACTTGGAAGGATTTTAGGTTTTGGTGGAGAAACAATAAAGGCATTAAAAAGGACCGAATCTCTGTATCCTGTCAGTATATTGCCAACAACCATTGTGCGCATCGAATGCGACGTAGTTAGTGGGTCATTCGTGAACGGATCTGCAAGTCATATTATTCACGAGTTTGTTCCTAACGTACCACCTGGTTATCGGATCATTGAAGTGCCGAAAAATCTAATATATTTTCCTGTAAATAAAAGTTCTATAAGTGCAATAACTATACAATTATTAGACGCCGAGAATAAACAAATCAATTTACGAGACGAAGAAGTACAACTGTATCTACATTTTCGTAAAAATGATAAATTTCAATAAAAATCATGACACAGCTTGCATTCAAGTTAGTACTAGAAGATCACCTCATAAAAGCACACCGCTTCACATAAAAAAGAAGCTCACCAAAAACAATAAGGAATTTTTGAAGTTGATTGGCTTGTTAAAATGAATATTTTAAATATATCTCAATCAACATCATACGACAATAGTATTGAAAGTTTCGAATATCATTCTTATAAACCGTACGTAACAAGTTTCAACAAGAATGATGAAATAAGAATACCTATTAATCAACAAGATCTATGTCTGTTACCCTCACTCAGCACTTTGTATATTGAGGGTAAAGCCAATGTTTATAATAGTTCGACTAAAGAAAAAATATCAAATGTGTATTTTATCAACAATCCAATACTATATTTATTTCAAGATATTCGATATGAGTTAAACGGAATAGAAATAGACAAAATAAAAAATGCTGGCATAACTACAACAATAAAATCGTACCTCTCGTTAAATGATAATGAATCTAAATGCTCACGTGTATGGGGATGGTCAACTTCTGGTACAAACAATCTTAACGGAGGAATTTTTTCGGCTTCTGTGCCGTTGAAGAAAATTTTAGGTTTTGCAGAAGATTATGAAAAAGTTATAATTAACTCCAAACATGAATTGGTGCTATTAAGAAGCAATACGAATCTCAATGCTTTGAAATTAAATGTCGGAGAGGTGGTCGAAGATATAACTATTAGCAAAGTTGTTTGGCGAGTTCCGCACGTTAAAGTATCAGATCGTGAAAGAATCAATTTGTTGAAACATCTAGAAAAGGACAGGCCTATTACACTAGCATTTCGAAATTGGGATTTGTATGAATATCCATTATTACCGAAGACACGTAAACACACTTGGTCTATCAAAACTTCGTCACAGATAGAGAAACCAAGATTCGTTATTATAGCCTTGCAAACCAATCGCAAACACAATGCGGAAATGTCAATGGCAGAGTTCGATCACTGCAATGTACGAGATGTAAAAGTATATTTAAATTCATCGTATTACCCTTATGAAGGATTGAATGTCAGTTTCTCAGAGGATAAATTTAATTTATTATACGAACAATATGCAAGATTCCAACAGTCTTATCATGGACGGCGACCAGAGCCGTTGATGAGCTTGAAGGAATTCAGAGACGTTGCCCCATTATTTGTTATTGATTGTTCTCACCAACAAGAAATGATAAAGGGATCAATCGATGTCAGAGTGGAGATTGAAACAGACCAAGAAATCCCGGATCAGACAGCAGCATATTGCTTGATTTTAAATGACTGCATTTTTGAGTACAAACCTCTGAGCAATATTGTGAAGAAAATATCTTAACTAAATAAAGTGCAATCAAAAGGTATTTGAAAGAACAAACTTCAACTTTATGTTAAACAGTGGAATACAACGAAACAATGAGTGCTGATAAGAGTTCGATACTTTTTGTTGATGTTCAAGGATTCAAAGACTGCAAAAATAATTTTATTATTAAGGAATTTGCGTTAGCCACAAAAGAGTTTACGCAAGTCTTTTTAATAAAACCTCCATATTCGTATCTAAAATTATCTGCCGAAGAAAAAAGAGCAGTCAATTGGATTGAACGCAACAGAGGAATATACTGGAGTCAAGGCAATATAGATTTCAGAGAATTTAAGAGATTAATTATTCCAATTTTAAAGGACCAAACCATAATAATGAAAGGTGTTGAAAAGCAAAAATGGATTAAAGATTTGTGTTCTGACTGCTTTTTGATAAATGTTGAAGGCAAAGGTTGTCCTAATTTTGCAACATTGCGCAATAGTTATGCTAACGGTGGAGCTAACTTCAATTGTATAACTCATAAAAAAGAGTGCGCTCTAAGGAATGTTTTATTCATAAAAAAGTGGTACTTAAGCACATGTAATTTATGACTTCAGTAAATTGTACTTGAATGAAAATTTGTATTTAAAGTATTGTTCTAGTTTAGCTATGATGATATTTGTTACTTGCTTTATAATAAAAAAATATTTTTAACAAAAATTTCTGCGTTTTATTAATGAAAACAAATATGGTGATTCAATATACTCGCATAACTCTTTATTTATCAAAAATTACAATTTAATGGTATGAATAATTTAACCCTGTATAATGTATATTGGGCAATCTCAAACTGTTTTCATCAAATCACCGTAAACGAACGCAGTGAGATTTGCGGAGCGTAGCGGAGCTAGAGCGCAGCGAAGCGTAGCTCAAATCTCACTCCGTTCGTTTGCGGTGTTTTGATGAAAACTGTTTTAGAATGCCCAATATACACCTACTTGGGATGTCCAAAGTGGGCAGTCTGCCCAGCAAGCCGGCCGGGGTAGGCTTGACCTCCCCGGGCGTGCACGACTCACCCCTCCGGGCGAATAGGATAGCCTGAGCCTTGTTTATGATCACATCCGCCTGTTCAAAACACTGATCATAATCGGCATTAAATTGGTCGACTGCCCGCAACTCAGCGGCACCCTCGGCTGGGTGGTCGAGCAAATATTGTTGATGAACAACAAAAAGCTGCTCCAATTCCTTCAAGCGAGCAGGTACTCCCTCATGCCGAATTAACAAGGCCTGTTCTCGGTCTGGTCGGTCTACCAAAGCGACGGCACTAGCAAACCATCTCAAAATCTTTTGTGCACCCGCGCGGGCACCACTAAGCGGGCTGACTGGCGGGACCATTTTGCACCAAAATTAATAAACACTATAATAATACACGGACAAACAGACCGACAACCGCAGACAATAAAACAGATCGGGAGGAACTTCAAAGGCAGAACAAAATATATAAACAAACCAAAATCAAGTATAAATGCTAGAACTTAACTAGAACGACAAAGGCATTTAACAACAGAATTTTTCAAACAAATTAAATTCAAGCATTAGGTCAATAACTTAACAAACATAATATTCAAAGGCAAACAAAACAAAATCAAATGTAAATACTAAACTTAACACAGCAAAATAGTGTATTACAACAACAGCAAAGTCATTTAGCAGCAAAATTTTTTAAACAAAATAAATTCAAATATAAGTTTACAACTTAACAAACAAAATATTCAAGGGCAAAACAAAGATATGAAAAAACAAACCAAAATCAAATATAGGTAAATGCTAGAACTTAACTAGAACAACAAAGACATTTAACCCCAATTTTTCATATACAATGACAATTAGTTAAGGAGATCGGTCCACAAATGAGATTGTAGTCGGTTTAAAATCAGCAATCAAAACCAATTAATATGTATTGCCCGTTTGGACAACCAACAAGATTACAATATTAATTGTACAATACTAATCAAATACTCAAATCTAAGAACCACTCAAATCTAAAAACCACGCTCTGCTACCAAGAGATGGTGGTGCCCCAAGGTAGACACCACCACGTCGGCGATTCACCGAATAAGGAATTTTGGGTTGATTGCTGATGCCCTACTACCAGCTCATAGAAAGCATTGTGGCTTACCCCGATTCCAATTGTCTCCGTCCGTCTCCTCCGTAGCCGGTGGACTTCCTGAGCTAGCTCGAAGGAAGTCGCGGCTCCTGAAGTTCTGCAGTGGATCCACCGGTGGAGACCGGAGCACTACAAATGCCTATTAGGCCACCACGGCTCACACACGCGATTTTGACACCTTGCACAACACAAAGCGGGCTTTCGCACCCCGATATTAGGTGCGCCGCGCAAATCACTATTTGCTTGAATATTGTGTATTATATTTTATGGATGCCCGGACATCATCCTAACCTAAATCAATGTCGTGACATTTCGACTCGACTCAACTGACATGTCACATGCGGCCGGCCGCCAAAAAGTCTCTCTCTGCACAGACCACAAATGCAGTGTTGCCACTCGCTCTTCCTCGAGCGTGAACAATATGTCAAAATCAAATCGGCGAACGAACGTCTTGTCAGTGCTGTCAGTTGTCACGCGCGTTAGACACGCTCCTGAAAGGAGTTCGTAATCGCCACACCACCCCCCTACGGAGAAGAAAAGGTCCAGAAAAAGGTAAAAAAAAAACAGTTACAAATTAAAAGGCTTTTGAAAACGGACGCGACGACCAGATCTAGTGGTATACTCAGGCTTGGCTGGCTCAGGCAGGGCTGGAGAAGGAGTACATTTTAAGATGATCGGTTGAGGAATTGTAGGTACCGGTGCTGATACAACTGGTTGTTGTAGTTGAGCTTCCAGATGTGCCGGCTTGACTCTATCTATGCTGACTTCCATATTACGACCTTTAAAGTCTAAAATGACCGTCTTTTCCTTAAGCTCGACTATCCGGTGTGGGCCAGTGTAAGGGCGAGTCAGAGGACGGCGGACAGTGTCATCACGCAGAAATACGTGCGAGGCTTTTGGGAGCATAGAGGAAACGAAGGTAGCTGGCTGTGTATGACGTGAACCTGAGGCAGGTCTTAGCTTTGCCATCATCGCTCTTAGTTGTGCTACCAAATCCGTGGCGTCAGCTGTTTGTGAACTAGTTGGAGGCACCAACAGTTCTCCCGGCAGGCGGAGTGTTTCTCCGTAAAGCAACTCTGCGGAAGAGGTGTTTAAATCTTCCTTAACCGCTGTGCGTATCCCGAGAAGGACAAACGGCAAGGCGCTGAGCCATGATTCCTCATGGCACATCAAAGCTGCCTTGAGAGTTCGGTGGAACCTCTCGACCATACCATTTGCGCATGGGTGGTAACTCGTGGTGCGGATACGTTTAGTGGCGCACTGCTGTAAAAATCTATGAAAGAGATCCGCTTCAAATTGGCGTCCCTGGTCGGTGGTAATGACTGTGGGAACTCCGAAACGAGAAATCCATCCAGCTGTGAGGGTTTCAACGACCTCTTCAGCTGTAATACCAGACATGGGCCACGCTTCCGGCCAGCGGGTGAAACGGTCCACGGCAGTCAAACAGTACCGATATCCTTTACAAGGAGGTAGTGGTCCGATGATGTCGATATGGACATGTTTCATTCTGGCCGAAGGGCTGCTGAAATGACCCAAAGGTGTAACCGTATGCCGCGAGATCTTGGATCGCTGACATGGTATACAGTTCCGTGCCCATGTCCGGCAGTCTTTACCAATACTAGGCCAAACAAAGCGCTCCGAGATTAAGCGGGTACTAGCTTTAACTCCCGGGTGGCTGAGATTATGTATCCTCTCGAAAACCTTTCTTCGAAGCGGAGGAGGAACATATGGACGAGGTTTTCCGGTCGATGTGTCGCATACAAGTGTTATATCCGTACCAGGGACAGCAATTCGCTCGAGCTTCAGCGAGGAAGAGTCACCAGCTAATAGAAATTCCTTAAGTTCATCGTCCAGCTCCTGTGAATTTGCTAGGGCGGAATAATCAGTCTCAAAAGAGACCGCCTCAATACGAGACATGGCATCAGCGACTGTGTTGTCTTCGCCCTTGATGTGAACTACATCTGTCGTGAACTGGGAAATAAAGGAGAGTTGGTTGAGTTGGACTGGCGGAAGTTTTTCCCGGCGTTGTAAGAAAGCGTACACAAGAGGCTTGTGATCAGTAAAAATTGTCGCATGCTGAGCCTCAAGTATGTGACGATAATGCTGTACGCTTTCGTACACTGCCAATAACTCCCTGTAATAGGCAGGCCACTCAGATTGACGGGCATTAAGTTTCTTACTAAAGAAACCCAAGGGTTGCCAAGCGTTGTCTACTCGCTGTTGTAAACAAGCACCAACATGAACGCTAGACGCATCTGTAAAAAGACCAAGCTGCGCGTCGCAAATAGGATGAGCCAGGAGTGTGACTGAAGAAAGGCCAGATTTACAATTTTCGAAGGCTTGCAAGAGATCGGCGTTCCAGTGAACTGGTTTGGCGCCTTTCCCGTTGATGTTGGTGATTGCTTCAATGAGTGGGGCCTGTAACTCAGCAGCGTGAGGCAAAAATCGACGATAATAATTTATCATGCCCAAAAAACGTCGTAGACCCTGCACTGTTTTGGGCGGGGGAAAATCTCTGAGACCCTGAATACGGTCTTCAGGTGGTCGCGTGCCATCAGCGTTGATGCGGCAGCCAAGAAAGGTTACCTCACGGACACCCAAAACACACTTCGAAGGGTTGATAACAACACCGAAGTTTTGGAGTCGCTGAAAAATCACGCGCAGGTGTTCCAGGTGCTGGGTCTCGTTTTTAGAGTAAACTAAAATATCGTCGACGTATGAAAAACAGAAATCTAACCCCTGAACGACCTGATCGATGAACCTTTGGAAGGTCTGACCTGCGTTCCTCAGACCAAAGGTCATAAAAGGAAACTCGAAAAGGCCGAAAGGAGTGATGATGGCTGTCTTGCATACGTCCTCGGGTGCGACAGGAATTTGATGGTAGGCTTTGACGAGGTCTAAGGTACTAAAAATAGTCGAACCAGTGATGTTCTGGCACACGTCACCGATATGGCGCACTGGATAGCGGTCTGGAACCGTCCTGGCGTTCAAGGCGCGGTAATCGCCACATGGACGCCAGGTTGAGTCCTTCTTCACAACCATGTGTAGCGGTGATGACCAGGGACCCTTAGCAGGTCGTGCCGTGCCACATTGCACCATCTCTTCAAATTCCTTTTTCGCAGCCAAGAGCTTCTGCGGGCCAAGTCGTCGAGGACGGCATGAGACAGGCGGTCCCTCAGTCGTCTGAATGTGGTGAACGGTGTCATGCCGGAATTCCCTTGGCACACCAGGAGGTCGAGTGATGGAAGGGAATTCTGAAAGAAGTTTTTCAAAAACAGAATTCGGGTTATTGCTAACGACAGCTCTAACGCTAACCTGTTCAGAAACAGCAATATTAGCAGTACAGGACACACCAGTAATTCCGTCGATCAAACGCTTGCCGGCACAGTCAGGCAGGAGGTGGTAATGTGCTAAAAAGTCGGAACCTAATATAGCACAACTCACATCAGCGACAACAAAACTCCATGGAAAATCCCTGCGTAACCCAATATTTAGGCGTAAAGTTATAGTGCCATATGTCTTGATTTGGCTACCGTTGGCCGCGTGTAGTACATAATCCGAAAGTTTCGGTCGCGACGATAGCCAGCGGTGGGGATAGCAAGAGAGGTCTGAACCAGTGTCAACAAGGAGGCGACGCTTAGACGTCTTCTCAGTGACAAATAACCGGCGACTTATAGAAAGGCAATCGGCTGCCGCCACTACTGACCGCCCTGCTGGTTTTCCGCATTGGTCCAGGTGCATGGTTGAACGCAACGCTTTGCCTTGTCCTGAAACCTCTTATGATACCAGCACACACGTGGCCGAGATCTGGATCGAGCATCGGGAGTAGATGCTCGGCTATTGGAAGCCGTGCGGCTCCTAGATCTGTCATGTCGACCAACGCTAAGAGCGGCCACCTGGCGGGACAACTCGTCCAGGCGAGCAGTGATAGCAAGTAAGTTAGACTCTGTGGAAGTATTCGCAGTCGCTGCGTAAACTGCGGCAGGAGGCGCTGCAATGCCAGGAGAGACTTCCAGGATCTTGTCCGCTAGTTCGGCAATTTTATCTAACGATAGCTCTGCTTGAGCGGCAAGGATGGCCTGGAGGTGCTGGGGCAGGCGCCTCATCCAAAGCTGACGCAGGATGTTCTGGTCTGAAAGTGACGTTCCGGCGAGAGACCTAAGATGACGCAGGAACTGGGATGGTTTTCTATCTCCAAGCTCCACGTCGCTGATCAGCTGCCTCACACGGGATTCCTCTGATGAAGACAAACGTCGGATGAGTTCGTCTTTCAACCGCCTATATTTATCTGTCTCTGGTGGCTTGGTAATTATGTCTTCAACCTCAGCGATTATCTTTGTGTCAAGTTGAGCTACTACGTAATCGAACTTAGTATCATCTACTGTAATACCAGAAACCTTAAACTGAGCCTCAACCTGAGCAAACCACACAGCTGGTCGGTCAGGCCAAAACGGGGGCAATTTAGCAGAAACTCTAAAAACACAAGATGAATCCGTAGGAGGAGGGTTGGTTTTATTGAGCTCCAAAAGTTGTTGCAATTGTAAATTAAGTGCAGCGTTTTGTTTTTCTAACAAAACAAGACGTTCTTCCGCATTAGACATGATACGGGCACACAAGAAAAGTAACACACACAACACAAATTATGTCATAAAAAGAAAAATAAGTAAACAACACGCCGTGTAGTGCAGGCTTGCCAAAACAAAATACATGCGACTAATAGACACGCGCCTGAAAGGAGTTCGTAATCGCCACAAATATAATAATTATTAAAAAAATAATGAATATAATAATTATATAAAAAAATATAATTATTATATTCATTAGGTTTTATTAATATAATAATTATATAAAAAATAGTCAATGATTGTCTTTCAATAGATGGGTCTGTCCAATCGGTATATTATGTTGAACCCACCGCCACATAACAGATAATCAAATATGTCAACTTGTCAAAAATGAGTCAACACTAAAATCTCTCTGTGATATTTAAATACATACCTAGTAAAACAATGAGTAATATTTTAAGAAGAAAAGAATTAAAAACACATTAGTGTGAGTCGAATTGTTTCAACAATATTTAAAACTTTTGTGGTTTCGCCAATATCTTGTACAGAATTTTAATGCCAATTCTTTTTTCTAATAACTTAACATCGCATCGTGTAAGCTAAACAATAAATAACTAATATAAATTACTTTCATTAAAAAATGTTAAAAATTGCGAGAATATTTATGTTAGGTACATACCGTGTTGTCACCCTACTACAATGACAACGAAAATTACTGACATTGACAAAGAATCGTTGTTGCAATATAACATTTTTTGAATACTACCACTAGAATATTTCCTGGACTTAAAATCATAGTGTTATAATTATTAATAGTAGGCTAACATGATAATTTAATTTATTTTATGTTATAATTATTACAAAAAAAAACCAATTTAGGTACCTATTTTGGGCGTTAAAAGTAATTAAAATAAACAATAATAAAAAATCTTCATCTACCAATAGTTGTTTCATAACTACTAAATTATAAAATATACAACAGTAGCAACACTGTGGGAAAGGGATAAAAGGTACAGTTATTGCTATCTCTCTCGGCACACTTTTGCACTTTCAAGTGTTTAGTCTTTATTTACATAGAAATAAAGTCCAAATTTGAACAACAATATTTTGAAGAGCTCATTCCTGTTTGAGTAATAATTCCATGACCTTTCCTCATTCGGAACGACTAAACTTACTTCAATCAACTGTTATTTTCATAAAAGTTAAAGTATGTCCCAAGTTTAGTAACTTGAAATTCCAATATAAGTAATAGTGCTAAGTGAAAGGTCACTCATAAATTAATCTCGAAAACTGCTTGACGTACAAAGATGAAAGGCAGGGTGGTCGTTTATAGTTAGTAGACATCCTTACTGGAGCGAGACTCTGTACCAGGGTTGTCTGCTTAGGTACCTCCGTCTTACCTATTTCTGCCGCAAAGCAGCAGTGCTTGCATTGCTGTGTTCCGGTTTGAAGGGTAAGATATGGCAGTGAAATTACTAGGTACTGTGACTTTTCATCTTGTGTCTGTCGCAATAATTTTGCGACAGAGACAGCAACGTTCTACGAGACTCGCAAGTTCGCAGAGTGGTAGTTAATAGTATCGTTACTAGACGTTCACAAAGAATGGATTTTGCGGCAGAGCCGGATTAAGGAGCTCTAAGGGCTCTCGCGAATTTGTATGAAAATACTTAATTTTTTGTAATATAATAAATGTAATGTAAAATACTTACTACAAACAAAAAATTTGGCAGAAAGGTACCTAGTTAATAGATAGTTAATAAATGTTCGCTAAAAACGGATTATGATGCGAAAGAGCTCAACTAAGGGCTCTCGCATGTTTATATGAAGTTCTAGGCTTTCTGTAGGTGAAAACTTGAAGAGAGATAGAATACAGTAAAGACATTGCAGGTAGAAACAGATTTTTACGACAGGGCCATTTTAAGGGAATATAATCCTTCGTTATAGTTACTTTGTGTGATAGGCATTTTCTTTTGGATGAAATATGTAACATCATTAAACTTCATAGTACCTACTTTATATCTCCATTACCACGCAGACGAAGTCGCGGTCAACAGCTAGTACATTAATAAAATACCTACGTTTTACATGTATCTATTATTATCAAAATTTTATTATAACTTCTTGTGACTTGATCACAACTATTTGACCCCCCCCCCCCCCCTGGAGCCAAAGCTGGATCCGCCCTTGGTTGGTACCAACACTCTGCCTATTTTGGTCATTAAGCAGTCTTGCGTTTCGAATGAAGAGCAGAGCAGTCGCTCCTTTATGCCCCCTTTCTGTCCTTCTGTTGGTGAGGAGTCTCGGTGATATTCGAAACTAGCGGAGTATTATGTCTGGAGTTGACGCGCGGTACAGGGAGACCTGGTGGAAATGGTTACTGCTGGTCTGTAGTCGACCGAACTAGGGAATGTCCTGCCTGGAAGGCTGTCCTGCACAACTTGTGAAAATTCCGTCGTGCGGTCTTCGTGCCGGAGTAGGAGACCGGAGTAGATCCTGATGGCTGCGTACGAGTTGTCAGCTCTTCACACAACCCGCACTTCCACTTTGTACTACGCTCTACCCTTTCTTTGTTTATCGCGGAGACTCTGCACCACATTTAACCGCTTCCCCAAAAATCTCAACAATATGAAGGTCAACAAAAAGAAGATTATGCGAGCTCCTACTTCGGACACCAAATCCACGTTTAAAATAGATTTCTGCAACATCAGGGGTCTACACAGTAACCTCGATGCCGTCCACTACTATCTAGAGACGGCTCAACCTGCCTTTCTCTTCTTAAAGGTCACACAAACAATATGTGCCCTGAATGGTGTTTTGTACCTGAAATACCCGGGTTACGAATTAGAGCACATTTTCCTACATAAAGCCGGGGTGTGCGTATTCGTCCGGAGTATTGATTTACTACCAAACGTTTGGTAGTAAATCAATGGTCCGGGGAGATGTTTGCTGTTTGCTGTCGCCGCCTTCGGGGCCTCGAGCAACAAGACCTGTCGTTACTATGACTGCGACCATGACGGACCATGTCGGCCTTATCCGAATATATGCGTGCCTTTACAGGTCCTATGCCATTGAAATAGGGTTAGGTCAGCTTTTCAAGCGCGTCAAAGAGGGGACTGGCCGAGCTTTGGAATAACGGCCTGCGGAGATGGTGGTACTTGGTGATTTCAATACTCACCATAAATCAGTCATGATTGAGGTCCCGGACCACTGACCTCCCGGGTAGGACTGTCTTCAACATGACTTCGGCCCATGGTCTCTCTCAACTGGTAGTACAGCCCACCTGTATTCAAGATATACCAGCTGTAGTCATGACTACAGCTGGTATATCTTGAATACAGTTGGGTCTATTGCTGACTACACAACCAAGCGGATGCAGGATTGAGGTCGATGCTCTTCTTGGATCATGGGACCATTGCCTTGTCTGTAGTACTGCCAGACTCACGCGACCCCATTGCGCGTCTGCGGCTGGTAGTCGTGCAGTTTGGCGGTGTGAGTCAGCAAACTGGGATGGACTCCGAGAATTCTTGGGAACCTACCCCTGGAAGCAGTTTTGTCTCGCCTCCGAAGATCCTGGTACTTGCGCAGATTGCATCATTGAAATATTAATTCTCAACGACAGAATACTTGTTGGCGATCATAATGGTCCCTGTAACAATAACTACAAGAAAACTGCCCACCTCAAGCAATCTGCGCACATTGCTTGGGACAACTCCAGGAAATGTCGGGATCCTAACGTGACGAAGAAGAAGTGACAGTACAACTCCGCTTCTAGATCCAACAGGTAGCTATTGCTGAAGCCAAGGCGTACCACGTGGTTAAGGTTGGCGAGCGACTAGGAAGCTATCCCAGTGGAAGTCATGTTTTTTGGTCGCTGGCCAAAGCTGCGTAACGTAACTTCTGTCAGTCCAGTCTTCCACTGCGAGCAGCTGATAGTAGCTTGACCCACAGCGCAAGAGAGAAGGTCAATCTTTTGGTCCACCTCGAACTCGACTATGGGCGATAGGGGAGCTACACCACCCCCCATCCGTCGGTGTAAAAGTTCACTGCCTAAAATCCATTTTACACAAACGTGCGGTCAGGCGGGAGTTTAAACTCCTGAACTCCAAAAGTCGAGTGGTCCGGATGGCAACCTAGCAGTGGGGCTGAAGACGTGCGCCTCTGAGTTAACCCCCGCACTAACATCCCTTTACCGTCTTTCATATCAGAACAACAGGCTTTCATCTTCGTGAAAGATTGCTCACATCCAATTCTCAAAAAGGGTGACCGATCCGACCCGTCAAATTAGAGCTAGGCCAATAACAATAAATAATGTCCTTGCTCTCCAAGATTATGGAGCGGGTCATCAACTTCCGCTTTCTACGGTACCTAGAAGACCATCAGCTGATTTGCGACTGACTGATTCACGAAGCTACCCATCTTATGGAATCCCCGAGGAAATGGATAGCCATCTTCTTGGATGGTAGGAGCATTAAAGTTGATGTCGACGACTGCTGCTCCGAAACCGTACCTATAAACGCTGACGTTTCAAATGCTTTGATGCTTTTCCCAACCCTGTTCATTCTGCATATCAATGACAATAATACTAATCACCACAATGTCCCTCGGATTTCGTTGCATGAAAGACGGTAGCAACTTGTGTCTGAAGTCGAGGACTCTCTAGAGCGAGTCTCCGAATGGGGTACAAAGAACTGAGTCAAGTTCAGCTCTACGATACACAAGTTTTTTTATTGCTATCGGTGGCAGTCGAGCAAGTGGCCCACCTGATGGTAAGTGGTAACCTCCGCTTATGGACATTATTATTAGCTCAGTTAACTGCCTATCTGGAGAGAACTTTTTTTAAACCTTGTTTGAAGTTATATCGTAGCGCTCAAGAAAATAGCAGCTGGGAGTTTGTTCCAGAGTCTGCACGTAAATAAACGCTGAAACCGAACTGTACTAGACCAGATCAGTTCCAGGTGATACGGATGAACTCTACTGCGGTGGTGGTTGATGCCATTGTAAAAAGGCACCATAGCAAATAGTTCCTCAGAGCACTCTCCGTTAAAGGGCCGACACAGCACGCAGATAAAACCAAAATATCTCCTTTGGTCTAGCGTCTCCATTGTGGCCGTAATATTGGGATCACTGACGATGCGGAATACACGCCTTTTCAGGAAGTAAAGAGGGTCGAGCTGATATTTGGGAGCATCTGCCCAGAGGTGCAAGCAGTAGGTACTCCATATGCGGCCGAATTTGTGCTTCATAAAGCATCACCCTCTGGCTAGAAGCGAAGCACTGCTTTGTTCTGTTCAGGACACTCAGCTTTTTGCTCGCCAATTTGGCTTTGTCTTCCAAATGACTGCCAAACTGCACTATAGCAAAAATGTCCACGTCGAAGATTCCAATACCAGCTGACATACGAAGAATAACTCCCTGGAACTAAGGCACTACGATAATTGGGTCCTTCGCCGTGAACGTACACGTGATGAAATATTGTCTGTAATGTGTCCTTTTGTGTATGCGTAATATACCTATCATTTCTTTGATCGTATCGAATTGTATGTTTCATCATTCATTCTTACGTCTTCCAAAACGAATTGATGGTCATTCGACAGATGCTTGCATGATGCATTCGCCGTACCCGAGAGGCGCCATGGAACCATAGACCCCATCCGCGCCATTATCAAGAAAACCTACAAGATTAGTAGCCGGCCCGTTGAAAGAGCAGATGTCGACGTCGGTTCGCCGCTGATGTTGACTCCTTACATAGAACAGAACAAGCTGGACGAAGCCAGAAAGGCAGCCGCCGTAGATTCTGAATACTTTCTTCCTGGCATCGATAGCTACTCAGGCTATTTTACGGTATTTTACTGTAACTCATATTTTGTACTTTTATACACAATCAAAAAGTCATTCAATTTATTATTCTTAGATAAGTACACTTTCATTTATTTTTTTATTTTATTTTAATTGTAATTTAATATATATTTAATTTTAATTCAGTTCAATTGATTTTATAATTTTATTATCTATTATTATTAGGTAATAGCTGTGCCGGCGCACTACGTTTCGCCATTATAAAAAATAGTTTACGACCTATTCTTAGACCTACCGAACGTACACAAAAAAAATCATAAAAATCGGTCAAACCGTTTCGGAGGAGTTCGGTAACAAACACTGTGACACGAGAATTTTATATATTAGATTATTTATTATTAGGTAGTACAAATTGATTTATTTTATTTCTATTTTCATTATTTTAATTGTAATTACATACTAATTTAATTCACCTAAGTGGATGTTAATCTGAAATAAAAACTTTTCATTTCATTTAATTTCAAAACCATTTTGGTATATCCGTCCTTAATTTTTTTTAAAAAGTAAACCTTAAATTTTATTGATATCATCTATCTTTTATCAAATGGATTTATTTAAATATCTAATTGATTAACGAAGCTATTAACAAGAAGGCACTTTGTCTAAGCTGAATCTATAATATATCAATAGTCAATACGTCATGAAGTTAAAAATTCTAGGTCAACAAAGAATACAACTCTAACCTTTGGTTCTGGTACTTCCCCGTGATGGACCAACCGGTGGAAGACACTCCTTGGATGATTTGGTTCCAAGGTGGACCAGGGTCGACATCTTTGTTCGGATTGTTCAGTGAAATAGGACCGTATACAATCATAGACAACCAACTGAAAGGTAATATACTTGCGGATATCTTTTGCAAGAAAGTTGCAACAAGAACGTGATAAATAATATTAATTTCAGAAATGATGTATTCTTGGGGAAGGAATCATTCCCTGCTCTTCATAGACAACCCTGTGGGCACTGGATACAGTTTCACGGATGACGACCAGGGCTATGCCACAAATCAAACGACCGTAAGTATCGAATAATTAAACCAACTTTTCTTTGATGCTATTGACGTGATCATAAGTATTGTTTTCTTTTTAGATTGGAGAAAACTTGTACGAAGGTCTTCAGCAATTCCTTACTATATTCCCGGAGCTCCGGAAGGCTCCGCTGACGTTAACGGGGGAATCTTACGCTGGGAAGTACATCCCTGCCTTGGGGGTGCAAATTTTGTGGCATAAGCATGTTGGAGCACCTATCAATTTACACGTGAGGATGAATGTTAAAATTATTACTTGTTGGTCCATCAACGACATTCGAAGCCTTTTAATATAACGAATAGGCGTCTTACATAGCCTTATAGATTCTGCAGTTGCGGGAGCGAAGGACCGAACGGTTTTGATTTTCTGGGGGTGTGCGTATGGATTGAGGACCCTACATAACGAAATCAATCGAATACACGCCCTGATTTAGTTGCAAATTAGCTGATTTTGTAGTTGGTTGAATTATACGCAAACAGCAAAGGAGAGGGCTTAGCTCGGAATTTTTCTATGCAATTGCATCAGAAATGATAAGATCCGTAAAAGAACTAGAGTCACCAACATAGCCCAAAGAATTGAAAACTTTAAGTGGCCATAGGCAGGACACATCGCTCGCAGGACAGACAGCCGTTGGGACGGAAGTCATCGAGTCGCAGCCACGTACCGGAAGTCGCAGCCACGTACCGGGAGACGCAGCGTTGGTTGGACCCAATAAGGTGGACCGACGATCTGGTGAAGGTTGTGGGAAGCTGCTGAATGCCTTGCCTTGGGTTCAGGCAAGGCGCAGGACCGATCGGTTTGGAGATCCCTGGGGGAGGCTTACGTCCAACAGTGCGTATCTCTTGTCGGCAGAAATGATGATGATGAGTATCATACGTTAACTACGTATGATATATCATCATCATCATTTAATTGAAATTTCTACTTGACTTTTGTTTCATTGTGTTTACATACATCACAGCTCATATACGTCCCCACCGAGGGGTTCGAGCCTACCCTATGTTAGGGTGATTAGGCCTTAGTCAACCACGCTGGCCCAGTGCGGATTGGTCGACTTTACATACACCACTGAATTTCTTCGCAGATGTATGCAGGTTGCCTCACGATGTTTTCCTTCACCGTAGGAGCGTCAGACAAATGTACATATGAAATTCGGAACGAAAAACACATTGGTACATGGCGGGTCTCGAACCCCGACCTCCCGATTGGAAGGGACATATATATTTTTTTAATGGTCAGTTTTAAATCAATTAGTGAAAATAAACATCAAAATTGGACGCAATTTATGGACAGTGTAGACTTAAGTGACCACAATCACTTAGTCGTTTTTCATGTAAATATACGGTCAATGGTAAAAAATTTTAGTCACCTAGAATACATAGTATCGCTAGCCCGCGAACTATACAAGTGATTGCGTTAACGGAGGTTAACATAACCGATGATTGTATCAACCTATTTCAGTTGCCGCATTATGCTATGTATTGTAACTTGCGCTCGCAACGAAAGGGTGGTGGTGTGATTCTTTATGTACATGAAGACCTAAGTTTCACAAAAAATCCAATTTTTTGAGTGTTTGATGGGTGAGGTTGTATCAAACTACGGCTTAAAAATGTGTGTATGTGCCGTGTATAGACCACCGGATCTGAACGTAACTCGATTTGTGGAGGAATTGGCTCAGGTGGTTAGGTCATACCCAGGTACGTACAACTACCTTTTACTAGGAGACATAAACATTAATATTATGAATAATAATTGTGCCAAATCTTTATATCTCAATACCTTAAGTGAACTTGGCTTAGAAAGTGCAATAAATGACTATACACGCGGAGACTTAAAAAGTGATAATTTAAGCCAATCTTGTATTGACCACAACTTTGTGCGTGGTGCTGGCTTTAAAGACATTTATTCCTCAATTGTAACTAACAACCTTGCTGATCACTATATAACTGGCATTATACTTGTTCATACCACCTCCAAGCTTAAATTAAATAGTCATAAAAAAATTGTTAAATTGGACAACAATAAACTTCATAATGAATTACAACGCATAGACTGAAATCCGGCATTAGAAACACATGAACCACATAAAATTCTTAAATTCATTGTAAACAAATTTCATGAAATATATGAAAATTGTAAAATCGAATGTAATATAAATGTAAATAAAAAACAGCAATGTAAATGGGTAAACAATAGAATCTCTGAAATGTGTAAAAAAAAACAAGAATTATTTAATATATGGAAACAGGATAAAAATAATTCTAAAAACAGATTGTTGTTTAATAAATATCGGAATAAAACTAATAAGTACATAAGTAAAGTAAAGAATTACAGCATTCGAAAAGACATCTCTGATAATTTTAAGAACCAGAAAAAATTTTGGGAAATTGTTAATAGAATTTGTGGCAAGGTAAATAGATCTATAGATGAGGTTATTTGCAAGCATTTTAAATGTGATATTTCCCAGTTATGCAATAAATTTGCTTATGGTTTCCAGTCTAATGTCGAAAATATTTGTAATGATTGTGCCATTTCTCTGCTTCCTTATAGTTCATATCATATGGTTCCTGCTGCATGTATGAGAATGCCTCGAGCTAATAGCAATGTTATTTTCACTATTATTAAGCACCTTAATAAAAAGAAAAGCCCTGGCATTGATAACATAAGAGTAAAGGACCTACAATGTATAAATTCTAATATATCGCCTGTCATAGCGCACTTAATAAACACATGTATTACCACGTCCTCGTATCCTAATGATCTAAAGATCGGCATTATCAGACCTATTCATAAAAAGGGTCCTATGAATGATATAACTAACTATAGACCTATAACTATACTACCTAGCATCGACAAAATAGTTGAGAGATACTTCAGCAACGAAATCAACAAATTTTTACATAAATTTAACACAATTAATAACAACCAATATGGTTTTCAAAAGGGTCGAAGTACCTCTCAGCTGTTGTCGAACTTCGCTGACGAGGTCAACGGTTACCTGAACGCCCGCGAGCAGGTGATCGTTGCCATGATCGATTTCAGCAAAGCCTTCGATACGTTAAGGTATCCTGCACTTTATTCGAGTTTGGAGCAAGCTGGTCTACAGGGCCCTCTACTAGATTGGTTTAAAGATTACCACTGCAATAGAATTACTAAAGTGAAGATAAATAACACCATGAGTGATGAAATACCTACCGTTCGCGGTACGGCCCAAGGTTCCATAGCCGGACCTTTGGAGTATTTATTGTATGTTAATAATATGTGTCAATTACTTCCAGACGGATCTGTGTACCAGTTTGCGGACGACACATGTCTGGTAGCTCACCATCAAAACATAGTCGCCGCCCAAGCAAATATACAAAACTACTTCGATATATTATGTATGTGGGCTCACGACGTGGGCCTGGTGATCAATGCTTCTAAAACTAAAATAATACATATACGCTCGCCATATATAACATCTATACAGACGCCTAAAATAATAGCGCATGATCACCAGTGCCTACATCGCCGGTCTGCTGATTGTGGGTGCCCAGCACTGGAAGTGGTCGATCAACATACATACCTAGGCGTCATTATTGACAAGCACTTCAATTGGGGCCCTCACATCGAATATTTAATGAATAAACTTAGGTCTATCCAATCTAAATTATCCATTCTTAGATATAGGTTGCCATATCAAACATTAAGAATGTTATACCTTGCGCTGGCGGATTCTATCATAGAATACGGCTTAAGTTGTTATGGGCGTACGTTCAAAACATACATAGATAAGATATATAAACTACAAGTGACCATGTTAAAAACAATAGTCCCTATATACATTAGAAACAAACTCAGGGACGATGAACACGGTTTAAATACTGTCAAGTAATGTCGGTTTTTAATAAAATTAAAATTGCTATTGTCTTAGATAAATATGTAAAACTTTCATTGCTTGTAAAAAATATGAGACCAAGTCACCTACGTACGCTGACTTATTTACCTAAATATAAATTACCAAATACGAATAATGTGTACGGTAAGAGGACGTGGGAGTATATGCTGCCTGACATCTTTAATAATATACCTGTAAAACTTCCAGATAGGAGTAATATAAAGAAAATCAAACAGGTGCTTAAAACTTTCCTAATGTGTGACGGTGCTGAATGATAGTTGGTTGTTGATTTTTTTTTTTACCTATGTAATGCCCAGTGAGCTGGGAACGCATGCCATCGTTCAAGCCCCTAGAGGGCTTTTGATGGCATTTAGTAATTTTAAATTGTATGTGGTTAACGTATTGAATAAAAAAAAAAAAAAAAAAAAAAGGCAAGTGTCGAGTCCACAGCGCCACCGACGCTCCTTACATTACATACATACAGCTGCAGTCAATCATTAATATGCAAAACGACAGGACTGAGGAGACACATAAAATGCTGCTTTTAATTTAGGTACTTGGTTCCAGCTTTATTTCTAAACTAGCTTTTGCCCGCGACTTCGTCTGCGTGGAAGTTCTTTTTTGTTGATTTCCTTTACAAATCCTCCCTTCCCTTTTTACACCCTTAAGGAATGATTTCGGGAATAAAAACGTTTCTTTATCCTTTCCCACAACTCAAACTATCACCATACGAAATTTCATCCAAATCGGTGCAGCAGTTATTGATTCCCCATACAATCTTACATCCCCCTTTTCTCCCCCTTAAGGGGTGATTTCTGTGATAAAAGCTATCCTATGTTCTTTCCTGGGACTCAAAGTATGTCTGTACCAAATTTCATCTAAATTGGTTCAGTAGTTATGGCGTGAAAGCGCGACAGACAGACAGAGTTACGTTAGCATTTATAATATTAGTATGGATTACAAATTCTAGCATATTGACTACTAAATGATCATGCAGTTCAGTATGTAATTGGTTGATAATTTTTATGAAAATTCACTCTCAAATTTCACCAGTAATGGAACCAATTTTTCTGTAGGGTACATTTTTTTAAATATACCCATAAAAATTTGCAAGTTCTAGGTGGCTCCACTTTTGAATTGATGCCACTTATTTTGAATGTTCTACAGCAAATTCCAGAATTTCGCCTCCAAAATAAGCGTCCAATTTGCTATTAGATCAGGGCGTGAACTTTGATTGATTTCGTGATGTGGCTCCTCAATCCATATACATACTTTTTGGGGAGGTCTATGTCCAGTAGTCGACGTTTCTCGGTTGATATGATGAAAAGCTTAATACTGTAACATCGATCTCTTACAGAGTCTAGCCATAGGCAATGGCTTCACCGACCCGATTACGCTGATGAGTCTGAACAAAATGGTCCGCGAGGTGGGCCTGGTGGACGATCGCGTAGCCAATGTTATTGAGCAAGTGGAAGAAGCGATCGTGGAGTGGCTCAAAAACGAAGAGTATATCAAGCCTTATTATGTAATTTCATTCACTTTGAAATGTTACTTCATTTATTTAACTAACAAAATTCGTACCTACTTAAATGAAAAGCTAGAGTTTAACGGCCTTACAAATAAAAACTTATACCGAGGATAATCCTCGGAATAATTTATTCTGTGTTTTGTCTTGTTTTAGCACATGTCAGACGTAATATGTCAAAATAAGACAAAACACGGAATAACTATTCCGAGTTTATTCCTAGGAATAAGTTTTTTATTTGTAAGGCCGTAAGATTATGAAGTGAACCGATCACTTTGTCTGTACAAAATATGTTCTCTCAAGTAAGCTCACAAGCTAGACCTTCCATATTCTATGCCCTTTATACATTTGGTTGAAAAAGGCTAGATAAACAATGTCTTTTGTCTATATCTCTTTATATATGAGGTCTTTCATGAATTTGTCGTTTAGAAGTATACAAAAAGTATTTTATAAAATGCCAAAAAGGTGTGTAAAAAGTCGACGTCTGTCGGCGCAAGGATTGGCGAGTACCTACGTACTTTTTGTAGCTTAGAGACCGTCAGTTGTACGGTCGGCCTCAGAAGTAGATGAACATTTTAGTACCATGTCACACCAACTATTCCTTTTATTTAGTATGGATACACCTATATTGCATTGTAGCTGGTGTGACATGGTACCCAAATGATTATCTACTTCTGAGGTCGACTGTACCATGGGAATTCCAGCGCCGTCGGCTGTCGCGCAGCAGTCGTAGCACGGGCTGCCAAGACTGGACTCGAGGCACGCATTATCTCACAATTTCAGTGACATAATCTCTATGTCTTAAAAAGTAACACGGTGGCGCGTATTAAATGGGACTGACGTGATAAATATTTCTTGACGCTCGTTAAGGGGGCACGTGTGCCTGAGTTTTATCACAAATTTTTTGTGCTCTCCGACTGGTACTACATCTTCTAAAGTATTAAAGCCCTTTGCTACAACCACAGCAGTCGGCGCACAGGCACGCTAAAAAATTTGTGATAAAACTCAGTCACACGTGTACCTTGATGAGCGTCAAGAAAATTTATCACGTCAGTCACACTAAATACGCGCCACCGTACTACTCTTTAAGACATAGAGATTTTGTCACTGAAATTGTGAGATAATGCGTGACTCGAGTCCAGTCTTGGCAGCCTGTGCTACGCCTGCAGGAGCGGCGGGGACCAGCGTTTAACAAAGGCTGGCCGGACATTTGCGAGCTTTTCCATCGTTGTGTCCACTTAATCAGAGAACACATTCGCTGTGATGTTCATGCTATTTGGTAAGAAGCTGGTATTGTAACACCGGCAGTAGATCACCAAACTATGAACCGTGGCCATCACTTTTCTACGGATAAGTTTTCGTTAGGCATACTGCCTAGGCGCTGAACCTGGATCGCAATAGCATGATGACCGTTAACGGTTCAATTTCGTCGTGCTGACGATCGTTTGGTTCGTGCGGCACCCACTTATCTTTGTTACCTTGCATGACGCAAATGGACCAGTATTGTTTTGACGCTAACATTGCAAACTGCTGTTAATTCAGTCGTAGATTGAGTATCGTCAGCTTTCACTTTTGTCATTAATTCGTCATTGATGACTTTAGCCTTCGGGCGACCACGGGGCAAATTTTTCGGAATCTTGCAAACCAATAACGGGGCATGCGTTCGTTTAATATTTAGTAATTTCGTCGTACAAATCATTAATGTTATGAACCGTTTGTACCACATTGCTACCAATACGGAATTTGCAAACAAAATACAAATATGTTGAAAACAAAACACTTTTTAATACACTAAATTCATCACTAAATTTGCAAATAGAATTCCATATTTTCAAAATAACGTTTATTTGAATTTAGAATTTATTGCCAGCCATATATCAGGTATTTAGACTTGCCCTATCAAGCCGAAACCTATCCATGTTAACATTGTCATATAAAAGTTATAGTCATTGCAAATTAGAAATTGTAAAATTAATTTTGATAGCCCCCATACAAATAGTTGTCGTGAAAAAATATGTAAGTATCAGGAATTAGAAAATTTATTAATTTTTCAATGACGCCGTAACTTTTATATGACTATGTTAACATGGGTAAGTTTCGGCTTGAAAGGGTATGTACCAAGCACGTTGCATAAATATAATTTCAATAGCCACAGAAAAGTTCTGTCCCTTGTGTCTTTCAAGTTAATTGATTTCATTATTGTTCCAGTATTATAATGACGCAATAAATTTGATTATAACAACATCGAACGTGTCCAACGTGTACAACTATCTCGCGGAAGAGGTCGACCTAAAAGGCGAGTTCACGGCGTTCATCCAGCGGGCGGAGGTGCGGCGCGCCCTGCACGTGGGCAACCGCAATTTCTCCAACGGCGACATAGTTTTCAACAAACTTGTGCCGGAGAACATGCGCTCATGCAAGCCTTGGCTCGAAGAGCTGCTGGATCACTACAAAGTTCTGGTTTATAAGTACGTAAATACCGGAGGGAGACTGTACCAAGGTCATCTGCATGGTTACCTCCGTCTTACCTATTTCTGCCGCAAAGCAGTAGTGCTTGCATTGCTGTGTTCCGGTTTGAAGGGTAAGATATGTCAGTGAAATTGCTGGGTACCGTGACTTTCAAAAAGTTTCCATGGCGTAAAAAAGCGTCGATGGCGTAGTGCGTAAGGCTGTCGCCTTCCAATCGGGAGGTAGCGGTTCGAACCCCGCCACGTACCAATGTGTTTTCTTTTGAATTCATATGTACGTTTATTCGACGCTTTTACGATGAAGGAAAACATCGTGAGGAAACCTGCACACACCTGTGAAGAAATAATTTCTTTACAGGTTGTGTGTGAAGTCGACCAACCCGCACTTGGCCAGCGTGGTTGACAAAGGCCTAATCAACCTAGTTTAGGGTAGGCTCGAGCCCCTCGGTAGGGACATATATGAGCTGTTGGTGATGATGATGATGATGTGACTTTACATCTGATGTCACAAGTTGGTAACGTACACTGTGGTTCTTGTGGGGGTTGCAGCTAGTTTTACTGCGAATCTCACAGGAGCCACATATATTATAGGTGACTGTTACCACTTACCATCAGGTGGGCAGTTTGCTTGTTTGCAAGTTAGTAGCAATAAAAAAAATACCAAGGAAATCGACGGTGCAGTGGCGTCTGTTCTCGGCATTATGGTCGCTGCTTTTTAAATTAAACCATTCTATAGTTTACGTAGTAGTAACTTATTATCTAATCTGCCCCCCTAGACAAATACCGCACCTTATCTTTTCCGCAGTCGTTCCTCAGAAAAAATGTATGGAGATGACATTAGCTGCCAAAAAATTGCGTGAGGTTGTTGTAAGCTATAATGTCATTTCCATAAATTTTTTCTGCGGAACGAATGCGGAAAAGTTAGCGTGTGGCATTTGTCTAGGGCCTCTGTGCTACATCATGGCCGTTTTCACTAACCTCTTCTTAGCTTAGGTGACTCTTAGGTAGCATGCTGTCACATTCTTTTCATTAAAGACAAAAAGTGACAGCATACGTCTTAAGGGCTTCCTAAGCTAAGTTATGGTTGGTGAAATCGGCCATCTCTTCGAGGGGGGAGCGTTAGTAGTGGGAATGCCTGGCACTCTGCCGGGAGAGTTCCACACAGGCTGCTTCAAAGTAAAATGGCTTCGTAAAACAAAAACCAATGGACTTAAAATATTACATTGCATTACTGTATCGGATTATTACATTATGAAAACAATCGTCGAACATCTACCATCTGTGTAATATACAAAGGACAATTTGCTAAATATTTGCCAGAAAAAGGTCAGGATGCTTTAGATTGGCCAAATGGCACTGCGCAAATAAAAAATATTGCATAATTGTATTCTGTTTTCCGCCAATTTTGGAAGCTTCTGTTATTTTTACTCTGATTCATTTATTTTTATTTTATTTTTACAGTGGTCATTTAGACCTTATGGTGCCATATAAGCCATCGATAAAAACTTATGAGTCCCTGTCTTACTCCGGAGCCTCCGAGTACAGGAACGCCAAGCGGGAGCCTTGGTATCACGACGGAATAATAGCAGGGTGAGAATCACTTTAGGCTGCCAATAGAAATATTATATAGTAAAAGACGTATTCGTGTTACAAAAACATCACAGCTCTTCACCCTAGAAACATAACACAACCAAGTAATATTTACCAAGAATCAGCATATTGACTATATTTGACGTGATTTTAAACTGACGCAAATACATTGATGGCAGAAGAATTTAATTGTATTTACATAGCTTTAAAGCCTTTGAAAACTATAGGCTTAGGTATTAAAGCGAGCTACGTAAAACTAATAACAGCTAATTCGATAATACACCACCGAAATGGAGCTTTTGAAACAAAGTGACAGTTTCAAGAGAATCACGCCTTTCGTTCAAGATTACGGACTGACGCTTAGTTGTTTTCACTCGGCCCAATGGTCGAGAAGTTCAGTTATAAATTTATAATACTCTGGTAATTGGGATAGGAAAAACCCCTAATATATTTTCCAGTTACGCGAGGAAAGGTGGCAACTTGCTGGAGGTGATGGTCCGCGGCTCGGGCCACATGGTGCCCATGGATAAGCCGGCGCAGGCGTTAGCGCTCATCTCGGCGTTCGTGCGGGACATCCCCCTGGACAGGGACACGGCCTCACTGGTGCCGCCGCAAAACGCTACGCTCCGCAGCCGCCGTCTGCCACAAGACTAACCCTCGCTCCAACGTTCCACCTGCCTATATGTTACTTACGTAAGCTAAAATCTTTGTATAACTTCATAAAACATATATAAAAGTTACCTATTCGGAGAAAAAGAGTAAAAAGAAAGTTCTCATGCATTAAAACGGTGGTTTTATTACTCGACTTCGCTATCGCGACGTTTGTGGTGCGAGTTCTGAACAGCGCTGGATATTTTCATGAAGAAGGACTTCTGGCCGCAGGGAGTGAGTGATGTAAAGGGGATTCCTGGGACAGTAACGAAACACCGCCGGCATTGCGCAGAACAACTTATTTTGCTTGTAAAGTCTACACTACACTATCCACATCTGTATTTAAAAAAGCTTTAGTGAGTGACTGACTGAGGTATCAACTATCAATGTAGAGACTACTGGATATAGAAGTATAAAATTCAGTACTGTTTATGTGGGCGCCCACTAAGGAAGGATTTTTCAATATACCAACTGGTTGCTGAGAAATCTCCAACCAAAAATAAGGATAAACCTACGAAGCCAATATTTATAAACACTACAAGTTAGTTATAACCAAAATACATTTTTTTTAGTAAGAGGGCAATTCATTTCCTTACATTGATTTATCAAAGGTGTCACACTGCTCCCTGGCCCGGCTCAGACAGAGAGAGTGTGAACAGGTTTTTTTAAATAAAAGAAAAATAACAGGTAAAAACAAAAAAAAAATTGAATTTTTATATTTTAAAACAGAAAGTTTTCCTTAACAATTACAAAATGAAAACTACTAAAACATAAATTTTACAATATTTTTAAACAGTTAATTAAATATTTACAAACCTTAAATCTATTACTAAAAACGTGGGAAACCCTATCGTTTGCTCTCTCAATATGGAAAGTTTATATACAATACTTATATAAAACGACTTGTTACGCTTATCTTGATATAGTTAGATGTTGCGGCAAAAAATCGGTTACCGCAACTCACAACTTCTAAACTCGTCGACGCTCAAAAGACCTGTTGAGCTCAGGATGGAAAAGTCTGACCTTCAACAGGAACGACGAGTGGAGAAACAGATCCAGAAGTAACTGCGTTGTCTTTTCCGTTTCGAAGTCGTCAAATGCCTGATTTGACGTATCGTAAGACCCAAAAGTGTCGCAAGAAAGACTACTTGACACGTCGCCAGAAAAATATAAAAATCAAAAAATATATCCCTCCTCAGCCTCTCCTAAAAGAGTAGAAAATCGGATTAATAAATACTCCGATCTTCCAAACGAGATAAGTATATAGGTAAGTATACAAAGTTAATACGTACCCCTAAAAAACTGTATCCCACAGTAACAGTACACAACTCCCCGTAGCTGTACAATCAAAATTCTCATTTGACACGGACGATGGTAGGTTGGTACTGTAATTGAAATTAAATACTTAATTTTTACTAATAAATATCATACCATATAAATATTATACATATACTACGTAAGATGGATCTTGTGCAAATAATTTTATAACTACATATGCGAACTTACCGTGAGTTTATAACAAAATAAAGTTAAAAAACACAATATATTATGTAATTCTTTGTTTGTATTTGAATACTTAGGCAAACGTTAATAATTCTGTAAAAAGTTACAGTTAGAATTATATTTAAGTTATCATAAACGTTTTATAAAAATTGCAGTCAACGTTCTGCAAGCCTCAGAAATAATCCAAAGAACCAAACAAATGAAAATCTCTTTGAATTTTTTCACTCGCGCTTCTACGCATGCGCGGGCTGCCAAACGTCACATTTTCCGCGGGAAACTCGACAACAGCCAATAACATTGCGGCGCGCGAATGAAGATGAAAATATTACTGGCTGGATAAAGTGAATAAGGTTTTATATGTGTAAATATAGGTACTAAATAAATATTTTGTAGAAACATATCGTTATAAAATAGATTCATATATAAATAAAATAGTGATATTAACTTATGGAATACATTACACAAATATTGTATATAGATATAATTAAATAAAAAAATACAACGTTACAGTACCCCCCTTCCCATGAAAGTTTCGAACGTGAGGAGAAACTACGCTGCCCCCAGCGTTTTAATTACAAAAGAAAGTACAAAAATATTATTAAAAAACTAAACTTAAAAACTCTAACAGCACAACCTACTTGCACTTTGGAACACCAAACATCGTCCATAGCGATTAAAGTGTATATAAAAAAATACAGTAAAAATCAACAAACGAAAAAAGTTTAAAAGCTCCAAAGCTCAAAACTTGCAAAAACTATTTGTTGTAATAAATATGTCACTAAAGGCAATTTGCAAAACTCAAAAAATGAAACCAATGCTTCCATGTCAAAACCCTAGAGTCACTAGCCGCTCCGAAAATAATCTAATGTTGGCTTATTTTATGAGTCATAACCCGCTCAAGTGTAGGCTTGTTTAATGGTAGACACGGTCACCTGAAAACAGAAACTAACAAACTAAGGTATAGATAAACCTATCAATTTACGAAAACATATATGTACATGTACAATTACTATTTATCATAAAATAAAGTGTTGCATTGATTTACGTTTGAGCCAAATTATTTCCAAAGTCGAACCCTAGAGTCACCACCCGCTCCGATTTTCAAATAGTGTAGGCTTATTTTGAGAGTCACCAACCGCTCTGGTGTAGGCTTAAAATCGGTTACCCTGTACTCTTGGCGCAAAGGTAGGTCAATAAAATATAATATAAATGCTTGTGACAACCTAGTGTTGAATATCTTAAAATGAAATGATATTACACGCAGCTTCACTCACAGAATCAAAATATTTTACATTATTTACATATATACATATTATACACAAAACAATACATTATATACACCGAACTAACCCTATTTACAAAGAATATACAAAACCCTAAATACAACGAAATATAATACAAAATATTTGAGGACATCAGTGGAGCACTGGCCCTTCAAACTCATGCCTCATGGCCAGATCCTCCATGACCAATTCCTCTGCACTGAAGACATGTGCCGTGAAAGACTTTACTCGCCTCTTACGAGACCCGTGTAGGGGTGGAACTATTCTTACTCCGGAACCACACAGAGATCCGAAATATTTACCCTTTCAAGTTATTCAATATATTGTGTAAATAAGCTCGTGTTAAAACCATTTTGAGAGAGCAGTTTACAAACGGTAGAAAGTAACAACATGTTAGTACAAATAGATAACCAATAATCACACAAATTTTTAAACAAAAAAAATTATGATGGCTGGCATCATATAACACACACATAACTAGAATTATGTGATTAAACTTAAAATACCTTCTAGCAAAGACACATATTTTAAAATTCAATTATGCTTACAAAGAAATACAATTATGTAATGAAATTGATAAAAACTTCACTTATTTCGCAAAATATGACACATTTTTTTATTATTATTTACAGAGAGAGTAAAAGAATGGCCCCACGTTGGGCGCCAACTGTCACACTGCTCCCTGGCCCGGCTCAGACAGAGAGAGTGTGAACAGGTTTTTTTAAATAAAAGAAAAATAACAGTTAAAAACAAAAAAATATATTTAATTTTTATATTTTAAAACAGAAAGTTTTCCTTAACAATTAGAAAATTAAAACTACTAAAACATAAATTTTACAATATTTTTAAACAGTTAATTAAATATTTACAAACCTTAAATCTATTACTAAAAACGTGGGAAACCCTATCGTTTGCTCTCTCAATATGGAAAGTTTATATACAATACTTATATAAAACGACTTGTTACGCTTATCTTGATATAGTTAGATGTTGCGGCAAAAAATCGGTTACCGCAACTCACAACTTCTAAACTCGTCGACGCTCAAAAGACCTGTTGAGCTCAGGATGGAAAAGTCTGACCTTCAACAGGAACGACGAGTGGAGAAACAGATCCAGAAGTAACTGCGTTGTCTTTTCCGTTTCGAAGTCGTCAAATGCCTGATTTGACCCAAAAGTGTCGCAAGAAAGACTACTTGACACTTCGCCAGAAAAATATAAAAATCAAAAAATATATCCCTCCTCAGCCTCTCCTAAAAGAGTAGAAAATCGGATTAATAAATACTCCGATCTTCCAAACGAGATAAGTATATAGGTAAGTATACAAAGTTAATACGTACCCCTAAAAAACTGTATCCCACAGTAACAGTACAAAACAGTACAATCAAAATTCTCATTTGACACGGACGATGGTAGGTTGGTACTGTAATTGAAATTAAATACTTAATTTTTAATAATAAATATCATACCATATAAATATTATATACTACGTAAGATCTTGTGCAAATAATTTTATAACTACATATGCGAACTTACCGTGAGTTTTGTTATAAAGTTAAAAACACAATATATTATGTAATTCTTTGTTTGTATATAAATACTTAGGCAAACGTTAATAATTCTGTAAAAAGTTACAGTTAGAATTATATTTAAGTTATCAAAAACGTTTTATAAAAATTGCAGTCAACGTTCTGCAAGCCTCAGAAATAATCCAAAGAACCAAACAAATGAAAATCTCTTTGAATTTTTTCACTCGCGCTTCTACGCATGCGCGGGCTGCCAAACGTCACATTTTCCGCGGGAAACTCGACAACAGCCAATAACATTGCGGCGCGCGAATGAAGATGAAAATATTACTGGCTGGATAAAGTGAATAAGGTTTTATATGTGTAAATATAGGTACTAAATAAATATTTTGTAGAAACATATCGTTATAAAATAGATAATCGTATATAAATAAAATAGTGATATTAACTTATGGAATACATTGCACAAATATTGTATATAGATATAATTAAATAAAAAAATACAACGTTACAAAGGGAAAATGCGACATCGACCATTTTCTTCCAGAAAATTGCAAACGGACGCGTTATATGAATCAGAAGAACAACCTTCAAATATTTTTATTTTATACCTAGATTATAATAATTTTACAAGTAAAGTTATAAAAAGAATTTTTATTTATTTTTATTTATAACCCTTTATGTACAATCTAGTATACAAAGGCGGACTTAATGCCTGAGGCATTATCTGCCAGTCAACCTTCAGGTGATGCAGAGAATAAAGAAGTAGATGTACAAGTGATAACGATAAATTTTGAACATGTTTAATATGAGTATATATATACCTATGTGTATTTGTATATATATTATATATATGTAAAAATAATAATATATATATATAAATTATATATATATGTAAAAAATATATATATAAATAAATTGCGAATACAATATAAATACCTAAATATAACAAGTCAATAGGGATACCTAAATCTAACCTATAATATTAATTTGATGTTGACGAATACTTGTAGCTTAAACCTCAGCCTCACTATGATGATGAATGATGTTTTTTTACAAGCTTTTACTTACTTTCACCTGTCCGGTGTCTGTAATGCAATCTTGCAAGTTAAATTTGTCCCACTTCCCGGTCTCCTATTGAGCTTCAATTTTGCATGCATATGTATATCGCGTGACAATGTAATATTATGATGATAAAAGCTTGTATTTAAAAAAGATTCTTTTTATAATTTTAATTGTAAAATTATTATAATCTAGGTATAAAATAAAAATATTTAAAGGTTGTTCTTCAGATTCATATAACGCGTCCGTTTGCAATTTTCTGGAAGAAAATGGTCGATGTCGCATTTTCCCTTTGATAAATCAATGTAAGGAAATGAATTGCCCTCTTACAAAAAAAAAAGGATTTTGGTTATAACTAACTTGTAGTGTTTATAAATATTGGCTTCGTAGGTTTATCCTTTTTTTGTTGGAGATTTCTCAGCTTCCAGTTGGTATATTGAAAAATCCTTCCTTAGTGGGTGCCCACATATTGTATAATATTGTTATATTGTATAATATTGTTAGTCCGAATGATGGTTTATAATAATTTTGTTAGTCCTAAAACATGTTTAAAAGTTTATTTATCTTGGTTATGTTATCAATATCATAAAGCTAAGACTTACTATCAATAATAACAAATTGAATTAAAATGTTGTCTTATGAACTTTAACAACCGTTACGTTTTCAAATTCAGTGACAGAAAAATATCACTGTAAAACCACTGTAAAACAGACACCACGTAGTCTTGTCTGCCCTACCCCTAGAGTGTTATTTAAACCCGCGTAGGCGCGGAGGGACGAGGCGGCCCGCGAGCTGAGGAGCAGGTGGTTTTAACGACCGCCGAGGCTGGTGCCAGCAAACCGAAGCTGCGGTGGTGGGCGAAAACCATCTGCGACGATAAGGTCGCGTGGGACCGCCGGAGCCCTGCAGCGCAGGAGCCGTGACAGAAGCCATGCATGCTGCATGCTTGCTTGCATTACATCAAGTGACTGTTTTTAAACGTATGCATGGATTTGGTAATGCATATAATGAAAGAACTAAATATTTGTGGTATTTCGAGTTTAGGGCACGTTATATTACTTATGATATATTACGTTAGGACTTATGACTATTATAGAAAAGTTTTTTAGGAATTTTAAATATTATTGAGATTATTACTATTAAAAATTAGGTCATATTATAACTAGAGATTTCGGTTTTCGGGCAAGTGATATTATGAGAAATTAAGTTAAGGGTGCTTATCATTCGGACATATGATGATTATATCAAAAAACATTATGACACGTTAGATTATGGATAAAAAAATTATGAGACAAAATAGAGAACCTTTCGGAGCAGCAGCCGTCGACGACGAATTTAATTTATTTTATTTTTTTATTTATCTCAGAAAAATAAAATCTATAATTACAATAATATTCATAGTTACATTATCAAATTTTAAACCATTACATAAAAAGAAAATTAAACATGTCCACCAATTAAAAAAATAAATTAGAAATTATGTCATTCGAAAACAAAAAGTAACATGTACTTAATGCTCGCACCATCCAAGAAAAAATTCTATTAAAAAATTCTGAATAAATTGTCCGTACCAAATATGTATACAGATTACAGAAAGACGCAACGGGCTCACGAAGCCATATTAGATAAAAATGTAAAAATATACGTAATTATAAAACAATCAAAATACGAGTAAGTACCTACCTACAACTTAGTGAACTCGGATATCTTGCCCAATGACAACAATCAGATATGGAGATAGGAAAATCGGAGATTAAGCGACAGGACTAATCTACCTATATTCAAGTTCAAGTCATACAGAATAGGTCCGGTGCCAGTATAAAAGAGTCCGGCACATTGGCTCCATCTTTATCGCGTTGCACAGCATGAGGGAATCCAAAATGTTAAAAAGTTTTACAGTAATATTGATGTAAGTAACTTTGGACATCTTTATTTATGATTTTTAATAATAGTGCTGATAAATCCTAAAGAACACGATATTTGTATAGAAAATGATGACAAAGAAACTAAAGCAGATCATGTTATGCTCCGAAAAATGTACAAGTAATTGAAAATTGTTCGATCTAAAAAACCCATCATCAAACACGATGAAATCAATTTACTTGATTAAATTAATGTAAACATTATTAATAGTGTGAGCAACAAAAATAAGTCGACGTCTATATAGTTATTGCAATCATTCAGATAGTTTGTAAAGGTCGCGGATTTCTAAATGTAATATAAAATCAAACTTAGTATACTCGTAGAATAGCTTTAGGGCCATCTCTGTCATAGAAGCGTAAAAAGCGTTAGCCCAAACTTTTTTGAAACCACATTGTTCATAACAGATGTTTGCATCAAGCAATTGGTATACCAGAGATGCTCGATATTAAAGAAGTGGACAGAGTCCGTGAACTTCTGCAGAAAACTTACAAGGTTAAGAGCCGACCCGTTGAAAGAGCAGACATCGACATCGGATCTCCTCTGCTGCTAACTCCTTACATAGAACAGAACAAGCTGAAGGAAGCCAGGGAGGTTGCAGCTGTGGACAATGAATACTTGTTACCTGGCAGCGACAGCTACTCAGGCTATTTAACGGTAGTGTTTATTTTTTTAAATATACAACTAAGTTGGCAAACAAGCATACTGCCCACCTGGTGGTAAGTGGTAACAATCACCTATAGGACATGTGGTTCCTGTGAGATTCGCAGCAAATCTGCAACCCCCACAAGAACCACTGTGTACGTTGCCAACCTTGACATAAGAAGTCATGGTACCCAGTAACTTCACGGCCCTATCTTACCCTTCAAACTGGAATACGGCAATGCAAGCACTGCTGTTTTGCAGCAGAAATAGGTAAGATGGAGTTAGGCAAGTAAGCGACCCTGGTACGGAGTCTCCTTTCGGTAAACTAGTTGTCATAATTATTCACAAAATATTTGAAAAGCTATAACAAAAAGTAAAAGTAAGTCAAACAAAGGTACAAGTAGACAATAAAAGTAATGTAACATCTTCAAAGTGCATATTTTTTATCTTATTGCCAAAATCTGAAGCAGCATGATAGTGTACTACGTATTAGCAGTAAGAGGTCGGTATTTAATTTTGTTACCTAGGCTTTTCAAATTAAGATTATTCAATTTATAACAAGTCTGATATGCAATAGTAACTAATAATGACAACCATGTTTATAAAGAGATAAGTATTTCAACCAAATTCATAATGTTTTTGAGTGGTATCCCATAAACTCCATATCGTAAATTGTGCGATTTTGGTTCACCAGGTAAACAAAGGGTTAATTGAAGCCTAAGAAATTCTTAAATTACAATTCCCAGGTCGACAAAGCATACAACTCCAACCTCTGGTTCTGGTATTTCCCTGTGATGGACTAGCCCGTGGAAGACACTCCTTGGATAATTTGGCTCCAGGGTGGCCCTGGAGTGTCATCTTTGTACGGACTTTTCACTGAAATAGGACCGTATGCAATCACCAAGGACAACCAATTAGAAGGTATATAGTTCCTACTAAATGTCAGAAATTCTTTAATCGTGTGTCAGTGTGGTATAGCACAAAACTCCCGGACGGAAAATATCTAGTAGGTCAGAAAAATTAAAATGATAGAGGAGTAACATTTTTAATAAAAAAGACACTGCAGTTGCTTTGAACATGAATGAATGAATATCTTTATTGTTTCTAAAATAAAACATTTATAATAATTTAAAGGAGACAATTTAAACAAAAGGCGACCTTATTGCCAAAGCGGCAATCTCTACCAGGCAACCTCTGCTAGAGGAAAGCTAACTTAAAACTTATTATGACGGGTAAATTAACAATAATTATATTTTGTTATTTAATATTAAATCAATGACTATAAACTACATATACTACATACAAAATAATACTATTCATACACTACGTAAATTACATATACTTAAATAAAATACTAAAAACAGTAATGGAGAACACTAAGTTTCCAACTGCAAAAATAGTACATTGTTACCCAAGGGGTGAAAGTAACTTATTTAGTCCCGAGACGGTGTTTGGCGCCCGAGCGTAGCGAGGGCACCAATAGTTCGAGGGACTAAATAAGTCTTTAACCCAAGGTAAACACTGTGCTTTTCATTACGAATACAAGGAAAGTAAAAATAAAACAATGAATTACCTAAAGAAAAAACGTGTAAATTGTATTTTACATAAACCAACAACTTCTGCTTTAGCCCACTTTCTCTTATAAAATCAGGCGTTAACTCCATACCTGAATCAGATGAACTCCTTGTGTTAATTATTAACACAATGTTATACAAATATAATTAAAAGTTAGTACAAATCTCTGCTATGCGGAAGTATTAACAAAACTCTACAAATGGAAAAAACAAACGAAGATCGCATTGCCGCTTTCCCGCTTATTTTGTTTTTTTTTCTGTGGCTGGCCATCTATTCAGTCAGTATTTTCCATTTAGTAAATATTTTGCCCAAATCTATGTTATTTTAAAGAACTAGTTGAAAATAAATTATATAAAGTCATTTTAAAAAATATATTGTTTAAATACTTAACATTTTGTTATTTCAATTTTACACCGCGCTGATGTAATTGAGTGGGTGGCTGTATAGAAAGTCGGAACATGGTTCAATAAAAATATGACAAAAGAACTAGTTTCTTTTTTAAAATTTGACAGCAGCTGTCAGTTGAAAGTGATTCTCCCTAGGGCTGAAAAGTATTACTTTCAACCCGCACCTCAGGCAACTTCAGACCTACTTTCAGAGTATGAGTAATGAAAATGACTTTTAATTGCTTGCGTAAATGAGTCATGCGAACGTGCACGCCTTACGGACTCCGGTAAGGAATTCCAGAGCCTAACAGCTCTGACCGTAAAAGATTTGTCATAGAAAATTGAGGAATGAGGTGGGAGAACTAGAGACATGTCGTTTGAGGAACGTAAGGTTCTATTTATTGTTGTGGAGTGTAGAACAAAACGGGATTTGAGGTAATTTGGAGCATGTGGATTGGTAAGCAAAGAATGGAGAAGGGAAAGGATGTGGCAGTCTCTTCGACGAGTTATTGGTAGCCATTGAAGTTTGGAGCGATAGTAAGATATATGATCGAATTTTCGTAGCCCAAAGATGAACCGTATACATAGGTTCTGCAATCGCTCCAATTTGTTCAACATGTTTAAAATTCTTATATTTCTTTTTTCAGAAATACTGTATTCTTGGGGAAAAAATCACTCCCTACTTTTCATAGACAACCCTGTGGGCACTGGATACAGTTTCACGGATGACGACCAGGGCTATGCCACAAATCAAACGACCGTAAATATTTAAATAAATCGTAATTTTTCGTCGTCGTCATTTGTTTGATCCTTATTTGTGTATCTACAATTGTTTTATAATGCTGCTGTTTTTTTAAAGATTGGAGAACACCTTTATGAAGGCCTTCAACAGTTCCTCACCATATTCCCGGAGCTGCGTAAGGCTCCGTTGACGATAGCCGGGGAAGCTTACGCAGGGAAGTGCATTCCTGCCCTAGGCATGCAAATTTTATGGCATAAGGATAATGGGGCACCCATCAATTTACACGTAAGGATGAAAACTTACTCGGTTGCTTTAATTCGAAAACATATATGTAGGTAAAGCTTTTTAGTCGAAACATAAAAAGCTTTGAAACCTTATTTAAACTCATCAATATCCTATGTTTTACAGGGCCTAGCAATGGGTAACGGCTACACCGACCCGGCAGGGTTGATGAGCGTTAACAAAGTCATCCGAGAGATTGGTCTGGTGGACGATCGCACAGCTGACATGATTGAGAAATTGGAATTATCAATTGTCCAATGGATTAACATTAATGAATACATCAAACCTTACTTTGTAATATGACACTGCTTATTACTTCATCTATCTATTTAGTTAGCATGTCTTGTAACATTAAAATTTGATCAGATATAAGAGTAAAATTAGTTCATAGTATCATGAAGTGAATTTATCAGTATATCTTTGTTTTACAAGCCTCTTTTCTCTAAAAAATATGCAGGTTTCTTAAAAGACCAACTTAAATGAGTAGAATTTTAAAGCAAGTTTAGATTTTCTACATCCCTGGCATTATTTGTTCCTGTATTATATTTATGTTAGGTTTCCTTGTATTTAGACTGTTTCTATTGTATATTTTCAAAGAGAAAAATTACAACTTTTTATAGAAAGCCCTATCATTCTTTTTAAAGCAACAGATTTTGTCCTTGTTTCAGTATTATAGTGACGTACTCGATTTGCTAATAGGGACAGCAAACGTGTCCAACCTGTACAACTATCTCTCGGACGACCACTTCACTGATGAATTGGAATTGGGTGGCCCGTTCGTGGACTTTGTCCAGAGACCGGAGTTGCGACGCGCCCTGCATGTAGGCAACACCAACTTTTCCGACGGTGGCAAAGTATACGACAAACTGATGCCGGAGAACCTGGTCTCAGTCAAGCCGTGGCTCGAAGAACTACTGAACCACTACAAAGTTCTGGTTTATAAGTACATATAAAATATATCTTATAAACATTGCTAATAATAGATCTACCTATTAAATTATACAAAGAAGAGACTGATAAAATCACGATTGTAATGACATTTAGTAAACTTTTCAGAGTTTACAAATAATTTATTGTTTTGCCTGTTAATTCTGTTTTATTCGCCGACTTCTGTGCGATCATACGTATATTGCATTTATTTATTTTATTTGTTTTTTCACAGTGGTCCTTTAGACCTCATTGTGCCGTACAAGCCGTTATTAAGCACGTATGAGTCCCTGTCATACTCTGGAGCCTCCGAGTACAGGAGTGCAAAGCGAGAGCCTTGGTATCACGACGGAATAATCGCAGGGTGAGGAATTGCTTTCTATGGTGAATGTTTTATTTTTGATATGACTAGCTTAGATTATTAACACACAACAAAGGTTAAATTTTTGTCAAACAAAAAATCAGTTAGAGACGTTAAGTAAGACAGAATAATTATGTATTTTATTTACTAAGAATAATTTTTTTAGGACTGTCCATACACCATATCTTACTGTATAATTATATTATCTGTGCTTATAGTAAATTAAATTAAATACAACATCTACGTTTATACTTCGTATACTATAGGTTTGTATTAATTTAATTTTATTTATTCATTTATTTTTACTCGAGAAACTTTGGCCCATAGATCAGTGGGCCAGTGGTGATCACTACGTGTAATTTTTTTTTGCCTGTGGTACTAACACTAAGTTCTACTTACGTGTCTGGTAGTAGGTACTACGGGCAATTTATTTTACTGTAAAAAAAAATTAATATTTATATATTTTAAAGAAACTAAAAAACGCCAAAACCATTTATACCTTACAAGCATATAGCATACATATATATAGTATAAATGCATCTCAAAGTTGTGATCGATATTAAGATGCAGTTTCGAGATTTAATGTAGGTATGAAACATCAATCGAAAACAGAAACAGAATCTTAGGATCGATCTCATTCATCCCTCCCGTGTCCGACGTCGAATTCGCCACGCTGAGGGAACGGTTCCGGCGCAAAAAGAAGGCGCCGGGACCGGAGGGTGTCCCAAGCAGGGTTCTGGCCCTCGCCCTGGGACACCTTGAGGAGCGGTTCCGGACGGTGCTAGATTTAAGCATCGCCTCGGGCCGCTTCCCCAGTCGTTGGAAACCGGGCAGGCTCTGCCTGTTAAGAAGGAGAGCCGCCCCGCGGATTCCCCGACTGGGTATCGGCCGGTGGTGCTACTCGACGAGGCCTGGAAGTTCCTGGAGAAAATCCTGGCTTCCCGCATCGTCGAGCACCTAGATGACCGGGGGCCGGACTTGGCTGACAACCAGTTCGGCTTCCGCACCGGCCGGTTCACGATGGACGCGGTGGCCCACCTCAAGGGGTGGACAAGAGCGGCAAGAGTGCATGGCATCAATGACACCATTATAAGATGAATAAATTGTGTGCTAGAAAGCAGAGTAATATCTGCTAGTATACTAGGCGATACAATGAGCGTCACGACAATCAGAGGATGCCCGCAGGGAGGAGTCCTCTCTCCAATATTTTGGTGCCTTTTTTTTTTTTTTTTTCTCGGGGGGGAATGCGTAACCGCACCGTACCCGCCGTTGGCTAGACGGCGAGCGTGTGTGGGGCTCTCCCGGCAGAGTGCCAGGCCTACCCACTAAAACCCCCCGGTGTTCTCCCTGCCCTTATGGGCGCGTTAGGTAAGGTCCACACTGCGACTCCACTACCCACGCGCCCGGGCAAGCCCGACCCACCGGTCGGGCTATCGCCAAGGGGGGATTGCCCGAGAACACCAGGGCAATCCCCAGACGGAGGGCCTTACGGCGGCGTGCACGGGGCCAACCGTGCACGCAGGCCTCCACGGCAGGGTCATTAGACGGGCATCGCTTGTGCGAATGCCCGCCTTCTCCTGCCTATCCGTCTGCGACGGATGGGAGCGGCTTGAGGATCTGCTTCCCGCTCCCTCTCCGCGGCCTCCTTCTGCGAGATGACGTCCTCGCAGAAGGAGGCGACAGCCCCCCATTCCGTCTCGCCGCGGAGCATGGCCACGACCATGCTCGGCAGCGAGAGGTCACCGCCTCCCAGCGCAGTGTTAAGCACGCTGCGTTGGGGTCGCCAGGCCGGGCACACCAATAAGGTGTGCTCGGCAGTGTCGTCGGGAGCGTCGCAGTGGTGACACCGCGGCGTTTCCTCCCGACGCGCGACCCGGTGCAAGTAGTGACCGAAGCAGCCATGCCCGGTCAGTACCTGCACCATGCGAAACGTGAGGCTGCCCTGCCGACGCCCTACCCACTCCTCCAACACCGGACGTATCGCGTCGATCGTCCGGTGGCCGGCAGCTGGGGAGGCGAGTGCCTCACCACACTGACGCAGAGCCTCCCTCTGCGCCAGGGTACGAATCCGCTCCACCTCCTGTGGAGCGGATCGTCCCCCCCGTTCACGGGTAGCAACCCGATGTCGATACACCTCCGCGAGGACGCGTGCATCGACATGCCACGGCGTTTGGCCCGCAAGAACGCAGGCCGCGCCGTAACTGACCGTGCGATACGCTCGCACGGCCCGAGTCGCTATGACCCTCTGCGGACGTCGCAAGAGGGCCACCGTTTGGGGAGAGAGGCACTCCGCCCATATCGGGGCTCCGTAGAGTGCCATCGACCGTATCACCCCGTGATACAGTCGACGGCACGCCGATCCTGGTCCTCCCACATTAGGGAGGACCCGTCCGAGTGCGGCTGCGGCGGCGCACAGCCGTGGAGCGAGGAGCTTAAAATGCTCCTCGAAACTCCATCGGGGGTCCAGAATCAGGCCGAGGTATTTAAAGTGCGCCTCGACTGGTATACGGACCCCCTCCACTCGGACACGTAGCCCCGGTGAGATCCTGCGACGGGGGGCGTGGAATAGCATGGCCCTCGTTTTGTCGAGGGCCACGTCCAGGCCCAGGAGGCGGATGCGTCGGACGACTAGTGAGGTGCCGACCGACGCAAGGTGGGCCGCCTCCTCTCCCGTTTTCGCTCTCGCCGCGACGAGCGTGTCGTCAGCGAAGCAGACGACCTTCGTTCGTGGCGGAAGGTCGCCTCGCAGGACCCAGTTGTACCCCAGGTTCCATAACAGAGGACCTAGTATGGAACCCTGGGGTACACCCGCCGCCATAGTCCACGTGTGGACGCGCCCATCCGGCCCCTCGTAGAGGATGGACCTGCCTTGCAGGTAATCCTCCACGAGAGCGCGGAGGTACGGAGGCACCCGGTGGAAGCGGAGTGCCTCCCTTATGCACTCGTGGGGCAGGCTGTTGAAAGCGTTGCGGATATCAAGAGACACCGCAACAACAATCTCCCCACGAGCTGTGGCCTCCTCAGTCCACCCCTTGAGGAGGGCCACCGCGTCCACCGTGGACCGGCCGGTGCGGAAGCCGAACTGGTTGTCAGCCAAGTCCGGCCCCCGGTCCTCTAGGTGCTCGATGATGCGGGAAGCCAGGATTTTCTCCAGGAACTTCCCGGCCTCGTCGAGTAACACCACCGGCCTATACCCAGTCGGGGAATCTGCGGGGCGGCTCTCCTTCCTTAACAGGCAGAGCCTGCCCGCTTTCCAACGACTGGGGAAGCGGCCCGAGGCGATGCTTAAATTTAGCACCGCCCGGAACCGCTCCTCAAGGTGTCCCAGGGCGAAGGCCAGAACCCTGCTTGGGACACCGTCCGGTCCCGGCGCCTTCTTTTTGCGCCGGAACCGTTCCCTCACCGTGTCGAATTCCACGTTCGACACGAGAGGGATGGCGGCAGCCACTTCCACCGGAGGAGTGTCCGGGGGGACCATTCTGGGAGGCTGGAACGGACCGGGATCGGGAAACAGAGTCCCCAGCACCCGATCCAGCAGCCCTCTGTCCATAGCGGAGGTAGGAGGAGCGGAAGATTTAAATTTCCCCCTCACCATCCGGTATGGACGCCCCCACGGATCATCGTCCAGGAGCCGTATAAATTGCTCCCTGGACTCCTCCTTGGCCCTGCAGATTTCGTTCCGCAGGGCCTTTTTGGCTGCCGCATACACCCGACGAAGTTCAGCTTCCTCGTCGGGTGTAGTTCTGGCGCACCTACGACAACGCACGTAGGCGCGCCTGGCCCTCATACTGGTGGTACGCAGATCCGCAATATCCTGCGTCCACCAGTACACCTGCCCCCTTTTGGGGCAGGCCTGCGCCCTCGGCATGGCGGCTTGGCAGACGACCTTCATGTCATCTGCGAACAGATCCGCCATGCCGTCGACATCCCCGGCGAGATGGGGTGGCACTGCTGCCCACGCCCGCACCATCGCCGCCTCCTCCGCCACATCCGGGCGGAGCTTGGTGAGCGCCCATCGTGGGAAGGCACTCACCGCGGGAATATTTTGGTGCCTAGTGATAGACTCATTGATCGAAGTACTAAACAAAGGCCCACTGTATACAGTGGGCTATGCCGATGACATTGTCATCTTAGTTAACGGCAAAGTGCCAAGTGTGGTAGCCAGCCTGATGCAGGAGGCGCTACTAAAGGTTGAACACTGGTGCAAAGGTACACATCTTAGCATCAACCCGAATAAAACAGTGATCATACCGTTCACGAAGAAAAGAAAGCTCAACAACATAAAATGCGTAAAACTTTACGGCAATGTGATAACATGGTCCACAAAGGTTAAATATCTAGGGGTCACTCTAGATAAAGAACTAACGTGAAAGGAACACGTTGAGCTCACTATTGAAAAGTCCATCCGGACTTTCAATATGTGTCGATACGCTTTTGGTAAATCCTGGGGTTTAAAACCCAAGATACTCTATTGGATTTACAACATAATGATACTGCCGGTCATAACTTATGGCAGTAACGTCTGGTGGCCAAGAACTAATCTGGTCACATGCAGGGAACTATTAAGTAGATTCCAGAGACTGGTCTGCATGGCCATAACAGGGGCTTTCAAAACTACTCCCTCAGCAGCCCTGGAAAGATTCCTAAGTCTCGAACTACTGCATTATGCTATACAAAGAGAGGCCACGAGAGCACTCCACAGGCTAAGAACTCTGGGACTGTAGAACGCAGACAGGCCACTCACCAAACACTATTTTCAAGGGAAATTCACAACCTGCCATCTCAAAAACAAGTACAGCTACCAGCCTCTGCAATGCAGGATTTAAAATGGTGGGTTGTGGCTTTGGAGACTTCTCAAGTGGAAAGCAAACTATTTCCGAAATCGCCTCAGTTGTTTCTGACAACGGACGCATCAGATTACGGATGTGGAGCACAACTGGACGACCTGACAACATCAGACGGATGGAAACCCAACCAGAGGCACTGGCACTGCAACAGGAAAGAATTATTCGCAATCCTAGCTGCAGTAAAGCATTTCATGTACAGGCTGAGAGGTCGTCATGTGACAGTGCAATCGGACAATCTTACAGTCGTGTCGTATATTCAGAAAGAAGGTGGGACACGATCCATTCCCCTACTCGAACTAACCTACCAACTACTGACGTTGTTAGACAAATGGAATATATCAATCTCTGCAGAATACATCCCAGGGAAATTCAACGATATCGCGGACAGACTATCTCGAGGGAAATGTCCATCTGAGTGGCACCTTCTGCAACCTGCTGTAAACAAAATTTTCCGCACACTTGGTACTCCTCAAATCGACCTGTTTGCCAGCAGACAAACGAGGGTAGTAGAAGATTACGTGACGAGGGATAGCTCAGATCTGTCAGCCCAATTCTGCAATGCCTTCAACAGGCGGTGGCGGTTTCAGTTGGCATGGATATTTCCTCCGCCGAGTCTCATTCCACGCATCCTGCATCACCTGAACTCTGCAGAGGGCGTGTTTTTGTTGGTGGCTCCGATGTGGAACAGAGCATTTTGGTTGCCAGCTCTACGTCACCGAGCAATCTGCAAACCGATGAAAATACAACAGCTGGACCAAGTACTGATAGACCACCTCCTCGAGTGAAAGACATGGAACTTTATGTTTGGAAAATTGGGGCTGGGATGATGTTACCAAGGATTGGTCCGACGCCGAAAAATCCTTGCTCACATTTAGTAGGCGAGAGTCTATAATAATAATAATAATAATAATACTCCCGGTACTATACCGAGAACAAAAAAATAAAATAATAATAATAACTTTATTTACCAAAGAGCACCTTAACTATTACATAAACTGCGATTCCCACACTAGACATAAAATCTGTATCGTGGGTGTCAGACTAATAGATTTACATCAAGTGCTACTAGCTAAACTAAGTACCTACAAATTATTGCTTTCATTGATTAAGTAATTTAAAATTAAAAAACGTAGAGCTATAAAATAAAATTAAAAAACGTATAATATAAAAGCACACACACAGATACAAATATATATAAATTAATATAAATAGATTAAAAATAACTAGATTACGATGTGGCTGCATTCAATGGACGGATTTTATTAAAGATTCTGTTTCTTGATAGGAAGTTGAGGTAAGTATGTTATGTAAAATAACCTCTTAATTCCCTTGGTGATTTTGTTTTTATATCAAAAGATTTATTTTTACAGAGTTTTACTATTGAGTTATAAATATATAATCCAGCAAAAGGGTTAAATCGTTTAGCAAAGCTACTCGTTATTGAGGGCAGCTTGACTTTCAACGTCCGTTGGCTATGCACTAAATCAACTTGTGAAGACAATACTTTTTTGTGAACAGATAGTGTGGTGTTGAGTATGAATAACTGTCTTACACTGAGGAATTTACTTTCGCTGTAAAGTAAGTAAGTAGGGTACCTAAAGGGTTTGTTTAACATAACCTTCAGGACTGATCGCTGAGCTCTTTCCACCTCAATAAGAGTCGTCTTATTGAGGTGGAAACTTTAAACTACTTTAAAGACGTACCGACCTGCGTGGCATCGTTGGATCAAGTGGTGTCATACACATAAGTTTGACTTTAAACACCCATACGCAGTTAGCTTATCAAAATTTCTGGCGTATTTATTTCTTGTGGAAAAATTAGCTTATCCTACAATCTTGTTGCATAAATCAGTAATCTTAACTTTTGGACGAGTGATTAACAATGAAAATTTAAATGCCAATTTCCTCGTAGAACATATATTGAAGGCAATCGCACTTCAAAAACCTAAAATTATAAAAGCCCTAATTTGGGATCCTTGTAATTTAGTTGAATGGTTAAGGGTTAACCCACCAAATAATGAATCCTTATTTGAAGCCTCGCGCCGTTTAGCATGTATTCTTCTCTTAGCATCAGGTAGGCGTATACATGATCTTACACTGTTAAAAGTGTCCTCTGAATACTATGCTGATAACGGTGATTACTGTATTTTACACCCATCTTTTGGATCAAAGACTGACACGAGTTCATATAGACAGTCTGGTTGGAAATTATTAAAGCATGATAATTCAAACTTATGCCCAATTCACTGGCTTCGGAAAGTTTTATATTTAGGTGCCGATAGACGTACTGATGAGTGTGACAATGCATTATTTGTCTCAATACGAGGCGAAAATAAGAGTGCTTCTCGAACTATTATTGCTAACTGGGTAAAATCAGTTTTCAAAGATGCAGGTATATCTGCTTCACCGGGTAGTGTACGTTCAGCAGTAGCGTCTTTAAATTGGTATGAAAATTTTCCAATAGAAGATATCCTCTCTCGAGGAAACTGGCGAAGACAAAAAACCTTTGCTAAGTATTATCAAAAACAAATAATTGGTAAATCAGGGCCATCTGAATTTAATCTATCAACTAATTTTGAGCCAGTGTAGAAATTTTAAATATTATCTGTGTAAGAAATCATGTAGATTGATGATTATTGTGAGGTATATAGCAACATGATGGTTAATCATAAATTGTTTTGGCTAAAATATTTATATTTCTCAATTCAGAGAATTTTTATAGATTCTTATTATAATGTATATATATAAACTTAATAATTATTGTTCGATATAATAAATGTGGTTCTTGTTACAGACAAACATTCTTTAAATTACTTTTTATCACATAGCGTCGTTGCGTGGTCGCCAGGAGATATAAACACATCTCTCACAGATGCTGTGCATCGTCACATGCCGAATAATAGTACGAGTTTTACAAAACAATAAAACTTGTATTATTTAGCAGAGACGATGCACAGCATCCCATTAAGGCCTCCTGGTGAGAGACTTTTATGATTCAAATTGAACGATTCAACCGTATGCGGTCACCGGAGATCACGTGACACTTTACTTAACGCTGATTGGCCGATACCGAACCGGAAGGTGTTGAATTTGACCGGAAATGACAAGGGAAGTATGACGCACTCTCACCTTAGATCATTTAAACTACTCTCACCTTACTCTCACAGATGCTGTGCATCGTCTCTGCTAAATAATACAAGTTTTATTGTTTTGTAAAACTTGTACTATTATGGGGATATGGTCCTACATTTACGGTTCAAGCTTGCAGACTTTATAATTTTATTTCTCAGGTACGTAAAGCAAGGCGGCAACTTGGTGGAAGTGATGGTTCGCGGCGCGGGCCGCATGGTGCCCACGGAAAAGCCGGCGCCGGCGCTGGCGCTCATCTCGGCGTTCGTGCGGGACATCCCCCTGGACAAGGACACGGCCTCGCTGGTGCCGCCGCAAAACGCCACGCTGCGACTGCGCAGCCGTCGTTTGCCACAAGACTAACCCTCGCTTCAACATTCCTCCTGCCTATACAACACCATAGCCTTTAAAATGTTCCTCCTCGCTTAGCCAAACGAAGTACAGAATTATTTCTTTTAAAATGAAGTTACGTCTAATACTACTGCCTTAAGATTTTATACCCACGCACACACACACACGCAAACACACAACCACACACACACATAAACACATCCACACATACATATACACGCATCACCCAGCTATACTCCATTTAAAAACTGAAAATTAATTGTATAGTATTTGTCTTTTTTTTACTTGTTATGTATATGCCTTTTGTTTGTAGCTTTTTTTCCTTTTTTAATGTATACGTACTGCATTTATCAGACACCGAACGTAAGAAATTAAATTAATGGCAACAGTTACTGATAGCTGCGTTACAATTAGCGTTGCCAGACGTCTCGTATTTCCGTCCCGACGTTCAGTATTTTAGGCATAGTTTGAAATATCCCGGCGGCGGGACCGACTCTGTCCCGTGTTTGAACCGTACTCCATTTTTATTATGAAATCAATCGATTATTGTTTTGAGACAGGTCACTAATTTATGAAATAAATGTACCCCTATTTGAATAAAAAGCGAGTTGATGTCCGTTTTTAATTACTTTTTAACAAATAAAAATCTAAAAGTCTGACGCTCCTACGGTGAAGGAAAACATCGTGAGGCAACCTGCATACATCTGCGAAGAAATTCAATGATGTATGTGAAGCCGACCAATCCGCACTGGGCCAGCGTGGTTGACTAAGGCCTAATCACCCTAACATAGGGTAGGCTCGAGCCCCTCGGTGGGGACGTATATGGGCTGTGATGATGATGATGAAATAAAAATACTTAAAACTGATTCGATCTTTGGAAAAAATATTATAATCCCGGGTAAAAAACTGAAGTCCCGTATTTTTTGCCCATTTAAGAATTTGGCTGGAAAAAAATCTGGCAATCCTAGTTACAAGCCATGCTTAGTGCAGTAACCGATATTAACACAAAATGTAAGAATGTAAAGGAAATAAAATTATAATTATTATATGTTACTTATGTAACCTAAAGTCTTGTATGACTTTATAAAACACAAAGTAGGTAACCTATTTGGAGAAGAAAGTTCTCGTGCATTAAAAGTGGTGATATTATTCCTTGACTATGCGAGCGCAACCTTTGGGTGCGAGTTGTGAACCGCGCTAGACATTTTCGAGAAGGACTTCAGGGGAGTTCTATCGGGATCGCTTATGTTCACGGCGCAATGGCGTCGGCGCAGTCGCTTATCGTTTAAAATTTGTCAATTTTAAGCGATAAGCGACTTTACAAGAAAAATAAATTTTGTATTTATGGCTTTGATGTTTCAGTGTTTTTGAAGTCGGTTTTTATTTTTTCTTAGTCTATGATTGCAAAATTTACTTGGAAACGGAACAATCAGTGACTGCCTTATAATCTAACCAACATGCCAATTTTTAAATAGTCAGGCGGAAGTGCTCGCGATAGTACATATGAAATTCGTGAAACGGAAAACACATTGGTACCTAGGTACATGGCAGGATCGATCGCGGGCTTCCCGATTCTACCCGGGGCACAGTCCAGTGCCGAGGCCACAGCGCCACCGACTACTTTAATCCTATGTTATTAATTGTGTGCTTAGAGCATTCATACGGGAGACGGCAAGGCTGGACGAACCCCTCTGCCAATTTACGCTGACCATATGACCATACACGTTATATAAAACTAGTTGACGCGCGGCCGCTGCCATTTGGTGTCGTTTTCGTGTCGCACTAACAGCTCCAAAAAATGGTTAATTGTGCTAGTTTCCTCTTGCAAAAGTCGATCCAGCTACTCAAATCTTCGAGATTATGGCGTTTCCTATCACATGTTAATATATAATATACATTACCGTGTTTCATTTGTTTACAATTTTGAAGTATTTTGTATGCCGTTACGATAGAAAAATACAATGGTACGATGGCAGCTCAACACAATACACGGGCATTATATTATCTGTGACACGGGCATTTGCGTAGTGCTGGGACAACGTGAGTGAATGATGCTGATTCATATTTTTATTTATCATTCATTCCCTCCGGGGTTTGTTTATTGTTTAACCAGATATAATATTAAAATAGAAATTCAGGTGGAATTTAATTAAACAAAAAAATATCAAGAAAATATTACTTACTAGCTTCTGCCCGCGACTTCGTCTGCGTGGAATTCAGAATTGGGTGTAAAGCTTCGCTCGCTAACAATTTTTAATCTTCCCACGGGAACTATTTGAGAGATCATTAAGGAATATAAAGTACATGTCCTTTTCCATAGCATAGCTGACATGCATACCAAACAAAGATGTCTGCCCGCGGCTTAGCTCGTAAACAATTTTAAATTTTCCCTCGGGAACTACTTAAAGAATCTGGATTAGAGGTAGCCTATGTTCTTTTCCATATCAAAGGCTATATGCATGCCAAATTTCATCCAAATTCGTTTAGCCGTTTTTGCGTGATTGAGTAACAAACATCCACACTTTCACATTTATAATATTAGTAGGATTTACCCTCGGGAACTACTTAAGGAATCGGGATAAAAGGTAGCCTATGTTCTTTTCCATGTTAAAGGCTACATGCACGCCAAATTTCATTCAAATCCGTTCAGCCGTTTTTGCGTGATTGAGTAAGAAACATCTAAAAATCCACACTCACATTTATAATATTAGTAGGATAGTAGGATTATTTTGCTTCAACTTTGCTTTGTAGTTTAAAAAAACCTTTTTCTATACAATATACTTACTCTAAACAATTTTTCGACTGCGTCTCACGTGATTTTAAGCCTATTAAATGATCTATATTGGTATTTTACAAAATGCAATTTAAGTTAACCCCTAGAGGCCAGACGGCATCATCTGGAGGCATTGTTATATAATGTCCTCTAAATATGTTGTAGTTGAGGTCATAAGTACAAAAAATGAGTTTTTTGTACTTTAGTTTTTTTTTTGTTTGAAAGGCTGAAAAGCTGCAAAATGTTCATAAACTCTCAAGTATATGTTATTTAACTGCACTTCTATTTAATTTTACACGTTGACTGCCAGACAGCAGACAAAATAGAAAAACTATTGTTTGCGGTCACCGTTAAACGCGTTTTCATTTCGTTTCCGCGGTGCATTACGGTTTCATGCCACCTGCTCTATGCAGCAAGTTGTTGGGGACATTAGTAAAGAGCACAAAGTAAGTGATTGCCGTCATCGTCGTCGTCAGAGAAAATTTTAATAATGCAACATCATTATTAATATCAGACAATAAAGCTTTTTCTTCTTATTTTAGTGGCTTTGAAGTTTGTACGGCCAATGTAAACAAAAACACTTTCAACGTCATGTTATGGCAAATGAATAATATGTCTTACTATATGTAAATAAATCTTTCATAGTAGTAAACATCTACTAAGCTAAAATGGTAGAATTAACGTCACATACGTGTAACAAGGAATTTTATGTTTACTTTAACTTACATTTTTTGATGCAACTTAAAGGAAAATGCCCGATATCGTCCCAAGCGTTATAACACGTTGGGCCCTATCGCAAATGAAAGGTTTTCTAAAATACCTACTAATTTTGTTTGTATGGCAGTAAGTTGCTATCTCGTGCTTTTTACGTGCACGAGATAGCAAATTACTACCATACGAGCAAAACTAAACGAAAAAGTACCAACCTATTAAACATGTTTATAACTATGTAGATATATAATAAAAACAGAAATTAGTTCTTGGTATAATAACAATTCTCACGTAAAACATTTAAGACATTCCCGGTATTGCCCCACCCTCCCACTGCACTCCGCGCTAACTTTCGTTTCGAAGTGTTCAGATATGTCAAGTCACACTAGTCATTGTTTTGATTGCACTCCGGAGTGTCGTTCTGTTATTTGTTTACTGACTTTTCATGGTACCTTTATTTTACTTTGACCATGACTAATTACTTGACGTATTTTAATGTAAATAAACCAGTTACATTTATCATAGTGTGTGGTATTCTACCAGTGAAGCCCTTTCATTTGATACCCATATTAAGAGAGATCTTGGATCGATAGTCAGCAAACATCGCTAAGAACACTCCCGACTAATTCACCTTTCAAACAAAAATTATGATTACGCATCTGAGCGCTTACTGTGTTTCTTTAACTGAAAATATAAATTCCCCCCCCCCCCCCCCCCTCCTCATCAAAACATTATACTTACGCCTATGACTGAAAATATATATTTATTTCAGTCGATCAGCTAGATAGCAAGTGAAATTGCTGTATTTGACACAAAAAACTAATTAAAGCATTTTAATAATAATTAGCGGGCCTCGCTTTGTACTAATTTAAAAAATCCTGTCTTCATTGTATTTTTATCAACTCTAGCCGAACAGGGTATAGTAATATAACTACAATTTATTGTAACATTTCAATCATTCACTCACGACGCGACGACCCAAATAGTTACTCATTCTTTGTGTCGCATCACTAGGGACATTAATTCTTTGTGGTGGGGCGATTGCGTAGATACACGTTATATTGTCGATGTGTGTGTGTTTCTTCATTGTAGGGTAATATTTTCATAGTGTGTGTTCGTAAACATAAGAACAACGTCTCTGTAAGTGTATTCTACATTTTCGTAGTGTGCGTGCGTGTTTACCTCACCTCCCGCGAAAAGTGGCAGAAAAATTTACACTGCGATTTGTTGCGTACCGCATCCATAGGTTAAATGATCTAAGATTGTGTGTGATACCTAATAATTCTAATAATTCAAATTTGTGTTTTGACAGCACTATTGATCTTTAACGATCACGTTAGGGTTTATTTCTTTGATATTTGTCTAGTCATTCAAGAGTTATAACGGTTTATGCACGTCAAGTTCGCAACGGAGGGTGAAAAAATAAATTACTACTTAAAAAATACAAAAAAGAGGGATTCTTTTTCAATTTTTTATTACTAAAATGGCCCCCTTTTGCCCCCTGCCATTTGATGCAGAAACACACTGTATAACGGCTTTTGTATACCTGCAACATACTTGTATGTACAGATGGTGGCGACAGAGGAATTTTCTCAATCCTTTATTTAATTTTTTTTTGTTTCATTACTAAAGTTGACAAACAAGCAAACTGCCCACCTGATGGTAAGTGGTAATAGTCACCTATCCTACATGTGGCTCTTGTGAGATTCGCAGTAAAACTGCATCCCCCACGAGAATCACAGTGTACGTTGCCAACTTGTGCCATCAGATGTAAAGTCACGGTACCCAGTAATTTCACTGCCATATCATACCCTTCAAACCGGAACACAGTAATGTTTTGTTTTTCCCAACAATTTCGAGACTGGACCGAGTCTCGATTTTTTTGTCCCGCCCGGCACTCGAAAATGTTCCAAGACTGAAAGACTTAGTAAACACACCCATTTCAGTCCCGAACTATTGGCGCCAACCTTATAAAACAATATACTATAATGTACAAAATTCGCCAGACAGCTCCGACAAATTGAGTGTTATTTTGGAAATAGGTCTATCAATAATCCCTATCCCTAACAAATTTATATGAAATTTTCTCAAAAATGATTTCATTGGTCCTTGATTTCTGTTCTATTCGGTACGTAATATATGCTGTATATCATCGGGTTTTCCACATTCAGTGCTGAGTGCTGGCGAATTTTGTGTATAAACATTATTATTTCTGTCTTTCTAAGCTTCAAAGGCATTTGGAATTAGATTCAATGAGATTGTGATGTCATTGATTTGAAAGATGGGATTCGCATACCTTACTTATAAGGCCATCCTAAAGGCGAGCGCCCCCTGTTTCCCGGTACAAAACCTCAAGTTTCATTCAAGTAATAATTAATGGTGTTATTTTGTACATAATTATAACAGGGAAACTCTTGGCTCTCATCTCACCTAATGGTAAGCGATGATAAGGCCAAAGATGGAGGCAAAATAAAATTCACCTTTTCCTCATCAATTGAGGAACTCGCAAGACAACAATGTTGAGTTTCAATTTACAGATGGTGAATCATTATAATGAATGATTTGCAAATAAAGATTTAGTTTCAATACCTCACCAATATGAGAGATAATAGTCAGAAGGCTTTTAATAGCACATACATTGTTACCCTAGGGGTGAAAGTAATTTATTTACTCCCGAGACGTCCGAGCGTAGCGAGGGCACCAATAGTTATTTGAGGGACTAAATAAGTCTTTAACTCGAGATAAACATTGTACTTTTCATTACGAATACAAGGAAATTAAATAAAAACATAAATTAACTAAAGAAAAAATTTGTGTCTTTTATTTTACACTAGCTGTGTCGGCGAACTACGTTTCGTCATAATAAAAAATAGTTTACGACCTTCTCAGACCTACCGAACATAGGTACACAAAAAAAATCATAAAGATCGGTCTAGCCGTTTCGGAGGAGTTTGGTTACAAACACTGTGACACGAGAATTTTATATATTAGATAAATCAACAACTTCTGCTTTAGCCTCTTCTCTAATGAAATCAGCCGTTTAATCCATATCTAAATCAGTTGAACTCCCGTCCTATTACAAAACATGGTCTAAACTTAGTCCAACATGGTCCAGGACTAAGCTGACGCTGTCTCTATTTATGTGCATAAACACAGGTGAAAGCGCACTAGGCTTAAACCAAGACTGGACTGGACTGAAAAAGCCTGGACTAAACGTTAGTCTTGGTTTAAGCCAAGACTAACGTTTAGTCCAGGTTTTTTAATAAGACCGATTATGTTAATACAAATCTCTGCTATACGGAAGTATAAACAAAACTTTACAACTCGAAAAAACAAATGATGAACGGATTGCCGTTTTCCTGCCTATTTGTTTTTTTTTCTTCTGTGGCCGGCCAGCCATATTCATCATTGAAAAAATGGTAAATAGGTATTTTGCCTAAATCTGTTATTTTTGAAGAAATAGTTCAAATTAAATTATAATAAAGTCATTTAAAAAATATGTTCTTAAATAAATACTAACTTTATATTATTTCAATTTTACATCGCGCTGTAATTGAATGGCTTTATAGAAAGTTGGAACATGGTTCAATAGTAATGTCAAAATAGAACTAGATTTTTTTTAATAATTTGACAGCTGTCAGTTGAAATCAATTCTCCCTAGGGCTGAAAATTGCCGGGTTGAAAGTAACTGCTGTATTACTTTTAACCCGGTCCTCAGGCAACTTCAGACCTACTTTCCGACTAAGTGTAATGAAAAAAAGATTTTTAGTTTGCGTTACAAAATTACTTCATATTGTTTAAAGCTTCCAAAATATATTAGCCATAAGCAATATGTTTTCTAAGTTTTGACAGTATTCTGCAATTTTTATATAGTTTCGATGCTTTCAACAATAGGTACTTTATTTTTTTAAAATTAATATACCGCATACAAACTGTAACCAACCCGCACTGGGCCAGCGTGGTTGACTAAGGCCTAATCGCCCTAGTTTAGCGTAGGCTCGAGCCCCTCGATGGGGACGTATATGAGCTGTTAAAGGTGATGAAAATTTTCATTGAAAATGATGAAACAAACTGCAATCTTATATGCACATTCGTTATCTATTGTAAACGAGCGGGGGCGCGTTCAGAGCTTTCGCACTACATAGTTACAATATTTCGCTCTATCTATTGTGTGTGTGTACTCGTACAATACTCGTACATAAAGCGTTAGCTTTGGGCAAACACCCGAACCATTCAAGTACTTCATACTGTAAGAGCAAGTTTCAACCGAACAACCTTCGAATTTGATGGTTAAAGACTCTCTTACGTTTATTACTGAAAATGATTGGATGATTTCGGACACAATTTTTACATCTGCTATAAAAAGAGAGAAATAAAAAATCATGCGAAAGAGAGAGACAAAAATTATTGTTGCAGTGTGTTCAACATCTCAGAGCGAGTTAAATAACAACCCAATAACTACACTCCAAGGTACTGAACGCGCTCTTGCGTGATGCAGTTATAGGATAGGTTAGATTACAGCGACCCCAGAGGGTGCGTTCGGTGAATTGCCTTTCCGAACCCGAAACTAACTCCACCGGTGGCGGAGAGGTTCCGGAGGGTAGTTTAGCCAGGTAAGGGGACATCGATGGTAAAGTCTGGTGTATCCGAGTCCTAAGGTATATCGAAGTGGACGGCCTAGTTAGCTCAGCCTCTTGTTGAATCCGTAAAAAGTTTCCCCGCCTCAAAAGGAAAGGTTACAGCTGCTGAGGCACAGCGGGACAAAGCGGGGCCGAGCACTTCGCATTTTGTGAGTCGCTAAATTAAGCACATTTTATTGCCTAGATAAAAGGATGAAAGTCATCGTCATAATTGTTTACTCCAAACCATGCTATCAACCTAAGCCCTAGAGACAAACGAATCCATATATTATCTGATAAATTTTCAATTCGCATCAACTTTATCGGTATAATACCTACTTACAGGATGTTTGTTTTCTGAAAATCTCAAATATTTACTACAAAAAAAAAATAATCACTATTGCTATGTTTTATGTAGGTACACCTACATAAAACATACTCCTCGCCTGCTACACATATAATACGAGGGCGGGTCAAAAAGTTCGCGGAATGAGGGGTATGGAAGGGGGAAAGGTGACTTTTTACTACATGCACTAGTTGTGACACTCATTAAGAGTATAAATACTAAGTTTAAAAAAAAATAGGTCATAATTACCTGAGCTACACATCAATCAACAAGTCAATCCGGAAGAAAATTTGCAACATGGAGAAAATTGAGTTTCGCGCAGTCATCAAGTTCCTTACCAAACAAGGAAAACCTCCCCAGACTATTTTGGAAGAGATGTCTTCTGTTTACGGGGACTCTTGCCCTGGTAAAACCATGGTTTACAAGTGGCACAACATGTTTAAGCAAGGCAGGGATTCGATTGAAGATGATCCGAGGCCAGGGTGGCCTGTCGAGGCAACCACGGCAGAAAACGTCGAAAAACTTGAAAAAATCATATTGGAAGATACCCGTTTAAAGAAGAAACAGCTTGCAGAAATGATTGGAGTATCAGCTACAACCATTTTGAAATCTGTGGAGAATAGCGCTTTGTGGTGAACAAAAGGATGAAGTTTTGAACCGAATTGTGACTGGAGATGAAACTTGGGTTCATCATTATGAGCCTGAGTCCAAACAAGACTCCATGCAGTGGCACAAAAAGGGCACACCACCTCCGAAGAAATTCAAAGTGTCTCCGTCGGCTGGAAAACTCATGGCTACTGTTTTCTGGGATTCAGAGGGAATCCTCCTTATTGGTTATAAAGAAAAGGGTGTCTCTATCACTGAAGAGTACTACGCTGCACTATTAGAACGTCTGCGAGATGCTGTGAGAGAAAAAAGACGGGGAAAATTGACTAAAGGTGTGCTCCTTTTGCACGACAATGCACCCGTGCACAAGGCGCAAGTTGCGATGGCTGCTGTTCAAAGAGTGGGCTTCGAAATCTTGGAACATTCTCCCTATAGCCCAGATTTAGCCCCAAGTGATTATTATTTATTCCCAAAAATGAAAAAAGAGCTTCGAGGGAAGAAATTTTCCAGCGATGAAGAAGTGAAGAGCGCAATTTCAGCCTATTTTGACGACAAAGACAAATCATTTTTTTTCGAAGGTATTAATAAATTAATTGATAGGTCTAATAAATGTATTAGAGTTAAGGGGGAATACACTGAGAAGGAAAAATAATTTTGTGTTTTATTTCTTACTTTTTACCCTCCATTCCGCGAACTTTTTGACCCACCCTCGTATGTCGTAGCCAATCGTAAAACACACCTTATTTACAAGTAGGCGCGCCCCGTATTGAAAAATTTCGCTGTACTGTAATTCGGCTACCTTCCACTACCCCTTTTTCGAAAGTTATAAAATTATGAAATTAAATAAAAGCTTACTTACTTACATTATAAAATTATGTTTTACTAATTATTAGTTGCTTTATTTTACTGTACATGGCTTACAAACAACATTGAAGTCCAGTTTACATTCTACCTACAATCTATGTTCTATGTTCTATGTTATCGGGGTTGGTTTCCGCACTTAGTCCTTAAGGTGGACCATTGTACGTGAGGGCGGCCGTCACTCCAGCCAGCCCACCTCCCTCCAGAAGCGTATGAGATCTCCGAGTCTGTCCAGAGATTCTGTAACAGAATTGGGAGATCTAAGGGTGTTTTTTCGTATTTCGGTGACACCTGTGCACTCAAGGAGCACATGTGACACCGTTTCCTCGGCCCCTAAGCATGCTCTGCATAGGGGGCTATCTGTTATGCCTATGGTGTGGAAGTGTTTGTTTAGTGAGCAGTGTCCAGTGATGGTTCCCGTCACCAGCCGCAGACTGTTCCTGTCCAGACGCAATATGCGTTTGGTCAGTTTGTTGTTTAGGATTGGCATGGCTTCCTTTGACTGTCTGCACCCTGGAGTCGAGAACCAGTGGTCTTGTGCTTGTGTGCGGGTGAGCTCTTGCAGCCATCCGCGAATCTGGCTGAAGGGAATTGGTACGATGGGCTCTGGTCCGAAAGCCGTTATGTCGGATCCCCTCCTAGCCAGCTCGTCGGCCGCGTCGTTGCCCAGTGATCCGCTGTGTCCTTTTATCCATTGTAGTGTCACTGTGTTTCGGTTGGAAGTCACAATTCGTTCTAGCACATTGTGACATTCCAATACAAGTTCCGAAGTGACATAGCTTTTGTTTAGGGATTTGAGTACCGAAGCACTATCAGAGACTATGCGGATGTGAGAATCCATAATTCCTTTAGATTCTATGGCGAGGGCCGCCAGGATGATACCTACGCATTCCGCTTGGAATACGGTGTTGAATCTACCTAGCGGTTTGGATATCTTAATGTTAAGCTCATTTGAGTATACGCCTGCCCCGGTTCTTGAGTTGGTCTTGGAACCATCAGTGTATATTCTGAGCTCTTTTGGGCCTGAGTAATCGTGTGATTCCTCTTCGAGTTGTATATTATAGTGCTTCTGGAAATTGAATCTCTTCAGAATCCTATCATTGGGTGATGTCATCATCGGGTGATGTTTGGTCGCTTGTTCTTTTATGCGTATGTGTTTGATTCTGGGGTCCTTTCCCAGTGTGCCAGCATTGTGGAGTCTGAACGCCGCTAGTGCTGCCTCCTCTTTAACAACTAGGTGCAAAGGTGGCAGCCCCAACATAGCTTGCAATGCGGCTGTGGGTGCGGTTCTCATACTACTAGTGATAGCCACGCAGGCATTTCGCTGTAGTTTTTCTAGTGCTCTTTGGCCGTTTGCCTGGTCTGTCCTGGGCCACCAGACTAGGGAGCCATATGTTATAATTGGTCGAATAACCGTAGTGTATAGCCAGTAGGTGGCTTTGGGACTAATGCCCCAGTTTTTTCCAAGCAGTCGCTTGCATTGCCACAGTGATATACTAGCTTTTGTGGTGATGTAGTCAGTGTGTTTAGCCCAGTTCAGTTGTTTGTCCAAATAGATGCCCAGGTATTTGTTCTCCGATGTTAGGCTTAGGGTGGATCCGTAGAATTTTGGTAATTGCAGATTTGCTAGTTTCCTCTTTTTGGTGAAGAGGACTAGCTCTGTTTTTGTGGGGTTAACTGTTAGTTTGTGCTCCTTGCACCAGTCCTCTACTATTTTCAAGGCTTGGCGCATGAGGTTGCACAGTGTGTTTTCGTGAGTGCCATTTATTATAATGGTTATGTCGTCGGCGTAGCCTACGGTGAAGAAACCTTTGTCGTTTAGACGGTCTAGAAGACTGTTCACAACGAGGTTCCACAGTAGAGGCGAGAGGACGCCTCCTTGTGGGCATCCTTTCGCCACGATGGCTCTCGTGGTGTCATTCACCGTGACTTGTATGGCCCTCTGCCTGAGCATATTGGTGATCCAACCGCACAGGGTGGGGGCCGCACCATGTCTTTTAAGGGCTATGTCGATGCTGTGAAACATTGTTTTATCGAAAGCGCCCTCAATATCGATGAAGGCAGCTAGTGCAGAGCCTTTGTGTTCTATGGCGCATTCAATTCTGGAAGTCACGCTGTGTAAAGCGGATTCTGTTGATTTTCCTATGGAGTACGCGTGCTGTTGTTTGTGTAGTGGTACCATGCGTAGAGGTCCATCTCTAATGTGTCTATCGCATAGTCTTTCGAGGGTCTTTAGTAGGAATGATGTTAGGCTTATAGGTCTATAGGCCTTGGGCTGTGTGTAATCGGTTTTTCCGGGCTTTGGAATGAAGATAACTTTCACTTCCCGCCACGCGAGGGGAATATATCTGTGTGCGATACAGGCTCGGTAGACTTTCTCCAGCCATGGGGTTAAGGGGTCGATGCCCCACTGCAGAAGCGCTGGCAGAATGCCATCCAGGCCTGCGGACTTGTATGGTTGGAAAGACTTGATAGCCCACATTATTCGGTCCCTTGTCACTATTTCGTGGGCTATAGTCCAGTCGTTTCTGGTTGGTTCCATTCTTATGTCGTCTGCCCAGACCTTATCCTTTAAGAGGCTGCAGTCTGGGAAGTGCGTCTCAAGAAGAACTTTGCTGATTTCATGGTCTGATTGTGTGAAAGTGTTATCGGGCTTTTTCAGTGCACCAAGGCTGCGATCTTGGTCGCTAGATAGGATTTTCCTCACTCGGGCAGCTTCATTGTTTGATTCGATAGATTCGCAGAACTTTCTCCAGGCTAATCTCCTGGCATGTCTGATTTGTTTTTTGAAAATGTATTGGGTTTCTTTGTATAGTTCCCAATCTTCTGGTTGTCTCGAGTTCTTGGCTCGGTTGAATTGTTTACGTAGTTTTACTCTGAGTTTCTCAAGTTCGGCATTCCACCATCGGTTGTTTTTACATTTGGTGTACGGAACTCTTTGTTTACAGCATTTGTGATAAGCTTCTGTGATGTATAGTGTCAATTTTGTCACTATGTGTTCTATTTGTGTGGGATCTGTTATGGTTGTGCGTGGTAGATTTCTAGCTATCAGGGAATCGAGAAGACGCTTGTAGCCAGGTATGTCTGTCTGACGCGGATTTCGTTTCGGGGTGGGCTTTTTTGTGTTTGCTGTTATTGTGAAACGAATTCTCATGTGATCTGAGCAAGTGAGTTCGTTGGATACTCGCCAGTTAGATATGAGTTTTACTGCGTTATCTGTGCCAAGCGTTAGATCAATAATTGATTGTCCCCGGGCTGTAACCCAAGTGGGTTCCGAGCCCCGGTTTACTATATTAAGGTTAGTTGAGAATAAGTAAGTGGATAATACCTCTCCTCTGGTGTTTGAAGTGTCGCATCCCCAGAGCTGGTGATGAGCGTTTGAATCGGTGCAGATAATGAGATCCAGTTTGGCGCCCTCGCAGTATTCCACAAGGTCAGCCATCTCTTTCGGTGGGCAGTTTTCATCGTCGCCTGGCATGTACACTGAAGCTAGTACTATGCCAGGGACTTCTTCAGTGTTCTGTAGTCTGACAGCCGTCAGATCTCTGGAACAGAATTGCGTGAGTGTCGTGATCGGGATGTCGTTTGGTATGTATGCACAGGTTCTTGGCTTGTCTGTACTGTGTGTGTTTAGGATTAGCTTACCTCCGATGTTATTAAGGCCGCATATTCTATTGTTCCTGATCCACGGCTCTTGGATCAGTGCGATTGTTCGGGGGTTTGTCTCCAGCGCCCTGCGCAAGTTGGCCGTGGCAGTCTGGCTATGCTGGAGATTGGCTTGTACGATTTCGAGGGGGCTAGGCGTGAGCGATGGTGGCACGGGAGAGGAGTTAGTCCGATTCATTGGAATCGTCCTCTTCCTCGATCCTATGCCTACCATCGATCGGCGAGGACGAAAGAAGCCGATCTGTCCACCTTGGTGATGTTGGTGGTGGGATGTCAGCATCTGCATCCTTCATCGCCGCCCTCGCCATTTCCTCCTCTAGTCGCGCCATGTCGTCTGTGTCGGTCTGGTCTGGTCTGAGCTCAGTCTCAGTCAGTGTCGGTGTCAGTGTCGGTGTCGGTGTCATGGTCTGGGCTACAGAGGGAAGGTTCTTGGGGTAGAAGCGGACGTATATAGAACCAAGAAGGTACGATACACGCCGCTCCCGCACCAAGAGCCTCTCTACATCCTCTGGTGGGATCCCCAGGGTCAAATATGTCCCCGGGTTTTCGCCACCAACGGATGTCGCTCTGTATAGCGACCACCGACCGATGTCATACCAAGTGTTCTGACGGGTCAGAACACTCTGGAGCCTCGCTATGTCGCCCTGGTACTTCGGTACGAAGAGCGCGGCTCTAACACGGGTCGGTATGTCGGCCTGTCGCATTACCGTCAGTCGTGCGTCAGTGTTGGGAAGCTGAATCCTTGGGATGTTCTCCGTCAACCAGGTTAGGGCACCGTCATCCTCGCACCAAATCTGCACCGTGCCATCCGCCACCCGTGGGTAGCCGCGGAATGCCGGGAGAGGTGTGCTGGGGTCAGCGTCCATAACCAGGTCTTCGAGCCCTCTCTTTATGAATTCAGCCTCGTCAGTGGTCATGTCTCGGGTAGGGGGGGAGAGGCAAATTGCTACTGCAAGCCGCGCAGGGATATCCCTTGTGGCAAGCGCGTAGGTTCTTTGCCCCCCTTGAGGAGGTTGGATCCTCACTCGCTTGACGTCGCCCTGGAGAGTTCTCGGCGAAGCCGTCTCATCCGGACGCACTCTCTTTATCGCTCCCGTGCCACTAGGGCCCGGTTGCGGTTCAGAGGTGTCTGGCCTGGGTGTTATGGCCAGAGACGCCTTGTGCAAGGCTCCAGCCCGCTTCCCCCTTTTCCGTACGCGGGGTCGGCTGCCATCCCTGGCTAGTTCCGTCTCCTGCGAGGATTTTTCGCGCTGGGTTTCCCCTTCGCGTACTTCTCCCTGCAGGAGCGTTTCCGCGTCCGGTCGTTTTTCGCGCTGGGTGGTCCCTTCGCGTACTTGCGACTGGTCGCGTACTATCATTTCAACGGCCCTTTGTGCATCGCGCTGGCTTGCGCCTTCGCGGGTGTTGCGCATCGGGTCGTTTACTCCTCTACCCCTGGTGGCTTTTCCGCGCCTGCGTACTCTGCCGCCAGGTGCAGAGTTGGAACTGCTTGGGCCGGCTTCCTTACCCGTGGTCATGTCAGGGTTTTGAGTAGTGCTCTTCCGTACGAGGCTCTGTTGCCAGACACTCGTGGAGGGCGCGTGTGTCGTAGTCAAGTTATTGTTCGTTGGCGCGTGTATCGCAGCCGGTTGTGTGCCAGTGGGCGCGTGCGTCGCAGCCGGTTGTGTATCCATAGGCGCGTTTGTCGCAGCCGGTGTCGCGGGCGCTAGCATGCTAGCTGCCGGTCGCGCATTAGGCGCGGATGTCGTCGGCAGTAAGGTACTCCCCCCCCAGATTACGATGGGAGTTGACCTTTACGGTGCGGGACTCCCCGGCTTGGCCGGGACCCACCTGGGGATATAAATTTTCTTCCTGCTTCATTATTGTTTACGGGTTTTGTGGGCTTTTGGAGTAAGAGGTTGCCCCTCCTCTTGGACCGAAAGGAATGAAGGGAGAAAAAAGTGGAAGGAGGGAGTTTAATTCGGAAAGAGGATCATGGAAATAAAGGTATGGGTCACCCTTGGTCTGGGATCTGACTTCAGAGAGCTTCTCTTGTCCGGGGTCCGCTAGGGACATTCCGGGTGCGGGGTCGACCGTCAGAAAAAGAACTAGTCGGCCCCGCAACCGGTAGGCTATCCGCAACCTGCCCACCCGCTCGGTTGCATGAGAAGAAGTGCCTGGCTACTTGGATCGCTTCGTCGTAGAAGCACGAATGCTGCTACGTCTCGTCCACCCCAATACGCCCCGAGCTACCTACAATCTATAAGTGATGATAAAATTGAACGAGTAAGTTGAAGATGACTTATTAGATTCGTCACTAAACCATTCTCTAGTTGCTTTTACAAAGATTAGCTGCAAATATTATTTCGACGAGACAGCGGAGGCTGACTTAAGAGGGCACAGTACCTTCTACTACATAGCGCCGCCATTCGTTTTTTAATTAATTATGATAAATTAAAGACGTTTCTACAAAAAATAGATCAGTCAAGTAGCTAAGACGCGTTGGTTGAATTTTACAGTGACAGAATCACAGACTAATAACCAATCACAGACTCTTGAGCTCTTGAGTAAACGTGTTCTATGCTAATAACTACGTATGACAGACCCTGCGTTCCGTAAAACGATAAAAGTGATAATATCGCGAATCCGACCAAAGTCACAACATAACCTACTGATTCAATAGCCCATATATTTTGTGACGATTTAATTTAATTCGGATTCGCGATATTATCGCTTTTATCGCAATTCGGAACGCACACAGAATGTACAGTCTATCAATGTCATATTCACACATAGATATAGAATGAAATAGATGGGCTATAAAAGCCGTCAAACATGAGGAAAAGAGATAAACTTATACACATTGCCAAAGGAAAGAAGAAGATGGCATTATTTTTTTTTGTCCTTGTTACCGTATATAGGTGAAACTGGTAGTGGGGATTGTTTATCACCAGCGTCTGGTGCTAAACAAATACGTGGAAGAAATTTGTTGTGTGAATTATAGCTTACTGTGTAATTATTTAACACTTTAATTAGTGTAATTGTGAACTATTTGAACATTTAAATCATGGTGCACTGCTCCGTTTTAGGTTGTAATAGTGATAGTGCTAGAAAACAGGAAAATATAACCTTTTACAGGTAAGACCTAAATTGTGTCAATAAAAAGCTCCAAAACTATTTTTTAAATTATAAATACAAGTTATATTGCAATATTTTATCATTCTACTATGGTTCTCAATCATATTATGGGATTAAACATGAAATTTCAAACTAAGTAGTAAGGTTACTGTTAACCTAACAAGCTAGGAATGTCGCCATACAATATGGCCACGTATACAGCCAACGCGTATAACATTTTGCCGGGTTATAATGATACCAGTTACGCTACGACTATTTTTCCTTGATTCGTAGGTAATTTGTTACGTCAAAGGGAACCCACATATTAGTTTCTGTGTTACATTAATATTGACATATTTAAGTATAAAATTTTGAGCATTTTAGATAACAAAGTTAATTCTTTTGAAGTGAGACTTTCCATTTGCTTGTTTGTCTGTATTTAACAGATTTCCTTCGGAGATAACTACTCGAAAACAGTTGGGTTAAAGCTACTGGTCGATTGAATTGGCAGCCAACCAAGCATACCCGAATGTGTTCTAAGCATTTTGAACAACAGTGGATTCAGAAAAACAAAAAAGGCACTTTTCTTAGAAGTGGTGCTATTCCTAAACTTTATTTACAGATCAGTAACTTATACATATTATATCTACAAGGTACATACCCTATCAAGCCAAAACCTAAATTTATTTTTCACAAACCCAACTATTTTTATGGGGGATTTCGAAATTTATTTTACAGTTTTGGATTAACATGGGTAGGGTAGGTACCAAATCCTTTTCTACTATTTTTATATGGCCTAACATATTATTAATGGTTTGATTTTGGTAATTTTCTATTAATATAACAAATCTGACCATTAGTACAGATACAGTTTAAAAATTTATTAATTAATATGTTTAATGTTGTAAAATTAGAACCTGCTTTTATTTTTAACCTGTATACATATTGTTTCAGGACGCATCGGTGTTGGATTTCGGTTCAAATTTGAATACGCCCCGAAAGAGAAAAATGCGGCTTCAAATGCTGGGTTTGAAACAATCAGCGAGGTCATCAAATAAAAAACTACGGCCAGTGCGTCAATCGCTTAGACGATTGGGAAAAAAAGTAGTCACACTTGAACATGTGTAAAGTGATTTGAAGTGTAAGTTAATGATGCAAAATTAGTAGTTAGACATTTTAGATACTGTAGGAAGAACCAATAGAGATTTTCTGAAAAGATTTTTAGGAGTTGACAAAAGAAAGTATTCTGAACCTTTAAGGAAATTCGCGCTGTGCTTACACTTTTTAAGTTCAAAGACATATGAGTTTGTACGTAAGCAATTTAATACGTGTTTACCACACCCAAAAACAGCTGGTGAGTGGCGAGGAGTAGACAGCCTCTAGAAAATGTTTGTGATTTATTAGCAATTTTGTGCCATAGCTAGTAATCTGGCTTAATCCAAATGAAATAAATCATATCTCTACTTTGTCTGAATATTTAACAAGAATACATAGGATGTAGATATAGCTCTATGCACCAAACAAGTGTTTCTAATTAATTATATAGGTACTTGACAGAACATAATCTTCCTCAGAGATCTACAAATTGGTCTTGTCCTGCGCTATTTCCAAGTTGCCGCCAGCGGGGGCGAGGTTGGGGGTGGCAACACGGGCAACTAAGAATAACCAGCTATCTACATCGGCATCTTGCGTTCTTTGCCAGATCTTTTTTCCACATTGTGAGCAAGCTTACCAACTTTGGGCTTTTAGCACCATATTGAGTGCGGAATCAGTAGTTCAATTCTTGAACTTACCCAGCCCAAGTGAATTTTTACCTGTATTGTAATGAATTTTATCTCTGTAAGCCGAAGTCCTTTATTCGATGACAATAACGGTGCTATTGAAATATAATTTTAGAAAATGTTTATTTAAAATTTAATATTATACATTTTCTAAATCTTCACAAATATTTATTAAATGTGTAAATATTGGATTTTAAATAAACTGCAGAGATAAAGAAAAAACAATGATTATTGCCCGCTGTATTCTTAATCGAGCGACGATCTTCGCAAGGTACCTAGCTGGCAAAAGCTAGAAGCGAGTGGTCGCGGATCGTGCTCAGTGGCGAGCACTTGGAGAGGCCTATGTCCAGCAGTGGTCGCGTGTGGATGATGATGATGATTCCTAATATTTTTTCTTATATTTGTAAAGATGTTTACATAATAGCTTAAATAAATAATAGTAAAATGTTTTAAAACGAAATATACTCGAGTAAATCCGAAAAGTGTAGTTTTATTTAAAAGTGTAAATAACTTTAGACTGCGGCGAAGGTTGAATGAAGAATTCAATAAAAAAAATCGCAACTTCCTCCCACTTTTATTTTTTGAGACATATTATTGAGCGAGGGGCGCTCATTAAAATGTCTCAAAAAAAATACGTAGATCAATCAACCCTACTTTATGTTTATAGTGGTAAAAGCCACTATAAACATAAAGTAGGGTAAAACTTAAAGCAACACTGGTATACCCATCTACTTTAGGCAGGTATGACGTCATCTATGTCTGTCCCTTACGGGTATACGGTCACGTCCTATCTATTCATTCTTTATCTAAGTATTCACATGAGGAGCTGAGTTCCGAATCTACGCTTGAATGTACATAGTGTTGGCTCGCTTGTAAATTGGGTGTGTATTGGGTAGGTACCTTATGTCACTACTGCGTTCAGCAGAAAACCAGTGCTGAGGCGCGTTCCGAGCCTACATTTCAAACACTCCGAGCTGTTTTTTGTCTTGCTCTAAGGTGTGGAACGACTCAAGTTGTTTTTATAACCTCAAATTTTGACATTACATACAATTGTATTTATGAATTGTAAATATATTTTTCACGTAATGTTAAAAGTAAAATTAGGAATAATTAGAAAATATAAAATTGCTTTTTTGTTTACCAGCAACCCTTTGGATCAAAACATCACCATCTAAATCATAATGAGGAGTTCCGTCACTACTTAAAACTAATTGGAAGTCTTCCATTTCGCAAGTCATACAAGTCACAATAATAAATACTTAATAAATTAAGCTTTTGGATAAATAAGGTTTTTATTAATATTAACTAAAGTAAATTAAAAATTAAAGTAAACTAGTGTTTTTTTTAAGATTTGACATGATGGTGATGACATAACTTTAACTTAACTAACCTATCTATCCACTAAAGTGACGTTTTAAACGTCAGAGTGTTTTTTAACCATCAAAATTGATCGCCAAAAAGTTGCGACTCTCGGAGGCTCGGAACGGGGTAATTGTGATAGCCAAACGTCATGCCGAAAGGTACGGAACGGCCTTAGAGTAAAAAGTTGTAGGCTTGGAACACTCTAAATCTGTGCTTGGAACGCGCCCCAGCTTGCCTCGCTTGCTGCTTAAACTGAGCTGACACAATTTGGACTTCACATGGCGTTACACGGTTTGTGTTGTAAATGTTAATTGTGTACTGTCTTGTGGAGTTAAAATAAAATTGATTTTCTTTCTTTCTTTCTCTACAGATATTTACTGAAATATACTACAGATATTTCAGATTTTTTGAGCCATTCAGGCATAGATTAAATGTATAGGAATAATCATAATCCGAATTATTGCTCAAAGTGGCCACTTTTAGCAATAATTCGAATTAAGACATCCAAACTACCATACCGGTAGAACAATTTATTTAATTACCTACAAATTGGCAGGTTTAAATAATAATTGTTACGACAATGCAAACAGTTCAAAGTATTTGTGATCATCTGATATGCCGGCGACCAAACCAAGGAAAGGTTGCCAACATATCTTGCAGGAAGACCCGGGTACAATCGCAGACAAATGGAAAAACGGAACCCACTTTGTTGTCCGTCCGTCCGTAGGTCTGTCTGTCTGTCGAGACCCTTTTTCTCAGGAACGCGTGGAGGTATCAAGCTGAAATTTATATCAAATACTCAGGTCTACTGTCCCTTGGAGCTGTAAAAAAATGAAAGTTCTAAGCCAACGCAATCAAGAGATACAGCTGCTTACGCCGCAAATTTTCGAAACTCGCAAGGGAATCAAAACCTACAGGGTGAACTCAGAATCTTGAAATTTGGTACGAAGTAACGTCTTATAGCACAGATAAAGGAAAAATTGCGAAAACTGTAAATTTTAGTTACATCATAAAGGTAATAAATAATTTTAAACTTACTACCCCTTTCCTCATGAACGCGTAGAGGTATTAAATTGAAATTCATATCAAGTACTCAGGTCTATAATAACTTGAAGCTGTAATAAAATTAAACTTCTATGTCAACTCAATAAAAAGAAACAGCAATTTAAGCCGCATATTTTCAAACTCGCAACTACTCGCAAGGGAATCAAAACCTAAACCGTCTTATTACAAAACATGGACTAAAGTTAGTCTTGGTTTAAACCAGGACTAACTTTAGTCCATGTTTTGTACTAAGACCCCATGATCTTCTTACAAAACCTGGTTTAACTTGGTCTAAAGTTAGTCTTGGTTTAAATGTAGTGCGCTTTCACTTGTGTCAATATACATAGATAGAGACAGCGTCAACTTAGTCCAGGTTTAAACCAGGACTAACTTTAGTCTATGTTTTGTAAGAAGACGGAAAGAGTTCCAGTCCCTACTTTCAGTCGACCTAGAATCTTGAAATTTGGCATGAAGCAATGTTTTATAAAGGAAAATTTCCGAAAACCTTCATTTTTAGTTACATCACATATTTTTTTTTATATAATGATAAACTTATTACCCTTTTACTCATGAACGCGTAGAGATATCAAGTTGAAAATCATATCAAATACTTAGGTTTAAATAACTCGATTGTCGTGATGGGTAAACTTTTACTTATATACCTACAGGTTTGTACAGAACCCTCGGTGCGCGAGTCCGACTCGCACTTGGCCGGTTTTTTTAAATTATCTTGTTTGGGCTCGAGAGCACTTCGTACGGTTTTTAGTATATATGAGAGATTTTCAAAGAAAATGAGTTTTCTTTAAAAGTCATTCCCTAGAAATTAATTTTTGGTCACAGTACTATTCCTCAATCAACGAATGTATTACAAAAAATCTAGTGTTATTAAAATTAATTTGTCGTACTAAAGATCCCAAGATATACAGCCTGTATATAACTTCAAATCCGAGACAAAAGTATAGAAGAGCAGTGCATATCAGTACATATCTTATTGTTTGTTGCCATTCTTGATCAGAAGGACTTCAAGATGTTAAGAATACCTTGTTACATAATAGTGTTACTGTGAGTATTTTTGTTTTCTTAAAAAATATTTATCTCAAGTTACCGTTATACCGTAAGTATACCCACCTGAAGTTATTTCAAACGATTAGAGAAAAGGTAAACGATTTCGTTACCACTAAGTAGAAGATTATTCCTAATTAATAGGAATAATCTTCTACACTGTAAACAATTTGGTTTTAGAAGATGTCGCTCAACAATGAATGCTGGTGTTGAGTTAATACAACATATATTTGAAGCCTGGGAAGACTCACACGATGCGTTAGGCATTTTTTGTGATTTGTCCAAGGCATTTGATTGTGTTTATTACGAAACCTTGATTAGAAAATTACACCACTATGGGTTTCGTGATACTGCACTGCATCTTCTAATCTCTTATCTAGGTGGGAGGATTCAGAAAGTAGACGTCAATGGAAAAAGGTCTCAAGGTTCCACATTTAAAATGGGAGTTCCGCAGAGTTCGATTCTTGGTCCTGTTCTATTTCTTGTATATGTCAATGACCTCCTTGATTTTGTACAGGATAACCATGAGGTGGTATTATTTCCAGATGATACCTACTTCACTTTTATTTAAAATTTAAAGAGGAGTGCAAATTAATGACGATGTTAATTAATTGTATCTCAAGAATTGTTCATTTGTTTAATGTGAACAACCTGTCAGTTAATGAAGGGAAAACAAAATGTATAAAATTTGTTTTACCTAATGTTAGAGAGTTCAAATTACTGTAAAAATAAAGGGTATACAGGGTTTAAAAAGACTTATACCGAAGCCCGCGTCTAAGCATTCAGACCATTAAATAAAGCAATATAACGAAAAATCAATGATGTGAAACAAATAAATTTTTAGGCTTAAAAAACAACGACAATAAATACTACGCAATGTAACGCGTGCCTGCACCTGGCTTGCGCGTCCGGATATCGCGTCGGTGTTAATGAGTCAGTGTGAGAACGTGTAAAGCGTGAAAGAGATTCCTTTTCAGTTATAAATTTTGTTAAGAAATACTGATTTTTAACCGACTTCAAAAAAGGAGGAGGTTCTCAATTCGATGCGTATGTTTTTTTTGTGTGTATGTTACGCGATTACGCCGCCAGTTGTGAACCGATTTTCAAAATTCTTTTTGTATTCGATAGAGTATACTCCAAGGGTGGTCCCACGAAAGTCAGGATCTGATGATGGGATCCCATGAAAATCGAGGAAAACCCTTAAATTTTAAGGTGTTTCCAACGTGATACCAGACCATGATAATGTGACATCTAATCTTGTAATGAAAGTCTAGCTCAAACTTTTGCTTTGAGGTCAGCTTACACGAACGACGTTTCGCTTTTTATATTGCTCAAAAAAATCAACACTCAAAAAAACCCTTATCACTTAGGGGTATAAAAATAGCCTACGACCCATTCTCAGACCATTTCTCAGACCAATTTCATAAAAATCGGTCAAGCCATTTCGGAGGACTTCAATAACAAACACTGTGACACGAGATTGTTTTTTATCTTAGATGTCGACATGGGTAGATTTCGACTTAATAGGGTATTGACCAAATGCATGAATGAATTAACAATTTATTGTTATAAACATTTTAAAAAATATACAAAAAGATAAATTTCATTGGAGAAATCTACCAGGCAACCGATAGGTAAAGGAAAGTTTAAATAGAGAATGTTGACGGGTAAAATATTATAGAAACCTATTTACGTATTTAAATATTTAACTTAAATACATATTTTGATAATAAAATACATAGGTAAACTACACATATTACTCATATCCAATAAATACACTACATAAATACATAAACTATTATGGTGTTGGAGATATTTCCTTAAGTGTCCACCTGCAGGAAATGCTTTTTTATTGCACGCTTGAATACATCGTGCGATAGTGCACGTCTGATGGCTTCGGGTACGGAGTTTCACAGTTTGATGGACTTTACCGTAAATGACTTGTCTTAAAATATGGAGGAATGGGGAGGGAGGTCAAGTGACAATTCATTTGACGAACGTAGAGTTCGGGTTAGGGTTGAGGAGTTGAGGACAAAGCGTGATTTAACGTGGGTGAGGATAGAATGAAGAAGGGAAGGATATGGCAGTCTCTTCGACGGCGTATTTGTAGCCATTGGAGCTTAGAGCGATAAAATGAAATATGGTCATATTTACGTAACCCGTAAATACGAGTAAACCTTATACACAGGTTCTGTAGTCGCTCTAGTTTATTAAGAAGAGAAGACAAACACACTGTACATATAGTTTTCAGAATGTTTCCCCTAAATAGGATGTTGGTATGTAGTTATTAACAGCAAATATAGACTATTTTGGCTTAACAAACTTCCAAAAGAGGTTAATAAGTTAAAGATTTCGTCAGGGCTGGTAAGAGCTCTAGGCGTCAACACGGTATGTTGGAAAAGATGGGTTCAAATCCCGCCAGAGACGAAATTTTTTCTTAATTCATTTGTTCAAAAATTAACATTCATATTTTTTATTTACCTTTATTATTACTTTCCTTATCTGTATTCAAATTTGGCTGGAGATCCGAAAGTGATCCTGTATAGCTTGAAGTGAGGGAAATTCCTACTCATGTTCGTACTCGTACTGGGAACCTTCCCCAAAGCTAGTCTAGCTAACTTATTTCCCTAGTTAAATGTGATGTAAGATATTTCTATAAAAAAACACAAATCACAGTGTAACTAGGTATGCGGTAAGGCTCAAGATGGTGAACTTAATGGGGGCAAATGCTGAGTATGCGTATTTAACATAGGTATTTGAAGGTAGATAATACACCAGATTCTATAATTGTCCAAGCCCACATGTTTTTTAAGTGTTATGCAACTTATATGGTCGACAGATGCTTGTACCAAGTCATCGCGTCACAGAGTTTGAGAACGGATACCTACCGCGAAATCCTCAAGAAAGCCTACAGGTCGAGCAGCGAAGAGCGTTCTTACGTTGTAAGAGCAGATGTCGACGTCGGATCTCCGCTGCTGCTGACTCCTTACATAGAACAGAACAAGCTGGAGGAAGCCAGAGAGGCTGCATTCGTGGATCCTGAATGTTTGCTTCCGGGCTGCAAATACAACTGCATAGATAGTTACTCAGGCTTTCTTACGGTACTCTAATGGTTATTTTATATTGTTTTTAATATTTACGGCTGTTGAATTCCATACAGACATGTTTTGTTAGATAATTCAGATTCTTTCATGTATTGCAGGAAATTCTGTTTAGCGATCTTTTTGTGGTTAATTTGACATACAGCTCTCACAGAGTTTTATATGTATAGAACTTCGCATTTTCATTAAAAATAGGGCTGGTAAGAATTCGTTGACCGAGAGGTCTAGGCGTCAACACGGTATATTGGAAACGCGGATTCAGTGAAATCCCGCCCAATATGATTTTTTTTTATTGATTTTATTCATTTCTCACAGAATTACTTTTTAACCCATTGAAAAGTATTCATCTCTACTGAGGTAAGTTTTTATCCATTCTTTAATTGCTACAGATTTGAAATCAAGGGATGTAATTTATTTTAGGATTTCTTTCTTTCTCACATCAAGCACGTTCTAGGCCTTTATCTCATCGCACGGTCTACTTGTCAGTGGCGAATGTGGCGATCGAGATTCAAAATGTAAGTGAGATGGTCCTAAATGAATAGGTACATCATTAAATTAGGTTTTCAAAGTATATTCAAAGTGCTACAATTTTATATTTCAAATATAAACTGTTGTACAAGGGTATTCTGTGATTCCAATAATTCTTGGTTTAAAAATATCTTAATTTGGAATATTTTTTTCACAGGTTAACAAAGAATTTAATTCCAACCTCTGGTTCTGGTACTTTCCCGTCAAGGATCAGCCCGTGGAAGACACTCCTTTGTTGATTTGGCTCCAGGGTGGCCCTGGAGTGTCTTCTTTGTTCGGGCTGTTTAATGAAATAGGACCGTTTGTTGTTAACAAAGACAGCCAACTAGAAGGTAATTCTTTAAATATTCACAAAAATTTACCATACGTTCATTTTATCATGCATTGTCCTAAATAAAATTTTAAACTTGTGCGTCGGTGGCGCTGTAAACTCGGCACTTGCCTTCCAATCGGGAAGTCGGGGTTCGAGACCGCCATGTACCAATGTGTTTTTAACCGACTTCAAAAAAGGAGGAGGTTCTCAATTCGATGCGTATGTTCTTTTTTTTTGTGTGTATGTAAGGTGTTTCCAACGTGTTTTGTGTGTATTTTACGCGATTACTCCGCCAATTTTGGACCGCTTTTCAAAATTCTTTTTGTATTCGATAGAGTATACTCCTAGGGTGGACCAAAGTCAGGATCTGATGATGGGATCCCATGAAAATTGAGGGAAACACTAATTAAATACCAGCTCACCGAAGGTGAGCTTGTATTTAATTACGGTTTTTTTCACTATAAAGATTTCATTCACGTTTCATTCAAAGTTAAAAATAAAAAATATTTTACAAAAAATAAAAACCGACTTCAAAAACACTGAAAATTTAAAAATAATATAAGAATAGGTACAGACAACATCACACTTCTATATTGAAGTCGGTACAAATTTTGAGACTTTCTAGGAGATCATCGATCCAATGTGTTTTTCGTTTTCGAATTTCATATGTACATTTGTCTGACGCTCCTACGGTGAAGAAAAACATCGTGAGGCAACCTGCATACATCTGCGAAGAAATTCAAGGGTGTATGTGAAGTGAAGACCAATCCGCCATGGGCCAGCGTGGCTGACTAAGGCCTAAGCACCCTAACTTAGGGTAGACTCGAGCCCCTCGGTGGGGACGTACATGAGCTGTTATGATGATGATATGATTTTTAGTAGTAAACTAAATAATAAACTAAAGTTTATTATTTAGTTTACTACTAAGGGCCGATTTTTCAATGGTCAGATAGAACGTCGGATAGTTAACTATTCAATAACTTTATCTGAGACTTTAACCGTCGAATAAAGAGTTTAAATTTTTCAAAGCTTAGACATTCAGTTAACTATCTGACCGATTTTTGTGACTAGCTTCACACTATATCCGCGAGAGTGAGACGCACTTAAAATATAAATATAATAAAATCCAACAAAATTTTTAAAGCTTGTCAATCTTTCCTTTCAGAAATAATGTACTCTTGGGGAAAGAATCATTCTCTGCTCTTCATAGATAGTCCTGTGGGCACTGGATACAGTTTCGCAGACGACAAGCGAGGGTTCGCAACCAATCATACAACCGTAAATAAAAACGATATCTACCTTTGTAATGTACAAGTTAAAGCCATATTGGTATATTGAAAACACTTTTTCTTTAGGTTGGAGAGGATTTGTATTCAGCCGTTCAGCAGTTCCTAACCATATTCTCAGAGCTCCGGAAACCTCCGCTGATCATAACCGGGGAGTCTTACGCTGGAAAATACATTCCCGCCCTGGCCGTGCAAATTTTGTGGCATAAAAATGATATACAACCCATCAACTTGCAGGTGAGGATAAGAAGAGACGTACAACTACATTTCTGTTGTGAAACAAGTGAAAGCATGTAAACTGCAAGAAAGGTATCATGTATTTTTTAAACAGTTTTATTTTGCTTGCCCTGTTTGTTTGAGTCAAATCTTGTAAGTTATTATGGTTATTGACAGGGTTAATTATCACTTTTATTCAAGCGACATGGTGTCTAAATTAAAGACGAATATTTATAAAAATAAAGAAACATTATTCACCTAATCGTTTCATGTTAGGAGTCTTATGGGATTTTAAAAAATGGAAGTAATTTTTATTTCAGATCCAGAGAAATATGAGCTTGCATAAGAGAAATAGCGCTTTATTGATACGTTAATGATGCAATCATCGGATTTATTTGAAGCACATAAAATAAAATGTGTAAATAGGGTCACCTTTCTTGTACAGGGCTTGGCGATTGGCAATGGGTGGAGCAACCCGGGAACATTGATGAATATGAGTTACGTCGCCCGTGAGGTGGGTCTGCTGGACGACCCTGCAGCCGACTTAATGAGGACACTGGAAGTGACTCTCAGGGAGTGGATCAAGAACGGAGAATTGGTCAAGGCCTTTTCTGTACGTACTAATCCATATTGATGATAATTAGGTAATCAGTGGTTTGAATTGCTGAGTGAATAATCTGATTGGTTTCATGCATAATAAATAGGTCCCGTTCTAGTTCCTCGTCGTCATATAACAATGAAGCTAGGATCATCTTATGGAAATCAGACTGTGAGACTAAAATAATTAGTTCCTATCGGGTAATATTATTTTCCATTTTTGGACTTTTCATGTAACTAAGTGTTCATAACCTTTATGTAAGTGGCTATTAAATCTTTAAAAAATGTATCTGACTCTGTTTGTAATTTTTTATTCAATAGAAACAACAAATTGAAAAGGTACATTCCCTGCGAAATTTTTTTTTCAAAACATCTTCAACAACAAAACAAATCTAAGCTATCTCTGGACTTATGGGGTTCTACGTCGTATTGGTTATTTCCACCTCGAACGTTATGGTGACTAGTTCGAGTGAATCATTTACTAGAGTAGGTAAGACACGGTAATGCGACGTCTACTCGGGAACCTTTCTTACCATTACTGCCATAAGACAGCGGTGCTTGCATTGCTGTGTTTCGGTTTAGCGGTTACCGAGTACCTACTGTCGTTCTCTGAGAAAGAATTAGAAACTATCCTTCTTTGCAGTGTTTCAATGATGCGATCAATGTGCTTCAAGCCACATCCAACGTGTCGAACATATACAACTATCTCAAGGAAGCTGTAGATCTGGAAGATCGATACGTGGAGTTCATCCAGCGGCCAGAGGTGAGGTGCGCCCTGCACGTGGGCAACGCCAGCTACAACGCCACCAACTTCAAAGAAGTATACCACAATCTGATACCGGTGTTCATGCAATCTGTCACACCGTGGATCGAGGAGCTGCTTGAGCACTACAGAATTATGATTTTTAAGTATGTTGCAATCATAAAACCTACACATTTTATTCGACAGAGGACTTGTTAATACGCCACAAGAGACGACTGACTGGGATCTACAGAAAAGTCTACCGGCTTAAAAATATTTTTTCTTCCAACTGTGCTTTAATTTTATCATAATCACACTGAAAACTGAGCACAAAGCGAGTCTTTAGTGCTCTAGAGCAATAAAAATGTATAAAATTTCAGCCAGCGGATATCGATACTTTCTTAGTTTATATACGTATTATTCGTTTCTATCCTACTTGTTCCAAATTTAAAAAATGATTGCTGCCAACTCTGATTTAAAAATGTAAATTAGCGGGAACTTTAATAGTTTTGCGTGACAATATTTTTGGAATCGTTAAAGTGTGATACTGTCTTATTTTGAGTGCTTCATATTAAGAATTAAGAGCGGGTATAAAGCTAGAAAAATATCAGATTTCACCCGCGCGCCTCACACGTTCCGGTCTCGACCATCGCAGCGATAAAGTTCGCTCCCTCTTCATGTTTTGTGTGATCGCGCACAGTATAACCTACCTTAGGCAGATAAAATTGGCTAAGTGCGAGTCAGACTATTTATCCGTACTTTGAACTGTGAATATAAAATACTTTTCACTTGTGATAAGTAAAACGAAAAGGTAGGTAATAAATATTATTATTTATTTAGAATATAGGTATTTAACATAATAAGTGCTTTATTTACATTTACCTGCTAAGCACTCATCGGATAAGCATAGGCGTAAACATATTTCAAACACCAAAAATAATACGAAAAGGTAGTGACAAATATATTTATTTACCTCTCTTATAATGTCGCTTTCAATTTTTAAAATTGTTAACCGTAAGAATCGCTTTAATTTACAATAATTAATGTGTGTATGTTAATTTTTTTTTTCAGAATACGGTTTATACCTTGGCTATGAATGATAAGTCGTTCACTTGCATCATAGATACTTTGGTCTTTTGCTTCCTTAGCTTTCCGTTTTTTGAAAGCCGTCTTTGCCCGATTAACCGATAAACCCGTCGTTCGGTGTTACTGAAATCAAACAATTAGTGTTAAAATTGAGTGTGAATATGGTGGCACCACTTTATCATTAGATATAACTTTTAATATGGAGCCAAAACAAATCTAGGCCAGTGTAAAAATCATGATGACACTAAAATCAGAAAATCACTTAGATGTCGCTATAGTACAGTCGCGAAAGTTTATGCTCGACTACTTTTCGACTCTATCGCGTAGCAATAAGGACAAAAAGCAACCGATCATAAACTTTCGCGAATGCACCTACTATCTTAACTTTTCCACTGGGCAATAAAACTTCTCAGTGGTGACAAAATCTATATAAATCGCAATACGTTTTTTTTTTTCTAAATCTGGGGGCACGGCAGTGCCCCCGCCAAGTCGAGCGCGAAGCAAACACTGCCGTACCATCCTTTACTGGAACCATTTCGCCGCATTTTCAGGCCCCTATTTGAGAACCTTTGGATAAGATCAGAACGCAGAAATTTTCGTCATCCAGTAAGCTATAATCACATACTTAAAATCCAAAATTTCAAGTCTGTAGGTCATTTAGTTCGGAAGTTAAGCGAAAGCAAAGTTTCGCATTTATGACAGACACTCACTCACTGACTCATGATCATCAAAATAGAACTTGTACTTCCCATAAACTCAGAGAGCTGAAATATGGTACAGAGTTAGGGTTTAATGGCCACATAGGGAAAACTATAAAAACTAGGATAATCGAAGATCTGGAGTACCTGCAGGTGACCCTGATTAGAAAACACAAGAGCTAAACCAAACTATTAGAGATATCGACATACCGCCTTTACAAAAAATATTCAACTTGGTGGGCCGCTTCCAATAAAGAAAAGAAAAAAGAAAAGAAAGATTTGTAATATTAAAAAAACTACCCCTAAAAAGAAAAAAACTGTCAAATAAGAAAATCTAATAAAATAAATCAATAAGCTCACGTTTCTCCAAAAAGAAGTGAAATCCCACCAAAAACATTCTGTAAAAAACTAGCCAAGTCTCGATGGAGCTGCTTGTTTATCTCTAAAAAGTAATGAAATCTAGACAAAGTCGTGCCAAGTCTAAGGTTCCTTACTGCGATTTTTTTATTATTATAGTTAATGTTGTGTGACTTGGTCGTTGAACATTCTTTATACGTTAGTGGGTACAGTTCATCCTAAATGAAAAAAAGTCAAACCCACACTTGACCATTTTTGTAACTCTATTATGTGTGTCCTCATTGGCTGTTTTTAACTTCGCTGCACCGTTTTCGAGATAAGCATTTTTATAAATATTTTTCTTGAAGTTATGCAGGGTTGAAATTCCTTACTTGTCTGACAAACTCCGACAAACTGCCGCCTATCTATATCAGCAAACAGATTTTTGCTATGCTATGTTTTTCTGTTTTCGATATTCGTGTGACTCAGGGTCAGGTAACATTGCCCCACCTGAGCCACACGTATCTCTGAAACGCGCAAGCGACAAACTCTGATGCCGACAAACTCAGACATACTATACCTATCTCTGGACATTATAGCGGCATACTCAAACAACCTATTTTCCAGATTTTTTTGTGGCCTAGCTGGGAAGCCATTGGCGCCTAAGGCGCCAGTGGTCCACGTTCTAACCACAGCGCCAGACGGTCGTCACTTAATTTAAATTTGTTACAGTAATGACACTTTTAATTACTTAACGAAGTATGATGTGATAATTTCGCGTCTTTATATAATCAAAGTTTCGCGTCAAATTGATTTAATTTATGTTAGCACTATAAAAAGTTTACATACTGTCACCTACGTCCAGCACGCGAGTAGTCAAACGCATCAATTTGTTTTACATACACTACCCGCGCCTACGTTGCACCAGCGCTTGTGCATTGTATTGTGTTATTAAAAGTCAACGCGCATGGGTCTATATTGTAAGGTGAAACTACTTATTAACGAAAAAATATTACGTAAACATAATAAAAGTACATACCTTCTACAATACGCCATAAGTTGAATTTTTGACTTCTTAAGTTCTTTTAGACAATTTTTTTTGGTTTTTTCATTCGCCATAATTTGGTCGATGTATTTTCTCGGGCTGGAGCACAGAAGCACAGTTTACTCGTCTCAACGGAGCGATCAAGACTGATTGATGAAATAAAACATGCCTGTTACCTCGGGTCAGGTGCGACAGACGACAGCGTTCTGCGCGGAATAAGAACGTTGTAAGCGCCGAATTACTTTTATTTTAATTACTCGTAAAATATACATTATTTTTGTAAATCGCTAGTACGGTCCCTAGGTAATATAGTTTTATAGTATATATTAAAAAATTGACGCAGTTATATGCATCACATTGAAAAGCAATCGATTTTGCTTGAAAATTAGACGTATCTTCGCGATTTTTTTTTATCGATAAAATAATTTAATTTTATGTTTTCACTCAGTGCGTTCACTTACAAATATAGTTAAATATCTATTTTAAAAAAATTGTGTAGTTCATTATTCAATTTCAAGTGTAGATATCAAATCTACGATTAGCAATTTAGCTTTATACCCCCTCTTAAAATGGAAGCATCTAGCGACTCATTAACTCCGGAAACATTTTAAATGAAGCCGACAGTGTTATAAAAAACCTTTTACTCTTAAAATCACGAGTACAATACGTAAAATCTTAAACTTATATTCTTCCTATAGGTAATAGTTGAAAGAAAAGCAGATTTATTGTACCGAGTGCCTGATTTGGAGCCCGAACGTTTTCAACACTTGCTCGTAAAGTGGGCATATTGCCTTGCATTTAGACCCGTTCTTCAGTAGGTATATTAAACACGAGTGCTTTTCACTTTACATAATCGCACAAGTGCGGTAATCTTCACAAATTCCAATTTGTTCAAGATGGCAAAGTAAATGTATGTCCAGTACGCATTCTTAAATTTGTCGCTTAATACACTTTTTTTAACACGATTTTATGCGGCTGCCAATTGGAAACAAATGAACAGCCTACTACTGGTTACTTAAATATTAAATTAACAACGACATTTAAAAAAACAATAATTAATAACTATAACTAAAATTAATGACCTATTAAAAATTCACACAAACTTGTTTTTTAAAAACTAAAACATTCGGTTTATTTAGTTTTGAATTTTAGCTGTTTGGCCCTTTTTTGTTGGCTGTATAAAGAGTTTAGCCATGCCCGGGCAGCGCGCGAAAAAAAATTTTTTGCCTTTTTGTTGTAATTGATTATCTACAAATATGTCGAGTCCAAGTGAAGAAGAAGCAAAGCGCTAGTAATAGTTTGTTGCCGCCAAAGTCAAAGGATAAATACTTGGCGGCATACGATACTTTCATACAGTGGAAGATTGATAAAAAGCGCAGTCATTTTCAGAAAAATATTAATACCACAAGATCTTTTATTTTCCTCACAAGTGTGTTGAAAAACGTCGTATGATACACGCGCGCATTGGTCATTACGGACTTTGCTTTCTTGCCTCGTACGCAATAACCGACATAGCGCGCTCGTATCATAAGGAACGAGTAGGTCGCTCGGCCGGGCGCGCACACCTCGCTACAATGAAAAAAAAACCTAACACCTCCCACTCCGACCGGCAGGCCTATTCGCTAACTACGGTTAGCTAACTAGAACTGTCATTTTTGAAAGACATTTTATATCCATTACTAGTAAAGTGATCTTATGTCTTACGGCAGCGTTCATGATAGCAGTAATGGATAATACTCGTAAGTTCCTTTCAAAAATGACAGTACTAGTTTAGCAACCGAAGTTAGAGAACACAGCACAGCGGTGCGGCGTTGAAAGCCGTGCATCGTCTAACGTCGTTTCAGTTCGGCAGACTTCGGCACGGTGTTTTGACGCGATATTTTCCAGATATTTAGAGGATATCAAGTATCAAATCTAATTGCTTAGTAGTTATACTATACCTAACAAAACTTGTATTTGACTTAACTTGTATTTAAGGTTGCCTGGAAGAGATTGCTTTATAGCAATAAGGCCGCCTACTTGTACATTTCTTCTTTTTTTACATTTGTTTCTTATGTTACATGTTGTTTGTGCAATAAAGAGTTATTTATTATTATTCAACTACACTACTTCTGTTCTATAAAAAAACGATATTTTATAAAAAAAAAACTTCAATAAATGAAGCCTTAAGGCCTTACTAATAAACATTGTATAAGCCTGATTTAGTTAAACAGTGTTTTGTCACGTTCACTCGAATGACATTTCAAATTCGAACAAAAGAGACAAAACACTGCTTAACTATACAAGGCTTATACAACGGTTATTAGTATGGCCCATAATAGTGTAGGTATAGTTTAATTTGTATTTAATATACTTTCTACAACTTCTCCACCTATTATGAAATTAAACCAATTTTCATTTTGTTTCAGTGGTCACTTGGACCTCTTAGTTGCGTACAAGCCGACCGCTAATATGTGCAATGCGCTGTCTTTCACTGGGTCATCAGAGTTTAGGAACAATAAACGGATGCCTTGGTATCACAACGGAATAATCGCAGGGTGAGAATTATTTATTTCTTGGGGGAGATATTTTTATTGCATATTTGGTGACTTTAGAAACTTATCGTTTCTTGCCAGTTCCTGCGCCCTTCAGAATTTTGATAATACTAGTGAATGGTGCGAATAAAACTTTTATTAACCGCGCTTGGGTTTTAACATCACTTACCATTGGTGCCCATGGTGATAAGGTAAAGAGTATTGTGATAAATAAAAAATAATTTGACCATGGTATTGGTTCTAATTCGTGTATATATTTTCCAGGTACGTTAGGAAGGGCGGCAACCTGATGGAGGTGATGGTCCGCGGCGCGGGCCACATGGTGCCCACGGACAAGCCATCGCCGGCGCTGGCGCTCATCTCGGCCTTCGTGCGGGACATCCCCCTGGACAAGGACACGGCTTTTCTGGTGGCGCCGGAGAACAACTAACCCTCTATAACGATTCATCTCTTAATATATGTATTACTTTGTTATTGTAATCCGCTTTTTGTATTAATAAATGTAGTAAGACTGTTCTTTGCACAAAACATATTGTTGTTTTATTGGCGGACATATATGGTTTACCTTAAAGCTAGGAGATATTATTATTATCATCACAGTATAAATTAACCCACAACAATTTAGATAGCACATACTACTACCTACTACGGCAGCTAGATGAGCCTAAAATTCCACCAGAGTATCATTGCGCTTATGAAGAATAATTCACAGTAATAGGTCACATCCCTACAGTGGTATAGTTAAGTCCCACCCTACCCCCAGGGGTTGTGCCCAGGGGTATGGTGGGTCCGAAGGGGTCATCTCATCACCTTTGCGACTCTATATTATTTTACTGTCCGCTCGCAGTTGCCTTTTCCTGGAGACACAGCCTCCTTTTTTATTTAAGTGACACAATAGCAGGCAACTGGCAAAGGAATATAAGAATTAATAGAAGGGTGAATTTCCCAAGTACGTTTTTGAGACGGCGAGCCAGAAAATTGTGTAAAGGCAAAACAAAAAGTTGCAAAATTGTACATTATTAAATTAAATAGTCATCTTCAAGATTTAAAAGTATTTAAAGGCATTTAATATATACATTTGTAATAAAAAAAAATTAAAGTCTAAAATCTAATTGCGGTGCATTGTCCGGATTCCATTTGTTATTATATTTACTTTAATCCTATGTTCTCTTTAAATTAATTTCATTATATGGGAATGTTTTTGTGAAATACATTAAATTACTCAATTAATATAAATATGAGAAGTAATTTAAATAAATATATTAGTTCATAATAGATCAATCAAAATTGTCCTACAAAAAAGTCAATTACGGTGGCGCATTTAAAACTCTTCCGTTCTTGTCACGACACTATTTTGAGAACACCCAGGTGTCTATCCCCGCAACACTCAGTTGTACTCTTGCTAATGGTGAGTAAGGATATGTGACGTGCTGTGTAATTTTCCTACCAAACACGTAAGTACTCGTTGCGGTGGCACAGGAATACAAAATTATCAAATTCCGGTGTCATGTGTATTATTAAAACTGTTTACCCGATTGAAACGAACTATTATGCAGATTTGAATTAGAGGTATACAGTGATAATTGTAAAATAATGGCTAGGGTAAGAATAATAATGTTCTTTATAATTTAAAAGTTGACACAATTTCTAAGTCTCAATTTCGGTGGCTCCGGTGGCAAAAAAGGGGCCACCATAATTGAACACAGCCACTGGAATTGATATTAGTACCCTAATTACAACCTTGCATTATATGTTTGTTGAAAATATCGTAACTACTCTAAGAATATATATGAAATGTATTATTTTAGTATGGAGACACAAAGAAAAAACAGACGAGAGCTGAACGCTTAGAAAAAAGCGGCTGGGATGGACTCCGAGATTTCTTCGGATCCTACCCCTGGAAGCAGCTCAGCTTCGCCTCCGAAGATCCCGATACTTACGCAGATTGCGTTACTGAAACGGTGCTGATGGGAATGGAAATATTCATTCCCAACGCCAAAATACCTGTTGGCGGTCGCAGTCGTCCCTGTTACAACAATACCTGTAGGAAGACTGCCCACCTCAAGCAATCTCATTGCCTGGGAAAACGCCAGGAAAAGTCGGGATCCTGGTGTGACGGAGAAGAAGCGTCAGTACAACGCTGCTTCCAGATCCAACAGGAAGGCTATTGCTGAAGGCAAGGCGGAACACGTGGCCAGGGTTGGCGAGCGACTAGGAAGCTATCCCAGTCGGAGTCGTGCTTTTTGGTCACTGGCCAAAGCTGCGCAACGTAATTTCTGCCAGTCCAATCTCCCACCACTGCATAGAGCTGATAGCAGCCTGGCCCACAGCGCAAAAGAGAAGGCCAATCTCCTGATAAAACTCTTTGCCTGTAAGTCGACAATGGACGATGGGGAAGCCACACCATCCACCATCCCTCGGTGTGAAAGTTCTCTGCCTGAAATCCGTATTACACAAAACGTGCGGTCAGACGGGAGCTAAAGCTCCTGAACGTCCATAATTCGAGTGGACCGGATGGCATTCCAGCAGTGGTGCTGAAGACGTGCGCCCCTGAGCTGACCCCCGTACTAATGCGCCTTTACCGCCTTTCTTATCAGAACAACAGGGTTCCATCTGCGTGGAAGATTGCTAACGTCCACCCAATTCCCAAAAAGGGTGGCCGATCCGACCGGTCAAATTACAGGCCAATAGCGATAACGTCCTTGCTCTCCAAGATTATGAAGCGGGTCATCAACTCCCGCCTCCTGCGGTACCTAGAAGAACACCAGCTGATTAGCGACCGACAATACGGCTTCCGTCACGGCCGTTCAGCTGGTGACCTTCTAGTTTATCTGACCCACCGTTGGGCGGAAACCTTGGAGGGCAAAGGTGAGGCTCTCGTTGTTGGACTCGATATCGCTAAGGCGTTTGATAGGGTCTGGCATAGAGCTCTTCTCACGAAACTACCATCTATGGAATCCCCGAGGGACTCTGCAAATGGATAGTCAGCTTCTTGGATGGTAGGAGCATTAAGGTCGTCGTCGACGGCTGCTGCTCCGAAACCATGCCCATAAACGCTAGCGTTCCACAAGGCTCGGTGCTCTCCCCAACCCTGTTTATTCTGCATATCAATCACATTTTGTCCATTGAGAACATTACATTATTATGCAGATGACAGTACGGGTGATGCGGGGTATACCGACCACCAAAATATGCCTCGGAGTTCGTTGCAAGAAAAGCGGATACAACTTGTGTCTGAAGTCGAAGACTCTCTAGGGTGAGTCTCTGAATGGAGTGCAAAGAACTTGGTTAAGTTCAACCCCACGAAGACACAAGTGTGCGCATACACTGCGAAGAAGGACCCATTTATCGTAGTGCCTAAGATCCAGGGAGTTACTCTTCGTATGTCCGATAGTACCTATTGGGATCCTCGGCGTGGAAATTTCTGCTGAAGTGCAGTTTATGAGTCATTTGGAGTACGAGGCCAAATTGGCGAGAATAAGCTGGGTGTCCTGGACAGAGCCAAGCGGTACTTCACTCCAAGCCAGCGGATAATGCTCTATAAAGCACAAATTCGGCCACATATGGAGTACTGTTCGCACCTCTGGGCGGGAGCTCCCAAATATCAGCTCAACCCTCTTCCCCCAATATCACGGCCTCAATGGAGACGCTGGAGCAAAGGAGAAACTTTGGTTCTCTCTGCGTGCTCTATCGGCTCTTTAACGGACAGTGCTCTGAGGAACTGTTTGCAATGGTGCCCTCTTCACGTTCATCCATATTACCTGGAACCAATCTCGTCTAGTACAGTTCGGTTTCAGCGTTCATTCCTTCCACGTACGTGTAGGCTCTGGAACGAACTCCCAGCTGCGGTGTTTCCTGAGCGCTACGATATGTCCTTCTTCAAACGAGGCTTAAGAAGAGCATTGCAAATGTCCATGAGCGGTGGTTACTACTTAACATCACGTGGGCCACTGGCACGTCTGCCACCGTTAGCAATAAAAAAAAAGTTTATCACTGTGGAAAAATAAGTAAGAATTATAAATGTAGAATATGAATTCAAACTATTACCAACTATAAGTTTGGTGCTTTGAATAAAGTATTAAAATGATCTTTATTTTATTATTTCTAATTCCCATGGCATTAGTCAATCTCAGTGGACTAGACTTCAATTCCGGTGGGTTAAAAATAATTTCGGTGCCTTTTGATAATTTCAAATAGAAATATTTAAAAAAATAATAACTTTTCCTTTATGTCTACTATATGAAGAATTATCACTCTAAATTACTTATTATGTAAACCAAAAAAAGGTGTTGGAAACAGTAAATTTAAATTCGCCACTGTAATTAGGTAAAATTCCTGTTTGTTGAAATTGACCCAGAAAACAATTACAAAATGCATGTATGCGCTCCAATATAAATTGTGCATCGAAGATTCCATAAAAAGTAATCTTAGTATATAAGTTCCATAAGGAAAACGCCTACATATTTACGGTTAATTTAAAACCTTGTGTTGCCGACAAAATATAATAAATAAATATAATTTTAGAATATGTAAAGAAAGCCAGTTCGTGGTGACAAGTGACAGTTTTAATCAAACTTCTAATACTACTATCAAAAACAAACGTATAAAAAGTATAGACCTCTTTCGTCTGCAACACAGCGCCCCTCGTGTGGCAACACTGAATCAGTGCAGACGAAAGTGACTACAAAATGGACAAAGTAAAAAAATATGATTTGAAAATGAAATACGTACAATGAGGAAATGAAATTAAACTAATTTACAGGTAACCGTACAATTTTCCGGACGGGCCTTTTAAAGTTTCCAGCCTTTGTGGCCACTTCCACCACTCGCACCGCCCCATCTTTACCGGGGTGCAGAGCTGATATCCGTCCTACAGGCCAAATACCCCGTGGCAAATTGTCGTCGACAATCAGGACAACTTGACCCTCCTTCAAGGGCACTTCTGATGAGCACGTTTGCGTTTGACGCCTCGGTACTAACGTGGGCAAATATTCTTTGATCCAACGTGACCAAAAATAATCGCTGAGTCTCAAAACTTTCTTCCAATCATTTCTTCCAAGCAGGTCTCTGTCAGATAGTTGCAGCGAAGTGGGTAACTGCTGATAGGAAGGTGCACCAAACAGGAAATGAAATGGTGTAAGAGCAATTAAGTCCTCAGGATCCACAGGGACATGCACCAGAGGACGAGAGTTTATTAGATCTTCGGCTTCTGCAAATACTGTCTGAAGAACTTCTTCGCTTGGGGCCCTCTCTTTCAGTATAACGCTCAGAGCTGTTTTTACGCTTCTGACCAAGCGCTCCCAACACCCTCCCATAAATGGTGAAGCGGGTGGTATAAACTGCCAAGTGATCTTATTGTTGGCAGCAAAATCGTGTATTTTCTCATTAAAAAAGACAGCAAGTTGTTTGTTTGCACCAACGAAGCACGTCCCGTTATCGCTCAATATTTTTGATGGGCAACCAGGACGTGCTATCAGCCGTCGAAGAGACAATATTGCAGAATCGGCTGATAATGATGCCACGACTTCCAGGTGCAGCGCGCGAGAGGTTAAACACGTGTAAACAGCACCGTATCTTTTTTCGCGACGACGTCCGATTGATATGTTTAACGGACCAAAGTAGTCAACACCCACATGAGTGAACGGCCGTTGGTGGTGCGCCAATCTCACTGCGGGTATATCTCCAAGTTTTGGAATTAGTGGTTGAGCCTTTTTGTTTGAACATATCTGGCACTTCCTCGCTACGTCTCGCACCACATTTCGGCATCTTAAACAGCATACATATACACGGTTATTTTTTTATCATACTGGAAAATTTTAGAGGCAGCTCGGTAGACGCTAGACGACTCATATCAATAAAAAAAACATGTGGTTATATTTTTTAAATTTTATCCGCCAATAATATTAAATTATAGACATTGTTCTTGTTTACTACAAGATAAGGTAAGATTATGAATGAATAAAGCATTTACTACTACGGGCTTAGGAAAATGCGGCAACGTCGCATTATTAATTCAAGCAAGATCAATCTACAACTCGTTTGAAATAAGAGTTATTATTGCACTAGATACTACAATAGTGAAAGACAGAGACAGTCGGCGCCGGCGCCGAGCGCCGGCGGCGGCGTTTTGTTGTTTGCTGTCGCTTGTCCTGTCCGCACGAGCCGGCCGGCTTTAGTTCGCCTTTGACTCCGGCGCGTGTGAACGTATCGCGATGTCGCGCCCGCGCCTGACGCGCGGCAATCGGGCGCATTCGGAATTTTAGTTTCAAGTTAACACATCTAGCGAATACACAAACCTTACTCCGGTAGACCGTAGACTTTTACTTGTGAAGTGAAATTAAGTGTTTGGTGTAAGAAAGTGAACCCACAAACGTAAGACTTGGAAGCGAAAACTGCATTTCGAGACGTTAAACACTAACCAAAGTGATATGTTGTTGTGGTCATGTATAGTTTTAAACGTGCACGACTATGTATGAGTTAGAGGACTTCCTTTGAATTTAGAACTCTTTTGTTATTAGAACTAAAGTTGATTTAAATTGTTTCCTAGGTAGGTAAGTATTTAAAGTTGATTCCAATTTTTTAACTACGCCAAAACAACCTACCATAACCGTAATACCTCCTTAGTACTGTTTGTTTTCTTTAAAAACTTTGTTTTGCCGGTCCTAAGCCCGTAAAGTAGGAAGGTGAAATTGTGATCAACTCAGTGATGACTTTGAATCGGCGACGTTGTTGCCAGTTCGCGTTCATTCAATGTTTTGCCTACAACTTCACTCAGTGTCCATACCAGTGCAGTATTTTTTGGATATTTTAGATAATAAATATCTAATTAAACAGGTGAGTAAATTCTATTATTAATGGTTAAATAATTCTTCTACCGTGTCCTGAAGCCACCCTTAAAATAACCAGGGTGATAAAAAAGTAACCGTGAGGTATAATAGTGGTGTGGAAACAGCTGCGATACTCATGTCATTTTTTTTTGTTTACTTCCTTGTATACTTATTTGCTTATACTAAATTGTTGTGTGTGTCTGAAGACCAAATAAAGTTTCTATCTATCTATCTATATATCTTATTAAACCAAAGTAGACATTACTCATTGCTAATATTAATAGCTACCTATCAACATGCAATCATTGCTAATAATATGCAATTAAGAAATCAATTATCACCCTATCAACATGCAATTAAGAAATTTTACAGTTTTCGTATAAATTAATTATAAAATTGTGCAATAAAATGAGAACTTTCAACAAAAAGCAAAAAAAGTCGCTTGGACTTGATTCCTATACCCTACCACGGTAATGACACGTAATGATATAAACAATTGAATTTTCACGAGAATTTTCCATTGATATGATATGACAATAAAGCATATTAACAGATTTATACAAAAAAAATTACCCCTGCCGTGGTGTACTAGGGTATAGTTCTTCAGAGATAAAATTTTGGATTTTATGGGTATATTAATGTAATCAACCAACAATACGGCTTGTAATTATACGGCTTGTGTGGTTTTTTTGTACAGTTTAGCTTTATCCCTAACTGGGACAAATGATGTTTTTTACAAGCTTTTACTTACTGTCCCCTGTCCGGTGTCTGTAATGCAATCTTGCAAGTTAAATTTGTCCCACTTCCCGGTCTCCTATTGAGCTTCAATTTTGCATGCATATGTATATCGCGTGACAATGTAATATTACGATGATAAAAGCTTGTATTTTAAAATGATTCTTTTTATAATTTTACTTGTAAAATTATTATAATCTAGGTATAAAATAAAAATATTTAAAGGTTGTTCTTCTGATTCATATAACGCGTCCGTTTGCAATTTTCTGGAAGAAAATGGTCGATGTCGCATTTTCCCTTTGATAAATCAATGTAAGGAAATGAATTGCCCTCTTACAAAAAAAAAAGGATTTTGGTTATAACTAACTTGTAGTGTTTATAAATATTGGCTTCGTAGATTTATCCACAGAACACAGAAAGAGGTTAGAAGGGCTATGTGGGCGGGGCACGCGTAGCCACAACTATGCCTAAATGCTCATACTTGTGGCCCCTGTAATCACTGACGGACAACTACAGTGAGTGTATCGTGAAGCGCGGCGCTATAAATATAAAAAAATGCCTTCTTGTGCTATAATTACTTGTAAAACAAGAAGTCAGGTGTCAAGTGTAGCTAAAGAAGGAATTTCTTTTCATCGGTAAGTAGTAAATTAATCATAATGACCATATTCCATAGATCATAATGTCAAAATCCACCAAAACTGATCATAACGATAAGTTACATAATATTTTTCTAAAAAATATAATTTACCGGCAATGTACGCCCGCGATTCTTGCCATATTACTTAGAGCGCGTAATGTAGTACACTGCTTTCGGTAGTGACGCATTTGGCTTAAAGAGCATTAACGCAGTAGTCGCAGTACAAGGGATAGTGCCGTGCTAATCAAAAAACGCACGCATTACATTTTATCGATAAATGTATATTTTAAAATATTTGTATAAAGTAAAAATAACATATTATTTGTCACTTAAATTGCCATAATAATAATTATTACTTATCGATAATACAGAATGTTTGGCGAAGCTAACACCTACCCTTTCTAACATCCTATTCATATAAGTACGGCGATGTAATCAAAGATTAAAATTGTAAAATTAATTTCAATTTTCACAATACAATTAGTTCGATTAGTAAAAAAATTATGGGCAAATTCTAAACTAATTTTACAACTTAGAATTTTTAATATCACCATAATATTTATATGACTATTTTAGCATAGGTAGGTGGCTATGCAAGACATGAAGATTTGAGTACTTTAAAAAACACAAATTTACAGGTAAATATTTACTTTACAAATATTTACTTCTCCATCCAACTAAAATATCCTAACAACTAAACTACCGCACGTCCGTTTGTCAGATTATCCATTCTAGTTTATGCTTTCAGACCGGTGCATTATAGTATTATAGTTTTTCTTTTATTTTACGTCTAACCTACAACATTTTTGAGCTAAAAAGCTTTAATTTTGTTACATAGAAACAAAATATTACTTGAATATTATTAATTATAAACGTATAATGAAAGTATTAATTATTTTTTGGTTTTTTAAATATTTCAAATGGTTAAATTGCTGGCAATATTTAATATCGATAGCTATTAATCGATGTCAATCACTAAAATAATGTTATTTGTACACGCGGCTCTGGACGTCAGTGAATTTCGATGAATGAGGAGCCCAGTGAGCGTTGTGATTGGTTCAGCCCGATTTCGCGCGACTTTGCATGGGCGGTGCAAGGAAAAGAAGTGGGAGCAAAACTGGCGACAGCGGTTCCCGTACAAACGGTGCATGATTGCCTTTCTAACCTCTTTCTGTGTTCTGTGGGTTTATCCTTATTTTTTGTTGGAGATTTCTCAGCTTCCAGTTGGTATATTGAAAAATCCTTCCTTAGTGGGTGCCCACATATTGTATAATATTGTTATATTGTATAATATTGTTAGTCCGGATGATGGTTTATAATAATTTTGTTAGTCCTAAAACATATTTAAAAGTTTATTTATCTTGGTTATGTTATCAATATCATAAAGCTTAGACTTACTATCAATAATAACAAATTGAATTAAAATGTTGTCTTATGAACTTTAACAACCGTTACGTTTTCAAATTCAGTGACAGAAAAATATCACTGTAAAACCACTGTAAAACAGACACCACGTAGTCTTGTCTGCCCTACCCCTAGAGTGTTATTTAAGCCCGCGTAGGCGCGGAGGGACGAGGCGGCCCGCGAGCTGAGGAGCAGGTGGTTTTAACCACCGCCGAGGCTGGTGCCAGCAAGCCGAAGCTGCGGTGGTGGGCGAAAACCATCTGCGACGATAAGGTCGCGTGGGACCGCCGGAGCCCTGCAGCGCAGGAGCCGTGACAGAAGCCATGCATGCTGCATGCTTGCTTGCATGCTGCATGCTTGCTTGCATTACATCAAGTGACTGTTTTTAAACGTATGCATGGATTTGGTAATGCATATAATGAAAGAACTAAATATTTGTGGTATTTCGAGTTTAGGGCACGTTATATTATGAGATATTACGTTAGGACTTATGACTATTATAGAAAAGTTTTTTAGGAATTTTAAATATTATTGTGATATTTATAGCAAAAAAATTAGGTCATATTATATTTAGAGATTTCGGTTTTCGGGCAAGTGATATTATGACAAGTTAGGGGTGCTTATCATTCGGACATATGATGATTATATCAAAAAACATTATGACACGTTAGATTATGGATAAAAAAATTATGAGATAAAATAGAGAACCTTTCGGAGCAGCAGCCGTCGACGACGACTTTAATTTATTTTATTTTTTTATTTATCTCAGAAAAATAAAATCTATAATTACAATAATATTCATAGTTATATTATCAAATTTTAAACTATTACATAAAAAGAAAATTAAACATGTCACCAATTAAAAAAATAAATTAGAAATTATGTCATTCGAAAACAAAAAGTAACATGTACTTAATGCTCGTACCATCCAAGAAAAAATTCTATTAAAAAATTCTGAATAAATTGTCCGTACCAAATATGTATACAGATTACAGAAAGACGCAACGGGCTCACGAAGCCATATTAGATAAAAATGTAAAAATATACGTAATTATAAAACAATCAAAATACGAGTAAGTACCTACCTACAACTAAGTGAACTCGGATATCTTGCCCAATGACAACAATCAGATATTGAGATAGGAAAATCGGAGATTAAGCGACAAGACTAATATACCTATATTCAAGTTCAAGTCATGCAGAATAGGTCCGGTGCCAGTATAAAAGAGTCCGGCACCTTGGCTCCATCTTTATCGCGTTGCACAGCATGAGGGACTCCAAAATGTTAAAAAGTTTTACAGTAATATTGATGTAAGTAACTTTGGACATCTTCATTTATCATTTTTAATAATAGTGCGGATAAATTCTACTAAAATAAACACGATATTTGTATAGAAAATGATGATAAAGAAACTAAAGTATATCATGTTATGCTCCGAAAAATGTACAAGTAATTGAAAATTGTTCGATTTATAAAAACCCATCATCAAACACGATGAAATCAATTTACTTGATTAAATTAATGTAAACATTATTAATAGTGTGAGCAACAAAAATAAGTCGACGTCTATATAGTTATTGCAATCATTCAGATAGTTTGTAAAGGTCGTGGATTTCTAAATGTAATATAGAATCAAACTTAGTATACTCGTAGCATAGCTTTAGGGCCATCTCTGTCATAGAAGCGTAAGAAGCGTTAGCCCAAACTTTTTTGAAACCACATTGTTCATAACAGATGTTTGCATCAAGCAATTGGTATACCAGACATGCTCGATATTAAAGAGGTGGACAGAGTCCGTGAACTTCTGCAGAAAACTTACAAGGTTAAGAGCCGACCCGTTGAAAGAGCAGACATCGACGTCGGATCTCCTCTGTTGCTAACTCCTTACATAGAACAGAACAAGCTGAAGGAAGCTAGGGAGGCTGCAGCTGTGGACAATGAATACTTGTTACCTGGCAGCGACAGCTACTCAGGCTATTTAACGGTAGTGTTTATTTTTTTAAATATACAACTAAGTTGGCAAACAAGCATACTGCGCACCTGGTGGTAAGTGGTAACAATCACCTATAGGACATGTGGTTCCTGTGAGATTCGCAGCAAATCTGCAACCCCCACAAGAACCACTGTGTACGTTGCCAACCTTGACATAAGAAGTCATGGTGCCCAGTAACTTCACGGCCTTATCTTACCCTTTAAACTGGAATACGGCAATGCAAGCACTGCTGTTTTGCAGCAGAAATAGGTAAGACGGAGTTAGCCAAGTAAACGACCCTGATACGGAGTCTCCTTTCGGTAAACTAGTTGTCAAAATTATTCACAAAATATTTGAAAAGCTATAACAAAAAGTAAAAGTAAGTCAAACAAAGGTACAAGTAGACAATAAAAGTAATGTAATATCTTCAAAGTGCATATTTTTTATCTTATTGCCAAAATCTGAAGCAGCATGATAGTGTACTATGTATTAGCAGTAAGAGGTCGGTATTTAATTTTGTTACCTAGGCTTTTCAAATTAAGATTTTTCAATTTATAACAAGTCTGATATGCAATAGTAACTAATAATGACAACCATGTTTATAAAGAGATAAGTATTTCAACCAAATTCATAATGTTTTTGAGTGGTATCCCATAAACTCCATATCGTAAATTGTGCGATTTTAGTTCACCAGGTAAAAAAAGGGTTGAAGCCTAAGAAATTCTTAAATTACAATTCCCAGGTCGACAAAGCATACAACTCCAACCTCTGGCTCTGGTATTTCCCTGTGATGGACCAGCCTGTGGAAGACACTCCTTGGATGATTTGGCTCCAGGGTGGCCCTGGAGTGTCATCTTTGTACGGACTTTTCACTGAAATAGGACCGTATGCAATCACCAAGGACAACCAATTAGAAGGTATATAGTTCCTCCTAAATGTCAGAAATTCTTTAATCGTGTGTCAGTGTGGTATAGCATAAAACTCCCGGACGGAAAATATCTAGTAGGTCAGAAAAATAAAAATGATAGAGGAGCAACATTTTTAATAAAGAAGACACTGCAGTTGGTTTGAACATGAATGAATGAATATCTTTATTGTTTCTAAAATAATTTTTTTACAATAATTTAAAGGAGACAATTTACACAAAAGGCGACCTTATTGCCAAAGCGGCAATCTCTACCAGGCAACCTCTGCTAGAGGAAAGCTAACTTAAAACTTATTATGACGGATAAATAAACAATCATTATATTTTGTTATTTAATATTAAATCAATGACTATAAACTACATATACTACATACTAAATAATACTATTCATACACTACGTAAATTACATATACTTAAATAAAATACTAAAAACAGTAATGGAGAACACTAAGTTTCCAACTGCAAAAAATGACTTTTAATTGCTCGCGTAAATGAGTCATGCGAACGTGCACGCCTTACGGACTCCGGCAAGAAATTCCAGAGCCTAACAGCTCTGACCGTAAAAGATTTGTCATAGAAAATTGAGGAATGAGGTGGGAGAACTAGAGGTCGTTTGAGGAACGTAAGGTTCTATTTATTGTTGTGGAGTGGAGAACAAAACGGGATTTGAGGTAATTAGGAGCATGTGGATTGGTAAGCAAAGAATGGAGAAGGGAAAGGATGTGGCAGTCTCTTCGACGAGTTATTGGTAGCCATTGAAGTTTGGAGCGATAGTAAGATATATGATCGAATTTTCGTAGCCCAAAGATGAACCATATACATAGGTTCTGCAATCGCTCCAATTTGTTCAACATGTTTAAAATTCTTATATTTCTTTTTTCAGAAATACTGTATTCTTGGGGAAAAAATCACTCCCTACTTTTCATAGACAACCCTGTGGGCACTGGATACAGTTTCACGGATGACGACCAGGGCTATGCCACAAATCAAACGACCGTAAATATTTAAATAAATCGTAATTTTTCGTCGTCGTCATTTGTTTGATCCTTATTTGTGTATCTACAATTGTTTTATAATGCTGCTGTTTTTTAAAGATTGGAGCACACCTTTATGAAGGCCTTCAACAGTTCCTCACCATATTCCCGGAGCTGCGTAAGGCTCCGTTGACGATAGCCAGGGAAGCTTACGCTGGGAAGTGCATTCCTGCCCTAGGCATGCAAATTTTATGGCATAAGGATAATGGGGCACCCATCAATTTACACGTAAGGATGAAAACTTAATCGGTTGCTTTAATTCGAAAACATATATGTAGGTAAAGCTTTTTAGTCGAAAACATAAAAAGCTTTGAAACCTTATTTAAACTCATCAATATCCTATGTTTTACAGGGCCTAGCAATGGGCAACGGCTACACCGACCCGGCAGGGTTGATGAGCGTTAACAAAGTCATCCGAGAGATTGGTCTGGTGGACGATCGCACAGCTGACATGATTGAGAAATTGGAATTATCAATTGTCCAATGGATTAACATTAATGAATACATCAAACCTTACTTTGTAATATGACACTGCTTATTACTTCATCTATCTATTTAGTTAGCATGTCTTGTAACATTAAAATTTGATCAGATATAAGAGTAAAATTAGTTCATAGTATCATGAAGTGAATTTATCAGTATATCTTTGTTTTACAAACCTCTTTTCTCTCTAAAAAATATGCAGGTTTCTTAAAAGACCAACTTACATGAGTAGAATTTTAAAGCAAGTTTAGATTTTCTACATCCCTGGCATTATTTGTTCCTGTATTATATTTATGTTAGGTTTCCTTGTATTTAGACTGTTTCTATTGTATATTTTCAAAGAGAAAAATTACAACTTTTTATAGAAAGCCCTATCATTATTTTTAAAGCAACAGATTTTGTCCTTCTTTCAGTATTATAGTGACGTACTCGATTTGCTAATAGGGACAACAAACGTGTCCAACCTGTACAACTATCTCTCGGACGACCACTTCACTGATGAATTGGAATTGGGTGGCCCGTTCGTGGACTTTGTCCAGAGACCGGAGTTGCGACGCGCTCTGCATGTAGGCAACACAAACTTTTCCGACGGTGGCAAAGTATACGACAAACTGATGCCGGAGAACCTGGTCTCAGTCAAGCCGTGGCTCGAAGAACTACTGAACCACTACAAAGTTCTGGTTTATAAGTACGTATAAAATATATCTTATAAACATTGCTAATAATAGATCTACCTATTAAATTATACAAAGAAGAAACTGATAAAATCACGATTGTAATGACATTTAGTAAACTTTTCAGAGTTTACAAATAATGTATTGTTTTGCCTGTTAATTCTGTTTTATTCGCCGACTTCTGTGCGATCATACGTATATTGCATTTATTTATTTTATTTGTTTTTTCACAGTGGTCCTTTAGACCTCATTGTGCCGTACAAGCCGTTATTAAGCACGTATGAGTCCCTGTCATACACTGGAGCCTCCGAGTACAGGAGTGCAAAGCGAGAGCCTTGGTATCACGACGGAATTATCGCAGGGTGAGGAATTCTTTCTATGGTGAATGTTTTATTTTTGATATGACTAGCTTAGATTATTAACACACAACAAAGTTTAAATTTTTGTCAAACAAAAAATCAGTTATAGACGTTAAGTAATGTACAGAATAATTATGTATTTTATTTACTAAGAATTATTTTTTTAGAACTGTCCATACACCATATCTTACTGTATAATTATATTATCTGTGCTTATAGTAAATTAAATTAAATACAACATCTACGTTTATACTTCGTATACTATAGGTTTGTATTAATTTTATTTTATTTATTTATTTATTTTTACTCGAGAAACTTTGGCCCATAAATCAGTGGTTACCCGTGGTACTACCGTTGGTTCTACTGGTAGTACCTACTACGCGTAATTTTTTTTGCCTGTGGTACTAACACTAAGTTCTACTTACGTGTCTGGTAGTAGGTACTACGGGCAATTTATTTTACTGTAAAAAAAATTAATATCTATATATTTTAAAGAAACTAAAAAACGCCAAAACCATTTATACCTTACAAGCATATAGCATACATATATATAGTATAAATGCATCTCAAAGTTGTGATCGATATTAAGATGCAGTTTCGAGATTTAATGTAGGTATGAAACATCAATCGAAAACAGAAACAGAATCTTAGGATCGATCTCATTCATCCCTCCCGTGTCGAACGTAGAATTCGCCACGGTGAAGGAACGGTTCCGGCGCAAAACGAAGGCGCCGGGACCGGAGGGTGTCCCAAGCAGAGTTCTGGCCCTCGCCCTGGGACACCTTGAGGAGCGGTTCCGGATGGTGCTAGATTTAAGCATCGCCTCGGGCCGCTTCCCCAGTTGTTGGAAACCGGGCAGGCTCTGCCTGTTAAGAAGGAGAGCCGCCCCACGGATTCCCCGACTGGGTATCGGCCGGTGGTGCTACTCGACGAGGCCTGGAAGTTCCTGGAGAAAATCCTGGCTTCCCGCATCGTCGAGCACCTAGATGACCGGGGGCCGGACTTGGCTGACAACCAGTTCGGCTTCCGCACCGGCCGGTTCACGATGGACTCGGTGGCCCACCTCAAGGGGTGGACAAGAGCGGTAAGAGTGCATGGCATCAATGACACCATTATAAGATGAATAAATTGTGTGCTAGAAAGCAGAGTAATATCTGCTAGTATACTAGGCGATACAATGAGCGTCACGACCACCAGAGGATGCCCGCAGGGAGGAGTCCTCTCTCCAATATTTTGGTGCCTAGTGATAGACTCATTGATCGAAGAACTAAACAAAGGCCCACTGTACACAGTGGGCTATGCCGATGACATTGTCATCTTAGTTAACGGCAAAGTGCCAAGTGTGGTAGCCAGCCTGATGCAGGAGGCGCTACTAAAGGTTGAACACTGGTGCAAAGGTACACATCTTAGCATCAACCCGAATAAAACAGTGATCATACCGTTCACGAAGAAAAAAAAGCTCAACAACATAAAATGCGTAAAACTTTATGGCATTGTGATAAAATGGTCCACAAAGGTTAAATATCTAGGGGTCACTCTAGATAAAGAACTAACGTGAAAGGAACACGTTGAGCTCACTATTGAAAAGTCCATTAGGACTTTCAATATGTGTCGATACGCTTTTGGTAAATGCTGGGTAATCCTGGGTAATCCTTTTGGTAAATACTGCCGGTCATAACTTATGGTAGTAACGTCTGGTGGCCAAGAACTAATCTGGTCACATGCAGGGAACTATTAATTAGATTCCAGAGACTGGTCTGCATGGCCATAACAGGGGCTTTCAAAACTACTCCCTCAGCAGCCCTGGAAAGATTCCTAAGTCTCGCATTACACATGCATTATGCTATACAAAGCATAAACAACTGCATTATGCTATACAAAGAGAGGCCACGAGAGCACTCTACAGGGTAAGAACTCTGGGACTGTGGAACGCAGACAGGCCACTCACCAAACACTATTTTCAAGGGAAATTCATAACCTACCATCTCAAAAACAAGTACAGCTACCAGCCTCTGCAATGCAGGATTTAAAATGGTGGGTTGTGGCTTTGGAGACTTCTCAAGTGGAAAGCAAACTATTTCCGAAATCGTCTCAGTTGTTTCTGACAACGGACGCATCAGATTACGGATGTGGAGCACAACTGGACGACCTGACAACATCAGACGGATGGAAACCCAACCAGAGGCACTGGCACTGCAACAGGAAAGAATTATTCGCAATCCTAGCTGCAGTAAAGCATTTCATGTACAGGCTGAGAGGTCGTCATGTGACAGTGCAATCGGACAATCTCACAGTCGTGTCGTATATTCAGAAAGAAGGGGGAAACGATCCATTCCCCTACTCGAACTAACCTACCAACTACTGACGTTGTTAGACAAATGGAATATATCAATTTTTGCAGAATACATCCCAGGGAAATTCAACGATATCGTGGACAGACTATCTCGAGGGAAATGTCCATCTGAGTGGCACCTTCTGCAACCTGCTGTAAACAAAATTTTCCGCAGACTTGGTACTCCTCAAATCGACCTGTTTGCCAGCAGACAAACGAGGGTAGTAGAAGATTACGTGACGAGGGACAGCTCAGATCTGTCAGCCCAATTCTGCAATGCCTTCAACAGGCGGTGGCGGTTTCAGTTGGCATGGATATTTCCTCCGCCGAGTCTCATTCCACGCATCCTGCATCACCTGAACTCTGCAGAGGGCGTGTTTTTGTTGGTGGCTCCGATGTGGAACAGAGCATTTTGGTTGCCAGCTCTACGTCGTCAAGCAATCTGCAAACCGATGAAAATACAACAGCTGGACCAAGTACTGATAGACCAAACGACCGGCCTACCACCTCCTCGAGTGCAAGACATGGAACTTTATGTTTGGAAAATTGGGGCTGGGATGATGTTACCAAGGATTGGTCCGACGCCGAAAAATCCTTGCTCACATTTAGTTGGCTAAAGTCTACTTTAAAGACGTACCGACCTGCGTGGCATCGTTGGATCAAGTGGTGTCATACACATAAGTTTGACTTTAAACACCCACACGCAGTTAGTTTATCAAAATTTCTGGCGTATTTATTTCTTGTGGAAAAATTAGCTTATCCTACTATCTTGTTGCATAAATCAGTAATCTTAACTTTTGGACGAGTGATTAACAATGAAAATTTAAATGCCAATTTCCTCGTAGAACATATATTGAAGGCAATCGCACTTCAAAAACCTAAAATTATAAAAGCCCCAATTTTGGGATCCTAGTAATTTAGTTGAATGGTTAAGGGTGAACCCACCAAATAATGAATCCTTATTTGAAGCCTCGCGCCGTTTAGCATGTATTCTTCTCTTAGCATCAGGTAGGCGTATACATGATCTTACACCGTTAAAAGTGTCCTCTGAATACTATGCTGATAACGGTGATTACTGTATTTTACAGCCATCTTTTGGATCAAAGACTGACACGAGTTCATATAGACAGTCTGGTTGGAAATTATTAAAGCATGATAATTCAAACTTATGCCCAATTCACTGGCTTCGGAAAGTTTTATATTTAGGTGCCGATAGACGTACTGATGAGTGTGACAATGCATTATTTGTTTCAATACGAGGCGAAAATAAGAGTGCTTCTCGAACTATTATTGCTAACTGGGTAAAATCAGTTTTCAAAGATGCAGGTATATCTGCTTCACCGGGTAGTGTACGTTCAGCAGTAGCGTCTTTAAATTGGTATGAAAATTTTCCAATAGAAGATATCCTCTCTCGAGGAAACTGGCGAAGACAAAAAACCTTTGCTAAGTATTATCAAAAACAAATAATTGGTAAATCAGGGCCATCTGAATTTAATCTATCAACTAATTTTGAGCCAGTGTAGAAATTTTAAATATTATCTGTGTAAGAAATCATGTAGATTGATGATTATTATGAGGTATATAGCAACATGATGATTAATCATAAATTGTTTTGGCTAAAATATTTATATTTCTCAATTCAGAGAATTTTTATAGATTCTTATTATAATGAATATACACGGTTATTTTTTTATCACCCTGGTTATTTTAAGGGTGGCTTCAGGACACGGTAGAAGAATTATTTAACCATTAATAATAAAATTTACTCACCTGTTTAATTAGATATTTATTATCTAAAATATCCAAAAAATACTGCACTGGTATGGGCACTGAGTGAAGTTGTAGGCAAAACATTGAATGAACGCGAACTGGCAACAACGTCGCCGATTCAAAGTCATCACTGAGTTGATCACAATTTCACCTTCCTACTTTACGGGCTTACTTAGGACCGGCAAAACAAAGTTTTTAAAGAAAACAAACAGTACTAGGTAGGTATTACGGTTATGGTAGGTTGTTTTGGCGTAGTTAAAAAATTGGAATCAACTTTAAATACTTACCTACCTAGGAAACAATTTAAATCAACTTTAGTTCTAATAACAAAAGAGTTCTAAATTTAAAGGAAGTCCTCTAACTCATACACAGTCGTGCGCGTTTAAAACTATACATGACCACAACAACATATCACTTTGGTTAGTGTTTAACGTCTCGAAATGCAGTTTTCGCTTCCAAGTCTTACGTTTGTGGGTTCACTTTCTTACACCAAACACTTAATTTCACTTCACAAGTAAAAGTCTACGGTCTACCGGAGTAAGGTCTGTGTATTCGCGAGATGTGTTAACTTGAAACTGAAATTCCGAATGCGCCCGATTGCCGCGCGTCAGGCGCGATACGTTCACACGCGCCGGGGTCGAAGGCGAACTAAAGCCGGCCGGCTCGTGCCGACAAGCGACAGCAAACAACAAAACGCCGCCGCCGGCGCTCGGCGCCGGCGCCGGCTGTCTCTGTCTTTCACTATTGTAGTGTCTAGTGCAATAATAACTCTTATTTCAAACGAGTTGTAGATTGATCTTGCTTGAATTAATAATGCGACGTTGCCGCATTTTCCTAAGCCCGTAGTAGTAAATGCTTTATTCATTCATAATCTTACCTTATCTTGTAGTAAACAAGAACAATGTCTGTAATTTAATATTATTGGCAGATAAAATTTAAAAAATATAACCACATGTTTTTTTTATTGATATGAGTCGTCTAGCGTCTACCGAGCTGACTCTAAAATTTTCCAGTATGATAAAAAAATAACCGTGTATATAAACTTAATAATTATTGTTCGATATAATAAATGTGGTTCTTGTAACAGACAAACATTCTTTAAATTACTTTTTATCACATAGCGTCGTTGCGTGGTCACCAGGAGATATAAACACATCTCTCACAGATGCCGTGCATCGTCACATGCCGAATAATAGTACAAGTTTTACAAAATAATAAAACTTGTATTATTTAGCAGAGACGATGCACAGCATCCCATTAAGGCCTCCTGGTGAGAAACTTTTATGATTCAAATTGAACGATTCAACCGCATGCGGTCACCGGAGACCACGTGACACTTTACTTAATGGCCGGTACACACATTGTTTAGTGTTTAGTGCGAGTGGCTTGTTTAGTGTTAAGTGTTTAGTAAAAAACACGTTCGGACAGCTTCTGTTTAGTGTTAAGTGTTTAGTGTTAAGTGTTTAGTGTTTAGCGAATAGGAACGTGTTCTATTTTTTCTGCGAGTCGCCCCTCCCGCTCTCCCGCCTTCACCCCTCACTTAACACTAAACACTCACTAAACACGTCTGGACAGATCTGTTTAGTGTTTAGTCCATATAATGAACAAATAAACTAAACACCGTTTACTAAACAGTGTATGGACAGCACCTACTAATCACTTAACACTAAACAGTCTACTAAACACTAAACACTAAGCACTTAACTAAACAAAGTGTATACCGGCCATAACGCTGATTGACCGATACCGAACCGGAAGGTGTTGAATTTGACCGGAAATGACAAGGGAAGTATGACGCACTCTCACAGATGCTGTGCATCGTCTCTGCTAAATAATACAAGTTTTATTGTTTTGTAAAACTTGTACTATTATGGGGATATGGTCCTACATTTACGGTTCAAGCTTGCAGACTTTATAATTTTATTTCTCAGGTACGTAAAGCAAGGCGGCAACTTGCTGGAAGTGATGGTTCGCGGCGCGGGCCGCATGGTACCCACGGAAAAGCCGGCGCCGGCGCTGGCGCTCATCTCGGCGTTCGTGCGGGACATCCCCCTGGACAAGGACACGGCCTCGCTGGTGCCGCCGCAAAACGCCACGCTGCGGCTGCGCAGCCGTCGTTTGCCACAAGACTAACCCTCGCTTCAACATTCCTCCTGCCTATACAACACCATAGCCTTTAAAGACTAACCCTCGCTTCAACATTCCTCCTGCCTATACAACACCATAGCCTTTAAAATGTTCCTCCTCGCTTAACCAAACGAAGTACAGAATTATTTCTTTTAAAATTAAATTACGTCTAATACTACTGCCTTAAGATTTTATACCCACGCACACACACACACGCAAACACACAACCACACACACACATAAACACATCCACACATACATATACACGCTATACTCCATTTAAAAACTGAAAATTAATTGTATAGTATTTGTCTTTTTTTTACTTGTTATGTATATGCCTTTTGTTTGTAGCTTTTTTTTACTTTTTGAATGTATACGTAGTACGTTTATCAGACACCGAACGTAAGAAATTAAATTAATGGCAACAGTTGCTGGTAGCTGCGTTACAATTAGCGTTGCCAGACGTCCCGTATTTCCCGGGACGTCCCGTATTTTAGGCATAGTTTGAAATATCCCGGCGGGACCGACTCTGTCCCGTGTTTGAACCGTACTCCATTTTTATTATGAAATCAATCGATTATTGTTTTGAGACAGGTCACTAATTTATGAAATAAATGTACCCCTATTTGAATAAAAAGCGAGTTGATGTCCGTTTTTAATTACTTTTTAACAAATAAAAATTCTTAAAACTGATTCGATCTTTGGAATTTAAGAATTTGGCTGGAAAAAAATCTGGCAATCCTAGTTACAAGCCATGCTTAGTGCAGTAACCGATATTAACACAAAATGTAAGAATGTAAAGGAAATAAAATTATAATTATTATATTATGTTAATTATGTAACCTAAAGTCTTGTATGACTTTATAAAACACAAAGTAGGTAACCTATTTGGAGAAAAAGAGCAAAAAGAAAGTTCTCGTGCATTAAAAGTGGTGATTTTATTGCTTGACTATGCGAGCGCAATCTTTGGGTGCGAGTTGTGAACCGCGCTAGACATTTTCGAGAAGGACTTCAGGGGGGTTCTATCGGGATTGCTTATGTTCACGGCGCAAACGCCATTGGCGCAGTCGCTTATCGTTTAAAATTTGTCAATTTTAAGCGATAAGCGACTTTACAAGAAAAATTAATTTTGTATTTATGGCTTTGATGTTTCAGTGTTTTTGAAGTCGGTTTTTATTTTTTCTCTCTATGATTGCAAAATTGACTTGGAAACGGATCAATCAGTGACTGCCTAATAATCTAACCAACATGCGATATTGTCAAAATATCATTGCCTTACAATATAACAATTGACCCCATGAAATTAATAACACTATAAACAGAGCGTTATATTGTAAGAAATGGAGCCGATTGAGAATATATCGTGCAATTATATTTTCACTAGTTAAATTATTATACAGTGTGTTTCTGCATTAAGTACACATACGACTCAGGGGGCAAAAGGGGGTCATTTTAGTGATAAAAAATAGAAAAAAAATCCCATTTTTTATTTTTTTAGGGGCCATTTAATTTTTTTTACCCTCTGTTGCAAACCTGACGTGCTACCGTTGTAACTCTTGAATTAATAGACAAATATCAATGAAATTAACGCCAACGTGATCCTTAAAGATCAATAGCGCTGTCAAATTATTATCACACACAATTACAGAGAATTAAGGGAGAAAAAAGCGTAAATCTTTTTGTCTTTTTTTAATCCAATTTAGATACAAAAATTATACCGAAATTGGATTTAATTAAAAAAACAAAAAATTAACCCTTTTCTCTCCCTTAATCATCATCATCATCATCATCATCACAGCTCATATACGTCCCCACCGTGGGGCACGAGCCTACCCTAACTATTTAGGGCGATTAGGCCTTAGTCAACCCACGCTGGCCCAGTGCGGATTGGTTGACTTCACATACACCTTTGAATTACTTCGCAGGTGTATGCAGGTTTCCCCACGATGTTTTCCTTAACCGTAGGAGCGTCAGATAAATGTACTATCGCACGCAGTTCCGCCTGATCACCGCTACGCTCATTTTCGTTTGCACTAGCGCTCTCTAGCTCCACCCCGTCGACCTCGAATAGACATGGAATAATAAAATAAAAGATTCTTCTTCGGCCTGCCGCCGATCCGCCGAGGAACCCCCCAACGCCGATTAGAGAGAGAAAGAGTATTTCTTTTCTAATAGGGGGCGTAGCCCGGCGCTTCCGCACGATTCAAGCGAATAAATTTTTAAATGGTCAGGCGGAAGTGCTCGCGATAGTACATATGAAATTCGTGAAACGGAAAACACATTGGTACCTAGGTACATGGCAGGATCGATCGCGGGCTTCCCGATTCTACCCGGGGCACAGTCCAGTGCCGAGGCCACAGCGCCACCGACTACTTTAATCCTATGTTATTAATTGTGTGTGATACCTAATAATTCTAATAATTCAAATTTGTGTTTTGACAGCACTATTGATTTTTAAGGATCACGTTAGGGTTTATTTCATTGATATTTGTCTATTCATTCAAGAGTTATAACGGTTTATGCACGTCAAGTTCGCAACGGAGGGTAAAAAAATAAATTACTACATAAAAAACCAAAAAGAGGGATTCTTTTTCAATTTTTTATTACTAAAATGGTTCCTTTTGCCCCCTGCCATTTGATGCAGAAACACACTGTATAACGGCTTTTGTATACCTGCAACATACTTGTATGTACAGATGGTGGCGACAGAGGAATTTTCTCAATCCTTTGTTTCATTTTTTTTGTTTCATTACTAAAGTTGACAAACAAGCAAACTGCCCACCTGATGGTAAGTGGTAATAGTCACCTATCCCACATGTGGCTCTTGTGAGATTCGCAGTAAAACTGCATCCCCCACGAGAATCACAGTGTACGTTGCCAACTTGTGCCATCAGATGTAAAGTCACGGTACCCAGTAATTTCACTGCCATATCATACCCTTCAAACCGGAACACAGCAAAGTTTTGATTTTCCCAACAATTTCGAAACTGGACCGAGTCTCGATTTTTTAGTCCCGCCCGGCACTCGAAAATGTTCCAAGACTGAAAGACTTAGTAAACACACCCATTTCAGTCTCGAACTATTGGCGCCAACCTTACAAAACAATATACTATATGTACAAAATTCACCAGACAGCTCCGACAAATTGAGTGTTATTTTGGAAATAGGTCTATCAATAATCCCTATCCCTAACAAATTTATATGAAATTTTCTCAAAAATGATTTCATTGGTCCTTGATTTCTGTTCTATTCGGTACGTAATATATGCTGTATATCATCGGGTTTTCCACATTCAGTGCTGAGTGCTGGCGAATTTTGTGTATAAACATTATTATTTCTGTCTTTCTAAGCTTTAAAGGCATTTGGAATTAGATTCGATGAGATTGTGATGTCATTGATTTGAAAGATGGGATTCGCATACCTTACTTATAAGGCCATCCTAAAGGCGAGCGCCCCCTGTTTCCCGGTACAAAACCTCAAGTTTCATTCAAGTAATAATTAATGGTGTTATTTTGTACATAATTATAACAGGGAAACTCTTGGCTCTCATCTCACCTAATGGTAAGCGATGATAAGGCCAAAGATGGAGGCAAAATAAAATTCACCTTTTCCTCATCAATTGAGGAACTCGCAAGACAACAATGTTGAGTTTCAATTTACAGATGGTGAATCATTACAATGAATGATTTGCAAATAAAGATTTAGTTTCAATACCTCACCAATATGAGAGATAATAGTCAGAAGGCTTTTAATAGCACATACATTGTTACCCTAGGGGTGAAAGTAATTTATTTACTCCCGAGACGTCCGAGCGTAGCGAGGGCACCAATAGTTATTCGAGGGACTAAATAAGTCTTTAACTCGAGATAAACATTGTACTTTTCATTACGAATACAAGGAAATTAAATAAAAACATAAATTAACTAAAGAAAAATTTGTGTCTTTTATTTTACACTAGCTGTGTCGGCGAACTACGTTTCGTCATAATAAAAAATAGTTTACGACCTTCTCAGACCTACCGAACATAGGTACACAAAAAAAATCATAAAGATCGGTCTAGCCGTTTCGGAGGAGTTTGGTTACAAACACTGTGACACGAGAATTTTATATATTAGATAAATCAACAACTTCTGCTTTAGCCTCTTCTCTAATGAAATCAGCCGTTTAATCCATATCTAAATCAGTTGAACTCCCGTCCTATTACAAAACATGGTCTAAACTTAGTCCAACATGGTCCAGGACTAAGCTGACGCTGTCTCTATTTATGTGCATAAACACAGGTGAAAGCGCACTAGGCTTAAACCAAGACTGGACTGGACTGAAATAGCCTGGACTAAACGTTAGTCTTGGTTTAAGCCAAGACTAACGTTTAGTCCAGGTTTTTTAATAAGACCGATTATGTTAATACAAATCTCTGCTATACGGAAGTATAAACAAAACTTTACAACTCGAAAAAACAAATGATGAACGGATTGCCGCTTTCCTGCCTATTTGTTTTTTTTTCTTCTGTGGCCGGCCAGCCATATTCATCATTGAAAAAATGGTAAATAGGTATTTTGCCTAAATCTGTTATTTTTGAAGAAATAGTTCAAAGTAAATTATAATAAAGTCATTTAAAAAATATGTTCTTAAATAAATACAAACTTTATATTATTTCAATTTTACATCGCGCTGTAATTGAATGGCTTTATAGAAAGTTGGAACATGGTTCAATAGTAATGTCAAAATAGAACTAGATTTTTTTTAATAATTTGACAGCTGTCAGTTGAAATCAATTCTCCCTAGGGCTGAAAATTGCCGGGTTGAAAATAACTGCTGTATTACTTTCAACCCGGTCCTCAGGCAACTTCAGACCTACTTTCCGAGTATGTGTAATGAAAAAAAGCTTTTTAGTTTGCGTTACAAAATTACTTCATATTGTTTAAAGCTTCCAAAATATATTAGCCATAAGCAATATATTTTCTAAGTTTTGACAGTATTCTGCAATTTTTATATAGTTTCGATGCTTTCAACAATAGGTACTTTATTTTTTTTAAATTAATATACCGCATACAAACTGTAACCAACCCGCACTGGGCCAACGTGGTTGACTAAGGCCTAATCGCCCTAGTTTAGCGTAGGCTCGAGCCCCTCGATGGGGACGTATATGAGCTGTTAAAGGTGATGAAAATTTTTATTGAAAATGATGAAACAAACTGCAATCTTATATGCACATTCGTTATCTATTGTAAACGAGCGGGGGCGCGTTCAGAGCTTTCGCACTACATAGTTACAATATTTCGCTCTATCTATTGTGTGTGTGTACTCGTACAATACTCGTACATAAAGCATTAGCTTTGGGCAAACACCCGAACCATTCAAGTACTTCATACTGTAAAAGCAAGTTTCAACCGAACAACCTTCGAATTTGATGGTTAAAGACTCTCTTACGTTTATTACTGAAAATGATTGGATGATTTCGGACACAATTTTTACATCTGCTATAAAAAGAGAGAAATAAAAAATCATGCGAAAGAGAGAGACAAAAATTATTGTTGCAGTGTGTTCAACATCTAAGAGCGAGTTAAATAACAACCCAATAACTACACTCCAAGGTACTGAACGCGCTCCTGCGTGATGCAGTTATAGGATAGGTTAGATTACAGCGACCCCAGAGAGTGCGTTCGGTGAATTGCCTTTCCGAACCCGAAACTAACTCCACCGGTGGCGGAGAGGTTCCGGAGGGTAGTTTAGCCAGGTAAGGGGACATCGATGGTAAAGTCTGGTGTATCCGAGTCCTAAGGTATATCCAAGTGGACGGCCTAGTTAGCTTAGCCTCTTGTTGAATCCGTAACAAAGTTTCCCCGCCTCAAAAAGAAAGGTTACAGCTGCTGAGGCACAGCGGGACAAAGCGGGGCCGAGCACTTCGCATTTTGCTTTTGAGTCGCTAAATTAAGCACATTTTATTGCCTAGATAAAAGGATGAAAGTCATCGTCATAATTTTTTACTCCAAACCATGCTATCAACCTAAGCCCTAGAGACAAACGTATCCATATATTATCTGATAAATTTTCAGTTCGTATCAACTTTATCGGCATAATACGTACTTACAGGATGTTTTTTTTCTGAAAATCTCAAATATTTACTACAAAAAAAAAATCACTATTGCTATGTTTTATGTAGGTACACCTACATAAAACATACTCCTCGCCTGCTACACATATAATATGTCGCAGCCAATCGTAAAACACGCCTTATTTACAAGTAGGCGCGCCCCGTATTGAAAAATTTCGCTGTACTGTAATGCGGCTACCTTCCACTACCCCTTTTTCGAAAGTTATAAAATTATGTTGTACTAATTATTAGTTGCTTTATTTTACTGTACATGGCTTACACATAACATTATAGATAAATTGGTACCAAAGTGGCCTGTTAAATCCTAACAGAAGTCCAGTTTACATTCTACCTACAATGTATAAGTGATGATAAAATTGAACGGGTAGGTTGAAGATGACTTATTAGATTCGTCACTAAACCATTCTCTAGTTGCTTTTACATAGATTAGCTGCAAATATTATTTCGACGAGACAGCGGAGGCTGACTTAAAAGGGCACAGTACCTACTACTAGCGCCGCCATTCGTTTTTTAATTAATTATGATAAATTAAAGACGTTTCTACAAAAAATAGATCAGTCAAGTACTCTACAGATATTTACTGAGATATACTACAGATATTTCAGATTTTTTGAGCTATTCAGGCATAGATTAAATGTATAGGAATAATCATAATCCGAATTATTGCTCAAAGTGGCCACTTTTAGCAATAATTTGGATTAAGACATCTAAATTACCATACCGATAGAACAATTTATTTAATTACCTACAAATTGGCAGGTTTAAATAATAATTGTTACGACAATGTAAACAGTTCAAAGTCTTTGTGATCATCTGTTATGCCGGCGACCAAACCAAGGAAAGGTTGCTAACATATCTTGCAGGAAGACCCGGGTACAATCGCAGACAAAGTTTTCAAGTTTTTAGGGTTCCGTACCTCGAAAGAAAAAAACGGAACCCACTTTGTTGTCCGTCCGTCCGTAAGTCTGTCAGTCTGTCGAGACCCTTTTTCTCATGAACGCGTGGAGGTATCAAGCTGAAATTTATATCAAATACTCAGGTCTACTGTCCCTTGGAGCTGTAAAAAAAATGAAACTTCTAAGCCAACGCAATCAAGAGATATAGCTGTTTATGCCGCAAATTTTCGAAACTCGCAAGGGAATCAAAACCTACAGGGTACTTCCCGTGAACTCGGAATCTTGAAATTTGGTACGAAGTAACGTCTTATAGCACAGATAAAGGAAAAATTGCGAAAACCGTAAATTTTTAGTTACATCATATAGGTAATAAAAATATTTTTAATAATTTTAAACATACTACCTCTTTCCTCATGAACGCGTAGAGGTATTAAATTGAAATTTATATCAAATACTCAGGTCTATAATAACTTGAAGCTGTAATAAAATCAAACTTCTATGTCAACGCAATAAAAAGAAACAGCAATTTTAGCCGCATATTTTCAAACTCGCAACTGTTACCAAGGGAATCAAAACCTAAATCGTCTTATTACAAAACATGGACTAAAGTTAGTCCTGGTTTAAACCAGGACTTACTTTAGCCCACGTTTTGTAATAAATTGTGCACGAGTCGCGATTGAGCAGTTCTTCACCGGCCCACATTTCGATCGTTCATGCGTTATCTACGTTTGGTAGTAAATCAATGGTCGTGATGGGTAAACTTTTACTTATATTATACCTACAGGTTTGTACAGAACCCTCGGTGCGCGAGTCAGACTCGCACTTGGCCGGTTTTTTTAAATTATCTTGTTTGGGCTCGAGAGCACTTCGTACGGTTTTTAGTATATATATGAGAGATTTTCAAAGAAAATGAGTTTTCTTTAAAAGTCATTCCCTAGAAATTAATTTTTGGTTTCACAGTACTGTACCTCAATCAACGAATGTATTACAAAAAATCTAGTGTTATTAAAATTTATTTGTCGTACTAAAGATCCCAAGATATACAGCATGTATATAACTTCAAATCCGAGACAAAAGTATAGAAGAGCGATATCAGTACATATCTTATTGTTTGTTGCCACTCTTGATCAGAAGGACTTCAAGATGTTAAAAATACTTTGTTACATAATAGTGTTACTGTGAGTATTTTTGTTTTCTTAAAAAATATTTATCTCAAGTTACCGTTATACCGTAAGTATACCTGAAGTTATTTCAAACGATTAGAGAAAAGGTAAACGATTTCGTTACCACTTCCTAATTAATAGGAATAATCTTCTACACTGTAACCAATTTGGTTTTAGAAGATGTCGCTCAACAATCAATGCTGGTGTTGAGTTAATACAACATATATTTGAAGCCTGGGAAGACTCACACGATGCGTTAGGCATTTTTTGTGATTTGTCCAAGGCATTTGATTGTGTTTATTACGAAACCTTGATTAGAAAATTACACCACTATGGGTTTCGTGATACTGCACTGGTTCTTCTAACCTCTTATCTAGGTGGGAGGATTCAGAAAGTAGACGTCAATGGAAAAAGGTCTCAAGGTTCCGCATTTAAAATGGGAGTTCCGCAGGGTTCGATTCTTGGTCCTTTTCTATTTCTTGTATATGTCAATGACCTCCTTGATTTTGTACAGGATAACCATGAGGTGGTATTATTTCCAGATGATACCTACTTCACTTTTATTTAAAATTTAAAGAGGAGTGCAAATTAATGACGAAGTAAATAATCCTATCTCAAGAATTGTTCATTTGTTTAATGTGAACAACCTGTCAGTTAATGAAGGGAAAACAAAATGTATAAAATTTGTTTTACCTAATGTCAAAGAGGTTCAAACTACTGTAAAAATAAAGGGTAAACCCTGTATGGGTTTAAAAAGACTTATACCGAAGCCCGCGTCTAAGCATTCAGACCATTAAATAAAGCAATATAACGAAAAATCAATGATGTGAAACAAATTAATTTTTAGGCTTAAAAAAACAACGACAATAAATACTACGCAATGTAACGCGTGCCCGCATCTGGCTTGCGCGTCCGGATATCGCGTCGGTGTTAATGAGTCAGTGTAAGAACGTGTAAAGCGTGAAAGAGATTCCTTTTCAGTCATAAATTTTGTTAAGAAATACTGACTTTTTTTGTAGATGATTCTTTGGATGAAAATTATCAAAATACATTTCGAACAGTTTTGGATAAAAATCTCGAAAAAAATTGTAACTTTAACCTTGAATATATCGGCAAATATTAGTTTTACAACCATGGTCTAGAAGACAAAAACTATAGTGATGATGGGAGCAATACGTGGGTTTCGACATAGGTACCGGTCTTTTTGCACCCTGTAGACCTTGTGGACACCACAGTATTCCTTGGGATCACACTTGATTCTAAGCTGCAATGGGGCCCACATATCGATAAATTGTCAAAGAGACAGTTCTGCAGCTCACGCTGTATGGAAAATACGTCAATTGACTGATGTTGATACAGCAAGACTTGTATACTTTTCTTACTTTCATAGTGTGATCTCGTATGGTATTTTGTTGTGGGGAAATGCTGCCGACATTCAGATCGTTTTTGTACTGCAGAAATGGACTATTTGAGCAATCTATAACCTTAAAATGAGAGATTCTTTGCATGAAAAGTTCAAAGAAATTGGTATTATGACAGTAGCGTCGCAATGTATTTATGAGAATCTAATATATCTTCGTAAGAGTATTTATTTGTTTTGTAAAAATAGTGATATTCATTCAGTTAATACTAGACAAAAGAATATGTTAGCTTTACCAAATACCAGACTCCAATAAATTAATAATTCTTTTAGAGGCCTGTGTAGGTATAGTATACGTCTCTACAATAAAATCCCAAGTTGTATACAAGAACTTAGCTTAAACAAATTTAAAGTTGCAAACCAAGATGTACTTATTAAAAAGCATATTATAAAGTGACTGATTACATGACGGACAAAAAAGCTTAGGTTTGAACTCCTATTTCTAATATTTAGGTGTTTCAAAGAAACGTTCAGCGATAGCAATTTATAAGTAATCACGCACTTCTCTCAGATATAGATTTAAAGAGATTGGTATTATATTATTTATGATTATTTGGATAATAAAACTATTTGAATATGAGGTCAACTCTACACTTTCCTTTGATTGATTTGTTAATAAAGTCTTTATAATGTGACCTGACACATATAATCTTGTAATGAAAGTTGAGCTCAAACTTTTACTTTGAGGTCAGCTTCCACGAACTACGTTTCGCTTTTATATTGCTCAAAAAAATCAACACTCAAAAAAACCTTATCACTTAGGGGTATAAAAATAGCCTACGACCTATTCTCAGACCATTTCTCAGACCAATTTCATAAAAATCGGTCAAGCCATTTCAAGATAGTTTTTTATCTTAGATGTCGATATGGGTAGATTTCGGCTTAATAGGGTATTGACCAAATGAATGAATGAATTAACAATTTATTGATATAAACATTTTTAAAAATATACAAAAAGATAAATTTCATTGGAGAAACAAACGGCGGCCTTTTTGCCAAAGCAGCAATCTCTACCAGGCAACCGATAGGTAAAGGAAAGTTTAAATAGAGAATGTTGACGGGTAAAATATTATAGAAACCTATTTACGTATTTAAATATTTAACTTAAATACATATTTTGATAATAAAATACATAGATAAACTACACATATTACACATATCCAATAAATACACTACATAAATACATAAACTATTATGGTGTTGGAGATATTTCCTTAAGTGTCCACCTGCAGGAAATGCTTTTTTATTGCACGCCTGAATACATCGTGCGATAGTACACGTCTGATGGCTTCGGGTACGGAGTTCCACAGTTTGATGGACTTTACCGTAAATGACTTGTCTTAAAATATGGAGGAATGGGGAGGGAGGACAAGTGACAAGTCATTTGACGAACGTAGAGTTCGGGTTAGGATTGAGGAGTTGAGGACAAAGCGTGATTTAAGGTGGGTGAGGATAGAATGAAGAAGGGAAAGGATATGGCAGTCTCTCCGACGGCGTATTTATAGCCATTGGAGTTTAGATCGATAAAATGAAATATCATAAGGTCATATTTACGTAACCCGTAAATACGAGTAAACCTTATACACAGGTTCTGTAGTCGCTCTAGTTTATTAAGAAGAGAAGACAAACACACTGTACATATAGTTTTCAGAATGCTTCCCCTAAATAGGATGTTGGTATGTAGTTATTAACAGCAAATAAAGACTATTTTGGCTTAACAAACTTCCAAAAGAGGTTAATAAGTTAAAGATTTCGTCAGGGCTGGTAAGAGCTCTAGGCGTCAACACGGTATGTTGGAAAAGATGGGTTCAAATCCCGCCTGAGACGAAATTTTTTCTTAATTCATTTGTTCAAAAATTAACATTCATATTTTTTATTTACCTTTATTATTACTTTCCTTATCTGTATTCAAATTTGGCTGGAGATCCGAAAGTGACCCTGTATATCTTGAAGTGAGGGAAATTCCTACTCATGTTCGTACTCGTACTGGGAACCTTCCCCAAAGCTAATCTAGCTAACTTATTTCCCTAGTTAAATGTGATGTAAGATATTTCTATAAAAAAAACACAAATCACAGTGTAACTAGGTATGCGGTAAGGCTCAAGATGGTAAAGTTAATGAGGGCAAATGCTGAGTATGCGTATTTAACATAGGTATTTAAAGTATATGTTTTTTAAGTGCTATAAAACTTATATGGTCGACAGATGCTTGTACCAAACCATCGCATCACAGAGTTTAAGAACGGATACCTACCGCGAGATCCTCAAGAAAGCCTACAGGTCGAGCAGCGAAGAGCGCTCTTACGTTGTAAGAGAAGATGTCGACGTCGGATCTCCGCTGCTGCTGACTCCTTACATAGAACAGAACAAGCTGAAGGAAGCCAGGGAGGCTGCAGTCGTGGATCCTGAATATTTGCTTCCGGGCTGCAAAGACAACTGCATAGATAGTTACTCAGGCTTTCTTACGGTACTCTAATGGTTATTTTATATTATTTTTAATATCTACGGCTGTTGAATTCCATACAGACATGTTTTGTTAGATAATTCAGATTCTTTCATGTATTGCAGGAAATTCTGTTAAGCGATCTTTTTGTGGTTAATTTGACATACAGTTCTCACAGAGTTTTATATGTATAGAACTTCGCATTTTCATTAAAAATAGGGCTGGTAAGAATTCGGTGACCGAGAGGTCTAGGCGTCAACACGGCTGCCGTGGAGGCCTGCGTGCACGGTTGGCCCCGTGCACGCCGCCGTAAGGCCCTCCGTCTGGGGATTGCCCTGGTGTTCTCGGGCAATCCCCCCTTGGCGATAGCCTGACCAGGTGGTCAGGCTTGCCCGGGCGCGTGGGTAGTGGAGTCGCAGTGTGGACCTTACCATGCGCGCCCACAAGGGCAGGGAGAACACCGGGGGGTTTTAGTGGGTCGGCCTGGAACTTCGCCGGGCCAGCCCCACACACGCCTGCCGTCTAGCCAACGGCGGGTACGGTGCGCTTACGCATTTCCCCCCGAAAAAAAAAAAAAAAAAAAAAAAAAGAAGGCGTCAACACGGTATATTGGAAACGTGGATTCAATGAAATCCCGCCCAATATGTTTTTTTTTGATTTTATTCATTTCTCACAGAATTACTTTTTAACCCATTGAAAAGTATTCATCTCTACCGAGGTAAGTTTTTATCCATTCTTTAATTGCTACAGATTTGAAATCAAGGTATGTAATTTATTTTAGGATTTCTTTCTTTCTCACATCAAGCACGCTCTAGGCCTTTTTTATCTCATCGCACGGTCTACTCGTCAGTGGCGATCGAGATTCAAAATGTAAGTGAGATGGTCCTAAATGAATAGGTACATCATTAAATCAGGTTTTCAATTACTCGTTTTCTACGATATATTCAAAGTGCTACAACTTTATATTTCAAATATAAACTGTTGTACAAGGGTATTCTGTGATTCCAATAATTCTTGGTTTAAAAATATCTTAATTTGGAATATTTTTTTCACAGGTTAACAAAGAATTTAATTCCAACCTCTGGTTCTGGTACTTTCCCGTCAAGGATCAGCCCGTGGAAGACACTCCTTTGTTGATTTGGCTCCAGGGTGGCCCTGGAGTGTCTTCTTTGTTCGGGCTGTTTAATGAAATAGGACCGTTTGTTGTTAACAAAGACAACCAACTAGAAGGTAATTCTTTAAATATTCACAAAAATTTACCATACGATAATTTTATCATGCATTGTCCTAAATAAAATTTTAAACTTGTGCGTCGGTGGCGCTATAAACTCGGCACTTGCCTTCCAATCGGGAAGTCGGGGTTCGAGACCGCCATGTGCCGATGTGTTTTTAACCGACTTCAAAAAAGGAGGAGGTTCTCAATTCGATGCGTATGTTCTTTTTTTTTGTGTGTATGTTACGCGATTACGCAGCCAGTTGTAAAACGATTTTCAAAATTATTTTTGTATCGGATAGAGTATACTCCAAGGGTGGTCCCATGGTCACCAAAGTCAGGATCCGATGATGGGATCCCATGAAAATCGTGGAAAACCCTTAAATTTTAAGGTGTTTCCAACGTGTTTTGTGTGTATTTTACGCGATTACTCCGCCAATTGTGGACCGCTTTTCAAAATTCTTTTTGTATTCGATAGAGTATACTCCTAGGGTGGACCGAAGTCAGGATCTGATGATGGGATCCCATGAAAATTGAGAGAAACACTAATTAAATACCAGCTCATCGAAGGTGAGCTTGTATTTAATTAGGGATTTTTTCACTATAAAGATTTCATTCACTAAAAAGTAAAAAATAAAAAATATTTTACAAAAAATAAAAACCGACTTCAAAAACACTGAAAACTTAAAAATAATATAAGAATAGGTACAGACAACATCACACTTCTATATTGAAGTCGGTGCCAAATTTTAAGACTTTCTAGGAGATCATCGATCCAATGTGTTTTTCGTTTTCTTATGTAATTTCATATGTACATTTGTCTGACGCTCCTACGGTGAAGAAAAACATCGTGAGGCAACCTGCATACATCTGCGAAGAAATTCAAAGGTGTATGTGAAGTGAAGACCAATCCGCCATGGGCCAGCGTGGTTGACTAAGGCCTAAGCACCCTAACTTAGGGTGGACTCGAGCCCCTCGGTGGGGACGTACATGAGCTGTTATGATGATGATATGATTTTAAGCTTTAAGTAGAAAAACTAAAGTTTATTATTTAGTTTACTACTAAGGGCCGATTTTTCAATGGACAGATAGAACGTCAGATAGTTAACTATTCAATAACTTTATCTGAGACTTTAACCGTCGAATAAAGAGTTTCAATTTTTCAAAGCTTAGACATTCAGTTAACTATCTGACCGATTTTTGTGACTAGCTTCACACTATATCCGCGAGAGTGAGACGCACTTAAAATATAAATATAATAAAATCCAACAAAATTTTTAAAGCTTGTCAATCTTTCCTTTCAGAAATAATGTACTCTTGGGGAAAGAATCATTCTCTGCTCTTCATAGATAGTCCTGTGGGCACTGGATACAGTTTCGCAGACGACAAGCGAGGGTTCGCAACCAATCATACAACCGTAAATAAAAACGATATCTACCTTTGTAATGTACAAGTTAAAGCCATATTGGTATATTGAAAACACTTTTTCTTTAGGTTGGAGAGGATTTGTATTCAGCCGTTCAGCAGTTCCTAACCATATTCTCAGAGCTCCGGAAACCTCCGCTGATCATAACCGGGGAGTCTTACGCTGGAAAATACATTCCCGCCCTGGCCGTGCAAATTTTGTGGCATAAAAATGATATACAACCCATCAACTTGCAGGTGAGGATAAGAAGAGACGTACAACTACATTTCTGTTGTGAAACAAGTGAAAGCTTGTAAACTGCAAGAAAGGTATCATGTATTTTTTAAAAAGTTTTATTTAGCTTGCCCTGTTTGTTTGAGTCAAATCTTGTAAGTTATTATGGTTATTGACATGGTTAATTATCACTTTTATTCAAGCGACATGGTGTCTAAATTAAAGACGTATATTTATAAAAATAAAGAAACATTATTCACCTAATCGTTTCATGTTAGGAGTCTTATGGGATTTAAAAAAATGGAAGTAATTTTTATTTCAGATCCAGAGAAATATGAGCTTGCATAAGAGAAATAACGCTTTATTGATACGTTAATGATGCAATCATCGGATTTATTTGAAGCACATAAAATAAAATGTGTAAATAGGGTCACCTTTCTTGTACAGGGCTTGGCGATTGGCAATGGGTGGAGCAACCCGGGAACATTGATGAATACGAGTTACGTCGCCCGTGAGGTGGGTCTGCTGGACGACCGTGCAGCCGACTTAATGAGGACACTGGAAGTGACTCTCAGGGAGTGGATCAAGAACGGAGAAATGGTCAAGGCCTTTTCTGTACGTACTAATCCATATTGATGATAATTAGGTAATCAGTGGTTTGAATTGCTGAGTGAATAATCTGATTGGTTTCATGCATAATAAATAGGTCCCGTTATAGTTCCTCATCGTCATATAACAATGAAGCTAGGATCATCTTATGGAAATCAGACTGTGAGACTAAAATAATTAGTTCCTATCGGGGATATGGGTAATATTATTTTCCATTTTTGGACTCTTCATGTAACTAAGTGCCCATCAAACCTTTATGTAAGTGGCTATTAAATCTTTAAAAAATGTATCTGACTCTGTTTGTAAATTTTTATTCAATAGAAACAACAAATTAAAAAGGTACATTCCCTGCAAGATTTTTTTTTCAAAACATCTTCAACAACAAAACAAGTCTAAGCTATCTCTGGACTTATAGGAGTTCTACGTCGTATTGGTTATTTCCACCTCGAACGTTATGGTGACTAGTTCGAGTGAATCATTTACTAGAGTAGGTAAGACACGGTAATGCGACGTCTACTCAGGAACCTTTCTTACCATTACTGCCATAAGACAGCGGTGCTTGCATTGCTGTATTTCGGTTTAGCGGTAAAATTACCGAGTACATACTGTCGTTCTCTGAGAAAGAATAGAGAAACTATCCTTCTTTGCAGTATTTCAATGATGCGATCAATGTGCTTCAAGCCACATCCAACGTGTCGAACATGTACAACTATCTCGAGGAAGCTGTAGATCTGGAAGGTCGATACGTGGAGTACATCCAGCGGCCAGAGGTGAGGCGCGCCCTGCACGTGGGCAACGCCAGCTACAACGCCACCAACTTCAAAGAAGTATACGACAATCTGATTCCGGTGTTCATGCAATCTGTCACACCGTGGATCGAGGAGCTGCTTGAGCACTACAGAATTATGATTTATAAGTATGTTGCAATCATAAAACCTACACATTTTATTCGACAGAGGACTTGTTAATACGCCACAAGAGACGACTGACTGGGATCTACAGAAAAGTCTACCGGCTTAAAAATATTTTTCTTCCAACTATGCTTTAATTTCATCATAATCACACTGAAAACTGAGCACAAAGCGAGTCTTTAGTGCTCTAGAGCAATAAAAATGTATACAATTTCATTATTGCACAGTTTTGTTTTTTTTAATCGCACAAAGAAGTTACCAATCTCAATGGAATAGTTATCTATTCAGCCAGCGGATATCGATACTTTCTTAGTTTATATACGTATTATTCGTTTCTATCCTACTTGTTCCAAATTTAAAAAACGATTGCTGCCAACTCTGATTTAAAAATGTAAATTAGCGGGAACTTTAATAATTTTGCGTGACAATATTTTTGGAATCGTTAAAGTGTGATACTGTCTTATTTTGAGTGCTTCATATTAAGAATTAAAATGGAAGCATCTAGCGACTCATTAACTCCGGAAAACATTTTAAATGAAGCCGAGTGTTATAGAAAACCTTTTACCCTTAAAATCACGAGTACAATACGTAAAATCTTAAACTTCTATTCTTCCTATAGGTAATAGTTGAAAGAAAAGCAGATTATGCACCTCGCTTTAAGTAATTTATTATTGTACCGAGTGCCGCGCGCATTGGTCATTACGTACTTTGCTTTCTTGTCGCGCTCGCCTACGGCTGGCGCACAATATCGCCTCGTACGCAATAACCGACATAGCGCGCTTGTATCATAAGGAACGAGTACTATTGTGCTCGGTACAATAATCTACTATTTTTACAAAAAAATAAATCGACCGTAAAATACCGCAAAGTCATAAATATTATAACAATACATACAACTTCACATTTTTATATTGAAGTTGGTGCAAAATTTTTACTAACTAGTGATGCCTAAAGTAGACTCCACCACGTCGGCGTTTCGCCGAATAATGATTTGAAACCGACTACCAGTTCCTAGAAAACACTGTGGCTTACCCCTATTCCATTTGGTCTCCGTATGTAGCCGGTGGACTTCCTGAGCTAGCTCGAAGGAAGTCGCGGCTCCTGAAGGGTTGCTGTCAATCCAACGATGGAGACCGGAGCACTACATAGGCCTATTAGGCCGCCGACTCACTTCACCCTCGGATAATAAAACTTTGGCACACTATTCACCGACACTAAAACTTGGCGGATCTATTTCAATGTCATTCCGTATTCGACTCGACTGACTGACATGTCACATGCGGCCGGCCGCCACAGGCTCTCACTGCACAGACTATAATGCAGTGTTGCCACTCGCTCTTCCTCGAGCGTAAACATCCCCCCGCTCCGGACAGTCCCGGACTGTCCGCCAAATCAGTCTAAGGGGAGGCGAGAAAGAGTAGCGACCGCGCACTTCAAAACAGAATCCCCAACTAGGACCTCGGCAAACCTGGGCACACCATCAGACCCTAGAGTAAGTTGGACAATGCGTTCGCGACGCCAACGTAGGGGTGGCAGGTTTGGGTCCTTCACTAACACAAGGTCTCCAACCCTCGGTGGGTTTGTCTTATCTGACCACTTAACGCGCTGTTGCAAAATGTGTAAGTATTCAAGGTGCCAGCGGCACCAGAAGCTCTGGGTAAGCTGCTGGAGCAACTCAAACCGCGAAAGGCGTCCTGGACTGATATCTCTATAAGGATACTCGGGCAGGGCGTTAAGTGGTCTGCCTATCAAGAACTGGCCCGGCGTGAGGGCCTGCAAATCGTTCGCGTCGGTAGACAACGGACATAACGGACGCGAGTTGAGAACCGCCTCAATCTTATGAAACACCGTCGCGAGTTCCTCAAACGTGAGAATAGTCTCCCCAATAACGCGGCGAAGGTGAGTCTTGGCGGCCTTCACAACAGATTCAAAAATCCCTCCCCAGTGAGGGCAAGACGGCGGGGAGTATCGCCATGTTACCCCCCTACGGGAGAGTGTGGATCCGATCTCAATATTATTTTTATCTAAAAATTCACAAACTTCTCTAATATGTCTATCAGTGCCCTTGAAGTTCGTCCCACAATCGGACCGAATTAGAGATGGCAGTCCCCGGCGGGAAACAAATCTGCCTAACGCTGCTAAGAAAGCGTCCATGGTGAGTGCACTCACCACCTCCAAATGAACGGCTTTAGTGGCCAAACAAACAAACACACAAGTAAGCCTTTTCAGTCTTAGCATTACGGAGTCGCGACGTTTTTATAGTGAATGGTCCCGCGAAATCAGTTCCAACTCCTAAGAAGGTCATCGATTCGTTCACACGATCAGCAGGCAAATCACCCATTTGGGGCTGCATCGTCTCGGGGCGTAAACGATAGCAGGGCAGACATCGAAAGATAACAGATCGGATAATTCTTCGCGCTAACAAAATCCAAAACTCCCGTTGGAGGAGCGCGGTCAATGCATTACATCCGGCATGAGCATTCTTCACATGGCGATCAATGATCAACAATCGCACCAATGGTCCGTCCTTGGGGAGCAACAGGGGGTGACGTGATCTATAAGGCAAGTTAGCGTGCCTCAATCGGCCTCCTACACGCAACAATCCCTTATCATCCAGAAAGGGAGTCAAACGCACCAAGGGTCCCTTTAATTTGGACGTCCCGGTACGGAAAATCTTTAGTTCCGGTTCAAACGTTCTAGACTGGGTCATACGCACCCAATGCAAAAGAGCATCTTGGCGCTCCTGCGGAGAGAGGACCGGACACAAATCTTTGTCCTGAGGCCGGCGACAATTTCGAATAAATCTTCTTATCCAAGCGGTCACGCCGAGCAACTTGTCCAGAGAACTGTAGCGGTCTAATAAAAATTCCCGCTCTGGAGCCGCCATAGTCTCGACAGCGTGAACATGCAAGCCCGGATTTGGTACCTTCACCACAGCTGGTGTGGAAGGCCAAGACGGCTGTAACAACCATTCGGGACCCCACCATAGAGTGTGGTCAATAAGCTGAGGGGCTTCGCTGCCACGTGATGCACAGTCAGCAGGGTTTATTTTACCTGGCACGTGGCGCCAAATCAACGGGGCCTTCGAGGCCTGTATTTGGGATACCCGATTGGCCACAAATACCTCCAGGGAGTGGACGGAGTTCTTAATCCAACACAGGACAACCTGACTGTCGGACCAAGCAAAGAGCGACTCAAAGTCCACACTACGTCCCAGGGTGTCAACAACGTGGTTCATCAAACGAACCAGAAGAGTAGCTCCAGACAATTCTAACTTCAGAATCGTTAATCGAGTCCGAAGTGGAGCAACCTTACTCTTAGCAATTAGCAAGTGGAGCTTAACAGCTCCTCTATCATCGACCGTCCGGATATATACGACGGCTGCGTATCCGCTCTCAGACGCGTCACAAAAGCCATGAAGGCTGGCCGTAAACCGTCCCTTAGGCAGTATATGTCTAGGGATACTAACACGGTTAATGTCGGGGAGAGAGGACATGAAGGACTCCCAATCTCGCAGCAAACGGCCCGAGAGGGGCTCATCCCACGACACTTCGGCTGACCAAAGTTCCTGTAGGTAGCACTTCATCCAAAACACTACGGGACTAATCCAGCCATTTGGGTCAAAGGTACGAGCTACTGTAGACAAAACCAACCGTTTCGTCCAGACCTTGGGACTTGGCAGCTCCAATCGATAGGTGAACGTGTCCTGGACAGGTCTGTATTGCACTCCCAAAACAGATAGTAAATCTGGAGTGTTGGCATTCTCAAAAATATGAGGCTCCTGCTGGTGGTCGTCTGGCAAGTCACACAAAAGCTGAGGTGAGTTGGACATCCACTTCCTCAGTTCATAACCACCAGCCCCGAGAAGAGCAATTAGTTCATCTCGCAAAATCAAGGCTCGACACTAGAGGAGCCCGTACAAATATCATCCACAAATGCATCCTCCTTGAGAACCAAGGATGCGCGAGGGTATCGTAACCGCTCACGGTCAGCGAGTTCCACAAGTGAGCGAATTGCCACAAAGGGGCTCGAACGCAAACCGTATGTATTGGTGTTCAGCTCGTAGACTAGCATGGGATCTCTGGGATCCTCCCTCCATAATATGAGCTGATATCGCCTATCGTCCGGGTGAATCACAGTCTGCCGAAACATCATCCGGATATCGGTCACAAAGACGACGGCATGGCGACGGAAGTAGGTCAATACATCGCCCACCTCGTGGTGCAACTTCGGTCCAGCATGCAGACATTGATTCAGCGAAACTCCGGTAGACGTGGGAGCTGACCCATCAAAAACAACGCGTATCTTCCCAGTGGAAGGTTTCAAAACTGCGTGGTGAGGAAGAAAATTATGTTCCTCGTTTCGCCAGTCCAGTCGCGAGACCGACGTGTGCCCCAGTTGCTCATATTCTTGCATGAAGTCGACATACTTCTGTTTGAAGTCGGAGTTCCTACTCATACGACGCTCCATGGACAGCAGCCGCTTCTCGGCCAACGGCCGGGAGCTGCCAAGTGAGGGGCGAACTGACCAAAAGGGCAAACGAGTGATCAGCCGTCCCGAGCGAAGGCGACCTGTATTGTTCTGGTAGAACAACTCACACTCCTCGTCTAAGGGGTTCACTCGCTTCACGGTAGGTGGCTCTTCCACCTCCCAAAACCGTTGAAGGTCATCCGATAAGGTGGAGCTAACAGTTATGTAACTGTCCACCGATGGAGATGGTGGGTTATGCCTAACTGGTCCCATCACTACAAACCCAAGCGATGTAGATAAGGCTACCAGCCCACCCTTCTGTAACTCTGTCCTCTTCCCACAATACACGCGGCCTAGAACATCGGCACCGAGCAATAAGTGAATCGGACCGGTTCGGTGGAAGGAAGGGTCAGCCAAGGTCAATCCTGATGTCGCATCAACGACAGCGCGCGAAACGTGCTGTTGCGGAAGCTGACCAACAACCTTGTCATAAACAATCGCGGTAGCGCCAATTTTGGGCGCTGAAGAGAAGTGGGGGAGAAGGAGAACAAAACCTGACCGATTGGATCCGGGATCCGCAGGTCTCCGATTCCCCGTACTGATTCAAGGTATGGAGATGTGTTCAAACTCAACTGCCGGACCAGCCAGCTGGAGGCAATGCAACCCTAAGCTCCCGTATCCAAAAGGGCGCGAACCAAAACAAAGGTGCCCCTCGGGCCCCACACCTGTACGGAGGCTGTTGGTAACAGCACCTGCTCCTGTGGGGGGGTTGCAGCCGACAGTTGGTTTAATGAAAATCCTCCCGCATTCCCCGCAACGGGGGGGAAGGGGGGTTCAAGGAAAAATGCGTGCGCGGCGGAGGAGTAGGGCGCTCAAGGCGCTCGAGCGGGTCCCAATCCGGCACGTACACACCCCGACCAAAGCTGCATCGGGGGGCCGGGCGGTGCCCATGATGGGCGAAGGTTGGGGGAGCCCGTGACAAACCAGGTCTCTCCATCATAGGGGGAGAGAAGCGTATCGGCTCCCGGCGTGGCTCCCTAATAACCGCGGCCCAATCCCGCGGTGGCGCCTCAGAAGCGGCGCGTCGATCCCCCCCGCCCGTAGGGGGGGGGGGGGGGTGGAGCGCCCAATCCTCTCACGGGAGGTAGGGTGCCTGTCCAATCTCCGCGGAGGGGTGGCACGCCCCTCCGATCTCCTCGGAGATGTGGGTGACCTACGAGGGCCCCCGCCCGTGTGCGAGTCCCTCTCTCTCACCACCTCACGAGTGTCCCTACTATTGAAGCACAAAAGGGGGTGATGGGCCCCTCCACAACAGTGGCAATCTCGTGGGTGGGTGCAAGCCGATGCCATATGAGCCCCCAGGCAGCGGTAGCACCAATTCCGCTGCTTGGCCATATTCCTACGCCCCTCGGTGCGTAGGCCAACAAATTTGGGACAGGCCGGCAAACGATGGCCATCCCGCTTGCAACACTTGCAAGGTAGCGACCTCTCCCCGTGTGGAGAGTTCTGCCGCACTGCAGTATATTGCTTGTACGGGCGGCGCTCTCTCCGTGGCGCTGCCCGGGTCGCCTCATAGCGGCCTGTACTCGGTCCCGGTATAGGAGCCATATCCAAGTGGTCGGTCATCCGACACTCATCCTCCAAAAATCTGAGGAGATCCGAAAAGGGAGGGAAGGTACGAGGCACTATTGCCCCCATACCTTTGTTCAAAGCGCCCTTTCATCTCCATGGGGAGCTTATTGAGAATGAGGTGGAGCAATATGAAGGATCACTGGTCCACCGGTAGGTCAAGTCGTTTGAGCGCGTTAATAGCGCTTAGCAGCGGGTTCAAAATCTCCTTCCTCAATGAGGAGACCCACGATACGCGTGGCAGCCCTAAAATGGCAGCCACATGTGTGTCCGCTAGCAAGCGAACATTCTGATACCGGACGGTCAACAACGCCCTTGCAATATCATAACTGTCATCATTGACAGGTAGATGCTGGACAAGTACACCAGCCTCTCCACGTAAGGCAGAGAGCAAATAGGCCAATTTCTGGCTAGGGAACAGGTCGTCCCTCGAGTGGACCAGGCTATCAAAGAGGTTAATGAACCCCATCCAAGCAGCCAAGTTCCCATCAAAGGTTGGGATGTCCAAAGTGGGCAGTCTGCCCAGCAAGCCGGCCGGGGTAGGCTTGACCTCCCTTTCCTTAATCACATCCGCCTGTTCAAAACATTGATCATAATCCGCATTAAATTGGTCGACTGCCCGCAACTCAGCGGCACCCTCGGCTGGGTGGTCGAGCAAATATTGTTGATGAACAACGAAAAGCTGCTCCAATTCCTTCAAGCGAGCAGGTATTCCCTCATGCCGAATTAACAAGGCCTGTTCTCGGTCTGGTCGGTCTACCAAGGCGACGGCACTAGCAAACCATCTCAAGATCTTTTGTGCACCCGCGCGGGCACCACTAAGCGGACTGACTGGCGGGACCATTTTGCACAAAATTAATGTACACTATAATAATACACGGCAAACAGACCGACAACCGCAGACAACAAAACAGATCGGGAGGAACTTCAAAGGCAAAACAAAATATATAAACAAACCAAAATCAAGTGTAAATGCTAGAACTTACCTAGAACAACAAAGGCATTTAACAACAGAATTTTTCAAACAAATTAAATTCAAGTATTAAGTCAAGAACTTAACAAACATAATATTCAAAGGCAAACAAAACAAAATCAAATGTAATTGCTAAATCTTAACACAGCAAAATAGTGTATTACAACAACAGCAAGGTCATTAAGCAGCAAAATTTTTTAAACAAATTAAATTCAAGTATAAGTTTACAACTTAACAAACAAAATATTCAAGGGCAGAACAAAGATATGAAAAAACAAACCAAAATCAAATATAGGTAAATGCTAGAACTTAACTAGAACAAGAATAGGCATTTAACCCCAATTTTTCATATACAATGACAATGACAACTAGTTAGGGAGATCGGTCCACAAATGAGATTGTAGTCGGTTTAAAATCAGCAATCAAAACCAATTAATATGTATTGCCCGTTTGGACAACCAACAAGATTACAATATTAATTGTACAACACTAATCAAAATACTAATCAATCAATCAAATCTAACAACCACGCTCTGCTGCCAAGAGATGGTGGTGCCCAAAGTAGACTCCACCACGTCGGCGTTTCGCCGAATAATGATTTGAAACCGACTACCAGTTCCTAGAAAACACTGTGGCTTACCCCTATTCCATTTGGTCTCCGTATGTAGCCGGTGGACTTCCTGAGCTAGCTCGAAGGAAGTCGCGGCTCCTGAAGGGTTGCTGTCAATCCAACGATGGAGACCGGAGCACTACATAGGCCTATTAGGCCGCCGACTCACTTCACCCTCGGATAATAAAACTTTGGCACACTATTCACCGACACTAAAACTTGGCGGATCTATTTCAATGTCATTCCGTATTCGACTCGACTGACTGACATCACACTGACATGTCACATGCGGGCGGCCGCCACAGGCTCTCACTGCACAGACTATAATGCAGTGTTGCCACTCGCTCTTCCTCGAGCGTAAACATTGTTCCTATACATATTTTTTATGATTTTCCCGGTGATCATTTTTTGTCAAGGCAAACAGTTGCTTGGTACCGACTTCAATTTAAAAATGTGAAGTTATATGTATACTTATATAAGTATTATTAAGCTATTGCATAGCTTTTATCGCGGGCTTTGAGCGCGGCGGTTGATGAGCGACTTGCGCGCATGCGCGCAACTTGCGCGCATGCGCAGAGCGCTGGCACGCGTAGGTCGCTCGGCCGGGCACGCACACCGCACACCTCGCTACTCAGAACAATCACTACAGCATAGAAGGAAGATTAAAACAAGAATTAATTGTGTGCTATTTCTCTTTCTAACATACGGCACAAAACTGTGTAAATGTAAAAGATGAGTAATATTTGTCTTTTGGCATATCACAAGGTGGTCACTAGATGAATTGATTGAATTGTCATTTTGGTTAAAAATTAAAATTGGTTAAAAATATATAACACGGCTAAATTCTATAGTACCTTGTATCGAAGATAGACCATCCGAGTTTGAACTATTTGAATTGTTCGTATAATATTTGTTTGTGCGTCCCGTGGCTAGTAATATTTTGATGATATTTTATTAATATTTAAGTGATTAGAAAGCAAGAATTCTTTAGGTATTTACAAATAGTGTGTGTTTGTGCACTCCGTAACACAATGTCTTGTGTAGTTTGGGGCTGCAAGTCTCATTCGTCGCGAAAGGAAAATAATCAAAATTTATTGACCTTAAATTGGCATGTTTTCTCATATTGTTACTTGAATGTGAGCTAATAAGTACACTTATATACATATGAAATATCGCTGAATCATTTTGTAGAAAAACAATACGTAATATTAACTTCACTTTTATGTTTTAGCGATTTTTAGAAAATTACTTTGAGGTTTTCTTAATCTTGCGTAGTGTTGTAAAATTTTGTCGATATTTTTATTTTACAGATTTCCTAACGACAATGTATAAAAAAGATATGGATAAAGTGTATTGTCAGACGAAATTGGAGTCCAAGAAAGCATAGTCAAATATGCTCCAGATATTTTCCATCAGATTAATTTTGTATGTACTTAGTAGTAAAACTATGAAATGGAGACGTCATGACGTAAGTCAAGTTATTTAATGAAAGGAAATCTTTAAACTAAAATTTTATTTATGAAAATAAAAACGTATTTAATTTCTTAACTATTTCTTTAAGGAATCCTTGACACGGATGCCAAGAACAACCAGTTCAAATGATTTTTTTCTAAGAATTAAAATATAAGATCAAGATAAGAACTTCAAAGAGTCAAAAAGGTAAAATATCAAAACGCCGCCTTCGGAAAATTTACATTCTAACTAAGCCCGGTCGCACATCAAGCGTAATAAATCTATCGAAAAATGTCTTAACAATAAATTATGGTCAAATGTTAATGTTTTTAGTTTAATTTCCAAGCATATGTACAAATAGTAGTTTTAGCATTCACGAATTTATCTAAGGTTCAAAATCCATGAGGGTTAAATTTCCGGGTAAGTAAATTAAATATAAGATTAACCTCAAGTACCTCTAAGCGATGCGATAAAAAATGAATTAAATCTAAGCGATGAAATAAAAGCAGTGTGTCTTCGATTTCCTTCCCATAGAATTTGTGAATCTCTGCAATAGAAAAATTCCAACATTTTAGATAACGGGAAATACCCGTCACTTAAATAGTCCAAATTTTAGGGTTCCGTACCTCAAAAGAAACACTGAACCATTATAGGATCACTTTATTGTCCGTTTGTCTGTCAAGACGATCTTGGAAACGCGTGAAGGTATCGAGTTGAAATTAAAACCATATAATTACTCAGTTCTACACTAACAAGTTCTAGTCCCTTGAAGATGTGAAAAAATCAAACTTCTAAGTTAACAAAAAAAGGTACGATCGTTTACGTCGCCAAAAACGTATATTTCAACATTCTCACGGGCATCAAAATGTATAGGGTACTTTTCGTTGATCTAGCTAGAACTATGAAATTAAATACCTACATAATATAATTATCGACGTTGAAACTAGGTGAGTGATGAGCACGACATCACTGGGAGAAGAACTGACAAGCGAGAATTAGTGACGACCTACAAAATTTCGAAACATCTTGCATATACGTGTCTCTGTCTAACTTCTATTAGCAGCGCCTAATGTCAATATGAATCAAATATATTAAGTTCAGTAGCTATTTTTGCTAGGTTTCTATGCTTTAGTTATTCTTCTGAGCCTCGCTACAATGAAAAAAAAAACCTTACACCTCCCACTCCGACCGGCAGGCCTATTCGCTAACTACGGTTCGCTAATTAGAACTGTCTTTTTTGAAAGACATTTTATATCCATTACTAGTAAAGTGATCTTATGTCTTACGGCAGCGTTCATGATAGCAGTAATGGATAATACTCGTAAGTTCCTTTCGAAAATGACAGTACTAGTTTAGCAACCGAAGTTATAGAACACAGCACAGCGGTGCGGCGTTGAAAGCCGTGCATCGTCTAACGTCGTTTCAGTTCGGCAGACTTCGGCACGGTGTTTTGACGCGATATTTTCCAGATATTTAGAGGATATCAAGTCTCAAACTTATGTTTCCTATTTTATACCATAAACCTATAGTTTCAATGGTAAAAATTCCTGAATAACCTACATGTATTGTAAGATAATAAAAATATTTTAAACAATATTAACTTCACATTTATTCAATAAAAGAAAAAAAAATGTTTTCTTATCGGTCACCACGCTCAAAAAGTGTAACTTGAATTAATATCAATGAAAAAAAATACTGCATAAATAAAATAAATAAATAATTATAATTGCATAAGTTGATAAAAATGCTATGCAATAGCTTTACCGCGGCAGTCCCCGAGTGCCACTTTAATTTTTATGACTTTTTGGTGTTTCTTAAGTCGGTTTTTGTTTTTTTTTAACAAATATTATTTCAATCTTTTAGTAAATTTGCTACATGTCTATTAGAATTTGACTCAAGATAAACACCAGAAAAATAAAACGTCTTTCTCTCACAACAGTATTGATAGAATTATTCCCGAACTCTTCTCAACCTAATTGCTTAGTAGTTATACTATACCTAACAAAACTTGTATTTGACTTAACTTGTATTTAAGGTTGCCTGGAAGAGATTGCTTTATAGCAATAAGGCCGCCTACTTGTACATTTCTTCTTTTTTTACATTTGTTTCTTATGTTACATGTTGTTTGTGTAATAAAGAGTTAATTATTATTATTATTTAACTACACTACTTCTGTTCTATAAAAAAATGATATTTTATATAAAAAAAACTTCAATAAATTAAGCCTTAAGGCCTTACTAATAAACATTGTATAAGCCTGATTTAGTTAAACAGTGTTTTGTCACGTTCACTCGAATGACATTTCAAATTCGAACAAAAGAGACAAAACACTGCTTAACTATACAAGGCTGGTGGTGCCCAAGGTAGGCACCACCACGTCGGCGTTTCGCCGACTTGTATTGCTGAATTTTGTACCCTACTACCAGCTCATAGAAAGCATTGTGGCTTACCCCGATTCCAATTGTCTCCGTCCGTCTCCTCCGTAGCCGGTGGACTTCCTGAGCTAGCTCGAAGGAAGTCGCGGCTCCTGAAGTTCTGCAGTGGATCCACCGGTGGAGACCGGAGCACTACAAATGCCTATTAGGCCACCACGGCTCACACACGCGATTTTGACACCGTTGCACAACACAAAGCGGGCTTTCGCACCCCGATATTAGGTGCGCCGCGCAAAATACAATTTGCTAGTTATATATTCCGGCCCGCATATAACCTCTAACAATGTCGTGACATTTCGACTCAACTCAACTGACATGTCACATGCGGCCGGCCGCCAAAAAAAGCTCTCACTGCACAGACCACAAATGCAGTGTTGCCACTCGCTCTTCCTCGAGCGTGAACATCCCCCCGCTCCGGACAGTCCCGGACTGTCCGCCAAATCAGTCTAAGGGGAGGCGAGAAAGAGTAGCGACCGCGCGCTTCAAAACAGAATCCCCAACTAGGACCTCGGCAAACCTGGGCACACCATCAGACCCTAGAGTAAGTTGGACAATGCGTCCGCGACGCCAACGTAAGGGTGGCAGGTTTGGGTCCTTCACTAACACGAGGTCTCCAACCCTCGGTGGGTTTGTCTTATCTGACCACTTAACGCGCTGTTGCAAAATGTGTAAATATTCAAGGTGCCAGCGGCGCCAGAAGCTCTGGGTAAGCTGCTGGAGCAACTCAAACCGCGAAAGGCGTCCTGGATTGACATCTCTATAAGGATACTCGGGCAGGGCGTTAAGTGGTCTGCCTATCAAGAAATGGCCCGGCGTGAGGGCCTGCAAATCGTTCGCGTCGGTAGACAACGGACATAACGGACGCGAGTTGAGAACCGCCTCAATCTTATGAAACACCGTCGCGAGTTCCTCGAACGTGAGAATAGTCTCCCCAATAACGCGGCGAAGGTGAGTCTTGGCGGCCTTTACAACAGATTCAAAAATTCCTCCCCAGTGAGGGCAAGACGGCGGGGAGTATCGCCATGTTACCCCCCTACGGGAGAGTGTGGATCCGATCTCAATATTATTTTTATCTAAAAATTCACAAACTTCTCTTATATGTCTATCAGTGCCCTTGAAGTTCGTCCCACAATCGGACCGAATTAGAGAAGGCAGTCCCCGGCGGGAGACAAATCTGCCTAACGCTGCTAAGAAAGCGTCCATGGTGAGCGCACTCACCACCTCCAAATGAACGGCTTTAGTGGCCAAACAAACAAACACACACAAGTAAGCCTTTTCAGTCTTAGCATTACGGAGTCGCGACGTTTTTATAGTGAATGGTCCCGCAAAATCAGTTCCAACTCCTAAGAAGGTCATCGATTCATTCACACGATCAGCAGGCAAATCACCCATTTGGGGCTGCATCGTCGCGGGGCGTAAACGATAGCAGGGCAGACAACGAAAGATAACAGATCGGATTATTCTTCGCGCTGACAAAATCCAAAACTCCCGTTGGAGGAGCGCGGTCAATGCATTACATCCGGCATGAGCATTCTTCACATGGCGATCAATGATCAACAATCGCACCAATGGTCCGTCCTTGGGGAACAACAGGGGATGACGTGATCTATAAGGCAAGTTAGCGTGCCTCAATCGGCCTCCTACACGCAACAATCCCTTATCATCCAGAAAGGGAGTCAAACGCACCAAGGGTCCCTTCAATTTGGACGTCCCGGTACGGAAAATCTTAAGTTCCGGTTCAAACGCTCTAGACTGGGTCATACGCACCCAATGCAAAAGAGCATCTTGGCGCTCCTGCGGAGAGAGGACCGGACACAAATCTTTGTCCTGAGGCCGGCGACAATTTCGTATAAATCTTCTTATCCAAGCGGTCACGCCGAGCAACTTGTCCAGAGAACTGTAGCGGTCTAATAAAAATTCCCGCTCTGGAGCCGCCATAGTCTCGACAGCGTGAACACGCAAGCCCGGATTTGGTACCTTCACCACAGCTGGTGTGGAAGGCCAGGACGTCTGTAACAACCATTCGGGACCCCACCACAGAGTGTGGTCAATAAGCTGAGGGGCTTCGCTGCCACGTGATGCACAGTCAGCAGGGTTTATTTCACCTGGCACGTGGCGCCAAATCAACGTGGCCTTCGAGGCCTGTATTTGGGATACCCGATTGGCCACAAATACTTCCAGGGAGTGGACAGAGTTCTTAATCCAACACAGGACAACCTGACTGTCGGACCAAGCAAAGAGCGACTCAAAGTCCACACTACGTCCCAGGGTGTCAACAACGTGGTTCATCAACCGAACCAGAAGAGTAGCTCCAGACAATTCTAACTTCGGAATCGTTAATCGAGTCCGAAGTGGAGCAACCTTACTCTTAGCAATTAGCAAGTGGAGCTTAACAGCTCCTCTATCATCGACCGTCCGGATATATACGACGGCTGCGTATCCACTCTCAGACGCGTCACAAAAGCCATGAAGGCTGGCCGTAAACCGTCCCTTAGGCAGTATATGTCTAGGGATACTTACACCGTTAATGTCGGGGAGAGACGACATGAAGGACTCCCAATCTCGCAGCAAACGGCCCGAGAGGGGCTCATCCCACGACACTTCGGCTGACCAAAGTTCCTGTAGGAAGCACTTCATCCAAAACACTACGGGACTAATCCAGCCATTTGGGTCAAAGGTACGAGCTACTGTAGACAAAACTAACCGTTTCGTCCAGACCTTGGGGCTTGGCAGCTCCAATCGATAGGTGAACGTGTCCTGGACAGGTCTGTATTGCACTCCCAAAACAGACAGTAAATCTGGAGTGTTGGCATTCTCAAAAATATGAGGCTCCTGCTGGTGGTCGTCTGGCAAATCACACAAAAGCTGAGGTGAGTTGGACATCCACTTCCTCAGTTCATAACCACCAGCCCCGAGAAGAGCAATTAGTTCATCTCGCAAAATCAAGGCTTCCTCGACACTAGAGGAGCCCGTACAAATATCATCAACAAATGCATCCTCCTTGAGAACCAAGGATGCGCGAGGGTATCGTAACCGCTCACGTTCAGCGAGTTCCACAAGTGAGCGAATTGCCACAAAGGGGCTCGAACGCAAACCGTATGTATTGGTGTTCAGCTCGTAGACCAGCATGGGATCCCTGGGATCCTCTCTCTATAATATGAGCTGATATCGTCTATCGTCCGGGTGAATCACAGTCTGCCGAAACATCATCCGGATATCGGTCACAAAGACGACGGCATGGCGACGGAAGTTGGTCAATACATCGCCCACCTCGTGGTGCAACTTCGGTCCAGCATGCAGACATTGATTCAGCGAAACTCCGGTAGACGTAGGAGCTGACCCATCAAAAACAACGCGTATCTTCCCAGTGGAAGGTTTCAAAACCGCGTGGTGAGGAAGAAAATTATGTTCCTCGTTTCGCCAGTCCAGTCGCGAGACCGACATGTGCCCCAGTTGCTCATATTCTCGCATGAAGTCGACATACTTCTGTTTGAGGTCGGAGTTCCTACTCATACGACGCTCCATGGACAGCAGCCGCTTCTCGGCCAACGGCCGGGAGCTGCCAAGTGAGGGGCGAACTGACAAAAAGGGCAAACGAGTGATCAGCCGTCCCGAGTGAAGGCGACCTGTATTGTTCTGGTAGAACAACTCACACTCCTCGTCCAAGGGGTTCACTCGCTTCACGGTAGGTGGCTCTTCCACCTCCCAAAACCGTTGAAGGACATCCGATAAGGTGGAGCTAACAGTTATGTAACTGTCCACCGATGGAGATGGTGGGTTATGCCTAACTGGTCCCATCACTACAAACCCAAGCGATGTGGATAAGGCTACCAGCCCACCCTTCTGTAACTCTCTCCTCTTCCCACAATACACGCGGCCTAGAACATCGGCACCGAGCAATAAGTGAATCGGACTGGTTCGGTGGAAGGAAGGGTCAGCCAAGGTCAATCCTGATGTCGCATCAACGACAGCGCGCGAAACGTGCTGTTGCGGAAGCTGACCAACAACCTTCTCATAAACAATCGCGGTAGCGCCAATTTTGGGCGCTGAAGAGAAGTGGGGGGAGAAGGAGAACAAAACCTGACCGATCGGATCCGGGATCCGCAGGTCTCCGATTCCTCGTACCGATTCAAGGTATGGAGATGTGTTCAAACTCAACTACCGGACCAGCCAGCTGGAGGCAATGCAACCCTGAGCTCCCGTATCCAAAAGGGCGCGAACTAAAACAAAGGTGCCCCTCGGGCCCCACACCTGTACGGAAGCTGTTGGTAACAGCACCTGCTCCTGTGGGGGGGTTGCAGCCGACAGTTGGTTTAGTGAAAATCCTCCCGCATTCCCCGCAACGGGGGGAAGGGGGGTCCGAAGAAAAATGCGTGCGCGGCGGAGGAATAGGGCGCTCAAGGCGCTCGAGCGGGTCCCAATCCGGCATGTACACACCCCGACCAAAGCTGCATCGAGGGGCCGGACGGTGCCCATGATGGGCGAAAGTTGGGGGAGCCCGTGACAACCGGGGTCTCTCCATCAGAGGGGGAGAGAAGCGTATCGGCTCCCGACGTGGCTCCCTAATAACCGCGGCACAATCCCGCGGTGGCGCCTCATAAACGGCGCGTCGATCCCCCCCGCCCGTAGGGGGGATGGGGCGCCCAATCCTCTCACGGGAGGGGGGGCGCCTCTCCAATCTCCGCGGAGGGGTGGCACGCCCCTCCGATCTCCTCGGAGATGTGGGTGACCTACGAGGGCCCCCGCCCGTGTGCGAGTCCCTCTCTCTCACCACCTCACGAGTGTCTTTATTATTAAAGCACAAGAGGGGGTGATGGGCCCCTCCACAACAGTGACAATCTCGTGGGTGGGGGCAAGCCGATGCCATATGAGCCCCCAGGCAGCGGTAGCACCAATTCCGCTGCTTGGCCATATTCCTACGCCCCTCGGTGCGTAGGCCAACAAATTTGGGACAGGCCGGCAAACGATGGCCATCCCGCTTGCAACACTTGCAAGGCCTCGGCCTCTCCCCGTGTGGAGAGCTCTGCCGCACTGCAGTATACTGCTTGTACGGGCGGCGCTCTCTCCGTGGCGCTGCCCGGGTCGCCTCATAGCGGCCTGTACTCGGTCCCGGTATAGGAGCCAGATCCAAGTGGTCGGTCATCCGACACTCATCCTCCAAAAATCTGAGGAGATCCGAGAAGGGGGGGAGGTACGAGGCACTATTGCCCCCATACCTTTGTTCAAAGCGCCCCTTCATCTCCATGGGAAGCTTATCGAGGATGAGGTGGAGCAAAATAAAGGACCACTGGTCCACCGGTAGATCAAGTCGTTTGAGCGCGTTAATAGCGCTTAGCAGCGGGTTCAAAATCTCCTTCCTCAATGAGGAGACCCGCGATACTCGTGGCAGCCCTAAAATGGCAGCCACATGTGTGTCCGCTAGCAAGCGAACATTCTGATACCGGGCGGTCAACAACGCCCTTGCAATATCATAACTGTCATCGTTGACAGGTAGATGCTGGACAAGCACACCAGCCTCTCCACGTAAGGCAGAGAGCAAATAGGCCAATTTCTGGCTAGGGAACAGGTCGTCCCTCGAGTGAACCAGGCTATCAAAGAGGTTAATGAACCCCATCCAAGAAGCCAGGTTCCCATCAAAGGTTGGGATGTCTAAAGTGGGCAGTCTGCCCAGCAAGCCGGCCGGGGTAGGCTTGACCTCCCCGGGCGTGCACGACTCACCCCTCCGGGCGAATAGGATAGCCTGAGCCTTGTTTATGATCACATCCGCCTGTTCAAAACACTGATCATAATCGGCATTAAATTGGTCGACTGCCCGCAACTCAGCGGCACCCTCGGCTGGGTGGTCGAGCAAATATTGTTGATGAACAACAAAAAGCTGCTCCAATTCCTTCAAGCGAGCAGGTACTCCCTCATGCCGAATTAACAAGGCCTGTTCTCGGTCTGGTCGGTCTACCAAAGCGACGGCACTAGCAAACCATCTCAAGATCTTTTGTGCACCCGCGCGGGCACCACTAAGCGGGCTGACTGGCGGGACCATTTTGCACCAAAATTAATAAACACTATAATAATACACGGACAAACAGACCGACAACCGCAGACAATAAAACAGATCGGGAGGAACTTCAAAGGCAGAACAAAATATATAAACAAACCAAAATCAAGTGTAAATGCTAGAACTTAACTAGAACAACAAAGGCATTTAACAACAGGATTTTTCAAACAAATTAAAATCAAGTATTAAGTCAATAACTTAACAAACATAATATTCAGAGGCACACAAAACAAAATCAAATGGAAATGCTAAAACTTAACACAGCAATATAGTGTATTACAACAACAGCAAAGTCATTTAGCAGCAAAAAATTTTTTAAACAAATCAAATTCAAGTATAAGTTTACAACTTAACAAACAAAATAGTCAAGGGCAAAACAAAGATATGAAAAAACAAACCAAAATCAAATGTAGGTAAATGCTAGAACTTAACTAGAACAACAAAAGACATTTAACCTCAATTTTTCATATACAATGACAATTAGTTAAGGAGATCGGTCCACAAATGAGCTGGTAGTCGGTTTAAAATCAGCAATCAAAACCAATTAATATGTATTGCCCGTTTGGACAACCAACAAGATTACAATATTAATTGTACAATACTAATCAAATACTCAAATCTAAGAACCACTCAAATCTAAAAACCACGCTCTGCTACCAAGAGATGGTGGTGCCCAAGGTAGGCACCACCACGTCGGCGTTTCGCCGACTTGTATTGCTGAATTTTGTACCCTACTACCAGCTCATAGAAAGCATTGTGGCTTACCCCGATTCCAATTGTCTCCGTCCGTCTCCTCCGTAGCCGGTGGACTTCCTGAGCTAGCTCGAAGGAAGTCGCGGCTCCTGAAGTTCTGCAGTGGATCCACCGGTGGAGACCGGAGCACTACAAATGCCTATTAGGCCACCACGGCTCACACACGCGATTTTGACACCGTTGCACAACACAAAGCGGGCTTTCGCACCCCGATATTAGGTGCGCCGCGCAAAATACAATTTGCTAGTTATATATTCCGGCCCGCATATAACCTCTAACAATGTCGTGACATTTCGACTCAACTCAACTGACATGTCACTTGCGGCCGGCCGCCAAAAAAAGCTCTCACTGCACAGACCACAAATGCAGTGTTGCCACTCGCTCTTCCTCGAGCGTGAACAAAGGCTTATACAACGGTTATTTGTATGGCCCATAATAGTTTAATTTGTATTTAATATACTTTCTACAACTTCTCCCCCCATTATGAAATTAAACCAATTTTCATTTTGTTTCAGTGGTCACTTGGACCTGATGGTTGCGTACAAGCCGACCGCTAATGTGTGCAATGCGCTGTCTTTCACTGGGTCATCAGAGTTTAGGAACAATAAACGGATGCCTTGGTATCACAACGGAATAATCGCAGGGTGAGAATTATTTATTTCTTGGGGAGATATTTTTATTGCATATTTGGTGACTTTAGAAACTTATCGTTTCTTGCCAGTTCCTGCCCCCTTCAGAATTTTGATAATACTAGTGAATGGTGCGAATAAAACTTTTATTAACCGCGCTTGGGTTTTAACATCACTTACCATTGGTGCCATTGCTGATTAGGTAAAGAGTGTTGTGATAAATAAAAAATAATTTGACCATGGTATTGGTTCTAATTCGAGTATATATTTTCCAGGTACGTTAGGAAGGGCGGCAACCTGATGGAGGTGATGGTCCGCGGCGCGGGCCACATGGTGCCCACGGACAAGCCGGCGCCGGCGCTGGCGCTCATCTCGGCCTTCGTGCGGGACATCCCCCTGGACAAGGACACGGCTTTTCTGGTGGCGCCGGAGAACAACTAACCCTCTATAACGATTCATCTCTTAATATATGTATTACTTTGTTATTGTAATCCGCTTTTTGTATTAATAAATGTAATAAGACTGTTCTTTGCACAAAACATATTGTTGTTTTATTGGCGGACATATATGGTTTACCTTAAAGCTAGGAGATATTATTATTATCATCACAGTATAAATTAACCCACAACAATTTAGATAGCACATACTACTACCTACTACGGCACCTAGATGAGCCTAAAATTCCACCAGAGTATCATTGCGCTTATGAAGAATAATTAACAGTAATAGGTCACATCCCTAAAGTGGTATAGTTAAGTCCCACCCTACCCCCAGGGGTTGTGCCCAGGGGTATGGTGGGTCCGAAGGGGTCATCTCATCACCTTTGCGTCTCTATATTATTTTACTGTCCGCTCGCAGTTGCCTTTTCCTGGAGACACAGCCTCCTTTTTTATTTAAGTGGCACAATAGCAGGCAACTGGCAAAGGAACATAAGAATTAATAGAAGGGTGAATTTCCCAAGTACGTTTTTGAGACGGCGAGCCAGAAAATTGAGTAAAGGCAAAACAAAAAGTTGCAAAATTGTACATTATTAAATTAAATAGTCATCTTCAAGATTTAAAAGTATTTAAAGGCATTTAATATATACATTTGTAATAAAAAAAAATTGGATGCTGGAGCTGGAATGTGGCCATAGGACCTCCGCAATAAAACGACATAACCCTATCGAGTTTGGGCTCGTTTGATTCGTAATGACGAGTACTTTGGTCCTATATGGTAACCAGGGTCTGATGCTGGAGCTAGAAGGTGGCCATAGGACCTCCGCAATAAAACGACATAACCCTATCGAGTTTGGGCTCGTTTGATTCGTAATGACGAGGACTTTGGTCCTATATGGTAACCAGGGTCTGATGCTGGAGCTGGAAGGTGGCCATAGGAACTCCACAATAAAACTACATAATCCTATCGAGTTTGGGCTCGTTTGATTCGTAATGACGAGGATTTTGGTTCTATATGGTAACCAGGGTCTGATGCTGGAGCTGGAAGGTGGCCATAGGAACTTCGCAATAAAACGACACAACCCCATTGAGTTTGTGCTCATTTGATTAGTATTGACGAGTACTTCGGTCCTATATGGTAACCAGGGTCTGATGCTGGAGCTGGAATGTGGCCATAGGACCTCCGCAATAAAACGACATAACCCTATCGAGTTTGGGCTCGTTTGATTCGTAATGACGAGTACTTTGGTCCTATATGATAACCAGGGTCTGATGCTGGAGCTAGAAGGTGGCCATAGGACCTTCGCAATAAAACGACATAACCCTATCGAGTTTGGGCTCGTTTGTTTCGTAATGACGAGTACTTTGGTCGAGTTTCGTAATGGCGGCCATGCGGTTACAAAATGATAAAATATAAAATAATAGTAAAAAGATTTTAAAAAAAGTCGCCCCACACTAGGATTTTATTTTAAAGCCCTAATAAGACGAAAATAAATTTTAATTTATTACATGATACATCTAATATATAAAATTCTCGTGTCACAGTGTTTGTTACCGAACTCCTCCGAAACAGCTTGACCGATCGTTATGAATTTTTTTGTGTATATTCAGTGGGTCTGAGAATAGGTCGTAAACTATTTTTTATACAATTATTATGGCGAAACGTAGTTCGCCGGCACAGCTAGTCTTATATATAAAATTCTCGTGTCACAGTGTTTGTTACGGAACTCCTCCGAAAAGGTTTGACTGATCTTTATTAAATTTTTTGTGCACATTCTGAGAATAGGTCGTAAACTATTTTTTATATTATGGCGAAACGTAGTTCGCCGGCACAGCTAGTTTTTAATAAAATATAAAAGCTTGTCGCAAGATTTACCCATTTTATAAAAAACAAATATTTTTTTCTTAGAATTACCAATATTTATTTATTTAAAGCTTACCAAGTAAATACATACGGGCAAGGTACTTAAACAGTTTTTTTTATTGGAGGGCCTGGCAAATGACCTCTTCCCGCCTGATGTTAAGCGGTGAAAGAGGCCCAAATGAGTTGACAGATAGAGGAGGGAGGACATCCACTATCGAACCTGCCCGCCCCTTGCCGGCCTAAAAGATGTTTTTCACACCTCTTTTGAAGGAACCCATGTTGTAGGATGGAGGAAATACGTGCGCAGGTAGAGAATTCCAAGTGTGGGATGAACGACAGAAGACTTACCGGAGGGAGACTCTGTACCAAGGTCGTGTGCTTGGGTACCTCCGTCTTACCTATTTCTGCCGCAAAGCAGCAGTGCTTGCATTGCTGTGTTCCGGTTTGAAGGGTAAGATATGGTACTGAAATTACTGGGTACCGTGACTTTACATCTTAAGTCACAAGTTGGCAACGTACACTGTGGCCCTTGTGGGGGTTGCAGTTTTACTGCGAATGTCACACGAGACACATGTATTATAGGTGACTGTTACCACTTACCATCAGGTGGGCAGTTTGCTTTTTTGCCAACCTAGTAGCAATAAAAAAAAAGAAGAAGGTGTACGGATGGCGTTCGGGAGAGATAGTGAAACGACGAAGTTGTGATTAAGACTGTCTTTATTTAGAAGAATACTCTATTTAAATAGGGTTACATATTAATACATACATACCCTTACATCTCCTTGGAAGGCAAAAAACAAAACAAAATGTATCCAATATTTTAGTTTTGTTTTCTTATATTTAAATTCAAAAATAACATTAATATTTATATTATTATAAGATTACAGGTATTATAGATATAGGTGTCTTATATCTTAGTTATAATAAAATGCTGATCTACTTATATAGCGTAGTGAATAACATAATATACAATTATGATGTAGAAACTAAAATAAAACTAGTTACAATTACATACATTGTTTATGAATTTGGTATATACAATTTCGTTCTGTTTTTGTGAACTACATCTACTTTACCCTTTTTCAAAATTTCCACGTTTGGAGACAAATCTCTTATTACCGAGTATGGTCCCGAATATAAGCTTTGCAATTTATTTCCTGTTTCATTTTTAACTAAAATTAAATCATTACTTTTATACTTAATTGGATTTATTTTACAATCATATTTGTCTTTTCGCAATAATTTGCTGTTAAGCAAGTTTTTACGAGCTTCTTTTTTTGCGTCGTTTGAATTCTATACCTTAACTCTAAAGGATATGAGTCATAATTATACAATGGATCTATTTGATCTTGCGATAAATTAGATGGTAAAACACACCTTTTTCCGAACACTAATTCGTATGGTGTGAATCCCGTTTCAGTGTGAACAGAGGTATTAAAAGAAAAGTTCCAAAAAGGTAGCTATGTGCTCCATGTTTCTGAGTGGTTATCTGTATGTATTCTTAAATAATTACCTAAGACCTTATGCGTATTTTCAAGTGCTCCAATCGATTGATGGTGGTAGGCGGTTGACAATAATTTCGTAATATTTAAAAGTTAACATACCTCTGTGAATACTGCTGATGTAAACTCCGTCCCGCGGTCTGTCGCGATGACCTTCGGTAAGCCATATACTAAAATGCATTTCTCTACAAATTGCCTTGCAATCTCTTCTGAAGTTTTTGTTAGTAAAGGACAAGTTATAACATATTTACTCAATTCGCATTGTATTGTTAGTATATAGCAAAAGTTATTTACATCTCTATCTAAAGGTCCCACTATGTCAATGAACACTTTCTCAAAGGCTGTATTTGCCGTTGTTGTAATTTCCATAGGCTCTTTTATATATTTCGACGTATGCTTCTGTTTTTGGCATTTATCACACCGTTTTACAAAATTTCTTACATCATTCATTAAGTTCGGCCAGAAGTAATATTTCCTTATATTATTATACATTCGTCTAATGCCTGCGTGGCCACTAGTAGGCAAGAGATGAAAGTCATTTAAAATTACCCTTCTATCATCTTTTTTATCTATCAGGGTAACATTCTTTAATATACATAACCGGGGTCCGGACCAATTATTTTTCCTAGTTATTTCCTTCGCTAATTTCTCTATGAATATATTATTAGTTTCATTTTTTAAGAAGTAAACCTCTTCGATATTTATCTCTTTACACATATTACAGAGTTCTCTCACAAAAGCGCTTGGCGTCGTTTGCGATTGAGATACTGGTTTTATATTAATCGTATTTTTCGAAGGAACATAGCATAACATAGAGCTCTCTTTTTTATTATTATTTGAATTTATCAACTGCCTAAGATTGAAATTGTCAATAAATCTTAATTCTATAGAATCACTTGTTTTGTTATATGTTTCTACGATTTTTGGTTGATCAGACCGATTTTCGTTAGAAACAATAACATCACGTGGATTCTGCTTTAGCCTTTTAGCCTGTGCTCGCGTCATCACATTCATAACCCGTTCATTTAATTCTTTTAACTTCAGACGTTACACTCACTCTAGACAATGCGTCTGCAGCCGCGTTATCTTTGCCTTTCACGTACTGAACTGTAAAGTCATACTCCTCTAATATCATTCGAAATTTCATTAAACGGCTAGATGGGTCCTTCATACCAAAAAGATAAACAAGGGGTTTGTGATCCGTCAAAATTGTAAATTTTTGTCCATAAAGATACGGCCTAAAATGCTTAACCGCCCAAACAATCGCAAGCAATTCTTTTTCTACGATGGAATAATTTTTCTCCGCTTGGTTCAAACCCCGGCTTGCATAAGCTATTGGCTTACCATTTTCGTTAGATAATATGGCACCAAGGGCATAATTTGACGCGTCCGTTTGTACTATATAATTATTTTGCTTCGTAAAATCGGGGTACTGTAGTACAGGATGTGTGATAAGGTTTTCTCTTAATATGTTAAATGAATTTTGACACTCTTGGTCCCACTTAAATTTGCTGTTTTTCTTACAAAGTAAATTTAATGGATAGGCTTTAGCGGCAAAGTTGGGAATGAATTTTCTATAAAAATTGACAAAAGCTACGAACCTTTTCACTTCATCTGTACTTTTTGGGGTGGGATAATTTTTTACAGCACTTATTTTTGCCGGATCGGGTGAAATTCCCGATGCAGATACAACATGGTCAAGGTATAGTACCTCTTTTCTCAAAAAATCGCACTTTGATGGATTCAATTTTAAATTGACTTCCCTTAATCTTTGAAAAATATGTTGCAAATTCCTATTATGGTCATATATGTTTCTACCAAAACAAACTAAATCATCCAGATAAACTAAGCATTTTTCATGTGTCAGACCCGTTAAAGCTAAATTCATCATTCTCGAGAATGAATTTGGACTTGTCTTCAAGCCCATTGGACATCTTGTCATTTGAAATCTCCCGGAACAGAAAGCTGTGTACTTGCGACTGTTTGGTTCTAGTTCGACATTATAAAAACCCTGATAAAGATCAAGAAGTGAAAAATAAACACTACCTGATAATGCGTCTAAAATTTCGGTCACGTTGGGAATAGGAAATTTATCATTTTCTATACACTCATTTATTTTCCTATAGTCCACTACCAGTCTCCACTTTTTGTTTCCACTTGCGTCTAATTTTTTCGGAACTAAAAGAATCGGGCTTGACCATTCGCTTTGGCTATGTTCGATAATACCCTCATTTAACATTTTATCAATTTGTCTATTAATTTCGTCTTTTTGAGAATAAGGCAACCTATACGGCTTGACATATATAGGATCTGTGTTGGGTTTCATACAAATGGAATGTTTATAAATAGGAGTAGTGTTTAGTTTGTCTCCCGGTAAATAAAATATATCAGAATATTTCGCGGTTAAGTTTTCTATGGATGTTTTTTCCTCTTTATTCAAATGTTCCAAATGTAAGGTGTTGAATAATTGTTTCACCCGTTCTGAATTCAAATCAGTTTTGCCAAAATTGCAAATATTGTAATCACAAATACTTTGTATTTCCGCTTGTATTTCACTTAAGGTCAAGTCTTCTTCAGTAGTATTTAAAATTTGAACAAATAATTTTCCATCTTTAGGAGTGCTTAATGTGCTCGCAATATAAACTCCCTCTCGAATCTCGCTTGCACACACTAAACATTCATCTGTCCTATTCGTATTTATACGATGTACGGATTCTGACCTGGCAGGTATAAAGTACGTATTTGTAGATGTTGAGCATAATATAAGTGGTAATTCTAATTCTTTATTTGTATTAAACCAAAGTGTTAAAGTCTTATTATTGAAATTCAAGACTGACCCGTGTTTGCTAAGAAAGTCTTGTCCGAGAATTCCATGTGCCTTACACGGCAAGGGATCAAAAACAAAGAATTTATGAGTCAAAGTATTCTCTCCTAACTGCAAGTCGATGTTTACATATCCCATTACGGTAACCTTTCCACCTAACCCGTTAATCATCGTCTTCCCTGTATGGATTGGAATATTTTGTTCTACAACGTGTGAGTACTTAATAGCCGATATGGAGGCGCCTGTATCTACTAACCAATAATAACCTAAGTTATGGAAACTGGTAACTTAGCATAACACACATTATTGCAAGCTAGAATATGTTCGTTAGTCACGAAAAAACTGGTTTTCAGGTACTTCAGCTGAAGAGGTGCTAGGCCTGGGTTCCGATTCTGCCGCACGCACATATTCGGAATTTCGGTTACGGTAATTTACCTTTCGCCCCCTGATGGAGCGCGTCGCTGACTGACCACGCCATCCTCCTGTCCTTGAAATGGTCTTTGTTGAGTTGGGTACCTGTTTTGGGTGCTTATGCTTAACCAATTCTGTTCTAGAGATCTTACTGCAGTGAAGCTCTCCACAGAAAACCAAACTACCCTTGTACTAGCTTCAGCCTATATGCCGAGTGAAGAGGACATTCCTCCAAGGGAAATGATGGAACTGGTACAACACTGCGAGAACCACGGCTGGGAGCTGATCATTGCGGCGGACTGCAATGCACACCATCCACTGTGGGGAAGTAAGGACACAAACAAAAGAGGTGAGTCACTAACCGAATACCTTTTCCAAACAAACCTAAATATCATGAACAAAGGCACAGAACCAACCTTTGTAAGCTCTAGGTATCAAACTATCATTGATATTACTTTGGCAACACACACGGCGGCGAATCTTATTAAAGGTTGGCATGTATCGAGCGAACCATCCTTCGCGGACCACTGTCGAGTGTGTTTTCAATTGCTCTATGAATTACCAGACCCTGCTCCTTATCGCAACCCCCGTAAAACAAATATCGCAAGGTACACTAACACATTAACAAAAGCACTAGACGAAACGCATGGCAGCGGCGAAACACCTAGCACGAACAGTATTGAAGAAAAAGTACAACTCCTTACTTCAGCAATAGTCAGAAGTTACGAGTTGGCATGCCCGATGTCTATACCAAAAGACCTCAACAAGAATCTCTGGTGGGGGCCAGAACTTGAAAGGCTGCGGAAAAAACTTAGGGCACTCTTCAATAGAGCAAAAAATACAAGAACTTCCGATGACTGGGACAGATACAAAGATGCGCAGAGACACTACAAGAAGAGGATCAGATTCCGGAGAACGGAAGCCTGGCAAAACTTCTGCAGCAGCATAAACTCAACAAACCAAGCCGCCAGAATAAAGAAAGTATTGTCCAAGGGAAACACAGACCTCCTTGGTAACATTAAAAAAGTCGACGGCTCTTATACCAAATCTGAAGAAGAAACCAGTGCGGTAATGCTGGAAACACACTTTCCCGGTTGTCAAATCGTGTCAAACCTGGAATGGTCCGACGAGCACTACAGCACCCCGTCAACCGAAGAATGGGAGGCTGCCAGCAAAGTAGTAACTGCGGATAGAATAGAGTGGGCTATAAAGAGCTTCAAACCCTTTAAATCCGCAGGACTGGACGGAATATTCCCAGCGCTGCTACAGTGGCAGCCTAACTTGGTAGTAAAATACTTAGAACCTATATTTAAAGCTTGCATAGCCTTCAAATATATTCCCAAAAAATGGAGAGAGGCGAAGGTAGTATTCCTACCCAAACCAGGGAAGGAAGACTACACTACGGCGAAATCCTTCAGACCAATAAGTCTAACATCATTCCTGCTCAAAACACTGGAAAGATTGGTAGACAGACACCTAAGGGACGGAGCACTCCAAGAAAGACCCTTACATCCCCAACAACACGCCTATCGTAAAGGCAGGTCCACAGAGTCGGCACTACATATGGTGGTCCGTAAAATAGAGTCGGCCATACACAACAAATCCTCAACCCTAGGCGCCTTCATAGACATAGAAGGAGCTTTTGACAAAACAATGCACAATAGCATTAACCACGCCCTTCAAAAGTACAATATAGAACCAGCAGTAACAAAATGGATCACTGAGCTGGTAAGCAGGAGGGCGGTTCAGATAGTGGGGAATAACACCGTTAGAGCAAAAGTGGTAAAAGGATGTCCCCAAGGGGGAGTCCTATCCCCACTTCTGTGGAACATAGTAGTAGACATCCTCCTAAGGAAACTAAACGAAAGAGGCTACACTACTATTGGATATGCAGATGACCTGGCAATACTGATAAATGGGACTGCAGAAAACATACTGTGTAAAGAAATGCGCGCAGCCCTGGTATTAGTGGAACAATGGTGTGACGAACATCAATTGTCAGTAAATCCAAATAAAACAGAACTTATACTTTTCACCAACAAAAGAAAGTTACCAGAACTACAGCTACCAAAATTATTTAACACCAAACTCTCCCTGTCAACACAAGTAAAATATCTGGGCATTATCTTCGATACTAAATTAAACTGGGCGAGTCACATGGAAACAATAACAAAGAAGGCATGCTTAGCCTTTAACCAATGCAGGAGACTCGTTGGTAAGAAATGGGGTCTCAATCCAAAAATCACACTTTGGCTATACACTGCAGTTGTAAGACCCTCTATAACCTATGGATCAGTGGTTTGGTGGCCCAGAACCCAACTGACCACAGCAAAAGCCAAGCTCCAGAGTCTGCAACGCTTAGCAACTACATCGACCAATGGATGTATGAGAACCACTCCATCAGCTTCCCTAGAATACCTCTTACAACTGAGACCTCTAGATCTAGTCATACAAGAGGAGGCGAAAGCAGCAGCCCTAAGACTAAGATCGCAGGGATTATGGAAACGCAACATAGGAAAAACACACACGATAATCCTAGATTGGAGTACGAAAGAAATACCTCTTCTCGATGCCCCAATCGATAGAATACCATGCCACCACGTCTTTGGCAGAAGATACGATATCCAACTTACAGCGGAATCAAAAGATTGCTCTGACATTAAAGAAGTTAGGATATACACAGACGGCTCCAAGACCTCTTGTGGAACTGGGGCCGGCGTCTTCTCAAATGACCTAAATATCAAATTATCAATAACCTTAGATAGGCAGAACACCATCTTCCAAGCAGAATGCATTGGCATCACCAGAGCGGCACAGGCGATTGCAGCTAGAAATGTTAGCAATCTTAACATAAAGATTATCTCAGACAGCGCATCTGTCCTGCAGGCCCTCCAAAACAATACTATCAACTCTGTCCTTATACTGGAATGCCATAACATGCTCCAGGCCATAGCAGATACAAACCGGGTAACTCTGCAATGGATAAAAGGGCACAGTGACTCACTTGGCAACGACGCAGCAGATGAATTGGCTAAGAGAGGTTCAAACACGAAAGTGTATGGACCAGAGCCCTTAATGCCCATTCCACAGGCCCAAATAAAAACCTGGCTGCGTGAGAAAACCGAGGAAAAACATCTAACAGAGTGGAGAGCCAATGAGGGATGCAAGCGAACAAAAGACGCAATCCCGGTACCATCCAAAAAGCTTGCCCGTTCCCTCATCAGACTAAGGAGAGACAAAATCCGAAAAGTTATAGCTACTATAACCGGACATTGTCTTCTAAACAAACACCTATTCACAATAGGGGTGACAGACAGCCCTCTATGCAGAGGATGCATGGAGGCAGAGGAAACGCCACAGCACGTCCTTATGGAATGCACAAGTGTGGCCGATCAACGGGCGAGACTTCTCCATTCCCCAGCATCCATGCCAGAAGCATGTAGTAGCCCACAGAGGCTGCTGGCATTCTGGGAGGAACTGGGATGGATGGAGTAGGATGGAGGCTGACGTAACGTTAGGACGCACAATGGCCCAATCATGAGGCTAAGTGCGAAAGAGCCCAGCTAAACTAACTAACTAACCTGTTTTGGGTTTGTCCTCTGTATTTATTATTATTGTAATACGTACCTCGATGATGATTTCCACTCTGTCGATGATTTGGGTACCTGCCCCGAAAATGAGGTCTGTTCGGCCTCATCGTTAGGACCTCCCCACTGGTACAGGGATCCGAGGGCATCTCGCCATCTACTGCTGCCTGCACTGCATCCTATAAATGTTCATAATTTCTAGACATTATAACAGTGCCCAACCTACAATTTCGCAACCCTTCTGCGAATTGTTTTATCGCTTGTTCTTCATTGACGCTTTTTAAAACCTTATATTTATTTTCGTCGTTTTGTGATTGCGAAATCGTAAGATTGACAAATAAGTCAGACATCATTTTACCATAATCTTCAGTTGCCATGTTATTTTGCCTTAAAGACAACATTTTCCTCTGAAGAGCGGTAGCAGATTGTATTGGTAATAATCTTTTTCTCATGTCAGTTAATAACTCTGTTACACTTGAATATGATTTTTCTAATTTTAGTTTCCCGCTTTGAGACAATCGATTTTTAATAACAAATTCAATCAAATCTTTTTTACCTTCCCCATTTAATTTTGACTCGTAGTATTGTATTCCATCAATTAATTGCATGGTAATCGATACATCGTCTGTCATAAGCGGACATAAATGAAATGCAGTTTTAAAATCGAAATCCATTTTTAACTGTCTCTTTTCTACCTGATTACACAATACACTTATTTCTTTAAATAACCTTTCGAACCTATTAGATAAATTTTTAATATTTATTATTTCTAAGTTATCGTTTAAATAAACTAAACTTTTATTAAATTCATTAATTAACTTATTTTATTTTTCTTTTATTGCATTAGCCTCTCTTAATTTTCTTATTACAATATCTCCTCTTCTTCTTTTTGGACCAATCTTAATTAAATACGTACGGATTTGTAATAATTCATTGATTATTGATTCTAATGTAATATCCATAACATGATTAAATTGAACGCAAGGAGCTTACCCTTAAATATACAGTTTATTTTCACTTATCTAAACACAGCTCTCGTATTTCTTGTAACGCGCAGGAGATTACTCACGACAAGATTAATAAAGACGTATTCACTTTTTTTGTTCACTCTTTTTTTTTTGACACTTTTAGACACACAACGTAATTTTTTTTTTGCTACTGCGGTGTGGTTGTTTCTGCTCCAATTCTGCTCATACGCATAGTTTGCACCTGGGCTCTTCTTTCAATGCGCTTGTTCAGACACTTATTTAAGTAGCGGGCGAGCAGGAACAGTACTCCAAATCCCATCATCAGGACCAGAATTCCCAAGAAGTAATCACCCATTAAAAATATGGTATCTCGATGTTGTTCAACATTGTTTTTAAACCCTGGGACACTTCATTTGTAGCCTGTGGCACAGGTTTATTGGCACCTGAGTTACACATTTTTTGTAAAGAAAATGCTTTTTTTTCTTAATTTTTGGGACGAAGAATACATTCCCCCAACGGTGACAAAGTAAAGTTTCGATACATATTATTAAATCACGAAACTATGCGCGTAACTTGTGGCCCGTGGTCGGCCAAAAATGGCAGGGTCGCCATGTACGGATGGCGTTCGGGAGAGATAGTGAAACGACGAAGTTGTGATTAAGACTATCTTTATTTAGAAGAATACTCTATTTAAATAGGGTTACATATTAATACATACATACCCTTACAAAGGAATCTTGGAATTTCTTGGTACGGTGTGAAAAGGAGGATACAGTGTAAGGATGACTCCGTAGACCCTTACGCGTGTTTCTGTTAAGGAATGGAGAGGGGGGATAAGGTTAAAGAGCTCCTCAGAGCATTCCCCGTGGAACATTCGGTAAAAGGCGCTAAGAGAGGCGATGTCACATCGAAGTTGTAGAGGCTCGAGGGTGTTAGTTGCCTCTACATCGCCAATTATTCAAATAGCGCGACGCTGCAATCTGTCCAGAGCATCGAGGAGGTACTGAACGGAGCCGGAGTGCGAGCAATATTCCACGCAACACCTAACCTGAGTTTTATACAACAGGCATAGTTGGTCCGGCGCAAAATACCTACGCACCTTGTTCAGGACACCGAGTTTCCGTGAGGCAGCAGTTATAACGAAATCGAGTTTTTCAAAAAAGGGATCATATATGCATTTAAATTTCAGAACTGCACAGCATTGTCATGTGTGTATGACAATGCTATACAAAACGTTATTTATTACAAAAAAATAAAGATAATAATCAAGTTAAATTGTTTTATTGTTTATCCTAATTCTCGGGACAAGCTTTTATATTTTTATAAGAAAATATATCTTGTAATAAATCAAAGTTTATTTTCCTCTTTTAAGGCATTATAATATAAGCTTGTTTAAAAAAAAAAATTAAATTAATTACTCAAATAATACGAAATATTTTAATGACTACCGAGTTCTTTATTGTTAGTTGTATCTACAAATTAATTTATATAATATACCTACATATAATAATTTAGTAATAAACAAATATGAAATGAATATTTTCTTGTGCTCAACGCACTTTTTAGTGCATTGAAGCCATTCGCTAGATTGTAATAAAAAATAAATTAAAGTTTATTTTCTTTTTTTAGGACATTAAAATAAAAGCTCATTTTTAAAAATCTTTTGTGATAGCGGCCATCTTGTTTTAGTTTTTTTCATGGTGTACTGTATTTAACGAACTTTCATTTGATTCTCCATATACAGACCAATATTGTGGGGATTGTACATAAAAATAATCTGTCAATTTGTGACGGCGGCCATTTTGTATTAGATTGTCTTTCAGAATATACTATATTCTACAATTCAAGTTCTTTCATTTGACACCTAAACTGGGGAAGGTCGTACAAAAGGAATTGATGGGGTTGCGTATGGATATTATCTAGGCTAGGCTCAAAGTACTCATCAAGAAAAATCATATAGGACCAAAGTACTCGTCAATACGAATCAAACAAGCCCAAACTCGATGGGGTATTGCGTCGTTTTATTTCGGAGTTCTTTTGGCCATCTTCCAACTCCAGCATCAGACCCTGGTTACCATATAGGACCAAAGTACTCGTCAATACGAATCAAACGAGCCCAAACTCGATGGGATTGTGTCGTTTTATTGCGGATTTCCTATGGCTACCTTCCAGCTCCAGCATCAGACCCTGGTTACCATGTAGGACCAAAGTACTCGTCAATACGAATCAAACGAGCCCAAACTTGATGGGGTTGAGTCGTTTTAATGCGGAGTTCCTTTGGCTATCTTCCAGCTTCAGCATCAGACCCTGGTTACCATGTAGGACCAAAGTACTCGTCAATACGAATCAAACGAGCCCAAACTTGATGGGGTTGCGTCATTTTATTGCGGAGTTCCTATGGCTACCTTCCAGCTCCAGCATCAGACACTGGTTACCACATAGGACTAAAGTACTCGTCAATACGAATCAAACAAGCCCAAACTCGATGGGATTGTGTCGTTTTATTGCGGAGTTCCTTTGGCTATCTTCCAGCTCCAGCATCAGACCCTGATTACCATGTAGGACCAAAGTACTCGTCAATACGAATCAAACGAGCCCAAACTTGATGGGGTTGTGTCGTTTTATTGCGGAGTTCCTATGGCTACCTTCCAGCTCCAGCATCAGACCCTGGTTACGACATAGGTCCAAAGTACTCGTCAATACGAATCAAACGAGCCCAAACTTGATGGGGTTGTGTCGTTTTATTGCAGAGTTCCTATGGCCACCTTCCAGTTCCAGCATCAGACCCTGGTTACCATATAGGACCAAAGTGCTCGTCAATACAATTCAAACGAGCCCAAACTCGATGGGGTTGCGTTGTTTGATTGCGGAGTTCCTATGGCCACCTTCCAGTTCCAGGATCAGACCCTGGTTACCATATAGGACCAAAGTGCTCGTCAATACAATTCAAACGAGCCCAAACTCAATGCGGTTGCGTTGTTTGATTGCGGAGTTCCTTTGGCTACCTTCCAGCTCCAGCATCAGACCCTGGTTACCACATAGGACCAAAGTTCTCGTCAATACGAATCAAACGAGCCCAAACTCGATGGCATTGTGTCGTTTCATTGCGGAGTTCCTATGGCTACCTTACAGCTCCAGCATCAGACCCTGGTTACCATATAGGATCAAAGTTCTCGTCAATACGAATCAAACGAGCTCAAACTCGATGGGACTATGTCGTTTTATTGCGGAGTTCCTATGGCCACCTTTCAGCTCCAACATCAGATCAGCTCCATGTCGTCATCATAATATATTTATACAGTCATATGCATGCAAAATTTCAGCTTAATCGGAAACCGGGAAGTGAGTCAAATTTAACTCGCAAGATTAGACCCGAACATGCAAAAGATAAATAAAAGCTTGTAATAGGTTGAAGGTTTTTCGTACGGCAGCCACAAATAATAAAATTGTTAGTTATCAACTTCTCCGATTAATCCGTAGGACTTCGCGTCGTATACATACACAAATAATTACGTAACCGGGAGCTAGCTCAAAGCGATGTGCTCTCACTTCGAGTCTTGATTGCACACTGAATTTCGACGCGCCCGAGCCAAGTATTTGTAAGAAAATCAATAAATGTATGTTAAAAAATTCATATAAAAATCAATGTACGGTAATTTAAAAAAATACCACGGTGTCAGTGTTATACTCACCTTTGTTCTATATATTTATTAAACTAAAATATAATAGGGTTAATTAATGAAGCTAAAAATCACGAACGGTATGTGGGTGTAACCTAAATTTTAAGTAAAATGGAAGCTATTTTTTAACGAAATGGTATGTAAATTTGAAAAATGGTGACGGTGATTGTGTAAACACATAATTTAAGAATTTAAATTTATTTTTTCCCGGTCAGTTAACTGGAACGTTAACGTAAAATATCAAAAACGCCAACGGGCTTTTTTCTATTTTTCGCGCCATGGGCCCTTAAAACTCTTCCGTTCTTGTCACGACACTATTTTGAGAACACCCAGGTGTCTATCCCCGCAACACTTAGTTGTACTCTTGCTAATGGTGAGTAAGGATATGTGACGTGCTGTGTAATTTTCCTACCAAACACGTAAGTACTCGTTGCGGTGGCACAGGAATACAAAATTATCAAATTCCGGTGTCATGTGTATTATTAAAACTGTTTACCCGATTGAAACGAACTATTATGCAGATTTGAATTAGAGGTATACAGTGATAATTGTAAAATAATAGCTAGGGTAAGAATAATAATGTTCTTTATAATTTAAAATTTGACACAATTTCTAAGTCCGGTGGCTCAATTTCGGTGGCTCCGGTGGCAAAAAAGGGGCCACTGTAATTGAACACAGCCACTGGAATTGATATTAGTACCCTAATTACAACCTTGCATTATATATTTGTTGAAAATATATAATGCAAGCGTAACTACTCTAAGAATATGAAATGTATTGTTTTAGTATGGAGACACAAAGAAAAAACAGACGAAGGCAGAACGCTTAGAAAAAAAGCGGCTGGGATGGACTCCGAGATTTCTTCGGATCCTACCCCTGGAAGCAGCTCAGCTTCGCCTCCGAAGATCCCGATACTTGCGCAGATTGCGTTACTGAAACGGTGCTGATGGGAATGGAAATATTCATTCCCAACGCCAAAATAACTGTTGGCGGTCGCAGTCGTCCCTGTTAGAACAATACCTGTAGGAAGACTGCCCACGTCAAGCAATCTCATTGCCTGGGAAAACGCCAGGAAAAGTCGGGATCCTGGTGTGACGGAGAAGAAGCGTCAGTACAACGCTGCTTCCAGATCCAACAGGAAGGCTATTGCTGAAGTCAAGGCGGAACACGTGGCCAGGGTTGGCGAGCGACTAGGAAGCTATCCCAGTCGGAGTCGTGCTTTTTGGTCACTGGCCAAAGCTGCGCAACGTAATTTCTGCCAGTCCAATCTCCCACCACTGCATAGAGCTGATAGCAGCCTGGCCCACAGCGCAAAAGAGAAGGCCAATCTCCTGATCAAACTCTTTGCCTGTAACTCGACAATGGACGATGGGGGAGCCACACCATCCACCATCCCTCGGTGTGAAAGTTCTCTGCCTGAAATCCGTATTACACAAAACGTGCGGTCAGACGGGAGCTAAAGCTCCTGAACGTCCATAATTCGAGTGGACCGGATGGCATTCCAGCAGTGGTGCTGAAGACGTGCGCCCCTGAGCTGACCCCCGTACTAATGCGCCTTTACCGCCTTTCTTATCAGAACAACAGGGTTCCATCTGCGTGGAAGATTGCTCACGTCCACCCAATTCGCAAAAAGGGTGGCCGATCCGACCGGTCAAATTACAGGCCAATAGCGATAACGTCCTTGCTCTCCAAGATTATGAAGCGGGTCATCAACTCCCGCCTCCTGCGGTACCTAGAAGAACACCAGCTGATTAGCGACCGACAATACGGCTTCCGTCACGGCCGTTTAGCTGGTGACCTTCTAGTTTATCTGACCCACCGTTGGGCGGAAACCTTGGAGGGCAAAGGGCTCTCGTTGTTGGACTCGATATCGCTAAGGCGTTTGATAGGGTCTGGCATAGAGCTCTTCTCACGAAACTACCATCTATGGAATCCCCGAGGGACTCTGCAAATGGATAGTCAGCTTCTTGGATGGTAGGAGCATTAAGGTCGTCGTCGACGGCTGCTGCTCCGAAACCATGCCCATAAACGCTAGCGTTCCACAAGGCTCGGTGCTCTCCCCAACCCTGTTTATTCTGCATATCAATCACATTTTGTCCATTGAGAACATTACATTGTTATGCAGATGACAGTACGGGTGATGCGGGGTATACCGACCACCAAAATATGCCTCGGAGTTCGTTGGAAGAAATTTCTGCTGAAATGCAGTTTATGAGTCATTTGGAGTACGAGGCCAAATTGGCGAGAATAAGCTGGGTGTCCTGGACAGAGCCAAGCGGTACTTCACTCCAAGCCAGCGGCTAATGCTCTATAAAGCACAAATTCGGCCACATATGGAGTACTGTTCGCACTTCTGGGCGGGAGCTCCCAAATATCAGCTCAACCCTCTTCCCCCAATATCACGGCCTCAATGGAGACGCTGGAGCAAACGAGAAACTTTGGTTCTCTCTGCGTGCTCTATCGGCTCTTTAACGGACAGTGCTCTGAGGAACTGTTTGCAATGGTGCCCTCTTCACGTTCATCCATATTACCTGGAACCAATCTCGTCTAGTACAGTTCGGTTTCAGCGTTCATTCCTTCCACGTACGTGTAGGCTCTGGAACGAACTCCCAGCTGCGGTGTTTCCTGAGCGCTACGATATGTCCTTCTTCAAACGAGGCTTAAGAAGAGCATTGCAAATGTCCATGAGCGGTGGTTACTACTTAACATCACGTGGGCCACTGGCACGTCTGCCACCGTTAGCAATAAAAAAAAAGTTTATCACTGTGAAAAAATAAGTAAGAATTATAAATGTAGAAAATGAGATCAAACTATTACCAACTATAAGTTTGGTGCTTTGAATAAAGTATTAAAATGATCTTTATTTTATTATTTCTAATTCCCATGGAATTAGTCAATCTCAGTGGACTAGACTTCAATTCCGGTGGGTTAAAAATAATTTCGGTGCCTTTTGATAATTTCAAATAGAAATATTTCAAAAAATAATAACTTTTCCTTTATGTCTACTATATGACGAATTATCACTCTAAATTACTTATTATGTAAACCAAAAAAAAATGTTGGAAACAGTAAATTTAAATTCGCCACTGTAATTAGGTAAAATTCCTGTTTGTTGAAATTGACCCAGAAAACAATTACAAAATGCATGTATGCGCTCCATTATAAATTGTGCTTCGAAGATTCCATAAAAAGTAATCTTAGTATATAAGCTCCATAAGGAAAACGCCTACATATTTACGGTTAACATGTGCTTTAAAACCTTGCTTCTTACCGAATTTTTATGATTCTAGGTCAACAGGAAGTAGATACACTATAGGTTTTGATTCCCTTGGGAAGTCGCAAAATATGGAAAAATATGCGACATAAGCGGTCATATCTTTCAATCGCAATGAGTTACAACTTTCATTATTTCACAGCTGAAAGAGACCGTAGACCCGAGTATTAATATAAATTTTAGTTTGATAATTATCTCTACGCGTTCCTGAAGAAAAGGGTCTTGACAGACAGAAGTACAGACGGACTGATAGACTGACGGACAAATGGACAACGGAGTGATCTTATACCTAAGGGTTTGGTTTTTTGCTTTTGAGGTACGGAGCCCTAAAAATAAGGAAAACACTGATTTAACAGTGAATCAGCTGCTTTAAGACTTTAGAAAGAAGGAGGGATCAGAATTGGTCTAGAATAAGTTGCGACAATTTGACATTTGAGGCATCGTCGGAAGAATTGCCGCCTGTCTATTGTGGATAGCTTGCAACTACAAGACTAACACCAACCTTGCCTTAGCTTAGGATACTCTCTGGTGGTATGCTGTCACATTCTTTTCATTAAAGATAAAAAGTAACAGCATACTTTTTAGGAGTTTCCCAAGTTAAGCCACGATTGGTGAAATTGGCCATAAATCTTCTGTATTGACTTAATAGACTTTATCTTCTACTTCATCGACGTTAATACTGCTGAAAGAAAATTAAGCAGATTGTGAATTAATATTAAGGAAAGGGATTGCTGGAAAGTTTTCAATGCTATGGTGGATGGGGAATCCCTATCAATCAATTTATTTGTGTACTTGCAGGGGGCGTTACAGTTCCAGAGTAATACCATACGGGGCTCAAGCCAAATTCACCAGCTCAGGCTGCACCCGGCTGATGAATGGATGAGTCTCTAGAGCTGCCAACCAACCTACTAGCACTAGCGTAGGTACTCGTAGCTGGAGATACCTTTTTAGCGGAGATAAGAGCATATATTGTGGGTGATGACGATATAATTGATAATGTATTTTTAATGTCTACATCGAAACACATTTTATCGCAAGTCCCATCTTGTAGATGCGAGTAATAATCATATATAATCATAAGATATTATTAGTACACATATAATTAGATAGCTAGATTCATGTTTAGCGACGATTGATGAGTCTTGACAATTTGAATTATAAGCTATTTTATCAACCTAAGTATATCATAGTGTCAAAAACCCACGACTATCAGATAAATTACCAATTTCGTATCAATTTTCAAGATATTCAAACTCAATATCCTTTATTCAATTAGGATTTTACAATCGCTGTGAACGTCAGAGAAGCTACGCCATTGGTTCACAAGTCTACGGCGGGAGACCTTGTACTGGAAAGAACCAGCAAGAAAACCAGCAAGGGCTATTTTTTTGTCCCTTTATTGTTACAGAGTCGTCAATTGGAAGCAGAACTCAATGTAAAAGATTGAGCTCAACTTCCATTACAAAATTAGATGTGTCAGTGTACATCAGTGGCGAGGGACCGACGACGCGACGATGACTTCCGAAGACAAAAAGATAGAAACATCAAAAATTATGCATGAGTCAGAAAGGGATAGCCAACGTAGGCTGGTTCGCTCACATTTTTAACAAGTTTTTAACAGCGCCATCTACAAAATTATGGTGCTTTTTATGTAAAAAGTACCATAATATTGTAGATGATGGTTAAAAAGTAGCTCCTTTTAAGATTTTATTTATTTAATGCTTTATGTAGTAAAGTGTACAAAGGCGGATTTAATTCCATTAAGCATTTTCTGCCAGTCAACTCTCGAATTTTGGGTGATTTCAAAGATAGGCCGATGGGAATCGGCTTATATGGACCCTTCGCCACTGGTGTACATTCATCACAGCTCATATACGTCCCCACCGAGGGGTTGGAGCCTACCCTATGTTAGGGTGATTAGTCCTTAGTCAACCACGCTGGCCCAGTGCGGATTGGTGTACATTATATATTTAAATCTATGAATTAAGTCTACAATTAGGACCAAGCATTGACATCATTCAGATAATCATTGACTTTATAATATCCTTTACTCATTAGAGTCTTTTTTACATGCGCTTTAAACTTATGAAAAGGTAAGTCAGTAACACTCTGTATTCATTCTTTCAACATTGTATAGGATGATTTTTGATATATTTTATTTAGTAAGTTATTATTAACAATACGTTAATAATAACAGTTCAATTCAAGAAACCTTGACAATGTTAAAAAACTAAATTTTATAAATCATTTTTTCTATCCTAGTCCTATACTATAATGAAGTATAATTTAGTTTACAAATAAAATATAAATCTCATAGTTGTGTATAATGTAATATACTCGTACTTAATTCAATAGATAGTTAGTACTATCTATAATAATAATTAAATCTATATTTTTTTATAATTATTTTATCTATAATTTTTACGTAAATGATTCGGACTAACATTATATTTACAGATTTCCGATTTTTTTCTTTTACAAGTGCTGTGAGATCTTCTTGAGATTCTAGGTCAACGGAAAGTACCCCAACCTCAACGGAAAGTAGGTTTTGATTCCCTTGTGAAATCGGAGAATATGCAAAAAATTAAGCAACATAAACGGTCACATCTTTTGTAAAGGTGATTTAAAAGAGAAAATCAAAAATTTGACATTTCGAGTTTCTTGCCTGTTCTTCTCGAGAAGGTCTCCCAATTTCCGAACAGGTGTAGAGTCAACTTTTTTTTCATTCCTAGTACTTGTATTTGCAGACATTCTGATTATATTCAGGATGTATGTATATGCACATACAAGGTTAATATTTTTCCTTTAAATTAGAATGTTTTGCTTTGTTTTTTGACGTCAATAAGTGCTTGTAGAAGCCTATGTTGAATAAAGATTTTTGATATTTTTTATGATTATGATCGCGTCGACTTAGTTTGATTTTCACAGCTAAAAAAACTTTAACTCGAGTATTTGATATTATTATATCAGTTTGATATCTCTACATGTTTCTGATAAAAACGGTCTTGACAGAGAAACTATACGATCTGATCCTAAGGTTCCGTTTGTCCTTTGGAGAAAATTGTGAATTTTCTGTTAAGGGTGGTCACCAAAGTTAGGATTTGATGATGGGATCTCATAAAAATAGGTGTGTCCAACATGTTTAGTGTGTATGTTACGCAATTACTTCGCCACTTTCAGACCGATCTTCAAAATTCTTTTTGTATTCGATAGAGTATACTCCTGGGGTGGTCCCAAGGTCACTTAAGTCAGGATCTGATGATGGGATTCCATGAAAATCGAGGGAAACCCTAATTTAATAACAGCTCACCGAATTTATTAAATTAGGGTTTCTTTCACTAAAAAGTTAAAAATAAAAACCGACTTCAAAATCACTGAAAAGTTAAAAATAATATAAGAATAGGTAGGTACAGACAACTTCACACTTCTATATTGAAGTCGGTGCCAAATTTTAAGACTTTCTAGGAGATCATCGTTTGGCACCGACTTCAATATAGAAGTGTGATGTTGTCTGTACCTATTCTTATATTATTTTTAACTTTTTAGTGTTTTTAAAGTCGGTTTTTATTTTTTGTAAAATATTTTTTATTTCCGCAGCTAATGTCATCTCCATACATTTTATCTACGGGACGCCTGCGGAAAAATAAGCGTATGGCTTTTGTCTTGGCCCAATGCCTACTGTACAATTATGACGTGCAGGAAAAGACAAATTGTAATAATATTCACACCTACTCCTTATCCTCCGGCTATTAAACATTTTCAAATTGAACTTTATAATAAAAAAAATAGGGTTTTGAGTCTGGTTTTAAACGTAGATAAGGTCTTAACCGACCGTATCGGTGGCGAAATATCATTCCGCAGGCGTAGCACGGACTGAACTGGACTCGAGTCACGCTTTATCTCACAGTTTCAGTGACATAATCTCTATGTCTTAAAGAGTAGCACGGTGGCGGGTATTTATTGTGGCTGACGTGGTAAAAATTTCTTGACGCTCGTCAAGGAACAAGTGTGAATGAGTTTTATCACAAATTTCTTGGCGTGCCTATGCGCCGACTGCTGTGGTTGTAGCAAGGGCTTTAATACTTTGTAGCAGCAGTCGGAGAGCAAAAAATTTGTGATAAAACCCAGTCACACGTGTCCCTTGACGAGTGTCAAGAAATTTTTATCACGTCAGTCCCACTAAATACGCGCCACCTTTAAGACATAGAGATTATGTCACTGAAATTGTGAGATAATGCGTGACTCGTCTTGGCAGCCCGTGCTACGCCTGCAGCAGTTAGTTGCTGCAAAACAAAACGAACGTTGGTGTGTGACCTTGATATTTCATTACCCAACAACATCACATTGACGGTTTAACCTCTGAGTACCCCGATCTCCGCAGCCCCTGTCGAGGAGAACCTTGATTTACTATATCTTAATAAAGCTCACTAAAAGTGAATTTAGTTTAAAAGTGTTATCAGCACAAGAAGTGTTACGGGAACAGACCTGGCGCAGCAGACTAGCCAGACTTGTTGGCACACCGCTTTTCAACACCTGAAAAATAGCACACGAAAGTTACAACCGCCTGGTCATGTCCAACAATTAAACTCGTTGAAGACTGGCTTAATACGTTTCTGCGGATATAGACTCACTGGCGCCTCATGAATAATTGTTCTCCTAAAAAGTTACAAAGTCTGCACAAGCAATGTGTAATTATACCACTATCAATTTGTTATTTTCAAATAAACATACAAAGCACCTATAAAATTTTTATTCAAATACGATTCCATGGTAAAATAAACCACCTCCCTGGTTTAGTGGATGAAACTACCCGTTATTAATATGGAGATGTCTGCTTGGTTTGGTAAGGCCTCTGAGCCCGCCTGGCTACCAGCATCTTACCTATAATAACTATGTTGATAACATGTTATTATGGTGTGTCTCGAAAATTAGAAGTAAGACAGCCAGTTCCTCAGTTGCTGAGGAGTCCAGGTGAAGCTTGCTTTCATCTTCGACATTAGTTTCACTTACCATCAGGGGGCCTAGACAAGTGGCAATCGTTTTATAGCGAAACGATCTCTGTCTCTGTCTGTCTGTCTTTGTCTCTGAGACAACGAAAACTACCTAGTTCCCAGCCACACACCGTAAGGATTAGCGATCGCAGTGTCGAATTGTTCTTTAAAAAAAACACTATTTTTTGTAAAATATTTTTTTTAACCAACTACGATAAAGGAGGAGGTTCTATGTTCGGCTGTATCTATTTTTTTAATGTATGTTCACCGATTACTCCGCTATTTGTTGACCGATTTTCAAAATTCATTTTGTAATCGAAAGAGTATACTCCGGAGGTGGTCCTATTGTCACCAAGTCATGATCTGATGATGGGATCCCAGGGAAATCGAGGGAAACCCTTAAATTTCATAGGCAAGTCCATCGTGTTTCGTGTTTTTTTTCTTAAGATATTCAGATATTTCATTGATGAAATGAAATGAAAATATTGATTTTAATAATTTATTTTACCATTTATTTTCCATTTCTCAGTTTTGAGCAGTTAGATAAACAATATGTGATTGTTTTTTAACCGACTTCAAAAAAGGAGGAGGTTCTCAATTCGATGCGTATGTTTTTTTTGTGTCTATGTTACGCGATTACGCCGCCAATTGTGGACTGATTTTCAAAATTCTTTTTGTATTCGATAGAGTATACTCCAAGAGTGGTCCCATGGCCACCAAAGACGGGATCAGATGATGAGATTCCATGAAAATCGAGGAAAACCCTTAAATTTTAAGGTGTGTCCGACGTGTTTTGTGTGTATGTTACGCGATTACTCCGCCAATTGTAGACCGATTTTTATTTTTTTTTGTATTCGATAGAGTAGGGTGGTCCCAAGGCCACCAAAGTCAGAATCTGATGATGGGATCTCGTGAAAATCGAAGGAAACGCCAATTAGGGTTTTTTTCACTAAAAAGATTTGATTCACTAAAAAGTTAAAAATAAAATATATTTTACAAAAAATAAAAACCGACTTCAAAAACACTGAATATTAAAAATAATATAAGAATAGGTGAACTTGGTTGAACTCGGTGCCAATCGATGATCTCCTAGAAAGTCTTTTTGGCACCGACTTTAATATAGAAATGTGATGTTGTCTGTTTCTATTCTTATATTATTTTTAACTTTTCAGTATATTTTTGAATTAACACTTTGTCTAGGCCCCCAGGTGAGATAAAGGCCGAGGGCTTCCCCGTTGTATGTAGAAGATGGCCCTAATCACCGAGACTGTCTTAATAGTAAGTATATTATCATCATCACAGCTCATATACTTACGTTACGTCCCTACCACAGAAACGTCTTTCTGTGTTCTGTGGTCCCATACCGAGGGACTCTAACCTACCTAATTTAGAGTGTTTAGGCCTTAAGGTGCAAACAAACAGGGCTTCTGTGATGCCACGCCACGTTATGTGATTGGTCGCGTTAACGACGACGTCACGTAAGCTAAGTACGAGCTAAGCTAAAGCTAAGTAAATGTATGAAAAATAATGATTTTTCATACATTTTCTATTAAGACCGATGTCTTGTGATGGACGTAACATTCACACATCACATACCTAAGCCCAGTTTGTTTGCACCTTTAGTCATTCACGTTGGCCTAGTGCGGATTGGTCGACTTCACAATCTCACATACACCTTTAAACTTCTTCGCAGGTGTATGCAGGTTGCATGGCGTAGCTTCTTTGACGTGCTAAAGTGATTTTCCTTTATGTCGTCCGTCCTAAGCGTCGTCGGTCAAACGTAGTAGGTACAAATGAAATTATAAAAATGAAAAAACACATTGGTACATGCAGGATCCAACCCCGAACCCCTATTAGGTCACTGCCGAGTCCACAGCGCCACCGACGCTCTTTGCAGTTGCAGTATTATGGAGTTTTTTTTATATTGACGTACATAACTCAATTTGTTTTAAGATATTTGTTGCACTGTAAACATTTCCCATGTAATAGTAATAATTTGACCAACTTCTTGTTCTAGTAGCTGAGACCAACCGGCGTTGATCTCAATGTTTGGAGTTCGATTCCGCATTGGCCAGAAGGTTTGTTGCTTGGTTTAGTTAGTGGTGGTTAGACCTTCTAAGCTAGCTTACTAGCAACCACCGTAGTACCTAAATTTGTCGCCATAACATTGTTGTGTTGCGACAGTTAGCGGTAAGAAAGCCAATTCCTCAGTTATCGAGAAGTCTAAAGTAGCTCGGCTCTATCTTCTGTCTTATCATCACTTACCATCAGGGAAGGCCAAGCGCTCCGCTATTGTGTAAAAATACACTGCTCTGATTGTCATCTAATTAAGGACATGGCCAGTTAAATGAAAGATGACCAGCGTATTAATAAGTATTGCCGGAAAACCGCCCGGGCTTACACGAAACAGGATTTAAGAGCGTGGGAATATACGCTTGGTCGGACGCCAGTATGGCCGCCTGCTTAGCCATCGCGTTCACGTACCAAAAATGTCGTTATGTATTGATGTTTGCTATGAACATCCTAAATATAGAGCAAATCACATCTGAGAGCGTGCAAGAATCTATCGCGAATGTTGGGCCGTGGGAGCGCGATTATGCAAAGCAGGTCGTTGGTACGCCGTACCTGTTTAGTCTGTTTACGCGCGCTATACAGGCTGCTCCGGAAATTAACTTCGCACGATTTTTTTAGTCGCTAAGGTGCGATTGTAATTAATATTTTTCAAATAAACATTCCACTACCTATAGTATTACCTTCCTATTAGTATGGCACAGCTTTTCTGAGCAGCATTCCTTGACGCCTGTATTAATATGAACCGAGTTATATTAATGAAATGCATCTTTAAATCTCTATGAAGAGTTTTTAAGAACAAAACATTTATTGGAAACTGAATGGACGTTTATTTGGATGATACATGGATATCATCACACAAACAAATTTAATAAGTGCAAGGCCCAAAGAGGTTTTGCCTTTGCGGAAAGTTATACAAGAGCGTTGTTATTATGACAGGCCACAGGACAATTTCAGGAATGAAAAAAATTATCCAACATCCAATTAATCGATAATCAACCGCAATCATTCAAAGTTGTTTAGGTAGATTAATTTTATTTGTTTATTAACCATAAAGTTGTCAATTATCATACGACTTGGCTGACATGTCGGTGCGAGAAAGATACAATGTTAACGATAACTTGACTGCATGTTCTATCAAAAAATCATATTACAAATTCCTTTGCACTTTTCTATATTTTTATGATAGGTAAAAAATATGATATCTACTCTTTGAATAAGCACCAAAATCAATTTAATTCAATCAATCAATTGAATGATTCGAAGAAGTTGTCTATCAAGTCATATTATAATAAAGAATATTATTATTTTGAATTTCATATTAGATAAAGCATATGCAACGCGCTATTGTTTTGATGTTTTCCTTCACTAACATATTGTGCGTATAGTTCAATATAGTTCAATGTAGACGCTCAAGCATTAATTTGTACGTTCCTATGTAATATACCGTGTGTAATGTACGTTTGTTTAGTACATTTTAATTTATAAGCTGCGCACATTAAAAATAAGAGTAAGTACGTGATAAATATTTTATGAGGAATTTTAAAAAATGTTGGTAACATGATGATATCATGTAAGGACACAGACTAAAAGTCTGTGGAGTAAACAAAATAAAAAAAGTAGTGTGCGTAAGTAAGGAGCTACAGAAAAGCACCCTGTATGTGAGATCGAGATAAATCCAAGTTCAAGGCACAAGTGCAAAACGAGCCCGCCGCGGAGTATACAAGGGTCCCGAGGCACCCCGGGTCCATTCCGCGCTGCTCCTCCAGGGCGGAAGGACTAAGGCCAGAGAACTGGATACGTGTGTGAACGACTTAGAAAATGCTGAGGCTCGCGATAGTATTGGTGTAAGTATGCTTTTGTTTTTTTAATATCGTCAAATATTCATTAATGTTACATTTTCTAGTATGTAGTAGTACAGTCAACTATAAAGAGATCGATACAACCAAAGTCAGAAAAAAGTGTCTACTTACATGATTTTATTGACTGAACACTTATATTTCGTAGAGTACTATATACTATACTTACATATTTGTTTAACTATGACCGTCTCGATCTCTTTGTAGTCCACTTTAGGTAATTCATTAGTATTTAAAAAACAACATAACGAGAGCTTGAAAAAATAATTTTAAAAAATTAAAGAGTAATTTTCCCGGGTAGGTAGTCCTTTTCCGCAGCGTCACTGAAAATCATAGTGTTTTGTAAAGACACCGCTATGATATTTTTTTAAGTGTAATAATAGATTATGTTTGTGATATCGAGCCATATTTGATTTAGTGAAATGCATTTAATTAAAGATTTAAAAAAAACATTTACAATATATGTTATTAATTATGTCGCATTTTTAACCATGGTGGCGTGTCCACAATTCGTTTTACTCAATATTTTTATTGCTTTACGCAATAATATGTTTGAATCTTTTTCTTTTGTTTATATCAGATATAGTTTTTTCTACATTGTAATTATATCATTTTCATATTAAGTGCGACATTCTACCCTTGGGAATGTTAAATAGGTCTGTCCGGGCGAAATCTAAATTTTTTGTGGTTTTAATAAATTGCATCATAGGTATTAAATAGTTGAAATCTGAAAGTTAACAACTGTATTATTCACTTCATTTAGTCTAGCTCTCACGCCTAGCGAAGTCAGAAGCATTCGTCGGCTTCAAGCAGATCTGCGTATTTCTTCATAACAAATTTCTGGCAATAATGGAACAGTATAAGGAGGACTAAGGAGCGTCGGTGACGCTGTGGACTCGTCACTGGCCTTCTAAGCGGGAGGTCCGTGGTTCGATCCTGCCATGTACCAATGTGTTTTTAATGTTTGGAATGTTATATCATCTATCCAGCGCTCCTACGGTGAAGGAAAGCATCGTGAGGCACATCTGTGTAGATATTCAAAGTTGTACGTGAAGTCGACCAATCTGCATTGGGCCAGCGTGGTTGACTAAGGCCTAAACACCCTAAGGGTAGGCTTGAGCCCCTCGGTGGAGACGTTATATGAGCTGTGTGTGATGACGTTGATGACTACGGTTCTTTGTTTTTGCTTCATGCTACGGATATATCAGCAGGCCTATTCTGTAACTTCGGTTGCTTACTAGAACTGCCATTTTTGAAAGGAACTTAACATCCATTTCTGCTATCATGAACGCTGCCATAACACATAAGATCACTAAATCAGTAATGGATTTATAGTGCCTTTCAAAAATGACAGTTCTAGTTACCAACCGTAGTTAGCGAATAGACCTGCAGGACCGAGCTCAATATTCTATCTATCTATGGATTTGGTTACTAACGATAGGTATTTGTCATTAGCTCCATACAAATACGTCTAAATTCTATCTCCAGTAAACAAATAGATTGGATATTCAAACCGGTTGTTAGTAAGATTTTAATCCCGATCGCACGTCGATTCTATCCACAGATGCCTTCACCGAGCAGTCAGTACGGAAAGGGACGCCCTCCCCGAGCTGCCCCCAGGGGAGGCAACTGAGCCCATTCTCACGTTCTTCGAGAACACCTACAAGACGGGCCGAGGAAGAACAGGCTTCGACGCCGGCGCTCCCCTGCTACTGACTCCTCTGGTGGAAGAAAATAAGCTGCTAGAAGCAAGGGAAGCTGCCATTGTGGATTCTGACTACTTGCTCCCCGACATGGATAGCTACGCTGGCTATCTCACGGTAATTTTATTTTTCTCTATAACTTGAAATTATAGTAACTCGTTCGGAAAAAAAAATTGTGTTTATTTTAAATACATGCTATCCTGCAGCCTAGCATTTTAGTTTTGCCGTTGGATAAACACAGTATTAAATTGGGTTTACAAGTTCAATTTAAGCCAATCTACATTTTGACGTACGAAATACCTAAATAATGCAACATAAAAAGCTCTTTCAAAGATTGGTATTGGAAACTTATTCGGTTAAAATTTATAACTATTCAATTTCAAGTAATTATTTGCAGAAGAGCTCTACTTTTAAGATTTTTTTTCCACACACTTGCTCGTAAAATGGATCTAATTTCAGCGGTCTTAGATACACAAAACAGGTCATAAAACACGTGTGTGTTATAACGAAAATAGACGTTATGGGAGCCGAGACACGCTTCACAGAGTCCAGCAATGCTGCACATGCCGGCCGCGGCAACACTGTATAATATTTTTCTAAAAGCTAGATGTAATATAAAAGACATCAACGAACTACATTGATTTTGCTAATGATTATTTTCATTATTTAGTTCGTCTACAAATTAAAAATGATTTGTATTATTTAATCAAAACATTCAGTTTACAAAGTATTTTTCCTCACAAGTGTGTTGAAAAACGTCGTACGTATACGTATCGTAATGTACTATTTCTACCTACCCTTTTAACGAACAAGACAGATTATTATATCAATGACATAAATATTTTTCAGGTTAACAAAGAGTATAATTCTAACCTCTGGTTCTGGTATTTCCCCGTGATGGACAAGCCCGTGGAGGAAACCCCGTGGATCATTTGGCTACAAGGTGGTCCGGGAGCGTCATCCTTGTATGGGCTTTTCACTGAAATAGGACCGTTCGTCGTTACGAAAGATAACCAACTAGAAGGTAGAGACCATAGAGACAATTTGCTCTGTTTGTTTTTTCTATAGACAATTTGCTCTGATTGTTTTTTCTAGATGTTGGCAAACATACCTACAAACTGCCCATCTGATGGTAAGGTGAGTGTAATCACCTTTTTTTCTCGGGGGGAAATGCGTGACCACCCCGTACCCGTCGTTGGCTAGACGACGACGGCGAGCGTATGTGGGGCTCTTCTGGCAACTGGCCAGGTTTTCTCACTAAAATCCCCGGCGTTCTCCCTGCCCTTTTGGGCGCGTGTAGTGTAGTAGGGAGTGTACTCACGCGCCCGGAAAAGTGGTTACACTCACCCATATTAAATACACACGGTCTCTAGATTCGCATATATGCAAACCCTACAGCCACAGTGTACACGTTGTCAACTTTAGAGATAAAATATTTAATCACTTCGTTCCTGTTAATTTCAGTTTGTCTTAACCTTTCCCTTCAAACCTTACCACTGACTGCTGCTAAAGGTTATAGAGAATTTGAATTTTTCCGAACTTTCGGTTAAAAGAACTTTTCTGTTAATATTCGACTATGGGATACAGATATTATTTTTGTAGGTAACCATTTTACCTGAATATTTCGCGGAAATGGTAATGAACCGCAAATAGGAGTTACAATAAGAAAAATAACAATACAACATTAATTATATCGTTGTTGATAGATATATTTTAACTTTGTTTCCAGAAATTATGTATTCTTGGGGAAAGAATCACTCGCTGCTCTTCATAGACAATCCTGTGGGCACTGGATTCAGCTTCACGGATGACGATCGGGGCTATGCTACTAATCAAACAACAGTAAATATAATAATTTAACTAACATTTGTGAGAATAATTAAGCAAGCATATTATAACCGTCTCCCCTTTTTAGATTGGAGAAAACTTGTATTCGGCCCTTCAGCAGTTCCTAACCATATTCCCGGAGCTCCGAAAAGCTCCACTGACAATAGCCGGGGAGTCTTACGCTGGGAAACACATTCCTTCTCTGGCGATACAAATTTTATGGCAAAAACATGAAAGAGAATCAATAAATTTACAGGTGAGATGACAATAACAAAACACCAAAACATATTAGAATCAGTTTCACTCGATTTGAACATACAAAATCTTGATGTTTAATTTTACCAATCTATTTTCTTCTATAGCCTAAACCACTAATGGAATTTTGAGAGGATATTGATGTTATATGGCGTGTATCATTTAAGAAAGGATTTTTGGAAATTCAACCCTTAAGAGGTTGAGAAGGGAGTTCAACGTTTGGACATTTTTAGGATGCATATGACTATTACATGTTGCAAGAAGTATGAAATTTGGTATTTAAGCTGTTAATACAAAATAAGTGAACATCTTGAGGCAATCTGAAATATTTCTACTGCGAGAAAATGTAGAACTACCTCGGGAAACACGAAAATAAGGCGTGCGATCTACAGGCGGGCTAGTGTGTTATAGGATCGCACCATACTCATGTATTTTATTGCTTTAGAGGGCAGACAAGCAGACGGCCCACCTGATGGTAAGTGATAACCGCCGCCCATGGACTTTGCCAATATCAGGGACATAGCCCAGCCGCTGCCTACTTAGAATGTAACCAGTACTCTTCTTAAACTTCGCTTGAAAATTGACATATTATAGCGCTAGGGAAACAGAAACAGCAGCAGGAAGTCCATTCCAAAGCCGGACCGTGCGTGGTAAGAATGCAGCGCTGAAAACGAACCGTGTTACACGATATTGCTTCCAGGTAATAGAGATGAACTGTACTGCGATATCGAGCGGTACGGTGATGAAATACATGTCTTAATCGGTGATTAATCTCTTCAGGGCTTGGCCATCGGTAATGGCTTCGTCGACCCGGTGACCCTGCAGCGCTACAGCCACTTCGTCCGCGAGGCGGGCCTTGTCGACGACCGCGTGGCTAACTTCATGAACCACCTGGAGGCGGCCGTCACGCAGTTCATCAACAACGGGGAGATGCTCAAGGCTTACGCGGTAATTACTTAGCTAACAATTCCATAAATACGTCAGGTGTACATAAAAAAAATAATGAGGGAAATTAAAATAATCAAAATTTATCGAACAAGTGGTTTCTCAACGATACGTCTTTAGTGCGAAATGAATATCACCACTGCGTAAGATGACAACATATCAAAGATATATATTATGCAAATAACATAACCTTCGTTTGATTCAGATTCAGATTTTATTACTACGAGTAACTTGGGTCTGGACAATTTGCCGCTATACTCAAATTAATATTTTTAATTAATTATTAATTATGAGACATTTCAAAATAACTCCTAAACGGTCCGAAATGGGCAGCATACATTAACACATTACAAAACTCGCATTTTGTATGTAATTTTTTCATAAATATAATGAAAAATTAACGAAATGTAAAGTTGCCAATTGCGCAAAGTTAAAAATGTAACAATGTCATCATTGTAGCACTTGCACAACAATGCCATGGAACCACAAAGTAAATATTTACTTTGAGATGGAACTCTCGATAAACAACTAAGATCGACATACTCGACAGAAATCGATAATATAATTAATGGTGTCAAGCGTTATTTTTCGGAAGTTCATTACTAATTGTTAAGGAGTAGTTATTTATTATAAAGCATAGGTAAGGTATACCTATAGTAAGTCATCGCAGCGCAGCGAAGGCGACAACATCCTGAGGATGCCACGTAGAGAAGCGAAGAAACGCGTCTGTATTTGCATGTTGGTGTGGATGTGGTGGCGTGGCACTAGGTACTAAGTAATATTCCTTTGTCGCATGCGATGGAGGCAGGGCGGGCGGTGCACCATATATACCTACTCCCTTAAACAGTGAAAAGGACAGATGCTTTTGTCCATTGATTGTCCATCGACAAGTTTATGCACGATGCACGCACAACTGTAAGCCCTTGAAGTTACGACGTACAGTTGACATAAATGTCAAGTTGCATATTTCTTCATTAGAATATTTTAATGCATCTCGAATAATTTTTGTTGCAGTATTACAATTACCTCCTCCGAGTATTCCTCGAGGAATCAGACCTGACGAACTTGTACAACTACCTCCAAGACGAAATCAGTCTAGAGGGGGCGTACATGGACTACATCCAGAGGACGGAGGTGCGCCGAGCCCTGCACGTCGGTAACACCAACTTCACGTCCATCGGCGTCGTGTACCGCAAGCTGGTGCCGGACTTCATGGGCTCGGCTAAGATGTGGCTAGAAGAGCTGCTCGAGCACTACAGGGTGATGCTTTATAAGTAAGTGTGTTCAGCCCCCTAGACAAGATGTCTTTCGATAATCGCTAACGCAATCGCTAAATGGATAATGTATGAGATTTGACAATTGCGCTCGAAAGCTAAGCGAGCGGCTTATGTCAAATCGCAATTTTTTATTTTAATTTTATTTTGAATTTGTGAACGACATTAAGCCATACGAATAATAATAATGTCAAATCGCATACATTTTCCTTCTAGCGATTGCGTTAGCGATTATCGAAATGCGTCTTGTCTAGGGGGGCAGGCATTTCTGTCATTTTAACTAGCACACTTTAAATAAAGTAAGTCCTCACCTCTGCCTAGGGTTGCTACCCGTTATCTAAAATAGAGTCATCGTCATCATTTCAGCCAAGAGACGCCCGCTGTTGGACATAGGCCTCCGCCAGGGAACTCCAAACCGATCGGTCCTGCGTCTCCCGCATCCAGCTTCCTGCGACCTCTATCAGATCGTTGGTTCACCTTGTGGGCCTACCAATGCTCCAACTCCCATTACGCGGCCTCCACTCGAGGACCTTTCCGCCCCAACGGCCGTAAGTCCTGCAAGCTAATGTGTCCTGCCCACTGCCACTTAAGGTTTGCGATTCTTTGAGCTATGTCGGTGACTCTAGTTCGTCTACGGACCTCATCATTTTTGATGCGATCACGTAGAGAAACCCCGAGCATATCCCACTCCATTGCCCTTTGATTGCCCCTTACATTGAGCCTTCTAATGAGACCCATTGTAAACGGGCACGTCTCAGTTCCTGGCAATACACTGCACTAAATTAGAGCAGTATTTTTGAATATTTTTTTTTTATAAAATTAAATAAGTGAATTAAAGGTGAGTGAATTTTTTTATTAATATTTTAATAATTCTACTATTGTGCCCTGAAGCGTCCCTTTAATTATCCGGGGTGATAAAAAAGTAAACGTTTATATAATAGGAAATCAGTGCCCCCTCCCAAATAAATAACTTTACAAAATAACATAATTTTTCATAATACAAACTATACATTACAGTAGGTACATTTTTTCTTAATTAAATTAAGTAGGTAATTCGTAAACAATTGTGTATTCGATTATGAATTTAGGTGCAATGCTGTCTGTGAGAGTGGATATGGTGCGATTGTGTCATTAATTAATTCCTTTTAATTTTTCCAGTGGTCATCTGGATATCATAGTGGCGTATCACCCGTCAGTAAATACTTATAATGCGCTGTCATTCTCCGGGTCGTCAGATTTCGAGAGAGCTAAACGGAAATCTTGGTACCACGACGGGAAATTAGCTGGGTGAGATTTTTTGCTGTAATAATATCCTCCTAACCCAGAGTTTCCCAAAGCGGGTACCACGGAGAGAGATCAGGGGTGCCGTGAGGCGCCCGCTAGCACCAGCTAACTGAAACCACAACCAACCAAAAACGTTTCAATAGCAGAATAAGGTTCCACCACAGATAATATAATACTACAGTACACGAAACTGGGATTTGAAAACAGATGAGCATCGATGTGAAAAATGGTGTCAGCGACAAGTCGCAGTGATATTGCTTTAAATTGTTTTAACGTAAATCAATCAATTATTATTTAGGCTTACAGTAAAGCCTACTCTGCATGCTTACAACCAAAATCCAGCCGTCCAAAAAGTAAAATGAACAGTAATTCATGCATGCTGACCCAAAGTACATGCTGTCTGTCACCCACAAACGTATCTACGTGCAGAGCTCGGAAGACTCACACGCAAATTTACAAAATGACTTATGCAAGCTGCATTCGTTATTCATGTGAAGGTTCCATAATCGCCCTTGTTTTCATTTTGCATTTGTCGTGTGCAAAACCAGATGTTACTCAGCAACAGTCACAAACTTTAAATAATGAATAAATTTTACAGTTATTTCAAAACTGCTGGCAAGCTGACCGAGGTGATGATCCGCGGCGCGGGCCATATGGTGCCAGCGGACCAGCCAGCCGCAGCACTGGGGCTCATCTCAGCCTTCGTACGAGACATTCCTCTTGACCGAGACACGGCCCCACTGGTGCCCTTAGAAAAAAACTTGCTGCGACAGCGTCGATTGCCGCTCGAATAACTGTTCCTATTACGTTCCTTATGTTAAACTATGTGCAATTCTACATCTGTATTTCGTACCTCATAAAGAAATAGTCAATACAAAATTAGGGTCGTTTCATTAACAAAAATCACGGACCAAACCAACCACTTCACTGCCTGAAATGTATATTTTGGTCGGAACCGGAAACAAAATACTTCCACAAGCTTTTATTTTTACTTTCACCTGTTGTGAAATCTTGCAAGTTGAATTTGACCCACCCCCCGGTTTCCGATTGAGCTGAAATTTTGCATGCGTAGGTATACAGGTTTATTTGTAAAACACCTGCAAACTCGCAGGATTAGATAGCTAACATCATAAACAACAACGTTTGTTCTAAGACTTTTGATAATTGGCTAGATTACTAAAAATTTATTTTTGCTTTAATAGAAGCTCATTCATATAATAAACAGAAAGAAAAAAATCGGCCTTGTCAGCTTTCAGTCCCTTGTAGAATCGTAAGTAGTTCCCCCCCCCCCCCCCCCTAAAAAAGTTTAGACATATGACCACACACAGCGAGCGGAGCATGATACTGCATGCTTCATGCTTTGATCGAAAAAATCTAATATTAGGTAAAATACACCCCGTCGCTATTTTTTCTCGCCTCGCTTTAGGCATAAGAATAACTAATAATACGAGTATAGAAGCGAATCTCCTTTGTGGGTGCGCCAAATGCCGCTATTTGCATACCTACAGCGCCCTTCCCCCTGTAACGCCCCGCAGTAGTCTGCGGACGCCGCTAGGGTCACCACATGGACGTATGGTTACCACTACAATATTTTTTATATAGGTACCTCCATATTTTACATTAAATGAGAAACTGAGCATACACCGAGTCTTATTGATTTTGTACTTCAAGTGTAGCGAGCGAGCGACTATCTTTAGCAATAGTACGCACATTTTTAGTTTTTTTGATTCCGTAGTTATAAGAACCTGCCTATTTTTGATTTGATCCCTATACTTCGAGAACAAAATCAATACAATGTATTGAATTTCGATGTACAAAAATGGTTTGTAATTTAGGTATCGTACCTACGTTTATAGTCCATCAGTTGAAGTTATGAATGTACTAATGGATAAAACCTAAGCTCACTTTTTACTATCAGACCAACATTTTTACTTAAAAAAAATCTGTTGTTTCATAATTTTAATTAAGTATTGATTGTATTTAAATTTTATATGGAACAGTGACAAAGGTCGATAAAAATATATATAGCAGTACCAAAGTTTCTCATAATTCAAATTATTCCCGACTTGACAAAAAAAAATCCCATACTTACAGAGTTTCAAAATTGCACTACAATGACAGCTTTAGAAATTCGATACATTATATTGTTTTAGCTTTGACATGCAATGAAAAGTGTATATGTATAATAGAAACTAGATGAACTGGCCACTCAGTACGCAGATGTACACTTCAGTTGGATTCAAAGATGTTTTATATATGACAAATGTTTTTATTATGTAAAATGTTATCGTACAATACAAAGTCTTAATTAACTTTATTGAAGGTGTTTTCCTTATCCAATACAATAGGTTATGGGCCCAGGACAGCTCTGAAAAGTGAGTAAAAGCATAATTGTAAAAAAAAAATATAAAAATAAAATGTCGAATATAAAAGTAGAATCTCTACAAAGAGAAAATTATGATACATGGCGTATTCACGCTAAAGCACTTTTGATAAAAGCTGGTCTTTGGGATTATGTTATTGGAAAAATTATTAAGCCTACCTGCCCCAATGAATTATTAAAATATACAGAAAAAGATAATTTAGCTCTATCGGAATTACTTTTAATTATTGCACCGTCTGAACTGAAACAAGTCAAAAATTGTGAGACAAGTAATGAATTATGGATTAAACTCGAAAACATATATGAAAGTAAAGGTCCCGCTCGGAAGGCAACCTTACTAAAAGAATTAGTTCTCAGAAAAATGGTCGATTCTGAAAACATTGTGGATCATTTGAATAGCTTCATGGATACAGTAGACAAGCTAGCAAATATGGAGATAGACATAAATAAAGACCTACTAAGCATAATGTTACTGTATAGTTTACCACAATCATTTGAAAATTTTCGCATTGCCATTGAATCGAGAGACGAGTTACCTGATCCACATAAATTAAAATAAAGATTATAGAAGAGGCTGAAGCAAGAAAAAGTATTGGTAGTACAAGCAATGTTGATGAAGGAGCCATGTACAGTAGACGTAAAGGAAAAAGAACAATACAATGCTATAAATGCAAAAAACCAGGACATAAAGCTCCTGACTGCCGATCCAATAGCAATAACTATAAAAAACGTAGTGAGTACGACGATCGCAATTTATACTGCACTGAAAAAGCACGCCTATCAGAAAGCGAAACTATTGAAAGGGTAAATAATACTTGGTGCTTGGACAGCGGCTGTACATCGCATATGACATTCGAAAAAGATAGATTTGTAGACCTTGAAAAAGACAATAATTGCAAAGCGTTGAAACTCGCGTCAGAAAATTGCACAGCGCAAGTTAAAGGCAAAGGAGAGGCGAAATTAAATATAAAAATTAAAGGTATCAATCTATCAAATACCTTGTACGTACCTTCCTTAACTACAAATTTGATGTCGGTTGGTAAAATGACTGACAAAGGTGCAACAGTACTATTTAAAAAGAATAACGCAACAGTAAAGCGAAATGGAATAATATTGATGAGAGCAGAAAAAAATGCGGATGGTTTATATTACATACATGAGGAAGAGCATGAAAAAGCGCACACATGCAAAAATAAAGAGATAGAAACTTGGCATCGTAAACTTGGACACCTTAATGAAGGGCAAATGAAAATCGCCTTAGAAAAAGAAAAAATAGATGGCTTAAACTTTAATAAAACTGAATCGTTAGGCAGTTGCGAAGTATGCCTAGAAGGAAAAGCTACTAGACAACCATTTAATGAAAATGTGCAAAACCAAAGTCGGACGAAAGATGTACTTGAAATAGTACACACAGACGTTTGTGGTCCTATGAGAGTCGGAACAACAATAGGTTCAAATTATTTTATTACATTCACCGATGACTATAGTCGATAAAGCAGAATATATACAATGAAAAACAAAAATGAAGCCATGGATAAATTCAAAGAATACAAAAGAGAGGTTGAAAATTATACCAGAAAGAAAATAATACACCTTCAAAGTGATAACGGCACAGACATGAATGGCGAATTTAACGAGTATCTAAAGGAACATGGCATAAAGAGAAGAACATCGGCACCCTGATACATCATTACCATATCAAACATTAATTGGTTCCCTAATGTATTTAGCTGTTGCCACGCGTCCAGACATCCTTTATACCGTAAGCTACCTTAGTCAATTTAATAATTATTCTGGTACTAAACACTGGAAAGCAGCTAAAAGGGTTATACGCTATTTGAAGGCAACGCAAGATTACGGTCTCAGATACAAAAAGACTGGATTGCCATTAACCGGAATGTGTGATGCAGATTGGGCGGCGTGTACCGTTGATCGACGATCGTACACAGGATATACATTTAAGTATGGTGGAGGATTGATCAGCTATAATTCTAAAAAGCAAAGAGTTGTGGCATTATCGACCGCCGAAGCGGAGTATATGGCCCTGACAGAGGTAGCCAAAGAGGCACTGCACCTAAAACAGTTGCTGAATGACATTGGTGTACAGCAAGATGCAGTAACCTTGTTCAATGACAACCTTGCTGCACAAAAGTTGGCAAGCAATCTTATAACTGCAAAAAGGTCAAAACATATAAGCATCAAAGAGCACTTCATACGGGATTGCGTGCAGAACAAATTGATTAGTGTCTCGTATAAAGAATCAGAGAACATGGAAGCTGACCTAATTTTTTTTTTTAAAGAAATGTCGCCCCACACTAGGATTTTCTCCTGTATCGTGGGTGCAGTTACAAACATAGAATATCACATGCACATACGCCCAGACCGGAACAAACTTCTGTAGGCCATACAAAACATCTGTCCCGTGCGGGAATCGAACCCGCGACCCGTTGCGCAGTAGGCGATCACTCGACCTCTGCGCTAACCGTGTCGTCGAAATGACTAATGACGAAGGGGTTGCCAAATCCTCGGCTGATGAAATTGAGTGGACGTCTCGGTCTATGGGACACACAGCGTACCTCCTGAGGGGGAGTATAATAGAAACTGGATGAACTGGCCACTCAGTACGCAGATGTCACACGTCAGTTGGATTCAAAGATGTTTTATATATGACAAATGTTTTTATTATTATGTAAAATGTTATCGTACAATACAAAGTCTTAATTAACTTTATTGAAGGTGTTTTCCTTATCCAATACAATAATATGTAATTAATATTACGAATAAAACGGTATATGTATCTAGGGTAGGTATAATAAAAATAATTTTAAAGTATTCAATCATTTTTATTTAAAAGGTTTCAATTCAACAGAAATATTTACAAACTAGCTGTGCCCGCGAACTACGTTTCGCCATCAAAATACTTAACACAGTGTTTAGTTTTTTCCTCCATTTTATTCCATAATGATTCAACTTTATTCTGCCTTTCTTGAGCATCGGCCATTTCGAAATTAGGACAATTTTCGTAGGTTCGTAATGCTCTTTTTCTAACAGTCCACAAAATTAAATACATTACATATTACTATAAACACTAAGTATAATTATTGTTTTAGAGACATTATTGATATTAATAAATTCTTCTTCAGTAGAAAGAACTACACAGTTGCAAAAATAATCTTTATCGTATTCATGTTTCGAATTAAAATAAACAATTGTTAATAAATTAGAACTGTATACGAATAAAGATTAGAATTTATAATGGGTGTTGGTAACAAAATATATTTTTTGGATATGACAACTTGGCCAAATTTGACTGGTCGTACAGTAAGCTCCTTGTCAAGCTATACTGTTTGACCTTTGAACCGTTCTTATGTCGCTCGTAATACTGGCGGTTTTCGTAGAGTTAATGTATAGCATGAACAGGGGGGTTACTGTACAAATACGTTTTCCGTATTCGATATCCGATCACGGAATACAGACACGGAGTTTCGTGAACGTAGCGCAGACGTATTCGTTTCTTCTCATTCGGGATTTTTACCATTCTACCTAAACGTACGTACAGAACGTGTTCCGTTCGTAATAAAAACGAACGTGTGCGGCAGTCAATGAGTATTTTGTATAGATTTGATGCATTCGGATGCCCGCATTCAGAAAACGAATGCGAAAAAACGTATTTATGCGGTTAGCCTTAAAATATATTGAGACTTCCGTTTTGTAACGTGTACTGTGCGATATAGTGCTGCTGGCACAGTTCGGTTAGCAAACTCGCCGTGATGACTAACATTCAACACACAAACTTGGAGTTATCGTTAGTTAGTTCACGATCGTTGCATTATCACGGTCTCGAAGGACACTAAACACAGGTAACATCTAACATCGAACATCCAATAGGCCCCGAAGCGACTCTCAAACTTTTTTGGTGACGGAACCCTTTTGGAAAGCGAAATACTTGACGGAACCCTAAAATAAAACAATAGTTTTTAAAAGGGTATTCTTTATTAATAAGCATAATAAAAGTACGACCAGAGAGGGTGTTTTGATTTTTCTAAATTATTGCGGAACCCTTATAGGGGTATTGTGGAGCCCTAGGGTTCCGCGGAACACACTTAGAGCATGCCTGCTCTAGGTACCCTTCAGGGCCTACTTTCATTTAATACCCCTATTGCTGGGTTTGAAAAGCAACTGTTATCAGTCTTTTTTTTAGCGGCGGCCATGTTGAATTTACGTCAATGTTGCTACGTTTATAGTGCTCTACTGATCAAGGCCTTTCATTTGATACCCATATTGCTGGGCTTAGAAACGAACTTTTATCAGTTTTTTTTTGAGCAGCGGCCATATTGAATTTTGTGCTATTTTCCTAGGTTCATAGTGCTCTACTCTTCAAGGCTTTTCATTTGATACCTATATTGCTAGGTTTGGAAACGAACTTTTATCCACCTTTTTTGAGCGGTGGCCATGTTGAATTTATTTATGTGTTGCTAGGTACATAGTGCTCTACTCATCAAGGCCTTTCATTTGAGACCCATATTGCTGGGTATGGAAACGAACTATTATCCATTTTTTGAGCGGCGGCCATGTTGAATTTATAGCAATTTTCCTAAGTTCATAATACTCTACTCTTTTAGGCTTTTCATTTGATACTCATATTGCTAGGTTTGGAAACGAACTTTTATCCTTTTTTTTTGAGCGGTGGCCATGTTGAATTTAGGTCTATTTTGCTAGGTTTCTAATGCTCTACTCTTCAAGGCCTTTCATTTGATACCCATATTGCTAGGTTTCGAAACGAACTTTTATCTATCTTTTTTGAGCGGCGGCCATGTTGTATTTATGTCAATGTTGCTAGGTTCATAGTGCTTTACTTAGCAAAGCCTTTTATTTGATACCCATATTGCTGGGTTTGAAAACGAACTTTTATCCATTTTTTGAGCGGCGGCCATGTTTAATTTAGGGCAATTTTCCTTAGTTCTTAATTCTCTACTCTTTTAGGCCTTTCAGTTGATACCCATATTGCTAGGTTTGGAAACGAACTATTATTCTTCTTTTTTGAGCGGCGGCCATGTTGAATTTAGGTCGATTTTCCTAGGTACCTAATGCTCTACTCTTCATGGCCTTTCATTTGATACCCATATTGCTAGGCTTGGAAACTAACTTTTATCCACCTTTTTTTAAGCGGCGGCCATGTTAAATTTATGTCAATGTTGCTAGGTTCATAGTGCTCTACTCTTCAAGGCCTTTCATTTGATACCCATATTGCTAGGTTTGGAAACTAACTTTTATCCACCTTTTTTGAGCGGCGGCCATGTTGAATTTATGTCAATGTAGCTAGGTACATAGTGCTCTACTCATCAATGCCTTTCATTTGATACCCATATTGCTGGGTTTGGAAACGAACTTTTATCCGTTTTATTTGAGCGGCGGCCATGTTGAATTTAGGGCGATTTTTCTATGTTCATAGTGCTCTACTCATCAAGGCCTTTCATTTGATATGCATACCGCTGGGTTTGGAAACGAACTTTATCGGCAGTCATGTCAAATTAAGTCAACGCAGCTAGGTTCAATGTGTTCTACTCTTTAGGTTCTTCGTTCGATATCCATGTTCCTTGGGTGGATCCAAAAAAATGTGATCCGTCATTTTAGACATTAGGATCAAGAGTCCCGTCCCGTCCCTCTACGCGTAACCCAGAACATTGCAGTCAGATATTTTTTTTAATTATCAATATTAATCTATTACTTTTAATAGTTTTAAATGGATGAAAGAGTTTGATTCCTTAGTCCTTTTTTTTTTTTTTTTTTTTTTGGAAGGGGGGAAAATGCCTTTACGCATTCCTCGTGGTCGAGCCAAACCACAAGGATATGTGGGACTCCCCAGCGGACCGGGCCTACCCACTAAAAACCCCCCCAGCAGCTCCTCCGTCCGTCACAAGACAGGGGAAAGGGGACAACAGCTAGGCCTTATTCCCGCTGAACCCCTGCCTGCGACATGTCCGTTGCCGGACGCCCCGTCTAGCTCTGCTGCTTTGTGGAGCGACGCAGAATTGCACCGCTCTACACCCCGAAATTGGTTTTTTATTGTGGTTGTCTTCCACGCGGCCCGACGCTCAGTGCGCCGGGCCCCCGGCCCGCTCAGTGCGGGTAACGGGTTGCCCGACGGCAGATCCCACTGGATCCACCGCCGCGCGGGTGAGCCAAAGCTCTGGGGAACCCCCGGTAGGCGCGAAGCGCCGTGGCGAAAAGTCGCCTCCACCCTGCCACCTTCATAGGCAGCCGCCCAAATCGGGCGTCTGGCTAAAGCCACACCTCTTCCTAAAATAAGAAGAGGGGACCTCGCCCCCCTCCGCATGAAGCGGGTGGCCACACGAAGCGGCCCGCCGGGCCAAACTCGGCCATCCCACACCCCCCCCTCCATAGAGGGTCCTCTCGTCAGACTACCAGCCCGCGGCTGGTCTGCTGGGTTCTGCCGGGTTGCCCAGGGTGCACCACAAGGAGGTTGTCTGACATCGCACCCCTGATTCCTTAGTCCTAATGTAAAAACATATAACACCTTTCAAAATACCTTGAAAAGAGTATCTTCATTTTTCAACATTTCAAATATTTCAAAAATTGTACCGATTTTGTTAAAATTAGTCAAGAATTAAACCAATCTACAAATTTTATGGTCACTCGATAAGTATTATCATAAAAAATGCTTTATACATTGGTTGTATGGCTTGATCTTTTTGCCTTACCACCACGGTACGACATAAGAAAAAGACAATTTGGTTGGCGAAATCCAGTTGGGCACAGCCATTAACAGAAAATATTAAATTTTATTTGTACTATGTGAAACACTTCATTCCTGCCTTTCAATTTTCGAAATCCAATTACTTAAGATCAGGCTGTATGGCGTAGTTCCATTGCCTTTCCTTCGTGGAAGAAAATACCTTCTCTCTGAGGCGCGTTCAGCGCCTCTGGGCTACGTTCCAAAACATCACCCGAGTGCACTCGGTCACCCGAAGTATGTCCTAAAACATTTCGGGTGCACTCGAGAGTGTTGGAGTGGCGTGTCCTAAAACGCTACGGAGTGCACTCGATCGAGTAGAATCTCACCTGCATAATATAGCAAGGTGTAATTTCACTCGATTGGATTTGGCGGGAAATTTTGTGGATTTTAAAGTTGTGTGTGATTGTGATTACAAAGATTTCATATTCACACACAATTTGTGCATCTCGGAGAGCGAGGATGCGCTTCGTAACGTCGACAATAAGTTAATTTTAAATTCCAAAGACTATAGGTATCGTAAGTGACACGATTGTAAAATTGTCCTTCATTTCCGCTAAAGCTAGGTTAGGCCGCGATATAACAGAATTCATATTCAGTTGGTTTTAGCATTTTCGTAGATGAAACAGAGGAATGTAATCCATGCATTAAAGCGAACGGAGGCGCCGATGAATTATATATTTTCTTATTTTTGTATATTTGGTTATGTAAACAAAGCAGACAACACTCTTGCCGTTCTAAAACAACCAACACTCCGACCACCCTAACCGGCCACTCTCCCCCCACCACCTACTCACTCCGGGTGATGTTTTGGAACGTAGCCCAGAGCTGCGTTCAGAACCTACGCTCGAGTGCACTCCGAGTGCACTCTGACAGCAACCGACCCGTTCAGAGCCTCGGGGTAAAAAACGCTCTGACAGGCGGTTAGTACACTCTGTGCCCGTTCAGAAGCTTCGAGTGATGCAACCAAACAACCAACTCGAGCGTAGGGTAAAAAACACTCTGACAGATGTTATGTCAATGTCGATGTCAAAAATACGCTAATTATTTATTATTTTATTAAATAACACTACTTTGAACACTTTTAAGCCTAATACAAGGGAAATATAGTGATTTCTATGTGTTGTAAATATGTTTAAGCAGAAAAATGGATATTGACTGTAAGGATTAGTAATATTTTGCCCTTTGCTTGATCTTGATCGGCAAGATACAAACTAAAAAAAAAGATAGCAACCGACCCGTTCTGAACCTCGGAGCGAGTGTGAAAAACACTCTCGGTTGCATTACTCTGACCCTCGGAACGCAACTCTGGGTGTAGTTGTCCGGTTGTTTTTTAACTCGCTCAAAGGCGTTGAACGGATTGCAGCAACCAAATCTTTTATCTCCCTCTTTCACATGATTTTTTATTTCTCTCTCTTTCTAGTAGATGACATTATAGAATATGGCCGCCAATATCATCCAATCACGTAAAAGTATTTCAGTTATAAGGCCCTGAACGCGCCTCTGTCATGATGCGCTGTTTTACAATATGGCAGCACCATTTAACATCAATGAAAAGAGTCTTTTGCGCCACCGTGCGGTCAAATAGGGAGTTAAGTTTATGGCGTTTTTACAGCTGATAGAGGAATCCAAAATACATTGTCTACGGTACAAATCTCAATATGACCATTTTGTGGCTTATGACACTTTTTCAGCGGACATGCGATTACCTGTAGAAAATAATTTCGATGTTTCACGTTTGCCAGGCGTCCCGCGATGGCTCACAATTTTTTAAAAGAATTTATGCCATAATGTAGTGCTGGACGACAGTGTCTAGCTGAGGGCTAGTGATAGATGAGTGTGTCTATCAATGGGGCTAGTGCTGAGCAAGAGTTCCCAGTAGTGGTCTGATGTTGGGCATGATTCCTGCTGTGGGATGATGTTGGACAAGATTCTCCAGCAAAAGGCTGGTGCTGGGCATGATTCCCAGCAGTGGGCTGGTGCTGGACAAGACTGTCCAGCAGTAGCCTGGTGCTGGGCAAGATTCCCAACAGTGGGCTGCTACTGAGGCTGATGCTGGGCATGATTCTCAGCGTTGGGATGGTGCTGGGCAGGATTGTTCAGCAGTGGGCTGGTGCTGAGCATGATTCCCAAAAGTGGGATTGTGCTGGACAAGATTGTTTAGCAATGTAGTTGATGATGGATGGTTAACAACAAAAGTTAAAGTGAATTCTCAATATTTTTACTTATCATAATGAGGAAAGCAGTAGGTACAGACAAAAGAGCTTAAATAATGTATGTATGATTACAAAAGCGATCAAATCGAAATTGAGAAATTACAGAATATCGCTATGAGTTCGCATGTAAGTTCGCTATCTGATTTTTAATTCGACGGAATTCTGACAAATGTCATCCATAGACAAATCAGATATAAATAACCTTTTCTGCTTAGATTTTTTAAAATATTTAATAACAAAAAATATGAAACATAGTTAGATCAAGTAATGACATTGTAGATAGTGTTTGTTTTGTGCACTCAATGCACACTAGCCAGAATGTAAAATTTTAAGTGCTAAATGGAAAAACAGAGTAAAACAACATATTTCAAATTTGACATTTTGTTATATTGGCTCATAGAAGAAGCAACAATTTTACAAACGAAATGTTTTTCTAAAAAAGGTTGGCAGCCTATGGATTATTGAACGGGGATTCTAGTAATAGAAAAAATAATTTCCTTTACAATTTTTGTAACTTCAACAATATGATATTACACATTATAATTACCATTTTAAAATTATCAGTAATTTTTCAAGGCTTAGTTTTTCTAATTGAAACCTTAAATTCCATAAAGGTTTATTTTTTATTTTGCTAATGCTCTCCCTTTTTATGAAGAGTTTTTCAATGTTGACAACACTTCTGAAATGTCAGAATTCCGTCGAATTAAAAATCAGACTGTAGGCGGTAGCCCCCCAGCGTCCCCCAGGGTCCGAAAAAGATCATTGCACGTACCCAGGTACGCGTCTGTGATGTTTCTTATCGTCTATGGTCTAATGTGATGTATGGCGTATGCTAGACGTTCAATATTTATCACGATATTTGGATCATGATCCAGCTCTGCGAGCATGGACTTGTCGATCGACATATATCGATCGACAAAAGCATCTGTCCTTTTCACTCCTTAGGAATATCTGTCAAAATCGATTTTGGTCGAGTATGTCGATCTAAGCTGTAAAATTTTATTTATCGAGAGTTCCATGCTCGCAGGGCAGAATCGTCACCATTTTTTCACGCTAACAAAAAAGTTAACCATGTTTTGCTTTTCTTCTACGAAATGTTAACATTTTTAGTCGCGCTATTTTTCACAAAGAGAACCTAACCTCAAAATGGAACACATTACGTTAACATACGATGCTAGCCCTGCTAGCACAGAATAGATAATAGTACTACGTACAGAACGGCCACTCACCTCCCCGCACTCATTTCAAATACCTCGTCCTACCCGGCACTTCGTTGTAGACATCACTGACACGTAAACAAGGGCGCGCGCAATCGCTCGGACAAGTAAACGCGAGCGCCGGCCGATAACAGAGACAGCGCTATGCGGGTGAAAGAGAAGGCAGTCGCTGCACTTCCCGCGTCATTTCGATTGATAACCGCGCACTCAGCCCTACTAGATTCCACGCACACATTTGCGCGTGTACGAACGGCATTTGTTTAAGTAGTAGTAATAGGTTATTGATTTGCGAACGTTGTATGGAGTGTCCGGGGTGTGCTGCTAGTGTAAAAATCTAATGAAACGCGATGATGCTAAACATTTTGAAAATGCTGCAAATCTGCGCTTAAATGAAACACGCCTTAAGTATATTTTTCGAATCTACACATCCACAGATTAGAGAGGTACTAACAGTGATTATGTACACTCGCGAGCAAAAGTTTGGAATCAGTTACTTGAAATTGGTTCCGCGTGATCATGGTTACTAAATAAATTTTTAATAATAATAAAAATGACATCATGTTAAAGGTGCAACTGTCCACTTTAAATCGATATAAAATTAATTCATATCGAGCCCGTAATTGTGGAGTTATCCCGGATTAAGTGAAGGACGTAGGAAAACAAGGAAATAGGGAAAAATAATGAATGAATAAAACAACAAAAATTATTAAATAAAAATTTTATTTATCTTTAAAGATAAGTGTCAATATTTTGTGTTCCCTCCCCTCGCCCTAATAACTGCTCCAAGACGATTCTTCATAGACCTGGGGCCGAACCATGATCGTTTATAGCAAGGTTAAAACAATATTGAAACAGAGACACCGCTCTTGCTGCGTATCGCGCCATCCCGCTCCCAGTGCGGTTTTAATATTGCTTCGAGCGATCATGGTTAGGGGGCTGATCAGCTTCTGAATTGATTATTGTGGAATACCTTCCCACTCCTCAATCAACGCTGATTTCAGCTCATTCGGACATGAAGGAGCAGGAGTTCTGGAACGAACCTTCCTCTTCAGTTCATCCCACACGTGCTCAATGGGATTCAAGTCAGGGCTGAGCGCTGGCCAGTCCAATGTGGCAATACCGACTTCTTCGAGGTATTCCGTTGTTACACGGGCAGTGTGACAACGAGCGTTATCGTGCATAAGGAGGAAGTCATCACCGATGTATCCCGCATAGGGAACGACATGTATCAGGAGAATATCGGAAATGTACCGGTCCGAAGTTAGACCGCCTCCTCGTCCCCCGCCAGGCACGAAAACAAGCTCGGCTTTACCATCGAAGGAAATGCCGGCCCACATCATACAAGAGCCGCCCCTATAAGCCACTGTTTCAGCGACACAGCACTGTGCAAATCGCTCCCGAGGCCGCCTGTAGACCCGTCCTCTTCTGTCGTTACCGTGCAAACACATCCTGCTTTCGTCGGAGAACAGGACTTGCCTCCATTGCTCAACCTCCCAATCAAGATGGGTGCGAGCAAACTGAAGGCGTGCTTGTCGGTGAGCTGCCGTGAGTTTCGGGCCTGTGGCAGGCCTTTTTGGAGTCAGATTCGCTTGCTTGAGTCGTCGACGAACTGTCCACTTGCTGGCTGCTATCCCACAAACATCTCGGAGCTCCTGTTGGACGTCGACACTAGTCAAATGCCGATTTCGGAGAGAGGTTGACACGATAAAACGGTCATCCCTCTCCGATGTGCACCGGCGCCGTCCAGATCTTGGTCTCGGGATAAAGCCACCAGTCTCCCGAAAGCGCTTATAAACTTTCGAAACACAGGATTGACTTATGTGGAGCCGACGAGCGACAACTCGCTGGCTGAGCCCTTCTTGCAATAGGGCTACGATTTGTGCTGCTTCTGTAGGTGTTGTCTCCATTGTCGTACAAGGTAAAGGGTCAAAAGTGGCGGAGATGTGTACCGGTCAACGTATGAAAGTCGACTGATAAAGAAAATCCGATAACAGGTGCTTTTATAGGGGGTCAAAAGGTCGCAACTCGTGACGTATCAAACAATTGAAACACGTCTTTTTCGATACATCTTCACTTAATGCGGAATGGCTCCATAAATACTGGCTTGTTTTTAATGAATTCGGTATCAGTTTAAAAGTAAAGAGTTGAACCTTTAAAATGATGTCATTTTTACGATTATTAAAAAAGTATTTACTACTCAAGATAACGCGCAACCAATTTCAAGTAACTGATTCCAAACTTTTGCTCGCGAGTGTACTATGTGATACTGACGCGATCCGCGGCCGTACCGCTTAACTCATAGCGATCATTCGCTATCGCTTTCGTGACATTAGAACAATAATTTTGCAGTTTATTTTAAGTATTTTATGTTATACATCGATTGTTTGGGCCACATACATACTTATATAAGGCCAATCAAAGTAACATTCAACACGATTGAATAACGAATTCAAATATTCGCGCTATTAGATATGTTCCTGTCCCTTTCCCTCCTTTTACCTAATTGGCTCCCGATTATGTGCAAGCGCATGACGCACGAGTGTTTGAACTGCACCCGTACGATCGACAACTATAGCTGGTTAAAATTATAAATGTGAAATAAAGTAATAACTGCGTCGAATAGTTTCATACTAATATATTGGAATTGAGTCTTGTGCAAGAGTGGCCACTCAAGAAGATTTGGAAGCAGGATTTCACAAGCGAAGGTGCCAGAGCTTTAGTCTTGTACAATCGCGGCGCTGCATCGGTGAGTTTTTTTTCCAAAACTTATTTATCCCGTTATACCGCTCCATCTTTACCAAAACCCATTTTTTTTAACCTAGCGAATTCATTTTGGTCACTTCGGCCGTGGATTAGATTGGAAAATAACTTCAAGTAGGTATCGTCAATTTTAGGACAGTGCCGCCATTGCGTAAATTTGAATAGGTGGTGACTGTTATATTAAATTTGCACTCACATTGTTCACATTTTGTAACTTTGTAATTATTATATAAACAAAGTGTACTATGGCTACTTCTAAATCGCAAGACCAAGTTTTCGAACGTAATTTACGTAGGTTACAAAGTAAACTTAATGCCTACTTTTCACGTGCGCAATCTATTTACGATAGTATAGCAAAGTTAGATACCGCATCTCAAATAGACACATTTTTGTCTAACGCGAGTACGATTGATATAATTCGATCGGACTTTGTACGCACATTAGATGAGCGCAATGACTTGTTGATCGCACGGGATGGCGCAGAGGATCTAGATTATGATTCTATGTTAGCCTTCGAAGACCTTTATTCTCGAATTAAGTTCAAATACTCGCAGTTGTCATCGGCGCAAAATTTGGATAAGACAAAAATACAGTCCCATAAGCAAGTTCCAAAATTGCCGAGACTAGACGTTCAACGGCGAACTTGAAAATTGGCCTATATTTTATGAAACATTTAAAAATGTGATTCATGACAATAAAGACATCAGCGAAAGTGAGAAAATTCAATACCTAATGGGCAAATTAACGGGCAAGGCGTTAACTATTTGTCATGGTTTTATACCTACCGCAGAGAACTATTCTGTGCTTTGGCAAACTCTTTTAGACAAGTACAATGATAAGCGTGTTTTAGCTACTTCTTATCTTGACAAATTGCTTAATCTACCTGCAGTAAACGAAAACTGCTCAAACAGTTTAGATTGTTTTATTGATCAATTTTCCTCCTTAATAAGTTCATTGAAACAGTTAAAACTGAATAGTCTCGAAGATTTTATTTTTATACACATTGGATCTAAGAAGGCAGGTTTGAATATCGTGAAATCGTTTGAAATGAATTGCGGTAGTTCGACTAACCTACCCACTTGTACGCAGTTCATAGAATTTGTTCGTAATCAATCGCATGTTTTACAACGCGCCAATAACATCGCAGGTACGAATACGAAACCAATGCCTTTCAAGCAAGTGACTAAACATAACATATCGAGTAATGTTGTCTCACGTTCTAATACTAATAAGTCCAATAAGACCTTTGTTATTAATGAGCAAATTAAGTGCTTATGCTGTGGTAGTACTGATCATTTTCAGTTGCGCTCGTGTAAGAAATTTGTTGCACTTTCGCCCACAGAACGTTTTAATTTTATTAAAATAAATAAGAGCTGTGTTAATTGACTCAGTAAAGACCACACAGTTCGTCAATGTAATTCAAAATCATCGTGTACCATATGCCAGCGTAGTCATCATACAATGCTTCATTTTTCCAATACTTCTAATTCTTGCACGAATATTATTACTAGCGATAAGTTGAATCCCACTGAGACGTTACCGGATGCGCCAAGTATGAATATACAGTGCAACCCGCCGGTGCCGGCCGCGTCGCTATGTACTACATCCATGCGACCGTCGGACGCCTCCGGTAGTGCCAACATTACTCCCGCGTCTTCAATGACTCACACCGTTCTTCTCGGCACCGCGCAATGTCATGTTGTAGATAAGACCGGAAATGTACACACCGTGCGCATCTTAGTAGATAGTGCATCGCAACGAGATTTGATAACGACTAAATGTTGTAAAAAATTAAATTTACAAGTATTGCCTTCTACAACAAAATACGTTTGTGGAGTAGGCGATATTACTAATCCTATTGTGGGGTGTACTCGTATTACATTACGATCTCGATTTGATGAGTCCGTGTGTTTCAATATAAACCCTTTAATAACACACCACATCACTAATGACTTACCATCAGTAAAAATAGACTCAGTATTAGAATTATAATTAGTCTGTAAGATTTCTTGTCTGTGGAGCTCTCGCTCTACTTTCTCTACTCTGTAATCATGGAATAATGCAAAACGTGTATTTTTGTGTGTGCTCATAATAAAGATATTAAAGTTAATTCAGTGTTCACATTATGAAACCCCAACTAGAACTTAAAGTCCAATAGGTTATGGGCCCAGACGAGATAAGAAAGAAGAGTTTAGGTAAAAGTTGAAGAAATAAATAGAAAATAGAAAAACGAAAAATGGCGGAAGGGACGCTTTCCGTACCACTCTTCACTGGCGAGAATTTTAATAGATGGGTGTTTCGCATAAAATGCGTGATGGAGGAGAAAAATTGTCTAGAGGCAATTGAAACAAGCAATATAGAAAAACAGTTAAGTGAACAAGAAAAGGCGACATTAAAAATGAAAAATATACATGCACGCAATATTATAGTAAGAGGTTTACCGGACAAATTTTTAGAAATAATAAAGGACTTACAAAGTGCCCGCGAAATGTTAGAAAAACTTTCTAAAATTTATGAAAGAAAAAGTACTTTGTCCATGTTTTACAATAAAAAGAAATTGTTAGCGCTAAAATGCAGAGAAGGGCAGGACCTAAATGAACATTTTAGCATCTTTGACTCACTTGTAAGTAAATTCGAAAAAATGGAAGAGGAAGACAAGGTGTGTCACCTACTTTTAACATTGCCCAATAGTTATGAAAGAATAATAGTGGCCCTAGAAACAACTAATACTGAGTTAACCTTAGATTATGTGAAAAGTAAATTATTGGATGCCGAGTTAAAGATGAAAAATAGTGACAGTAAATATAAAAATAAAGAAGAGTATAGTTTTAACACATCTACAATAAAATGTTTTAAATGTTCGAAAATGGGGCACTATGCTAGAGATTGTCGCACACAAATTAGAACCTTCCGAGGAAGAGGAAGAGGTATGAGACGTAATAGATATCAAAATAATAATCAAAGACCAAGTACAAATATAACTGAAGATACAAACGAGAACTCACTTACATTCATAGCAGAACACGAAGCATATGCTGTTCAAGATGAAGAAAAAGAGATAACTTTTGTTATAGATTCTGGCGCTACTCATAATATGATAAATATAAAATATGAAAAGCTTATGACAAAAATAGAACAAATAAATGAGTTGAAAATCATAGTAGCAAACAGACAAATAATTAAAATAAATAAGAAGGGAATCATAAATTTAAAGACAGACAGAGGAAACAATGTAATGATTGAAGCACTTATTGTTGAAAATTTATCTCACAATTTGTTATCAGTAAAAAGAATGAATAGTAAAGGATTTAAAGTTATATTTGAGAAAAACAAAGCATTAATATTAAAGAATTCATATAGATTAATTGGAAAGTCATATAAAACAGGATTATTTACTATAAATTTCAAAATAAATGAGTATGGCAAAGGATACATTACAGAAATAGACAAGGGTATGTTATGGCACAAAAGAATGAACCATCTGAATCATCAAGGACTAAAATTAATTGGTTTGCCAACATCACAACAAAAATGTAACTCATGTATGGAGGGAAAGGCAACTAGAATACCTTTCAAGTCAGTTGAACATCCTAAGAGTAAAAGAATTGGAGAACTAATATATGTGGACATAGGAGGACCCATCAGCCCAAGCACAGATTTAGATGAAAAATACTACTTGACAATTATTGATGACTATTCACACTTCACAGAAACTTATTTATTAAAAGGTAAAGATCAAGCAAAATTTTATATATTTGAGTACATAAATAGAATGAATAATAATGGAAATAGAGTATTAAGAGTTAGATCAGATCAAGGAACAGAATTTTTAAATAAAGAACTCAAGAATTTTTATTACAATAAGGGCGACTGTCAACTCGGTTGTCAAGGTGTATACACGTACAATTGAGTTTGCTTCTAAATTATTTGCGATTTTCTATCAATCATCAGTTTTTGTGTTGCCTAATTTTAACCCAGTGAAGTGTTTCTGTTTGTGTAAGTTTTTTGTGTGCTTTTTGTTACATTGTTGGGTGAGATTGACGACATTGTCGTCAATCTCACCCAAACCGCCTGATCCTGACCCGAACATTAACTCAGTGCCACACGCTATAGATGAAATTGTAATTGAAAGCGAAGACGTAATGTGTATCGATCAGCCCTCCATCCGAACCGGTCGTAAAAGAGCTAATGAGCAAGACTTGCTTGTTATCCCTAGCAAAATTAACCCATCCGAAAATGTCGCCCCATCTCAATCAATCCAGCACGTTTATATCCATCCAAGCTTGACTGAGACCAAAAAATATAATAGTTCAGATACAGGCCCATTCTTAGTACATGTGTCCCGTTCTGAACCACACCCCAAATCAGGAACATCCATTAATCCAATTTTATTCGGTAAAATTCTTGCTACTGGAAATATAAAAAACATTCTACGCCAGGGAGTTAAAAGCGTTGGTAGAAACCGTATCTCTGTACAGTTTACAAATGGTGATGATGCAAATTTATTCCTCGCTAACCCCATCCTCTCCAATAAAAAATTTATTTTTATTTTTTTATTTTATTTTATTTTATTTATTTAGGAAAACAAACAGCAGTTTTATAACACACATGTACAATATCAATTATGTTATACATTTGCCAAAAGAGTTTTCACAGATAATAGTAACTGACGGGGAAAAACAAGAGAAAAGGAAAGTAGATTGGGACCGACCTGGTTCGCCGTCGTCCTGCGTGCTGGATGGTATAGACGCTCTTCCTGATTCCCTTCCAATGTTTCTTCTCCGTATAAAATGTAGGTGATGATGCACGATACGTGAATAGAATACGCGTAGATCGCGGCTAATCGGTACTTCGACGATAGGTTCGCGTTTGGGGAGTAGAGATGCTCGACCCAAGTTACTGATCGGAAGTCCGGAAGCGAAGTGACGAGATGTCAATCAGTCCCAATAATGATAGGAATAGGGTAGGTAGGTAGGTAATAATACAGTTATAATTATTTACCCTCAATATATAATGTTGATTGCGGTCCGTTCCGCGCATATTTACGCACCATACCGCCCCCCAAAGAGCGGGTTGGCTCTTTAAGATGAATAAAAATTAATAAAAGTTGATGTAAATAAAGTTGATTTGATGAAATGCTAATAAAATAAATAAAAAAATAATTGTGTTGAGTTGAGTGATATAGACGATAGTTACAAGCTATGTATAAGTGGGCAAATTTTGACTACTGATCTAAGTAGAGTTCCAGAAGCCGTCCTAAGTTCGACTACTCGAACTATGCCGTCAGTGCCTGGACATAATCTGATGACACGTGCCTTACGCCACTGAAGTGGAGGAGAGTTGTCCTTAATAAGTACTAAGTCGCCAACCTGAACATCAGCAGACCTGTTGAGCCACTTTGGGCGTTGCATCAGAGTGTGCAGATATTCAGATTGCCAACGTTTCCAAAAATGCTGTGTTACTTGTTGGAGCATTTTCCAGCGCTTCAGTGGGCCAACATTGACGTCAGTCATATTTTGTTCAGGCAATGCCAAAAGCGGTTGTCCTATAATCAAAAGACCGGGCGTCAAAACATCTAAGTCGTTGGGATCGCTAGTTATTGGACACAACGGCCTCGAGTTCAATGCTGCTTCTACTTTGGCAAATATGGTAGATAGCTCCTCAAAAACAAGCGGACGTTCGCCGATGACTCTACATAAAATAAGTTTGGCAGACCTAACAGCGCTTTCCCACAAACCGCCCATGTGGGGACTGGCAGGAGGGTTAAGATGCCAGTTGATTTGTTGATGAACTAAATGTTGATGCATTTTACATGATGTGGTTTGTAAAAAGTTAGTGACATCCTTGATGTAATTCCTAGCCCCTACAAAGTTTGTACCACAGTCGCTGTAAATGTCAGTAGGTAGCCCTCGCCGCGACACAAATCGATCCAAGCATGCTATAAAAGCCTCAGTAGATAGCTCGGACACTGCTTCCAAGTATACGCCCTTGGTGGTAAAACATACGAAAATGCAAAGGTATGAACGCACAGACTTTGCATTTCTCAGTCGGGATACTTTTAGGGAGAAAGGTTCGGCAAAATCAATGCCGACACGCTGAAAGGCTCGACATGACGTAACCCTGCTAGCAGGTAAGTCACCCATAAAAGGTTGAATAGATTTGGGACGCAATCGATAGCAGCGATGACACTTGAAAGCTACATGCTTGATGATCCGTCGTGCTGACAAAATCCAAAATTTTTGTTGGAGTAATGCTTGAAGTAAACTCAAGCCTGGATGAAGGTACAAACGATGATAATGATCGACGATAAGTTTAGTAACGAAATGATCTTTGGGTAATAACAAAGGATGCTTTGCGTTGTAATCAAGCTGAGATTTGACTAGCCGACCGCCTACTCGCAAAAGTCCTTGCGAGTCGATAAATGGATTAAGACGCATCAAACCACCCTTTACGCCTTTGCCTGAGCGCAATGACTCCAACGCTGTAGCAAACGCCGTAGACTGCACAGACTTGACAACAGAGTTCAAGCTATCGTTCAGTTCTGAGACAGATAAAGGTCCAGTACGACGGTGCGTTGGGTTAAGACAGTTGTGTAAGAAGCGCTTGCACCAGGCTACAACTGACTGTAACTTGGCAAACGTGCTAAACTTGTCAAAACAAAAGGTTGTAATGGGGGTGTGTGCAACAGCTGATACGAACGGAGGCGCCTTGATAGCTGGCAAGTCAGTTTCGCTAATTAATGGTATGTCGCCAGGCCATGTCGAAGAAGAGTCTTCGAGCCATGGTGGTGACCACCACAATGCATGGTTGACTAACTGTGAGGGAGGAATCCCACGACTGGCGGGGTCGGCAGGATTCGCTGATGATGGAACATGCCTCCAACTAACATCGGGCATGATCATCTGTATTTGGGAAACACGGTTGCCTTCGTAGGTTTGGAGTTTATGAGGAGAGGTGCTTAACCATGATAAAACGATGCTGGAGTCAGTCCAAGCGAATAAATTGTTGATTTTAATTTTTGATTGTAAAAGATTATAAACATGCTCCATTAAACAAGCGAGCAATAGGGCACCGTTTAATTCGAGCTTTGGAATTGTAAGTTTTTGTTTTATAGGAGCTACGCGTGACTTGGCATCTACGAGCTGAACTAAGATATTGCCATCCGAGTTGACAACGCGCAGATAGATACAAGCCGCATATCCTCGTTCGGACGCATCACAGAAACCGTGTATTTGAATATCAACAGGTTGATCGGTGAGAATACGTCGCTGAATAGAAATACGATTTAAATTATGAAAGTCAGCTAAAAATGATTTCCACTCCTTTGCTAAGGCAAAGGGCAGTGGCTCATCCCAACCAGAATCGAGCAACCAAAGCTGCTGCATGAAATGTTTAGCGTAGAAAATAGTCGGCGCTAAATAACCACAGGGGTCATAAAGTTTTGCAATATCTGACAAGACACCACGCTTAGTCATGATGTTGCCCATTTCGCTGACATTATAGACGAAACAATCGGATTTAGAGTTCCATTCGATGCCCAAAATTTTATAAATATTGTTGCCATCCTCAAACCGATAGGGGGACTCGCAATGCTCTGAGGGACAAGATGACAAAAAGTCATTAGAGTTACTACACCATTTCCGAAGTTCGAACCCTCCCTGCTTGAGAATAGCAACAACATCACGCTGTAAATTGAGAGCAGAATTCACACTAGAAGCTCCACAAACTACGTCATCGACAAATGTGTCCTCTAGAAGGGTCCTAGAGGCCTCAGGATGACGCTCTGAGTTAAGATGTGCGAGCTCGTGAATGACTCGAATCGCTTGATAGGCAGAACTAGTAATGCCGTAAGTGACGGTTGTCAGTTCATATTGTTTAAGCGGTTGATCGGGAGATTCGCGCCAGAGAATTGTTTGGTAATGACGATCAGCTTCGTCAATCTTAATTTGGCGGTACATTTGTCGAATGTCGCCAGTAAATACAATGCTATGTATCCTAAATCGCAAGATGATGTCCTCTATATTTTTCTGCAATTTAGGACCAGACATGAGAATTTGATTAAGTGAAACACCAGACGAGCTAGGCGCTGATGCATCAAATACAGCACGTAATTTAGTGCTGCTGCTGTGTTCCTTGAGAACACCATGATGAGGAATAAAATATCGATCAGCAGACCATGGTTCAGAAACCTCTGACATGTGACCAGATTCTTTGTAGTCGTACATGAATGCAATATACAATTCACGCAACTTGCTATCCTTTAATAGTCGCCGTTCCAAATGAAAGAACCGCTTGAGTGCTGTGTGATAAGTATCACCTAATGGCTTGTGGTTGACTTTAAACGGTAATCGTACAGTAAATCGACCAGTGCTATCCCTAGTGTGAGTTTCTGTAAAGTGCTTCTCACATATAATGTCCTCGGGATCTTTAATTGTTTGTTTGGGTGGTTCTTCAGCTTCCCAAAACAAGCTTATGGCACGATGAAGATCAATAGTACAAGCCATAGTAGTAGAGTGGCACACTAAGTTCGATGCCGCTGGAGCTTTACCCATAATAACCCAGCCAAAGAGAGAGGAATAAGCAGTAGGCATTGAATCACCTAGACTGAACTTCCTGCCATCAAAGATCTGGTCATACAAGCTGATGCCTAATAATAAGTCAATTCGACCAGGTATATTAAAATATTTGTCTGCGAGAATCAAATTGTTGCAAGTTTCTAAAAGTGACTTATGTATGGGAACTGTTGGAAGATTACCAGTGATTCGCTTTAAAATAACAAAATCAGCAGATAACATTTGATTAGAATTATGAACAGATTTAAGTTGCGTTTGTACAGTCCCATTTGTTTGATGGTCAGATGTCATACCTAAGCCGTACAAGGAAGCAGAATGAGAGCGGGGTAGTCTAAGTTGCTGTGCTAAGTTTTCACTCATTATGCAGACTTGTGAGCCACTATCAATCAATGCACGGGCAGAGTGATAAAAACCATCAGCATCCTGTATGTGTACAATGGCAGTACCAAGCACCATGGTTGATGAACCATCAATGCCGTGCAAGGATTGAGATTGTGTTGCATTATTAGTCGCAGGTGCAACGGAAGATACAGGCACATCGTGTGGCTGCGGTATGTTTGTGTGTAGCTTTGTGTGGTGACGGCCGTGGCATATCTGACAAACACTTTTAGACATACACTTTGATATATGATGTGTGCGTAGGCAATTAAAACAAAGTTTATGTTGTTTAACAAAATTCCTTCTGTCTATAGAACTCATTGATTCAAACTGCTGACATTTGTAAATAAGATGATGTTCATTGCAGCAAGGACAAGTAATTAAATTATTGTTTGAGTGATTGCTTGAATCAACAACATTGAAAGAATTACTTGATGTTGATTTGAATGTGGAATTAGATAAGTTCTCTAGAATTCGCAGCTGATTTTCTAAAAATACAAGTAATTGCTCAAATGTTGGAATTATATTTAATGGTATTGTTGATTCAAACTTAGTTCTCATATCTATAGATAGTTTTTTTAAGATGATATGTAACAACAAAAAACACCAAGAGTTCACATCAAACTTGAGTGCGATTAGCGCTTGTGTGTTTTCTTTTATTGTATATAAAAATCTATTCAATGCTTTTGTATTTATTTGTGTTAGGTTAGGTAGGCTAAGAATCGCATCAATATGTTTATCTGCAATAATCCTAATGTTTTCATATCTTTCAGTAAGCAACCTGCATGCTATCATATAATTTTCACGTGTCACTGTGAGGTGCTTAACTAAAGATAAAGGTTCTTTATCTAGAACGCTCAACAAGTAGTGCATTTTTTCTACATTACTTAAGTGTGTATTGTCATGAATTAGGCTATTAAATATTGAGATAAAGTTAGGCCATTCGACAGAAGCACCATTGAATCGTGGCAATGATATTTTAGGCAAATGAAATTCTGTGCTTATTTTATGCTCAGAACTATCTGCCGGTTTAGAATGTGACTGCTTGTTCAAACTAGAGTATAAAACTTTAATAGAATAGAACTGTTCCTGAAACTCATTGTAACCTCGTTCCAAATCAGAACGTTTCGAATCATCAAGTGACGAATCGGACATTAATGTAGTAAATATATCATCCATTTGATCACGATGTCTTTCAATATCACTATACCTAGCCTGGAACTGCGCAAGAGTTTGATCTTTTTCGCCTAACTCACGCACTGCACTGCATCTATTTGCTATTTCATACAAATCATGCATACGCTTTTGCAAAATGTTGAAACGCACAATATACTGGCTAAGTTTTGCCATTTTGTGTTGTTTAGATTCAGAAATCGTAAAGAAATTTAATTATTTGCAACTGAAGGTAAATAAATAGAAATTCGATTTACTGATCAATTGTCAAAGTGACAAACCGACAAATGAATGACAGTTGGGAATGAACGATCCTAAGCAACTTGAGAATAGTTCGTTCATTAATGTTGCCAGCATAGAAATAAAAATGTTATTTGAATGAATGATGAATGAACGATAGAAATGTATCACCGTTATTTTTTGTAAAAAAGTTGAGGGTAAAAATTAATAACAACTGTGGATATTAGAAAATAAGATGATTTTATAGGAAAATAAGGATCCGGCTCGAAGGACCAAGGGGGATGACGGGGAAAAACAAGAGAAAAGGAAAGTAGATTGGGACCGACCTGGTTCGCCGTCGTCCTGCGTGCTGGATGGTATAGACGCTCTTCCTGATTCCCTTCCAATGTTTCTTCTCCGTATAAAATGTAGGTGATGATGCACGATACGTGAATAGAATACGCGTAGATCGCGGCTAATCGGTACTTCGACGATAGGTTCGCGTTTGGGGAGTAGAGATGCTCGACCCAAGTTACTGATCGGAAGTCCGGAAGCGAAGTGACGAGATGTCAATCAGTCCCAATAATGATAGGAATAGGGTAGGTAGGTAGGTAATAATACAGTTATAATTATTTACCCTCAATATATAATGTTGATTGCGGTCCGTTCCGCGCATATTTACGCACCAGTAACATAATCAGTATCTTAACAACAAAAAGTTAACTGAGTAAACAGATTTTTATAAGCCTTACAAGCATGCTTAAACATTTAAACAAGTCAATGGGTAGAAAATATCCTATGCCAGATTATAATCTAATATGCGATATAACAATGTACTATTTATAATTTCCGCTACTTTTACCAATATAAATATTTCTTATATTTTTACCAAAAATATTTTTTCTCTATCTATGTCTTAACAAAAACTTATATTTATTTATTTTGTGCATGAATATATCCATGTGACAATATTTCTTATTGTATGTTTTCATACTTCTAAGAATATAACGGTTGGCTGCGTAGTTGGTACGGCAAGTTGAAATTGAAAATGTATCACACGATCTGATATTGGCTCTCCGACAACGTAATAAAATTTTACTCAACAAATAAGGCGAATCAATATAATTATTAATAATTTTAAATAATAATAATTGGTCGCATTGTTCTCTGCGCTGAGCAAGAGAAACGATTTTATTTGTGTTAGATTTCTTAAATTTGTAATTTAATCTTTTAATGAATTTTTTCTGAATCCTTTCAATAGCATCTATATACACTGAATACTGAGGGTTCCAGGCAGTGGAAGCGTATTCGAGTTGTGGTCTAACAAGGCTATTATATAGTAGCATCAATGTTTTGACATTCGAAAACTCAACACTCTGCCTAAACACAAATCCTAACATCTTGTAGGCCTTGGTGGTAATTCTATTTATATGAGACGAAAACAACAAGTCTTTATCCAGCATAACTCCCAAGTCTTTAACCTCAGACGACCGCGTAAGAGTTTGGCCATGAATTGTATAATTAAATTCAAGTGGTCGTTTTTTCCTGCTATAAGAAATTATGCAGCACTTATCCAGGTTAAGAAATAGTCTATTCTCACTACAATAATTACATAATCGATTTAAGTCCCCCTGTAAACCAATACAATCCTCTAGAGATTTCACTAGTGTAAAAATTTTAGTATCGTCGGCAAAAAGAAGAAATTTTGAATTTTGAAAACAATTAATGACATCGTTTATAAATATATTGAAGAGTAGGGGCCCCAAATGTGATCCTTGGGGCACTCCGGATGGCACTGGTATATAACTGGACATGTAGCCTTTAAGAGTAACTGCCTGACTCCTGTTAAGGAGATAGGACTGTAGCCACCTCAGAAGGTCACCGTGTATACCAATATACTCCAGCTTACTGATCAGAATTTGATGTGAAATTTTATCGAAACATTTTGAGTAATCAGTATACACGGCGTCCACCTGAAAACCATTATCCATACCGCTAAGCACTTGGTCCAAAAATTCACATAAATTTGTTTCTGTGGAACGTTTGTTGATAAACCCATGCTGCTGATTTATCAAGTAAGGTCTTATAGCAGAAAACAACGCATCAAATATAATTTTTTCAAAAAGCTTCGGTATTACTGAGAGCTTGGATATACCTCTGTAGTTACGAATATTATGTTTGTCCCCGCTCTTAAAGATTGGAACAACCAATGACTGTTTCCACACGGTAGGCATCACTCCACGCGACAGTGAGAAGCGAAAAAGAAAAGAGATCGGACTCGCTAGTTCCTTGCTACACATTTTCAGAAAGTAAGGATGGATACCGTCAGGACCCGAGCCCTTACTAGCATTCACACGCGATAAATATTTTTCAACGATCCCCGCAGATATTTCGACTGATTGAATTAAGCAACTACTTGATTCACGAGATGTTTGGGGGATGGAAACGCTTAAATCCGTTTCAAAGACGGATTGAAAAAAAGCGTTAAACATATTCGCAATCGTTAAACCGTCAAACCCAGTAGAATCGTCATAATACAAGGAATCAGGGATTGTGTTATTGCCTTTTTTGGACTTGATAAATGTCCAAAAGTGTTTCACGTTATTGTTAATGTTACTCTCTGATTTAGCAATAAAATCAACATAACATGATTTCTGTAAAGCTTTGATTTCACTACGTAGTTCAGAGAATGTTACATAATCACAATACCTGTTATAAGTTTTCCATTTTTTATGTATTTTAATTTTCTTTTTAATTAATTTTATTAGTGGCCTTGAATACCAAACAGGATAATTCGAATTTGCTGAAATTTTTATGGGAACATGATGGTCAATTGTGAAATAAAGAATTTTATAAAAATTTTCAACTGCCAAGTCTACTGAGTCGACATTTAGATGTTGATCCCACTCAACATTTCCTAAAGCGCGTCTAATGGCTTCATAATCAGCCGCATAAAAACGGCGAACGGTTCTAGGCGCAGGCCGTAGGCATGGTTGCGCGTCGTCGATGATGCATTCCATGCCCAGGGACGGGTGGTGCATGTCCTCCGGGAGCGACAGCGGTTCCACGCGACTAACGATGCACTCAATACTAGAGATAACAAGATCAAGACATCTGATGTTATGATTATATATATTGTTATACTGAGACCATCCGGTAAAAGCCAAGAATGTATGAAGTTGCATTACAAGTTTGTTCTCGTGAGGGTTAACCAATCGTATTCCCGTCTCAGAAGATTGACTCCAGGAGGCATCTCGAATATTAAAGTCACCAACTATGATATATTCATTGGCGGAATCTACACTTAAATCAGAGATATATTCGAAGAAAGTCTGTTGAGACTTCTCCTGATTAGTGCTTTGCAGAAAGTAACAACAAAACAAACACACATATTTAGAGCGTCGGCTACGATCCAGTGCTATGTTAACAACAGTAACCTCGGTATCCGCGAGCGTAGGCAGTGGGCGCTGCGCGCGCCGCGAGTGCCCGTCAACCGGGAGCCCGCGGCGCACCGCGATCAGGGTACCGCCGCCTCGCGTCGTGCCGTGCTGCGCATAGTCCCTATCCGTTCTATAAACTTCATATCGTGAATCAAACAGCTCTGAATCGAAAATACCTGGCAGGAGCCAAGTTTCAGTCAAACAGATAATATCGTAATCTGATAGCAATATATTATTCAGAAACGACCCCGTTTTGCTCCTTAAACCTCGGACGTTCTGGTAGTACAACTTCAAAGTCAACACTGTAACGACAACTTTAATTTATTGATTATGAGTTGCACGTAAAGATGTAATAACACATTATTATGAAACGGATTATTGCCTATTATAATTGCAGGGTCGTTTTCTAAAATGTTATATAGATAAAATATAAAACGCCAATTATAATTAGTTCCTAAGCATTGATTCAACAAATATTCAATCAGTATTTTATACGCAGTGATCGGTAAATTTTGCGCGTAGCATAACTTATTTTTATGTCGGTAGCAAGTAAACTCATTAGCACAAAACACAATACAAACACAAAAGACGAGAAACTTTGCACAGTGCATTCGACACAAATATACAAACTTACGAAAATGTTCGATATCAATTACGTGCTGAAAATTGTCGCGCGTGCTATTGACGCACATAAAAGACGCAATGGATATTTTTAGACACAATACCGTGTCGGAGTGTAGGCGAGCACAATACAGGAAGCTATACAATAGCGCGGTTAAAGTGTAAGGTGTTGTCAACCGTTTGTAAGCAACATAATAATAAACATTGTCACATGCATAATAAGAGAGAAAAATACCTCTGAGGTCCAAAAACACAATTCCTGCCAAGACACAAACAGAACAAACATTACAAATAGCACTTATGTAATTTTTTTTAAAGCTTCCTCTGACGTAATATGTATAACCGGAGATTTATCGCTTCGACGAACCATGATTGTGCAGTTTCGCACCCAGCAATAGGCGTAATCCTTTTCCTTAGCTTTAATTTTTGCTTGCGTCAGTAAATATTTGTTCTTTGTAGACAGGTGATCGTTTGCATAGATAATATTTTGCGAACCCGTAAATCCCACATCACATGCCTTTAGGTTCTTTATTTTTCTCAGAGCTGCCAAAAAGTCATCCTTCTTATATCGCGACTGCATTTTTAAAATAATTGGTTTTGTCTTTTTGGCGTCGACGTCGTTCTTCACTGCGACTCGGGTGACAAAATCGATATCAGTGTCCACGTTTAATGGGAAGTTACAGAGCTGCGCAAGCTGCTTCACTGTCGTAATTAGATTCTCTCCGTGTTTGTAAGGGACTCCATTTAATTGTATGTTCGAGCGTCGTACCCATTGTTCATTTCTACTGTAGTCCGCTATCAGGTCATTTACCACATCTCTAAGTTCATCAACGTCGTTCTTTACTCCTTCAAGTGGTGCTAGACGATTTTCAATTTCGGACACACGCTGAGTTATGCCGTCAATTCTTGAGTTTATATTTGATTTGAGATCGGCAATGTCATCTCTCACCTGTTTGAGATCGGATTCTATAGTTTGAAACGTTGCGAACTGTTTCTGCATCAAGGTAACTTTAGTCAAGATGTCTTGCAATAAAGTCTCCTGAGACTGTTGATTTGGACTTAGTGGCCTTGGAGTACTTGCTTGCTCCAATGGCAGCCCCGATGACAGCCTTGGAGCCACTGGAGTGCTACTTGCAGTCGGAGATGGACAGACATCACGTACATGTGAGGCGCTTGCGTCCCGGCAAGCGGGACAAACCCACGAGTTCCTTCCGCTTCCTAATCTGTCGAACCCTCGTTCAGAAATTCCTCCGCAATTGAAGTGATAGTTATTTTTACATACCGAGCACTGCGGACCATGACCTACCGTGTCTTTACAGGTAACGCACTGAGTTGTAAACATGTTGACGACCACTGACTTAAGCAAAAAGCGATATGAATTGTAGCTCCTAACGAAGCGCGCGCGCGTACTCAGCGATACCTTACGCTCGAATTACAGCTACCATTCCATCATTTAATATCACCCGAATGGGTGTAGTTCGTGGTGTCCCAACAGAGTGGTCCATGGAGGAGTTTGTCCAGTCGGTAGAAATGCCAGAAGGGTTTGGCTTCATTTTAAAAGCAAGACGTCTAAATAGAAAAACTACCAAAGATGGAGCCCCGGAAAGGATACCCACACGCACAATAGTTATTACATTTAGCGGTCAATCCTTACCATCCAAAATTTACAGTTTTTACACTGCATTATCTGTGGAACCCTACGAATTACCTACAATACAATGTAATAATTGTTGTCGTTTTGGCCATGTCCAAGCTCAGTGTCGCTCGCAAGCTCGATGCTATCGCTGCTCTAAATCCCATGAAGGTAGAGAATGTTCTGTCACAGAGGAGTTGGCAACATGTCTATATTGCTCTGGTCACCACTTCGCCACAAACAAATCATGCCCAGAATATAATAGACAAAAGTCTATTAAAACCACAATGACCCGGGAAAATATTGCTTACAGCGATGCTGCTGCCCGGTTTCCTCCAGTACGCCGCTCATACGCAAATGTGGTTCGTGAACTGTTTCCTCCTGAGGTCCCTCAAACTCCCATACAGTCTCAATACCATACTCCACCCCGGCCAGCTTATTCTCCACTTACAATTCCTTCCCCTCATAATCACAATAGCTACAGGGAAACAATAACCTCTTCCAAACGTAACTACACCCCTCAAAGCAAGGGATATGACAGGACTGCACATCAAACATTAATCAATAATTATGATCCACCTCCTCCTAATAATGGTATTATGTTTTCTCCTCAAAACCAAAACTCTCACATAACCTCTCAGACCATACACTATTTAGACTCTCTTCTGTCAATAATCTTAAATTTAATGAATAAATTTTGTGATGTCTCCCCACCGCCCAACGTTGCTTTCAAACTTAACCAACTCATGAACATTGTATCCAAAATTCCAGCTGATACAGTGGAACGCACGTAGTCTCCGCCCTAAAAAGCAAGATTTATATCAAATGATCAACACCTTTAGACCCGCTGCCTTTGCCATCTCGGAGACATGGCTGGTCCCTGGATCTAATTTTAGAATTCCAGGGTACTGCTGCCTCCGAGATGACAGGGATGACGGATATGCTGGTGCAGCAATTTTAGTTAGCAATAATTACACATTTTCCCGAATTCCTCTCCCAAATATTCCCACAGGAATTAATGCAGTTGCTGCCAGGATTGGTTCCATAACACTGTTATCCATTTATATTCCTAATCCTAATGTCATTTCCATTCATGACGTACATCTCCTCTTTTCTATCCTATCAAAACCATTTGTGATAATGGGGGACTTTAATCTTTCTCATCTTATCTGGGGCGGCCCTAATTATGACGCACTGGCCTGCGACTTGGTAGACCTGATGGACTCCATGGATATATGCCTTCTAAATGATGGATCACCAACTCGATGCACAGCTCCTGCTCTTAATAATAGCGCTGTTGACCTCTCAATGTGTTCCTCAGACCTCCTATCATCAGCTTCCTTCAGAGTATTACCAGAGTCACATGGCAGTGACCATTATGTTATCTCTCTTTTTATTAATTCTAGCACAGCTATGATTAGATTATTCCCCCCATTATTAAAGTACCGTCTTACTGCAGCAAACTGGGAGTCATTTTCAACGGACACTGATATAAATGTCTTAAATATCCCCAAGGATGACAACATAGACTTACAAGAGCAGTACAACATATTCATTTCGTGCCTAGAAAAAGCAGCTGATGCCAATATCCCACAAAAGAGGACAAAAGTGGGACGCAAAATCTCCCCACCATGGTGGGATTCTGAGTGCACAGACATGCTTAAACAGCGTAAGGAAGCCGAAATAACATACCGCCAGTCAATGTCCATTGAAAATTACTTAAGTCTTAAAAAAATTACAGCAAAAGCAAAGCGGCTTTTCAAAAAAAAGAAAAAGTTAGGGTGGCTAAATTTCTGTGAAAGTCTTTCTCCCCGTACACCATCTACTTTACTCTGGAGGTCGATTAAAAGGTTTAGAGGGTCTTTCTCAAGTTCCTTAGAATCTAATGATCATAGCATATGGATTGAGGATTTTCTAAGTAAATTAGCTCCCTCTGATGTTCCCAACCTAGATTGCTTCTCATCCCCTTACCCTCCCTTGATTCCCCAACATCCTTTTAATAATGCATTTTCTATGACAGAATTGCTCTCTGTGCTGGATACAGTGAAAGATTCCTCCCCTGGCCTAGATGGTATCCCCTACACTATGATGGCAAAAGCCGGTAGTTTTACAAAGCGCATGTTTCTTATCCTAATAAACTCGTTTTTCGAAACAGGAACTGTTCCCAATGCCTGGAAAAGCCAGATAATCATCCCCATCCCCAAACCTGGTAAGGACCCCTTAAATGGCTCCTCCTATCGACCTATTGCACTATCTTCGACCCTGTGCAAAATTATGGAGCACATGCTGAAAAGACGCCTTGAATGGTTTTTGGAAAGTGAAGATATACTAGCCAACTCACAATTTGGGTTCAGGAAAGAAATGAGCACCATGGACAATCTCGCTATCCTAACTACAGACATCAGAATTGCCTTCTCTAAAAATCAATTCCTGGTAGGTGTGTTCCTAGATATTTCTTCAGCATATGATAATGTTTTACTTCCAATACTCAGGCAGAAAATGCATTATCTGAGTATCCCTGTGAGGCTGGCACATTTTATATGCAATTTGCTAAAAGAGAGAACAATCCAAGCCCGCGTTGGTGGAACACTCCTACCCCATAGATATGTCTGGAAAGGTCTTCCTCAAGGCTCAGTACTAAGTCCCCTTTTATATAACTTGTACACACACGATCTAGAAAAATGTGTAAATTCTTTCTGTAATATATTACAATACGCAGACGACATAGTCCTATATGTTACATCCGATTCATTAGAGGATGCTGCGTATAAGCTCAACCAGGCCCTATCTTATCTAGGAGATTGGTTAATAGAACATGGACTCAATATCTCAGTGCCCAAAAGCAGTGCAGTGATATTTACCAGAAAAAGAGCTTTCCCACCTATTAACATTCAATTTGATGGCCAATCTATTCCTCTGAATACTCACGTTAAATTTCTAGGCGTTATGTTAGATAAGACTCTATCAGGTAAACAACATCTAAATTATATCAGAAATAAATGTGAAAAAAACATCAATATCCTGCGCTGCCTCTCTGGAGTTTGGTGGGGTGCCCATCCTTCCTCACAGAAATTAGTATATAATGCTTTAATTCGCAGCTTAATGGAATACGGGTCCCAGATTCTTGAACCCTGTAATAAAGAAGCATCCTTAGTTTTAGATAGAATACAGTTTACCTGTTTACGTATAATTCTTGGGGCAATGAAATCGTCACCTACTAATGCACTACAAGTAGAAGCTTGTGACCCTCCTCTAAGTCTCCGTCGAAATTTGTTATCTGATAAATACTTATTTAAAGCTTTCCAAAACAAAAAACATCCATTGATCCCAAAATTAAAAGCACTATCCACCATGATTCCTGGAAACAAATATTGGACCAATAAAGTGTCCCCAAGTCTGATAAAAAGCTTCCATAAATTAATGTCAAATAATTGTGAATACCACAAAATATCAGTCCCAATTTTAACAACAGTTTCATTTGAATCCCTTCTTTTCGATCCACATATTAATCTGAATTTAGGTATCGGAAAAAACCAACCTGGGGCCAAAAACTTATTTGCAGACAAAATTCAGAATAATTGGCAAGACTGGTGTCACTTTTACACGGATGCATCCAAGTCTCAATTGGGTGTAGGTGCTGCCATTTGGATCCCTAAATTACACATAGCCTTAAGCTTTAAATGCCCTCCTGTCTCCTCTATTTTCACTGGAGAATCAATAGCTATTTATGAAGCTATCAATTTTATTTATTCTCACAATTTTAAAAAATCTGTAATATTTACTGATTCACTCAGCTGTTTACAGGCAATGGTGTCGATTCTGGCATGGTTTAGAGAATCATGCCAGAATCGATACCACTATCTTCCAACCAGTTTTCCAAAAATAATAGGTTTCCATTAACCCTGCAGACTAGAGAATTATTGCTAAAATGCCATGAAAATGGTATCTCAGTAAACCTTGTTTGGATCCCCAGCCACTCAGGCATACCTGGAAACGAGACAGTGGACACATTTGCAAAGGATGCGGCTACGTTAGGATGCAATGACCATTATAAAATTTATCTATCTGATCTCTGCTCTTCAGCTAAAAGAGATCTTATGACAGATTGGGGCAACAGTTATGAAAAATCAAAAAGAATTAAGGGGAAATATTATAGTGACATTCAACCCAATATCCTAATCAAACCATGGTTTTCTCGATTTCATTCTGCTGACAAAAGAACAATATCAACAATAACAAGACTGAGGCTAGGACACACGTGTACACCACTACATCTTTTTAAAATTCACGTTAGGAATACTCCAATCTGTGACTGTGGCACTGAAGAAGGTTCAACTGATCATATTTTATTTAACTGTCCTTGTAACCCTATATCTCTTTATGACATATTACCTCCCTCCATCCCCCGCCCTATAAATATTAAATCATTGCTTTTTGAAACAAATTATCCTATCCTAAAACTCCTCTGTAAATATATATCCACTAACAATATTAAACTTTAAGTGTAATTAGAATAATTAATGTGCTCTGTCAATGTCGCTATATTTGTGGTCATATGTTTTGTCCATTTTCAGGTAACCCAAAGCAAAATTCTAAACAACACCTCTGGCCTCTATTAACAAAAAGTAAACTCAGATTAAAGTGTCTTATCCATAAACTCGAGTTTGGCAGTAATGGTTGTCGATAACGACCGATTGCCATTTAACCAAGAAGTGAAGTGAAGTACAATAAGGGCATTAAACAAGAAACTACCTGCAGTTACAACCTCAACAAAATTCAGTGTGTGAGAGAATGAACAGAACCTTATTAGACAAAGTAAGAACAATGTTTATAGATACAAATCTTCCAAAAAGTATGTGGGGTGAAGCAATAAAATGTGCTACATATACAATAAATAGATCACCTACAAAATCCCTGAATGGAGACGTACCAGCACATAAGTTTTATGGTAGAGTATCATATGACAACTTGAGAATTTTTGGTTGTAAAGCTTGGACCACAATATTACCAAAGGGAAACAAACTTGATAAAAGAGGAAGATCAGTAAGATTTGTAGGATATAGTGGTAATGGTTATCGCCTATGGGATCCATTAACAGGAGAGATCATAATATCAAGAGATGTTCGATTTGATGAGAATGATTTGATATATAAAAATGAAAATGATATAACAGAGAAAATGAAAATATATGAAGATGTTATACAGACAAATTCACAAAACCATGAAATAAGAGATGAAGAAACAAAAGAATATTCAGAAGATGAAAGTGAAGAAACAATAAACAAAACGGAAGTGACACAGGAAAATGTTCAAGAAGATAATACAAAGAGACAAAAGGCTATTCCAAAGAAATATGAAGATTATGAAATGTACGTAGCGTATGCATTAATATCGGGAGATCCAATGACATTTAAAGAAGCAATAGATGAAGGAGGTTGGAACATTGCTATAGACAATGAACTCGCAGCTCACAAGAAAATGCAGACTTGGGAAGTATCAGAACTACCAACCGGAAAAAAGGCCATTGACACAAAATGGGTATTCAAAACCAAACAAGATGGAACAAGAAAAGCGAGACTAGTCGCAAAGGGTTTCCAAGAGGAAACTGTACAGAATTTGTACGCACCTGTAGCAAGAATTTCTACTGTTAGGTTATTCCTAGCGAAGGCTGTACAAGAAAATCTATGCACTAGACAACTAGATATACCAACGGCTTTTCTAAATGGTAAATTAAAATCAGACATATATATAAAATGTCCAGAAGGAGTCCATGCAGAAGAAGGAAAAGTATTAAAGTTGAAAAAGGCTTTGTATGGCTTGCGAGAATCGCCAAGGCTATGGAACGAGAGATTACATGATTTCTTAACAAAAAATGGATTAAAACAATCCCTACATGATTTCTGTTTATATGTGGGAAATGACATATATGTACTTATATTTGTTGATGATATTTTGGTACTAGGAAAAGGAAATAATATAATAGAGAAACTAAAAATAGAATTTCAAGCAAAAGATTTGGGAACAATAAATAAATTTTTAGGCATGGAAATAACAAGAACTCATGAGAAATTACAAATAAAACAATCACAGTTTATTGAAAATTTATTGATCAAATATAACATGCAAAACAGTACAGAAATAAAAACACCAATGGAAACTAATTTTCAATATGATGACAAGTTGGAAGTAATTGATGTTCCTTATCGCGAGTTGTTAGGCTCACTCATGTATCTTGCAACAACAAGCCGACCAGATATACTTTTTGCTACATGTTTCTTGAGCAGATACTTAGAGAAGCCAACAAGTCAACTGTGGAAGGCTGCAAAAAGAATACTCCGATACCTGAAACATACAAAAGAAAAGGGATTAACATACAAACTAAATAAAAATAATAATTTAATAGGATTTTCAGACGCAGACTGGGGAGGCAATAGAGATGACAGGAAAAGCGTAAGTGGAGCAGCTGTATTCTTCAAAGGCAACTTGGTCAGCTGGTCTTCAAAGAAACAATCATCTGTTGCACTCTCCACCGCTGAGGCAGAGTATGTCGCCGCTGCATTAGCTGTAAGTGAAATGATTTACATTAAAGGCATAATAAAAGATTTAAATACAGATATAAACTCAACATTGTTATACATAGATAATCAGAGTAGTATCCAAATGATAAATAGTTATGAAAACAGTAAAAGATCAAAGCATATAGATATTAGAGTACACTTTATAAAAGATATAGTAAACAAAGGATTGTTAAAATTAAATTACATAAATACAAATGAAAACATATCAGATATTTTTACCAAATCACTAAGTCTAGAAAAACATAATTACTTTTCTTATTCTTTGGTTTTGATATATGGACTCTGGTTGCTTTTCTTAATAAAACCACTCTTACTTTCATAGCATTTTTCTTTTAATTATCTTTTACAGTTTCTATGCACACAATTTCAGTAATTGAAACACACACATCTCCTAGTTCAGTAACATAGATGCGGAACCGGAACCAACAACAAAACAATGCCACAGACTACATTGCTCACTAAAGCTTCTTACACAAGCTCCAATTTCAACATCCCCCCTCAAGTGCAAGTTACTACTTGTACTTGTTATTAATACACATAAGTTCACATTAAAACAATTTGAGGATTTTTTATATTACACTAGCAACACATTTTTTTTTTAATGGCATTGGAAATTATAATACAACACTGGCAACATTACACTAATGTCAATGTCTGTCACTTTGACATAACCTGTCTTACATAAAAATCATAACCTAAATTTAATTTTAAAAACATTTTTCGCATAAGAAAATATAAACATTAGAACTGAAATGAGTATTATACAAATTTAAGGCATTGTAATATACTAAAACATAAACCTTTGAATCTAGTGATAGTTAACTTTTATTTTAATCCTAACTCAGTACAAAAATATGAATGTTTATCTTTGTGAAGTGACTTTGTGAAAATATCTGCTCTATTTTTATCGGTTCTTACATAGTTTAATGTTAACAATCCTTTATTTACTATATCCTTAATGAAATGAGCTTTAATGTCAATGTGTTTACTTCGCTTACTATTCTCATTACTCAAAATCATATGTATGGTGCTTTGATTGTCAATAAATAATCTACAAGACAAATTTGAATCAAGATTTAAATCACATAAAATACCTTTAAGATAGATTAGTTCACTTGCAGTGTGGGCAGCAGCAACATACTCCGCCTCTGCAGTAGAAATAGCCACTGTTGACTGTTTCTTAGTCATCCAGCTGATCAGATTCCCTCTGTAAAATACTACTGAACCACTAACACTTTTTCTGTCCCTACGATCACTTGCCCAGTCGGCATCGGAATATCCTTCTAGCACATTTTCACTATGTTTGTTATATACTAACACTTTGTCTTTTGTTTGTTTCAGGTAACGTAGCACTCTTTTAGCGGCTTTCCACAGTACACTTGTTGGCTTGTCCAGGAAACGACTTAAAAATGATATTGTATATGTAATATCCGGTCTGCTTACCACTGACAGATACATTAATGAGCCTATTAATTCTCTGTAAGGTACATTTATAATATCACTGTTTTCCTGAAGATCTAAATTTACTTCCATGGGTGTATTAACCTCTTTGCAGTCTTGCATATTAAATTTTACTAATATATTTTCAATCAATTTTGTTTGTTTTATTTGTATTTCTTGTTCTGTCCTTGTAATTGTCATTCCCAAATAATCCTTTATGTGTCCTAAATCTTTAATGTTAAATTTTTGTTTAAGTTTTTCTATAGTCTTTTCACAATTTCCCATAATAATAATGTCATCAACCCAGATTAACATCCACACATCCTTGCTTTTATAAAGACAAAAGTCATATTTAGATTGTTCAAATCCTTGTTCAATCATGAATTTATGAAAACACTCATTCCAACATCGTGGAGCTTCTCGTAAGCCATATAAAGCCTTGTTTAATTTTAAAACTTTTCCAGTACTAACATCTACTCCCTCTGGAGGTTTTATGTACACTTCTTGTGATAATTTTCCATTAAGGAAAGCTGTGGGTACATCCAGCTGTTTCATAGGTAAATCCTGTTGTATCGCAGTACTTAACATTATCCTCACAGTTGACATTCTTGCTACAGGTGAGTATACAATGTATTTATTTTGGGTTTGAAAACCTTTACATACCAGCCTTGCTTTCTTTTGACCATCTTGTTTTGTCTTAAAAATCCACTTTGTGTCAATAGCTCTCTCCCCTTCCGGCAATGTAACTTCTTGCCATGTGTTTAGGTTTTCATGTGATTTTAGTTCCTTCTCTATAGCATCTTCCCATTCTTTACTGGTTTCCATAGCCTCTCTATATGTTTGTGGGTTGGTCAGTAAGCAATAAGCAATGTTAAGTTCTAATTCTTCATCACAAGTTTCATATTCTTTCAAATAGCTTGGTGCTTTTACTGTTCTTCCTGATCTGGTTGTATTTTCTTCTTTTCTTTCCTCCACCATACACTCTTTGCTTTTATCATACATTTCGCTTGTTTTCTCCTTTCTTTCATTCACTGTTCTTTTTTCACTTTCTCTTTGACACTGTATTTCTGTATTATTTTCATCCTTAATTTCATTTTCTTCTTGATACTGAATTTCCATTTCATTTCTATCCTTAGTTAAGCTTTTACTTCCTTCATTTCCTTTAAATATATAATCTGACTCGTCAAATCTTACATCTCTCGACATGATAATTTCATTTGTATTTGGGTTCCACAACCTGTAACCATTTGGGCAATATCCTACCATGCGTACTTCTGTTGCTCTCTGTTCAAATTTCCCTTCTTTTGGTACTTTCACTGCCCATGCTCTACAACCAAATGCTTTCAACTTTTTCAAGTTTGTTTCACCATACAATATATCTGACGGTGTTTTGAAATTTAGTACTGATGATGGACTTCTATTTAACTGATAGGCTGCGCAGCGAATGGCTTCACCCCATAAGTACTTTGGCAATTTTGTCTCATTTAATATTGTTCTTGCTTTGTTACACAATGTTCTATTCATTCTCTCAGAGACGCCGTTTTGCTGAGGTGAATAGGGCTGTGTGTATTGTATATTTATTCCTTTACTCTGACAAAAATTTTCTAAATATTTATTTTTGAACTCCTTGCCATTATCACACCTAATTCTCTTGACTTTCACATCATGTTCAAGCTCAAATTTATTTATATATTCTTTTAAATATGAAGCTGCCTCGCATTTATTTCTTAATAGGTAAACTGTTGTGAAATGAGAAAAATCATCCACAATTACTTGGAAGTATTTTTCGCCTTCTAGGCCTATGTCTTTTACAGGACCAGCTATGTCAGTGTGTAGCATTTCTCCTATTCTATATGAACGGGGTCGTTGTACTGGTTTAAAAGGTAGGCGGCTCCCTTTACCTTCTACACAAGGTCCACATGTTTTGTCACTCACAGGTAATTTCATATATTTCAAACATTTTCTATTCAGATGGCCTAGCCTTCTGTGCCAATCTTCTGTAGTTGCTGCCATACATTGTTCGTTAAGACTGAATTCTAGTAAATATAACTTTCCTTTTAAATATCCTGTAATTGAAGTACTTGGGTCATTTTTGTAAATATATACTTTGTCTTTGCAAAATTTTACTGTGTATCTTTTTTCTGCTATTTTCTTCACTGATAATAAATTAAATTTTATTTCTGATACTATTAATGCTTGTAACGTTATCTCTTCTCTTCCTGATTTCATCCTTATTATCCCTTTTCTTCTGGCTATTATATTTTCTCCATTTGCTATATTTATTTTTGTAGGGGTTTGTAATTCTATCACATTTTCCATGTACTTCATATATCTTTCTTGTATTAAATGTTCGGTACAACCTGAGTCCAAAATCCATTCTATATCCGAAGATGAACAATTATTACAAAATTCTTTTTCATTTCCCTGTGATGTTTTTGCGATAAAAGATACATTTTCTTCCGCTATATTGGCTGTATTTCCACTTCTATAATATCCAAAATTTCCCCTTCGTCCTCGACTTCGAACTCGTCCTCGAGCACGTCCAGAACATGTATACTGTGAACTGTCTCTCTTCTTGTTTTTGCAGTCTCTTGCAAAATGTCCTTTTTGGTTGCAGTTATAGCACACAAAAGCAATATTTTTGTTTTCATTGTCCGTGTTAATTTCTCTTGTCATACTTAATTTTAAGTCTTCGTCTAAGAGTCTTGCTTTAACTGTATTTATATCCATTACTTCAGTTATTGTTTCAATAGCTGTGATAACTCTGTCATATTTTTCTTGAAGTCCTATTAGTAAATGACATATTTTGTCGGTTTCTGATAACTTTTCTTCTGCATATTCCAACTCACGAATAATGTTGTCAAATTTTTCAAAATATCTTTCCAAACTTTCTTCTCCTTGTCTCAGACTTAATAGTTTTCTTCTGTAATGTATTTTTGAAATGACACTTGTTCTTTGATATGTTTTCCTAAGTTTTTCGATCATGGAGAACGCCGATTCGCCATCTTTTATAACATTTAAGTATTTATCTGGCAAACATTGGACGATGAGACTTTTCGCCTTCGCATCGTCCTTAATAAACTTCTTTTGCTCTTCTTCGTTGAATTTACTTGTGTCTTCTGTTCGTATGGTATGTTTTATGCCTTTTTCGTCGAGTATGCATTCCAGACGAAACAACCAATTGTTGAAATTTTCTCCGTTGAATTGCGGTAGCGTTGTGGTAGTCATGATGAAATGCCCATAACCTCTTATTCTTTGGTTTTGATATATGGACTCTGGTTGCTTTTCTTAATAAAACCACTCTTACTTTCATAGCATTTTTCTTTTAATTATCTTTTACAGTTTCTATGCACACAATTTCAGTAATTGAAACACACACATCTCCTAGTTCAGTAACATAGATGCGGAACCGGAACCAACAACAAAACAATGCCACAGACTACATTGCTCACTAAAGCTTCTTACACAAGCTCCAATTTCAACAACTTTAGTAGTAAACTAAACTTAAATTAAATAATACGTAAAATGTATGTAAACAGATAGATACTTTGTTATTATTAATCATATAATTAATAAAATAAGTACAATATAACTTGTAGATTATGTTAACAGAATGTTGATAATTTATGTATAAAACACTTGAAATTTGTAAGGTTTAATAATCGATGTTTATTTTTTGTAGATTTGCGAAGTGTCAATATCAGTTGTCAAATTTTCGAGTATGTTTTATGTTTCGAGTATTCACTTAAGATGTTAGAGTTGCCATAATATAATTAAAATTACCTTTGCAATTAAGATGTTAGTGTTGTCATATCATTATAATTAAAAATTACTATATTGTTGTTGACCAAGTTACAAGTCTTATGTTTGTTATTAAAAGGGGACTTGAACTTGAAGGGGGGTATTAGAATTATAATTAGTCTGTAAGATTTCTTGTCTGTGGAGCTCTCGCTCTACTTTCTCTACTCTGTAATCATGGAATAATGCAAGACGTGTATTTTTGTGTGTGCTCATAATAAAGATATTAAAGTTAATTCAGTGTTCACATTATGAAACCCCAACTAGAACTTAAAGTCCAATACTCAGAACGCTTAGATTATTTACACTATATTTCCTTAGCAGATTATACTTATTCGGAGCCCGGTGATATAGATATATTAGTAGGCTCTGAATTTTTCGCCCGTATTATAAGGCCTAATATTATAGCTCGCGAGGTAAATGAACCCGTGGCTGTCGAGACTGTGTTTGGCTATATTGTTTACGGTCAGGCGCCTGTGTCAATTCCAAGCAGTGATGTGTATACATGTTGCCTCCTCGAGGATAATAGTCTGTGCGAAAATGCTGTCAGTCGTTTTTTTGAACTAGAGGAGGTACCAACGGCGAACACTCGTACCTCCGAAGAGCAGGAATGTGAAGACTTTTATTCTGATACGACATTGCGCGATTGCAACGGTCGTTATATCGTATCCTTACCGTTCAAACGTGATCCGAGTGATCTGGGTGATTCATTACAATCATCTATTCGCCGGTATCTCTCTTTAGAACGCAAACTTTCTTCAAATAGTGAAATTTATGACGAATATCATAAAGTGTTTAAAGAATATTTGGCCAAAGGGTACTTAATACCTGTTGCTAGTAGTAGAGATTCAGAAATGCGACCACATTATGTTATTCCGCATCACGCTGTCATACGACCTGATAAGACAACAACTAAATTACGCGTAGTGCTCGATGCAAGCATGAAGACTTCCTCCGGATCGTCACTTAACGATTTGTTACATGTAGGGCCAAATCTACAAAATGATTTATTTAAAATAATATTGAATTTTCGATTAAATAAAGTTGCAATTAGTGCCGACATACGTCAGATGTATTTACAAGTTTTAGTAAAGGATGAGGATAGGAAGTTCCAAATGGTTTTATATCGCGAGAATAGTGACCAACCGCTCAAACTTTATAAAGTGACAAGAGTACCATTTGGCTTATGCTGTAGTCCGTACCTTGCCCTCCGAACGGTCAGACAGCTAGTAGCAGACGAAGGTTCACGATTCTCGGCCGCCGCTACGGTAGCCGAGCGAGACCTGTACATGGACGATTTAGTAACGTCCTGTGCTACTCCTGCAGAGGGAATAGAACTGTCGCAACAGTTGATTGAATTGTTTAAAAGTGGGGGGTTCGAATTAGTGAAATTTTCAAGCAATTCATTCGAGGTAATGTCAGGTATTCCGGAATCCGCTCGCGTGTCGACAGAGGTTGAGCTCAGCCCTGGAGACTGTTTAAAAATATTAGGGCTCCGCTGGTTACCTGCCGAGGATGTATTTAGTTTTAGTGTAAATGTACGCAGTTGTGAATGTACCAAGCGCAATATTTTGTCCACCATTGCTCGCTTATGGGACCTCATGGGATTTGTAGCTCCTGTTACCTTGATGGCAAAATTAATTATTCAGTCATTATGGACTAAAAATATCGACTGGGACGAGACACCACCTCAATCTATTATTACACTTTGGCGACAAATTGAGTTGGAACTACCATTGTTGGAATCAATAAAAATACCGCGATATTTTGGCTATGATTCTCAATGCATGGTGACAATATTAGGCTTCGCGGATGCTTCCGAAAAGGCCTATGGGGGGGTTGTTTATCTACAAGTTTATTTTCCCAATACGAATACATATAATATTAGTTTGATTTGCGCCAAGTCGAGAGTAGCTCCCGTACGCAGCGTGTCACTAGCACGACTTGAATTATGCGGCAATTTAATTTTGGCAAAATTAATGAGATTAGTAATTGACACATACTCAAAGCGTACTCAAATCAACAATGTTTATGCGTTCACTGACAGTACTGTAGCGCTCGCATGGATTAACGGACCATGCTCGAAATGGCAAACTTTCGTCGCTAATAGGGTTGCCAAAATTCAAGATTTATTGCACCCTACTCATTTTAATTTTATTGCCGGTAAAGAGAACCCGGCAGACTGTCTGTCTCGTGGATTGACTCCAGCTCAATTAATTTCACATCCACTTTGGTTCTCTGGGCCTAAATTTGTTCAGGATCCCATATCCGAATGGCCCGTTCATAAGTATGACTTCACTCAGGATATTGATATCCCGGAATGTAAATCATCTGTTTTGCTTACAAGTAAAAAAATTGAGCTTCCTATTTTGTGTTCACTGGCATTGAGAATTTCTTCTTGGCCAAAATTACTTAGAATAGTAATTTATATATTAAGATTTATTAAAAAATTGCCAAGAAAATTTGAGTTATCGCATCTTGAGATAGCTGAACAATTCATTATTAAACAATTGCAGGCTCATTATTTTGGCGAAGAATTTTCGAAAGCTCATTCAAATCAAATTTTAACACCCGCCTTCCGAGTAGGTGGTCGCTTGAGTAACTCTGACTTACAGTATGATAGTCAACATCCTATTCTACTTCCACCAAAAGACCATATAGTTAATTTAATAATTGATTATTATCACCGTAAATTTTTACATGCAGGTCCGCAATTATTGATGTCGATTATACGCCAGAAATATTGGATATTGTCTGCACGAAATATTGTACGCAAAAGAGTGCAACTGTGTAATGTTTGTTTTAAGGTTACGCCTAAAAATGAATGTCCTGTAATGGCAGATTTACCTGCGTGCCGTGTCAAAGAAGCGAAGGCTTTTTACCATACGGGAATAGACTACGCGGGGCCCTTATTAGTTATTCCTTATCGCAGACGAGGCGTACGCAGCCAAAAGGCATATATTTGTCTTTTTATTTGTTTTGTGACTAAAGCGGTTCATATTGAGCTTTCAAACGATCTAAGTACAGAGTCTTTTTTAAATTCCTTTAAGCGATTTTTGTCTCGCCGAGGGCCTATCAAATATCTTTATACGGACTGCGGTACAAATTTTGTCGGTGCTAAATCCTACTTATGTGAATTAAATAAAATGTTATCCTCCCAAGAGTATAAAGAAAAGTTGACATCAGAATTGGTTAATAATCTCATTGAATGGAAGCTCAATCCACCCGCTTCTCCCCATTTTGGAGGAATATGGGAGGCTAATGTTAAGAGCGTGAAAATGCATTTGCAAAGGGTAGTTGGGAACAAGTTGCTTACTGTAGAAGAAATGACTACCTTTTTGGCGCAGATCGAATCCGTATTAAACACGCGACCTTTGACGGTTTTAAGTTCGGATCCATCTGAGCCGTTGGCTTTAACTCCAGCTCATTTCTTAAATTTAACTCCATTAAAATCATTCCCTTTAGAAGACATCAATAAAGACGTAACTTTAGTAAATAGGAAACGCACTCTGGATGATCTACTTCATTCATTTTGGAGCCGTTGGAGACTAGAGTATTTGAACACACTACAGGGCCGTACTAAATGGTTAAAAGACACTACGCAAATCAAGGAAGGCATGGTTGTTTTATTGCACGCAGAAAATTGTTCTCCATTGCACTGGCCTTTAGGTGTTATCGAGAAAGTATTTCCCGGCAATGATGGAGTTGTGAGGGTTGTCAATGTGCGTACAAGGTCTGGTGTATATCGTAGACCTGTAGTTAAGCTGTACCCATTACCTATGCAGTAAATATACAGTCCACTTTGTTTATTTAGTAAATAATTAAGTAAAAAAAAATGTTTCTTTAAATGTTATAGTATTAATATAAATAATAGTAAATTAAATATATTGCCCACTTACTTATAGTTAATTTGTATTAAGTATATAAATCAAAGTTGTATAGTTTGACAGAACGGGGTTCTCTCAAGCCGGGGGGCATGTTTGGGCCACATACATACTTATATAAGGCCAATCAAAGTAACATTCAACACGATTGAATAACGAATTCAAATATTCGCGCTATTAGATATGTTCCTGTCCCTTTCCCTCCTTTTACCTAATTGGCTCCCGATTATGTGCAAGCGCATGACGCACGAGTGTTTGAACTGCACCCGTACGATCGACAACTATAGCTGGTTAAAATTATAAATGTGAAATAAAGTAATAACTGCGTCGAATAGTTTCATACTAATATATTGGAATTGAGTCTTGTGCAAGAGTGGCCACTCAAGAAGATTTGGAAGCAGGATTTCACAAGCGAAGGTGCCAGAGCTTTAGTCTTGTACAATCGCGGCGCTGCATCGGTGAGTTTTTTTTCCAAAACTTATTTATCCCGTTATACCGCTCCATCTTTACCAAAACCCATTTTTTTGAACCTAGCGAATTCATCGATGTTAATAATAATGGGAAGGATAGGACTCCCGAAATACAGTTCACACTAGTTCAGGAGTCAGGACTCAACTAAATTGTACATTTGAGTATAATAAATTCTTTCTTTCTTTTAGTTTTAATGTCACAGGTGACATTTAAGCTATTGTTCAAATGTCAGAAGCGATAGCGAGTGATCGCTATCAGTTAAGCAGTACGGCCGCCGTATTGAACGTGTATGGTCGACTGAAATCCATCAATAAATAAATATTGAAATGGAATTAGATAAATATCGTGATAAATATTGAACGTCTATTAATATTTATCACGCCTGCCCCCCTAGCACGTCCACCAAAACACGATATGATAAAGCGGTTTAGCACGGTGAACTGTCAAAATACAATAGGGTTTCGTCGTATTTTGACAGTTCACCGCGATAAATCGCTTTATCATATCGTGTTTTGGTGGACGTGCTACGGGGGCTAAGTTTGGTTGGATGGCTCAAAGTCCTAGATGCCAAGCCAAAAATATAAAAAAATATGGTTAGTTCGTGGCCCTGTTCCGTTTCGAGATTACACTACTCACAGTACCATTGCTCACGCTCACTGCTCACGCCCGGACCGAATCAATAGACGCGATAATGATGCCAATGGCATGCTATCGTCTCGGAACGATCCTGAGCGCGCTTATGTCAATAATATCAATATTTAAGCTTTGGCAGTTTTTCATTGCCTTGTACCTATCTTTTACCATTTTCTGCTCTTTTAGGGTCTTCAGGAGACAGTTTGAGGTTTACTACTTTGTTTTCTTCTTCAACAAAAACTGGTTATTTTTAATTCAATTTTTAGGATATTTGGCTTATTTTTGCCTTCAATTCAATTAAAGAGTAATTTTCAACCATCGAACTAACGAACCAAAACAAAATGTCAACTCAAGAATGACATTTGACTCACGGTGCTGACGAATTCGGCCTGAGCACTGTAAACGTTGTTTGTGACGCAATCAATGACGTCATCACATCCAACGTAAACGCTGTTGTCGCGAAACGGGCCGCCTGTTAGCGCGCTCACAGTGCTGGTGGTCACTATAATCGCGAAACGGAACACGGCCCGTGATATTCTCCTTAATCTGTGGTGATTGGTGACGTTTATTTTTTTTCTGATTATCTGAAAGCGACTAATGACGACTGAACGATTGTATTTTAATTAAGTAAATTAAAACTATTACATATTACAAAAACGATTATGAGGAGTGTTATCTTTTATGGATATCATTTATGATAGAAATTGTTAATTACTTGGCGTCAATATAATATCACGTCATGTCTTTCACGTATGCGGTTTGCGCATTGTTTCTGTTGACGCCTATTACAGCGTTTTATTTGCCCGGTTTAGCTCCAGTAAATTATTGCAAAGCTGGAGAAGATAGTGGAAAATCGTGCAAGGTGAGCTGTGTACAATATATAAGCTGTAAATAAATGCCACTATAAATTGCTAACTCGTACTTATTATAATTTTGCGTATCTTTTTTACGATTAGAAATGTGGGCCTATTTTTGATAAGCATGCGGATGCTCGTTAAAGCCTAATTACGCGAGTTTAATCTTTAAGTTGTTAGTTATCATAAAATTTTGTTGTACAGTTCAATTAACCCTTCGTTTTCTGTATGCGCACTGTAATAACGTAGTTGGCCTATTTGTGTACATGCAAAACCTAGAAGCATTAGATTTAAATTACAGTCAGTAATGTTATTAATTTACTTTTGCAGAATGAAATTCCATTGTATGTCAACAGACTAAATACAGAGGAATCTGTAATACCATTTGAATATCACCACTTTGACTTCTGTTTATCTGATGAAACACAGTCACCAGTTGAAAATCTTGGCCAAGTGGTATTTGGTGAACGTATCCGACCTAGTCCTTACAAACTGCATTTTCTTGAAAATGTAGACTGTAAGGCAGTATGTTCCAAAGTCTATAAAGGTTCCAACCCTGAAGATATTAAAAAACTGAATTTATTGAAAATGGGTATGGCCCTTTACTACCAGCACCATTGGATTCTTGATAATATGCCCGTAACTTGGTGTTACCTCGTTAATGAAGGAGGAAAAACATATTGTAGTACTGGATTCCCAATGGGATGCCAAGTACGTCGTGATATGGTAAGTTTCACATATTAATTATAACATGATAATATTCTGTTTGTCATATTACTGTTTACATACATTTTTATAAACCTTGTACAGTCAGCAATATGTCAAGCTTTACATTTGCATTATGAAAACCGCTATTACGAGCGACATAAGGGCAGTCTCAAGGTCAACATGTAAAGCCTAGCGTGTTGCTGTGTACGTACATCCTACACTGTATGAAGTAGTATGAACCATATCTACAATATATGCAATGTCCGTGTACATATCATCAGTGAAACTGTAGAAACACCTTAACTAACAGGAGCACATTCAGTGCCTCGGAATGTAGTTGTCCGGTTGTTTTTTAACTCGCTCAGAGGTGTTGAACGGATTGCAGCAACCAAATCTTTTATCTTCCTATTTCACATGAATTTTTATTTGTCTCTTTCTGATCATGACCACCAATATCATCCAATCACGTAAGAATATTTTAGTAACAACCATCAAAGCGTTTTACAACCATCAAATTCTACGGTTGTTCTGTTGTAACTCGCTCTGAAACTCTTAAGATCTTGAACGGTCCGTTGGTTTCACCCGGGCATCATGCTCGAACGCATTGAACAGGGTTAGAGCGAAAAGTTGTATTTCGCGCAAAGGCTGAACGCGCTCCAGTAAAGTGAAATTTTAAGCCTCTCCAGTCATAGCCTTGTTTGGGACACCTTATTATGGTGCAGTACTGTGCAACACTAGGAATGAGTATGAGTGTGTGGGAAACATGCATGTACATGATGCAGTGTAAATGTCAGCCTGCAGCCAGCCATGACCCGTTTTTAACCGACTTCAAAAAAGGAGGAGGTTATCAATTCGGTTGAATTTTTTTTTATTTCCAAAATTGTTTTTGTATTCGATCGAGTATACTGCAAGGGTGGTCCCATGGTCACCAAAGTTAGGATCTGATGAAGGGATTCTATGGAAATTGAGGAAAACTAATTTTTCTTTCACTAAAAAGTTAAAAATAAAAAGTATTTTACAAAAAATAAAAACCAACTTCAAAAACACTGAATAGTTAAAAATAATATAAGAATAGGTACAGACAACATCACACTAAGTGACAAATTTTAACACTTTCTAGGAGATCATTGTTTGGCGCCGACTTCATTATTCATTATTCTTCGACTAATATTATTTCTAACTATTCAGTGTTTTTGAAGTCCGTTTTTATTTTATGTAAAATATTTTTACATTATTGTGACTATACAACATAATTGGGGACACAATGACACCTAGTTTCCAATCACTTGCAATCAATTTGGTTACTGATTCTGACTTTTAGGTAATGTACACAAAAAAAATAATGTTATTGTTCATATCTTTTACTCAGTGTTTGGTATAACCCTGGTAATGCTACAAGACAGGACATGTAATTATCTGTTACGATTTATGAACCTTTATGCACAGAAGCTCAATTTTTTGTTTTTATGCAGTTTTAGTGACTGTTGGTTATGTATTATACACTTACCTGCAATTGACCCACCTCATAGGTTTCATTCGATTCAGAAATGTCGATAAATAAAGGATAAGATTAAACAAACAAAAACTGTAAATACAGTTTGAAAGTATACATAATAAGCTTTATTTTAACATACTCTAAAAATAGATAAAAGAAGTGTTGCTGACAAAATACTTCTTGGGAAAAACCTCGTTTCTCATTTTTATGTTATATGCAATCTTTGTGACTGTGCAGAATGTTAAAAGTTAATTGAGTCAATGTTTATTCAAAAATTCATTAATCCTACAGTTTTATTGACTCTTTAAATTAAGCTGATTTTCCCAAAATTTCTTTACCAGGTCTCTAATCCCTTCCTCTCCATTCCTTTTAAGGACTACGCATGCTGGACTGCGCTGTCACCGTCTTACTGTGACTACCATTCCAATGCATTCAAAGAAATTTGGTAACTGATTTCTTTGTCGCACAATCAAAAAATGGAATTCACTGCCAGCACACATGTTCCCTCCCTCTTATAATCCCGGGTCCTTTAAAAGAGGCATGAAGAAGCACCTTGCAGGTCAGCAAGGTGAGGGTGGCCAGTGCAGCGTGTATTCCCTCTGCTGCACTAGCTATGTTTGCATTTGGACCCCACTTCCACATACCATCAAAGGAATGGAGTCATTTGCTAGACCCACTATAAAAAAAATGTGTATGTCAGTAACACCGCATGCACATGTTATAAACAAACTGCAAGTCATTGGTTGTTACCAACAACAACTTTTGTAGTTTCTCCTGGATTGAAATAGCAATGACATTGATAACTACGGAGATAAAAGATGTAATAACCATATTGCTAACATAGGCTGAGAATTTAATCACACCTACATCATACTATAAGCTTCCTCATTATGGTATAATGCTTAGATTTACCAGTCTCTTAACTGCCAGCAGTTATCTTTCCCATTAATATTACTTGATTTTTCTTGTCTAGTAGATATTAGCCAAATGTGTGATTTTATTGGTGACTTGCTACATTGCTGGATGATATTTTGTACAACAATCTACTTACTCAGCCTAATCCATTTGTCTATGTTATTCTATTTAAAAAAAAGGTTAGAAAAAAGTTATTAACAATATGATTTCCATTATTTTCAGGACACATGTACACCTATTGTTAGCGTGTCCCCAAACCAAGTTGGTTCATATTTCCTGTTTAATCATGTTGATTTGGAGATAACATACCACAGTGGAGGTGAGGAAGAATGGGGAGTAGGCTTTGGAGATAATGGGGGACGCATCATTTCTGCAAAGGTATTAAACCATTAGGTTTATTTTAGTTCATTTGCATAATATGTGGTTTTCACATATTATTATGCCAGATATAATATATATCATTTATATAGCTAGACATAATCAATTTAAATTTATGTATTACAGATCAAGCCTGCTAGTATCAATCATCAGAATAAAGATAACCTTGATTGCAGTGCTCGTAATATACCCCTTGAAATACCAAACACATTAACCAATGATGAGACGTTTAATATAATTTATACATATCGGGTGACATTTATCAAAAACAACACCATCAAATGGTCCTCCAGATGGGATTACATTTTAGAGTCAATGCCACAGACGAACATTCAGTGGTTCTCAATTCTGAATTCTCTTGTAATAGTCCTGTTCCTCAGTGGGATGGTGGCTATGATTTTGCTCAGAACTCTCCACAAGGATATTGCACGATATAATCAAATGGAATGCGGTGAAGATGCACAGGTAAGTACATAGGATTTATATATAAAGTTAAAATAAATAACATTTTGCAAAATAATACAAATCATGAGCGAGAAGTGTCAGACTGCAGTAGACTCAGAAGTATCAACCACCAACAGACAGTTCACATTTTTTTTATGTATACTCCTTCTAGTATTTCCTTTTAATAAATAAAATATGAATCTATAAATGTATTTCAGGAGGAATTTGGGTGGAAATTAGTCCATGGAGATGTTTTCCGACCACCTCGACGTGGAATGTTGCTTGCTGTTTTTCTTGGGTCTGGATCACAGGTATTGTTAAAGTCATAATTATATTAAAAAATAAAGATGTCTTCCTTCATAGTCTCAATTTTATGTCCACTTTGTGGCTACTCAATATTTATCACCAGCAGGCCTATTCTCTTAACTTCGGTTGCTAACTAGAACTGTCATTTTTGAAAGGAACTTAACATCCATCACTGCTATCATGAACGCTGCCGTAACACATAAGATCACTAAACCAGTAATGGATATAAATTGTCTTACAAAAATGACAGTTCTAGTTACCAACCGTAGTTAGCGAATAGGCCTGCAGAACCTCTATCACTATATTAGAGTCATCTGCGGGGGTACCTCTACCTTATCTGTTTGTGCCACCAAGCAGTAGTGCTTGCATCGCGGTGTTCCAGTTTGAAGCGTGAAGGGTATAGGTAGGATACAGGCAGTGATATTATTGGGTGCTGTGACTTGACATGTTATTAGATGGGAACGTCCATTGGGATCCTTGTAGGGGCTGTATATTTGCAAATCTTATAGGCACTATTATGTCCTATAGGCATCTGCACCCACTTACCATAAAGAAGATTTGGTTTAACCTCTCTTCTCCAGGCGGTCGCATGCGACCGGTGTGACGTCACGTTATAAAAAAAATTAAAAATACCCTCAAAATATTTTTATTCACAAAGAAAATATCCTTACATATTATAAAGCAAAACGCGTCTGTCTGTCTGTCTGTCTGTTCGCGATAAACTCAAAAACTACTGCACCGATTTTCAAGCGGTTTTCACCACTCGATAGCGTGATTCTCGAGGAAGGTTTTAGTATATAATTTGTTAAGTTTTTGTATTTAATTCTGTGTACATTAACGATATTTGTTGAAGATGTCGGGAAAAAATAAATTAAGGCGAAACGTAGTTCGCGGGCACAGCTAGTATATATTTATTTCATAACGCATATTTTTCATTCTGTAAAAAGCAAGGTATTAATTTACAAATTTCCTTTCGTGAGGGTATTTTCCAATTATTACATAGCGTAAAGCCACACCGATCTCATGCGACCCGTTGTTGGCTGACAAATTGAGTCACAATAAAATATCTCTATGGAATTACTGTCTCTCAATCTTGCAGGTATTCGGCATGACACTGGTAACACTGGCGTTTGCGTGTCTGGGTTTCCTTTCCCCGGCTAACCGCGGTGCGTTGATGACTTGCGCGCTGGTGGCATGGGTGTTGCTTGGTGCGACCGCCGGCTACGTCAGCGCGCGAGTCTACAAGAGCTTCGGCGGCCGCCGCTGGAAAACCAACATTCTACTCACCTCCATGCTCTGCCCGGGGTAAGTCTTGCAATAAAGAGATTAAGGCGATTAACACACTGCCACGCATCACGCTGCATCATGCGTGTCGACGCGGCTACGCGCGTACTTGCGGGAGTGCAGATCCGCATCATCATGCGGGTTTTTTACGCATTCACGCGCGTAGTTGCGTTTCCAAAATCAACGTCAAGCCCTTCAAAATCACGCACCGCACTGCGAGACTCGGTGTGCCATACCTTGCGTCTCGCGCGCACCTACGCGCGTGGGTGCGTCTTTCACCGCTTGTAGGCGCGTGATCTGCATGAACGCGCGTGGATGCGTTTGCGTGTGTTGGACTGTGCGTGTTTTCTATATAAACGGAGATACAAGCAACGTAAGAACACGCATTCACGCGCTACGCTCCGTGATGCGTGGCAGTGTGTGAATCGCCTAAGTCATACAAACATTCTTTTTGTAATTTCTCTGATGTTACCATTCCATAGTCCACTGAAGAGTTTCTCATTGCATTTCATTCTACTCACTTTAATTAAAAGCTCACTTATACAGAGTGTAACTGAACACCCCAATAACATTTAAGGGTATGTATTGATCAGAAGTAGAGATTCTGTAGGAAAAATATTAGGGCTAACAAACCTACTTTTTTTCCCCATACAAACTAAATAAATTATTTTTTGGTATTAAGTGCCGACAGCCCTACGTTAGCGTACGAGGAATACTACGCTCACGTCATACAAACTAAATAAAATATTTTTTGGTATTACGTGCCGAAAGCCCTACGTAAGCGTACGAGGAATATTACGCTCACGTCTGTCACGTGTCATTTTGTGTTATAATTTCTTTTGTGTTAAGAGCTGATTATGGTTGTCACTTGAAAGTTTTTACTTTCAGTTTAAAATCAAATAACTCTGAAAGTATTAGGGTTCTAGGTCTCAGACAAGCACTGAAGGTCCATTTAGTATCTAACTTATATGCCCCTTAAATGTTATTGGGGTGTTCAGTTACATCCGGTATAAGTAATCTGTAGCCCAAATAGAAATCCTTGAGGTCACCAGAACTCAACAGCGAATGCTAAATAATATATTGGCAAAAACTTGTAAGCTTTTAGTCAATGATGTGATACTAACTTATCTGTCTCAAATTTCTTAAAGCTGTCTTATTTATCTATCCATACTTCCATACTAATATATAAATGGGAAAGTGTATGTGTGTGTGTTTATTTGTCCGTCTTTCACGGCAAAACGGAGCGACGGATTGAAGTTATTTTTTAAGTGGAGATAGTTGAACGGATGGAGAATGACATAGGCTACTTTTTGTCTCTTTCTAACCCCCCACTTCTCTAAAATGGAGGGTGGAAGTTTGTATGGAGCATTCCGCAATTTTCAAGGTAGAAAGCTAAAAATTGGTATGCGAACTATTTGTGACTAATAAAAAAATCTTGCATCATTTTTTTTTTAAATCTGCCCCAACCCCTTAAAATAGGGGGTGAAATTTTATATGGGACTTTTTGCAGTTTTCAAGGTAGGAAGCGAAAAATCGGTACACAGACTTTTTGTTACCAACGAAAAATACCTGCCTTATTTTTTTTTTGAAATCTTCGGTTACCCCGAATTTAACGCGAGCGAAGCCGCGGGCAAAAGCTAGTACTATATAAAGCTCGATTATTATCTAATATAATTCTTAAATATCTTTGCTCACGGAACAGTTTCGGTAATCTGAATTGCAAGATGTTTAAATGGAATTTTGTCTAGTGTTACGCGACCGAAGCAAAGTAACACATTAATGCTTAGATATGGCTTGGTGGGTTATTGTCTAAGAAAAAATCTATCACGATCGCTTATAATTTGACAGTCATTGCGCCGTGAACATAAGACTCTGCGCCAACTTCCTTTTATAAAGGAGCAATGGATGGACTGCAACTGTCAAATTGTAAGCTATCGCTGTAGATTTTTTTCTTAGACAATACCCTGGCCTTTACAGGCACCATTTTACTGCTTAAGAGTAATAAGATAGAATGACATTCATAGCAATGGCGATTTCCAGTGTGGTGTTCTCTCTGTTCTTCGTGATGAACTTGGTGCTGTGGGGCAAGGGGTCTTCGGCCACCGTTCCATTCTCGACCCTAGTCGCTTTGCTCGCGCTCTGGTTTGGCGTCTCTGTGCCACTCACCTTCATTGGCGCTTACTTCGGATTTAGAAAGAGGGTAAGTAAACCATTGTAAACTCATACAAAATAAGCTAAAAGACGATTCTTTGAATACCAACAGAAGGTTCGATTTCGGCCAAAGTTTCAGTGCTGGCGAAAAAGATTTTGTGTATCTGATGTGTTAATTTTTAAAAAATAAAATAAACAATTGTTTTTGTTACGAATTTTATTTGTTGTTTTCATGTTATTTCAAGAAAAGTTATGTATGTATTATGTGTAAAAAACTAACAAACTAAATTATATGTCTATAAGTTTCGGTTTAGACAGAAATTGAGATCAGAAATCACCATGAACGCGAATGCAAATGTGAATTTTGAATAAATGTTTAAAAATTCCGATTATTTATTGCTCTCTTATTATTTCATAAAAATACATTGACAAATTTAAAAAAGGAGTCTCTGTGTAAATGCTTAAAAAATCATGAAGCTTAAGTAATCTGAAAAACACTGCTTAAAAAACTATGACTTTAGTTAATCATAGTTTTTTCATACTGCAAAAAGAAAAGTACATGTATTCATCAACATGTCTATATTGCTACATGTGATTTTTTTGTTTCAGATTCTTGACCACCCAGTGCGCACGAATCAGATCCCTCGGCAAATCCCTGAGCAATCTCTCTACACTCAGCCTATCCCCGGGATAATCATGGGTGGTGTGCTGCCCTTTGGATGCATTTTCATTCAGCTATTTTTCATTCTCAATTCGCTGTGGTCTAGCCAGGTAAGAATTATGATCATATTATATTATTATCATCACAGCTCATAATCGTCCCCATCAAGGGGCACGAGCCTACCCTAACTAGTTAAATTAGGCCTTAGTTAAACCACGCAGGCCCAGTGCGGATTGGTTGACTTCACATACACCTTTCGAGTTACCTCGCAGGTGTATGCAGGTTTCCTCACGATGTTTTCCTTCACCGTAGGAGCGTCAGATAAATGTACATATGAAATTCGTGAAACGAAAAACACATTGGTACATGGCAGGATCAATCGCGGGCTTCCCGATTCTACTTGGGGTACAGTTCAGTGCTGAGGCCACAGCGCCACCGACGCTCCATAATAACTAATTACTGTTTTAACTAGGGCAATATTTGATTTTTTTAAAAGTGAAAAATGTGTTGTTGCAAAATAAGTTCATAGCTATATTTTGTTTAAGGGTATTCACCAATCAGAGCAGCCTTAAATACGTCTAATCACTGCAATCTACAATAATGCCCGCGTCATTTCCAGATGTACTACATGTTCGGCTTCCTGTTCCTCGTGTTTGTGATCCTGGTGATCACTTGCTCGGAGACGACGATTCTGCTCTGCTACTTCCACCTCTGTGCAGAAGACTACCAATGGTGGTGGCGAGCGTTCCTCAGCGCCGGGTCCACTGCCGGCTACCTGCTCGGCTACTGTTGCCACTACTTCCTCACCAAGCTTAGCATCGAAGACGCCGCCTCCACCTTCCTATACTTCGGGTACACGCTCATCATGGTGTTCCTCTTCTTCCTGCTCACCGGTACAATCGGGTTCATGGCGTGCTTCTGGTTCGTCAGGAAGATCTACAGTGTCGTTAAGGTTGATTAGTTTGTGTTTGAAGTCAGCACAGATATAGATTGGAGTTAGTCGATCACATGTTTCATATTTCTAATAATATGTAATCATTCCTTTAAGCTCAGTGTTGAGGTTGCATGTTATATTTACCATGATGATCCTCTTATTGCGAGAGTTGCCTTTTGGTTTGTCAGGAAGATGCAGAGCGTCATCAAGGTTTGCAGTATTCTTCAACAATGGCACAGAGATGCAGGGTGTACACTGTAGAGTAAATAACCCAAACTTAGAAAACGTTTCTTAAGTGCTAAACACTTTTAAAACAATTCTATTTCTGTTAACTTTAAACAAATGATAACAAAATGAAATCGAATATAGTGAGTGTGCAAGTAACATCAACAGTCAAATTTATTGGCTAACAGTGAAGTTCTAAGAACTGCATTTGTAACAATGGCTTAAGAGGCCTATTACAAAATACGCGCAGATTAAGGTTTTAATCGTTAAAATTGTATACCTTTCGTTAGTCGCAATAGAGAACATTTACGTGATAAAACTAAATCATATCAATAATAATAATGCGGTTTTTAGATTACCTTTTTCTTAACTTAGTAATAAATATTTCCCCGAAGCATGTTTAGGCAAAAACTCACGCACGCGGACCTGTGATTTGGCAGCTCTAATTTACAGATCCTGTTAAATATAAACTATCAAAATATTTATTTTATGTGACACAATATCCTAAGTAAAATTAATAAATTCAGCTAATCAAAGAAGGCGTCAAAACATGTCAGATTATGGTCGAAATTCTTCATAGTTTTAACGTAATTTTTATGAAATGTTACTTAACGTTTGCTTAAACAGTTGTATTATTTGTATGTTTATAAATCGATATACTATATTTTTTATGAACAAAACAAAACTACATACCATATATTTCGCCGCACCGGCGATGCCAGTCTGTCGCCAGTCTTGTCTGTTTTGTGATAGGCCTCTTAAGAGTAGGGATGCAGTTTTAAAAAATATCGATATATATCGAACTGTCGATACTAATATATCGATATATCGGTCTAGTACGTCGATATATTGATATTTTATCGATATTTCTCCTTTTTTAAAAGCTTATTAAAATCCAATTTAGTTTTATAGCCCCTCTACAGTCTACACGATGGGCTATAATGGTGACCATTCGCTGTACATTATTCTGGTTGACTCACCCAGTTTTAGAGGGAAATTCAGAAATTTCCTTAGTAAAGTCAACATGATGGATGACCATTCGCTGTACACTGCTGACTCAACAGTTTATCTCTTTGACACACACTACTCACCACGGATTACAATAATAGATTAGAGTCGAGAACAGAATATTTTTTTTAGACTTGAGTGTTGCCTGTAACAACATTTTTCAAGGTTATTTTTATTTGGGGTTTCGATATTTCGTCGCAATATCGAGTTTTTTTTCGATAATGATATATTGATATCGGCTTTTCGTCGATATCGATAAATATCAATATATTTAGGCGTCAATATATCTATAGTTATTGCTTTTCCGATATATCGTGGCATCCCTACTTAAGAGTATTAAAATACTTAAGTGCGTAATAAAACGACAAAACTTTCATAATTACTCCCAATAAAATAATATAAAAAATATTCAAACTGTTCCAAATAGATTTTGAATATTGAAATCAAAGTTATGGCTGATAATGTCAGGACGGTATTGAAATCACTGTTATATTTCTAGTATTAAAATAGATAGAATTGGTTGCACTTGAAAATTCAAACGTAATTCTTATGTTCACATCCACTCTATTCTATATCTGTGACTGGGTGTACGTACATGTATGTGAAAATGTTGATACATCAAGTGTCGCTCGAGATATTCGTTCGAAAGAGAATTAAAGAAAATATCAGCAACCCTGTATGCGTGTGCATTGTTTATAATCTATGACTATTAAAACTCGTGAAACTAACGTTTATGTGATATAAATCCCTTTACATATAAACACTGTTTTGGAAAATTAACTTACATATGATAGAGAATATTTTGTTGATATTGAAAAATAGGCAACATTATTTGGTACGAATGGATGAACCATCAGTATGTTCAGAATTTATTTAAAATTAGAAACACATCGTTCGGTTTGTCGTAGTTTCATTTACGAAATTTAAAAAAAACATTGTTATATTCTTTGAAAGGTTGAGTGATGGATTTAACATGACGGATGCATACGGATAATATTTAGGTATTTTATTTCAATGTAATAAGCGTCATGTTTAAGTGCCACGTTGCACTGACATAATGTAGCAAATGTCACGCTGTGGTGTGGTGTGGTCATTGTACACAATGTGATTTTATATGTATAATAAATAAAATATTATTTATACATCCAAAATAAATCGTTAGTCATATCGGAATTTTGTTCGATTTTTATTTTTCATATAATTAATTACTATTATAATTAGACGTAGTTGTAAATAAAATGTTAAGGAAGCTAAAATATTTTGCTTAATATAATTGAATAGTATCTACAAATATTTATATTTAATGAAGAATAGGAAACGCTACTAATAACTCATACAGTAGTACTTAACTAATGTCATTCCAAACAGTCCTGCACTTTATTTTTCTCCTGTTATATTTCAAACTAGCTGAACCCGCGACTTCGTCCGCGTGGAATAGAAACTTTTGGCAACATTTTGATTTTTGTAGGCAATTAGCCTGTTATACCATAAATAATTAGCTATCTATTAGTGAAAGTCCCGTCAAAATCGGTCCAGCCGTTCCGGAGATTAGTGGGAACAAACAGACAAAAAAAATTAAATTGTGTTTTTGTTATTGGTACCCGATATACTCGTACATTCATACCCATTTAGTAAAAACTTGTTATTTTGACATTACAAACAGACACTTCAATTTTATTTATTTTTATACATTTCATGAAAGAAACATTAAAAAAATTGACAGCGACATTACCTAGACCGACCCAAAATTGCCCATCACAGATTTGTATTAAATCTGTAGAGATTAGGGTGTTACTGTTCTTTTCTAAGTGAGAATAGAGGTTACTGTTATTTATTTGCTGTGTAGAAGAAATATATAAAAACTAAATTAACAGTTGAATTGAAAACTACTGTCGAGAACTACACATGACTTGCTATTACAAATGTATTTTTATACTTTACAGAAGAACCCTGAAAATAATAAATAGACACAATATTAATTAAAACCTCGTTAAATTTTACGAATAACAGACAATTAAGAGTTGTCAGCCTAAAAACTTTGTAAACCAGTTTGTGTGGAATGATATCTAAATTGTATTCAAATTCAAATGCGATGATGAAGGTTAATGTGATGTGATGCAGGATAGTTGTATTTTAAAATTGTAACAACAGGAGTGTTTGAAGTGATTTCTTATAAGGAAAATAACAAATTGTAACAACAGGAGCGTTTGAAGTGATTTCTTATAAGGAAAATAACAAATTTTGAATGAATGTTACTTGTTCAAATTTGCCATATAAATAAGGTTATGCAACTGAAATTGGAGTGTTGTCGTCACCATATTGAATATCAGATCAAATTTTACCCAACACTTGTATAGCTACATTGGGTAGGATTTCAATCGAATTTGTGTTTTACGTGTATCAAGCTACTGGAATAATATCAAATATTGGAATGGAAGATAGACAATGTTGGTAATTGAGAGTTCAAATGAAATTATTGCAAATGTGATACGCAAAGCCTGTGTTTAGAAAGTTGTTAGGTTGTTGTTATATTTAGTTATTTGTTTATTTTTATTGTTTATCACATGTGTGTGCATAATGTGCAGTTTTTTTTCATAAAATATTGATTTATACCTAAATATGCTTAAACAGTTAATTGTAAAACAATAAATTTAATATTTTGTAAATGTTATTTTATTGCTAGCAATAAATATTTTACTAAGTCTCATAATAGCTTGTCCTTTTCCTTTTTATAACCAGCTGTATATTACATTCAAATCTATACTACACAGAATTTGACACAGATAGCCAAATATATCAATTTTACCTTAACCACTGTCACTGCTTTCTGAAAGATTTGCCTTTTCCTTGGGTAATAAAGCTCTTCTCTTTGTTGGTTTTCTTTTGCGGTCAATATTGGTTTTTCTGAATACTTCAATGGCTTTCAATTTATTTTCCAACAGACATTTTTTATCTCTTTCTCTTTGTGGGATCATTTCCTGGAATCTCTCGGTCTTTGGAATTATTATAACATCACTAGATGCACCTGACATTATTGAAGAAACAAGAGCCTTAGAATTACTTAATTCAGATGTTATCCTAATTTTAGATGGTCCAGGTTGATCAAATCTTTCCTCTTTCTTTTTATTCTTATTAGCTGGCTTTGAATTTCTTTTTGTTTTTTTTGCTGGAACCGGTTCATCAAGGAGTTCATCATTTAATACTATTTCCGGGTCTAATTTTTTTACAGCTGCCATTACTCTTTTACTTAAATGTTCATCCAGCGATGGATATTCAACAGTTCTTTTGAAATAATCTTGTAAAGTTTTCTGGGTTTTTCGTTCACTCACTCTTTTAAGAACTGGTTTTATAATTTCATCTAATTTATTTTGGGACCAGCCAAATTTGGTTTTTGTGTAATCACGTAGTATAGTGATGTCCAGTTCACCCCAAGAAAATGTTTCTTCGCTTTTTTCAACATTAGGTTCCATGTAAGCCTGAATAACCTGCAATTCAATAATGTTTAAGCAAGAACTGTAAATTATAATAAATCTACGATATAAAAGCAAGTTGTAGATTTATTAATGTAGCCTGAAGAAGTTGTTTACCCGAATACTCGGAAAGTCTTCAGTCAAAGAAACATTCTTTAGCTTCTTTTTTAGAATTGTGTTATCAGTTTTCTTTCCCCCCTGTATCCATTTCTTAAATTCTTGTAACCCAGTAACTATTTTCGCATATTTCCCTTGCTTGGATTGTTCGTTAATGTATTGCTTTTTATTATAAGGAAATGATGCTAGAATTTCCATGGCTGTCACTGGTCCGACACCATCCACACCAGTTGTGTAGTCACTTCCAACCAATAAGGCTAATAATATTAATTGTTCTCTTGATAGGTCTGTAAATAGATGTTGCAACAGTTTTACCAATATTATAAATGTATAATAAAATTAGTATAGTAGACTGAAATGAATGAATCATTGTTTTCATAATGAAAGTTGATCAGGTAATAGAGCTGAATGGTTGTAATTAGATGAAATTATTTATTAGTAACATATCTTTTATCCCAATTAAGCTCTTAATTTATAAACTAAGATAAAATTTATCACACCCATTTTATAATAATTACTTACTGAATGATCTCTCAATTTTCTCTGATAAAAATTGTAGAACATGCTTCTTTTGATTAAAAAAGTTTTTATAAACAGTTTTTCCCCCAAAAAGCCATATATCACTGTCATCTGTGATAGTACCATCTGTCAATTTCATATTTTCAAGAAAAGCGCACTGAGCCTCGGCTTCCATGGGAGCAACTATGTATGGGATACCAAAAATTTGTAAAAGTTCCTGAGCATCTTTAGTCATTTGTTCAGTGATATTACGACCAATACGATCTAAACGTCCCTTTTCTTGGAGTAATTCACGTTCCTCATTGGCTATCTCTTCTACCAATTCATGTAATTTTTCTGCTGTTTCTTCATTTATTACGGTTTCGCTATTTATTTGTTTGCTGTTCTTTTGCATTGTTTTTTCTTTCTCAGTATTGCTATTGTTATGGTCTATAATTTGATCTCTATTTTTTTGCTCTTTAACAACTATTTCCGCATTTTTGTTTACGCTAGCGTTTTCAACTGTCGTCGAAATTTCGGGATTCTTTAAAACTGGTGAATCACATGACTTATTTAATATTTTCAAATCATTTTTACATCCTTCAGATGACTCGTTTCCTTTAGTCTGCGGAATTAAATATTCCGCATTTAATTCATTTTTTAGAATTTTATCATTTGCAAAGACGTCAGCAAATATATCATCTTTAACTTCACATGAGTTTTCAACGTCTAGGGTAAGTTGTACAACAGTCTTTTTGGGCGTATCTTCTATAAAAGGCACTTCTTCAAATTCATTATCACTAGAATCTGATAAAGATATTGTTTTACTACTTTTATCAAGAGCTATTTCATTACGAGCTGTATGTAGATCATCAACACATTCAAGTGACATCTTTATAGCTTTTTGTAAATCCTCATCTAATTCTTCGCCCATTGCTTTGCTAGAATTATTGATATTCAATATCGAGGGTACATCTACTAAGTCTTCACTGCATTCTTTATCCGATTTTATATCACTGTTCTCTAGCGTGTATTCTGCTTCCAATTTTTCATTACTTGAATCAAGGTCTATGACATTCTCTTTATTTGCGACAAGTAATACTGATGCTTGTGATATATCTAATGTAACTTCATTTACTTTCAAATTACCGAATGAAGTGTTATTGACTGATTTTGTTGCTGTCATATCTTTGGGATGATATTTGAAGTCATCATCAGATGATAATTCAATGTTATCCCTAATTACAGATTTCTCTTGGTCTAATTCCTCTAAAATTTCATTTAGATTACTTTTTTTAGACTTGCTTTTAGATTCAATACCTTTGGAACAGATATCATCAATAACTTTATCAGTGAAATCAGTGTATTGCATGATATAAGCCTTTGCTGAACTCATATCTGGCGGATCAAAGCCATCTTGGTCTTCAGAATCTGTTTGTATTGAATTATCTGAATCTGTCAAAAATGATGTCCAAGAATCATCAGTTTTAGATGTGTAATTGCTTGTGTCATTATCATCACTTAAACCTAGAGACATTTTAATAGCTTTTTGTAAATCTTCTTTTAATTCATCATTCTTTTCATCACTTTTGTTTGAATTCATTTCTAATTCTTTACTGGGCCCAGGTGTGTTTTTCATGTCTCTTTGTTTTGCTTCTGCCAATGCTTGTTTGACATTGCTTATAAGTAAGTATCTTGTTGTATTATTGGATGCAATTCGTTTGGTGGGCACAAAATTGCTAATTGTATCTATTCCTGTTTCATTCAGCAGTGCTTCTAGTTCATTTAACGACATACCCCCTTCACCCATTTCTTTTTCTGTATCCTGTAAACATTCTTGAACTTTTCTTCTTTTTAGTAATCTCTGCATCTGTATTGAATAACATATGTTGACTATAAAATTATAAAACATATGGAAATAATAGATTCATTAAAAATACATTGTGTTCATACTTGGAAATCAGAAAATCTATCACTTTTTTTCGGCAGTTCATTAATTTTACTCCATGAATTCATCTTCCTAGTTTCTTTCAATTCTAACAATAAATCATATTTTTCTTTAGCTGGCAAATTTTTGAATTTTTCTGATTCAATGTCAACTGAGTGTAAGTCAATAATAGAACCACTTGAGTCTTTTTCATCTTCAGATCTGCAAAGAATGTTTGTAATTTATTTTTCTTTTAAGGCCCTCAATGAATTGTAGGAGGATACTACTCAGCAGAACTTATGAAGTCATGATTGTTTTATACAACTAAGTTGGCAATCAAGCAGGCTACTTACCTGATGTTAAATGGCTACAATGACCTATAGAACATGTGGTTCCTGTAAAATTTTCTAATCCACAATCCCTACAAAAACCCCAAAGTACATTGCTAACTTGCGACATAAGATGTAGTCACAGTACCCAGTAATTTCACTTTACCCTTCAAACTGGAAAAAGGCAATATAAGATAGAGGGACAGTCAGAAACATGTCCAGCTTTGCATTTCTTGCTATTACAAGCAACATAAAAGCATTCTCATGGTCAACATGTAAAGGCTGGCTTGTTGCTATGTTTACCCGTACAGATGACTAGTACTGGATCTCCCTGTGGTTAAACACTAATAAATGTGATGTGCTATTAATATGGGGTGTATTTAACAATTGCTTAAAAATATATTGGTGTCTATAAAATTAAATCAGAGTAATGTAACTACTACTGGGACAGTTTTTTCTAAATATTCACACTGCAGACTGATTATAATGTACAATAGAATCTTTGGCAAAATCTATACAAGTATAAAGTTTTACTTCGCCATGACTGGAATTGTGTTTTACTTACTCTGATTCTGTTTCCTCCTGTTTTTCTGGCAGAGCAGGTAATATAAAAATATCATCAGTTGAATTTGATATATTCTTTTTCTTTGGTGAAATATCTTTTCCCAAGAGACTACCAATAGCTGTTTTTTTACTCAGCAATAGTGCTAATTCCCTTTTTAATCTCTCTGACTCTGAATTATATTTTGTTTTACTTTGTTGTCTTTTACCCTAAAAAAATATGAATATGACATGACAGTGAAATTTATCCAGTTTATATGCAAGAAGTTTTTGTTTTTGGATGAATGTTGATGACTATTATTCATAATTATGTATCACTATCCCTGTTTTCCATTTAAGCGTCACCATTTTGTCATGCTAACATTAAAGGCTAACCGTTTTGTTTCTTCTAAGAAATGTTAACACTTTTAACTGCACTATTTTTCACAAAGGGTACCTAACCTAAAAATCAAGATATTGTTTAAATGGAACGCATTATGTTAACAATACGATGCTAACCCAGCTAGCGTCAAAAGCTAATGAAGCGCGATGATGCTAAAAATGTTGAAAATGCTGCGAATCTGCACTCAAATGGAATGCACCTTATGAATCTCAAAACAGCTAGTCAATCTAAATGAAATGATAACAGTCAGAAGTAGTAAAATTTGGATATTTTATAAAAAAACATACAATTGTTTCCTTTTTCAATGCCGGAAAACCACCATCAAAGACAAACACTGGCTTTATTCTAAAGTAGAGTAATTTGCAAAGACGTTGAAACAAACCCATGAGATGGGCATTTGGTAATGGTGCTCCCTTTGCATCTTGGTAGCCTTTGACCATCTGATGCAACCATATTGATATATCTGCAAGAAAGTAATGTGATCCCTACAGTAAAAATTATAGGTATATGAGTAGTTGACATACTAAGAAATATTTTAAAGATTTTAATTTTATTAATTGTGAAAAAGCGTACCTACCCACTGCTAATACTTTATTTTCTAAAGTCTCAACAGGTACAGGTTTGCCAGTAGGTTCTACTAATCGCCACAGTCCAGTGACTCCCATCGTTTAAGACACAATAAAATTCTAGACCAGATTTTTTGTTTATGTTAATGTATAAATTATATTTGTAGGTACATAACAAAGGTCGTTTCCCACGAGATCTCCGGTCAATCGTCAGTCTCTTCCTCCTCACACATCGCTACTTTTTCGCTTCATGAACTCTATGTATACGTATTTATACACACACAATCACAGATAAAATGTCTGCTACTGGTTCACCATGGTCGAAATATGTGTACGGTTCACTACAACATATCAAATGTTTCACTACGCCGCGACGCCCACTTTTTCCCACACTATATTTTCCCACGCCCCATGCTCCGTAACCCCACATCCGACCGGCTGCTGTCAGTCGGTGTGTAGGTTGTCGTCACTGTCGGTGAGCGAGAGATCGTTCGTCCGATCCTTCCAAACTGCATCACTCGGTTCGGTCGTATCCGTGATCCGCGCGCGTATCGTGCAATCGACTATCAACCAAACACAAACTGTAATTTTGTTTGTCTATGGTATATCTTTTGACTGCTTTTGATTTGACATTTCTTGAATTTGGCGTTTAGCGTTGTCGTAGCGTTTATCAACAAATCGCTTAAAATTAATCTAAGATAAACTACCGAATTTCAATACACAATTAGAATATTTTTATTTATTGTAAATAGTAAACAGTTGATCGTGGAACGTTGGCTGGACTGTCTGAAAATATTGTAGTGAAACAGGTGTTCTTGAATGAAATGTGTGCTACGGTTCCCACAGTAATTAATTTATAGTGTTGTGAATAATACAAAAGCATATCGATCGGCGTGCTTGTAGCTTCAGAAAACGAACTGCAACACTTCAACCTATAACCTGTTTATAATTGCAAGACAACAAGGAGATTGCGAGTGTCGCTGTTATCGTGGTAGCTGGACAATGTTTTGCAAAGAGATAGTGAATGATTATAAGAGGTAGAGTATGGGAGTTTCTACGGCTGCCGTGAAATTAACCTTATAAACGTAATGAGAGGTGAAAATCGGTGAGGTGGAGCCGTGGCGAGCATGCCGCATCAGTACGGCGCGGGCGGCATGGCCCAAGGCCCGCCGTCGCCGCCGCCGCAGCACGGCGCGCTGTTTCCGCGCTATGCGAGCGCCGCTGGGCCCGGCGCTGGCGCTTACCGGCCCGAGGAACGCCGTCTAACTCGTGAAGCCATGGAACGCTATTTGCGTGACCGATCTGACATGATTGTGGTCATTCTTCATGCCAAAGTAGCACAGAAATCATACGGCAATGAAAAACGCTTTTTCTGTCCACCTCCTTGTATTTATCTCTTTGGTGATGGATGGCGGCTCCGGCGTGAACGAATGCTGCGAGAAGGTGAGACTGAGCAAGCGGCTCAGCTGTGTGCCTTCATTGGCATAGGAAATTCTGACCAAGATATGCAGCAATTGGACCTAAACAATGGTAAACAGTACTGTGCTGCGAAAACATTGTACATATCAGACTCTGATAAACGGAAGCATTTTATGCTTTCTGTGAAAATGTTTTATGGTAATGGACATGATATTGGTATATTTAATAGTAAAAGAATAAAAGTTATATCAAAACCTTCTAAAAAAAAACAATCTCTGAAAAATGCAGATTTGTGTATTGCTAGTGGAACTAAAGTAGCCTTATTTAATAGATTAAGGTCGCAAACAGTATCTACAAGATACTTGCATGTTGAGAATGGTAATTTTCATGCTTCTTCGACACAGTGGGGTGCGTTTACTATTCATCTCTTAGATGATAATGAGAGTGAATCTGAAGAGTTTGCAGTGAGAGATGGATATGTGCATTATGGATCTACTGTCAAGCTGGTGTGTTCAGTTACTGGAATGGCTTTGCCGAGACTTATAATAAGAAAGGTAATTTTTTTAAAGATTTATTTATTTCACAATAAAATATTTTTTAAAGATGAATTATAGAACAAAAGTAAATAAAACATCAAATGTTTCAGTAAAGCATTACATATTTTTTCAAAATTTGAATTGTCATGGCAAAATGTGACATATTAGTAAATATTTTGGTCTAAACTGTACTAAACTTTGTTTTTCAATAGTATTATGATAAAGCTATTGGTGATTAAGAAATAAATACCTTGTGTAATGGATGTGTCTCAAATAATTACGAAGACACATTTACTTCATAACTCAATATATTTCAGGTTGACAAACAAATGGCATTGCTGGAAGCAGATGATCCCGTTTCACAGTTACATAAATGTGCATTCTACATGAAAGACACTGAGAGAATGTACCTATGCCTGTCGCAGGAACGCATCATTCAGTTCCAAGCAACTCCATGTCCTAAAGAACCTAATAAGGAAATGATAAATGACGGTGCTTGCTGGACAATCATATCCACAGATAAAGCTGAATATCAGTTTTATGAAGGCATGGGACCAGTCAGGTATGTACTATAATATATCATACAACTTGGTAAAAAAAAAATCTTAGAAAATTACAAATAATAAATTAGATTACACATTTTAAGACATTAAGGTAACATTTTAGAAATAAGTCGCTTTTGGTTTGCTGTGAGCGGGAGGGATGGAAAAGAGGGAATCACCCTCACAATACACCAGGAGTTTATATACGTTTAATCTTAGAAAATTACAAATAATAAATTAGATTACACATTTTAAGACATTAAGGTAACATTTTAGAAATAAGTCGCTTTTGGTTTGCTGTGAGCGGGAGGGATGGAAAAGAGGGAATCACCCTCACAATACACCAGGAGTTTATATACGTTTTTTTGTAAAAATTCACAATACTTACCTAGGCTGTAAAAAGGAGGGGAGGGTGACTTGAGGGGTAGGGAGGGGGTCTTGAGGGGCTCCCCTTGAGAGGGATTATTAAGAAAAAATGATGTTTGCACTTAGATAGAGAAACTTAAGACTTCTGAATGTATCCATAATCCATCACTGTGGGAAATGCAAGCCATTCATCCTTGCGAAAAACGACAGGCAATAGGTTTACAAAGCCGGGTGAGGCTGCTCTCCCTTCACACCTTCGGGTTTCAATAACCATTCCAGAGGTACGGCAGACGAGTACCATATGGAGTCTGAACGGACTACCTAATTTGGTTCTGTCACTATTTGTTGTTGTTTGTGTAAAATAATATTATGTATTAAGTTACAATCTCTACAGTAACCGAATTAAATAGTGTCAAAATTACAATTAAAAGTGGATTGCTGTTTCATTTTGCACGTTTTGACAAATATTTGCATAGAAAGCATCACATAAGAGTACAAAAGAATTAAAATTATGTTCTATTACACACATTTATGAATTTAAAAAAAAAATTACTCCTACAACCAAAATGTTTTAGGGGTCTTAGACAAGGTCCCTTGAGCCCCTCACATGAGCTTCCTCAAATTCAGGCAACATAATTCTAAATCCAATCCTAATAAGTAAATCATGCAATAGTATTGCTCAAAAATCTTCTTTACCTAACCCTCTTCCCAGTTCAGCTTGGATCGGGTCTTCCGGGTGTATGTGTAAATAAGTGAATAGTTTTGTCTACGTATTGAATAAGCTGAGAAAAACATCAACACAAGAAACGTTGCTATTAGCATACCATGGGCATGTGGGCTCAGTACTGCAATACGGTTTATTACTTTGGGGTAACTCCACAGACTTTAGTAGAGCCTTTCTATCACAGAAGCGATGTATACGCGCTATGATTGGTATTGCCCCATATGAATCATGTAAGCAATACTTTAAAGCACTGAACATTCTACCATTACCATGTATGTATATTTTTGAAGATTGTGTATTTGTAAAAAATCATCCAGAACTATTCACAATAGCAAAAGAAATATTCCCAAGAAGTTCGAGAAACTGTCAACGGCTGTTTTTATACAGGACACCAAGAACAGCTCTTTTCCAGACAAATTGTTATGCTTTGTGCATCAAGATATTTAATAAGGTACCAGCGAATATAAAAGAATTACCAAAGATGCTTTTAAATAGAAACTGAAGATTTGGCTGCTAGATAAAATGATTTATAGTATAACAGAATGGCTACATAGAGGTTAAAGAGAAAGGCGGCTTATTCAAGTTAATTTAGTTGACATTTATTTAATATTTGACATTCTTTTCTTATTCTCAAATTAATCATTTAATATTTGACATGAAACTGACATTATAATAAAAATAGACTACTTGACATTGAAAATTGTAAAAATTGATAATTGACAGTATAATTGTTGTTGATGAATGTGAAGGATAAGTTTTAACATGAGTTGGAAAAGTGATTTGCATGTGATGAATAGCAAAACATTGTGAATAGGACTTTACAAACATAACAACGATAATTTACCATGTTTTTGGCAAATAAATTATTTCATTTAATATGTGCCAGAGAGCTCTGTTCTGGGTTGCTTGTGCACTCAGGTTCTCCTTCTGGATCTCTCTCTGCACACTTGACCACCAGGTGGTGGGCGGTCTTCCTCTTCCTTATGAACCATCAGGGATACTTGGACCTTTTTGACGGGGTGGTCATCCCCACGTCTTTGGATGTGGCCATACCAGTTTAATCGGTTTTCTTTGACTTTTTCGGATATTGGTGCTACCTTGAACGATCCTCTGACATACTCATTTCGCACCTTGTCCTTTTGGGTTACTCCTCCTGCCCATCGGAGCATTCTCATTTCGTTTGTGTGCAGTTGTTGCTTGTGTGCTTTCTTGAAGGTCCAGCACTCTGCTCCATAAGTCATGGCTGGTAGTGCTACCGTTTTTTATACTTTTCCTTTTACTCGGATGGGCATTTTGGGGTCACAGAGAACACCTGACAACAATCTCCACTTGAGCCATGCAGTTTTAATATGATGGTCTACATCTTTACCTACGTTCGCGTCCTGGGTGAGTGCAGAGCCTAGATACTTGAAGTTGTCTACTTTGGGTAGTGCATGGTTGTCTATGTAGATATCACATCCTGTTTCTGCTGTCCCTCCGTAGTCACATTCCAAATATTCAGTTTTACTCGGACTTATGAGTAGCCTATGTGTTTCAATTTGTGTTACGCAACAATTGAGTATTTCTTAAAGGTCTGATGAGTTTTTACATTATCACCATAACTATGTCGTCCGCATAAAACATACACTCCGGTGATGGCCTCTGTATGTCTCGTGTGATATAGTCCATACACAAGTTGACTAGGACTTAAGGGTGATCCCTGGTGAACTCCCACGCGAAATGGCTTACTAAGGCCCGCTGGGCTTTTGACGCGTGTCTTGGTGCCATTATATATGTCTTGATGGATCAGTGCTACATAGTATTCTGGGATATTATGCTGAGCTCTCATTGCCTGCCAAACCAGATTTCTGGATTCAGTATTGCTCAAAAATAGTTGGTAATATTTAATAATAAATTGAAAATACAAAACTGATATAAAACATTTATTACATTCACTTATTTTTACTCATTACATTCACTCATTCAATTTTGCTAAGTCATACATACACTGTTGCTAAATGTAACAAGACAATAAAATTGTCTTGCTAGCTGAAGCAAACACTATTTCTTTGAAAACAACTCATTGTGTGGTTTCATGAAACCATGATGCAAGTGAAACTTTTTTTTGGATCGTAGGCATTAACTGAAAATTTATTAAGGCTACCAAACCCAATCAATTTTTTTTTCAAAAATAACTTTATACCTTTAAGTGGAATCCATGCATGCACGGAGATGTCCGAACTCGCATTAAGATTAAGATATCTCCGAAAGCATTTTATTGGTACAAGACACAATTGCAAGACGACAAGCTTTTATATTTTCATAAAAAAATTGGTAATGTACCTAATAAATTAAAGTTTATTTTCCTCTTTTTAGGGCATTAAAATAAAAGCTTGTTTTTAAAAGTCTTTTTTACTAGGTATTAATTTCTTTTATATTTTTTCATTTTGTGATGGCAGCCATCTAAGGTTTTTTCATGGTGTACTGTATTCATTGATTTACTACCAAACGTAGATAGAGCACTTCATACAAAAACGCGCTTGAAATCTGTCACCTAATCGACTATACATTTGTACGCTGTTAAATAGGTAGTTGAATATGCACACCCGAATTAAAATATTATTATTTATTCTTATTCTTTATTATTACGGCAACTATTTGAAGTACAACCGTGTGCAGTTACATCATTTCATACCTAGCCACATTAAATTTGACGTTTTAGTAATTGCTACAAGAAAATATCAACTTTATGCTCTCAAACATAATGCTCAAAATTGCTTATCCAACGCATGGAAAAGAACTGCACGAGGCCCGATTGGGCAGTTCTTCACCGGCCCACTTTTCGAACGTTCATGCGTTATCTGCGTTTGGTAGTAAATCAATGACTGTATTCTACAAGTTTGTTTGTTTTGATACCCATATTGTGGGGGTTGTAAAAAATAATCTGTCATTTTGTGACGGCGGCCATCTTGGTTTGATTGTTTTTCTTAATATACTGTATTTAACAATTCAAGCTCTCATTTGATAATTGATACCCATGGTTGATGGGTTGGCATACAGATATTATCTAGGACCAAAGTACTCATCAAGACAAATCAAACGAGTCCAAACTCGATGAGGTTGTGTCGTTTTATTGCAAAATTCCTTTGGCCACCATCCAGCTCCAGCCCCTGGTTACCATATAGGATATAGGGTCAAAGTACTCCCCAATACGAATCAAACAAACCCAAACTCCATGGGGTTGTGTCGTTTTATTACGGAGTTCCTGTGGTCACCTTTTAGCTCTAGCATCAGACCCTGGTTACCATATAGAATCAAAGTACTCGTCAATACGAATCTAACGAGTCCAAACTAGATGGAGTTGTGTCGTTTTATTGCGGAGCTTCTATGGCCCCCTTCCAACTCCATCATCAGACCCTGGTTACCTCATAGGATCAAAGCACTCGCCATTACGAATCATACGAGTCCAAACTCGATGGGGTTGTGTCGTTTTATTGCGAAGCTCCATAGCCACCTTCCAGCTCAAACATCAGACCCTGATTACCATATAGGATCAAAGTGCTCGTCATTACGAATCAAACGAGCCCAAACTCGAAAGGGTTGTTTCCTTTTATTGCGGAGTTCCTATGGCCAACTTCCAGCTCCAGCATGAAACCCTGGTTTCCATATAGGATCAAAGTACTCGTCATTACGAATCAAACTCAAACTCGATGGGGTTGTGTCGTTTAATTGCGGAGTTCCTATTGCCACCTTCCAGTTCCTGCATCAGATCAGTTCCATAGATATACATATGCGTGCAAAATTTCAGCTGAATCGGAAACCGAGAAGTGGGTCAAATTTAACTTGCATGATTTGATGCGAACATACATTAGGAGCGCGTTCAGAGCCTCGGAGTGTAGTTGTTCGGTTGTTTTTTGACTCGCTCAGAGGTGTTGAACGCATTGCAGCAACAAAATCTTTTATCTCCCTCTTTTACATACATTTTTCATATCTCTCTCTTTCTAACAGATGATGTTATAGATTATGGCCCCAATATTTTGCAATCACGTAGAGTCTGAAGCCGGCTTTTGACTATGGGATGTAATGTAATATATATTACATTTTGAGATATAATATTTTATCGCTTGCCATACTTTTTGACGAGACCGTTTTCACTGTGCTATAATATATATTACACCCCAAACTGTAAATATTTTTTCGCCCGACCGAGCTATATTTGAAGGCTATTTAGGCGGTATATATTTTACCTCACGTTCCCGCACACCGCACCTCTGCCCCTGCCTCGCCCTCATTTCGAATCGTGACGGTCATGCGCACGTACCTAACTGTCCGCGTGTTATGATTTTTGGGTATTTTGGTTCGCAATCTTTTCTTTACATATTTACCACGTATTTACCTATTTAACATTTTATCCCTATAATGGAACATTTTATAGAAAGTGTTAGGAATTATCCTTGTTTATGGGTGACTAATCGTGAAGAGTCTTTGAAGAATATAAAATGAATGAAATTAAGGATGCTGCACGGAGAAACGTAATAAGAAATTCACTATAATATTTTCTTAGTCTAATAAGATTCGATATCCAGAATCGACGTTTATTGTATTTTTTCTTAATAATGAGACATGTAAATCGAATACTGCATCATCTTCGTCTGATGAACTATCGAAAGTATCTAGCAAAACAATTTCCATGTTATCCATTTAATAACGAGAGGTCAACCGTTTCGATAAAAGACGTTATGATGTAGGGAACATAGAAGCTGAACTATTCTAAAAAATATATCTGATAGTGAGAACAGCAAACCCGGGATGTAATATATAGCTGAACATGTAATATATATTACATCTTATAGTCAAAAGCCGACTTGACACACGAAACATGAACCTGACATTTTTTCAAGTAGCAACACTAATACAATGTCCCCATGTAGTTTAGTTCAAAATGGTGATTTTGATACTTTGTAATAAACAATTTCATAATATTTTTTTCTTAATTTCTGTCGAAATATTACAGATATTAAGTAATTTTAACATTCATGAAATCCAAATACAGCGATTTCTTATAAAAGGTTCATTGTTGGAAGTTCATTGAATCTAAACGTTACCTAATATTTAATTTAAAAAAGTATAAACTCCTTTTTTCCTACTATATTCAAAGAAAAAAAGACAATCCTTTCACAAATTTAACATTCTAAATTACTACATAAATAAAAAAATATTAGAATATTTCAAGTATCACAATGTATTTTACCTTCTGTAGACAGTATTACCAGAGCTAGAATTTTTGAATTTGCCGCTTTTTTCTAAGCTCATGTTTCGTGTGTCACACTCTAAGAGTATTTCAGTAATAAAGGTCAGAGCGTTTTACAACCATCTAACCCTGCGTTCCAGATAAAGCACTGCTACTTTCTGAGGTTAACATCTGATGTTAGCCTCGTTTTGCGTTTCATATAAGAAATGTTGACATTTTTAGCCGCGCTAATTGTTACAAATGAAACGCAAGGTACTGATTTTTCGTGCTGAATTTTGACACCTCAACTACTTAGTCCAGCCACTTAAAATTTTTAATAATATAAATCAGAATTGGCTAATACTATAAATATCTTTCAATATTTTTTTTAAATCCGCTGAAAATCCTTTTTGATTCATGAAAAAAAGATTCCCAATGTCAAATTTGAAAGCTGTCAAAAAGTGGTACCAGAGGACCCATATAATAACATGGGTATTTGATGCTAGCATTTCGTGTTAAAAATGCTTAAATGAAACGCATGACAACCAGCAAGAAAAACTAGCATCACCGGCTAATGAAACGCAGAGATGCTAAAAATGTTGGTATTTATGGCTAAAAATGCTTATCTGGAACGGGCCGTAATTCGACGGTTGTTCGGTTGTAACCCGCTCTATCATTCTCCGAACGCGCTCCGTGCAAGCTGAATAAACACTTGTAAAAAATATAAAATTCGCGCCATCTCGCGGTCTCGTCACAGAAACACACACTCGTCGAAAGTCGATTTCGATTTATTAGTTTGGCTACGCGTTAATAGATGATGCTTATTTGCTCTTAAAATTCTCCGATTTTATAGAACGAGTTCTTAAATTTAAAGATTTATTGATTATACTAAAAATAAGTAAATAAAATCATTGTGTGGTTTTATGAAACCACAAAAAATTTTACGGAAAATGTAGGGTATTAAAATCACGTTTTTTATCTTAAATCTTTTTCTTCTGAAATGAAAATTATAAATAAGAAATACTAATTAATATTATAAGAAAAAGTAATAAAATACAAAAAGTAATAAAAAAACAAAATAATAAAAAATATGACAAAAATTAACGTTAGGCTCGAACCATTGCCACCCAGACTTTAAGTCATAGCTCTAACGCACAGGACCAATCCTGTCCAATCTGAAGCTGTGAAATTAAAGACCTCATGTTTTTGTGTAATTCGAAATGCGATAGATGAATGTAAAAATTTGTGGCGATGTAAAAAAAGATTCACTTTAAAAATTTAAAAACTATTAAACTAATATTATTTAAAAACTAAGCAACGTCTATTTGGTGTACTTTTCATAGGTATCTTCGATTCGAGTTGCAGTTGTCTCTATAGCGCTAAGCTCGTTTGTTTGGGCATAGCCGCCGCGACAGCAGTACATTTTTCAAATATCTATTTTTGAATTCTCTCGACCTTAGTTGTTTCCTCTAAGGGAGCCTACCAACGCTGCGTGTCCCAGTACGTGACTGCTACTAAACCTAAATTTCCGCCACAACGATAGTCAGTCCTGCAACCAATGTGCCCTGTTGCTACTAGTTGGCGCAATCAATGTGCCCTGTTGCCGCTATCTTCGTGCGGTGTCGATGACTTTAGTTCTTCCACTTCTTATTCTAATCATTTATGATTCCGTTGCGCAGAGAAACCCTATGCGTAGCCCTCTCCATTGCCTTTCAGTGACTTTTAAGGTAGGATTTAGAGCAAAGCGACACTACCGCTGCATCAGTGCATACGCTGCTACTGTGTCACTGCGGCCCCCAGTTATCCCGCAACCAGTGACCAGCCTCCCCTAGACAACAGCCACACGCTTATCTTTCCGCAGTCGTTCCGCTGAAAAAATGTATGGAAATGACATTAGCTTGCGGCAACCTCACGCTATTTTTTCCGCAGCTAATGTTATCTTCATACATTTTTACTGCGGCACGACTGCGGAAAAGTAAGCGTGTGGCTTTTGTCTAAGGGGTCAGGACTGGCGATTATTATTGCACTTAGTGCGAACACACGGTGAAATAGACATAAATCAAGTTGTTGTAAAAGATTTGCATAAAATATTTAAAAGGAAAATGATAACGATCTGTTAAAAAATAAAATAGTGGGGCTCAGCGTAACTTGAGTACCTAAATATGTAAATACATTTATAATTTTATGATTGACAAGGAGCGTTGTGTGATGACTGGTGCCTAGGACCTACTGAATTATTTTTTAGCTTTTTAGTGCACCAGCTGTGCCCGTGAACTACGTTTCGCCATATATTTCCATATATTTCCCATTTTTACAACATTCTTCATTGATGCTCAGCTCCTATTAGTCGTAGCGTGATGTTATATAGCCTATAGCCTCCCTCGATTAAAGGACTAAGAATAAAAGGATAAAAGGAAGGAAAGGATAAAAGGACACAAAAATAGTTTTTCAATTTGAATCAGTAGTTCCTGAGATTAGCGCGTTCAACCAAACAAACAAACAAACTCTTCAGCTATATAATATTAATATAGTATAGATTATTAAACGCATCATAATATTCAAGTAGCTTTTGCCTGCGACTTCGTCCGCGTGAAATTAGTAATTTGGATAGCTTATATCCAATCTGCTTATATCCTATCCCACAATTCAAACTATCCAAATTAGTGCAGCGGTTATTGATTCCCCATACAAACTTCCAGTCCCCCTATTCACCCCCTTAAAGGATGATTTCTACGATAAAAACTATTCTGTGTCCGTTCCCGAGATTCAAACTATATCTATACTAAATTTCAGCTAAATTGGTTCAGCGGCTTAAGCGTGACGAGGTAACAGACTTACACCCAGTTTCTGAAAGGCTGTTCAGCGTTAAAATTAACTAACAAGCTGTCAATCTAATGCTAACTATGAATTGAGTTGCTGAAAGCTAAATCAACTTATCACTGTGTTAGTTGACACAGCTGTCAAATTTATTGCAAAATTATTAAGGAAAGACCCATTTTGGGTTTCCAAAATACATATGAATAAAACAAAATATATGATTTCAGCAATGTGACCGTGTCTAAAAATATTTATCACGAGAAATCAAATTTTTAGAGATAAGTAAATTTTGTCTAACCAACGTTTCGGAAACTCAAATTGATTTGACACTGCTGTTAAGATGACATGGATGTTAGTTGAACATTATTTTGATCAGCCTTTCAGAAACTGGGGGTGAGAGACAGATACAGTCTCGTATTTATGTTTATATAATAATACGTTTCGCCATAATAACGGCGAACTTACGTTTCCGAGGAGCTTGGTAAAAAACACTGTGACACGAGAATTTTATATATTAGATTACACCAGATTTTAATTGTTTACACAATTTGTATCAAAATTGAACTGTGATGAATGAGACATATTCGCTGTAGGTACACCAAAATGAATATCTGCTGTGATTGGCTAGCTGGAAGCAGCACCGAAACCGCTCGGTACGCCCATTCGTACGCCCATCGGTCGCTACTGCGACGCTACATGCGGAAGTTCTTCTTAATTAGCTTTTAGATGTCATACCCAAATGTTATTACTAGTGGCTCACCTTAAAGCCCTAAAGGATCAAAGTTTATAATTAATTCGAATGCCATGCTAATGCTGTCTTTTGAGCACCATCTTGGAAAGATACGGACTAGGTACTAAAAATTTCATGTGGTCAGCAGTAGCAGCAGTTATTTGAATTAATTTGTATGTCAAATTCTTTCATATTAATTGAAAGTTTCTTTTAAACCCATGCAGTTTAAAAATGTAATCCTACAACATTGCTTATTGTCAAGACTCCTGCGAAAGAAGCTACTGGCTTAGTGCAGAAGTCGCTATTAATGATTGAAATGTTTTTGGTAATAAAGAATTATTATTATTATAGTACTGTCCAGGTAGAGAAATGAAAAAGTCCCTTATCTGTCTCATGATGAGTAATGCATGACCGGGTCTAGTAGCTTGTTTGCTGGAGATAGAATTTTAACGTATTTTGTATGGAGTCAATGTCAAATACCTATCCCTAGTAACCAGAGTCACAGAATAGATACAATATTGACACCGGTCGTTAGTCAATTAGTATTTTCGTTGTCTTTAAACGAATAGAACAATGTATGGGAATAATGTTAAGAGCCCACGTGACTATCGAAGAGTTACGAGTTCCGTTTTATTCCTTTAATTCAGTCCTACCGTAAATAGGGTTACTTTGATCAATTTCAAAGACACGTGATTAATAGTAAGTAATTAAAACCACACTTTAATATGCCTTTTTAATATACATAATAATACAAAAACAACTTTTTTAAAAAGCACAGCAGCATCTTTTCGTAAATCGCAACTGACATCTGCCCTGCATGCGAGCATGGAACTCTCGATAAACAAAATTTGACAGCTATAATCGACATACTCGACAAAAATCGATAAATTTGACAGAACGATATATGTCGTTTGATAAGTCCATGCTCGTAGCGCTGATTTGACAATATTATATAAGCGCACAGGAACCAGGATACGGAAAAGATGCAGTGGTGCAGGGTGCTGACTGGACGGAACGTATTTTTAAAAAATATTATTATACTAGCTTTCCGCTCGCAGCTTCGCCCGCGTTATCTTCGTTTTTCCCGTGGGAATGCCATATTTTCCCATATTAGTAAAAGAATTTTTCAAATCGGTCCAGTAGTTTCGGAGCCTATTCAATACCATCATACAAAAATACAAAACTTTCCATTTTATAATAATAGGGGTTAAAGTATAAAATTGCCGTTTTGTATGAAGATTTTTATGAACATTGCTTATTTCATACTAACGTTTTTTTTAGTTATTTAATAACCAATGAAGCAAACTTTAATATGAAACTTTTTCAATAGTCTTTAAACTAAGTAATCACATAATTTTAAAGACAAGAAAATTAGTTTTCACAAAGTTATCCTCAATAATGTACAACATTCTGACGAAAAAAATAGAGAGTAATTTTTGAGATCCTTTTTAATATATTATTAAACTAATTCGTAGATTAAATTGTAACCAAAACGTGCACTGTAGGGTCAGAAAGTAATAAAAAAAATATTTTTTTATAGCTCTTAAATTAGAAAACTTATCAAATTATAAAAACAAACGTAAAAAACGGCAATTTCATACATTAACCCTCATTAGTAGTATAGATAAAACGGAACAAAACAAAGACGCTCCGTAAATTCCGATCACGCAAATCATGATTTTGTCTGGAGAACAAGTTGTTATCAAAGTCGCTCCGTGATTCAAAGTAGAAATATAGTGTTGCTTGCTTACCAGTAATGAAATATTTAGTATCTATAAAAATCTCGTGACACAGTGTTTGTTATCGGAAGACGTAACGGCTTGATCGATTTTTATTATTTTTATTATTGATGATATGATTATTTTTGTGTGTATTTGGTAGGTCTGAGAATAGGTCGTAGGCTATTTTTTATACTCCTAATTGATAAGAGTTTTTTTTGGCATCAAAAAATACTTATAACCCAAAATGTTCACCCTTATACCACCAACTTTTATTTTTAATACATAGCGATATTAGTATTTTTACTGGCGAAACGTAATGCGCGGGGGCACAGCTAGTGTCATATAAGATTTTCGAAAATGAAACTTCACGAAATATGTTATAGCAGTGTGTAACAAATACCATGTGAACCCATTTAGGAGCATGTTCGGAATCGATATATAAAAGTTATGACGTCATTGAAAATTCAAAATTGTAAAAATAATTTTGAAGTTCCCCATACAAACAGGTGTATGAAGAAAATGTGTATGAGGAATTAGAAAATTAATTTTACAATTTCTGATTCTGAACATGCTCCTAAAAGGGTTCGCGGGGTTTTTGTTACACATTGTATTGTAGTGACCCTAATGATATATGATAGTTGGATAAATTGAAACGTGCCTTATGATGATAGCTACGAACGTCAATATTAATAGACTAGCTGTGCCCGCGACTACGTTCGCGTGGATGTACGAAAATAACAATATCGTAATGTTATATAGCCTAAAGCCTTCCTCGATAAATGGACTATCCAAGACAAAAAGAATTTTTCAATTCGAACCAATAGTTCCTGAGATTAGCGCGTTCAAACAAACAAACAAACTCTTCAGCCTTATAATATTAGTATAGATTACTGTCGCACATACAAGGTTTATTTTTAATTGTTATACAGAGGTGGACATAGTGCCTGAGGCATTTTCTTTCAGTAATAAAGGTTTAATTATAGTCTTCGAACTAGAATTTTGTTTTTAATGTCAATAAGTGCATGTAAAAAGGCTTATAATGAGGAACTAGCTGCGCCCGCAACTATGTTCGCGTGGATGTCGGAAAATAACATCGTGATGTTATATAGAAAATAGACTTCCTCGGTAAATGAACTATCCAACACAAAAAGAATATTTCAATTTGAATCAGTCGTTCCTGAGATTAGCGCGTTCAATCAAACAAACAAACAAACTCTCCAGCTTTATAATATTAGTATAGTATAAGTATTGATAACAATTTTAAAGTTTAACTATATCAACATAAACGCACCCTTCTTGAAGAGGGCTTTAATGTTTTCATATAAGGCGCCATGGAGACCGTGCAACCTGTAATCTTCCGTTCTTGCCGCTTGCTTCGGCCTTGAATCGATTTGTGCGAGGTTGCACTGCATAAAAGCCTAGCTCTTTGATGTGGACAATAAAGGTTTTCTTTCTTATTTTCAATAGCAGATTCCATACATTTCAACTTATAGGATTGAACATGGACCAACCCACGTAAATAAGTTTAAAGAATAAACATTTGCTTTGATTCCCACGGCACGTGTGTTTCAAACTTGAACACAGTTATAACACGGTTCTTCTATTTCGTCTACATTTGTAAGCACAATATCAAATGTCAAATTGAAGAGTCAACATCGTTGCAACTTGTAATTGGATCATGTGAACGCCTACTGTTTGATTACGTCAAATTTTCGTTCGAATTTTTACGGCATTTCAGAAATATCTTCCTTAGTTCAAGTTTGCGACGTTCAATCAAAGTAACTTGACGGTGACCGGCCCCTTTAGATTTTAACGGGTATTTTTAGATTTCTGTTGATTTTCGTTTCGTTTTCAGAAATTGCGGATGTCGGAAGTTACGACTTATTTGAAAACGAAACGGAAATCGGTAGAATTAGATCGCAAACGATAATCTGCCAACGCTCGATGCCAGACGACGACGCACTTCACACTCCGCGACCTTTTGCAGCGTAAAGGTACAATTCCGAGATGGGCTGCAGGCCGCAAACTGCAGCCGCAAACTCCAGCCGCAAACTGCAAGCGACACCACCGGTTTTTATGAATCTCTATGAAAATGATTCCGAGCGCGGCAACACTGCGGCCTGCAGTCGCGTCGCAAAGCCTGCGGCCGCGGCGCGCAGTGACCGCTAACTGCAGCGCCAGTGGTGTCGCGAACCGCAGAGAGTTCACACGTATAAAAATGTCGACTTTTTCGGAAGACGATGAAGAGAAATTTTAAACTTTATTTATTTAACTTTGTTGCTGGTCATCCAGTCCTTTACGATACATCCGATCCAAATTACCGCAATAATTTGATCAAAGATAATGTGTGGAATAACTTCCTTATTTGGTTCGACTTTTGAATAAAAGATCAGGTGCTTTTCTTATTTTTTTCCATATATAGTAACCACAAGTCGTCATCATTTTCCTCTTCCAACAAAAGACACATTAGTAATCTATCGGTAGCGCTGTCTGACATTCTGTCTCGCACGAAGGTACCGGAGTGACTGAGGCATGGTTCTATGCATTGTGCAGCCGCGGCATGCGGCTGCGCTTGGAATAAAAACAACCACGACCGCAGGCAGCACTGCGGTCAACCGCAGCCGCTAGCCGCAGTGTCGCCTGCGGTTGCAGTTTGTAGCCCATCTCGGACTTGTACCTTTACAGTCGCGCCACAAACGCGATGCAGTCGTGATACTGTCGTTTGCATTGTGACTATTGCTGCAGTAACAATGCCAGCTACTGTTTCGCGTTTCCTCGTCGCGAAAATATCGCTGCAATAGTCGCAGTGTGTAAAGGGTCTAATGATCCCGACCTCTGTTGCGTAGCATTTACATTTACGAATTTTATTATTTTATATCTTACATTTGTGAAATGCTAAGCCAATCAAAATTGGTTTAAAGTAGAATAAGACGTTGATATCTGCTTAACATATCATATGGGATCACCAGAGAAATCTAGGATAATTTTCTAAAATAGGTACATTAGCGTTACTGTCATTGTCGCCGGCAGGGGGTGCAAGGGGGTGCAAATACAAAGAAAAAATTACATAAGTATTATTTACCCGACTACACCAGCGGGAGGAGGGTAATGTTTTTCCAGTGTATGTATGTAAGAACATTTTGATAGCACGCGCTACAGCCCAAAAGGCTTGACGGATTTCAGCAGAGGACGTGTTCTTAGATTCGTGTAGACCGTAGTAGTGACATAGGCTATATCAATTTATATTGATTAATAGTATATGTAGATGCAGATGCATCTCCCTGAAAATAATCCTGGCGGCGCCCATGATTACTGTACTAGATGTGAGATTGGAGATATTGATAGAGACATGTTGCAACGTACGTTCGACGAGCAACTTGCACCAGACATCAATAATTATTAAATTAGCGTTGCTATTTCACACACAGAGACATACACACATACACACACACACAGACATACACACACTAACACTGTTGTTATACCTACTTACACCTATTACAATGAAAGTGCTTGGTGCAGGTCGCCAGTGACGCCCGTGCCACTGGTGCACTCGCTGAACCTGAACGGCGGCGGCGACGTGGCGATGCTGGAGCTGGCCGGCGACAACTTCACGCCGTCGCTGCAGGTGTGGTTCGGCGACGTGGAGGCCGAGACGATGTACCGCTGCGCCGAGTCCATGCTGTGCGTGGTGCCGGACATATCGCAGTTCCGCGGACAGTGGCAGTGGGTGCGCCAGCCGACGCAGGTCAGTACGAATTGACTTTAGGACGCCTTTGCAATAGAAGGGGTCTGCTGTGAGTAATGCCCGTGAATGTAATAGTAATATTCAGGGCAATTTTATTGGGTAAGTCATTTGATGCATGTAATCATCTTCAAAGAAGAGGGTACCTCTTTAGGCGGTTTTTTACTACGATGTCCTTTTTTACCATAACTGCCGTCGGTTAGTTGAGAGGTATGACTCTCCCTGCTGAGTGCAGGGCATATCCACTAAACCAACCTCCAGGTCCATCTCGAGGTGATCCAGGGGGCACATCGGAACTGCGCAATAGTACGCGACAAAGAATTCTACGTGTGAAATTGTATGCGACAACGTCGCAATACAATTTCATATAAAGAATTCTTTGTCGCGTACTGTCGCGCAGTTCCGCTGCGGTGCAGTTCAGCCTTGTGCGGTCGGACCTTAAATCTACTACTTACCGTGTTTTAACTGTACTTACCTTTTTTTGTAAACTTTTGCTTTATAATTTGAACGGTTTTTACTGCGTGAAAATATATAATTTTCACGCGATAAACGAAAATGATACGGGCAAATCTGCGGGCAGAAAGCTAACTATTGCTAAGAATTCTTTGTTTCAAATAGAAAATATTTCTGTTTCAATCTCAGTATTTCCATTTATTTTTAAAAATAGTTAAACATTAAATATTCTACATATTCAATTCTAATTTGCATTATTATTTATAAATATGTATTATTATTTTAAAATTAGCGAATTAACAGGGTAACATTCAATTCTTTCTTGCTTAACGTCTGTTAGTGGCAACTAACACGAGACATGTCCCACATATTCTCTATATAACATTTTTTACACTAATGCATAAAGACGAAATATAGAAAAAGTTGGTATTGTCTGCCGTGGGAACGATTGTGTTACCAATTCAAGTGGAACCCGATCCAGTGCACCCCGGTAATTGGCGGAGTGCTTGCCAATTGGCATCTCTAAATGTGACGTAATATACTCCTTCCTAGCATCGTTTATAGGCGACCTAAGAATGGAAACACAACTGGAGTCGATTCTTTGTTAGCAAGTTACGTAAAGAGTTTACTTTTAAGTTGTCGCATCACAGATTCTTATTCTGCAATTATTAGGGACCGGATTATATGCATTTGCATATTTAAGCCATCCTCAGCGGTAATAGTATATTTTACCTAAGATCTAGATATGATGCGTATTATCGGTAGGTACATTTACAATATTTTTCCGAGTGCAGTGCACTCACCCTGCGTTCCGAAATGCGATAATAGTGATAATATATCCCGAATCCGATCAAAGGAAATGTTTACATTCCCGGCTAGCGCATGTGCAATACATGACAAAAAATGCATACATTTCATTAAAAATACCTAAAAAATTCTACATCCCTTATTAAAAGAGCACAACACCTTTTAATTTTCATTATGTGGCCACACAATGGATGTTTTACGAACATCACTTGAACGTCGAGTGTTATCGAAAAGTTCCATCAATTTTCCATTTTGAAATTATGATTTATCAGAAAATTAACATATTGGATATGTTTCAAGTTTTCATTGATTTTACATCTCTCCATCGATGATAATCTCAGAACCAAACTCAGAACAATAAATGCTTTATTTATTCTTCTGAGATGTTCAACTTCAACTTCTTTATATAAGGCATTGGCAATCGACATTGATTGATAACTCATCTGTCAGCTGTCACATTGACATTTAAGACGTGATAATGGCGACTCACCCGGTTTTCCATGTAAACATCACCATTATGTCACGCTAACAGCAAATGTGAACTATGTTTTGCTTTTCTGTAAAAATTTTAACCGCGCTATTTTTTACAAAGGGAACCTAACCTAAAAATCAAGATATTGTTTAAATGAAACTTATTACGTTAACATACGATGCTAGCCCCGCTAGCGTCAAAAGGTAATGAAACGTGATGCTAAAAATGTTGCAAATCTGTGCTTAAGTGGAACGCGCCTTCAGTGTGGTTATAATTCTAATCTAAAATAATAATGTGCACCTAAACTAAGAACTTTCAGGCGATTTTGATTATTGCTACGTTAATTACATTTATATTTGCTTGTTTTGCGCAATTACACTCACCCTAGCCATATTTCCGTATTAAAATAAACAACTCCTTTAATAGTCACAAAACAGAAGGGCTATTGAGTAATACCTAATTGTGACTTTGGTCAGATTCGTGATATTATCACTTTTATCTCATTTCGGAACGCAGGGTCAATAGTCGCAATCGCGCGCGTCTTTTGTTTTGGCAGTTACAATAAGAAAATGAAAGAGACAGAAGAGCGTCTCGCTCGCCTACCGCAAAGACGTCTCACCTATTACGCATTGTTTACGTTTACAAAAATATTAAATAATTTTAATGTCATGTAATGTTACTGTGCCTAATGACGCCTATCAAAGGATAATTTACTAATTGTATGCTGATTTTGAAATAAAATATGAAAACTTACCTTTATTCTTTTTGTGGGTTCCTGAAACTTATCATTTAATTTGCGCATATTCTGCCAATTTTCGTGCATATTTCAAGCATTTTTAATGCATATTTGCATGCATATAACAAGCATTTTATGTTGTATATAATCCGGTCTCTAGTAATTATAAAGGCTTTGGCGAGTGACCGATTGAGGTATCAACGTAAGGCCCAAACTACTGGTGCTAGAAGCATGAAATTACAGGCTTTTTTTGAGGGACCTATGCTGTCAGCCTCAGATGGCTGTTACAGCTTCACCTTGATTATTTTTAAAGAAGGCGAGAACTTTGGTGGATCTTCAAACCTCGTTTGGCAAACCAACCCTGGTAGATTTCTAGCTCAGAAATACATCACGTCAGGGGTGGGGGGTTACCTACAGGCGTCCGTTGGCTCATGTAAGTCGACCGTTAAGTAAGGATTTTTGAAACTTCCCACCGGAAGCTGGGAAATCCCCATCCGGAAAATAACGAAACAACAGTGTTGAAGTGGAAGATAATCTAATCAGTAATGAGTTTTAGATATTGCACCCTGTTATTTTTCTATGCGATTTCTACAACATTTGTAGGTCAGATATTTTATAACCTCCATGTTTCTATTAATATGAATTTATTTACTATCATAAATATATTGCGACGCTACAGTCATAATACCAATTTCTTTAAACTTTTCTCGCATAGCATCTCTCATTTTAAGGTTATAGATTGCTCGAATAGCCCTTTTCTGCAGTACAAAAATGATCTCAATGTCGGCAGCATTTCCCCACAACAAAATACCATCACATAATGCGACCAGAAGACGCATTTTTGAAACGATAAAATTCAAATTCAATTATAAAACAACACAATTGATTTTCCTTTGCAATAACACACTGAGAGTTTTGTCAAAACTGGTACACCATTTTCTTGTCCGACAGTACGTGGTGCGCTAATCAACTGATGAGCCTCTGGCGATCAACCTACTCCTAGCAACCGGCGTACTATATCTTGATATTGTGAAATTACTGAAATTAATTGTGACTTGACATCTTATGTTGCAAGTGGGAAACATACATTGGCGCCCTTGTACGGATTTTAGACTTGTAAATCTTACAGGAACCACACGTACTATAGGCGACTGTAGCCTTTGCATCAGGTGCTCAGTCTGCTTGTTTGCCAACTTATGGATCTCGCGCACTACTAGGTGATCTCGACCACGACCAGTGGCCGCATGCGACCCGGTTAGCTAAAGAACCATATGAACGGTCGCGCACTTGGTAGCGGCGACCAACGGCCACAGTGGGCCGTCACGACCGGTCGTGGTCAGAGCCTTCTAGTGCACGGGGTCCCTTAGACATAGGCACAGAAGATATAATAGTACTACGTACAGAACGGCCACTCATCTCCCCGCACTCATTTCAAATACTTCACCCCACCCGGCACTTCGTTGTAGACATCACTGACACATATACAAGGGCGCGCGCGATCGCTCTGGCATGGCGACACATCACGTTCGTCGAGTATACACGAGCGCCGGCCGATAACAGAGATAGCGCTATGCAGGTAAAAGAGAAGGCAGTCGCTGCACTTCTCGTGTCATTTCGATTGATAGCCACGCGCTCAGCCCTACTAGATTCCACGCACACATTTGCTCGTGTACAAACGTCATTTGCTTAAGTAGTAGTAAGGCGCATAACACATTGCACCGGACACCGCTCCGGTGTGCGGCGCTGCGGTTTTTAATTTTGACTGAAGAATCTTGATTTGTATACAAAAACCGCAGGGTATAACACACTCACACCGCATGGCCGTGCGGTTGTGCGGCGCGCGCGACGGCACCGCACTCCCGGACGGTGATGCGGTGCGGTCCGCGGGGTATGCCACACTGCTCAGCCGCAGTATCGTACGGATTTTTGCGTAGAAAGGACGTGCATACGCGTAATAGATCTCGACATAGATAATGCGGTGATGCGGTGCGTCGTGCATGGCAGCTCCGGACGGAGATACGGAGCAAACCGTACGATGGCACGGTTCCGTGCCGCCGCAGCCGCATGCGGTTTTCGTCCCTCCGTACACCGTAGCGGGATGCGGCGGCAATGTGTTAAGCGCCTTATAGGTAATTGATTTGCGAACGTTGTATGGAGTGTCCGGGGTGTGACTAGGCACTAATTTCTCGTGTCGCTTGACGAAGCCATTGACGTCGGTGCGTTGTTTTCAGGTGCCAGTGTCGCTAGTCAGGAACGACGGTATAATTTACGCGACGGGCTTGACGTTCACGTACACGCCCGAGCCGGGCCCGCGGCCGGTCTGTCCGCCGGTGGACGACGTGATGCGGCCAGAGCAGCCGCCCACTTTCTACGACCACGCCCACAGGCTGCAGGACACCTCGCTGCAATAGCCAACGGACTGCAGGCTGGAGGACAGCCTGCAGTGATGGTCGGAACATTGCAAGCCAGTCGAATCTCACCAAGCGTTTCAGTGCCGTGACAGTTTCAGTGCTACAGATATCGGCATCCAAGAGACTTGGTCAACTATTACTAATCGTCCTATATCTAAAGTGTCAGCTACAAGGTTTTAACGAAAAACCAATTGAATTTAGATTGGGACCTGCAGTGAATGCATCAAGGCAGTCTGTTATGACGCGTTTAGATAGAAGACAGCCCAGACTACGTGGCAGACGTATCTGATTAAAGGTATCAATTATATAGGTATAATTTGTAAGATTGCATTTTTCATAAATTAATAAAAATACCATTAAAATTACCAACCTACAGGTTAAAAGATACTCGTAGACATCGGCGAAACACGATCCACATAAAATACAGTAGATATGCTACATAGGATAATATTGTGAAATCAGGACGATTATAAAAGTTCCGATAATTCAGCATAATAAATTTTGAAGTTATTTAAAACGATAACACTTAAGACAACTATTTTATTCTGACACTTCCCAGCCTACCGACAACGAGCCTCGTCGGTACACGCTTGGCTCACTCGTTAAGTGACCTGTCTCACCCAACCTAAGGAATTTTGTGAAATAAAAGTGTTCCTGTACAACACTTCTGATTTTTTCGGATTTTTGCAATCGTCCTGATTTTCGGATAATCCTACAACAGATACAAGATAATTGCTGTCACCAAACACGTAGTTTGACAAATATACCATCTTTGTGATTGTCGTTAGCAGCACATAAACCTGTCCTGGGTGCGATCATGGCAAAGCCATTTTTAGTATCGTATGGTATTAAATTACAGTACAGCCGCTGAATAAACATTTAAAATTGTTGTAATTTTACCTACCACGATATCTCAAACGTTACGTCAACGAACAGTGTGATTCAATGTCGGGGTTGGTTAGTTGCTGCCTTCAGTATACCTACACGACTATCTCGACTCTATCTCATGAACGTCAAGTAATTCGTTGTGTGGTAAGTGGTGCTGAAAGTGAATTTGGCGACATACTAAATGCATACATTTGTAGGTTTATTTATAGTGCCTAAAAGTTCGTTGTGTCATTTTTTATCCTTCAATTATTTTTCCCTTATGGTACTTTTTACACGCTTCTAGACCTTGAATATGCCGTTGGACAGGTTCCAACGTGCTGAATCTATCTCCGGAACCATCGCACCGTATGGAGCAGCCATCGGTATCAGAAAGGCCCAGTTCTCCAAAAAAACTTCTTGCCATCTTCTTTTTTCCCCGATTTATTTTCAATGTTATTTCAAAGGTTAACCTTGTCGATCTTGGTAATAACATTGCCAATGGTAACTTGCGTCGAATAAGCAAACGCCCATAATTACTTCTAAATACTATCTACTATTAAAATATCGGTATGGATACATGCCAGTAGTGTGTTAGATATTCAAACGACGTGACGTTTCCCGATTAGAAAGGTATTATCTTCCCGCTTTGAGTGACTAACAAATCGGTGGAAGCTCTATTTAGGTGCCACATGCGAGCCAATTAACTGTGCGTTCGCACGGCAATATCCATATGACAAATTGCGCCTGACACGTAACACACGAGATTAAAGAACCATGCAGAATGGAAGCTTAGTACTAAACGCATAGGGTTACCGTACATACAATGAACAATTGCAAAGCTGGTTTATCCAGATGTCACAAGAGCTCAAATGGGTAGACGAAAATTTAAATTATATTGAATTCTTATCAATGTTCTCCGCTTTAGGTAGAATGTTAAATATTTGGTCTTACCTGATTACTTCTGAACACTTCATTCATTCAGATTCCTTATCAGTACTTATGACAGTGAAGCTAAGGCAGTAGATGAGAGCGAACTGCACTCAGTTGATGAGGACATCAATTGAGGAACTGTGGCTATCTTGCCTTTACTTGTCGGAACATAACTATGTTATTATGGCGACAAACTCAGGTGAGGCGATCAGGTGAGGTGAAAACCCCACCACGAATCAAACCGAATAGAAACTTCTGCTGCCATTAGGAATCGAACCCCGGATCTTCAGATCGGAACCAGTATAAAAATAGCAAAATTTACAGACCTCCAACTGTATTTGCGCATATACCTATCTACTTGTGAACTACAATATCTAAGTGTTACTTAGTACTAAGTTTTCGTTCTGTGCGGCTTGTATTCGTGTGATGTTATTGCATCCATACATGTGTTTATCTTCGAGATTATCGACGCCAAATCGTTTATCGGTCGCAGCAATAAATATGGGTTGTGTAACCGATTGTTTTGTGTACGGAGACGTATTTAAAGTTTTTGTGTATTATCGTATACACACGTGAGATTGTTTAATGTGTTTATTTATACCTAATAGGGTATTTGGCTAGGTTAGGGAATATCTCGTATTTTTGTCCAAACTAATATTTAGAGCTATATGATAAAATGCCAATACAGTTTTCTACAAATAAGCGAAGTCACTAAATCGGTAATATACGAGTATGTACACTTCAATATAGGTAATTATCTATAATGAGTTTGTAGATCGGTAATAAAAAAACTAGGAATTCATAGAGGATTATGCAATCACGTAAACTTATTGTATCTAGTATTAATTAAAGTATGATATCAAATAGTCCATATTTTTGTAAAATACTATGCCTAAATATCTTAGGGTAAACACAAAACGAATACTGTGTATTTTTCATACAGTCAAATACCCTTTGTAGTAGTTATCGTGTCAGATTTTCATATCTCCTAGAAACTACAGTCTCGTATCACTGATTAATGGCAATTTTGATCTTATCATGATGAGCAATATGATATTTTCTAAAACAGTTGAAAATTTGTGGAATAAATTTGTTATAAACTATCCTGTTACTTAAATGGAGTTACTTTAATCGACTGATCTATCAAGAAATAGACATTGTATTTACTTAATACACATTACGTCTTAGTATTTAAACGATTTGTCACAGATTGTTCGACTTTTTGTTTTATTTCTCTTTCTCTTCGGACACTCTTGAGCGCGGATGATTGAGAGCACTCTTAAACCTAATAGAATAAATCTCCTGCTCTTGTATCATTAAGACCCATAAATCGGTGATACGCTGTCCTTACTTTAGAGAACGTAGAAAAATGTGCCTTGATAGCATTTTTTTGTAACAACCAAGTAATGAAGAAGCACTACAACCCCATTGTTACTATTAATGGGAAGAGATCTCTGCTCGTAGTTTGTTTCCTCGGGGCCAAATAGCTATAATCTCCATGACAGTCATTTGTTTATTTTAATTCGTTAAGTTCGATTCATCGGTTCGAGGTTCGTAACTACTCTGCTTATTTTATATGTACATTATTGCTAAGTTAGATATAATTGTCGACGACAAGACAAAGGCCAAATAAACTTTAGGTAAACTATTCGTAGGTACAGCCGACCACACGTCAAACTTTATATTTGCACTACGAAGGTCAAAGTCTAGCGTGTTCGGTCTGTACTTTATTATTATACAGGTATGTTTATAATGCTAATTGTTTTATTCATCCTTTACAACTGCTGCGTCGCTGTCGGCGCATAAAAGTGAGCATTTATATATAAATGTATACGGCCAGTGCACGCTTGCATGAAGTGCAGTCAAGTGTAAAGGTTGTGTAGAATTATCGGTTTATATGTAATGCTTCTTGTCATACATAATATGTTAGTCATTTGTGTTTTGTGCTGTACGCACTACGCACAACCTCTCATTATATTTGTACCTAAAATTGTGTAATTACTCCACCTGTCGTGGAACAATCAGAGGCGGGCGATGTAACTGCGTCGCATGTATATTTTACTATACTTTGAACAACCTATCTAGTTGTAGCGTATGCTTATAGTACATTTTGTATTGTTTTAAAATCTTAAAATCTATTTATTTTATTGTGAAACATGTTTTACAAGCTCGTCGTGTATTTTAATAGTGTGATTTGGAACATTCCATGTGGAAAGTGTTAATAAGAAGTACAAAAAGAAGTTATATATAAATATTTTTGTAACCATACATTGGAATTCGATATAATATTGTAAAATTGGTAAAGTTACAGTATTACAATGAAATTAGTTATTAAATATTATACTTACTTGGTATGTATATCAAGATGACGTCGTCAATTTGTCAAGAGTGAGTCTTTGTGAGGTTGGTTGCTCTTAAATTTTTATCACTTTATATTGCATTTTTATGTATTTAGCAATGATCATGTTAGTGACGAATTTGCTCCATTCACTCTTGACATAGCCAACGATATACTGAGCAGCGATTTTGAAACATGGATATTTTTAATAAAAACCGAATTTTAAATATACTGCATAGTTTTATTTCTCTTCTTGCTCATAAATTGTACCTCATCATGTCTCCTAGTTTTACAATATGCCAAGTTTAATGTACAGTAAGTAATTAAAATCGTGCAGTGGGCAGTAGTTATCTAATTATGAATCAAAGTTAATCGACAAATCAGTTTTCTGTGGGAACGTCTTCGAAATGTCTTCACACAACAAGTGCCTTCCCCACATACCGTTCCGCCCTGGTGCTCTGACCTCGGATAATTATCACAAGCTTATGCCGGCCACCATTGTTGAGCCGAGATTCAGAATAAATAGGGTAAATATTTATGATATGTGCCTGGGAACTGAGTTCGCACTAGGAGCCAATTGAGCGGTAATTGAGGCGACGGACTTCAACAGGGGGGCGAGTCATGCGGAACAAGAACTAAGCTCGGAGTCCGCATCAATCACGCTGCAACGACAGCCACTTAATACTATTGATATATTAAGAGTCTTTTAATAAATCGAATTGGTGGAATGGAATTAAATAGTCAACCAAAATATTTAGTGCAGAAATTATATTTTGGGTTGCGTTAGCGATGCGAGCCTTTCGGACGTGTTTGGCGATGCAAGACTCGGTGTATCCCAAATAATGTAATTTCTCAAAAAGTCGTCCAATTCGAAAGCGACCGACGAGTTACAAAAAAATACTTACCCAGAGCTGTGGTGCGTTAATACAGTACTTCAAGATAAATAATGGGCATCGGCTAACTTCGTGTTTTCGAAGATGACCGACACATCTAGTTATACAGAATCCTACTAATATTATAAATGTGAAAGTGTGGATGTTTAGATGTTTGGATGTTTGTTACTCAATCACGCAAAAACGGCTTAACGGATTTGGATGAAATTTGGCATGCATGTAGCCTTTGATATGGAAAAGAACATAGGCTACCTTTTATCCCGATTCCTTAAGTAGTTCCCGAGGGAAAATTGAAAAGCTTTGAAGTATGCATGTCTATGCTATGGAAAAGGACATGTACTTTTTATTCCTTAATGATCACTCAAATAGTTCCCGTGGGAAGATTAAAAATTGTTAACGAGCGAAGCTTTAGACCCAATTCTGAAGTCCACGCAGACAAAGTCGCGGGCAGAAGCTAGTATTTAATATAATGATAAAGAGCTGCCCTTGTGATTGTAAATGATTTTTAGTGCCAAACTGCTTTTTGTCAATTGCCTTGATGAGTTAGACGATTGTTTCCGAATTTCCGATGCCCATTATTTATCTGGACATTCTGTACCATATTAGTTATTCTGTGGCTGTGGCAATTCCGATGCACGTTGGTACAATTGTTACTCGGCGTTCGCGTAGCCGGTAGCTGTAATCAGAGGCCTTGTCATAAGCGCTCAATGCAAGATTATAACAAAATTGCTTAATTACAGTGTATAACGCTTTCTCACTCTCACTGGAGTATCGATACCTCATGGTGTGGAGGCAGGCGATGAGATCGGATCGACTACGAACTTGCACCTTTAGATAGTTCTGATATGGCTGCAGGCGCCTATAATATAGTAGATAGGTCCCTACAGACCTACATGTGATTGCTGTTTTGCAAAAATCCGCCCTTGCGTAGACTGGCACCGGATCCATGCAAATCTGTCCTAATAAACATTCGGCCAATTTACATATGAGATGCCAATTGCCAACATAACTAAATCATAAAAATACTTTAGTTGGTAATTGAAATAAATTACCTACTAAAACAGAAATCACTCATTAATTAGAGTACCTACCTTTTAGATTAAAAAAGGTAGGTATCCAGTAAAATTACACTAAAAATAAATCATTTTTGATGATACGCCTCTAATGATAAAGTTCCCTACTTTATTTATATTATACTCTTGTAAGAAGCATCTTGGAATACGGCAGTCCTGTCTGGACTCCGCACTATAAAGTACATATAGATTTAATAGAAAGAGTACAGAGAAAGTGCTTACGTATGCTGGTTTACCGTCAGCAACCAGGACGTAATAATCTTAACTACGATGCCCGACTATTTAAATTTAATGTACAAACATTAGAAAAACGCAGAAAATATTTTGACCTTTGTTATTTATACAAACTTATTCATTCTGTGATCGATGCTCCAGATCTGCTTTCTCTAATCTCGTTTAATATAAAATATAGTGCGCGTAGATCCAATAAGACGGGCCTTTTTGCATTACATGTTTACAGAAATAATACCTCATTTTACAATCCTCTAGTTAGGATGGCTCGTCTCTATAATGACATTTCGCGGGATAACTTAGATCTGGATATATTTACTCCAAAATATGCAACATATTGTAAAAAACTCCGACAAATCCTCTACTAGAGTCCAAAGGTAGATATTTAGTATGTATATGTAATTAATTTTTAGGTTAGGGTTTGCTTTATTATCAATTTAGTTTTATATTCATCGAATGCATCTTACCTTATTGTGTTTTTATAGTGCACATACTAATGGATTATAATTCAGATCTCATTGTCTTTGTTAACTTATTATAATGTTTGTAATTAATTATAATCTGTCATGTGTACATAATAAAAAAAAAAAAAAAAAATGACGACATGGTTAGTACAGAGGTCGAGTGATCGCCTAACTACTGCGCAACGGGTCGCGGGTTCGATTCCCGTACGCGACAATTAAACAGAAATTTGTTCCGGTCTGGGCGTACGTGCATATGATATTGTATGGTTGAAACTGCACCCACGACACAGGATAAAATCCTAATGTGGGGCGACGTTTTTAAATAAAAAAAAATTACTGGCCTTGACTATGATGTCGGAGCGCGAATGAAAAACTGTGATACAACATTGAAGGCAGTCGCAGGGTTTCCCTGCATCCTGTTTGTTGACGTCGTTTCCGCATCACAATTATCTTGAATTACAATGTGATACCAAGGTATTTAGATCAAAGATAAGTTCCATGTGACATCACTGTAGTAGCTGTATCGTCTCCAATCTACGTATAACATGTGCTTAGGTATTATGTTATAACGTTTATCCACGATGCTCAAATCTTTTGGCCGGTGGTAAGTGACGCTAAGATCGAATCTGAAAGCCACCTAGTAAATCTATTTAAAAAAATATTCCGCCTCCACTACAAACTGGCCCCCTAGATTAATTATTTATAGTTATTCGAAAGAATGAGCATCCGGGCAACAGACTGAACAATCAGAGGTAGCATTTTTAACAAGATGTCGAAATAGTTCCTAACCGTTTCCGGATGGAAATGTTGTCATTTCTTATAAGAAACCATTTTGACGGGTTATATTACCTATATACTTACGTCAATGTAAGAAACGCAAAACGAGGCTGCAACAGATGTCAGCACCGGCAGGTAGTGGGAACGATAAGCACTCTATCCTTGCATTTTGTAATTAAGGTCTGAAATTTTGCACGATTGTTGCACATACCCACACCTTTAATTTAAGAGGTGGATCCACAAGGGAGCCCCCTGCAGGGCCCTCTGGCGAGGGGCTGCCTTTTTTTTTTCTCGGGGGGAAATGCGTAACCGCACCGTACCCGCCGTGGGCTAGACGGCGGGCGTGTGTGGGGCTCTCCTGGCAGAATACCAGGCCTACCCACTAAAACCCCCCGGTGTTCTCCCTGCCCTTATGGGCGCGCTAGGTAAGGTCCACAGTGCGACTCCACTACCCACGCGCCCGGGCAAGCCCGACCAATTGGTCGGGCTATCGCCAAGGGGGGATTGCCCGAGAACACCAGGGCAATCCCCAGACGGAGGGCCTTACGGCGGCGTGCACGGGGCCAACCGTGCACGCAGGCCTCCACGGCAGGGTCATTAGACGGGCATCGCTTGTGCGAATGCCCGTCTTCGCCTGCCTATCCGTCTGCGGCGGATGGGAGCGGCTTGAGGATCTGCCTCCCGCTCCCTCTCCGCGGCCTCCTTCTGCGAGATTACGTCCTCGCAGAAGGAGGCGACAGCCTCCCATTCCGCCTCGCCACGGAGCATGGCAGCGAGAGATTTCCGCCTCTCAGCGCAGCGTTGAGTTCACTGCGCTGGCGTCGCCAAGCCGGGCACACGAATAGTGTGTGCTCGGCAGTGTCGTCGGGAGCGTCGCAGTGGTGACACTGCGGCGTTTCCTCCCGACGGGCGACCCGGTGCAGGTAGTGACCGAAGCAGCCATGCCCGGTAAGTACCTGCACCATGCGGAATGTTAGGCTGCCCTGCCGGCGCCCAACCCACTCCTCCAAAACCGGACGAATCGCCTCGATCGTTCGGTGGCCGGCAGCTGGGGAGCCCAGTGCCTCACCCCACTGGCGCAGAGCCTCCCTCTGCGCCAGGGTACGAACTTGCTCCACCTCCTGTGGAGCAGATCGTCCCCCCCGTTCTCGTACAGCAACCCGATGCCGATACACCTCCGAATGGACGCGTGCATCGACATCCCACGGCGTTTGGCCCGCAAGAACGCAAGCCGCGCCGTGGCTGACCGTGCGATAGAGCCGCATGGCCCGGGTTGCTATGACCCTCTGTAGACGTCTCAGAAGGGCCACCGTACGGGGGGAGAGGCACTCCGCCCATATCGGGGCTCCATAGAGTGCCATCGACCATACCCCGTGATACAGCCGACGGCAAGCCGATCCTGGTCCTCCTACGTTGGGGAGGACCCGCCCGAGTGCGGCTCCGGCGGCGCACAGCCGTGGAGCGAGGAGCTTAAGATGCTCCTCGAAGCTCCATCAGGAATTCAAAACCAGGCCGAGGTACTTAAAATGCGCCTCAACCGGTATACGGACCCCCTCCACTGGCGAGGGGCTGCCTACCTCCCAGGGGCAATTCAGCGTAAATCACATTTATCGGCCTATTTTGACCGTTCTTTCGGCACGAGTCATCATTTGTCCATCTATGGACCTTTAGACTACTCGACAGTAAGGAATAAACATATTTATTTTGGGTTGCCTATTTACAAAGGGTAAAATTTCGCCCTCCCAACATTATCACTGGAGGGAGACTCTGTACCAGGGTCGTCTGCTTAGGTACCTCCGTCTTACCTATTTCTGCCGCAAAGCAGCAGTGCTTGTATTGCTGTGTTCCGGTTGGAAGGGTAAAATATGGCAGTGAAATTACTAGGTACTGTGACTTTACATCTTGTGTCACAAGTTGGCAACGTACACTATGGTTCTTGTGGGGGTTGCAGTTTTGCTGCGAATCTCACAAGAGCCACATCTATTATAGGTGATTGTTACCACTTACCATCAGGTTTGCTTGTTTGCCAACTTTCTGCAATAAAAAAAAATTAAAACTTAGCGTGTTACGAAAGCTACCATTCGCGGTCTCCTACTAAGATACCAATTTGATGGTGCTTGTGTAGGTATCTGGTCAATTTTTTTCAAAGTCACCCACATGGGGAGCAGTAGTGGAGGCCCCCCCCCCCCTCCACTACTGCTAGAAGATGGGATGGCTACGGATAGAATGGGGCGCTTTCTCGTCCAGCACCGCCGCTGCGCTTGCGCTGTCGCCAGGCAAACTTAAAGTTAAAATCAAACTTATAAACTTATTTTTTATGCACATCAGTATATATAAATATATATTATTAGACTAGTTGTGCCCGCGAACTACATGTCGCCATAATAGTTGTCAAAAAAGTCCTGGCGGGGGGTTGCCTATCTTCCAGGGCAGCTCAGCGAAAACCATATATTATATCGGCATAATTTGACCGTTTTTACGACACAAGCGATTATTTTTTCATCAGATGACCTTCAAACTACCCCAAACTGAGGAAAGAATATAATTATTTCTGGTTGCCTATCTTACAAGGGGTAAAATTTCGCTTTTTTTAAAGACTAAAATCATAAAGTGTTTGAGAACGCCTTCCAAACTTGTGCGATTGATCCGACTAAAACTTGAGAAGTTCAGATAAAAAATATGCGAGATCTACTCTAAAAGTCCGTGCAAACATGAGGAGGCCGACACAAGAATCTTTGTCTACTTGGCTGATGCCATGATGATCGCGCCAGGGGCACAGCCGAGTGTTAGGCAGAGCCTCCGACGCAGATAGGTATTGTTGTGATCGCCATTTCATGTGTGCATCGTCTGGCGGAACTACAGGAGCTCTGGTTGCACATACAGGCGGATTAAACTTGCCTGTTGCTGAGATAGCAGCTGCTCTAGGTAAGACGCTTTATCTAAGTATACCTATTTCATAATTGTTTAAGCGGTCGCAAAAACGATTTTATTAAATTTTATTATTTTTTTCTTTTTAAATCCTGCTAATTCACTGGATTATGGTTGGGCTTCATGTGTTTATAGAAAATGACAACATTTTGTCATTTTTTATGATGAGGAAGAGCAAGACGCTCAACGCCATGCAGCGCTGTAAGGATTCCGTGCAAGCCTTCACTGACCTTTGACGCTCGAGCCTACCTGATCTTTCTGATTGCAATGTACGTTAGTTACAAGGCATCAATTGTGTGCATAATGCGAACATCAGGATCTTTTGGTAGAAATTACACATTGCTGGTGTATTTTGATCCGAAATGTACCCAACGCTGAGTGCCTGCCGGCGGGCCCTGTTTTCAAAATTCGACCAGCCCATCAAAAAAGTTTCACCCACTGAGGAGTATTAGACGAGCATATGAAAAGATGCATGCATTAATAAGAATTATGGTTCCAAAGCATCCAACCAATGTAGAGCCACTCCTCCTCGCCAGGAAACAGTGGCTGGGTAAGAAACTCTGCTGGTCTATGGAAGCCTGTATGAAGAACCCTCCCAGTCACGGCAGAAGCTTGTACAGCATTTGTGTGCTACAAATGCAAGAAAGAATATCGAGGAAATTGCAACTGCAAGTAGGACCCAAGAAATTTAAGCTGTACAGATCTTTGCAGGTGTCCTTGCAATATTGAATAATAATTGGTTTTCGTAAGAATTAACTACAGTTACCTTAATTGATATATTTCAAGAGATTTGTTTTAAATACGCGGGAGGGAGACTCTGTACCAGGGGCGTGTGCTTGGGTAACTCCGTCTTACCTATTTCTGCCGCAAAGCAGCAGTGCTTGCATTGCTTGTTCCGGTTTGAAGGGTAAGATATGGCACTGAAATTACTGGGTACCGTGACTTGACATCCTAAGTCACAAGTTGGCAACGTGCACTGTGGTTCTTGTGGGGGTTGCAGTTTTCTTGCGGATCTCACAGGAGCCACATGTACTATAGGTAACTGTTACCACTTACCATCAGGTGGGCAGTTTGCTTGTTTGCCAACTTTCTGCAATAAAAAATAATGTATTTATACAAGGTTATTTTTTAATTTAAGGGTTATTTTTTAATTAAGAGCGTCGGTGGCGCAGTGGACTCGGCACTTGCCTTCCAATCGGGGGGTCGGGGTTCGAGACCCGCCATGTACCAATGTGTTTTTCGTTTCGAATTTCATATGTACGTTTGTCTGACGCTCCTACGGCGAAGGAAAACATCGTGAGGCAACCTGCATACATCTGCGAAGAAATTCAATGATGTATGTGAAGTCAACCAATCCGCACTAGGCCAGCGTGGTTGACTAAGGCCTAATCACCCTAACATAGGGTAGGCTCGAGCCCCTCGGTGGGGACGTATATGGGCTGTGATGATTTTTTAATTACCAAAAAAATTTTGTGTGCTTGTTCAGACAAGCAAACTGAACAACTTTCACTATGGGACCAACTTTGAAATAGCAAAAAAATCAGCTGTTCCATACATCTAGGTTCAATGAATGTTGAACATTTGTATGGAACAGCTGATTTTTTTTGTGATTTACCGCAATAAACGCTTTATCATATCATTTTTCGGTGGTCATGCTACGAAGCTGAGGAACGAATCTACTGATTAACCACCGGCAAAATTGAACTATGGTTTTAGACCAATCAGAGTAGAAAAATTTAGCTTTGGCATCCTCGGTGATGCCTGATGGATCCAAGTGGACGGAGGGAACTTTCACGCCACGCCATCAAACATTTCAAAGTCAATTTATGCGCCCTGATTGGTGGATTACTTCTATTAAACCCTAATTTATTAGTCGATTGGACCTCAATATCGATAACTTATACTTACCTACCTACTTCTCAAAAGCTTTAGGTATTGTATACCTACATAAAAATAGAATCCCATATCACAAAATCAATAAGGTTTGATAGAATTCATAAGATATAAGAGTAGTAACGGAGCCCCATCTCATTAACAACAGCATCTTTTTACCTCACCGATGTCGTGACTACACCCATTATGCCATATCCGTGACGTGACTAAAATTATGACGCGATAAACCAACGCACGTAACCATTCATTGATGATGAAAAAAGGATTAATTACATGCCAACATGTAATCTATATCCTGGTGAGAAGTAAATGAGTGAAATTAATGTGAACATTAAAAACTAAAGAGGATAACTTGTAATCAACCGCGACCAGCAATGTTTGTTGTAATAATTAGTAACTAGCCATACGCCATACGCCATACCACACTACTTAAGCAGATGGGTATGGGCGAAAACTGACAGCCCTTCATAGCGCATCTTGATGCCGATCCCATTTATGGTTGGACACGTTCAAATCTGTGCCTGAGGAGGTTCAGCCCTTTCGTGTGCGAGAACCGGACGAAGTCCCTTACAAGTATGCCTGGCATTGGGATCCCCGAAGGAGCGATTACGGGTATTTATTTGAAGTCATTGCGGCATCAATAGACTGTGCGCAATGTCTTCTCAAATCGGTGATGCATGCACTTTGAATGTCAAAACTGAAAGCGACAGATGGGGCGGATCTCCGAACTTACCTAGGTGGTTCCAAGCTTGCACCGTTTCGCCGCAGGCGGCTGAATGGAAGGAGGCGTACCTTCGAGGTGCTCTTCGATTATATTAGGGTTTCTTATTAATTATTAAATTAGGGTTTATTATTAAATTAGGGTTTTCCTCGATTTTCATGGGATCCCATCATCAGATCCTGATTTTGGTGACTATAGGACCACCCCAGGAGTATACTCTATCGAATACAAAAAGAATTTTGAAAATCGGTCCACAATTGGCGGCGTAATCGCGTAACATACACACAAAAAAAATCATACGCATCGAATTGAGAACCTCCTCCTTTTTGAATTCGGTTAATGAAGAAAATCGAAATTAGGTAAATTTTTTCGACAAACGCAAATAACATACGGACGACGACGTTACATGTTAAACAAATAAAAAATCAGTTTCAATTAAACAGCATTATCGACTAGATGGTAGAGAGAGAGGCGAGAGCTTCGGAGTTAGTCTAGACAGTTGAGCACCTTGGTGTTGTAAAAGATTATCTCGCCTTACAAAAAAAAGGTAGTCTCCGGCTATACTATCCCACAAGATCAGGGCGGGCCACGGGCGGGCTTTACCTATAGTGCAAGAGTGCGGTGCACACGAGCGCACGATGTGAGAAAACGCGAACGCCACTTGCAACACCTATGTATACATACCCCTCCATAGAGCGTACTAGAGGACCCAGCCAGCCCTGGATCAAGAGGTGGTGAAACTAAAGTTGTTAAGTTCGGAACAAATTCTGGTCATTTACCCTGCACTAATTAAACTACAGTGATTAAATCTATGCGAGGACTGTGAGAAAGCTGTGTGCAGTGCACACAATTGAATCATTGTCTACTTTTTTACATTCTACCAACTTGATATATGGAGTCAAGATATGCAGAGTGTGGGAATGGTTCGGCACTGCTCGAGTTTTCCGACATGTCATCTTCTACCGTGGGAGCGGCTGATGGCTGCTACGGAATAATTGATAAAATAATTAGTTTGAGCATTTTTGACAGTTGAAACCGATTTAAAAATAATAGGTACTTAAACCTTCTAAGGGTCGATTTTTCAATCGTGAGTTAACTATTATCCGAGTAATAATACAGTTTCACAGGTTTTGTTAGAACATCTGTCATATTGCCATATTTAATGTAAAGATGAACCCTTAATTTACCCGTTAGGTCCCTGGGACTCCATTGAAAACTTTCAGCGCCCATAAAACCGTTTGTTTTTGGAATTACACATTGTGTGTTCCAGTACCTTCATGCAGTGACGTGCCAAACGCGGGGGAGAGCGGACCACAGAACACATATACCCAAGGGCATTTCATAGAGCAGCGCTGCGTGAGGCGGATAGCCGTCGCACGCGACGCGGGCAGCGGGGCCGCGTCGCGGGCGACGGGGCACGTGACATATGGGTTGATTGACTGACGCCTTTTCACGTCATCGTCTTTTGGCTAAGTAATATAATATATAATCCATATTTATCGACTGTACGCCTACGCGATCGAAATTATACTGGTGGCGGCGCTGCGATAGACGGGAGTCCGTCGCGGACGCTCGCGACGTAGCAGGCGGGCGCACGACGCGGACATCCGCGTCGGGCATCCGCGACGGGCACCCGCTTAACGCAGCGAAGGCCCTAAGTGGTAGTTGTGGGCAGGACACATAGGTCGCAGGACTGCTGGTCCCTGAGGCGGAAAGGTTCCCGAATGGAGGTCGCCTACCGGGAGACGCAGCGTTGGTAGATAGACCATAAGGTAAGGTTTATGGCCTTCATTTCACCTGAGCGAGCTATGTGCTAAGGGACGATAAGACTGGATGGAACAACAAGTTAGGAAATAGTTAATTTCCTCTAAATTGTCGGAACACAATGTTATTATCATTGTTATTATTATGGCAACTAATTTGGGTAAGATGCAGTTAGCTAGCTAAGCGGGCTCAGAAGCTCTATCAGCAACCAAATCAAGCAAAAAATCTTCTGCCCTCATGAAGAATCGAACCCCGGACTTTCTGATCTCAATACCGGGGTTTCTCAACCACAAGTTCTACTGTCCTCACCGCTTACAACAGTCCAGAGGATCCACTGGTGGATTCAAGAGGGGAAAAAGTTAGCTTTGGCTCCACCGGTGGAGCCTGCTGGTGGATCCAAGTGGACGGAGGGCTCTTGTTGGTTAGGTGTTTACCGTCCGCACCGACCAATGTGGGCCACATCCCTGAAACCCATGTAAGTAGTTAGAGGTCAAACTATGAAACACCAATGCTCTTCACTAAACCATGAAACATAAAAAAAACAAGAAAATGGCGGGGAATTTTATTCTCACTGGAAATTATGATTACTACTATTACCAAAGTATTATTAAAGGTTTACTTTTAGGTACTGGTGTGACTGTAAGGAAAATAAAATTCTGTGTCAGACTGGTGTGACAGAGAGTAAGCACCCAAATTTAATCTATTACTACCTATAGGTACTAGGTACCTAAGGATAAGCTAAGGTTAAATTGAGGAAACCGCTTGTTTGGGTCTGACACAAGACTTACGTTACACCATGATCAATCCACTTATGCAGGGTTTCTTAAACTGTTTGCAGACACGGACCAAAATGACTACATTCACAATTTAAACAATTCCACGGACCCTGTCAAAAATATTTTTGGAAATGAAAAGAAGCCTTATTTATATTCATACAAAATACTTTTAATGGTATTTTCATTACACTTAGGTACCACTAAATAATTAGAAGGGTGTTGCTGTTTGGCCTCAATGAGAACGTTAAATTGTGGGATTGTCTTCGACAAGGCAAGGGCGCGTGTCGTGTTTACGTTGAGTTTACTACATACTTTCCTAGTAAATAAGTTTACAGACTGACCTCCTGCGAACCCCTAATACACATGCTACGCCTAGGGGGTCTGTCCCCTAAGGGGACCCCACTTTAAGAAACTCTGCACTAATGTGTAAACGTACCCGGTTAAACGTCCCTCGGTAAGCTCTTCGACTCCTTTGAAGGGCGCGATCGGGATCAGAGGCCCTATTACCGATCTCATGGTTATGCAAATGATATCATATGATATAAAAGTGCGAAACGAAAAATACGATTTCCGGTCAGATTTTTGATCATTTGTTTATTATTTAATGATAATATTATTGAAATTATGCCATAGTGATGATATCATTGGAGATCGGTAATACGAAATGCAGAATTTCATGACTTCTTTTTCTCAAAATTATACCATGTCATACGATGAAAGATCCAGGAAGACCCAATGCGCCGAACGACCCTCAGGAAGAGGTCCACTGGTATAAAACGAGCTAAAAGAATGAAGGGAGCTTTGCACAAGGAGGGGATTACTAGGTAGATAACAATAAAAACGTATAGATATTTATTGATCTATTTACAGCACTACTTCCTTGATAATAGGCGCATATCATTGAGCAATCAAATAGGTAGTTAATTAAAGAAATTGTCCTTTATAATAGCGCAAAAAAAATCGCCTCTACTATTGGAAGTCATTCAAAGAAAACAGCAATTAATTAACGCGGTTTTATTTTGTTTGAGTATGAATGTTTGGTATGGTATTTTTTGTTTAAGCTTTAAAAATATCCAACAAATAATTATTATAAAAAATAATGAGCAGTTATTCGATACCGGATGGCCCGAGTCCACCTGTTAAAATTGGACAATACAATAATTTCAGGGAAATTATGAGCACAGCTTATTATTACTTCACAAAAACACGACTAATTTCACAAAATTGATGTGTTACTAACAATATTTTTTGCTATTTTAAGTTAACTCTGAATGTTTCCGTGGCTCTAACTCAGGGTAAGCTAAAATATTTAGAAGATATTTATAGAGAACCTTTTCGGGTTTAATTCAAACCTAGGCAGAGTTTCAACAATTTTGAAAATCAAGCTGAAATTGACTGTTTCTGAGATGACTGTCTGTCATATGCAGGTTTTCAAGGCGGAACCTTCTAAAATATAATGTACAGGTACCAAATTACATTCTCTAATTTCGGAGATCAAAGAGCAAATTTCTATGAAATTAAAAAAAAAATCTGTTAGCTTTTAAACTGAGAAAAAAAAGCGTTCTGTGCAATTATTAAGGCTGTTAATGGTTTTATTTTATCATAATTTCTGATTATTCGTTAGTATAAGATTCTGAGTTAGGCCACCAGGATCCCCTAGCTAGCCCGATCCCCTAGGGCAGTGGTTCCCAATTAGTGGTACGCGTACCCCCAGGGGTACGCGACGTTGCATCAAGGGGTACGCGCGGCAATCTCTTGAAGAAGATAATTTAATCCGTAAAAAAATTACCGCGCACCTACCGCGCTTCGCGGCCGCTACACGGGCAGTAAGGAAAGGAGCCCTTGTAGTACCTATGTATAAAAAAAGTATCCTTGTTCAATGTTCTGTAAAGGAGACGGAGTTGTGCACCCGTTTCCCGCCTATTTTAGTTTTCATTTGCTATTTTGCTTATGTCGTGAGTCGTGGTGTCGCTGTGCTTATTCAATTGTGTTGTTTTAATGGATTATTAACCGAAAGGACATTTATAATATCCGCGAAGCAGCAATTAAGTATTTACTTCGTCTATGGTATTTACTACCATTTTGCACGACGTACCTTTGCAAGAGCGGTTTTTTGGCCGTGTCAAATATAAAAACTAAACATCGTCACAGATTTCAACTTGAAAACGACTTGAGGCTATAACTAACCAATGAGAAACCAGATTTTTCAGAGTTATGCACAAAAAAAGTACACATTTCTCACATTAAACTTATTTTCATCATCATTTAAACTGTATTCAGATAATAATAAACGCCAAAAACCCGATTTAATTTTTATTTATTATTCCTGCAATAAGTGGTACGCGAATTTCAGGTTTTTCTTGAAGTGGTACGCAAGAAAAAGTAATTGGGAACCACTGCCTTAGGGGATCTACGTGAACTTGTTAGTTCATCAGGATCCTAAGTATATTTACTACCTGTTTTACTCAACATCATTCACTTAATTTTAAATGGACTTTCGACCTTCACCAAGTATATTTCTAAGTTGATCGACGATAACTCTTTAATTAACCGACTTTAAATGATCTCCTGGAAAATCTTAAAATTTGTCACCGACTTCAATATAGAAGTCAGTACCTATTCTTATATTATTTTTAACTTTTCAGTGTTTTTGAAGTCGGTTTTTAATTTTTGTAAAATATTTTTTATTTTTAACTTTTTAGTGAATGAAATCTTTTTAGTGAAAGAAACCCTAACCCTAATATCAAATTAGCGTTTCCCTCGATTTTCATGGGATTCCATTATGAGATCCTAACTTTCGTAAGCTTGGGACCACTCCAGGAGTATACTCTATCAAATACAAGAAGAATTTTGAAAATCGGAATTGGCGGAGTAATCGCGTAACATACACACAAAACAAGTTGGACACACCTTAATATTTAAGGGCTTTCCTCGATTTTCATGGGATCTCATCATCAGATCTTAACTTTGGTGACCAGAGGATCACCCTAGAATTATACTCTATCGAATACAAAAAAAATAATCATCGGTCCACAATTGGCGGCGTAATCGCGTAACATACACATAAAAAAAAACAAAAAAAAACATATGCATCGAATTGAGAACCTCCTCCTTTTTTGAAGTCGGTTATAAAAAATATTTTACAAAAAATAAAAACCGACTTCAAAAACACTGAAAAGTTAAAAATAATATAAGAATAGGTACAGACAACATCACACTTCTATATTGAAGTCGGTGCCAAACAAAAAAGATGAAGGTTCTCAATTCGATGCGTATGTTTTTTTGTGTATGTTACGTGATTACTCCGCCAATTGTGGACCTATTTTCAAAATTCTTTTTGTGTACGATAGAGTATTCCCATTGTCAGCAAAGTAAGGATCTGATGATGGAATCCCAGAAAAATCGAGGGAAACCCTTAAATTTTATAGGTACGTTTAACATATTTCATGTTTTTTTCCGAAGCTATTCAGGTATTTGCGTTTGGTAGTCATTAACCGAGCAGATGAGCGTTAACTTTTAGGAGTTAGACGTTTGTTGAATATCCACGTATTGACCCTCTGTCGCATTCTTTCAAGTCACTTCGGGGAGCTGGTATTAAATTCACTCTAAAGATAAAAAACTACTTCAAAAAAAGTTAAAATTAATATATGAATACAGAATAGAATACATTACATTTCTATATTGAAGTTGGTGCTAAGTCTTTTAGGAGGTCAACGTTTGGCATCGACTTCAATATAGAAGTCGGTTTTTATTTTTTGTAAAATTTTTGTAAGCCCTTCTTAGCTGTGTCTTTCTTGTAATTTTGTTATATTTAGTTCTACTGTGAATTAACCCAGATTCCCCTGAACCTATTTTATGTATTTTTTTTAATTCCTTTTAATATGTTTATGTATTTAAGAGTAGAAGCCCAGGAAAAATAATGAAAAAAATCCAGATGACCTGGTTCTTCTGGAAATGAGTGGCCGTTATAACGCCCAGTAGGGGAATCCATGACTATAGGATGAGTTGATTATACTTAGAAAAAATAAAACATTATATAAATGGAAAGTATTCTTTAATAATAAAAAACATACAAATTACTCGTACTATATATCCACTGAACAAAAGAACGCCTATGAAGCATTTCATCTCACTGATTGTTACATTGCCCATTTTGTTTTTCTAATTTGCATATTCATATTTACTAAGAGTTCAAAGCATTTCTCATCAAACATGCATTCAAAATAAAACAGCGGTGACTGTAAGTTTTCCTGGGCCTACACATGACGCCAGTCTGGAAGTAGAATACCAATATATACAAATGGAGTAATTTCTCCATTGGTACTTTTGGTTGTTAGATACACTTGGGAGCAGTGATTCTGGGTAATAATGATAACGGTACTTCATCTTCGCCCTCGAATTCTCATTGTCATCGGAATATACATTTGCTTGAGCTGTCAACTAGAACCTGAAAACTAAAATACACAAACAAATTACACAAATAAGTCCACATAAGTATTAGCAATATATATATTTAGGAACATGGACATAAGCAGGCGACATATCATTATGTAGAAGGGAAGATGGCCGTTGGATCCGGAAGGTCCTTGAGTAGAGACCACGCACTGGCAAGCGTAGTTTGAGATGCCCTGCGACGAGATGGTAAAATGTCTGGGGCAGCCATGCTGGCTTCAAATGAATACGGGTTGGCACAGTTGGAGGGGGGGGGGGGGGGGGGCGAGTGCTATGTCGAGCACGAGCTGAAATTTGGACAGAAAGCATTAAAAATAATGATTTCACAAACAAACCTGGAAGATTGTTCCTTGTCACAACCTCTTCATCGCCAGAATCCTCATCTGTCACGTCCGCGATGACGTTTTCAGGAGTTTCGTCTTCTCACATCAGCAGTTATGAGTGGGACCTTTACGTATTGGTTATGAGATTTTTGGTTATGAGTGGGCGCGAGACCGGTAAAATTACTAAACTTCTTGGCAACTCATCATCCTCATCAAGGTATTCGAGTTCCTATAGAGGGTTTCATTTAAACGCACAGGTCGTTGTATGCGATATCTGGGAAAAGAAGTAAGACGTGTATTCCCCTACTGGGCGTTTTAACGCCCACGACAGTTTTGTCAAGAAATCAGATGGAAATAACCAACAAAAATTGTTTATTGTTTTCTTATTTTTTAGCTTAAACATGTGAAATTATGATCTCAACAACAAATCTTATTGAATTGTTAGAACAGTAAGTGAAAACTCACCTTTTCGAACCCATAATACTAGTTATTTATTCCTCTTAGCAAAAAACAGCAAAAAGAAAAATAATACATATTACAAACGTTAAAATTTCGTTACTAATAAAAAATGACATGAAACAAGCACGCGGAGCGGACGCACGCGCCGTGCGCCCGCTTAACGTAGCGAAAGCCCTTAAGGTTTGCAATTCATTGGGTTATGTAGGTGACTCTAGTTCTTCTACGGTTCTCGTCAATAATAGTATAATAATAAATAATAATATAATAATTCGGATAGACCATCATAACCAAAAAAGATATCAAAATAATCATTGTTTAATGACGTTTACTGCACACTATATACATTTCGGACCATATTTGCCGTGTGACCTTTTTTAAACCAGATGTATTCTATTGTTGCTGTGACTTGTGAGTGGTGTGCGTGCTCCTGCTGCAGGTCTGGATAAAATTGTTCACCTGTGCTGTTTACGGAGCAGTTCATTATATGTATCGTTGTCAACTGATGAATGTTTAGCAGCTAGCACTGCGTCGATTTGTAATAGCTAGGAGTGACCCTGTCACGGTCGCCAGTTGTTGTAGTGGTGTGCTCCCGCAGGTCTGGATAAAATAACGCTGCAGGAACAATATATTTTAATGAAAACAACACTTTTCTAACGCCACATCGATATATATTTACCAAAAGCTATAATTTCCTCTCCTATTAAGTTTTTCATCTTCAACTTATTTAAGTTCTATAGTGTAACAAAATAACAATCGCTATTAATGTTGACTAGATAGACATTAAAGACATACTTAGTACAATATCTTCAACGGTATTAACTTCAAAAACATTTTTTTAAATAGACGTATATATTTACCAATGATATTTAATCCATGATGAACAAGTATTATATCTACTTATATATTATAGTCACTCTTAAGTAAACTTTTAAGAGAATCTTACTACGTTTAACAACATTATAATCCACCATCACATTATAATCCAGTACACAGTATTATTTAAGCAGAATTATGTGACATTTCGCCGGTCGAGCGTCGTCGCCCAAAATTGCACACTTTAGGATGAGAAATCAGACACGAAATTACTCTAAACACTCATATTCTTGATGTTAGATAAATGACTTCCTGCTGCTTGCCACAATGGAGGCATCATTACTCCTGCGCAAGAATAGGCCGTGCTGCCGTGGGAGTCTCTCACGACTTTATTGCGGATATTTATTTTTCTGTTTGTTATAATTAACAGTTTTTTGTAATTGTCTACTTTTACCTTAATTGGACTTACTGTTACTCACTCAACAATTAACAAAATTTGGTGCGTTTTTATTTAGCCGACTTATCCGTATATCTTTATATGGATTGGATAGCCGTGAGAGCGGTGTAGAATCAAAGTAAATATGTAGTTGCATTACATCGATTACCGACAAATTAAATAGATGGTAATGGTGGCATCGAATACAAAAATCTCTATTCAACATACACTTCAAACAGGCACTTATTAACTCCAAAAACATATTGCTAAAATGGTGATTTTTTTCAGCTGTGAAAAATCTAACTTGTAAATCAATGTATATTTGATTATCGACAAATTATGTAGATGGTTATGGTGGCATCAAATACAAAAACCCCAACTGAACATACACCCTAAACAGGCACTTCTTGACGTCAAAAACGTCAAAAAATCGAATTATTTTTGTCAACGAGATCGATAGGCATGTCGCATATATTCGTAAATATGATTCCACAAGAAAATCTTCTAAATATGGACACTATCGAGCTTAAGCTAATTCTGATTTAATGTACATAGTTTTCTAACTTAATATGTTTGATCTAGATATAGAAAATTACTTTATTAAAATTCCTAAGTTTATATTATCAAAATGTTCGTGGTCTTCGAACAAAAACAATTGAGTTTTATAAAAATGTATTGTGTTGTGATTACGATGTAATAGTTTTGACCGAAACCTGGTTAAATAGTACGATTTATGATGGTGAAATTTTCTGTGAACGCTATGTTGTGTACAGGCGCGACCGAGAGACGACGGGATTCCACCCTAGTAAATCTGGCGGAGGTGTTCTTATTGCCGTTTCAAAGCGTTTGTTTTCACAAAGAAAGTTTAACTTCGAGAGCTTGTGTGAGGATACCTGGATTGAGATTAGTGAGAGCATTCATAGCTCAAATAAGTTATATCTGTGTGCAATCTATCTACCGCCTCCCCTTCAGATCCATGTTATAGAACACTTTATAGACAATGTAAATAACATTTTAGAATCCCAAAAAAATGTATTGATTGTTGGAAATTTTAATCTAAGCAATATATCATGGCACGGTTCAGACAGCGGTCTCACTGGATGTGTCCAGTCAGGCAATACACTAGCTCACACTATGCTGGACTTTATTTTACTGAATGATTTAACGCAGTATAACAACATTTTTAACTGTAATAATATAATTTTGGATCTTGTTTTGTCGAATGTAACAATCGAGGGGTTGGGTCCTAGCTCCAATATATTAAGTGTGATTGACCCATATCATCCTCCCTTAGAATTTTCCATCTCCAGTTATGCGAAAAAGCTACTTTCACCGACCTCGAGCAATAAATTATGCTTCCATAAAGCAGACTATGACAAAATCGTAGCACATCTCGAAAATATCCTATGGGAAACTGAATTCTCAATTTGCTCTTCTGTAGACGACATGGTGCTACATTTTTACAGCATACTAAGAGAGTCTATTAGAAAATACGTCCCAATAAGCAAACACATGTCTGGTAAATATCCCAAGTGGTTCTCTAAGGATGTTATTAAACTATTACGCGAAAAACTTAAGTTACGAAAAAAAATAACAAAATATAAGAATCCATTAGATGTAATTTCATATAAAACAATTAAAAAACGCTGTACTGAATCTATAAAAAACGCCTATAATAACTATATAAGTAATATTGAGAATTCACTACAAAAATCCCCTAAGCTTTTCTGGACTTTTCTTAAGGCAAAAAGACGCAACAGCTGCTCATATCCAACATCTATGAACCTCAACGATTCAAAAGCGACTAACGGCGAGGAAATCAGCAACCTCTTTGCAACTTATTTTGCGACCGCATACAGAGGTACATCCCAACTTCAACAGCCCTTAACAGCTCCGTTCCTCAGGAAAACTTCAATTCACTTTGCAGCGTTTGTATCACTATAGATGAAGTGCGTAAAACACTAGAGTCTCTTGATTGCAACAAGGGAGCTGGCAGTGACGGTATACCATCGCTGTTTGTCTCGAAGTGCCACAAGGCGCTCGCGCTACCTTTGACAATCATATATAACAAGTCTCTGGTGACGGGAACTTTCCCGTCAGCTTGGAAGGAGGCCAGAATAGTCCCAATTTTTAAGTCAGAAGATACTTCCGCAATTGAAAATTACAAACCGATATCTATCTTATCAGTATTTGCCAAAATTTTCGAATCTCTGCTAACTCCAATTATTTCATGGCACATTAAACACCAAATTTGTCATCAGCAGTCTGGATTTATGCCTGGTCGATCTACCACAACCAATCTTCTCTCGTTTACTTCTTATGTCACCAAGCAAATGGACAGCCGTATTCCAGTAGACACTATATACACGGATTTCAGCAAAGCCTTTGACACTGTCGACCATGAAATCTTATTAAAAAAGTTATCACTTTGCGGTTTTTCCGGCAATTTGTTGAAATGGTTTGGTTCATACCTTTCCACCCGAATATCGAGAGTTGTTGTAGGTGGCTACACGTCTCAACCCTTCGAGGCTTATTCTGGTGTTCCCCAGGGCTCCCATTTTGCCCCTATACTGTTCAACATATTTGTTAATGATGTTGTCACTTGCTTTAAACATGCCCAATGCTTTCTATATGCTGATGACTTGAAGCTATCGATGCCCATAAGGAACACTAATGATTCTGAACTACTTCAAGAAGACTTAAACCAGCTAGTCAAATGGTGTGCTACTAACCGCATGTCTCTTAACACAAGTAAATGTAAATATATGCGATTTACTAGAAACAGAGACAACTTAACATCCCAATACTTCATAGATGGCCATTTGCTGGAAGAAGTAGACAGCATACGCGATCTTGGTGTTCATTTGGACAAGAAGCTTCGCTTTCATCAGCATGTCGATAAAATAGCTAACAAAGGTTTTCAAATGTTGGGTTTCGTTATAAGGAATAGTAAAGAATTTAAAAAATCATCTACAAAATTATTATTATACTCAACACTTGTTCGTTCCCATCTTGAATATTGTAGTCAGGTCTGGTCTCCATTCTATAATACTCACATTAATAGACTTGAACGTATACAGAAAAGATTTCTGTGGCACTTAACATTCCAATCCAATAAAGCTAGGATACTCACCAAATACGAGGAACGCCTGTCCTATTTCAAAATAAATAGCCTTCAAAACAGAAGATTACTACTAGATCAGGTGCTCTTATTTAAAATAGTCAATGGATATATGGACTGCCCCCAGCTATTGCAGGAAATAAACTTTAATGTACCAATAAAATCACTGCGTCTATCCGGATATAGACCCTTTTTGCCTCAGCTATGTAGAACCAACTCTCATAAATTCTCCACATTAAATAGGTTGCAATATCAATATAACACTTTGTTTGGCGGGAAGGATACAGGGGTCGAAACAGGTTCAGTGTTCAAAAATACTGATTTTACTGACCAAAAATCTAAAAAAACTGACTTTTACTGACCATCTGAACTAACTTAAGAGGACTGTGAAGAGCCAATTCATGGCTCGAGTATGCACTTGCAAAAATGCAGTTTGTTGCACACCGCTTAGAGTTGAAAGTCTACATTTCTTATTGAAATATTGTTTAGGGCGATAACTGTTTTACCCCCCTAAACCTTTCGAAAATTAGACACTTTTGATCTCATTAGATTCAGTATACCTTAATCTATGTTTGTACGTATTGCTTTTTTTGTAATTCAGTATAATTTAGTCAAAAAAGATAAAATGCTCGAGGTAGTTTTTAAGTCTAAAATATGGATATTTAGATGCTAATAATTTATATTCTGAGCAACATATTTTCAAAATCGAAACGTACATACCTATATCTTCATTATATCTACAACATTTCCAAAAAATATGAAAATTGGACTATTTAAAGAGGGAGAAAAGCGTTATCGCTTTTTGTATGAAAATTTACAGCTTCACAATCCTCTTAAAATAAAAGATTTATGTGGAATTGAAAAATACTTTTACAATTATTGGCCTCCGCCATCCCCATAGCCAACCATCACCACCTTTTTATTGTTAAAAAGTTTACAAATAATTAACAGTTTTTTTTAAATAATAATATGTGTTTATTTCGAGAAAAAATAGTAGGATTTGACTATTTTTCCTCGAAATAATGATGCTACAATCTTAAGTTGCCACAAGACATCATAATAGAGCATCAGTTGTTTGTTGCCCTCAAACTATCACTGGGCCCGGCTAAGAAAATGAGAAATGACTAAAATTTGTTTTTGTTGACACAATATATTATGAGATATTACTTAAGCAAAATCTAGATTGAAGAAGGTAGGCGGATATAGGAACGACACAGGTACACATAGACAGACAAAATTGTATCAGTAAAATATTAATAAGGTTCCAAAAAAATGTATGGGGCAATATGTGTGTTGATCTCAAAAAACTGAAAAAACTGACCATTTTCTCAAAAAACTGACATTTACTGACCATGCTCAAAAAAACTGACTTTTACTGATTTTACTGACCAGTTTCGACCCCTGAGGATATTGATATTGATATTTTCTCCAGCAGCCTCCACAAGTTCAAACATCACATTTTGAAAGCTTTTACAGATCTTTGAATTTGTCATTCATTTTGAAAGCCTTTACACATCGTTGAATTTGTCACCAGAGAGCTGGAACACCTTTTTCGTCTTTCGGTTGTCCTAAATTGTTCTACTGGTTTTTTTGTTGTTACTAATTTTTGATACATATCCACCCTTGTTAATGCATGCCGTGGCGACCTTTAATTAAGACAGCGCTTAGCTCACCTCTAAGTATTAAGATTTTTATGTGTATGTTTCAGTGTATGTCTTGTTGGTTGTCCTAAATAAATAAATAAATAAAATCAAAACCTACAGGTTACTTTACGTTGACCTAGAATCGTGAAATTTGGCAAAAAGTGAGGTATTATAGTACACGTCAAGAAAAAAAATCTGTACTTATATAAGTTGTACACTAGCTGTGCCCGCGAACTACGTTTCGCCTTGTAAAAGACTTCAACGCGTTCTTAGTTATATCTTCTATATTTTTCCCGTTTTAGCAACATTTTTCATTTATTCTCCTCTCCTGTGGGTCGTATCGTGATATTATATAGCCTCAAGCTTTTCTCGATAAATGGACTATCCAACACAAAAATAATTTTTCAATCTGGACCAGTTGTTCCTGAGATTAGCGCGTTCAACCAAACAAACAAACAAACAATCAAACAAACTCTTCAGCTTTATAATATTTTTTAAATAATAGGTTAGGGAAAAAGTTTCTTCGCATTTTTTAAGAAAATTCAAAACATTTTTTAATATAGTTTATTTACATTTAACTATGTAGGTACCATTTTGTTCGATAACTTTTTGCCATCTTGTAGGTAGGGACATGATCCCATTGCTATAGAAATTTTGGGACTTCTGGTCAAAATACCGCGACAAGTGGTTTTGGCAGTCCTCTCGTGATGTTAACCTGACACTGCCTAAAGAATTCTGAAGAGACCGAAACAGGTGGAAATCTGAAGGTGCAAGGTCAGGACTATACGGCGGATGCATTAACACCTCCCAGCCAAACTCTCTTAATTTTTGCTGAGTGGCTAAAGATGTGTGAGGTCTAGCGTTATCATGATGAAAAACCACACCCGTTCTGTTGATTAATTCCGGCCGCTTTCTCTCAACTTCTTGCTTTAATCTCATCAGTTGTTCGCAGTAGAGTTCAGAATCGATGGTCCTGCCTGGTGGTAACAGCTCATAATGAATAATGCCCTTCCAATCCCACCACACACACAGCATCACCTTGTTGCGAGTTAACCCGGGTTTCGCCACAGTCTGTGAAGCCTGACCGGCCTTTGACCACGACCTTTTTCGCACGTTCTTGTCGTACGTGATCCACTTTTCATCACCAGTTATCAGCTTCTTCAAAAATGGTTCGGTTTCATTACGTCGTAATAAAGAATCACAAATGAGTACACGGTTCATTAGGTTTCTTTCAGTGAGCTCGTGAGGTACCCAAATGTCGAGCTTTTTTGTGTACCCAGTTTTTTTCAAATGCGCCAAAACTGTTTTGTGGTCAATTCCCAGTTCTTCAGCTACGTCGTAACTACTGACATACCGATCTTGCTCCACTTTTTCAAAAATGGCATCCATTTTATCTGTAATACGGCGACCAGAGCGACGTGCATCTTTGACATCAAAATTTCCGGATTGAAAACGCTTAAACCAAATTTGTGCTACTCTCACAGACACTGCACTAGGTCCATAAACATCGCAAATTTTTTTCGCGGCTTGCGTTGCATTTTTACCTTTTCTGTAGTAAAATTTTAAAATGTATCGAATTTCTTCATTAGATTCACTCATCTTGGCGGTACGAAAAACAAATGAAAATCACACATTTTCCTAATTTGAATTTGGAATTATGTTCTTTAAAATTTAAACTTTCAATGATACCAAAACCAGCCAGATACAAATAGTATAGCCAAAGAGATTTTATTACAAGTTTATACATACTATAATGCGAAAAGACTTTTTCCCCAACCTACACACTACTACAACCAACCATACTGTACTACGGGGCAGGATGAGGTGAGGAGTCCCAGCAGTCGAGCGAAACGTCGAATTTTACAATTTGTCTTATGTTGAAAATAAGGCAATTCCTTTTTAATAATATTTCTTTTATCCTATGTACTATAAACATATATTAATTTTTTTCGTGTCTATTATAAAACCAAGAAATCTACAACTAGTGTTAGGAATCATACAGCTTTTTTTTTTTAACGTCGCCCCACACTAGGATTTTCTCCTGTGTCGTGGGTGCAGTTACAAACATAGAATATCACATGCACATACGCCCAGTCCGGAACAAATTTCTGTAGACCATACAAAATATTTGTCCCGTACGGGAATCGAACCCGCGACCCGTTGCGCAGTAGGCGATCATTCGATCTCTGCGCTAACCGTGTCGTTCAATGTTGATAATAAATCCAAAGGACTAAAATATTTTTAGTTTCAGCAATATTTGCTAGACATTTTTGGTAATCCCTAGCAATGACACAAATATAATCTAAGAAAATGGTACACAGTCATTATATATGGCCTAAGGATCGAACCGCCTTAAGCAACTTTGTTAATACAAATGGTGCGGTGTTAAGGCCAAAGGGAAGAACGTTAAATTCGTATAGTTTATCTTCAGATATAAACCCTAAATATTTTTTATGAGCTGGGTGGATTGAAATTAAAAAATAGGCATCTTTTAAATCTAGGGTGGCCATGAAACTGTTTTTTGAAACTAATTTCATTGTAGTTCTGTAATCTTCAATTTTAAAATGCCGTGTTGTTATGAGTTTATTTATAGGTTTTAAGTTTTTAAAACATCTGTTTTTACATAGCTATTGGTTGTTTAATAATAAAATAGCTGGACAAGAACTGTTTATTTCACTTGGTTGACAAGGTGAAATAGCTCCTGAATCAATCAATTCAGAAATGGCCACTCTATATTGTAAAGATTCAGAAGCTGACAAGGTTGGCAGTTTAGGTTCCCATAATTTACGAATAGGTCTGGAAAAAAGGGATCTTATAACCCTTTATCCATCATAATATAACCGGGTCATCAGTTAAGAGTTGCCAATTATCGTAAAAATTACTTAAACGACCTGCTGAACATACCGAATCTAGCGACGTGGGCCTAAGTGCTGCTGCGAGCGCGGCGGTGGCCGCGGCAGCTGCTGTTGTCGCGGCGGGCGCGGTGCCTGCGGCGGGGCCAGCTCCGTCCTCCGCGGTGCTTCCACCTGTCTGGCCCTCGGGAGCGGAGGCTTCTGCTTTAAAGGACGATTTAAGGTTGCTTTGGTTTTGTCGCCGCAAGCGTTTTCTTGGTTGATGAAGTAATCTTTATCTCAGCACCAGACTTCGATATCGCCTTTGCAGCTTTGAGAGTGTCGGCAAATTTTTCCCCAAATAGAAAGCTGTCAATTTCAGCATTGTACAGTTGCTCCTTTATGTCATTTTTTACTGCTGACCAAATAAAAAAGCGTCTTGTTTTTTGACTCGGTATGTTGTGCATCGCACATTTAAGACTTACTGGTCTTTATGTTCTAATGAAAATAATGTGGTCCGAGCATCACCAATGCAAGATATAGCAACTGCCTGCTGTATTTGTTTATTTTCTTTTGCTTTATCTTTCTTAACAAGCATTTCCGATAAGGCTGCCTTTATCTCGGGGTTCAACTTTGGTGTGTTTATTTTTATACAGTTCTTGGGAATAAGATGTTTTTCTAGAAGTTCCTTTCTATTTTACTTAGTTAAACCCGTAGTCGCAATATGTTCTAGTCGCGGAGCTAAATCTTCATGAATATTAGGGCCCAGTTTTTTTTTTGGAGGGTGTTTCACCCAAAAAACTTAAAATCTCTTCATCCAATTCAACACGAATTGGTTCACTGCTCACATGTGCAGGTAGTTCGGTAGAATCTAAAGGCTGTAAAGCTGTTGTTGCAGTTGCAGCCATAGAAGTGGATGGATCTGAATTGATCTCTACAATCGAGGCTATGTCGACCTCTGATTGCACTTCACTTTCACGTGCAATACGTTTGTGTCGTATACAGGTAACTGTGTTCAAAAATACATATGACATGCTTTATATTTTAAATGCGGTTGTATATCAACGACCAATGTTTGTGAGAAGAAACCCTTTAGTGCCGTTTGAAACTTTAAAAGGCAACATTCCATTAAAATGTGCACATACTTTATTAGTCATGAAGGTAACATAACATATAAAATGTACACAGTAGGTACATAAAAATATTGTGACGGTAACATCCCGCATAGATGTACACTACATACAAGATACCAGTGGTAATTATTTGTGACGGTAGGTAATATCCCATATAGATATACACATCACTAAAGATTATACATCTGTTATAGATAACAGGCAGGTACTTTAATATTATTAGGTATAATAATTTGTGCCGGTAACATACCCGTATAGATGTACACTACACAATATTAAAAACCAGTGGTGGTCTTTCGTTATGAAATAATCCCATATAAATATAGGAACACATTAGTACATCACATTAAGTGATACAAATGTTAACCACTTTTAATAAATAAGTATAATATTATTTAACACCTGCGTACCTTCGTTTCCTGATAGCACGGTAATCCGTGCTGATAGCGTCAGAAGTGCCACCGCCGGTGAGGCTGGGCACGACGAGCTACTTTTGTTTGAAATTATTCGATTGCGCGTACGCTTTTCGCGCTTTTTTAACATCATTTCTATCTTTGTTATTTTCTTGCGTAAGTAATCACTATCTTCCTCCTTATGGCTTCGTTTCGGCATAGTAACGTTTTCTAACAAATTAAGTAGGATACGTGGTGATCGGCGAAGCACTAAAACGCGAATGAGTGACTATATGGTTGGTGTCTCTAGGAAGGTTTGTGTACCACCATATAAAAAAAAGTGTGAATACCTACTTTTAACTTAGTGGATGAAAGGCGACATGATACGTGTTACTACAATTATTACCTAATCTCAAAGGACGAAGCAACGAATGTATAATAAACATGAGTCAACGGACCCCTGTACCTAATTTCATGCTTCTAGCTCTAGTAGTTTGGGCTCTACGTTGATACCTCAGTCAGTCACCAAGGCGCCAAAGCTTCTTATAACCGACTTCAAAAAAGGAGGAGGTTCTATCCTGGAGGTTCGGCTGTACTTTTTATGTATGTGCACCGATCACTTCGCCATTTGTGGGCCGATTTTCAAAATTCTTTTTGTAATCAAAAGAGTATATACTCCCGAGGTGATCTCATTATCACCAAGTCATGATTTGATGATGGGATCCCAGGAAAATCGAGGGAAACCCTTATATTTCATAGGCACGTCCAAAGTATTTAATGATTTCTCTAAAGATATTCGTATTTGCATCTGGTAGTCACCATATCATGTTACTGAGCAGATGATAGAAGTTTTCTGGTAGTTTAGGAATCCGGGAATAATTCTTTCAATTCTGTTTGGAGCCAAAGACGTTTTATTTTAAGTTATTCTGGTGTTTGCCTTGGCTCGAATAATAGTGTATTAAGTTTACTAAAAAGATTGAAAAAATTTTTTTTACAAAAATAAATCAGACTTCAATTACGACTTTTTGATGATTTTGAAAATAATCAAAAATTCGTAATTGATCCAAGTGTAAAAAAATGTAATGCATCCGCTTCCGCAAAAACTTTCGATCTTCCCCAAGGAACATGTGCAAAGACGCAAAAAAATTGATCTTTCCAAAAACAATTTCTTTTCTTAAGATATCATTTTGGGCAAAGTTGTTCAATTAGACAAGTAGGATTGTGTTCTCTTTTTTCGGTAGCGGTTGCACACCCTGTCTGTATTGAAGTCGGTGCCATTTTGCCAGCTGGAAAGTGTTAAAAAATATAAGGACAATTAATATAGTTAGTTAAAATTTGGCATCAACTTCAATAAAAAAATGTGATTAATGACTTTTTGGTGTTTTCGAAGTCAGTTTTTATTTTTTTATATAGGTATGGAAACGCTACATTATCCAGATTTAAATACCTAAACAACTATTTTGAAATTTTACAATTTATTATAAAATGTGAGAGTCGAGAGATTTTTTAGCACGATGGATGAAAATTATATAAAAATGAGTAACTCGGTAGCGCATTACCGTGTGTGCTCGGCTATTTTTTCTTCTCTATTCATTCTCGACTTTCATCTCATCTGATGGTAGCATGGAAGGTAACGAAGGTGGAAGCGAGCTTCACCTGGACTCCTCAACAACCGAGGAACTGGCTATCTTACCTCTAATTGGGATGATGACTGAATTCTAATTTTTACGTCTCGTCATTAAATATTAAAATATCGTGGAAAAAGATGCACTCCTGTGAAATCAGAATTGAAATCGGCTTAGAAATACATTAGATACAAGCATTTCAAGTTGTTAATTTGAAGGCGATTAGACAGAGAGATCCGACATCAGCCGTGACGTCATAGCTGAGTACGGCCATATTGACTCCTTGTAAATTGCCGTTTTGCTAGAAAGAGATGGAGAAAAATCTTTAATACCTTATATCTTGGTTGTTTTTATAGTTATCCGAAAACCGATTTTTTCTTTCTGTTTATTAAATGAATGAGCTTCTATTAAAGCAAAAATTTTTCAGTCATCTAGCCTATTGTCGGAACACAACAATATTATTAAACATTGTTATTATAGCGATAAACTTATTAGGTAAGACGGTGATAGCTAGCCAGGCGGGCTCGAAAGCCCTACCACCATCCAAACCATACAAAAAACCTTTTACCCCAATGGGGAATCGAACCCCGAACCTCCAAATCAACGCCGGACTAGAACGAGTCAAGTCTATGATGGGTGACCAATAATGTGAAAAATCTTGAGCTCCTCCGGGTACATTTAACAGTCGGTCCTGCTCCTGATCTCGCCCTGGTCGTGTCGGCTAGCCGGTCCGGATGCTCTTAGATCGAACTGTGCGAGTGAAGGAACTGAGAATGCACATGCGCTTGCGCAGACACTTGTGCACACTGCACTGTAATATCTCCCGCACAGATGACCAGTCTCTGTTGCGATTGACCAGTAAACGAATACGGGTATTCCACTTGGATCCCCAATTTCAATCCCCCAGGGGATCGAAAAGAACTTGCTATTCCACTACGATCCCCCAGGGGATTCTAATGCACTTGCTATTCCTTTAGGATCCCCTACGGCAATGACAACCTTTTTACACATAAAGGTCTATTTATATGATTCATTCCGGCATACCTATATGAATTATGTCAGTGACATTGTTGCGACATTCGATATTCATTTCAAATAAATGCAATTAATTTATTAATTCATCTGCTGATAACATATTATTATATTTATTTATTCTTTATGTACAAAAGAAATACAAAGCCGGACTTAATGCCTTAGGCATTCTCTACCAGTCTACCTTAGGGTGGTTGAGAGACTATCGAGGTAGATGCACACGTAACAGACATTTCTGAACGACATAAATTATAGAATAGGTATGAAATAAATATTTATTAGTGAACCTAACTTATGAACCTTATTACATACATATACTATACTATATATATAAACCAATATAGATATATACATTAATATATACCAATGAATCAGTAAGTAGGACACATTTACACAAATCTGCAATTTAACGTGGAAGAAGTTCTTTTGATAACCATTTGCGTAACCATTTCTTGAAGGCGTACGGACTAGTGGACATTCTAATGTCAAGAGGGAGTGTATTCCAAGAGAGAATCGATTGAACGAAGAAAGAGGAATGAAGAACATCTGTATGATGGGATGGACACTTGAGCAGTCGATTTAACGAAGAGTGGAGAGTTTTATCATGCGATGAACATAAGTATTCGAAATGGGATTTGAGATAAGTAGGTGAATTTGGGGAATGGAGTAAGTAATATAGAGTGGTTAAAGCCCTCATCCTACGGCGTTGACGGATGGGCATCCAACGTAAAATTTGACGGATGGGCATCCAACGTAAAATTTGACGGTGGGCAGAAACGTGATCATACTTCCGTAGATTAATCACGAACCGAATGCAGTTATTCAACAGTCGGTCTAGTTTATTCAACAGATCCGCATTTAAGTCAAGGTAACACACATCACCATAGTCGATTAAAGGAAATATTAAACTTACAACTAACATCGCCTTTATCGGCTTAAGAATCTACTGCCGTCAAAAACGGCAGTAGATTCTTAAGCCGATAAAGGGATCGTAACGTGCCTGTGATTCGATTGCAGATACTACTTACCTGAACTCGCCAACTAAGCGTAGAATCAATATACAAACCAAGGTCTTTTACGTGACTACTTACAGGGATAATAATACCATCATAAACAATTTGTTGGAGATCAGCATTAGAAACCCTTGCAAGCATCCGCGGACTGCCAACAATCAATGCCTGACACTTTAAAGGGTTAACTGCAACACCATACTTATCAGACCACAGCTTAATGTTTTTGAGAGGTCTACATTCAATTTTTTGATTGCATCATTTAAGCAATCAAGGTTCGCTTGTTGGTACAATTGAAGGTCATCAGCATACAGACAGGTGATACGAACAGCGAAGTATAGAAGTGATAAAATTTATAAAAATTGAAAACAGAAGAGGAGATAAAATGCCGCCTTGAGGAACGCCAGAATCAAGATAATATAATTATTATAAATCACTCATACGAAATATGTCTGCCAGTGACAACGACGATAATTTTAAATGGATATCTACTACTAAGTCTTAATAGACTCATTAATGTTATATTAACCTTATAATAACCCCCTGAGTGCAAAAAGGGCCCACGTTTTAGAATCTTTCTGAGAGCTACAGCAAAACCTATAGTTTAAATCACAATACCTTTATTTAAGGTTAATATAACCTTCTAAAATGTTGTTGGATGTATCTTTATGATAACTTAAAACCGCTTATAAATGCTTTTTCGAGACTCCCAGGTTTTAAAATGTTTCTATTTAAGATTTTTTACACAGAAACAAGTGAATTTCAAATCTTTATTTATAATGGCGATTCCTTGTTTTAAAATGGCGAGATAAGGTAAGTGTTGTATTCATAAAAATAATAAGTAGCTTGCTGACGTCAGGAAAAATTAAAAAATACTGCGACTGGCACTTTATTGTAAAACTTCATGATAATAGAGCTGTATAAGAGGTGGGCCCTTCGTAAGTTAAATACAATAGCATTACTGCGTTATTATTCTAAGAGTACTGGTTTGGGTTTTAACCACATAATCCTAATTTGTTTGTCTAGATAGGTAACTCTAATATAGGTTTCATGTAGGTTTTAGAAATGACTAACAGGTGATTTTAAAATTCCATAACTTTATAACTGTATATAAGTTAAAAAATTTACCTTTAGATCTCACTTTAGTATTATGCTAGCTTTTCTAGAACTGAATCAAGAGTCTACGACAACTTTAAGATCTTAGGGCTATATGCTCCTAAAACCTAAGTAAAAATAACGTTAAATTAAACTCTTGTCAGCGGTCACAAGGTTGTAATAATAGTCAATTAGTTTTAGGACTTATTAATCTTTCTGAAATACTAAATACGACTAGATAGCAAAACGTTAACCTTTTTATAACTCTTTTAAAACCTTGAGGTAAAGTTTACAACCGAGACCCGAAAAAAATGTTACTTGGGTGTGGGGATCGGTTGCTGAGATTTTTGTACTTAAATAAAACCTATCAAATTATCATAATTAAAAAATACGACGCCAATGACTTAAAAAAAATGGACAATTATAAGAGCTTTCTATTAAGACATATTTTAATAAAATTAATTTTGATTTTGAATAATATGTATATTTTCTTTATTAAAGTGCAAGTACCATCTGTCGGTAGTACGAGTACTATTGGGTTCACACAGTCTCACTAGTAGCACTAAGATTAATTGTGGTACTAAAGAGAACTAAATTTCTCGCTAGTACCGCCGGTGGTACTATTCGGTGGTACTAGTGGGAACAAAGCAAGAATTTAAGGTCAGGCAATGATTACGGACTTGATTCTTACATGAATCTAGCGTTCGTACTCCCAGGGAGAGAGAGAGAGTTGTGTTTGAATAATGTGTCATCATGATGAAAGGGCCTTTATGTTATTAATTTTACTAACAGGGGATTCATGTGGAAGCAATTATATTATTCCTCTTACGATACCCTTGAATAGGGGATCGATGTGGAATAGCAAGTGTTTTTCGATCCCCTGGGGTATTGAAATAGGGGATCCAAGTGGAATACCCGAACGAATATCGGTAAGGAGGAATTACTACAAAAATTTAATAAAAGTGTGTTTTACACACATGCCGTATCTCGCAATGTAATTCAATTCAAATGCAACAATATACGAGTACTCGCCCAAGGAGGTGTTGAATTTTCTTTAAAACATTTTGACGTTATACAACGTGTTAGACTCTATCAAGCCGCAATCTACCTATGCTAACGTAGTCGTATAAACTTAAGGTGATATTAAAAATTCAGAATTGTTAAATTAATTTTGAAATCTTCCATAGAAAAAGTTGGGTCTGTGAATTTTTTTTAACTAGAATTAGGAAATAAATTTTACTATTTCAAATTTTCAATGACGCCATAACTTTCATATGTACATGACATATGTATTAACATGGGTAAGTTTCGGCGTGATACATACCCTATGTATGTACCAAACACCTTATATACTTCTTGCTCTATACGTAAAAAATCTAAAGTTCTCACAAAAGTAATGTAAATAAAAATCTAGGTCTGCAAAACCCTCCAGTAATTGCTGGTACAGAAATAAAACACATTGCTCAATTGTAACTCATGTTTACAACCGCTCACATACAACTTTTATCTTCAAGCAAAATGAAACAGGGCTCGTTCGGAACCCATGGCATGACAGACAATACGATCAACGACACGGTTAGTTCATTGTCTATAATAAATACACGTTACAGCTACTAGATAACTAACAGACAGGCTAACACTTAATTAACGAATATAATATCTTTTGAGTTTTATAAAATATTTCATATCTTTGAATATTGCATAAAATCGTAGTTACAATATATAATCAGCGTAAGAAATTGGATACATACAGTAAGAGGCATGCGGATTGAGTATAAAAAATTGAAACCTTATTAAGTAGATACAAAAATACCAGACACGTATTTTTTGCTTTGTCGAAATAACAAAAAAACAATTGAGATAAAGCAGTTTAAAGTAAGGGATTGGGGCCACGTTACGTCACAAATAAGCAGAAAATTTGACTCTTTCCACTAGAATCCCATAGCTCAGTTCCTTAGAGGACTATACAGCACTCACTATTCCGCTTCAGTCCCCTATGCCGGGATTTGACAAGTACTAACAAATGCTACGACTTCATCAATCAATATACCCTCGAAATTTTTTGACAGTGTAAAATAACAAAAAAATACATGTCCAATACTTTTAATTAGCAGACATCTGAAAAAATGTTTTCTTCCCTATTATGGAAAATTACAGTTAACAATAATTGTTATATAATATGGTGTTTCCAAAAGTTTAATGACATATAACGTGGTATTTCAGACCATGAAACTGAACTACTATCACTATGGCAGTAATTCTGATATAGCAAAGAAAATTTGTTGTTTGAAATCAGAAGTTCAATATGTAGGTACTTAGTTTGATGGAACATCCCATTATTCAGGACAATGGTCCGAACAACCTCTTCAAATAGGTACCAACACAACTTTTTGAAAGTTTAGGTTATATTAATTTACTTAATGTATTATTGATTATATTTTTTGTATACATTCAAACTTAAAAATACTTTATACTTTGTAAGGATTTGTATTATTTTAATTTCATTCACGTAGGTACGCTGAATATTATAACTGATTTGAATTTCGAAATAGGAAAGATTTTAGTTAAGTAAATAACTTAATAACAATTCATGCGAGACATGCACATGACAAGGCGACCATTAGTAAAAATATCTAGTTAGTTTGATTTCATTTACTCATTGTATTATAAGTACTCTATAACCGTTCACCTAAAGTAAATAACAGATCTTAATTCATATCTAAACAGTTAACAGACATAAGAACACACACACAGCTTTAGCATGACTCCAACCTTATAAGACATAACCTTCCAAATTTTTATTTTTGCGTATAAGCTCACATGTATTTATATTATAAAAAAGGACATTATATTTTTTCTCTATCCCTCTCTACACTGGCAAAGAAAACGGGCAGATACAATACTTGAAATATACTAAAGTTTTATTTTTAATTATGACATTTGATTCCAACAATAAAATTATATTGGGTTTCTTATACATCATGTTAAGGTGCGTTTAAACCAAACGAACAAGAGCATTCTTTCTTTATATTTTAGTGTAAACGAAAGCTCGTTTTGAGCGTTTTCACTAAAAGATCAACGAGCAAGAATGAAAAGCAAGAACTAGAATTAACGCACAATAGATGTCTAGATCAGCCGAATCGCTAGAACACAAGGACGCTTTGAAGTGACCGCTCCGAGGAGCAAGCACATCCGAACACGCAAAAACTCTCTAAGAAACTGTTCGCACGCTCTAGGGCCGTTTACATTAAGCGAGCGAGCATTCCTAGAATATGCCATAGAATCTTTAAGAACGCCGATAGAACAACGAAAGAATGCTCTACATCTGTTTACACTAAAAGAATTTTATAGACTGGGGATAGAATGAGCTTTCGCTCGTCTGATATCGGCCTTTACAAAAATTCCCTAGAAACAAAAATTAATTAAAGAAGATTAATAGGTAGGTACCACATTCGACCCGAGTATGTTATCTTAGTCAATCTAAATTGTCAAATAGACTACCTATCAATGTTAATTTTTCTCACTCTTTCGTTTTTTTAATAGGATATAGTACCTACCTCAAAAATAATTAGGTATCTCTTATTTAAGGGTATTTTCGTAACATATTGTATAAGATTTCTTAAATTTGCTTTTAAATGATGTTTGAGTCAGATTTTATTTCAAAATAACTCCAAGGCTTTCGAAGATGTTGAGGTTTCTGTGTAGCTGACCCATTTTACTTGCGTCCCAGTATAGTAAATAGTCTTCTCCTTTCTAGAAAGAACAATATTTAAAAAATATGTCATTTTTTATTTGTTAGCTTTCAGCATTGTATAACTCAAAAACTGTCACGACCGCATTAAATTTTGACAGTCAAAATGTATTCATCGCGGCGATGATTGCCAAATTGAAAGCGTTAATGAAAGATTTCTCCTTTGACAATTAATCTCCTGAATATATTAACAACATTTTTTACCCACTTAATCTACGTATCGTGAATGAGACATTATTTCATAGTAGTATCAACGAAAACGGACGGATGGAATAACGGTAATTGACTTCCTTACAAGCCTTACATTTACTTGCATACTCCAAATGCAAAATCAACACCAACTTTTGGTTAGTACCTATCCTAACTAGCGATCATATAAACACTGCATTAATTGTGCTTAAGTAACTACGTATTTTATTACAAGTCGTATTGTGATGTTAAAATATACATATTTATATTTGCACCTTAAAAAAGCATACCTACGTTCAGCGTTCAGACACAATAATAAAGTACCTATTCATAACAATCAATAAAAAAGTCTCACAGACAAGCCATTCTTATAAAGTCCTCAATTTAAAATTCTTTTCAATATTAATAAAGAAAAGTCAATGAAGGTTCTGGTCTAAGTGAAAATAAAGTTTTTGGCGAAAAATAATTACGTCAGCTGTTTAAGATAACGGACCTCTAGGCAACTCTAAAGAATCATGACAAATATGAAATTAATGTTAGTATTTTACTACATAATTTTGACACTGATTCTTGATGAAAATTGATTGACTAATATTAGGTATTTTATGCCACGACATTCTGGATAAAACCTATAGATGTAAAATAATCATAATACTGAAATACTTTAATGAAAACAGGTAAAATAGTACTAAAACAAGTTTTGTCGAAAGCTAGAACAATAAAATCATACAAATCAAAATGGTCCTTAGGCAAATTGATTTTAATCATTCTGTTATTTTAATTATCACGGAGACTCTTCAAAATTGTCTATATATAGGTATTAATGTAAGAAAACCTATAGATGTTGAATAATCATAACAGTGAAATGCTTTAATGAAAATAGTACTAAAACAAGTTTTGTCGAAAGCTAGAACAATGAAATCATACAAATCAAAACGGTCCTTAGACAAATTGATTATAATCATTCTGTTATTTTAATTATCACGGACACTTGAAAATTGTCGATAAATATTAATGTAAGAAAACCTAAAGATGTAAAATAATCATAATAGTGAAATGCTTTAATGAAAATAGTACTAAAACAAATTTTGTCGAAAGCTAGAACAATAGTATCATACAAATCAAAACGGTCCAAGCAAATTGTTTATTTAATCATTGTGTTAATTTAATTATCACGGTGACTCCTCAAACGCTTCTGTTTGTTCATATTATTCAATAATGTACTTAAATATACCTATACAATACAGTTGATCTTGAAAAACAATACCTATAATTAAAGCGAAAGACTCGCGAAAGAATAAGGTAAGCAAAGCAGCTACGCCCAAAATGCAATAAGTTGAACTAATATACAAACAAATGCATTACTCATATACAAACAAGGTCGTCTATCAAATGATAAATATGTAGGATTAGCAATAAGAACAAGTAGTGATAAATAAAAAACATAAGCCGAAGATTTCCTTAAATCTGTTTCGAGTTAATCAGCAAGTCTTAAGGTGCCTACAGATTCAATATATTTTGACAGCAGCAACACAGCTGCTGTGATATAATGCTGCATTAAAGAATAACAACTATTACCCAGACTTTTTCAACATTAATGCTTTCAATATCAAGTTTTGTAGTTGCTTAATTCGAAAATTTTATCATATTTTACTTCATAGAGTATTATTTGTTAAAAATCCTATTTCTTTCGAAATAAGAAGGTTTACTTATTATTCATCAAATTTATGTAAAGAAAATCTGTAGGTACCTTTATCAACACCCACTTAATTAAAATACGTGTAATACCCAAATTGATTGTATTAATAATCCCTAAAACACTAATTGATTGTATGATATACCTAAGCAGTTACAAAACAAAATCTTGTAGACCTAACCGAAAATGTATAAAGTTTTTTTTAAAAGAACTAATTACGTTACGTTAATACAGAGCTAATAATAATTTAAGATGACTATGTTCAGTTCGAGTGGCGGTCACTAGGCGAGAGACGCAGCGATGATAGGTCCCGCACAAGGTGCACCGACGATCTTGTTGAAGAAGGACCGGTGATGCTAGTAGCTCAGTTCGAAGATCCTTGGGGGAGGCCTATAACTAGCAGTGGGCGCCTCTCGACTGGAATGAGGTTGATGATGTCGATGTTACTTGACACGCACAGACCTCTGCTTGTTCATGTTAGTGAGCATCAGCGATATGTAGGAGGTGAGCAGATCGTCCATCTTGTAGCCGAGCGAGGTCTCGCAGAGCAGCTTGGAGCCGCGGACGAGGTTGCCGATCGTCATGTGAAAGTACGTGTTGCCTGACGACCAGTTAGATATCCGGGTGAACGGGTGGGTCACCAGGATATCCTGTGAACAACGAAAGTTAAAAAAAATCCTTTTAACATTATACAAAACATTTGTGTTCAGATTTTCGTTATTCAACTACTTGTCCTGCCCCTTGATTGTGTAACAAAAATCTATCACGATCGCTTTCGATTTTGACGGTCAAAGTGCATCCATCGCTATTTTTAATCAGTCAGTTGACACAGAGTCTTGTATTGACGCCGCAATAATTGGCAAATTCAAAGCGATCGGGATAGATTTTTTTTGACAATAGGGGGGCTGCATTACCTAAGTTTGTCGCCCGCCACAATAACAATGTTAACAGCATTGTTGTGTTCTAACAAGAGGTAAGATAGCCGATTCCTCAGTTGTTGAGGAGTTTAGGTAAAGATCGCTTCCACCTTCCACAATCAGGTGAGATAAAGGCCAAGAGCTTTTCTGCCGTATGTAAAAAACAAGGAAAAAAGGTAAGTTGCAAATACAAACCCTACAAGGATGCTAATTTAAATTGTAAGTAATGTACATTGGCTTACTCGTGACGGGAGATGACAAGTCACAGTACCCAACCCAGTAATTTCTCTGCCCGTCTTACTCTTCAAATCGGAACACACACAGCAATGCAAGCTGCTGGCAGGTGAAATAGGTAGATATAAGGCAGTGGTTCCCAACCTTTTAATGTCCAGGGACCAATTACATTACTCTGTCATTCATGAGCCGGAACCAATATGTACAAAAGTAGAAACTACGTGTATTAAATAATGTTATTTTTGATTTTGATTTGATGTACAAAAACCTCAATCAGTTTTAAAGTATATTATTATAAATAACTTAATAGTGTCATGACATTCATCTTTTACACAAGTTTGTAGGACTAATTATTATTGCTCGAAGCAACCAGCAAATAATAATATGCTCTCAGTCGATTCGAACCTACCTAGTTCTAATTCGACCAAAAACCACTGCTCCGAGAAGTGAGTTTGCATCCGTGGACTCTTTAGTCGCATAAAACCATACACCTATGTAAAACACCAACTCTTGGTTTTGTGGTTTTTTGCGGCCAAGTTGAAATAATTCCGTCAAATACCAACTAATACATACAATTCTACAAACGCAAAACACCACCTTATAAAGTTAGGCGTTTCGCGTAAAGGTAGTGTTTCACGAGTATTGACCGCCTCCGAGTGGCTGAGCACCAGGTGTTGATACAGTTAACAATGTTAATAACATTGTGTAACGACTAACGCTGGATAAATAAGTGTGTGGTCCAAAAAACAAATGAACACCGAAAAAACAAATTAAGATCCAAAAAACAAATGAACATTGAAAAAACCAATGAACACCGAAATAACAAGTGAAGGTTCAAAAAACAAAGGAACATCTGAAAAACATATGAAAATGGGGAAAAAAATAAACATCGAAATAACAAGTGACGGTCCAAAAAATATAATGAACAACACGGAAAAACAAGTGAACATCGAAGGATAAAGTGAAGATCCAAAAATGCGTCGAAAGGCGTTTTGCTTAAATTCGATGTGGTGTTATGCGTAGTTGGTATTTTGCATATGTGGTTTTTCCGAGTTTGGCGTTTTGCGTAAAGTTGGTATTTCACGTAAATGGTTTTTTGCGTTTAATCGCCGCAGACCACTGGTTGGGAACAACTGATATAGAGTACACGCGCAGACGACTAGTACCACAAAGTGTGTATTTACTTTTTGCTGGTACTGAGTACCTACTCGATACTCGATATTGATCTTTGAATACACAACGTAAACTAAGAGGTAATTTACGGCAATAATGACATGGAACGAAATTAATGATCTGTTTTTTAATTGCCAATATTAAATCTAATTGTCTTCATTCTGATCTAGTGGATGGTTACGAAGTCATTAGCTTCATTGTTGACGCAAATCATTGCAATGACAATTCCACTAATTTAGTAGAGATTAAAAAAAAAATCAGCTCAACTATCGTTAGTTGTGTTACATTCAATTCCTATTAATAGCACTATTACTGTCAATAACAGTTTATTAAGACCAATGGATATAGCTAAAATCCTCTTGAGAAGGTAATACGTCATATTAATATTAGTAAAAAACGAACACAATGCAATGAAATATCCTAATTCGTTTGATTAAAAACAACACTAAATTAAATTAAGTAAATATTTATTTAATGGTTGTTTTGCAACGTAATACAATACACCTACGTCGTCATATACGACATTAATTCTTAATTTTTTACATAAAACATAAGCACACAGTTGTAAACCTGCGATATGTATAAAGCGGATATCCGACAAAAAGTTTCCGACACAGACCCCCTATACAAGATGTCTTTTGATAATCGTTATCGCAATCGCTAAATTGACAATGTATGAGATTTGACAATTGCGCTAGAAAGCTAAGCGAGAGCTTATGTCAAATCCCATACATTTTCTTTCTAGCGATTGCTATAGCGATTATCGAAATGCGTCTTGTCTAAGGTCTCTGGTCGGCGTATCAGCAGCATAGTGTGCATTGCGCTTAATGACCACGAAATGAAGACTCTGTACCAGGTTCTCCTGCTTGGGTACCTCCGTCTTACCTATTTCTGCCGCAAAGCTGCAGTGCTTGCATTGCTGTGTTCCGGTTTGAAGGGTAAGATATGGCAGTGAAATTACTGGGTACCGTGACTTTACACCTTATGTCACAAGTTACCAACCTACACTGTGGTTCTTGTGGGAGTTGCAATAAAGAAACTAAATATTTACATTTCATTTCAAAAACCAACTTAGATTTACCTTGGTCTGCGGGTGTATCAAGCTGACGCCGTGCTTGTTGATGGCGATGAGCAACAGCTCGGGATAGTTGGGCTCGGTGGTCTGCTTGACCTCGAAGAAGGCGGAGCCGAAGGTGGGCCACCGGTAGATGACCTTGAGGAACGTGACCTTGGCGTCCTCGGGCGTCATGCCCGCGTCCTGGTTGTACGACGCCACCACCGCGCGCTTCCAGTCCGCCGAGCTCTGCAGCTTGATCAGGTCCGCTGGCACCAATTCGCGCAGCATTTGTCTGGAACGAATAGGTACGCATTTTATCTATTTCTGCCGCAAAGCAGCAGTGCTTGCATTGCTGTGTTCCGGTTCGAAGGGTAACATATGACAGTGAAATTCCTGGGTACCGTGACTTTACACCTGATGTCACAAGTTGGCAACGTACACTGTGGTTCTTGTGGGGTTGTAGATTTGCTGCGAATCTCACAAGAGCTACATGTATTATTGGTGAATGTTACCACTTACCATCAGGTGAGCAGTACCTATGCTTGTTTGCCAAATGTGTTGCATAAAAAATACAGTTCAATGACGTAAATAAGCTCTCGCTTGGAGGTGGAATTAACTGAGGCTCGGTGTATTGTGAAAAAAGAGTTTATCACTCTTATCTTATACTTAAAACCTGTATTTTTAACACGTAATACCAAATAAAAATCTCGCTTTTCGACCTAACGATAATTGAAACACTGAATCGTCATCACAACGAATTTTCTTACAATGTTTCCGCGTTACTTAGACGCCAAAATTTGAGAAAAATTGGGTGATTTCTAGGTCTGACTTTTATAAATGAAACCTTAATTTAAAAATCAGTGGTGAGTATTGAAAGATTATCTACAATTTCCCAGTGACCATTAAATGAGCATTCGTTATAAAGTGACACATCACAGAGGTGTTGAAGACAAATAATGAAACGTTAACGGGAAATTTCCATCTATAACAAATTTGGTACTTATAAAAGATTTATTACAACTGGAGGTCTATATCAATAAGTGCAGAACTTCATAGCCATAAAACAGAGTTTGATTCCTTATGCAATGTCATTGAAAAACTACAATTCTGACTGAGTAAATCGTATTCAATGTGCTTACTCAATTCGTAGATCACGATCAAACGTTTAAGTACGATAGAAATTCGCCTTGCAATATACACGTGGTCCTATCGTTACTTTACGTTTATCACACTTACAATTCCACTTAAACATTAAATCAAGGCTCCTGACATTGGCGAATTCATCGACGCAAAAATTATATTATAAATACATTAAGATAGTGGAGATTGAATCAACGATAATGTTTTCCTAGCACTGAAACGTTTAAGTAAATTGGGAAAATAGCAATTTGTATTATCAAATTAACATTTAAGGAAGTGGTTTTAATCCTTTAATTGAAAATTCTATATTTATCTCGTAAACATGAATAGATTATATCTGTATTGGTATTAACAACGAAAATAATAAATATAAATTTCAAAATTCTTACCATGGCTACTTTTTATAATACATACTTTTTGAACTTTCTAGAGAACTAATTTGGCTAGCATGCAGACTACCCGCCACAAACAGTAATTGTAGGTATGTTTTACACATGTACATATTGTGTTTCGTATTAGATTCGCAAATCTATAACTCCTACACTTGAGAGAACAAAAAACCTTTACGTTGCCAACTTGTGATTATTTTAAATCAATTTGTATTTCCATTTTCCTATATCTTAGTTTCTCGACAAACATAAGGAGCAACAAAGAAAATGGTAGGTATATTTTAAAGGCTGAGTAGGATATATATAAAGTTCCCTTTGCGTGTCGAGAATGCGAATTAATAGAACCACAGATTTCGTAGAAGGACGGAACTTCCCAGTATTTTTAGTGGATATGACGCGATTAGTGAGGTGAGAATACCACATAATCGCAGATGGGATCCACTCATACTACGGTAAATATATAAAAAATGTTACTTTTTTAAATTAAACGATTTTAATCAAAAAAACGACAATGACCTACATAACTGTATCGTCATCAGAACTTAAGGTGTATTGTCTTGAGGTTGTTCAAATTTCAGATCAATCGGTGAGCAGGAAGGGGATAACATTTTAATTAAGTACTAAACTTTCTTCCAAGAGGGCAAGCTAAAAAAACCGTTTAAATAAGGTGTATACTCACGGTATGGCCTGAAGCTCCTGCTTGTTGTCGCCGAAGCGCGCGCGGTAGGCGAGCGCGGCGAGGCGCGCGGCCTCCTCGCGCCCGCAGCGGTGGTACCCGCGCAGCAGCTTGGGCAGCTCCTGGTGGAAGTGGAAGATCACGTCCGCCTCGCGGTCCTTGCCCGGCACCGTGTTCGTCCACAGCTTCTTCATGAAGAACACCTGGATAAGGCAACCATGGTAAATGATTAGGCTTATTGCTAATTGGGTAAAAAAAAATCTCAAATATACCTGACTGCTTAAATAATAAATTTGATAAAGTTTGGAACGCATTGTAGCATGACATGACATTGATGTTAGGTGCACATTAATAAGATCCTGTCGTTTAGGACACTACCAGTCTTGGAAATTACTTTAAATACATACATACCACTCATGCCAGAAGAGATCAGGCTTTCCACTTGCTTCGATCTAAACATACTTCTCTTTCTCAACTTCCATTAATGCTCATAGACAATCATCGGTTAAAAGTAGTCTTCGACCTGACCTTATTCTAGAAGACATCCGGTTTTGATTCGGATGAATTCTAAAGCGTTCCTTACCAACTTGTCCATTTGAATTCACCCTAAAAATTTATTTTATCAGAGGTCTTTTGTGATGTTTGTCACCTTTCTTCCTCTTTTTTTTACCTGACATTTATCCCTCATACGACTATTTTATTTTTATCCCACAATCACTCCAGCCATTCCTATTAAAGCTCTCATTTCCACAACTTTAATTCTACTTTCGTCCACAACCAATATTAAAAAAGAAAACTTCAAAAACCACTACAAAGTTATACATATAAAAAGGCATTCAGTATTTACCTGATAAGTGAACTGTGGAGTGATTCCATCCCTAGTTGGCCGTGCCTTCTTAATCCAGTCAGTCAGGTGTCTAACAAAATCGAAGAAGAAGTCTCCTTCAGGCACGGAAATTACCTTATCAGCTATCTTAACAAATAAACTAAAGCCTTCATTAGATCTCAGATTCAGTCTCTGCGCTATATTTTGACAGAAGTCTTTGGCTCTCGTCGACGAATCCACTTCAAACGCTTCGTCAGTATCATCGGGAAAGTAAACTTTGTGGAATATCTGTGTTGTTTTGTGTTGGATCGCTTCTACCTCCACTTGATGTGGCGGGTATTTTCTTTGGCCATTTCTCAAAGTCTTTTGAAGCCTTTGAAGAGAATCTTGAGCAATTGGGTATCGTCGCGTCCTAAGAAACAGTGTCAGTTCTCGTAGTAATCCTTGGCTACAAGCAAACAACCCCGTAGCAAGCCACATGAGCTCCCAACCTCTTTCTTCAGACATTCTATTCCTATTATCTGTGAGCTGTTTCATAGTTTGACAATAAATTTCATCACGCAATATTTCATGCTTCAATGGACCGTCGAAAATATGATCAGTGTACTCATTTCCAATGCGTGGTCGTTTAGATGGGAGGTCACCCATGTACTTCAATATCGCTGTGAATGCAAAACATGCTTCTTCCGCTAACTCTTCCTTCGCTTGTAATTTCTTTAATAACGGTAATTTGATCGGTTCCCGAGAATGTCTCCATAATTCATCAGCACCTCCTCGTTTAGCCGTAGATAGAGTCAGAGTTTTAGATACAGTGCGTTTTGGTGGTAGTCTAAAATGATCCATTGCATACTCTATCAAAGTATGTGGTTTGTCTCTTGTTTCTGTACCGTTAAATGTATTTGTCGGTATTCGACGACCGTGCTGTGCACCTTCTTGACAAAACAGTGATAGAATATCTGGAGGCGGCTTCGTCAAAGCAGGCAGAACGTAAACAGTTTCTGCGGGAAAATCACCTCTTTCCATCGACCTTTCACATCGGCCTATACACCATCCGTTATTCAATACGGATTCGCCAGTACTGTCCTCTTCTAAAGTAATCAGATCTCCTTTTTGGAAAGTCAAAAAACTGGAACCTTCTCCAGGTGCTTTGTAATCTTGAAGAGCAATTACAAATTTTGATCGTTTCTTTAACCCTTCTAAAAAGTAAACTACAAGGTCCCTTATATCTTCTGCGTTGGGACTTTGGAATGTAAACTCTTCACCGCGAACTGTAGACAAGCTAAACGTTTGTGTGAATACTTTATTTGTTTTTTGACTTGATACAGTAGTTATTTCTGGAAACGAAAGCTCTAATAACACTTGTTCTTGATCGTCTACAACGTATACACCAGTCCAATTGACTGCTATAATGACATCATTTTTCGGTAAATTGGGACCAGAATTTCGATATGCTTCATAAAATCTAGAAAACAATAGCGGCCATTTAAATTTAGCATAACTAACAACATCCTCTTTGACTTTATACGCAGCCACTTTCTCTTTTACATAATAACTTTTTTTATACGCTTGCACAACAAGAGCTCCCCATCTATCAACAGCTTTTTCTACACCCGTCAAACAATAATCTGGAATATAATTTGGTAACAGTGTGTAAAGTCTTTCTGTATTCATATCTTGTCCATACTCAATATAGTATTGTTGGGCTGCAATCATGGCTAAATCTTCTTCTTTATCGCATCTATACTCGCCAAATTTCACTCCTCTTACTACTTGTTGATAAATTAAATTTGTAGCCACTTGATCTTCTGTGGGATCATGCCAGGGAGCAAAAATTTCCTTCCTAAAGAACAACCTCCATGGAGCATTTCTCTCTTGAGCTCCTTGTTCTTTAGCATATTGTTCACATTGTGAAATTGCATCCATGACATGATCGCCACCACTTCCTAGAGAACTAACTTTGTCAAATAAAGCAATGTATAATGAGAAACCGAATTGATCGCGTAAGCCAATTTTATCGGATAACTGATTACATAGTTCTCGGGCTGTTGTCGCTGAATCTGCCAGTAATGTCTTTGTATTGCCATCCATAAATGTTATAGGCAACATTATGGGCTTTTTAGATTTTGTAGCTTGAAGCTCTAGCCAAGATGGTGGTTGATTTCGAGTGCCGTTATTAAAAGTTCGTTTTAAACGGTCTTCACAGTATGGAGCGTAACCGGGAGGACCTTCTCTGATAAAGGCTCGTAGATAACTCACAAATTTTTCACTGGGGGCAAAACATCCTACACACAATGACAATAATATCCATCCCCTTGCATGTGACGACTTTGAAGGATTATTTGTAAGCTGTTTACATATCTGACAGTAAATTTCATCTCTTAATTCTGCACGAAGAATACCATGTCCAATAATGAAATGAAGCTTTTCTAAATTTGATGTAGGTCGAGATTCTAGCCACGATTGATAACTGTCAGCGGTATATTCTTCATCCTGAAATGTTTTGATGTTTTAAACAAATAAAAAAAGAATTAAACTTATCAAAATCTGAGTAGGTATGTGTACAGAAATGTCTACCTGTAATTTCCGTCTAACATCTTCTCCAAGTTTATTCTTCCTTTTCAGTGTTAGTGAAACTAACTTGTGTCTAATAGATCTGGGCTTTTGTTTGTTTAAATAAGCATCGGGATCTACTCCCATCATCTGTGCTTCTTGGAACTCTTTTGATCTAATGAAATTCCGACCCAAGGTGGCCGTCACTTTTGACATTACTGAGGTATTGTCTCTGTCCATGGTGTGATAGCGTGGCTCTGGTAGGTCTCCAGTGAACCGCAATATAGTAATCCATAGCGCTTGTGCGGCCTTAAAAAAAAACAAAAATGTTACAAACAAAAGAAAGTATATGTAATCAAAGTGAATTATTATCTCTTCAGAATCAGATATTGTGATAATTATTTTTGATAAGCATCTGTTTGTTATTATGATTATAATCAATTTTTAACACATAAATTAGAGTTGCTTTATAAGGTTATATTTAATACTTCTTACCAATTGATCCCCTTGAGTATGTAAAGGAAGCAACGGATGCTTCAGAGGTTTTCTAGAATATTGATGAGTGACATTCCCTTGGAAGTATGTTGCTGCGAACTTTTGGAACTTAAATTCCGAGAGGTCTTCTTCATCTTCCGACGTGGTCTGCATTGGTGTCACCATCTTTAAGAATTACAAAACCACATTAATACCATACCAGATTATCTAATCAAGTAAATATTAGGTAGATGTTTAAGGTTTTGGTGATTGATTGTAACATAAACTGACCTCTTGCTGATCAGCTCTCTGTTGCGGTAGGTCGCTGAAGATGGATGTATCTTTTGGCGCCGGTGCTTCGCTACTCGAGTCTGGTAGAAAATCGAACATAGCCTCGACGAGTTTGCTGTCATCTACTGGCTCGTCCTGCTTTCGGGCAGCTTCTTGCAATAGAGTCCTCTTCGCTTCCAACTGACGTTTTTCTTCCAAAGCCAACTCTGCTTCACGCCTTTCTAATTCGTACATGCGCTCCTGTTGAAAAAAGAGAGTAGTTTCCAAATGTTGATACCACAGCTAATTGCATTCTATTGTTCACGATACGCTTATGATACTGGCATAATTTATCACTGTATACGGACTTCTGGAAGTAATTAATTGAGCAATATAATCTTTGAGATAATAAATAATTTTTCGCTGCTGACGTTCGTTATCTACTTGCAATACTCTCACACCAACCGCGTAGCGTAGCGTTACATATTCATGAAAATTTCGAATGGCTTCATTGGTCAACGGCACAATTACTTTGCATATTAGCAATTTTTGTTTGTTACTGCACACAATATGATATGCATGCCATAAAATGTTCAACTGTCGTAACTTATTATAACATGATGCTGTCTGTCATTTGTCACGCACTTCCAAAAATAACAGAGTTTTTATTCGTTACACTGTATGCACTTCCAACTCAAACGTCGCTAGTTAGATACAGTACTGGATTACATTAAAATTTTTTTTTGCTACACTCCACTCTTACAGTCGACTCGATCAACTGGACTGCTAAAGTTAGCCAAGCATGGGCATCGTTGCATAAGATAAGTCGCGTATGCTTGATTGAGTGACAGCCAGTTAAACGTGTTACTCCGTTAGGAGATATTTATTAAAGATGTAAGTAATTACACGGGCTAATTAACTGGTTGTGACGTCGCAAATGACGATATCGGTATCGGTAGCATAACAATATACGTAATGCACACTCCAGTGATTGAAAAAGTGGGTGTTCTATCATTTTATGTACCTATTACAAAATGATATACATAGTATTGCATCCTTGTATAGTGTAGGCACGGAATTAGTTGATTGTTGAAACCAATTAATATTTGTAGTTTAATTTGTTATTCCACAATGGACGAAATTTAATTTGTTTTTCTACGTAGCTGCACAGCACGTTTTAAGAGATCGCAAAGATTTCTTTGACAACTTGATTGATTTAGGAATTATTTGGTAGAATAGAAATCTTAGTCGTATATCAAAGAAGTTAGTGGAATGGTTACAGGTGTTTTCGTATTCGCTTTATTTTCGGTCTACGTAATACGCCACTTATACCTTGGTTGCCCAATGGACAACGGCGTTCCTGCAGTTACGCATGGGCACTGCACATCCGTAACTGCAGGAATATTCGTGTATTTGGTACACCTTTTTCAAATCTTTTTGGACGCAATACCTCATCTTATTTGAAAGACAAATTTCAAACTCGATTCCACACACAGTCGCACCTTGCATTTATTAAATAATTTTCTATTAAAAATCCCCCCTTATCACATTAACTTCTTATCAATCTCATCCACTATCACAGCTTTACGGCTCTGGATTAAATTATCATATATATTTTAAGTATATGTAAAATCTTTTATTTTCTCTTTATGTGTATCGAACCGCGGGACAAGCCACCGCCTTGCCTGATAGGAAATGCCTTAAGGCATTAAGCGCTCCAATTATGCGGCTTTTAATGAAATAAATAAATTAAAATAAGTACAAAAGTATCCTTTAATTACTTACAATATACCGGGTGTAACGGAATACCGGAATAATATTTAAGGTTGTTGATTAACAAAATAAATGTTTTATGACTATTCTTTGTATTTTTATTATATGCCTACTTTCGATTTAATACGCTTAACAGTTCAGCGTATTAAATCGAAAGAGGCATATAATAAAAATACAAAGAATAGTCATGTAACGTAATACCGAAATAATATTTAAGGTTGTTGACCTTAAATATTATTTCAGTATTCCGTTACACCCGGTATAGAATTTTAAACTAAAATATTTTTAATTATAAGGGTAAATTATATACCAATGGCTTGCCTATTATTTTCTATAACTGTTTTAAGTTGCGGTTTGCTTCGTTTTATCAATAAGATCAGTTCTTAAAACATCTATTTCCTTACAGTGTCATGTTAAAATTAAATTAAACATTCAAGCCAACGTGACTGAAATTAATATAATAAACTCGTTAGTTTCATTTAAGTTACAGTTACATAAAACTTAGCACCTTTATAAAAACCGACTTCAAAAACAGTGAAAAGTTAAAAATTATGTAAGATTAGGTACAGACAACATCACGCTTCTATATTGAAGTCGGTGCCAAACGATGATCTCCTAGAAAGTCTTAGAATTTAGCACCGACTTCAATATATTATCTGTACCTATTCTTAAATTATTTTTAACTTTACAGTGTTTTTGAAGTCGGTTTTTATTTTTTGTAAAATATTTTTTATTTTTATCTTTTGAGTGACTTTAATTATCAACTCACCATCCTGACCTGACCTTGGTCCTGAATTTAATATGATTTTTCTGAAGCTCACCCAAGGTGAGCTGGTATGAAATTCCAAGGTCAAGTAAGGTCAGGTCAAGTCCAATAGTTAAGGATCCTTCCTCCATCAGCTCGGTTCATGACTACCATACACAAATACGTGAATAACTTCGGAAAAAACATGAAACACGTTCGACATTCCTATAAAATTTAAGGGTTTCCCTTGTTTTTACATAAGATCCCATCATCAGACCCTGACTTTGGTGACCTTGGGACTACCCCAGTAGTATACTTTATTGAATACAAAAAGAATTTCGGAAATCGGTCCACAATTGGCGGCGTAATCTACGCGATTATGCCGCCAATTGCAGACCGATTTCCGTGGACATACACACACAAAAAAAAAACATACTCATCGAATTGAGAACCTCCTCCTTTTTTGAAGTCGGTTAAAAATCCATAATCTCTAGCACATTTAGATCCAGAGCCATTGCAGTTTTATCCAAGATGTCCACCATTCAATATTACTCACACAAAATACGTAACTACACCTACCTGGCACAATAGGATAATCTTAACAACATTTCACAAAAAAAAAATGATATTTCTCGAGACAACACACACACGTCCGTTAATCGATTCGGGTAATTCATTATCGAAACGTATGCTAGGATTTTTCATTCTGATTTCCACTGATTATCTCTAATGATATTGGGGCGGCGTGATTGTATCGATAAAAAATTAATTAATCGAAAGATACGACTGAGTATCAAATATGAAAGCTATGCATATTTTATTCAGTGTTATAATTTGCTTCACTACTAGTACTGATGAAGCAACACTTGAATCAACTGTTAATATTGTGTTAAGTTTAAACTTATTTTCACTTTTTCCTGTATTGTTCTTGTAACATTTAACTTGAAAGTTAACTTATATTCGGCACTGATGTGTAACTATTACTTACTTTATTTTGCGTCACTTTATACTTTTGCCGGTATACTATCGCTCACTATTATGAGATGCTTATCTCCATAGTTAATATAACACACTGCAATACAGATAAGTTAGATTTCAATTTAGCTTGTACGCGCGTCAAGGTTCCTAATTTGTCATCAGAAATTCAGAATGTTAGATATTATCACAAAAATGTTTTATAAAATTCTATCATTTTGGCTATTTAACTACTTACAACATTATTTTATTTAATTAATCGAAACTATAAAATTGAATGTTCGATAAGTTAATTTGAATATTCTATTGAATTACCTTTAAACAACTTCGATATTCAGCCGATAAAAGCGGTTGGATTGCAATCTGCTGATATATCGTACAAAGATCACTATGTGATCGGTCAAAACGAACCATTCACGATGATTTATTTATTGCAGTGCCTATACGTAATCGGTCTTTGACATCAATAGATTTTAAAAATTTTAGGAAAACGTTCATCTTTGAAAAATTGGGCACCTTGACGGTTGAATTTTTAAAAATAGAATTCCTTTTGTCCTAGTTGCCCTAATTCCGCAACCGCTGCTCTTCTGTGTGTTTCAACCGCCTCCGTGGCTTAGTGGTGGAGAGGAGACCACAGTATGTTGATCGGGAGGTCCGGGCTTGGATTCCCTACGGGGGCAGAAATTTTTCTACTCGGTTTTGTTGGTGGTATGGCTTCAGAATCCACCTGGCTAGCTACCACCGCCTTACCCAGGCATTGTTGTGTTCCGACAATTGGAAGTAAGGTAGCCAGTTCCTCAGTTGTTGAGGAGTCCGGGTAAAGCTCGCTTCCACCTTCAGCCTTATCATCACTTACCATCGGGTGAGATGAAGTGAAGGCCAAGAGCTTTCGTGTCGTATGTTAAAAACCGGACAAGTGCGAGTCGGACTTGGGCACAGAGAGTTCCGTAAGAATTTATCTTTTTTTTCTAAGCATAAAGTTCCTAACTATGTCCGTATATATATTGACAGCTTTCAGATTTTTTCCTTAACATATGTTAGCTTCTTGCCTGATTTCATGTTTCAAGGTCATCGGCAAGTATTATTTAGATTTTGATTCTCTTGTGAAATCACAAATTTTTCGAAAATATGCGACTTAAACGGCCACACCTTTTGATCGCGTCGACTTACTAGTATGATGCTTCACAGCCGAAACACCATAGACCCGAGTAATTGATATACAGGGTGTAAAAAGACCGGTATCGAAGCCGAAACCCACGTATTGCTCCCATCATCACTATAGTTTTTGTCTTCTAGACCATTGTGAAACTAATAGCCGGAGAGATATTTATTGTTTTTTGTCGAGATTTTTATACAAAACTGTTCGAAATGTATTTTGATAATTTTCGTCCAAAGAAACATTCTACGAAAAAATCCGTATTTCTTAACAAAATTTATGACTGAAAAGGAATCTCTTGCGCGGGAAACTCGTCTTGCTTTACACACACTCACACTGACTCACTAACACCGACGCGATACCCGGACGCGCAAGCCATAGGCGCGGGCACGCGTTACATTGCGTAGTATTTATTGTCGTTTTTTCAAGTCTAAAAATTAATAATTTCGTTTCACATCGTCATATTGCTTTATTTAATGGTCTGAATGCGTAGACGCGGGCTTCGGTCGTTGTCTTTTTACACCCTGTATACATATTTTAGTTCAATATCTGACAGTCGGACAACGGAGCGATCCTACAACGGTTCCGTTCTTCCTTTCGCGGTACGCCAGCCTAAGGAAGCTCACCCTGTAATTCTGCTCGGCGATCTCCTTGGCGCGCGAGTTGCCCTGGTGCTGCAGCCGCTGCTCGTCCTGGCGGCGCAGGCGCAGCGCCTCGTCGTGTGCGCGCGCCTCCTGCCGCAGCCGCCGGTAGCGCCGCACCGCTATCAGCCGCCGCGCGTGGCTCTGGATCTTCACGATGGCCCACATCTTGTGCCCGTACGACCGGCGCACCAGGTAGCCGCGCGCAGCCGCCTAACGTAATCTCGATATTAGTTACTACGCTATCCAAAGGCGCGTTCGTTCCAGATAAGCACGGATTTGCAACATTTTTAGCGTCAACGCGTTAACGCCTTGTGCTGGTTTCGTGTGTTCCATTTAAACATTTTTACTACGAAATGTTAGCATCAAATACCCACGCTAATAGATGGGACCTCTGATACCAGTTTTGACAGCTTTCAAATTTGACGTTTGAACTCTTTTTTTTTCATGAATCAAAAATTATTTGAATTCTGATTTATATTAATAGAAAATTTAAGCTACTGGACTAAGTAGATGAGGTGTCAAAATTCAGCACGAATAATCAGTTCCTTCCGTTTCATTTGTAACAATTAACGCGGCTAAAAATGTCAACATTTCCTATAAGAAACGCAAAACGAGGCTAGCATGAGATGTCAGCACCGGCAAACTGGTGATGCTTATCTGGACCACAGCTCAAGTATACGAGCCGCGCTAGATGAACTGTGTATTTTAAGTGTTATTTAATTGTCTGATAAAATACAGTCCTCGTCGTAATTAATTTTTAATATGAATCAAATCGTTTAAATCTTTCAAGCTAAGAAACTTAATTGCGTTAACAGTTAGATAGTAATGAAAAATTTATATCTTTAATATTGTTACAGTGTGATCTGTTTATCAAATATTCATTGACTTTTTTCAAATTTTTTAACAAAAACTTACTTGCAATGAGACGATGTGACCACGCAAATGCCTGAATCGGTGAGCCAAAACCCTGGCTCGAATCAGAGCCTGTAGCCTCGCGTATCCCACTTTCATTTTATTGTAACGGATTCTCTGCAGCTTTCCGCGCCAGTGACGCTGGACGAGGACAGCTGCGGCCCTCATTTTTAAGAATCTCCTCCGATACACCCAACCCCTGATCGACCGCTGTAGAATTAAAATCTTTCTAGTCAGCACTCTATCTCTCTCTTGTTCTAGGAACAAATCATGGGCATCTTTGAGGAACACCTTCGTGTGTCCTAACTGATAATCTGATTTGCCCAAAACAGTTGCGCAAATTTTGGCAGTAGCAGCCATACAATCTGTTTTATGCGCAGGTGGTACACCTGATATTAAAAACCTATACCGTTCTACAAATTCCTTGAAACTGTGCCTAATTGGATACCCAGCTCTTCTAATTCGAATCGTCTCCATCATACCAGAGTACCTAAGTTGACGACAACAGAGCCCTCTATCAAACATCATTGGTTTCTTAAACTCATTCGGCTTGATGCATCTTATAAAAAATGGCTGGCAAGTGCCTAAAGTTCTCATAAGTAAGTCCAATGACTTTTTAAACTGTGTTGAGAGTGTAGGTGTTCGTTTTCTTGTTTCAGATCCCATGCTGATGTCATCTTGAAAGATGTGCTGCAAGAACTTATTAGTCGAAATGTGTATTAATTGTAATAAGTCTGCGCTGAATGTGTCTCGATTTTTCTCTAAGAATCCTCTCGTATCATAGAATACGATACCAGCGAAATGGTTTAGTCCAAAACTGGTATTAATGTCAGACTTTGGTTTGAGGTAGTTCCTATGAAGACCATGGGTTTTATGTAATTTGGCTAACATTGTTTGGTCAGTACCCTTAGGAAATTTAGACTCTTCATCGATTAACGCCATTATATTTAACTGTTTCAGTGCTATTAAATCTAGTGCATCCTGATTATCAACAAACTCGATGTGCTGCCAATTAATACCTTCATGGTTATATTCCTCCTGTTCCAACTTGAAAATATGTCTGACGAAAAATTGCTGTAAGTTTTCGTTAGCAAAATTAATGCAAAACTGTTCGAAGCTGTTGTGATCGAAGTTTTCGAAACCAAAGATATCAAGAACTCCTATTGCTGTCCGCATAGTTGATTTAGGTTTGTAGATAGCTGCATTAATTTTCTTGACTATAGTAACGAACAACCGTCCGTAAATTCCCTTGACAAAAGCATCTCGTATATCTACTGACTGATCTCTACTCAACGTTGAGACAACAGTTTCTCCGTGAGCAAACAACGTTTTTCTAGTTAAGGCGTCGATAAGGGATTGCATCGGTACTCCCAATAGATGAGCCACTCTTCTCACATTAGCCTGTTCTATGATTTCAGTTGCATCTAAATTATCAACAACAGTAGCTTCATATTTTATATTGCCACAGTGTAAGACAGCTGCTAATAATTTCAAAATTTCCCATATCTCTGTTTCAGTGAATAGGAGAACCTTCATAGCGGATCGAATATCCGCAAATTCCGCAGCATCATCTCTTCCCTCGCACGTAAAGCTTCCTCCCTAAAACAATAAACTCAAAATATTATGGTCATGTTGTTTAATTTGACTTTGCAACAAACATAAAATTTGTTAGTGTGCGATATCTGTAAAGATGTCTGAATAGGATGTTGTTACGTAGTTATTAACAGTGAAAATATCTACTTCAAATTAAAAAGGTAAAAAGATAGGAATTACTCGTAATATACCCTAAATTTAATAATCCATCGGAGTACTAATATACTAATAGAATACTTTGCCTTACCGCAGACAAATATCTGTATTCCGACGGCTCACCAAGCTCGAGTTTCTTTTTTTCTTCTTTGGATAGCCCAGCTAGCACGCAGTAGAACACGTGATAATTCCTCTCTTCTGTCCCCTGTGAGACAATACGAGATTTTTCTAATAGGTACTGCTCAATCTTAGCACCTTCGATGACGCCATTGTTATTGAAGTGGATGTCGATGTATTTGCCGAACCGAGACGAGTTGTCATTTCTCACAGTCTTAGCGTTTCCAAAGGCCTCCAAAATGGGATTTGCTTCGAGAATCTGAAATAATGAAAGGTTTGTTTTATTTTAGATCTTCAGTTATAATTTAAGTACTTACCTATACAATAAATCATTTAGTTTTTTAATTAATCGTTATCAATATTGTCACCATATCAAAGATTAGATCTGTGGAGCTATATTCATACGAATGAAATGAATATCAAAATTCTCTATTCAACAAAACGGCACTGTCTGACATCGAACATAATCATTATTTCTAATAAGTAGATCGTTATTTAGCCTTGTATGTGCACACTGCACACATCCCAAGATTTGTGCAAATACAATGAGAATAGAGAAAAAAGTTGACTGTAATATATACCTACATTATATACATTTCATGTAAATCATAGACATGATGATATACATGAAAATTTTGGGTTGAATGACATTACGTGTAAACACATTTTAATAATTAGTTTTAGATAACGCATAATTATTTATTGGTTATTATGAAACACCGTGTATATAAAAATGAAACGCTGTGTATTAGTCTCGCTAAAACTCAGAAACGGTTAGACCAATTCTTACGAAATTTTCAGGTTGAATAGATCCAGGGAAGGTTTAAACGTACAGTTGGACCCAGTAGGTGGCGCTGTAATCGGGCAGAACAACGTCTGCCGGGCTCACTAGTCTTATATAAAAATGAATCGCTGTGTGTTAGTCTCGCAAAAACTCAAAAACGGCTTGACCGATAGGAATATCCTAAAGAAAAGGTTAAAAAATAATATTTAAATAAAAATGTAATTTTGTATGGAAAATGACGTCACACTTTATCTCATCTGTCAAGGTGATACGAAGTTCGCCGGGATAGCTAGTTTATAATAAATACAATTTATCTAATCAAAGAATTACGTCAAAGAAGAATATGAATCATATGATAAATTATTTAATCACGCTACTGACTTGATTGTATATAAAGATGACCGAACACTAGACTACCTAGTACCTAGTTGGTTGTTTTGTAATGTTTGCATTTCGTGATAATAAAAAATACACAATTCCAACATTTTAAATTCTATAACGTGGTATTTATTCGATCTCTATCAATGTTACTACATTAACTTAACTCTACAATATACCTACTATATCTAATATATATATTGTGTTCTAATCATGGTATGAGATATTGCAAGTAATTTTATTTGCAATATGTGCAAAATATTATAATAAGCTAATATAATATGAACCTATATGTATATCGGTTACTAAATAATCTTAAAATGTTTAGTTTCTTGTTTTTTACTTTAATAATTTATATAAATGATGAACCCAACATTATACTTAATTAGGTAAGCATGCATAAAAGTGTTTTCATTATTTTTACATCCTAATTGATGCATGAACGAACATGGAGTGTATATCATAGGTATGGCATGTTATAGGTATGGGTCATTTTGCGAATGGGACGTTTTGCTAATGGGACTTATTGCGAATGGGACGTTTTAATAAGAGGATCATAGACGACTGAGACCTACTACGAATAGGACAATGTGCGAATGGGACTTTCTTCGAATGAGACGTTTTAAAACACTGTGTCGTTCTGCAAATGGGACGTACTGCGCGTAAACCGTTTTAACACTCGGTTTTGACAGTAACACCACTTCTCTGACTTCTTAGACCGTAGCCAAAGCATAATGAACTGCACTTGAGTGATTTTGGCAGTCCAGTATAAGGGGCCTAGATTCTATGGTCAGCTTCAACGAAAAAATAAAAAAGCCTTGAATAAAATTTCTAAAATAAGGTTAAAAAATAAGGTTATTTATTACACCTTCATTTTACTTTTTCCCTTGAAGTTCTGGTTGTTAATTTTTCTAGTAAATTTATAATTAGATCATTACCAGAATTATGGTAGGATAAGTGTGTGGTGGATTCTAGCAAACAAACATATTTTAAAGGAAATGTTTTTCTGATTACTCTTTAACTTGCAGTTGCTTCTCATCTCTATGCCTTCAGCCTCTCCGTCAGCCAGGGTAATAGTGATCTGTGTTTTTGTTCTTTATCAGGCAAAACATCCTCACTGAGACTTGGCTCATTGGGTACTGCAATACATATGCGCAATTTTTTAAAAATATTTTTTTTTATTCCACTCCTCTTAATATCGATTAAGTATACCTACTTAGTCAGCTTTTTGTAAGTGTTTATGTGTTTTGTACCTAATAAATAGTATTTATTTATTATTTATCCATACCTGTACACTTATCCATACCTGTATATTACCATTTAAGTATTTATCCATACCTGTTGTTCTATCCACGAGTGCTTCCCACTTATAGCGGCGAGGTACTGCAGGATGAGCTTGGTGGACTCGGTCTTCCCCGCGCCGGACTCGCCGCTGATGACGATGCACTGGTCCTGCGCGTACCGCCGCATGTGCGCGTACGCATTGTCGCCGATCGCGAAAATGTGCGGCGGCAGCTCCCCGATCTTCCGCTCCTTGTACAGCTTTATTTGATCCGCCGTGTAGATCGGCAGTATCTGGTAGGGATTCACCGCCACTAATATTGAACCCGTGTATGTCTGGAAAAGAATTGATAAGAATATCTGTATCAGGCGTAACGTGATTTGGATGTAGCTTATTGTAAAGAAGAACCAAAGATAAAATAAATTAATTAATCTTGGGTAGGATTCAAACTTTTCTTAGCGTAGGAAAATACGCATACGCGAGGTTATATATATCGGATTCCCCAGCGGTCACTGAAAGCAAAGTTCTGTCCAGAGACCGTGATCCGTGATGAAAGTAAAGTTCTGACTAAAACCCAACGATGCCCTAATATACACCTTGGTGCGAACACGTCCATCGCCGTTGTATCCTCTCCGTCATCGGACGAAGAGGACACGATGAGGGACGCGTCGCTTCCGTATAGGGTCGTGAGAACTTACTCACGAACACATCCACAACGGGCAGGATTCAAACCTGCATCCTCAATATTCCGTGATGACGGTATTATCATTAAGCTTAGACAAAATGGGAATTCGATGATAAGCGTTAGCTTTATTAAAAATGTTAAAGGGGTTAGTGGATTTACGCAGCGTGATATTCTTTAAACTAATGGTGGCAAAAATAGACTACTAGATAAATTATCCTCGTCCCTAATGCTAAAGAAGGTTGTGCAATTAGTCTCAAAGTATCTTCCCTCAAAGCTCCATTGAAATAGGATGTTTAAACTTAACTCATCAACACTAGGTCAGCGTGGTGGAAACGGCCGAGGTCCGCTCTTGTTGGTGGAAGCCTATGACCATCAGACCAAATTGCAATATCCAAGAACAAAAATTGTTTTTCTGTCAACTTCGTTGATTTATTAAGTATTCGGTGTCGACAGCTCAAGATTTTTATAATTGGCAGCATATCCTCGGGACAGCTTTGGTTGACCAGAATGTAGATTAATAGGACTGAAGCCAAAATATTCGCTATTTTGATGATGAATACTCACGTATATGAGATTCTCATTGTATCTAATGAGCAGGTTCCGGAGGATGCCGGCCTCGTGCAGGTCACCTAGTGAGATCATGTCCTCGACGCCATGCACGGAGGTGGCATGCATGGCTTTGATGCGGCGCTCGGGCGGCAGCCAGTGCTCCTGCAAACCAATAGACAAGTGGTAAAAAATCGCTGTGTGGTTCGGCAAATGTCAGCTCATCAATGTCAAAACATTTTCCCTATCCTTAGGGATATGGTACCTAAACCAATAGCGTCGTTTATCGCAATCGCTTGGGGTCAGGCTGATTCGCCGAAGAGTACAAATTGAATTTGACCCGAACCAACAACGCCCAGCAAACCGTACAAAGGGTAACGAATGAGCTTTAGCAAGAACAAGCTTTTTTTAGCACATCGACCCGAACAGGTCATCGCGGAGGAGACGGAAACGACCCAAATGATCCCTCTTTTAATCCACCTCCTTCGTCTTTGTCATAGTTGTCATATTTATGAGTTTCCCTTTTCCTTAATGTAACATTACATGTTTTACAATTGTAAAGTTATCCGTTATTACTTCAAATTTCTAATTAAATATCCTATTCAATTTTGAAATGTGTCGTCACAAAGCTTAGCACCCCTCCCTCTCCTTGTCACACTTCGTTGATTCCCAACCTAAGGGAATCCCAAGAAAATCGAGGGAAACCCTTAAATTTCATACGCACTCACGCTGCGTTTTATGCTTTTTGGAATTTTTTTTTTGGAAAAAAGTATTTGCATCTGGGTGTGATCATCTCGAAGATTCTTCCCCCGTTCTGAGATGATGATGGAACTTGGACTGCACTCTGGAGTTAGAGGTTAGTTTTTTACATATAATAGGCACGTATTGACCCTTAGTTCCTATTCTTTCAAGTTGCTTCGATTAATTCGCATTATTTTTATACAAAAAGTTTTCAAAAACACTAAAACGTCAAAAAAATATAAGAACATTTAATTTTTAAAACGGCGCCAAATTTTAACTAACTACATTAGTTCTTTAATTTTTTAAGACTTTCCAGTAGATCATCGCTTGGCACCGACTTCAATATAAAAGTGATGTATTCTACATTCGTACACCTATTATTTTTGACTTCTTAGTATTTCTAAAGTCGGTTTTATTATTAGTAAAATATTTTTTCATCCCCCATCTCGGAAAGAGTATTTTTGCTATTCGATATCTGACCGCCAAAGCCGTTTTTATCCGCTTGACGTTAAAGTAAATTTGAATTTAGAAGATCGCGTGCACTAGGTATGTGATTTCAAAACATCATTAAACCTTTTTTACTTCCATCTGCATGGTGCCGAATTTATCATACAACCTTTTTTAAATTTGTTAAAAACTCAGACTCTGAACCTCCTTGGTGTACTTTTGTTGTTAATTTTGTTTTGACGTCGTATAAATAAATAAGAAACTTGAAAACAAGTAAAAAAATGAAAATGAGTGATTCCAGCGACGAAGAAGTTTATTTTAATGTTGTAGTAAATATGTTCCTTAACTGAAATAATAGTATCTTGTGATTTTTAATGTTTTATTTTGCATTTAGTCATTTCCTCGCTGAGGGGGGATGAAAAGTTACGTGTTGCACTCGAGTGCAAAGATTTTTCACCTTGTGCTCTTTTGATTCCTTCGCTTGCTCGGTCATCAAAGTTGAGCACGCGGTTAAAAAGCAACTTTGCACTCATGTATGACAAATAACTATTAACTACTGTTTTATTATTAACTAGCTGTGCCCGCGAACTATGTTTCACCTTAAAAGTTCAAAGAAAAAACTGTAAATCTACTTTTCCGCGGGAATTACTTACTTCTCCGGAATAATAATCTATCAGCCAGTTGCACCACCACTTTTTACGATTTCATTAAAAGTAAAAATTTAATTCATAAAAATGGGTCGTTTCAATATAGAGTAATAAAACTAAAATTGAAACTAAAAGTGAGACATTATGTGCAATTCCTACGTACTTTTTACGAAATCGTAAAACGTAAAACTTGGTGCAACCGGCCATATGTTAATCCCTGTCGCAATCTGTCTACCTACAAAATTTCATTCAAATCCATTTACTTAGTACTTTTTGCGTGGAAGAATAACAGACATCCATACTCACAAATTTCGCGTTTATAATATAAACTAGTAAGGATCTACAGTTGCACAATTTTACATACATTGACCTTTTACACATTAAAATGGAGGGGGATCACGCATAAATTGTCAATTATTAAAAAAAACTAACGGCAAACCCACACTGGGCAATTGCAGCGCGAGATAGTCTAAGTCCCCCTAGTTGGAGCAAGCTGTGCCCACCCCACCAGTGGGCATTTTGTCTAATGAAGATGATTGTACATATACCTGGCCATCGTCGTCTCGCACCAGGATGCGGCGCCCCTCGGCCGCCAGCACCCGCGCGCCGATCGCCACATCGAACTCGCGACCAGACACCGGCTCGATCCATATGTAATCGCCCTGGAAATAGTTACAGCATCTATTAATTTCTTTAACAAGTAGAGCATCTTATCGTATCGTATATGGTCTATAACAGATCAAGCTATTTCGGATTAAGAAACATGTCTTAATTTCCACTAGTCTGTGAAACTGTTCTTTCTTATTTATTAGGTAAGTTTATCTTTTGTTCGGTTGATGTTTTATTTTATTCGACAAAGGTTCTTTCCAGGTGAAAATAAAAATCACTGTGAAGCGAGAAATTTTGAAAGGTGCATTAAAATATACCAGGATAGCAGAAGTTAAAAGAAGGTTGCTCCATGGGGGGGGGGGGGATGGTGTGGCTGACCCCAGCTGGGCCACAACAAAAACTGTGAAAAATAGATTGTTTGAGTATGCTGCTATAATGTGTAGGGTTTGTCAGAGTTTGTCGGCAAGTTTCAGAGTTTGTCGTTTGCGCGTTTCAGAGATATGTGTGGCCCAGCTGGGGTAACGTTATACCCCAGCCACACAGATCTCGAAAACGAAAAACATAGCGAAAATATGTTTGCTGATATAGATAGGTGGCAGTTTGTCGAAAATTGTCGGACAAGTTTCAGTGCTCATTGTGCTTGCGTTTAAGGAACGGAACGACACAGTGATAATCTGTTTACTGATATAGATAGGCGGAAGTTTGTCGAAGTTGGTCGGACAAGTTTCAGAGTTTGTCGATCTACCGTTTCAGAGCTCACCTGCAGCAAAGTTGCAGCAACTGTGCCAGCTTGATATCCAAAACAAAGCGACGCAGCGATAATCTGTTTCCTCGAATAGTAAAGCAGTGTTTGTCGGAGTTTGTAGGCTAATTTCAGGGTTTGTCGCTTGCGCGTTTCAGATATATATGTGCCACACGGATCTCGAAAACGAAAAGACTTAGCGAAAATCTGTTTACTGATATGGAAAGGTGGTAGTTTGTCGATACTTCATTCAAAAATTCTGAGTTTGTCGACGCCTCGAGAATAAATCGCCCCGAAAATAATAAAAAACATATCAAACAGTGGCTTAGCAAAAAATAGTAGATTTTACAACAAGTGCACAAAACAAACCATTCCTAGCCGAGACTTTTAGTAATGTCGAGGATAAAATGGTTTTGTGGACGAGTTATAAACTCTGCTTTTCACTTCGATTGCGAGGAAATAAAACAGTAGTATAATATAACATTTCTTTATGTCTTAAAAAACACATAAGGCAAATAAATTAAAGTAAATATAATAAAATAACAAATTCTATCTATGAACTTCTTATTGTGTATTTGCGGTATGGCTCATTTTCTTTGCCTTAATATAGATACATTTATGTATGAGTAGATACGTTAATGCACTTGTGCACAAAATTAGATTTTGTGCAGCCTATATCCTGCATAAATAAGCACTTTCAGAGCATGAGAAGTGAAAAGTAATATATTGATGTTTTTTAAGTATTATTTTTAAAATTTTTGATCTGTATCTTTAAAACTGAGACGTTGAGATAGATTCTAGTGTGTTTTATTAAAGTTCATGTTATTATCTACAAATTGCCCAAAAACTATGGGTCTACCTCTTTTTGTCGTTATGATATTCATCGTCAAAGTAGACTGAATTATAAATGAAAATGACTAAATTAATGCAATTTTTTGTATCCTTTCTATCCATAGATAAACACTTGGTCGAACAATAACAGGTAAAAGTCCACGTTTTAAATTTGTAAATAAAAAATTTCAAACAGCACGTTTTTAAATAAAATACAATTTTTTATTGCTAAGTTTCTGTTTGATATTGTTATTTTTTAGCTAGTTAGATGTTCTAGCTTTTAAATAAGACCACTTTGAAGAAGATACACCGTTTGTTTAAAGAGAAAATATCGCACAATCGTTTGATCAATTGTAATAAAGCACATCTACACTATCTTCACTATTATAAGAAAGAGGAAAGATTTATTGTATGTATGTAACGAATAAACTCAAAAACTACTGGACTGATTACAAAAATTCTTTCACCATTAGAATGCTACATTATCTCTGATTAACATGGGCTACAATAGTACATTGCTACCCTAGGGGTGAAAGTAACTTATTTAGTCCCGAGACGGTGTTTGGCGCCCGAGCGTAGCGAGGGCACCAATAGTTCGAGGGACTAAATAAGTCTTTAACCCGAGGTAAACACTGTGCTTTTCATTACGAATACGAGGAAAGTAAAAACAAAACAATGAATTAGCTAAAGAATAAACGTGTAAATTTTATTTTACATAAATCAACAACTTCTGCTTTAGCTCGCTTTTTTTTATTAAATCAGGCGTTAACTCCATACCTGAATCAGATCACAGATCAACTCATTGTGTTAATTAATAACACAATGTTATACACATATAATTAACAGTTAATACAAATCTCTGCTATACGAAAGTATTAACAAATCTCTACAAATGGAAAAAACAAATGAAGATCGCCTTGCCTTTCGCACTTTTCCCGCTTATCTTGTTTTTTTTTCTGTGGCTGGCCACCTATTCAGCCATTATTTTTCATTTTCATAATTTAAAAAAATAGTGAAATTTGTTCCCAAATCTATGTTATTTTAAGGAAATAAGTAGTTGAAAATAAGTTATAATAAAGTCATTTAAAAAATATATTCTGTAAATACTTAACATTGTCATTTTAATTTTACACCGCGCTGTAATTGAGTGGCTGTATAGAAAGTCGGAACATGGTTCAATAAAAATGTGATAAAAGAACTATTTTCTTTTTTAAAATTTGACAGCAGCTGTCAGTTGAAAGTGATTCTCCCTAGGGCTGAAAAGTATTACTTTCAGCCCGCTCCTCAGGCAACTCCAGACCTGCTTTCAGAGTATGAGTAATGAAAAATTATTTTTCCTACGGGAAAATATAAAATTCCCACGGGAAAACAAAAACAACGCGGGTGAAGCTAGTTAAACCTAGGTAAAGTAAAGCTAGTTGTATATACAAAGATATACCTAATCAAAAGAAAGCTATGATCGATGAAGAGCATTTTAAAAAGGGGGTTAACCATTGATTCTTACCCATTAATTTCACTGCCTTTCTTATCTTTCAAACCGGAACATAATAATGGAAGTAAGTAGGTACTGCGACGCAGTCTCCCTGTGAATCCTACGCTTTTAAATCAGGTCAAGTAATACCTGAATAAATTTAATCAAAATGAACCCACTCTGCATTTTGTCATCTCATCACTCAATGCATAAAGTAGAATCAATTTAAGCACTATTGGGTGGACATAGCAGAACGATACGCTTTTGTTTTAAAAAGTGACGAAATTAAACATCCGCACCCGAACATGAGCGAGTCCATCCTCGTTAAACAGAATTTAGCAGCAAAAGAATATGAGCAAAAATACTTCGTGACAACAATATCTTCACATTTTCTGATCGAGACGGTGGACTGATATAAGCAAAGACTTGAATTAAGATTAAAACTCCGTCTCAAACATCCTTGTTTTAAACAATGTAAATATAAATTAATATGTAAGACGTGTAATCCTTGTGTTTAACTAACGGAACCGATCAGTAAAGAGACAATTGTCAGAATTTAATAGAAAGTGGTCGTTCTTGTTTGTACGAGTAAAATTAATATTGGGCTACGTTGAACTGGTGTCACTCGCTGCAAACTGTAATACCACTTCCATAAGGGTGAAATTGGAATGAATCGATATACAGGCCAAGAGTATACTAATAGCGGATGTTGAATTTTAAACCTTCCACTCGTAATTACGACTGGATGGTATGCTCTATGAATGATATTGTTCTGATTGGTGGTGGAGATGTTCTAATTGGTGGTTACCACAGGGAAGATTTGTACCGGGAACGCCGTTAACGGGCGACATTTTTTATTTTATTTTTTCGAAAAAATATAGAACGGTTTTCCTGATTGACATTTGATGCTTGAGAAAAGAGATACTTAGAAATAGTCTTGAGCGTAGCGAAAATCCTGTCTATAGAAATTGTAAGAAGTGCACAATATTTTTTTTCAAAATTTAAGGCTAGTCGGAGTCTCACCAATCGACGGTGACAATTTGGCGCCCCAATTCTTGTCTCTGGTGAAAGTTAAACTCGTCTGTTATCTCAGTTGTATAACTTGAATATCCTCGTTAATGTCGTAATGCAAAGACACTAGTAGTGTCTGTCTGCTATTGATATTTAATACAATATATAAATAATTCTATGCATAAGAAAGTTATAATAAGTGCTTATCAGTTTGATTATATTTTCCGCGACGTATAACACCTTGTAACGATTGGTGCAACTACAAAAGAAAGTTTGTAATAAAAGATACGTTCTGGCGATCTTTAGGATTTTTACAGATTAAGTACATGAAATAAAATTAAATGTAACTGTTTATTTTTTTTGAAAAATTATATAATGGGAAACACTGGTAACCATAGCCCCACACTAAGCTAGCTTGTGTTGTGTGAACTAGGCTCTTGATTGTTCTTTTAAATAGTGTTGATAGTAAATATACATACATGAAGAATGTTTCGTCCGTGCGCCGATGGACTTACGGCCGCTTTAATTTTTCTGAAGTATGCGACAGGTCGACATGACGATCGAGGCGTGAGATTGAGAGTAGATCGGAGACACCCCGCACTCATCAGAAGGCTCAATGGAGAGGGCTATGCTCGGGGTTTCTCTACGCGAACGCATCAGAAATGAAGAGATCCGTAGAAGAACTAGAGTCGCTGACATAGCCCAAAAAATTGCAAACCTTAAGTGGCAGTGGGCAGGACACATAGCTCGCAAGACTGACGGCCGTTGGGGCGGAAAGGTCCTTGAGTGGCGGCCACGTACTGGGAGACGCAGCGTTGGTAGGCCCCCCACAAGGTGGACCGACGATCTGGTGAAGGTCGCGGGAAGCCGCTGGATGCGGGAGGCGCAGGACGGATCGGTTTGGAGATGTCTATGTCCAGTAGTGGGTGTCTCTTGGCTGAAATGATGATGATAATGTTGATGATGACCCCGCACATCCCCACAGCACTCGTGCCATCTTAGTATGAGTGTTGCACAAGTCAGCATAGATCGTATATATCAATTTCGATATCGCTCACGTAGTTGCTTAAAGTTTTGTATTCAACATCTAAAGTGGATTACCATGTAGACCTGTCGCTAACCTATAAATCTCTATCTGTGGATTTGGTTACTGATAGCATGCAAACTTGCCACACCTTGTTGGAGTGTGTATTTAACGGTTGAAACCTATTTAGAGTCAAGATGAAGTCTATGACTAATAGAAGAATATTTTTGTGTTGTCTTGTCGGATTGATGTCTGTCGAATGTAATTCTATGAGAAATGTTTTAATTAATAAATACTTATATTATATTTTACGTGAACTCGTTTTTCTCCTACAAAGGTTATGGGCAATTTATGAAGATGTGTCTGCAGTAAAATTTTTGTAAGTATAAAATAAATATTATCTAAAAATATGATGTCAAGCAATATACAAATATTTCCGCAACTACGAGCAGATAATTTTATTACTTGGAAATATAGAGTAAAGGCTTTACTAGAAGAGAAACAATTACTAGAAATTTTAGATAAAAATGAAATTAACATAAAAAAGGACCTAACGTTAAAAGCACAAGATGCCAAGGCAAAATCTATAATAATTCAATGTATTTCTGACAAGCATATAAATATAATACAGGATGCGCCAACTTCTAAGATAATGATAGAAAAATTAGAAAATGTTTTTCAGCGGAAAAGTATAGTCAGCAAGTTAACGATAAAAAAGAAGTTATTAATATTAAAATTAAACAGTACAGACAAATTAGAGGATCACTTTCAAAAATTCGATCAAATAGTTTCCGAATTAGAATTTATAGACAAGAAATTAGATGACAGTGATAAAATATGCCATTTACTTTTGACATTGAATGAAAATTATGACAATGTAGTTACTGCAATTGAAACAATGAATTCTGATATGACAATTGAATTTATTAAAAGTAGATTGTTAGATGAAGAAATGAAAATAAAGGATAAAAATAATACTACTATATTTAAAGCTTCTACGAGTCAAAGTTATGATCAATCAAATTACAGAAGGCCATACAATAATTATAGAGGCAGAAATAATAGAAGTAGAAGAGGGTATAGTAATAATAGAAGATCTAATAATTATATAGATAAAGAAAAAACATCTTTTATTGCAATGACAGCAAACTCAGTTAATAATAAGTCAATAAGCGATGACTATTTTATAATAGATTCTGGTGCAACCATGCATATGGTCAAACCCGAGCTTGAAAAATTTATGACAAACATTACAATTTTGAGTCAACCAATTATGATAAATATTGCTAATGGTGAAAAATTACATGCATACAAAAAAGGAACAATTATTGGAAATTCCAAAGGAAAAACAATAGACTTTGAAGTCATTATAGTGGAGAACTTACGTCATAATTTACTATCAGTTGATATGATTACTAAAAAGGGATATATAATAATATTTAAAGAACAACATGTAGTAATTAAAGGAAGAAATTTTTATATTACTGGCGAAAAGAAAAGAAATTTACATATTATACAATTTAATTTAATGAATAACAATGATAATGCCATGACTGCTAATGAGAATTCAAATGATTTATGGCATAGACGTCTTGGACACTTAAATAAAATAGGCCTAAAAATATTGAAATTACCTTATTCTAATAGCAAATGCGAAAGTTGTATTCAAGGTAAGGCAACTAGAAGAACTTTTATTTATGTGAAAAGACAAAGTAAACAAATAGGTGAATTAATACACTCTGATCTGTGTGGACCTATTACACCAACTGGTATAAATGGAGAAGTGTATTTTCAAGTTTTGATTGACGACTACTCTCATTACACTGTAGTAAGATTTTTGAAAAATAAAAATGAAGCTGAAAGCAATATTAAAAATTTTATTAAACATATAAAAACACAATTTGGATTAAAAACTAAGAATATAAGAGTAGACAATGGCGGTGAATTTACATCGAAACAATTCAAAAGTTTTTGCGAAAGTAAAGGTATTAATTTGCAATATACAACTCCCTATACACCGCAACAGAACGGTACATCCGAGAGGATGAACCGAACATTATTGGAAAGATCAAGAATAAAATTATCAGAATCAAATCTTCCAAAAGAATTGTGGGTTGAGGCAGTTCAATGTTCAGCTTATGAACTTAATAGATGTGCAACTAAAGTACTATATGGCAAAACACCTTCTATGATTTGGCACGGAAATAACAATATTAATAAGCTAAGAGTCTTTGGTTCGAAGGCTTGGTGTGTGTCAATCCCAAAGCCAAATAAGTTGGATCCAAGAGCAAAACCATTTATAATGGTAGGATATTGTGGCTCAGGATACAAACTATGGGATTCACTTAATAATAGGATTGTAGTATCCACTGATGTTACTTTTGACGAAAATAATTTTAAATATATAAATGTAAATATTAATGATAATGAAGATAATAAATACATACTTGATAATAATGAAATAAATATTGAAGATATTGAACCTGGCACTTCGGATAGTGAGATAACTACTAGGTCAGGACGAGCAGTTAAAACACCTACACATTTAAATGACTTTGAAGTATATACTGCTTACTGTTTATTAACTGCAGATAGTAATGAAAATCCGAAAACATTTAAAGAAGCAATTAAAAGTAATGAATGGAAAGTTGCGATAGATAAAGAAATTAAAAGTTTAGAAAAATTAGAGACATGGAAAGAAGCAGATTTACCAGAAGGAAAGAAAGCGATAGAAACAAGATGGATTTTTACAACTAAAGAAAACGGTTTGAAGAAAGCACGTTTAGTGGCTAGAGGTTTCCAGGTACAGGAGGAGACATATTTTAAAAATAATTACTCACCTGTAGCAAGGTTAGCAACAATTAGAATGTTTTTTACTATAGCTGTACAAAAAGAGTATAAAATACATCAGTTAGATATACCGACAGCATTTTTGAATGGAATATTAGAAAGTGAAGTGTATATAAAGAAACCTGAAGGAGTAGCACTAGAAAAAAATAAAGTATTAAGATTAAAGAGAAGTCTTTATGGTTTAAAAGAAAGTCCAAAATGTTGGAACGAAAGATTTAATGAATATCTACTAAAAATTGGTTTGATTAGATCTGATTATGATTATTGTCTTTATAATGGAGAAGATATACACCTAGTTGTTTTTGTTGATGATATTTTACTTATGTGAAGAAAAGAAAATGTGAATAATGTAAAAAAGCTACTATATGATGAATTTAAAGCAAAGGATTTAGGTTTAATTAAAAAGTTTTTAGGAATGGATATTACTTATAATGTAAATAATATAGAAATTAAACAGACTTGTCAAATAGACAAAATATTAAGTAAATTTAAGATGAATGAGTGCAATGGAGCCAAAACACCAATGGAGAAAGGATTACAAATTGAGGCTAGTGATGAAATTGTAAATGCTCCTTACCGAGAATTAATCGGCAGCTTAATGTACATAGCAACTGTTTCAAGGCCAGATATAAGCTTTTCTGTGTCATATTTGTCACAATTTTTAGAAAAACCAAATGAACAATGTTGGCAACATGCAAAAAGAGTACTACGATATTTAAAAGAGACGAAAGATATTGGTTTATGTTACAAAAAAGATGATATGGAAGTAAGTAATAGTTTGGAAGTTTATTCAGACGCAGATTGGGCAGGAGATAAGACCGATCGGAAAAGCGTAAGTGGTTGTGTAGTTTTGTATAATAAGAATATAATTGCTTGGTATTCTCGAAAGCAAAATTGCGTAGCACTTTCTACCGCAGAAGCGGAGTACATTGCCGCAGCTATGGCAGCAAGTGAAGCGATTAATCTTAAAGGAATAGCTTTTGATTTTGGAATAAATGTAATACCTAAATTATTAATTGATAATAGGGGTGCAATTTGCATTTCTAAAAGCAATGAAAATAGTCGTAGAACTAAACATATAGACATTAGATACCATTATATAAAAGAATTAATTAAAAATAAAGAAATTTGTGTAGAATATGTTAGTGGAAATGAGAATTTAGCAGATATTTTTACAAAACCTCTATGTGTTGAGAAATTTATTAATTTTAGAAATAACATGATTTGATTTTATAAATAATTTTGTTTGAAGGGCATAATGAATTTGAGTTTAACAATTTGTATCTACGATGTAAGGAGGAGTGTTGTAGGTAGGTAAATATTTTTTTTGTGAAGCGATTTCTAATGTAACAACAAAACTAATGTTAGACAATTATTATTTCTTTACATTATAAATCGAGGAGGAGTGTTGGAGTGTGTATTTAACGGTTGAAACCTATTTAGAGTCAAGATGAAGTCTATGACTAATAGAAGAATATTTTTGTGTTGTCTTGTCGGATTGATGTCTGTCGAATGTAATTCTATGAGAAATGTTTTAATTAATAAATACTTATATTATATTTTACGTGAACTCGTTTTTCTCCTACACACCTGAGGCAAGTTTGAATCAAACTTTCTAGTTTCCTATCAACAAGCTTGCATGGTGTTTGTTTTAAGCTTGCATGATGTTTGTTTTTTCAATAACGCAATGTACATACAATATTGCCCCAACAAACTAGTCGCTTTTTAAAGTTTGTTGGGGCAATATTGTATGTATATTGCAATATTGTATAGGTACTGCCGCAAAAAAAAACAAAAATCATGCAAGTTTGACAATGGGAAACTAGAAAGTTTGATTCAAACTTGCCAGACTTGCCATTACTATCTGGGTAGCGATAGGTACGAGTATGGGGCAACTATACAAAATATGATAAAATTCTATCACCAGTAAACAAATCTACAGAGATAGGATATTAACCGGGCGTTACAATACATATTGTGTAAATGAGCTGACTAAAGGATTTTATCGACTTATTCGTCAACGGCGAGTGGAAAAGTCGCGACTGCGCTCGAGTTGGCACCTTCCGGTTGTACTTCTTTTTAACCGACTTCAAAAAAGGAGGAGGTTCTCAATTCGATGCGTATGTTTTTTTTGTGTGTATGCTACGCGATTACGCCGCCAGTTGTTGACCGATTTTCAAAATTCTTTTTGTGTTCGATAGAGTATACTCCAGGGGTGGTCCCATGGTCACCAAAGTCAGGATCTGATGATGGGATCCCATGAAAATCGAGGAAAACCCTTAAATTTTAAGGTGTTTCCAACGTGTTTTGTGTGTATGTTACACGATTACGCCGCAAGTTGTGGACCGATTTTCAAAATTCTTTTTGTATTCGATAGAATATACTCCTAGGATGGTCCCAAGGTCACCAAAGTCAGGATCTGATGATGGGATCCCATGAAAGCGAGGGAAACCTTACTTTACAAATTAGGGTTTCTTTCACTAAAAAGATTTCATTCACTAAAAAATAAAAAAATAAAAAATATTTTACAAATAATTAAAACCGACTTCAAAAACACTGAAAAGTTAAACATAATATAAGAATAGGTACAGACAACATCACACTTCTATATTGAAGTCGGTGACAAATTTTAAGACTTACTAGGAGATCACCGTTTGGCACCGACTTCAATATAGAAGTGTGATATTGTTTGTACCTATTCTTATAATATTTTTAACTTTCAGTGTTTTTAAGTCGGTTTTTATTTTTTGTAAAATATTTTTTTGTCGTTAACTCGCGTGCACATATAAAAAACAGTCTTACTTATGTATAACTACTTGAATTCTTTTTCCTAGTTGTCATTATCTAAATGGGACCACCCTTGGAGTATCTTCTATCGAATACATAAAGAATTTTGAAAATCTGTCCACAATTGGCAGCATAGTCACGTAACATACAAACAAATAAACATACGCATCGAATTGAGAACCTCCTCCTTTTTTAAAGTCGGTTAAAAAAGGTGAATACTCGCCTGTTGACGAACAAGTCATTTTATCGTAGTTACACCTGCCCCGGAGCATGACCACCAAAACACGCTATAGCAAAGCGGTTTATCGCGGTAAACTGTCAAAATACGATAAAAACGTATTGTATTTTGACAGCTCTCTCTCTCGATCGCTCTCATATTATTATTATGTTTTAGTGGTCAGGCAACGGGGGCTGCGTAAAGAGACAGAAAACTCGTTATAAACCCCATATATATACTAACCCGTCCAACCAGCATTGTGCAGTAGGATAATTCCTCCTTGATTGACTCATGCCCAATAGTGGGACGTGTATAGGTTAAAGTGAGTAAAGAATTTTGCTATAAGTGTCTAATTTACACACTTTCCGACTTGTTATAAAATCCGCACTGGGACAGCGTGGTTGACTAAGGCCTAAAGTTTAGCCTACCCTAAGTTAGGGTGTGTAGGCCCTAAACGCCCTAACTTAGGGTAGGCTCGAGCCCCTCGGTGGGGACATGTATATGAACTGTTATATGACCATGTTTTTAGACAAATGCAACCTTTTCAGATCAACGAAACAGGTTCGAGTTCAATTTTTAACTACGTTTCCTTTTTCCGTTTCCTATTGTCAACTGACAATACACAACGTGTTCATGAAATTGCCCAAAACCTGAAAATAATTTGTTCACAATCAAGAGAATCGATTTCACGAACAAAAAAGAAGGTCAGATCTTATTCAAAATGGTTTTTCAACCACACCGCTTTTCAAAACTTAATATCTCTTTATCACTTATCGGCGACGCGCAGGCGGCGCGGCAACATCGTAGGCAGTCGCAGGCGCACGACCAGTGTTTAAGATTTGCAAGATACTTATGCATCAAAACAAGGAAAGTAAATAATCCGCGCAAATTTAGTTAAAAAAATAAGTTGGGGTGCCTGGCTATTTTATTAATACGTATATATGAAATCGCCGTGATCAAAACAATCTAAAATTATTTATTGTTGTAATATATTATGCATGTACTATGGAGATGCTGAAATAAATTAATATACTTACACGTAGTCCGCTTTGAGATGATCTTAAGCTCATTGTATGCAAATAAAGTATGGAATCATACAGCCTATTGTGTGCTTTCTAAAATTAAGTTGTGGTGAAGTTACTTAAGAACTGGACGATCTTAATTTGTACTTAATGTGAAAAGCAAGTCAAGAAGCATAGCGAGGAATTTAATTCATTTGTTATGTTATTAACTTATTATGATAGCTTTCAGTCACTTTGACACAAGCTTGTGAGCTTGTGCTATATCCATAGATAATTAAGTCAATTCCTTTTTTTATTTATTTCGTCATAGGCATAACCGCCGTAAAATTAGTTTTAAGAGAACTTGGAATAAAAATTATAAAAAATACGCGTCCCATATTTTTATATCTCATTTTAAAATAAAATTTACAGCAATGATTATGAAATTCTTGTCCAATTAAAACTCAAACTCAAAAATATTTATTGAATATGGTACAGACCGACACATATTGTCGTCAAACAACACAAATACACCACCACAATTAAGGCGTATGCAAATACAAATAAAATTAAAAAGTTGACTCTACACCTGTTCGGAAATTGAAAGAGTCTTCTCGAGAAGAACAAACAAGAAACTCGGAATATTTTGTCCTTCTTTAAAATTGCCGAAATTACAATAACAGTATTTCACAAACATGATTTTGATTTTACAAAAATTCTATAGATAAACAACCGGTGAACCGAAACTGAACAATTGTTTTGGACCATTCAGAATCTTTTATTAGCTCTAAGTTCAGAGTCCCACATTATGGTTTCACCGTACATTTAAAAATCAATGTATGATATCTTTTGTCTGTATTTTATAAAAGGCTTTGTTGAGTGAGTGACTAAAGTATCAACGTAGAGTCTAAACTATACTAAAACTAGAATTAAATTTAATTTAGATTAAACTTTAGTCCATGGGTATAGCTAGTACTATATGAGGATATAATTAGACCTCTGTTTCAGAATACATCAAGCTGAATAGTAATTAATAAATGCTGCGGAAGGTGTTGTTGATATTTTCTAACATTGGCCACTTAGAAGTTTTCGAATAGATATGTCAATGATAGGTATGCATTGCTGTCTGATTTTTATATGACTGTCAAATCTGATCTCGAACATCAAACGCAACAAACTCAACATCTTACAGATTAAGGTAATTAAATGAACACGTACCTCAAAATACAAAGCACATTCCATTTTGCGCGAATGAACAATGCCAGCAACATATTGCCATTGCCAGCTCAATTGTAAGCTGTTTAACGATACATACCTATTCGGTCGTAAATAAAATCGATTCGAGATATAGTTATCACGGATTGACCGTGTTCTCGTGTGAGGCCGTCTGACATACTGGCGCTGTTGGATGATTAATACACTTTTATCACTGTTAAATAACTCTATCCATAACCATAACATCGAACGATGTGATTTTTATTTCTCTGAGTATTAATTTTCTCAACGAGTACAGTCATTGCGTGGTAAAATTCTAGCATAGGTACATACAGCAGATCCACGCTTTGCCGTAACATTCTATACTTACTGTGCCTGTCATTATGGACGTTGCGTACGCTGTTTAATCTTGAGAGTAAAAAGAGAGTAAATAGTGAAATTCACCGGGATCCCTCAATTACAGAGAAGGCCCCATAAACGCACAAGATAAGACAAAAGAAAAACAATTATTTTTACATTATTGAAGAAAGATAGTCAGTCATATAATGATGACGGCTTTGGCTAGCGAGATCCCCGGATATGAATCCTATAGAGCATGTTCGGGACTTGGTAAAGAGAAGCGTTAAATTATACAGTCAGTTAGAGTCTGGAACTCTATGTTTGATGGAACCAGGTGAAACTCAGAAAGAACAGGATAAGCTCAAAGTTTTATTCCATTCAAAAATTCTATCCAATCTTGAATGCCCATGAAACGTATCTTAACCACTTGGTGTGTTTGCACTGTTGAGAGTGATGTAATACATCTCTTAACAGTGCAAACACACCGAGCGAGCACTGTGAGCCCGAGCATTATCCTGCATCAGAATAAAGCCGTCATCATATAATCTATCTACATAAACATTTATTTGTAACATTATGTCATCAGAAGTAAATTAAATGTATCAGAAAATTAAATTAAATTAAAAATTAAATTTAATTAAAAATTAAATTAAATGACTCTATTAGAAATAAACACACCCATTTAAATTAAAGAATATCTACATAAATAAAACAAAGTTCTGTCTGGGTCAGACCATTTGTCATTTGTAGCATTCTCTCCTATTTCACCTCCTACACAGTGTGCAGTTTATGAGTCCTTGTGCGCGTGCGCACTCTCGCTCTCGTTTTGGTGGTGGACGTAACATAACTTTGCGGTCACATAGCTTATCGTGGTCCAGCCACCGCCGTATTTAAATATTTCCGCAATATGTTTATTTAGTTTTAAACGTCAATTATGATTATCAATTTATTATATTATTAGTTTTACTTTACGCAGCTTCGCCTGTGTTGTTTTTGTTTTTCCGTGGGAAAAATAATTTTTCATTACTCATACTCTGAAAGTAGGTCTAAAGTTGCCTGAGGAGCGGGTTGAAAGTAATACTTTTCAGCCCTAGGGAGAATTACTTTCAACTGACAGTTGCTGTCAAATTTTAAAAAAGAAACTAGTTCTTTTGTCACATTTTTATTGAACCATATTCCGACTTTCTATACAGCCACTCAATTACAGCGCGGTGTAAAATTGAAATAACATAATGTTAAGTATTTAAAGAGTATATTTTTTAAATCACTTTATTATAATTTATTTTCAACTATTTCTTTAAAATAACATAGATTTGGGCAAAATATTTACCATTTTTAAATTATGAAAATGAAAAATAATGGCTGAATAGCTGGCCGGCCACAGAAAAAAAAAACAAAATGAGCGGGAAAGCGGCAATGCGATCTTCATTTGCTTTTTCCATTTGTAGAGTTTTGTTAATACTTCTTTAGAGCAGAGATTTGTATTAACTGTTAATTATATTTGTATAACATTGTGTTTATAATAATTAACACAATGAGTTCATCTGATTAAGGTATGGAGTTAACGCCTGATTTTATAAGAAAAAGCGGGCTAAAGTAGAAGTTGTTGATTTATGTAAAATAAAATTTACACGTTTTTTCTCTAGTTATATATTTTTTTTATTTTTACTTGTATTCGTAATGAAAAGCACAGTGTTTACCTCGGGTTAAAGACTTATTTAGTCCCTCGAACTATTGGTGCCCTCGCTATGCTCGGGCGCCAAACACCGTCTCGGGACTAAATAAGTTACTTTTACCCCTGGGGTAACAATGTACTATTTCATCCCCCCATCTCGGAAAGAGTATTTTTGCTATTCGATAGCTGACCGCCAAAGCCGTTTTTATCCGCTTGAGGTTAAAGTAAATTTGAATTAAGAACATCGCGTGTAACTAGGTATGTGATTTCAAAACATCATTAAACCTATTTACTTCCATCTCCATGGTGCCGAATTTAACATACAACTTTATTTTAAATTTGTTAAAAACTCAGACTCTGAACCTCCTTGGTGTACTTACTTTTGTTTTTGATTTGCTTTGCGCGCGCCATTTTGTTTTGAGGTCGTATTATTATTATTATGAAACTTGAAAATAAGTAAAAAAAAACTTATTATTTGTTATACATAATATAAATATTTTTCTGTAATACTTACCTATCATAATGTTGTAGTAAATATGTACCTAAACTAAACTGAAATAAAAGTATCTTGTGATTGTAAATGTTTTATTTTGCATTTAGTCATTTCCTCATTGAGAGGGGATGAAAAGTTACGTGTTGCACTCGAGTGCAAAGATTTTTCATCTTGTGCTCTTGATTGCCTCGCTAACGCTCAGGATTCTAAATTTTAGAATCCTTCGCTTGCTCGGTCATCAAAGTTGAGCACGCGGTTAAAAAGCAACTTTGCACTCATGTATAACAAATAACTATTGTAGCCTATATTAATCAGGAGGGATAATGTAGCATTCTAATGGTGAAAGAATATTTGAAATCGGTCCAGTAGTTTTTTAGTTTATTCGTTACACACATACATACAAATCTTTCCTCTATAAAATAATAGATGTATTAGCTCTGACAGGCATTTCTATATACATACTCGAACAGTTATTTTTAGTCACAATCCAAATTTTGTGTGCTTGTTCAAACAAGCATACTGAACAACTTTTACTTTGGGACCAATCTTGAAATCGCAAAAAATAGCTGTTCAATACATCTAGGTTCAGTGGATGTTGAAACAGCTGTTTTTTTCGCAATTTTAAGTGTATTCCTATACTAAAAGTTGTTCAGTATGCTTGTATAAACAAGAACACAAAATTTTGCTCGCTACTTAATACTACTACAAAACTTCCTTGTATTGTTTAATTTTTTTAACTTTTACTTTTACTTTTACTTTACTTTTGAAATCGCGATAAAAAACTGCTATTCAATACATCTAGGTTCGGTGGATGTTGAAACAGCTGTTTTTTCGTGATTTTAAGTGTATTCCTATACTAAAAGTTGTTCAGTATGCTTGTATAAACAAGAACACAAAATTTTGCTCGCTACTTAATACTACTACAAAACTTCCTTGTATTGTTTAATTTTTTTAACTTTAACTTTTACTTTTACTTTACTTTTGAAATCGCGATAAAAAACTGCTATTCAATACATCTAGGTTCGGTGGATGTTGAAACAGCTGTTTTTTCGTGATTTCAAGGGTGTTCCTATACTAAAAATTGTTAAGTCTGCTTGTATATTTTGTATTTACAAAAACTCAAAATTTTACTCGCCACTAAAAATTTTCTTTGTTTAGTTTAATTTTTTTAACTGTCACTTTAACTTTGGGACCAATGTTGAATTCGCGAAAAAAAATAGCTGTTCAATCTAGGTTCAGTGAATGTTGAAACAGCTATCGCTTTTCGCGATTTCAAGGTTGTTCCCATAGTAAAAGTAGTTCATTTTGGTTTTATAAACGAGAACACAATATTTTACTCGGCACCAAAAATTTTCCTTGTATTGTCTTTTTTGCTTTTACTTTGGGACTAATCTTGAAATCGCAAAATAAAATTAGGTGTTCAATACATACATCTAAGTTCAGAGGATGTTGAAACAGCTGTTTTTTTCGCGATTTCAAGGATGTTCCCATACTAAAAGTTTTTCAGTCTGCTTGTATAAACAAGAACCCAAAATTTTACTCGCCACTAAAAAATTTCCTTGTATTGTTTTTTTTTTAACTTTTACTAATCTTGAAATCGCGAAAGAAAATTAGCTGTTCAATACATCTAGGTTCAGTGGACGGTGAAACAGACGACTTTTTTCGGGATTTTAAGGTTGTTCCCATAGTAAAAGTTGTTCAGTTTGCTTGTAAGTATAAACAGGAACACAAAATTTTACTCGCCATAAAAAAATCCTTGTTTATAGTTTTATGAAATCTAAATCATTTAAGTGGGAAAATTATTACTCTGTGTAGTGTCGGCAATTTAAAAAGGGAACAATAAATTACACTTTCAGAGATTTTTGCTTGTTCTTCTTGAGAAGGCTTTCCTACATTCCGAACAGATAGTAGAGTAAATTCTTTGCTGAATAATGATTTTTCAATTTTGAATTGTTGTGTATTATTAAGTAATAAGCAATGGGGTCAGCAATTATATAAAATTATAATTATGTACAAGTATTCCACTTACGTAAATTTTTTATAAAATAATTTTCTATTGTGTTTTTTATAAATAAGGATAAATGAAAATGTAGACACCTCTACATAAAGTAGAATAAGATATATTTGTTTTAAATGTATTGAAAAAGTGTTTATGAAAATACATACAATTATATTTACATCAATGCTCATTTACCGCATTTGTGGAAAGGCAAAACTTCAAGTTCTCCTTCATACACTCCATAAGTTATTTCTAGTGCGAGTCTAGTGGATTCAAGAGTATCATATAAATTGTAATATTATTTACTAATTATGTGGTGATATTGTGGACTTCTTCGATTTTTGAGCAGTTGGCTTAAAAATCGGCTGCGGGATACGGGGCCGCGCGCCGCGCGTGCGCAAGGTGAACAACCTCTGGCGCTCGTGCTGACGGAATGTTGCCAAACGCAATGATCGGAACATTCGGAACCCGCTGAGAAACGCACTGCGGCCGGGACTACCGCCTCTTAAGGCACAAAAATCACTACAGAAAAAACCGGTTCTCTACATTAATATTGAATAAAAAAATCTTTAAAAAAGATATGTTTTTATTCAACGCGCATTCTTTAGAGGATGGTCTTCTTAATGTTATGATAAATTAATTAAAACTTGGTTAAAATGTGACCCAAACGTGCCTCGATTTTAAAACTTTAAACCTAATCGCGTCGTAAATATTAGGTTAAATCATATACTTTCGATTTCAATAAATAAAGTGAACAATATTCTAGCGGATGGTCTTTTTTGATTTTTCTTATTCGCCTTTATTAATTGAAATAATTCATCTTATGCGTAAAATACGCTGGGCGGTATTAGGATTATGTTGTTGTATTTCTACTTCTTTACTACTGAAAAACTTTCACCTTAATCTCACCTCGTGTTAGGCGACGATAAAGCTAAAGATGGGTGCGAATTTCATCTCTGTATGAAAATCTCATTCGTTATCTGGTAAGATAGGCCCTTAGGTTCGATTTTAAAAACCAAAGTGTATAAATTATTTTAACAACAAAGTTAACTAAATGTATTGAACTGGTAAAGTGACTACAATAAAGTTTACTGAATGTCTTGGTAACTGGTAAAGTATCTATAAACCACGATTTTAAAAAAAAGATTATTACAACAAATTGTAATGTAAAATTACCAAGATACCTATACTATAATAAGGCTAGATAAGGTTGCTCATAACAGTTGCATAAAGTGGTAGAAATAGCATATGCGTGCTTTACAAAAATGCAGCGTTACATAGTAGGTAGTTGTCATGGAATTGGAATGAATATTTCATTGTACAACTTCCTTGCTTTTAAAATTGAAAATACTAATAGTCTATTTAAACGAATGGTCTGTTGTTAAACTATAAATATGAAATACCTTTCACGTTGTTATATTACTAATTATCATAAAATGTTTTTAGAATAACATTTCAATACAAAGTATCAAAGTCATATGCATACGCCATATTTACGTACATACGACAGTGCATTTAACAAAACCTTGAACTCGTTACTGCGGTTAAATTAACATAGGATTTGTAGCGACGGCTGAGTCACGTTTAGTAGGTACACAGTCAACGATAAGCGACATTTCTCTTGTACATATGAAGTACCTAACGCAATAGATTTCTTTAAAATTTCCAATACTTTTTTATTTTATTTTATTTAAATAAAAAAAAGAGTCCTACTTTCAGATCATAACTAACGAGATAAATTATTTATTACCGTGCTTACTGTGTAGGCTTAGAGCATTCAGACAAATGATCTAAGTGTGTAGGTTACTTGTGCCGAAGAAACAAATAGATGCCAACATCGCCAACAACTGGATTAAGAATGAATTAAAAACAAAATAGGTCTTATTCTAATATCTATCTTCTTCTAATATATAAAATTCTCGTGTCACAGTGTTTGTTACCGAAGTCCTCCGAAACGGCTCGACCGATCTTTATGAATTTTTTTGTGTATATTCAGTAGGTCTGCAAATAGGTCGTAAACTATTTTACATTATGGGGAAACGTAAGTTCGCCGTTATTATGGCGAAACGTAGTTCTCCGGCACAGGTAGTAACTTGATAAAAAGCTCATTTAGAGCCGCCAACATTTTTTACTTGCGTCTCTTATAGGGCATGTAATAATATCGGATGATTTTCGATTCCGGAACTGAGTTACGATACTACTGGTTCGATTCCGGAATTCCGGAACCGGTTCCGGAATTAGAAAAAGGTATAGGAAATAAAAAAAAACAATAAATAGACATTAAATTGTTTTGTTAAATCAAATCTTTATTATAAAAACTAAATAAATCGATTATTAAATAACTATCTAATAAAATTATGATGAATATAAGATTCAACAACTCACAATGAACAAAATCATCAAGTTCTCCTCTTCTGAAATCATGAAAATAGGTTTAAAGAACAAAACTTAAACTTAAATTAAAAAACTTTAAACTTACGCTGTCGTATTTTTTGGAAATTGAGATCTTTAAATCAACTTATACTAAAAATAAATATAAAGTAAATAAGACAAGAATCACTTTTTCAAAAAAGATCGCTCTTCTTGATAATGTGTTCTCAAGAGTATCAGAGCATCTAACATTTTGTCTGAGAGCGAGCTTCGTAAGCGGTTACAAAAGTACCCGGCACACGAAAATACTCTTTCGCTCTCAACACTTGTGGGAAGAACACCTAAAATATAATTGTATGCCTATGTCAAATAAATACCACGTTCTCCACCATTATCGTACATGGCTTTCTCAACTTTTACGAATCCAGCAAGATCAAAATCTCGTTTTTCATTCGTGCGAGGTTCTTTACATTTACTGAGTTCCTTATCCACATTTTGCAAGAGAGTACAAATATGCAAATTTTATTATTGTGGTAACTTATCTTACAAATCACATATGAAGATCGGATATGAGTATCGGATTGCGATATTTACTTCATATCCGGAATTGTAATATTGTAAAAAATCATCCGAAATTCCGGAGTTACGAAATCTCGGAATTCCGGGATCCATGCCCTAGTCTTTTAGCTGAGAGGAAGGGCGCAAGAAAATTGGCTTTATCAGAAATATCGACATTTACAATGTGATTACCATACAATGACAATTGACACATTAGAATAGACAACAAATTGGAAAAATGTTTTATAATAGTTTTCATGAAAATTTTAAATAAATAAAGGCCTTATTCCCCACCAACCCGCACTGGCCCTGGGCTGGACTAATGTGTTAGAGACTACCCAAATCCCTGTTTTAGCAATAATTTTACATAAGCGATAGGAAAAACTATTCTTTAATCGTTTCAGGACTGATTCGTCTTACGATAGATTCGCTTTACGGCAAATGCACATTAAGCTCTATAAATATACGAACTCTTAACAAAATAAACAAAACAATTCAACTTGTAGGAAACATATAAGCAGTGCTGGATTTACACATTTGCCGCCCCAAAGCTATAAAATTTTTGTCGCCCCTACTTACCTCATAATAACTTTAATCCCCTTTTTTATTTTTTTTTTGCCGCCCCCCTAATTTTGCCGCCCTAAGCTTCAGCTTTTTAAGCTTCTATGGTAAATCCGGCACTGCATATAGGGGAGAGTTGGTTATATCGTACTGCCATTTTAATCGTACCACTTCTAAATTTCTCACTTAATGGATAATTTTTTCTACACTGGTAACGCCAAATCGTGGCCCTGCGCAATCCCCCGCCACCCGCCATTTGCAATTGATGTGAGTTGACAACTGTGCGCGTGAGTGAAAAAAACATTTTTTTGTGGAAGTTAATGCAAATATGGTCCTAAATTCGTAAGGATATGACTCGTAAACAAGGTAAGCTATAGAAACACCGTTTCCTTTATTCTATTACAATTTTATACTAGATTATTGGTGGTTTTTGTTGCGTGTCTAAGTTTTGAGGTTAGGCCGGACTGTTGCTTTTTTTTTAAAATGGCCTAGTTCACTAAATCGTACCACTCGCAGTTGGGTAAGTTGTACTGGTACGATTAAGCCGACTAGTCTAAAAGTACCTATATTTTACATACTGTATTTATATTGTTATAGATGACGGACCGTAAAGCTGAAATTAAATATTATAATTGGAATAAGGAGGACCTAGAAAGAGCTATTGTGGCTTACGAAAACAAGAATTAAATAAGATTGCTGTTGATAGAAAAATCCAAAAAGGGAGTTGGCTGAGTACATTCTTCATCTCGAAACACATGTTTGGTCTAACAATAAGCGATATTCGACGTCTCGCATTTTTTTCTCATTATTATTATAGTAATGTTGATTGATCTCAATACTACAGTACAATCATGTTATTCTTATAAAAAAGTTTATAGATGTGTTTATAACATTGTTCCTTCATCACCTAAGAGTTAAAAATAATGTTCCTATTACCTAAGTGGTATTAATTATGTTTCTTTATTACCTAAGAGTTAGAAATAAATAATTTGGTTGAAAATTTTACTATCTTTAATTCAGTGGTACGACTTAAACACCTATGGTACGATTTAAAAACTTGGTGGTACGATTAAAACGACTAGTCGGCTAAATCGTACCGATGGCAGTCCTTTATAAAAAAGCATTTTTAACGATGTTAGAGTAAACGCATGGAACTGATTTCTCTGTCTTAGCAAGGCAAAATATGAAACTTTATTTTGCATATCCATTAATTATTGTAAGTCTGTTCATAGTCGAAATATTTAAGTTAAAGTAAAAAGTGGTACGATATAACCGACTCTCCAGAACGATATTACGAAACACGAAAAAAGGGAATTAGGAATAAAGTTGAGCTGTCAACTCAGTTGATTAAACAAGTAAAACTACAACACAAGTTGATTAAACTACTCGTTTGTTCACTTGACAATAATACATACTTTAGACTTTAGCTTCTAGTTTCATCTTTAAGTGCACTGTTTTTTTCAGCAAAAAATAAAATACACAGTGAAACTATAAATAAAAATAAGTGATTAAGGTTAAAAATGAATTTCTCTTTAAAGTTATCAATAAAAATTAATACAGGAAATTGTACCAGGGCAGCAGAAATTGGTACCAGATTGCTAGTTTGCGAAATCAAACTTGACCACTGCAAATAAGATCCACTACAAAGGCACAAACAAAAATTGGCATAAAATGTAGTGCTAGAAGAAATTGATGGAGGTTGTTATAAAAAAATTGATATCGACTTAATAGTAGACTTTAAATAATTTTAAATGGAGATAAGTTTGTAGTATTTGATGGTATAAATAGCTGTACATCCCATTGATCTTCCCTATGCGAGTAGCACTGCGTAGAGACCATTAAATTTATCACATCGTGAAATATCTACCGTTAAGCGAATATGTCATAAATCTGTGCTAAAGCGAGCAAAGCAAAACTACATAAATTGTTCTTGTTTTGTTTCAGATTCTCAAATTATAAATTGGAAGGTGCATTTAAACTCACCACAGTACCACTATACCAAATAAAAAATATTTCAAAGATACCAATGAATATAACTATAGTAGTATCAGACAAGTGTGAAGCAACTAAAATGCAATAGGTACTAAATGTTTACTCGATCCCAACAAAGTACACATATAACAATGATACATCATTTGAAATATGATCATTGCGATTCACCAACGTGAAATATATTTCTTTTGTTTTTATGTGTATTTAAATGAATCTAATGGCCAATTCTAACTAACCTTGTCTTAACTAAGACAATCCTAAGAAGAATGCTGTCACCTCTTGTCTTTAATGAAAAGAGTATGACAGCATGCCACTTAAGATCGTCCTAAGCTAAGACAAGGTTAGTTCAATTGGCCATTAGAACAGTAAATAATTTATAGTATAGCCTTTTATTTTTTTCGGGGGGAAATGCGTAACCGCACCGTACCCGCCGTTGGCTAGACGGCGAGCGTGTGTGGGGCTCTCTCGGCAGAGTGCCAAGCCTACCCACTAAAACCCCCCGGTGTTCTTCCTGCCCTTATGGGCGCGCTAGGTAAGGTCCACACTGCGACTCCACTACCCACGCAATTTATACTATAGCCTACGGAACAATGATAAATTCCTAGAGAGATACAAATCTCCAAAGAGAGATTATTAAACCCTTACAGCCTTATTAATAAAAATCGCCTATTCCCTCCTTAATCCGAACGTACTCTCGGAGTAGTTACTACCAGTTTAAGCTAGGAGTAGCTTTGTGTTTATAACATTATTAATAAACACGGAGTAAGCTTAGAATAACAAAGCCTTCCTTACTCTCGGATTAACGCATATGTTATGGCAACCCTTGCAATTTAAAAGTAAAAAGAATGAGTCGGTGAACGATTAAAGTATCGTGTGACAGACAGAAATACATGGGATGACAGTTTTTTCTGTTTTTTTTTCACCTTTTTCAGTTTGAGATTGTCTTTCAAGGTTATTTTGTGGTTATTTTGTTCGCGATTTGTGATCGCAATATTGCAAAAACATGACAAAACTTCTTATTACTGGAGCGCTATTTTCAATTTCTTCGATTTCGTCGATCAACATCAAATCATCTAAATAATAGTCACTTTCCATTTTAATACAATACAAAATTAACCACACCAACAATAAACACAAATTCGCTCAATTCGACTGTGAAAAATAAAACGGTCGCCATCTAATGACAAGATACGTGTCAAAGTTGACAAATTATATAGATTTACGCAAAGACAACGCTACTCCAACCTTAATCTGTCGCTAAACTAGGTAGCTAGCAGGTATAACATTTACTCCGTGAGTAGAGTTGGATTAGCTTACTCCTACCCTACTCCGTGTTAATATAAAAAATGTTTACTACTGACTTAATACTCGGAGTAAAGTTACTCCTGCCTTAGTCTACGTTTATTAATAAGACGGCTAAAGTATTATTATCTGCCGACGATACACTGACATACATCCGGTCATCAACATCACCGGGTTAAACGTTTGTTATGACGTTCCAGTACGGCCGATAAGTGAAGGAAGATCCGCGGTCTCTGAACAGGTTCCACCGGATTGCTCGCAGGTGAACAAGTTTCCTGACAAGGATAAAGTGCATCCGATTCCAAAGTGCGCGCTCAATAATCTAGAGATTTAGTCATTTCATCAATATCCGCGTGTCAAGAACCAATTTTGCGTCCAATAAAATTTAAACTATTTAGAAAGAGTTTCACTGCATTATTCGATAACAGAATTGATTGAAGATTGTACATTTGAAGAAAAATGGTATTTGTATATGACGTCTTTCACCAGAACGGGGCAAAGCCAAGCCAAGTTTATAACAATCCTAGGTGAGCGAACGCATTATAATTTCACCTAAAAAGCGCCCACTGTTGGATAGACCTCCCCAAGGATTTTTAAACTGGTGAGTTGGATCGATCCTGCGTTTTTCGCATCCAGTGGCTTGCTGCCACCTTCACCAGATCGTCAGTCCCCTTGTAAGGGGCCTAGCAAAACGTTACGTTTCCCATTGCGCCACCGCCCGAGCAATTTTCACATAAACTGCTATTTCACCATTTTTTGGGATACCTACGTCGGTAAATTTATTCTCCTATGGATTCTGATTACCAAGAAACCCCGAGCACAGCACTCTCATTTACCCTATGAATAATATATCTTTTTTTTAAAATTAGCGATGTGTTTGGTGGATGATTCCGTTTCTATATCTACAGCTGCATTGTATACATTCTCATGATTTATTTTTATTTTTTATAAGCAATTTGTTTGAACTTTCCATGCCGTGTCATTTGACTGACGTATGAATCAAGCACCTGCAATTTGATCAGTAATTGTAATCACGAGAATCTTCCTCAACAACAGCCGCATGACTTCACAAGATTCCTCACAATATAATCTTCGATCGAAGCTTTGACTTTATTAAGCCATTAGTGAGTATTAAAAGACTGTCTTCGTGATTTTTTTATACGTAATGATTTCAATTCCAAGATAAGAGGTACCTCTAAGATGACAAGGCGTAAGTTCCATTACCTTTATATTAATTGGTTGGTACCAGCCAATGACTCCTTATCGATAGATCCCAGGTTTGTTACCATATTCGGTCAAAGGATTACTAAGATTTTTTCTGATTAGGAAATGATCAGAAACAAAAAGAAATCAGGAATTCGTGTCCGATTAGTCAATGGTAAAAGGCTGACCCATGATGGGACTAATACTCTTCTGCCTAAAATTTTGAGAAGAACGGACATTATGATATTTATTATTTACTTTAAAGCTAAACGTTAAACCACAGTTCGCGCAGTAAAAAAGAAATACTTCGAATTTTCGTCATTTCCTTTTTATCCGGCGGAGACTCGGATTTCAATTAACTCCTGAATAAAAGTGAGGGCGAGAATAAGAGAGAGAGCCAACTCAAAAATAAACAGCATAATTATCTGAAAAACAGTAAAGGGAGACCGACAAAAGTTTTGTAAATTCCTTAATTTCTTCTCATTAATTTTGCTCCAGAGCAGGGCACGTACCGTTGCGCGTTCGTGAGTTGTCTCTACATCCAACCGTTATGTTTATTCTAAGAAGTTGAGCCGCTGTACTAACGTGTTACGATTTGCCGACAGAACGACCATTAATGGTTAGTACAGCGGCAAGTGAAATGCTACGGATCTACGGAATGTTCGCCGCAGTCGGCCTCCGGATGGCGACTGCGGCGAAGTTAAGGTCCAAGTCCACTCCAAGTTAAGGCGAGTTCTTACATTTATAAGAACTACTGTTGGACAATAAATAAATCAGTTCAAGAATTTCTCGAATAAAGAAAAAAATAATTTTTCAAAGGAATTGCAAAATTACACATATAAAAAAGAATGACTTTCGATAAAGATTTCTATTCATTAACGTTAACAAAATATTTAATACAACATTACTATCTATACTGAATTCGGTGCTATTTTTTAGAAATGTAATTGTGTTTTTGAAGTCGGCTTTTATATTTTGTATTTTTTATCTTTTTAGTTAATTTAATACCAGCTCACTGAAGCAACTTCAAAGAATAGGACAAAGGATCAATACGTGCCTATTGTAATCAAAAAGAGCTCTTACTCCTAAAAGTTAAAGATCCTTCTATCATCAGCTCGGTTCATAACTACCAAAGGTAAATACCTAAATAGCTTCGGAAGAAGCATGAAACACGTTGGGCGTACAAAATTTGAGAGTTTCCCTCGATTTTAATAGAATCCCATCATTAGAATCTAACTTTGTTGACCTTGGGTCCACCCCAGGAGTATACTACTCTAATGAATACAATCAGAATTATGAAAATCGATCCACAATTGGCGGAGTAATCACGTAATATATACACAAAACACGTTCAAAATACTCCCTCTATTTTTATAGGATCCCATCATCAGATCCTGACTTCGGTGACCTTGAGACCACCCCAAGAGTATACTCTATCGAATACAAGAAGAATTTTGAAAATCGGTTCATAATTGGCGGCTTAGCCACTTCACATACACACAAAAAAAAACAACATACGGATCGAATTGACCTCCTTTTTAGGGTTCCGTAGCCAAATGGCAAAAAACGGAACCCTTATAGATTCGTCATGTCTGTCTGTCTGTCTGTTTGTCTGTCCGTCCGTATGTCACAGCCACTTTTCTCCGAAACTATAAGAACTACACTGTTGAAACTTGGTAAGTAGATGTATTCTTTGAACCGCATTAAGATTTTTACACAAAAATAGAAAAAAGCGATAAATTTTGGGGGTACATAGAACTGAAACTCAAAAAAATATTTTTCATCAAACCCATACGTGTGGGGTATCTATGGATAGGTCTTCAAAAATCATATTGAGGTTTCTAATATCATTTTTTTCTAAACTGAATAGTTTGCGCGAGAGACACTTCCAAAGTGGTAAAATGTGTGTGTCCGGGGGGACATACACATTTTACCACTTTGGAAGGGGGGGGCCCCTTCTTAACTTCTAAAGTAAGATAATGATAAAACTAAAAAAATATATGATGTACCATGAAAACTTCCACCGAAAATTGGTTTGAACGAGATCTAGTAAGTAGTTTTTTTAATACGTCATAAATCCTACGGAACCCTTCATGGGCGAGTCCGACTCGCGCTTGGCCGGTTTTTTTGAAGTCGGTTAAAAATAGCTTACTAAACTTGGTTAACTTTAAATTCTGGAAATCAAACCTCACAAACATAAATACCAGTATTTTTTTCGACCTTTTGTTTCGTGACCTCTCTGTACCGGCGGCACCGGTAATACTATTACCGTGGTAAAAGTGTCATTTCACTCAGTGGTGTTCCTTTTTTAACCGACTTCAAAAAAGGAGGAGGTTAATTCGGTTGTATTTTTTTTATGTTTGTTACCTCATAACTCCGTCATTTTTAAACCGATTTCCAAAATTCTGGTATTGGTATTAAATTAGGGTTTCTTTCACTAAAAAGATTTCATTCACTAAAAAGTTAAAAATATTTTTTTTTTTACAAAAATAAAAAGCGACTTCGAAAACACTGAAAACTTAAAAATAATATAAGAATAGGTAGAGACAATGTCACAAAACAGATTCAAAAGCTTTCTATGCCTAAATCCTGATAAACAAACATGGCAAAGCGTTTGAGTATCTTAAACTATCACGTCTAATTTGGCTATGCAAATTCTATTATTTTACATTGGTAAATTATGGCACAGAGTTCCCGTAGTCTGATTTACATTAGGTCAGGCGGTTGGATTGATATACAGGCATTGGTCAGTGATAATGCCGAAAACTGAATTACATTGTTTGCATTAAGTCAGCAGTCATGCCAGCACTGTCGTGACAGCTCTATATTTTGCTGTGATAAACTCCAAATACGACTGGCGCCAGGCACTTACACCCATATGCACAGTCGGTTCCTCGAGATTTCCTCCACTCGACTGTGACTCGACTCAACCTCAAGGATAAAATCGGTATGCAGAAATGACAAAACTATCCCCGACTTGAGCAAATTCCTCAGTCGAGTCGAGTAATCAACTGTCAAACTCAAGGTACGTCGCGATCTACCTTGAGGTCTCCTCAAAGCTTGTTAACAGCACTTTCCTCGTTATTTCAGAGGCTATTTCAAGTTTTATTAGCATAATGAATAATGTCCGTGATTTTATTGACTACCTTTATGAAGACATGTACCAATATCGTCCTATAAAGCGGTATTTACGGGATGCAGCAAATCCGCTGGAATATTTTGACGATGTGGAGTTCCAAAGAAGATTTCGATGTAGAAAAGAAACAATAATAAATGTTCTCTTGCCACTTTTAAATTTAACACAGAGTGCCAATAACCGAGGTCTTCCAATACCGCCTCTGTTGCAGCAGTTGCAGCTTCTCATAGCGGTGAGATTTTATGCGGCACTCGACAGTTGAGTTAAATGACAGAATGACAGACATAAACCATAAACATATTCTCTACAGTTTGCCAACATAATTATAAGAAATTTAATGACGTCATTCCTTCACTCAACCTCAACACGACCTTACTGGAGGTTCCTCACTGGAGGGTAAGGCCGTAACTGAATATACTGATTTCAAGAGTGTTTTCAAGATTTCCTTGAGGTGACCTCGACTAAGGTCGAGTGGAGGAAATCTCGAGGAAACTACTCTGCATATGGGTGTTAGCCTATACATCATTATGCCTCAATTAGAGCATCCCATTAGTCTGTAAGATACATAGCCAATACATCTTATAATCAAAAAAATCGTATCAATACCCGATTTTACCTACAAAAAAAACATACATCGAGTTATTGAAACGATTACCAAACAGCAATCGTGAGTCTAAAATTACGGAAAAAATATGTTATTTAGCTCAATATAACTTATCTTAATCAATCCATAAGTGATAATTGAGGAATTGAAAAGATTTCTCAAGGCAACACATGCTGGAAAATTAAACTCACACGAGATAAACTAATGTATATTTGTAGAGAACACAATTTCTCCTTGACAATAATCAAAGTTTTAAATTTCAACTGCGTTTAAGTCTAAAATTGTACAACTCTGTCTCTCGCCAATACTAATAATTAAGTATTCCTATTTACTTGTTATTTGTAATATCTGTATCTTTAAGCATGTCGAGAAATTGCCAAAGCTTTCTTCAAATTTGTAGTTTGCGTTCTGTAATGCCTACTGGCGGAGACAGCTCCATTACTGGTTTGAGAAATCGATGCATGACAACTTTTTGTGTGTCGTGTGTCTTGGGTATCTGACGCTCGACAAACAACATCAACTACCTTTAAAGAGTTTCTATGTAAAACGTAATAATCATCTTATCTCTATTTCTATGGTGCACAAATGTCTGTAGTGCCACAGACATTTGTTATGCAGATATATCTGTTTGAAGTTTCATAATTTTGTTCAAATGAAAATTGGTAATGGTTTACAAATGATGTTGTCACAATACTCACAATCGAAACCATAAATAAAACAGCATCATCAACTTTGACTCACATTTAAAGCGACTGTTGAGGTAAACTCACATATCAATATCAGCACGCGCCGTACGCGCCGCATTATATGACGTCATCAGCATGCGTCCTTCAATACGCGGATACCTACTGCATTTTTGAAACCTTTCGGATTCGGCGCTTACGGTGCGGGTCAAATATGCGAGGTTTCGTATTATTTCATACAACAAATTCCAAAATGCAGCGCAGACGGCGCGTGCGGTGCGCACGATGCTGACATTAATGTGCGTTCAGTTTTAAATAACGTTTTGTGGTAAGACACCTAGTGATTGACAGTAAATGGATTTTGCCGATTTAAATAATGTTAAATAATCTCTCAACCCTAATGTCTGATATCTAAATATCACTAAAAATTATCACTGCAAAAGCTTTTTCTCATATCACAAAAGAGATTATGAATTGTATGAAAGCTTACTATGTAAAACGGCTAGGCAGGTATGAGATGGGCTACATAACTTAGCAAAATAGCCTAGCCTATTGAAATAAGTACATTTTTGTCATCTAATATTATTATCGTTCATTTAACATTAGAATTAATATTTCTGTATAGTGTATCTTCTTCAATCTAATATCATACCATATAGCTACTGTACTTTGAACGAACAGAATCGAAAATTTATTGTATAACAAAACAGGTTCTCAAATGTGCGGGTCATATCTATCTATCGTCCGGCTTAGCACACTGGCTCGTATATCTACTTAAAACATCGTCTTTTGTCATACATAATCAGCCAGACAGGTATTGTTTTAAAAAATTCTGTAACGGATTGATGTCAATGAAAAATGTACAGTAAGTTCCATGTCAAGCTACACTGTTTGACCTTTGGACCGTACTTACGAGTATGTCGTTGGTAATAGTGGCGGTATTCGTAGTGCAAATGTAAAGCTTGAATGGGAGCTTACTGTACGTATGTATGTATGCATTAACACAGAAAAAGCACCGTCCAAGTGCGAATTGGACTCGCGCACCGAGGGTTCCGTACAAACTTCTATAACATACTAACTATGAACACATTTCCGGTTTTCAGATTTTTTCCTTGATATGTGCTATAAGACCTTGCTTCTTGCAAAATTTTATGATTCTAGGTCAACGGGAAGTACCCTGTTAATTTTGATTCCCTTGTGAGTGTCAAAATATACGTTTTTTGCGGAATAAACGACGCCGTATCTTCTTTTTACGTCAACTTAGAAGTTTGATTTTTTCACAGCTTCAAAGGACTGTAGACCTGAGAATTTGGTTTTAGTTTCAACTCGATACCTCCTCCTGTTCCCGAGATAAACGGTCTTAACAGACAGACACACAGACAACAAAGTGATCCTATAAGGGTTCCGTTTTTTCTATTGAGGTACAGAGCACTAAAAAGGGTTTTGTTTTACATCATTAAAGTATTTTTGTTGTCTATTCAAATCTTGCAAGATTCTTTAACAATTTCTTTTTATCCGCAAAGATTTGACTTTCTCTCTAAAATATGGCCACAGTAATATCGTTTTTAGTTGGAAATTTAGTGAAATTTAGATCCTATGTAATCAACAATACCGCCGCCTCCGTGGTCTAGTGGTTATGACCACCGGGTGTTGATCAGGAGGTCCGGAGTTCAATTCTCGATGGGGGTAAAAAAAATTCTGCTCGGTTTAGTTGATAGTAGGGCTTCTGAGCCCGCCTGGCTAGCTACCACCATCTTAATACCTAAGTTTGTCGCCATAATAACAATTTTTATAGCATTGTTGATAGCCAGTTCCGAAAATTGAAGATAGCCAGTTCCTCAGTTATTGAGGAGTCCAGGTGAAGCTCGCTTCCACCTACGGCCTTATCGTCACTGACCATCAGGTGAGAAGAGGGCCAAGAACTTCCCTGTCATCATATATAAAAATAAAAATAAAAAAAATTTTTTTTTTGATTATATGAGGCAAACTGAACAATTTTTATGTTATATAGGTATCGTTAACTTGGGAGTAAACTGTTAAAGATAAATGTTGTTATTCATTAAACAAAACTAATAGACAAATTGGATTGTAACAAATCGCAAAACTGATCAAAAACAAATGTGTCCAAAAAAATATATTATTCCAAAATAATCAACAACCATTGTTTTAGCGATGCGGTGCCAATTAATTTATTAAAATAAAGTATTCCATCTTCTTAGGAAAGCTTTTTTTTTCTGTATACACCAAACATTTGCTTTTTGCGGATTATCTTTTCAGTCTAACGGGGTACACGAAAATGAAGGTTTTCTAATATTAGGAAAGAGGTATCAACCATACTACGTAGAAATTTATACAGATACATTCTATCAATATAGGTACTCACGCACGACAATGTTTCAAGGAAATCATTTTTGTACATGCGAAGTAATTAATAATTTTAAACTTTAAAAAATCTCTTTATATCTTTGGTTAGAATTCCATACTGTACTTGCTAAATGATCTAAGTGTACTTGAAAACTAAACGACTACAAAAATAGCTATATTATAATAAATAGTCTGTAAGCGGCTGGATTTTCCAATGGCTTACAAATTCGCAATACCTATAAGGTAATCTACCATCGCAATTCGCAAAACCAAATATTATAAGGATTTAAATGATTTGTTAACTATACTTCAATAAGTGGTTATTATTACAAAGATATAAATAGATGTTTTTGATAACTAACCAAATTATTTGTATGAAGTTATTTGCATAACTCTTACACTATTTGTTTTCAAAGATGGTGCTTACCCTAGTGACTATCACCATGATGACGACGGCATAGGGTCATGAACCCGATCTGTAAATAAATAAAAGTATATAAACAAAACTATACCATTGAAAAGTTCTATTACTGTCGTAAGAGTGAAATGAAACAGACTTTTTAATCCGAAAAAATCGGTAACCATTGTCTTACCAGTCCCATGTGAAATATTATAGTAAACATAAAGTTTCATTTCATTTAATATAACAATATTCAAATAATTAATAATCACTGGTATTTATAAATTTATAAATATTTCAAAATTGCTCAAAATCCCTTCGCCGACAAACTTAAGTCTTGCATTATAACTCCGTGCAGTAGCGTTTCGCAATGTGCCCTATTGTTTTAACAAATCACTCTATTGTGTAGATTACATTGGCACTGTTGAAATTACTACAGTAACGATCGAGATACAGGCAACTATGATTTCAGCAAATCACCTGCGTACACCGCTTCTACAGTTCTGTCACAGATAATATAACACGTTCTGTCAACATATAGTTTGTTATTTTTGGTAGTGTCTACGTACAGACTTTATATGAGTTATATTAGAACGCTGAACGAATATTGATGAATAATGGCACTTCTATCCTGATTCATCATTTCAGTCAGGAAAACTTAAACTCAAAACTCATGTAAAACTTTTTTTCGGATCGTAGGCATTTAACTGAAAATTTTCTGACCTTTTTATTTAATCTTAAATCTTTTTCTTCTGCAAAGAAAATTATAAATAAAAATCTAGTTAATAAAAATACAAAAGTAAAGAAAATTTCCGCCAATTGTACCGATTTTCAAAATTCTATTTGTAATCGATAGAGTATACTCCTGGGGTGGCCCCATTGTCACCAAAGTCGCGATCTGATGATGGGATCCCAGGATGGAGGTTTTCCCTTTTATAGTTACGCCCACCGTGCGTTTCAGGTTTCTTCCAAAGCTATTCAGGTATTTACATTTGGTAGTTATGAACCGAGCTGATGAAGTAAGGATCTTTAACATTAAGAAGTTAGAGGTTTTTTAAATGCAATATGCATATATGTGACCCTTTTTCGTATAATTTCAAGTAACTTCGGTCAGCTGGTATTAAATTCACTTATATGATAAAAAAAAACCGACTTCAAAAATACAGATAACATGACATTTCTATATTGAAGTCGGTGCCCAACGATGATTTCCAAAAAAATCTTAACATTTTGCACCATCGCAGGAGGAGTATATTCCTACGGTGGTCCCATTGTCATGAAATTCAGGATATGAAGGTGGAATCCCGGGAAAATCGAGGCAACACCTTTAATTTTGTAGGTACGTCCAACGCGTTTTATTTTTTTTCCGAAGCTATTCACGTATTTGCGTCTGGTAGTCATGAATCGAGCTGATGCTGGGATCCTTAACTTTTAGGAGTGAGAGGTTAGTTTTTAAATTTAATAGGCACGTATTCACCCTTTATCATATTCTTTGGTTACTTCGGTGAGCTGGTATTAAATTCACTAAAAAGATAAAAATAAAATAAATTTTAGGTACCAAAAATAAAAACCGACTTAAAAACACTTTAAAGCTAAAAATACAGACGACATTACATTTCTATAGCTGAAGTAAGTTTGAATTCAACATATTCTTTAATTGAAAATGAATTTGTTTCTTTTTAAAAAATAGATGTCTAAGTGGCTTTTGTGGTCAATGGCGTCAAACGGTATGTTGATGATAATGACATAGGCTCGAATCTAACTCGAGGTGAGATTTTTTTTGTATACGTATATTATTGATAAAAAATTGAGTTATAGAAAATTCATTCTATTCTTTCTTTCTTTGAAATAATTTAAAAAATGAGAATATTGACGAGATGAACCGATGAGTGAAAACCTCGAACAAGGCAACATAAAAAATCGAGATTCGCATCGATGTACATTGTGTCATGAACATTCCATACATCACGACATATCAATAGCGAACTGTCAACCGCGGCCGTTCGTGCAAGAGCACCGCGACCGCGTAGCCTATGCGCGTGCGCAGTCCCCGCCAAGTTGTCGCGAGCACGTGTGCGGCGGTAGTGGAACTAATCGCATGCGCGCCGGAAGTCCTTTATCCGCGGGCCGTTCATCTCTGGGCGTGCCGGGGTCACTGCTCAAACGACCACAACTGTGAGTTGTGTATAGACCAATAATTAATTATGTGTTCATCTTTATTTATTTATTTTATTAACACTTTATGTACATTGTGTACAACGGCGGACTTAATGCCTGAGGCATTTTCTACCAGTCAACCTTTGGATGGTGCAGAGGGCAACTGTGGTAGATGTACCAAAAACAAAATTAACAATTTAACATCGAAATCATTAAAAATATTTCAAACCTAATACATAAATATTATAACAAATAAACTAATACATATTATTATACCACAACATTAACAAATTACAACAATAATACAGCCAACAAATAAGCGACGTTATGACATCCAGTTCTGTTGTAAATATTTCCGCAATTTATTATTAAAACTTAACCTGTTGATAGATTTCTTAATATCTAAAGGTAGCGCGTTCCAGAGAAGAAAGGATTGTACGAAAAAGGAAGAGTGAATTATTTTAGAGCTATGAGATGGACATGTAAGAAGACAATTGGATGTTGACCGAAGAGGTCGATTATGAGACGTACATAAATACTGAAAATGCGGGTTTAAATAACTGGGTGGCGAAAAGCGTATTTAGAGTTCTTACATGTCTACGCTGCCGGATAGGTAACCAGTTCAAACGCTGCCGATGCTCAGATATGTGGTCGTATTTTCGCAGATTGTAGACGAACCGAATGCAGTTATTCAGAAGTCGGTCTAATTTGTTGAGCAGATCTGCATTCAGGTCGAGATAGCACACATCACCATAATCGATGACAGGAAAGATCAAGGTCTGGACAAGCATTTTCTTAATATCAGGAGGCAGAAAGTTCTTTAACCGGTAAAGAAACCGTAGTATCCCAGTTACCCGTTGACAGATGTTGGATACCTGAGACTGCCAGTTGAACGTCGAGTCTAAATAAAGGCCAAGATCCTTTACATTACTGCAAAATGCGACTATATTGTTGTCAAATATAACTGGGCGCAAATTAACTGTAGCCACTTTTGCTGTAGCCCTGGGACTACCTATAATGAAGCTTGGCATTTTGCCGGGTTAACTAGAATTCCAAAGTGATCAGACCAGGTTTTGATAGCAATTAGGTCTTCGTTGACTTTATCTATAGCCTCATTTAAGTTATCAACACCAGCCTGAGCGTAAAGTTGAAGATCATCAGCATACAAATGATACGAACAGCGAAGCCAGTGAGTAATGAGATTAATAAAAATATTCAAATCAAATCAAATCAAATTATTTATTTCGGGCTAAATCCATATTTTGTTAGTAACATTGTGATTTAAAACTAGTGTTAGTATTGGCTAAAATTAAAATCAAACTATTAACATTTTCCATTATACAATATGAAGCGAAATCCACCTCCATATAAGGGGGGCTGTCCCACCTGTCTGAAAAAACATTCAGGATGCTGTTGGACGAGGAGCGCAGACGTATAAAAAATAAATAATTATATTTTTTATACGTCTACGAAGTATAAAAAATAATTAATTATGTGTTAAAAATCATCCATCGCTGCTTTATAGAAAACAGTGGGCACAGAGTCTTTTATTGACGCTGCAATGATTGTGAAAACATCTACCACTATATAGATTTTTTAGACAATAAACCACCAGCCAGAGTAACAATTCAAAAACAATAACGAAGTTCGAAAAAACATAATGTATGGGAATGACTCCACGTCACGAACCATTCTCATACATTGTCGTTCGATACAGACAAAACGAATACAGACCAAACCTAAACAAAACGAACCCCCTGGTTATTAATATAAAATGAAAACAGGCGTTGAGATGAAATATTCTATCGACACCGCATAGTACCTACTAGTTGAAATCTATCCCACGGTATAGATCAATGACATATACACCCTCATCTAACGCAAAAGAATAAAATTGCTTACCTCCCTCATCTAGAAGCAAAATCTTAAAATTTTTTAATCGTCTCAATTTCAAAATGACATTTAACCAGATAATTTAAATCTCTGCATTTAATCTTCTTATCGATAAATGTAAGAGGGATGTTGACTTTAAGAAATCTTTAGAAAACTCAGATTCAAATCCCTAATTGTTCAATTCAACCTTCATATTCATTAACAATCAGTTAGAAACACGTATAAAAGTGTGCTGTAATCTCGTAAATCTAAGATGTAAGCGAACACATTGGTGTGTCGCATGCGCAAGAGTGCCCGCTACTTAACGGAGCCACGGCGCCCGGTTATGGGAGGAGAGCTTAGTAAAGAGGCCGCACTACAACTAGAAAGATACTTCGCCCAGTTGATAGTAAGTTTCGATTTCTATGTAAATAAATATAGGTATTACAGTATCTAGACATTTTCGATGTTACTACAAAAAGTTGTACGGAACCCTCAGCGCGTAGGCCTTAATAAGACTCAATAATGCAGAGACAATTCAGGACAGATAGAAATACCAATTTACACACACACCAATTTTCACATAATCGTAAATAGGAGTCGATGCAGATATTTCAAATTTCTTAAATATGATGAGCCTCTCGCTAAGCTATGTTTCGCAAACTTTAGTAAAAAAAAGTTTTTTTACAGTATTTTTACAGTATAATACACCGACCGGCTTGATTGCGTAGTGGCTGCCAGCCGTGACCCGCCACCTGCGGTCACGGGTCGCTAGTGTCAGACGTTGTTGCCCGAACGCCTCCCCACACCATGGGCTTGACGGAACAAGAAATGCAATATCGCACGTTACAACAATAACTACAATAGCGGTTTTATGCTTTTAACAATACGAGTTAATTTCACTATTCAGTTGTGGTATGATAGTGGAAACAAAACCACAGAATAAATAATAGTACTCTACAGAACTGTCTGTTTCGTTTGCCATTTGTTAACAGCCAATTTTGGCTATTACCGGTCGGTTGCAATCTCTTGCAATACTCTATCCACAGATAGAGATAAGCTTACCGCAATTTTGTTAATAAGCAACCTTTGTAATTTTTATTAAAATAAAAAAAAATACTTAACAACAAAACTATAGTAAGCTTACTTCTATCCGCGGATAGAATATTGAAACCAGCCGCTAATCGTCTTGCTTACTAAATAAATATACCAATAGGTAAACATATAAAAGTAAAAGCTATGTGTGCTACTTAGTCACTGTAAGTAATCACGTGAATTTATGCCGTCACTAATATTCGCCTACGTTTTCTCACATTGAATAAAAATAAATCATTCCGTACCGTGCATCCAATCATGCAACAAATATTCGATTTATTCAAGTTCAAATAATAAATTTTAATTAACAATATTTAATTTTCTCACATTTTGTAAAAACACGATGTACTTATAATTTGATGTGTTGCATCATCGTCCACCCTTACCCCATCACTTCTCTACCTCCTTCATCTCTCAATATCATAATTTTTGCATGCATGTATGCATATCCTTCTTAACTTAACGAAATTTCTTTGCACATTAATACAACGCTCTTCTATGATCCCCACGAGCCCGTGTTGATATCTGTCATCTTCATAGTTTATCCGTCATATTTGACAGAAAAACTTTGGGGATGACAGCTGTCAAAATTTATTTCTTTGACTTAATAATAATGTTGCCCTCAATGATTAACATCACATGCCTTCTCTGTTATTGTTACTACTTTCGAGTTCATATTAATTTTATGCTTTTATGAATCTGATCCAATCTTATTTCACCACACATCCATCTTAAGCGAAACGCTCAATCCTTTATTGAACATGGTTAATTACCTAATTTCTTAACATTTTGGAAAGCGCAACTAAAAATATCGGAGAGAAATCGAAATTCCGTCGATGTTACAACATATACAGCACAAAGGACATCGGCTTCCTGCCAGCAACCTCCAGGAAGTGAGGGTAGTCATGCATAGCAACTGTTCTTGCCAATACACAAATACACGCCCCGATATTAATATCTGATTCTGTTAGCAAAACATTTCGTTACATTGTAATCACACAGCAAATTTAGTATATGTAAATGTTACTTCTTTGACAAGCGCGAAGTATAAAAATACCGAAAATACCAATAAAGGGCAAAGTAGTGCTGATGTCAGTAAAAGATATGAAACAATATTTTTTATACCATCACCCCTTAAAAAGTTTATTTTAATCACTGAAAACAGTGAATAAAAAGCACTTTTAATCACTATTTTGATGTTTGAATTTAGAACAATTCGATATATTCGACCTCAATCTCAATGCTGTACAACCTACTTGCACAAAAAATAGTCGATATTAAATGACTATTTTCGCTTAAATCTTTCTTTTTCTCGTAGTTATGGTATAAAGTATAGTATGAAACTCTTGAATAAAACGTATTTATATTGAGGGCCATGAATGACTAGCGGCGCTCAAGATTCTAACACTTGAATCACTCCCTATGGTCGTAATTCAATCATTAGAATCCTTCACTTGCTCGTGATTCATCAATGGCCCTCGCTTTAAGTTCGTTCTTTATTTACTAGTTGCATAATATACTATTTTATATTTCGCCTAGAATTAATTTTCTTCAAACAAGTGGCGACCTATCGCACAGAAAAATTCCAAAGCTATGCAAATACAAAAAAATGTTATTTCAATGTTTTATATTGAAATAACATTTTTTTTCTTATCTAACTATTTGCATATTTTTCTCACCCACTAAACCACAAAGTTAGTTTGCCACCACAAAGTGTATATGGAAAGGTGAAAATGTCATTTTGCTTACCCACTCTCATTTATTGCAGAATCAGATAATTCTATCATAATAACAGCTCATATACATCCCCACCGAGGGTTCTCGAGCCTACCCTAAGTTAGGGTGTTTAGGCCTTAGTCAACCACGCTGGCCCAGTGTGGATTGGTCGACTTCACATACACTTTTGAATTTCTTCGCGGATGTATGCAAGTTGCATCACGATGTTTTCCTTCACCGTTGAAGCGTCGGATAAATGTTCATATGAAATTCGAAAACGAAAAACACATTGATACATGGCGGTCTCGAACCCCGACCACCCGATTAGAAGGCATGTGCCGAGTCCATAGCGCCACCGACGCTCCTTATTAACTATCTATGTAGATAGTTAATACCAATACAGATAGTTACCGGAGGGAGACTCTGTACCAGGGTCGTCTGATTGGGCACCTCCGTCTTACCTATTTCTGCCTCAAAGCAGCAGTGCTTCATTGCTGTGTTCCGGTTTGAAGGGTAAGATATGGCAGTGAAGTTACTGGGTAGTGGGTACCGTAACATTATATCTCATGTCACAAGTTGTCAACGTACACTGTGGTTCTTGTGGGGGTTGCAGTCTTACTGCGAATCTCACAGGAGCCACATAAATTATAAGTAACCGTTACCGCTTACCATCAGGTGAGCAGTTTGCTTGTTTGCCAACTTAGTTGCAATAAAAAAAACACATCAACTCATGTAAGTCATCTTGCTACACCTTAGACGAGGAGGAATCTACCTACTATACACCAGACTGGCCGGACAGGTTGGTGTGAGGTTTTATTTTTTTAACACAACAGGGAAGCTATTCGCCTCTATCTCACCTTTTTTATGCCATCAGACCTGATTCTAGTATCGATAAGGCCTAAAAGCGGCTTTACATTTGGCTAAATTTAGTGCGTGAAATATAAAGCTAAATTCAGTGCACTAAATATATAGCTAAATACAGTACACCAAATAAGGAAAGACTGAATTTAGGCAAGGTAAGGGCACGAAGTCTGTCATAAGGAAGAGGCCCCAAGGAAGCTGAATTAGTCTCTAACAATTAAGTTCACTGAATTTAACATAGTCTAAAGGGCACTTAGGATGGAAGTGAGCTTCACCTGGACTCCTGTTGAGGAGTCCAGGTGAAGCTCACTGCCAACCGAGGAATAGCTATCTTACCTATAATTGTCGGAACACAACAATTCAACAACGCTATAAGTACGAGTATTGTTATTATGGCAACTAACTTAGCTTAGGTAAGACGGTGGTAGCTAGCCAGGCGGGTTCAGAAGTCTTACCACCAACCAAACCAAGCAAAAAAACATTCTGCCTCCACGGGGAATCAAACCCCAGACCTCCAGGTCAATTTCGGTCTCAAATATTGAATCACCCAGGCGGTTAAAAGTCGTATGTTTCGTGTTTTTCAACTATTCGCAGAGGATGACTGAGATAAGCCCCTTTAGTCGACTCTTACGACATCCCTTAGGAGAAAGGGAGTAACGTCACAAGAGTTCTCATTCTGTCAGCGCAAGAACAAGATAGGTAATAATATGAACATAATTGGAAAAGAAAAGAGTGTTCTAAAGACAATAAACATGGCTGGTGTGTGTAATGATAGTACAATATGTAATTAGAACGACTAATTACCTCACAGACGGAATCTTTGTTTGAAGAGCCTGGCATACGGAGATATTACAGTCTTAATTATCTAATGGGAATCAACATATGTAAACTTTATTTACTCACCTGTGTCACCCTGTGTTGCCAAACATGACTAATTAATATTTTTCTATTGTCTTATTAATTTCAAAAATATTTTAATGTATGTATAATTCGAAATGCGTATGACTTTTTGTTTTGATAAGTTGGCAAAACTTATCAAAAAGATTAAGAGAAATATTTTTTTAGTTTAAACATTTAGAGCAAAATAGAGTTCCATCGACTCTATTTTTTTGTAAAGTGTAAGGAATTTCTAGGCATAACATTCCATGGCATAACGAAACTTTTTTTCGTCTCCGACTCGTTTCCTATAATAATATTATTTTGGTAAAAATACGTTATGAATATGTTACATAATAAAACAATGTTAGAAGACTCTAATTTATCTGTTTTCGACTGAAATTTTCAAATAAAAGTAAAAAAACAAGCGAGTTTTTTAATTTTCCTGAACAGGTGATACGGTACCTACCTACTTTAATCCATTGTCCATCCAACGAAACGAACGCGAATATTGCTTTTGTAGGCCCCGTGAGGATAAAGTTCTCTTAAAGTCTTTCTAAGACTAAAATCTTAACTAATCCCTAAATATTGTTGCCTCGCTGTTATCCTCTTCCCCAGATAGCAATGCAAGTCTGGCAAGTTTGAATCAAACTTACCAGTTTCCCATCAACAAGCTTGCATGATAATGTTTGTTTTTTCAGGCTGTATACAATGTTGCAATGTACATACAATATTGCCCCAAAAAACTTGTCGCTTTATTGTTAAAAATCAGCAAGTTTGTTGGGGCAATAAACAAACAAACATCATGCAAGCTTGTTGATGGAAAACAGGAAAGTTTGATTCCAACTTGCCTCAAATGTGTAGACATGCATTGCTATCTGGCTGTCTTGTGACGGACGCAGGAGCTGTAGGGTTACTCTTGAACCGAATAATCCGATCGATCGGTATTGAGATTGTGATTTCTCGTAATCTTAATTTTGCGTATTGGCTCCAAATTGACCCCGTATTGTGCGGATTTTGAGTTAACCAAACTCAGTATTATTAAATTTTCTCAAAATACGGATCCAAATTGGCGCTAGTGTTGTTACTCAAGCGTATGAAAAATCACAATCCCAATTACGATCCATCGGAAATGGTTCAAGAGTAACCCTACTGCTAGGAGGATTTTATTAGGTAGGCCTGGGTCGAAATGGTCTGGGGAGTTCCACATACGCTCGTGGTTTGACTCAACCACGAAGGATGCGTAAGCGCATTTTTTTACATATCGATGGAGTTTGATCCACAGTGTCGTTTTTGTCAAGTCCAAATCCACAGTGGCAAGACGCATGTCATGTTTACGTCGAGTTTACTACACAATGTTTACAGATTGACCTACTACGGACCACTGATATACATGCTACGGACCCCTAAGGGGTCCGTGGACCCCACTTTAAGAAGCCCTGCCATAGGCGATCTATACCGCACAACCTTTGGGTAGAAACGATTTTGTCTTTGGAAGGTGCAGTATTAATATTATACTAACATGAAAAATATGTGATAAAATACATACCATACATATACACTCACATACATATCGATGTATAATTTATAGATATATGTACAAACACATTGAATTAAATACATCAAAATCACTTTGTTGAAAGTATAGGATATTTATGTTCTGAGACAATTCAAATAACTTGATCTTTGAAAGATGTTGGTCTGAGAGCATTTAATTGGGGCATGTACTAAGTAATACGAGTTGGTATGTTACTTGACGTTTCCAAGAAAATCTGTTATACCAACGAAGAATATAAACGCATGTGAAGTCGTTGTCTGAAACGCCGAGTTATCGATAAAATTTACAATTGCAAGCCGATATACCCATAAAAAGCGCTAGTTGACGCTCCATCCGACACGATTGAGTCGGATCAATTGGTCACGGCAAACTTTTTGTTGTTCCTTTTTGCAGCAATAAGTACCTGTGTTTGTTATACAAAATCATCTAGTTGCTATTTAGTGCATTTACAAATTTTGCCCGCTTTGGAATTAGTTTGTAACGACAAAAGTATTTATTTCTGTTATAGGTAAGTATAGCCTCTGAGTGCAACTATACAAATAAATAAAATTGAAGTGTCTGTTTGTAATGTCTAAATAACAAGTTTTTACTAAATGGGTATGAATGTATATCGGGTACCAATAACAAAAACATAATTTTAAAAAAAATTCTGTCTGTCTGTCTGTCTGACTGTTTGTTCCCGCTAATCTCCGGAACGGCTGGACTGATTTTGACGGGACTTACACTAATAGACAGCTAATTATATAAGGTATAGATACATAGGCTACTTTTTATCAACTTCAACAAAAGTTACTATTCCACGCGGACGAAGTCGCGGGCACAGCTAGTCTTAAATATATCTAAAGTCTTTTTTAATTGTATACATGGAAATCTTTAAATTGTCATTAGATTGTCATTAATATTTTAATTATGTGAACGGCAGGATGAGACATAATCGCATGGGCATTGCTAAGTTTCTAAGTTTATTTTATCAAGTTTATGATTAGCTATACTACCTATAATGTAAATACTAATGTAATTGTGTGTGTGTTGTTTGTCACTATAACGTGATTAAATGTGTTGGAAGTAAATTAATTTTAAGAAAATTATATCACATTTCATGCAATGAACGGTGGCGCTGTGGCCTCGGCACTTGCCTTCCCTTAGGGCACAGAATAGATAATAGTACTCCCTTAGGGTAGGCTCGAGCCTCTCGGTGGGGACGTTAGTATATGAACTGTTATGATGATGATGATGACATTTGTTACAATAAAGAATTTTGAATCTTGACGAACGGCGGCGGCGGTTGCAAGGGCGAATACAGGGAAGGGGGGGGGGGGGGCTAAAAACAGAATTACCCCCTCCTAGAGCCTCGCCTGGAGGAGCAGGGGGGGGTTATTATTTTGCAATTACAATATCTATCTTCTTCCATTGATACCTTCAATACACCAATTACCCCCCCTCCCCCTGATGTACTTACATCCTAGATCCGTCCTTGTTAGATTGGGTAACTATAAAAGGCGTTTATTTATGTATTTTCTTTAGGGAAACAGACAGTAATAAACAAAAACTAACAAATTAATAATACATGAAGTGTCCAAAGACAGCTTATACGTTTGATTCTAAGCAAACGATAAAGATGGGACTGACTGAGCCACAGCATCGCATCGCCGCCGGGTCAGATAGTCTTTTTTAATAATCTAAGTAGGTAAGTATATGACGGAAATTTGCACAATTCGTTTCTCATCATCCCAATTCTCGCACTTAACGATTCTATTGGCAACGAGTTCCACTTTTCTGGAAATTCCATAGTCCGAGCCACTCGCGAAAACTTTAAAGAAAAACTTTCAACAAATTTTTAGTCATCCAGTTATCAGAATCCAGTCTAACTCGACTCGAATTTGAGAGAAGCATTGAAGTTTGAACCACTCTATCTAAAAACTCGTTTGTAATATTGCGAAATGCAGAATAGCTATTGTTCGTTCCAGCTATATGAAAAACCCCGCATAAATAATGTACCTAATGGAAATGAGCTGTAATTTATAGTTACGTATGATAATGACAACTGTGCCCCGTTTAGATAATAGAGATAAGTATTTTTCTTACTGTTACTGAGCTAAACAAGCAGTTGTACAATTGTTTGCACGCCAGACGTCTTATATGAAGTTATTTGTTTGAATTGCTGACACAGCTACAGGTTATGCTGTCCAAGGCGAGAGGAAAGACTACGAGTATTTTAAATTGTTAAGCTGAATGTTCTTTTAAATGATTCCGAATGCCAATTGCTTTTAAGAAGGTAGTTCCAAGCTCAATTTAAATAAGATTTTCTGTAATAGTACAAGGTGCAAACACCCGCCTCGTTGGGTTTTTAGTATTTTACTTCATTTTGTGTATTTTAGGCTGGGATACTGTTGACGATATTTTGGAGGAAGATCCAAAGAAATCAAAGATTCAGAAACTGTTACAGTTTTACAGAAAGAACCATAACGTTACTTGTCTTTAGTTTTTTAATGGACATGTTTTCATTAAAACAAGGTACCGTACATCGACATCCATTACGAGGTATTTTAATGTCTAAAGTATTTTTTCGGTTTCGAAATAGTCATTTAACGAATTATTTGAAAAAAACCAAGAAGTCAAAGTCAAGATAAGGGATTTTCCTGGATTTTCAGCCAGTTGCGGTATATATATAAAAAAAACACTTTGACATCAGCTTGTGAGCTTGTATCAGATCCACAGATAATAAACGTAAATATTACTTTAACCACCTTTTTTTCGAAATGTTTTAGTTTCCTTATTTAAATCGGTTTATATAGTTCTAATTTTATGAATTTTACCACTGTTAAAATATCACTTTTTCTATAAGAAATCATCCTTTAGCGTAATCGAACTTTAACCACTCAGAAACGAGCTATTATTAAGGCAAATAAAAAAAACTGTATTGATAAAATCATTATAGGTAAAGGACATTGCTCTGCGTCCATACATTGTTCGCCTCAATACCAACAGCAATGAAAAAATGCTTTTCGTATAATTAGACATTAGTAAATACTGTACGTTCACATTAATTACTACGGACAAGCTTCTAAATCTAATTATATATCAAAATGATCAGATTTTGAGGTTAGTCAAAGTAACACTTTATTTCATTAGAGCAATACATATAGTCCATGCCTATACAATAATTAAAATAATAATTATTGCAATCAATCAAAGAACGATAGCCACCTAGCTAGTAAAGAACAAGAAATCTCGAAATTATAAAGCAAGTCAAAAACACAATGAATCATCAACGATCTAACAAGCCACAGCGCGTGAGTAGTCAATTGACGTATGTTAGGTTGGTTTTGTTTGGTTTTGTTTCTGAAAGTACTTTTATATATTTTTGATATGTCCGTGCAATACATATATTTGTTATAAGTGTTATAAAATATGCATATAATTATGACGTAAATCAACTCTTTGTTGATCATGGGGCGATTTTCGACATTGTCCTTTATACAATCAAAACTTAACGAGAGTACCAAAATACGCGTGTGGTTAACCGACTTCGAAAAAAGAAGAGGTGTGTCCAACGTGTTTTGTGTGTACGTTAAGCGATTACTCCGCTAATTGTAAACCGATTCTCAAAATTATTTTTGTATTCGATAGAGTATACTCCTGGGGTGGTCCCAAGGTCAAAATCTGATGATGGGATACCATTAAAATCAAGGGAATCCCTCGATTTCGATCATGGTATCCTAGGTATAAAATTAAAGATTTCATTCACTAAAAAGATAAAAATAAAAAATATTTTACAAAAAATAAAAACCGACTTCAAAAACACTGAAAAATTAAAAATAATATAAGAATAGGTACAGACAACATCACACTTCTATATTGAAATCGGTGCCAAATTTTAAGACTTTCTAGGAGATCATCGTTTGGCGCCGACTTCAACATAGAAGTGTGAAGTTGTCTGTACCTATTCTTATTTAATATTAGGTCCTTACATATGAAATTGGCGTTTTGCCGTCCTGGGGCCTTACCATGATCGCTTATAGCAAGGTTAAAACAATATTGATACAGGGACACCGCTCTTGCTGCGTATAGCGCCATCCCACTCTCAGCGCGGTTTTAATATTGTTTTGGGCGATCATGGTTAGGGGGCTGGTCATTTTGATCTCAAATATCTCCTCTATGGTAAAGAATTCCAAATTCAAATTTATACAGCTATTTACTCATGTATTTGTGTTTCGAAAATTGTAATTCACTTGTTTTTTCCTCAATTGTTTTTTTTTTCTTTGCGTCACTCAGTTAATAAAATGGAAAATTTGAAATATCGCGTTATTTACGAGTACGAGTTCCACCGTGGTACCAGTGCTGCAGAAACGGCTTGAAGGATTAATAATGTGTATGGCGACGGGGCCATACATAGCTTCTCCTACGGTGAAGGAAAACATCGTGAGGCAACCTGCATACATCTGCGAAGAAATTCAATGATGTATGTGAAGTCGACCAATCCACACTGGGCCAGCGTGGTTGACTAAGGCCTAATCACCCATACATAGGGTAGGCTCGAACCCCTCGGTGGGGACGTATATGAGCTGTGATGAAAATGGCGACGGGGCCGCAAAAGAAAACAAGCCCCGTGAACGGCCGGAGACCAAAGTTGATAATGAAGAATTGAAGGCTATCGTGGAAGCGGATCCATCGTAAACCACGTCCGAGTTAGCTGCAGGCTGCGGTGTTAGTGATAAAACTGTTTTAATCCACTTGAAGCAAATTGGGAAGGTGAAAAAGCTTGAAACGGTACCTCAAGAATTAAGTGAAGCAAATCAACAATCGCGCGTTGACTGCTGCGTTGCATTACTCAACCGGCACAATAATGAAGGGATTTTAAATCGAATCATTATTTGTGATGAAAAGTGGGTCCTGTACGTTAATCGGAAGCGCTCATCGCAATGGCTGAACCCTGCCGAACCAGCCAAACCATGCCCCAGGCGATAATTGACTCCAAAAAGTTACTTGTGAGCGTTTGGTGGACTAGTGCTGGTGTCGTTCACTACAGTTTTCTTAAATCTGGCCAGACGATTACGGCAGATATCTATTGTCAGCAACTGCAAACCATGTTGGAAAAGCTAGCTGCTAAACAACCGAGGCTGGTCAATCGCTCTAGGCCACTGCTGCTTCATGATAACGCTAGACCACACACTGCACAACAGACGGCTACCAAATTAATTGGATGGATGGCTTCAATTGGAATGTCTAAGACATCCACCGTACTCTCCGGACCTTGCTCCAACTGATTACCATTTTTTCGAAATTTGGATAACTTCTTGAAAGGGAAAAAATTCAACTCCGATGGGACAGTCCAAACCGCCTTCAAAGAATTTATTGATTCCTGTCCGAATAGTTTTTTTTTGTAAAGGGATCGATGATCTACCTATGAGATGGCAAAAGTGCATAGATAGCAATGGTACATACTTTGATTGAATAAATATAATATATTTAAAAAAATCGACTTTTATGTTCCTCCCATACAAAACGCTAATTTCATATGTAAGGCCCTGATATTCGTATTATTTTTAACTTTTCAGTGTTTATGAAGTTTGTTTTTATCTTTTGTAAAATATTTTTTTATGTTTGTTCACCGATTACTCCGCAATTTATTGGTCGATTTTCAAAATTCTCTCTCTCGAAAGAGTATAACAAAGAGTATGCGGTGGTCCTATTGCCACCAAGTCATGATCTAATGATGGGATCTCAGAAAAATCAAGGGAAACTCGTACATTTTATAGGCACGTTCAACATGTTTCTTGTGTTTTCTGAACATATTCAAGTATTTGCATCTGGTAGTCACCATATCATGTTACTGAGCTGATGATGGAAGGTTTCTCAAAGATTAGGAGTTGGGAATAATTCTCTCAATACTGTATAGAGCGAAAGACGTTTTATGTTATTATAGTGTTTGCGTTGGGTCAAATTCTAATACACATGTATTAAATTTACTACAAAGATTTTATTTATTTATTCTTTGTGTTCATCAACAAAATTGATAACGAAACAATTAGATTTTTTAGATCCTTATACATAAACTAGCTGTGCCAGCGAACTACGTTTCGCCGTATATTTTTTACCCGTTTTTGCAACATTTGTCATTGATGCTCAGCTCCTATTAGTCGTAGCGTGATGTTATATAGCCTAAAGCCTTCCTCGATAAATGGACTATCCAACACAAAAGAATTTTTCAATTTGAATCAGTAGTTCCTGAGATTAGCGCGTTCAAGCAAACAAACAAACAAACTCTTCAGCTTTATAATATTAATATAGATATATCTAAATAAATAAACTAATACATATTAAAAAGTCGCCAAACTAACAAGTGGCGATACTAACACGACCAACAAATAAGCGACGTTACAAAATACAGTCCTGTTGCACGTTTCTTTTGTTTATTTTTAAAACTTAATCTGCTACTCGATTTCTTAATATCCAGCGGCAAAGCGTTCCGGATAAGAATTGATTGAACAAAAAAGAAGGAATGATTTATTTCAGAACTATGAGATGGACATTTAAGGAGACAATTGAATTATGACCGAAGATGTCTATTATTGGAAGTACATAAGTACTGAAAATGAAAAAAAAAATAAAACCGAAATCAAAAACACTAAAAAGTCATAAATAGTATAAGGATACATACATACATACAACATATCATATTTAATATTGAAGCCAGTGTCAAGCAATGATCAACTACAAAGTCTTAAAATATAAGAACAATGAATGTATGTAGGACATAGTTATATTGGTTAAACTGGCACCAAGTTCATGTATAATATAAAAATGTAATATGTATTCTTACCTATATTACTTATGACTTTTTGGTGCTTTTGTAGTCGGTTTTATTCTTAATTCATTTCGTCGAAGACCTAACCGCTTCAGTTATTGTTCTGAGGTCTAACGGACCCCCGTCAATCCTTCAAATGACAAACTTTTCAATTTTTTTCAAGTATTAAGAGGACAGAAAATAAAAATTATGAAATATAAAAATCAATTAACAATTTTCCTCTCTTATTTTAAAATATCAAATAAAGTTATACGATAATAATTATGAAATATTGCCTATTGCACAACAAGCTTATCTCATGAGCTTGATATGCGTTAGAAAGAATTCATGCACAGTTTTGCTTAGTTTACATTTGAAAAATGATTGTCGTAGGTAAATATTACTGGTTTAAATCAGTTTTCAAGTACAACGCACAAAATACGTTTGCAAAGCTGAGTCACTATTGATTTAGCGCTAAGCGATTACACCATTGACTAGTTTGCTCGCCCACTTGATGGGTTTCATTGCACATTTCCGCGTTTAGATCAAAGACTGTTACTATAAATAAAATAAGAGATTTAAAAATGTTCATTTGTAAGCTTAAAATGCTAACTTTGGAACTACTAAATTATTTTTTAACTAACCCACTATTTACCAAATCATTATTTTTGTGAACTATTATCGTCATCATCAACTTCAACGGAGATCTTTTTGTTCAATCAACAACCACGCTAACATAAATTTCTCTCTAAATGAAGGTTGAATTGTTTTAATCACATTGTTACGCGCTTAAACGAGTATTTTCTTTCCTACAATTTTCATATAACTACATAATTAGTGAAAGAGGATCGTCACAATAAAATGCAATCTAGCATTCTTATTCAATTAACATAGTAATAAAGAAAAGGAAAAGACAGATACAGAAATATAATATTATGATTATGATATTATGTAAGAAATAAAGGTACTCCAATGCTATAACGCCTCCGTGGTCTAACTAACGTATCGGATCAAGGATTCGTTTCCCCATGGGGGCAGAAATTTCTGCTTGGTTTGGTTGGTGATAGGGCTTCTGAGCGTGCCTGGCTAGCTACCACAGAATTACCTATTTATTTATTATTATTTACAAGCTTTTATTTAACTTGCAATGTATGTATGTTCGGGTGGAATCTTGCAACTCAATTTTGAAGCAGATATCTTTAACCGATCGAGCTGAAATTTTGTATAAGCGTTCAGTTTGGATGACAATGCATGGTTAACTGTGTGACGTCATTTTAAATCCAATATGGCGGCATACCCAAGATGGCGGATCAATTATTTTTAATGCACCCCTACAACATGGGTATCAAATAAAAGGTCTTGCTAAGAGTAACTCGAAAAATAATGTGACGTCACTATTTATCCAATATGGCGGACTTCTAAAGCTTGAAAATCAATTTTGAAGTAGATATCTTTAACATTGAGCTGAAATTTTGTATACACACAGTTTGGATGAAAATGCACGGTTAACTGTGTGACGTCATTCCAAATCCAAGATGGCTGCATACCCAAGATGGCGGACCAATTATTTTTAATGCACTCCTACAATATGGGTATCAAATAAAAGGTCTTGCTAAGAATAACTTGAAAAATTAAGTGATGTCACTATTAATCCAATATGTCGTACTTCTAAAGCTAAAAATCAATTTTGAAGTAGATATCTTAAACCGATTGAGCTGAAATTCTGTATAGACGTTCCGGCAAACGACCTTGCAACAATGATGCATTGAATGAGATGAACAGACTGAGAAATGTCCAGTGATAACTAAAAAGTAAAAAATAAACTAAATGTAAAAAAACCTTTTTAAAAACAAGCTTTTATTTAAATGCGCTAAAAAGAATAAATAAACTTTTACACTAAAACTTTTACTTATAACGTCATTTCACATTTGACACAATTTATATGACATAAAAGCTTGTCGCAAGATTTACTTTTGTAGATAAACAAGTAAATTAAATAATTTGATGTGAATAATTTTATACATTACAATTTTTAAAGTAAATACGAGTAGCTACTTAAAAGTACTCTTTTAAGTACTTTTAAGTTACTACACACAAGTAAATCTCGCGACAAGCTTTTATGTCATATAAATTGTGTCAAATGTGAAATGACGTTATAAGTAAAAGTTTTAGTGTAACAGTTTATTTATTCTTTTTAGCGCATTTAAATGAAAGTTTGTTTTTAAAAAGGTTTTTTTAATTTTTTTTTATTTTATTTATTTATTCACACGTATAATAACATTTACTACATTCATTTAATACGAGGTACATAAAAAACTACAAAGTTTAAAGCATTACCTCGGATACATTCACTAATATTTGACAATAACAACAATAAATCAACATGGAGTTAGGTTTGTATAATTATGCAGACATAATGCGTAATACTGGTAATACAATATTACAGTGATAATACGGCGTCGGATTGATACAGGCTGTTCAACAAAGTACATTTCGAGAAAGTGAAACAAAACAATGAATATTTTTAAAGCCATCAATATTATTTAAATATATATACCGTATTGTTAATATGTTAGGAAGTAATTGATCACCATGATAATGGTGTCAATTACATTGTTGTGTTTCTACAATTACAGGTAAGATGGGCAGTTCCTTAGTTGTTGATGAGTCCAGGTGAAACTCTTCTGGCATCTTCGACCTTATTGTCACTTACCAAAGAGTAAGATGAAGAGTAAGAGTTTCCCTTTTGAGTGTAATAAGCAGGTTAAGTGAAATCACATAGCCAATAGAATGTAGAAGGCAATTGAAAATGAAAATCTTTGAAATGGCTTCTATTGCAAAGTGCTTTTAGAAAAGATGTTGAGCTAATTTTGGGTTATTTATAATGAGACAATCCAAAAGCAATGTTTTTATAGTAGTTGAGATTTGTTATAATACTTTCTATAAATTTTCAGTTTCAACAGGGTAGCGATATAAAACATTCCGTTTTAACAGTTGAAATTATAGCTAACTATAGTCATATACACTTTTTTATTTTGATCAAATAAATCTAAAAAACATTTTCAAGTTCGTGATATTATTGGCGAAAAAAGATGGATTTAGAAATGCTTTTAAAAATAAATAAGTCACTTTGTTTGACTCGAACCGCAATTGGGACTGAAGAAAATGGTATAAGTATGTCAACAATTTGATAACATGTACACGACTGTGTCTTGTGTACCTAAACGCAAACGTAAGATCAAAAGTAAATACAACTCGTAAGTGTTACGTTACATAGAAACAAAATTATGTTAATACGAACCAATATCGCGCATATTAATTTATATGTCAAAAGTTAAAAACTGATTTACATACATCTACTAACTGCGCCCGCGAACTATACGTTTCGTTTTAATAAAGCTCAACACTCAAAAATTTCTGGAGAGGTCCACCCTTATCACCTAGGGATTTAAAAAATAGCCTACGACCTATTCTCAGACCTTCCATACACAAAAAATTTCATAAAGATCGGCCGAGCCGTTTCGGAGGAGTTCGGTAACAAACACTGTGACGCGAGAATTTTATATATAAGAAGATTAGATTATATAAATTTAATAAAATTCAATTATACATATTTTGAGTGTACTAGTTGTAATTTTGTAATTATACATATTTGAGTGTAAAATCTAGTATTTGTTTCAAAATTTCACCACATTATTTTCATCACATTAAAATTAAACCCGCTTGTCATATTAGGCTAATCATCATTTTAGTCAATTTCTTTATTGTTTTGTCACCAGTTTATCACCAAACTATTTCCATACGCGCCACTTCTATTCTTTATTTTGCTGTTTTCTCCTTATAAAACCCGATAATAATACACAAGGTTTATACGCAAACAGAGAAAGATTTCAAATATTCCATGTTTTGCCTCATTACGACGCAATTGAAAAAAAAAGGGACAATGTTATGATATCGTTTTTGTGACTTTATGCCAATACGTAATGTAGAGAGTAAGACAAGTGCAACTGTAGAGTTCTAACTATTCTTTATTGAACCTTATATCTATCAAAATATATGTATAAACCTACGTATATGCAATAAATCTAAATCCATGCCAAATTCAGAAGTTCAAGTCAGATAACACAATGTTTTACAAAAGATAACGGTACTAGGCATAGCCAATGTGGTGAAATCATACTGCCTAGAGCTAATTTGATAAATTGAGCTAAGTCATCCCGAAATTCTGGAAAAAACAATGCAATGATTCAGTGGGAAGGTTTGGATTTACAATAGTTTTTTTTTATTATTCGTAATAGGTCTACGTTTGACCACCAACTCGCCTGATGGTAAGCGACGGTGTGATCGAGGATGAAGCACATAGATCTAGATAATATCTATTCACTCTAGCCTTGAAAACCCCAAGATTATAGCTCTCAGGAAACAAGGAAGGCGGCAGAGAGTTCCACTCCTGTGCAGTATCTCACCTGAAAAGTGGACCTAAAACGATGTGTACGGATTTTAGAAATTCCGATCTGAAATGGGTGGTAATGAGCCGACCTTCTGCTCGTCCTGTAATGGAAAGGAGAGGGTGTGGAATAAGTTCGTGAAGCCTTTGCGCACGCTCACCGAAATGCAATCTATAAAATATGGACAAACATGCCACTTTACGGCGAAGTTCGAGCTAGACTAAGCAGTTTCTTGGCAAACAGTTTCTCGTCAAATTCAAATTCAAATTCAAAAATCTTTATTCAACTTAGGCCTTTACAGGCACTTATTGACGTCAAAACAAAGCAAAACATTCTAATTTAAAGGAAACATAAATTTAACCTTGTATGTGCATACATCCTGAATATACCTACTCAAGATGTCTGCAAATACAGTAATAAGTAAGTACAGTAATACAGTAATAATAAGTAATGAAAAAAAAAAAAGTTGAATCTACACCTGTTCGGAAATTGGGAGAGCCTTCTCGAGAAGAACAGGCAAGAAACTCGAAAGGTCAAATTTTTTATCTCCTCTTTTAAATCGCCATTTACAATTTTGGTTTTGTTACATAGTCATTGAACGTTTTTAAAAAAATTACAATCGGTATGCTTACATACACTTAAAATGTCAAAAAATAAGTTATAGACGTATACATTAATCATAATACAATAAATTATGTTGTTACCAAACATTTAATAACTTTGTCTAATTCAAAATCAGTGTCAGTTCTTTTCTGCCAACAACATTTGTTAACATCAATAGCTATACACAACAACACGATTATTGACATTATAACGAATAATAGCTTCATATTAGCACCAGGCATTGTCATCATTTAAATAATCGTTGACTTTATAATATCCTTTACTCATTAGAGTCTTTTTTACATGCGCTTTAAACTTATGAAAAGGCAAGTCAGTTACACTATGTGGAACTTTGTTGTAAAACGTTATACATTTCCCCATAAATGAGCCTCTAGTTTTTTGGAGTCTGTACGTTGGAACGGCAAGTTTATTTTTATTTCTTGTGTTTAACTGGTGAACGTGGAAATTGGTTTCAAATGTATTATAATTCTTATAGACATAAATCAAATTTTCATAAATGTATTGTCCTGCTAAGGTCAATATATTAATTTCTCTAAATAAATCTCTTAGAGAATCCCTTGTTCGTAAATTATAAATAGCGCGAACTGCTCTTTTTTGAAGTACGAAAATACTTTCTATACTAGCAGCCGATCCCCACAGTAGTAGTCCATACGACATAACACTGTGAAAATAACTAAAGTAAATCAATCTTGCCGTTTCAACGTTAATAAGTTGTCTTATTTTTTTAACTGCATATGCCGCAGAACTAAGTCTGTTTGCCAAGGACTCAATTTGTGGATCCCACTGCAAACGTGAATCTAATGTAATGCCCAAAAATTTGGTACAATCAATGAATTCAATAATTTGATTATTCATTTCCACAATAGTATCCACTTTCCTTACATTTGGCAATGAAAATTTTATACATTTAGTTTTATTTGAATTTAATGATCGTCTCTGATTAACCTCACAGCTCGGTGGTCCACCGCCCCTAAAGCCTCTAGCTGATACTTAGCCGATCCATCGAAGGTGGCAGAAGTACTCTACACATGATCGGACTTGTGCTTGATATAAATGAAGCAACTGCCCTGGTGAGAAGTACCTACCGCTTAACCTTATTGAGGATGCCCAGCTTCGAGATATGGCCCAAAGTTGAGTTTTGAGGATAATGTGAGTCCCAGCAGCTCAAGGCTTATTTATAATTTCACTTACTTTGTGCCTAACTTGAAGGCTTATAGATATTGCTTCAACTTGAAACAATATTACCACTGATTAGACGGCGGTATGTTTAGTATGTATAGTCTAATAAAAAGTGGTCGTACCAGGATTCTCAGAATTATCTTGGCACGCATTATTCATTCAACTCAACTTCAATCGCAAACAACCTGCAATTTCACAGCCAATAACAATAAAGGCAAATAGCGGCGCCGGGAAACAGTACTTTGCCGCTCATTATTAAGTGCCATGTCTCCGATTGCCCATTGATGTGGCGGAATCCGTATGGTTTTCAGGTCACGTAAGTCAGATGGTCGGACATGCGCCGAATGGCCGAGCACGCGCGTGCTTCTTACAGTGAAAGTTTAACATAAAAAGCGACTGCTGCTTAATTTTGGGGGTCGTACGTGATGGAGATCGGAGACACTGGTTTTAGTGCGTTTCAAAATACACACTTTGATGTTTATTGTCGTGTTATTCGTGTCTATAACGCAGCTGTCTTGTTTACGCTGACTTACAAGCAAAGTTTTTACAGGAATACTAAAATCATTCGCCTAGGTTTTTATTGCTCCTTTTTATTATATACTACAGCGACTTACTTCAGCATCATACGGGTAGGAGAGTATTTAAGAAGAACTACAATTCTCTAGTAAATCATTTAATTTTGGTTTACGTGAGTCATTTATATTTTTTACATCTCTCATGTTCGGTAAGTAGGTCCTTATTACCCCCAAATGGGGCTTGTAGGTGACCAATTAGCGCTCTAGGGTAATAATGTAGCTAGAAAAGCCCTAGGGCTGTAAGTAATTTATTGCCAGTATGATGGTTAGATTAGAACTTTTTGAAATAGTGAAGTTTTTTAATTACTTACCGCCCTAGGGCTTTCCAATCTACATTATTACCCTAGAGCGCTTATTGGTCACCTGCAAGCCCTATTTGGGGGTAATAAGGACCTACTTACCTCACAATCGAGATGTAAAGCAGAGTAGTTAGCTCGGGTGTAAGCACCAATTGCACCAATTATCTCAGGCTGCAATTGATGCCTTACAGCCCTTAGCTACTAATCTACTATTGACGACTTGGTTGTAGATTATTACTTCTTCTACTGAAGTGAAAACTTTGTTAGGTTTCGTTATAATATCAGCCCACCTAGCATGAACACTGAAACACGATAATATAATAAAAAGATACATCGATATAATATAAACTATTAAAAAAATTGGATTTTATAGTTATCTTAAATTTTGAGTATGTTTTGGATTTTGGTATTGTAATTAAGGGCACTGTTACCTATTAATGTCGATAAAATTCAAGGAAGCCATTATATGCAACATATTTTGAAAGTTCATATCGAATTTTTATTTTTATTTTTTTATCGTTTTATCATATTGTGTTTCGGTGTTTATGCTACGGGAGCTGGTATAAAAGAACGCCGAAATAAGATTTCAAAATCAGTTATGCATCATTTAGTTTTTAAGTGTAACATATGTTTTGTATTGGTATATCTTAATAATTAAATAGGTGCTTGATATTTTTCTGAACAGTTTCATAAATTACAAAAATGAAACCGACTTCAAAACACTTTAAAGTTAAAAATAATATAAGAATACAGACAACCTTACGTTGTCGAAGTCGGTGCTAAACTTTAACTTTCTAGAAAAGGCACCGACTTCAATATAGAAAATGTAATGTTGTCTGTTTTCTTATATTATTTTTTGCTTAAGTGTTTTTGAAGTCGGTTTTAATTTATTGTATTTTTTTATGTTATTAGTGAATTTAATACCTACGTCTAAATAGTTTTTTGACGTCAATAAGTGCCTGTAAAGGTCTTTATTATAGAATAAAGTTTTTCGAGTTTGAGTTTGAATACCAGCTGACCGAAGTAACTTGAAAGAACACGACAAAGGGTCAGTAAGTACGTGCGTATTGTATTTAATAAACTAACCTATAACTTTAAAAATTACGAATCCTTCCATCATCAGCTCGATTCATGAATATCAAATGCAAATACATTTAGCTTCGGAAAAAACACAAACACGTTGGATGTACCTAAAAAATTAAAGGTTCCCCTATATTCCTGGTATCCCATCATCAGATCCTGACCAGGGTTGATAAAAATCGTGATTTTTTTGTTTTTGACAGATTTTTTTGATTTTTTTCAAAAAAATCATGATGTTTTTGATTTATTTGATTAATTTAATTTAATTAATCGTGATTTTTTTTGTTTCTGACAGATTTTTTTGATTGCCAAAAAAAATTTAAGCTAATAACACTCCCACCCACGGCCACGTCACGTCAGTTTAGGTTGCGTTCCGAAACAGAATTTCCTTTGTCGGGTAAAGTTACCCGATTGAAAATCGGTTTTGGAATAGGGTAAAAAGTGATTTCGCTGAGAATTCTGACCTCTGTCTCATATTATGCCTCATCGCTATATCTCGGTAGAGTATTTATGTTCTATGATCACTCGCTGTCGCTATCATCTTTCTGGATTGGAGTTAATTGCAATGTGCAAACTTGCTACAATAATAATTCTTTTTATTTTCCACATTTTACCGCGTCAAGTTAATGTCAACTGTCACTACTGTCGGTTACAGCCATGACAACCCCTGAATTTTATAGGATAAATAAATCGCTCTTTCCAGGATCCCATTGACTCGGCAAAGTCGTTCCAAAACACCTCGATAAATCCTCGGATGTGTTTTGGAACTGGGATTGAGTCAATTTAGCTATTTAACGAGTGAAAGTTATCCGTTTTGGAACGCAACCCAAGTAAATAGAAAACACAGGGAATTCCCCAAATCGTGTGTGTTAAGATAAAAATCGGTGTTGATGTTGAATTGGAGTTACGGTGTAAAGTAAATATCATTACAATTTTTAAATATCTTCCTGATACTAAAAAATCATTTTTGATTTAAATCATTGATTTTTTAAATAAATCACTTGATTAAAATCAGTGATTTAAATCATGATATAAATCATTTGATTTAAATCAATCAACCCTGATCCTGACAATAGTACTATCAAATACAATAAGAATTTTCGGCCGGTCCACAATTGCCTAAGCAATCGCGTAACATACACAAATAAAAAACAAAAAAATATATGCATCGAATTGAGAACCTCGTCCTTTTTTAAAGTCGATAAAAACAATATTATTCTGTTTTTCAGGGTTCCGTCCCTTAAAAGAAACCCTTAAACGAAACCCCTATAGTATCACTTCGTTGTCTGTGTTTCCGTCTGTCTGTCAAGACCCTTTTCTCAGGAGCGCGTAGAGATATCAAACTGAAATTTAAATACTCGAACCTACAGTGTCTTTTAGCTGTGAAAAAATCAAACTTGTATGTCAACGCGATCAAAAGATATGGTCGTTTATGTCACATATTTTGCAATTTCACAAGAAAATCAAAACCTATAGGGTTCCCGCTAACATAAAATCATGAAATTTGACAAGAAACAATGTCTTACAGCACATTATCTGAAAAGCGTTAGTAGTTAGGAACTTATATGCTTAGATAAATTTCTACGGAACCCACGGTGTGCGGGTGCAACTCGCGCTTGGCCGGTTTTTTTATTGCCATACTGAAACTTCGACTGAAACTAATTTTGACTACGTAATCTACTTTTGTCGATCAAAAAATACAATACATATTCTTATTTTTAACCGACTTCAAAAAAGGAGGAGTTCTCAATTTGATTCCTATGTTTTTTGTGTGTATATTACGCGATTACTCCGCCGATTGTAAAGCGATTTTCAAAATTCTTTTTGTATTCGATAAAGTATACTACTGGGATGGTCTCATTGTCACCAAAGTCAGGATCTGATGACGGGATTCCATGAAAATCGTGGAAACCCTTAAATTTTATAGGTATGTAAAACGTGTTTCATGTTTTTTCCGAAGCTATTCACGTATTTGCGTTTGGTAATCATGAACCCAGCTAATGATGGAATGATCCTTTACTTTTAGGAGTTAGAGGTTAGTTTTTTAAATACAATACGTACGGTACGTATCATCAAGTGAGTTTAATACTAGCTCACCGAGAAGATTTCATTCACTAAAAAGATATATTTTTCTTTACAAAAAATAAAAACCGACTTCAAAAACACTGAAAAGTTAAAAATAATATATGAATAGGTACGGACAAAATCACATTTTTATATTAGAGTCGGTGCCAAACGATGATCTTCTAGAAAGTCTTAAAAATTTGGCACCGGCTTCAATATAGAAATGTGATGTTGTCTGTAGCTATTCATATATTGTTTTAGTGTTTTTGAAGTCGGTGTTTATTTTTGTTGACTTGTCACCAAGGAATTGATATGCGAATCCTGCTGCCTTCGAGGCTGCATGAGTGCTGACTATCCACATGCTCGCGTCGCTTCCTCTTGCCTCCTGAGGCTTTATTTTTGAATTATTCATCTGGCATGGAGCGCTCGTCAAACGTCGTTTTCGCTCGAATTTTACTTATTTTCATTTCGTTTCTGATGAAAACTAAAATGATACCGATATTTGTTGTAATGTCATATTGATTTTCCTCGAAATCGAAACAAAAATCATGAGAAATCGAGCACAGACGACTCTCGACGAAAGCTCGACGCAAGGCGAACGATCCAACAACAGGGCCCCAGGAGAGTGCGCATCCGGCAAAAAACCATCCTATTTTCAAAGTGATATCCATCAAAATAATTTATTCATATAAACATATGCTAATGTTATGTATGCTGGTAATTAAAAAGCTATAATATAAATTATTTTTCCAGATTCGATCTGTTGAAAACATACGAGTATATTTTACTATCGTTGATAGATATTATGTCATAATTATCTCTAATTTCATTTTTGTTGAAGATCAATGATATAATACACAAAATTTGTATATTGCAGCATTAAGAGCAGTGTGAGAGATACACGATCACCTGTTGAGCGACGATGGAGTCGATGGTGAGATTATGTTCTTCTAGATATCTGAGAAGTTTGACTGTTTATCACATGATCCATTTCATTCGAAAGGCTCGAAGTAATAGCAAGGCACGTAATTGACGAATCTGACCTATCAGCCTTTTCGGGCAAATAGTGAACATACTCAGTCTTCCGACCAGAGGCCTTACCATGGTCGTTTATAGCAAGGTTAACACAATATTGAAAGGGAGACACCGCTCTTGCTGCGTATCTCGTCATCCCGCTCTCAGTACGGTTTTAATATTGTTTTGGCCCACTCAACTTATAAACATACAAAGCTATAATCTCCAGCCGCACTTTCCGCTGTGATGGAAATTATCGGCATGGATTGGCCGCGCCACGAAAAAGCTAAGGGGTTCGGTGACTATACGTTTCCGCAACTGGTGACTTTCTTCTCAGTGCTATGAGCAAGGTTTCTATCCGACTTGATCCGACTCGCGTAGTGGTGGCAAGGACGACTAACAATAAAGTTCCCTTCGGCAACTTTGGCATGTGACCAGTGGGGCTAGCACGCAGAAGAATCGAAAATCGAATCGAAATCCGAATCAAGGAGTTTGTATGGCAATTTTATTAGCGCCACGGCGGTGAGTAGCAGAACTAATAAAATTGCCATACAAACTCCTCGATTAGGATTTCCTTTCGATTCTCCTGCGTGCTAGCCCCACTGAATGCGTGACTTCCGCGAGGGTGAACTCGAATTTTTTTCTAGCAATTGGCCACACAGCAGATAAGTCAGAATCCTTATTGTTTCGAGTCGTGGTCTAAGCCTCGAACGCAGATTGTTTTTCAAGTCGAACTTTTGCCCAACAGATCAACAATGTTACGAGTAGTTAAGACCATGCAATTGCTTCAACTTAATTGTATGTACAGATAAGAGACTTGCATCGTGGTTTTATTCTTATCCATGTCTTTTATACAAACCTGTATCTTGTATAATTTCGAACTAGGAACGGACTTTGGGTAGTATTTTTTTTACTCGTCAGCGTACCCCTACGCCGAAACCGATGCAGGTAAAAGCACCCGAAGTTCAAGCAGCACGACGCATAAACCCCTGGTTTGCGTTTTTGACTTTATTGTTTTTTTTTTGTGTATTTTCTTATCAATGTTTTATTACAGCGGCCCGGAGTTCATATCCGAATTAGGACATCAATTTAATGTATTTTTTTAAAGCGAAACGGGATTCGAGAGAATAGCCTATATGTGAGTAGGAGTATTTTTTCTACATGCAATGTAGGTATTTTTCATTATTTAATATGAGAACAATAAACAGTCACTTTTTTCGACCCACTTTTCAATTTACATAATACAAATTTTAGTCGCTTGGTAAATACTGTATGATACCTACACAGTGTTTGCTTTCTGATTAAAATTACTTCTTTGCAATTAACGACATGTTTTTGTTTTCGAAAGATCGAACTATTCCGAACAGGTCCACTGAGGTGCCTGAGGTCACCACAGTCTTCTCACTCCAAAATTATGTTTGTTTAAAGAAATGAACAATTAAGGCTGTCTCATCTCCACCAAATTGAAGGAAATTCACAAAAATACAAAAAAAATGTAGAGTACTATCTTACCCAGTTTTAAAGCTGATAAATAGTAGATTACCCAACAAGTGAAAAAATGTGAATTCTTTTCGAGGCACTCAGTTGAATCCCGAGAGGAGCGAAGGATTTAAAGTAGAATCCTGAGCGGATCAAGGGATACAAGAGCCGAGATATTTTTTTTTTCATGTCAATGATAAAAAAAGAGTACCTAACTCTTTTTTTATCATTGACAGTAAGAAAATAATTATTCTGTGCTTATTAATCAAATTTTATTATGGGTAATACATAAAAGAACAATAGAAAACAAAAGAACTAGAAATTAATTGTAAAAAAAGAACCAGTTTTTGAAACTAAGTTATTTTTTTGGTGGTTTTTAGTACGTTTCGATAGCGAGAGTGTGCAACGTGCTTTTGCACGTTTTCCTTTTTTTTCTTAATATAATCAGTATATTCCCGCATGTTCCAAATTCAATTTGTTTTTATTCACTCAGTGAAAACAAGAGCGTTTTATTCACTGTTTTTGAAGAATCGCGAGCCCTTTGTCGAGTGTCAATGGTAAAAAATGATTTACTGAATTTATGTTAACAATTCCCAATTATGAAACTATTTCTTAGCCTTTTGAGTATTTTTTCTATTAATATAATATTATATGTTAAAAAATATTTTACAAAAAATAAAAACCGACTTCAAAAACACTGAAAAGTTAAAAATAATATAAGAATAGGTACAGACAACATCACATTTTTATATTGAATTCGGTGACAAATTTTAAGATTTTCTAGGAGATCATCGTTTGGCACCGACATCAATATAGAAGTGTTATGTTGTCTGTACCTATTCTTATATTATTTTTAACTTTTCAGTGTTTTTGAAGTCGGTTTTTATTTTTTGTAAAATATTTTTTATTTTTAACTTTTCAGTGAATGAAATCTTTTTAATGAAAGAAACCCTAATTTAAGACTAGCTCACCTTCGGTAAGCTGGTATTAAATTAGCGTTTCCCTCGATTTTCATAGGATCCCATCATCAGATCCTGACTTTGGTGACCTTGGGACCACCCCAGGAGTATACTCTATCAAATACAAGAAGAGTTTTAAAAATCGGTCCACAATTGGAGGAGTAATCGCGTAACATACACACAAAAAAAACATACGCATCGAATTGAGAACCTCCTCATTTTTTGAAGTCGGTTAAAAAGAAAAGTAAATTAGATCGACTACCAATAATAACATTGTTTCACGACTAAAATTGGTCTTAAGCACTCAAGAAAAGGCATTATATTTTTTACATAATTTTTTAATCTTAAAGATGTGACGTCGTTGAAGTCTTTTGTACGGTACGAAAATTAAAGCAAGTTGTTGAAGTTTTGTTGTACTTTAAAAATAGCTGGTATAATAACATTTAAAGTGTAGAAAGCATAATATGCACCACATCCGATTAATTACCCACAGATAGCTTATTGAAAACATAAAACTAAAAGGGTAAACTTAAATGGGACGTACCGGTTGCCTTTGAGGGGAGGATACAATTGCAAGACTGTAATTACAGATAAACTTACACATTAATAGTTACCTACAAAGTTTACGCTAAATGGGGGAAAAAATAAAGCAAAGGGCGCGGTAAAGGTAAAATGTACTAAAATAATGACGGGTTTTCAAGGTGGATGTAGGCAGTAAAAATTTTTGAAAACATAACAAGAAATTCAACTTTTTCTTTCAATAAATGCTACTTTAATGAGATCGCTGATATGTTTTGTTCCTTATAATGGATTCATAGTAACATAGTGACATCATAAAGTATGCCTGAATATTTTTTTAAATAACAGTTCTAACTTATTTGCAAAACTTTTAATAAAACCTTGAAATGAAATTGATACTAATATTTTTGGCAAGACCGATTCTCGTATGTGGGACAAGAACATAAAATCGTATCCATGACAATCGATAGAATGTTAAATAAGAACGAAGTATTCGCAAAGGTCGATGTTTACAACTTTCTATGGGAAAACTAGTGCCATTGTCTCAGAATTGCCAGTACACCTTACGTCAAGACGAGCTATCTCTGAATCAGCTGACAAGCCCCGAGCCGTTGCAGTTCGAAATAAGACTAAGCCACCAATCAAACTATTAATTATCCCGTTACTGGCTCGCGCACTTAACGCTCTGATCAACGGCAGCCGGTGATTCATATACGAACCAATTAAAACTCCAATAAGATTCTGCAGCGGGCAGAACCTACGCGATCTCGAAAACTTTCTTTCGCAACGGTGAAACCCAATTCCATAAAATTTGAGAGACGAACCGTCAAAATTACTGCTTTCTTCGAAAATAACTATGAGAGTGCAATCTCTGACAGATCAGGTATCGGTGTCGGATTCCACGAGTAAACATTGCGGGGTCGACGTGGAAGAAAACTGATGAGTTCTCTCGGTATGCGGAAATGAAGCGTGAGAGTGTGACGTTACCCAAACTATTTTGTTGCCGAGTCGATGACGGATCACCTGAGTGCTGTAAACAACGGATCAGTGGCACGTCAGAGGAACATTACCGTTAGGGTGAAGCCGGATCAAGCGCCGCTCGTCCTCATGTCACAAGCACTGGCACATAAACACAATTATCGATCACTTCACAGTATCACCAGTAACAGATCCTCGTGCATTGCGCGTGGGCCGTTCTGCAGGCTAAGGGGACGCGGCGTCGGGCGACGAGTGTGCATAGGAGCATCAAAATGCGACAGACCGTGAATCTTAACCTACCTGTGCCCGAGCCTCGAAGCGCTTGCGTGTCGCTCTGCCGGCCCGGCTGCTTTACCGACTAGGCGCCGCCATTTTTAATGCCTCCACACAGCCTTAACGTAACATTTATTACATAATACAGCTATATGTTTCTAATGTGTGAACTAGGCAATTTTTCAATGTCAATTATATTTAAACCCACACGTTTTTTCAGTGCTTCGCTTACAGTTAATTGAACAAAAGTCCTTGAAAGCCTTAATCTGTTTTACCGACAGCAAAAGCGCCATCTGTAGAAAAACGAATGAATGTTTAACACTTGCTTCTCTGAGAATTGCGATTTGTAATTACGATTTTCCCAAAAAAATATCTAGATTTATTGACAATACATATATTTAATTGAAAATATCGCTATACAGAATTGTATATATGACAAATTTTAAGGAAAATCATTGCTGTATGAAAGAAAAGCAAGCAACAGTAAGCACAGGTTAATGAAATTAGTTCACTTGATGGTTATAACCAGTTTTAACAGGTGTCAGCACTTGTATGCTTCAGATCAGATTAGATATTATAATTTTATTATATAGTTGCCTTGCCTACCAATTGCTCAGAGAGAAATAAAAAATACCAATAATCGAGTTTTTAGCTGACTTCAAAAAAGAATGAGGTTTTATGTTCTACTGTACTTATGTTTTATTTGTATGTTCACCGGTTACTCCGCCATTTGTGGGCTGATTTTTAAAAACTATTTTTGTAATCGAAAGAGTATACTCCTGAGATGGTGCCATTGTCACGAAGTCGTGATCTGATGATAAGATCTCTGGAAAAATAAGGGAAACCCTAATTTTTTTTTCTGAAGATATTCAGATACCTATTTGCATCTGGTAGTCGTCATATCATGTTACTAAGCTGATGATGGAAGGTGGTTTCTGGTAGGTTAGAAGTTATGGATAGCTGTATCAATAAAATGAGTGAGCTGATACTGAAAACTTTAGTTTTCAGTATCAGTTCACTTGAGTCACTTGAAAGATTAGAAATATGCATTAATAAGTTCTCATTTTATTGACAGAGCTATCCCTTACCTCTAATTAAACCCTAAAAAATATTTTACAAAAAATAAAAACCGACTTGAAAAACACTGAAAGTCAACAATAATATAAGAAATCGGTGCCAAACGATGATCTCCTAGAAAAGCTTAAAATTTGTCACCGACTTCAATATTGAAGTATGATGTTGTCTGTACCTATTCTTATATTATTTTTAACTTTTCAGTGTATTTGAAGTCTGTTTTTTTTTGTAAAATAATTTTAACTTTTTAGTGAATCAAACTCGAATATCGAATGGAAATTAGGATTTCCTTCGATTTTCATGGAATCCCATCATCAGATCCTGACTTTGGTGACCTTGGAATTACCCCAGGAGTATACTTTATCGAATACGAAAAGAATTTTGAAAATCGGTCCACAATTGGCGGCGTAATCGCATAACATACACACAAAAAAAATTCGATGCGTATGTTTTACCGATTTTCAAAATTCTTTTTGTATTCGATAGAGTATACTCCAAGGGTGGTCCCATGGTCACCAAAGTTAGGATCTAATGATGAAATCCCATGAAAATCGAGGAAACCCCTTAAATTTTCAGGTGAATCCAAGTGTTTTGTGTGTATGTTACGCGACTACTCCGCCAATTGTGGACCGATTTTCAAAATTCTTTTTGTATTCTATAGAACGTACTCCTGCGGTGGTCTTAAGGTTGCCAAAGTCAGGATCTGATCATGGGATCCCATGAAAATCGAGGGAATCGCTAAAAATAATATAAGAATAGGTACAGACACCATCACACTTCTATATTGAAGTCGGTGACAAATTTTAACAGTTTCTAGGAGATCATCGTTTGGCACCGAATTCAATATAGAAATGTGATGTTGTCTGTACCTATTCTTATATTATTTTTAACTTTTCAGTGTTTTTGAAGTCGGTTTTTATTTTTTGTAAAATATTTTTATTAACTAAAATGAATGAAATATGTTTAATTACTAAAATAAAAACGGACTTCAAAAAACCGACTTCACAAACACCAAAAAGTTATAAATAATATAGGAATATATACAACATCACAGTTTTATATTGAATTTGGTGCCAAATTTTAAGAAGTTACTTAAAATTTGGCAGCATTTTTGGCATTAATTGTTCTTATATTTTTAAGACTTTAAGGTGATCATTGCTTGGCACCGATTTCAATATAAAGCTGTGATGTTGTATGTACCTAATCCTTTATTATTTATGACTTTTTGGTGTTTTTGAAGTCGGTTTAATTATTTTGTTAGATTTTTTTTTCAATCTTAATGGTTTTAATACATGCATATTAGAATTTGACCCGAAGCAAACACCAAAATAACTTACAATTAAACGTCTTTCGCTATAAACAGTATTTAAATAATTATTCCTAAGCTCTTTATCTTCCAGAAAACTTCCATCCTCAGCTCAGTAACATGACATGATGACTACTAGATGCAAATACCTGAAAAAACAGGAAACACGTTGGACGTGCTAATGCAATTAAGGGGTTTCCCTTGATTTGCCTGGGATTCCATCATCAGATCAGGACATGGTGACAATGTCACATGACACATGTTAAAAAAATTATAAAATCGTAAATATATAGTTAGGAACTTATATACTTAGATAAGTTTGTACAGAACCCTCGGAGTCCAACTCTCACTTGTTTTTTTTTGTTATGTTACTGAAAAAAGCAAAGCTACGAGAGAGTACATACGTTAAGAAGTGTTATGAGTAAACTAATAGTAGGAATTTAGTTTCCTTGTGACTTAACTGGTTTAGTACCTAGTCTAGTTCCACTAGGAGGAAAGCGCCTTTTTGTCAAATCAACGACTTACACCCAGTTTCTGAAAGGCTGTTCAGCGATAAAATTAACTAACAAGCTGTCAATCTAGTGCTAACTATGAATCGAGTTGCTGAAAGCTAAATCAACTTATCACTGTGTTAGCTGACACAGCTGTCAAATTTATTTCAAAATTATTAAGAAAAGACCCATTTTGGGTTTTCAAAATACATATAAATAAAACAAAATATATGATTTCAGCAATGTGACCGTGTCTAAAAATATTTCTCACGAGAAATCAAATTATTAAGGATAAGTAAATTTTGTCTAACCAACGTTTCGGAAACTCAAATTAATTTGACACTGCTGTTAAGATGACATGAATGTTAGTTAAACAATATTTTGATCAGCCTTTCAGAAACTGGGGGTTACTCATTACATTGTTCTATTCACGGAAAGATTCAATTGTGATTTGGTTTTAGGAAGCACTCTACGGCTGCATATGTAGCTAAATCTTTATTAACTGTGTTTGCAATTGCTAGGTCTGGGTTTATTTTAAGGAAAATGTTTCAAAATTTTGGGTTAATAAACCTCCTTGTTATAAAGTAAATAACAGGGAGATAATGACAGAGTTGATTTTAATTTGTTTTGTTTAAAGCATTGTTTTTAACTATTTACATGTGAAAAATAATTAAATAGGTTGGTAAATTGGTTTAGAATCACTGGGGTTTAATTGCCTTTCATAAGTTTATACACCCGTCCAAAATCGGAGAGAGTAACTCGTATGAATGTAAAAGGAATAATTATAATTGTTGCGAGATCATTGTTTGCTTCGCAATCAACTGCTGCATTATGATCGTTAGGTATGCCATTGATTTTGTAAGTTATTTGAAAATTTTGCTTGATTAATGAGTATTAAGTATGTGATTTTTGTAAAAGATGGTTTTATCCAAACCAACATTTAGAATCTAATGGTGAAAGATTAATAAAATTATGTGAGCTCCTCAAACATCAGTGGTACGTAGTGTCTGATTTTTTAAATACATTATTCAACATTATTCAGATGTTTGAGTAATGTGAAGGCTCAGAACAATATCAAAGGCTCAAACAGCAAAAATGAGAGCCCCAGTCGCCTGTCAATTACTTTCAATAGCAGCTCAGAATAATAACTAAAGCACTAACTGCTTTAGTTATTCTTCTGAGAATAGCAGTCAATTTGAAACAAGAGTTCTCAGAACAATAACAGATAAGAAACTGAATATACTGATGCAAATTTTCCCCAGAAAATAAAAATACTCCTCGATATTCTTCGTATTAAATTTGTGTGACAGGTTTTTAGGCTAAGTCCATAAAATCGATAAGAATTTATACCAGAGTCATATCAATTAGCCTATAAATAATATTCTTATGCTTGAATACTTTTTGTATAAGCCATACATAGTGCTTTTTAATGCACTCAAAACCTGTCTATGTGATAATTAATGCTCAAAAATAAAAGGAAACTCAAGGTTTATGTCTCTGTAATAATCCAGTATCAAATTTCACAGCAGTTTTTGGCAAAATTCATGCTAATTCAGCATGCCGGACAAAATACAGATGTCAGTTATAGATTTTTACACAGACCAAGTAAGTTCTTGGCCTTCGTCTCACCTGATAAAGTGACGATGAGGCCGAAGGTGGGAGCGAGCTCCACCTGGACACCTCAACAAATGAGGAACTGGATATCTTACCTTTAATTGTCGGAGCGCAACAATGCTATTAACATTGTTATTATGCCAACAAACTCAGTCAAGACAGCTAGCCAAGTGGGCTCAGAAGCCCTACCACCAACTGGTGCTTCAGATACAGGCTTTGCTTAGTTCAAGCACCAGTATCTCACAATCTTTTATTCTGTAAACATAAGCATTTTCTTAAATGTTAAATTGTACATGTAAGATTATAGGAGGATAAATAAATAAATAATAATAATTATTATTAAACCAAGCAGAAAACTTCTGCCCCATGGGGAATCGAACCCCCGACCACCGGAAAAATACCGGGTGGTCCCAACTACTAGTCCATGGAAGCAGTAAAGCTTTTCATTTAACTACATTTTTAGAAAGAAAGAAAGAAAGAAGAAAGACATTCAACAATTTCTTTCTATGATAAATATGATAGACTAGCTATGCCCGCGAACTACGTTTCGCCATCGAAATGCTTCGAAATGCACAGTGTTTAATTTTTTCCTCCATTTTATTCCATAACCTCCCGCACGCGCACCCCCGCCTTGGTGACGCTCACTTCGCAACGGGCCGTGCAGCAGAAATCGTAATATTTTAATTTCGCCATAACTTCAAAACCAAACGTCCAATTTTAATCATTCAAAGACCAAATATTATCTACATAAACTGAAAGTAGTGATAAAAAAAATTATTTTGATAAGGATTAATAGCATGAGAAAAATAAATGCGTTTAAATGTAGTCCAAAAAAATTCAAGATTTCAAAAAAAAATGGTTGTTGTGCCTCACTCGACATAAATAGGTATAGTGTGTCGCGGACTTTTTTGTAACCCTTAAATTTTATACGCACGTTCAACGTGTTTCATGTTTTTTAGCAGACTTCAAAAAAGGAGGTTCTCAATTCGATGCGATTTTTTTTTTGTGTGTACTCGTATGTTACGCGATTACGCCGCCGATTGTGGACCGATTTTCAAAATTCTTCTTGTATTCGATAGAGTATACTCCAAGGGTGGTTCCATAGTCACCAAAATTAGGATTTGATAATGGAATCCCATGAAAATCGAGGAAAATCCTTAAATTTTAAGGTGTGTCCAACGTGTTTTGTGTGTATATTACGCGATTACTCCGCCAATTGTGAACCGATTTTCAAAATTCTTTTTGGATTCGATAGAGTATACTCCTGGGGTGGTCCCAAAGTCACAAAAGTCAGGATCTGATGATGGGATCCCATGAAAATCGAGGGAAACGCTAATTTAATACCAGCTATCAAATCAGGGTTTCTTTCACTAAAAAGGTAATAATAAAAAATATTTAACAAAAAATAAAAACCGACTTAAAAAACACTGAAAAGTTAAAAATAATATAAGAATAGGTACAGACAACATCACACTTCTATATTGAAGTCGGTGACAAAATTTAACACTTTCTAGGAGATCATCGTTTGGCAAGAATAGGTACAGACAACATCACACTTCTATATTGAAGTCGGTGACAAAATTTAACACTTTCTAGGAGATCGTCGTTTGGCAACGACTTCAATATAGAAGTGTGATGTTGTCTGTACCTATTCTTATATTATTTTTAACTTTTCAGTGTTTTTGAAGTCGGTTTTTATTTTTTCCGAAGCTATTCAGGAATTTGCGTCTGGTAGTCATAAGCCGGTCAGTGTTTTTCTTTTGTATAAACACTTTATTGTTCACATATCATCTTGTAAGTATATGACTAAATGAACATAAACCACAATTATAAATACTGCTCTTACTAAGTATATATTTTCTTTCCAATACTTAATGGCAAAATGTTGTATAAAGTTATAACAGGATTATGGATGAAATATGGTATTAACGAGTATTAAAAGAAGAGATACACAACCATTTCTTTTCGAAATCAAATGTTTTTATATAAAATTATATATCCTGGTTGATTGATTGACTGATCCATCATCGCCCAGTGTAAGCTATTAAAGCTAAACATAATATGTATATGTATGTATCGTTGTGCGTCGGGGGCGTATTTTTTTCATGAAGCTAATATTCATAAGTAAGGATTTTACAAAATTCAACTAGGTACTAAAGGAGTAAGAAGAGATGAAAGTTTATATGGAATTCCGTTATCTTTGAAGTTAGAAGCGTGAATCTTTAGAGTCAACAATTAGTAGTGTTATAGCAATATCAATGACTAGTATTCCGCTCGCGGCTTCGCCAGCGTTATTATTGTTTTCCCGTGGGAATGTTATATTTATCCTACGGCAAAGCCTATTATATAGAAGACTGTTATTTATATTTAGGAGTTCGGATAATAAGTTTCAAAGAAATTGCAGCAGATTTTAATTATTTTCCATAGAAACTTTCAATCCCTATTTTGGAATTCACCCCCTTAGGGTACGAATTCCAACAAACCATGAAACACTTGTTCAATGAAATATTTTTAAGAGTACGAATCTCTCACATCGAAATCGTTACTAATTTAAAAAAATTGCCATACACACTTGCAATCCCTATTTCATCCCTTTAGGGTTAAATATTTTTAAAATCCCTTCCTAGTGTGCGCCCGCATTTTAAATTAAAACAACTGTCGAAATTTCACTTTTCTACCATTAGCGGTTACTGCTGTGCGTGCGTCTATACATGAGAACATCTCCTTTTATAATATAATAGATTTCTCATTAACGGGGTGAAATTGGGCTGGAAAATTAGTTTTTGTTTGCGTATCACACTAAAACTACTCAACGTATTGTACCGGGGCTATTATTAAAAACTTCTGTTTTAGACTGGAATATTTTACTGTGGAAAAACTCGAGCGTAGTAAGAGCTAAAAGCGAGTGTGATTTGATAACTTGTTTAAAAAATAAAACACATAAGTGTACTAGCTGCTCAAGGAGAATCTGATATTAAGAAGCTTGAAAGCTAAGCCTGTCACAGGTCGAAGCGTGTCACGTACAAATTATAGAGGTAAGTTCTATATGTATATAGCTACATTCATCAATATATTTATCTGCTCATTGCCACTTCCTTACTTCCTAGATAAGTCACTGCACCAAGTATAACAGGTCTCACAACAGCAAAACATTCGAAATAGAACTTAAATTAATCTGCAAGGAACCGCTTACGTCTCGCGTAGAATTTATAGGTTCAATAAATATTCATGTTTATCGTTTAGCACATGACCGACACCAATGTCAACAATATCATTATATTTTGTATCGATATTTCATATCTAACGTTACTATGATTTCTGCCTGATGGCTATTAATCTTGTACCCTTCCTGCTTTGAGTTGTATGTAGGATTTTACACGCTCATGGACGAAAGAAGAATGATAAAGTGTAAAATGTACGTTTTGCCCATATTTTTATTACTAGTACTCATATTTCTACATAGACAGAAATAGTACTCACAGTTAAAAATCAAATGCAAAATATCCAAAAAAAATGTGATAAAATAGGGTGTATGGAAAACCGAAATAATATTCAAGGGTATGATCTATCAGAAGTGACGATTCTGTTGGAAAAATAATGGGGCTTATCAATCTCTTTTTTCCATACAAACTAAAATTAATTACTTTGGCAGCTGGAGGAGAAATATTAGAAATGCTACTTTCCAACTCTGCTATCTTTTCTATGTAGGTATAACATCTCCGTCAAAATCTTCAACAATATCTTAACCCTTAAGCGGGCGCGCGGTCATTTGTAACGGCAGCGGTCGCGCGTAACCTATAAGACCTATGGGGATATATCAGAGAAATAAAACAATTATTAATCAATATTATTTATTTTCTATAATTAGGAATAATAGTCGTTTTATAGGATATTAATTTGTCGAAAAAAGAAACAACTTTAGGTAAAAACTAACTAGTAACTACTTATCAAATCAAAAAATACAACATAACTTTCCTTTGGATAAAAAACCCAGTTTAGGAACAAAAAACCATCTTAGGTACCTGTAACTAGCTATAAATATCTTGTAAATTATAACAAAAAATCAAATTATAAAATCAGTTGGCTTCATGAGATCAAATAATTAAAATAACCATTATCTTAGTTTTCTTAGGTGTCGTTTCGAAGCCTGCACCGTGACCAAAACAATTGCGCTCCGTGCAGTAAGGGGACAAGATATGCATGCGGTGTGAATTATTATTATTATCTGCGAAAATGTATTGAACGCGATCGAATCGACGTCGCGCGACTGCTTGAAGGTTAACCATACATTTTACTACTTTAAGTTATCAGTGGCCCAGACTCTCACTTCAATTGTGTTAGATTCAGAATAGAGTTTTTAATTCATCACATCACACCTCCCCCTGCACCAGCCGCCTAATGCGAGCCACTTCCACAGGAAGGAGGCGCACCCCATTGTTGCGTAATACCAATACCCGTATTTGAACAACCTCCGTGGTTTAGTGGTCGAGGTCACCGGGTGTTGATCGAAAGGTTCAAGGTTCGATTACCCATGATTGCAGAAGATTGCTCGGTTTGATCGGTTGTAGGGCTTCTGTCATAATTCTAAGTTTGTCACCATAATAACAATGTTAATAGTATTGTTGTGTTACGACAATTATAAGTAAGATAGCCAGTTCTTCAGATGTAGAGGAGCCTAGATGAATCTCGCTTCCACCTTCGACCGTATCGTCACTTACCATCAGCTGAGATGAAGGCTAAGAACATCCCTGTCAAATGTAAAAAAAACTCGTGCCTTAACAGTCTGTCTGCTAGGACGCGGTCCACTCCTTGCGGAAGACCGTGCAGTACGCGCGAATAGGTCGAGTGGCTCTAAGTTTTTGTAGTAGACCATGCGATACGTTCGCACGACCAGGCTGGCTATGAATATTCGTGGAAACAATTAATTGCTGGGAACAGTTGTGTTTCACATAGCTGAGTACTCATTCTTGTTAAATTTGATCGTAAATCATTTAACTTGTACATTTCATCTTTCCAATTCAAGTGAGAAAAAATATAGACCAGGAGAGCTATTTTTGAATTACGTATGCGACTTCGAAATCACCGATGAGACTAATAATCACCGATTTTCAATAATTCTTATTTTTGAATATCACTTGTGACTACCTTAGTCACGGATGTGATTTCATTACGAGTGCCCTCACCCACTCGTAAACAAGTCATAGCTGTGGAAGGATGTTATCTGTGTTTTGTTGTTTAGAGAACATATTGACAAGTTTGAAGTTGATGTGTGTTGATTTTTCAGTCAGTCTTCATAAATAGTTTTTTTTATCTTGAAATTAGTTAGTTGAGTAACTTTTACGGTTTACTGTAAGCATGTAGAATATACACGATTATTTTTTATCACCCTGGAACATTTTAGGGACGATTCAGGACACATCCATTATTATATGAAAAATAAAAAAATGAAGTAAAAAATTAAAAAAAATATAAAAATCTCTAAAAATGCTGCTCTCAACTTGTGCAGCATTTTTTGGATTTTTTAGAAAATTAATATAAAATTAAGAGTAGAAAAGTAAGAGTAAGAGACTTACTTAAGTAAGAGTTATTTTTTTATTCATATTTAAATCATTCTAATACCATGTCGTGAAGCGTCCCTTAAAATATCCAGGGTGATAAAAAAATAACCGTGTATAGCAATAAACTATAAGTATTTACTAGAAAAAAGCTACTTAAGGCGCATAGTAGGGTCAATCATAAAAAAAACACTGCAGAAAAAACCGGTTCTCTTCATAAATATTGAATAAAAAAATATTTAAAAAAGATATGTTATTATTCATCTCATTCTTTAGAGGATGGTATTTTTAATTTTTTGATAAATTAATTAAAACTTGGTCAAAATATGACCCAAACATGCCTCGATTTTAAAACTATAAACCTAATCGCGTCGTAAATATTAGGTTAAATCATATACTTTCGAGTTCAATAAATAAAGTGAACAAAATTCTAGCGGATGGTCTTTTTAAATTTTTCTTATTCGCCTTTATTAATTTTTAATTGAAATAATTCATCTTACGCGTAAAGGTTTGCTTAAATATTCCCCTCACTCTCACTCACTCACTCCTATGTAATCAGTGCGGGACGATCGACGCAAGGTCATTGGGACCACTATGCGTCTTAAATGTATGTACAGAATAGAACCAAAAGTACTTACATTACTTTGGTTTTCTTTTTTCTTGAGTTGGATTTAAAATTTCTCAAATAAGTAATTATACACGCTTATTTTTTTATCACCCTGGAAAATTTAAGGGACGCTTCACGACATGGTATTAGAATGATTTAAATATAAATAAATAAAAAATAACTCACTTACTTAATTTTATTTTAATTTTTTTTTAATACAAAAAATGCTGCACTAGTCGAGAGCAACATTTCTAGATATTTTTTTTATTTTGTTATACACGGTTATTTTTTTATCATACTGGAAAATTTTAGAGGCAGCTCGGTAGACGCTAGACGACTCATATCAATAAAAAAAACATGTGGTTACATTTTTTAAATTTTATCCGCCAATAATATTAAATTATAGACATTGTTCTTGTTTACTACAAGATAAGGTAAGATTATGAATGAATAAAGCATTTACTACTACGGGCTTAGGAAAATGCGGCAACGTCGCATTATTAATTCAAGCAAGATCAATCTACAACTCGTTTGAAATAAGAGTTATTATTGCACTAGACACTACAATAGTGAAAGACAGAGACAGTCGGCGCCGGCGCCGAGCGCCGGCGGCGGCGTTTTGTTGTTTGCTGTCGCTTGTCGGCACGAGCCGGTCGGCTTTAGTTCGCCTTTGACCGCGGCGCGTGTGAACGTATTGCGATATCGCGCCCGCGCCTGACGCGCGGCAATCGGGCGCATTCGGAATTTTAGTTTCAAGTTAACACATCTCGCGAATACACAGACCTTACTCCGGTAGACCGTAGACTTTTACTTGTGAAGTGAAATTAAGTGTTTGGTGTAAGAAAGTGAACCCGCAAACGTAAGACTTGGAAGCGAAAACTGCATTTCGAGACGTTAAACACTAACCAAAGTGATATGTTGTTGTGGTCATGTATAGTTTTAAACGTGCACGACTATGTATGCGTTAGACGACTTCCTTTTTTAGAACTCTTTTGTTATTAGAACTAAAGTTGATTTAAATTGTTTCCTAGGTAGGTAAGTATTTAAAGTTGATTCCAATTTTTTAACTACGCCAAAACAACCTACCATAACCGTAATACCTACCTAGTACTGTTTGTTTTCTTTAAAAACTTTGTTTTGCCGGTCCTAAGTAAGCCCGTAAAGTAGGAAGGTGAAATTGTGATCAACTCAGTGATGACTTTGAATCGGCGAAGTTGTTGCCAGTTCGCGTTCATTCAATGTTTTGCCTACAACTTCACTCAGTGTCCATACCAGTGCAGTATTTTTTGGATATTTTAGATAATAAATATCTAATTAAACAGGTGAGTAAATTTTATTATTAATGGTTAAATAATTCTTCTACCGTGTCCTGAAGCCACCCTTAAAATAACCAGGGTGATAAAAAAATAACCGTGTATATTTTTTTTAATATTTTTTATTTTTTATTTCATTTTTTTTATTTTTTTTTATATAATATTGGATGTGTCCTGAAGCATCCCTAACATTTTCTAGGGTGGTAAAAAATAACCGTGTATAAGTTTAAAATCAAAATCAACACACATCACCTTCAAACTTGCCAATTTGTTCTCTAAACAAAACACAGATAACTTTTCTACAGTTATGTATGACTTGTTTACGAGTGGGTGAGGGCACTCGTAATGAAATCACATCCGTGACTAAGGTAGTCACACGGGATATTCAAAAATAAGAATTATTGAAAATCGGTGATTATTAGTCACATCGGTGATTTCGAAATCGCATACGTAATTCAAAAATAGCTCTCCAGACACGACACGATTCTCATGCATTCGAAAAAAGTTCACATTCGTAAAATTGTTCAAAATTCGAATTTTTTTCGAAGGAACCACCGTTTGTGTATTCTCGGAATTTCACAATCGAAATAATTCGAACGAACATCACTCGAACGCAACGAGTGGTATGGACCAGTCGAAGTTGAGGTTCGTATACGAATTTAGCTGTCAAAAGTGTTTAAAATTATAAAAATACAAGGAGTTTGTGATTATTTTTGTATAAATGAGCTCAAACCGCGAAGCTGGCTCAAACTGTGTTTTCTCTCTGTGTTTTGTCTCATTAAAATGAATGATGAAGAGTTTTTGGTGGACTTCTTCGCCAATTTGGTGGAAGAATTAGAGGCAGCAAGCGCCGAACCACATACACATAACATCGAGGATAACTTCAAAAACTTACCTTGCGCCACTCCTCCCAAGTTTTTTTAGCCCCTGTGATGGAGTTTATATCTTCACTGATGTTTATTCACCGCCTTTTAGCTTCATTCTTAGTGAATGAGCTTGAAAGTTTGCCACATTTTAGCTGTGGATCGGCTTCTACTAAATGTATACTAGACGAAGCCTTTGCTCCGCACTAGCAAATTTTTTGGATATATTATTTTGCTCCATAACAGATTATTATATAAATAAAATAATTAAAATAAGAATTTGTCTCAATTCAATATTTATCTTAGACAAACTTTGTTGTAATAAATGACATTTAACGTCAGAACTTATGAAGGTGCTATCTTGAGCGTTCCGTTTCAATCAATGTACTTTACGAAATATGAAAAATTGAACTTTTATATTTTGTAATATAAGTATTATTTTTAGAAACTATGATCACATTTAAAAATATATTTTGTGTTAAAATAGATTTAGTAATATTTTTTTTACCAAAAAGAACTATTTTAAAATGTAAATAATAGTGGTTGCCATAGCGTTTTTAAAAACGCCTCATGAACGTCGTACGAAACATTAAATTGTCAATGCTGTTTCCGACTTCATAATTCGATTAGTAATATTGTTCTATGGGTACCCCAGAATACGGTTCATACGAATCATTCGAATGAACCGTATTCTGGGGTACCCATAGAACAATATTACCTATAATTTACATCTTAAAATAGTTCTTTTTGGTAAAAAAATATAAATACTAAATTTATTTTAACACAAAATATATTTTTAAATGTGATCATATTTTCTAAAAATAATACTTATATTACAAAATATAAAAGTAAAATTTTTAATATTTCGTAAAGTATATTGATTGAAACGGAACGCTCCAGACAGCGCATTCATAAGTTCTGACGTTAAATGTCATTAATTACAACAAAGTTTGTGTAAGATAAATATTGAATTGAGACAAATTCTTATTTTAATTATTTTATTTATATAATAATCTGTTATGGAGCAAAATAATATATCCAAAAAATTTGCTAGTGCGGAGCAAAGGCTTCGTCTAGTACATTTAGTAGAAGCCGATCCACAGCTGAAATGTGGCAAACTTGATTGTCCAACTTAGTCCCGAATCATTCACTAAGAATGAAGCTAAAAGGCGGCGGATAAACATCAGTGAAGATATAAACTCCATCACAGGGGCTAAAAAAACTTTTAATGAGACAAAACACAGAGAGAAAACACAGTTTGAGCCAGCTTCGCGGTTTGAGCTCGTTTATACAGAAATAATCACAAACTCCTTGTATTTTTATAATTTTGAAACACTTTTGACAGCTAAATTCGTATACGAACCTCAACTTCGACTGGTCCATACCACTCGTTGCGTTTGAGTGATGTTCGTTCGAGTTATTTCGATTGTGAAATTCCGAGAATATACAAACTGTGGTTCCTTCGAAAAAAAATCGAATGTCGAACATTTTTACGAATGTGAACTTTTTTCGAATGCATGAGAATCGTGTCCCAGGTATTTAATTTCAGAACAATCTTGTGATTTTAAAAAATATTCGAATCACACTATGTGATTTTATTCTTTATGCTGCTGAGATAATTTTCCGTATGACTTACCTGCAGACATTCATATATTGTGGAACACCAGTGCGGTATGGTCGCACTTCCCGGGTGGCTATGAGCCTCTGACGTCTACACAGGAGAGCCATCAACCAGGGGGCGAGATGCCTCTCTAAAATCGGGGCTAAAATCTAGTTACATCAGTGCTTATTGCATCCCTCGCAAAACAAACTATTTTCCTGGTATATTCTCCACTAAGATTCATCAAAATCAGTACTGATTCAATTTTAGTTTGGATTTATTGTATTGCAAGGATGTCACGTTACAACTTCTCTGAAAGGGAGAAGCTGTAATTCAGCAGATTAAATCGGAGGGAGAAATAGGGACACGCACTACAAAAGATAAAAAATATTATAATACAAAATATTTAAATTTATTTTAATGCTACCGAGAAAAATCTTATTTTCTTAATATTTGCAAAGTTATAGGCCGAAAACAAATCTTACAGACTAACTTAAAATCTAGCTTGTAAGAGAATATAGGAACGGCAGGCAGGACGCTACAAGGAAAATAGCAAAGCATTATGGCAATAAGTAAAGAAGTATGTAATTGTAATAATGATTGCAATAGCACTTCAGCGTAGCAATAATGTTAACTATAAGCTGATTGAAAGTAAATAAGGAAACAGAAATATCATGTTCAACCTATCCGGTATCGGATGGGCGATAATGACTTTGTCAGGAGACCCATAACTGATCTTATGAAATGTTTTTAGTTCGCGATTTTTATGCATTTTGATTTGTGATTTTTGAAATTATATCTCATTAATACAAGACAAAAACATACACAATGGACAAAGTTTTATAATTGTTGTCGTATAATTTTATTCGCTATTTTGAAATGAGATATAAAAATAGCGGACACATTTTTTTGGAACGAAGTTCCTTGTGGGAACTGTAAAGCTGTACGTGCGTTACAAAAAACGTAAACGTTAAAAGCTTTATTATAGAATTCGAAAGCAATGCATCGGAGATCGAGACGCGATGCGTATGATAGAGAATCAACTAATTTGAAAAGTTGGTCTTTCCAAAAGAGCTTATGCGACATTTGAAGGATTTACAACGGTTATGCTTTGAATGAAATTAATTAAAAATGTAATATTGCCGTTGATTATCTGTGGATTTCTCATATTGGTTATTGTCTAAGAAAAAATCTGTCACGATAGCTTTGAAATTACTATAGTCACTGTGGCGTCAATACAAGACTGTGTCGACTGTCTGATAAAAAATATTAACAAAAAATAAAAACCGACTTCTTCAAAAACACCGAAAAGTTAGAAATAATATAGGAATAGGTAGTACAGACAACATCACACCTCTATATTGAAGTCGGTGCCAAACAATGATCTCCTAGAAAGTCTTAAAATTTGTCACCGACTTCAATATAGTGTGATGTTGTCTGTACCTATTCTTATATTATTTTGAAGAAGTCGGTTTTTTTTTTGTAAAATATTTTTTATTTTTAACTTTTTAGGAAATGAAATCTTTTTAGTGAAAGAAACCCTAACATAATAAAATTAGATATTGATATTAAATTAGAGTTTCCCTCGATTTTCATGGGATTCCATCATCAGATCCTGACTTTGGTGACCTTGGGACCACCCCAGGAGTATACTCTATCGAATACAAAAAGAATTTTGAAAATCGGTCCACAATTGGCGGTTTAATCGCGTAACATACACACAAAACATGTTGGATACACCTAAAAATGTAAGGGTTTTCCTCGATTTTTATGGGTGGCATCCCATAAAAATCGAGGAAAACCCTTAAATTTTTCATCAGATCCTAACTTTGGTGACCATGACCCTTAGAGTATACTCTATCGAATACAAAAAGAATTTTGAAAATCGCTCCACAATTAGCGGCGTAATCGCGTAACATACACACAAAAAAATGTGTGTATCGAATTGAGAACCTCCTCCCTTTTTGAAGTCGGTTAAAAATAGCAATGGATGCACTTTGACTGTCAAATTTGAAAGCGATCGCGTTCATAATTAAGCGGCCAATGCTCAGAATAATAACTAAAGCAATTTAGTTATTCTTCTGAGGGCTCATGTCAAAGTGACATTTAGTAACTTTTTTATAAACATCGCATAGTAACTGGTTAGAAATCCTTCATCTTGATATCTTGAGGTTTTTTGAATATTCCGTTAAATTACTACTTATTTCAAAAATCCTTAAGACATTAGAAATTGAAAAACTTCGGAATGATTTTCGATTTAGTACCCTGATGTTAAATATAAAAATATGCCGATTTTTAGTGCGAAGTTTATATAGATATTCAAGCGTAGCATGTGACTCGTAGACTCTCGAGCGAATGTAAAGCAAACATGGGCTTTTTATAACTTGTGGAAAATCCATCCATATCATAAATGGACAAAATGTGAATTGATAACTTATGCGATTAAAAAAGCAACAGGCAGGCAACTTTTTTACAGAATTTTATGAGCTCCTCAGCGAACGCGTGATATTAAAACCGAACTAGCGATATAACAATTACTGAATAAGTACTATTTTTTAATTGAATTGAATTTATTACATTAGAATAAATTACAAAATGGGTATGTTTCCTCTTTCGGAAAATTTGATGTTTGTTTTTGACAGTGATTGATGTGTATTTTTTTATAATATTGTTAATACTCGTAATATTTTAGTAATATTGTGATTGTGAATAAATTAAATTTGATTGACTGACTACTATTATGATTTAATTGATTAAATGATTTATTTATTTATACAAACTGACAATATAATTTTAAAATTACGTTTGATATGGGTCATTAAAATTAATTTTATTGTGCCTGCGATAATTTTTATTTATTTATATGTAACTAAATAACTATATTTAGATGTCTCCCAAATTTAAACTCAATGAGAATAAACAGAAAACATTTATTCGACACAAATCGGTGCCAAATTGTAACTTACTACATTATTTAGTTATTCTTTTTTCTTAAACTTTCCTAGTAATCGATGCTTAGCACCAACGTCAATATAAAAATCAAATATCCCGTCGGTTAAATAGCTCTTCGATGATATGGCGTACCTAGTAGAAATGGGCTACGCAAAAATGTCTTTCGAAAATGAGATGATGAAAACGGTAACCCGTTCTAAGTATGCATTATTATAGTATATTATGTTTATAAAAATTATAACACATTTGATACCAATTTTAAATTGTATAACTTAAATACAAGAAATAAAAATAAACTTGCCCTTCCAACGTACAGCCTCCAAAAAACTAGGCTCATTTATGGGGAAATGTAGGTATATCTGTTTACATCAGAGTTCCATAGTGTTATTAACTTACCTTTTCATTAGTTTAAAGCGCATGTAAAAAAGACTCTAATGAGTAAAGTATATTATAAAGTCAATGATTAAAGGATATTGAATTTGAATATTTCCGCTCGCGACTTCGCCCGCGTTATTTTTGTTTTCCCGTGGGATTTTTTTTCCCGTAGGAAAATTATCCTATGTCCTTCCCCTGATCTCGAACTATCCATATACCAACTTTCATCAAAATCGGTTCAGTAGTTTCGAAGCCTATGCAATACAAACAAATAACCAAATCTTTTTTCCTCTTATAATATTATTAAAGATCGACTTTTGATGTTCATTTTACAATAGTACATTGTTACCCCAGGGGACTAAATAAGTCTTTAACCCGAGGTAAACACTGTGCTTTTCATTACGAATACAAGGAAAGTAAAAATAAAACAATGAATTAGCTAAAAAAACGTGTAAATTATATTTTACATAAATCAACAACTTTTGCTTTAGCCCGCTTTCGCTTATAAAATCAGGCGTTAACTCCATACCTGAATCAGATGAACTCATTGTGTTAATTATTAACACAATGTTATACAAATATAATAACAGAATCTCTGCCTATACATAGGGAAGTGTTAACAAAACTCTACAAATGAAAAAAAAAGGAAGATCGCATTGCCGCTTTCCCGCTTATTTTGTTTTTGTCGATGACATTCGATTACAGCGCGGTGTAAAATTAAAATAACATAATGTTATTTATTTATTTATTAGTATTTAAAGAATATATTTTTAAAATTACTTTATTATATGTATACATTGATTTACTACCAAACGTAGATAACGCATGAACGTTCGAACAGTGGGCCGGTGAAGAACTGCCCAATCGGGCCTCGTGCGGTTCTTTTCCATGCGTTGGATAAGCAATTTTGAGCATTATGTTTGAGAGTATAAGAGTTGATATTTTCTTGTAACAATTACTAAAACGTCAAATTTAATGTAGCTAGGTATGAAATGATGTAACTGCACACGGTTGTACTTCAAATAGTTGCCGTAATAATAAAGAATAAGGTTGAATTCGATAAATACGGTACTTTCTTTATGGTAATTTTAATTCGGGTATGCATATTCAACTACCTATTTAAACAGCGTACAAATGTATAGTCGATTAGGTGACAGATTTCAAGCGCGTTTTTGTATGAAGTGCTCTATCTACGTTTGGTAGTAAATCAATGTATGTATATTATTTTCAAGTTTTTCTTTAAAATAACATAGATGTGGGCAAAATATTTACCATTTTTTAAATTATAAAAATGAAAAATAAAAGCTGAATAGCTGGCCGGCCACAGAAAAAAAAACAAAATAAGCGGAAGAGCGGCAATGCGATCTTCATTTGTTTTTTCCATTTGTAGAGTTTTGTTAATACTTCCGTATAGCAGAGATTTGTATTAACTGTAAATTATATTTGTATAACATTGTGTTAATAATTAACACAATGAATTCATCTGATTCGGGTATGGAGTTAACGCCTGATTTTATAAGAGAAAGCGGGCTAAAGCAGAAGTTGTTGATTTATCCTACTAATAACTAATATTATAAATGTGAAAGTGTGGATGTTTGGATGTTTGTTACTCAATCACGCAAAAACGGCTGAACGGATTTGGATGAAATTTGGCATGCATGTAGCCTTTGACATGGAAAAGAACATAGGCTACGTTTTATCCCGATTCCTTAAGTAGTTCCCGAGGGAAAATTGAAAATTGTTCAAAATCGAAGTCCACGCAGACGAAGTCGCGGGCAGAAGCTAAAATTTACACGTTTTTTCTTTAGCTAATTCATTGTTTTATTTTTACTTTCCTTGTATTCGTAATGAAAAGCACATTGTTTACCTCGGGTTAAAGACTTATTCTGTCCCAAGACGGTGTTTGGCGCCCTTTCATTGCCGTGTTTGTCCACACGTCACCTTGATGTATATTATACCTCATTGATAAAAATCTATTGATTATTTATATTGAAACTTAGTTTTATTTGATACGTGAATAGTTAAAGTATTGTTACGGAACACATTTATTTAAATATTTAAACAATACAACGAATGGTTAATAAAAATTCATCTGTCCCAGAACTACCTTTCATCGCCGTGTCCTAAACATGTTTAAGAATATTGTTTTATCTAACGACTTGCGGCCCCCCCTTTTTGTGCTAAACGTTGCATATTAGTGTCGCCTAAGTGCTCGACATGGAAGGACTACGTTTTCGCATCATAAATGTAAGTATTCCATTTTTATGTTACTCGTCATTTTTTCTTTCATCGCCATGGATAGGTATAACTTCTATTTGAATAGGTTTGTCCTCTTGATTGAGCATTCAATAGAAGGCCATTTCTCTTATGTTTATTTGTGAAGTGTTTATTACTTCGAATAATTAATGGATTTTTTGTTATTTTATATTTTTGCCTTGATTTTCATCGCCACGCTTTCATTGCCGTGGTTTCCGTGGCCAAAATTTGCTATGGCAATGAAAAAAAAGACACGGCAATGATAAAAATTCATTGCCATGCCTTGGAACACAATTTAGTTTCATTGCCGTGGCCAGGTGTTTCATTTCCGTGATTTATGTTTTGATTGCCATGGTAAGATTAGGCACGGGCGCGTGGGTAGTGGAGTCGCAGTGTGGACCTTACCTAGCGCGCCCATAAGGGCAGGGAGAACACCGGGGGGTTTTAGTGGGTAGGCCTGGTATTCTGCCAGGAGAGCCCCACACACGCCCGCCGTCTAGCCCACGGCGGGTACGGTGCGGTTACGCATTTCCCCCCGAGGAAAAAAAAATGGTAAGATTAGGCAAAAAAAACATCTACCTGCAATACAGGTAGTGCCGAATATTGACAGTTCAGGACACATCAAGTTAACCCTCTGCAATACGATAAAAGACTTAAGGATAGAATTGATGAGTTTTTACTGTATAGTCAACTACAAAAAAATTCCATGTTAACCTTACAAATTGTTACCTTACATACACACACGCATACACGTACACACGCGCATCTACATACATGCACGCAAGCACATACGCACACACATATACTACAGTCTGATTTTAATAATGCCGTGGATGCTTGTTTCATTGCCGTGGACGCTTGTTTCATTGCCATGCACGCATGTTTCATCGCCGTGGCACGAAATTTTTAATATCGTATATCTCGTTTGTTTTTTAAGTTATCTGCTAGATATTAATCAAGTATACGCTACATTATCTTAAACTTTAAAAAACGCAAATATTTTTTTTTAAAACTTTAAGATAAAAAAATCCACGGTAATGAACATTTTAATGGACCTGTTGAAATTCACCCATATAGAAGTGTGATGTTGTCTGTACCTATTCTTATATTATTTTTAACTTTTCAGTGTTTTTGAAGACGGTTTTTATTTTTTGTAAAATATTTTTTATTTTGAACTTTTTAGTGAATTAAATCTTTTTAGAGAAAGAGCTGGTATTAAATTAGCGTTTCCCGCGATTTTCATGGCATCCCATGATCAGATCCTGTCTTTGGTGACTTTGGGACCACCCTTGAAGCATACTCTTTCGAATACAAAAAGAATTTTGAAAATCGGTCCACAATTGGCGGCGTAATCGCGTAACTTACACACAAAAAAAACAGGCATCGAATTGAGAACCTCCTCCTTTTTTGAAGTCGGTTAAAAAAGGACTTCCACGCGGACGAAGTCGCGGGCAAAAGCTAGTTCTAAATAAATTTCTTTGTTCAGGTTTTCCATTTCATAGTCAGCTAGACTATGGTTGTCACTAGAATGTTTTTGCTTCACCTAACTACACTGACCTTCAAAAGTAAGTACTACACTTTTAAAATGAAATTTTTCCCTAAACTACAAAAGATAAAGGATTCAAACAAAAAATGTTTTCAGCTCATTTCGTTAGGTTTCTCGGAAGTTATAGTTTTTTATACATTAGTCTTTTTAATACTTTTTATTTTGAATATATATTTTGCCTACTTTAAAAGTTATTGCAGTTTTAAAATTGTGATACTTACTTTTGCACGCCAGTGTATAACGATAAAGTCTTGTAGCTGACCCTAATGGCTTTTTTTTTTTTTTTTTTTTTTTTTACGGTGGGAAATGCATTACGCATACCCCGCGCTTGGGAAGGCGCGGGGTTATGTCGGACTCTCCCCGGCCCCTGGGGGCAGAGTGCCGCCAGGAACCGCGGCCTACCGACTAAAACCCACCGATGCCCCTCACATACGCCTTGATGCGAGCACGGCCATCATCGCCGCATCCTCTTCGTCATCGGACGAAGAGGACACGCCGAGGAGGGCCATGTCGCTATCGGACAAGGTCATGGGAACTCGGGTGAACACATCCACGACCTCGTCGGCGTCTGCTCGCCTAGGGCGAGCCCCTCTCACCCCCCCAAAAGGGGGAGGCCGGTGATCCCCGGGGCATCCAGGGGATCAGCGACTGGCGGCAACCGATGCAATGCAGGGCCCGGGCTTCCCGACCCAGGGCCCCGCTGGTTACCATCAGGAGGAAGAAGGCGGGCGTAATTCCGCCTCCTCCGCCCCGTCCTTCTACGGCGGCACGGATCGGCCATGGGATCCTCCTCCCTGGCTCTCTCCGCGGACTCCTTCTGCGTCATCACGTCCACGCAGAAGGAGTTTTCGGCGTCCCACGTCCTCTCTCCCACCAGCATGGCACAGACCACGTTCTGGAGGGAGAGGTTATCGCCGATAACGGCGGTCAGCTCACGGCGCTCCGAAGAGAAGGCGGGGCACACCGCTAAGGTGTGCTGCGCGGTGTCCTCTTCAGCGCCACAGTGGTGGCACTCGGGGGTCGCTTCCCGTCCGATGCGGTGCAGATAGCGTCCAAAGCAACCATGGTTGCTAAGAATATGCACCAAGTGGTACGAGAGCGACCCGTGGTGCCGGTTCGTCCATGTGGTGAGGAACGGGTGCATGGCTTCGATGGTCCTGGACAGAGTGTCCGAGACCGAGGCCGAACCCGTTAGCTCCTCGAGCTCCTCAAACCACAGGCGAAATGCCTCCACTGTGGCCTCCTCCAAGGCGGAGGCCCTCTCTCTCGGCGCCAAACGCCGGTCGCCGTCCCGAGCGTCTACGCGGACGCGGTAAGCCGCCGCAAGAACGTGGGCTGCGAGCTCCCACGGGGGAGTCCCTGCGATAAGGCAGGCCGCCGTGTGGGATATAGTTCTGTATCCCCTTATTGCCCTTAGCGCCATGGCGCGCTGCGCCCTGTGCAGGCACGCGACAGCACGTGGGCTAAGGGCATCGGCCCAGACAGGCGCCCCATATAGGGCCATACTACGTACGACGCCTGCGTACAGGCGCCGTACACTGGCGCTCGGGCCCCCCACATTGGGGAGCAATCGCCCAAGCGCGTCAGCGGCATTGAGGAGGCGAGGTTCGAGGCGGCGGAAGTGTTCATCGAACCCCCACCGCCCGTCAATTATTAGCCCCAAGTATTTAAAATGCCGCTTAAGTGGCACTTTTGTGCCAGCTACCACAATCTCCGCACCTGCAGAAACACCTCTCCGAGGCCCATGAAAGACCATGGCCTCGGTCTTGTGCAGCGCTACCCTGAGGCTCAGGGACTCTATTCGCTGGACGACCAGGGTAGTGAACACCGAGGCCAGCCGCAAAAGCTCATCTAATTCCCTCCCCCGGATGGTAACGAGTGTGTCGTCTGCATAACACAGCAGACGCACCCGGTGGGGGAGGGCGCCACGGAGAACGTAGTTATAGCCCACATTCCAAAGGAGGGGCCCAAGGACGGACCCCTGTGGGACACCGCGTGACATCGCGTGGCGGCCGGCCAAATCACCCCGTCCAGCGAAGAGTACCTCCCTATCCTCCAGGTAATTCTGGATAATGTTAAGGAGGTACTGGGGGACCCCATGGTAGCGCAGCCCCTCCAATATGGCACCAAACGGTAGGCTATTAAATGCGTTGGCGATGTCTAGTGACACCGCCAACACCCTTTCCCCTTTTTCCGTCGCCTCACTCACCATCTCCCTGAGAACGGTGAGGGCGTCGATAGTTGACCGACCTACTCGGAACCCGAACTGCGAGTCCGAGAGATCGGGACCGACTTCAGATAAGTGCTGAATGAGGCGGCAGGCTATGATTTTCTCGAAAACCTTGCCAACCTCATTCAGCAGGACAATTGGTCGATAGGCAGACGACTCGTCTGCGGGCCTACCCGCCTTTCGTAGGAGGCACAATGTGCCGTCCTTCCACGTCTTTGGGAACCGTCCGACACGAAAACAGGCGTCGAACAGCTCCCGGAGCCTGTCCCCAAAATGGTGGACGCACAGACCTAAGACCTTCCCTGGGACGCCATCAGGGCCCGGGGCCGTCTTTTTCCTGCTCAACCGAGATATAGCGCCTGCGAATTCCTCATCAGTAATGAGAGGAGGCAGGGAGCTCCCGGCTGGAGCAGCCTCCGCGTTGGGCGGAACCATACGCGGAGGGGAAAAGTCTTCGATTGGCGGGAAAAGTTCCCGCACGACGGTTGTCAGGAGAATCGGTCTAGTCAACATCGGTGGTGCGGTTAACTTCTGTTTTTTGCAGACGAAGATAGGCAGGTGTTCGCTGTTTTGAGTTTTATTATTGCTCTGAATTTATTATGCGGGACGGTATGACTAAATCATACAAAAACACGGTAAAAAACCTTATCGTATAAATTTTCACTACGAGCTGAAATGCGCGCGACAAAAAAATTGTGACCTCTCGAAGGCGCATGCAACAATAACTTCCTGACTGGACACTGGTAGAATTAGTAACAAGAATTCCTTAATTAAGAGTACCTAACGTTTCAAAATAATAAAAAAAATGAAAATATAACATCTTACTACTTTTATATGAGATCTTTTATATGATTTAAATTTCAAATTAATTATAATATAATTAAAATATAATTTTGTATTCGATAGAGTATACTCCTGGGCTGGTCCAAGGATAACCAAAGTCCCATGAAAATCGAGGCTACCGTAAAGTCGTATGACTTTAGCCCTTAGGGGTGACATTGTCCCTAAATCAGAAAAAGTTTGAGTCCCCCAGACCTCTCCTATAGTCTTTTTCGAAAAAGTACACGCGGAAATCAATAGATGGCAGTGTAAAGTTGTCGGTAAAACAGTGCTTTGAAATTGTAATCTCTGCTCTCATTGGTTGATTTGGCTCCAGCAGAAGTTTGTTTTTGGGCAAAATTTTATAGTGCAATCATTTATCTGCAATGGATAATTTAGGTGAGTTTACTAGTAGGACTGAGGACTAGGACCATTAGGACTAGTGGTAATAAGAAATTGTATTTTCTTACATACCTATTTGTACAGGTTCAATTTAGCCCAGCGTCAAAAACATTGTGATTTTAGATCAGAAAAAAGGGCAGGCCAAAGAAATGCGTGTCCAAGTAAGACTTTGGCCAAAATTTGAAAAAAAAAATATATACAAAATCTTTGACTTGGCAAGCAAATTTTTATGTGTATATCCCCTTCCTTATATCCCCTTTAATGCATCTAAGTCACTGACATAAAAATATAGCTAAAACCCTTGAAATTGTAAAACGAAAATGAAAATATTGCTGAATGTTGGGTCAAAGTCACGACTTTACGGTATCAAATTAGTTTCTTTCACTAAAAAGTAAAAAATAACGTTTGGCACTAACTTCAGTAGAAGTGTGATGTTGAACAACCGTCGTGCGGGAACTTTCCCTTTTCTTCCCTTGAAGGGGTGATTTCTGCGATAAAAGCTATATGTCCGTCTCCTGTTTCTAAGCTACAAATCGGTTGAGCCGTTCTTGAGTTATAAATAGTGTAACTAAAACGACTTTCTTATATATATTGTTACGCTTGTGGGGTGGTTGTTTAATTCCGTACCCAATCGAATGTTTATCTTCTCTTCTCGAAAGTTCCGTGGATGCCTTCGCGCTTCTACCGTAGGGCCGGTAAACTTCCGAGACAATCGAGAAGGTTCTATTCTAGAACATTTCATACCCGATCGATCGTTTGTCTTCTAGAAAGTTCCGTGTATGCCTTCGCGCTTCTACAGTAGAACCGGTGAACTTCCGAGACATTCGAGAAGGTTCTATTCTAGAACATTCCATACCCGTTCGATCGTTTGTCTTTCTAGAAAGTTCCATCGCATTCCCGATTATGTTTGTCTTCTTGAGCATGTTCTATTCTCTGTCTGTCAGCACGCCTAGAAGTTTCTAGATGCATCTTGATCTATCTTTTATCTCTGGAAGGTGCCCACTATTTTTGTCTCTTTCTTAACGTGCTATTTCACTCACTCCTATTGAAATTTAGCCTCATATCGAAGTATGCTTCGAAGGCCCATAAGGGGTCCTGAAAACGGGTTTTCAGGTTATGGTGTGGTTCGATAGAGGGTAGCCTGAAACGGACTGAAAACATGTTTCAGGCGCCTGAAAACAACGGCAACTTGGGTAAAATTTCGATATTCTATTATGTGATAGAGCACCTCCTGAAATGCGCTGAACTGCGTTTTCAGGCTGCTGAAAACGCTTCTAAGGCCAAGAAAACCATGCCGGAAGTTTCTTATACCATCGGCGTAACAATATAGATGTATGAAAAAAAGTAACTGATTAACCCCAATATTTTTCCCACACAATCTCCACTTCTAATGAATACATACATACCCTAAAATATTATTTCGGTGTTTCGCTATTGCCAGCATCGGTGGCGCTGTGGACTCGGCACTCGCCTTCTAATCGGGTGGTCCGCGACTCGATCCTGCCATGTACCAATGTGTTTTTCGTTTTTCGACCTTCATATGTACTACGAGTACCTACCTACATTTATCCGACGCTCCTACGGTGAAGGCAAACATCGTGAGGCAACCTGCATACATCTGCGAAGAAATTCAAAGGTGTATGTGAAGTCGACCAATCCGCACTGGGCCAGCGTGGTTGACTAAGGCCTAATCACCCTAACATAGGGTAGGCTCGAGCCCCTCGGTGGGGACGTATATGAGCTGTGATATTGTTATTGGTGTTGTTCCGTTACACCCTGACCCTGTATATTTTAACATATTTTGTTCCTTTGTGGCGACTAAACGCGTTGGTCGATTTTGACGATTCCTATTTCAATCGATTTTAGGAAGCTTTTAAAAGCTTTTGTTTTGATCTTGCTCTAAATTTTAATACGAGGTAGGTATAAACCTGCGATTCTTGAGTTGTCATAAAAATACCTTCCTATATAAAACCCGACTGCACAAACAATAAACTTACAAAACCGAAAAAACAAGGCCTCTAGTTTTTTATTTATTCTTTTTCGTACAACATTTTGAGGATGTACGGAAGGCGGACTTAATGCCAATGGCATTCTCTACCAGTCAACCGGCATGGTGTGAGAGAATGTGTAGACGGTGTACGAATTAAACTTAATAACACAAATAAAATAGGTATACATAATAATAATTCTACATAAAGATTTCCTTTATATATAATTAAGATATACATACATACATAAATAACAACATACATATACATTTAATATTATATAGATATAATAAAAATAATACTATAAATATATATAAATACTGATATTCTATCGAACTAAACAACAGATTCTGGGAGAAAATGTCTGCGTATCAAGTGTTTAAAAGATGCCTTGCTACGAGCTAATCTAAGTTTTGGGGGCAAGCCATTCCACACACGTATAGCAGAGAGTGTGAAAGAGTCGGAGACAAACCCGGATCGATGGGCTGGAATTTCGAGAGTAAGAATGGCATCGGAACGTAGGTTACGCGTATGGGCACTACTGAGAGCTTGAAATTTACTCTTTAAGTAATTAGGAGTATTAGGATCGAAAAGAATGCTGAAGAGCAGGGAAACTACTCTTTGGTTCCTACGCAGTCGGATAGGTAACCATTTGAGTTTATTTCGAAATGAGGATACGTGGTCATATTTTCGAAGGCCAAAAATGAAACGGATACAGTTGTTAAGCATTCGATCCAATTTGTCGAGAAGGTCTTGGTTCGCGTTTCGCGTTGGTGCAACACACATCAGCATAATCAATTAGAGGGAGAACTAGGGATTGGATAAGGAGTATTTTAGTGCAAGGGGGAAGAAAATTCTTCAGTTTATACAATGAGCGCAGAGAGTATCTTACTTTATTACACACGCTGTTGATTTGAGCATTCCACGACAGGGAACTATCCAAGAGCAATCCCAAGTTTTTAACAACAGGCTCGAATTGAATTACTGTGCCATTGTATATAACTGGATCAAGTGAGGTGATGTCAATATTCGCATGTTGTCGCGGGCTACCGACAATGATGGCCTGGCACTTATTTGGGTTAACGGCGATTCCATACTTCGAAGACCAATCAAAGATTCCAGCCAAGTTCTTATTAATAGTTGAGATGGCGTTACCAACTTCCGACGCAGTAGTGCTATAGTAAAGTTGTAAGTCGTCAGCATACAGATGGTAGGAGCAACTGAAGAATTTAGTGAGAGAATTGATAAAGAGAGAAAAAAGAAGAGGTGAAAGAATTCCGCCTTGAGGTACGCCAGCAGTGAGCTTACACCATGTGGATAAGGTTTGATCAATGCGTACTGCCTGCTGGCGCCCTTGAAGATAGGAGGAGAACCAAGAACGCGCAGAGGAAGAGATGCCTAGACTAGACAAGACAGCGAGGAGGATATCGTAGTCAACGGTATTGAAAGCGTTAGAAAAATCTATAAGTACTAACACGGTGACCATAGAATTCTCCATGCCGTCACGAATATCTTCTATGACTTTAAGCAAAGCAGTGGTTGTGCTATGGCCCCGACGGAACCCCGACTGGAAAGGACTAAGTAGGTTATTGGAGTACACAAAGGAAGCAAGTTGTTTATGAACCACAGCCTCCAATATTTTGGACAAAAAGGGTAGTATTGAGATCGGTCTGTAGTGGTTTAGGGAAGTCGGGATAGGAATTTTAGGGAGCGGAATAGTGTAGGCATTACGCCAGAGGGCAGGAAAAGTACCAGTAGTCAGGGAAAGGTTAATGATGAATGTTAGCGGGACAATAATGCAGTCCAGGATATGTAACAACATAGTGCGGCTGATTTCGTCGCAACCGACTGCTTTGGACTTAATAGAACAAAAAATCTTCGTCACCTCCGCCTCTGCAACAGGATTAAAAGAAAATTCCTTGAAAGAGGGAGAGTGAGTGCTGGAGATATTCGAAATAGTTTCAAATTTGGTGTGGAGAGGTACACTAAGTCTATTAGAAAAGTGGTTATTTAACTCATCCAAACAGAAACGAGGCATGTCAGAAAGAGATGTTGCAGTTTTGCCAAAACCAAGTGAATTTAGAAATTTAGAAATTTCCAGGCATCACCAGCACTCACAATAAGCACATTATTATGAATATAACGGCGTTTAGCGACTCTCACCATCTGATTACAACGATTTCTAGCCAGCCGGTAAGCATTTATTAGGTCTAGTCTGGAATTTATTTCGTTTATATTTTAAGTTTATTTAATAAACTGCCGTCTGTTTATTTTTCATTTTTTCAAATTCACTATCATTGAGGGGCTGACCTTAAGCTGGCGGAGGGCCAAACAATCGGCGGCCAACAATACGTTCGGTATGAACATTCCCTAATGCGCAAAATTCTAAAATGGCACATAGTTTGTCACTAATCCACTCAAAACCTGGATGCTGAAACTTGGTATACTTCCATACGGAGATTAACAAAAAGCATACCTTAACATAGTCGCTTAGGTATCGATATTACAATACATACCTATTTTAAAAAATATTTCACTCGCAATGACTAATAAAAACAGACACTGATATTGCAGCGTCCAGAGCTTTATATCTCTTAAGGCGATTTTAATACTGTTTAAGGCGATTATGATCCACCGTATCCAAGTTCCGGCTGAGCCGCTGTCGTAAAACAGGTAATTCTCAACCGCGTGCGCATTAACGCGGCGCGGGTCATCTTAATTCGCACCGCCAATTACTTATCTACCTTATGTCAACATCCGGCTTACACGATTTAGGAAACAACAATACTCTTAATGGTCCTTTAGTTCGTCTTTTACTGCTATTTTAAGAGTATGAGAGTGAATTAAAACATTTTTTTACATAAAAACACGTTATGGTAGAAGGGTGATTTTTGATGCCAAATCATAAAAAAATCAAATAAATCTGGATAGGACGACCCTTATCATCTAGGAGTATAAAAATAGCCTACGACCTATTCTCAGACCTACTAAAAAAACACAAAAAAAAACATAAAAATCGGTCAATCCGTTTCGGAGGAGTAAATATATTAAATAGTAAATAGAGTAAATATACTCCTCCGAAACGGATTATAACAACAACTGCGACACCACGCGACACGAGATTTTTATCTATTACGTCGAAATGAAATGATTCGTCGAAATGTATGTACGCGCATAACTTTAAAACGGTTAATTCCTATTTTGTTGTTTGTTTTTTTGACAGGGAAGATTTGTATAAAAGAAAATAATTGAAAAATTATACAAAAAAGTAAAAATTATGTATTTTGATACTTTTCCTATAGAAAGCACAAAGTGTCGAAATTGACAGATTGTCATTCAGGATGTTGTAAATCTATGGTTTCTTACATTGTTGTATTATCTAAAGGATTTTAGTAGGTACCTATAACCGTGCGGGACTGGAGCGGGCAGCTAGGTATATAAATAAATAAATAATATATCATATAAGGCAAAAACATAAATAGTTACTAACGTCCAATTGTTAATTTGTTCGAGTGGATTTAATTCGAGTGAATTATTGACCTAGTTAGGTATTCTTTAGAGTCCACTACCCTAAAAGGTCATCATCTTAAATGATGTGTCTGTGTAAATGGTAAAATATTTATTATATTTCCGGAAATTTATATTATAACTTATAGCTGAATTAATATTTGATTATATGTATTTTCGTTATAATTTTGATTATATATAATTTTGACTAGGCCCTCTGATTGCTAACAGAAACTTTGTGTGTTAAATGATTGTTACGAGTATATTAGTTTTCCACTTTCTTAATACTTATTTATTTTTTAATAACTCGAAAACGAGATATGGGTATATACACGGTGTTTCATAATAACCAATAAATAATCAATGCGTTATCTAAAACTAATTATTAAAATTTGTTTACACGTAATGTCATTCAACCCAAAATTTTCATGTATATCATAGTATCATCATCATGTCTATGATTTACATGAAAATTTTGGGTTGAATGACATTACGGGTAAACACAATTTAATAATTAGTTTTAGATAACGCATTGATTATTTATTGGTTATTATGAAACACCGTGTATACTACCAACAACAAGAGAAAAATTTGTGTAATTTATTTAAGTAGTGACGTTAGTTTTATTTTACGTAAGTAATTACTTTAATTCTCTATCTAATTAGAAATTAATATGAATCGTTTATAACGTTATTTGGGAATTCTTATATGCTAGATATATTCGGCAAACATGATATTGTAATTAGAAGTAAATGTTTGTTTGCCGCTAATCGTTTTCTTTTGCGTCAGTTCAGTTTTACATCCTGCTATGCGTATAACTTCAATTAGATACAATAAAAATTAATTAAGCACGCCAGCTTCGTATATTATGATTTAATATTGGGTTAAATTAAGTGCTACGTCGACGAAATGCTACAAAACTATGTTTTCATCTAAGTATATACTAATAAAAGTATTACCTTTTCCTTATTTAAAAGAGGAGACAAAAAAACTAAAGACCTTCCGAGTTTCTTGCCTGTTCTTCTCGAGTAGGCTCTCCCAATTTCCGAACAGGTGTAAAGTCAAATTTTTTTTTCATATTACTTGTATTTGCATACATTTTAATAATGGTTAGGGTGTGTGTACATACAAGGATTAAATAATTAGTTAATTAGATTCTTGGTTGAAGATTTTATTTTGTTTGACGTCAATAAGTCGTAATAATAAGTAAAGGTCTATATTGAATAAAGATTTTTGAGTTTATTTATGTAAAAAGGCATCAGATGATCAATATCTGTTGACGATATTTATTTTATTTATTTATTTATGATTTACCAACATTTGTATACACTGTTACATCATAGGTAATGTAAACATTTATAAATACGTTTATATCTAAGTGTAACAAACAATTACAGGTAAATTCTACATGCTAGACATCTTATTTATACATTATAATACATTTAAAATGTACAATAATATTATTAATAATATGCAAAAAAAAGTTTAAGAAATAAGGAAAATAGTGAAATTATTAATTTCATTTGTATTTACATATCCCTTAACATAATCGCACGAAGCCTGCCAGGTGAGTCAGCAAAAATGTCTAAGATATTACAATGTTCATTTACCAATTTGCAAAGCCTTGAGATAGGAGAATTGCGTCCAAACTTAGTATTCCTTAAGGGTGCGTGTAGAGGGCTGATCTTATAACGCGGAAGCCTTGCTGGAACTCGTAATTTAAATTTGCTCAAAAGTTGTGGGCAGTCAATTATATAATTAAATATTTTTGAAGCAAAGATAAGGTCGATAAGATTTCTGCGTTTATCCAGTGAACACATTTTAAAATGGTGTAACTGTTTGCTGTAAGATGGTAGTTGCTTTCTTGATATGCCGCTTGAGAACACTAGATGACGCAGAAACCTTTTTTGAATACGTTCCAGTCTAATAGTATGAGTAGCGTAATGTGGCCTCCACACCACTACACCATACTCCAAAGTATTTCGGACTAGGGCATCATACAAAAGTATTTTGGTTTTGCTGCGGAATCCTTTAGAGTTTCTCTGTACAAAACCCCAGGGAAATCGAAGAAATTCATGCCTAATAGGCTCGAAGCCATCGTGCTTCGTGCCTCAAATAGGCACGGACTAATCATATTATTTACTGATTTAAGTCTTTCATTTACTGATAATATTTAAAAATTGCTACCTTGCCCCCTTCTATGGTTAGTTCAGACCCTATTGAAGCCTTGTAATGGAGACCCGGATCAAAGTAATAGTTAACAGTTACAAACGCTTAGCGGCGGCGCCGCGCCGAGCATCAGTACCGATAATTACATTTTAGGAATGCGCACAAAAACGCCAGATCCGTAATATATTTCTGAGCTGTTTGCGGATTCTCAAATAATTATAACGAGTCACTTTAGACACGTGAGATAAATAATTCAACTTCTGTTAACAATTACACAAATCGCCATCTAATACCGAGATTGATCTTTTGTATAGGTACAGCAAGCCCCCATTCAAGCTTAACATTTACACTACGAAAGCCGCCACTATTACGAGCCACATAAGAACGTTCTAAAGGTCAAACAGTATAGCTTGACAAGGAGGTTACTGTACCTATAAATTTGTTTTATGACTTTTACATAGCGTGTTAAAGGTGACTTAGGATTAAATTCTCTATTATTATGCCAACATGTGAAATAACTAAATCGATCAAACCACATCGTATTGTATAATATTTATTGTTCAAAGTATAATGATAAATATTGCTACACGTTTCGAAGCTACTTTAACTTACGCCTACGAGACGGACTCTGTTCCCACCCAAGAAAGAAAAAAAATATTAATTTGACCACACACATATCTAAAGAAATAGTAAGAAGCAGTATCTAAGCTAATACTTTTGCGTCTACAAAGCAAAAGCGCTGTTTTTCAAGTAGCGCCTTTGCTAAAACCAAAACCATGGGAGCAATATTATGCATGTTGAACATAGTACAAATTGACTCCATTGACTACACGCCGGGTTAATTACTTGGGCGTATTATTCAGACCATCAAACTTATCTTCCACTGTGGGATCAATATTGAAATGACGAAAAAAATCTGCTGTTTCATACAAAAGCTCAAAATCTACTCGACCCAAATATGTAAAACAGATTATTTTTTGATGGCGCATGCTCTTGCGTCATAGACAAGAAGTGCTATTGGTAACGAGTTGCAAGAAAAAGCAAGATTTTTCTACATAAATCATCGATTTAATAAAATGTAATTAAGCATAAACTTAAATAGTGTGATGACGGAAATCTGATTACTAAACTTCATCTCCATACATTGTTTTAAGGTCGGAAACATACGATTACAATATAAGTGTATTATGGCGGTTATGACTCACGAGGCGTAATAGATAGAGCCGAGTGTGTATAAATGGATATAATACTGTGAGGAAAAATGCCTTATTAACTGAATTTTTTGCTTAAATAACACAAATCATTGTTAGTTTCTAGACAAAACTAAATAATGGTATGAAAATAAACTATTTATTTACTATATTTTAAAGGAACAGAGTTTATTTATTAACAAAATATTTACCTACTCTTGTTAAGACAAGTCTTTCCTGATTTAATTTAATTTTACCCTTTAGATTTTTGTCTAACACTGTTTCGATAGATAATTATTCCTACGATAAATCAATGGAGTTCGTTGATGTCTTTTATACTACCTCTAGCTCCTAAAAAATAACACTAACGCAAATAGTGCGATTATAGATATATGTATAACCGCGCTATTTGCGTTATATCACACGCATGTTTTATGGGCTGCTTTATGTATCAAAAACCTGTGAAATAAGATCCACCTTATGAGCAAGTGTGTTGAAAATAATTTTAAACAATCATGCACAGACGTAGGTATTACCTTTTCATTTACCGTAGGTCTTGCCAGAATACCAGCGCCGCAGTGTAGTTTTTCGCTGTAGCATTATGCTGAGGCAATGACCAGGCGCCTTCCTTACCATGATCGCTCTAAGGAAGGTTAAAACGATATCGAAACAGAGATACCGCTCTTACTTCGTATAGCGCCATCTCGCTTTCAGTGCGGTTTTAATATTGTTTTGGGCGATCATGGTTAGGGGGATAGTGGCCTCTTATTGTTATGTGAACGTATAGGACGCCGCCGCTGACCGGGCCAATATTCTGGCTGATCACCTGGAGGAGGTATTTACCCCACACCCAGCGTCCACCGACTGCGCTGTCGTCGAGCACCACAGGCACGTGCTGAGCCGCGTCGAGGAATTTCTGTCGGCCCCAGCGCCGCAGCTGCGGGGTGACGATTTCATCTCCCCCGCAGAGCTGCGCAAAGCGGTGCTCCGCCTCAACAGGCGGAAAGCGCCCGGGCCCGACAACGTTTCCTCCGCGGCCCTCAGGCAGCTGCCCCGCAGGGGCCTGGCGACCCTCGCCAGGCTCTTCAACGGCATCCTGCGCACCGGCCACTTCCCCGTGGCCTGGAAGATGGGGCGTATCATCGTCCTCCCCAAGCCGGGTAAGGACAGGCGCCTCCCGTCCAGCTACCGACCCATTACGCTGCTGTCTCACGTGGCCAAGCTGTTCGAGCGATTGCTGCTGCGGAGGATCCGCCCGTTCGTCCCACTCCGGGATGAGCAATTCGGATTCCGCAGCGGCCACTCCACCACGCTCCAGCTGGCGCGCGTGCTCCACCACCTCGCGGCCGCCATGAACCGGGATAACCACACCGTGGGGGTCTTCTTGGACATCGAGAAGGCCTTCGACCGTGTGTGGCATCCCGGTCTCCTCTACAAGCTGGCCGCCACCAGCATGCCGCCCGCCCACGTGAGACTGCTGGCGTCGTTTCTCCAGGGTCGGAGCTTCGTGGTCTCGGTCGAGGACGCTACCTCCCAGCCACGCCCCATCCTCGCAGGAGTGCCCCAGGGCAGCTGCCTCTCGCCGTGCCTGTACGCCGCCTACACCGACGACATCCCCACCCTCCAAGACCAGCTCCAGGAGGGGCAGCGGGACGTGGTGTTGGCCCTATTCGCCGACGACAGCGCCTTCTTCGCCTCGTCGCGGAAGATGAGATTCTCCTCCGCCCGGATGCAGCAACTGCTGGACCGCCTGCCAACATGGCTGGACAACTGGAGGATGGCCGTCAACGTGGGTAAGACGGCCGCCATCCTGGTCGGGTCGCAGCGCCGCATGCCACCGCCGCTGACACTCCGCGGACAGGACGTAGCTTGGCAGACCACAGTTGCGTACCTCGGATGCCGCATCGACCGCCAACTGCGCATGGTGCCCCAGGTTGACCACGTCGTCAACCAGGCCAAGATGGCCCGTGGCATCCTGCGCCCGGTGCTGGCATCCCGACTACCACTGCGTACGAAACTGATGGTCTACAAGAGCTACGTTCGTACGCGGCTCACCTACGCCGCCCCAGCGTGGTATGCGTTGTGCTCCCCGACCCAGCGTTCCAGACTGCAGGTGGTCTCTCTCCGTGTCGTGACGAACGCGGGCCGCTACGTCAGGAATGACGTCATTGCCCGGGACGTTCGGATGCCGACGGTGGAGGAGTTCGTCGCCCGTCTGGCGCGTCGAATGTTCGACAGCGCCGACAACGGGCCCCACCTCCACCTCCACAATATTGCTCCTTATGTCCCCAGGCCTCCAGACTCTTCCGGACGAGCGCTGCCCCGCGACTTGTTGTCGCCCAGGGCGGAGAGAGACCAAGACCTACCAGCGTCACCACCACCATCACCAGCTGCATCCCCACGACGAGGCGACCCACCCCGACCAAGACTCCGCTTCGTCAGCGACTTCGCTGACGACGCCACCACCTGACCAGACCTCGTGCCGCTTATGGCTTGTAGTCTGCCGCGGGACCCCACCGCTCGCGCGCGTGACTCGCCTACACCGGACACCACCACCGGACATGACACCACCATCACCCAACAAGACCAATGGCCCCCTCCTCCCCCCACCGCTCCTCCGGGCGCAGAGTAAGCCGCGGCCTGCTCGCCGGCGCTCGCTGGGCTTGGGACAAGCCCCTCTAACCTGGTGTGCTTGACCGCGGAGGGCCGTGCCTCGATCCCGGAGTGGTAGCACAGGGGGGTGGCGAAGAGGGGCCCGTCACTACGTGACGTGCCCAACACCGGCGAGCTACCGCTCGCCGAGAAGATGCCCGGGCAATGGGCGACAAATGCCCGAAGCCCGCACCCGCCCATGGCGGAAGAAACCCTGACTGACGTATAGGATTAGATGTATTTGTTTTTTTTTGGCCAATAAATGCTTTTTTTTATATTCTATTCTATTTTTGTAATCATCGCAATATTTTCAAATAACTTGCCTACTAGTCGGTGAAGATTGCTACAAAATTGAAATCCATAACATATTCGCAGAGGGTTGCAATATAGTCTGTACAAAAAATTGTGATAATATTTCAGGAGCATGTTCAAACTATCAAACAGAACTAATTTCACTGTGGTATTTACTGTAGAAATCGCGAAATAAACGGCTGCCTCATATTAAAGTTCAAGACCTAATTATAATATACTCGACCGAAAGTACGAAGCAGCTGACTTTGTACTCGATTTCATAGTAGTCCCATGAATAAAACGTAAATTAATTGAGACGTTTTAGGGTTCCGTGCCTACCTCAAATGGAAAAAAACGGAACCTTTGTAGAATCACTTCGTTGTCCGTCTGTCCGTCCGTCTGTCAGTCAGTCAAGACCCTTTTTCTCGAGAACGCGTAGAGCTGTCAAGGTGAAATTTGTATTAAATATTTGGGTCTACGGCCTCTTTCAGCTGTAAAAAAATCAAACTTGTAAGTCAACACGTAGCATATTTTCGCAATTTTGTGATTTCACAAGGGAATCAAAACCTATAGGGTACATCCCGTCGACCTAATTATGAAATTAGGCACGAAGCAAGGTCATATAGCACATGTTGAAAAAATTTGAAAACCATACTTAGAATAATTTGTACGAAACCCCCGGTTTTACAATAGATTTTGAATGTAGAGTTGCAATTTATAACAAACATCTGAACAGGATGGGCGTGTCTAACGATCCTATGTACAGATTTAATGGTGGTACACTCGAGTACAAAATGATCGATACTCAATTCTGCTATTCGGGGCGGCTACGTATCCAACAGATCAAAGATTATTAAAATCGGTCCAGCCGTTCTTGAGTTATAGCCGTAACAGACGATCCGATTTGGTTGGAGCCAACCGCCCGACCCCAACCAAATTGGAACGTGTGTACGGCTGTCGATGTCGGCCCGACATAATTATTATTAGCTTGTTGGATGCTCGACGGCCCGATCGCTCATCCGACAAGTAGGGACACGACAAAAGACAAAAGTATCGATACTTTGTGGTTTAATTTAATTATGTGTGCTTAAAGTAATAAATTAATAATTTAGTAAACTAAATTGACTCGACTGCTGTCCTGCCAAACCACAAAGTAGAGAAAAAAATATGTTGCAAAAATGTTGTTTTACTTTTTGTTTGTGTTTAACAGGGCAACCGTGTTTCATTATTTATTTATTTTCGCACGTTAACTACGCATTGTACAGAAAGCTCTTTGTCAAGCTATTTGACCTTTGGATCGTTCTTATGTCCTTTGTAATAGTGGCGGTATTCGTAGTGTCAATGTAAAGTTTGAATAGGAGCTTACTGTACATCCTGCTAGTTGATTATTTATATAATCAATAACAGACATTACCCTATTTATGAGTACCTACCTAATATAATAAACTTTAATTTGTGAATTTACAGATGCTTTTTTATTATTGTTTATACACACCTAATTAATTTGTTGCTGTTTTCAAGTCACTGACTGACGTTGAAGTACTCTACACTTTGAATTTGAAGTATTGATACTTTTCGTTCAATATTTTTACGAGTACGATAATTTTTTAATCTATAGGTATAGGTCTTATTTTAGGTATCTGTGTGTCTGTGTATCTGGCTGGATGTCTGGCTGTGGCTTCATAGTTACCAAACGAGTGGAACGAATGGACCTATTCAGTGATACAATACAAGGCATCCGACGGTGATGCCACATCACATGGAGGAAAAGTACATTAAATACCGTAACTTTGCGGAAAGAATTCATAATTTTAAATTCAAAAACAAATCCAACCGCATTCAAAGACTGCTAAATAATCACCTGTCTGGATCGGGATTTTTATGATACCGATCGATAGTTGGATCACAGGAAGTAAATATTTCTAACAAACATTACCGCAAAAAATTAAGGACAACCATGAAATCTATCTGTACCTATTTATTTATTCTTTATAAACAAATTTTATAAACTTTATAAAATATAAACAAAAGGTGTTAATTTATTTGAGTTTCGTAAAGACAAATTATGTTTTTGTATTGGGCAAAATAGTATTTTGTATCGATATCGATATAGGTACATAATACTTTTTAGGGCATCCCTAATGTTGGATTGCCAACCGCGTCGGACCGTCTGTAGGCGCGTCGGCTCCTCATTTGGTTGGATCACGTTGGATCCAACCAAATCGGATCGTCTGTTAGCACTTTTATAAATGACTAGCTGTGCCCGCGAACTACGTTTCGCTTTAATTTATTTGTTCCCGACATCTTCAACAAATGTCGTTAATGTACACAGAAATAAATAGAAAAACCTAACAAATTATATACTAAAACCTTCCTCGAGAATCACGCTATCGAGTGGTAAAAAGCGCTTGAAAATCGGTGCAGTAGTTTTTGAGTTTATCGCGACAGACAGACAGACGCGGCGGGGGACTTTGTTTTATAATATGTAAGGATATAACTAACCCGAATTTGTTTTATGTATATATGGTAGAGTTAATTTTTGAAACAGATTAATTTAGTAGGCATGAAGTAACATAAATACATAGATGTAGAGTTGGGAATCAATTACAGAAATTTGCCAGTTTTGTTTAACTTATTTATTTTATTTAGTGTTACTAATCAATGTCGCTATGCAATATAGGTACCTAAACTACCTGACATCCATTCATTTATTTCAAGTTAGTATTTGAAGTACGCGGTACAGTGAAAAACGTGCAAAAGCATTCAAAAATACTTCTCATCAAAAAATGTTCAAACAAAGTATTTTCTTTTCAGTTTGATATCACAATGTTCGAGCATTTCTCGATCTTTATATTAATTCGAAAAAAGTGATATTATTTTTACAACTGTTAATATTATTTTGTAATTTTCCTCACGAGATGCGTTTCAATGATCTTATCGACCAGCGCCATTGAAGCTACAATTGTTTGGTGTTTTGCAGGTACTAATGGAGCCGTCGCGTGATGTCTAATGCAAACATTTCTGATGATAATAGCAATAAGGACACGAAACAACAGCGAGATGTCGCAAGGCTAACTAACTGAAACGAAGATTTCTAAAATCCGACTTGTGTGAATCAACACAGATTTCATCAGTGTTTATCAAAACCATACTTATTTAACATATGTATAAGCCGTTACGTATTACAAAAACTGAACTAATTATAGTAATTATCCATTCCTATATTATCTATCATAGAAATACTGACAGAACTTTTCTATTTCTAAATTGTTTTCTTCTTCTAGAAGTGCCATCTCCTACCGGAAGTTGCCCATCTTTAGTGCTATCTTTATTTAAGTTAGCCACGCTAACAGGCATCTTGTACCCAGTCCGAACCAAACCCCCCTTTTTTTTTTTACGTCGGGAAATGCGTTATGCATACCTTGCGTTTGGGACAGCGCGAGGTTATGTCGGACTCTCCGCGGCCACTGGGGGCAAGGTGCCATTAGGAGACCGCGGCCTACCGACTAAAACCCAACGATACCCATCACATAAGCCCTGGTGCGGGCACGTCCATCACCGCCGCATCCTCCCCACTAACAGATGGGGAGGACAAGCCGGGGAGGGACGTGTCGCTACCAGACAAGGCCATGGGAACCCTTTCGGACACTTCCATGACCTCGTCAGCGTCTGCTCGCCTATAGCGCGCCCCACTCATCTCCCCTCAATGGAGAGACCGACGCTCCTGGGCATTTGGAGCATCGACGACTGACAGTGTCCTGCGCAATGCAGGACTCGAGCTTCCCAGGCCCGGGTCCCGCTGGTCACCGTCAGGAGGGAGAAGGCGAAGGAGAAGTACCGGAAGTTGCCCATCTTTAGTGCTATCTTTATTTAAGTAAGCCGCGCTGACAGGCATCTTGTACCCAGTCCGAACCAAACCCCTACATTATTGAGCTACACAAATTATTGATTTTTATTTTATTTTATATTTATTTGGGATATATACAATATTCAAACACTTACAACTGGAACAATATTACAATAATACACATATATGTCAAGTTTCCACTAAGATTATAACTTAAAATTAAGTCCAATAACAGTCGCTACTTAAATAAAAACAATCACCTAGATAAGCCACTACATCGATTCAAACAAACAATTTTTTCATTAAATATATCGAAGGTACTAAAGTTACAGTTATATAAATAACACACGAGCGATACAAGAAACTATTACACGGAAATTTTGTTTTACAATCAGATACATGACATAAAGTATTCAATTATTATAATATTTATTTGAAGACACTTCAAATAAATATTTCCCAAGAGAAACGGGCAATCATCATGGTTATTGACAATCTTGTAGAGCAGCATTTCATCTCTCTCATTACGACGACTCACTACAACTACACTACAAGCATTTCTGAATCTAAAGCAAAGAAGTTTCAAAAATGTTCTTTGTCTTGTCTATATCATCATCATAATACGAGTATATTGATGATGATGATATAGATAAGACAAAGAAAATGTTTGAGACTTTACACATTGGATTCCAAACAGTTGGAGTTACAAAGTATGACTACCTGTTGACATTCTTTTGAATTCCCTACTTATCTATACTTACTTGCTAATATTATAAAGCTGAAGAGTTTGTTTGTTTGTTTGAACGCGCTTATCTCAGGAACTACTGGTTCGAATTGAAAAATTATTTTTGTGTTGGATAGTCCATTTATCGAGAAGGCTTTAGGCTATATAACATCACGATATTGTTATTTTCAGACATCCACGCAAACGAAGTCGCGGGCACAGCTAGTTCTCAATATACAACCAAATTATGATGATGTTTCTGACTGATTGATCTATCAATGCACACCTCAAACCACTGAACGGATTGCGCTGAAATTTGGCACACATACCTATAGCTATTATGATGTAGGCATGCGCCAGGAAAGGATTTTCCTAAACTCGCCCTCTAAAGGGGTAAAAGGTTCAAAGTTTGTTCTAAATAAGCAAATACCTGTTTTAGAGTTTTTCAAAAATCAACCCACTGAGGTTCAATTTGACATTCATTCATTCACTCAAAATCAAATCTAATGCGAGCGTAGTTGCGAGTAAAAGCTAGTTTAAGCATAAACACCACTTGTCCCCATGATGAATTTGAAGGGCATCGCGATTATTAAGTATGAGAAATACGCAAATACACAAAAAGGGAATTAAGAAAAGTAATCACTTTACATAATCTCAGTTCTATATAATCAGCGGAAAAAGCCACTTTAATGACCTCGTCATCAGTTCGTATTATAAGGTCCGTATTTATCAAGGAAAATTATACGTACACTTCCAAATTACTTACTAGTAATTGCTCGTTCACGTATTAAGTATTTTGTGAGATGACACAATGCTACGTCACTATGACGTCAGAGTGCCCGGATTTGCCCAACGCAAAAATAAACCGAATTACGTTCACAGTCCATAATACACAAAATCATTAAGTTTACTGGTAACTTGAAGAAAAGGGTCCTAATGAGGTTTTATGTACCTACTAAAAATTACGAAGACATATTTAAAAAGACTGAGATTAAACCAGATTCCGAATACTGAGTTATGTAACCTCACAAATGATGGATGGTAAAAAATTAGCAACTCAAAAGATATCTAGCATAATAGCAGCTGAGTGACGTCCACTGCTACACAGAGGTTCTTTAAGGATTTCGAAACCGACCGGTCCTGCCCTGCTCGCATCCAGTGGCTTCCCGCGACCTTCATCAGGTCATTAGGTTTATGCCGCTGCATCTTCCGGTATGCAGCCGTCTCTCGAGGACCTTTCCAACTCAACTCTATAGCAGTCATTCCTGCGCGCAGTATGCCTTACTCACTGCCACTTGAGACTCGCAATAGGCTAGATGACTAAAAAAATTTTTTTGCTTTAATAGAAGCTCATTCATATAATAAACAGCAAGAAAAAATCGGTTTTCGAATAACTATAAAAACAACCAAGATATAAGGTATAAAAGATTTTTTTCCATCTCTTTCTAGCAAAACGGCAATTTACAAGGAGTTTATATGACCGTACTCAACTATGACGTCACGGTTGATGTCGGATCTCTCTGTCTAATCGCCTTCAAATTAACAACTTAAAATGCTTGTATCTAATGTATTTCTACGCCCATTTTAATTCTAATTTCACAGGAATGCATCTTTTTCCACGGTTTTTTAATATTTAATGACGAGACGTAAAAATTGAATTCAGTCATCATCCCAATTCTTTGAACTATGCAGGTGATGCGAGGTGAACTTAATTTTCGTACAGGTCTCCTCATCTCAGATTTTAGCGTCCACATCTCGGTTCCATAGGTATTACTGGCAACAATATTCACGAACGATTGTACCTATGATATCCACAGGACTCCAAAATCCTGACGTTATTAAACTTACCTAGTCAGCCTACCTTTTTTTTTCGGTGGGAAATGCATTACGCATACCCCGCGCTTGGGAAGGCGCGGGGTTATGTCGAACTCTCCGCGGCTCCTGGGAGCAGAGTGCCAGCCAGGAACCGCGGCCTACCGACTAAAACCCACCGATGCCCCTCACACACGCCTTGGCGCGAGCACGTCCATCATCGCCGTGTCCTCCTTATCAGAAGAAGACACGCCGAGGAAGGCCGCGTCGCTGCCGGACAAGGTCATGGGAACTCGAATGAACACATCCACGACTAGTCAGCCTACCTGGCATTCCCACCACCAATCCGCATTTAGAACAACATAGTGGGGAACGGTTCAAACAATGCCTTCTAGGTCTATGCCCAGTACTGAACTTATTACAGCTGCGAATAAAAACACAAATTAAAATATGTACAGACAACAGCACGTCAGGCTATGCAAAACCGTCAAATTCCTCTAATTTATTTTGAACCTTAAATTGTTTAAAATTAAGTTCAAACTTTATTGGGAAAAAAATCATTTTGTAGTAGACTAATATGCCGTTGACTCTACAGTGAACGTCACATCAAACTTCACATTAGTACTGCGAAAACCGCCGCTATTACAAGGGGGCATAGGAGCGGTCAAAGTGCTCAGCTTGACGTGGTGCCGACTGTACAATTTTTAAGCAAACTCCGCGCTACCCAATTTGTCCGCAAAAGCAACGGTCAGAAAAGTATGCGGAACGAAATCCGATACCACCGTTTTGACGAGATTTTTTTGCGATAATATTCATATTGATTATGAAGGAATGCCGTCCAAACATCAAAATTGATAATTGAATCGTTTATCATAAATACACGATGTTCCAGGATATGATGTGTGGCAAATATTATTACATTCTGGCAAGCCATAATAAGTAGTCACTTGCAAAATGAAAAGAACTCCTGAGTATGCAAATAAGACATGTTGAATGTTGCAATTAAGATATCTTTGATTGTGGATCCTTGGAATATGATTCACTAAACCGAAGTAACGTTTTAATTAAGCCTCAAAGGTGGTGAACAAAAGTGATAATTATTTTTAAAGATTAAAAGCTTAGATCATACAAATCGTCAGTCAAGCCAAAATAAAGAATTTTTCCTTAAGTCAAAATATCTTCTTTATCTTTCACTTCCAGTGCCGTTGCACTATTGGAGGTAGACCGTAAGCTCAACATATTTCTTTCTATGTCATGCCAGACGACTTTTTGCCACATAATATGGAGAAGGTGGTAAATTTTCTCTTGACAATGGAAGTTCTCGCGACTTCTGAATACGTAGACTTCGTCGTAACTTTATTCATCCAAGTATACAACGGTTAAACCACATTTCTAGAGCCGCTATTCTGTCAAAGAGGGAACGGAAAAACGATCCCACGCTGCTCTCCAGCGGCGCAGACGGTTGAGCGATAGAAGGCGGGCCTATGCAGCCCGTCTTCTATGACCGCCCTAGGTGTGGTTTGCGCACTAAAGCCCTCCACACACAGAGGCGGAAGCGGAACGGTAGCGGAACTGCTGTAATCGATTTACCTGCTTCCGCGGACGGTTCCTGTGTGGCATGGTCCATAGCAACACGAACATAACAAAAAACTATCGTCTCTTGCCGCCTGTGTGTGGAGCGCTTTACGTAGCATTGAAGCGCGCGATTATAGGCTTCCCCGTCTGGGGATTATCTCATGTCCAAGGTAAACCAAGACTTGACTAGCCATCGGCTGGTGTACGCTGCGCCACAGCATTCCACCTCGTTAAAAATAATACTAAAAAATGCGTATATGTTTAATAGACTTCCAAGAGGGATGAGCCAAAATCCCACATTTCAAGTTGCTGGCATAGTCATACTATGACTATGCCAGCAACTTGAAATGTGGGATTCTGGCTTTTATCACGGGATACTAACATAAACTTATGTCGAGAGGATTCATAGACCGCGACAGGCCATAGACACTTAAACAATTATCCACCATCTTCTGTAAATTCATCTCCGTAGTAGAATCAGAAATAATGACTTCCGAGAATAAGTTAAACAGCACAAACCCTTTGCCGTGATCGCTTAGTTAGGTGAACGTATGAACAATATTGAAACAGAGTCAACTCGTTTGCAGCGTACCTATACGCGGTGTTTCATAATATCCAAAAAATAATCAATGCGTTATCTAAAACTAATTAATAAAATGGGTGTAATACGAAAATTCGACGCACGAAATCGCGACAAAACATAGTCATTTTTTTAGGTTACCTGTACATTTGGTTGATATATCGGTGACTGATATATAGTTAAATTGTAAAGATTAATATTGTGTTATGTTTAATTATTTATATTTTATTTCACATTTTGTAACCTGCATTTTATTAGATAAAACGGCTCGACAGATTTTTATGAATTTTTTGTGTATATTTGGTAGGTCTAAGAAAAGGTCGTAGGCTATTTTTTATACCCCTAGGTATGTATCACAAATCACAATCGGTGATAAGGGGGGACTTCTCCAGATTTTTTTGCCAATTATTGAGGCGAAACGCCTGGCACAGCTAATCTTCTTTCTTTTTTACAAGCTTTTATTAACATTCACCTTTACGGTGTCTGTAATGAAATTTTGCAAGTCTCCGATTGAGCTGACATTTTGCATGCATAATTATATCGCGTGACAATGCAAAATTAGGGTGTAAAATGTGTTTACACGTAATGTCATTCAACCCAAAATTTTCATGTATATCATAGTATCATCATCATGTCTATGATTTACATGAAAATTTTGGGTTGAATGACATTACGGGTAAACACACTTTAATAATTAGTTTAAGATAACGCATTGATTATTTATTGGATATAATGAAACACCGTGTATATATTTTAATACTGTTATCAGTGATGAAAGTAACAATATACAATAACCATACAACCCTGGGCTGGTGACAATATACAACCCTGTCTAGTCTAACCCTCTGCATATCTATCCTAAATCTCTTCTGTCTCTAGTTTCTTCAAAGGCCTGCAAATAGTATTTGCTATATTTGAAATGAAATTAAAATTTCTAGAATAAAATCATAAGCTAAGTGTAAATAGTAGGTAATATATGCGTGTGTAAATAGTAGATTAGTAGCTAAGGGCTGTAAGGCATCAATTGCAGCCCTATATTTCGAGGGTGCAATTGGTGCTTACACCCGAGCTAACTACTCTGATTTACATCTCGATTGTGAGGTAAGTAGGTCCTTATTACCCCCAAATGGGGCTTGTAGGTGACCAATAAGCGCTCTAGGGTAATAATGTATGTAGCTTGGAAAGCCCTAGTAGGCGGTAAATAATAAAAAAAAAAATCACTATTTCAAAAAGTTCGCGTACATCTAACCATCATACTGGCAATAAATTACAGCCTCAGGGCTTTTCTAGCTACATTATTACCCTAGAGCGCTAATTGGTCACCTACAAGCCCCATTTGGGGGTAATAAGGACCTACTTACCGAACATGAGAGATGTAAATATACTTAAGAGTAGAGCTCCGGACCAACTTTTCGAAGTGACCAAAATTCTTGCTCGTCAGTGTAACACAATATCGTTGGTCAGATATTTTTTAAAACAAAGAATGTTAATTGCCAAAAATGTAGTTAAGCCTCTAAGATTTCACGAAACACAAAAATTCCGAAATTGGTATCATTGACCTGATATTTTGGATGAAATTAATTCCACCGCATTAGTACCTACACCTTTGTTCTGAGTTCACGTATTTCAACTCGTAAACCGATCATTAATTTTCTCACAAAAAAAATTGTGAAACGACTTTTTATAAAGGATAGTCATTTATTTTTTAACCGACTTCAAAAAAGGAGGAGGTTATCAATTCGGTTGTATTTGTTTTTTTTTATGTTTGTTACCTCATAACTCCGTCATTTTTAAACCGAATTCCAAAATTCTTTTTGTACTTGATAGAGTATACTGCAAGGGTAGTCCCATGGTCCATACCAAAGTCAGGATCTGATGATGGGATCCCATAGAAAATCGAAGAAAACACTAATTTAATAAAAAAAAATAAAAACCGACTTCAAAAACACTAAAAACTTAAAAATAATATAAGAATAGGTACAGACAACATCACACTTCTATATTGAAGTCGGTGACAAATTTTAACACTTTCTAGGAGATCATCGTTTGGCGCCGACTTCAATATTATAGAAGTGTGATGTTCTCTGTACCTATTTTTATATTATTTTAAAGTTTTCAGTGTTTTTGAAGTCGGTTTTTATTTTTGTAAAATTTTTTTTTACCTAGATAGTATTAAAAACCGTGTACGTACGCGTACACCTTATCAATGTTCCAGTGTCCCAGAGACTTGAGACTTTGATGTTATTTGAAAGGCAAACAAGTAGACTACTTAATACATTTAAAAACACATGATTAAACTCTTTTTATGTTTAATGCCGAAGGGAGAAAATACATTTTTTGTAATTTTTTTGGGGCATCCCGTCGCTTTATTTAAAACAAAGTCATTGACATACCTTTTTTATACTTTCTTATTAGTATTTGAGTTACTCAACAAATTGATATATCGGTCACTACTCTCGATCTATTTATTACTTCGAGAGTTATTGAAGTTCAAAACGAACCCTTCGCTCGTAGGCCCACAAGCAGGTAGGCCACCTTCGAGCATTATTGCGCTGTGTGTGTTTGTATATAGTCATTACGAATCGGCCTTCCTGCCCGTGGGCCTGCGAGCCAGAAAAAAAATGTAACAAATGTATTTTCTCCCTTCGGCATTAAAAATAAAAAAAGTTTAACCATGTGTTTTTAAATTAATTGTAGTCTACTTGTTTGCCTTTTAAATAACATCAAAATCAAGTCTCTGGGACACGTAGGACTCACACCGACCGCCGAGGTTTTACGAGTAAAGGTGACAAAAACAAAAATCTCTGCTGTCTGATGGGGTTTTAGAATTAACCCCCTATATGGGTTGTTTGCGTTGATGAAATTCATCATAGATACTGCTCCTAAAGTTTTATTACTACATGCCTGGACAGTGGACACACACTGTTTATACCAAGTTTGAACCTAATGGGATCATTAACTTTTGAGTTATCGACCTGCATACAACTGAATCGGGAATAAATCAACCAGTATAGAGAAAATTGAATACCGCGCCGTTATTAAGTTCCTTACCTAGCAAGGAAAATCCGTTCAGACTGTTTTTCAAGAGCTGTTAACGGTTTACGCGGACTTATCTGCCCCTGGTAAAACCCTGGTTTAATTTTTTTTTAAACGTCCTCCCGCACTAGTATTTTCTCCTGAGTCGTGGGTGCAGTTACAAACATAGAATATCACATGCACATACGCGCAGACCGGAAGAAATTTCTGTGGGCCATACAAAATATTTGTCCCGTACGGGAATCGAACCCGCCCCGTTGCGCAGTACCTAGGTGATCACTCGACTTCAATATAAAACTGTAATGTTGTATGTATGTATTATTATATTATATATGACTTTTTAGTGTTTTTGAAGTCGGTTTCATTTTTTAGTAAAAAATGATTCGGAATTGGTTAAAAATCGCATTCGCTCCTGTAAATTTAGCTCCTCGTCGAAATGTTCCCGGTTATAAGTAGCGACTAGTTAATGTTGATGTTTTCCATTAATTGTTGATACTGACATAATATGTAAAGCCTTGGCGAGGAAACGTATGGAGCGGTCAATGTCAAACAACTACGATTACTTTGTCTTACGTAAATAACTTAAATAGTTATCCGATGCATGTCCACAGCGCCTCATTCGTATGCCCATGCGGATTCTCGGAGATTCCGGCTTGGTACCGAGTATTATCTCGTTTCAACACGATCATAGCATTTTTTACTTGCTAGGTATTTTTTTTCTAGGAGTTTCCCACGAGTACAGCGCGGCGGAATGGCTAATTGAACGATTAAATGATAAAAGCTGCCTATAGAAACACTACCTAGCACATGAGATTTTTATTTTATTTAAGTTGACCATTGGTATTGGTATCAATCCTACTAGTTGTTTTTAACCGACTTCAAAAAAGGAGGAGGTTCTCAATTCGATGAGTTTTTTTTTGTGTGTGTTTTGTATGTTACGCGATTACACCGCCAATTGTGGACCGATTTTCAAAATTCTTTTTTGTATTCGATAGAGTATACACCTGGGGTGGTCGTAAGGTCACCAAAGTCAGGATCATCAGATCCTGACTTTGGTGACCTTACGACCCCATGAAAATCGAGAGAAACCCTAATTAAGGGTTTAATATTAGGGATTCTTTCAATAAAAAGATTATATCACTAAAAAGTAAAAAATAAAAAATATTTTACAAAAAATAAAAACCGACTTCAAAAACACTGAAAAGTTAAAAATAATATAAGAATAGGTACAGACAACATCACACTTCTATATTGAAGTCGGTGACAAATTTTAAGAATTTCTAGATCATCGTTTGACACAGACTTCAATTACAGAAGTGTGATGTTGTCTGTACCTATTCTTATATTATTTTTAACTTTTCAGTGTTTTTGAAGACGATTTTTATTTTTTGTAAAATATTTTTTATTATAACAAAAAATCATTGGAGAAAATATCTAAGTACCTACATACTTAAAACATGTCACTAAAACACTGAAAACTAACAAACCTATCACATCTATAACACTTTAGTAGTGTGGCTTGGTACCTATTGAAATTACCACAACCGATACGTAGTCACACCGAATTACCACACCCGATCCGTAGTCACACCGAATTACCACACCAGTGTGACTATGGTTCATTTGGGTACCTACTGTCGAAGCCCTAATTAGTTTTATCTTGTACCTATGTGAAAAAATTTCAGTTCCGACAATTTTACCCATTGCCTATACATTTATTTAACGGTTTTATATAACATGTATTATTAGATTTAGCTTGCCCTATTTGTTTGTGTCAAATCTTGTAAGTTTTTGACCGACTTGCCAGTGTCCGATTGGACTGAAATTTGGTATACCTACACCTTTAGTTCCGATAGCAACGCAATTATGTGTAATCTTCACTTTCAATAAAACCGTTTAAGTAAAAAAATGTTTAATTATCTTAATATTCATATCAAATCGATTGCCCTCTTTTTGAGATCGGTTGAAAAATTATAAATCTAAGGTAATAGGATTTACCGGTATCACGCAGTTTTTTTTACACAGCTAAGTTGCAAGCCGGCTGGCCACCTAATAGTGGCTACAGCTTCTTGTGTTCCTAACATGTGGTTCCTATAAGACTTGCAAATATACAACCCCTCCAAGGACCCCACAATGTACCGGCTTCAAAAGTAGATGAACATTTTAGTACCATGTCACACCAACTATTAACAATGCATGCATGCAATTGCATTGTTAAGTAACCATAAATAAAGGGAATGGTTGGTGTGACGTGGTACTAAATCTGCTAAAAATGCTTATCTACTTTTGAACCCGGCCGTACGTTGTCAACTTGTGACATAAGATGTCAAGCCACAGTACCCAGTAATTTCACTGCCTGCCTTACCCTTCACAATGGAACACAGAAATGCAGGCACCGCTGCATCCGAGCAATTGTTACTTACTCTAATCCATCATCATAACAGGTCATATACGTCCCCACAGAGGGGCTCGAGCCTAAACTAAGTTAGGGTGTTGAGTTTACCACGCTGGCCCAGTGCGGATTGGTCGACTTCACATACACCATTTCTTCGCAGATGTATGCAGGTTGCCTCACATTGTTTTCCTTCACCGTAGGAGCGCCAGACAAATGTACATATGAAATTCGGAAAACGAAAAACACAACATTGGTACATGGCGGTCTCGAACCCCGGACCTCCCGATTGGAAGGCAAGTGCGGAGTCCACAGCGCCACCGACGACGCTCTACTTACTAGTACTGAAATATAACACCAACCTGAACATTAGTCTATTCAAATCGATAAATTATAGTATTTAAAAGCTTTCAAGCTCATTTGTATCGATAAAAAATCGATATAGGGAAAACATAATATCTTCATGAGTTTCTATTGTGTTTCATTGAGTTTCTATTCTCATATTGTATTGAGCGCTTTAAGAAACCTTAGTCGCATTCATCGAACACATTGCGATTACATAAGGTAAAAAGACGACAAAGTTCACGGTCAGCAAGTTCCGCAGTCGGTTATTTTCACTCGAACAGCAGGCGTTCAACAAACAAAGCGCGTCTAGATTCCTAGCTGGAGGCTGCATCCGGGCCACCGCAGGGATCAAGTTACGACGGGGGCGTGCGAATGTCAAGGAACCCTAGGTGACGGCGGCCGCGACCGCGCAACGCGCCAGTCGCAGCCGACATGCCTGCGCGCGCGCATGCCTCACCGCCGCCGCCGCCGCGTGCGCTTATCATACTCGTAACGATCGCCATCGTTCAACTAGTTGGTGAGTAATCATTGTTTTCATTAAATCGATACTAACTTCAATGACTACAAGTCTTATACCTAACCTAACACGAAGTAGGTCTTACACTTTTGATCTAAAAATTTTGCAAAATTATTAAACGAAGTTTACTTAATTTCAGACGCGGACGATATTTCGTGCAACAAGGATGGACTTTACGCGGACTACGACAGCGATTGCCGGGAATACGTAAAATGTTTAGGGGGTGTAGTGAAAGGTCGATACGAGTGTGGCTCGGGACGTGTGTTCAGTGAAGTGGCTGGTGCGTGCGTTTTTCGGCGACGCCAACCCTGCGTCCGGCGCATTTGTGCGCCAGGGGATACGACGGCGTACGCAGCTCCGGGCACCGCTTGCAGACATTACTACCGGTGCGACAACGGCACCGCCGTCGAACACGCGTGTCCTTCCGGCGCCTGGTTCGACCTGGACCGGCAGGCGTGCACTCGCGGCGCCGGCACCTGCTACGAGCCGCTCTGCACGGGCCTCCCCGACGGAAATTACCCAGACTCGTCTCACGAATGCCGTCGAAGACTCGAATGCCGCGGCTCCGAATTGCGCACAGTGGCATCTTGCACCGGAGGTCTGTGCGCCAAGACCTGCCCTCCCGCGCGATCGGCCGCGATCCCTCTGCCCGCTGGCGATGCTGATTTTTGTTCAGACGAATTCTGTTCTTCGTTGTGCCATCAATCCGAAGACAGAGCCTACGCCGATAGATCCACGGGCTGCCGTGAATATTTCGTATGTGAATCTAAGCGGGTGATTAGAAGAGGGGTGTGCGAACCGGGCCACCTATTCACGGGCAGAGGCTGTGAGCCAGCGTCCGAAGCATATTGTCCGCCGCCGGCTCGAAGCCCGTGTTTCAATAGACCCGACGGCTTATATCGCGATTGGCGAGACTGTGCGTCGTGGTTCGACTGTCGGCGCGAGCGAGTGATAGCGCGGGGCTCGTGTGATCCGGGTTTGGTGTTCGACGGGGCGCGGTGCGTTCCACCCGACGCCTTCACCTGCGAGGGGCCCGAACACTCGGCAGAGTGCGTGGGATTGCCGAGTGGCACGTATCAAGATTTAGAAACTAACTGTACTCGATACTATCGTTGTGAAGGAAGCTTGCGTACGACACTGGCGTGTCCGCCGGGCAGAGTGTACGACGGCGTGAGATGCTCGCCTGCAGAGCGGTATCTTTGTCCGAGTTTAGACAAGAATTCGTGCTACGGACGTCCAGACGGCCGATACCGCGCATCGGACAGTGGCTGTCGCGGGTACTATGCTTGCGTGAATGGTGAAAAGGCTGTATACGCGTGCCCTGTCGGCCGGGTGTTCGACGGTGAAGCGTGTGTTCCAGCCGAGCCGGGCATATGTCCGATCGAAGATTACTCATGTACTGGACTGAGCGATGGCTACCACGCCGAAATAGAGTCGAGCTGTCACAGGTGCGTACTGTTTGACAATCCCCAAATTTTCAATAAGCACCTGATTATAAACGCCGTTATTTAGTATAACAATTTCAGTGCTAGATATGGGCATTTCACTTCATATAAACGATAATACAGTCATTAGTATGAATCAGATGTCATATCAGTATTCTTAATTTTGCATCATCCATTGCAGATACTTCTACTGCGAGGGCGGGGATCGAATAGCCACGCTATCCTGCTTGGGCGGCAAGATCTTCGACGGGCACGCGTGCGTGGACCAGTCGCGGCACGAGTGCGGCGCCCCGCCCAAGAACAGCATCGAGAACGGGGGCGAATACTGCCAGAGGGACGGCTTCTTCGTCCAGCAGGGCACCGAATGCAAGAGGTACTACTTCTGCGTGACGGGCGTCAGGACGCACCTGACGTGTCCTACGAGCCAGCTATTCAACGGGCAACTTTGTGTTCCGAGGACCCAGTATACTTGCCCGGGATGACCTCACCTCATCATCTAGATCCTGGAACATGCCAGAAGACGATGTACCTGACTAATTTAAGGCTGTGATATCTTTCGGCACGCGAGCCGTCCTCCCCGACGGTTGCAGCAGCCACGACCATCTATCTACCTCTATTTATTTAAACACGTAACATATTTTCAAATGGTTTATTTTGCGTAGAAATTTCCAAGCGGCCTAACTATTAGATTAACTACTAAATTACACAATGACTATATCTTACAGTTACTTACAAACAAAAATACAGTAAGCCAATAAATAGAAAAATAAATTCTCTTTGATGTCGTTAATGAGCAGTTGAACGGTTTATTTATTTTAGTTATAGATAGCTAATATATTATTACCTCAAGCAACAAAATTGTAGATATTGTATATCATAGCTCGTAAATACGTACATGTATATAATCGTTATTACATAAGATTATCTGCAAAGTAAAATACGCGATTTTTTAAAGTTAACATATCGGATTTTATGCAACCACTTTTGGCAATACTCAAATAATTTAAGATGTATGTGTAACGCACAACATTAACTATGTCTAATGTTACTCAGCTAGTAGTAATAAATATGTTTGTATAATAACTTTGTTTCAATACAGTATTTCATGAATATTTCCTATACATTTCAATTTACATCGATTTTTAAATATATAGGTATAATAATAACTACCTAGATAAATATGCATACACACAAAGTACAAACACGATGTTTTATACAAATTTACATTTGGTCCACGCCGAAGTGTCAATTAACAATTTTAACCGAAATCAATACTAAAATTACCTATCGGTCTTAAAAAGGCCTGCGATATTTTTAAACAAATAGGTTCCAATTTTAAAACACATTTAAATACCTATTTTTTTTTTAATAAAAATATTTTTTTTTGAATTTGCACAGATGTTATTACATTTGTTATTACGTAAGCGTAGTATTGCATGCCCTAGAAATACTACAAAGAAACAAATTATTCATACCTCTAGTTCAGTGGTCGCCAACCGTTGATCAATAGAAACTAAAGTATGGTTCGATGGTACATTTTGTTTAGGCGTAATGCTAAAAATGAAAGTTCAATAACCGCCAAAAACAACGCGATAATTTTACTATCCTATAATAATATAATTTTCCTCAGGCTGAAAAGAAAATAGACCGAGATTGAAACTAGGTTGGAAACCACTGCCTAGTCAAAGTACAGATGTTAATGAAACATTTAGATTATTTCTTCCTCCCTAGATACCTCTTTGTAGGATACCACACAATTGTAGAGGTAACAAATCCTTAAGGTAACATAGTAAATCAAAGGAATGTGTCATTCATTATTAAAATTCAGTTTTACATATTTGAAAAAAAATAAGTGTATTTTATAGTAGCATAATATTACATTTAAATAATAAATACATTTTTAGTCTGCACAAAATAGATGTATACGATTACGCCAACCCCTTTAAAATCATATTGTTCTACGATTTTTCAAGGTGTAGCTAGTAATTTTATTACTATGCAATGTAGCAACAATTCTTCAGTTTCAATTGGGCATTATTTTTTTCCAATCACGCCATAAAATATGAAAAATAAACATTTAATATACTTTGTTTTAAATAAGTTAATTAATATCATACAAAAAAAAAATATTCGCCATAAAAATGTGTTCGTTAAAGTCCCATGACAACAATTTGTATTAAATATAAAACAAAAATATGCAAAATCACTTCTTAAATGCTACCAAACATAATAACAATTGTCAATACGTTAAGATAGAACATTTAACTTTCATCACTTTCAAAACCGAACAATCACATAAATCACGTAGCATATAATTTATATAGACACACTTACATGGTGTAGTTCGAAGGCCCCTATATTTACTTCAAACAACGATACAAGGCGTGACCATAGACTATCATTATACATTCCACATCGCATATACAAACGCGCCCTTTGCGGCGTACACACGCGCATAATAATGTGTGAAACCATAACACATTGACATAACTACATAACAAAAATCCATATATTTATTATTGTAAATTAATTATGATGTTTTAATGCTAACAGTCAAAACAAACAAGTACCAATCCGAATTTCATTATAATATTGTTTACATATAGCATGACATTGATTTACAAATCGCGTACGGAAATATATCATAATTTATCGATTGCTCATTCTAATATTCGCCAGCGCGTGGCCTAGTAAATTAGACGCTAACGGACTAGTTTTTTTTTTACAATGTTATGCTTTAATCATTTACCTAACGTTGAAGATGACTCGATCCAACTCGTTTAAATAAATAATTTCGTCGCATTTAAAATATAATTCATATTAAATGTCGCGATGTCACTTGCCAGTCGTATGACAACTGCGTCGCCTTACTACCGACGGATGCGAAATCTTGCGCCTTAAGCCCATTTTCCACCACCGATGTCAGTAGAACGTCATATCGAGAAAGAGATTATTTCGGGTCGAAATTACGATATCGTCGAAATGCGACGGGCTGGCGTGCCGTAGGCAGGCGGCCATTAAACTTAAATAAATAAAATAATGAACATCGGCAGGCTTATTACCGTCATTCGCAATTACTGCGACTGTACAATTATTATCCATACTAATATTATAAATGGGAAAGTGAATGTGTGTGTCTGTTTGTTTGTCCGTCTTTCACGGCAAAACGGAGCGACGAATTGACGTGATTTTTTAAGTGGAGATAGTTGAAGGGATGGAGATTGACATAGGCTACATTTTGTCTCTTTCTAGCCCCCCACTTCCCTAAAATGGGGGGTGGAAGTTTGTATGGAGCATTCCGCAATTTTCAAGGTAGAAAGCTAAAAATTGGTATGCGGACTATTTGTGAGTAAAAAAAAATTGTGCATCTTTTTTTTTAAATCTGCCCCCAACCCCTTAAAAGATGGGGGCGAAAATTTTATATGGGACTTTTCGCTTTTTTTTCATGGTAGGAAGCTAAAAATCGGCACACAGACTCTTTGTTACCAGCGAAAAATACCTGCCATAATTTTTTTTTTTTTGGAATTCTTGCGTGTTACCCCGAATTTAACGCGAGCGAAGCCGCGGGCAAAAGCTAGTTGCTTATAAATTGCAAATTCGTGTTATGAAACGTTGGATTGCGCTACGGCAGCGCCACATACGAGCGACTGACGAACTAAAAATGCACGTCAACGCTCGGACACAGCGACCGATTGTTTAATTTGGTTGTTAATCACAGACCACTTACAGATACTTTGTTGATTGATCGCATTGCTATTGTGCAATTAGCAACCGGCTGCTTTTTTCCGCAATAAGCGTGCAGAAAACATCGGAAACAAACGTCTAACTTATCAAAGAGAATTGACAAAGTGTAGTTTGGCTCTAAAAATCATTTACAATCACAATAGCAGATCTATTATCATTATACTGCCTAGATGTGTCGGTCATCTTCGGAAACACGAACTTAGCCTTTGCCCATTATTAGGCTAGATGAATGAAAAAAAAGTATTCCTCTAATAGAAGCTCATTCATATAATAAACAGAAAAAAAAATCGGTGTTCGAATAACTATAAAAACAACCGAGACATAAGGTATTAAAGACTTTTCTCCATCTCTTTCTAGCAAAACGGAGGAACGGAATTTACATGGAGTTTATGGCCGTACTCAACAATGACGCCACGGTTGATGTCGGATCTCTCTGTCTAATTGCTACCAAATTAACAGCTTAAAATGCTTGTATCTAAGCCAATTCTAATTCTAATTTCACATGATTGCATCTTTTTCTACATTTTAATATTTTATGACGAAACGTGAAAATTAGAATTCAGTCATCATCCCAATTGGCGAGATGACAAAAAAATTTTTTTTTGCTTTAATAGTAGCTCATTCATATAATAAACAGAAAGAAACAATCGGTTTTCGACTAACTATAAAAACAACCAAGATATAAGGTATTAAAGATTTTTCTCCATCTCTTTCTAGCAAAACGGCATTTTACATGGAGTTTATATGGCCGTACTCAACGATGACGTCACGGTTGATGTCGGATCTCTCTGTCTAATCGCATCAATATTAACAGCTTAAAATGCTTGTATCTTATGTATTTCTAAGCCGATTTTAATTCTAATTTCACATGATTGCATCTTTTTCTACGCTATTTTAATATTTTATGTCGAGATGTGAAAATTAGAACTCAGTCATCATCCCAATTGTATATGTCGCTTCCTCGGCGCCGTCATCTCGCTCTCGTTGACGTCTGTGACGGCGGCGGTGGATATAGGCCTATTTGGAACTTTGGAAATGCTATAGACAATAGTCATAAATCGATGTTAGTTGAACGAGTTCATAGCTTCAAATCCAGTTAGATTAGTTAGGAAAATCGTGCTTATTTACTGTTGACACACTAACATAGTATGTGTTGGAAATAATTTGGCATTTTGTTGAAGTTACTTTGATTTATGAAATGATTTAACAAACATTACGACAGCTTTTATAAAGAAAATCTATTAAACAACCATATTTATGTATTCTGTAGATAAAAATTAGCTATCTTGTAAGAGATATCAGCCCTCATGTAAGAATACTTAACTTTTTGATTAAACGAAACGAAACGTTTTGACAAAAAAAGATATTGGGAGATTATGACCGGACTTGGACTTTTTCGACCAGCTAAATGCATACAATCATCCACACACAACTTAGCTGCCGTCGTTCGAAGCCACCAACAAGTTTATTGTCTTAAAGGTTAATATTAACAGGTAATCCATTTATCACCTTGCGTCGTATAGCGGGTGACAACGTCGACTATAATTTATAATTTATTTATTTAGAGAAGTTATCGGCTGGAAGCGTTTGGGAAGCTACGCAGCATATTCTCGGCACATATGCCGCAATGTCTTAAGACGAGTCTGTAATTTGTACATGTTGCCAGTTGCCAGTGATGACGTAAGGAACTGAGAGGTGGCGGCTTGCAATGGGCCTAATAAGACGGCTCAGTCTCTTAAAAGTCAATATAGAGGACTATGCTATAGGGTTTCTCTATGTGATCGAATCAGAAATGATGAGATCTGTAGAGGAACTACAGTCACCAACAAAGTCCAAAGGATTGCGAACATGAGTAACAGTGGGCAAGACATCGTAGTTCGCAAGAGTGACGGCCGTTGATTCGGAAAGGTCTCAAAGCGGCGGCCGCGTACAGGAAGACGCAGCGTTGGTAGGCCCCCCAAGGGTACAAGGTGGGCCGACGATCTGGTGAAGGTCGCGGAAAGCCACTGCATGCGGGGAGCGGAGGACCGATGGGCTTTGAGATTCCTGGGGAGGCCTTTGTCCAACAGTGGGCGTGTCATGACAATGACCTCTTCTTTTTATCATATGCATACCGCACTTGCAGTAAGTCATTAACGACCGGTTTGAATATCCTATCTATCTCTGGAGATAGAAATTTGACGTTTTTTGTGTTACGGCGTTTACATTCAGCCGAAGTGGTCAGCCAGAGTTCACGTGCCGTACAAATGACAACGCGAATGAAACGATCAGCGGTTTCGCTACTACAGTTCAGAGGGGAGGTGTGCTACCGGCATCTGCGTGACTCAAAATTAGAGATGGTAGTTATTACGATAGCAGATAATATAATGCATTATATGAACGTAACGAATAATACATTATTGAGCAACGGATTATCCTGCTATCATTATAAACTGCTGTTGATATTGTAGCGTTGTAGCGCAATGACTGACGTTCCACCCACCGCGCTGTTGCCAATGAGCGATAACGTAACGCGAGAGTGAAGCAAAGAGCGAGAGTGCAATAGGTGTGTACGGGAGATAGCAATATAAACTGCACGAGTCACGACACGATAATCGCAAACCACTAATTTTTGTGCTTTCTCACATTGACGTAAAGTTCACTTTAAAATGTTTGATGATCGCGACGATTTGAAATAGGTGAATAATAATTATTCTTTATGCTGCTGTTTTGAATGAGATTGCTGTTTAAAATTTCATTGTTCGTTCAATTCTGTTCTGTTCAGTTCAGCAACAGATCCAATTAGAGAAATTGTGATTATTTTTTGTTACGATTTAATTATTTCAGTGTGTAAGTGCGTCATTAAAAGTTAGCGTAAGTGTAAATAATAATTCTTTTATAGTTAGTGTTAAGTATTTTTAAATATTAAAAATGCCGAGAATAAGAGCACCGATCGCTCCTATTTGGAACTATTTCGATGTTGGTAACAGTGTGAATACACTGTTGTTCATTGTGCAAAACAGCAGTATAACAGGATAACGAACAGCAGTTTACAATAACAGCTATATGGAAATAACACAGCACTGTTATTCGTTATTTGGAAACAGTCGTTACTCTCATCTCTACTCAAAATCCATCAATTGTGACAGTCACGCCAATAACACAGCACTGCCGCGAAACCATAATAGCGAAACCGCACGTATTTTTTACAATATGATGACCTTTACACGATCTATTCGTTATTGTGAAAAGCGAAATATAAGCGAAACTGTTGTTAATGTTCTAACGCGTAGTTTTGATTATCATGTCTTTCTCGCGCGGTTTCGCCAATTCGCTCGGGACGCCAGTTACATCTCCGCGCTTGCTCCATTATTTTGTTGCGATTCAAATTCGCCAAGCTGTTTCGCGGCGGAGGTACGCTAGAGAGAGACGTCAAAGTACACCCATCACTGATTTATAAAAAAAAAATGGACACAAGTTTGTAGTGACGCAGCAATGATGCTGGTAGAACACCTCCGCCGCGGAACTGTAGTAGTGAGACCGCAGAACGATTCTCCCGCGTTGTCGTTTGTACGGCGCGTGAGCTCTAGCGAGCTCGCCGAGCGAGTTTTGTAGTTAGCTCTAGCCTGCTCTAACGCGGATATTTAACTATGACGCTGTCTCTGTCATGCGCGGACCCCCTGATCTGCTTAAACGCCGTCTACACCTCCGCGTTCGATTCGTTGTTTTGTTTGTTTCTGAGTAATCGTCGCGGTTTCGCGTTATTTACGCGGCGGAGGTGTGCATGTGTGTGGTGGCATGAGGTGTGCATGACTGTCAAAGTAAAAGCGATCGATAAACCATTTTCATTTGAATTGGCCGTCATAAGTCATCACACCGCTATACAACGTTTACAAACGTGACATAGACTAAACATTTCGTCCCTAACTACAAAACTCTAAATCACAAGCACTAACATACATCAAATACGGTATTGTAAAACATATACACCATTACTTTATATGCAGTGTATTACATAGTGGTTTTCGATTAAACATTTTAAACTATACAAATACATAGATTTATATTTATAACCTAAGGATAATTACAATTCATGTGATGCAACAAATGTGTCTGTGGACCTAAAAAGGCCGCATCGCAGAATCATAATACGAATCATATCATGATTCATATTATGAATGGAGTGCAATTCATCATAAGCAATTATTCTATTTGACAGCTTTGTATGAATATTCGTAAAATGGTCCACAAATTGGGCATTGCTAAAGTGTCATTTGGGACCAATTTACGAATATTCATACAAAGCTGTCAAATAGAATTTGCATATGATGAATTGCACTCAATTCATAATATGAATTATAATATGATTCGTATTATGATTCTGCGATGCGGCCTTTTTAGGTCCGCTGATCTCATAGATCACCAGTACCGATAATTCGTTGAAATTATCCGTCACCGCTTCTATGGACTAATGTATATTTTCAAAACAGCTTAGCCAATCGTCCATTTATATAGTTGCTCAAGGAATAAATATCTCAGAATATAAGTCGTCACAAAACTACCCTTTTGGCTGAACGCTGAAGACCAATTCTGCTAATGAGCCATCGCTGAACCGAAACTAATTCGTTGCGTTCGACCAATCAGAACGCCACATTATCACGTCACCGAACGAATGTTGAATGGCAATATATGATTGGTCGATCGCAACGGTTCAGTCTCAATTCGGCTGTAACTTAATAGTAGAATAAGGCCTCCGATTGGTTACAATCGTCGTAAAAGCGAAGTTTACAGTGAAATATCCTGCATCGATAACATTTTATTTAACATGTAATCATTATCGGAGCAAACCTACCATATACCTTCTCCACCTACAAGTTAACTGCTTCCTCAATGGTTGGTACGAGAGCGATACACGAACGAGTTGCTCATCAGGGGCGAATTCGGGAGTTAATTTTGGGAGAGGGGGGGGGGGGGGGCATACTGACAAGGTTAAGTAACAAAAAATAAAGTTTTTATTAGCTTGAATTTTTAGTACACACGCCCCGTGCTGCTGAAAGTGGGGATTTCTTGATTGCTCAATGTAAATATATCGCTTAACGATATCTCATCATCATACAAAACATTACATTACAGCTCACTGTAGTTGAAATGTCGCATACTGTACTCTGGTTGCCTTAATAGTACGTACCATACAAAAACACACATTTGGCCTATTTGGCTACTCTTTGGCTTATGCCAGTTACAGTGCAGCTGAAAATCTTGTTAAATATCCTTAAAATCTTGTTGAAATGTTGTACCTACCCGCAAATTTCGCAAGCGAACCGCGGCGCCGTTCGCGTGGGCTTCGCCTCAAGTCGACAGCAGCTTGAGACATCGACTATGCAAGAGTGCAACACTGTTGTATCGACCAATGAGGAGGAAACTGTAACCTATGTTTTTCGAACAGGAGTATATTTCTAACAATAATATACAATGCTTACACACCTTCATGCCTGTGCCCATCATAATATAACAAAATAATATAATTTGAAAACGTTCAACATGCGGCATTCGAAGTGATATTAGGAGATTAAACTTTAATAAAGATAATAACGCGGTTATAAGGTAAAGATCTAGACAAAACATCACTTCAAAAACCACGAATATATTATGGTTAATGATTAGTCATAAAATATAATTAAAAGAATTTAAAATTTCAACACAAAGATCATTGAAAGTTTATACAATAAAAAACAATTTTTTGATCGGGAGAATCTCAGTCTTCGTACATAGCTGATCTAAAGTACGATGATGTTCAATATAAAATTGATAAGAATAGAAAAAACAGTTTCAATTGCCAAAACCAATCAAATTCGCCGTGTTAACTGTATTTAATTTTTCTTAGAATCAAGTGTATTTTTTTGAGTCAGTTGGCACTTCACCGATCTGTGTACGTATACAAACTTCTGACAAGTCAGGTTTATTTAAAATGCCCTAATCTCTCGGCACTAGTTTACATCGCACTAGCAATGCTGTAGCTAATTAACATTGAGACGTATATTTCTGATATTTCAACAGCCTCAGCCTCACCTACTAAATAATAATATTACGGATAGAAAGTTTTGTACGACGTTTGAAGCACTTTAAATGAATTTAAACTTTCAAATCATTGTTCCAAAGTTGTTTGCATTTTCTAAACGTTTCGCAAAAGATGTTTATTGCAAAATATTGATCACTTAAAGTAGGTATTCAAACGAATGTAAACTCAAAAACCATTGACGTCAACTCTTGTGGGTCAAAAGTCGCCTACTACGAAAATGCGCCGCTGTTAGTTGCTTATAAGAGACAGCACGAAAGTGGAAATGAGGATCCACGCAACGACTCCGAAGATAGCGGATATTGAAATTTACATAACACAGAGGCGCTCCAGATGACTTGTCGATACCTGCATATAATACGATCGACAACTCATACTATCGTGTCGAATCGAATTTACTTCGATTCGGCGAAGATAGTAAAAGTTTGGTTATACTTAGCTATGCATACCTGTGAGACGCGTCACTTTTACTAGTTTTTTTTTTCAGTTCCATGCAGTGTTCGCTATAGTGGCGAATTCACTGTGGCAGTGTACTCATCAAAGTTTAAGTAATTGAGCATCATATTTTGCGGTCAGTAGACGGAATTTGAACATTACACCCATTGGCATAGAGGCGGAATCACTGTGGAATTATGTCGGAGTCTAGTGGGGGTAATTAGGCGTCGTCATAGTCCGCTAGGTTGATGAAGCGAGTTCAAACCTTAAGACGTTAAACATAGAGACGATTTCACCGTGACCGTGAGTCGAAATGCGAGTATGTAGGTCGATGTAGCGAATTTTACCCTTAACTGCGAACTTAAAGTGACTGTGTAAAGTCTACTGGAGTAATCGTAAGTATTCCACTGGTTTAGCGGAGCGAATATGTACTATCGAAGTCTCTCGTGCCTTACCACTTTGTAGAAATATTCGTTTGAAAGCGGATCGCATCGGACACGCCCACACGACCCATACCTATCCCTGATTGGTTACGTATTTTTATTACGATTTACTACGGCCAATCATAGAGAGACATCTGGATTCATTGAAATCGCTCTTGGTGTCTGCTTTACGCTTTACTATTAGTGAATGAATGGAGCGTGGCGTTGTCTAACGCGTGCTTCATCGTGCAGTGTGCAAGCGACTTTCGACGTAGGACTGGTAAGGTGCCAGTGTCCTCGATAGTACCTAATTCGTATCTTACGGTGCTAGTCATAGAGGCGAATTCACTGTGGCTGCGTCGTCGAACACTACTGGGTGTAATCGGGCATAGTCCGCTGGGATGTTGGCGCGAATTTGAACGTTACGGTGTTCGGCATAGAGGCGAACTCACTTCGCTATTGGTCGCTGGTGCCGGGCTTTGGGCCGGGCGCGAGTAAAGCGCTCACGTCCCACACTTTGATGACGCGGTCCTTTCCCGCGGTGCACATGCGGCCTGTCGCCTCGTCCAGGTATAGGGAGGCAACCGCGTGTTTCATGTCGTGGAAGGACGCTAGCGACTCGCGGCTGTAACGAAAGGAAGCAAAATAACGCTGTAAGTGATAACGGTTGTTGTTATATACCTACCTAACGTGCTATAAAATAATCCGTAAAAAATATAATAAACTAATCAAAGCCAAAAATAATGACATCCCTAGTATTCTGTCATATCAGAGAACTGGAGCACTGTGCTCCAGTTCTCTCTGCATAGTCCCTAAAATTTTCCATATTTTTTTTTTGTCCCTAAAATTTTCCAGGGTGATAAAAAAATAACCGTGTAGGTATTATTCTGTGGTATGGTGATGGCGGGGTCGCTTACGGCTCATGGCGCAGGGTCTCGTAGCAGACAGTGCAGACGCGCTGCGGGAACTCGAAGCCCATCACGGGCAGCGGCAGCCGGTGCGGGGAGCACGCCGCGCACGCCGCCGCGCCGCACCAGCGGCAGTGGTGTTGCCGCAAACCTGCCCGGCACGCGATTTACCGACATTACAATGTTTGAAAGTACAATTTTTTTTTATTGCAGTAAGTTGGCCAACAAGCAAACTGCCCACATGATGGTAAGTGGTAACAGTCGCCTATAATACATGTGGCTCTTGTGAGATTCGCAGCAAAACTGCAACCCCCACAAGAACCACAGTGTACGTTGCCAACTTGTGACACAAGATGTAAAGTCACAGTAAGTGCCCAGTAATTTCACTGCCATATCTTACCCTTCAAACCGGAACACAGCAATGCAAGCGCTGCTGCTTTGCGGCAGAAATAGGTAAGACGGAGGTACCAAAGCAGGCGACCCAAGCAAGCAGCAGATTGACATTATACTCTTGATTTGTCCAATATTGCTTTAGCTCTTAATCAGACATGCTGCGATTGAGGTGTAACAGGTATAATTATGCATTTATACATCAATTAGGTCGTGTCGCAACAAACGTTAAGTACGTACGCGCAATTTAACGTGTAAGCAAATTAAATAATATAAGTTTGTAAGTAATTAAATAATTTCGGCATTCAATAAACGGACAGGGAGCCAACAACATGTTTCCAATTTATTTCCTAACCTGGTAATAGCTTCCAGATTCCGGAAACCTTTAATATCAGGTCAGTACACAATACAATACACTTGACTGCCAACTAAATTATAAAAAAAAACTGCAAATGTTTTTTTCTGGATAAAGTAATGTTTGAATTCGTTACATTTCTTTGTTTCAAATAACAACTGTGTTACTTGTATACTTAGGAATACACCAAGCAATGTATTAGCTTATTCCTCTTTTTATACCACAAAATAAATAGTATCCATGGACCAGAATTTGGCGGCAAAAGGGCAATATATAGCTAAATAAAACTAAATATATAGGCTTTGAATGGTATACAAACTTAAGTTACTTTTAGCCAATATTTCAATGACATACCAAGCTGTTTCTTTTCCATCATGGCCCTGACATTCCATATGAAGGGTGCACGACACAGCTGACATAGGTCGGCCTCCTTCCAAGTGGGCGTTTCTTTGCGACGCACACCCATCTCCCAGACGCCCAGGGCGCCGTCTTCTCCCGCAGATACCAGCCTCTCACAGCTGCCTACGTACCACAGTCCAGTCACTTTGTTGCTGTAATGAATTCAATTAACTCTTAAGCAATATTTTTTATGAATGATCTTCGATTTCTTCAAAAATATACGCTAAAACTAGAACTGGGCAATGAAGTGAGTTATATTGCTTGTAGGAGCGGTTGTGTACTCGGCAGCCGTCACCTGTGCTATATTCCGTTTATTTTAACAAACAAGTACCGACAATTTTTACTGCGTTGCTATTGGTCTATGCAATCAACATTAAGTCCATTTTATTCAATAAGAATGGGCTTTTACAAATTTCAAAACAAGACCAAGGATTGGCCCCGCCCCTAACAATGACACATCTCACTCTCACTCTGTCACTACTGAAAATATGCGGGAGACATACTCAGTACTCTTGCCACCTAGCAATCAAACATGCATGTTTCACGCGATTTCCAGCAAATTAGGAATGTGCCAAATAATACGAATATCGAAAGACCTAAAAAATATCACCAAAAATTATGATTTAAGGATATAAACATAATAAACACACCCAAGAGACAGTAAAACCAAAATTATCCTTTACAACACCTTCGTACGAAGTATTTTGGAATACTGTTCTGTTGTATGGAGACCCCACTATGCTACTCACTCTTTACGCTTGGAGAGATTGCAAAAAAGATTTATGCGGCATTTAAGATACACTGCAGGAATCGCAAAGTGAAAACTACCGTCTTATAAAAAACAATTGCAGCATTTTAAAATTCACTCTTTGGAAGATCGTAGACGTATTATTGATTTGATGTTCATGACTAAAATTTTAAATAATAAAATCGACTGTCCCCATCTATTTAATAAATTTAAAATTCGCGTTCCATTTCGATATCCTCGCAATAAAATAACCCCATTTCATGTACCTTGTAGAAAAACAGTTTTTGGCTCCAACTCTCCCATATCAAGACTCAGCGAGCTGGTAAATGAGTATAGTGCCGAGATTGATATTTTTGTTGACTCACCAAATAGGATTCGTTTATACATTATTGAGTCAATTAAAAATTGATTGATTGAGCAATGTGTGAACGGATCCAAATAAAGAAAGGTCTTTATAAAGAAAGATCTTTTAAAGTAGGTAACTAGTTGTACTAAGTTATTTTCATAAATTTTTAAGCTCGTGTACGTGTTGTTCTTTGCGTGATGTATTTACCTATAAGTGTTTGTTGCACTTAGTTTGTTACTTTAGAATAATTTTACTCATAATAATATATTGGTGTAAACAAATGTTGGTAAATCAATACATTAAAAAAAAAAGAGTAAATATTGATTAATTTTGAAAATAAAATTATTAAAATATTCAAACTTTATTCAATATGTTACATTCCCCAAACTTCGTTAAGAAGAAACATAATATCATCTATCTATCTATAACATATAAAGGTCAATTTTATAAAAGCATTCATCAAGAATAACCTAAGTATACAATCTGTATACATATTAACCACACAATATGTATGAGAACTCTGCACTGTTTTGCTAATATAATGACAACTGTACATTTTGGATATTTGTATTTCCCCAAACCATCCCTAATCCCCATTTCTAAAACAGTTCGTGTAAATCTGTTAATACTATTAGCGAGTATATTCAGCAAACATACCTGTGGCCTTGTAGCTCGTATGCCGTCCCTTTCTGTCCGCCAATGTCCCACACAATTATACTCTGATCGAAGGAACCGCTGAACAGTAGTTGAGGCAAGGGAGCCCAATTCAAAACCCTCACTGAACTGTAATCGGAAAGTTTACTATTAATTATACTTCAACAATAAGACTATATGACAATAAGCAGTGCAAGGGCTTCCCAATAACATCCTTTGGGATTCGAGCTCAAACTCACTTCCTTTCTGTACAATCTATCGATCAATGGACGAAACTCTAGTACAGGGGTTCCGAACCTTTTACCCTATGCGCCTCTCCCAACATTATGCTAAAATACTACGCCCCACTAGGGGCCGAAATATTTTCATCGATTGCTTACTTTTCTGGACTCCCAGAAAATTAAGCAAACGATGAAAATATTGGCGTGTTTAGTTTTAATCAAATGATGGCTGCACTGTGTCGCTGACTTCGCCTAAATGGCACCGTCCGCGTCGCGCGAGTTTAAATGAAAATTTTTAATAAATGTTCTTTATTCAGTTTAATTCTGGAACCGCTCGCTGCGCCCCCCCTTGATTCACTCAACGCCCCCCAAGTGAGGCGCGCCTCACTGGTTGGGAAACCCTGTTCTAGTGCTCTCCACCAACCCGCACTGGGTCAGCATGATGAAAGATGACTGAAATCCCGCCATGATAAAAAGAGACTTTGTCGAGCAGCGGGCGTTGTGGCTAAGATAATGAAGTTCTATTCAACCATGACTAGCTACTACTACTATCAACTTTCATATCTTAAGACTGTAGTATGTTTATGCCGTCATTGAAAACACAAGAAAACAGAGGAATCACACACTGCGGTCTTAAGATATCCAAAGTCACTGAGAGAACAAGAAAATCTGCCCCCTGGGTTGTGGAAAGAGAAAAAACCTTGAGAAAGTATAGTATATACCCAAAACAAACATAATGCCCGTTGGGCAAATACCTCAAAATGTAGACAGTCCAAAGAAGCGATACCTGCACTTGCACCGCGACTGACATATAGACTGCTCTACTTAAACCGACATGAACTAAGAATTGTGGTAGACTCTCCAACAGGACACAACACAACCAAAAAACATTAACATCTACTAGGCGTAACTGACAATCTCTTGTGCAGAGGATGTCTGGACGCTAAAGAATCAGCTGCCCAGGTTATCCTGGAAAGCGTGGGAGTAGCCACACAACGGGTAGAAATCCTTGGCAATCCGAGGTCACTACTACAAGCCTGTGAACGTCCCAGGAAACTTCTGTGCTTCTGGAAGGAGTTGGGCTGGTTAGTCCATTAGACACGCATGTCGTCGGTGGCGCTGTGGTTTCGGCACTTGCCTTCCAATCGGGGGGTCGGGGTTCGAGACCCGCCATGTACCAATGTGTTTTTCGTTTCGAATTTCATATGTACATTTGTCTGACGCTCCTACGGTGAAGGAAAACATCGTGAGGCAACCTGCATACATCTGCGAAGAAATTCAATGATGTATGTGAAGTCGACCAATCCGCACTGGGCCAGCGTGGTTGACTAAGGCCTAATCACCCTATAGGGTAGGCTCGAACCCCTCGGTGGGGACGTATATGAGCTGTGATGATGATGATGATGAGACACGCATAATGGACCAAATAAGGATCTAAATGTGGAAAAAGGAGCCCACTACAATACAATACAATACAAGTGAACACAAATCTTTACAGATTTCTTGGAAACTGGTTAAGAATAAAGCAAACTTACAATTTGTTTATTAATGACTTTGCATTTTCTTGCATTTTTCAAAGTTTCTTCTTCGCATTCATCATTTTTAAATTTCACATTACATCAGAAATGATGAGATCCGTAGAAGAACTAGAGTTACCGACATAGCCCAAAGAATTGCAAGCTTTAAGTGGCAGTGGGCAGGACACATCGCTCGTAGGACTGACGGCCGATGGGCCGGAAAAGTCCTCTAGTGGCGGCCGCGTACCGGGAGACGCAGTGTTGGTAGCCCCCCCCCCCCCCCCCCCCCAAGGTGGACCGACGATCTGGTGAAGGTCGCGGGAAACCGCTGGATGCGGGAGGCAAGACCGATCGGTATGGAGATCCTTGGGGGAGGCCTATGTCCAACAGTGGGCGTCTCTTAGCTGAAATGATGATGATTCATCATTTTTCAATTTATTTAGCATTTTTAAAGAAAATGCAAAATCACATATACAAACTTGATTTTTTTTATTGAACAACTCTGAATTTAAATTACTATCTGTCCAAAAATATAAAAGTTAAGGAGCTCCTAATTTCAGTGAAGCGAAAGGAGCCCCATTCAAATCGAGGGCTGGGCTCGCAGACTAAGTACCTTCATGGTAAAAACGGTACTCACTGCATCAACACAGCGATGACTCAAACGTGACATTGACTGTTCACTCACCCTGTATGTCCTTTCAGCGTAGTGACTAGCGTGGCTCCGTTGTTATCTAATTTCAGCATCGTTATCAGGCCGCTGTAATCGCCGACGAATGCGTATTTCGACTGAGAGTCGAACCTGATACTAAGTTTAGGAAACTCCCTTGTTAAACATTGTTTTAAAAGTTGTTTTAGAAGTTGCCATGTCTGCGTGTCTGTATGAACTCAAAAATTACCCTTTTTATAGATACATAGGTCACACTAAAAGTTTATTGGCCACTTACATAAACAATATTTAAAAATATATTACTACGTGGATCTACTTTTTTGGTGTGTAATACTGTCTACCGAATTAATAATTTGACTTTGACTTTGAAAATTAAACTCTTTAACCGTTTTATACAATTTGCTTCTTGATCATGATTTTACGATCTCAAGTGTAATACGACAGCTCAGCAAAGCCTCGTTCGGCTTCCATCTGCTTTTGGCAAAGAAGCACCATGCAAGACGACTATTTATAGCTGGTTTGCAGAAATGAAACGCAGTCGTGTCAATCTCCATGATTAAAATTCGTGAAGGTCGCCCGTACATCGCTGTGAACAACAAAAACATTGATGCTGTGCGCCATATGCTCGAAACAGACAGGCATGTGAGCTACCATGAGATCCGGACATCTTTGGACATAGGCATGAGTCAAATACAGTCAATCCTACACAAACATTTGGGTGTGAGAGAGCTGTGTTTTCAATGGATCCCACACAATTTGACTGATGCTCAAAAAACGGACCGCATCACTTGGTGCCATAGTATGCTTGCCAGATGCAACGAAGGGGGCTTCAAATTTGATGTGAGACGTAGTAACGTGACGAAACATGGACTTATAGCTAGGATCCCAAAACAAAGCAGCAATCGAACGTATAGGTCTTTCGAAATGAGCCGAAACCAAAAAAAGTGCCGCGCGTGAAAAGTGCCTCGAAGTGGATGATTGCTTCTTTTTTTTTTTAAACTGGACACTACTGTTGCTTTAGAAAATCGTCGTACTGTGAATAGTGACTGGTACACTACCATTATTTTACCAGAAATTATAAACAAACTCCGTGAAATTAACGGTAAACGCCGTATCATCTTGCACCACGACAATGCAGTTTCCCACAGACAAATGAGTTTTTGAAGGCGAAAAACGTACAACTTTTGAGTCATACTGCATACAATCCTAATCTGACTTTTTCTATTCCCAAAAATCAAGAGCCAATGACGCGATCAACGATTTTCATCACCAGAAGAGGCTATCGAAGAGTCTATTTGACGTGACCACAGAGGCGTGGCACAAATGTTTTCAAAGTTGGTTGAATCATATGAAAAAGTGCATTGACGCACAGGGAGAATATTTTGAGAAACAATAAATACATTTTGATCATTAATAGTATTTTTTATTATTGATTCCGGAAACTTTTAGTGCGCCCAACGTAGATGACAGGTAAGAATAAGTATCAACTAGATCAAGGATGGGAAAACTTTTTCCTTCGCGTTTCATTATTTACTACAAAATATATGGCGGGCCAACTTGTTGCATTTTTGGCTATATTATTTACTGAAATAAAAATATAGATATGTATTTTCTGAAACACTAATTTATTGTACAATATTACAAAATAACTATTGGAAGATATTGCAAATTGCGATACAATTAAACTTTGAAGTAAGCTGCGAAGTAGAAACGTTTAGTAAAAAAAAAGAAGGTTAAGGAGTGCTGATCTTTGTGGGGACATGTGACATGTGGACCTTTATTGTTTACAAGGCTACTACAACGACAATTTTTTCTTAGTTTCATTACTTCACTTGATTTTTGTTTGATGATCGCGAGCCAGATATCAATGCTTCGCGGGCCGGAGATGGATCACAGGCCGTAGTTTCCCCATCCCTTAACTAGATTATAGATAAATATAATACTATAGATGTTATGATTCTATTCATGCAGATCAAGTCCCTGCAAAACGAATAATAAATACCGGATATTTTTATTTACTAAGAAAGATTGGCAACTACATAGGCGTATGTAGAGTGAACCCACCCCAGGATCTTAAGCTACGGATTCAAAACTCTGTGATGGACGCCCCCCGAAAAGAAACCCTAGATACACCAATGGGTAACTAGAAAATCCACCTCGAAATAATCAACTCTATACCAGCATACATTACGATCAGTTTACCAAGGGGTTCATATTTGGGGCTAGATGTTGGTTCATCTACAAAACTTGCCCAGTGCTTCTGCCTAGAGATGGAAACATGAAGAATATTATTGGATGACACACTGGTGTGACAACCCTGCTGTAGCTGACCTGACCTTGGACCTAAATTAAATACCAGCTCACCTTCGGTCAGGTCTGGTCAGGTCAAGTCCAAAAGTTACGGATCCTCCCACCATCAGCTCAGTTTATGACTACCAGATGCAAAAATACGTGAATAGCTTCGAAAAAAACATTAAACATGTTGGACATATCTATAAAATTTAAGGGGTTCCCTCGATTTCCATGGAATCCCCTCATCAGATCCTGACTTTGGTAACCTTGAGACCACCCCAGGAGTATACTCTTTCGAATACAAAAAGAATATTGAAATGCAGTTCACAATTAGCGGGCATAATCGCGTAACATACACACAAAAAAAAACATATGCATAGAATTGTAAACCTCCACCTTTTTTGAAGTCGGTTAAAAAAGAAAAAATATTGTAATCTTTTTTTTTTGTTAAAAGGATACTGCAAAGCTGTACACCATGCCTCAAAGGAGTACCCGCCAATCCGTCTTCCTGTTTCACTGCAGTGATATGAGAACAGTTTATCTCGACTCACAGAGAGCACCCACTCACAGCTCAGTGAAAATATAACAGCAGTGATACGACCTGTGTGCGCCAAGTACTCGCGGATCTTCAATAACAAACATATTTTTTCGTATTAGTTAACATTGAAAAATTTACATTTCACAGAAATTATTGTCATGTTATTTTGAAATCTTTTTCTAATATAAAGGGTTACTTTTCATGACCCCGGAAAATTTAAGGGATGCTTCAGGACACATCCATTATTATATAAAAATAAAAAAAAATCTTAAGAAATACTACATTTTTGGATATCTAATATTTAAATCATTCAACTAAGGTGTCCTAAAGCGGCCCTTAAATTTTCCAGGGTGATAAAAAAGTAATCCTGTATATTGCATTGAAAAACGAAACTACTGTATTAGAAAAACCAACAATGAAAACAAGTTAGTCATGGTTTAAACATGGGCCGCGTGGCTTACGAGGCCTAGCCTGACGCGTGAGGACAGTGAGGACGCGTTGCAAGAGAACAATAAAAGCTCGTAAGGCGAGCCTCGCGGCTTCCGTGGCCGAGCGGCTCGCAATGGGGACGCGCCTTTAATGCAATTCGTCATCCAGGCCCGGCTGGCCCTCAGCCTGCCTAGTCAGTCCACCAGTCATCATTTGTTGACTTAGGTGTTGTGTCGCGCGCTCTGTATTCAGTGATATCAGTGTAGAGGTGGGAATAATCAGCGCTTTGGTAGCCTCTGATCTAAATGCCTTGTGTGACTCATACTGCCACAAAGCACACTCACAAAAGTGTGGGTCTGGTCACATGTAAAACTTGAGTAGGTATATCAGCTGTTTTGAAAGGTTATAGCAACTTGCCCCAACAAGTAGTAGTAGAGTATATTTTAATTTTCAACTTGCCTTTGATTATTTTTATTAATTCTAAATAAAATAAAATAAATTCATTAAAATAGTAAAAGGTCCAGAATACACTCATATTTATCTATACTATATATAGCTGGATTAAATGGCAGGTAGCTTAAATGTAATTTTTGATTAAAGTTCAAATAAAAGAAACAATTTTTATGAGTTAATCATATCCAATAGAGGTATGTTAAGGTTTGGTCTGTGTAAGGAATTTAAAGTTAATATTTAAGGATTGGTTAAAAAATATTGTTTTTTCTTATAACTATTAGGTTCCATAATGAAAACTGCATGAATATCCATTAAGTAGTTTGTGAGGTTATTGCAAATATACAGAGAGACAGACACAACACAAGACTTTGTTTAATATGATGTATTTTGATAGATAAGGATAGCAGTATGATGTAAAAACTTGGCCATTTCCACTTATATGTTATTACATCTTAAGTTATGATGATGAATAATAAAAAAACTTACTGGATTAATTCTATTGCAATCTGGTGCTAACTTGAACTCTGAAATCGTTCCATTCTCTTGGCCAATAAACAACTGCCTCGTTTCTGGAGTGTAGAACATGGCAGTGCATCCTGATGGCATGTACTGACAAATGCTCGGCCAGTACTGCCCAGAATCCCTCTTTAACCACACTCGAACTGTCCTAGAAAAAAATTGTGTGTGTGAAAAGATATTTCGGAATATATAGCAAGTGCCTTAACAGAGTTTATATTTTTTTACTTACTAAACAACACAATGACATGGTTATGCCATGGTGATCTTATTCATAATGGTCTACTTGCAGAGTGAAAGTCTAGTGAAGTTGAAAAACAATTGCACACATAGCGATATCATCAGTGAATAATCATATGCAATACTTTGCATTACTAATCCATTAATTTATATTAAAATAGACATCAATCACTACCCTACGCCCTTTGCTATCTGACAATGTAATCAGTAATAGTTTTATTACACATAACATTTACGTAAGTATTCATTTAGATAATGTTGCTCATTTCTTTGGCACTAGTACAGGCAAATAATGCGGCAAGTAAGTATTTAGTCCATCTTTATACACCAACATACATCATGAGTAAATAAATAACATTATTAAACAGAGTATTGTTATTTCTATTTAAATTTGCCACTCCATGCCGGTAAAAGATAAGTATCAAAAGTATAGACACTTCTAATATCAGTTTTGTCTAGAACGATTGGAATAAGTTTGAGTGTGAGGGTACATTGATTTTAGGCCCTTGCCTAGACCAATGCACTAACATGTAGATATTACGTGTAGATATTACAACACATAGCGGATAAAGAACAAATATGTCAAAACAAAATTATAATTATCTTACTTATCATCACAAACACTAATTACACCATCCTCTCCTGGTATCACAACGGCAGCATTTACGTCGTCGGTGCAACCTTCTAACTTATTAAGAAGCGCCGGTTTTTTTGTTGTTGAGAATCTATCATTGGGAGTCCTAGGTGCAGGCTTAATTTCAGCAGCCATTTCAATGGTTATTTTTTGCAAAACACGATTAAAATCGCCACTTTTGTAAAACGGCAAACGTCATAATAATTTTGTTTGACAGAAAAGGGTGCTGGGTGACATTGACAGATTTTACACTTTTCGGTGGCGGTCCATATTAGACAACGAGCGCGTTCAGAGGCCCTAGACTTTTAATGCCACACGCTAACTTTTCCGCAGTCGTTCCGCAGAAAAAATGTATGGAAATGACATTAGCTTACGACAGCCTCACGCTTTTTTTTCCGCAGCTAATGTCATCTCCATACATTATTTCTGATGAACGACTACGGAAATGTTAGCGTGTGGCATTTGTCTAGGGGTCTGAGCCTTCGTGCTAAGTACTTTTCACTCTAACCCCATTCAATGCCTTCGAGCGTGACACCCGGGTGAAACAACCGGCCCGTTCAAGACCTTAGAGTGTCAAAGCAAGTTACAACCGAACAACCATCGAATTTGATTGTTGTAGAATGTTCTTCTAACGTTTATTACTGAAATACTCTTACGTGATTGGATGATATAGGGGGCTATAATCTAAAATGTCATCTGATAGAAAGAGAGAGAAATAAAAATTCATGTGAAAGAGGGAGCTAAAAGATTTGGTTGCTGCAATCCGTTCAACGCCTCTGAGGCTTTAGTCTAGTGTACCCGGATCTCACTTTTGAGTATTAGGTATTCATGAAGAACTGGGCAGTAGGTAAGACATTGATGGTATGTTGGGGATAGAACTAACGTACTGCGGTAATCTTTTTAGATAGGTATTTATTTCGAAATGTAAACTGTAGGTAGGTACCTAATCTGATTTACCAAGGCAGAGATTCGTGGTACTTCTTATCTGTGAGTCCGCTTTCTCCTATAATTTGGAGATAGTGAAACAAAATACTCTTCGTCTTCCGAAGATGTAGAAAGTCTTGATCTTATTTAGACAACAAACTATAGAGCATACCTGTACTTAATTATTATAATCTGCGAAAAAAACGCCAAAACAATGCCTATCCCAATTTACACCGCAACTCAGGTAAATAGGAACTCGGTAAGGCTAAATTGGGAAAGCCAGGGCTGTTACCTTGCCAATGCTAATAAACTATTCCTAGATATCTACCTACTGAGAATTTCTATTTAATGTAAGAGAATGAGAGTAGTTTTTTTGACTCTTGACTTATTGTGTATGTTCGTGGCATTTCTGTAAACAATCAAGTACTATTTCACACGAAAAATAAAAATCAAAATATGCAACTAAAATAAATCATATAACACATAATCATTTTTGGTGACAACCCTAGGAAGTCATTCCATACCATACCATACTTCTTGCATCTTGCTTCTATTTTAACGATTCTCGTCCCTATTTAGCCGTACTCGTTCCTATTTAGACTGTATGCATTCCAATTTCCCCCAAAAAAGTCCAATTTGGTACCTATAGTTTTGAATTATATCTTTAATACATTAAAATGAGAAATTACGTAAATGATTATTTGTAGAAGTGTTCTCAGAATATTAAAGCACACAACTAATATGAAGTTTAGCAATAAATATCAGAAAATAGCTCAGTATATCAAAGTTTTTAACCGCAACCAAAACACCATTTCAACTGACTCTGACACCGCGTTTACACATTCGCGCGAATCGCGAGGCGAATAGCGAGGCGAATAACGAACTAGCTGTTTACACATGCGTGTTCGTTATTCGCCTCGCTATTCGCCTAGCAATTCGCCTCGAGATTCGCGCGAAATAGCGCGTTTACACATTCGCGCGAATCGCGAGGCGAATAACGAACACGCATGTGTAAACAGTAAGTTCGCTATTCGCCTCGCCATTCGCCTCGCGATTCGTGAGTTCGCGTCGGGAGCGGTTTTTTGGACGCGAATCAAAGGGCACGAATGGCGAACACGAACTTACTGTTTACACATTCGCATGCATTTAGTTGACTGCTAGCGCCCGACCCAACCGAACGTGTAGACAAATTAGAGTGGAGTAAAGTGCGAATTTTAGAATTCCTAGAACTTTATTATAGAGAAGAGCTCATTTGGAACCCAAAACATCGCAATCATAATTACACATAAAAAATATTTTACAAAAAATAAAAACCGACTTCAAAAACACTGAAAAGTTTAAAATAATATAAGAATAGGTACAGACAACATCACACTTCTATATTGAAGTCGGTGCCAAACGATATCTCCTCGAAAGTCTTAAAATTTGTCACCGACTTCAATATAGAAGTGTGATGTTGTCTGTACCTATTCTTATATTATTTTAAACTTTTCAGCGTTTTTGAAGTCGGTTTTTATTTTTTGTAAAATATTTTTTATTTTTAACTTTTTAGTGAATGAAATCTTTTTAGTAAAAACCAAAACCTTAATTTAATACCAGCTCATCAGTGAGCTGGTATTTCATTAGCGTTTCCATCGATTTTCATGAGATCCCATTATCAGAGAATACAAAAAGAATGTTGAAAATCAGTCCACAATTGGCGGCGTAATCGCATAACATACACACAAAAAAAACATTCGCATCGAATTAAGAACCTCCTCCCTTTTTGAAGTCGGTTAAAAATAAAAACCGACTTCAAAAACACTGAAAAGGTAAAAATAATATAAGAATAGGTACTGACAACATCACACTTCTATTTTGAAGTCGGTGTCAATTTTAAGACTTTATAAGAGATCATCGTTTCGTACCGACTTCAATATCATCATCATCATCATCATCACAGCCCATATACGTCCCCACCGAGGGGCTCGAGCCTACCCTATATTAGGGTGATTAGGCCTTAGTCAACCACGCTGGCCCAGTGCGGATTGGTCGACTTCACATACATCATTGAACTTCTTCGCAGATGTATGCAGGTTGCCTCACGATGTTTTCCTTCACCGTACGAGCGTCAGACAAATGTACATATGAAATTCGAAACGAAAAACACATTGGTACATGGCGGGTCTCGAACCCCGACCCCCCGATTGGAAGGCAAGTGCCGAGTCCACTGCGCCACCGACGCTCTGTCGCGCGCTGTATATGCAAGTATGTATGTGTATATATAAACACATTCATACACATTACTTACATAACACTTACACACACACACATATACAATATGTATATGTGAGTGTTATGTGCGTGTATGTATGTTTTTTTCTTAATATCATATTATTTGAATATAACAATTATTGTCATTTATTACATTTATTTTCTTATGCCGTCATTTACTTTCTCTCCTTAGCCTAATGGTTGACTGGTAGAGAGCGATGTTTATCGCTAAGTCCGCCATATGTTTGTAACATTAAAGCTTAAATTATTAAAAACTAAAATGTAGCACGCATGCCGCCATTATTTTCACGTCCTCCGTGTTCGTGTGCTAATATCAAAATGAATCACCCGCGAATGTGTGAACAGTAGTTCGCGGTGGCACTCGTAGGTACGAATGTTTCGTCGAATGACGAGGCGAATAGCGAACACGAATGTGTAAACGCCACACGAATGTTTCGTCGAATGTTTCGTCGAATGTTTCGTCGAATATTTCGTCGAATGTTTCGTCGAATGGCGAACACGCATGTGTAAATGCGACATGACAGCTTTTAGCGGTTAATTTCACGCCAATTCAGTGTTTCCATATACTTTTTCTTTGTCTACTACAGATTAAAATAATCCACCCAATAAGCGGGCATACCCTCTTTATTGCCATTTGAAAATCTTCCCAAGCTTTGTCCCAATTTACACCTGGATTCCTATTTACCCCATTCTAGGGTAATTATTTATTATTTTATTAAATAACACTACTTGGAACTCTTTTAAGCCTAATACAAGGGAAATATAGTGATTTCTATGTGTTGTAATTATTTTTAGGCAGAAAAATGGATATTGACTGTTAATTTCATAGTAAGGATTACTAATATTTTGCCCTTTGCTTGATCTTGATCGGCAAGATACAAACTAAAAAAAAAGATAGCAACCAATCAAGCAATCTGCAGGCCAATTATGATTCTTTCATCGTATGACATGGTATAAATTTGAGAAAAAGAAGTCATGAAATGCTACATTTCGTATTACCGATCTCCAATGATATCGTCATTATGGCATAATTTCAATGATGTCATCATTAAATAATGAAGAAATTATCAAAAATCTGACCGGAAATCGTATTTTTCGTTTTGCAATATGATATCATTTGCAAAATCATGAGATCGGTAATAGGCCCTCTGAACCTCGGAGCGAGTGTGAAAAACACTCGGTTACTCTGACCCTCGGAACGCGCTTCATGCTCTTCCTTGATGGCCGTTGACCTTCTTCGACATTGAGGCCGTGACGTTTCGTTTTTTTTAACGTTACAACAATAATGTGTTGCACGCCTGAAATAATTTCCCAGTAAGTCAGGTCACTTGTTATATATTCAATGGTGTCGATTCAGACACACAACTTAATTAAACTAAACTAATTTGACAGGTCTAAAAATAAAACCGTCACTTTTAATCCTTTATAGAAAAAGAAAGATGGCGATAGTTTTAATCCTGTCAAATTAGTTTAATTAAATTAAGCTGTGTGTCTGAATTGATGCCACGATTATCTAAGTTTCCTTGGTCACAATTGTGATATATCATAAAAGTTATTTTTCAGTCAGTTAGCTTTATTGAAAATTAATGATTTTGAATCCAAATAACCAAAAAAAAACGTGGTTGCTTTTTGCAGTTTTGCGATAATCCGCACACTTAAATAGGTACCTTACCTACTTAGATAAGTTTTTACGGAACCCTCGGTCCGTGAGTCTAACTCGCACTTGGCAGGTTTTTTAAATATAATATAATTAAAAATCCATAAATAAATAAGGTACTTGTACCTTTAGCACTGGTGATGTTTTAAGGCCTCTCATTATGTATCAATTTTATTGCTTTATGTAGGTACTTAAAATTTGGAAAGTTGATGGTAATTTTATTTATAGGTATGTATCACTATAATTTTGACAGTTGAACATGTGGGATTTGCCATAGTTGCCATGCGCGGCGAGGCCAGTCTGGCCAGTTGCGTGAGAAGAAAGATAGGTAACGTCTGTCGGTGCCCGAGTGTAATAAAGTTAATGAATATTAACAATTGTTAATTAGTGTCGAAGTGTATGCGGATTAACCAAGATGTCGCAAGCGTTAAAGAAACTATCAGCTCAGCTGTTGAACCACGCGGATGCTGTTAATACCGGTCTCCGGGCGAGCAGGTAGTTTTTGCACCGGCTGTTTTTGGTTATTTTACGTAACGTCTTCTTTCTTTTATTTATAGAAGCTTTTGAACTTGGGCTGTAGCTATTTTGAGGGCGTTGTTAAGTTTTATGAATTACATAATTTCACCTACACATTTGCTTGTTTTCAAAACTGCGGCCAATGTAGTCATTGGGAGCAAACATTTATATTATTTGGAACTATAATTATGGGCTCTTAGTGAATACATTTATCTTGAACTATCTGCCCTATATGTGTTGACCTATGTAAATTTTAAGTAAGAAAATGTTTATGCCGAATGTATATTAAATCCCATACAATCGTACATAATACCATAATCAAACCCCCACTTCTGTAACTACATCACAAACTCCTATTGTAGATACCGAAATTATTCCTATTCATCTTGCCTTTCTTCTCTTGAATTTATGTATATTCAAGTAACATGTACACCTGCTAGATAAAACATACTTAATTTCTAAATTTGGTGTTCAGTTCACCCTCAAGTTTAAACAGATTTTCTTCTAAATTAGTATTATTTAGTGACATACCTAATATATCATTGATATTAAATTATTTATTATTTGTACTGTATTGTTTATTGTTAGAAAAGAAGCTAAGATTAACTTACCATTAATTTTCCTCATCATAATAACAACTCATATACAGTATGTCTTCATGATGTGCACATATTAAAATGAGGGAAAATTAGAGACATTTTTGACACAAAAATTTTTCTGATAATTTTTACACAAAAAAAAGTTAAAGTTACATTTCTGAATAAAGCACCGCAAAGATGGAAAATGTTCCATCTTTTTTAACTGACTTCAAATAAGGAGAAGGTTCTCAATTCAATGCATATGTTTTTTTTGTTTGTCCTTTAAACGATAATGCCACCAATTGTGGGTCAATTTTCTTAATTCTTTTGGTATTCGATAGAGTATACTCCTGGGGTGGTCCCAAGGTCACCAAAGTCAGGGTCTGACGATGTGATCCTATGAAAATCGAGGGAAACCCTTAAATTTTATAGGTATGTCGAACATGTTTCATGTTTTTTCCGAAGTTATTCACATATTTGCATCTGGTAATCATAAACCGAGCTGATGGTGGAAGGATCCCTAACTTTTGGACTTGATCTGTCTTGACCGAGCTTGGACCCGAATTTAACACTAAAAAGTTAAAAATACAGACATCACACTTCTACATAGGTATATTGAAGTCGGTGCCAAATTTTGAGACTTTGTAGGAGATCATTGTTTGGCACTGACTTCAATATGGAAGTGTGATGTTGTCTGTATTTATTCTTATATTATTTTTAACTTTTCAGTGTTTTTGAAGTCGGTTTTTATTTTTTGTAATTTTTTTTTTTTTTTTAAATATTTTTTTATGATGTTGAATCATACTACCTAAATGGTATTAATAACTAGCTAATGGTAGAGAACAAACATTTTGAAAAAATTTTGAACACAAAATGTAAAAAGATCAATATTTTTTAATATGTTTTTCATAGATAAAATTGAGCACACTTTCCCCGGGGTCCAGACACCTCCCATTGAAAATCAACATAGACTAGATAGAATGGATTCTTCTTCCAAGTCAAAAAGTTTTGTATAGGCAACTTGAAGTCTTCAATCTGAACCTGAACTCATTGAAATGTTATATTTACGCCTATGCCAATGGATATAGGTCTCCCCTTCAAGAGCAAGAATTGATGTACTGATCTCACAGCTATATGTATTCTGAATCTGCCACCATTCAGACATAACTAATTTTTATATCTGGTTTTAGCCCTTAGAGTTCCTTTGTTCTAAGCCCCTGTTTTAGCCCTTTTGTTCTAATAGAGAGCTATAAATTATTATATGAAAAATCATCTACCTACAACACATAGGTAGATGATTGAACTCACAAAACACTGAAAAGTTAAAAATAATATAACAATTTCTACAGACAACATCACACTTCTATTATTTTTAACTTTTTAGTGTTTTTGAAATCTGTTTTCATTTTTTGCAAAATATTTTTTATTTTTATCAATCAGATCCTGACTTCGGTGACCTCGGGACCACCCCAGGAGTATACTCTATTGAAAACGAAAAGAAATTTGAAAATTGGTCCACAATTGGTAGAGTAATCGCGTAACATGCACACAAAACACATTGGACATAACTATAGTATTTAAGGGTTTCCCTCGCTTTTCATGGAATCCCATCATCGGATCCTGACTTGAGTGATCTTCGGACCACCCCAAGAGTATACTCTATTGAATACAAAAAGAATTTTGAAAATCGGTCCACAATTGGCAGCGTAATCGCGTAACATACATACACACAAAAAAAGATACGCATTGAATTGAGAACCTCTTCCTTTTTTGAAGTCTGTTAAAAATACAAAATATTTCACTTGTTCTTTTCTCAGTTTTATCAATTCACTTTTTAATATTCTTTTTTTATTAATAACTTTACTCCATCAATCTCTGTTCCAAAAGTAATCACAACGGATTCAGTGGCTTATGCCTCAAAACATAACGGACAGTGATGTTGTAATGTTTATAATATTAGTTATGTTATCAATGATTCCAAAACAAATCTAGGAGGGGCTGCTTACTTTAATCCTCACTGTAAACCATAAAGTGTTAAAATTAATTGAGAATACATGTTTTCATAGTTTGGAAGTGTATGGGCTTCCAAATAACACCTTTACAGGACTCAGGCAAACCAGGGTGGTGATTTTGTAACTCATTGATTGATTGGCAATTGTTATCAAACTGGATGACTTAATGAAGAAAAATGGAATTATGTTTATTAGCTATAAGTATTGGTTGATATATTCAACAAATATAGCAAGATCACTCAGACGATGAAATTACAGAATGTAAATCATGTTAAAAATCAGTTTTAATCAAACATCTAATCGTGGTAGAAGTTTAAGTGTGTCTGTTAATAAAATTGGGGTATATTTGGAGTGCAGAATGCACATTTCTGTGATGTTATACATAAAGTTACCATATCCATTAACTTATTTTTTAATGATTTTAGCACTTGGTGGAGCAATGTGCAAATGGGCCCGCCAGACGTTATTCTTGGTATCACTGAAGCCTACAAGAAGGACACAGATTCTAAAAAGGTGAACCTTGGTGTTGGGGCCTACAGAGATGATGAGGGCAAACCCTTCATTCTGCCGTCAGTTAGAAAGGTATGTGATGAAATTGAGTAGTTTGTCTAGTCCAGGGTTTCTTAAACTTTTTGCAGTCACGGACCCCTTTCACAATTTAAACAATTCCACGGACCCTGTCTAACAATATTTTTGGAAATGAAGAACATCTTATTTATATTGATTAAAAAATACTTTTATTGATCCTTGCATTACACTTACTACTAAGCTAATAACAAGGGTGCAGCTGTTTGGCCTCAGTGAGAACGTTAAATTTGTGGGATTGTCTTTGACAAGGCAAGACGCATGTCATGTTTACGTCGAGTTTACTACACAACGTTTACAGACTGACCTACTGCGGACCACTGATACACATGCTACGGACCCCTAAGGGGTCCGTGGACCCCACTTTAAGAAACCCTGGTCTAGCCTGTACCTATTCCTATTTACCATTTCTATATACTTGTGGTACTTGGAATAAGGTCAAACAAAAGATTCTCCCTTTTACATGACATTAAGGCTAATTCACATTTCAATAATTCACAGTAGCCTGAGTGAGATGCCAAATGTTGACAATAAACTTATTATTTTTTAAAGTTTTGTCAACTGATACAACCAAAATAATGACCATTTACAATTAAACTCAGACATAACTATTGAGAACAACGAGACAGAGCTGCAAGGTGCACTGTACTAAGCTTGCTTACTAAGATGTGACGAATTGAGATCAGTTAAGCTAATGGTAAAGCTTATACAGTGTGTCCCTGGATAAGGTGCACAAACGAAAATGGGTGAAACTAGACTACAATTTATCAATAAAAAAAGAGAAAAAAATTATTAAAATGAAATTGTATTTAATATTGATTTTTTATTTTTTTATTTTTTTTTTAAGATCTTTTGTGTTTGTAAAATTGTAACATTATAACCACTGCGTGGATTTTGTTGAAATAAAAACAATAATGATGCCAAAAGATTAACAATGGGGGTAATTCTGAAGTTACCTGCACTAAAACTAAAACTAAAATTAAACATATAATTTTAAATTAGTTTTAGGTAATTCGTATTCTGAAACACCGGACTCTCTTAATTTAAACTGTACTTGACAATTTCTTAAATTGAATACACAGATTATAAATACACCTAGTGCTGTAGAAAAACGGGATAATTTAGAAACATTAAAAACAGCTATATTCTACTAACTTTACTATCAGAAATTATTAATTTAAGATTTGATCGTATTTGTAAATAACAGAAAAGAAATTTTATTGTTTATCATTCATTTTATCACAAAAGAAAAATTATTCCACATTTATTCTGCTTTTGTGATGGCTTCGCGCCTATGCTATGAAATAAAAATAATTACGTGGTAGTCTGTAGTTGTATATATAGGTACTTCGTGACTTCCTCTGAATTTTAAAATTGCGTATTTTGTTTCATTAGTAATTTTTGTTTTCTTTTCATAATAACCGCTGTTATTTATTGACTAATAATAGTAATTGCTAGGCAACAAATCTTAGATAGGCATACTTCTATCTGCAGATAGAATATTAATTTCTGTTGTAAGAGTAAATACATACATACATAGCCTACCTATCATCTAAATGTCAGTACTATTATACTACTTGGGAAAAACAAATTACAACTCACGACTTGGCAATTGATGCTATAAAAGCCTTTCCTATTGTATAATAAGTTTCCTGGTGCTGTAGGGTGTGTCAGTGGTGGAGCAACAATACCAATATGTGTACCATTTTTTTTAACGTTGGGAAATGCGTTACGCATACCTCGCGCTTGGGTAGGCGCGAGGTTATGTTGGACTCTCCGCGGCCACTGGGGGCAGAGCGCCAGCCAGAAACCGCGGCCTACCGACTAAAACCCAACGATGCCCCCTCACAAACGCCTTGGCATGAGAACGTCCATCACCGCCGCATCCTCCCCGTCATCTGACGAAGAGGATACGTCGGGGAGGGACGCCCCGTCGCCGGACAAGGCCATGGGAACCCTTTCGGACACTTCCATGACCTCGTCAGCGTCTGCTCGCCTATGGCGAGCCCCTCTCACCTCCCTAAAATGGGAAGGCCGGCGATGCTCCTGGGCATTAGGAGTATCGACGACTGGCGGTGGCCTGTGCAATGCAGGACTCGGGCTTCCCCGGCCCGCGTCCCGCTGGTCACCGTCAGGAGGAAGAAGGCGGGCGAACTGCCGTCTCCTCCGCCCCGTTCTTCTGCGGCGGCAGGGATCTGCCGCTGGGTCATCTTCTCTGCCCCCCTAGACAAGATATTTTTCGATAATCGCTAACGCAATCGCTAGAAAGAAAATGTATGCGATTTGACATAAGCTGTCGCTTAGCTTTCGAGCGCAATTGTCAAATATCATACATTGTCCATTTAGCGATTGCGTTAGCGATTATCGAAAGGCATCTTGTCTAGGGGGTCTGGCCCGTTCTGCCACCTCCTTCTGTGTGATTACCTCCACACAGAAGGAGTTTGCTGCATTCCAGGCCTCGACCAATATGTGTACCATCAACAGCTCCAAGTGTGTTTGGCATTCCATATATTTGTAGAAACCTAAATAGAAAAAGGACGTAGAATGTTAATGTATTTCTTAATAATTATTTCAAAATATTTTATTACTATGTAAGTAGGTGCTCGCTCACTCTGCCTTGACAAGGTCCTTTTCTATTGTTGTTTTAGGAAATTAAATTTTTTTGTGGAGTTAATTTGCGCAATATTAAATCAGTGACAACAGTGACAGCTCTGCATGACCAAAGGCTGGCCTTTAAATGTTCCGGTAAGGAGCCAATCTGTACTCCAGTGCAGTCTATAGCTTCTATCAAGTTGCGAGCGGATTGGCGAGGAAAACGAAATATTTTTCTAAATTTACGTTCGGGCATAGTAAATGGGTCTGATTTGTCCCTCAACTTCCTCAATTTTACTTTTTCTTCTCCTATTCTATAACATAAATAAGTCGATACTTTACAAATATATTTTAAAACTAAGAGGCAGGTATTTATCTAATTTTTTATATAAAAGAAATATTTTACCTTTCTGAAGACTCTATTAATGCCATAACAACCAATTCATCATCCATTTGGCAAGTTGCACAAAAAAAAATGCCTTCGGTAATGTTAGAAAGTCGTTAAAAAGTAACAAGATAAATTTAGACGGCACCTAAAAGTTCACCTCCTAAAATTAGTTTGACATATTTAAAATTATAGGAAAAATTAGATTTAGGAAGCGTGTCAGAATACGAAAATAACATCTAATACTAAATTGAGTAGTTTAGTAACGTCACTCTTAATTTTAGAGTTAACTTGTGAGTTCTGAATACCAAACGGTGATTGACATTTCTATCTCTAATTTTATTTAGTTATAGTTTTAGGTGATCGCTTCAGAATCACCCCCACTGTATGATAAAAAAAAAGTACATAAAAGCAGTCAATAGGGAGAAAAACATTATTTTTTCACTAATTTTGAACATTAAGTGTTAACTTTTGAGTAAATGTTTATTTTTACGAAATAATGCCCCCTATAACAATTTCTTATTATTACCTCTTATTAATCCAGATCTTATAACCTTTTCAACAAAAAAAATCAACATTCTCTCTCTAATACATGCTTAGCTACGAGGCTTTAATTAAGGGGCCTGCTAACGCCCCGTCCCCTGGCGCCCCCGCCGCTGCCTTTTTGTCAACCACTGAGGTAGCTTTTCTTAAATTGGAATTTAGTTAAACACATTTAAGCATTTTTTAAACTTAAGCTAAGCTTTTTCAGTGTAAATGAAATTGATTAAAAGCTTAGCTTAACTTTAAAAAATGCCTAAATGTGTTTTACTAAATTCCAATTTAAGAAAAGCTACCTCAGCGGTTGACAAAAAAAGGCAGCGGCGCGGGTGTCAGGGGACGGCACGTTCGCAGGCCCCTCAATTAAAACCTCGTAGCTAAGCATGTTTTAGAGACAGAATGTTGACTTTTTTTTGTTGAAAAGGTTATAAGATCTGGATTAATAAGAGGTAATAAAAAGAAATTGTTATAGGGGGCACTATTTGGTAAAAATAAACATTTAATCAAAATTTAACACTTTTATGTTCAAAATTAGTGAAAAAATAATGTTTTTCTCCCTATTGACTGCTTTTATGTACTTTTTTTTATTTACCATACAGTGTTAATCTTTTGGCATCATTATTGTTTTTATTTGAACAAAATCCACGCAGTGGTTACAATGTTACAATTTTACAAATACAAAAGGTCTTAAAAAGAGAATAAAAAAATCAATATTAAATACAATTTAATTTTAATAAATTTTTTTCTCTTTTTTTTATCGATAAATTGTAGTCTAGTTTCACCCATTTTCGTTTGTGCACCTTATCCGGGGACACACTGTATATAGCAGGTTTTGTAGCAGTAAAGTTACCGACATAGCCCAAAAATCGCAAACCTTAAGTGGCAGTGGGCAGGACACATCGCTCGTAGGTTGGTAGGCCGCCCACAAGGTAGACCGACGATCTGGTGAAGGTCGCGGGAAGCTACTGGATGCGGGAGGCGCAGGACCGATCAGTATGGAGATCCTTGGGGGAGGCCTATGTCCAACAGTGGGCATCTCTTGGCTGATATGATGATGATGATGATGATATATAGCAGTATAGTATACTTTAAGCACGGGTGACTGTTGCTTCAGCAACACTTAGATTGCTTATAATATGCTTTTTTCATTTACAATATGCTTTTTTCAATACAGACACCCAAGATGTAACCCTCACTCAATTTAACTAATGCTCAAACATTGGAAAAATATTTTTTCAGGCAGAAGAAAGTATTCACCGTAAACTACTGAACCACGAATATGCTCCAATTGGTGGTGAGACATCTTACACAGACCTAGTTGCAAAACTCGCCTTTGGTGACAACAGTCCCGTGCTGAGTGAAAAGTCCAATTGCACTGTTCAGGTGATTTTTTATGACATATTGACATTGATTTAGTATTGACATACTATGACCAATCCTCATATAGATACTTGCTATTCAACTTATTATATAATACATAAAAGATATTATCACATAATTTCTATTTCTTAGTAAATTGCCTCTATGACTTTTATAATGTCATACTCAATATGTAACAAATTCATTTCAATTAATTAAATTGTAGCAAATGTAGATTCATTTTTGTTTGTAGGCTATTTCTTCTTGAATTTTGTCAAATTTCTGTTTGTCCATCTGTTTCTGTGTTTATTAATTCTAAAAGGTAAATGTACTTTTTTTATAGACACTTTCTGGCACTGGCGCTTTGCGCTTGGGTCTAGAGTTCCTGACCAAACACTACGGCAAAAACTTGGAAGTGTGGTTGCCGGCCCCTACTTGGGGTAATCACCCGCAGATCTGCAACACCCTCAACATCCCACATAAGAAATATCGTTACTACGACCCGAAGACTAATGGTTTCGATCTCAACGGTGCTTTAGAAGATATCTCTGTAAGTAATCATTGTATTTTTTTTTATTTACGACGCAAGATGTCTTTTTATTGTTGTAGAGCTCATGTAGACTCGTGAGTCATATATGTTGTGTTAATGCACTGATTGGTTAAAGAAAAGAAACAACAATTTATGGAATGATGTCATGGTACTCTTTTTTTCGAATTAAAAGTAGTCAAAATTGAAGAAATTTGATCAGTTTATGCCATTGATAAATCCATTATCACAAAAATCATGCTTTGAATACGTGCTCAAACATTGCTTATCAATTGTAAAGCGAGAACTAGCAATAACCAGTGAATATTTATTTAATACTTGACAGGCCTTATCTATTACATCAGTTGATAATGGGAGTATTTACTAATTCCCAATGATATCGTTGTATAAATAGCAAGGCTAAGGCTAAGTACATCAATTCGAGCGCTTAATGCTGCTAACGTGATCGCAATAATAGTGTGTCAGTCAATAACATTACAATAATAACTATAATATGATAATTGACATTAACAAACAAATACATTTTTGTCTGTCGATTCATCAAGATTGATATATGAATAAATAGGGTTATTCACCAACTGGACACGAAAGGCTGGATACACGTGTGCCCAGTTGGTGAAACTCAAAATTAGTATCATTTATTATTTCGTCATCTGGACACGCCTAAATTATGACGCGTGTTCAGATGGTGAAACTTTAATTAAATCACTTTTATGTTTTCGCCAACTACACACGTCCGCATTTTACCACGAAACCATGACAAAGTACAGTCAGATTAATATTTGGGTAGTATTTAAATGAGTTACTGTAAATGAAAATTTTAAGAGACAAAAATAATTAATTAGGGTTAAGTATTGTATTACTAAGTGAGCGACTGACTGCGAATGACGATAAATCAACAGAACAGTAACTTATAAACATTCATTCCAGTTACTTTAAATACAAAATGAGAAGCTTCATAATATTTGAGAGACCTAATATTTGTTTGAGTTGGATCTTTGAAATGTATGTACGCCCATAACTTTCGAACGACTGCACCAAATTGGATGATTCTTGGTTTTATGTATTCGTTATTGTTAGGACAAGGTTTGTGTAATATAAAAATTACAATAATTTAAACAAACATTTCAGTAATTTAGTTAAAGAACATGGCGATACAAAGTACGCCGGGTCAGCTAGTTTAAAATAATTTTGTGTATAATGTCAATTAGCAATTTTATTGAAAGACGTGATTATCCAATTAGAATAGCAGACTAGAGGCCTATTTCATAGGTTGTAAGTAATATATCACATGATAGTTGATTGTCATAAATTATACGGGTAATCTTGTATTGTTTAATAGATTTCACTGAAAATCCGTGTTTATGATTATCTCTTCTGCCAAAGGTATCATGTAACATTCGTAGACTTAAAAACTACTCAGTATAGAATTTGGAAATGTGTCGCAGATAATATATCCACGCAGAGAGTTAAAGATAGAATAATTATAATACATTCACCGATTTTATGTTCCAGAAAATCCCAGCAGGTTCGATCGTCCTCCTTCATGCCTGCGCACACAATCCCACGGGAGTCGACCCCAAAAAGGAGGAATGGCATCAATTGTCACAGGTAATTTTGAAATTAATATTATAAAATTTTTAAACGTTTCCCTTGCATTTGATAGTGTTGCCTACCCTTTTAGTGATTCAATATAGATTTGTGAAATGACTAGCAAAGCAACAGAATCCCTCTAGTATTGTTTTTGTTATTAATATAGATTTACTTTAAGCTTGTATTTTTAATTGCCAGACACAATTTACAATGTAGACGTAATGTAAATAAGCTTTTGTTTATTGTGAAAAGTCAATTCTATTTTGGCTTATATACTTTTTCTGTTGTCTAAGCGAAATCAATTTAATTGCTTTCACTGATTATCTGACTCTAGTTACTATTTACAATTTGTGGATTTCTCAGACACAACAAAAACAAACCAATAAAATATTGGTACTATATTAATTATACATGGATGGATTTATTAAACGCAGAACAACAGGTGGTCTTAATGTTATGGTGCCAATTTCTGCCATCAAGGAAAAGCATAAAAATTAAAGATTAAACAAAATCGCAAATCTGATTTGAATCAATGGTGGAATAATCAAACTTAAGATTTACGAAGCTCTGTTGGAGTAGCCATAGTAAAAAATAATGTTGATAAAAATACAAGCTTGCCGTGACAGCATGTGGTGCCTCCATCCGACCGTAAACCACTAACCACCCCCGCTGCAGGTGATCAAAGAGAAGAAGCTTTTCCCGTTCTTCGACATGGCGTACCAAGGCTTCGCCACTGGGGACGTGGATAATGACGCCTACGCAGTCCGCCACTTCGTGAAGGAGGGCCACCAGGTCATGCTGGCGCAGAGCTTCGCCAAGAATATGGGTGAGTGACGTTTTGTGTCGCTGCGCCACACACCGTTCGTTCGACTAGTCTTTAGTGCATCAAGCAAGTCTCATGTTTTTGTGACCTTTTCACGTTTGCGTGATTTTTTTCGTTTACCTACACTAAACCTGAGAGTAGTTGTTCAGAATCAATAACCGAATCATGATTGCAAGTGGTTTGAAATTAGATTTTGTCCAAAATTTAATCAATTATTATTGCAATCGCAAAAATGTAAAAATAGCTGATGGCTGGCGGCTGCGCAGCGTTTACGGGGGGGGGGGGGGGGGATGCCAGCATATCTTTTGCTAGAGACATAGGGTGGGGGGTTAACACAATACAACATTAAAGCAAATAATTATGAATGAAGCGCAGATTTACTGTCGTATTGCCTCGTTTGAAATTTTCAGCCCTCCTTATTAGTACGCTGTAGTTCTTAACCTTTTAGTAAAGGGTTATGACGACTATAATATTATTTTTCGGATGGCTTTGTGGGCCACTTCGGCTGCTTCCAGGGATCATCGGTTAAGAACTATTGCGCTAGAGGCTCGATTCGGCTTACTAATATTATACTATGCCGAAACATAAGATACATTTAGTTTATAGTAGTCGCTTACATAGAACGGACCGTATGCGTTTCTTTGTCATACATACATTGTGGCTTAAAAGAAACAAATTGACAATTTGTTCAACAAAGTGAATATTATGATTTTTACTTTGCCGCCAACAAACTGCTGTGCAGTTTGGCAGATTATAATAATCTAAACACATTGTTTTCTTGTATAATAAACATTAAATTAATTTTTGTTGTTATTATTATTCTTACTTTTAGAGTGTATTTCTCTCTTCTCTCAACATTATTCAAATATTTTGTTTTTTTTTTAATTATGTATTACATGATTATGTTTATAAATAGTATTTATTTACACATTGCAACATTTGTAGCCATGATATACCAATTGTTTGGTCTCGCAAGACATTTGACCTTTGATGTTATCGTAATGTGTTCTGCATCACCATTGGTTTACTACCAAACGTAGATAACGCATAAACGTTCGAGAAGTGGGCCGGTGAAGAACTGTCCAATCGCGACTCGTGCAGTTCTTTTCCATAGTAAGTGATTACTGTCGGCACGTCAAAATGCCGAAGTGCTCATTGAAAAGTTGTGGTAACAATAGCCAGAAACAGCAGAAAAAAGAAGGGAGTTCATTTTTTGCGTGTGTAAACTCATTTTAATCATAAACATGTTGCTTCGCGTCAGTGTCGGTACATCACAGTCGTCTCGCTCGCACGGGCGTCGTATTACGATGTGTTGTCTCATTCATGCGTTAGATCAACAACGCGATAAGCAGTTTTGAGCATTATGTTTGAGAGTATAAAGTTGAGACTATCATGGCTGACCGTGTTTTCGGTCCAAAATTAAAAATCTTAATTTAAAATAGATTTTTTGCACTTTTTAGCCATCGAAAAAAATAATATTCATGTGCTTTGGTCTAATACAACAAATAAGAACATTTTAAGCCCTACTTTTAAAAAAACCTTTTTAAAAACAAGCTTTTATTTAAATGCGCTAAAAAGAAAAAATAAACTTATACACTAAAACTTTTACTTACTTATAACGTATTTCACATTTGACACAATTTATATGACATAAAAGCTTATCGTGAGATTTGCTTGTGTGTAGTAACTTAAATGTACTTAAAAGAGTACTTTAAGTACCTACTTGTATTTACTCAAACTCAAAAATCTTTATTCAATATAGACCTTTACAGGCACTTATTGACGTCAAAAAAAAAAAACAAAAATCTTCAACCAAGAATCTAATTAACTAAATTATTTAATCCTTGTATGTACACACACCCCAACCATTATTAAGATGTGTGCAAATACAAGTCAAATGAAAAAAAAATTGACTCTACACCTGTTCGGAAATTGGAAGAGCCTTCTCGAGAAGAACAGGCAAGAAACTTACTTTGAAAATTGTAATGTATAAAATTATTTACATCAAATTATTTAATTTACTTGTTTATCTACAAAAGTAAATCTCGCGACAAGCTTTTATGTCATATAAATTGTGCCAAATGTGAAATACGTTATAAGTAAGTAAAAGTTTTAGTGTATAAGTTTATTTTTTCTTTTTAGCGCATTTAAATAAAAGCTTGTTTTTAAAAAGGTTTTTTTACATTTAATTTATTTTTTACTTTTTAGTTATCACTGTACACGTTTCTCACTCTGTTCATCTCATTCAACGCATCATTGTTGCAAGGTCGTTTGCCGGAATGTCTATACAGAATTTCAGCTCAATCGGTTAAAGATATCTACTTCAACATTGATTTTTTAACTTTAGAACTTTCAGATCTGTAAGATCTCTCAGTTACCTACCTATGACATTACATTAAAAATAACCAATATTTTCGATATAGTGCCTTAAATCGCATTGTTGGCGATTTTATAACGTTCACTATACGATTCGATAATTATATGCTCAATACTCAGCGTCGAAAAAAGAACACTGCTCGATAAAAATGCTTCGCGTGTTAAAAGCGCTGCCGTATGAACATATACTTGAAAATGCATTTGTTCTAACGCTTTTTAACGACGTTAGAAAAGCGCTCGTGCGAACGAGCTCTTAGTTTGCACGGAACGGTAGATGGTTATTTTGTACCTACCTAAGCGCGTAGTGACAGGGGCTAGGTGTCGGTTCGTTGATTCGTCAGCAATGAGTCTGCAAAAAATGTGAATACAATTCACATTTATTGCAGACATATATCAATCACTCATTAATTACATAAAATACATGAAATAAAAATTAGTATTGGATATAAAATTTCATGCTGAATATAGGAAAACGCATTTGCCTTAGGAAAACAAGTGATATTTTTTACACTCCTCTGACTTTTACGGTTCTCTTTTGTTGAAAAGAGGGATAACAATAATATTTAGTTTTTCCGACGTTCAGTGGATTTTTAGACAGGTTTTGGTTCAAGAAAATCTGTAAAATATCTTGAATCATGGATTATAGTGGGCATAAAGAGTGCGTTTCCAATTAATATCTGAATCTTTTTTTGAAGAAACGTAAACGAATACTGACATCGAAAACAAAAGAAAAATAACGCACAAAACATTCCCGTAAAACTTGTTCCCACTTCGGAGAAATTAATTAATATTTATATTTAAAAAAACAATGTTACGTAAAGACCTCCCTCCCGCCCCTGTAACGCACCGTAACGTTTTACAAGACCCCTTCCCCCCAAATTGCGTTACGTAATACTTGAACGCTCCCTTAGTGAACATAGGGGTTATTGGTTTTGATAGGCTAACAAGGGCACGATGGGCATGCCCAGAACACTAATAGTCTTGTGACGTCACACTTGCATGGTCTATTAGGATCGATAGGCTGATGATATTATATCCAATGCCTTAAAAAACAACGAATCTTGGTCAGTGTCATATCTTTGGAAATATCTTTGTAGGGATACACGAATTAGTTTGATTTTGATAGGCTAACGAGAAAAGGTGGGACTATTGTATCAGATCACGAAAACAATAATAACACCATACCAATTCGTTTGAAGGGTTGTACGGTGAGCGCGTGGGCGCGCTGACGTTCCTGTGCGGCGACGCGGAGTCCGCCGCCAAGGTGATGTCGCAGGTCAAGATCATGATACGCACCATGTACTCCAACCCGCCGCTCTACGGGTCGCGCATCGTGCAGGAGATCCTCTCGTCGCCCGACCTCAAGAAACAATGGTCAGTGATGCCACTATGTCTGCCTACAGTGAAGTGAATGTCTGAGGAAGGGACACAATCTATGTAGTTCAGTGTGTTGCTAATAATTAGCTGTGCCCGCGAAGTACGTTTCGCCAGTAAAGATACTTATATCGCTATAAAAAAATTTGGGGTTAGTGGTAGAATGGTGGCAATTTAGGCTTATAAGTTTTTTTTTCTGATGCCAAATCATAAAAAAATTCATTACTCGAAAACTACAAAAATCACGGAACATACATGGGGGTGATTCGGATAGCCCAAGAGGTACTCTATCTCTGGACTGGATCTATCGCTTGACACTATTTTTTGGGACATCTGGTATATAGCTTCACATGGATAGCGTTACTTAATTTTTTTGGCGCCTGCCAGTAAAACTGCTCGTTGGCATCATTTCTTCTAATATCTTTAACAATCATTGCAGTGTTTTTAAACAATTTGCCCACTGACAACAAATTACACTTGCACTGAACAATAAAATCATTAAGAAATATGCGCGCAAATGTAGACTTTAATGCGCTTTAAATAAAATACTGATAGAGCTCAATATTCTGTCGTTATTTTTTCCAATGTTACGGCAAACAATATAAAAAAAATTGAATGACCGGCCCTCTTTCCGCAGGCTGGCCGACGTGAAGCAAATGGCGGACCGCATCATCAGCATGCGCACGCAGCTGCGCAGCGGCATCGAGGGCGCCGGCAACCCGCACCGCTGGCAACACATCACCGACCAGATCGGCATGTTCTGCTACACCGGACTCAAGCCAGAACAGGTCAGTCGAGTGACGACGCCACCTTACTAGCAGCATCGAGGGCACAACCAACCCGGAACGTTGGCTGCACAGTAAATATCAAATAATCTCGTCGACGGTGATGGCGGCGGTAGAAAAATGGTGATCAAGTCGAACCAATTCAAACAACCACAAACCATTGCATTTCCATATCGTTATATTTCTTAGGGTTTTGAAATCTGTGAATTAAACAATACTGTCAAGTAGAGTGCAGAATGTATAAGAAATAGGGCCAAAACCGTAAGGGGCTCTAGTAGACAGACGGACTGCATTTCAACTGCATTCTGACTGCAAAATTGCAGTTCAGATGCATCAGAATGCAGTTGGTACAACCGCAACAAAACTACAAACCAACCGTGCAGTCCCATCACAGTCGGTGTGAAGCTCCAACAACTACACACAGACTGCATTCGGACTGCACGGTCGAATTGTAGTCTAAATGCAATTGGCCCAACTGCATCCCAACTGCATTAGTACTGCAAGAGAACTGCAAGCAAAGTAATCAGTGTTTGCAGAAATTTTATAGGTTGTGGATGTGTTTGTAAATATTATTGCAGTTCTCTTGCAGTTCTAATGCAGTTGGGCCAACTGCATGAGTGCAATTCAACCGTTCAATCCGAATGTAGTCGGTGTGTAGTTGTTGAAACTGCACACCAACTGCAACTGGACTGCGCAGTTGGTTTGCAGTTTCGTAGCAGTTGTACCAACAGCATTAAACTGCATCTGAACTGCAATTTTGCGGTCGGAATGCAGTCGAGTCTGTCAAGAGCCTTAGACGCCGTAACTTATTTATTTTTATTATTATAAGTTATATAAATTTTTTAATTAAATTTTAGTGGATTGGATTTTGTTTGTTGCAACAATAGAAATTCTATGCAAATATTATCCGATTCGCGAGTATCTAGATGTTCATTTACTTATGAAAAGTAGCTGATAAAGTTTAATAATTTTAACGATTTTTTAAAAATTCTTAGTAAAATGTAACCCATATTTTTTAATCGTGAAATCGATCCTGCCCTGCGAGCATAGAACTCTCGATAAACACAATTTGACAGCTAAGATCGACATACTCGACAAAAATCGATAAATTTGACAGATAATACTAGGAGTGAAAAGGACAGATGCTGTTTTCGATCGACAAGTCCATGCTCGCAGGGCTGGTCAAATTTCAGGTTTTGTGTGAAATCAGTATCACCCCGTATAATTACATTTATTTTGCAGGTTGAGAAGCTGACGAAGGACTTCCATATCTACTTGACAAAGGATGGCCGTATTTCCGTTGCGGGCATCTCTTCCAAGAACGTGAACTACGTGGCGGAAGCCATCCACAAGGTCACCTCCTAGACGGGGCGAATCGCACACCAAGTACGAACCACTTTAGAAGTAAGCCAAGGAAGTTCCAATCGAGCCACGTGTAACGTCTACAAGCACAGTATTTATTCAAAATAAAAAAAAAGATACGAAATTTCTTTTGTAAAAAGCACTTTCTAATATTTTTATTTTACATTACGAATGTTGAAATTACCATAAATTTAATTCTTATGTGATTCAATCATGTCATTTATTACCTAGTGTTAAATATATATCGTTGATTTTACAAAAGTTATTTTATTTATCTAATATCTGCACAGACTTAAAAAATGATAAACAATAGTGATATGATTAAACGTTTATTTTTAAAATAAGTAGATAAAATAAACTTGATGACAAATGAGGATTGGGTAGTTCAATATCACTCTTAAAACTCGCAAATTTTAAATAAAATTTCAATGGTTAAAAAATAATTTAACATTGGTTATATGTCAATAATTTATTTATCAATGTGAAGTAGTAGAAATTTACTCGTACATGAAGCGATAAACTGGAACGGTAAATAAATAATTGTTTTCTTCAACTACCCAATCGAGTTAACGTTTTCAGTGACCCTACAGTGACTAATCTACGCAAAATATTTACAGCCGACAAACAAATTAACTCCTTAATCTACTTATTTAAAAACTAGATGCAGGTCAATTGTTAACATTGCATAACATTAAAATAAGAATTTTACACATCGTACATGTTTAAATAAAAATATCCTCATAGGACCTCGCTTACAATTAATGGGAACACATTTATCCACAATTCACGCACATTGTGGTAACAATCTTTAACAACCTGCATCGACATCAAAAATCGATGTATACTTAAATTTCACTAAACTATCTCAGTTTATCATAGGACATACACATATATCCAAAAATGTTTTTTATACATTTTATTTATTATGATACAAAATATACTAATACATTATCTAGACAGTTGTCATTGATATTTCAATAAAAATATTATATGTATATACAAATTTTCAGTAGAACAAAACTAGATGGCACTATTTCTCTAGAATGGAATACCATCCTGTTTTAAAGCAAGAAATATGTACCATTACAACTATGAACTCTCGTCCACTCGATTTTTATGCCCTCTTTCACAAATAGGTTTTATCTCGGTATTTTTTTATAGCTTACAAAATCTTGACAGCACTAGCTGCAACGTGTCACATGTAATGTAAATTTATTCAGTCTAAGACACGAATTCAACTCAGTATTGTGATTCTGATTGTGATACTTCGGGTTTCAGCGTATGTCTAAAAGTTTAACAATAATATTGACCAGAGGGCCTATTACCGATCTCATGGTTTTGCAAATGATATCATATGACATCAAAGTGCAAAACGAAAAATACGATTTCTGGTCAGATTTTTAATCATTTGTTCATTATTTAATGATGACATCATTGAAATTATGCCATAGTGATGATATCATTGGAGATCGGTAATACGAAATGCAGCATTTCATGACTTCTTTTTCCCAAATTTATACCATGTCATACGATGAAAGATCCATAATTGGCCTGCTAATTTTGGTATGACGCACTCGTGATGAGCAAATTATACTTTTTTACCCTTTAACGAGACGATCAATTTGGATTACTTTGCCAAGTCAGAATCAAGCTCTACTATACAACTTACAGTCAATAACAGCATGAACCAAGTTCTTTAACACTAATATAACATGTGCATTAAGGTAGAAAGGATGGCAGCCTACAATAAACCAAGAGCACGCATCTTGACCAACTAGAATTCAAATCAATTAACGAATTATCCAATCTGATCTCACAACTTTTCACTATTATTCTCAGCGTAACATTTTGCAACATTAAGTTGTACATAAGTTAGAAAAATATTATGGTACAAAATGCAATAGGACAGATTGCCCCCACGATTTTTTTTTTTATATTTTTGGCTTGGCTTCTAGGCCTTTGAGCCATTTCTTCATTCTTCTTTTCAGATGCCTTAATTATAAACTCCCAAAAGTCATTTTAATGTATTTAAATAGCGGCTCTTAAGTTTCTTGATGTTTTAGTAAGTCTGACAAGCGGCGAGAGGAACTATTTTCACTGAATGCACTTATATCACTAATTTCACTTGCTAAAATTAAACGGTCCACTGCATAGATCGGACAGTCAAATATCAAATGGCTGACATCGCAGAACTCAGGATCAGAATCCTAGTAATTATAGTAAGAGAAATAGTATATTGAAATGGACATGTATCAATCTCTTAGAAGACTGTTTTAGCGACACTACAACCATATGAAAATAAATTATATAGGGTTAAATTATAGTTCGGAGCCAATTTGAAATAGATTGATTTGATGACATCCCTATAAACGACCGTCTTCATGATCGTTCTCTCCATCGTGATATTTTCGAATTAATAATTCGATGGATTTATAAATTAAAATTAATATTTTGAAATATCAATAAAAAAACGACCCGAACTTATTTTTGGTCGTTGAGGTAAGTGTAGTATTTATTCCACCGCGTAAAATGAGACAAGCTTTCCGACCGGAGCTTCACTCGCGTTAATTTCGTGTTTTCTGTGGGAATTCTATCTTTTTCCGTGGTAAATTCAAAGTATAATACAAACTTTCAACCCTATTTGCACGCCCTTATGGGCTGACTTTCGAAAAATCTAAATGCGAAGAAATTCAAAGGTGTATGTGAAGTCGACCAATCCGCACTGGGCCAGCGTGGTTGACTAAAGCCTAATCACCCTAACATCGAGCCCCTCGTTGGGGACGTATATGAGCTGTGATGTTGAATAACATTCAATAAATTTCTGATATCTTAAGGTTAAGATTCTTAAGATTCAATCAAAGAAATACACTTTTTCAAATATATTTCAAGTTTTTATCTTTATTCTTTACGCTATTTCTACACGTTATTTCTCTAATTTGTGCATTTAATAGGTACACAACCGGCAATTATACATATATATTAAGATTAAAATCAGAATTACATTTTATCAATAGTAGAGTCAATAAATTAATATGGCAGGGTTAATTACGAAGTTTTGGTTAACCTAATGTCCTGTTGACCATGCCAATATCACTGGAAATAACCATATACTACAGGGCTGTCCAAAATGCGGTCCGCAACGTGTTTCTTAACTACATTTTTACTTAAAATTACATTTTTTTAAATTCTATGGTATTTATCTCAAATTAATGAATTAAAATGTTTTAAATAGTTTATTACACTTCACATTAATTTACCGAATTGACAGACTAGTATTTATTTTTTGTAAGACTTGTTAAAAAGTGCCGTAAGTTATTAAGTACATAAAAGTTTTCTGCCACCTACTATATTTCGGGGAATTACCGAACTGTGTTTGTTCGGTAGCCGATTGTCGTCGTCTTTCATTTGTCGTTCGATATGAGAGCTATCGTCTGAACGTTGGAGTAGTTTAATTTCCTATTACTATTTTGTGTTGCACACATTTTTTTTACCAAAATAACAAATATCCAAAAAAATATTAACCTAAGCATTTGTTTCTGCGGTCCTCCGCTTCCGGTACCGAAGTAACCTCTCTAAAACACAGACGGTTCCAAAATCCTGGAAGCTTGCAAACGTGCAACCTGTACCCAAGAAGGGTAGCCGTGCTATTGGTCGGTAATTGCAGGGGTCCCCCTGCAATTATCGACCAATAGCCATCACCTCCATTCTCTGCAAAATGATGGAAAAGGTACTAAATGGCAAGCTCCTGTAGTATGAATTTCGCCGTGGGCGGTCCACAGGGAATCTTCTAGTGTATGTCACGCACTACTGGGGTGAAGCCATCGAGAAACAGGGTGAGGCGCTGGCCGTGTCGCTAGACATCTCGAAGGCCTTCGACAGGGTTTGGCACGCAAGTCTACTGAGCAAGCTTCCAGCGTACGGGATCCCAGCTGGTTTTTGTCGCTGGATAACTGACTTCCTGAGAGAGCGATCAATTAGAGTAGTCACTGACGGCTGCTCCTCTGACCTCATGGCAATTAATGTCGGGGTTCCTCAGGGGTCTGTCCTCTCCGCGACTGTTTTCCTGCTGCACATTAATGACCTGCTGATTCCAGGCATTATTGGATATGCGGACACAGTCGGCACAGTCGTGGAGAGGTATTTGTCCGACGCTAGGGCCAGCAGGGAGGAAGTTCGCCTGTCTAGAGAGGCCATGGTGGAACGTATGAACACGACTTTAAGTCTTGTCTCCCAATGGGGCGACAACAATCTGGTCAGCTTCAACACCACTAAAACACATGCGTGTCTTTTCAGCGCAATAAGGAGTCCTTTTGGGCTGACTCCAACTTTCCGAGGTGCAAATGTTCCTGTAGCGGATAGCCTTACTGAACTTCTAGGCACGAGGTTGACTACCAATCTTAATCTTGATGACACCATAGTCTAAAGCGCAAACAGCGGCAAATAAGTTAGGCGTCCTAAACAAGGTTAAGCGGTACTTCACACCAGGACAGCTTCTCACACTCTACAAAGCTCAAGTCCGTTCGTGTATGGAGTACTGCAGTCACCTTTGGGATGACTCAGCCAAATACCAACTCGCCGCACTAGACTCAGTGGAACGCCGAGCCAGGAGACTTAGTGGGGACAAGAAGCTGATAAAAACCAAGCTTCACAGCCTGGCTCACCGGCGCAGTGTTGCCTGTCTATCTGTATTCTATAGGCTGTACTTCGGGGAGTGTGCTCAGGGACTGCATGAGCTGATCCCGCCATCTCCTTTTTTCTATCGGGAATCTAGACGCACGGCTGGTTACCACCCTCACCTGGTTAATATTCCCGCTGGTCACACAAAGCGCTACACGTCTACTTTTATAGTGCGCACAGCCAAGGTGACATTCTCTGCCAGCGTCTATATTCCCGAGCTCATACAACCCGGGAATCTTCAAAGCAAGGGTGAATAGGCACTTTCTGGGCAAACTCGTCCCACCGTAGATCATCCTTGCCTCAAGACTATATTGGGATCAAGAGTAAGCCCATTCATAGTAAAAAAGTCCTCGCAATCTATACAGTGATTTGTATTGGCCCGCGATCGTGTCTGGTCTGGACAGCCCCAATGTACTAAGTAGGTTATTTGCCTACCAAGCGGCTTACGCGAGCTCTGCGCATGCTTTTATAGCTGTTCATAACGGTCTGTGAGTTGTTCCCGGATTTAGTGGGCAGGCGCAGTACTCTGCCACGGGGTCCCACGCACCCTTGTCCTTGCCCAAGGAGCTTGGACGGGGCGTAAACATTACCTCGTAAAATAAAGGTCTCTAGGGTCTAATAAGGGTATCTGCGCAATCCATATCCAAACACAGTCAACTAAAATTACTGGCTGTCATCAGGGCCGGATTTACATATTAGACGCCTATGGGCCCAACATACCGCCTCGCTCACCCCCCAGCGTTAATACTATTTTCTTTTCCATTATTTGTTCAGGTTTCTTTTGTTAGAAGTAATAATTTCTAGTGATATTAAAAGCTTTCATAAAACAAAATATTATTTTCAGTTCGAGTTACAAACTTTTACATCTGTGTAACAGATGTAAAAGTTTGTAACTAGAGAAATACATAATATTTTTCGAATTCCAGTTTTTTACCGCTTTACCGCCCTTAAAAATTTTCAGCTATGGGCCCGGGCCCACTTGGCACCTATGGTACATCCGGCCTTGGCTGTCATTGCTTTCTACCTTAACGCGGTCATGGATAACTTTTACAAACAACACACACCAAACGTTCAAATGTAAATATTAGCTTAATATATTGCAGCCGCTCTGAAATTACTGTACAACAATGATTCAACTAATTATTACAATAATAATCTATCGGGCGTACTAAGACTTGTACACGGCAGTTTATTGCATCATACTTATAAAATATCTTACATTATACAACAAACAATATGCTATCTATAATTTGTGCGGTACCTACAAAAAAAAACATTATGAATAATTGACATTTCACTATAAATAAATAAACTTCACTTGGCGCAACGTAGTTTCTGTTTTATGGTCAATCCCAATTACTCGAGAATTTGTTTGAAATTGTGAAAACTATCAAGATTCATGTAGCATGCATGTTGCACTTAAGTAGGACGTACTTAGCTGTCAGTTTGAGTATTCAAACTTAAAATATTTTACACCTTTTTTAAAACACTTGTGCACATCAAAAATTCATATTGACTTATAAGTTATAACAAAGAAAATAACACGTTTGTTTCCAGCGACATCGTGTGCGAATTTCGCTTAAATAGCCTTAAAGCGACCCACTGTTTCAATTTGTTCGATTGTACATTCCAGATTATTCTAGTGGGCATACCCCGATTGGGGAGTACCACAGAGTAGCCCACATTTCTATGCTGGATTTTGTGCGGGTCCACAAAGGGTCTATGCGGACACTCAAGGCACAGAATAAATAATTGTACTAAAGTACAGAAAGATCACTCGAAGAAAAGCCAAGTTTAGGTATGAAAATTTACCTACTCTTACGACCTTCATCTGACTGCACGGGAAATTGAAATTTATTGCATGACACGGGCGTTCCAATTCCGTCACGCGTTGCTGACCCGATACCGGTTTGGCGATAAGAGCGCATGCACTCACCGATATGCAGTATCGTTACAAAAATGACGTCAATTATTACGTGTGACGCGGCCAGCGTGCGAGCCGAGCGGCAAGCTTTTGCCACATACCGCCCGGTCGGTCCGCCCGGCCAAACGTACCTAAACTGCGGAGTGAAACCCTGCTCAAGGGCGGTGGTAGAGACTAGTGTGCGAAGTACAAGTCGCGGCCAAATTCTACTAGACAATCTTTGGGTAGCGGAGAGAGCTTCAAAATGTGTGATAAAAACAGGAGATGTGAACTTAAAATTTGTAATCAATAAATACAACGACAATACGAGCACGTTCTACTTAAGGAAATGAAATAGTATATCTAAATGATAGGAATAGTCACAAAGATGAAAATAGTAGTGTCCACTATTATGTCGCCTTTTAAACAAAAAACAAAGGAAAGCAGTGGCCTCAATTCCAAAAACTGTTTGTTTACCGCACAGACTGATGTATCATTTGAAATTCGATTTTAGTCACTTCAGCCTGTGGTTGTAATTGGCCGTTTCGCCGAACATATACACGGTGTTTCAAAATAACCAATAAATAATCAATTCTTTATCGAAAACGAAACTATGATTTATATGAAAATTTTGGGTTGAATGACATTACGTGTAAACACATTTTAATAATGAGTTTTCGATAAAGAATTGATTATTTATTGGTTATTTTGAAACACCGTTTATAGGTTACAAGAAGCGAACGTGAGCCAACGCAAGTGAATTGTATTCGAACTATACAAGGAGTTTAGAATACAAATGTCGCCACCCTATTTCCTCCCATGGACGTCATATAAGTAGACTAAGGGGAGTTTACAGCAAATCTCTGCGAATAAATGACAAACTCGCACCAAAACCTTACTCCAGCGTTACTTAGACGTTACCACCTAGGATCCTCGTCCCCTAGGCTATCAAGCACAATTTCTCGGACCCTTAACAAAAACCAGTATATAATGAATTTATTTTAGTGCTAAAAATACAACAAAAATTAATTCTACTAATTTCATGTTACTACTGCGTTGTAATCTTAAATCGTTTGTTTTTGTTCATTTATTATTTTTAAATGGTCTATAGATGAGGCTGCAGACCCCTATGCACATACTGGCGGACCCCCAGGGGTCTGGGGATCACAGGTTAAGAAACGCTGTCCTTTTTTAGAGCGGGGGAATCTCTTTACTATTCCAAAGGGACTAAGGCTGACTATGCACGCCCGCTTGGATATATTATTAGACAGACGGGTATACCGCCGGTAACCACCCTCGGGAACATCTCCGCATTTGTGGAGCCAATTTACCGAACGCAAGCTATCTTGCGCCAACCCGTCTGGCCACCGTGATGTAATAGGCCAGTTTCTCCACGTCTAAGGGGAGACTCGAGCCTAGCAATGGGACGTATGTGGGATTGTTGTGATGATGACAAAGGCGTATCTGTTTTCTAAAAGTTCTCACTTTTTAGACAACTTCGAAAAAGGACGAAGCCCTTTATTTCAATAGCCACGAAAAAAATAACAGACACACAGATTTAGAATATGAAGATATGATTAAAAAAACAATAATTTGAAATAGACGTCTTTATAGTGGTTTGACTGGTCGGTCCTAAAATAGAACAAAAATAAAATGTTTTACTCGCCTGTTTTTCATCTAAATATTATGCACAATGGATAAGCTTTTCTATTTCGTTTCACCTGATGGTACACGAGTTCCTGGGTAATTGGGGGGCATGGTCAAAAAGTTCACGAGAGGGAAGGAGGTTGAAATTACACACCAAACTATTTTTTCTTTTCAATATATTCTCTCTTAACTTAATAGGCCGAAATTGACGACTTGAATTCTTCATCGTCGTCAAATTCTTTTCCATGCAGCTCTTTCTTCGTTTTTGGGATTCCTCTTCTTTTTCCTTGATGGCTTCTTTCAATCTTTCCAGTGAAGAAGCGTAGTATTGTACCATTATAGTAACATCACATTCTTTATAATCGATCAATAATTATTTTCCGTATCCCAAAAGACTGTCGCCATGATCATTCCGGCCGATTGTGACACTCTGAACTTCTTTCGAGGAAGTGTTCCTTTTTATGCAGCTGCAGCATCGACTCTTGCTTTGACTCAGGTTCATAGTGGTGAACCCAAGTTTCATCTCCAATAATGATCCGGGCCATAACTTCTTCCTTTCTCTCTAGCTCTAAAAACAGTCGAGAATACTCGATACGCTGGCGGCCATCTTGCACTGACCTTAATCATCCCAAGATGATGTAGGATATTTAAAATACTTGATTCGGATACTCCAACCATTGCTGCGAGCTGCTTATTCTTCAGCCGGGCATCTTCCAATATAAGTTTTTCTATTTTTTCGTCGCTTTCTCGTGTGGTGGCCTCAATTGGCCGTCCGGAGCGGGAGTCGTCTTCAATGGACTCTTGTCTCCTTGTTTGAAAAGACCATGCAACTTGTAAACCATGGTTTTACCAGGGGCAAAGTTCGCCTAAACCGCTAACAGCGCTCTTAAAAAACAGTCTGAATAGATTTTCCTTGCTCGGTAAGGAACTTAATAACGGCACGGTGTTCAATTTTCTCCATACTGGTTGACATCTTCCCGATTCAGTTGTTTGCAGGTAGATAACTCCAAAAGTTAATGACCCGAATAGGTTGAAACTTGGTATATATGTTACAGTCCAAACTCATAACCAGTCAAAACCACTTTTGACTGCAAAAATCAGGCAAAAGTTGTTTTGACCGATACCCTTAGTTAAAATCAATTTTGACTGATTTTCGCAGTCGAAAGTGGTTTTAACTAAGGACGTTGGGCTAAACTACTTTTAACTGCAAAATATTGGGTAATAGTGTTTGTGACCAAATTATATCGGTCAAAAGTGGTTCGAGCTTACAAAAAGTGGGTTATGAATAATCGATTTTGGATATTAAAATTTTAAACGTGCGCCTAAATTACTATGTTAACGATTAGAAATACATAGAGAGCATCTTTTTGTATAAAAGACTAAGGAGCAGGGGGCGCAGCGCCCCAAAATAGGGGGGCCCAGGGGGGCGAAGCCCCCCGCCATCACAAAAGAAAATAGGTAACAAACCTACCTACCTACTGCCTACTGTACCTTGCCTACTGTAGGTTAGGTTCAGAACATGATCATGCGTAGGGAACATACTATTCTAAGGGAACCCACACCACCCAAATCTTAAATCAGGTAACACCACTTATGACTGGTTTTTGCAGTCAAAACTGTTTTTGACTAAGGGCATCGGTCAAAACCACTTTTAACTACAAAAATCAGTCAAAACTGTTTTTAACTGAAGGCATCGGTCAAAACCACTTTTGCCTGATTTTTGCAGTCAAAAGTGGTTTTGACCGGTTATGAGTTTTGACTGTAACATATATACTCTTAATGAGGTGCTTAATTAGTGCCTACCTGGACGTGTAAACCAACCCCCACCAACCTCTCCATTTTGCGAACTTTTTGACGTCCCCTCGTACATAATCATATTTCATACCTGTGATGAATGATGATGTGATGAAATGTGATGAATGTTCCTTGGACTGTGCGTGAAAATAACAAAAATCAAGCTTATAAATAAACAACAGCAATATAGACAATTATCAATAGTGCACAAATTATGGCGTCAGTTTCGCAAAAACATGGATTTTCACGGGATCCCATTATCTGGTCATGACACGGTGACAATGGGACCACCACGGGAGTTTACTCTATCGATTACAAAAAGAATTTGGAAAATCGTCCCACAAATGGCGAAGTAATCGGTGAACATACATAAAAAATAGATACAGTCGAACATAGAACCTCCTTTTTTCGAACTCTGTAAAAACCTGATACATTGATTTGAAGTGTCGCGTCATGTCACGCTCGACTGCATTTTGTAGTTCGTGACGTAGCGAGCACCCGCTCCTTAATTTTAAATCGTTTTATCTCAGTATATTTTTATTTTGACAGAACAAACAATCTGTGTCTAATATTTTTTTTATTATGTAGGTAACTGTCGGACTAATTACATTTGTATCTTTTGAATGAACCCTTTCATCGTCCCTACTGGCATTTCATCTGTTTTTATGTATTAGAAGATAGCGCTGCACTGGCGGTATTCAAGTGTCAAATATCAATTATTCAATATATGAAGTTTCAAGAATATACAGTCAAAAATAAATTAAAAAGACTTCTGTGTGTACAACCAGACAAGAGGTTGAGAGCTAAAAGTGAACAGCGCGGACGGACGCCGGATGAGGTGTGGGGAAACAGGAAGAGAGAGAGTCTGCTGTAGAACTCGATATGTTAGTTAAGATTAAAGACCGAAAATGGCAATACGAGTATTAAGATGGCTCTAGCGTAATGTGCATTGAGGAAATCAAGATGAAATTACTAAATTATAAATGGCATAAACACAAAGCGCACATGAATAACGATAATGTTATATTGTACAGTGAAACGAAAAATAATCTTAAAATATGCATGCCAATAAATATGTTCTATTTACATATTTGGATGTATCAATTTAGTACAAACACTCCATAATCACACACACACACACTCTCCCTCTCTCACACACGCACACTCACACACAGGGGAAAAGTAAAAGATGTCATGTATTTTTTATGTTACCTAGTCGTTTAATCGCAATCATTCAGGCAATCTATGTCAATACGGAACAGCGAGGTCACCTGCTTCGGGTATCTTGAATGCCTGTTAGGTGTTGGCTTCATGTCTGTTCTTTTTTCTATTTACTTATAGGGCCATATTCAATAAGTTATTGCCAGTAAGTGACAGATCTGTGAAAGGTTAGTGAGATATTTCTGTTAGATATCCGGAAATACCTCACAACAGTTGTCTAGGAAATAAACGAAGATGCACTTATCTAACATCAACTGCATGTTTACTCTTGACATCGACATTGTGACTTCGTACGCTTGAATGGCCACATTGGCGCCAAATTGAAACCTTGTTGTATGCATTTTGAGTGAACCAAACTCAGTGTAATTTAAATTTTCTCAAGATGCGATTTAATAATGGCGCCAGTGTGGCTACTCAAGTATACGAAACATCACAATTCCAATGTCGATTGATCAAGAGTAAATGGAATTGATTCAAGTCTTCTAGGAAACATTAAATAACCAGGCAATTCTAAACGTTTTTACGGATTAATTGGCAGACATATCACTCAATTGGTGTTAATTAAGTGATAATAAAGTGTGTAGATTTGCAGCCAGAGGAATGAGCTAGAGAGGACATGGACAAGTTTTAGTAGACAGTCATTTGTAGGCTGAAATTTTTTTTTTACAAAAAATTGAACCGACTTCAAAAACACTGAAAACTTAAAAATAATATAAGAATAGGTACAGACAACATCACACATCTATATTGAAGTCGGCGCCAAACGATGATCTCCTAGAAAGTGTTAAAATTTGTCACCGACTTCAATATAGAAGTGTGATGTTGTCTGTACATATTTTTATATTATTTTTAAGTTTTCAGTGTTTTTGAAGTCGGTTCTATTTTTGTAAAAAAATTTTTTTTTTAACTTTTTAGTGAATGAAATCTTTTTAGTGAAAGAAACCCTAATTTAATACCAGCTGGTATTAAATTAGTGTTTTCCTCGATTTTCTATGGGATCCCATCAGATCCTGACTTTGGTGACCATGGGACCAAATTGCAGTATACTCTATCAAATACAAAAAGAATTTTGGAAATCGGGTTAAAAATGACGGAGTTATGAGGTAACAAACAAAAAAAAAATACAACCGAATTGATAGATAACCTCCTCCTTTTTTGAAGTCGGTTAAAAAGAACATTCTATCAAGTCATATGAATGAAGAATATATTGATTTTGATTGAAAAGTTTTCGATAATAAAATAAAGCATCGACTATTTCAATTTCGTAGGCCCTTAATTGTATACATAGTACTTTGACATAATAATAAAATTCATGATGTAAATGAGAATGTCACAGCAGAATGTTATAGTACTAATATTTAAGTGCTAACCAATTTACTTAGGTACGCTTAATTAGAGCTTTAGTTTTGAAGCAATATTTATTTAACTAGACATACACGCTCTTAAGATTGGATGCGGCAACTGAACTAAATGACTGAAATAGTCAAATGATACACCACCAGGCAACAAACAAGTGAATTTTGCACACAATATGAAATTACTACATCGGAAGTGCAAATTCTTAAGATAATTTATTATTACACTTTCTAATGTAAGTATATAAATGTATAAAAATATATATTATTCTAATTAATATTGTATTACTATAATAAAATCACAGACGTGTTAATATATTGTTAACATCATTCGTTTTTACCACAGTAAAAAATTCAACTTAACACTATTCAGCAGCAAGTCATTACACTAATTAAATCTATTTTTTTATACTGAGAATAATAGCACCACTTGTTTGAAACCTGGGTAAGTTGTATAAACACTCAAAACAATGATTCGATGTCAATCAAGAATATGTCTTAGGAGTTTAATCTCATTACGCAACACTCGCCGTTTGCAAAAAAACGATTGACAACAAAACAGAACTACAACAAACAGATTACAATAACAATTATACTATCAACAACAAAATAACTAAATCTACACTTATATTGCTTTCAAATTACAAATGTATTGGTGTTGTGATGGTCCCGAGACATTAGAATTTCTTCAACCATAAATAAGAGGGCCAAACCAAGTGTCTTGTATTAACATTCAATGTCTTTGCTACTGTCATGTGGAGTTTTAGGAAATAAAGCTACTACTTCCACTGCATATATAACAGAAACTGTAAATACTCAACATGAGTAATTTTGGCGTGGGTAGTGCAATTTCGACACACCTGCATTGAAGCTCAAGTGAACGATTTTTTCTCAAGCATCAGTGGATATGCGAAAGCGTTAATCAGGAAGGTATATGATAAAAATACCCCAGATCCAAAAATCATACCGCCTAGCAGCAAATTGATTTTCCCTTTTTTTATTTTCATAAAATAAAATAAAATGGCACTACCTTACCATGTGAAAAAATCCAATTCATATTATACATTATTATTATTTTATCATATAAAATTACAATATCGCAATAAATAATAATTTATGTAGACAGTCCGAAAATTTGGGAAGTTTTAAATCCAAAGCCTCTATACAGAAAAATACAATATATTATACATACAAACACATATTTTAAAAACGTCCAACACAACTAAACCATACGGAGATTGCCGCCAGTTTCATCACTTCACATCACACGTCACTAATGCGCCCCAGGCTACGTACCGACCGTCTTTAAATATAGAAACATTTACCACTTACAAGTTAGGTTATTGCTCATTTAGTCAAAGGCATAGTGTCACTTACAGTTTGTGAGTCTGTGGACGTGGCGGAGTCGTCGTTCAGCAGGCGGCTGAGCTGGTCGTCGAGCGCGTCGCGTCTCTCGCGCTTGCCCTCCGACCCGCAGAACACGTCGTCCCCCGCCATCATACCCTCGTCCAAGTACGAGAACGAGTCCAAGTTGATGTCCGACGTACTAATAGCAGTGCTGAATATATCTATTCGCTTCTGTTGAGACTTCGCCTCGGCGACTTTCTCCGAAAGTTTCGCTTTGGCCTTCGTGAGCGCGTCCGTTTCTAACTTGTCAATTTTGCAGTCCGACTCCTTCGGTTTGTTCAGCAGCTTCGATTTCAGCGGATACGGCGAGTCGTTACTCGACGATCCGTCGTCCTGCAGTTGACTTAGCAGAGTGCGCGCCGGCATCACCATACCGGAAGAGGAGGCGTAAATATCGCTGGGTTCACCTAAAAGTATTTCATTCAAATGTTTATCAAACTGAAAGATGGTGGCTGAAAGAAATAGAAATCGATCTATATCTTACCGACTGTCACTGAATGAATCCCGTGCCCTGACGAGTTGCTCTTCGATTTGTGCCCCTCTCCCATAAAATCGTTGTCGCTATCGCTGGACATCCCCAAGTCTAAATGCAAGGAGTTCAGTTTATCGTCATCATCCTTACTTTTTCCAGATACAGTCTCTAATTCCATCTCCCAATCTGTGACGCCGGAAGAGTCTTTTCCCCCAACTTCTTTGACATAACTACATTTTTCCTCTTTGTCTAATGATGGTATACTTGAATCCTCAATAGGCTCCACCATACCAACTATACTAGTCGTAGAGTCTAAACTGTTCGCGTTACAAGTTTCGTCTGTGATTTGACTCTCAAATAATACTGGAGTATCTTGAGTGATTTGTGTCACTTTGCTAACGACGTCAGGTTCTCTCGTGACATTGGAGTTTCTACTGTCTAATATTTCCGCAATGGTGGTGGGGCGCCCTGATTGTTCGTTATTAAGTTCTAAAACGATAACATTTCCCATACCTTTGGCGCCTTCTGTGGGGTCAGATTTGGATGCTTGCAATAACTGATTAATATTTTTTCCCATTATGATCTTAGACATATCATTTCCATTCTTCGTGAATGTCAACGCTTTCCTGATAGGAGTTCCTTTTTGTACAAGTATGACGCTACCCTTAGCACTAACTGGTCGAACGATAGGATTCGTGATTTTTGTTGTAGTGACGGGGGTAAGTCCTTTAACCGGGACAATATCAGCTAAATTCGCCGTTTTAATGGGTTCTACATTAACTATTTTAGGATTGGAAGGAATAGTATTAACAGAAGTAGGTTTTGACATTACAGTGATAGCTGTTGATTTATGTATTGGTGTGGATGTATGTGAACTGACTGGTACTAATTTCATTGCTGCTGAGAGACCTTTGAAATGCAAAAGAGGTATTTGTCCTTCAGACCCAGGTTTCGTTCGTGCCTTAGCTGGTAATACTACCATTTTTTGACCAGATTTTGGATTTAATACCACAGTTTTTGCTGACACTTTCAAATCTGTAGCAGGAATCCCTTTAGGGGTAAGAGTTTCGGTTGTTTTTATTGATGAGCTATTTGTAGTAATTATTGGAGCTATATCTTTAGTGGGTGTGCTTACAGCAGTTATAAGAATTTTGGAGTTAGACATTGATTTTAGTTCAGATGCTGGCTTAGGCACTACAATCATTTTATCTGTAAGACAAGGGGTCCCTGGATTTCGGGTTTTTTGCACAGGACCAATAACTTTTGTTGTAACTAATTTGCTTCCGCCAATTGATTTGTGCGTTGCGCCGGGAGTAAGGATCACTGGACGATTTGATATAACCTTAACATTTTCGTTAGTCTTTTGTAGTAATTGCGTTTCAGCAATTTGCCCTTTTTTATCTTGGGGATCTTCACCTCGCTTTATGATAAGATGGCAAGGTTTATTACTCAATACCTGTTTTGTTGTCGACATAACTTCTTGACTTTGTGAAGTAGATGAGTCATCAGAGTGTACATTATCTAATACTCCTAAATCATGGGAAACTGCTGGCTGAGTGAGTAGTTGCATTGTCGGAGAATCAGAGATTATGCCTGGTGAAGAAACTACTTTTGGTTTTGTTTCGTCCATGTATTCAGGCTTGGTTTTGCCACCTAATACAGACTGTGCATAACTTGCCTGAAATGAATTAGGCGGCCCAGTATATTCATGTGACATTGATGCCGGACAGTACTGTCTACTAGGTGAATTAGGCATGTCTTGGTGTTTCTTTATTTGCGACTTTGACGTTGCAGCTTGAGCAGAGGTTTTAGAATTTTGTTTATGTGTTCTATGTTTATTTATTATCCTAGGACCTTGAGATTGACTTGATTTACTAGTTGATACTTTGCTTACTTGATTATATGAGTGCTTTGATTGACCGGATGGCTTACCTGGACAGAAATTGTTAAATATTTGTTAGGAGTATGTAACTTAATTAAGAACAAACAAATATTTTTTTATAAACAAATACATACTTGAAGATGGTTGAGAATACTTTGAGTATATTTGTGATAAATTCAGATGTTTCTGATTATTGTTTACAGGTATATTTCTCATATTTTTGATGGGTGTGGTGTCCTGTGCTGTTCCATCTGGGTTTTTTCTCTTGCGGCTCAATAATTCTGTTTCCCATATCTAAAAATTAATCATACAAAAGTCGTACATAAAATTCTGATAATACAAAAATATTTGTGCATAAATTAATGGAATTGTAATTTCATTTTATTGGCATCTCAAAGAATGATGCTTCTTATAATAATAATAACAATTCTAGACACGGCACGTATTGTCCGGAGATTCCTCTCTCTGAAGCGTTAACCACCGCCAGCTTGAGCCTTGCCTCGGCTGTTGGCGGCATACTAGGTTTAAGTGTTTTATAGTATTTTGTTTTAATGTATAATTATGTATACATTGCAAAAAACTTAAATTTAAGGTATTTTTTGAAATACATGGATACTAATAAAACAATATTACGCAGTGTAAACTGACATTGGTTGATTGATCTTCCATTGCTATTTGTGGTTGTGTTGTTTCATCTGTGCTGTCGCCTGATAGTATGGTTCCCTCTCCTGCTAGGTAATCAGTTCCAGACATTTCTTCTTCGGTGGTTAAAGGTGCAGCCAATTTTTCTGCCTCTTGTTTCTTTATGATTTCCATATTTTCAGCAGCTGCAGCCTCGGCAGCTTTATCTGCAATCTCTGTGTACATAGTTTGAGCTATACCTCGCGGTAAAAGAGGAATTTTCCTTCGGCCTTCGCAGATCCATCCTATGCCTGTGTTTGGCCCAGACAACCTGAAATTCATAAATGAGCATGTATGAATAATTAAGCAACAACAGGCACAATTCACTCAAACAAAACCTTTCCATCCGAAGGACAAGAGAGTGTGTGGTTGCCAGGTAATATTTTTCGGCAAAAGTGGCTAACAATTTAGCCAACCAGGTATACTTAGATAATAATAATAATAATTAGGTATTTTCCAGGGTGACAGTTTGAGGAGGGAGTTCGTATACCGGTCGAGGCGCATCTCAAGTACCTCGGCCTGGTTCTGGACCCCCGATGGAGGATGGAGCATTTTAAGCTCCTCGCTCCACGGTTGTGTGCCGCCGCAGCCGCACTTGGACGGGTCCTCCCTAATGTGGGAGGCCCAGGATCGGCGTGCCGTCGGCTCTATCACGGGGTGATAAGGTCGATGGCACTATACGGAGCCCCGGTATGGGCGGAGTGCCTCTCCCCCCGAACGGTGGCCCTCTTGCGACGTCCGCAGAGGGTCATAGCAACCCGGGCCGTGCGAGCTTATCGCACGGTCAGCCACGGCGCGGCCTGCGTTCTTGCGGGTCAAACACCGTGGGATGTCGATGCACGCGTCCATTCGGAGGTGTATCGGCATCGGGTTGCTGTTCGAGAACGGGGGGGACGATCCGCTCCACAGGAGGTGGAGCGGGTTCGTACCCTGGCGCAGAGGGAGGCTCTGCGCCAGTGGGGTGAGGCACTCGCCTCCCCAGCTGCCGGCCACCGGACGATCGAGGCGATTCGTCCGGTGTTGGAGGAGTGGGTTGGGCGCCGGCAGGGCAGCCTCACATTCCGCATGGTGCAGGTACTGACCGGGCATGGCTGCTTCGGTCACTACCTGCACCGGGTCGCCCGTCGGGAGGAAACGCCGCAGTGTCATCACTGCGACGCTCCCGATGACACTGCCGAGCACACACTATTGGTGTGCCCGGCTTGGCGACGCCAGCGCAGCGAACTCAACGCTGCGCTGGGAGGTGCAAACCTCTCGCTGCCGAGCATGGTCGTGGCCATGCTCCGCGGCGAGGCGGAATGGGGGGCTGTCGCCTCCTTCTGCGAGGATGTCATCTCGCAGAAGGAGGCCGCGGAGAGGGAGCGGGAGGCTGATCCTCAAGCCGCTCCCATCCGCCGCAGACGGATAGGCAGGCGAAGGCGGGCATTCGCACAAGCGATGCCCGTCTAGTGACCCTGCCGTGAAGGCCTGCGTGCATGGTTGGCCCCGTGCACGCCGCCGTAAGGCCCTCCGTCTGGGGATTGCCCTGGTGTTCTCGGGCAATCCCCCCTTGGCGATAGCCCGAACAGTTGGTCGGGCTTGCCCGGGCGCGTGGGTAGTGGAGTCGCAGTGTGGACCTTACCTAGCGCGCCCAAGAGGGCAGGGAGAACACCGGGGGGTTTTAGTGGGTAGGCCTGGCACTCTGCCGGGAGAGCCCCACACACGCTCGCCGTCTAGCCAACGGCGGGCACGGTGCGGTTACGCATTTCCCCCCGAAAAAAAAAAAAAAAAAAAAAAAAAAGGGTGACAGTTTGAGTCCCTTGTGGTTTTGTCTAGCATTGAACCCTCTCAGCACTTTGTTGAAGGACTCAAGGCTAGGCTGTCGGCTCCGGAGACAGGGTGAAGTCATTAGTCACCTGCTGTACATGGATGATCTCAAGTTATTTGCACCGAAACAACGAGATCTGATGGAGTTGCTGAAAATCACACAGATTTTCAGCAATGCTATCAGAATGGAGTTCGGTGTAGATAAGTGTGCGATCTTGCATGTGCAGCGGGGGAAAGTTGTAAACTCACCGAATGTACAACTTTCCGATACAATGACACTCAGATCTCTTTCCGATGCCGACTCATACAAATATCTTGGTATGTCACATTCCTTAGGGATATCGGCGGAGGACGTCAAGAAATCGGTGAAGGCACGCTTCTTCTGTCGCCTAACAAAGGTACTTAACAGTCTCTTGTCTGGCGACAATAAGGTGCGTGCCTTCAACGGTTGGGTGATGCCTCTATTGATATACTCGTACTCCTTTGGCATACTGAGATGGACTCAGACTGAGCTGGACGCTTTGGACAGGAGAGTCCCCCAACTACTTACAACACATCGCATGCTCCACCCGCGCTCGTCTGTTATGAGACTGTACATTGCACGCAAATGGGGTGGTCGTGGCTTTCTAAATGCCAAGAACCTCCACAACCGTGAAGTGTGCAGCCTCAGGAATTACTTCCCGCATTAACAACGAATGCGGGATGCATCGTGATGTTGTGGCAGTTGACAAAGGAAGTATGGAGGGGCAAGGAACTACATGGGTGGTTTTATCGGGTCTTGACTGGGCCTGATGTAGACCTAACCGCCTCGGTAAACTGGCTGCGCTTCGGTGATCTTTTCGGAGAAACCGAGGGTTTTGCCTGTGCAATTGCAGACGAAGTAATGATGACGAACAACTATAGAAAATATATCCTGAAGGACGGTACAGTCGACATCTGTCGGGCATGGCGCCGTCCCGGAGAGTCACTCAGGCATATTATCTCTGGTTGTTCTCATCTTGCTAACGGCGAGTATTTGCACAGGCACAACCTAGTGGCCAGGATCATCCACCAGCAACTTGCCATTCGATACGGCCTTGTCGAGTCTGAGACGCCGTACTATGGTACTAAGCCTGATATCGTGGTGGTCGACCGGTCCCAACGCCGAGCAGTGCTCGTCGATATCACTATTCCTCATGACGAGAATCTCGTGAAAGCTGAGAAGGACAAAGTCAGCAAGTACCTTGACTTGGCTCACGAGGTAACCGCCATGTGGGATGTTGATTCGACGATCATTGTTCCGATAGTTGTTTCGGCGAATGGCTTGATAGCGAAGAGTCTCGACCGACATCTTAAGAGGCTCTCGCTTGAGGAATGGATCAAGGGTCGGATACAGAAAGCAGTGATTCTCGACACGGCACGTATTGTTCGGAGATTCCTCTCTCTGCAGCCCTAACCACCGGCAGCTTGGGCCTTGCCACGCTGTTGGCGGCATACTAGGTTTAAGTTTTTTATAATATTTTGTTTTATATAGATATAATTATTATTGTAAAAAAACTTAAATTTAAGAATATTTTTAAATAAATGGATAATAATTATTAAAAAAAAAGATAATAATAAAATAATAATAAAATTGTTTATTACACCAAGTACATATTGTTTACACAGATACAATGCACCCGCCAAACTGCAACAACAGTTTGTTGGCGGAGACACAAGATGTGGATGTTTCTGCATCTAAGTATACTTCTTTGTCTGTAAAGAGTTTATTTGCTATGTTTAAAATTGTTATAAAACCTACTTAAATATCAATATAGAAATTTACATTTAAATAAAAAGTTTATTTATCTTCATCAGTACATACAAAGTGAGATATTGGTAAGCTTATAATAATAATAAACTTATTTATTCCATAACAAATAATTCTATATACAAAGCAAATATTGTGTTAGTTAGTTATAATACAATTTCTTTGAATTTGTATGTTTTATTTTAATTTTTTGGGTTTGTACCCCTTCTGGGTGTAAGCCTCCTCCATCTCCTTCCATTTTTTTTCTTTCTTGGGCAATTTCAATCAAATTCCTTCCAGCTATTTTAGTGATGTCATCAGCCCATCTTTTCCTTCTGCTCGTTTCAGTGTCGATCTTTTAGCTTTGGATCTTGCTATGTGACCTGACCATTTTCATTTGAGACTAAGGCTCGTATTAATAGTCGCATCTCAAGTGCGAGCTCGATCTTGAGCTGTTATTTTTGACAGATGTGCCATACATTAAACGTCAGAACTGCTACTCAAGATCGAGCTTTTACTTGAGATGCGACTATTAATACGAGTCTAAGGCTCGTATTAATAATTGCATCTCAAGTATGAGTTCGATCTTAAGATACTGTTTTTGACAGATGTTCCATACATTAAACGTCAAAACTCAAGCTTAAGATCGCTCTCAACTTTGAGACGCGTTTATTAATACGAGCCTAAGTGCGTGTTGAAGCGCATGTGTAAGCTAAATTTTCATTCTTAATTCTTCACACCTAATTTTATGTCTTTTTCTTCTTACTTTTAATATGCTTCTTTCCATCAAGGGCTGGCAGGTGGTAATTTTGTTTGTGTATGTCTATTCTTGTTAAGTTTAGAATTGGTAAGTTTAGTATATAAAATTTCACAAGCCCGATTATGCATTATATTTATGGGTCCATAATTCGCAAACACTGTGGAGTAGTGTGTAGACTGTAAGTGTTTGCGTTTAGACTGCAAACATGAGCGCACCTAACTCAAACATGTGGCCATAGGTTGTTTATGTAAGGGGCTGAATTTTTTTTCATTGCCATCAGTGGCAGATGAGGTAGTGGCCCACCTGATGGTAAGTGGTAACCACCGCTAATGAACATCTGCAATGCCAGGGCCATAGCTCAGTTACAGCCTACGGAACCTCAAACCACTCGTACAGTACAACCACTTCTATAAGTAGCATGGGCAAAATTAGGCTGCACAGAGAAAAGCAACCTAAAGCCGATCGAATATGAATGTCGACACTTAAAATATAGACTTTATTGCGTACATTAAGATGTAAAGTCAGAATTTCATTCTTTCTCGCTCAGTATCTGAGAGAATATGGGAGTTCTGGACAGATGCATGTACATCCATGTAACTTATAAACGCGGTACTACTGTACCTACGTACGTCGTGCTTACCTCGAGCAGTAGGCATTGCGGCGAGCAAGCATCTAGCTTAAAATCTTCATAAATATATAAGTATAAGAATATTAAATCCATTTTTACTACTCTTATTTATATTTACTTTTACATCTATACATACCAAAAAAGAACTTACAATAAAAAAATAATTGTTGACCAAATAATGTCCACTATATGATTGTTTTTAAAATTCAAACATTTGTAAAATGTATCTAACAATAGTATTTACAAGTTATCAAATACAGCATAATTGGGGGTGCTGCCAGTGCATAAAGGGGTGAGCAAAAACAGCCATAAATGTTATGTTTATGAATAATATTTTAAAATAATCATTATAAATTTTTTTTTTATTGAAGAGTTTAAAAAATGACATACATAGAAATGATCATAGTAATAAGACAAGTGGCTACATAATGTGACTATGGCCGTTTAGGAATAGGGTAAGTGCTTTAAAGTAAGTATGGGTATTTAGGGTCATTACAAAAAATCAAATTATTAGATATGTTTTTAATAAAAAAATCTAATGATTAATAATTTTACTATAATAGGAGCACATGCAAAATCAATATAAACACTTTTGCATTAGGCAGTCTTCTCTTCATTCTGGTGGAATGACTTTTCAGTCTGATTTTTTTATAGTTTACATAATTATAAAAAATATCCAGTATAGTATAATATTATGTAATATAGAATATAGTCTTCCTACTTCTCGACTGAATACTACTATCACGCTGCAAAGGAGCAAGAAGGATCGAGTAGCAGAAGATTCTCGTGGCAACACAGTAGAGGACATTAAAACTATAGAAAGCATATTAAGATTTGACTCTTTCTCGAGGATTTTGTTGAGTTCTTGGGTTTGTTTACAAGGCATAATTGTATTCAGAGGAAGAAGGTCCTCAGGGTCTGAGTCACAGCCATCTTCAGAATCTTTATCCTGACTATTGTCAATTTCTTTGTTCATGGCTTGGAACACCTCTTTATTCATCGCGTTGAAATTTAATATTTTATTTCTATACATCTATATATATAAATTAACAATAATATGGAACAAAACTAGGTATGAGTATTTTTGCCCCTACCTACAGTCACCTTCAGATAATTATTTTTACGAACAAAATCTGTCTCTCAAAAAATGCCCGACCTTGATTGACAATAACATCTACCCAAAAACTTCGAGCTTTTGTTATATATTTATACTAAAATATATAAAAAATACTGTCCAAAAGCAATAAACACAGTCAAAATAATTTAAAAGAAAAATATATGAATCAACTTATTATGAGTCGAAAACTAAAGTAAAAGTTTAGTTTTCGACTCATAATTAGCCACACTCGTCATATTTAACTTGTCATAGAATGATATTCAACAAATGTAAGATTTATACATATATCAAATTAATGGAAAAATGATAAATTATTGATATATGATAATAATAATATAAGCTCTTTTATTTAACTAACTACATACTACGAATTACATTACAAGTACATTAAGATTAAAAAGTTTAAATATTGTCATAATAAGTTAGTTAGACCCCAATTTGGTATAAGCCTTCTCCATCTGCTTTCATTTCTCCCTATTTCTGGCTATTTCCATCCAGCTAGTGCCGGCCATTGCAACCAAATCATCTGCCCATCACTTTTTGGGCCTGCCTGGGTTTCTTTTCCCTAGAGAAATTAATGATATACATACCTTTAATTACTCAAATACAAGAAAATTATTTTTATTAAATTAAATATGTGGAGAACACTGTACGTGCGCATGTCAGAAAATCTAAACGAGCAGACCCTCTGCTCGTTTAGATTTTCTGACATGCACACAAATGTAACCACAAATATTTGGCACCATTGCGAAATACATTTTCAAACTTTAGTCCTGTAGTTGTTTTTGTGTATTACGTCCGTTCGGGGATTAATAAAAAAATACATAAGAGTTATCACAACACAAGGGTAACAATTTCATTAAAATCGACCTAACTCTTAGACATGTGATGTGATTGCAGCGGCCAGACTAATATATAACCCTTTAAAGGGCATAAGCAAAATTATTTTGCTTACGCCCTGTAAAGGGTTAAAGTGCATGTAAAAAGATAATAAATTCAACAATTATTTGAATGATGCCAATGCTTGGTGTTAATTCTAGGCATCAGTCAATGTAAAGAAATGTGTGTATAACTATGTAAAAAATACTTCTGATAAAGCTGATAAGTTTCTTGCGCCCATTCTTCTTATCAGCTAATAGACGTCCTTAGTGGGTGGTAGGTAGAAAATTATGATGATTCAAAAGAACTTTCTATCAAGTCATATTTCAATAAAGATTATTTTCATTTTATTTTGAATGGTATGTACCGTACAATTGCTTAATATGCAATTTAAACACTCACAGCATATTTTTAAACAAAATATTCTTGAAATTTAACTTCATCAAAAAAATGTTGAAATACATCTAACAAGATTCACGAGATAAATTTACATTAATAAAAACTGAAAAACCAAATGAGGATGTTACCTAGAGGTATGTACTAGGCCTAATATATTTAAGTATTTTCAATAAATTAGATCATTACTAATGTTTGTTAAAAAATCATCACTTCAAAAAGTAAAGAGGTTACCTGTCAGTTTAAAAATCTAGTTTGTTTAATGTATTTAACCCAATAAGCAAAAAGTTTGATATATAGGCAGCCTTACTGACATTGTCATCTATGAGGCCAAGACAATTAAAACCTGAAACACTTTCAATATTTTATAAATTGCAACTATCACCACTTATTGGTTAGTGTCATTAAACACAGATTTACCTCCCTAGGTAAATACGAAATAATTCAATCCATTACATATCAATAGCTTATTTTACACTTCTCATACTCAGCCATCTTTGAATATGTTCACTATGGGTATCTTACTGTATGAGTCTATGTTGGAGAAAAAATCAAAAATTTACTTACTGTTCAGCTATTGTAGCTAATAATTCGTCATTAGATACGCGACGCGCTTCGGCGCTATGCCGGTCATTGCTTATATGTAAAACGGCGCGTAGTTCCTGCAACAACTTTTTTCTGTTGTCTTCTAATGCCCCCTGAGCTCTGAACACACTGATCATATTTGCGTAGGCTTCTAATTCTAAAACCAGAGTTTTTCACTGTCATTTAATTTTATACAACATTTTCTACGTTTTAAAGATTCTACTGTACAGAAAGAGACTAATTTAGCAATTTATAGGAGGGAAAATGAAAGCTTTGTACAAGATCAAACTAATACCAAGTCTCCGGAGCGTCCGACGACATTCGTCGGGGGTTAAGTTTAATAGCATGGGCCACATTTTTGTTAATACCCAATGAATGTAATTTAAACACCCTTTCGCTATATTATTTTTATCATAATTCAAGAATTTAAGAATTGGCAAATATCCATACTGTTTACTTCAAACGACAATTCGTTCATTTTGACAGTTCAAAAATTAGACGGCTTTGTTATTGTCTATGGTGTTTGGAAAAGCATTGTTTTATTATCATTTACCCTATAAAAGTTAAAAATAACTAAAGTTTGATTTTTTTAATTTGTGACAATTGGTTATTAGTTCAGACAATTGGTTATTGTAAAACCACACGCTTACTTTTCCGCAGTCGTTTCGCAAGTTCCGTTTCTCCGTCGAGAGATTGTTACAGGCAATAATCGTCATTTCCATCCATTCTTTCTGCGGGACGACTGCGAAAAAGTTAGCGTGTAACTTTTGTCTAGGCCCACAGGTTTGATCGATGTGGACATCCTTGGGGTAGGCCTATCTATGTCCAACAGAAGATGTCTCTCGGCTGAAATGATGATGATAACTATTGTAAATACAAACATCATATCATCATATCATTTTACATAAAAAAGACATACACAAAACTGGACTTCTTGCTTGATAGGATTTACATAAGAATGTTTTATTTGCAAAAATATTGTCAAGAGTAAATAATGTCAAATAATTTGTTTCTTATCAATACAGAAATCTTATTGGGATTTTCTGAGGAGGTTTCATTCAATATTGTATGTACATTATATCTAAAATTCGTATGATAATATTATTATTCTCAATTAAAACTGAAAACAAAATCCGAGGTAAAAGATGAAAACTTACAAAGTTACAATCTGAGAAATATTTATTATTAGGTATATCAATGAGGATCCGCAACGATTTTAACTATAAATATAGCTTTGTAGACAATTAAAAACAATATAAATGGTACCGATTTTTTTTTCTACGATGAAAATTGACGAAATTATAACGAAAAAACGTTATAATTTCGCTCGCTCCGTCAAGCGGCCGCCTGGCAGGCGTGTGACTTCACACGACACGTTCTAGGCAGACTCCGCATCGGTGCTAGCTATCACTCCCGAGTTTTCGACTATAATAGCCGCGCGCAGCGTTTAATGCTTAATCGTATTACATACCTATATTTTTTTTATGTCATAGTGGTAGTAGTATTCAAGAGGCTCAGTACAGTTTGAGCAATGAGTAATAAACTAGAAATCGGTTTTGTGCAAGGTCAATCGGATAAACTTCCTATTTTTGACATTTTTATGGAATCTGGTGATCTGATTACTTACCCATTTAAAGTACACCAGTGCCGAAATCCGTGGTTGGAAACTTCAAAGGTAAATGAATAAAGCTACATATTTTAAAATTAAAATAATAATATGTAGGTTATTGACCGCTAAAGTTATGTCACTAGTTATAAACTAGTATTTACCTTTGAGTATTTCTTTGGTTCTTATCTATGTTTAAAATATTCAAATAGATATTTTTTGATGTAGGTAGGTATAGGTTGGTATTCTGAGCACAAAATGTCTTCAGGATCGCAACGTGACAGCTTTGGGCGGTGTGGATTTCATAGTATGGTGGTGATGTTATGATCGAAACACACAATGAGGGTGCAGCGTGGCGCGGAATATATTCTTTATTTACACTATGAGCGTGCGCTCCCTTTTGATTTTCTCTTTTAAAACACACATTTTTTATTATTCCTGATACCTAAACCTATCCTATCCGTACCCGCGGCCGTACCGCCTAACTCAAAGCGAACACTCGCTACCGTTATCGTGACATTACAACAATAGTTTTAATGTCACAGGTGACATTTCTCATCAGTCAAGGCAGTAGCCCCCCTGGATTGCTGAGATGATTTTATTATTATTATTATTATCCTTTATTTTAAATAGTTATTAAATATAATTTTTTTTATAACATAAATATAAAAGATATAAATATTATAAAAAAACCTACACTTAGCGGGTCCATCGGCAGCGAGACAGTACCCAAACTACCGGTGATTAGGGCTGCAGGGTAAGGAACCTCCTGACAATTCTTGCCGTGCCAAGGATTGCCGCCTTCTGTATCAGGCCCTTGATCCATCCGCCTAGCGAGAGTCTCTCAAGATGTTGGTCAAGACTCTTCGCTATTAGACCATTCACAGACACCACTATCGGGATAATGACAGTCGAGTCCACATCCCACATGGCGGTAACCTCATGAGCCAAGTCAAGGTACTTGCTGAGCTTGTCCTTCTCAGCTTTCACGAGGTTTTCGTCATGGGGGATGGTGACATCGACTATCATTACCCGGCGTTGGGACCGGTCTATTAGCACGATATCAGGCTTATTGGCTGCAATAAACCTGTCCGTGATGATAGAGCGGTCCCAGTAGAGCAAGGCACGACCATTCTCAAGAACTGGCGCTGGTGTGTATTTATAATACGGCACCTCAGTCTCAACAAGGGCATATCGGAGAGCAAGTTGCTGGTGAATGATTCTGGCTACTTGGTTATGCCTGTGCAAATACTCACTGTTAGCAAGATGCGAACAACCAGAGACTACATGTCGGAGGGACTCCCCAGGGCGGTGGCATGCTCGACAGATGTCGACGGTTCCGTCCTTCATTATGTATTTTCTGTAGTTGTTCGTCTTGATAACCTCGTCTGCAATTGCACAGGCAAACCCCTCGGTTTCTCCAAAGAGGTCCCCAAAGCGTAGCCAGTTCACTGACGCCAGCTGGTCCACATCAGGCCCAGTAAGGGAACGATAGAACCGGCCGTGCAGCTCCTTGCTCTTCCATACGTCCTTCCGGTCATCAGTGCTTAGCACCGATGGTTTGCGCCAGTTCTCCTTCGCCATGGAGAGAGGTGTGAGGCCTTTATCAACTGCTACTACCTCTCGATGCACACCATTTTCGCTGTTACGGAAATACTCCCTGAGACTATACACCTCGCGGTTATGGAGGTTCTTGGCGTTTAGAAAGCCACGACCCCCCAGTTTCCGCGGGATGTATAGTCTCATAACAGACGATCGTGGATGAAGCATGCGATGAGATGTTAGCAGTTGACGAACCTTATCCAGAGCGTCTAACTCAGTTTCAGTCCATTTCAGTGTGCCAAAGGAGTATATCAGTAGAGGCATCACCCATCCGTTGAAGGCACGCGTTTTATTGCCTCCCGACAAAAGGCTGTTAAGAACTTTTGTCAGACGCCAATAAAAGCGCTCCTTCAGAGACTTCTTGATATCAACTTCCGATATACCCAATGACTGTGACATACCAAGATATTTGTAGGTCTCGATCTCGGAGAGGGATTTGAGCGTAATTGTCTCTGAAAGTTGTAAATTTTCAGAATTTACAACTTTCCCTCGCTGTACATGCATGACCGCACATTTATCCACACCTAACTCCATCTTGATAGCACTGCTAAAAACCTCTGTTGTTTTTAACAGTTCTATTAGATCTTGGCGATTATGTGCAAATAACTTAAGGTCATCCATATAAAGTAGGTGAGATATGATCTCACCACCTCTACGGAACCGATAGCCTAATCCTGACTCCTTCAACAACGTGCTGAGAGGGTTCAGGGCCAGGCAAAACCACAAAGGGCTCAAACTGTCGCCCTGGAAGATGCCCCGCTCAATCCTAATCAAGTCCTGCGGGCCAGAGGGGCCCGATGCATCGCCTGGTTGACAAAGAATTGTGGCCCACTGCCTCATGCACGTGCTTAGAAAAGATTTTAGACCTGCATTTATTTTATACAGATCTAAAATCCTCTCCAGCCATGAATGAGGCACCGAGTCATAAGCCTTTTTGTAGTCAATTCAAGCAGTGCAGAGGGCCCCTCTCCTCCGCCGGACTTGTTGGCTAATGGTCATGTCAATGAGGAGGAGCTCCTTAGTACCACGGGACCCAACCCTACACCCATTTTGAGTGTCGGCCAAAATTTTGTTCGCAACTAAGTGTGCATAAATTTTTTGCCTCAAAATGGATGTAAGGAGCTTATAGATGGTTGGTAAGCACGTGATGGGTCTATAGTTTTTTGCTTTCATGGTACTACCAGACTTATGGAGCAGGAAGGTCATACCGGTGGTCAGAAGATTGGGGAGAGAACCCACCTCCAGGGCTTCTTGAAACTGTGCTGCCAAGCGGGTGTGAGAACCTCGAAACCATTTTATCCAAAAGTTGTGCAATCCGTCTGGCCCAGGACTTTTCCAGTTCTGTGCCATACTTATTGCACAACTAACGTCATTAGGAACTATGGAGATTGGTTCCATCGGCTCGATTGGTTCGCACTCCCGCGCGACAGCACGCGTCCAATCTCCCTCCGTGTGTTTAACAGGCACCGACCAGATGCCGCGCCAGAAATCATTCATGGTATCAGCATCCGGCCGCTGCCCTCCACTTCCACGCTGGTCAGTTCCCTCCCAATCTCGGTATATCTTCCTTTGATCGCTATTGAAGAGACGATTTTGCCAATATCTATTGACACGTTCTCTGTAGCGACGAATACGGTTAGCCCACGCATACACTTTCTGCTTCAGATAATCAATGCGTTCCGTGACATTGGCATAGTATTGCTGAGGTCTGATACCAGTCCCAGCAAATGCCTGTGTCACGAAACGCATTATTCGAGGGCGTCTGTTCCCTCGACTGAAGCAGATTAGCTTTGCAATGAGAGTCCTAAACGTGTTAATACGACGCTCTATCCGCTCTTGCCATGCCGGTACGGTCCCGGTATCCCGCATTACACGTTCTGAATCCGGGAGCCGGACACGTGCCACGCGACATACCGCGATCGCACCACAGTACATGATAGAGTGCGTATCAACTAAATCTTCACTATCCCGTAGATATGGGAACAGCAAAGCGTTCACGACTCCCATTAACGCTATATTTCGTTTATGAGTGGGCAAACGAGGTAATCGAGGCCTAGATTCCGGTGCAAATCGATATTGGGAAATCGCATCCTCCAAAGCCCCCCTCAATTGCTCTCTTACCTGCCGGCCTATTCGCTAACTTCGGTTGCTCACTGGAGCTGTCATTTTTGAAAGGAACTTAACATCCAATACTGCTATCATGAACGCCTCCATAACACATAACATCATTAAACCAGTAATGGATATAAAGTTCCTTTCAAAAATGACAGTTCTAGTTACCAACCGTAGTTAGCGAATAGGCCTGCTGGTCAGTTATACTATTGCCTGTCCGATCACTCGCATCGATGACAGAATCCACAGGGCCCGCAGGTGTCTCGTTCAACTCCATTATAGGAGCAGGCGATGCAGCCAGTGGGTTCCGCAACGAGGTAGGGCTCGGGCAAGCAGCTAGTGTCTCCAGGCGTAGCCGCTCAAGTGCAGAGTCATCCAAAAGCCTAAGCCGTTGAATTACTCGCACCTGATCCGATAACCGTTGTGTGGTCACGTTGACGGTTGGTTCAAGAGCCTGAAACAAAGTCAGCATCCTAACACGGTAAGCCGTCAGGTTAATTCCCCCTCCTGTAGCCCCATAGTATGCTCGCATGCAGTTCTCGTTCATAACTTGAGACCATCGCATGCGGCGCACTACACCCCCGGTAGCGGGAGCCGATTGCGGGGCAGAAGGCCCCGCCAGCCCCAAGCGTGCCGACAGTGGGGGACGTCCTCGTCGCGCAGGTGGTCGTGGCGGCGGCGTCTCGGGTCCACTCTCATCACTCGACGAACTGCGTGCACTCGATACGTTGTATTCACTACGCACTGCGCTCGGAGATGATGACGGGGGGGCGGGTGATGTTGGTTGTGCGCTTCTTGAGTCCGCTCTTACGTCTTGTGATATCAATGTTTTTGATCTTGTTATCATTTTGTTGTATAAAAATTTCGTTCTTGAGAGATTTTTCCAAAATTGTTGTTAACATGTTGACATTTGGATGTCATATCGGTTTACTTTGTAATTTCGTTTTCTTTTCATTTAATAGACTTTCTAAAACATGCGGCTGTTGTTGTATTTGATTTAATTTTGAATTTAGTTAAAATCCACATATAAAAGAAATAAATTGTAAAATGAACAAAAAATATCACATCGATACGATTGACGTCTTGTCGTGGCAGCGGTTTTTTTTTTATTTTTTTTTATTATTATTATTATTAATTAATCAGGCAGGCAGTTATTTCAACTGATAATGGCCTGTATCCAATTTACATAAATTATATTCTCATATCATTTTTTTTAAATGCTCATCCAACTTTACAAAATTAGCGGATAACTTTACAAGATTAGCGGATTTTGTGTGTAACATAATGTCCTGGGGCCTTATTCTGCTAGCGTTAATGCATTTGTGGCGTGTCAATAACGATTCAATAGCATCGCTTTTGGAGACAGTTATTGTTGGTTAACTGAATACTAACTAAATAAGCGGGCGAAGCCATGAGCGGAAAGCTATTGCTAATAAGCAATCTCTTCCAGGCAACCTTGGACCAGGGAAATACATAAAGGAAATTAAAAAAACACCATAATCTATTATGTAAGTTGGGTAAAGGATACAAAAACAACTGTTGTCGAAATTTCAAGATCGCATTAACAAAACAAGCCGAACGTTTTGTAACTAAAAATTCAACATGGCTGAACGGTGCATTAGGTTCGAATAACGCATATGTGCAAGAATTAAGAGACGAAGGCGGGTCGGAAAAAGCTTCGATTGTTGCCATAATGCGAAGCTCTAATACAAACGAGAAAAAGGTGATGAAGAAAAAATATTTCATGAAACCATTAATATGAAAAGTTTCTCTGCAGATGAAGCTTTGGCCCTCTACGGGGATTTGGATCTGTCAAAAGCTAGTACACATTTTTAAGATTTGGATGTCAAAAGCTAGTACACATTTTTAAGATTTAAAATTTATAGAAAAGAACTCAGTCATGTTTCCATAATATTATAACATATCGAGTATCTGACGCAAAAAAAAACATACTATCTGCCTGCTTCGAGTATTGAAGTAACAGACACAAGTGCTAAAGTAAAGCTACAAGATTTGCTGGATCATACTTTTGGCCGTGTTTTGATGATAAAAGGTGTTTACAGACCTTCTCAAATACGTCTCAGGTTTAGCAAATGGGGATATGTTGGTTCATCGGGGCAAAGAGAATACAAACAACGATAAACTTTGAGGTAATATTATATTTAACTTTATAAATTTTGAGGGAAACATGTCTCCTGAATAAACATACCTGAATAAGAGATTATTGTAGTTCCATGCTCTTATAGTGTATTTTAGTCAACTATCACGTCATTTAATGATATAATAACAATATTATATCATTATTTCCTTTATAATCACCTTCATATTCTCGTAATAAGCAAACAATGAAACGGAAAAAGTAATTTTGTATGGAAAAGTAAAGATTTTTTATTTTGTATGTTTTTATGTGTAATAATAAATTAAATATATAAAGATTCTAGTATCATTTCATAGCTTATATATTGGAGATCCTGTATGCAAAATTTTGTATCCGCAGGTGTAGTAGAAAAAAAGTTGCAGATTTTTGAAACGCAACTCACGATTTCATCCCATAGTGCGGCGCGCGGCGGCGGCGGATAGTGCCGCCTGACGTCACAGCCTGTCCGTAGGCAGCGGCGGATTTAATAAAATCAGTTGATGCAAATTGGTTTATAACTTTACATCGGATGGACCGATTTTGGTGATTTAAAAACATATTTATTGTGATACAATAAGGGATGTTACTATGTATGTTGTATTATGAAAAGCCATACCATTACGGGACCTCATTGTAATGTTATCAGTAAATGCAAACGAAGCTCATACATATTACTCATAGGTAATAGAAAATAATAAATTCTACAGTACCAAATTAACATTTAACATGTTTCATTAACCGACTTCAAAGAAGGAGGAAGCAAAATTTTAAACCACACCTTTGGCCTCTATTAACAAAAAGTAACCTCAGATTAAAGTGTCTTATCCATAAACTCGTCGAGCGTCGGTGGCGCTGTGGACTCGGCACTTGCCTTCCAATCGGGAGGTCGGGGTTCGAGACCCGCCATGTACCAATGTGTTTTTCGTTTCGAATTTCATATGTACATTTGTCTGACGCTCCTACGGTGAAGGAAAACATCGTGAGGCAACCTGCATACATCTGCGAAGAAATTCAATGTTGTATGTGAAGTCGACCAATCCGCACTAGGCCAGCGTGGTTGACTAAGGCCTAATCACCCTAACATAGGGTAGGCTCGAACCCCTCGGTGGGGACGTATATGAGCTGTGTGTGATGATCCATAAACTCGAGTTTGGCAGTAATGGTTGTCTATAACGACCTATTGCCACATACTCAAGAAGTGAAGTGAAGAAGGAGGAATTTCTCAATTCGATGCGTATGTCTTTTTTGTGTGTATGTCAGATGATTACGCTGACATTTGCGAACCGATTTTAAAAATTATTTTGCAATTAATTAATAGAGTATACTCCTAGAGTAGTCCCATTGTCACTAAAGTCAGGATCTGATGATGGGATCATATGAAAATTGAGGGAAAACCTTCAATTTTATAGGTACGTCTAACGTGTTTCATGTTTTTTTCCGAAGCTATTCACGTATTTGCGTCTGAAACAAACTAAACTGTATTCACGGATTTTTAAATAATCGTATGTCTGAAACAGGTAAACTAGGTAAAATATAAAAAAATAGAATCTTGTATTTTCAACTGACTTCGAAAAAAGAGGAGGTTCTATGTTCGACTGTATCTATTGAGTTTTTTTTATATAAATTTTCACCGATTACTTCGAAATTTGTGGGCCGATTTTGAAAAACTTTTTGTAATCGAAAGAGTATACTCCCGTGGTGGTACAATTGTCACCATGCCATGATTTGATGATAGGATCCCATGACATTCGAGGGAAATCCTTAATTTCAGAGGCACGTTCAAAGTGTTTCATGTTTTTAATTATTGAAGATAATGTCTTCCTAACCGATATTCGTTCACGGTAGCCAATCTCCACAGAGACTAGCCATCTGCGCAGGAGATATTATAGTGCACAAGTGACTGCGCAAACGCAAGTGCACTCTGTGTTCCTTCATCGCCTAGTCCGATGGGACGGTTAACCGACACGACCGGGGCGAGATCAGGCGCAGGACCCACTGTTTAACGTGCCTTTCGAAGCACGGAGGAGCTTGAGATGTTTCTTATCTTGGTTGACCCATCCTTGGACTGACCACAGCGAACGATGCTTAACCTTAGCAATCATTCGCTGAGCTCACGCGCCAATGCGCCACCAAGCTCCTCAATTGAAGATAAGAAGATATTGAAGATATTCAGGAGATTGCATCTAGTAGTAATTGTTAAGTCCAATAAAACCATGTATTTAGGTAAATACGTTTAATGAGCTAAGGAGCACACGACATTAAAATCACAACTGGCGATTATCAAAATACCCTCAACTTAACCAACATTATTTTGATAATAAGGCTTGGCAAGTTTCTATGACTTATACACAACATACCTTTCCCCCAAGTATGGACATAAATATAAACTCAAAATACTACAGACAATCACTAAACATAAGAAACATCTTCTGTTACACAATTCATATATAAGACTTAATTATTATACATATTTTATTACTAAAATAAATCTTTAATCGAAACAAAGACAATACATTAATTATCATTATCCTAATCTAACTTCTAACATAATCTATATTTACAAAATGTAATTGTTTTCATGAATAGGTTTAGTGTATGGTGACCTGCCATGTAAACTAAGTTTGTTTTTTATTTTTCCACCTGAAAACCCAGGCTCTGGCTCAACTGGAATTCCTAACATTTCCGCCCATTTATCCGAACTAGGAATTTCTATAATTTGTTCGGTTTCCTGACTGGAAGAGATATCATCTCTCACTGCCATTCCCCCTTCACTTTCTTGAGCTGTAAACTCACCTTCCTTTTCCCTACTTGCATCAGTTTCCTGGGGTATTGGATCTTCCATCTTTTTACTTATTAATTGGTCGATGTGCCTACTAATTATTGATCCATCTTCAGTCTCGACCCGATAGCTAGCTGGACCTTCTCTATTTACCACTCTCCCAGGTAGCCAACGCGCACCTTGAGCAAAGTTCCTATACATAACAGTTTTACCTACTTCTGCATGCCTGTGTGTCTTAAAACTGTTTCTTTGAATTTGATTTTCTGTAACTGAGCGATATATTCCGAAGCCGTTTCAGATTGTAACTGATCACGTTTATAAAATTTATAAGACACTGATATTTCGTTCGGTTTCGGACTGTAATGGGTTGTAAGAATGTCAATGATTTCAACATAGGTCACATCACTCGATTTTTTGGGTGTAATTAGCGCACAAAGAGTTTCGAACACTTGTACGCCACAAACTGTGTAGAAATTAGCCCTTTTTACTGTCTCATCACCGATTCCGTTCGCCACAAAACAATAATTTAGTCGATCGACGTAATTGTCCCAATTGTCATTTTGCACATTAAATTCACTGAATTTCACTAATTTATGCGTCATTTTTCACGTTTCAGTCCTCGTCGCCACTGTTAAGTCCAATAAAACCATGTATTTAGGTAAATACGTTTAATGAGCTAAGGAGCACACGACATTAAAATCACAACTGGCGATTATCAAAATACCCTCAACTTAACCAACATTATTTTGATAATAAGGCTTGGCAAGTTTCTATGACTTATACACAACAGTAATTATGTCAGATACTGAGCTGTTTAGAGCGAAAGACGTTTTGATTTAAGTTATTTTGGTATTTACCTTGGCACAAATTCTAATACACATGTATTAAATTAACTAAAAACAATGAAAAATTTTTATTTTTACAAAAAATAAATTAACAAATTCATCATAAATTATATAGGAATACATACAACTTCACAGTTTTATATTGAAGTCGGTGCCAAGCAACGATCACCTGGAAATTCTTAAAAATGTAAAAACAATTAATGTAGTAAGTTAAATTTTGCCACCAACTTCAATATAAAACTGTGAGGTTGTATGTATTCCTATATTATTTATGATGAATTTGTTAATTTATTTTTTGTAAAAATAATTATTTGTCACTTTTTTGTGTTTTTGAGGTCAGTTTTATTTTTGTTTTTTTTTTAATGATACCGATGGATTAACAATAATAAATCGCTCTAATAAACATAACCTCTAAAACTTGAAGATATCAACAATACTTAATCATTTTTTTAAATGAAAAATGATGCTCAGAGCCCTGTCAAGCGCAGCGACCTTGGTGTAATAACAAACATCAACCCTGGAACCCGAAGTGAATACATAGGCATAAATAGTGAAATGTTAGCATAGGTTACTTAAGAGCACTCGTACAATAAGAATATTGCGATTAGGGATGTTATGGAGCTCCGTAACCGTAACCGAAACTATCGGATATCCGAAATAAAATATATCCATAACCATATCCGAAACCAATATAATTTTATTCCTATATCCGTATCCGTATCCAGATCCGAAATATCATATCCATAACATCCCTAATTGCGATGATACAGATATATAAAAAAATATTGTCTTTATATATCTATGATGTGTATATGTGTATGTGCATATATAAAATTTTAAACTAAGGTAATTTGATTGAGTTGTGCAACTCACCTTAAAATAAGAGTAGTCGTAAGTCTTAATATTATAATTTAAATATTATAGAATGGATCAAAAAGAAACCTAAAAATGAAAAAGGCACGGATCACGAGAGTTAACTATGTATAATAAAAAAAAAAACAATACTTAATGCATAGTAGGGCAAGGCAAAGTACTTAGAAAAGTTTTAATTTATTTACTACGTTGTATTTATAACAATTCCCTATAGGGTATTACACCCTTTTTTGGAAACTATTTTAAATCAATCTTGAGGTCGTAATGAACCTGTATAAATTTTATTTTCATTTTATAAAACCGAAAAATGACTTAAAAACAATGTTTTATTTATGATTTTGAATTTTCGCGCGGAAATGCTAGCCGCCATGCTATTTCGATTCGTGACGTCACTCCGTTAGTAAACAAACAGTAGGTACGACCAACATAGGTATTACTTTCTGTGTGAACGACTCTGCGGAAGACCAATATGTTAAAAGATTTTTGAAAATAATGACTTATTTATAATCTATATCATTGCATTGTATCTTGTGTCTGAATGCAAGAATATGAGTTTAAAAACGCCTCAAAAATTGTGGATTCATATGCCAAATGATATCAAAATGAGAAACGCTTGATTGAAACTGGCCAGAAGATATTCAAAATCATTGTTCACAAAGACAAGACTATTTCTGCGAAGACCACTTTGTTGTAAGTATCCCTTATAAATGGAAAACTAACAATGGAATAGTTAAAAGAAAACTTTATATAAATATTACAAAGCAAATGGCATATTTTGTAATGTATTTATAGCTATGCTATAAACATGATACTTACCGTCCTCCATTGTGTGATTTTAATAAAATAAAGTATAAAAGTCCGACAATAATAACTTAGGAAATGAAATTTCCTAAGTTATTATTGTCGGACTTTTATTTAGAAAACCTAGCAATATTGTAGCATTTTAAAATGTGTATCTTGTAAGGATATTTTTGAATGCATTGCCATTGCCAGTATAGTACATTTTTTTCAAATAATGCTTTAATATTAACGTAACTAAATTTTCATAGTATTTTGATGAACTTCTTCTTTATTACGAATAACTTTTTTTTATTATTAGGATCCACTATTGTTTTTATTTTTTTATTATGGATGGCCCGGCAAATGACCTCCTCCCGCCTGATGTTAAGCGGTGAAAGAGGCCCAAATGAGTTGACAGATAGAGTAGGGACGACATCCACTCTCCTACCTGCCCGCCCCTTGCCGGCCCAAAAGATGCTTTTTCACGCCTCTTTTGAAGGAACCCATGTTGTAGGATGGAGGAAACACGTGCGCAGGTAGAGAATTCCAAGTGTGGGATGAACGACAGAAGAAGGAATCTTGGAATTTCTTGGTACGGTGTGAAAAGGAGGACACAATGTACGGATGACTCCGAAGGCCCTTACGCGTGTTTCTGTTAAGGAATGGAGAGGGAGGGATAAGGTTAAAGAGCTCCTCAGAGCATTCCCCATGGAACATTCGGTAAAAGGCGCTAAGAGAGGCGATGTCACGACGAAGTTGTAGAGGCTCGAGGGTGTTAGTTGCCTCTACATCGCCAATTATGCGAATAGCGCGACGCTGCAATCTGTCCAGAGCATCGAGGAGGTACTGAGCGGAGCCGTCCCAAAGGTGCGAGCAATATTCCACGCAAGACCTAACCTGAGTTTTATACAACAAGCATAGTTGGTCCGGCGCAAAATACCTACGCACCTTGTTCAGGACACCGAGTTTCCGTGAGGCAGTAGTTATGACGGATTCGATGTAGTCTCTGGGGTTCAGATCGCAGCGAATGTTCATTCCGAGCAAGGTGATGTTGCTCTGTGTGTGAAGGGTTGTGCCCTGAAGAGAAGGAAGGGGGAGGAAAGGTGACCTTTTCGCCGAGAACACGCACACCTGTGTTTTCTTAGCATTGAACTCAACAAGATTGTTGGAGCCCCATTCGGAGACGAGGTCCAGCGTCCTGTTGAGCTCAATGATAAGATTCTGCCATTCCCTACCAATATCACCACGAGCAGCCCCCGAGGCTCCGTGATATCCCCCATGCACTGTACTGTCGTCTGCATAGCAATGTATAGCTCCCAAGGAAAGCATATCATTGATATGCAGAAGAAACAATGTGGGGGATAGAACGGAGCCTTGCGGAACACCAGCGTTCACTGCCACGAACCGCGAAGCGCAGCCGTCAACGACAACGCGAATTCTACGCTCGTGGAGGAAGCTGGCAATCCACGTACAGAACTGCGCGGATAATCCGTATGCCGGAAGCTTGGAAAGAAGAGCCTTGTGCCAGACTCTATCAAAAGCTTTGGCGATGTCGAGACTAATAGCCACCGATTCGCCGCGCTTATCGATAGATTCACCCCATTTGTGCAAAAGGAACGCTAGAAGGTCACCTGTTGACCGTTTAGGACGAAACCCATACTGTCGGTCATTAAGTAACGAGTGACCTTCCAGGTAACGGATCAGCTGTGTATTAAGGATCCTCTCCATGATTTTACACAAAATGGAAGTGACGGCTATAGGGCGATAGTTAGCCGGACCAGAACGATCTCCCTTTTTGGGAACCGGCTGGACATTGGCCTCTTTCCAAGATTTCGGCACACAACCAGCAAAGAACGACAGACGGTATAGACGCGTAAGGACCGGAGTCAACTCCGCTGCACACTTCTTAAGAACAATCGCAGGAATGCCGTCTGGTCCACTTGCTTTTCGAGTATCGATCGATTTGTAATACCATTTTGAAATCGGTATTTAGTAGGCATATTTTAAAGTTTATGGGCACTAAGCGTGTAGTACATTTTTTTTGCAAAAATCGCGTCTGATTATCCATGATAAGTTAAAGTTTGGGTTAAAAATTAAGAATAAGCTATTTTTGCATTAAAATCTTAAAATTTACATCAAAGATAGTATTTTTTTAAGATAGCTAATGTATCCAGCAGTAACAAACAGAAAACGGAATAAGAAAATAACGTTTATTGTGAAAACTGCATCCATTTTTATGAAAAATGGTAAAAAAAATTATAAAAAAGGGTTTAAATATGTTTTTCTATAAACCCTTGGGTAAAATTGGGTAAAAATAGTGGTATGTTATAGTTGAATACCTAGTACGCCGAACCCTTAGCTTTGGACCACTATTTACGCCACACGCTGTATATTGACTTACCGTCCTCCATTGTGTGATTTTAATAAAATAAAGTATAAAAGTCCGACAATAGTAACTTAGGAAATTTCAAATAACACAAAGCACGACAAAAACATTATCAAGTTTGTTTACTATCCGAGTGACGTCACGTCGGAACCCAATATGTCGAATGGCGTTTTTGACATTTGATATTATAAAATTATGAAATTTGAACTTATAAGTGTAATAAATTAGGTAGACTGTAATTTTTATTAGTAGTTACCATATATTTATTGTATAATTTAAAGAAGAACAGATTAAAAAATAAGATATTTAAAATTGAATTATTCAATTTATAGTGCATTTTTATGAATAAATATCGGCGCTTCTCGCTTAATTTTAACGAAATCTACCATAAACATGCATATTTATACTTCTTCTTAAATGGTGTGAAATACCCTATTACAGAGGGAGTTTTCTACATTTGCAACCCAACATGATTGTTACTTTTTTTTGTCCCGTGAGATTATCCCTTAAGGAAAGGCAAAGGAAACTAAGTCCGTACAGCCTAACATGATAGTTGTTACATCTTAGAGTAACCATAGACAAAGGAGTATTGTGAGCGTTTACAAAGTTAGTTTAATTTTTCATAAGGACCATTTTAGACATCTGTCAGGCAACATCTATAAAGTATAAAGTTATCAAATGAAAGATAATGGCCAAAAATTACTATGAAGTTGGATTCGAATCCTAGTTTTCGAGGTCATTAAAGATTAAAGATTTTGAATAGGTTTGCTCCCTTTTTCTCAAATGTCCGATGGCGGATTCATTTGGAAAGTCATAACCACAAATTATATAGGTACTGTTAGTCATGATTGTGATGTATCGGAATGCACTATTACTTACCACGAAACAAATGTCAAGTTTGTGATCTGTCATAAAAAGTAGTCTGTGTATAAAAAAATGTGAAATAGGCTTAGATAAAGAATGAATAGATAGGACGTGACCGTATACCCGTAAGGGACAGACATAGATGACGTCATACCTGCCTAAAGTAGATGGGTATACCAGTGTTGCTTTAAGTTTTACCCTACTTTATGTTTATAGTGGCTTTTACCACTATAAACATAAAGTAGGGTTGATTGATCTACGTATTTTTTTGAAACATTTTAATGAGCGCCCCTCGCTCAATAATATGTCTCAAAAAATAAAAGTGGGAGGATGTTGCGATTTTTTTTTTTTGAATTCTTCATTCAACCTTCGCCGCAGTCTAAAGTTATTTACACTTTTAAATAAAACTACACTTTTCGGATTTACTCGAGTATATATAGTTTTAAAACATTTTACTATTATTTATTTAAGCTATTATGTAAACATTTTTTACAAATATAAGAAAAAATATTAGGAATTATCATCATCATCCACACGCGTCCACTGCTGGACATAGGCCTCTCCAAGTGCTCGCCACTGAGCACGATCCGCGACCACTCGCTTCCAGCTTTTGCCAGCTAGGTACCTTGCGAAGATCGTCGCTCGATTAAGAATACAGCGGGCAATAATCATTGTTTTTTCTTTATCTCTGCAGTTTATTTAAAATCCAATATTTACACATTTACTAAATATTTGTGAAGATTTAGAAAATGTATGATATAAAATAAACATTGTCTATTTAATTTCTCGCTGATTGTTTCAAACCCAGCATTTGAAGCCGCATTTTTCTCTTTCGGGGCGTATTCAAATTTGAACCGAAATCCAACACCGATGCGTCCTGAAACAATATGTATACAGGTTAAAAATAAAAGCAGGTTCTAATTTTACAACAGTAAAAATATTAATTAATAAATTTTTAAACTGTATCTGTACTAATGGTCAGACTTGTTATATTAATAGAAAATGACCAAAATCAAACCATTAATAATATGTTTGGCCATATCAAAATATCATTGTTTTTTCTTTATCTCTGCAGTTTATTTAAAATCCAATATTTACACATTTACTAAATATTTGTGAAGATTTAGAAAATGTATAATATAAAATAAACATTGTCTATTTAATTTCTCGCTGATTGTTTCAAACCCAGCATTTGAAGCCGCATTTTTCTCTTTCGGGGCGTATTCAAATTTGAACCGAAATCCAACACCGATGCGTCCTGAAACAATATGTATACAGGTTAAAAATAAAAGCAGGTTCTAATTTTACAACAGTAAAAATATTAATTAATAAATTTTTAAACTGTATCTGTACTAATGGTCAGACTTGTTATATTAATAGAAAATGACCAAAATCAAACCATTAATAATATGTTTGGCCATTAATAATTTGTTTGGTCGGAGCGTCGGTGGCGCTGTGGACTCGGCACTTGCCTTCCAATCGGGTGGTCAGGGTTCGAGACCCGCCATGTACCAATGTGTTTTTCGTTTCGAATTTCATATGTACATTTATCCGACGCTCCTACGGTGAAGGAAAACATCGTGAGGCAACCTGCATACATCTGCGAAGAAATTCAATGATGTATGTGAAGTCGACCAATCCGCACTGGGCCAGCGTGGTTGACTAAGGCTTAATCACCCTAACATAGGGTAGGCTCGAACCCCTCGGTGGGGACGTATATGAGCTGTGGTGATGATGATGATGATATCAAAATAGTAGAAAAGGATTTGGTACCTACCCTACCCATGTTAATCCAAAACTGTAAAATAAAATTCGAAATCCCCCATAAAAATAGTTGGGTTTGTGAAAAATAAATTTAGGTTTTGGCTTGATAGGGTATGTACCTTGTAGATATAATATGTATAAGTTACTGATCTGTAAAAAAAGTTTAGGAATAGCACCACTCCTAAGAAAAGTGCCTTTTTTGTTTTTCTGAATCCACTGTTGTTCAAAATGCTTAGAACACATTCGGGTATGCTTGGTTGGCTGCCAATTCAATCGACCAGTAGCTTTAACCCAACTGGTTTCGAGTAGTTATCTCCGAAGGAAATCTGTTAAATACAGACAAACAAGCAAATGGAAAGTCTCACTTCAAAAGAATTAACTTTGTTATCTAAAATGCTCAAAATTTTATACTTAAATATGACAATATTAATGTAACACAGAAACTAATATGTGAGTTCCCTTTCACGTAACAAATTACCTACGAATCAAGGAAAAATAGTCGTAGCGTAACTGGTATCATTATAACCCGGCAAAATGTTATACGCGTTGGCTGTATACGTGGCCATATTGTATGGCGACATTCCTAGCTTGTTAGGTTAACAGTAACCTTACTACTTTGTTTGAAATTTCATGTTTAATCCCATAATATGATTGAGAACCATAGTAGAATGATAAAATATTGCAATATAACTTGTATTTATAATTTAAAAAATAGTTTTGGAGCTTTTTATTGACACAATTTAGGTCTTACCTGTAAAAGGTTATATTTTCCTGTTTTCTAGCACTATCACTATTACAACCTAAAACGGAGCAGTGCACCATGATTTAAATGTTCAAATAGTTCACAATTACACTAATTAAAGTGTTAAATAATTACACAGTAAGCTATAATTCACACAACAAAATTCTTCCACGTATTTGTTTAGCACCAGACGCTGGTGATAAACAATCCCCACTACCAGTTTCACCTATATACGGTGATAAGGACAAAAAAAAATGATGGCATCTTCTTCTTTCCTTTGGCAATGTGTATAAGTTTATCTCTTTTCCTCATGTTTGACGGCTTTTATAGCCCATCTATTTCATTCTATATCTATGGAAATAGGTTATAAGCACGTTTTAAGAGAATAATTAAAGTATTTTTCAAGCAATATCAAGTCTTTTTTCTCAGAATTCTTTAATGATGACACTGTATTACTTACACAATCAAGGGGTTGGCCCCACAGATTAATGTGAATATGTCTAACGACCGGCCCCTTAATTGTGTAACAAAACTCTATAGCGATCACTTTCAATTTTGACAGTCAAGTGCATACAATACTGTTTTTATTAGACAATCTTCTTTTTTTATACAACTAAGTTGACAAACAAACACTTGATGGAAAATGTTAACAGTAACCTATTGTATGTGGCTCTTTCGAGATTCGCAGAAAACCTGCAACCCTCACAAGAACCAGAAGTCAACTTGTGACATAAGATGTAAAGTCACGGTACCCATTATTTTACTGCCATAACTTACCTTTCAAACCAAAACACACCAAGCAGATGATGGTACAGTCTCCCTCTGGTTTCCCAGTCTTTTATTGACGTCGCAATGATGAGGTAGTATTATATATCAAGACGATCATGATAGATGTTTTCTTACATAACAACCCCCCCTCCCCCAGTCCCCTATAAGTCTATTGAAAAGAGGTAGTAGTCTCCAGAACTGTCAATGTCAAAGTCAACATCAGTTTTATTTTTATTTTAGTTTGTTCGAATTAATTTTTAATAAATAGAGAAGTGCTCTGTAGCGATTCTGGAGGCACAATACATGTCTCCCTCCAATTTTTAATATTTCAGGTGACATTTGAACTATTGTTCTAATGTCACGAAAGCGATAGCGAGTGATTGCTATGAGTTACGCGGTAGCCCCGCTAGTTGTTTGCATGCATGCAAATGTTTGCACTGTTGTCTGATTATGTCGGACCGCACTACAGACGTATTTAATAAAGCTTTATACGTCTGTGGACCGCACACTAAGGCCCCGGGGGGGCTACCGCCTAACTCATAGCGATCACTCGCTATCGCTCTCTGACATTAGAACAATAGCTCTAATGTCATCTGTGACATTAAAACTATTGTTGTAATGTCATGATAACGATAGCGAGTGCTCGCTTTGAGTTAGGCGGTACGGCCGCGGGTCCGAATAGCCACTCCGTTACTTATTATCGTATATACATAATCTTTCGCCTGTGTTACTTATGAGGCGCGTTCACTCAAAATGATTCCTAATATTTTTTGGTATATTTGTAAAAATGTTTACATAATAACTTAAATAATTAAGTAAAATGTTTTATGTGTGTTTGTGTGTAGTGTAGTTTTATAAAGTGTAGTTTTATTACCAAATTTTATTTACCGAAAAGTGTAGTTTTATTTAAAAGTGTAAATAACTTTAGACTGCGAAGGTTGAATGAAGAATACGATAAAAAATTTTGCAACTTCCTTCCACTTTTATTTTTGAGACATATTGTTGAGCGAAGGGCGCTCATTAAAATGTCTCAAAAAATACGTAGATCAACCAACCCTTTTACCACTATAAACATAAAGTAGGGTAAAAATTAAAGCAACACTGGTATACCTATCTACTTTAGGCAGATATGGCGTCATCTATGTCTGTCCCTTACGGGTATACGGTCACGTCCTATCTATTCCATTCTTTATCTGATGAGCGCTCTACATTCACGCGAGATTCTCGGCGAGAGTCTCGGCAAGAATCTACGCGAAAAGTACGCGAGAACCTCGGCAAGAACTTCTTGGGTACACACTTCTCGCGAGATTCTCGCGAGAAGGTACAAGGCAGGGTTGGCACAAAATCAGTGATTAAATCAAAATTCTTTATTTTTGTGAAGAAAAATGTATTTTTATGAATATCTATTTTCCGAGTAAATCAGATATTTCATATTTCAGTGTCATTATTGTAATTCTTGATTAAGAAAACTAATTTTCCAGGTTTTTGGTCCCTAGTCTGTTACGTAATTTCGAGTGAACAATGCCAAATGTAAAAAAAAAACTTTCCACTGATGCCTATCGCCTCAGAACTGGGTAAATATTTAATTTTTCCTCTTCCTCTTTCGTTTCCGCAAAATAGTTGCTCACTTATTAAAATTAGTAACAATAAAAACGAAAAAATCAAAAAAATCATGATAAATTAGGATTTATTCAATAAATCATGAAATAAATTCAATAAATAAATGATTTTATTAAAAAATCATGATTGTTTCCAACCCGTACAAGGTTCTCAATATAGTTTTCGCGCCTTTGTCTCGCGCCAAAAAACCGACAAAAGTCGGAGAACTACGCGAGAACTACGCGAGAACATGCGAATCGGATCCACATTCACGCTTCTCGTGTTGTTCTCGCGTTCTCGCGAGATTCTCGCGAGAATGTGGAGCGCTCATATGGGTGCGGTTCATAATCAGATATCAGTGCAAACGTTTGTATGCATGCAAACAACCCGTTCAAATCGTTAGCACTGAGTCGCATTCAGAGCCTTTGGGTGTAGTTGTCCGGTTGTTTTTTAACTCGCTGAGAGGTGTTGAACGGATTGCAGCAACCCAATCTTTTATCTCCCTCTCTCACATGATTTTTTATTTCTCTCTCCTTCTAGTAGATGACATTATAGAATATGGCCGCCAATATCATCCAATCACGTATGAGTATTTCAGTATAACCACCTGTCAGAGCGTTTTTTACCCCGAGGCTCTGAACGGGTCGGTTGCTGTCAGAGTGCACTCGGAGTGCACTCGAGCGTAGGCTCTGAACGCGCCTCGCCTCACGGACGTAAGCACTCAGATCAATTTTGAACCGTGCATTCGATCTGTGAGTCTGTCAAGTTGACAGTTAATGTAATTTGAAAATAAAATTGGAGGGAGACGTATTGTGCCTCCAGTATCTTTACAGAGCACTTCCCTATTAATTGTAGATAATCTAATGAAAAAATAAATTCGAACAAACTAAAATAAAAATAAAACTGATGTTGACTTTGACATTGACAGTTCTGGAGACAGTGCACTACCTCTCAGAAGAATAACTAAAGCATAGAAACCTAGCAAAAATAGCTACTGAACTTAATATATTTGACTCACTTTGACATTGGCCCTGCTAATAGAAGTTAGACAGAGACACGTATATGCAAGATGTTTCGAAATTTTGTAGGTCGTCACTAATTCTCGCTTGTCAGTTCTTCTCCCAGTGATGTCGTGCTCATCACTCACCTAGTTTCAACGTCGATAATTATATTATGTAGGTATTTAATAGATCCCCAATACTAAAATGTCTTTATTACGAGAAATATAACATAAATAATTAAGGGTAGATTTTCTTATGTAACTTATCCAGCTAATAGCTGCTGTGTCTCTTTGGTATGGTCAGGCTGGCCGTTCATGAGACTAAAAGCGGGAAGTGCGAGTCGGACTCGCCCACCGAGGGTCCCGTATAAAATTGTAGGTTATACTTTAAATAGAGACTAAATTTTTTATGAATTAATTACAAATGTGGAGTTTGAGATTTTCCCTGACTTGTAGTGTAAGACTATATAACTTCACAAATTTCATAGTTCTAGCTAGATCAACGAAAGGTACCCTATACATTTTGATGCCCGTGACAATGTCGAAATATATACGTTTTTGGCGACATAAACGGCCGTACCTTTTTTTGTTAACTTCGAAGTTTGATTTTTTCACATCTTCAAGGGACTAGAACTTGTTAGTGTAGAACTGAGTAATTATATGGTTTTAATTTCAACTCGATACCTTCACGCGTTTCCAAGATAGTCTTGACAGACAAACGGACAATAAAGTGATCCTATAATGGTTCAGTGTTGCCTTTGAGGTACGGTACCCTAAAATTTGGACTATTTAAGTGACGGGTATTTCCCGTTATCTAAAATGTTGGAATTTTTCTATTGCAGAGATTCACAAATTCTATGGGAAGGAAATCGAAGACACACTGCTTTTATTTCATCGCTTAGATTTAATTCATTTTTTATCGCATCGCTTAGAGGTACTTGAGGTTAATCTCATATTTAATTTACTTACCCGAAAATTTAACCCTCATGGATTTTGAACCTTGCATAAATTCGTGAATGCTAAAACTACTATTTGTACATATGCTTGGAAATTAAACTAAAAACATTAACATTTGACCATAATTTATTGTGAAGACATTTTTCGATAGATTTTTTACGCTTGGTGTGCGGCCGGGCTTAGAATGTAAATTTTCCGAAGGCGGCGTTTTGGTATTTTACCTTTTCGACTCTTTCAAGTTCTTTTCTTGATCTAATATTTTAAATCTTAGAAAAAAATCGTCTGAACTGGTTGTTCTTGGCATCCGTGTCAAGGATTCCTTAAAGAAATAGTTAAGAAATTAAATACGTTTTTATTTTCATAAATAATATTTTAGTTTAAAGATTTCCTTTCACTAAATAACTTGACTTACGTCATGACGTCTCCATTTCATTGTTTTACTACTAAGTACATACAAAATTAATCTGATGGAAAATATCTGGAGCAAAGACTATGCTTTCTTGGGCTCCAATTTCGTCTGACAATACACTTTATCCATATGTTTTTTATACATTGTCTTTAGGAAATCTGTAAAATAAAAATATCGACAAAATTTGACAACACTACGCATGATCAAGAAAACCTCAAAGTAATTTTCTAAAAATCCCTAAAACATAAAAGTGAAATTAATATTACGTATTGTTTTTCTACAAAATGATTCAGCGATATTTCATATGTATATAAGTGTACTTATTAGCTCACATTCAAGTAACAATATGAGAAAACATGCCAATTTAAGGTCAATAAATTTTGATTATTTTCCTTTCGCGACGAATGAGACTTGCAGCCCCAAACTACACAAGACATTGTGTTACGGAGTACACAAACACACACTATTTGTAAATACCTAAACAATTCTTGCTTTCTAATCACTTAAATATTAATAAAATATCATCAAAATATTACTAGCCACGGGACGCACAAACAAATATTATACGAACAATTCAAATAGTTCAAACTCGGATGGTCTATCTTCGATACAAGGTACTATAGAATTTTGCCGTGTTATATATTTTTAACCAATTTCAATTTTTAACCAAAATGACAATTCAATCAATTTTCATCTAGTGACCACCTTGTGATATGCCAAAAGACAAATATTACTCATCTCTTGCACTTACACAGTTTTGTGCCGTATGATAGAAAGAGACAAATAACACATAATGAATTCTTATTTTAATGTTCCTTCTATGCTTTAGTTGTTATTCTGAGCACTACCTCTTTTCTGTTAGCACTGTCGGCATCAATCGGTGACGTCATCAATTACGTCATACCGCATACAAAATGCGCACATGAGCAATTTTGGACCGATTGTTTGCGTGCAAATAGCGCACACGAGCCCTGATATCAAATTATGAACCGCACTCTAACCCTGCGTTCCGTAAAACGATAAAAGTGATAATATCGCGAATCCGACCAAAGTCACAACTTAACTGATTCAATACTAGCCCTTATATTTTGTGACGATTTAATTTGGTCCGATCCGCGATATTATCGCTTTTATCGCAATTCGGAACGCCACCTAAGATGGTGGCCGTCTGTCACAAATAATGTGGCCGTTATTTTGATTTTTGAATGTTTGTTTGTTGTGACTTGTGATGTTTGTGGACATCCTTGCATGAACTTTAGTTTTTAATGAATAGCTTTATTGTACTAATTATTAAAATATGGCAGATATAGATGAAATTATTGACTATATAAAAACATTGAAAAAGGGCTTTGACAAAGATATTTTCCAGAGCAAGATAGATGAATTAGCCCATGCAATTGATACTACTGGACTAGATTATGAGGACTTTCACACTTTATTTAAAGTTTGGCTGAATTTATCAATACGTGAGGAACTGTCACTATTATTATTAATAATATAACTAAGCCCCATTATTTATAAAATCTTATCTTTCAGCAATAACCAAGTGGGTGAGCTTAGGAGCATGTTTGATTCCACCAAACAGAATTGAGGAGAAGACTGTGGATTATTCTTTTCGTTGGATACTTGCTAATTATGAGAATCAGTCAAATTTTTCAAGAATAGGCTTCTTACTTGATTGGCTTACAGGTTGGAGTGTCTTCTTTGTTTATAAACATGGTTTTATCAATTATTGCCTTTTTCATCATTTCTTTTTCTTGCTTTCAAAACATATAATTATTGACACGTTTTAGCATGTAATTATTGTTGTAATTATCTTCATATTTGTTAATATTATATCTAAAATGTTCATTAAAATAGTAAAATTAGGAATCTGTTTTTATAGTGGCCATGGATTGTGAGTGTATAGATATGACAGCCCTGGATACCGGATATGAGTTATTCTATGTAATGCTCACATTTGAAGTATTGGTAAGTATCCAACTAATAGAAATGTAATTTGAATTTATTTTATCTAAATGTCACACATTTGAAGGGCAGTTGTTTGGGGTGAAGGAAAGGGTGCGCAAGGTCCTCCGGACTTTTTTCTGGACCTCTGAATTTTTGGGATGTTGCATTGTTATGATGACATCTACTTTTTATGGTTGTCATCATAACAACGCAACATCCCAAAATTTTTCTAAGTGTATTTTGTCTTACAAGGTGAAGCAAAGGGACTTAGAAAAATTAATTTTGGAATGTTGAGTTGTTATTATGACAACTACTTTTTATGTTTGTATCGTATAGAGTAGCTAAAAATAAACACTTTTTACTCATAAATTTTTTTCCAAGTCCTATAGTTTGCGAGTAAATCAGTTTTGAAGACAATATTGCACTACATTTTCAAACTTGTTTTCAGCCACATGAACATTATAAATAGCTTCTAAGCTCATTGACCCTTATGGCCATGATCCCCCAGGGTGAAGGTCATTTCAAGGTCATTGACCTTTAAAACCTTATGTGCGCCCTTTCGTTCAAACGACCGGGCAGTTACTAATATTTTCATTCTTACATATCCATTTGTCAGGTAGAATTTATTTTTATTTTTTTAGACAGTTCATGCAATAAAACTAGTATACACTCTGACAAAACCTAAAGATGTTACTAGATTGAGGGTTCTTGAGCTGCTTGATTATGCTAAGAAGCGAGAAGCTAAAAAGGTAATATATTTTTTTTTGTTACTATTATTGGTCACTTTCATGTCGGCAAACAAGCATACTGCCCACCTGATGTTAAGTCACCTATAGTACGTGTGGTTCTTGTGAGATTCGCAGCAAATCTGCAGCCCCCACAAGAACCATTGTGTATGTTGCCAACTTGTGACATAAGATGTAAAGTGACGGTACCCAGTAATTTCACTGCCATATCTTACCCTTCAAACAAGAACTTCAAATAATGCAAGCACTGCTTCTTACCTAATTAGGGCTCTGTACCTAGAGGAAAAAACGGAAGCCTCATAGGGTCATTTCATTGTCTTGCCTGTTTGTTAAGACCTTTATCTCGGGAATGCATAGAGATATGAAACTGAAATTAATATCAAATACTCAGATACGTCTTCTTTCAGCTATGAAAACATTACACTTGTAACTCAACTGCGATTAAAAGATAATTTTGATTTTATGTTGCATATTTTTCCACATTTTGCTATTTCACAAGGGAATCAAAACCAATAGGGTACCTACTTCTAGTTAACCTAGAATCAGGAAATTTCGCATAAAATAAGGTTTTATAGTATATGCTTGGGAAAAAATTTAAAAACTGTAAATATGCACATACATAGATAGAAACTTATACAGTGTGGCCCTAGATAAAGTGCAATTCTGAAAGAGGGTGAAATTAGAACAAAAATTATCAAGAAAAATTATATTTAAAATTATTTAATCTGTTTTAAGTTTTAATTGATTAAATAAAGTTTTCATTTTTCAGTATGGACTCTATGTACAAAAATGTCGATTTCTCTCTATGTAGTGGGTCAATCGCAGTGAAATAAAAATATAATTTTGCTAAATACTTGACAATCAGGATTTATTTAAAAAATATATAAAATAATGGTTATTATTGCCAAAATCTTGCGTTTTAATAATATAAATCATTGTTTTACCCTATTCTATCACTACGGCGAAATCCTTCAGACCAATAAGTCTAACATCATTCCTGCTCAAAACACTGTAAAGATTGGTAGAGCGACACCTAAGGGATGGAGCACGCCATGAGAGACCCTTACATCCCCAACAGCACGCCTATAGGAAAGGCAGGTCCACAGAGTCGGCACTACATATGGTGGTCCGTAAAATAGAGTCGGCTATACAAAATAAATCCTCAACCCTAGGCGCCTTCATAGACATAGAAGGAGCTTTCGACAAAACAATGCACAACAGCATTAACCACGCCCTTCAAAAGTACGATATAGAATCAGCAATAACAAGATGGATCACCGAGCTGGTAAGCAAAAGGGCGGTTTAGATAGTGGGGAATAACACCATCAGAGCAAAGGTGGTTAAAGGATGTCCCCAGGGGGGGGGGGGGGGGGTTCCTGTCCCCACCTCTATGGAACATAGTAGTAGACAGCCTCCTAAGGAAACTAAACGATAGAGGCTATACTACTAATGGTTATGCAGATGACCTGGCAATACTGATAAATGGGACCGCAGAAAACATATTATGCAAGGAAATGCGTGAAGCCCTAGTATTAGTAGAACATTGGTGTGACGAACATCAACTGTCAGTAAATCCAAATAAAACAGAACTTATACTTTACACCAACAAAAGAAAGTTACCAGAACTACAACTACCAAAATTCTTTAACACCAAACTTTCCCTCTCAACACAAGTCAAATATCTGGGCATAATCTTTGACAACAAACTAAATTGGGCGAGTCACATAGAAACAAAAACAAAGAAGGCATGCTTGGTGTTTAACCAATGTAGGAGACTCGTTGGTAAGAAATGGGGTCTCAATCCAAAAATCACACTATGGTTATACACTGCAGTTATCAGACCCTCTATAACCTATGGATCAGTCGTTTGGTGGCCCAGAACCCAACTGATCACAGCAAAAGCTAAGCTCCAAAGTCTGCAATGCTTAGCAACCACATCGACCTGTGGATGTATGAGAACCACTCCATCAGCTTCCCTAGAGTACCTCTTACAACTGAGACCTCTAGATCTAGTCATACAAGAGGAGGCGAAAGCAGCAGCCCTAAGACTAAGATCGCAGGGACTATGGAAAAGCAACATAGGAAAAACACACACGACAATCCTAGATTGGAGTACGAAAGAAATACCTTTTCTCGATGCACCAATCGACAGAATACCATGCCACCATGTCTTCGACAGAAGATACGATATCCAACTTACAGCAGAATCGAAAGATTGCTCTGACATCAAAGAAGTTAGGATATACACAGACGGCTCCAAGACCACTGGTGGAACTGGGGCAGGCGTCTTCTCAAACGACCTTAATATCAAATTATCAATAACGCTAGACAGGCGGAACACCATCTTCCAAACAGAGTGCATTGGCATCACCAGGGCGGCACAGGCGTTTGCAGCTAGAGGTGTTACTAATCTTAACATAAAGATTATCACAGACAGCGCGTCTGTCCTGCAGGCCCTCCAAAACAATACTATTAACTCTGTCCTTATACAGGAATGTCATAACATGCTCCAAGCCATAGCAGATACAAACCGGGTAACTCTGCAATGGATAAAAGGACACAGCGACTCACTTGGCAACGACGCAGCAGATGAACTGGCTAAGAGGGGTTCAAACACGAAAGTGTACGGACCAGAGCCCCTACTACCCATTCCACAGGCCCAGATAAAAACCAGTTTGCGTGAGAAAACCGAGGAACACCATCTAATAGAGTGGAGAACCAATGAGGGATGCAAACAGACAAAAGATACAATCCCGCTACCATCCAAGAAGCTTGCCCGATCCCTCATCAGACTAAAGAGAGACAAAATCCGTTAAGTTATAGCTAGTATAACCGGACCCTGTCTACTAAACAAACACCTATTCACAATAGGGGTGACAGATAGCCCTCTATGCAGAGGATGCATGGAGGCAGAAGAAACGCCACAGCACGTCCTTTTGGAATGCACAAGCGTGGCCGATCAACGTGCAAAACATCTCCACTCCCCGGCATCTATGCCGGAAGCACGTAGTAGTCCACAGAGGCTGCTGGCGTTCTGGGATGACCTGGGATGGATGGAGTAGGATGGAAGCAGACGTAGATTAGGACGCACAATGGCCCAATAATGAGTCTAATTGCGTAAGAGCCCAGCCAAACTAACTAACCCTATTCTAAAAAAAAAAAATATGCCCACATTACTAAACAATTTTATCTCGTTTTGAGCTTTGAAAGCTTACCCATAATTTTGTCATCACCCAGAATATGTTTGAGAACTTTTCTTTTGTTAATAATAAGAGAACACTGTGAGCAAGAATGGTTGCATTCTTACACTATCATAGCAAGTCTAGCATTTACATGAATATGTTGATGTTCGCCCAAGATTCGTCATATCTATTTATGTAGATTTTAAGAAAAAATCTAGAACTCTAAAATTCACACCAAATAATCTACCTTCCAAGTTCAGTTTTCAGCCAATGTTTGGGCAGCATTAAAAGGTGATATTTTAATTGGTTCAATTATTTTACCAGCGACTTAAACGCTGAATTTTTTTTAAATATTATTAAGAGACGAATTGCCGTCTCTATTGAAAGATGTTCCGCTGGTCACAAGACGACGTATGTTTTTACAAATGGACCTACCTACCTACGTCGATTTGGCGCCAGACCTGGGGTGCAAACAATCCCCGGGCGGCGAAGATCCCATGTCAAACGACCTTGGCCTTGGCAACATACAACGCGCGCACACTGCGGACCGAGAAGTTGCTGGAACTGGAGAAGGAATTGTGTCAGGAATCGTTAGAGTATTGTGGGACGACTGTACAGTACTGTACGGGACAGTAGTCCGAAGAGAAGGCGAGGACACAGTTGTCCTTAATCGCCTAAGACCTACGGCTCTATACCAGGGTCTGCTTGGGTACCTCCGTCTGCCGCAAAGCAGCAGTGCTGGCATTGCTGTGTTCTGGTTTGAAGGGTAAGATATGGCAGTGAAATTATTGGGTACCGTGACTTTACATCTGATGTCACAAGTTGACAATGTACAATGTGGTTCTTGTAGGGATCTCATAGGAGCCACATGTATTATGGGTAACTGTTGGTAACTTACCATCAGGTGGGCAGTTTGCTTGTTTGCCAACTTATTTTATTGCAACTCAATAAAAAAAATAGCCTACAACCTATTCTCGACTCTGTCAAGCTGTTTCGGAAGAGTTTGATAATAAACACTGTGACACAAGATTTTTATATACTAGATTTTATACAGAAAACATTTAATTCAGGGAGGTTATTTAATACAGAATAGGCAGATTTTGCAGACCCTATTTTTATTTATGATAGCATTCAACTCACTAGTAGCGTTCAGTTTTCCAATATTGGTAAGTTTATAACCAAAGCACTCCATATATTCAAATAATAGTATACAGTCCGACTATCAATAACAGTTATATGTTAATAATATACTATATCAAAAATTCAAAATCATCTAAGCACTTATTATTTACATAAACTCTGATACAAGTTTTCGCCACATAATTTGTAATCTGAATAATTCAGATTCTTTAAATCTGGCTTATTTTACTTAATTCTTAATCCAGATTTTTCAATTTCAGAATATGTATCAACAACTACAAGTATTGCTGGGCTTATTCAAGTCCTACAAACCAGAATGTGTGCCTGAAGATATACCAGCAATATCTATTCATAAAGCATTTAAGAAAGTGAATGTTAAATTATTAACAAGGTTCAAGAATCTTCAGGTAAATTCCACTTTTCATTTCAATTGATGCATATTTTTTTTCTCTTTCATTTGCAATCTGTCCCAGTTGACATTCAGCATTTGGTTTATGATTTTACTTGGATATTTGGTATGCATGATATTATGTATCCATTGACACTTCTATTTCCATCAGTTATATATTGTAGCAGATATTGTGGTATCCGTTTTCTACAAGCGGCGAGGCAGAGCAGGTTTATCTGTTGGGTTAACGATTTGAATAAGGCCCGTGTCATGCCTGCGCCGCGCCTTCGCCTTACGCCGTTTCTGTATAATTCACGCCTTAGGCATATTTAAGTCTTAATTTGGACCACCCCCCCATCGATATGTTACCTACGCCTATCCTCTTTAAGTGTTGGGTTGGGATGTTTCAAAAATCTTTTTTTATATTTATATTCTTTACAAAAATACAATACAATTATTATTATAGGTGTAAAGGTACAACATAAACTCTTTCGAGTAAATTTCTGGACTTGTAAGTCATCAAATTGTTTGTTGCTTTACTGTTTTAATTTTCAGATCTTATCAGCTATCATACGTATGGAAAAATTTTATACACCTGTTGACCCATTGTATGCTGTTTTGGGAATATAATATATGTTTTATCCACGTCAGTTGCTTATTCAAGTTCAATTCCAAATACATTGCGTCGTCTGCTTGTGGAAGTTGGACTCCATTAGGGTCGATTCAGACCGGAATGGCAGCGGCCGGCGGCGACGATGCAAGCACTTTCAGTGTAAATAAATTTTAAACTTTATCTACATAAAAAGATCAGCATCCCTTAAAAATTCAAAAAGGTCCCACGGCCGTCAGTAGTCCTGCCCGCGGCTGCCTGCGGCGACGCTAGGCCTCTCGTGGCATGACGAGGTCGTCGATGTGTTCATCCGAGTTCCCATGACCTTGTCAGGCAGCGACGCGTCCCCTCTCGGCGTGTCCTCTTCTGATGAGGAGGACACGGCGATAATGGATGTGCTCGCGCCAAGGCGTGTGTGAGGGGCATCGGTGGGTTTTAGTCGGTAGGCCGCGGTTCCTGGCTGGCACTCTGCCCCCAGGGGCCGCGGAGAGTCCGACATAACCCGGCGCCTTCCCAGGCGCGGGGTATGCGTAACGCATTTCCCACCGTAAAAAAAAGGCCTCTCGTGGCATTGTCGTTGTTCCGAGGCTGGGAGACTCGTAGAGCTCCGGTGTGTCGTTGTTCCAAGGACTGAGGCTGACCCGATCACCGTGTGGCTTCGGCACATTTGTGCGGCCCCATGAGGGGGGCGTGGGAAGGCCGAGTGCAACTTGGCGGGCCACCTCGTGTGGCCACCGCGGCCGCTTTTTGCGGTGGGTCGGCGCTTTGGCGCCGCTGAGCTTCGGCTCGTGTGCGCGGCGGTGGATCCAGTGGGGTCTGCCGTCGGGCAAGCCCGTTACCCCGCACTGAGCGTTGGGCCGCGTGGAAGAAAACCACAATAAAAAATTACCACCCGGAGTATGCCGCGATAACTCCTCTCCATATCCATCTTGGAGAGGGCGTAAGGGGCCCGCCATTGGTGGGCAGGTGCCGCGGACGGGGTTATGGTCGGTCCTTTAGGGTTCCCACGACCTCGTTCGGCAGCGGTGCGTCCTTTGGACGTGGCTGCGCCAGGCGCCAAAGAGGGCATATCGAGGGGTTTAGTGGGTAATCGCTCGCTGCGGAGTCCCACACACCCTTGCCCCTGCGGGGGCTTGGACGGTGAGCAAACGCATTCCCCTCGTAAAAAAAAGGCCTCTCGTGGCATCGCGGGCAAAGTCCTTGTTGAATATACAAACTAAACTGGTCAAGAGGATACTACGCGGTTGGTGTCGGAAGGCCGCACGCGGCTGTCACTGCCGAAGGTTGCCCGCCGCTGCCATTGACTCGTGAATCGGCCCTTAATAGACATGGTGATAAAAGCCTCTGTAACAAGAAAAATTGACCTAATAGTACATTACTGCAGAGGCCGGGGAGTTAGGGATTTCCGGACGCACGCTCGGCCTTGACAATAATTACGAGTCCGGCAATCCCATTCCCGCCGAGGTATGTATAGTGCTTTTCTCGCAATTATTAATTGCGAGGAAATAATGAAAGACGAAAGACGATGGAATTAATTATGAAATTCAGTGTAATAATAATACCATATAAATAAAAACCTTTCATATTAAAATATTGTTTAATGTTGTCTATTTATTCAAATATTTATAATTGCCGTGATCTTCGTATAATTAAGCTTTATGATCTGTAAATAAAACAATAGTAGGTACCTAATAATAATAAGATTCCTTTCTCTTGTTCAACAATTGCGTGCCCAACAGGTCCATAATGATCTTATTTTTTGTGAACTACCTATTGTACCTACACATTATGGTAAGCAATAAAGATTTTGAATTGAATTGGAAACAAATGAGTAAAATGTAAATAAAAAATCAAATCAAGCAATTAATTAAAGAAGTCTATGTAGCATTTAGTAATACTAATACTTTTTAATTTTCAATTAGTGCAAAGGAAACAAAACCCATACAGCCCAATCATATTTTACGCAAAAAATGTAATACTGCAGATGCCCTTTTTCTCTCGCAACGAAAATTAAGCATATCTTCGTGTGATTTGATACCAACATTAAAAAAAAATTGGTGTCATATTCATATACAACGTGTCTCCCATAAAAATTATAATATTCACTTAACCGAAAAGAATGTGTCAACTTTAATAACTTGTTATATCAATAGAATTTAATTGTCAAATTTATGAAAATTCAGTTTTAGAACAGTTTTAGGTTTGCACTTTTGATAGTTTAAATAAAATTAAATATTATAATTTTTATGGGGAGATATGAGACACGTTGTATATGCTCCAAGAGTGAATTTTTATAATGTGGTAGCAATTGGCTGTATGACAAGTTACATAATTGGGATGATGACTGAATTCTAATTTTTACGTCTCGTCATTAAATATTAAAATACCGTGGAAAAAGATGCAGGCCTGTGAAATTAGAATTAAAATCGGCTAAGAAATACATTAGATACAAGCATTTTAAGTTGTTAATTTGAAGGCGATTAGACAGAGAGATCCGACATCAACCGTGACGTCATAGTTGAGTACGGCCATATAAACTCCTTGTAAATTGCCGTTTTGCTAGAAAGAGATGGAGAAAAATCTTTAATACCTTATATACGTAAACAATAATTTTTTTACCACAGGTATGTTTTTGGATATGTCAAAGGCGTTTGACTTAGTCTCACATAAAAAGCTACTTACCAAATTGGAACATTACGGAGTCCGAGGACCTGCACTAGAATGGCTAAAATCCTTTCTTGAAAATAGAACACAATATGTCGAGATAACGCAATTTAATAAAGAAGGCATAAAACAAAATTACAAGTCAGAACTAAAAATAAATAGTTTTGGTGTTCCCCAAGGAAGTATCCTCGCGCCACTGCTATTTCTAGTGACTATTAACGACCTTCCAAATGTTACAAAACATAAGATGACTTTATTTGCAGATGACGTCTCAGTCATTGTCACCTCTGATCAGCAACAAAATGTAGAACAACATAATAATGACATAACAAATACTTTAGGACAAATAATTAAATGGCTAGAACAAAATAACCTCAAAATAAATCTAAATAAAACACAAATAATGAATTTTAATAATTTTTTGACTAATATAATAAGTGTAAATTACGATGGACATATCTTAAATGATGCAGAAAAAGTTAGATTTCTAGGTATAGACATAAATTCAAAATTTGACTGGAAAGAACATATAGAAATGGTATGTGACAGGATAAATAGATTCTCGTTTGGACTATACAAGTTGACAAGAGTGGCAAATAAAAATACCGCTATTACTGCCTATTTTGCATACGTTGAATCAGTGCTTAGATATGGCCTAATAATTTGGGGAAATGGCACAAATATTCATGATGCCTTTGTTGCTCAAAAAAGGTGTATCAGAGCTATAGTCCACATAGCCTCTGATGTGTCATGTAAACCTTTCTTTAGGACATTGAATATATTACCATTGCCATGTCTTTACATTCTTGAGATAAGCAAGTTCGTCAAACAAAACATAGGCTTGTTTACGAAATTAAATAATGTCACAAATAGAAATCTGAGAAATCCAAACAAACTTGTGCTTGAAACGGTTCCAAAAACCAAACGCTTCCTCAAAAACAGCCATGCAATATGTATTAAAATTTTTAATAAAATACCTGAAAACTTGAAACAATTACCTTTAACTGTGTTTGCCAGACATTTACGTAAATGGCTCTTACATAAAACCTTTTACTCGGTTGAGGAATTCCTAGCACACAAGTAGAACATGGATTAATCTAAATTAAATTAAGTAAAATTAAAATGATTTGAAATTTAAATTAAATTGAATTAATTAAATAAAATATTGAATTTAACTGAAATAAATGAAATGACAGTTGAATTAAAATGAATTACCTAATATGAAATAAATTATATTGAATTAAATTAGATTAAGCTGGATATTAATTTCATTCTAAATAGAGCGACTGACTTGAGATTGAATTAAACAAGCTAATTTAATAACTTTAATAAATAAATATAGTTATGGAATTAATCAAATTAGATATATTAAATAAACAAGTTAAATTATATGAAACATAAATAATAAATAAAACATTTTATTCGGTTAAGGAATTCCTAGCACACAAGTAGAACATGGATTAATCTAAATTAAATTAGGTAAAATTAAAATGATTTCAAATTTAAATTAAATTAAATTGAATTGAATTAATGAAATAAAATATTGCAATTAACTAAAATGAATGAAATGACAGTTGAATTGAAATGAATTACCTAATATGAAATAAATTATATTGAATTAAATTAGATATAGGTAAGTAGTATATAAATTTCAATCTAATTAGAGCGACTTGGTTTGAGATTGAATAAAACAAGCTAAATTAACCACTTTAAATATATATAGTTATGGACTTAATGAAATTAGATAAATTAAATTAACAAGTTGAATTATATGAAACACAAATAATAAATAACGTTATTATAATGCTAATTGCGACTCTTTATAATCGATGGGTCACTGATTTTATAAAACCTCTTACATTTGCATGCTGATATTGTTATCTGCTAAATAGGTTAGAACTAATTATATGTTTAAGAACGCAATGTACCCTGTTTATAGCAAATAAATGATTTGATTTGATTTGATATCTTGGTTGTTTTTATAGTTATTCGAAAACCGATTTCTTCTTTCTGTTTATTATATGAATTAGCTTCTATTAAAGCAAAGAAATTTTTTTAGTCATCTAGCCTATTCAAGTTATATATAAATTAAAAAACATTGGACCAGCGGCCAAAAATGAATTTTCATACTTACTTTCCTGGCCTAGGCCGGTAAAGTAATGCATGAGCCAAGAATTACAAACTTTGTGTCTTCTTTTTACTACAATAATGCCTACATTTCCGAGCATGTTTGAGAAAATAGATATTCCCTTATTTAGTCTTTATGCATCAATCTGATATTTTGTTCAGACTGTTTTGAAGCTTCTGGAAAGTATATCCGGGGAGAAGGGGGAGGTCTCGTAAAACGTTACGATGGCTTATTTTGCTCTCCCAACTTGTTTTATTTTTAAAGAATTAATAGTTTTTAATAATTGCTTTACGTATTACTGGAATGTCCCCTATCATGTTTGCTTCCATCTTTTACGTGTTCACGTGTTTCAGCCTTAACAGCTCCCTTATTTCTATAGAGATATGTAATTTTTTCTGCTGTATACAAGTGTTGAATTGTTGAACTCTATGTCTTCGTACGTTTTGAGTAGGAACTGCATGTTTAATGATGATGACACTGCTTCTCGAAATGTAAGTATTGATGCAAGTGAATGAATCACGCAGTTAATTGTAATTCATTTTTACAGGAACGTCGAAACCATTTCAGCAAGGAAACACATCATTTGATGTGGATTAGTTCATTAAATTCAGTAAGTAGTCTTATTCTATTTCTTCATCAAGCCATTTTTGATTTTTATTATTAAAAAGCAGAGTCTTGTGTTCACGGCGCAATGGCTGTCAAATTAAAGGCGATCGCGATAGATTTTCTCTTAGACAATAACCCACCTGTTTATTTTAGAGAAAGAAGTTTACTGAACACAACTAAGCAGTGTATCCGTACCAACATATGTTTGGGGTGTTATCTAAGTTGCACTACCTAATCTGAGAGGGCCTATTACCGATCTCATGGTTTTGCAAATGATATCATATGTTAACATAGTGCAAAACGAAAAATACGATTTCCGCTCAGATTTTTAAGCATTTGTTCATTATTTAGTGATGACAACATTGAAATTTTGCCATAGTGATGATATCATTGGAGATCGGTAATACGAAATGCAGCATTTCATGACTTCTTTTTCTCAAATTTATACCATGTCATACGATGAAAGATCCATAATTGGCCTGCTGATCGTTGATTATTAAGCTTGAAGTGCATATGCTGAAACAACAATCTACAACTTTTTATTATGTGTAAATAAATAAAAACAACTGTGACTTGATGTAAAAATTTTAAAAAAGGCATGCATGGGTAGGTTGTGGCTTGATAGGGTATATACCAAACACGGTGTATAGTTTTTTTGTATGTATTATTTAGGAGAGAAGAGGAAATAAAGTCGACCCCCTAGTTCCTAACATGGAGTTTCCAAATATTGGATCAAAGCAATATGCAGACAAAGAACCACAGAAGAACTACCTCGACTTCTCAGAGTAAGTTTAAGTATCTTACTCATTAACTTATTAGCTTCTCATCAACATAAAAATAATTGGATAAAGTCTTATTATTAAGTTTGATGGCGCTGGCTTTGAAAACACTGTCTGTCGCGAATAGCGAATATAACCAAAAAAATATAAAGTTAGATATTGGCAACACTGAGAGTGAGAGGAGGAAGGGGAAGGTGAGAGGCGGAGAGGGGCTGAAGTAAAATATAAGAGTAGGGTCATTGACTCGGAGAGAGTGTGTGTTGTGGGATAGAAACGAAAAACAGTGGTGTGGTGTGAGGGAAACGGCGATTTTAATAGTTAAGGTGAGATCATGATAAAAAAGAATGGAGGCAAAGGGTAGTTGTAAGGGGAGAGGAGGAGACCATCAAAGGGATCATGGGATCCCGCCTGGTCCATCAGTCACTTCGAGGTATATTTGAGAGAAATATACCGTCACAGAAGTGGCTGTGCAATGAGGACAGGTCTAATTATTGATATTCTCAATTTTTTAAGTAACTCAAACACACACACGCACACACACAAACACACACACACACACACAAACACACACACACACACACACGCGTACACGTTATGCAGCACACTAAATATGATCATTTCATCATCACATCATCACAGCTCATATACGTCCCCACCGAGGGGTTCGAGCCTACCCTATGTTAGGGTGATTAGGCCTTAGTCAACCACGCTGGCCCAGTGCGGATTGGTCGACTTCACATACATCATTGAATTTCTTCGCAGATGTATGCAGGTTGCCTCACGATGTTTTCCTTCACCGTAGGAGCGTCAGACAAATGTACATATGAAATTCGAAACGAAAAACACATTGGTACATGGCGGGTCTCGAACCCCGACCCCCCGATTGGTAGGCAAGTGCCGAAACCACAGCGCCACCGACGCTCTATGATCATTTAGTGTCTATTAAATAATTCTTCATACAAGTTAATTCAGGCATTAATCGCGTGATTAAAATAACATTCGCGACACTCACTGCCTGCACAGTGAGATTTTAGAAATTACTAATTAAAGCAGACGGTGTGAGCAGAGCTTTGGATTTATAGTTAACTATTTTAACTGCTTTGCGTTACCGGCGACGCCATCTGCGACGTAACTTGCGAAGCGACGCCAAGAAACAATATTACTAACGACTATCCACAGCTGAATATCGGCCAACGTGGTATATCGTCGTCAGTCGTCAGTACTTGTGGCTTGACCCCTAAATCGGCAGAGTTGCCAGGAAACTAGTTTCACGTGTTTTCATCTGATTAATTTTGGTGACACTTTTGATATATTCGATATTCGGATCATCGATAGGTAACGAAAACTGCCGTCATTTTTGGACGTTGATATATCGATTTTTTCTCTTCTTATATCGTTACATCCATAGTTAAACCAGATAATGCTGGGTTTCTTAATTATCACCTAATTACCTATGCTCTTCTGAAAAATATGCTCGAAAGTAGCATCCCCAATCAATAGCTTAAAAACTCAAGGCAATGAATTTTATCTTTTGAGATAATTGACTGTCATCATCATCATCATCACAGCTCATATACGTCCTCACCGAGTGGCTCGAAACTACCCTAAGTTAGGGTGATTAGGCCTTAATCAACCACACTGGCCTTGACTTTACATACACCTTTGGATTACTTCGCAGGTATATGCAGGTTTCCTCACGATGTTTTCCTTCACCGTAGGGTCGTCAGATTAATGTACATAATTATGAAATTCGTGAAACAAAAAACACATTGGTACATTGTAGGAGCGAACCATGGACCTGCCGATTAGAAGACCAAAGGCAATGCACTGTATACAAATTTAAAAATACCAAATAACATCAGGACCAAAGTGGCAACATAAAATTGTTTCTTTTTCAGTGCCGTGTCATTGCTTCAGTACAGTGTCCAACATAGGATGTCGCGACCGGCGCGACTTCGGGCACTTCTCTGCAACGAGACTGGCCTGATCCTGCTCTCTGTGGCCACGGACTTGGAACATGCGTTTCTTTCACACAATCTATACCATCTGCTCACGAATTGTAAGTTTGAATTGAAATTGAGTGGATAAAGTTATTTTAATTGTAGCAGTGATCATTTTAAAGAAACTTAGCCCATTCATAGAGTGATTTATGGAATTTTCAAAAGAATTGGGTGGGCTTGTATGAATTATAATATACATACAATTACATTTTATGCAATAAAGTTGGCAAACAAGAAGGCTGCCCACCTGGTGGTATGGCGAGTGACTACAGTCTAGTCCATTTGTACCCAGATTTCACGGGGGCGGATCCAGGATAGGAAAGTTATTCTTTTACGCACTTGTCCTTTTTGTTTTCCTTCTGCATATATGTAACCTAATGCATGAAGGAGCTTTTCAATCAAAAAGGTTTCTGTAAGTACAATATATTTGTATGGAATTACTATTTCACAGCGTAAATACTGTTAATACGTGAAATTAATTTAAAATACATTTCGATGCACGTGCGGAATTGTCATTTCCGCTCTTCGCTATTGTTGAACCGCACTTTCGGCTTGGGTCAACAAACCGGGACTCGTTAAGAAATGACTTACTTTCCGCACTTGTATCGAAATGTCCTACTTATATTTTTTTCATACTCTAGGTTTTCTGGACGGCTCTCCTCACAGTTACATTGAAAAGCAAGACTTGCTTCAGCGATTAGTTGTTTTACAGAGGACGTTGATGCAGGGCTTGCCTATCATCTCAAGGTTCCTAGCCCAATATCTTCCTCTGTGGAATGAAAAAGATTATTTTCCTGAGGTAATGTTTATGAACAATTCTATTGCTTAAACTATTTATGTTATAAATATATTCGTCAATTGCTCATGCATGAGTGATACATTTATAGTTTATACATTCCTATAGTCCTAAATTCCGTATATAGCTTTATTGAGAAGGAATAATTACCCTCGGTTTGGTCTTGATTTCTAGTGTTCCGTAAATAAAATTTTCTCAAACATGCATGAAAATATTGTCATTTCTTTCGAAAAAAGAACACGTGTAGTATCGAATCTGAATGTTTCTGTTTTGTTTTTTGGGTCTGTACTCTGTATCTTACTCATGTCATTCCCAAGGCGTGACTACAGCTCCATGAAAAATTTTATTTTAGTATTCTCTTTGCATATACTTATGTAACTGTTATTTAGTTAACTAAAGTTAGTTAGTTTAGTTGCTTAAGGTTTTACTGCATATTCAAGATTTTTTTGTAATACAAGTAGGTGACAGGTGCAAATGCCTGACCAGTTTATAATATGTTTCATGTATAGGTTCTAAAAAAATAAATATAACATGATAATGAAAGGAGGAAGTTATCTATATGATGTGTTGTATTATTTCACGTTGTAGATTCTGGATTTGGTGGAGTGGATACATGTCGATAATGCTGACCAAGTTCAGTGTCTAATTGACCCTTTAATTCGGATGTACCATCGCGCGCAGCCATTGGAACAGTGTGCCATTCTGAATAGCTTGACCAACATGTACACCAACTTGGTAAGTTGTATGAAGAGTTACATACATTGTACGTTTGCATAGATAATGTGCGATGAGGCGTAGTTGTTTCTACCATAGATGTGTGTTTATGTGAGAATACTTAACTCATTCCTTTCTCTTTTCGTATATGATGGCGGAGAACTTTACACACATTTTTACAAGTACACTTATTTTGTAAGAAAAAACGTCGCTCTAATTAGATTTTTCCTTGCACTCTGTTTAGTTAGTCGAATGTTGATGGAAGTACCTGTAATGTCGTCAATAATTATAGGGTTTTTTCATTTGTAAAATATGAGTAGAAAAAAGGTCATTGGTTCATCACGTGTTCAGTTGTTTATGGATCACAGCCTCTTGGCGTTGCTGACTCAAAGGAAACGCGCAGGAAAGGATCATGACGCTCTCTGACTGCGTTTTCTATGGGTTAAAGGTACTGCCAAAGTCAGGCGGCTCGTTAAAGCGATAAATGCTATGCCCTTTTTTAAAGCCTGAAAAATTATCACTTAACTCATATACGGCCCACTGCTGGGCATCGGTCTCTGCAGATGAGGAGGAATTCGTTTTCTATGTTAACTAGTATCGATTCGAATTGCCAAAATGTCTAAATAGAAAAATTATTTTGCAAATCAAAAAACCTAGCAAGTACTCGGTTGTTACACAGGGTAACGTAAAATATCATAAGAAAAACCTGACAAATAACATTGACAACTTTTAATCCTAGCAGAGGAACCCAGTCCGTTGTTGGCTATACTGTAAAATTTTACTCTTCTCTATTACAGTCCGCGCCAAACTGTTAGCCCGCTCTGAAGTTGTCTCACGCCTCTTTCTCACGCACATAAATTATCGTGCTAAAACTTATTTAGTGATGTGACATTTATCTTTCACTTATAACTTAAGTAGACACACAATATAATTTAATTATACCTATATTACAACAGTGCAACGCGAATCGTGCTGTGTTCAGACCGGACTAGAAGTTTGGCGCAATCTGTACTAGGTTTTGAAATCGAACAGCCGAATTGGCCTACTACATCAATCTAAAGTCACTCAAAGGGCAATGGAGAGGGCTAATGCTCGGGGTATCTCTACGTGCTTACATCAGAAATGATGAGATCCGTAGAAGTACTAGAGTTACCGACATAGTCCAAAGAATTGCAAATATTTAGTGGCAGTGGGCAGGACACATCGCTCGTAGGACTGATGGCCGTTGGGGCGGAAAGGTTCTCGAGTGGCGGCCGCGTACAGGGAGACGCAGCGTTGGTAGGCCCCCCACAAGGTGGACCGACGATTTGGTGAAGGTCGCGGGAAGCCGCTGGATGCGGAAGTCGCAGGACCGATCGGTATCCTTGGAGGAAGCCTATGTCCAACAGTGGGCGTCTTTTGGCTGAAATGATGATGATGATCACACTGACTAGTCAAGCTTGTGTAGGGTTTGTTTCGAGTTTTCCACATGGGATTGCGGTTAACTCCCGGAGACAGTTCTTCTGACACCCACTAGAAGAAAGGCTCGGCGTCAGCTGTATTCTGATCGGTCATCGCACAGACGACCAACACTGAAATACTATAATATCACACACACAGAGTAGAAACAAAGAGGAGGTGGTCTAAGCGATGTAAAATGGCCTACCATTTTACATCAGTACAACACTGATGTAAGATGGCCTACATGCACATTCACAGTTTAGAAACTCGGCACCAGAGGCTCCTTTGCTTTAGAAATACGAACACATTTTCGTAGAAATGTTAAGTTCTTTCCGAGTTCTGATATTCATCACTAGATGGCTCTTTCTTCGGGTTTTTTGGCCTCACGTGGTTTCATAGAAAAAGACCCTTATAACTCTTTGTTTCTGCTGTGTGGTCGCATTCTTTTACGCATTTGATATTGTTAGTAACAGTTTGCTACTTACAATTTGTATTAGATAATATTTAAATGTCTTCTAGGTGTATTCAAGTACAAAGGGGTACCACCATTTTATGAGCTTAAAACCTGTGGAAGCTGTTTATGAAGAAGTTTTGCCTTTCATTGCGCAAAAGATTACACGAATGTGTAATACAGCGTTGCAAGTCAATCCTGGTGAGTTGTTGCTGCCTGTGGTCTGTCTAAGAAGTTGTAAATATGTTTTGGAAACGACTCCGTTTCTTCATACTAAGGAATGTAGTGTTGTCCCTTGGCGAAGAAAGTGCCCTCATTTATTGTCAAGACTTTCTTGACACACTGTAATTGATGTTTATGTGTATCAATATGATTGCTTACTTTACGGTGGGAGTGAGAGGCAAACAAATGAGAATATCTACATGGCTAGACAGGTCAAGTAGTGGGCTGCGAGTCTCATGGCCATTTTCACCAACCTCTTCTTAGCTAAGGGGACTCTTAGGTGGCATGCTGTCACATTCTTTTCATTAAAGACAAAAAGTGACAGCATGCGTCTTAGGGGCTACCTAAGCTAAGTAATGGTTGGTGAAATCGACCATCAGTCTACTACTTGACCTGTCTTGACTTGACCAGACTCAGGCTGAGACCTGACTCTGGTCTCACACCAAAGCAGTTGCTAAACTATCTTATTGTATTATGCGAGTGAAGGAACACAGACTGCCTGTATGGGGTTACACATGAACACTTTAATATCTACCACGTTAGCTTATGTTTTAGATGTTTATTTTTTATGATTGGATTCATCTTACATTGTTTTTATCATAAGCCCTGTTTACAACTTGTTAATGAAAGTGCGCAAAACCTGAAATTAGTTTGTTCAGAATCGATAGTAGAATCGATTCTACTAATAAATATTATGGGTCAGATTTTCTCAGAAATGTTTTTTCAACCACGCCGCTTTTTACATTTACTTAACTTTATCATCTGTATCTCTTATCGGTGGCTAAGCGGCAACATAATACACGCAGGCGCGCGATTTAAAAAATTTAAGGTATCCATTAAAACAAAAATAAGCAAAAATCTTCGTAAATAATCCGCGAAAATTTATTTTCATAATTTATTTGATCCTTGTGTAATAAAAACAAGTTGCGATGTATTTTCTTTATTGCAACTAAGTTGGCAATAATACATGTGGCTCCTGTGAGATTCGCAGCAAAACTGCAACCCCCACAAGAACCACAGTGTACGTTGCCAACTTGTGACATCAGATGTAAAGTCATGGTACCCAATAATTTCACTGCCATATCTTACCCTTCAAACCGGAAGACAGCAATGCGAGCACTGCTGCTTTTCGGCAGAAGAAATAGGTAAGACGGAGGTACCCAAGCAGACGACCTCGGTACAGTCGTCGCCCCCCAGTAAGTGCTTTTTATTGACACGCTGTACAACCCCGCTTAATTAGATCAATCCGTGTGTTCGGTCCAGAGGACATGCGTGTGGTACTGAGCGGAGTCGGCAGCGCGGTCCGCATGAGCGATGCGGAGCTGCGTGCGGGCGGCAGCTGGGGCGTAGCGGTGGCCGGCCGGCTGGTGCTGGGGGCGGCGCTGGTCGGCGTGTCGGCCGCCGCGCTCGAGCTGAGCGCCGGCCTGCTGCTCACGTGAGTCTTGTGGGAACTAGTTTCAGCGGGCGGCAGCTGACTACTCGTGGGAGTGTTGTTGCAGCTCGATCGGCACGTTACTCGAGTGAGTGTTGTACGAGCTGCTGTGGGTGGCAGCTGGGGCCGGCCTGTTGCTCGCGTGAGTGTTGTACGAGCTGCTGTGGGTGGCAGGTGGGTCGGCCTGCTGCTCGCGTGAGTGTCGTGGGAGCTTCAGTGTGGGCGACAGCTGGCTGCTCGCGTTAGTGTCGTGGGAGCTTTAGCGGGCGGCAGTTGGCTACTCGCGTGAGTGTCGTGGGAGCTTCAGTGTGGGCGACAGCTGGCTGCTCGCGTGAGTGTTGTGGGAGCTTTAGCGGGCGGCAGCTGGCTGCTCGCGTGAGTATTGTGGCAGCTCGGTCGGCCTGTTGCTCGCGTGAGTGTTGTACGAACTGGGGCCGGCCTGCTGCTCGCGTGAGTGTTGTACGAGCTGCAGCGGGTGGCAGCTTTGATTGTACGTTTTCAATCGGCCTCATTACAACTTTAACCCAATGCTCTCAAGACATGAATCATTTCTTAGACTAAATGTCTATTATTTGTTTAAAAAAATCCTATTATTTGTTTATGTTTAATTATTTCATTTTAATTTAACTATACTCATGTCATTTTTGACTTTAATTCGTACACCGTCTACAATTCTCCCACTTTTTACTGGTTGACTAGTAGAGAATGCCTCAGGTATTAAGTTCGCCTTTTGTACATCTTTTGTTTTATGTACGGCAAAGAATAAATAAATAAAACGCTTTAACATATTTGCAGTAAACTTTATTTGATAATAAAAATTTATTACAGATACAAGGATATTTTCACCGCAATGAAGGCAGCCAATAAGCTGAAGAAGGATCAGAAGTATATAGAGCAAATACAAACGTTGAAGTGTTACACTTGCGATCTCATCAGCTGTCTCTGTGGCGACGAAGCGTTGAGAAGTCGCAACAACGGCCTTTTGTTCAACAGGCTTAACCCACAACTGGTTGGGAAATTGTATTCCCTTATGCCTGATGTCGACACGAAGCTGAGTATACGAAATCACATTGCGCTCGCCCCTTACACGTATATGCAGTTGGAAGCGATCGATCACATCGACGCCGACAATAAGCTTTGGTTCGACGCCGTTATCGACCAAGAGTTCCCAAAGTTGAGCAAGTTCCTGAAGAAAGCTGTGCCTGAGCTACAATCTTAGCAGTTTTGCTGTTTTTATACATTTCAAGTGTTTTTGAACTTGCATTAGAATACAGAGACTCAAAACAATATTTTCCGACCATTTTACTCGCACATGCATGAAATGGCTGCAAGCAAGCACCTATAGGTAGTGAGTGGTGTGAGAGTTAGATAACTCGCGTGGTGAAGTCACAGCGGGTGGCCGGCCGCTCGGTAACAGCAGAAAAGAATACTTCACTGCTCAATGTCCCAGGGAGATATAAAAAACGCTGTTTTACTTGCGATTTTTCTTAGATATTTTAAAACTTACCTTTAACAAATATTGGTGGTGAATCATGTTATTACAGGTGACTTTGGAAGTAAGCTATGAGGGTATTAGCTTTTATAATGAATGAATAATGATGACAATATGGTGTAATCGCCTTGTCGAAGATTTTTGCTGCTTATGGTCATATTTAGATTGACTATAAAGTATGTTATTGTGAAATGATATTTTTATAATACTTTGTCATATTCAAACTGAATAAATTGCATTTATTTTAAATAGTATAATGCTTGGTTTTTTTATTTTAAACTTTAGGCATCTTCATTTTTTGAGATTTTTTGATTTTGAACCTTTGGGTCATCACAGCTCATATACGTCCCCACCGAGGGGCACGAGCCTACCCTACGTTTGGGTGTTTAGGATTTAGTCAACCACGCTGGCCCCGTGCGAATTGGTCGGCGTCACATACACCTTACCTGTCATTTACCTTGAACTGCAGGAATTCTATTTAGCAGAGCACTAAATTCGACATCAGCGACACTATCACCGGGTCAGATAAGACTGTGACACTGTATAAGCACGCTTTTGCTCTTCGGCAATTATTTGCGTCATCTTTAGATAGATGGCGCCATTCAACTTCATATACCTAACTTGAAAGTTGTACATTAACGAAATGGTAGGTACTAAAGTTTTTCCTTTTAGCTTTTCACTGTCTCACGACATAAATAATGTCATGGAGGGGTTGGACAGGGGTCACAGTTTCCTGTTTGCTGTTTCTAAACGGTACTTCTCTAAACTTCCTCAACTTTCATAGATGTATTTTTCGAGCACGCAGAACTTTTCAGAAAGACGCGAATGAAGACATTTTAAAATATAAACAGATTACAAATGAAAATCATCATTATATCAGCCAAGAGACGCCCACTGTTGGACATAGGCCTCCCCCAAAGATATCCATACCGATCGGTCCTGCGCCTCCCGCATCCAGCGGATTCCCGCGACCTTTACCAGATCGTCGGTCCACCTTGTGGGGGGCCTACCAACACTGCGTCTCCCGGTACGCGGCCGCCACTCGAGGACCTTCCCGCCCCAACGGCCGTCAGTCCTACGAGCGATGTGTCCTGCCCACTGCCACTTAAGGTTTGCAATTCTTTGGGCTATGTCGGTAACTCTAGTTCTTCTACGGATCTCATCATTTCTGATGTGATCACGTAGAGAAACCCCGAGCATAGCCCTCTCTATTGCCCTTTGGGTGACTTTGAGCCTTCTTATGAGACCCATTGTAAGCGGCCACGTCTCAGTTCCGTATGTCATCACTGGCAACACGCACGAATTGAAGACTTTCGTCTTGAGACACTGCGGTAGATGGGCCGAGAATATGCTGCGTAGCTTCCCGAACGCTGCCCAGCCAAGTTGGATTCGCCGATTTACCTCTTTCTGGAAGTTGGACTTACCGAGCTGGACTATTTGCCCCAGGTAAACATATTCGTCAACAACTTCCAGCGTAGAGCCTCCAACATTCACAGGAGTGGGTACTACACGGGAACTCGACATTATTTTAGTCTTGTCCATGTTCATTTTAAGACCCACTTGTTGGGAAACTCTACAGAGGTCTTCTAGCATTGTGCCTAGATCCTCCACGGTCTCAGCCATGACTACGATATCATAAGCAAAACGAAGGTGAGTCATGTACTCGCCGTTTATGTTGATGCCGAGTCCCCTCCAGTCCAAAAGCTTAAATACATTCTCCAACGCAGCTGTGAACAGTTTCGGCGATATAACGTCACCCTGTCTCACACCACGCTGAAGTCGTACTGGTTTCGAGTTTTGGTCCTGAAGGCGGACTGACATGGTGGCGTTTTCGTACAATTTCTGCAACACTTGGATGTACCGATAGTCTATTTGGCACCTCTGGAGTGTTCTAAGTACGGCCCAGGTCTCGACAGAATCAAAAGCTTTCTCATAGTCCACAAACGCCAAGCGTAGTGGCAGATTGTACTCCTCGATCTTATGTATAACCTGCCGCAGCGTATGGATGTGGTCTATGGTACTATAGCCTTTTCGGAATTCGGCTTGTTCGGGAGGCTGGAAGTCGTCGAACCTGCGTGCGAGACGATTCGTGATGACCCTCGAGAATAGCTTATAAACATGACTCAGGAGCGTGATGGTTCTATAGTTCTTCAACTGGGCCCTGTCGCCCTTTTTGAAGAAAAGTGCCACCAGGCCCCTGTGCCATGCTTTAGGCGTTTTGCCCTCGAGTATGACGGAGTTGAATAGCCGCTGCAGCGCTTTCCGGACTGGTAGTCCACCCGCTTTTAGGAGTTCGGCTGTAACTCCATCATCACCCGGTGCCTTGTTGTTTTTAAGCTGTTTGACAGCCACACTAATCTCGTACAGGCTGACGTCCGGGATATCTTCGGTGTAGTGCCGGGTCAATTTGGCTCTAGGGTATGTAGCCTGAATAACAGGTGCCTGTGATGTTGCGTAAAGCTGTCCATAGAAGCGTTCGATCTCGGCCATAAGCTCAGGTCGGGATGTAATGACTCTGCCGTCCTCTGTCTTCAGCTTCGTCAGCAGACTGACCGAGTGACAGATCTCTTGCGAACACTTTGGAGCCCTTGTTCTGCTCGATGGCCTCTAATACGTTCCGTATTAAATCGGCGTATGTCGCGAGTCAGGCACTTAGAGATCTGTTTGTTGAGTCGCCGACGAGCATCTTCAGAAGACTGCCGACCCATTCCACGCCTTTCCTCCATCAGCTTAGCTGTCGGCTCCGAGATCTTACTTCGTTGCTTAGTACGGCTGGGTTTGCAAAACTTTGCACCCACCGTAAGGACAGCTTCCACAACTCTGTCATTATAAGTGTCCACATCCGTGCAGTCCTCCAGGCAATCGAAGCGATTTTGCAATTCGAGTTGAAAGCGCTCGGGGTTTTGGATCTGGATGGCTTCGGGACGGAGCGCAGACTTCACCAGTCGATACCTTTCCGCTTTTATGTTAAGATTCAATGCGCCTCGTAACATTCGGTGATCGCTCCCCGTGTTAAACGAATTGATCACTGAGACGTCATTGAATATGCGGGTCTTAGTCGACATGATGAAGTCAATCTCATTTTTTGTCACGCCATCCGGACTTTTCCAGGTACATTTTCGATGCAGCCGTTTTTTGAAGAAAGAGTTCATCATATAGAGTCCCTCTCTCTCCATGTAGTCGGCTAGCATTTGACCTCGGAAATTCCGGATTCACGCTCCAAATTGCCCCACTTTCAACTCATTATCGCCCCGCTTGCCTAGCCTTGCGTTGAAGTCTCCCATGACAACGGTGTAGTGAGTCTTGGAAGCATGTATTGCCCGAGAAATATCCTCATACATAGCTTCCACTTCCTCGTCGGGGTGGGTCGAGGTCGGGGCGGGGGATGTATGATCTTCAGCGAATACCGTTCGGTGATTCTGAGTATAAGGTACGCCACCCTATTCGACACACTTCCGATCTGTACCACGTTACTCACGAGAGACTTGTGGACAATGAACCCGACACTACCTTGGGACAGTTTTTCGCCCTCCCGGAAATAGAGCAGGTTGCCGGATTTAAGGACCGTCGTGTCCTCACCCTCTCTTCGGACTTCAGATAGTCCCACAATACTCCAACGGATCCTGCTCAATTCCCTCTCCAGTTCCAGCAGCTTCTCCTCGGTCCGCAGTGTACGCGCGTTGTATGTTGCCAGGGCCAAGGTCATTTGACGGGGGGTTTTCGCCGCCCGGGGATTCTTCGCACCCCAGGTCCCAGCGCCGGGACGACGACCGTCACCGCCGGCACGACCTCCGGGACCGCCGGGCACTTGGGGCCTTTGGTTGGTTCGCTTCATTTTAGGGGGGGTTTTGGGCCTTCTCCCACCACGCTGGCCCAGTGCGGGTTGGTGGGGTGCGCCAAAGCCTCGTCTGTTGAGCAGCAGGGTGCACCGCGTGCAGGTGAGGTTGACTTGGGTTCCGTTAGATGAGATTCGGAACCCCTTACACCCCATACAAATGAAAATATTCATCTGCAATAGAATAATGTTGTTAATTAGTCTAGCGATATTATTCTTCTTATCGTCTACGTCTCTACCACAGATCATATAATCTCTACTAACTTCATATAGGACAACTATTTTCTCCAGAATTGACATAATCTAATACCTACTGTAAGTATGAAAAGCGAACATCCAATTTTTTCACAATATTAGGTTAATTTTTTCAGCGCAGTTCAGTACGGGACTATTAGTCCAGAGTAATCCCCCACATGCATTAAGACCGGACCCGTAGTTAGCTAAGGCTGTCCCGGTATGTTCTGCAAAATTGGGCTATCCCAGTCCCCGGATCACCCTGACTGGACATCGAGGTTGGTTTAGTGGGTAGGTATGCTCCACACACTGCGGGGTGAGTCCCACATACCCCCACTGTGGGACTTCCACACACGCCTATCGACTAGATAGCATTGTCAGGTAGGGTGGGTAAAACTATTCCACCTCGTTTAAAAAAGGCCCGGCGCCCATTTTTTTTCTTTGGTATATATGTATGTGTCATACATACATATATAGGCAATTTGTTTGACGAAAAAGGCCCAGCGCACACCGCTGGAAGCGAGGGCGAAGCGCATTTCAAGACAACAATTAAATATAAACCGTAACGTCCTGGACATACGGTCTATAACTGCATTACTTACATTACGTATGCTCTTGTGGGCGCTCCAATACCCGCGCGCGTATTCGTGTAATGCAATTATTGACCGCTCGTCCAAGACTTTACGGTTTATATTAAATTGTCTTGAAATGCGCTGCGCCGCGCTTCCATGCAGCGGTGTGCGCTGGGCCTATGAATATCTGGTGGCGGTGCAGGAGCTCGGTGGAGTAATGGTTTGAATATATGGTTTCGATATTGAAAACAAAGTAACCTTCGCCATGGTCGGACCAGGGATGGGTGACAAAAATGATTGTGATCTCGAGTTCCTCCGTGTTTCGGAAGGCACGTTAAGTCGATAGTCCTGGTAGCTATTGCAACCGTTCCTACCCAACGATCCGCATTGGGCGAGCGTTGTAATATTATGGTACACACTCATTGGTTTTTTCCATGTAGAAAGCTCTGGGACCGGTAGTGGGACGTATATAGGCTGTGATGAATAAGGATATCACCTAAGCATCCCTATTTCTATACTTATTTTATAAATGCGATACTAACTGTCCTTATCTGTTATGCTTTCGCGCCTACAACCGCTAAACCAATTTTCATTAATTTGGAAGGACATTAGATTAGACTTTTTGTATCGAATTTTAATGAGGAATGCGTGATATAATAGAATTCCACACAAACGAACTAGCGGGCAACAGATAGTATAGAAATAAAGTTCACATATCAGCCCCCTATAGCCCAAAACACGCCTGCTTGGGTACCTCCGTCTTACCTATTTCTGCCGCAAAGCAGCAGTGCTTGCATTGCTGTGTTCCGATGGCAGTGAAGTTACTATTGGTAAAAAGTTTGGATAAAATGAGGGCGCTGCTCATTACTTGTGCAGTTTTGCACAAGAAGCATAAAAATAAAGGCACACTCTCAAAAGAATAGGCTATGATAAAATTACAATTCAAATATTTAAGCACATACGATGGTCTGATTAGTAGCTCTCAATCTGAGTAGTTTAATCACGGGAATCGCTTTTTAGTTGCAGCTGTCACCGCCCCAGACTTGACGAATTAGTGTTGAAGCACAAAATATGAGTACCTACTTATCCTCCCGTCCAAATCCCGTTCCAGATTTTGTGTTGAATTAGAGGACCATTTTATAAAAAAAAGCTAAACCGCCTGCCGAAACCCGGCCGCTTTGTAGTATGTATACAATGCCCCCATTGATGTCTCGTGAAATTGTTTAATGGACCTCTGCGGGGATGTTTCACGGGAGTCCAATGATGAATTGTTGAAGGTTTAAAGTGCAGAAACGGTTGAAGGGCAGAATTTATTATGCATAATAGATGCCTATAAAAATCATTCTATGACTATTAGGTTGTAATTAATTAAGGTACATACCTATATAATATGATATAAATATGATACACTCTCACATTTATTGCTTTCAAGCCAAGGCAAGTTGGTAGTTTAAGGTATTATAAAACTCGATTTTGGCTGTCACTACCTAATTAGTGTGATTACCGTTACGTGGTAAGCCTCCACTTGATAAGTAGCAGGGTTTGATAAGTAGCAAGATAAGTAGCTTGATAAGTAGCAACTTGAGTGCGCTTTTCATTCTCGCTCCACTCGCCGCTACACTATTAGTTTATGGTCACAGTGATATTATTTTTCCTGATGTACTGTATTTTACTGTACCTACTGACGTCGTAAACACGTTAATCTAACGTCAGTAGCTACGTCCAGGGTACGTCCCATAAGTCTGTAAGTTGACGTGACGTCTTGAATACATTATTTAGACGTCCAGAAGTTCGTGTAATATTATATTAGCAGTAAACGGACGTCACTTAGACGTAGCGTAGACGTGGGTCGTTACGTTATTTTCAAGAAACGTAACGAAACCGCTTACTTGGTCGGCGTCACCTGTTTCAAAACTAGTTATTTTTGTAACTAGCTATTTTTATTCAGCTATTGTGATTGTTTGCATAAATATCTCCACCAACTATACAGTTACACACGAAACGAAAATAAATTAAATCACTATCAAAGTGTTTGTAGCTATACAGTTAAATCAATAAATTAACTTCCCTTCATACTTTATTCAGGCTTTTAGGACTGACTGCATTAAATGTATTTATGATTGACCAGCTTTCCGCTCGCGGCTGCGCCCGCGTTATTATTGTTTTCCCGTGGGAATTTATATTTTCCCGTGGGAAAAATAATTTTGTAGCCTATTTAAGCCCGGATAATAAATTTCGTAGAAATTTGAGCAGATTTTAAAATTTTCCATATACATTTCCAACCCCTTTTTTGCACCCTAAGGGGGTGAATTCCAATAAACCATGAAACACGTGTTCAATTAAATATTTTTAGGAGCAATTTCAAGTTTTATCAAAATCGTTGCCAATTTAAAGATTTTTCCATACAAACTTGCAACCCCTATTTCATCCCTTTAGGGTTAAAATTTTTAAAAATCCCTTCTTAGTGTCCGTGCGCATTTTGAATCAAAATAACTGTCCAAATTTCACGATTCTACCATTAGCGGTTACGGCTGTGCGTGCGATTAGTGTTTACTAGGAAACTATGATTTTAATAACATTTTTTTATAATCTCCATCTCCATATATCTCCATCTCCATATATAATAAAATCGTAGGGGTACAAATGTTTGTCCGGAAAGATCTCCGAAACTACTGGACAGAATTTGATATGGCTTACACCACAATGCTTAAAATTTTCCGGAAGAACATTTAGTCTCCATCTCCATATATAATAAAATCGTAGGGGTACAAATGTTTGTCCGGAAAGATCTCCGAAACTACTGGACAGAATTTGATATGGCTTACACCACAATGCTTAAAATTTTCCGGAAGAACATTTAGGCATAATTTCATTTGTTTAAATTCACTTTTTATTTTTATTCAAAAAATACCATATAAAATTTTTGATGACAAGTATGTAGAAAATCAACATGGCGCACGTGAAATTATTTTGACAAGTCTGTTACATATTGCAAAAAAAATCTTTTCTGTTATTGGCTGTGCCCATCTGAATTTTGCCAACCAAGAAGTTTAGATTGTATTTTTCTTATGTAGTACCGTGGTGGTAAGGAAAAAGGATCAAGCCATACAACCAATGTATATAGCATTTTTTATGACAATATCACGTCACAAATATAAAATTTGTAGGTTGGTTTAATTTTTGGCCAATTTTCACAAAATCGGTACAATATTTGAAATGTTGAAAAATGAAGATACCCTTTTCAAGGCATTTTGAAAGGTGTTATACTATGTTTTTACATTATGACTAAGGAATCAAACTCTTTCATCCATTTAAAACTATTAAAAGTATTACGCGTAGAGGGAGTACGGGACTCTTGATCCTAATGTAACATTGACGTAAATTCGCCGACATAGCTGATGCTCAAAAAAGGTGGATAAAAGTTCGTTTCCAAACCTAGCAATATAGGTATCAAGTGAAAGGCCTTGAAGCGTAGAACATTATGAACCTAGGAAAATCGCCTAAAATTCAACATGGCCGCCGCTCAAAAAAGGTGGATACAAGTTCGTTTCCAAACCCAGCAATATGGGTATCAAATGAAAGGCCTTGATGTGTAGAGCACTATGAACCTAGCAACATTGACATAAATTCAACATGGCCGCCGCTCAAAAAAGGTGGATACAAGATCGTTTCCAAACCTAGCAATATGGATATCAAATGAAAGGCCTAGAAGAGTAAAGCATTATGAACTTAGGAAAAATGCCCTAAATTAAACATGGCCGCCGCTCAAAAAAATTGATAAAAGTTCGTTTTCAAACCCAGCAATATGGTTATCAAATGAAAGGCCTTGAAGAGTAAAGCATTAGGTATCTAGAAAAATTGACCTAAATTCAACATGGCCGCGGCTCCAAAAAAACGGATAAAAGTTCGTTTCCAAACCCAGCAATATGGGTATCAAATCAAAGGCTCTGATGAATTAAGCACTATGAACCTAGCAACATTGACATAAATTCAACATGGCCGCCGCTCAAAAAAAGGTGGATACAAATTCTTTTCCAAACCTAGCAATATGGGTATCAAATGAAAAGCCTTGAAAAGTAGAGCATTAGGTACCTAGAAAAATTGTCCTAAAGGATAAAAGTTCGTAAAAAAAGGATAAAAGTTCGTTTTCATACCCAGCAATATGGGTATCAAATGAAAGGCGTTGACGAGTAAAGCACTATGAACCTAGCAATATTGACATAAATTCAACATAGCCGCTGCTCGAAAAAGGTGGATAAAAGGTCCTTTCCAAACCTAGCAATATGGGTATCAAATGAAAGGCATCAAAGAGTAGAGCAATATGAACTTAGGAAAATTGGTCTAAATTAAACATGGCCACCGCTCAAAAAAAAGGATAAAAGTTCGTTTTCAAACCCTGCAATATGGGTATCAAATCAAAAGCTTTGATGCATAAAGCACTATGAACCTAGCAACATTGACATAAATTCAACATGGCTGCCGCTCAAAAATGGTGGATGAAAGTTCGTTTCCAAACCTAGCAATATGGGTATCAAATGAAAGGCCTTGAAGGGTAAAGCATTAGGTAACTAGAAAAATCGATCTAAATTCAACATGGCCGCCGCTAAAAAAAGGATGAAAGTTCGTTTTCAAACGCAGCAATATGGGTATCAAATGAAAGGCCTTGACGAGTAAAGCACTATGAACTTAGCAAAATTGACATAAATTCAAAATAGCCGCTGCTCAAAAAAGGTAGATAAAAATTCGTTTCCAAACATAGCAATATGGGTATCAAATGAAAGGCCTCAAAGAGTAGAGCATTATGAACTTAGGAAAATTGTCCTAAATAAAACATGGCCGCCGCTCAAAAAAAAAATGGATAAAAGTTCGTTTCCAAACCTAGCAATATGGGTATCAAATGAAAGGCCTTGAAGAGTAGAGCATTAGGTACCTAGAAAAATCGACCTTAATTCAACATGGCCGCCGCTAAAAAAAGGATACAAGTTCGTTTTCGAACCCAGCAATATGGGTATCAAATGAAAGTAGTCCTTGATAAGTAAAGCACTATGAACCTAGTAACATTGACATAAATTCAACATAGCCGCTGCTCAAAAAAGGTGGATAAAAGTTCGTTTCCAAACCTAGCAATATGGGTATCAAATAAAAGGTCTCAAAGAGTAGCGCATTATGAACTTAGGAAAATTGCCCTAAATTAAACATGGCCGCCGTTCAAAAAATGGATTAAAGATCGTTTTCAAACCCAGCAATATGGGTATTAAATGAAAGGCCCTGAAGAGTACCTAGAGCATTACGAACCTACGATAATTGTCTTAATTTGTTAATTTCCAAATGGCCGCTGCTCTAGAAAGGCAGAATAAAGTTGAATCATTATGGAATAAAATGGAGGAAAAATCTAAACACTGTTTTAAGCATTTTGATGGCGAAACGGAGTTCGCGGGCACAGCTAGTTTTATAATATTATACACATTGACATTTTTTGTTATATTTTATTTTTATGATAGGTAATTGAGTTTATGACCCTATCAAAAATCTTTTTGGATCTAATTTAACATTTAAATACGTCTATTGGGCAACTACTCACACCCAACAATCACAGTAATAACGCTTTTACAAAAATCACTACTTGTAATTTGTCTCGAAACTAGTTATTCGGTTACATGCCGCGTAGCTAGTTATTGTAACTAGTGACGTGAAATAACGCCCACGTCTACGTAGCGGTGGGCGATTATTAATGATTCGTATAATCGAATTACTTTGAAATACTAATGTTAATAATCGATTATGAAATTAGTAACTAATATATTTTCATAATCGAATGATATTACTAATATGTACTACTAATCCTCTGTTGTTGGTAATTATTACATTGTATAAATATTGCAAAAGTTCAATATTTTCTTATAATAAAGATAATTTATAGTTACTTATTTAATTATTTATTTCTATACCTAAATCCAACACCGATTATAAAAAGAATATTCTTGAAGTATTCATTAATACTGATACGGGTATATCACTTTGTTGCAGTCACATTATTATTTATTACGACATAAAAAAAAATAGATACGTCATTATTCATAACGTGCCTTAGATCATAACGTGCGTAAGCTTAGAGCATTTAAATACGGGCGAGCGAGAGGGTTCACTGTGATGTCTCACCCCTTTCACCTCTCTACGCTCGTCTACCTGTGGGTACTTGCACGCCGATCATCGTATCGTATCTCGCTCTGTGTTCGACTCGCCACGACCAATACTACTAATTAGTAATCACTAATCTGTTATAATCGAGATATCTCGAGATATATTCATAATCGAATGATTTTATTAGTATATCTCATAATCGCCCACCGCTACTTAGACGTTCATAAGTTACGTCATAGGGCTGTGACAAATTAACGTCATCTGAAGGGAATACACGACGTCCAGAAAGACGTAATTAACGTCATGAAATGACTGTAAATGAACGTCATAATTACGAAAAAATGCTATCTGGGATGTCGTATCGTTTTATTCGACAGCTATAGCTATAGGTATGTTAGTTATTACGCTCGAGTCGCGAGGCAGCACTGGATTGCGACACCGCTCGGGTGGCCGCAGTGTGTGCGGTGAAGGACAAGTAGTCGCCAATCGGAGTCACCATAGAGCACCCTTGCCGTGATTTTATTCGCTGATTAGCGACCCGGTATCTGTATAATTATTTATTGTGTTTCTTGGAGGTCTATCTAGGACCCCTTGTTTAGTTGAAATTCACAAGTGTGTTTGCATGAGTTTATGAGTTGTACCTGCTCCCAAGAACAGTCCAGCCACTCGTGGATCGTCAGTGGTTCGCCTTGTGGCGATCAGAGGCCCCTGTTTTGTACGCCACTGTGCCTAAGGAAAGAAGAAGCTGGACTGTGAGTACCTACGTAGGTCTTAATTAACAAGTTAGGTATTGTTAGGCAACTCTCACGTGCCTCCTAATACAGCCGCGACACGCGGTCATAAGTACTCCCCGTGGTGGTAGCTTGTAGGTTTAAGCAAAGTGTTTCTGCTTAACACCATCACGGCCGAGTACTGAACACTTAAACACTATCGTAGTATCCGAGTATTTTACAGTGAGATATAACTATCGTTACGTTACGAGCTCACGATAGTCTTACGATTACAATAGTGTTTCTAGCTGTCCATTTAATGTCTCAATCGTTACCTATCGGATAGTAAGTAAATGCCATAAATATACTATAACGATAGTGGTTCGTACTAGGGGTACTGGTTAGTTTAAAATTCTGTCATCAATATTTAAATTGAATTATAGGGTGTAAAGTGACATAGATAGCATATTACTTAATTAAATAAATAACAAAAAAAAAACAAAAACGTCACTTAACATCTTGTGGATGAAACTGCGGGGCTTTTCTAGTATTTTAACACAAAGCAGACCGGGAGTCCTTGCTTCAAAATAAAAACAAAATATAATAAGAAGACCCGAGCAAATAAAAAAAGATGCCTGCTCGTTTATTGAAGCTGCAAATATTAAACATAATTAAAAAGGTACTAAGGGCGTCTAATTCCACGAAAAAATCTTTTCATAGCGACGTCGTTTGTAGGAAAGGCCCGGGGAAATGGGGTGTCCTTGCTTCTCTCAAAATTGATTAAATTATCCTGCCGCACCTCCCTATTTGAAAAATAACGAATCAAATACCTGATATGGCGTTCCGTTATTAATTACTCCGTCGCCCTGCCCGATATCGATATGAACTGTCAAAATATGTTGGGTACCGCGTGCTACCCCGAAATTGTATAGTAATGAGTATATTTAAGTTGTGTAGGTAAATTTTTTTGGCTATTGCTGTAAATGTACCTAAAAAAAAAAAAAAAATAATATCCAAAAAAACGATACCAATAATACCTATCAAAAACATACTCAAAGTTTCAACATATTGAACTGATAAACATACTGAAGAAACCAACGTGTTCTAATGGTTCAAGTCGATAATATATCGTTGTATCGATACCCCCACTATAGGGACTGTAATAGAGAATAGAAAATATAACATAACTGTTATTGATACTTTTCTTGTAAAATCGAAAATTATAAGTATCGAAATTACAACTTTTAACGCCTCAAAACAATTTTTTTTTCACATGGAAAGTGGAAACTTTGTTGTCGAAGACTGACCATACTGCTCTACGCTATCATGTGCCGCACGAGACGCTCTTCGCTCTTATTGATCGAAGCAAAAGTGAGCGAATTTATTTTTCAATAATTATTGTCTTTGATTTATTGTACCCCGTGTTTCAATGCGCCTCAACTGTTCCTACCTATACACGGTGTTTCATAATAACCAATAAATAATCAATGCGTTATCTAAAACAAATATTAAATTGTGTTTACCCGTAATGTCATTAAACCCTAAAATGTTCATGTAAATCATAGACATGATGATGATACTATGATATACATGAAAATTTTGGGTTGAATGACATTACGTGTAAACACATTTTAATAATTAGTTTTAGATAACGCATTGATTATTATTTATTGGTTATTATGAAACACCGTGTATATTTACGGCTTTCACAATTTTTCCTGGACATGTGCTTGTAAGACATTGCTTCCTTCTGTCATGGTTCTAGGTCAACGGAAAGCACCAGGGGGCACAATCGGGGAATGGCCAACGCCGATCCCGATTGTGTCTCCACGGAGGTATAAGTATCTAGAGAGTTTTTAGCCGGTAGTGGGTCTTCTACCCGAGTCCTGCATATCCAAGGGGTGGCCTAGTCAGCTCAATTCCCTTGTCGAATACCGTAAAGACTGTATTTTCTCTCTTGTAAAAAAAAAAAAAGGTCAACGGAAAGCAAAATATGCCACATAAACGGTGATATTTCTTGATTGTGTTGGACTTTATAACAGCTGAAAGAGACCGTAGTCACGAGTATTTTATAAAATGAGACCCAATTCTACTAATTTACCGATTGGTCGATCGCAACGGTTCAGTTTCGATTCGGCTGTAACTTATTAGTAGAACTGGGCCTCAGTTTGATATCTCTACGCGCGTTCCTGAGGAAAAGCGTCTTCTCAGACAGATGGACATACGGACAATGAAGTGATCCTATAAGAGTACCCTATTTTCCTCTTGAGGTTCAGAACCCCAAAACACTCGGAAAGTAGGTTCTTATTTGCGAACGTACAGAAAATGTGTCTTCATTGTTACACAAATACTAGCTGTGCCCGCGAACTACGTTTCGCTTTAATAAAGCTCAACACTTAAAAGTATCTGAAGAGGGCCACCCTTATCACCTTGGGGTATAAAAATCGCCTACGACCTATTCTCAGACCTATTTCTAGGAGATCATCATTTGGCACCGACTTCAATATAGAAGTGTGATGTTAATTGTCTGTGCCTATTCTTATATTATTTTTAACTTTGCAGTGTTTTTGAAGTCGGTTTTTATTTCATATTAGAAAATTAGAAAGATGTACGGGGGTGAAAATTATATGAATATCAATTTCTTCCTTCTAGCAGCCCGTAGTCCTTATGGGCTACAATATTTTTCTGCTCGAACACAATTAGATTATGTACTATATACGAGTAGTACGGAAGAGAGAATTAATAAATCAATAAACGTTAGTGACATTGAATTACAAACCAACAATATTTAAAAGTCTGATTGGAAATGTTTCTTAATAAGTACCTAAATAATTCTAAACTATCTAAATGTTCCGAAGGGGATGAAAAATCAAACAATATAAGTACCCAAAATGACAATCGCACCCGCAAACTTCTAAACGGTTTACTTACCGTTGCCAAAAATCAGCGCTCAAAGACCCTTATTTCCCCTCGCAAATAGATTGGCATGCACCGAGGTAAGTTACATTTCCATTTCCTCCCGTAGCCCGTGCTCATTTATTTTTTCGTGGTCCGCTCGAAAGCATAAATTATGGACACCGCGGCGGAGACACGCATACCTAGCGGGGAGTCGGGTGGAGCCCGCTCTTCGCTTCAATGAGAAATGTTCGGTCCTTTGTCCCCTTACCCTTATGCCCCTTTGCGGGAGACGTCTTCAAGGATACTGTGTTAATCGGACCCTGCGATACTTTTTTGAGTGCCGCCTCCTGAAGTCAACTGGAAAAACTGCTTTTTCCCCGCCTTTCGTACGCGTTTGCCTTTGAATCTAGTTTGGACGGAAGAAACCCGGGTAGGAAGGCACCATTTTGAATATTTGCTTATTCATATCAGTGGCGTTTTTTGGAATATATAGATGCAAATAGTGTAAGGAAGGGTAAATTATGTTATATGAATACAGCAACACTGTAAAATGTCAAAATTCTAGCTATCGGTACTGTTTGTTATAATGTTTTCCACAAACAACTTTTCAACATATGAACGTTACAGATGATATGTTTATAAATATATTAGTCTAGGTCCAATATTATCCTAGGTATTATCGTACTTACAAATTTAAAGAATCGTTAGTGACAGAAAAGAAAACCGGATTTTCTTTTGAGTGTCCTATATGTTGTGTCGAGTGTGTGTACATTAGAGGATGTAGAACCAGACATTATTTAGGAACCGGGTTTTTCGGTTCCGTTTTACCAAAGAACCGGGTACCCGGTTATTTTCGGTGCTTTTCGGTTCGTGAAATAAAATAATGTTTACAGTTAAGATGAGTAGTAATAGATTATAATAAAGTTTGCAAATAATGAATATGTCAATTATAATAATTATCAGTTATTATGACTCATCCACTGTGAGTAAAAACAAAATTATAATCTTTTCTCAATAAAACGGTGTAATATTTATCTATGCAAAATAACGGTATAATAAAATGTCTCAGTCTTAAAAACTACTATAGAGTAATATTTTTTTTCATGCAAAATCAACAATTTACTTGTACCTACCTTTTTCGGGGGGAAATGCGCAACCGCACCGTACCTACCGTTGGCTAGACGGGGAGCGTGTGTGGGGTTCACCCGTCAGAGTGGCAGACCTACCCACTAAACCCCGCGGTGTTTTCCCTGCCCATTTGGGCGCGTGTGGTAGGATCCACAATGCGATACCACTACTCACGCGTCCGGGCTAGCTCGGCCAGTTGGTCGGGCTATCGCCAAGGGGGGATTGTCTGAGAACACCAGGACAATTCTCAGAAACCTTACGGCGGCGTGCACGGGAGCCGATCGTGTACGTACGCCTCACGGCAGGGTCATTAGACAGGCGTTGCTTGAGCGAATGCCCGCCTTCTCCTGCTTATCCATCTGCGGCAGAGGGGAGTGGCCTGAGGATCGGCCTCCCGCTCTCTCTCCTCGGCCTCCCTCTGGGTGATGACGTACTCACAGAAGAAGCCGACAGCCCCCCCATTCTGCCTTGCCGCGGAGCATGGCCACGATCATGCTCGGCAGCGAAAGGTCTTCGCCTCCCAGCGCAGCATTGAGTTCGCTGCGCTGGCGTCGCCAAGCCGGTCACACCAACAGGGTGTTCTCGGGAGCTACCTCCCGACGACGTGCAAATGCCACACGCTAACTTTTCCGCAATCGTTCCGCAGAAAAAATTTATGGAAATGACATTAGCTTGCGACAACCTCATGCTATTTTTTCCGCAGCTAATGTCATCTCTATACATTTCCTATGCGGAACGACTGCAGAAAAGTTAGCGTGTGGCATTGTCTAGGGGGGGCTGATGTGCTGCCCACCGCGCGCGACCTCAATCGCTTACTAGTGTTGCTATGTCTCACCGTGCATATTCCATGTTCGGTTTATTGCAAACAACAAAACAATATCAATAAATAATTGATTTATTTGACGACACTGATAAGAACCGAAAGAACCGAAAAACCGGGTAATATAATTTTAAGAACCGGTTCTTCGAGAACTTAAAGAACCGGGTAAAACCGGGTCTTTTCGGAACCGGGTAGAACCGGGTACATGCCCTAGTGTACATGCATGTTATTTTGTTTTAAAAGTGCGAAAACTAAAGCAAGGAAAAAAATTGTCTCATTCAGTTATGATGTCCTTGTAACTAATGTAAAACAATTTGTTCCGAATACACGGTTGATACCAAGAATTTCACATTGTAGGTGTACTATTGGCACTAATGGCCAATTCCACTAACCTTATCTTAGCTTAGGACAATCCTAAGTGACATCATACAACTTAGGATTGCCCTGAGTTAAAATTGGCTGTATGTCACCTAACGATAATCTCGGAATAAAAATCGGCGTATAACATTGTTACGAGTTCTCTGATTCCGCGTTAAATGTGTCACGGTCCCACGACTGTTTTCACCGGCGTATACAATTGCCGGGGGGCGCCGGCTCCGGGCGCTACATCGGGAATTCGGGAACCCTTTACGGCCCACTCGGCCCACTCCGCTTTTTATCCCTTCGCTCAGACGCGCGTTGCGTACCGTCCGGGAATAACAACCACTGTACTTTTAGTCGGTTTGCGCTAGGGTAAGTGAGGCGACAATAATGCTTCTGTTATGATATGATACACTTTGCGATATACAATGAAATTAAAAATTGTTGAACATTCAGAACCACAGCATAATCTCCTTTTAACATTACGAGTGATACGGGTTTGAGTATGAAATTGGAGTTTTTAAGTACTCGCTATGAATTGATGCTATAGAGTAGGTTTACTGCGTTAACTATTCAACATGATAGGTTTTGTGTGATTTTATATGACTCCCTTAATATATTTTAACTCCTATGGAAACTAATACCTACTGGTATTAAATGTTTCACTATCCAAAATAATTATCTTAATTCAAATAATCGTCAAACGTTCTTACTTTCCACACGTTCAGGATGTGAAAGAAGTGAAATGGAAATTCTATAGAAGAAAATGAAACTGTTAAATCCATAATGTAGAAAAGCTTTTATTTCAGTTAATTTTTTTACAATTACAACTTCCTTTTTATGGTTCCACACCTCAAAAGGAAAAACGGAACGGAACGGAACCCTTATAGGATCACTTTATTGTCCGTTTAATCGTCTGTCCGTCTGTCCGTCGTCTGTTAAGACCTTTTTCTCGGGAACGCGTAGAGATATCAGACTCAAATTCATATCAAATAGGTAGCTACTTGGGTCTACGGTCTCTTTCGGCTTTGAAAAAATCATACTTGTAAGTCAACGCTGTAGCGGGTTGTGAGGTTGCGACGCCATGTTTACAATTATAAATTATTATAAATAACTAAACCTTTTTACAACTACACTAGTACGTTACAACGCGATGAAAAGATAAGATCGTTTATATACTTTGGTATATTTTGCGTTTTCTCAAGGGAATCAAAACCTATACGTTACATGCCGTTGACCTCGGATCATGAAAGGCAAAAGCAAGGCTTAGTATATAGCAAATATGTACCTACATAGTTAGGAAGTTATATACTCGTACTTAGATAAGATTTAACAAAGTACCTAATAATATTAAATGCAGATTTTAATGGTCAAACAGTTTACGTATAAATTCATATCCTCTATCATCTAGTAGATATATCCCTACACTTGCATGTATAACATGCCGAAAAATCCTTTCTGAATTTCACGCGAGTCGAAGGTGAGATAGAATTATTCACAATTCTCCGTGGCGGCTGGCGTTCGAATGTCAATAACTTGACGAGTGCGGTGGCAATAGTCGCATAATGGATGAGCCACCGAGGCAGATGTTGCTACCGGTTGGATTTATAAACATTCCATTATCGTGAATGTATGTTACAAGCTCAACGATAGATATATAGGACGTCCCAATTCCGCTGTCGGGTCGACGTTGGAAAAGCTGTCAATTCAGATAATATAAGAAATTTAGGTATCTATTCGTATACTATTCTACCATTCTGAGTATTTACTATCCTTTTCTTCTCGAGAAGGCTGTCCTAATTTCCGAACAGGATCCTAGACAAAGTATACCTAATTCGCGTTCGTTTCGTGACAACGTATCGAACGGCAATGTTGATAATGATTCGTAATGAGTAATCGTGCATTTCCTGACGATATGAATAGCAAATATTATAAATTTAGTATAAGTGCTGATAAAAAAATATATACAGAGCAAAATAAACGTAAACTACCTCACGTACCCTGAATTCCTAATATTAAGGTCACTATTCCTCCCATACCTATAAAACTTTACACGTGGCCGGGCTATAACGAGAATGACACGCGTTTGTTTGATGTGAGACAAGATCAAAGCGTACAAATTAGAATCCCATTATCTAAAGCAATTTGCCATTGACTGGGTTCCTGCAGCACGGCGTATTTGAACAGCGTACGAGTTTCCGAATGTCAAAGCTCTCCTAAACCTATGAGATCCGCAAACACGGGTGTTGATTCGTGTTACTATTGGCGAAAGCTGGTCGGGCTGCTGTCTGTACCCGAATCGATAAAATTCGGGTCCGCGCCCCCGACCGTCGCCATGGCAACGCGCCCCGAGCCCCAGCCTCGGCCCCGCCGCATCTCCGAGAACAGCGATGTTGACTTAGACGGATAGGGTAAGAGGCTTATTAATGGTTTTATGTTACTTCGCCGTCACCTACAAAAGGAAGATGCCCTGGAAACTGTTTAAATTTCAGCTCCCGCCGGATTCTCAAATTTGGCGGTATAATTAAAAAACGGATAAAGCGAAAAGAGTATTATTATCCAAACAGATGTTGGAATCGTTCCGGCGCCGAAGGTCGGTGGAAAGTAGGAAACGAGGGTCTGTAAATAATGGTTGAACAATTTCGTGCTCAGGACGGGGCCGCCATCTTGCCAGACCGCGTGACGCCATTTCAAATTGTGTGCGTTCACGGCGTGCGGCGGCGGGCCCATCAACATGCTTTCATCTCCGATCCGCCGTTGCGCGGCTTCGTAATGTATATTTAGTTACTGAATTGAGTTTCGCCTCGTTATAATCATAACATGGCCCCTTATGAAAGATAATCTTATTAAGTATCTCTCTTAAAAATGTAGAGAAATCTTGCACGTCTGTATGTTGTTGTTATCACCTATATAAGTCCCATTCATTGAAAAAGTTTATAATAAGAATAAGAGAATGTCAGCATAATTATTCCTTTTATCCAAATTTTATTCATTTTCCACACACAAAACTAAGTAATTCAGCATCACATAAACCGATTAAGTGCTTATAGTTTTTCTGGACTCTGTCTCTCATCGTCTTGCCCAATACAGAAGCGAAATTTAAAAAGTAAGTACCTACCTCCAATATCAAACAAATAATACAACGATCAATTATTATACGCAAGCATAAACATTATTTAAGTGCAAATCTAATTTTTCCACTGAGGCTTCTACAAGACTCCTTGTCAACAAACATACCTAGCAACCGGGTAGGTGCTTCATCTACATGGGGTGTGCTAAGTTTGCTTTCTCGTAAAACTGTTGACACTGCGAGCGCAAACACTGATTGGAATTAAGTGCATTTAGACACGGCTACGGCTATAGTCCTGTGCGTAGAGCAACGTAACACAAGGTGTTCTTATGGATATTTCAGACGTTGTAGTTCTTTTGTCTCGTCGAGCAGGCAATAAGAAGGTAGACGCCTGAAAATGTGCTGCATTTATACGTACAGGCTCCAAGCGGCGGCGCCGCCTCTCGCGTCCTGTTTTATTTTGTCCCGGCTCTCCTTTGCACGCTCCGAGCTAAGACTAACAAGGTTTTTAATTATTTCCTTTAATGCCATTCTCAGACGTAACACACGGTGCTTTGTTGTTTGCAAACGTGGCGAAATGGACTCCTAATGTGATTTCGCGTCGGCTATTAAATTAATTACTCGAGTTTGTGTGAAAGTATACAATGTTAAGACTTTCTGCAGCATAATATTGCCTTTTACTTTTGAGCGGTCAGTGTTGATGTCTTGCACCTTCTCTATAATTTAAATATCTGTGCAAACTACTGTAGAGTCACGTTTTTCCCGTGCGGCCATGAATCCAAGAGTAGTTTCACTCTAATGTAGTGTGACTAAATTGAAATTACTCGTGGTTCCACAACAATACGTAGTGGGACTACGGGGAACTAAACAAATCCGTGGGTTAAAGTAGTAGTCCACGGGTTAAATGTCAATTAAGGATGTTCTTTTCAGTCTTTCAATAAAACGTTCTTTCTTGTGGAATAGAGATGCAACTAATGTATTACTATGCACGATCAAAATTACTTACACTCCACAGTTATTATTCTCGGTGCGGTCATCAAAAATATTAAGCGAGGAAAATATTTTTAATCCCGAGGAGAAAAGCCGTCAACAAAATCGCTTTCCGATATACTCAGTGGAAAATGTTATCGTGATCTCATAAGTGATTTATCGGCGTCTTCATCGCTCTCGGGGCAGCGGCCGCGACTAGCGCAGTACGGTCTGTGGAGCTTTTGTGGAAACATTTCGTGTTGAAATAGGAGTAATCTTTTTTAAAAGATGGATAAGGATTGTTCACCTTTAATAATATTTGAAAAAATCGCATTGTCAGTTTAACACAGTATAATCAATTAAAACACACTTACATACACAACACATTTGTCATAATATTATATTCAAAGCTTACAGATTCGTCAGTTTTGATGGTAATTTTAATATGTATACGAATAAGGTTTCAAATATTAAGTTGTCGAAATTCAAAAAAAGGGCGTAGATATTATCTGGCTATCGGGCTTTTGCATTTTCTTTTGATGTTCATCATCATTCTCTTAGTCGTAGAAGGTCAGCGCTAGGTCTGCTGGGCATATCTCTAGCTATATATTTCCCAAGTTGGCGGGTGGGTCTTCTTCCGCCACACTGGCCTAGTGCATCACTTGGCATTAATTTGCTAATTCATGCACATCGAATATTGCAATCAATTCGTGTGAGAGATGTCGTGTAACAAGTGAAGCGCTTCCATTACCTACATAAATAAAGCTTAAAGTCTATAGATACTGAATGAATCCACATAACGTGATGCACAGAAATTGGAAAGATGATATGAATGTAATAATTAATTAGTTTTATAACCCTGCGCTTCAATGTGTTTCCGACGACAAACAGGGCCGTATTTCGCTGTATGATCAAAAGACAGACGTAATACCGGCAATGAATCTCATTGATGATTAATGCGGGTCCCTCCCCGCCCCAAGACGGATCTGCCGAGGGTGGGTAAACGGATATGTTCCTGAGTGATTACTGCTGCGCCGTCAGCTAAACGCACGCACGCTGCGAGATGCTAATTACCTATCGGTCTCACGTAACGGTGAATATGGTAGTTAGAAATAAAATAGAGTAAGTGATTTTAAAAATATATTTTATTTTATATACAATGTGTAACGGAAATAACGCACACCCTGAAATTAGTTACAAATCTAAAAATTAATCAATGTCAGCTATTTTTTTTGTAAATTTAAATTCAAAATTTTAAAATAAGTACTTACTTCATGTTTCCAAAGATGACCGACGTATCTAGGCAGTATAATAATGATATAGAGCTGCTCTTGTGATTGTAAATGATTTTTTCCTGTTTTTGATAAGTTAGACGATATTTTCCGATGCCCATTGTTTATTTTGATGTACTCTATCAACTGAGATAATTTAAAAACGAATTATCCCCATTTTATTATGAACTCATATGAATATGGGCAGTCCACGCACCGCGCAGGGCAGCCGAGTAGATATGGGCATGCCATGACTCTTATTACCATGTACAGTAAGCGCGGCGCCAAGCTATACTGATTGACCTTTGGACTATTCTTATGTCGCTCGTAATAGCGGCGGTTTGCGTAGTGCAAATGTAAAGCTTAACGTGGCGCTTACTGTACAAATCACATTCTTATGTTTAGAATATTGACAGAACGGGTCACTGGGATTCATTGTATAATCTTTGCTTTGCCCTAAAGAGTGATGCTTCATGAATATAAGGAGCGTATAAACTCCTAAGCTTACCCCTCCCTTATCTCTGTAACAATGAGGACTTTTTTTGCTAGGAAATACGTTACGAAGACCACACGCCTGTAAGAGCATGTGATTATAGCTGCTGACTAAAACCCAGTGCTGCCCCTCACATAAGCCCTGGTTTGAGTACACCCATTATTGCCGTGTCCCCCTCATGAGAGGAAGGCACACCAGGATGTGTCGCTGCTAGACAAGATCGTGAGAACTCAGACGGATAGATAGGAACTTCCTCAACGTCGTCGGCGCTTGCTCACCCAAGAGGTACTCGCCCTACTAACCTCACCAATCTGGGGAGGTCGATCCTCCGTAGCGTCTGGGGCATTGATGACTGGTGGTGACTTGTGCAATACAGGACTCTAGCTCCCAGGCTGGGGTCCCGCTGGCCACCATCACGGGGAAGAAGGCGGACAAACTGTCGCCTTCTTCGCATAGTCTTCGTCAGTAAGCATTTGTCAGAGAGTTGTCCTCCCCGGCCCATTCTGCAGTCTTCTACTTCTACGTTATGCCGTCGATGCAGGAGTTCACCGCATCCCAAGACCTCGTCTTCTAGTCGGAAATAAGTTATGGAGCGAAAGGTTTTTACCGATCACGGCAACCATCATCTGGCGCCACGGGAAAAAGCCGGGCACATCTCTAGGGTGTGCTGGGCAGAATCCTTTTCCACCATCATGGGGTCATCTCGGATCCGATGCGGTGTAAATAGCGGCCAAAACAACCATCGCCGCTGAGGATTTGCGCCAGGTGGTACGTGAGCGAGCCGTGTGGTCGGTTTGCCCAATTGAAGACAGCAGAGGGCTCTATGCATTGGTAAATCGATGTTGGTAAATCAGAGCTAAATTGCTTTGACGGCGCTGTACACGTTAAGAATATGTATAAGCTTTAATGTAGGATAGATAGTTTCTCGTGAATGAAGACTAAACTTGACATCTCATCGAAGACAGGAATTAATTCCACAGCACTGCGTAATTATTTCATTTTTTTTCTCGTATACTATAATTGCAGAAAGAGCAGGAATCTTAGAAAACATTGTAAATTACTTACACTTGTCGTGAAATAACATTTTTAAAACTGCACAATTCTGTAAACGGGACAGCTCCCGCAGAAATAATGTCCGCTAGAAATATTCAATCAAGTTTATAGCTTCCATTCTTTACAGTCAGGGTTGCAACTTACCTGAATAAAAATTGTAGGTATTACATTTAAAGTGAAACTTTTTTTACATCGCCACTAATTTTTACGTTCGCATGTACGAGTAGCATTACACAAAAACTTAGTCTTTAATTTCGCGACTTCATAAGTTCATATAGGACAGGACTGGTCATGTGCGTTAGAGCTTCGACTTCAAATCTGAGTGACAGTGGTTCAATCCTAGTGTAGAACATTATTGAAGTGAGAACTTCTTTAGCGGCGTTGTACACTTTTTTTGTAATGGGTAAAAAATGTTAAACTCGCGTCAGGACACGTGACACTGATCGAAAATTCGTAAGACCAATTAAAATTGAAATGGCCGCAGGAACTGTCGAGGTGCGGTGAGGGGTCCACGTAAGCCGGCCGAGAACAATAGCGGCTGGCAAAAGTACTGGAAGTCACACGTCACTTGAGACAGTTTTAATTAATTTATTTACTTTGTTAGAAAAAATCTAAATTGTGCTTTTATTTGATTTTGTTGTAAATATTAATTAGGTAAGTTAGTATAAATTAAATATTATTTATTTGTTATAAAATTACGTTTTTAAGTAGTATATTAATGTCTGTTTTGATCATATTTTTAATTTAATTGTAAATATTTTGATTCATTATTACTAGTTATATAATTATGTACGCACAACGTTACAACAGGAAGTTGATTTTTCTGAGGGATAAACTTTTTAATGTAATATAAATTGTCATGTTTGTGTACGATAGCGTAATAAAATATTGTATTCTACCACATAAAAGATAGTACTTTTATTCTGATAATTAAAGCAATTCGTGCAAAATTATTCCATAACCATTCCAAAATATCCAAAACGCACAACGTTAATATTTTCACTTCTGCCGGCACTCCCGGAGTGCAACCCGTCAATTTTTTTTTCATATTTTTTATTACTTTTTGTTTTTTATTAATTACTCTTTGATTTATAATTTTCATTCACGAAAAAAATTTTAATTTTAAATAAGGTTAAAAACACGATTTTAATACCCTACATTTTCCGAAAATATTTAGTGGTTTCATAAAACCACACATAGTTATTTGTTATACATGAGTGCAAAGTTGCTTTTTAACCGCGTGCTCAAGTTTGATGACCGAGCAATCGAGGGAATCAAAAGAGCACAAGGTGAAAAATCTTTGCACTCAAGTGCAACACGTAACTTTTCATTCCCCCTCAGCGAGGAAATGACTAAATGCAAAATAAAACATTTACAATCACAAGATACTTTTATTTGAGTTTAGGTACATATTTACTACAACATTATGATAAGTAAGTATTCCAGAAAAATATTTATATTATGTAATAAATATTTATAGTATAACAAATAATACGTTTTTTTACTTGTTTTCAAGTTTCTTATTTAGAACAATACGACGTCAAAACAAAATGGCGCGCGCAAAGCGAATTAACAACAAAAGTACACCAAGGAGGTTCAGTCTGAGTTTTTAACAAATTTAAAAAAGTTGTATGATAAATTCGGCACCATGGAGATGGAAGTAAATAGGTTTAATGATGTTTTGAAATCACATACCTAGTGCACGCGATGTTCTAAATTCAAATTTACTTTAACCTCAAGCGGATAAAAACGGCTTCGGCGGTCAGATTACGAATAGCAAAAATACTCTTTCCGAGATGGGGGGATGAAAATGAATTTATTTACTTCTTTTTAGTCTAATCAATAAATCTTTAAATTAAAGAATTCGTTCCAAAAAAAAGCGGAGGTTTTTAAGAGCGAATAGCGTCATCTTTTAACGCGTAGCCAAACTAAATCGAAATCGACAGCACTCTGAAGAAAGTAAGAACTAAGTATCGACTTCCTGTGAGTTACCTACCTGATAAGACCGCGAGATGGTGCGAATTTTATATTTTGATCATTATCATCATTTCAGCCAAGAGACGCCCATTGTTGGACATAGGCCTCCCCCAAGGATCTCCAAACCGATCGGTCCTGCGCCTCCCGCATCCAGCGGCTTCCCGCGACCTTCACCAGATCGGCGGTCCACCTTGTGGGGGGCCTACCAACGCTGCGTCTCCCGGTACGCGGCCGGCACTCAAGGACCTTTCCGCCCCAACGGCTGTCAGTCCTGCGAGCTATGTGTCCTGCCTACTGCCACTTAAGGTTTGCAATTCTTTGGACTATGTCGGACTCTAGTTCTTTTACAGATCTCCTTATTTCTGATGCGATCGCGTAGAGAAACCCCGAGCATAGCCCTCTCCATAGCCCTTTGAGTGACATTGAGCCTTCTGATGAGACCCATTGTAAACGGCCACGTCTCAGTTCCGTACGACATCACTGGCAACACGCACGAATTGAAGACTTTCGTCTTAAGACACTGCGGTAGATTGGCCGAGAATATGCTGCATAGCTTACCAAACGCTGCCCAGCTGAGTTGGATTCGTCGATTTACCTTTTTCTGGAAGTTGGACTTACAGAGCTGGACTATTTGCCCCAGGTAAACATATTCGTCAACAACTTCCGGTGTAGAGCCTCCAACCTTCACAGGAGTAGGTACTACATGGGAATTCACCATGATTTTGCTCTTGTCCATGTTCATTTTAAAACCCACTGTGCATGCATACGTATATCGCCTGACAATACAATATTATGATGACATGGAGCTGATTTGATGCTGGAGCTTAAAGGTGGCCATAGGAACTCCGCAATAAAACGACGCAACCCCATCGAGTTTGGGCTCGTTTGATTCGTATTGACGTGTACTTTGAGCCTATATGGTAACCAGGGTCTGATGCTGGAGCTGGAAGGTGGCCATAGGAACTCCGCAATAAAACAATACAGCCCTATCGAGTTTGAACCCGTTTGATTCGTATTGACGAATACTTTGATCTTTTATGGTATCTAGGGTCTGATTCTGGAGCTGGAAGGTGATAATAGGAACTCCGCAATAAAACGACACAACCCCATCGAGTTTGGGCTCGTCTGATTCGTATTGATGAGTACTTTGATTCTTTATGGTCACTAGGGTCTGATGCTGGAGCTGGAATGTGCCTACAGGAACTCCGCAATAAAAAGACACAACTCCATCGAGTTTGGGCTGGTTTGATTCGCATTGACGAGTACTTTGATCCTATATATATGGTAAACAGGGTCTTCTGCTGGAGCTGGAAGGTGGCCATAGGAACTCCGCAATAAAACGACACAACCCCATCTAGTTTGGGCTCGTTTGATTCGTATTGACGACTATTTTGATCCTTTATGGTAACCAGGGTCTGGCACTGGACCTGGAAGGTGGCCATAGGTACTCCGCAATAAAAAATACAACCCCACCGAGTTTGGGCTCGTTTGATTTGTATTCACAAGTACTTTAATCCTTTATGGTAACCAGGATCTGATGCTGGAACTGAAAGATGGCCATAGGAACTCCGCAATAAAACGATACACCTCCAACGAGTTTGGGCTCGTTTGATTCGTTGATTCGTCTTGATGAGTACTTTGGTCCTAGATAATATCCGTATGCCACCCCATTAACATTTTTGTACAACCTTCCCCAATATGGGTACCTATCAAATGAAAGAGCTTGAATTGTAGAATACAGTATTTATTATGAAATCAATCAAATCCAAGATGGCCGCCGTCACAAAATGACAATTTATTTTTTGTACAACCCCCACAATATGGCTATCAAATTAAAATGCTTTTACAAATATCTGTCTAGCAGTGGACCACCAACTCTAGACAATATAGAGTATATAAATAAAGAGTTGTTTGTTATATAGCTATAAGTAACATTATTTTTCGTATAACTTCGCGAACCACTTCGGCTGCTTCCAGGGACCACAAGTGGTCCACGGACCACCAGTTGAGTACCACTGATTTATCGCATGTCGCATTACAGCCGGCCGCGGAGTAGGGGATAAGTAAAAGGCGCTCGGCAAAGCAGCCAAGGCCACTAGGGCCTAAATAAAATTTCAGTTAAATGCCTACGATCCGAAAAAAAAATTACTTGCATCGTGGTTTCATAAAACCACACAATGAGTTTTTTATTGAGTTAGTTTCTATTAAACTCTATATTCGTTTCTAAATGCATTATATGTAATAATTAAAACTGTAATAAATAAGTAAAAATAATTATATGATAATAAAAATAGAAAACGTTTTAGTACATTTTAATTTGTACCTCATACATACACGGTGTAAAAAGACTTATAACGAAGCCTGCGTCTATACATTCAGACCATTAAAATTTAACTTATATACTCAAAACTTTTTTAATTTTATTCACAACTAGCAAATTAGGGGTACGTAAAGTCGGTTCGCCCAATCAGCTTAAAATTGGTGTTATGCATAATTGGTATTTTGCGTAAGTGATTATTTCCGAGTCAAGCGTTTTGCGTAAAGATGCTATTTTGGTTTTATGCGGCGAAATGTTATTTTCATTATAATAACGTTATACGCATAGCACAGTGCTGTGCGCTAGGATTGTTAAAATTGGATGAATCAATAGATTCATCATCACCAGTAATAAAGTAATAGTTGCCATTTGATGCCATAAAATGTTAATTCAGTTTGGCCCAGTAGTTTTTTTTAAGTTATTCTGGTGTTTGCCTTGGCTCAAATTCTAATACGCGTTTATTAAGTTTAAAAAGATTACGCAAATTAAAAAGATTAAAATATTTTTTTTTACAAAAATTAAAATCGACTTCAAAAACGCTAAAAAGTCTAAGACATCACAGTTTTATATTGAAGTCGGCGCCAAGAAATGATCACCTGGAAAGTCTTAAAAAACATAAGAACAAAATACTACATTATTTTGATCTTATGTTTTTTAAGACTTTCAATTAAAATTTGGCACCAACTTCAATATAAAACTTTGATGTTGTATGTATTCTTAGATGATTTATGGCCTTTTAGTGTTTTTGAGGTCGGTTTTATCTTTTTTACAGAATTCATTTTCTATTTTCTATTCCGATCTTCTCGGAGACGAAAATGCAAGTTTAATATTCACAAATATGCGATTGATGTGGAAAATATTGAACATTCTTTCATGTTTAGTTGCCTACTTAAATGAAGACCTAATTTATTTCCCATTAAAACATCAAAGTTCGCTTGGCAATTTGAAACATCTTACACCCCTCGTTGTATTGGTGGCTTTTATTTCGCAATGAGGGGACTAATTTTAACGAGAAAATTACACAGTGAAAATGTCATTTGAATGAGTATGGTATAGTGAATGGATATGTAACGATATGTTAACATATGTCTATGGTGGCACTGGTTGCGGAAAGCAAAGAAAATTTATGAACCAATTTTTAAACGATCTTTAAAGGCTTTCTTCGCAGAATACCAGATTTTCTTTAACCAAAAGTGATTTTATCATATAATTATGATTTTATTAATCAATCTTAGTACCCTTCGAGGTACTAAAAAATAATGAAATTAAAATAAAATATAAATTAAAAAATATGTCAAGAAAGACAAAATCGATGTTCTGGATACCCTGGTGAACTAAAAGACTTATTTTGATAATTACAAACACCACAAAAAAGTCAATTGAATCCCTCGAATTGTTTTAACTGTAATTAAGTAAGTTTCTTGTCCTAGCTAGATAGGTCAATACAAAAACAAAATTTTATGTTGTAACGTTGACCCAGTGCGGATTGGTCGACTTCACATATACTACTGTAGTATTATATTATCTGTGCATATACCTTTGAATTTCTTCGCAGATGTATGCAGGTTGCCTCACGATGTTTTCCTTTAGGTACCGTAGGAGCATCGGCAAATTCGACAAACGAAAAACACATTGGTAAAGAAAAAATTTCGTCTCGGGCTAGTTTTGAATTCGCGTCCAACATCTTCGCGGTATGTTGAAGATAGCGCGCCATGGCCAATTTTTTTTTACGACGCGAATGCGTTTGCGCACCGTCTATGCCCCCGCAGGGGCAAGGGTGTGTGGCACTCCGCAACGAGCGACTACCCACTAAACCCCTCGATATGCCCTCTTTGGCGCCTGGCGCAGCCACGTCCAAAGGACGCGCCGCTGCCGAACGAGGTCGTGGGAACCCTTACGGACCGACCATAACCCCGTTCGAGGCACCTGCCCACCAATGGCGGGCCACTCACGCCCTCTCCAAGATGAAGATGGAGAGGAGTTCCCGGGGCATACTCCGGGTGGTAATTTTTTACTGTGGTTTTCTTCTACGCGGCCCGACGCTCAGTGCGCCAGGCCCCCGGCCCCGCTCAGTGCGAGATAACGGGCTTGCCCGACGGCAGACCCCACTGGATCCACCGCCGCGCACACGGGCCGAAGCGCCAAAGCGCCGGCCTATCGCAAAAAGCGGCCACGGTGGCCACACGAAGTGGCACGCCGAGTAGCACTATCCATCTCACGCCCCCCTCATGGGGGCCGTACAAGTGTGCCGAAGCCACACGGTGATCGGGTCAGCCTCAGTTCTTGGAACAACGACACGCCGGAGCTCTACGAGTTTCCCAGCCTCGGAACAACGACATGCCGAAGCTCAACAAGGACCCGCACCAACCCGACCAAAGAGGCAACGGCACAAGGCGCAACGCGCCATGACCCTTGAGCAGATCCTCAAGCGACACACAACCCCATCTTCAAAAAGAAGGGGAGGTGACGCCCCACATGGCCACGTGAAGTGGCCCGCCGGGTTAAACCCGGCCACACCACGCCCCCTCCACGGGGCAGCTGTCAGACTCTTAGTCCGCGGCAGAAAATCTACAGGGTTGCCCAGGGTGCACCACGAGGAGGTGTTCTGACATCGCACCCCTGGCGCGCCATGGCCAAGCTCTTACCCGCCCCCACGAAAGTCTTAGCCTTATTTACCTTTTATGTTGGAGACGCGGGTTCAAATCCCGCCCGAGACGGAATTTTTTCTATGAATAATTTTATTCATTTTGCAGTTTATTTAGCCAGTTTAAAGGGAATGCAAAATTTTATATACTAATCTACTTAAAATCATAAAAATCTGAACCAGTTAAATAATAAGTCGTTTTCTTCAAATGCTGGCAGCCCTGCCTGCGGGTAGTGTTTTATCTCGGTGAGCAGGTTCATTGGCTCATTTCGCGGGATCGACGGGATCACGGGAGGAATGGGTGCCCAGAAAATTGCCCACTGGCGATAGTTATGTATTGCATTGCATACACATAAATATTTCAAATCATCCGTAGGTACTTCATATTCTATACCGTACATGTCCTACATACTAATAGTACATTATGCGATTTATATCTTGTAATATACATTGGTGAAAAAAAGAGAAACTTTGATGTCTATGTTACACACTGTATAACATACACTAACAATGTTGTTTTCATACATGTTTAACCGTATATTGATACCAAATTATAGGACAAACTTATTATGGCGCTAGCTGCGCCCGGCAGTTGTAAAAGCATTTTTTATTTTCATAGATTTTTTGGTCCAGCAGCTTTCACAGGAATCTTCAGAATACCTTACCAATGTTTCATTACAATTTAAAGAACATTATTTTCAGGACGCATAGAAGACCAAATAATACAAACATTCTTTATTGATATTATCAATTTCAAAAAGTGATATTCTGTGGTAAGTACGAGTATATCACACAACGTATACACAAGTGGATTATCTATCCCTGGATGATACTCAATATTGTCTACAGACATTTGTGTTTGACAAACAATAGAGGTAAAACAATGCCCGGGGGCCGGGGATAACGCACGCATCACGGAGCGCGCGGTTTCACGTAAGATGGTGCTCGAGCCGATAGTCTGCGGTGGAACCGTATTTTTTGAGCTTTAGAGCACACATTTCCCGACTTTGTAATAATTTTTACCTCTCGTATTGATTTTGCGGACCTGGGGGCTCGTGCATAACATTAATAGGCATTGAACATCCCTAGTCAAATATTAACTCAATATAGAGCGTGCATGCCCGGGGAACGAGCCCCGGATGTAACCATTGGCAACGGTGTGGGCCTGCGTTCCCGCCGCGCTAGTTAGCGAATTTCACTCTAAAAGGTGGAATAATAAAGTTCAGAGTTAGGTTGGGTAGAAGGAGGTTTTGTGGCGAAATGCATCACTTCTATAAAGCACCTGCAGGGTTGCCACCTTAAGTAAAAATATAATCGGGACTGCCCGCTATCCGTTGCTTAGTCGGAGGCCAATCGAATCGCTTTACTTATACCTATTCATTCCATCTCATAGTAAACGTTTTCACTCGAGTATTTCCATAGATATTTACTTGATTAGATACTTATACACTTAATTAAATAAAAACCCAGCATACTACTTTTTTATCTATCTTGTGACATACAAGTGATCGGATAATTTCCAACAACAAAAACGCAACGTTTCAGTGATTGGAATGAAGTCAAAAAACATAACATCATACTAACCATATTCTGAAAAAAAAAATAAGGTGCTCAATTGATTTTATTTGAGTCATGGAGGAATGATAGATAAATCCAGAGATATAAATCGTTTTAAATCTCTGGATAAATCTGCTTTATCGTCTTTAAAAAAGAGAAAAATGTTCACAGTGTGGTATGAAGGTTTCTAATGGTTTAGAAATTTGATTGTAACAATTCTTTTGTTATTGGCTTTCATTTATTTCATGTTAGGGACCGTGCAAGTTTCATTGTTATTGATATCGGCAATGTAAATATTATGAATAATGCAACAAATATAAAATAAATGAATTTTAAATAAATTACACAATTTAACAGCAAATTTTTGCGTTACTATTATTTCGTATTCCTTTGTAGAGTTTGCACAGCTCAATTCAAAATTTTGGAGCCGGCCGATGCTAAGGACAGCGGACTAGAGGATACAGCGTCGTAAGTGGAGTTTTTCTCTTCCTTTTCGCATACGAGTGATATACTATACGATTTGTTTTCTGATTCGTCATATTCCTGATTGGTCATATTCCTTATTCGACATTTTCCTAACTGGTCATATTCCTAACTCGTCACGTTCCTGTTTCGTCATATTCCTCACTCGTCATACCATGTACATTTGCCTGCACAAACTTATAATAGAAATCCTGATAAATGATAATAACCTCTTTAGATAATTAATAGATGAGTAAATGTCACTTGCCTATCATGAAGCTAATATCATTATCACTTTAGTATTTATATCGAATCAATGATTTTGTAATATAATTATAATCCGAGAAGATGGCCTGGCAGACTTGTAATAATGGTGCGGACGAATAAATGCATTTTATCGAAAGTGAAAGATGAAAAAAATTACTGTTGCATTCTGGGTACAAATTCAGTATTTGGGGTCACGACCCGTCCACACCCACTGGACTTTCCCACTGGTGGGTTGATGGGTTATTTACAATTACCCCTCCACCCATTACGGAGTTATAACGAGTTTGACAAATAATTTTGCTTATGTGCCAAATCATACAAATTTATTTACATGGGACTCCGCCTTAATTGTCTAGTAACCGTAGTACAAAGTATAACTACCTCGCGCGTGTTCGCGACTGTACAATGACGAATTAGGAATATGTCAAATCAGGAATATGACGAGTTAGGAAAATGACCAGTTAGGAAAGTGTCGAATAAGGAATATGACCAATCAGGAATATGACGAATCAGGAACAAATCTTAAGTACCATATCTGTGGGCCTTTTTTATATTCATAATACATTATATAGCATTTCACCTTATAATGATTATACGCTATTATTGACTTAAGCGTGGAACGTTAAACTATTAAGGAAACGTTATAATAACTGCGATGTAGCCTTATACTAAATTAGTGTTGTTTTCAAAAATTTGCACAATATTTACTGTGAAGGATATTGCGGGGACGAGGCACAATATCATAGTCGGGACTGTCCCGCAAAAGACGGGACGTGTGGCTCTGCATGATTCCGGGCAGCCGCTGCGGGGGCTGTTTGCCGCTGCCCTTTGCTTCGCGCGAGTGTGCAGCCGACAGCGGTGACATTCCGTAATTACTTGCGAAGTATACTTTGATACGCAATGAACAGATTCAATATCGGACCCGTTAATTAATGTTACCTTTGCAGGGGATGGCCGCCCCGCCCGGCTCACGAACAAAGCCCGAGCACAATAAATATAAAGTGATTGGGAACAATGAGGTTTGAAGCTTACGAGAAATGGTTTTTGTACAGTCGGCTTCAAAAGTAGATAAGCTTTTTTAGCAGATTTAGTACCATGTCACACCAACTATTCCTTTTCTTTAGTATGTTTATTTATTTTTGAAGCCGGCTGTACCTCTTTCAAAACTTTGAATCGCAGCTGACGATTCGGCAGTTTATAAAAAGAGCAAGGCGTATGAATATGCAACAAGCCAATAATTAAATTTAAATAGTTACTAGTTTATAGAACTTGCTAATAAAATAACGTAAAACCTGAGACACCCCTATTTACTTTTATTTTTTATTATTATAATATTACCTATAATAAAAATTATTTATGAAGATACTTTATTTTGGTTTATTGCATATCATGCAAATTTATAACGCTATGGTCGAGCGCCTGCTAATAGTAAGATTTTTGACGATGGAAAATGAAACTTATAGAGTTCTACGCTACAGTGCACACGAACTATAATAAGTTGAACAAAAAAATCTACGAATCCCGGTCAACCCGATTATCAGTGAAAAATGGAACATTCGTATACGTGAACGTAATGGGCGAAAAAAACGATCACCAAAAGTCGGTCGTGTCTGTGTGCGTTCGCACTAAGAGTTGAAGGCGATAGAGTTAAGTAATTTAAAAAGTGGCGTGGTTGAAATTTTTTTATAAAATCTGTTATATATTTTTTATTAGTGGAATCGATACTTTAAATTCGGAACAAACTAAATTTCAGGTTTGTGAAATATTTGGACCGGGTCCGCCCGTTTTCATCCACTAAGCGGGTTTCGAGTTTTCGACAGAGAACTCGAAACAAATCCCTACACCATGGTTGGCCACGTAGTCGATGGCGGCTATTAGTTCAGTTGATTGTGGCAAGGCGAAAAACATAGTATATTGCTGTAAGTGGCAGACGAGTATGGTATGGTAAGCGGTAAACGCCTATTTACTTCGGAACTTGGCCAATATCTAGACTGAAGTGAATTGACTATTATGAACTAGCCCGCAGATTTGCCAGCGCGAATTTTTTATATACAACTACTATCCGTGTTACAAGACAGCGCTCTGTCTGTCTCGCATGTACCTACTTATTAAAAAATAAAACGTCTAAACGTCTAGGTATAACGGGTTTTATTATAATACCTGAGGGGTAATCGCACTATTTATAACGTTCAACCAAATCAGAAACGTTACCGTTTCCATACATTTTGACAACACCTTGACAGCAGTCAGATGTCAAAACATATGGGAACGGTAACGTTTTGGTTTTGGTTCAAACGTTCGTAAATAGTGCGATTGCCCCTCTGAGCTTTGATGAAAATTACACAAAATAGACGTTCAGTAGTCCCCGGTTTCCTCTTCTAAAACTAGACTGGTTAAAGCTTTGTGTTGTAATTTCTTGATGGAACTCCATGAAATTTTTTTTTAGTTAAAAAAGTGAAGTTAGTGTTTTAATAACAAGAAAACTAGACTAATTTAATCACTTTTTGCAGTAAACAATAAAGAAGGGTTTTGACTGTGCTTTTATGTTTTGCTTTTTTCATATAATCTCGTCAAATTTGTTTAGATTTGTATATTTGAATTGAATTTCAATAAGTTTAACAGTTTTTTTAAAATTAACTTAATAAAAAAAGGAATACATATATAGGAACATGCTAACAGTGGCCATATATTTTTTGGAAAAAAAAATAGAGCAACTAATGACATTATTATTTATATACATTAGGAAGGAAGAAGACTATGTTTGCATAGAAAAATGACCCGTTTGATTACCTCTAAACGGAGTTGCAGGAATAGCTGGTGATAAAATATTTCGTAAGTCTTTTGTGTTTTTTATTTGCTGCCCTGTAAGCTACATAAAACACCATCATATCGTACAGAAGCATGAAAGACCACAGTTACAGGTCTGCATGCACACCTAATAACTTGTTTGGCAGCGAGCCGAGATAAACAATTGTTTTTCACAACCTTTAAAAATTCTGATAATTTCAAACAAAGCCGGCTTGGTTGCACGCTCAAATGAATACTGAGCGAGGCATTAAAATCTGTTTGGGTTTGTTTCGTTGTTTTCATTGTGAATATAAATAGGCGGTTTGGCGCATCGACCAATGAGCATTTATTTCGCAATCGCTTTGCCGCTTCCAAATTTTCATTAAATTGTTCGAATATACAGGGCGTCCCACGGCGATGCCACAAAGAGGGAAAGTACCGTAGATATCTGGGGGCACGGCAGTGCCCCCGCCAAGTCGAGCGCGAAGCAAAACACTGCTGTACCATCCTTTACTGGAACCATTTCGCCGCATTTTCAGGCCCCTATTTGAGAACCTCTGGATAAGACCAGAACGCAGAAATTTTCGTCATCCAGTAAGCTATAATCACATACTTAAAATCCAAAATTTCAGGTCTGTAGGTCATTTTGTTCCGAAGTTAAGCGAAAGCAAAGATTCGCATTTATGACACTCACTCACTCATGATCATCAAAATAGAACTAGTACTTCCCATAAACTCAGAGAGCTGAAATTTGGTACAGAGTTAGGGTACGGCCACATAAAGGGAAAACTATAAAAACTAGGATAATCGAAAATCTGGAGTACCTGGTGACCCTGATTAAAAAACACAAGAGCCCAACCAAACTATTAGAGATATCGACATACCGCCTTTACAAAAAATATTCAACTTGGTGGGCCGCTTCCAATAAAGAAAAGAAAAAAGAAAAGAAAGATTTGTAATAATAAAAAAAGTACCCCTAAAAAGAAAAAAAACTGTGTCAAATAAGAAAATCTAATAAAATAAATCAATAAGCTCACGTTTTTACAAAAAGAAGTGAAATCCCGCCAAAAACATTCTGTAAAAAACTAGCCAAGTCTCGATGGAGCTGCTTGTTTATCTCTAAAAAGTAATGAAATCTAGACAAAGTCGTGCCAAGTCTAAGGTTCCTTACTGCGATTTCTTTATTATTATAGTTAATGTTGTGTGACTTGGTCGTTGAACATTCTTTATACGTTAGTGGGTACAAGTCAACGGCCAAGCCACACATTAACTATAATAATAAAGAAATCGCAGTAAGGAACCTTAGACTTGGCACGACTTTGTTTAGATTTCATTACTTTTTAGAGATAAACAAGCAGCTCCATCGAGACTTGGCTAGTTTTTTACAGATAAAATTTTACTGACAGAAGGTATCATTTTGATTGAAAAAAAAAATTGAACTGCATTCAAACATTTTTAAATAACTACTTGTCTGTCTGAACCGGTAATCGAATCCGCCAAATGTGGAAAATAAACATGCTGTATTTTTATGATACCGTTCGATAGAGTCAATCACAGGGAAGACATTTCTTTAACAAACATCACCTCCAAAATTTTTTACGAAAAAAAAACCGACTTCAAAAACACCAAAAAGTCATAAATAATATAAAAATACATACAACATCACAGTTTTATATTGAAGTTATTTTTCGGCAAAAAATATGAAATTTCATAAGCATGATCAGCAAAAACTATATTATCCTTTTTTAAGCAACGTATGTTAGTTCCAAATATATAAATGGTCTATAGGATAGTGATAAACGGTATGATGCGAAGCTTCCGATTTAAAATTTCATCAGAATCCTATTGAATATTATAGGTATATTAATAAGTAATTTCTTCCAGTAAGCATGATTTTTTTCAAATTTTGTCAACAGTAAGTATTAAAAAATTGGATGTTGTGCGAATGTAAAAGTTCCACTTTTAAGTAGGTAAGTAATTAAATCCCAAATAATTGGAGGATCGGCTATAATTGCAACGAAGGAACGAAGTTCTTTATGCTATTCGACAAATATTTTATTTTTATTATATTTAAAGAATACAAATGTTTAATTTTTGAGAATCAATATGGCTTTCATTTAAAAATCTCCATCTATTCTCAAGAAAATTCTCATCGTGTCTCCATCTTCGATGCGTTGTTTTTGAGTTATTTATTTAATAACGCTTCTTAACGTTTACGATCTTCGATGCGTTATTTTTGAGATTTTTAATAACGCTTTTTAACTTTTTTTTGGAAAGCACAATTTTTAAGAATGATTATACAATAAGAACTATTGTACAGTGAATTGAACAGTAAATAAATTACCTTACGCCCATAGCGAAACGGTCAAGCCACATAATATTTTCACTACACGGTGTAGAGTTTGTGAAGTTAGGGCGTATAGAGTTGGAAGCTTCACTCTACATATAAGATCTGATAACTTTTTGACAGTCTCGTCTCGTCTTGGCAACATTTAACATGAAATGTCTTTAGTGGGATTTCACTTTAGGCATGTTAGGCGTCTTGCTTTTTTAAGCGGGTACACATTAGGAGTTTTGCGCGAGCCCTATTTCATCCCCTAATTGAAAGAATGCGGGCGTTTTTACTATAAATACTGAAATGTGTATTTTATTATTTATAACAAGGGCTCACTTTATCAATGTTTAGACCTCTAGCATCAAATTTTGTGAAAATTTCATACAAATGTCCATCCCCTCGTTTAAGGGGTTGGGTGGTAAAAGTTCCTAGTTTTACAATTTTTTGTTGTTTGTGTACTAATACTAGTTTACATATGAAATTTCGGCTTTCTAGGACTTCAGGAAGTATCCTAAGAATTTGATAATCATCAGTCAGTGAGTCAGTGAAGAAATCGGGGTTTATTAGTTATCGATAAAACCTAAACTATAAGAGCTATGCAATTGAAACTTTTTTATGTTTATTATGTCTACTATTGACATCTTGACATTAACCAATGGGAACGAAAAAATTGGTGACAAGATCCGACGCGTTTGTTGTGGTGCATCATTTGTTTCTTGTTAATAAATCATTAGGTACGTGTTTGTCGAATACTTATCGTTTATCTACTTTACCAGGCAGTGTTCCTAGCGAATAATTATTTAGTAGCGGGTTTATTTTATGAGCCTTTGCGATGCTTGAATGAGAGGAGGCGGCAACATCCCTGGTCCAAATCCATGCGGAAGCTTCGTATTTGCGGATGCGGATGCGAATATTCGCGACATCCCTGGTTTATACTACACTGGTCGTCCGATGCCTCTGCCTCTTGGCTTGGAGTTGGACGTGGCCGTTGATAGGACAATGGGCAATGTCTGTGAATATAACCGATCAGTTCGAACTGCAGCACGTAACATTTCTATGAGTATTAATGCAGAATAGATAATACAGAATAGCCATAAGAATAACTACGAAATTGACATGTATGTTTGAATTTAGAATACTGTTTTTAGGGGAAAAAGTCTTTTCGCATTATAGTATGTATAAACTTGTAATAAAATCTCTTTGGCTATACTATTTGTATCTGGCTGGTTTTGGTATCATTGAAAGTTTAAATTTTAAAGAACATAATTCCAAATTCAAATTAGGAAAATGTGTGATTTTCATTTGTTTTTCGTACCGCCAAGAGGAGTGAATTTTAATGAAGAAATTCGATACATTTTAAAATTTTACTACAAAAAAGGTAAAAATGCAACGCAAGCCGCGAAAAAAATTTGCGATGTTTATGGACCTAGTGCAGTGTCTGTGAGAGTAGCACAAATTTGGTTTAAGCGTTTTCAATCCGGAAATTTTGATGTCAAAGATGCACGTCGCTCTGGTCGCCCTATTACAGATAAAATGGATGCCATTTTTGAAAAAGTGGAGCAAGATCGGCATGTCAGTAGTTACGACGTAGCTGAAGAACTGGGAATTGACCACAAAACAGTTTTGGCGCATTTGAAAAAAACTGGGTACACAAAAAAGCTCGACATTTGGGTACCTCACGAGCTCACTGAAAGAAACCTAATGAACCGTGTACTCATTTGTGATTCTTTATTACGACGTAATGAAACCGAACCATTTTTGAAGAAGCTGATAACTGGTGATGAAAAGTGGATCACGTACGACAAGAACGTGCGAAAAGGGTCGTGGTCAAAGGCCGGTCAGGCTTCACAGACTGTGGCGAAACCCGGGTTAACTCGCAACAAGGTGATGCTGTGTGTGTGGTGGGATTGGAAGGGCATTATTCATTATGAGCTGTTACCACCAGGCAGGACCATCGATTCTGAACTCTACTGCGAACAACTGATGAGATTAAAGCAAGAAGTTGAGAGAAAGCGGCCGGAATTAATCAACAGAAGGGGTGTGGTTTTTCATCATGATAACGCTAGACCTCACACATCTTTAGCCACTCAGCAAAAATTAAGAGAGTTTGGCTGGGAGGTGTTAATGCATCCGCCGTATAGTCCTGACCTTGCACCTTCAGATTTCCACCTGCTTCGGTCTCTTCAGAATTCTTTAGGCAGTGTCAGGTTAATATCACGAGAGGACTGCCACAACCACTTGTCGCGGTATTTTGACCAGAAGTCCCAAAATTTCTATAGCAATGGGATCATGTCCCTACCTACAAGATGGCAAAAAGTTATCGAACAAAATGGTACCTACATACTTTAGTTAAATGTAAATAAACTATATTAAAAAATGTTTTGAATTTTCTTAAAAAATGCGAAGAAACTTTTTCCCCAACCTATTATATGGCTATTAATAAATTTTCAATTAGTAGGTATTGCTTAAACGAAAAAGTTCATATTATCGATTAGTTCAATGTGAAAGACATTTAGATTGACATAAAATTATATGTGCAGTGTGCACGATAAAGTAAAAAGTATAAGCAAAAAAACCTATTTGACATTTACACAGGTCAGGTACTTATTACTTCACACTATTAAAATATTAAATATTTTTACCATTTTATTACACGATTTCTCAGAATAACTGAATTAATGTTATTACGTATTATTTTGTGACGAAATATAGTATAGAGATACTGTGATAATTGTTACCAGCACCTATACCTGTTCACAACCCAATAAATTAATTGAACTGAATTGAATCGACTGTCTTATTGTCGATATGTTTATATGGAATGCATAGGAGGAAGTATTATGGTCATGGTGTGCATGTAAATGGAAAAACTGAGTAAGCACTTTCCTGTAAAAATATAAAGCGTGTTCACGGTTTTTTATTGTTATCGTAAAATACAAAACGCGTAAGTATAAAATGTTTTGTTAACGACACGGATATGTTAAAAAAGGATATCACTTTGGTACTTACACATATTTTTTATTCAATCTACCTATTATTTGTTGCACGCGAACTACTTCGGCATAATAATTGACAAAATATTTCTGGAGAGGGCCATCTTTGTCACCTAGGGGAGTAAAAATATTAAAATAGCCTACGACCTATTCTCAGACCTACCAAATATACACAAAAAAATCAGTAAAGCCGTTTCGGAGGAGTTCGATAACAAACACTGTGACACGAGATTTAGATATACATATGAAAAAAATCTCGTGTCACAGTGTCAGTTATCGAACATCTCCGAAACGACTTCACCGATTTTTCTGAGAATAGGTCGTTGGCTATTTTTATCTCCTAGGTAATAAGGGTGGCCCTCTCCAGGTTTTTTGGTTTTTTTTTTATGATTTGGTATCAAAAAATACTTAAGCCTAAATTATCACCCTTCTACTACCAACACCCATTTTTTAATAGCGATATTAGTATTTTAACTGGCGAAACGTAGTTAGCGTGTCTTAAAAAGTGTCTGTTATTAATATTTTACTAGGCCTCAATGGCCTCATCGCACTATTTACAATCGTCCATCTTATCGTTACCGTTTATATGAATGCTTTGAAAGCTGACAGCTGTCAAGCTGTTGTCAAAATGTATGGGAAAGGAAACGTTACTGATTTAGTTAAACGTTGTAAATATGTAGTGCAATTGCCCCTTGGCCTTTCGTGCACATAATAACCACAAAACATAGTCGATCAAACCATTTTTGAGCAAGTTTGGTTGGTTATCTATATCTATACATCTATTTTCTATACAAATAAATAAAATTGAAGTGTCTGTTTGTAATGTCAAAATAACAAGTTTTTACTAAATGGGTATGAATGTATATCGGGTACCAATAACAAACACACAATTAAAAAAAAAATCTGTCTGTCTGCCTGTTTGTTCCCGCTAATCTCCGGAACGGCTGGACCGATTTTGACGAGACTTTCACTAATAGATAGCTAATTATATAAGGTATAACATAGGCTTACTAACTAGCTAACTTTTTATCAACTTCAACAAAAGTTACTATTTCACGCGGACGAAGTCGCGGGCACAGCTAGTTTATGTTAAACCAGTAAAACCGTTAACCAGTAAACCGTAAAACAGTTGAAACAAACAAAAACACGAGATAGATAGACAAGATAATACTGTGACATTTTGAAGCGGTTATCATTACAACCATTCCTACTGACGCAGTCTATTTGAATAGTAAAAGGTATTGAGGGTTGAATTGAGCCTTTTCTTTCACACCGCACTTAAGTGATATGATTATGTTCAGGAGTTTATCTCCTCGCTCGATTTAACGTCGAACTGTCAGTCCCATGTTTCAAGGCACACCGCGCCCCGTAATGATAGGGAGGGAGAGGGTGCCGCTCCGTGCACCTTGTTTTATTGCATTTTTCTTTTGCGACGTAAAGATGGTACGCGGCAAGGTGGTTTTGAGTAATGCTACTGTAGTGTTTGAGTGAGCGTCGGTGGCGCTGTGGACTTGACACTTGCCTTCCAATCGGGAGGTCCGGGGTTCGAGACCTCCATGTATCAATATGTGTTTCGTTTTTCGAACTTCCAATGTACATTTGCCGACGCTCCTACGGTGAAGGAAAACATCGTGAGGCAACCTGCATACATCTGCGAAGAAATTCAATGGTGTATGTGAAGTCGACCAAACCGCACTGGGCCAGCGTGGTTGACTAAGGCCTAAGCACTCTAACATAGGGTAAGCTCGAGCCCCTCGATGGGGACGTATATGAGCTGTGATGATGTTTGTAGTGTTATATTATCTGTGGTAATGTACAGATTTCATTATGTTTCGTTCTAAGTCCTAAGGAAACTATTGCTTTTCATTTCGGCAGATAATCGGGGTGGAATACGGTTAGGTATGTCACGCGGTCCCAGGGCAATACTTCAAAATTCGGGGTAAAAAGTAGTCTATGGCCTTCCAAACGGTTAAAGCTATTTCTATACTAAATTTCATTAAAATCGGTTCAGTGGTTTAGGCGTGAAAATGTAATTAACAGAGATTACAAATATTGAATGCTACCACTTTTTCTGCTTGGCTCTATAGTTGACCGGTAGAGGTTGAAGTTAATAGCTAAGTCCGTCATATGAACTTGTTTGTAGAAATAAAATATCTATATTAATAAACATCAATGTATTACTATGTTTGTTTGTCCTCTATGCGTTCCGAAATCATTCATCAGATTGTAATGAAACTTTGGTAGGGTGTTATGGGGACACCCGTGAGGGTTCCTAGCAAATAAAAAAGGCATTTACGTGGCATTGCAACGCATGCCTGGTACAGCTAGTATAATATAAAATAAGTTTGTAGGAATTAATTAAATAATGAAATACGGCGTTACCACAAAAAGTATCTAAGCACTGTCTAAAGTAAGACACTGTTTAAACATAATGCTGTTTCATTTGTTCTAAAGGATAGAAAGAGATAGCATCATGTTTTTTTTTAAACATATGACAGGGAAGCTCTTGGTCTTCATCTCACCCGATGGTCGGTCAGTGACAATAAGGCCGAAAGTGGAAGCGACCTTCACCTGGACTCTTCAACAACTGAGGAACTGACTATCTTACCTCTAAGGCGCATAACACATTGCACCGGACACCGCTGCGGTGTACGGAGGGACGAAAACCGCATGCGGCTGCGGCGGCACGGAACCGTGCCACCGTACGGTTTACTCCGTATCACCGTCCGGAGCTGCGGTGCACGATGACGCCCCGCATCACCGCATTATCTATGTTGAGATCTATTACGCGTATGCACGTCCTTTCTACGCAAAAATCCGTACGATACTGCGGCACAGTGTGGCATACCCCGCGGACCGCACCGCATCACCGTCCGGGAGTGCGGTGCCGTCGCGCGCGCCGCACAACCGCACGGGCATGCGGTGTGAGTGTGTTATACCCTGCGGTTTTTGTATACGAATTAAGATTCTTCAGTCAAAATTAAAAACCGCAGCGCCGCACACCGGAGCCCGGTCCGGTGCAATGTGTTATGCGCCTAATTGTGGCATCTGACAAGGTTCCTACTCGGAGCTAGGGGGAAAATAACAAATAATGTTTTTATTACCCAACATTTTTGCGAAATAAAGTAACCGCGTCGTGTTACCAATCAGCTGGGTAGTTTGCTTGTTTGTAAACTTAGTCATATACGAAAAAAGCAGAGATTTGAGGGATCGTGCATGACATGTGCATCTGAATATTGTTTGACTATAAATATTGATGTTTTATTATTTTATACTAGCTGTACCCGGCATGCGTTGCAATGCCACGTAAATGTCTTTTTTTTTGCTAGGAACCCTCACGGGTGTCTCCATAACACCCTACCAAAGTTTCCTTAACATCTGATGAATGGTTTCGGAACGCATAGAGGACAAACAAACATAGTATAATACATTGATTTTTATTTATATAGATATGACAGCGATGTAAAAAGGAAGTTTCCTACAATGAAAGTTTCCTACAATGAAAGTGCGTCACCAACCTGATATCTCAATGGCGAGAAGGGACATATTATGTCTTACTTGGGAATGAATCCGCCATAGCAATGTGGAAGCAATGTTCTTTAACATAACATGAACACAACCAATTCAATAAATAGATAAAGCATAATTTGGAAAATGAATATTCCAAACGGATTAGCTTTAGTATCCTGCGGCATTAGTATCTGGCTAATTTTGGCAGTGATGCCTTAGATCATAATCTAAAAGCTTTTTGTACGAGAATGCGTCGATCGTCGTTACTGAAAAAATCTCAATTTAGATTTTGAAGTTAGTTTCCTGAAAAAATTATATTACATCTATTGAAAAAATAACACATTTAATGTAAGAATGAATGAGCAAATGTTAGTTATGGATGTAATTTTTTTTGACCACCCAGAACTGACTCGGAGTACCTCAAATTTCGAAACCAATTGTCTGTTTAGTTTTTACTAGCAATTGCAAAAATATAAATGAATGTAAATTTCAAGAATCAGGCGTCGCTGAAACCACAAAGCATAAAGACATCTAAGCTTTAATATACACCCGCTCTTCTGGTATTAGATTGGCGGTTTACATTCTTTTCACTTTGAAGTTAAAAGGACACAATGCTTCAAAATTGCTTGCTATTACTAGCACATAATATGTATAAGAATATCTCATGCATAAAACATCATTTTTGGAGACCCATCATTCTGATGCACATATGGGTGATAGGCACCGATATAAGCTGAGTCAACTTGGAAGGAAAGTATTCTATTTCCGTCAAATACTGTTAATAAACATTATTTTTTTATGATTGTCAGGTTCAGTCATAAGGAACAATTTTTTCCAATAAACGTTGCTTCTAAAGTTTGAAGAAAACCATACAAAAAGAGCGAGGTAAGCCGTTGAGAAGCATCGTCTCAATAGCAAGATACAGAAAATAGGAAGTAAATTAAGAAAAGTCTCATTGTATAGCTTTCGCGAAATAGGCTATTAACTTGTTATACGAAGAAATAGCACCACGATTGCTTTGTCTTGGTTAGGTACTTCATGTGGCCACGAAATAATGGTATGGGAAAGTCGGTATATCATATTTTTATAATAGATTTAAACATACGTTGCTATAACTTTTTATTTGCCGGAAAAACTTTGAGTTACAATATGGACTGTTAGGTTTTTTCCGAGAAGGCTAGGTACTTTAGCCCGTCTTTCAAGTTTGCGATTTCATTATTATTATAGTTAATGTTGTGTGACTTGGCCGTTGAACATTCTTTATACGTTAGTGGGTACAAGTCAACGGCCAAGTCACACAACATTATTACTATAATAATAAAGAAATCGCAGTAAGGAACCTTAGACTTGGCACGACTTTGTCTAGATTTCATTACTTTTTAGAGATAAACAAGCAGCTCCATCGAGACTTGGCTAGTTTTTTACAGAATGTTTTTGGTGGGATTAGATTTTACTATTTTATACGCAACAGGGAAGTGGCCTAACATCTCATTTGACGGAAAGGCCGAAGCTGGAAGCGAGCTTCTCCTGAACTCTTTATATTTATTGCTTGTGACTGCTGTCGAATTTTACAGCGATGCTTATCGTAGTGCTTATTGTGCTTGTGCTGGTCATTGTGACCCTTGTGACTGTTAATTTCAAAATTCTCAATTGCTTACCTTTTTGCCGTTGTACCTTTCTCTATTTTGTCTTTGGTTTAATATTAATATGATTTTATTACGATTGGCCCCTCTATTGCACCTGAGATGCTTCCTCCAAGGTATGTGTCCATTTCTTTTGATATTGAGGGAGTGTTTTGGGAGTAATGGATGGACTAACCTCTGCTGCATCGTATATATACTAATGCAAGCAGTGTTCGTCTATAATTGATTGTGCATTAAGATAGTGTCACCTTAGTATTATCTGTATGTTATTCTCATGTATCGATGTAACAATCGTTGATGAACCCAATAAATAAATAAATAAAAACTCCTCAGACGGTGGTAGCAAGCCAGGAGCGAATTATAAGTGAAGTCCTAAGCAATAGCTAATTGTATTTGAATGATAATACTTTTCATATTTATGAAAATTTAATTATATTTAATAATCAACAAGAAGAAATTTTAGAATGAAAAGCAGGTTGAATGAAGTTATGTTGCATTTGTCAACTGTCTATACGTGCTATCGCTGACCGGTACGCCAATATTAAAATATAATCGCTGAAGATTGAATATTTTAATTAGCAATACTCAGAATTCAGCTTGGCCGAATTTCACAAATGGATTATTAGTTATTAGGTTACAAGAGAATTTTGCGATGCAAAAGTTATAGACAATTGAGATGTCTTCTGTTGATAGGAGTTTATTATGATGCAGATTGACCTCCCTTTTTGTTTTATTTAACAATAGTACCTACTTATTATAAGTAAGTATAGAATTGTATTCAAGAGTCTCTGCTCACATTTACTTCATTCAAATGTTGACATTGTTTAATAAATTGTGTTTCGTTGTGCGTACATACGCGATTTACTTCTGTTTCCTTTTCATGTAAAATTTATAGGTAAGATTTTGGATTGCGTTCATTAGTTCCTCTTGATCATCCATATTTTCCAGCTTTCTTATTTTAGATGCAATCATTCCTGCGAAATAATCATATTCATCGAGTTCTTTTGTTTTATTTGCTACAGTTTTCACATTGTCAGTGGATTCCTTAATTTCAGTGTTAACAATATAAGGAGCTAATAACTTTTTGTACTGAATACGAGGTTGTTCGAATTTTTCATTTTTTGTATAACTTGCAGATGTTGATAGGCATTCGTGGTCTGATGAGGACTCTGATGTTCTTGCCTTGTTTTCAGTTTCTGATTTATTTTCAGGAACTTCTTTAATGTATATAATTTCGTCAGTGATATCTTCTTCGTAAGTGGACTAAAACAAATAAAATACAGGAATTATAATATGGTGCAGTCGTTCGAAAGTTATATGCGTGCATACATTTCGGCGATTTACCTTCAGCTTGGCAAAAAAGAGTTTGAAGAAAATGTGGGCGCCACTAGTACAGTTTCGCATAAGAGACACGAAAATAAAGATACAATTTCAAAAAAGTTAAGTAATTTGGAAATAAAATTTGAAAAATTAAGTAACACAGTCCCAATAATGCACTTTTTAGTTTTACTACGGTAATCGCTTTTAAGTTCCACCTATCACCGCACCGGCACCGCCCCAAACTCCGTTTTGCCAAGCTGTATTTTAATTATAGAGATTTCAAAATATCAATTAAATTGTACGACAATTTTTTTGAAATCTCACCTATTTTCATTGGAAACTTGTAACACGGACGAACGCAAGCGTTCTACTTATTCGTGTTTGTGCTGATATTATCGCGCAGCCACGCCGCGTGCGGAACTTCGTGGTCGTTTTAATACAACATGATTAAATGAAAATAGATATCGCAATAATAAAGTGCTAACAGACGACCCGATTTGGTTGGATCCAGCGTGATCCAACCAAATGAGGAGCCGACGCGCCTACAGACGGTCCGACGCGGTTGGCAATCCAACAGGAGGGACGCCTTAAAAAGTATTATGTATCTATATCGATATCGATACAAAATACTATTTTGGCCAATACAAAAACACAATTTGTTTTTGCGAAACTCAAATAAATTAAAACCTTTTGTTTATCTATACTAATATTATAAAGAGGAAAGATTTGATTGTTTGTTTCTATTGAATAGGCTTCCAAACTACTAAACCGATTTTGATGAAAGTTGGTATAGGGATAGTTCGAGACCAGGGGAAGGACATAGGGTAATTTTTACGAAGAAAAACCCACGGGAAAACAAAAATAATGCGGGCGAAGTCGTGAGCGGAAAGTTAGTATTTTATAAACTTTATACAATTACTTTATAAAGAATAAATAAATAGGTACAGATAGATTTCATGGTTGTCTCTAAGTTTTTGAGGTAATGTTTGTTAGAGATATTTCTTTCCTGTGATCCGACTCTATCATCGGTATCATAAAAATACAAGATATTTATTTTCTTCATTTGGCGGGTTCGATTCCCGATCCAGACAGGTGATTATTTAGCAGTGTTTGAGTGCGGTTGGATTTGTTTTTGAATTTAAAATTATGAATTCTTTCCGCAAAGTTATATCTACGGTATATTACAAGCGACATAAGAACGATCCAAAGGTGAAATAGTATAGCTTGACAAAGAGCTTACTGTAAAATGCGAAAATAAATAAATAATGAAACATGGTTGCCCTGTTAAAACACAAACAAAAAGTAAAACAAAATTTTTGCAATACATTTTTTTCTCTACTTTGTGGTTTGGCAGGACAGCAGTCGAGTTATTTTAGTTTACTACATTATTAATTACACGCTTTTTATTGAGTTGCTCTGTCTGTTGGTTTCTTAGTCACGATCAAATCTTGCAATCGATTTTTCGACCACTTCTATTGCTCCAATTGAGCTCAAATTTTTTCTACATATGTATTCCCGGTGACAATACAATATTTTGGCATATTGGAATCACAAAAATGCTTAGTTATAGTACAATTAAATAAAAACTAATTTTATATGGGAGGAAATCCAATGACAATGATGTCAATTTTTAATTTTGTATGAAATTGTATACTTATGTCGACCATGATTAATTATTAGTTAGACTAAAAAGTAGTAAATAAAAAAACGTTAAAAAACTTTTTAAAAAACACGCTTTTACCAAAAAGACTAAATTTTCATAGAAAATATGAATTTATTGTCAAGACTAAAAACCAAGCGATCTAAAAAGTAGTAAATAAAAAAACGTTAAAAAAAACTTTTTAAAAAACACGCTTTTACCAAAAAGACTAAAAACCAAAAAGTTGAAAATAAAATAAGATCACACTTTTAGCAAATCAGGATTTTAAAAATTTTCTTGAGACAACTAGAAATGTAACACAAAAATTTTCTCAAAATTTTAGCGATGTAGTACAAGAACACAATGACTCTAAAAGCGTGGGGCGTAATTTAAAGGATGTATTCCTTAGTTCAACTAAGTTTGTAAGCAAGAGAAGTGTAAAATCTAAAAGCCCGACCTACAAAGGTCGAAGACCGAAATTAAACTACAAAGTATCGATACTTTTGTCTTTTGTCGTGTCCCTACTTGTCGGATGAGCGATTGGGCCGTCAAGCACCCAACAAGCTAATAATAATTATGTCGGGCCGGCAGCCGTACACACGTTCCGATGGGTCGTGGTCGGGGTCGGGCGGTTGGCTCCAACCAAATCGGATCGTCTGTTACGGCTATTACGATATTGACGACTAATAATTATGTGCAAGCTTATTCCTGTGCTGGAATGCTCGTTGCTTAACGCGTTAAAAAAACGAGTTAAACAAGTGGCTATATTTATGCTAATAATAAACGCAATAATTTTGACGTTTGACGCCAAGTTATCGCGTTAATTGGTATGGCGTTAGACGTTAATAACTTCTGTAGTTTGTTACATTTAAAGTTATTAACGAGACGCAGTTGACTGTTTTAACGCGTTATTTTTAACGCGTTCAATAACGCGGATTACGGTGTAGTAGGTGTTAACACTAATATTAATGTGGAGTGAACTGATAGTGAAGAATGAAGGCATTTCGAATAAAAGAAGGACATCACGCAAACATCAGTCATCCCATTAAACAATAGGTTATTCATCAATCACAGCAGTAAGCGTGGAAAATCTAACAGCAAAACCTAACGGATGCCATAACGCCTGTCCTCAAATTTGCATTTCCTAACGCGTTAAAAATAACGGAAATAAACGAAGTTTTGCTGCTTAAGCTATGTTCCAAATGGAGGAGTTGTTAATCATCAATATTGTCAAAATAAAATTAAACAAAGTAGGGTACCTACCTAAAACATGAAAGCAAATTATGCAAATGATTTATTTATTTATATATTCTTAATAAATAAATGTTTCATCGACAATGCCTCATCATCAACTCAACATCGACAATTAAATTCACACTATTCATAATCTCAGTTTTTAGGTATATTCAAAATTCGTTAAAAACAACGATAAAAGGCATTAACTCCGCCTCTGTACGATGCTTTGTTTGTACGAAAGAATAAATAAAATACCAAAAGTAACTCCATTCTAACGCATTTATTCACTTGAAATAACTCGCACCAATAATCTGTTAACGTAACCACTCTAGACTAGAAGCGTTGTTTATTATAACGCGTTACGTAAAGCACGTTTGGACGCGACGACGAACGCTAGTGGAGCAAGAGCATGGGCTATATAAGTGCGAGTGAGCTCGCGATAAAATGGAACGAGATAGCGTGACTAACGGTGATAGCGCTTCCCCAGGCAGCAACTCGCCTTGCGCGAGTCGTAAACGGCTGTTAACGGCTTGTCTTTGCCTACCATATAGAATCAAAGATTGAATTCCTTTGCCTACACGTTTTTGACAAAAATAAATGAATGTCTACTTACCTCTGTATTTATCATTGAATTTGACACATAGATTGGCCTAAGAAAACTGTCCATCACATCAAATGCAAACCAATTTGTCGTGTAAACATCATCAACGCCGATGCCCGTTGCCAGTGACTTTTTAAATTTGTTCAAATGGATGCGATAGTATCCCATTAGCGATTCCTTTTTCTTTTTTAGTTCGTCCACTGTAACTTGAAATGGCAGCGAATGCATTAAACGTCGCCATGCGTCATTTTGCGCCGAACGATTCTTGAAAGATTTCAATCGGGGATCCCAAAGACACGGTTCCGTTTGAAACATCTCCAAGAATTCTATAACTCTCTCATTTGACCACTTCACCGTCGGCTGCATGTGTGAAGTATGCAATTAATATTCTGCCTCAAAACAACCACGTAAACGTCCTTACTCGACGCGTGCGACGCGCAGAATGACTAACATAATGGCCACCTGCGTCGTAACGCGTTAATAGAGGCAATAGCTGTGACGTTGCACAGATGTGGCCATCAGCTCGGCACGGCGTGCTAATTGCCCTGTGGTATTATTAGCATTCCATGTTAACCGATAACTCGGGTGAAGGTTTTTTCGACACATTACAGTATTTTAGTGCGTTAAACTCACGATGAATGTGTTGGTTATCAGCGTTGAATTGAGTGAAGCCATTCACTCACTTAGCTGAAGTTGGACTGAGGAACTATAATGGCATACGATTTTTGCATTTCTTTTAAAATATTTTATTTTGGTTATTAGGAACTAAAATTTTTATTACATGTAAGCTACAAAATAATACATTTTAAAGTCTCATCTCTGCATCTCGTACTCTTAACATCTAAAAAGATATCCTCAGGCTATTTTCTAAAATCTTACACAAAAGTTTTGATCAAACAAAATACTTATGTATCGATCGCTAACGACGTGCAGAAAAAACACTGTTGAAGCGAAACATCTATACCGGTTGCTTTAACTCTCGGCTTACTTAACACGTAAATAATAATGAGTAAGGTAAGTAGGTTGTGCAATACGCCAGAGCATTACTCGTAGCTTGTCAATTTTGATTACAGTTATATACCGCTCTAATTCACGAGAAATAACTTCTGTAAATATAGCAACTACCCGGCGTTAATAGCTAACGCGACATTTACGCAGATGGTGCGCATAAAGGTAAATAAGTATTACCACATGAAAGCCTCTGAGATATCGATATTTATATCGAGTGGACAAAAATGTGATGTCGATAATACAGTCGATAAAATGGGACATTTTTATAGTCATAACTTATTGTGATAGAAATTTTGTAAAAAAATTATTTAATGCCGCTTAAAAAAATTAATCTCACTTAAGTAGGAGTTTATTGTAGTTTTCATAAAATTTGTTAATTGAAGGTACATAGCATTACCAATTAATAAAGTGACTATTCTAAACTTAAGTAGGTATTTATTTATATAAACGAGAAAATTATATTTATACCGACCTCTAAATCAACACCCTGCAAATATCAGATAAATACTTAACATTTTTACAAGTCGTAACATAATATCATTCATAAAAAAAATACGATGGAACCGAAATAAAACTAGGTTTTTGAAACTCATATTTAATTCCTCGCACATTAAAAAAAAAATTTGTGAGTTCTTTATGGAATCTGCAATTTGTTCTCTCGAATTTCAAAATGCGTTTGATAGAAGTTATTATAGCTTACAGTAGGGTCAGCAAAATCTTGCTAATCGGGTCGTTAGGGCCATATTACGCTTTGTAATATCGGAAGGGCGAGGGCCGGGAAAGTGGGTAATCCATGCGAGCGTTATTGAGTTTTCTGGAGCAAACAATAGGTACTGCGCCCGGATAGTTCTTCTCGTGCTACGGAATCAACTTGTAATACGGTCGGGAGATTTTCGTCCATTGATAAAATTATACATTGTCATACACATATTAAGTAGAAAAGTAGAACTAATAAGTCTCATCATCATCACAGCCCATATACGTCCCCACCGAGGGGCTCGAGCCTACCCTATATTAGGGTGATTAGGCCTTAGTCAACCACGCTGGCCCAGTGCGGATTGGTCGACTTCACATACATCATTAAATTTCTTCGCAGATGTATGCAGGTTGCCTCACGATGTTTTCCTTCACCGTAGGAGCGTCAGACAAATGTACATATGAAATTCGAAACGAAAAACACATTGGTACATGGCGGGTCTCGAACCCCGACCCCCCAATTGGAAGGCAAGTGCCGAGTCCACTGCGCCACTGACGCTCTTGATATAAGTCTCATATAACAAATGTATTATTGATAAAAAAGGCAGACTAACTAGTAACTAAGTAGACAAACTTTTGTTATTTTATTCTCATTTCAAATGAGTAGATTTTTTAATAAGCGGCAAGAAAACAATCAGTGTAGGCATTATACCGGGTGTAACGGAATACCGAAATAATATTTAAGGTTGTTGATCAATAAAAAAAATATTTTATGACTATTCTTTGTATTTTTATTTTATGCCTACTTTCGATGTAATACGCTTAACAGTTTAGCGTATTGATTCGAAAGTAGGCATATAATAAAAATACAATGAATAGTCATAAAACATTTTTTTTTGTAAATCAACAACCTTAAATATTATTTCGGTATTCCGTTACACCCGGTATATCAGAATTGTTTATTACATATACTATGTGTGAGATAATTTCATAATTTTATCAATGGACAAAATGTCGTAGGTACGTATCCTATCCGTCAATACGGTATTTTACTATCTATTTGTAGCATACGCCTATGCTACGCGTTCAATATTTATCACGATATTTATCGACATAACTATTAAACCCGGAATCGTTTATAAATACGAAGTTGGGGGTTCGCGATCCATCAATATCATATACCTACTACAAGATCAATAAATATTGCTATTCTGGATCGTGATCCAAAAATCGTGTTAAATATTAAACGTGTAGCATACGCCTTACTTATGCACAGGCTAAGATAAAAATCTGAAAACCATAAATATGATACTTAAGAGCTCTGTAAAGATCACATTTGTTTGTCAAAGCTTAACAATCTTGGTTTGTTTCATAGTACTTAGTTTGTTTGTCAATTTGACAAACATGCTCGATGTTTTACAGGACCCTTTAAATAAGTTTGTACGGAACCCACGGTGCAACCCGCACTTGGCCGGTTTTTTTTCTATTTATTTAGCATTTTAAAAGAAAATGCAACGTCACAAATATAAAACAATATCCTGTCAAACATCGGTTGACTTTTTTGGAAATAAGTAGAATTATGGGTGACTTGCATAGCGCTCGCATAGCGCTCAGTAAATAGGGTCTGTCATAGACTACATCACGTTTCTATATTGAAGTCGGTGCCAAATTTTAAGACTTTTTAGGAGATCATCGTTTGGCACCGACTTCAATATGGAAATGTGATGTTGTCTGTATGATGATATATTTGTGAATATATATTTTTAGAAATTCTTATAACAGTTCACAAATTTAAAAGAAAACCCCTTGGTGAGCTGGTATTCCATTCACTTAATAATACGTGCCTATTATATTTAAAAAACTAACCTCTGACTTTTAAAAGTTAAGGATCTTTCCAACATCAGCTCGGTCCATGACAACCAGACGCAATTACGTGAAAAGCTTCGAAAAAAATATCAAACACGTTGGAGGTACCTATAAAATTTAAGGTTTTCCCTCGATTTTCATGAGATTCCATCATCAGATCCAGACTTTGGTGACAATGGGACCACCCCAGGAGTATATTTTATCGAATACGAAAATAAAAAATAAAATCAGTCCACAATTGGCGGAGAAATCGCGTGACATAAACTCAAAAAGAATGAAACAAAACATACGCATCAAACTCAAACTCAAAAATCTTTATTCAATATAGACCTTTACAGGCACTTATTGACGTAAAAAAAACATAAAAATCTTCAACCAAGAATCTAATTAACTAAATTATTTAATCCTTGTATGTACACACACCCCAACCATTATTAAGATGTGTGCAAATACAAATCAAATGAAAAAAAAAAGTTGACTACACCTGTTCGGAAATTGGGAGAGCCTTCTCGAGAAGAACAGACAAGAAACTCGCGGAAGGTCGTGTATTTTTTTGTCTCCTCTTTTAAAATGCGAACATTACAATTATTATATTTTACAAACATTTTTATTTTTTTAAAACTAATATAGAAATGCCTGTCGAAGTGAGTGGAACAGTTACTCGAATAAAATTTAACCCATTATCAAGTGTTAACACCCTTTGAACGTCAATTATCACATTTATTGTCAACCCCAAGCATCGAATTGAGAACGTCCTCCTTTTTTGATGTCGCTTAAAAAGTAAATCATTTTCCCTGTAGTATAATGCTCAATAGTAAGAATATGGAGCATATTGTTCAATCATCGCGACATTTATTAAAAATGCCGTCTATAAGTACTTATAGTGGATGTAAATAAGAAGAGGCAGCCAGACGGGGGGACACCCTCGCCGTGCCTTACTTTATTGCATTTTTCCAGGACGAAGTATGCACGGGCGGCTTGAGTCTTTGTCACAGTGCATAGCTAACATAATTTGTTCTTGATGGCTTCGTCTTATGGCTCGGCGCTTTGACTTAACAAAGTTCTGGTGGAATATGTACAGTAGACAACACTCCATGCTTTACACTAATGTTACGTATGGATATAGTTGAAAAACAAAGAAGGCTATGTTTCGTTTTTATTTGCTGGCGATTGCTCGAATATATGAATGAAGAGTTGTTTGAAAGTATTTATAAACCAGAAAAGGTTTTTGTGATAGTATGCTTTCATTAAAGATGTATAAAAAATTACTAACGTCGACAAAGTTTTGAGGTAACCTATTTCACCATGTTTTACACTCGTATCTATAGTCAAGTCAAAGTAATTACTTGAGTATAAGTCGTTACTTAAATTGTGATTTTTATACAATAAGTACTGTGACAATAAAAAAATTGTTGCGTTCGGTGGCGCAGTAGTTTACACGTCCGGCCTGTGCTAATGGCGATTACGCTTTCGCGATGGTCCGTCACGACTTCACGAGATAAGTGACCAAAAACTTAGTATCTCGTGCTCCTCCGTCTTTCAAAAGGCTAGTTAAGCCGTTGCTCCCAGGTGTATTTGCAATCGTTTAAATGCACCAACCTGCACTAGGTGATGAGCATAACTTTCTTCACTTCATTCAACTTCTCGTTTATTGTATAAAAATCACAACTTAAGTAACGACTTTTACTCAAGTCATTCCTTTGACTTAACTATTGATACGAGCGTTAATGTACTGAAAATTAACTCATAAAAATTATCAGTAGGTAGTAGTTTTTCCTCTGTAGATTTGCCCGATTTCTATTGTTTTTCCCATGATAATTCTGTATTTTCCAGCAGTAAAAAATTAAAACTATTAAGCAAAAGCTTTAAAAAAGTCCCGTTGAAATAGGTTAAGCAGTTGTTATTTAACAAAAAAAATATTTCTATATTTGAAAGAGAATGCTCCTTAGGTGGTCTGGTGATGGGATTCCTAGAAAATCGAGGGAAGCCCTAAAATTTCATAGGCAAGTTTAACGTATTTCGTGTTTTCTCTTAAGCTATTCAGGTAGTTGCATCTGGTAGTCATCATCTCAAGGAGTCTCCCACCACGCTAACTGATGATGCAAGGATTCTTGACTTTTAAGACTTAGAAGTTAGTTTTTTAATGTAATAGGCACGTATTGACCCTTAGTTGTATTCTTCCAAATTCGATTCGGTGAGCTGGTATTAAATTCTTTAAGAATTGCCTTAGTCAAAGCAACTGACGATATCAGCTCAGCCATTGAGAATAAATTCATCACTATACTATTGCTCTTAGATTTCAGTAACGCTTTTAACTCGGTCGATTTCGATATTCTCCTTGGTATTATTTGTTTGATTAATTTATCTTCTACATTGTCATTAGCTGGTTAAATTTTTACCTCCGTGATCACTCCCAGTCCATTAAAAATTAACAAAGAACTCTCTGATCGGTGTAAAGTGTTAGCTGCTGTCCCACAGGGGGGAATCATCTCACCACTTACTTCTATTCTCCTGTTTTATCGACACAGTCACCAAGGTAATTTCATCTCACGTCATTGTGGCTGATGCCACTAAAACCATCTTATAGTCTATTCAAGATAAAAAGGTTTCCGTGACAGGTCTAATTTTTCCCTTTAAAAATGTTATGTTTTAAAAATGTTACATCTTTTTAGGTTATTTTTATAAAAAAATCAATAATTAATTCCACATTAAATAGAAACATTAATATCAGTCCAGTTAATATAATTAATTATAATTCTAGAAAAAAATTATTTAATTAAGTATGTATTTGAATCGTGAATCGGAATGATTCAAGTACATACACTTTTCACAAATATTTTATTAGTAAAATTAAAACGAATATTTTTTCAGAATTTACTGCACGGGTATACTTTAAAAGTAACACCGATTGCTCACCCCTTTATGCGCCGCGGCACCCTCTCGTCCATGCCGATAATTAATTGTTTGTAAATACCTACTGATGTTAGAAACATTTATTCAAATATATCAATTACAAACTAAGTTTTGTCACACCGTTTAATATTTTGAAACAACAACAAATGATGAATTTTAATCCATTCGTTTCGCATATTGCATTGTAGCACACTATTGTCATTAACTTTGATTTTACAGTTGAAATAAATTAAATATTTAAGAATGTGTCTTTTCTCATTCTCATTTCAAAATTTCAAATCGTAATCGATTTTATTCTGTTAAAACATAAAGAAATGTTACATTTCCAAAATGCTTATAATAGGTATTCTAATGTATGTGCATGTTAATGTCCTATATTTTTAATACATCATACATAATTCCGCATTATTTAATTAGTTAGATAGATACTATATCTAGAGCTGGAAGTGATCATTCAAAGGGATAAGACTTTGCATATCTCTAAAATGTTATGTTTTGCAATATAAAGAATTATATAATAATTGGTTGGGTTGGTTGTACTGTAGTAACTGATGGTTTCACGAAGTATTAGGATTGATTCTCTTACGCTCCCTTCTTATACGAGCCATATCGACGATGGAAAACAGAAAGGGCGTAACCCGCAAAAACGGCGTAACTAGACTAAATATACGGTATTAATCAGCTTTTTTTTCTGCGTCGAATGATCTGGGTCTTGCTTTTCTACGACGACATGAAATTTGAAAAAGACAGTATTTTGTAAACTCTGACAAATTTTGATGGGCGTAACTGCCAATAAATAGGTGAATTTAAAAATTTGTAGAGGTACGCCTCGAAGAAGATAGATAGATAGATAGATATAATCTTTATTGCACACATGGACATTACAAATCAAACATTATAGACAAAAAACCAACATGAGTACAAAAGGCGGTCTTATCGCTAAGAGCGATCTCTTCCAGACAACCTTAGGGTGGACATGGATGACAATGAAATAAGAGTAGATTATGTGCACAGCATCAATGAATATATAAATAAATATTAGATACATAACACTATGAATATACATAATATAATAAATATATAAAATTATAGAAAAATATATAAGCTACAAATATAAATAATGGTGGAAATACTAATTGCATGATTGCGACAGATAGTACTCCTTAACAAGCATTTTGAATTTATTCAATGTCTTGGCTTGTCTAATATACACTGGTAGCGAATTCCACAGTCGTGCAGCTTGCACTGAAAATGAACTGTCGTAAAATTTTGTGTCGTAAGATTGTTTACAATAAAAATTTTGTTACGTCGCTCTCGTTTATATGCACCACATCGAATACGACTTTCTCGCGGGATGCTTTTCTTATAAATCATTACTATTACGCCTCTTTCTCGGGATGGATTTTAAATACTTCATTCTTACTACATTTTCACGGTTTATACTTTTCTAAGTACAAGAAATAACTTCAAATATACTACAATTTACTAGATTCAATTTTGTGTACTTTAGTTATTTAAGACAAATCATACGAGTCGTCATTGACGCAACATTCCGGTTCATATCGGCTTACGACCTAGGCACGCTACCTAAATCGCTACGCGGACGCCCTAATGAAAAGTTGTGACAGTTTTACCTGTATGTTTTGTCTGTGAAATTGTGTTGTGAAAACTTTAAAGTTTTAAATTTATGTAAATGATGGTACCTATGTAACGTTTATTTATCTAAAACGTCAGTGATTAGGTAGCTAGGTTGATAAAAAACATACGTTACCTACTATACTTAAGTACAAGTTATAGATTCCTAAGGGTGCTTTATCATTTCTTGACAAATTTACATTTTTTATCTTGAGATATTAGGTAGGTAACACGCTAATTAATCGATTAAATGAATTGTACATAGTCAATAATAGAAAACAATTTAATGCTAGGTAGATAAATCTCTTTATTTAGCTATTTTTCCTTTATTCGTCAATTTGATTTACTGATCAGAAGGTCCAGGGTTTGATTCCCATGGGGGCAAATATTTTTCTGCTTGATATGGTGATAGGCTCTGAGATAGGCTCTGAACCAACCTGCCCAGCTTCCGCCGCCTTACCTAAGATTATTGTTCTATAAACAATATTAAGAGCATTGTTCTGTTCACCATTAGGTGAACAGAACAATGCTCACGGTTGCTCATGGTTCACTATAAAGGCAAGTGATGTTGCTATGTGAATATCACTTATCATTATCACATGACCTTAATTATGTAGTTATTATTTTTTATGTTGTTTTTTTATTAGATGGTCAAACGAAGACATTAGATAAATGATCTGAAAACTGAAACACATAAAAAATGATGAAGATGAGAAGAGAAATGTTAAAATTTTAATAGAATAAAATTTACTTTGACAGAAACTAGTGAAAGAAACTAGGATGAAAGTAGAAGGAAACACGAAACTCTTAGTATAGTACATACAGTCCGAATTCCTAAGAATCTAATTCAAAGGATATTGAATTGCTTCTAAGCTCGCCATCGGCTCCTCACTTGTCCCCATTAGTCGTAGCGAGATGTTAAATAGCCTATAGCCCTCTTCGATAAATGGACTATCCAACACAAAAATAATTTTTCAATTTGAATTAGCAATTCCTGAGATTAGCGCGTTCAACCCAACAAACAAACAATCAAACAAACAAACAATCAAACAAACAAACAATCAAACAAACTCTTCAGCTTTATTATATTAGTATAGATTAGTACCTACATTTCGCAGTTCAAACTCTTACATTACTGAAACGAATAAAGTACTAAAAAAGTTAATATCTTACAAGTTGATTTACTTAAGATATGACTACTTTCAATCTTCAACAACATGACGAGTTAGCTACTCACCGAGCTGCCAGCGTAGCTCGAACTCCATCTCCTAAGCCAGAAATGAATAATGAGCCAGCTACTTACCGAGCTAACCGCATAAATCGAACTCCATCTCCTAGGTGAGAAATGATTAATGGGCCAGCTACTTACCGCGCTAACAGCGTAACTCCAACTTTATCTTCTAGGTCAGAAACAAGCGATGAGCCAGTAACTTACCGAGCTCCCAGCGTACCCCGAACTATATCTTCTAGGCTAGACAGCTTCTTACCGAGCTGCCAACGTATCGCGATTTCCATCTCTTAGGTCAGAAACAAGCTTTGACCCAGATACTTACCGAGCTGCCAGCGTAGCTCGATTTCCATCCCTTAGGTCTAAAATTAACGATGTGCCAGCTACTTACTGAGCTGCCAGCGTACCCCGAACTCCAACTCTTAGGCCAGAAATGAACGATAATATTTTTTTTATTTATGTACCGAGCTGTCATCATACCCCGAACTCCATCTCCTAAGTCTCCACATCCAAAGAGGTTAGCTACTTGCCGGGATGCTATAGCACTGCGATCTCTATGTCCTCAACCTAAATCAAGTGGTAGCCCTCGTAGTCTGCAAGATTGTTCGTTTCAAAAAAAATACTGTCACCAAAAATGTCAACCCAAACTAGAAAAAATAAAACATTGGGCATCCATCATAAGAATAGCAATGGGATTCTTACAGTCGAAGAAAAAACAATGAAACTGAATCCTTGTGCCAGCAATAAATATCGTTGTGGTGAAATAACCAATCTCAAGTTACTATTCTTGATAATTTAATTGATTACCTATAACGGTTTTTGTTATTATTTTAGCTAACACACATTTGTGCGAGTTATCTATACATCTATACAAATAAATAAAATTGAAGTGTCTGTTTGTAATGTCAAAATAACAAGTTTTTACTAAATGGGTATAAATGTATATCAGGTACCAATAACAAAAACACAATTTTTGTCTGTCTGTCTGTTTGTTCCCGCTAATCTCCGGAGCGGCTGGACCGATTTTGACGGGACTTTCACTAATAGATAGCTAATTATATAAGGTAAAACATAAGCTACTTTTTATCGAGATCTTAAAAAAATGCCTACAAAAATCAAAATGCTGCCAAAAGTTACCATTCCACGCGGACGAAGTCGCGGGCACAGCTAGTAATTTATTAATTATTGAAGCAATTCGTCATAGCGATAATTAATAATTATACCTTTTTATTATTAAAAATATTATTTAAAAATATTAATTAGATTATGTCATAGGTATTGCCGGTTTACCACGTGTAACTTTTCAAAAACTAACAAATTTTCGTTAGGAAACGCTTACGACATTTTATTACAATCATTGGGTATTTGAAAGGTTAAATACGACACTTATTCAAGTCATTGCATGCAATAAACACATCCTTACACCTCGTTTCTGACAGCAAATAAAAACAAAAAATTGTAACAGCTTTCTTGAGGTTTGCGAATTTGATATAATATTCCGATGCAGTACAAATATCATGCTAAGATACGCCATTCTTGAGGTCTGTAATCAATCTGACCATCGATTTTTGTTAACGGTATACCCAGAATATAGGTCACTAGACAAATATGACAGTGTTTTTATTTTTTTGATATCTTAAAAAGTGACAGAGTTATAAGCGTTCAAAGTTGCCGCGTCGTCCGGATTTATAAAGCGAGTCGCAGAACGTTGATGACGTCACACATCGACAGCGGGGAGAGCACGCGCGGCCTGACGTACTTCGTTAGCTCTGTGCTACTGGTGCGCGCGATTTTACGTGGCTCTAAGGTGTGAATCAAACATTATGCCATATAATAAATACTATGTAGTACCTATGTGTACAAATTCAACTATTAAAACGCCTACAAAACTATTTTTTGAAGTGCCATTGAATGCCAAAAGGCGTAAAAAGTGGATGAACGTTATGAAACGGGCCCTAAGACCGTTGGATTTTGTTGTGATGACCATTTCGATGTAAGTAAAATAATAATAATCATTTTTATTTATATCTTCACAATGGCTTACATTATAGGTACTACATCTTATTCTCTAACAACTATATTTTATTTAAATGACAAGCCTGTGTGACAAAATTCCGGCCCTCCACCCTCTAGGATTAAATCAAACTAAATAAACATATTAAATACTTAGATAATAAATATAATAAAAAATGTGTGTTTTATTGTAATTTTCAAACCTATCGGTCACATCAATTCTGAAGGCTGTAACTCGAAAAAAGCTCATTTCTAGTAACAAGAACTTATTGTTTTATATACCATTAAATCCAGAAAAAATAAGATTATACGACTTACCGTTAAAAAGATATGATTTAATTTAAATTTTTTCGAATGTTTTTCGGCTCTGGTGTAAAGTTTCGGTTTTCAGGGTTACGCCCTTTGTGTTTTCCGTCGTCGATATATAAAATCAAATGTAGCCAGCTGTGATCATGAGTCGTAAAAACCTAAGTACTCGGAAACAGGGCTTTCTATGCATATACTGTGATCGGAACTGCTGTGTTTACTGTGTTGATTATTTGGGTCAGAGACACGTACTTAATATGTAAAGACAAAATAAAGTCGTAAAATAATCGTACATCTCAACATAATTATTTTTGAATAGTAGATTTTATGCCGAGTGCATAAAGCAAGTCATTTTTATCCGAGATCGTTATAAAATGATTTGTGCACGAGTTATAAACTCTGCTTTTCACTTCGATTGCGAGAAAATAAAACAGTAACATAACATACTATAAATTTGTCATAAGTTTTCATATATATTTGCCGAGATTTTGGCGGCAATATTTCTTGCACCACTTTTTGTGCGTTTATTTCCATTAAAGTATTAGGAGTAAGTTCTAAATCTTCTTCTTCACTTGACATTTTTAACATTTAGTTGATTCAACAATAACTGAGAAAATTCAATACGAAAATTTCACGGCTTCTTTCCCGCTACTTTACTTTTTTTAATTTTTGTGCATGATTTTCGGGCAAAGAATAAAATATATACAGCCTACTCTTAAATTATTTTGGAATATTGTTTTTTTTTAGTGATGAATATGTCTTGATATTTAGTTACTTTTTCGTATTATCTTATTATAAACCAAAAATGCAAATAGGGAAGGATATATTATAAATTAGCAAGTTTTATCCGTGCACAAATTATTATGTTTGGCTGCATGGTCTAAATGGTCACTGCCTTAGTATAGATACATTTAAAAAGCTACTTTTTTGCCCTTGTGCATAAAGTTCAACTTTATGTCGCCTAGATTCTGCATAAAGTAGTACTTTTTCGAGCATGAGAAGTGAAAAAGTTTTTTCATTACTCATACTCGGAAAGAGGTTTGAAATTACCTGAGGAGCGGGTAAAAAAGCAATACTCTTCAGCTCTAGGAAAAATCGTTTTCAACTGATAGCTGTTACATAATTTAAAAAAAATAGTTCTTTTTTCACATTTCTATTGAAGGATATTCAAACTTTCTATACAGCCACTCAATTACAGCGCGATGTAAAAATCAAATAACATAAAGGGTATTACTTAATTCAAGCTTTTTAAATGACTATATTAGAATTTAAATTTACTTTCAACTATTTCTTTAAAACAACATAGATTTAGGAAAAATATTTACCATTTTTACAATGATAAAAATTAAAAATAATGTCTGAATAGTTCGGCCGGGCACAGAAAAAAAAAATAGGCGGGAAAGCGGCAATCCAATTTTCATTTGTATAGCAGAGATTTGTATTGACTATGAGTTCATCTGGTTCAGATATAGATTTTTCATTACTCATACTCGAAAAGTAGGTCTGAAGCTCAGAACAATCACTACAGCATAGAAGGAAGATTAAAACAAGAATTAATTGTGTGCTATTTGTCTCTTTCTAACATACGGCACAAAACTGTGTACATGTAAGAGATGAGTAATATTTGTCTTTTGGCATATCACAAGGTGGTCAGTATATGAATTGATTGAATTGTCATTTTGGTTAAAAATATTAAAATTGGTTAAAAATATATAACACTGCTAAATTCTATAGTACCTTGTATCGAAGATAGACCATCCGAGTTTGAACTATTTGAATTGTTCGTATAATATTTGTTTGTGCGTCCCGTGGCTAGTAATATTTTGATGATATTTTATTAATATTTAAGTGATTATAAAGCAAGAATTCTTTAGGTATTTACAAATAGTGTGTGTTTGTGCACTCCGTAACACAATGTCTTGTGTAGTTTGGGGCTGCAAGTCTCATTCGTCGAGAAAGGAAAACAATCAAAATTTATTGATCTTAAATTGGCATGTTTTCTCATATTGTTACTTGAATGTGAGCTAATAAGTACACTTATATACATATGAAATATCGCTGAATCATTTTGTAGAAAAACAATACGTAATATTAACTTCACTTTTATGTTTTAGCGATTTTTTAGAAAATTACTTTGAGGTTTTCTTGATCATGCGTAGTGTTGTAAAATTTTGTCGATATTTTTATTTTACAGATTTCCTAAAGACAATGTATAAAAAAATATGGATAAAGTGTATTGTCAGACGAAATTGGAGTCAAAGAAAGCATAGTCAAATTTGCTCCAGATATTTTCCATCAGATTAATTTTGTATGTACTAAGTAGTAAAACTATGAAATGGAGACGTCATTACGTAATTCAAGTTATTTAATGAAAGGAAATCTTTAAACTAAAATATTATTTATGAAAATAAAAACGTATTTAATTTCTTAATTATTTCTTTAAGGAATCCTTGACACGGATGCCAAGAACAACCAGTTCAGATGATTTTTTCTAAGAATTAAAACATTAGATCAAGAAAAGATCAGAAAGAGTCAAAAAGGTAAAATATCAAAACGCCGCCTTCGGAAAATTTACATTCTAACTAAGCCCGGCCGCACATCAAGCGTAATAAATCTATCGAAAAATGTCTTAACAATAAAGTATGGTCAAATGTTAATGTTTTTAGTTTAATTTCCAAGCATATGTACAAATAGTAGTTTTAGCATTCACGAATTTATCCAAGGTTCAAAATCCATGAGGGTTAAATTTTCGGGTAAGTAGGTAAATTAAATATGACATTAACCTCAAGTACCTCTAAGCGATGCTATAAAAAATGAATTAAATCTAAGCAATGAAATAAAAGCAGTGTGTCTTCGATTTCCTTCCTATAGAATTTGTGAATCTCTGCAATAGAAAAATTCCAACATTTTAGATAACGGGAAATACCCGTCACTTAAATAGCCCAAATTTTAGGGTTTCGTACCTCAAAAGAAACACTGAACCATTATAGGATCACTTTATTGTCCGTTTGTCTGTCAAGACTATCTTGGAAACGCGTGAAGGTATCGAGTTGAAATTAAAACCATATAATTACTCAGTTCTACACTAACAAGTTCTAGTCCCTTGAAGATGTGAAAAAATCAAACTTCTAAGTTAACAAAAAAAGGTACGGCCGTTTATGTCGCCAAAAACGTATATTTCGACATTCTCACGGGCATCAAAATGTATAGGGTACTTTTCGTTGATCTAGCTAGAACTATGTGTGAAGTTATATAGTCTTACACTACAAGTCAGGGAAAATCTCAAACTCCACATTTGTAATTAAATCATAAAAAATTTAGTCTCTATTTAAAGTATAACCTACAATTTTATACGGGACCCTCGGTGGGCGAGTCCGACTCGCACTTCCCGCTTTTAGTCTCATGAACGGCCAGCCTGACCATACCAAAGAGACACAGTAGCTATTAGCTGGATAAGTTACATAAGAAAATCTACCCTTAATTATTTATGTTATATTTCTCGTAATAAAGACATTTTAGTATTAGGGATCTATTAAATACCTACATAATATAATTATCGACGTTGAAACTAGGTGAGTGATGAGCACGACATCACTGGGAGAAGAACTGACAAGCGAGAATTAGTGACGACCTACAAAATTTCGAAACATCTTGCATATACGTGTCTCTGTCTAACTTCTATTAGCAGCGCCTAATGTCAAAGTGAGTCAAATATATTAAGTTCAGTAGCTATTTTTGCTAGGTTTCTATGCTTTAGTTATTCTTCTGAGGTCTGGTCTTTCAACTGACAGCTGTCAAATTATAAAAAAAGTAGTTATATTTTGACATTTCTATTGAATCATGTTCTAACTTTCTAAACAGCCACTCATACAGCGCGATATAAAATTGAAATTTATAACATAAAGTTAAGTATTAATTAAAGAATATATTTTTTTAATGACTTTATTATGATTTACTTTCAACTATTTATTTAAAATAACATAGTCGGTTAAAATAAAAAATAATGACTGAATAGCTAGCCGGCTACGGAGAAAAAAACAAAATAGGCAGGTTCTGAGGGCAGAAAGGCGGCAATCCAATTTTGATTTGTTTTTTCGAGTTGTAGTTTTATTTGTACTTCCGTATGGCAGAGATTTGTATATTAGCATAATGAAGTCAACTGATTCAGATATGGATTTAACGCCTGTTTTCATAAGAGAAGAGGCTAAAGCAGAAGTTGTTGATTTATCTAATATATAAAATTCTCGTGTCACAGTGTTTGTTACCGAACTCCTCCGAAACGGCTTAACCGATCTTTATGAATTTTTTTGTGTATGTTCAGTAGGTCTGAGAAAAGGTCGTAAACTATTATGGCGAAACGTAGTACGCCGGCAGAGCTAGTCTAATATATAAAATTCTCGTGTCACAGTGTTTGTTACCGAACTCCTCCGAAACGGCTTGACCAATTTTTATGAAATATTCAGTAGGTCTGAGAATAGGTCGTAAACTATTTTTATGATGGCGAAACGTAAGTTCGCCGTTATTATGGCGAAACGTAGTGCGCCGACACAGCTAGTGTAAAAAAAAATTTACTCATTTCTTTAGCTAATTTATGTTTTTGTTTTTATTTTCCTTGTATTCGTAATGAAAATCACAGTATTTACTACGGGTTAAAAATACTTATTTAGCCCCGAGAGGGACGGCTACTTTTACTCCTAGGGTGACAATGCACTATTTAAATTGCAAGCTTCTGCCTGAAGTGATTTTGCGCCTTTAAATAATAGGAATTTATAAGTTACTAGCTGTGCCGGTGAACTACGTTTCGCCATAATAAAAAATAGGTAAAAAATTGTTTACGACCTATTCTCAGACCTAATGTACTCAAAAAATTTCATAAAGATCGGTCAAGCCGTTTCGGAGGAGTTCGGTAACAAACACTGTGACACGAGAATTTTATATATTAGATTTTATATTTACCTAGAAAATTACTGTCAATAATAGGTATTTAGAAAGTAGGCGTTTGTCTGAACCCAGTTTATCCTGAACTGATTTCAGTATTTGCCTATCGCCATTTTCATGTGATTTACAGTTTTAGCTAATATAATTACGTATTTTAGCAATTAGACCTGTCTGAACGAGACGTTAAAGAAACGCAATAAACAAGTTTGCTATCACATTCTTAATTAGCTTATTTGTGGATTCTTGTTATGTTCTGTGGTATCTGTAAAGCTATTCTTAAGTTTCAAAGTTGTCAATGTCTCTTTATTATAAAATTGTAGAAGATTTACAGATTTAGGTCTGTTTTTCGAGTGGTATAACTTTTTATTTCTTTTCCGCCTAGGTTTGAGGAAAACATGATCTAGTACTAAACTAAAATCAACAGTAACGACTCATAGACATCTCCCCAAAATATTTTTGTTTATAGTTTTACAGAGAATGAAATTCTTACATCAAGTTGGACTAGATAACACAGAGTTAAATAATATTATGCAGAGCGATATGCTCATTTTAGCTAGAAACATTTTCAACGATATTATTATTAGCTTGCTCACTGGCTCAGTCATAAGTGGGATCTTTGTTAAGTCCCGCAGCCATATAGGATGATCTCGGCTCAACATCAGCATAAAATTCCACTCATTCTTAATTGTGTATGCCTATCACGAGCAGATTGGCACCGTCCATACGCAACACACGTATTCATAATAGCAACAGTGAAATATTCAAATTTCACCCTTTGCGATCACTCAGGCGCGCGGGCGAAGTGTCAAAATTTGAAATAAGGGATCCAATGCCTCAGAGATTACATCGAAACGGTTCCGTGCTCACCTAGATCGGGCGAACAAAAAACTTTCCCGGTGCGAGCCGGCGGTGCTGCCATCTCGCGCGTTGCTAGGAGACGCGCCGATCAATACAGCCTCCGCCGGGCTGCCTAATTACCCGCCGCCCGCCCGCCCCCGCGCGCCCGCCCAGCCACCTTTAAATATCGAATGATAGAATTCGCATACAAATATTTTTTATTTATTTCATTTTCGCGTCCCTTTATTTTGACGAGAGCATTTGTTGTTTCAAGTTTGATTACTTTTGTTTCGAAAGGTTTCCTGCGAGCGTTTTTGATGTAGTCGCGTTGGGAGTTCCCGCGACACTCATAAATTGTTTTTTTGACACACAGACGATCTTGTTATTTAATTTGCGTGGAGACGCGTTTCTTTGCCGTTTTTGTAATTGCATTATGTAAGCAGGCTTGTGAAGCGTCATTTTGCAAGTGTGGGCCTAGTCAGCATCTTCTTGTTCATTTTTAATGTGATAAAATTAAGGGAGGTATGTAAGTAAACTAAAAGCGAATTTGTACCAAGATGAAATGCGGATTAATTACTCAATTTGCTGTCATTAAATTAAATATAAAGAATTTTGAGAACTCTCACTCGATGTTTATATGTATCGCATGAAATTCACAACAAATCTTCAAAAATATGAATGGAAAATTAAATTTCGCGTAAGGCGTACCGTTCATCACGCGTGGATTGTATATATCTTGCGAACAAAATTCTAATGTGATTGCCAAATACATTATTTGAATTGGAATTTAAAAGCGGGCGGAATGCGATGAACGGGAAAGCCCGACACGTGTAATGTTGGACACAATCCCGGATAAAGCCCTTCGATTTGGATAATTACGTAATTTGTAAAGCGTCGGGCAAGTAATGGAATTACGGAATTAATGAACATTGTGCTTTGATTTAAATGTTCAATATATTCATTTAATGTTATATACACAGTATTCTTTATAAAGACATAGGTAAGTAATATTTTCTTGAGAGAGTTAGTTAGTTATATAGTTATTTTTTGAAAAGCATTGTAATGTTCATTAATCCTGCCTTAATACGTCAGCTGTAGGATATACGGCCACGCCTAATTAAATGGAATGTTAATACTGACTATATGGTACATATACTATGTCTATTTATAAAGACAATTATATTTTGAGCTTAACAGCGTCCATGGTCTAACGGTTGAGTTTGACTTTTGTTTCTCTTGCGATGAAAATCAGTAGAACATTACGACTAAGATCTATATTGTTTTGATATTCGTCGAAAACAAAACAAAAATAAGTAGAAATCGAACACTAACGAGCGCTCGATGCCGGAAGTATGATTCAAAATTTTTTTTCAAAAAATAGAACCGACTTCAAAAACACTGAAAACTTAAAAAATAATATAAGAATAGGTACAGACAACATCACACTTCTATATTGAAGTCGGCGCTAAACGATGATCTCCTTGTGAGTGTTAAAATTTGTCACCGACTTCAATATAGAAGTGTGACGTTGTCTGTAACTATTCTTATATTATTTTTAAGTTTTCAGTGTTGTTGAAGTCGGTTCTATTTTTTGTAATTTTTTTTTATTTTTAACTTTTTAGTGAATGAAATCTTTTTTGCTGGTATTAAATTAGTGTTTTCCTCGATTTTCTATGGGATCCCATCATCAGATCCTGACTTTGGTGACCATGGGACCACCCTTGCAGTATACTCTATCAAATACAAAAAGAATTTTGGAAATCGGAATTGATAACCTCCTCCTTTTTTGAAGTCGGTTAAAAATAGGGCCCCCTGCTAGTTGGCTACCGGAGGGAGACTCTGTACCAGGGTCGTGTGCTTGGGTACCTCCGTCTTACCTATTTCTGCCGCAAAGCAGCAGTGCTTGCATTGCTGTGTTCCGGTTTGAAGGGTAAGATATGGCATTGAAATTACTGGGTACCGTGACTTTACATCTTAAGTCTCAAGTTGGCAACGTACACTGTTGGCCCTTGTGGGGGTTGCAGTTTTACTGCGAATGTCACAGGAGCCACAATGACATGTATTATAGGTGACTGTTACCACTTACCATCAGGTGGGCAGTTTGCTTGTTTGCCAACTTATCTGCAATAAAAAAAAATAGCTACCATCGTCTTGCCTAAGATTGTCGCCATAATAATAATGTTGATTACATTGTCGACAATTAAAGGTGCCAGTTCCTTAGTTGTTGTGGAGCTTGCGTCTACCTTCGGCCTTATCGTCACTTACCATTAAGTAAGACGAAGATCAAACTTCCCTGTTGCGTATAAAAAAAAAAAATGTGTTACCAAAGGTTCTGTAATCTACCTCGTTTGAAGGGTAAAAGAGGCAGTTAAATTTGTGGCGGTGGACATCTTATTTCACAAGTAATAGAATGTGGTTCCGTTTGGGTTGCAAGTTTCTGAATCTGACGAGAACCACACGTGCTCATTGTGACTGTAGCGCTTAGTGAACGATTGCTAAGGTTAAGCAACGTTGGCTGTGGTCAGTCCTATGATGGGTGACCAAAATACGAAACATCTCAAGCTCCTCCGTGCTTCGGAAGGCACGTTAAACAGTGGGTCCTGCGACTAATCTCGCTCCGGTCGTGTGGGTTAATCGTCCTATCGGACTAGGCGAATGAAGGAACAGAGAGTGCAGTTTTGTTTGCGCAGCCACTTGTGCACTATAATATCTCCTGCGCAGATGGCTAGTCTCTGTTGGGATTGGCCGCCGCGACCGAATATCGGTTTGGAGTATTTATTAAGGTAGGCAATCTACTTATTACTGCCAATTTTTTATAATAAAACACATTAGGCTCAAATATAACGCGCATCAAACAAAGGTAATCCAGGAATTATGCTCTATTAAATACTTCCTTATTGGTACAGAACTTCAGAAATGTATGTAAATCATGATCTGACTGCGTCGTATACTATCCCGCAGATTTCGATATCGTTAAGTTTCACGTAAGTGATTTTGCTACTGTGCCGCTGAACAAACGTAGCACGAACAAAAGGAGTGTTTGTGTGAAGTAAATTAACGTTCCTTCGATGGACTCTAGAATCGATTTAGATTCCCATGTGAGAGTAAATTCTCCTTTCCGTGGGCTGTTTGCTGGTAGAGCGTTTTACAATTCGCATAATTATTAGCTAGCTACTATCCTGTATCTGTCTCTAAAATATGTTTTTTAAAGAGAAATCGTATAGGTGTTTGTATGTTTGACACCACACGTCTATACGGTTGCCATGCCATCACTTCTTAGGCAAAGTCTAAAATTTTTCAAAATAATTTCAGTACACTTCAGAAATATATACTACATTATGGATAAGGCAGAAATAGACAAAATTTGTTAATACCTTATTTTTTTATAAAAACTATATTTCTTTAAACTTCTTGCATTTTTAATAAGGGCAAAAGTCCATTCATGAATTTTTAAAATGTAGGTTTTACTTGTGTGTAAATATAGTATTTCTGCGTTTTATATATATTTCTTCAATAGAATATTGTATGCATGTTGGAAATATACTATGTGCAATGATGCGTCAGTACAACATTTATTTCTATTATATCCTTTAATGTACACAATTAACATTTATCGTTGGTTATATAGATAACTGAACTATTTACAAGGGCGAGTTTATTATAACCTAGCGTGTTTCATTCCAGTTAAGGCACAATTATCAATAATCCTTTCAAATGTGGGGAAATGTTAATCTGTAATATATAATTTTAACTAGATAAATCATGCTTGTTTGCTTGTATCATTTAAACGATGCATCGCGCTAAATAAAATATTACGAAAATTCTTCCTATCCTATTCAAATCTCATTTCGTCTGGCCTTCGAATTGATATACATAATAAGCGTCGTCCTCATTTCATTACTCACTTGATTTAGATTTTCGCAACATATTTTAAAATTGAAGTTGATTTGTATTCATAGTCGGAGCTTGTAAGACCGTTTCTCATTTGGATTTCTCAGTTATACTTTTGGAACTGGACGACATTAATTTTCGGTGAAAAAAAACATTTTTTTTCAATTAATTATACGGTGTCGTAAAAATTGACAGGATAATATTTCAGCACTGACTTTTAATATTGATCACTGAACGTTTTATGTGTTACTATTACTGACACATTCTGCTTATACTTATTAGTCCAAATTTTAATATAAGTGACAAAAAAATTGGAATTGTAACTTTGTCAAGGTCCCCTGATTTGTTGTAATTCAAAAACAACATTTTAATGAAAAAATCGCATAGCTAATGTTCGAACGCACACGACCGACTATCGGTACCGATTTTTTGACGGTGAAAAATGAAACATATTATGGAGGTTTGCGTTGCAACGTACACGAACTAAAAAAGGTCGGCCCATTCGAAACGTTCGTAACGTTCGTGAATGTATACCTACGATAAATAACGCACATTGCCTACTCACCGACCGACAGTTGGCTGCTTGCACTTGCCTCATAAGGTAGTACAAAGTGAAGTATGTGTGTTGAGTCGGTCTTAAGAGGATTGTGAAGTAATCGTGCGCGGCGCGAGTAGGTATTTTCTAAAATGCTATCTGTTTCACATCGCTCGGCCTCCCGTCTGGCGTTTACACCACAAATACAACATGCGCAAATTTTCACGCACACTACGACACAGCAGCGCGCGACTCGGCCACGATACTCGGCGGCTGCGGCCGGCGCGAGAGCTCGAAATTATTATTCTATCGTTCGTAATCCCTTTCTTCCGCTCGCAACTTCGCCATCGTTACTTTCATTTTTCGTGTGGGAATTTTATGTTTTCACACAGAAAAATAATTTTATAGCCTATATTACTCAGTGATAATGTAGCATTCTATTAGCCAAAGAATTTTTAAAATCAGTCTGGTAGTGTTTGAGTTTATTCATTACAAACAAAAATACAAACGTACTTAATCTTCTTTCTTCATAATATTTTAGTAGATGAGGTTCGGAATACAGAATTTATTTACATTTCGTAAATTATTTCTGTATTGAAATTTATTGTGAAGGCACTTATTTGGTATCCCTATACGTAACTTATAGGATTGAGGGTGAGGACTTTTTGTTAGGAAAGTATGTATCCTATATTTACCTGTCGAAGGAAAATGCCATTTTTTAAGATGAGTGTTATACTGAATTAAAATAACTTGCATTTGAGATGTGAATCTTTTCTGAAAATAAAACATTAAACATATAATAATACTTTTACATACAAACTAAATAGGAACAGGGATACAAAAATAAAAAGTAATAATAAATAATAATAATATTTTTTTGATTGGGCTGGGCAGCTTTTGCAGAACTTGGCTTTGCTTTTAATATGAGCATTAGCATAAAACAGAAAGCGCGGATCTTCAACTAGTGTGTCCTACCAGTGCTTACTTATGGAGCCGAGATATGGATAACAACTAAGGCCATCGTCCACAAACTAGAGGTGGCACAAAGAGCAATGGTAAGAAAATTGGTAGGAGTAACACTCCGGGACACGAAAACGAATAGTTGGTTCCGAAAACGGCGTCAGGTCTCGGACATTACACACCACGTAGCAAAGCTCAAGTGGCAATGGGCTGGACATATAGCCAGAAAGCCGGACTCGTGGTGCAGAACTATCTTAGAGTGGAGGCCATGGAACCGTAAAAGACCCAACGGGAGACCACAGATGCGGTAGAAGGACGACATCGTCAAGATGGTGGGCACAAACTGGATTAGAGTAGCTCAAAATAGAACGGAATGGAGAAAGTTGAAGGAGGCCTATACCGCCATGGTAGAAGAAAAGGCTTAGATGATGAATAATATTTTTTAATAATTATATGATTATTTTTGTTGGTGATGTTCACCTCAATTTCTTTATTAATAAGCCAAACGTAACATCATCTGCAACTAGCTCCATCTCCATCCATCTTTGAAATTAGTCAGCAGCAAAACAAAAATAATGTGCGTCGGTGGAATCAGGGTTAACAACAGGGCTCTGTGACTGATCCCTCTATGAGTTTCCATAATTGATCCTCAAACCCAAGATTCCTCGAAAAGCCCGGAATACCAAAGGAAAAGGTGGCTAGATGACATTAAAAAAGTAGACTGGACTGACATCCACAATTAAAAAACGCAGGCGTTTTATTAAGTAAATAACTAGTTATACTAATAGTTTTAGAATTTATTTTTTTCCACCTCCGTGGTCTAGTGGTTGAGGCCACCGGGTATTGATCGGGAGGTCCGGGTTCGATTCCCATTGGGGACAGAAGCTTTTCTGATCGGTTTGGTTGGTGGTAGGGCTTCTAAGCCCACCTGGCTAGCTACCACCGTCTTACCTAAGTTTGTCGCCATAATAACATGTTAATAGCATTGCTGTGTTCCGATATAAGGCCAAGAGCTTCCCTGTCGTATGAAAAAAAAACCTATTAGTAGGATTATATGTAATTAGGTGCTTTAAATTATATTGTTAAAATGAAAAAAAAAACGTCAAAACCGTACGAAGGGTGCCTTCTCCAAATATATGCCTACCCTGCCTAACCTACATATATTATTTACTTTGTCGTTTGTATTTGTTATACATTCGTAGATTGCATAACGCGAGTACAAATAAAATAATATTGAAAATAACGCTACTTGCATATAGTTTGTTACACGTTTTTTAGCTGCTCCAACTTGGTTATACGAAAAATAGTTTGTGAGCAACTTAGAATACGATAACGAACATACAATGCATAACAAATACCTATCACAAGAAACAAAAAACGAATTTCTTTTGACTGTGTGTCTTTGTGGCACATATCTATTATAAAAAATAAAAACCGACTTCAAAAACACTGAAAAGTAAAAAATAATTATAAGAATAGGTACAGACAACATCACACTTTTATATTGAAGTCGGTGCCGGTAACTTTTCAGTGTTTTTGAAGTCGGTTTTTATTTTTTGGAAAATATTTTTTATTTTTAACTTTTTAGTGAATGAAGTCTTTTTAGTGAAAGAAACCCTAATATAATACCCTAGTATTAAATTAGGGTTTCCCTCGATTTTCATGGGATCCCATCATCACCATACTCTATCGAATACAAAAATAATTTTGAAAATCGGTCAACAATTGGCGGAGTAATCGCGTAACATATACACAAAACACGTTGGACACACGCAAATATTTAATGGTTTTTCTCGATTTTTATGGGATCCCATTATCAGATCCTAACTTGATGACCATGGGACCAGCCTTGGAGTATCCTATCGAATACAAAAAGAATCATCAAAATCGGTTCATAAACGACGAAGGTATCCGCGAACAAACATAAAAAAAAGCATATAGGTATACGGTCGAATTGAGTAACCTCCTTTTTTCGAAGTCGGTTATCAAACAACTACATACTTACTTACAATTTATTTTCTTATTTGATTTTGGGAATTTACAGTTAGTTAACAGGCTACAGGCTGCTTACCCTTAAATAAGGTTTGTATTGAAATAAGATCCTTAAAATAAAACACTAAAATCAATAAACGTACATATTCGAAAAGACATTTACTTTTTGATGTAGAAGGTATTTGTGTAGACTTGAGTAATACCTTTCAGTATTGATCGATATATCGATATTACTTTCTCCTCCCTAGTCGACAATAACTACGATAACATTATGTCATATCACTAGTAGATTATGCCCCATTATACCCCTGCCCCCGACCCGTATCGTGCGATAGAGAGAGTTGCAAGAACTGGTCGAAATTGCCTACAATTCCTGTTTGAAATATTGTTTCGGGCGATAACTGTTTTACCCCCCTAAACCTTTACGAAATTAGACACTTTTGGTCTCATTCTATTCAGTATACCTTAAACGATGTTTGTACGTTTTGCTTTTTTCGTAATTCAGTAAAATTTAGTCAAAAAAAGATAAAAATGCTCAAGGTAGTTTTTAAGTCTAAAATATAGATATTTAGATGCTAATAATTTCTATTCTGAGCAATATTTCTTCAAAATCAAAACGTACAAACCTAGATCTTCATTATATCTACAACATTTCCAAAAATTATGAAAATTGGACTATGTTTAGTGGGAGAAAAGCGTTATCGCTTTTTGTATGAAAATTTACAGCCTCACAATCCTCTTAAGAATGCGAGGAAAATTCGTGCCAATTATAATAATAATTAATAATTATCGAGCCTACAAAAAGTCGGTCGTATGCATTTGCCGTACATCGGCGAACCCGCTGATTGCAAGGTGAGTTAAAAATAATTATGAAATCCCCAAAACTAATTGATCTATGAAAATAAAATTTGGCACAGACGTTAGCTATCTATACGAAAATCTTCCAATCACCTTTTGATAGGCCGATGGTTGATAGTAGTGTTAGAGACTGAAAGTTCGTGTAGTAAAACCGTCATTTTTGAAGTTGTAACAGCCAAATGTCGCGCTAAAACTAAGTCGCTGAAGGAAAGCTACTAATATAATACAATAATGGACTAGAAGTTTGGATACATAAACCAGGTTTCACTTCTTTATTACACTAATAGGTTACTAGGAGACTTGAATTCTTAAGCGCTAGGTCAAGCTATAATAATGCTGTAATGTTTTAGTATCATCCCGATTCATCCCTGTTTGGCTCACTTCACTCAATCTTCACATCACTGAATTGCCCGAGACAATTAAGTGGTTAATTGGATCGGACATTTTACGTAGTCCCAACGATCTGTAACATATCTAGCTGTTTTAGCATGGCAGTGGGCGTTAGAGCCGAGAAGTCTATACAGGATTAAATAATTGTATCATTATAGGATGGAATAATTGAAGGGGTATCACATTATCTACTGATAAAATACTTTCAGAGTAAATTAACTTTAAGCTTGGAAAAAAACTTTCAAAGGACAAGCATTTCGCTGAAATCACGTGACAGATGTCAGTGTAGGTGGTCAGATTCACACACTTTGATATTATGCGCTATTTACATCCAGTATATTTGTTACATTTTACCATGAATATGGAGGATTTGGATAGATTGTCTCAGCGGTGAGAGACATGCTCGTGCCAAGGCGCATGTAAGGGCATTATTGGGCTATAGTCGGTCTCACCTATTAGTAGGTGACGATAATGTCGAAGGCAGAGGCGAGCTTCACACAGAGTCCTTATCAATTAAGGAACTGGCTATCTTACCTCTCATTGTCGGAACACAACAATGCTTTATGTTGTTATAATTGCGATTAACTTAAACAAGACGGGGAAAGCTAGCCAGACGAGCTCAAAAGCCCTACTAACAACTAAACCGGGCAGAAAAACAACAGCCTCCGTCGGGATTCGAACTCCGGACCTTCCGATCAACAACCGGTGGTCTCAACCTAGAACCGGATGCAGTGTAGGTAATATGCGTAAGGCATTTCCCAGTGTAACAATGAATACTTACTCAATTTCTGCCACTGGCAAGAGGCGACGAGGTTTCGCTACTGTAAATGAATACGTAAAGGATTGAACAAAACTTTGAAAATTTAAGACAAATATTCAAAAAAGTTACACTTGCACAAACTTTGTCCTGATAACGCACATGATTGCTCGACTGGATACTTAGCTTTCCGTTCGCAGCATCAACGGTGTTATTTTTCTTTTCTCGTGGAAATGTTTCCCCTGGGAATTTTGTAGTTATCCGTAATAAAGGGTTAAATTTCCTAAAATACGTTCTAGTACATGTCCTATCCATAACCTACATTCCATACCAACAGGCAGGCCACTTTATGTCGGTGCTCGAGGCTTTGGAGTTTGGTCCATGGACCTAGGTCCGTGGTTTGGTCTCGATTAGTGGACAATTACTTACGAGTTCCCTATGTGTCTTCGTCAGTGCACGACGTTCAACTCAGTAGTTTTTTTGGTATTTCGGCAAAGCAAAAATACGTTTTTTTATTGCAACTAAGTTGGCAAACAAGCAAACTGTCCACCTGATGGTATGTGGTCACGTATAATACATGTGGCTCTTGTGAGATTCGTAGCAAAATTGCAACCACCACAAGAACTACAGTGTATGTTGCCAACTTGTGAGGCCCTAGACAAATGCCACACGCTAACTTCCGTAGTCGTTCCGCAGAAAAAAATTATGAAAATGACATTAGCTTACGACAACCTCACGCTATTTTTTCCGCCGCTAATGTCATCTCCATACATTTTTTTCTGAGGAACGATTGCGGAAAAGTTAGCGTGTGGCATTTGTCTAGGGGGGCAGATGTAAAGTCACGGTACCCAGTAATTTCACTGCCATATTTTACCCTTCAAATCGGAACACAACAGTGCAAGCACTGCTGCTTTGCTGCAGAAATAGGTAAGACGGTACCTCCCTCCGGTATCGTACGTATCTGATATTTTCTTAATATCTAAATGACATACTAATTACATTTCGCTTTTTCATACACAATTGTCAGTGATAACGCTTACGCAGCTGAAACACGTTGATTATGCAATAGTAATTGATTGCCGGGTGGGTACCGTAGCGATATAGACGTAATAATTCGTCCAATAATTCGTTCGATATTGATATGTTTGACATTTTCTTTCACAAGTTTTTGTCGATGTACTCACAAATTCTATTGGAATTAATTTAAAGCTTTTGCCTTAAAGCTATTTATTCAACGTGAGGCTTAAGAAGCACTTAGTGTTATTGACGCTATGATGCTAATAGGAGTGGTCTGTCGATAACACGTATGGACGGATAGGAAGGCTTTTATGTCGTTGGATAGCCGCTATCAACAGTTTCATTTTTCAGTCTAGTGTTGTGGATCGGAATTTTCGTCAGATGTTATCAATATAGAGTTTAACAACAGTTTTGGTAGACATGTTTTTAAGTGGTTTATTGTTTTTACTGAAATAATCAAAGACATGTGAACGAGGTCGAGAACTTTAAACCCCATTGGTTTTTTTTAGTTTTGTTGTGAGAAAGATAATTGAAAAGGAATAGTAGATTGCTTTATAAGGGTGGAAAGGAATCAATCCCTACGAGGTTGTTAGACGCCCGAGCGCAGCGAGGGCGGCTATAGTCCGAGTAGGGTTTGATTCCTTTTACCCGTGTGTAGCACTCTACTTTTCATTTCGAATGCAAGGAAAATAAAAAATTGCTTTTCTAATAAAATTTATTAATAAAAATACTCCTAACATGACATATCGACATTGTGTTTTACACTTAGTGTACTTTTAAGCATTGAATATCTGCTCCATAGCGTAGACGCCTGCACTTTATGAGATAGTTCATTAAAGTATATAAGAAATACATTTTCAGAAAATGATTTTATATTCCTTGCATCTCGCCACTTCATAAAGTCGGAATAAGTATTATGTATTTAAATATCTTTGCTTTGAAATTTTTGGCAAAAAAATTTCGAGTATTGTATTTGCTTCGTTCGTGACTGAATCTGGAGCCGAAATTTCAGAATCGCTTGAATTCATTGTTTTTCTTAAATACCTAAATCACACAATCAAGATTTCGGTACAGCGTAACAGATTCCCCTCCCGCCAAAATTATCTTTTTCACAGGTATTTTTAAATTTGGAACATATCGCGTTACCTGTTACTGGCCATTCAGCCAAATACTTTTATTATCATTGTACCAAAGATTGTATGTACGTAACCTAATTCAGTTCTATTTTTAAAATTTTACTTTCCGCCCTAAGGAGGGAAGTAAATAGTATGAGAATTTCCCGCCCGCTGGTGGGAACTAGCGTTTTTCCTCCCAATACTCAGATCAAGGAAACGCTCCTTTCCGAGCATGAGGAATGAAAAGTTTTTTTTGTATTTAAATAGATTTAAGTTCCGTGCTTCAGAAGCAAAAGCGCGTGTGCATCAATGCAATTGAGTGTATAGCGACTGCATCGCGAATGTATCGCTGCAAAGTCGCAGTGTGCTGGGAGCATTAAGCCTTTTTAACCGACTTCAAAAAAAGGAGGTTATCAATTCGACCCGTATGTATGTAATATTTCCAGAACTGCCCAGTTTTCGTATATGTTAGTCTATATCAGCGTCTGAACAAATGTGCCAAATTTCAAAAGTGTATGTATGTTTGTGTTCGCATATCTCCGGAATTACAAAGCCGATTTAAGTAATTCTTTTTTTGTTGTAGTATGTATTGCAATATTCCCTAAGTTAAACAATACCTAGGTATTGTTCAACTTAGGGAATACTGCAAGTTTCATCAAAATCGGTTCAGTAGTTTTTGAGATAGGGAACTTTAACCGAATTAAAAAAAAAAGTTACAAATAAAAAAATATTTAACAAAAAATAAAAACCGACTTCAAAAAAGTTATAAATAACATAAGAATAGGCACAGACAACATCACACTTCTATATTGAAGTCGGTGACAAATTTTAAGATGTTCTAGGGGATCATCGTTTGGCACCGACTTCGATATTTAAGTGTGATGTTGTCTGTGCCTATTCTTATATTATTTTTAACTTTTTAGAAGTCGGTTTTTATTTTTTGTTAAATATTTTTTTTGATAATTCCTTTGAAAGAACGGATCCACAACATTTTGGAGTACAACTTTAATGTTTACAAAGCGTAAGCTTCCTTTGTCGCGACTCTATCAAAGTTTTTGAGTTGTCCTCTGAAGACGAAACAAGACGGGACGCCTACACTAGCGATCGCAAACAAAATATAAATAAAAGCTTTCTCGTTAGAGGCGTAGTGCACTCGATGCGACGAGGACTCGGCGGATGGATGTACGCCCTTTGAATGTGCCCTAATTGGATTGGCGCGCTCTTAGTAAACAAGCAGGGACCTTTGCTACCTATGCCTTTTATTTCTTCGCCCTGCTGCGTTTGCCGTTTGCATTTCTGAACTTCGAACCGCACTGCGAGGTTCTTGCTCGTCTCGGCTAGAGCTCGACTAATTTGAGAAGTCTTGGCTTGCTTGGCTTCTCTTTGCATAACACTAGTCATAGTTTGCATTCAAAGTAGGTTCATTAAATGGTTTTATAACGTTGACAGCATCCTCGTGTTATGAACGTGGAAGCTTATAATTGTTTGCTTACATTTGGGTGTTTAAAATGTGACTACTGTAAAAAGGCACATTAAGTCTTATGAATCACGAAATTTCCTACATGTTCCTATTCATTTCAACAGTATAAATATCTCGTGGGTTTTACAACTCCACTAGGCAGTGAAGAAAATGGGCCAGTGACATAAGCCTATGTGTCTTCTTAAATTTAGGATCTAGTTTAATGAAAAGAAAGGTTATTTCATAGGAAATATAAGAAATTAAGAATGTTATCATTTCTATTTGGCTTTTGTATTATCTATACTAATATTATAAAGAGGAAAGATTTGATTGTTTGTTTGTTTGTATTGAATAGGCTCTGAAACTACTGAACCGATTTTAATGAAAGTTGGTATAGGGATAGTTCGAGACTAGGGGAAGGACATATGGTAATTTTCCTACGGGAAAATATAAAAATCCCACGGAAAAACAAAAATAATGCGGACGAAGTCGCGAGCGGAAAGCTAGTATATATTAAATAAAAGATTAGATTAAGATGTTTTACTTTTTATCACTAACCCGTGTAATTATTGTTTCGCCAGAAGGACACCTGTGTTTTGTACTTATCTATACTTCTAGTATTGTATCTGTACCAGAAGTATAGCGCCAAATCAATTTACGAAAGGCAAGATAGTTTGATGAAATGATTCGACGAGAAAAATCAAAGTAAGACCGACATTTCATTTTTAGTTCTTCGCAACAATGTCGACAGCTGACGCCGGCATGCAATTTGAAGCGGCAAAGGTGTGCGAGCTCTTAGTAAATAGCATGGGTGCTTTCAGCACCTGCCCCCTTACCATGATCGCTCAAAACAATATTAAAACCGCGCTGAGAGCGGGATGGCGCTATACGCAGCAAGAGCGGTGTCTCTGTTTCAATATTGTTTTAACCTTGCTATAAGCGATCACGGTAAGGCCCCTGCTCGCGCCATTTGTCAATGGCACCTGAGGCCAGCTTGGAGATCCCGTTTATTGTGCCACCGTCGCCGCGGGTGCAATTCAATGGCACTGAAGAGTTGTGTCTAAACTCTATTTTCTATATAAAAAGCTTGTGCTGAATGACTGGTTAATATATCATCGCGGAGAGTAAGCTTTTGGAGATATACGAATGATGATGATATACTGTACACTCGAGTACAAAAAGTCAAAGTTACGAAAAATATGTACACTCTACTAACTCTACCTTAATGCTGAGTTAATAATGTCTGTCAATCAATGTATGCATTGAGGTATGCAAAGTTTTGTAACTTTGACAGTATCGATCATATTGTACACGAGTATACAGACAAGGATTTTTAAAAAATGGTCCTTGAACACAGGTAAAAGTTGTATGGGAAGTTTTTCATTCAAAAATTAAATTAGTGGAATATGCTGTAGCGTTTTTGACAATTTCCGTAAAGCGGCGAAATAGGGGCTGAAATCTTAAGGGCCCACCATCCGCGCGAGCCCGAGCTAGTTTAGGTAAATTTCTCTAGTCTCTGTTTGTGTGCGTCGGTCACGCACACAAGCGCACTCGGTCGCGCGATCGGTACGGCCGCCTAGCAAAATATCGTAGATGTTAATTTTGAATTTAATAGGTGTTTATTATTTACTGTGTTACTATAGTAAATACAGGGATGTGTTTGATCAGCTTTTATTTTTACAAGCTTTTATTTAGCTTGCACTGTATGTATGTATGTAGATTTGACCACTTCTCGGTTTTCGATTGGGCTCAAATTTTGCACATAATAATATGTATATCGTGACAATGCAATGTTATGATAACATGGAGCTGATCTGATGAAGGAACTGGACGGTGGCCATAGGAACTCCGTAATAAAACGACGCAACCCCATCGAGTTTGGGCTCGTTCGATTCATATTGACGAGTACTTTGGTCCTACATGGTAACCAGGGTCTGATGCTGGAGCTGGGAGGTGGCCATAGGACCTCCGCAATAAAACGACATAACCCTATCGAGTTTGGGCTCGTTTGATTCGTAATGACGAGTACTTTGGTCCTATATGGTAACCAGGGTCTGATGCTGGAGCTGGAAGGTGGCCATAGGACCTCCGCAATAAAACGACATAACCCTATCGAGTTTGGGCTCGTTTGATTCGCAATGACGAGGACTTTGGTTCTATATGGTAACCAGGGTCTGATGCTGGAACTGGAAGGTGGCCATAGGAACTCCGCAATAAAACGACACAACCCCATTGAGTTTGTGCTCGTTTGATTCGCAATAACGAGGACTTTGGTTCTATATGGTAACCAGGGTCTGATGCTGGAACTGGAAGGTGGCCATAGGAACTCCGCAATAAAACGACACAACCCCATTGAGTTTGTGCTCATTTGATTCGTATTGACGAGTACTTTGGTCCTATATGGTAACCAGGGTCTGATGCTGGAGCTGGAATGTGGCCATAGGAACTCCGCAATAAAACGACATAACCCTATCGAGTTTGGGCTCGTTTGATTCGTAATGACGAGGACTTTGGCTCTATATGGTAACCAGGGTCGGATGCTGGAGCTGGAAGGTGGCCATAGGAACTCCGCAATAAAACGACACAACCCCATTGAGTTTGTGCTCATTTGATTCGTATTGACGAGTACTTTGGTCCTATATGGTAACCAGGGTCTGATGCTGGAGCTGGAATATGGCCATAGGACCTCCGCAATAAAAGGTAACCCTATCGAGTTTGGGCTCGTTTGATTCGTAATGACGAGGACTTTGGTCCTATATGGTAACCAGGGTCTGATGCTGGAGCTGGAAGGTGGCCATAGGAACTCCGCAATAAAACGACACAACCTCATCGAGTTTGGGTTCGTTTGATTCGTATTGACGAGTACTTTGATCTTATATGGTGACCAGGGTGTGATGCTGGAACTGGAAGGTGGCCATAGGAACTCCGCAATAAAACGACACAAGCCCATCGAGTTTTGGGCTCGTTTGTTTCGTAATGACAAGTACTTTGGTCGAGTTTCGTAATGGCAGCCATGCGGTTACAAAATGATAAAATATAAAATAATAGTAAAAAGATTTAAAAAAAAGTCGCCCCACACTAGGATTTTATTTTAAAGCCATAATAAGACGAAAATAAATTTTAATTTATTACATGATACATCTAATATATAAAATTCTCGTGTCACAGTGTTTGTTACCAAACTCCTCCGAAACGGCTTGGCCGATCTTTATGAATTTATTTGTGTATATTTAGTAGGTCTGAGAATAGGTCGTAAACTATTTTTTATTGTGGCGAAACGTAAGTTCGCCGTTATTATGGCGAAACGTAAGTTCGCCGTTATTATGGCGAAACGTAGTGCGCCGGCACAGCTAGTCTAATATATAAAATTCTCGTGTCACAGTGTTTGTTACCAAACTCCTCCGAAATGGCTAGATCGATCTTTATGAAATTTTTTGTGTACATTCCGTAGGTCTGAAAATAGGTCGTAAACTATTTTTTGTTATGGCGAAAAGTAAGTTCGCCGTTATTATGGCGAAACGTAGTTCGCCATAATAACGGCGCCATAATCCAGCTTTATATCTATATATATATATATATATATATATATATATATATATATATATAGATATCCCTTTGGGCACTTTGTGGCTCCAACGTGCCGTATAGGTAGTAATTTGTTGATCCATTTTCACTTGTTGATCCGGGTGTCTTTTGTTGATCCAATGCCAGCTGACCATAAATATGTAGCTCCGTTCGGAGCCACAAGTGTCACGATGACTAATAATAATAATTAAGGGATTTTTATACAAATCTACCTTTTTGGCGTATGAGCAGTTGTTGATCCAATTCAAATGGGCCAATCAGGGCGCAGCATTTGCCAAGGGCTTCCTCATTGGCACGTTTGGGCTACTATATTACTGGCTACAGTAACTTAATAATGTCTAGCTAGTATTTCAAATTCTCCTCAAAGTAGTAGAGAATCTTGTCTAAAAAAAGGAAAACTCACAAAGAAATCAGTCTGGAGTAACGTGACTCCAGATCAAACCTCAATACTTGTTATTTTTTGGACGGGACTCTTTCCTTTTGTAGCAACGTTACTGAGCGAGTGAAGGGATAGTACATAAAGGTGCAACAGCCACAGCGGAGTGGAGCGAGTGAACTAGAAGATGATGCTCGAGTGAGTAGTGAACTAGCGAAATATGTATGACGCATTGACTACAACGGAGTGCAGCAAGTGGTATACGAGGCAGCGATCGACTAGAGTGGAGTGCAGCGAGCGAATTACCAGTGGAAGACGCATCGTTTACAGAAAATGCCATGAGAAAAGAACCAGAGGATGGTGACGCAATAACTACAGCAGAATGGAGCGATTGGTAAACTAAGGGACAAAATAACGACTACAGCGAAGTGCAACGAGTGAAAACTGGTTCATCACTCACTCCACTCCGCTTTAGCTGTTGCGTTGTCATATATTGCTTTATCACTTGCTCCACTCCGTTGTAGCTGTTGCTTTGCCATTCAGTTGTTCTTCACCACAGCACTTTGCTGTAGTCGCTGCATCGTCCTCCATTGGTTAACTTGTCTCTCCTCTCCACTTGCTGTTGCATTGTCATTCTCTGAACGACATGATACACTGAATAACAACGCAATAGCTACAGAAGAGTAAAGTAAGTGGTGAACTAGTGGACGACAACGCAGCGGTTACAATGAACTAGAATGAATGAAGAACCAACAATTACAAAGGAGTGAAATAATGAACAGCATACGACGACGACGCAGTACCAAATGAGTAGTAATAAATGAGTGGAGCGACTGAATAAGCAGTCGCTCTACTCATCTGTAGGCATGAAAGTGCTTGTGTTTATTTTGTTGATTTCGAATAAAAAACTTTATGTTGATCGAAAGAGATTTTATTTTCGTTTTCGAAAAATAATAAAGTAATTATTGTAGTGTTGATGTTTACAATAGAAAAAGACAATAGTAACTCGCAAAGAGTCATTCATAATCATAGCTGGGCACCGTTAATCAAATAGTTAACTTCGATAATCGTTAATCCGTTACTAAAAAAATTAACTTCGTTAAACGTTAAAACGTTACATTTCGGAAAATTTAACGCAAGTTAACGTTAATCGTTAATCCGTTAACACGTGATTAAAATTGCATTTTTTATATCGTTGCGTTAGTGATCTGCTTACAAGAACTGTTGTTTTGGGTTCTGGAAGTTAATAGGTTAGGTTCAAAAAAAGACAGTGTATAAATATAGGGACAGGTGGGGTACAATGAAACGAAAAAAGCATTTTGATTTTTTAGAAAAACTGTTATATTTTGATTATATTTGTTTAGAACGATCAACAACCGCTCATAATCTACCTATTAAGAACAAAAATAAGTTAAAAAATTAACCTTAACCTATAAAAAACTGCGTTTTTGCTCAACGCCTCTTCTGTTTCAATGAGCCCCAGGTCTGGGGTACAATGAAACGGTATCTGGGGTACATTGGAACAAGGCTAATAAAGTAAAAAAAATGAAAATTCTATATTCATTCTTGCGTCTCTATCTCCTGCTGCTTTGGTTTTTTTAACATATCGATGCAATTTGACTGGACTGGCATTTTTAGGTCAGCAGCAGTTCGTTAACTCGTACCATATCCTACAAGTTCAACAGCGCTGCTCGCACATCGTTTTACTATGCAAGCTCTTATCTGTCGTTTTCTTACGACTTTTCACCATTATTACTTCAAAATATGTAACAAAAATCCAATAATCTATCCCAGGCATGTAATAACGGGGCAACAATGGACACTGTCTCATAGTACCCCGTTCCATTGCGCCCCATACAGTATCTGAATCTTTTAAAAATATCTTTAAATGTTAAATGTTGGGTTATGTTTTTCACTGCACATGTTACTGCATTTAATGCGTAAATAGATTAAAAATCATGCAAGAAAATATAGCATACCTCTTATTGATACTTTTCTTGTGAAATCGAAAATTCTTCGTAACGAAATTACAGCTTTGAGCTTTGAGCCCTCAAAACAATTTTTTTTTACATTAAAACTTTGTTATCGAAGACTGGTCATATTGCACTGCGCTATCACGTGCCGCATGAGACGCTCTTATTGATCGAAGCAAAACTGCGTGAATTTGTTGTAAATTACAATAATTATCGTCTTTGTTTTATTGTACCCCGTGTTCCAGTGCGCCCCACTTGTCCTATATAAAAAATAAAAGTGTGTAATTTAATTATCTGGCACAATGTGGATATTCCCCTTCAGGAACATTAGTATGTTGAAGTTCTCGTCTGAGAGTGAGGCTCTTGCCGGTGGAAAAAAGACTTGTCAGAACACGTACTTGTCAGAACACGTTTTTCGCGACACGGCGCGGTGCCTGTGCGGTATCTTTTTGGTAAATAGTAGGTACCTACTGGATTAACGATTAACGGACTTAGGATAATTTAACGGAAGTTAACGAGTCCGTTAACATTTTTTAAAGTTAACTTAAAAGTTAATCCGTTAATAGAAATGTTAACTTCGTTAATTAACGATTAACGGATTAACGAGTTAATGCCCAGCTATGTTCATAATCATCTCATAAATGTAAGTAGGAGGTGAAAGGGGCTTTTCATAATATCTAATCAACAAAGCTGTTTTTTGAAAAAAAGTTTTTGATTTCCGCGCATTGTTTGAGAAAAGTACTATACAAGCCTTGGCCACAACTAGGCATTGATGGACTCACGTATGTGTGCCTCGGCTACGCCTCGGCCCACATTTGCACGTTCGTCCATCAATGCCTCAGTTACCGGCTGCTGCAGTAATGTAGGTACTATTAATGTCATTAGTACATGCGTGGATTTTAACCTGCAACCTTTGGAATGAAATGCATACATACCCCGAACCACTATGCCAGCTAAATTCTGACGTCCCCAAACAAATATACTAGTTTTGTTAAAACCATCAGGTACCTACCTACCAAAATTATAAGGGTTTATTAAGTTAAGTACCACATGCGACTAGTAACTCGTATGGGAAAAGTGCGACTGTATGTGGGTATGTTAGTAAGTACGTGTACGTGCGTGATTTGACCGTATACTGGTTAGTATGATGCTATTGTCATCGGCAGCAGCGCGGGCGTTGAGACTAGAGGATTCGATCCCGGGCCTTTTTCTAATCCCGGGATTAAACTTATATTGGAAATAGCAATAAAAAAGTTAGTAATCAATGTCAAAATCCGATAAAACTTAAATTGCCAAAATATAAATTATTTTCTTTTGGCAATTTAAGTTTTAAATAAAAACGATTTAACAAGATTATACATCAAACTTCGACGAACCACGCATTTCAACAATACATGAGACCTATAAAATTGCAAATTAAGTTGTGAACAAATTTACTCAGTAAGACATTAAGGTAAGTCAACAAAAACTTAAAAACTACAGAGATCAATATTATGTTAACTAGTACCTTTTTTAAATAAAGTTGACCTGACAGTAACTACTTTATATTTGTATTCACTAATAATTATTTAAGTATTTGAATTGCAAATAATTTTAAGATTCTTTAAAGATTTGCTTAAGAATCGATATAAAGATTTGTTTCTAATCTTGTTTTAGTTTGTTGCACATAATAAGTGCAGAGGCTGCAAAAGCGTCTTCAGGCTCGATGGAAACAGAAGGAACACTTCGTGCTTGGAGAAATTCTTCAATTAATTTCAGGAATAAATATATGAAATCAATTTCAATCCTATCCTGAAAATCCCGGGATTTGTCAAATTTAATTCCAAAATTTTCGGGATCCCGAGATATTCGTTATCCTGGGATCGAATCCTTTAGTTGAGACACGAGACTCGCGCGCGCATCAGTTGAATGGTGGACGCACGTTCACAAAAATAAATACGCGCTAATTCGCCACTAAAGTGACTCTCTGTTATTATCCCTTTGGGATGGTTCAAAATTATGTTTGGAATTAATGTTAGTGCTTCTATTTGCCAGAATCTACATTAAATACGTATTTTAGAGAGTAATTATTTTTTCTCCATTGTACTTGTAAAGCTTTTAGAAGCGCCGAGAGTCGGAACTCGAAAAAGATCTCTGAATAACCAGAAGCCTTATAGATACTAACATGCTTTTAATATACCTAGGTAGCACGCAACATTCACAATTTATATGTATTTTAAGTCACACACGTAAATGTCTCATAATCCAAACCCAAACTTTGCTTTATATTACAAACCATAAATTGACAGACTTTCGATAAAACAGGTAGGGTCCTTAATTTTTCTGCAACTTTGATCTGGATACCTTTTTTTTTAGGAGGGAAAATCCTTCTTACGGATTCGACAAGGGGCCGACTGACGAGGACACCCCAAGGATATGCCGGACTCGGGTAGAAGACCCCATACTCGGCTAAAAACCCTCCAGATACTTCTACCTCCGTAGAGACACAATCGGGATCGGCGTTAGCCATTCCCCGATTGTGCCCCCTGGAGGGTTGCCTGGCGCAAGCGCCAGGACTTACCTCTACGGGGGGGTCGACAAGTATCTCCAAATTCGACCCCCTAAGCGGCCAAGCTAGGGGTGAAAAGTGTCTCCCGACCGGTAGTCAGCCGGCCGGGCCGTTTCAGTCCCCAGCTTGCTAGGGGAGTTGTTGGTGGCGCGCGTCCAGGAACGCTCGCCTCCTCCTCCCCAACCGCCTGCGCCTTGGTCTGGATACCTAGTTCAACTAAAAATATTTAAATATTTTAGAATAGTTGGAATGACGTGTATACAGGATTATATAGCAATGTGTTAACAGTCAAGTGGGCTTTTTCAAAATAGGGTAAGGTAATGTACCTCTTTAACTTAACTTAATTTCCATCTTCATGCATTTTTTAACGAAGTTTAAATTGCCAGCAATGTACCAACAGCAGATTTAATTGACAATTAAATGTAAGTGACAGCCCTTCAAACTTAATTGAATTGGGCAGTTAATTCGCTGTATTTTATTATGATTTGTTAATACATGCAAATAATTGCTAAGGGAGCATACATTATTATCAGTTTAAAAAAATGCCAGCTTGAAAGCGATAACAAACTGTAAAGTCCACGTCCCCGAAGCTATAAATTTAGTAAAAACCCATTCAAGGATTCACAACCTTATTTCGAACAGATAGAAATAACAAGTTTAAAAATGACAACCAATAGAACTTATTCCGCGAAAAAAATTCAAACTATGACGCTGGAACGAAACGCGAACTACCTAATTAGAAATTGCGGCCGCTAAAGTTTACGTTGTCTAACGCGTTCCAGTACCTACCATAAATCATTAGAAAACAGCGCTTTAAATCGCTAAAATATAACGCGACTAAGTGAAATTATTTTTGTAATACACGTAGGTATGTTACTTTGAGTAGATTGAATTTCGAATTGTTTGAATTGTCGCTACGTAACTTGGTATAAGTTCCTTACTTTAAAAATTATAGCTTCTCGTGCCGGGACTTCAGATAGAAAAACTTTTTAACAAAAAATTGAACCGCCGAAAAAACTAAAAAGTAGTAAAAAGCAAAAACACTGAAAAGTTAAAAATAATATAAGAATAGGTTCAGACAACATCACACTTCTATATTGAAGTCGGTGCCAAATTTTAACACTTTCTAGGAGATCATCGTTTGGCACCGATTTCAATATAAAAGTGTGATGTTGTCTGTACCTATTCTTATATTATTTTTAACATTTCAGTGTTTTTGCTTTTTACTACTTTTTAGTTTTTTCGGCGGTTCAATTTTTTGTTAAAAAGTTTTCAAAAAAGTTTGCAAGTGAGTGAATCATCAATTATCTTCCGGTTTTGTACCTTTAGGGTTGGGATTGTTTTTTCAAATTTATATGGGACCACCCTCGGGGTATACCTTTTCCAATAGAAAAAGAATCATCAAAATCGGATCGTTCTGTAAAAAGTAATGCGTGGTCATTGATCACAATTAGTAAGTAAATCAACAATAATTTCCTGTTTTCCTACCATTAGGGTAGGATTTTTTTTAAATTTAAATGAGACCGCCCTCGGGGTTTACCCTTTCCAATAAAAAAAGAATCATCAAAATCGGTGTTCTCTGTAAAAAGTTAGGCGTGATCATACATTAAAAAAAATATACTCGTCGAATTGAGTACCTCCTCCGTTTTTTCGTCGGTAAAAAATCGCTTAACTAGGTACTAAATATAAAATACATACCTTGACCTTCATTTTTGTTTTCATTAATTCTTCATTCAAAAACAAATTCAAATGACGACTTTAAAATAATGTCGACGTAAGCACAGTTCAACTAGCGCATTCAAATTGAGATACAAAAATTAAAAAATTAAAAAACCCCCGAAAAAAAACCTCCAAAAAGTAAAAAATAAAATATGTTGATTGGCCCTTTAGTCGTCACGTCGGGGGACCGTTATTAATATATCTATTTATTTAATTACTTACTGACCGAATACGTAGAGCGTTACTGGATATATTAATGCGGTTCCCCGACGTGACGACTAAAGGGCCAATCAACATATTTTATTTTTTGCTTTTTGGAGGTTTTTTGTCGGGGGTGTTTTAAATTTTTAATTTAATTTTTATTTCATACTTTTTAAACGGCCTAACATATTATTTTATAAAGTGCACGTGATCCGCTTTGATTTGAGACCCCACTCGAGTATATTTGCAGACATTCGGTTATTCTTCCCCACTTTCACCCCCATAACTTATAAACGGCTCAACCGATTTTCATCAAACATGTCTGAGAAAACTCGCCCGTAAGTCATCTTTAATACAAAAAAAACTAAATTGAAATCGCTTTATCCGTTCGGGAGATATGATGCCACAGACAGACTGACAGACACACACACAGATACACAGACAGACACACAGACAGACAGACACATCAAACTTATAACACCCCTCTTTTTGCGTCGGGAGTTAAAAATGGCGCAGCAAAGACCGAGGCTTAAAGGGCGCGGGGTGCGGTGTACGGTGCTCCCCCCGTGCCTCCACCGTTACAACCGAGGCAGATCTTACAACGTATGGAGCATTGCGAATATAAAATATCTAGATTAGATAGAATAAATTCATAATTGATCGACCGTTACGGTATCGGTACCTATTCGGATCAACACAAGTATTACTGGAAGTAAGAGTATATAAATTGATCAACACAAGTTATTGATTTTTTAAATATATTCGGAGCCAAAAAGTCTTCGTGCATTTAAAAAATTTAGCCGTTACGGATCCACTATTGCATGAAATTGTCGAAAAAATATGTATCGAATATAGGTTCTATCGACGAATACATTTGGCAACATCGCATAATAGAATGCTACGTTGCCATTTCGCCCGAGAAATACGCAACTGGATTCAAGTTATTCGGTGCAAAAGGCGGAGTCAGCAATGTACGGGGTCGTGGCTGGATCAACTAAGTGTGCAAAGAGGTGTTTATATATATATATATATATACGAGTAGATTCTCGTGTCACAGTGTTTGTTACCAAACTCCTCCGAAACGGCTTGACTAATCTTTATTAAATTTTTTGTGCACATTCGGTAGATCTGAGAATAGGTCGTAAACTACTTTTTATATTATGGCGAAACATAGTTCGCCGGCACAGCTAGTTTTTAATAAAATATAAAAGCTTGTCGCAAGATTTACCCATTTTATAAAAAACAAATATTTTTTTCTTAGAATTACCAATATTTATTTATTTAAGGCTTACCAAGTAAATACATACGGGCAAGGTACTTAAACAGTTTTTTTTTATGGAGGGCCTGGCATATGACCTCTTCCCGCCTGATGTTAAGCGGTGAAAGAGGCCCAAATGAGTTGACAGATAGAGGAGGGAGAACATCCACTATCCAACCTGCCCGCCCCTTGCCGGCCTAAAAGATGTTTTTCACACCTCTTTTGAAGGAACCCATGTTGTAGGATGGAGGAAACACGTGCGCAGGTAGAGAATTCCAAGTGTGGGATGAACGACAGAAGACTTACCGGAGGGAGACTCTGTACCAAGGTCGTGTGCTTGGGTACCTCCGTCTTACCTATTTCTGCCGCAAAGCAGCAGTGCTTGCATTGCTGTATTCCGGTTTGAAGGGTAAGATATGGCACTGAAATTACTGGGTACCGTGACTTAACATTTTAAGTCACAAGTTGACAACGTACACTGTGGCCCTTGTGGGGGTTGCAGTTTTACTGCGAATGTCATGTATTATAAGGTGACTGTTACCACTCATCAGGTGGGCAGTTTGCTTTTTTGCCAACTTAGTAGCAATAAAAAAAAAGAAGAAGGAATCTTGGAATTTCTTTGTACGGTGTGAAAAGGAGGATACAGTGTAAGAATGACTCCGTAGACCCTTACGCGTGTTTCTGTTAAGGAATGGAGAGGGAGGGTTAAGGTTAAAGAGCTCCTCAGAGCATTCCCCGTGAAACATTCGGTAAAAGGCGCTAAGAGAGGCGATGTCACGTCGATGTTGTAGAGGCTCGAGGGTGTTAGTTGCCTCTACATCGCCAATTATTCGAATAGCGCGACGCTGCAATCTGTCCAGAGCATCGAGGAGGTGCTGAGCGGAGCCGGAGTGCGAGCAATATTCCACGCAAGACCTAACCTGAGTTTTATACAACAGGCATAGTTGGTCCGGCGCAAAATACCTACGCACCTTGTTCAGGACACCGATTTTCCGTGAGGCAGCAGTTATAACGGATTCGAGTTTTTCAAAAAAGGGATCATATATGCATTTAATTTATTTTTAAAAATCTTTTGTGATAGCGGCCATCTTGTTTTAGTTTTTTTCATGGTGTACTGTATTTTACGAACTTTCATTTGATACCCCATATACAGACCCATATTGTGGGGATTGTACATAAAAATAATCTGTCAATTTGTGACGGCGGCCATCTTGTATTAGATTGTCTTTCAGAATATACTATATTCTACAATTCATTCTACAATTCAAGCTCTTTCATTTGACACCTAAATTGGGGAAGGTCGCACAAAAGAAATTGATGGGGTTGCGTATGGATATTATCTAGGCTAGGCTCAAAGTACTCACCAAGAAAAATCATATAGGACCAAAGTACTCGTCAATACGAATCAAACAAGCCCAAACTCGATGGGGTTGCGTCGTTTTATTTCGGAGTTCCTTTGGCCACCTTCCAACTCCAGCATCAGACCCTGGTTATCATAAAGGACCAAAGTACTCGTCAATACGAATCAAACGAGCCCAGACTCGATGGGATTGTGTCATTTTATTGCGGAGTTCCTATGGCTACCTTCCAGCTCCAGCATCAGACCCTGGTTACCATGTAGGACCAAAGTACTCGTCAATACGAATCAAACAAACCCAAACTTGATGGGGTTGTGTCGTTTTATTGCGGAGTTCCTATGGCCAGCTTCCAGTTCCAGTATCAGACCCTGGTTACCATATAGGACCAAAGTACTCGTCAATACGAATCAAACAAGCCCAAACTCGATGGGATTGTGTCGTTTTATTGCGGCGTTCCTTTGGCTATCTTCCAGCTCCAGCATCAGACCCTCGTTACCATGTAGGACCAAAGTACTCGTCAATACGAATCAAACGAGCCCAAACTTGATGGGGTTGTGTCGTTTTATTGCGGAGTTCCTATGGCTACCTTCCAGCTCCAGCATCAGACCCTGGTTACCACATAGGTCCAAAGTACTCGTCAATACAATTCAAACGAGCCCAAACTCGATGGGGTTGCGTTGTTTGATTGCGGAGTTCCTATGGCTACCTTCTAGTTCCAGGATCAGACCATGGTTACCATATATAACCAAAGTACTCGTCAATACAATTCAAACGAGCCTAAACACAATTAGGGTTGCGTTGTTTGATTGCGGAGTTCCTTTGGCTACCTTCCAGCTCCAGCATCAGACCCTGGTTACCACATAGGACCAAAGTACTCGTCAATACGAATCAAACGAGCCCAAACTCGATGGGATTGTGTCGTTTTATTGCGGAGTTCCTATGGCTACCTTCCAGCTCCAGCATCAGACCCTGGTTACCATGTAGGACCAAAGTACTCGTCAATACGAATCAAACGAGCCCAAACTCGATGGGATTGTGTCGTTTTTTTGCGGAGTTCCTATGGCTACCTTCCAGCTCCAGCATCAGACCCTGGTTACCATGTAGGACCAAAGTACTCGTCAATACGAATCAAACAAGCCCAAACTCGATGGGATTGTGTTGTTTTATTGCGGAGTTCCTTTGGCTATCTTCCAGCTCCAGCATCAGACCCTGGTTACCATATAGGACCAAAGTACTCGTCAATACGAATCAAACGAGCCCAAACTCGATGGGGTTGAATTGTTTGATTGCGGATTTCCTATGGCCACCTTCCAGTTCCAGCATCAGACCCTGGTTACCATAGAGGATCAAAGTATTCGTCAACACGAATCAAACGAGCCTAAACTCGATGGGGTTGCATTGTTTGATTGCGGAGTTCCTATGGCAACCTTCCAGATCCAGCATCAGACCCTGGTTAGCATATAGGATCAAAGTTCTCGTCAATACGAATCAAAGGAGCTCAAACTCGATGGGGCTATGTCGTTTTATTGCGGAGTTCCTATGGCCTTTCAGCTCCAACATCAGATCAGCTCCATGTCGTCATCATAATATATTTATACATATGCATGCAAAATTTCAGCTTAATCGGAAACCGGGAAGTGAGTCAAATTTAACTCGCAAGATTAGACCCGAACATGCAAAAGATAAATAAAAGCTTGTAAAAAGGTTGAAGGTTTTTCGTACGGCAGCCACAAATAATAAAATTGTTAGTTATCAACTTCTCCGATTACTCTGTAGGACTTCGTGTCGTATACATACACAAATAATTACGTAACCGGGAGCTAGCTCAAGCGACGTGCTCTCACTTCGAGTCTTGATTGCACACTGAATTTCGACGCGCCCGAGCCGAGTATTTGTAAGAAAATCGATAAATGTATGTTAAAAAATTCATATAAAAATCAATGTACGATAATTTAAAATAAAACCACGGTGTCAGTGTTATGCTTACCTTTGTTCTATATATTTGTTAAACTAAAATATAATAGGGTTAATTAATGAAGCTAAAAATCACGAACGGTATGTGGGTGTAACCTAAATTTGAAGTAAAATGGATGCTATTTTTTAACGAAATGGTATGTAAATTTGAAAAATGGTGACGGTGATTGTGTTAACACATAATTTAAGAATTTAAATTGATTTTTTCCCGGTCAGTTAACTGGAACGTTAACGTAAAATATCAAAAACGCCGACGGCCTTTTTGCTATTTTTCGCGCCATGGGCCCTTAAAAGCTGTTTAAAAGGTTATTAAACTAGATTGTCATTTCTTTTTGTTGCTCAAATTTCTTCAAGCTTTGAAAAAAACAGGCTGGTACCTGATGGTAAGTGGCTACAGTCACCATAGTACATGTGGTACCTGTCAGATTTAACGCCTAAAACGTCTAAAAGAGAGCCCCAACGTCGTTGCCAACTTGTGACAGAAGATGTCAAGATAGAGCACCCAATATTTTTACTGCTTGACTTACTTATCCATCAAACCACAACACAGCCATGCAAGCTGCTTGGCAGCAGAAATAGGTGAGATGGTACCTTCGCTGACGACTCGACTCTAGTACGAGTTTCCATCAGCGGCTCTATTTTTGGATCATTCGTTAGGCGTTGAGTGCTCGACAAATATGAAAATAATATTGATTTTTGACATGTGTTTGGCATGGTGTTCTACTGATTTTTATCATCAACGAAACGAAAATCAATAGAAACAGAGCACACACTACGTACATTGCAAGACTTTTTTCGGCATTATTACTTATGCCTGAAAATCTTATGTAAATCTGTCGTAAAACCAGCAAATTATCAATCTAATGATTTATTCTTATTTACTTTTTCAAAATCCATGTCTCATTTTTGTAGACTGCTCAAAAATCCTTTGTAAATCTGCCGTGAAACTTGTAAGCTATCAATCTAATAATATATTTTTATTTATGTACTTTGTCAAAATCCACGTGACAATATTTAATTTATTGTATCATTGATCATGTTTCGTGGACAAAAGGATACGACAGTGACCACCTCAATTTCGTCCAATAAAGGACTGGGCACAGAATCTGCAAGCATCAGTTTCTTTTAGTCTCATATTGAAGAGATGCCTGTTCAGCTTGTAGTGCCCAGTCAGAGCCCTAATCACGCCCCTGTTGAGCTTCAATAGCTCGTCAGTGCGCTTACGGCAAGATTAATTTACTTTAGTTATTTTCATAGCATCATGTCATATGGAATACTTCTGTGGGGATCAGCTGCTAGTATAGAAAGTATTTTTGTACTTCAAAAAAGAGCGGTTCGCGCTATTTATAATTTAAGAGCAAGAGACTCTCTTAGAGATTTATTTAGAGAAATTAACATATTGACTTTAGCAGGACAGTACATTTATGAAAATTTGATTTATGTCTATAAAAATTATAATATATTTGAAACCAATTTCCAACTTCACCATTTAAACACAAGAAATAAAAATAAACTTGCCGTTCCAACGTACAGGCTCCAAAAAACTAGAAGCTCATTTATGGGGAAATGTATAACTTTTTACAACAAAGTCCCACAAAATGTAACTGACTTGCCTTTTGATAAGTTTAAAGCGCATGTAAAAAAGACTCTGATGAGTAAAGGATATTATAAAGTCAACGATTATTTACAAGATGCCAATGCCTGGTGTTAATTTGAAGAAATTATTAATGATAATAATGTAAATAATCGTGTTGTTGTGTATAACTATTCATTAAGTAGTATTGGTAACGTTGTACTAAGAAGAGAACTGACAAATATACATTTGTTATGGAAGTTGAGCTCAAATTTTTGCCTTGAGGTCAGCTTCCAATTGACGACTCTGTAACAATACAGGGAGAAAAAAATAGCCCTTGCTGGTTTTCTTGCTGGTTCTTTCCAGTACAAGGTCTCCCGCCGTAGACTTGTGAACCATTGGCGTAGCTTCCTTGACTTTCAAAAGAGATTGTAAAATCCAAGTTGAATAAAATATTTTGATTTTGATTTTACGGGAGTATGGTTCGATTAGTGCTTTTGAATGTATTAATCCAGGCGTTCTTTGCCAGTCTGCTTTTGCCTCTTGCAGGAGGTGGGTTTTTAAGTATTGCATAGCCCGGTTCTTTGAGATACCACAGAAAGGCTCTGGGCCAAATTGTAGTCCCTAGGCCCCAGACCTAGTAGCTCATCGGATTTTTCATTACCAATGATTCCAGAATGACCCGGTACCCATTTGAGGGAGATCTTGTTTCGTTGCCCCAGGTCATTTAGTTTTTCCACAGAGTCTTTTACTAGCTTCGATTTTATAACGTTGCCGTTTATTGCTAGTAGGTAAAGCTGCCTGACTGCCCCAGTTCCTGCATATCTTACTTTTGTTTTGCTGATGATATCGTAGTTACGGCTGAAACCATGGACGATCTGAGACCACAATGCTCGATGACTTCTGTAGAGGTTCTTAACTAGTGGGTCTTAGGGACCTCGACGGCCACGACCACAGCCAGTCGTGACGACTAATTGTTTGTGGTCTTTGATCGCTGCGACCAATTGCACGACCGTTCATATGGTTCTGTAGTTAACCTGGTCGCATACGACCTCTGATCGTGGCCGTGGTTGCCTAGTTCGCGAGATCCCTTAATTTGAAGGTTGGAAGCTCAACACGAAGTTGTTCACGAAAATGTTTACCTAAGAAGACAAACAGTCCAAGCTCGGTAAGTCTTAACTTCCAAAGTGGTCAATTCACGAATTAAACTCAGCTAGATAGCGTTCGGGAACCTACACAGAATATTGTCGGTCCATCTACCGCAGCATCTCTAGACGAAAGTTATATATTTTTGCCTGTTGGCAGTGATGACGAACGGAACGGAACTGAGACATAGTTGTTTACAATAGGCCTTATAAGAAAGGTCAAAGTCACTTAAAGGGCAGATTATTAAAAGGAAAAGCCCCACCTTCACGTGTTGCAGCCCCACGATTTTATTTTTGTGTCTGATCAATGCTCTTGATTTATAAGGAGAGTGGTGTGATGACTGGTGCTAAGGACCTACCTTATTGGATTATTCGGTTTAGGACAGTTTCTGGTTTGGGTAGATTCTGGATACGACAGATTCTTTTTATGACAGATTCTTGATTGGACAGATTTTGTACAGTCATCCATAGAAACTGAACCAAAAGCGACAAAACTTGCAAGAGGTCTTTTTTCAGAGACAGGCAAGTGACCTACCTGAAAGTAAGCGGGAAATGCCGCCCATGAATAGCGCCAATCGCAGACTCGATTGTATGAATAGGACATGCCATAGCGCTCGGGAAGCACACAGCCGGAAGCTCATTCCAGAGCCCGGCACGTTTGTGGTGTAAAAATGAGCGCTGAAATTGTTTTTCTCAAATTGGACTATCGGAGTAATAAAGCAATGAAATTTGTTTTATAACATATTTATTTGAACTTAATTACTTTAAGTACATAATAATACGAGTAAAATAGTAATTGTCGAAAAAAAAACACACATACGCTGTTTATTTTCTTAACGTTAAACATTTTTTTTAATGTTGTATACTTAAGTCATATATCAAAACATTGCGATATGTTATGCTGTGAATAAATAGGTTATGATTGATAACTAAATTTTGTGAATATTTGTAATGAGCTTTTTAATTTGTTAGTCGTTTATTCAATTGCTTAAATGAGAACAATCCAAAATTTGTCTTACCCAACCTCGGAATATGTAGAGTATAGCCGACTTCGCTGTGTGGCAGCAGTCTTAACTACACCAAAGTAGTTAGTATATTGACTCTTTAAAATAATCATCATTCACAACTCCTCATAAAAGACAAAAGTTTTATTAAATCACCGTAAGACAAATTTTCGAAGGCGTAGCAGTTTTTCTTTTAGGGCGTATGCACACGCCGACTATCGGTGACCGATTTTTTGACGGTGGAAAATGAAACATTTATGGAGTTCTACCACAATCGTTATCTACAAGGTTATTTTTTAATTAGCAAAAAAATTTTGTGTGCTTGTTCAGACAAGCAAACTGAACAACTTTCACTATGGGACGATTTAGTATCGTATAAGTATACTCTTACGTATTGATAATTTTGATGAAAGCGATATTTTTTGATTATGCTTGGCATTTTTTAACGTCGTCATTCATATGGTTTTGGCATATTTATTAAATAAATCAATCAATGTTAATAGAAAGCTGATGAAAATAATTCCGTATTTTCTTTGTTGGTTTAGTCATCTTGCTTATACAATGGATAACGATTGGCGATTAATCGGTGAGTTGCATAAAGGATAAAATATATTTAGATAATCATAAACATTGCTATCAACGTATAAAGTGATGTAAAATATTTCTTTTATAATTTTAAAACTACATACTCTCATTTAAACATACAAATCCCGCAACACTTATCATTAATAAACATTCATAAATTCTACAATTTGAATTTTACTAACAAGTATAAGAGATCAAAAACTATTCAGGTAACTAAATTTTCAATCAGGTAAGCTTATTACTTAATTATATTTATTATTGATTTAGTCACAAAAACAGGAACTTCAGGGCCACTGCTTTTTTTTAAATTTAAAGTTAATGTTCTACGCAATCACTTTTAAAATACAATGTACCCAGCACCACAGGAACTATTATGCTTTACACTTTTTCACAAATAATGGCGTGAAAATGTTTATTTAATAGTAAATTCGTAAGTAAACAAAGTATTTTCATTAAGTAATTATAAGTAACTCGGAAAACAACATATTTACGATGTTACTTGAATATTTACGTAATTTTTGGTCATTTCTTATAATAAAGACTTTCCTTCCTAAAAGCATATAGAAATAAATAAACCTATTAAGTAAGTATATTCATATTCCATGAAACAAAATTATTAAAATATTAAGTGCCACAATGTAAAAAAAAGTGCAATCAGGAGTTTCAAAGGGCTCTATTTTAGGAAACTTGAATTTTATAATTTTCCGATAACAATATTAAATATTGCTATCGGAAAATAATTTTTTTTCCAATTTGCAGTTCTTTATGAAATCAAATCGATTATTCAAAATACACAAGACATAAGAGAGGCAAATGAGAGCGAAACCAGAGTAAGGGCCAGTTTTTTATACATGGTTAACTTGTACCATACATGAGTGTAACAATTGTTGTTGTTGTAAATAAACAAATTTTAATAATAAGTCACTGTACTTGATGATAGGTAGGTAACACGATTAGAAAGATATGCAATTGTTAACCTGACAAATAGTATAATTTTTTTGGTCTAGTTACCCCTTAAGGAAAGGCAAGCAAAGGAAACTAAGTCCGTACAGCCTAGTACGGCGAGTCGACAGCTGTATGTCAGACTTTTCCGCTGAGAGCAGGGCATGCCCATCAAACCACATCGATGTCCACTTTATCCTTGGCATACTATGCCGTAATATTTTTGTGACTAAATCATTGTATAGCAAATTGACAACCACCACAATTCACCACATATTCTAAGTAGTCGCACTACATTACACTCCACTAATGCAAAATACCGTTTGAAACTTGCCGTCGTATAACTCAAACATCATTGAGTACTTGTATAGTAACTGAAATATTAGCTATGGGGACACATCAGTAGGAGTGTTTGGAATAAGTAATGAAAAATCTTAGTATAAACTAGATAAAAATAATTAATATTTTTATCTAGTTTATACACTAATAATATAAAATAGACGAAATTAAACATTAATTATGTACCCTTGTAAAACCAATCATAATTAAGTTTTTAAAAACATTATCAATAAAATAAACAAAAATAGTTTAGTAATTACGTATTAATAGTTTACTAGCGAATTTGCAAAGTTATATAGTTATAATGAATGAGCAATTGTCGAACTTAAGGCCAGACAGTTGTAAAGTTAGAAAAAATAGCATCAACATGTTATTTATAGAGCAACACAAACAAATACATCTCGAAATCCACCGAATCATGCACTAAATTATTCCACATCACTATTAGCGGCAAATTGGTGTAAATTATTCAGAAGTGGAACGTGGAACTGTTCTCAGAGAATTATAGTTGCTATTTTCACTAAAATCAGCCTTTGCTATTCTGGATATGTCACACCTATAACATGGACCTATTTTTTCAGGTCCGTGACCTATAACTTATATAATTAGAATCAATTATGAGCGTAGGCTTTCTCGAAAATACTGCTAATCAACCGGTGACTCAATAATTTTCAGTTATGAACATAATATACATCTAGTTCTGATGAGGAATTTAATTTTAGTTCTTGATGTGAGTCCGCCAAATATTTTTTTGCCTAATCTTACTGTTCCTTTCTTTTTCGTTTACTCCAGAGGATTTTCATGTTCCGTTGCTTGATTACAGTATGTAAGGGAATATCAGATGTGTCAAATCAATTATTTTTATACAATTTTAGGAAACACAATGCAAATTTGAAGCGCACGTTTTCATGTTATTAAAAGTAATTTTTGTACAAGAATGGAACTGTATCAGGGAGGTTAAGTCGGGTAGATGATACCAGTGGATTAGGCACTGGCGATACAGTGTCTTGAGACATAACCAAGCAGGCGGTTCTTCAAGTTGTCTTTTCGGTATTGTAACAAGACGGTCTAGCTAGACGAAGTATTCGTAGACATTCGAGTTTTTCTAGTTTACGTTATACGTTCCGTATCGAACGGCAATGGCTGAGATTGATTCGTGATGTGGAATCATTTCCATATATTATGTTCTTTTCTTACTTTGTTTTCGTTATTTTTTTTCAATTGTTTATCCAGATTATCCCGCCTTAAAAATGTAAACGTTTTGAAGAAAAATCAAAGTTTACTAGTAAAATTCAGCGGTCTACCAACCAGTTGATACGATATACATAATTACTTTTCAAGTAAGAGTCAAATCTTGTGTGCTTGCTCACACAAGCAAACTATACAAATTTAACTATGGTTTAAAACGCGAAAAAAATCTGCTGTTCAATATATTTAGGTTTAGTGGATGTTATGCATTTGTATGGAACAGCTGATTTTTTTTAGCGCTTTCAAGAATGGTTCTATAATAAAAGTTATTTGGTTTGTTTGTCTGAACAAATACACATTATTTGGCTCTTCTTAAAAAGTAACCATGTATTGAGTTGTAGCTATTGATGAGTGAATGTTATTAGGGTAACATTCAACTTTTCTCAAAAGGCTACTAAGTGAAATCTAATTAGTTAGGTGCAACTTAGTGGGCACTAATTGAGCATGGTAAATTATGTAAAATTAAGGTAATCTATATAATTAATGTGCGTTGGTGAAAATACTATTTTTTGTGAACCTTTACAAAAAATATTACGGCGATTTTTTAAAACCCATTACATATTTTGCGTTTGTCAGTTTTCTTATGTTTTGCAATCCACTTTATACTTAGTAAATACTTATGTAGGTATTACATATACATTGTTCTATAAGTATGTATATTAAGTAATTTCTGTATCATGGTTGAATGTCACAAGGACGGGATGAGTTCAATTTGTCTGACACACCTTAATAATGCAAAGTTACTTTTGGTGTTCCAATTAGCTAGCAGTATGATTTGATATGATTCGTGAGAGTTAAAGTACGCATTTTCTTTAATCACAGCCCTTATGTAACTTAGTCGAATATCTAATTATACAACAGAATGCAGACTATAAAATGGAGAATAACTAGAAATTATTATACATTTATCACCCTTAGACTAAGTACCTGATCGTTGCGTAGTTTCTAAATATACATTTCTTTAAGGGGTTTGAAGATTTTGGTTTATTCGAAGGCCGTCATTTTCCTTTATTCTATCTAGTCCTACCAGTAGTTGAACTATCAAGCTATTTGGACAAAATTATATTGGCTATTTGACTTTTTTTTAAATAGCGGCGCACCATAAATCTTACTTATATTGATTGAGGGCACGATAATAAACAAAAAATTCTATGATCACTGTATTCGCAAGTTCTGTGGACAACTCGTGTTAACAACACAAAAGTTGACAACTCGTGTTAACAAAACAAAAGTTGACAACTTTTATTCCGTTACTGTTACTGGCTTATTTGTAAAAAAGTCGATTAAATTTTTTTACAATTTATCTATTTGTGCAAATAGCTCTGCAACGTAACGCTTTAGGATTATTGTGATTGTAGAATTTTTGTTCGTCTAATGGTCAATTGCACTAACCTTGTCTTAACTTAGGACGATCTTAAGTGGCATGCTGTCACATTCTTCTCATTAAAGACAAGAAGTGACAGCATTCTTTTTAGGAGTGTACTTCTTTTTAGCTAAGACAAGGTTAGTGCAATTGGTCATAAGTAGTCCCAATCGATATATTAGAGGCTATATCGTGCGCCGTTATTTAAAACAAAACAAAATGGCAGCGGGCTACTAAGTAAGGCTCCGAACAAAAATCTGCGAACCCCCTTTAACAAATAAAATATTTGAAAATAATAACACGCCGAGCTTCGCTCAGTTCAGTTACAGTAATTAAATATGTTTAAATAAATATTTCGAATAATATACAATTTTTCTTCATTAATGATTCAATCACATCTCAAGCGTTGCATCGAAAACTTTCAGTTTTATATTTGGCTAGGAAAATAATAACGATCAATCGATCTCGTTACACACACTTCAGTCTCCTGAAAATCACATCATTATCAAACTGTAAGGTTGGCTTGAAGCGTGACCACATCTTGATCAAGGTGGGCCCGCATTGACTTATGCGTCGCCGATCTCACTGTCGTCATCATGATAGTTGGCACATAAAATGGTAGAACTGGTCAAAATTGACGGGTTCCAATTCCATTTCCCTCTCTGATTTGTGACGAAGCTCTGGGTTTCTTTTCAAGAAGTTCCTCATCCAGTCCTCGCCTGCCATTCGGCTGTTTACGTCGAAGGGATGGTTTAGGTGGTTGTCCTCGGCGTACTGGAAGGCTAGTTCCCTAATATCTCTCCTCGACACGCCCATGAAGTATTGCTCCATGCTTTTGATGTAACCGACCAGGTCTTTCTCTTGGCTGTCGGTAAAGACTCGCCTGTAGTGTCCCATTATAGGCTTCGGCTCGTCAGGTGACTGGTACCGTAATTTGCTGGCGCGTCGCTGGAGAGTAGATCTTGGTATGTGGAATGTTCTCGCTGCGAGCTTGTATCCCATCTTACCTGCGACCACGGCAGCCACGGCTTTCGCCATGTCGTCTTCGCTCCAAGCTTGGCGTCCACTCATCCTTTCGTATCTCCGGACCATTATAGTCTGTAAATGAAATTGGTTTAGTGTTAAATCGGTTGTAGGTATTTATAAAAGGTTTGGTTCGTGCTGTTTCGTTGTACACCATGTGTGTTTTAGAGTTAGTGGTTGTGGTGTCGCTAAAATCAAATGGGCCGTGCTTTGAAAGGCACATTAAGCAGCAGTGCCCTTATTAATTTTTTCAAGATTTTTTCAAGCTTGGTTTACGATTTGTATCATTCCACTTTATAAAGTTCTTGTTAAGTAGGTATGTTATAATGAGGCAAAATAATTAATTGACTGATGGCCAATTTTACAAACCTTTTCTTAGCTTAGGACACTCTTAGTTAGCATGCTGTCACATTCTTTTCATTAAAGACAAAACGTGACAGTATACGTGTTAGGGGTTTCCCAAGCTAAGATAAGGTTGATAGAATTGGCCATAAGTCAGGTTTAACATGTGCGGAAACAAGACAAAACACGGCATGGGAATAATGCATTTGCTGGCAAAGTAAAGTAGATGATAACAAAAAGTCATAAAGTTGGCTAACTGGGAAAGTTGGCGATTTGGAACTATCAGTATGAACGTATAAAAAATTACCCAAAATAGGAGTTTTTATTAAATATTTAAAAGGTAGATAAGCCGTGAAAGTAGGCGAAGGGGTCACAGGCCATCCAAGGAGTACATTTTTTATTAATAAGGCCGTGCTTGTTTTAATTTGGTATATGCGAATGAACAATAGATACGAGCGTCGGTGGCGCTGTGGACTCGGCTAATCGGGAGGACCGGGGCTCGATCCTGCCACGTACAGTAAGCTCCCATTCAAGCTATACATTTACGCTACGAAAACCACCGCTATTACGAGCGACATAAGAACGGTCCAAAGGTCAAACAGTATAGCTTGATAAGGAGCTTACTGTACCAATGTGATTTTCGTTTTTTTGAAATTCATGTGTACATTTGTCCGACGCTTCTTCGGTAAAGGAAAATCTGCATATATCTGCGAAGAAATTCAAAGGTGTACCTATGTGAAATCGACCAATCCACACTGGGCCAGCGTGGTCGATTAAGGCCTAAACACCCGAACTTAGGGTAGGCTCGAGCCCCTCGATGGGGACAATTATGAGCTGTAATAAATGAATGAACAGAAAGCGTATATTTAAAAATAAATACGTGATTGGAGAGAACCTTGTGATTGAACTTATACCGAAGAATTTTCATCAAAATGATTTTACTCAAACTGTGTTGATTAATTGTGAACAAATTAGGTTTATTATGATATTATTATCATGATATATAATTGACGTCGAGTTTGTTCGTCGGGTAACGGCGACCTACCGGTTCTGTTTCGATCAATGCCGTTTCGAGGTGAAAAAAACGTGTCTCTCGACCAGAGGTTACTTCGACCATTGTTGTGACGCACTTCATTATTATTAAGTTAATGAAAAACGTAGGCCAATAAAAGGTTTCCTCTCTGTGGCCAGTGGTTGACACCGCCTGCCCTAGATCTAGTCTGGAGGCCTGTGCTTAAATTTCCCTTGAGGGCATCAAGATTGAGGGTTACATAGGTCCCTTCAGTCTACCTACAGTTTTTTCTTCACTTACCATCCAAGAAAACCAAGGTATTTCTATGTTGTGAATTAATTTCGAAATTAAAACGCGACTCTTACTTCATCTTCCGCCTTAGTTAGTAGTAGAGCTGATGTAAGTACCTAACAAATTAGTAGGTGAGTCTTGAACGATTTGAAATTATGTTATTATTTGGCGGTTTTGACGCCACACGGAACGTAAAAAAAAATAAAAGTAATTCCCTTGCTCTCTCTTTGTTATGAAATAGTTTTATCATTAGTACTTGTGCGACGTGGTTCGCACACCGCAGAGTGTGGTTGATAGCGAACGGGCGATAAAACGTGGCGCGTTTTCCAACACGATATCTCTGGGACATCGGGCCCCTATACGCAGACAATTATGGTCCTTATTCCTAGTAGCATAAGAACGACACATAACATGAAGACAATGGGTGGCTCTATTCATGGTAGAGTAATGTAACCCTTAAGTTCACAGTAATAAGAACACGACGAACAACGATAAGTGGTTCCTTTCATGGAAATCGCAGCTTGTCTTGTGATTGTTCGTGAACGATTGAATATTCCTATGTAAGATGACAGTGTTTCTATTACGCTTCGCGTGTAACAAAGGTCATAATAAAAATAACCCTGACTATTCTCGGAGTACTCGGAGTATACTGATTTCCTTATATGCAGCTAGAGACGCGCAAAACGAACTCTACGGTAATGTATTAAAACGCAATGTGACTGCACGCAGTACAAATCATTTCATAAAATTTTACATCAAGAGAAGTGCAAGCAATGTTGATGACAAAACAAAAAAAAACAACTCTTGAATGGATTAATGTCACATGTGTTTATATAATGTTCCGCAGCGATTCGTTAAAAACTGACCCATATCGTTTGCATCTACATAACTGTTTATATACGTACCCGTAATACGTAGTCCGATACGTTACGATAAATTTTCGTCCATGTGTCAACGCCTAGTATTTTTTCTCTATCTGTTAAAAAACAGTAATGCCGTCAGCCGTCAGCTGTTTGTGGTCGTTCCACAAACGCGTCTATCAACAAGTATCCGTATCCAGACACCATTGTTTCTCCGAGTCATTAAATTGCATCGCATACAAGTCGCGTTAAACAGGAAGATCTTACCACCCGTTGACGCGTGAACAGGCAATGGAAAGCGTCCAAGGCGACCGCGGCAATGTTGCGGAACGGCCGCTGTGTCTCGATAGCGGTTCTAGTACGGCGTGAGTCGAGGTTACTCTGACGCGTGACTTGCAAGGTCTCCCGCTGCATTGCACGATGCGCCAAGGTTGTTACAATACAACACACTCGCAAAGGGCCCACGTAGCCAAATAACGCACATTCTAATTAGTAATCGACATATTCGGTAAATTTGGTGTAAGCGCGGAGGGAATCCCCGGTAATTAGGTCGAGGAGAAATCTGCATTCAACGGTCTCGATCTCGGACTCGAGATGCATGCGCTGCATTTAGACGATTGCGTGAATGACGTGTGCCGTTGAGTATGTAGGTAACTTACGGTGAGAGCGCACTGGCGTTGGCTGTTGGTGGGTAGGGTGGTGGAGGCGTCTCGGGTGGGCGAGGTCCGTCGGGCTGGCGGGAGCGGGTGCTAGGCTAGCGCGGGCGGCGGCGGCGTGCGGCCAGGCAGACGGCGCGCGCGGCACTGGCGCGGGGCCCGTCTTGCCCCGCCGCCGGCCCTGGCGCGTGACGTCACCTGGCCCAGGGCCCGCCACTGACGTCTATTCTTGTCCCCAACTAATTATCTAGATCCTTTGTCTCGACTGCTGTATTCGAATCTGACTTATCTGCCCATACATAGTCTCCGATTCGCGTCATCGATAGCCCGGCCGAGAATCTTATTTACAAACACGGCGACGACGTGCGTGAGTCACCGTTTGTATCAAAATCCCAGTGCGAGTGAGTTCGCCTTGCCGAGCTATCCCCTGGTAGGTTCTTTGTTGACTAATTCATTATTGCCCATAATGTGCTCGTAATTATTTTATTAACCCATTTGCTAGTAAAGTCACCTACGAATTTCATACAAAAATATGTTGGTAATTTTTGAAGGCTCCGTACCCTAAAAGGAAAAACGGAACCCATATAGAATAATTTCGTCTTCCGTCTGTCCATTTGCTCGTGTATTCGTCTGTCCGTCTATCTGTCTGTCTGTCCATCAGGATCCTTTTATATTTAATATATTTAATAGTCTCTTGCGATTTTACAAAGGAATCAAAAAATATAGGGTTGTTCCCGCTGACCTTGAGTCATGTTTGGCAAGAAGCAATGCCTTACATAGGGTTGCCAGATTTTTTTCAACCTACGAGTAACAAATGCTTAAATGGACAAAAATACGGGATTTCAGTTATTTACCTGGGACAAATAAAAAAGAAATTGTTTAGTGACTTTTTGATATATTACCGAGGATAGGAGTTAGTTAGGGCATGGGGCATGTATTAAGTTTTGAACTTGATCGGATCGATGAGGTACTGTTTACTAAAAAAAACATGTGCGACTAAACTCCAAAAATAGAGCAGGGTTCGAATACGGGACAGCGGCAGTCCCGCCGGGACATTTCAAACTATGCCTTAAATACGGGACGTCTGGCAACGCTAGCTAGTCTTACGGCTCATGTTAAGGAAACATTTGTAAACCGTAAATAAATATGTAGTTTGGAACATATAACACGTGATATAAGTTTGTACGGAAGACTCGGTGCGCGTGTCCAACTCTCACTTGCCGGTTTTTCCACTTTCAGAACAAAAGCTGTATACAACATATTATTATATCCCTCTGCCTTTGACGATGTTATTATTTTCATGAAATCACCTTCAGTAGAAGGAAACCGTACAAGCATTATTACAAAAAATTTCTTACAGGAAAAGAAATAGTATATACATACCTTTTTTGTATTAATAAATACACAATGACAACTACATGGGTTTCAATCCTCTTTGATGTATTAATATTATGCTGAAATATATATAAGACGCCATGGAACACGCCCCTTTTCATCTTCAGTAGACTCCCACAGTCAACGCTATTCAGGTGAATATTATGTATGTTTATTGGGAAAATATATTTCCTTGTTTTTCCTTTGAAAGGATTTTGAAAATGTTAAGCCACTTATAAATAAGCACGTGGTATTCGTATACATGCTCTTTCGATGATAAATATTAAATAAATATGAAAACACATTAATAGAATAATACTTATTGAAATTACTTTTTGAGACACCATATTATGGTGCCTCAAAAAGTAGAGTCAAGTGAAAGCCCAGAGGTGGAAAATATTTATCATCATCATCCCCGTGGTAGCTTAATTTTACGTTTATTCTTTGTATACGAGTCATGACTTTTTTCTCTAAGCTCGGAGATTCTCCACATTTTTAGTAAATAGAGACGGCAGTAATTGCTATAATACGTCATTTTTTCCCAAATTTACCCAATAAGAGAGATATCATACACCATATGTTTTAAAGGAGTAAAAGGCTTAATGGTCTTTTGCGTTTTTGGTCTTTTGCTCATTTGGTCATTTGTGAAAATATATTTTTTAATACGCTATAGGCCAAATGGTCATTTGCGTTTTTGGCCAAATGTGTCGAACCCACACAAACTCTTATCACCGATAGTGTGACAATTATGTTCCAAAACACCATCATCATCATAAACAGCTCATATACATCCCCACCGAGGAGCTCGAGCCTACTCTAAACTAGGGCGATTAGGCCTTAGTCAACCACGCTGGCCAAGTGCGGGTTGGTCGACAAAAAAACCATATCAAAAATGTTTACAGTAATAGAAAATAAATAATGGGCATCGGCTTCGTGTTTTTTTTTTTTTTTTAAATTTTTTTTTTAAAAAACGTCGCCCCACACTAGGATTTTCTCCTGTGTCGTGGGTGCAGTTACAAACATAGAATATCACATGCACATACGCCCAGACCGGAACAAATTTCTGTAGGCCATACAAAACATTTGTCCCGTACGGGAATCGAACCCGCGACCCGTTGCGCAATAGGTGATCACTCGACCTCTGCGCTAAACGTGTTTCAGAAGACTTAAGACACATCTAGGCAGTATAATATTGTATAGCAGCTCTTGTGATTGTAAATGATTTTTAGGGCCAAACTACTTTGTGTCAATTGTCTTTGATAAGTTAGACGATTGGTTCCGATATTTTCCCATGCCCATTATTTATGTTGATGGTAGATTTATTTTCAAATTAACTGACCCCCTGTATTTTGAACGGAAAGTAATAACTTTAACAGATTAAAGATCCAAATAAACAGGTAGCATAATTTTTCATAAAAAAATTACTTTTCCTACTATTGACTTATGTATTTTGTTAAAGGTTGGTTATTTTGGTTATTTTGTTGAAGACTATCCCGATAGATGTATTTCTGTCAAAAGGGGTGTTTTTAACAGAATTCAAAATAGGAGGAGGTTTTTTAATCGACTGTATCTATTTTTTTAATGTATGTTCACCGATTATCCCGCCATTAATGGGCCGATTTTCAAAATTCTTTTTGCAATCGAAAGAGTATACTCTCGAGGTAGTCTCATTATTACCATGTCATGATCTGATGATGGAATCCCAGGAAAATCGGGGGAAACCCTTAAATTTTATAGGCACGTCCAACGTGTTTCATGTTTTTCTAAAGATATTCAGGTATTTGTATCTGGTGGTCATCATATTATTATGATACTGAGCTGATTTTGGAAGGTTTCTGGTAAGTTAGAGGTTAGTTATTTATATATAACTAATGGGAGCTTATTGACGCGTATTTCTATTCTTTTATATAATTCAGGTTAGTTGATAGTGCAAAGTATAACTGCTAAGCAATCGTTAGGAGCTCGGGAATAATGCCTTCAATACTGTTGAGAGCGATAGATGAGTCAAATTCTAATACAATCGATCTACAATCGCGTAACAATCACACAAAAAAACATACTTACGCATCGAATAAAAAAATGTACGTACATTGTACGTCCAAAGTACATTGTGCGTCGCCAACTTGTGACATAAGATGTCAAGTTACAGTGCCCAGTAATTTCACTGCCTGTCCTTATCCTTCAAATTAGAACACAGCAAAGCAGGCTCCATTGCTTTGTGGCAGAAATAGGTAAGGTACCCGCGTATCGGCTTAGCTACAGAGTCTCTCTGGTAAATAATAAATAGTTAATCTAGAATGGCTCAAACCAATAAACATTAGGAATCCCACATGAATTGTTTCCACCAAATCTGTGAGGCTTATGCTATACACATTTTTTTATTTGTTATATTTTTATATTAATGGGTGTTATATTTTTATATTGTTGTATGTTACTCGTATATTATTGTCAACCGACTTCAAAAGAAGGAGGTTCTCAGTTCGACCTGTATGTTTGTATCTATGTTTCTCCGCGATTATCTCGCGTTTGGCTGAATCGATTTTGATACGGTTTTCAGAAAAGTATTTGTTACATTTAGGAGAAGGTTTTGGTATGTTTTTAATTAACCAAAAAGATTGAAATTTTTTTACAAACAATAAAACCGACTTCAAAAACACCAAAAAGTCGTAAATAATATAAGAATACAAACAACATCACAGTTTTATATTGAAGTCGGTGCCAAGTTTATAGCATCAGGAGACCTATTTTTGAATTACGTATGCGATTTAGAAATCACCGCTGACTAAATAGTCAGCGATGACTTTGAGGTCACGAATTCCTAAACATCCTATTTTTGAAAGTCGAACGCAGAGCTGCCAACATAGATAAAGTACACACATACGTAAGGGTTCGGATCCACGTAGAATGTAGCCGTTTTCGGTATGTACCGGTTATTATACGGCTAAACAGTCATTGCAACTAGGCCAAAATATTGTGTGTCACAAACAAAATTAGACCACTATTTTCTTATATTTTACTTATTTGAGAAATTTTAAATCCAACTCAAGAAAAAAGAAAACCAAAGTAATGTAAGTAAGTACTTTTGGTTCTATTCTGTACATACCTTTAAGTAGCTTTTTTCTAGTAAATACTTATAGTTTATTGCTATACACGGTTATTTTTTTATCACCCTGGAAATTTTAAGGGACGCTTCACAGCATGGTGTTAGAATGATTTAAATATTAATAAAAAAATAACTCTTACTTACTTAATTTTATATTAATTTTCTAAAAAATCCAAAAATTGCTGCACTAGTTGAGAGCAGCATTTTTAGAGATTTTTTAAATTTTTTATTTAATTTTTTTTATTTTTCATATAATAATGGATGTGTCCAGAAGCGTCCCTAAAATTTTCCAGGGTGATAAAAAATAACCGTGTATATTCTACATGCTTACAGTAAACCGTAAAAGTTACTCAACTAACCAATTTCAAGATAAAAAAAACTATTTATGAAGACTGACTGAAAAATCAACACACATCAACTTCAAACTTGTCAATATGTTCTCTAAACAACAAAACACAGATAACATCCTTCCACAGCTATGACTTGTTTACGAGTGGGTGAGGGCACTCGTAATGAAATCACATCCGTGACTAAGGTAGTCACAGGTGATATTCAAAAATAAGAATTATTGAAAATCGGTGATTATTAGTCACATCGGTGATTTCGAAGTCGCATACGTAATTCAAAAATAGCTCTCCAGGTGCCAAGCAATGATCACCTAGAGCAGGGGTCGGCAAGTAGTTTTAAGTGGGGTCCAGATAATGTTGAAAAATATTATCGAGGTTCAGGAAAAAAGTGATCATGATTGAGTACTATTTTTTATTTGACTTTTAACGTCCTTATTCTTACATATTATAAAACAAAAGTCCCCCGCCGCGTCTGTCTGTCTATTCGTGATAAACTCGAAAACTACTGCACCGATTTTCAAGCGGTTTTTACCACTCGATAGCGTGATTCTCGAGGAAGGTTTTTTATTTATTTATTTCTGTGTACATTAACGATATTCGTTGAAGATGTCGGGAAAAAAAATTAAGGCGAAAAGTAGTTCGCGGGCACAGCTATTTATTATATAAATATGAGTATTATTTATTGCCATACAATTTTCAAACAAAACTAAGAAACATTTAAAATTGTGGTGTATGGATGGATGTTCAATATTTCTTTGTAGCTAGTTTTATGAATAGATTATTTATATAATGTAGGTATATTTTACAATATTTGGCAGTCCGAGGTTCGACCGTCCGCGGTCCGGATACGGACCACGGTCCGCCTGTTGCTGACCGCTGACCTAGAGAGTCCTAAAAAATATAAGAACAATTAATATACCTAAGTACTTAGTTAAAATTTGACACCAAGTTCAATATAAAACTGTGATGTTGTCTGTATTTTTATATTATTTATGACTTTTTGGCGTTTTCGAAGTCCGTTTTATTGTTTGTAAATTTTATTTTTCAATAATATTATTATTCTGTTATAAATACATATTTTAGCATATGTGGTTATCGTGCTAGGATAACCACACTTTCTCTTCACTATCACATTTATTGGGCAGATCCATGATAGATCTCAGGCATTATCTTTCTGCAGTAATATAATTCTTATGCTCTCACTCCATCTTATGATCTTGGCCTCCTCTTTTCATAATGTAGGCGATGAAAAATCTATTTTCAGCAAAACAGGAACTGGTATAGTTTTACTTCGGAGTGTCAAAAGTCAAAACACAAATCATCAAACATCGATTTAAGTAAAACCATAGAGTTAGGTAAGCTGAATACAATAAAAATTATCCTGTCTTCGCCTCCGAGATTTATTCCTTAACCATGTAGTAGCCCTGCTACGCGCTAACCCTATCGCACAAGTTTTAAAGTCAGAGAAAGAAAACCACTATATCTTCCTCTGTCTAATCACACCTGACAAGCCTCCGCAGTACCGACCCCATTCTTGTCCGTGCGCGCGCGGCGCTCGCACGAGTGTAACAGTAATATAATTTGTGCATGAGTGTAGGTAACCGACGTAAAAAAAAAAGGTATAAATTTACGGTTATTTGCTTATTTGTTAAGTATGCCTAAACGAAAACACAGTGAACCCGAAGAAGATAGATGGCTAAGGAAGATGAAGAGATACGAAGAAAAACTGAATTCGGAAAAACGTAGGGGCAAGCCGGAGGCACATTTTGTACTCAGATGATGGCGAAAATGATGTGCAACCAGAAGAATACTTTTTTACATTCCCGTTGCATTCATCGGGAATCATTTTTATGTCCGTTGTATTCTTCGGATAATATTTTATTATGTTCTCGTTGTATTGAACGAGGAATCATTTTTATGTCCGTTGTATTCTTCGGATAATATTTTATTATGTTCTCGTTGTATTGAACGAGTAAGCGGGTGGACACCGCTCGCCTGGGCCGCCGAGTACGCGCGCGGCGCGACCACGTGCAGTAATACTGGTAATGGAAAATGTGGGTATCCTTTTTTCCCCGCTGCCTAAAAATTTCCGTTGCATTCATCGGAAATCACTTTTATGTCCGTTGTATTCTTCGGATCATATTGTTATTATGTTCTCGTTGCATTCAACGAGTGTACTTAATGGAAAATATAGGGGCTGTCCTTTTTTCCCCGCTGTTTTAAAAATTTCCGTTGCATTCATCGGAATTATTTAAAAATATTTTTTGTGTTGCCTAAATTCTCATTAAATATTTATTAGTATCTTTCACATACAAACCAATATGGTGATAACTGATGACTTACAAACCGATGTAGCGGCCAGGTTTCAAGTCCTATTGCAAAACGGTTTCCAAAAGTGACCAAAGACGAGCATTTAAAAAAAAAAAAAAAACAATGTATACTATAGTACCTATGGCGAAGGGCCGAACTCTAATTCGGAAGTAAGTGCTATGTTGGTAGACAACAGAACCAACTCGGTAAAGCACTTTCAGCACTGGGAAGGGGCACAATCGTGTCTTTTAAAGAAAAATCTTAATATTCCAGATGTAGTTACGTTGAACGATGCAGACACCAATTTCATCTAAGAGTCATTTAAACTTGAAAGGCTCATCGTCCCGAACGCGACAGCAAAGCAGCGGCCAATCCTACCCTCATCGAGCCGGTGGGCCGGGACAGTCAAAGACGTCATACTAACAAGCGAATCGACGGCGAGCAGCCGCGTTCGCACCGCTCGCTGCCAGCTTGTCGCCTGCCAGCCCCGCCGCCGCCGCCGCTGCCGCTGGCACCGCCGAGGCACCAGCCAGTCGCGTCGCATCACAACGGTCATCGAACAATCGCGCTACCTGAGCGCGCAGCCGCAAGTACATGCCGGCCGCTTAAAATATTAATTTAGTCAATGAGTGGTGAACTATCACTAGCGATAGGTTTATATTAGACAATGTGTCCAGGATTTCATTTATTGAGGAACCTTATCAAATACCATACAGCCGTGCGCGGCGTTCTTTTTCAAAAAGTTAGTGAATAGCAATTTCTCTCGAATTAAATCATTTATTAGAAATAAAAGCTATTAGGAGATGTAACCCGACAGCAAAACAATTCGTTTATGATATCTTCGTTATTCCTAAAAGCGTGTGCTCTATATATATTAAATCTAAAAATCTGAATTCGAAGTCGAAGTAGGTATCTCATTTCAAAATGGAAGATATCAGAACGGCTACTCGATTTATGATCGAAGACTGATACGTGATTAATATTGATATTTAGGAAGCTTAATTTTTGCTGCCGATTCACAAATCAAAAAAAAAAAAAAAAAAGAAAACATGTTTACGCTTTTATTTTCATGATATTTTATACGAGTTTCTAGCACTCCCGTTTAGCCTATGTTCCGCGCGATATATTTCACAAAATATTACAGCCAGCTCTTACTCATTTAAGATCTTATGGTCTGCTATCAGTGAGATATCTATGATATGTTGTGTTTAGCAAACTCTGCTGGAGAGTACCTAGAGAACACAAAAAGAACTATTTAATGTCTGACACGATTAGGGTTAGTAATTAATTAAAAAAAAAAAAAAACTAGTCTAATACCAGAAAAGCTTGGTAAATTTTTAGGTTTTATTTTAAACTCTAATAAAATAACATACAATTACCAGATTCAAGCCACAAAAATTTATTATACACATAAAAAATATATTTAAATCTAACAGAATTCGAATAAGGTTCTTTGAACGTTTTCTACGGCAGCATGTCGGCTGTAGTATATGGGTAGTATATACACACAAAATCACTAAAAGTGCTCTTCTTAGAAATACTAACAAGTACGACGTTTTTATTACAATTACAGATATTTTATAATAATATGATGATCTCCATTGGTGGCAGATCAATATTCCATTGGCAGTCAATTGAATAAAAAGTCATAGGTACAATTTCGGAATTTTTACGGACGTTTCGACAGCAGGCTAGGGTGCAGCTTGTGCCAACGAAAAGACTGGTGGTTTCTGGACCAACATCGAGCGAACCAATCATATAAACTGACTGGAACTACTCGCTGTATATTGTGGGCTAATTTCATTTGCTAAAAATGTCGCTAATTGTGGTAGTCTTTTAAGTGTCGATAACACCACTGCCATATTCTATATAAATAGAATGGGGAGAGTGTAATACCAACACTTAACTTAAGTCAAGTTACTAAAATGATTTGGGACTGGTGTGAGAAAAGTAGGTATATTTATTTTCGCGTCTTATATTCGTTACTCGTTAAATATAGAAGCTAACAGTGAATCGAGAAAAATAAACTTCGACACAGAGTGGCAGTTGGGTATCAGACAACTTTTGAAAATAAAACATTTTTTTGGTGAACCATCTATTGACTTATTTGCATCTCGTCTTGCAAACATTTTTTTGGTGAACCATCTATTGACTTATTGCAAATGTCCCGCTTATATTTCATGGAAAAGGGATCCCTTTGCCTATGATATTGACGCGTTTAAACAGTAGATTAGTCGCAATTTTATTTTTACGCTTTAACACCGTTTGCACTAATTTTTAAAACTATAAACAAAATAGTTACTGATTAAGCCACCGGAATTATCGTTGTTCAACTATAGCCCTCTTAACCATGGTATCCCCTTTTCATATCCCTGGGTGTCACAGAGATTGTGATATTTCCTCCAAGAAAGATCTACTTACTTCCTTTCAGGATGGTACACCATCTGCGCCGTCACCTTTCCCTGCCAGCGTGTGTATTTTCCGGGAAAGCTTTCATGACGTGCCAGAAACAGCCTTAGATGTTGTTATCTTCGATATCACATAACACCGGGTCATAATATAATTCTAGTATAAAGTACTAAAGATATGGTGAGAATTTTGTAAAAAGAATACAACAGATTTTTTTTAAATGTAAATACTACATTTTTGTTGGAATTTCTGTTAATGTGTTTTGAAATTTTGAAGTTTAGGTAGAACTATTGTTCTAATGTCACGATAGCAAGTGATCGTTATTAGTTAGGCAGTAGCCCCCTGGTATTATAGTATTAGACTATTAAACGATTTGAGAATTATACAATTAATCTTGGAAAAATGAGTAAGAAGTCAGTCATGTTATTAGCTGGACCAAGGACGCATACAATTTCTCTAACAAAAATACGAAATATTAATAAAGCATATGAAGATCGAGTAATTATAACACTTACAAATTTAATTAAAACATAAGCAATTGGCAAAGCTCAACCGGTTTTAAACTTACTTTTTTTTATCCCTTTAATATCCCGGTATTTGTCCAGCATCAGTGGTATTAAGTTAAGATATATTGCTGTATCATCTTCAATTCGCTCAGATTCAGAACAAACCTGATCCTCACACATAAGAAACCACGTAGACCTGCTTCATCTCAACCCATTGGGCGCTGGATAAAGCAGATCATGTGCGATAGTGGCATTGACATCTTAATATTCGGAGCGAGCGAGACACGCATCAACATCAGGCGGCGTCTCGTGCTGACCTCAACGTCGATGTAATTAGAAAGACCGCAGGATGTTCGGAAAGATCAGCTGTATTTGCTGATTTTTATAACAGACCGGTATATTAGTTCTGAAACCAATTTTATTGAATCTTTGTCACAATTATAATTATTATTAAGTACTTAAAACAATACTGTCGGTTGATTAGTTTTTTGTTCACAATATTTTGTTGTTTTGAAATTTTTGCTAGAGGCGCAAAAAAAAAAAAAAAAAAAAAAAATTGAAATACGTAATAATTATGTTTTGATGTTTTACTGTAATGTTGTTTATTTTTTATTGTCGCAACATTGATTTTATACTCTCTGAACATCTACATGGTTAAGGAATAAATCTCGGAGGCGAAGACAGGATAATTAAATGATCAAACGAACTTACCTGAAGTGAAGTTCGATCTTAATTATCCTGTCTTCGCCGAAGAGATTTAAGGTCCCTCCCTCCCTGAATCTTATCCCCCTATATATCAATGTTGCTCTATTTCTCTAAAAAGAATGAGGTCGGTACTGCGGAGGCTTGTCAGGTGTGATTAGACAGAGGAAGATATAGTGGTTTTCTTTCTCTGACTTTAAAACTTGTGCGATAGGGTTAGCGCGTAGCAGGGCTACTACATGGTTAAGGAATAAATCTCTTCGGCGAAGACAGGATAATTAAGATCGAACTTCACTTCAGGTAAGTTCGTTTGATCATTTAATCAAATAGTTATATGTTATTATAGATATGCCATACGATATATGCCTACAGTTCAACCGATAAAAGTATTCCCGACACATACACAGTTATATTTGCCTCACATGCTATACTAGTTTACCAATGTGGTTACCTGTTGTACATACAGGGCATATTATATCAGGGCAGTTGTTAAGAAAAGTTATGTTTAAATTTGTATGTTTACATAACTGTGGAGAAAAATAAATTTGAGTTTGAGCCAGCAGTCTCAAATGAATATAACCGTCTCTATTATGTTTTCCAGAAATAGACAGGCATATAGGTTTCTCCATTTAATTCTACTATTAGTTCCATATATAGACGAGTTAAGTCGTAATTTCGTAGTAAATCTTAGCATTAAATTCGAGCGTAGGCAGACCCTTTGTAACCTTATCTGGCTCGAGATAAAGGTCAAATTACAACGGCAAGGGCACCTATCTGCCGTAAAGGTGACCGTGCCCAGCGATAGGTAGCAGAGGACGTGTTGTTAAGGCGAAGGTGTCGGACTAGAAATGGAATAAATGAAATTAATTAGAGTTTGTAGAAATTGATTTATGAGAAATATTTCCTGGCAAATAATTTTGTGAAAAACGTGTTTCATGAGAAAAATGGGTACAAACACCTTAAATATTATATTTATATATTAAAAATTAAAAATACTTTAGAAACCACGGGGTGCGTGCTGCATGTTTATTTTAAACTAGTTATCCGTCAGCGGCTGTCGGGGGTCGAGTTTTACCCCATTTTGTTTGATATACTTTTTCGGGATATGCCGAATTTTGTATATTTTTTATAAACATACTTACTTATTCATTCATATCTGACGGCAACATACTTAAGTTATTGAACTTTAAAGTCCCTGCTCGGTCAGTACGTACGTCGCAAATGTTTGCTATACCTACAACTGACAATAATGTTTCAAAAAATTACCCAATGTATAGAATGTGTAGGTTACATAATGATATCAGTGCAAATGTAGATCTTTTTAATAGCAGTATTCACTCTTTTAGGAGCTCCCAATTTTTATTATAAACTAGTGGGTCCGGCAGACGTTGTCCTGCCCGATTGTTGTACATATAAACAATCCCTGAACCTATTCAAACACACACGGAAAATTTCGTAGGAATCCGTCGAGCTGTTTTTGAGTTTTAGCGAAACTAACACACAGCATTTCATTTTTATATACAGGATCATTTTTAATGAGCCAACAACATCCCAGGGGCTGATTCTAGTGCTCAGATGCAACAACTTTTTGTATGGGACCAACATCGATATCTCAAAAAAAAAACACTTCTCCATACAAACTAGGTTAGCTGATTGAAACTTTAGTATGGGAAAGTGGATTTTTTTTTGCGATTTCTATGTTGGTCCCATACAAAAAGTTGTTGCATCTGAGCACTAGAATCAGCCTCTGGGAGGTTGTTGGTCCATTAAAAATGACCCCGTATAAGAAGATTACAAAATTCAGTGCATGTTTATATTGTACTAGCTGTGCCCGCGAACTACGTTTCGCCATATATTTTTTCCCGTTTTTGCAACATTTTTCATTGATGCTCAGCTCCCATTAGTCGTAGCGTGATGTTATATAGCCTAAAGCCTTCCTCGATAAATGGACTATCCAACACAAAAATAACTTTTCAATTCGAATCAGTACTTCCTGAGATTAGCGCATTCAATCAAACAAATTCTTCAGCTTTATAATAGTAGTTAGTATAGATATGTTTATATTGTCTCATAATAACGGGATCACTTTTGGTGCTCGTCAATTTGACCGCATCTTATCTTATCATCAGCAACTGATGTGGCTTCCCATCCGCCTACCCAGAAACTTTAGGGTGGTCTGCTGCCTATTTCACATTCTATTCAACCCTAAGGCTCCTTCATACGTGAAAACACGTTTTGAATTCTTAAGGTCGTGAACTCATGATCGTGAGCTCCGCTCATCTGGCAACCTCACTCTGCATATCCCTATTCACCGCACTAATTTCTCCTCCTCCTCGTTTAGTGTCACTGCGATTCGTCTATGGAATGACCTCCCCTACCACGTGATGGTTCGTGAGCACTCTTAGAAATCACTTAAATGAATAAGTACTTTAATTTCAAATGATTAAATGAGCTAAAAGTATGTATATACCGGGTGTAACGGATTACCGCAATAATATTTAAGGTTGTTGATTAACAAAATAAATGTTTTATGACTATTCTTTGTATTTTTATTATATGCCTACTTTCGATTTAATACACTTAACTGTTAAGCATATTAAATCGAAAGTAGGCATATAATAAAAATACAAAGAATAGTCATAAAACATTTTTTTTGTTAATCAACAACCTTAAATATTATTGCGGTATTCTGTTACACCCGGTATATATGCTTATGTATTGATATATATTTCTATATGTGTACGTATGTATTAGGTAGTTAAGTAGTTTACATTGTCACGTAGCGGAAGGCTACGGGCAAAATAAAGGAAGGAGCTAAAGAAAAAAAAACAAAGTTCAAAACTAGTATATTTTAAAAAAGGAAGCAAGGGATTAAGAGGGCACGACCTAGATGGATTTAGAGCTAATTTAAATATAACTATGTACAAGAAATAAAAAAATTGAAATAAGCTTGACCAGGGAGAAATAGGGGGGACCGGTGAGTAGTTGAGCGGGCAGGCGGCTAGCGGCTCCGGTAACAGCGGCGGCGCACGCAGACGAGCAGGCAGCTGGTAGCTCCGGAAGCGCCGAAGGTAGGTGGGCATGTAGGCGTGGCTGGCTCCCGGCGGCATTGAGCAGGTGGCAGGCAGGCAGGCACGTAGGCACAGCTGGTTCCCGATGTAGTCAAGCAGTCGTAGGTGATGGGCAGCGTTGAGCAGTCGTAGGTAGTAGGTAGGCACGCCGGCAGCGACGTCAGGCAGTCGTCGATGGCAGGTAGACACGTAGGCAAGGCTGGTCCCCCGGAGGCGTCAGGTAGTCGTACAGGCGGCAGCAGGTCCCAGGAGCGTCCGTCGAGGGTCCTGGTAACCCCGCAGCGGCGACTCGAAGAAGGTAGTAAGAGAGTGGCGAGGATGTCCCGAGGAGCTTAGCTACTCCTCAGGTGGTTCTAGTGAGAGAGCCGGTGGTAGAAGAATGTCCTGCCTATACTCCAGCCAAATTCGATGACAAATAAATGTAAACAAATCAATTTAGGGTCATCACAACTGAGGTTACATTTTTTTTCTAAAGGTCGTATTTCTGACTAGATTACTGCACATTATTTAATAATACTTTAATTAATATATTTTTTCTGCAATATATCACTAGAAACACTCGCGAAACGTTAATATTTTAGTTATAAAGCGAAAAAATAAATAAAGCATAAATTATATTTAGTAGACAGCCCTATAACCAAAAAAAAAATCAGGTATTGTGAACATTTTCGCACTTATTATACCAATCTTCCAACTGAAGTGGGCAATTACTTTCTTTCGTGTTCCTTTACCCTGATTAATGTTGAAATTGGTCTCGTAATTATTGCACTATAACCCGAATGCATTTGGAAGTCCTACGTTTCGTTTCACTATTGAACACGACATACACTTTTATTTTTTATTTATCCTACTTATGTTTCCGAAGCAATATAGCATTTTGAATTTATTGCATTAATTTAAATATGTAACAAGTTTATGAATAACTGTTTAATTATTTAATGAAATTATATTAATAATATCGCGTCTTTAATAAAAAGTATTTTACTGAATGGAATAACGAAACGTGAAAATATAATTTGGTCGTATTATATTGTTTACAAAATGGTATTTTCATTTTTCATAAAGAAAACATTATAATTAACCAATAAACACATTGCTAACATTTTTATAAAAATTAAATGTAAAAAAACCTTTTTAAAAACAAGCTTTTATTTAAATGCGCTAAAAAGAAGTAATAAACTTTTACACTAAAACTTTTACTTATAACGTCATTTCACATTTGACACAATTTATATGACATAAAAGCTTGTCGCGAGATTTACTTGTGTGTAGTAACTTAAAAGTACCTACTTAAAAGAGTACTTTTAAGTACCTACTCGTATTTACTTTGAAAATTGTAATGTATAAAATTACTCACATCAAATTATTTAATTTACTTGTTTATCTACAAAAGTAAATCTCGCGACAAGCTTTTATGTCATATAAATTGTGTCAAATGTGAAATGACGTTATAAGTAAAAGTTTTAGTGTAAAAGTTTTAGTGTAAAAGTTTATTAATTCTTTTTAGCGCATTTAAATAAAAGCTTGTTTTTAAAAAGGTTGTTTTACATTTTATTTATTTTTTACTTTTTAGTTATCACTGGACACGTTTCTCAGTCTGTTCATCTCATTCAACGCATCATTGTTGCAAGGTCGTTTGCCGGAACGTCTATACAGAATTTCAGCTCAATCGGTTTAAGATATCTACTTCAAAATTGATTTTTAGCTTTAGAAGTACGACATATTGGATTAATAGTGACATCACTTAATTTTTTAAGTTATTCTTAGCAAGACCTTTTATTTGATACCCATATTGTAGGAGTGCATTAAAAATAATTGGTCCGCCATCTTGGGTATGCAGCCATCTTGGATTAAGAATGACGTCACACAGTTAACCGTGCATTTTCAACCAAACTGTGTGTATACAAAATTTCAGCTCAATGTTAAAGATATCTACTTCAAAATGGATTTTCAAGCTTTAGAAGTCCGCCATATTGGATAAATAGTGACGTCACATTATTTTTCGAGTTACTCTTAGCAAGACCTTTTATTTGATACCCATATTGTAGGGGGGCATTAAAAATAATTGATCCGTCATCTTGGGTATGCCGCCATCTTGGATTTAAAATGACGTCACACAGTCAACCATGCATTGTCATCCAAACTGAACGTGTATACAAAATTTCAGCTCAATCGGTTAAAGATATCTGCTTCAAAATTGAGTTGCAAGATTCCACCCGAACATACATACTTACATACATTGCAAGTTAAATAAAAGCTTGTAAAATGTATACTTTTGTCTGATAGAAAAAGGTTGTTATTATATGCCTGTCAGTGGTTGCTAGGCAACGTTTTGTTATTAAACATTCTTCATCTGATTTTAGAGACCCTGGCCGGTATTTATTCTAGCCTGAACAATAGACAATCAATTTACGCCAAATTTGACTAGATCCGAATAATAAATACAAAATTTTAAAATAATTTGGATGTCGAACCTTTTTGTTCTGCCAAATTCTCGAACTGACATTTGTGAAACATGTTAACATCGCTAAAGAGCTTATTACACTATTAAATTTGTAGAGATACGATTTAGGAAACAGGAAGGCGTAATCGCAGTTAGAACAGATTGGATACGATTTAGGAAGCAAGGAGGGTCCCAATCGCTCTGCTACAGTGGTGCCAATTTTCATCTCTTTTCCGCGGCGCGTTCCAGATAAGCATTTTTTGCCATAAATATCAACTTTTAAAACATACATTTTTAGCATCCATTAGGAACGCAGCCAATGTGCTAGCTTTAAAATAATTTTCTCTCGATTATTACTGATGTTTTTCGGCACACGTATTAATTACGAATTTTATTATTTGTCAATAATTTGCCTCCATCTGAATTAAAACGTATTTTGTAAATAGTGCAAATAAAGTCTGTACATAATTTTCTGTGTATAGATTTGCGAAAGCGCAAGAAGAATAGAACATTCAACATATCCTATAATATTCAAATAAAGTTTTACTCAAAAAAATCCTCCTTTTATACATAAACACTAATGTTTAAACACACAATTAGTATGTATTGTTAGAAAGTTTTTATTTAAAAAAAAAACATCAATTCGAAAAAAATACGATTCGAATAAAAATAATAAGCATACTTAAATGAACCCCTGGTAGACGATAATTTTATTATGGGCAGAGATAACTGGCGGGGGTGCGATGTCAGACAACCTCCTTGTGGTGCACCCTGGGCAACCCGGCAGATTCTCTGCCGCGGGCTAATAGTCTGACGAGAGGACCCCCATGGAGGGGAGGCGTGGGATGGCCGGGTTCAACCTGGCGGGCCACTTCATGTGGTCACCCGCCTTATGCGGGGAAGGGCGAAGTCCCCTCTTCTTGTGTTAAGAAGAGTGTGTGGCTTTCGCTGGAAGTCGATTTCGGCTGCCGGAGGTGAGGCGATTCTTATCGCCATGGTGCTTTGCACCTTCTGGGGATTTTCCCTGAGCTTCGGCTCACAGCGCGGCGGTGGATCCAGTGGGGTCTGCCGTCGGGCAACCCGTTACCCGCACTGAGCGGGCCGGGGGTTCGGCGCACTGAGCGTCGGACCGCGTGGAAGACAACCACAATAAAAAACCAACCGGGGTGTAGAGCGGCGCAATTCTGTGCCGCTCCACAAAGTAGCTGAGCCAGATGGAGAGTCCGGCAACGGACATGTCACAGGCAGGGGGTCAGTGGGAATAAGGCCTGGCTGTTGTCCCCTTCCCCTTGTCTTGTGACGGACGGAGGAGCTGCTGGGGGGTTTTTAGTGGGTAGGCCCGGGCCGTGTACGGTCTGGGGAGTCCCACATATCCTCGTGGTTTGGCTCGACCACGAGGAATGCGTAAATGCATTTTCCCCCCTCCCAAAAAAAAAAAGAAAAAAAAAAAAGAGATAACTGGCGACCACCATCCCTAAGCATTGACGGACGATACTTGATTATTAATTTATCGCACAAATATAATGGTGTCTCTGTTCGCAATAGTTCGTGCAAGAAACATGCATATTTAAGAGTTACATTATTTGACATATTTCATATTTTGAGGTGTAATTCTGTCACTTTTTGGTATTACGTAATAGAAACGCATGCAAGCGTTCTGAACTCTCTGTATACTTTTCAGTGTTTTTTTGTAAATGCATGGGGTAAATACTAAATCACAATAGTTCAGTTGAGACAAGACCAAAGAATTACATAACATGCGGACATCACAGCTCAGAAATTTTCTGATTTTATAATCATACTAAGTGTTCAACATACTCAACTTAATTTCGACGTTAATTGTAATATTGTAAAGCAGAGGCAAATAGCCAAGCGCGGAGCGTCGCGATCAATTGGGCGAGCGGAGCAGTGTGTGGGCAGAAAGTAAAACATCGCGGCAGTGCGAGGAGCAAAGCGATGAGCGCGAAGAGCATAGTGTACGGGGCTATATAGCAAAGGCAAATAACCAAGTGCGGAGCGTCGCGATTAATTGCGCGAGCAGAGCAGTGTGTGGGCTGAGAGGGCAACATCGCTGCAGCGCGAGGAGCAAAGCGATGAACAGCGCGAGGAGCATATTGTGGCGGAGCTATACGATGTTGCTGCTTAGCTGTCGCGTCGCCAATAACAGATAAAGAGTTAAGTAAATTAAAAAAGGTGCGTGTTAATTTTTTTCATACATAATCTGACCCACATTTTAATGGGTCACTGGAACTGAATTTCAATTCTAAACAAAGTAATTTCAGGTTTTGCTCAGTTTCATTAGCACATTGTATAGAATATAACATAAATATAACTTGTATAGTATACATAAAACTAACGCTGAGGTAACCTAATGTTCTTATGTAGTAGTTACAACTTGACCCTCAAAGGGTCTCCCTAAACTATGACAGTTAGCGGCGCGGTGTCCCGAGCCTACGCGAACTTGCACAATTTATTGGGATCCAGACACGAAAGATTACCTGACACTTTCTAGTTATAAGGATTTACTAACGCAGAGCAAAACGCAGTTATAATAATGACCTTGGCCGATTTCGGCTACGGTGACCATCAATCTGCCATAGAAATTTTAAGTACGGTGCGCCCTTAGGTGACTATTATATGCTATTTTTGCAGTAAAGGTGCGCCTACAATGAGGACACGTTAGGGTTCCGTCTACATAGTTATAATTGATGTTCGAGGGTGCTTTATTTTTTAATGAGTTCCTTTTTCTATCTAGTTCTAGCCTCCTCTGTTCCTCAAACAGCTTTACGTGTTGCTGTATTGCATGTCTCCACTGTGTCCGTTGTCCAGCCAAACTCTCCCAACGAGAGTGGTCTAAGCTGCATCTCTTCATATGTCTTTTCAGAGCAGGTAAAAAGAGGTATAAAAGAGGTATAAAGATTATACCTTAGACATTGACCGCCAGGTTTTCTCTTACCATCAACGAGTTCCGAAAAGAAAATGCGTTTTGCCAGTCTCTCATCAGGCATCCTCACCACGTGACTACACCATCGCAATTGACGTCGCATAAGATAGGCCTCAATACCGCAAACACCAGCGCGACGCAAAACTTCAGTATTTCTAACTTTATCAGTCCAATGAATGTTCATAATATCTCGAAGACACCTGAGGTGGAATCGATCCAGTGTGCGTATGTGTTTGCGATACAGAGTCTATGATTCACTGGCGTAAAGGAAGTTTGGCAGGACAATCGCTAAGTATACTTTAATCTTAGTACCTAGCCTGAGGTCATGTGAGTGAAACACTCTTTCCCGGAGTTTTCCAAATGCTGCTAAAGCACAGCTGATGCGGCAGTTTATTTCCGAGTCCAGGTCACCTTTAGATGTTAAGGTACTTCCAAGGTACTTAAATTTTTCGACCTGCTTGAGGAGAGCTTCGTCGAGTTGCATATGCTGTGGATTATGGTATAAGGTGTCGATAGCCATAACCTCGGTTTTATTTATATTTATTTTTAAACCGAATCTACAACATGCGACGTTAAGACTGCTTATCAAGTCCTCCAGGCCCTCCGGACTTTCCGCCACAAAACAGAGATCATCAGCATATATAATTTCGGTGATAGTATCATATGATACTTTAGTATGTGCTTTAAGCCGGGCTAAGTTGAAAAGTTTTCCGTCAGTACGGAAACGGATACGAATGCCTTTGTCATTGCCCTGTAAGGCACTTGCGATAACCGTGGAAAAGTACATCGCAAATATGGTTGGTGCTAAAACGCAGCCCTGTTTTACTCCGCAGCTGACGGAAAAGAAGTCTGACTGCTCGCCTCTAACCGAAACACAGCAAGTCATGTTGCTATGTAACAATCTTAACATTCGTACAATTTTTTCCGTACAACCGAGCTTGCGTAAAACAATCCATAATGCTTCTCGAGGCACACCAAAAGCCTTCTCCAGGTCCACAAAGCAGAGATATAATGGTTGCGACTGCTCTCTGCTTTTTTCCTGTAGCTGACGTATGGAGAAGATTGCCTCACATGTACCTCTATTTGGTCTGAAGCCGAACTGAGTCTCTGGAAGCACGTTTTCGGAGAGTCTCAGCAAGCGGTTCAGTAGAACTCTGGCGAATGTCTTTCCAGGCACAGATAGAAGGGATATACCACGATACGAGTAGCATTCAGCACGATTGCCCTTATTTTTGTATAGCGCACAGATCTTTGATACTATGAAGTCTTCTGGGACTTGTTCCTCTTCCCATATCTGTGAGAAAAACCTAAAGATGGTTTCATGCAGCTCGTGACCGCCATACTTTAAGAGCTCACCAGGAACGCAATCCAGCCCAACCGACTTCCCATTCCGTTGCTGCTTAATGGCGGCAACCACTTCATCAAAGGAAAGTGGTATGTCGAGTGATGTGTCCTGGGGAATTTCAGGTAGATTCCGAATGAAGCACATATCCACAGATCGATCCTCATTCAGAAGGCCATTGAAGTGCTCGACCCACCGTTTCAACATATTATCCCGATTAACAATCAACGCGCCGTCAGAAGATCTCAGCGGTATATTAACACTGTGTTGAGGACCAAATAATGATCTCAGTTCGGCGAAGAAGTCACCTAATTGGTTAGCATCAGACAGTCTCTGCATGCTTTCTGCTTTCTCTTGCCACCATTTTTCTTTAAGGGCACGAGTTAGTTTCCTCAGTGCACATGTACCTTTGTTAACAAATTCTACTCTTCCGTTCTCCTGCAGGAGCTTCCGATGTTCGGCAATAGCTCTAGTAAGCGCATGATCATTTTCATCAAACCAGTCTCTATTTACTCTGGTTTTTAGGCCAACAGATTGTTCTGCAACCGAGGTTATCAAAGAAGATAGCGCCCGCCAGTTAGATTTGAGGTTTCCGTTTTGAAAATCAAGTTCCCGCAAAGATTCACAAAGAGCACGCTGATATTTCTTTTGGGTTTCCGGATATCGCAACTTCTCCAAGTTTAGATGTAAGGACTTGGGTTTTATATATCTTCGGGGTATAAGCAGACGTAGTTTCAGCTTAGTTATCACAAGTCTATGATCCGACCAACAGCTGGCTCCACGCATCACTCTTGTCAAGTGTACTTGTGGCAAATCTCGCTGCCGCACTATAGCATAGTCAATGAGGTGCCAATGACCGGATCTAGGATGCATCCACGTGGTCTTATATTTAGCACGAAGTCTGAACATAGTATTGGTCAAGCTCAACTTAAATTGAGCGCATAGGCTAAGCAGTAATTGGCCATTGCTATTCATATTCCCAATACCATGTCTACCAAGAACTTGTGGCCATGCTTCATAATCCCGTCCCACCCGTGCATTAAAGTCTCCCAAAATTAATATTTGTTCACTTCGCGGTATTCTACTTAACACTCGGGTCAACTCCTCATAGAATTGGTCTTTAATCTCATCGGATTTGTCCAGAGTAGGAGCATAGATGCTGATAATGTTCAAAAAGTTGCAATTGTTCAGGTGAAGGCGTAGAGTTATAACACGATCAGAAATACAGACAGGGAGCTCATATAGCTTTGAAGCTATTTTAGTTCTAATAGCAAATCCGACTCCAGACCGCCTACGCTCACCCGCCGCGGTCCCTTTCCAGTAAAAGATATAGCCACCACCGTGCTCTTCCAGCTCACCTTCATCAGCTAGATGTGTTTCGCTAAGCGCAGCGATATCGACATTATAGCGCCTCAGTTCCCTGGCGACGATGGCGGTTTTCCGTTCAGGACACAAATTAGTAGGTCTGTCCAGTAAAGTGCGCACATTCCATGCTCCAAAGGTCATAAAAAGTTTTTGTGATTGGTGTTTATTTTTAGCGTATTTTCGACCACGAAAAAAATGGATGCATAGGCAACCGTGGTTACTACCTCCAATATCGATGATGGGGTGAGCAATTTTTGGGACACCTTTTCTAGTCCCCTCCCCGGCTAAGCGGGGGAAGCAGTGCCTCCCTAAAAAGAGCTGCTTCGTCACCAAGGGTGCTGCCCAGCCACACTGTCACCCCTGTGCAGTGCGAGAACGACCACTCTCCCAGGGCCGCCTACGTGCAGGTATCAGACAAAGCCCGGCTAACATCACAGCGGAACCTCTCTACCTCTACCCATCGCCGTAGGACTTAAGTCTCGAAGTCCGATAAGCAGATCCAGGTCTATACGCAGTAATATATTATAGTGCCTAAGTGTGCGCGCAAACACAAAGGCACTCTCTTGTCCAAACTCCCCTTCACCCAGTGGAACGGAGAACCGCTACGACTGGAAGAGAGCTAGATGCAGTGTCTGGCCGACAATAACTTAAGACTCCTATTGTCGCCCTTGGCCTTTCACTATGCCTTGCTACCTCGCTAGCTCCGCCAACATCCGTTGCTTATCAGCAGTGGTTTGCCTTTACTACCGAGGAAGACTTATTCGCACTACAAACAGGGAGTAGCCGCTTGACTTGTATACTAGAGGATACAAGCCAGGCAGTGCGAGGAGCAAAGCGATGAGCGCGAAGAGCATAGTGTACGCGGCTATATAGCAAATGCAAATAACCAAGTGCGGAGCGTCGCGATTAATTGCGCGAGCAGAGCAGTGTGTGGGCTGAGAGGGCAACATCGCTGCAGTGCGAGGAGCAAAGCGATGAACAGCGCGAGGAGCATATTGTGGCGGAGCTGTACGATGTTGCTGCTTAGCTGTCGCGTCGCCAATAACAGATAAAGAGTTAAGTAAATTAAAAAAGCTGCGTGTTAATTTTTTTCATACATAATCTGACCCACATTTTAATGGGTCACTGGAACTGATTCTCAATTCTAAACAAAGTAATTTCAGGTTTTGCTCAGTTTCATTAGCACATTGTATAGAATATAACATAAATATAACTTGTATAGTATACATAAAACTAACGCTGAGGTAACCTAATGTTCTTATGTAGTAGTTACAACTTGACCCTCAAAGGGTCTCCCTAAACTATGACAGTTAGCGGCGCGGTGTCCCGAGCCTACGCGAACTTGCACAATTTATTGGGATCCAGACACGAAAGATTACCTGACACTTTCTAGTTATAAGGATTTACTAACGCAGAGCAAAACTGAACTCTTTAAGGTGGATCATTATAATGGACCAAACGAATAGTTGAATTTGAACATCACAATGGACCAAACCAATAAAGGTCCATGGCATTATGAATACTGTATGCTTATGTTTACGTGCGTGAACGTAATCGTTAACTCAATTGAGTATGCACACTCTTGTACTGTTTTTAAAACTGACTTCAATAAAAGAGGAGTTTCTCAATTCAATGCTTGTTTCTTTTTGTATGTTATGCGATTATTCCACCAATTGGGATGATGACTGAATTTAAATTTTTACGTCTCGTCATTAAATATTAAAATACCGTAGAAAAAGACGCAGTCCTGTGAAATTAGAATTAAAATCGGCTTAGAAATACCTTAGATACAAGCATTTTAAGTTGTTAATTTGAAGGCGATTAGACAGAAAGATCCGACATCAACTGTGACGTCATTGTTGAGTACGGCCATATTGATTCCTTGTAAATTGCCGTTTTGCTAGAAAGAGATGGAGAAAAATCTTTAATACCTTATATCTCGGTTGTTTTTATAGTTATTCGAAAACCGATTTTTTCTTTAAGTTTATTATATGAATGAGCTTCTATTGAAGCAAAAAAATTTTTTCAGTCATCTAGCCAATTGTGGACCGATTTCAAAATTCTTTTTGTATTCAATAGAGTATACTTCTATGGTGGTCTCATAGCTAACAAAGTTAGGGTGTGATGATGGGATCCCAGGAAAATCCCTTAAATTTTAAAGGTACGTCCAACGTGTTTCATGTACGAGCATTTTTAACCGACTTCAAAAAAGGAGGTTATCATTAGATGCGTTTGTTGTTTTTTTTGTGTGTATGTTACGTGATTACGCCACCAATTGTGAACCGTTATAAAAAAAATTATTCGATAGAGTATACTCCTGGGGTGGTCCCAAGGTTACAAAAGTCAAGATCTGATGATGGGATCCTATAAAAATCGAGGGAAACCCTTAAATTTTAGGGGTGTCCAACGTGTTTTAAGTGTATGTTATGCGATTACTCCGCCAATTGTGGACCGATTCTCAAAATTCTTTTTGTATTCGTTAGAATATACTCCTGAGGTGGTTTCAAAGTCAAATCACCAAAGTCAGGATCTGATGATGAGAACCCATGAAAATCGAGTGAAACCATAAACGATTAAGAGGAACGGATAAAAAGGATTTAATACCAGCTAAAAAGATTTCATTCACTAAAAATATAAAAAAAAAAACCGACTTCAAAAACACTGAAAAGTTAAAAATAATATAAGAATAGGTACAGACAACATCACACTTCTATATTGAAGTCGGTGCCAAACGATGATCTCCTAGAAAGTCTTAAAATTTATCACTGACTTCAATATAGAAGTGTGATGTTGTCTGTACCTATTCTTATATTATTTTTAACTTTTCAGTGTTTTTGAAGACGGTTTTTATTATTTGTAAAATATTTTTTATTTTTAACTTTTTTGTGAAAGTTCCCTTAATTTTCATGGGATCCCATCATCAGATCATAACTTCGGTTCACAATTAGCGGAGTAATCGCGTAACATACACACAAAACACGTTGGACACACTTTAAAATTGAAGGGCTTTCCTCGATTTTCATAGGATCCCATTATCAGATCCTGACTTTGGTGACCATGGGACCACCCTTGGAGTATACTCTATCGAATACAAAAATAATTTTGAAAATCGGTCCACAATTGGCGGCGTAATCGCGTAACTTACACAAAAAAAACATTCGCATCGAATTGAGAACCTCCTCCTTTTTTTAAGTCGGTTAAAAAGATGAAAATAAAAAATATTTTTCATTACTCATACTCTGAAAGTAGGTCTGAAGTTGCCTGAGGAGCGGGTTGAAAGTAATACTTTTCAGCCCTAGGGAGAATCACTTTCAACTGACAGCTGCTGTCAAATTTTAAAAAAGAAACTAGTTCTTTTTTCACATTTTTATTGAACCATGTTCCGGCTTTCTATACAGCCACTCAATTACAGCGCCTCAGTGTAAAATTGAAATAACATAATGTTATATTTTTTAAATGTCTTTATTATAATTTATTTTCAACTATTTCTTTAAAATAACATAGATTTGGGCAAAATATTTACCATTTTTTAAATTATGAAAATAAAAAATAATAAGTAGCTGAATAGCTGACCGGCCACAGAAAAAAAAATAAGCGGGAAAGCGGCAATGCGATCTTCATTTGTTTTTTCCATTTGTAGAGTTTTGTTAATACTTCCGCATAACAGAGATTTGTATTAACTGATAATTATATTTGTATAACATTGTGTTAATAATTAACACAATGAGTTCATGAGACTCAGGTATGGAGTTAACGCCTGATTTTATAAGAAAAAGCGGGCTAAAGCTGAAGTTGTTGATTTATGTAAAATAAATTTACACGTTTTTTTTCTTTAGCTAATTCATAGTTTTATTTTTACTTTCCTTGTATTCGTAATGAAAAGCACAGTGTTTACCTAGGGTTAAAGACTTATTTAGTCCCTCGAACTATTGGTGCCCTCGCTACGCTCGGGCGCCAAACACCGTCTCGGGACTAGATAAGTTACTTTCACCCCTGGGGTAACAATGTACTATTACAACAAATAAAAACCGACTTTAAAAACACTGAAAGTTAAAAATATTATAAGAATGAGTACAGACAACAGCACACTTCTATATTGAAGTCGGTGCCAAATTTTGAGTCTTTCTAGAAGATCATCGTTTGGCACCGACTTCAATATAGAAGTGTGATGTTGTCTGTACCCATTCTTATATTATTTTAAACTTTTCAGTGTTGTTGAAATCGGTTTATATTTTTGTAAAATATTTTTCCGAAGCTACTCAGGCATTGCGTCTGGTAGTCATGAACCGAGCAGATAATGGAAGGATCCATAACATTTAGAAGTTAGACGTTAGTTTTTTAAATATAATAGGTCCTTACGTATTGATCCTTTGTCGTATTCTTTCATTCGGTGAGCTGATATTAAATTCATTAAACAGATAAAAAAATAAATAATAAAAATCGACTCAAAATATTTAAGTTAAAAATAATATAGGAATACAGATAACATAACAATTCTATATTGAAGTCGGTGCTAAACGATGATCTCCTAGAAAGTCTTAAAATTTTTCAACGACTTCAATGGCCAATAGGCTAGATGACTAAAAAAATTTTTTTGCTTTAATAGAAGCTCATTCATATAATAAACAGAAAGAAAAAATCGGTTTTCGAATATTATTGTTATTATTGTTGTTATTGTACGGGCTTTCGCCTTGTAGGCCTTTTCACCTCGACCTAAAAGATCTATTGTGAATTATAGCACCGTTAGAGTATCTCCTTCAAGCCCAAACCCTCTATGAAATTGAGGATTTTTTGGGTTGGGAGAGTTTGTATTTCATCTGGTCTCATGAAGTGTCTTCCCAGATGAAGGCTACGCCGATGAATCAGTGGGCTGCAGTCACACAGAACGTGTTTAGGAGTTTCACGCTCCTGATTGCAGAATCTGCAGATGTCGTTGTCCCTAATCTTGAGGTTGAACATGTGTCTATTCAGGCCGCAATGTCCAGTTAAAGTTCTTACGACTGCACTGATGTTTTTCCTGTTAAGCTGCAGAAGCTCGTCAGTTAGTTTACGCGAGTAGCCTTGTATTAGTGCCTTCGCGTGTTCTTGCCCTGGAGTAGATTTCCAGAGTTCGAATGAGTTTCTAAGAAGTTGTTCATTTAGAAAGTTGTGTACCTGGTTCTTTGAAATCCCACAAAAAGGTTCCGGTCCTATTTGTGGTTTTATAGTTCCAGTTTTAGCGAGTTCATCGACCTTCCCGTTGCCAATGACACCAGAATGCCCAGGAACCCATCTTAAAACAATTTTGTTTTTTTGTCCTATAGCATTCAGGCGGGTGAGGCAGTCCTCTACCAGCTTCGAGTTTATTTGACTCGAGCTAATGGCTTTTAGAGCTGCTTGACTATCTGAATAAATATAGATATGTTGGTTTGAGTAGTTTCTTTGGTTTATGATATCTGCACATTCAATGATGGCATATATATCCGCCTGGAAAACGGATGCGTACCGGCCCAAGTTGGTACTTTTGCTCACCCTGGGCCTTAGACCGTACACTCCGCACCCTACATCAAATGATTTTCTGGAGCCATCCGTATACCATACGAGGCTTCCATCCTCACAGGAGTTGAGATTCTCTTCCCATTCATCTCTGTGAGGGGTTTCCACTTTAAAATTTCTAACGAAGTTTACTCGTGGAAGCATGACATCGCTGGTCATAGCTAACATTGGATGTTTCAGCACAGAGTCCTGAAGGGTCCTCAGTGTTTGAGAGAGCCAGTTAATGCGACAGCCTATGCCGACCCTATGTAGGCAAGCCTTCGCCTCCTTTTCTATTACTAGATTAAGGGGCGGCAGGTTTAGAAGGGCGTTTAATGCAGCTGCCGGTGTTGTGGACATGGCTCCCGTTGCCATTCGACATGCGGTTCTTTGAAGGCTATTTAGAGTGTCAATGATTGTCCTCTGTTTAGCCTTTTTGTGCCAAACCACAGCGCCATAGGTTACTATGGGCCTTACTATGGCGGTGTATATCCAGAGGGCGATCTTTGGGTTGAGTCCCCATTTCGTCCCTACCATGCGATTACACACACCAAGTGCGATTTTTGCTTTTTGAACCACATTATTAATGTGTGTGTTCCAGGTGAGCCTTTGGTCGAAAGTGACGCCCAAGTACTTCACCTCAGTGGAAAATGTAATAGTCGATCCGTTTAACACAGGTTTAATAAGTTTATTCAGCTTATGTTTCCTAGTGAACGGTACTATTGTAGTTTTGTTCGGGTTTACCGATAAGTGTTTTTCAGTACACCATTTTTGTATGGTGTTTAGAGCCCCTTGTATTAGGGATGATAAAGTGCTTTGGCACGGTCCGAGGGCTAAAACAACCACGTCGTCCGCATAGCCCTGTACATCAAATCCCTTACCTGAGGCTAATACAATGAGTTCATCCACAGCTATTGACCATAGTAGAGGTGATAAGACTCCTCCCTGAGGGCAACCTTTGGTCAGCTTATAGCTTGCGGAAGAGTCGTGTAGAGTGATGTTCACAACCCTGTTGAGGAGCATTGTTTTAATCCATCGGGTCGTTGTTGGGTCGATCCCTTTGTCCTCCAATCCTTCAATTAGAGTTTCAATATGGATATTATCGAATGCTCCTTCGATATCTAGAAAGGTACAAAGGGCGATTTGTTTGTCATCCATAGCTCTTTCTATTTTGTCTACTAGACCTAAGAGGGCAGTTTCAGTTGATTTGCCCTTTTGGTAAGCATGTTGGTTAGGGTGAAGAGGGTGTTTCATCAAGGGTCCATCCCTAATATGTCTGTCTATAACCTTTTCCATTGTTTTGAGTAGGAAAGAGGTGAGGCTGATTGGTCTAAAGGACTTTGGCTGTGAGTAGTCCTTTTTGCCGGTTTTCGGTATGAAGGATACCTTAACATCAGCCCATGTTTCTGGTATGTGTCTCCAGGCAAGGCTTGCCCTGAAGATTTTCACCAGATACGGGATTAGTATATCTTGGCCCTTTTGTAAAAGGGCTGGGAATATACCATCGCTCCCAGGCGATTTAAATGGCTTAAATGAGTTTATGGCCCATTGGACTTGTTTCGGTCTAAATATAGATGTCGCCGTTCTCCAGTCCTCATTCTTAGGTCCTAGAGTTGTCGTTTCATCTTTGCCCGATTTGGTACTGGTTACCCTAGCTGATCCAGGAAAGAGGGTTGTTGCCAAGAGGTTGATCGTCTCCTCAGTTGAATCAGAAAAGGTTCCATCAGGCTTTTTTAGCAGACCGATTGGATTAGTGGGCGTCTTTGACATGACCTTATGAATGCGAGCTCCTTGAGGCGTTTTCGTAATCTCCTCGCAGAACCGCCTCCAAGACCGTCTTTTCGCCCTTCTAAGTTCTGTGCTATATTTCGTTAGGGCCTTAAGGAAATCCCTTTTGGAATCGGGAGTTTCGGCCCTGTTGAAGAGTTGTCGCGTTTGCGCTCTTAACTTGTCTAGCTTGGGTGTCCACCAGGGTGTCTTGTTTCCCCTACGGGTCTTGAGAGGACTGTTATCTTCAAAGGCTTCTATGATAGCCTGGTTAAGCTGGTTCACCGCAAGCTCGAGGGCACCGCGAGTCTTTATCGCTTTAGGAAAGTTTGCTAGGCTGTTGCGCAGATGGTCCTTATATGATTCCCAATCTGTAGCCCTGCGGTCTCTGAAAGATTCTACTTGATCTTGAGTGTCCTTTCCTATAACGAATCTTATCTGTCTATGATCAGACATGGATACCTCGTTGCTGACATGCCAGTCGTTTATCGCCCTGTACAGATTGTTAGTCGCAAGAGTAATGTCGAGTACTTCCCGTCTAACTTTAGTTATAAAGGTCGGGTAATTCCCTCTATTCACTATTTGTAGACGGTTAGTAAGGATAAAGTCATGAAGGGACTCACCTCTGTTGTTGATGTCCGTACTCCCCCAGTTAGTGTGGTGTGCGTTGGCATCACAAGAGATCAGAAGCTCGCTGTTGTGGCTGCGGGCATATTCCACAACCGTCGCCAAGTCTTCTGAGGGGTCTTTGCTATCCCCTGGGAGGTACGCGGAGCAGATTAGTGTTCTTTGTGCTTCTCGCCCCCTGAGGTTAACAAAAGCTGCCACCAGGTCGTCACTGCAAAGCTCTGGTACAGGAAGAAATTCGAGTTTTTTATTAAACACGATGCAAGCTCTCGGTCTTGTTCCTTGGTTGTTGTATAGTAACTTACCGAAGTTAAGGCCCGAGATGGTGTTCGCCTCAGACAGCCAAGGTTCTTGAATGCAGGCGATGTGTAGGTCCTCCTCGCAAAAGACCTTCTCTAGAACCGCCGAGGCGGCTCTAGCGTGGTGCAGATTTATTTGCACCACCTTGGCCATTATTTGCGAGAAGTTGGGTCTTTGTGCGGTGAATGCTGAATAGGCGCTTTACCTCGCCTTCGAGCCTTTTTGCGGCCCTTAGGCGCTTGGTTCGCCCTTCCAGCATTGGTACCACTGCTACCAGGCTTAGGTCTATTCAGCCCTTTGCCCGGCGGTGGTGCACTGGTCCCTGGGGTCGGTCCATGGGCGGGTCGTTCTGCCTCTCCAGTAGAGGTATTAGGTCCTGGTACCTTAGAGGTAACAGTGTCCTTCGCCCGGGAGCTACTGGGAGTAACGACTTTCGCTGCCTCCACCCGATCTTTGTGGGCCGTGGTTGTTTCGCCTCTAATGCGAATTTGGGCTTTGCAAAAATCAAAATTGGGACTGAAGTTCATCCCGCGGAGTACCTCCACCGATTCATCGTCCAGAGAGAACGCCATGTCGAACGACCTCTCTTGCTTCTGAACGTTGAGAACCCTCCACAGGCTTGTCTCCAGGCCCAAGTTTTGGGATTTCAAAAGTTTCAAGGCCTCTTGGGGAGTTTTCGCGTCTATCAGCGGTACATGAAGGATACCAACCCTCTTCCTGGGTAGTTCGCTCTCGTTTTTAACCGAGAGTTCTGCCCCAGGCCAAGGCCTGATATCCTTCACTTTCTTGCACATCCAGTCCCGGCTATATTGATCACTACAGTAAAGTAGCAACCAGCCCGGCTTGAATGTGCATCCGCTGAAGCGCGCACCCCCTCCTGCCTCATCAACATCGCGAACGGCATCTAAGATTGCCGTGCGAACAAGTAGCAGCTGTTGGTCGTCCATAGGTTCCGTATTGAAGATCCCTATGCGAACCGATGCTGCTGCGTCCCTAAACGAGGTAAGTCCTGACTCACCGGAACTTCCTGGTCGTTCTTTATCTCCCAGTGGGGTGCCGGTTTTGTTAAGGTCTTCCCTCTTTTTAGGTGGCAGTTGTGGAGAATCCTCCTCGGGTCTAGTTCGTTTGACCGCCCTAGGACCCGGGGTGGCGTCTGCCGTGCTGCTGCTTGAGCTTTCGGGCTGCTGCTGGTTCGCACCAGCGGCAGGGCGAAAACTGGCTAGAGCTTCAGTGTAGCTCATGCCACTCGCCAACAGCCGCTTAAGGCGTCGCCTTCCAGCCCCGCTCATGCGAGTGAATGCGGTCTTCTTGGGCGAATAACTATAAAAACAACCCAGATATAAGGTATTAAAGATTTTTCTCCATCTCTTTCTAGCAAAACGGCAATTGACATGGAGTTTTTATGGGCCTACTCAACAATGACGTCACGGTTGATGTCGGATCTCTGTCTAATCGCCTTCAAATTAACAACTTAAAATGCTTGTATCTAATGTATTTCTAAGCCGATTTTAATTCTAATTTCACAGGACTGCATCTTTTTCCACGGTATTTTAATATTTAATGACGAGACGTAAAAATTAGAATTCAGTCATCATCCCAATTGCACTAACCTTGTCTTAGCTTAGCTTAGGAAGTATCCGTGCGCGGTGCGAGTAGTTATTTTCCAAAATGCTATCTGTTTCTCACCACTCCTCTGCCTCCGGTCTGGCGTTTACAGCACAAATACAACATGCGCAAATTCTCACGCACACTACGACAGCAGCGCGCTACTCGGCGCGAGAGCTCGAGACCATTATTTTATCGTTTGTAATGTTTTGCGTTGCTTATATTCCTGACTACCTTTCCGCTCGCAGCCTTGCCCTTGTTATTTTCGATTTTCTCGTCGGATTTTTTTGTTTTCCCGTAGCGTAAATAATTATATAGCCTATATTATTCAGTGATAATGTATCATTCTATAAGCCAAAGAATTTTTAAAATCAGTGAGTTTATTCATTACAAACAAAAATACAAACATACTAGTTACCTACTTTTCTTTCTTTATAATATTTTAGTAGATAAGTTTCGGAATACAGAAATTATTTACATATCGTAAATTATTTCTTTATTCCTTTGAAATTTATAGTGTAGGCACTTACTTGGTATCCCTATACCTTATAGGACTGAGCTGTTATTTGTTATGAAAGTATCTATCCTACATTTACATGTCTAAGGAAAATGCCTTTTTTTTAAGATGAGTATTATATTGAATTAAAATGATTTGTATTTGAGATGTCAATCAATATAAAATGGATCCTTTTATGAAAAAAAAACACTAAACATATAATGAAATTTACAATTGATTAAACAAGAACGAACCTCTTGTTACCTTAAAACTAAATGACAATAAATATTTAGATAAATTAATACATTTACATACAAACTAAATAGGAACAGGGATACAAAAATATAAAGTCATTACTCATGTGGGCAAAGACGGTGTTATCATCATTAACAGCGATCCTGTCCAGACAACCCTTTTAATTTCGTTGTTTCTAAATAAATAATTATAATATTTTTTAATAATAATACAATTATTTCTGTTTGTCTTCGCCTAAATTTCACTAATAATAAGCTAATCAAGGCGGAAGTAAATTTTTTGATTGCCATATAGTATACATTATTTTGAAATGTTATTAAATTAGATCCTCGTAAATTATCTCTATGTTCGCTACATTTTACAAAGTATTCCGATTTCCGGGTGCTTATTTACCAACAGGCATAGTTCTAATATACAGGGTAATTTTGAGGTACCGGCAACCTCGCGCAAGATTAGATAGCAAGCATCATTAACTACAACGTTTGTTCTATGACTTTTGCTAATTCGTTAGATTTTACTTTCATACAAAAATAAATATTCATTTAATATACCTCTAGAATGTTTGTAACTCTACGCGCACAGCGCGCGAGCGTAGCGTTGTCTTCCATCGTCGTTTATAAATGTAACATAGACTTATCAATGTCACGACAGTGCAATAAAAAGTTCAAAATTGATTTTTATTCAATGTATTGAGCTATCTTAAAACTCGTAAAACAAGCGTTGTAGTTAATGATGTTAGCTATCTATTGCGAGGTTGCCGGTACCTCAAAACTTACCCTGTATATGTACATGGTAGAGAGAGTATTCTATGCATTTGAAAAAGGGGTTTACATGATTCCCTTTCCTTATTCCGCATAAAGCACGAATACACTTCTTTTGTGTTTTAAAAACTCAGTCGAAATCCACACTGTTACTCCATATTATAATGCCATAATGCAGTAGAGAAGAAACGTATCCATGATACGCCTGCAAGGCTACTTGAAAAGACGTTATACATATTTTTGATTTAACATTTTGAAATACAAATTTATTTAGTTTAGTACAGAGACCGTCTATAATCTCTATGATATTTCCAACTGCAATGTTCGTATTCTAGAATTATGCCTTAAACACAGTATTCTACTGTGTTATTTACAATGTCAATTTTAGTGTTGTGTTAGTGTATGTCAATGTTTATTTTTTTCACATTGCATGAATGAAATTGGATTGCTGTCGTTTTTGATATATTTATTTTAAGGGCATTTTAATTTATCCAATTAATTATGTCATGTAGGGTTCCATTTATGTCATGTTCAAGTGCGTCAATATTTTTATTTTGAATCAAAAGTGTACAAATCAAATCAATCAAATCAAATCAAATCATTTATTTGCTTTAAATAGGGTTACATTGAGTTCTTAATCATATTACAAGTTCTTACCTATTTAGCAGATACCAATATCAGCATGCAAATTCAGGGATTTTAAAACAATGACACATCGATCATAAGATGTTACAATCAGCGTTAATTTGTAATTTATATTTAATTAATTCAATTAATCCAACATTAACTAGGCTAATCTAAGTTATTCCAGTTCTAATTTCTATATTTCATTCAAATTCAATGTCATATAATTTAATGTATTTAATATAATAAAATTTAATCCATTTCAATTTAAATGTATTCGATTCAATTTTAATATTCACTTTTGTTCGATTTAATTTAATTTCAATTATATTTTTTATTAATTTGACTTAATTCACTCCAATTTCATTTAATTAATATTTTAATAATGTCTAGAATTAATTCAATTAAATTTTATTTTATTTAATTTAATTTAGTCCAAACTAATTCGATTCAATTTAATTTAACTAACATTTTATTTATGTGCTAAAAATTCCTCGACAGAGTAGAATGCTTTCTCTAGAAGCCATTTACGCAAATGTCTAGCAAACATAGTATAAGGTAAATGCTTCAAATGTTCAGGTATTTTATTAAATATTTTAATAGACATTGCGTAGCTGTTTTTAAGGAAGCGTTTTGTTTTTGGGACCGTGTCGAGTACAAGTCTATTTGGATTTCGAAAATTCCTATTGGTAAAACTATTTAGTTTCGTGAATAAGCCTATATTTTGTTTGACGAACTTGCATATCTCAAGTATATAAAGACACGGGAGTGGTAAAATATTTAGAGTCCTAAAGAAGGGTTTACATGATACATCCGAAGCTATGTGAATTATAGCCCTAATACATCTTTTTTGAGCAACAAAAGCATTATGAATATTGGTGCCATTTCCCCAAATTATTAAGCCATATCTAAGCACCGACTCAACATATGCAAAATAGGCAGTAATGGCGGTATTTTTATTTGCCACCTTTGTCAGCTTGTATAGTCCAAATGAAAATCTATTAATCTTGTCACACACTGTTTCTATATGTTCTTTCCAGTCCAATTTTGAATTTATGTCGATACCTAGGAATCTTACTTTTTCAGCGTCGTTTAATATATGTCCCTTATAATTAATGCTTATTGTATTATTTATAAAATTATTAAAATTCATTATCAATGTTTTATTTAGATTAATTTTTAAATTATTCTTTTCCAGCCATATAATAATTTGTCCTAAAGTATATGTTACATCACTTTTGTGTTGTTCTATATTTTGTTGCTGGTCTGAGGTGACAATGACAGAAACATCATCCGCAAACAAAGTCATTTTATGTTTTGTAACATTTGGCAAGTCATTAATTGTCACCAGGAATAGCAATGGCGCGAGGATGCTTCCCTGAGGAACACCAAAACCATTCTTTTTGAGGTCTGACTTATAACTTTCTTTTATACCTGCATCATTATACTGAGCTATCTCAACATATTGCGTTCTATTGTCTAGAAAGGATTTCAGCCAATCTAGCGCAGGTCCGCGAATACCGTAATGTTCCAATTTGGTCAGTAATTGTACGTGTGAAACCAAGTCGAACGCTTTTGACATATCGAGGAATATTACCGTGGTATAAGAATTCTTGTTAACGTTTTGCAAGATATCATTGACAAGACTAAATGCTGCATGTGAGGTAGACTTCCCTCTTTGGAAACCGTATTGATTATGTTTTATAATGTCATGTTTTCCAAAAAAGGAAAGTAACTGGTCATACATTACTTTTTCAAAGATTTTCGAAAATATTGAGATTAGTGTTATAGGCCTGTAATTTATCAGTTCATATTTGTTTCCTTTTTTGTAAAGTGGCTTGATAATTGAAGTTTTTAATTTATTTGGAAACGTACCTGATGTCAGTGATAAATTAATGAGATAGGTCAATACTGTACATACTTCGTCCTTACAGTTCTTTATTATTTGAGTACTTATGTTGTCAAATCCTTCTGATTTTGTATTGTTTAAATCTCCTATAATTTTTTTAACATAAGATTCATCAATCGGTTTTAAAAAGATAGAATTTGTTAAATTATATTTAGTGGTTATCTCTAAGCTGTCGTTTATTTGGTTTGTATTATTTATAAAATAATTATTAAAGGCAGTAGCTATTTCTGTTGGTTTTGTTATTTCTTTGCCCTGGTTTATTATTTTGTGTATATTTATTCCACAGAATGCTTTACCTGTCTCATGCTTTATAATATTCCAGGTAGCTCTGCATTTATTTTTACTATTTATGACGTACTTTTGATTTGTAATCCTTTTTGCACTAATTATACATTTTTTCAGAAGCTTATTATACTGCATATACTTTTCTTTATCGAATTTATTTTTACTATAATAATATTTAAAGCGTAGTATTTTTTTATGTCTTGAACTTTTTTTTAAACCTTTTGTTATCCATGGAGACTTAATGTGGTGGTTTGTTTTGATCTTTTTTACGGGGAAACAAAGGCCATACAATAAACTAAATAGCTCATGAAACTCGTTAAATGCTGCATTTAAGTCTTCTTGTGCATATACACTACTAAACGAAAGACTTCGTATATATTGTGTGAACTTATTAATATTTTCATCAGAATAACATCGTTTAAGTATGAATGTATTTTTAGGGGTTTCTTTTTTTTGTGCTACTGTGAAGCTCAGAGCCTGTGCTGTTTCATGATCTGATAAACACAAAGTGTGTACAGATCCTTCAGCGTTTTCAATATTACTTATGATGAGGTCCAGACAAGCTTTGCCTCTAGTAGGGATGGTAATGTGGATGATGAGGTTAGATTTCTTTAATATATTTTCTAAGCGTAAAGAGATTTCATTTTTCTCCATCATGTTTATATTTAAGTCACCCGTGATAATAATTTTCTTATTAAAGTACTTCGCGAGGCACTTGTCTAAAAGTAAGTTTAATTTTTCCAAGAATAATTCCGTGTGTCTCTTAATTTTGGTTGGGATTCTGTATATGCATATAATTATTAAACTATTAGAAATCAAATTCGTTGCACACATTTATTCGTTCATTCGTTGTACAGTTTGCAAATAGACAACAATTGTGTGTAGTTACATCGGGAAGATCATTTATGTACAGTATAAAGAGTAAGGGCTCCAAGATACTGCCTTGAGATACTCCGTTACTTATTTGGTAATGCCTTGAGACAGTCCGTTACTTATTTGGCAATATTTGAATCTGATCTTCATTTTTGTTTAATGTTCCGTCCGCGTTGTTTCTGTGCATTGTTAACGATTTGTCAAGTAGCTGGCGAACCGTTTGTGGGCTATTCCCATTACACCATAATCATGAAGTTTCTGTAGCAGGATTTCGTGACTTATGTGGTCAAAGGCATGTTGACATGTCAAGAAATAGTGCTACCGTCGGTACTTTATCATTATTGCCTTCCATATATTTTTAACTAGTGAAAAACAAGCCAGTCCAGTTGATTTGCCTTCCTGAAAACCAAACTGTTGCTTCTTAATTATTTTGTGTTTGGTAATAAACGAGTAGAGGCGAATAGCCATCATTTTTTCAAATATTTTTGATGCCCCAGGTGTTAGTGTGATGGGCCTGTAATTTTCCATATCATTATCGTCTCCTTTTTTAAATTAAAGGCTTAACTATGGATAATTTAAGCTTATCTGAAAAAATGCCGCTCTCCATAGAGAGGTTGATTATGCGTGGTAAAGGCGAACTTTTCGACGCACACATATTTTTAGGATATCAGTGCTTCGGTCAACCGAACCACTAACCGAACTACTGCAACTAGAGGCTTATTTCATCATAACCTACTAATTTTGTAGCTTTCAAGCTCATGATGATTTTGCGTACCTCAGTTTCTGTTGTAGGGTACAAAAATATACTGTTATTTAATTTGTTTCTACTTTTATTTGATTACGTGTTACCTGTGCTTTAGCTATGTCAATAAAATAATCATTAAATAATTCCGATATGTAATTTTTGTGTATAATAGGTTTTATTTCATTTTCTTTATGATTTTTGTTAATATCCTAGGCTCCTAGGGTTATTATTTACACTGTGTATCAGGCATTCCTATCTGCCTAGTGAGCTAATGAAGACGGTGGTGGTGCCTATAATAAAAAACAAAACCGGAGATACTTCCGACAAATGCAACTATCGCCCGATATCATTAGCTACAACCACATCTAAAGTGCTTGATGGTCTGCTTGAGCGACAACTTAAAAAACATCTTAATCTGCATGACGCTCAGTTCGGCTTCAGACCAGGACTTTCAACAAAATGCGCCATTATGTCTCTCAAGCAGACTGTTAAATACTATACCACTAGGAACACGCCTGTGTATGCAGCCTTTCTTGACCTCACCAGAGCATTTGACCTAGTTAAATATGACATTCTTTGGCGTAAGTTAAAAGACACTGGCATACCAAGTGGGTTGATCAACATTTTCAAATATTGGTATGATCACCAAACAAACCAGGTCAAATGGCTTGGTGAGTTTTCTGATGAGTACAGGTTGGAGTGTGGAGTGAGACAGGGGGGCTTGACGTCTCCTTCACTCTTTAACCTGTACGTGAATCGGTTGATTGTCGAGCTGAGTGACACAGGGGTCGGTTGCTCGATTGATGGTCACTGCATCAACAGTATCAGTTATGCAGATGACATGGTGTTGCTCAGCCCATCAATCGCCGCTCTCAGAAAACTAATAGGGGTATGTGAGGAGTACGCGACGACACACGGCCTCCAGTATAACGTTAAGAAGAGTGAGCTCTTGATCTTCCAAGTTAAGGGTAGTAAATTGGGAGATGTGCCAGGTGTGCTACTTAACGGCGTCGCTCTAAAAAGGGTGACTGAGTTTAAATACCTCGGCCATGTGGTTACCGAGGATTTAAAAGACGATGGTGACATCGAAAGGGAGAGGAGGGCGATAACGGTCCGCTGTAATATGTTGGAGCGCAGATTTGCGCGGTGTAGCATAGAGGTAAAGATAACTCTTTTTAAAGCCTTTTGCCAAACCTTGTACACGTGCAATCTGTGGGTCAACTACTCGCAGCGGGCTATCAACGCGCTCCGAGTGCAATACAATAATGCATTCAGGGTGCTGGTGGGGCTCCCGCGCTACTGTAGTGCGTCTGCAATGTTTGCGCATGCGCACATAGATGGCTTCCACACCGTGTTGCGCCGACGCGTCGCGTCGTTGATGCTGCGCTCTCGCGGGAGTACCAACAGCATCCTAAAAGTTCTGAGAGATAAGCCAGACTGCCTCCTTCTGCGACACTGGGTACAAACACATGTGCGTGTGCCGGGTGCCCCAGACCGAGGCAGGTACTTAAATTAATGAACTTTTTCTGTTTTTATATGTCACTATTAATTTAATTTATCTTTTTCGTGTAATTTTCTTTATTTGTAACTTATTATAATAATTATTATTATTATTGCATTTTCTTAATTTTAATTCAATTTAATTGCATTTTCTTTTGTATGATCGATTTTAAGTAACTATTTAGATTTTATTTTGTAAATTTTACTTTAATTTTTTCCCCAATGTGATTTATGTTAGTTTAATTTAATATTTTAATGATGTAATTAAGAATTTATGGACACACGCTGTCTGAAATAAACTGATTTGATTTGATTTGATTTGAATATTATTATTTATAATTGTCCAGGAAACTCTACAAAGGTCTTCGAGCATTGTGCCTAGATCTTCCACGGTCTCAGTCATGCCTACGATATTATCAGCAAATCGAAAGTGAGTGAGTCATGTACCCGCCGTTTATGTTGATGCGGAGTCCTCTCCAGTCCAAAAGCTTAAATACATCCTTCAACGCAGCTGTGAACAGTTTCGGCGATATGACGTCGCCCTGTCTCATACCGCGCTGAAGTCGTATTGGTTTCGAGTTTTGGTCCTGAAGGCGAACTGACATGGTGGCGTCTTCGTACAATGACTGCAACACTTGGATGTACCGATAATCTATTTGGCACCTCAGGAGTGATCTATAAGTACGGCCCAGGTCTTAACAGAATCAAAAGCTTTCGTATAGTTCACAAACGCCAAGTATAGTGGCAGATCACACTCCTCGGCCTTCTGTATAACCTGCCGCAGCAGCGTATGGGTCTAGAGTACTATAGCGTTTTCGAAATTCGGCTTTTTCGGGAGGCTGGCAGTTGTCAAACCTGCGTGCAAAACGATTCGTGATGACCCTCGAGAACAGCTTGTAAATGTCTCAGGAGCGTGATGGGTATATAGTTCTTCAACTTTTTGAATAAAAGCTCCATGTGCCATGCTTAAAACGGCAGCAGCGCTTTCCGGACTGGTAGTCCACCCGCTTTTAGGAGTTCTGCTGTAACTCGATCATCATCCAGCGCCTTGTTGTTCTTAAGCTGTTTGAGAGAATCACCAATCTCGTATAGACTGACGTCCAGGATGTCTTCGGTGTAGTGCCAGGTAAATTTGGCTCTAGGGCCTGTGGTCTGAATTACAACTGTCCAAAGAAGTGTTTAATCTCCGCCATAAGCTCAGGTCGTGATGTAATTGACTCTGCTGTCCTCTGTCTTCAGCTTCGTCAGCAGACTCTGACCGAGTGACTGATCTCTTGCGAAGACTTTATTCCGCTCGATGGCTAATTAATACGTTCCGTATTAAATCAGCGTATGACGTGAGTCAGAAACTTAAAGATCTGTTTGTTGAGTCGCCGACGAGCATCTTTAGAAGACTGCAGATCCATTCCACGCTTTTCCACCATCGGTTAAACTGGCGGCTCAGAGATTTTACTTCTTTGCTTAGTACGTCATTAAATGTGTCCACAATTCGAGTTGAAAGCATTCGGGATTTTTGATCTGGATGGCTTCGGGACGGAGCACCTTTCGGCTTTTTTGTTAAGATTCAATGCGCCTCTTACCATTCGGTGATCTCTCCCTGTGTAGAACGAATTGATCTCTGAGACATTATTGAATATCATATCTTAGTGGATTTGATGAAGTCAATCTCATTTTTTGTCACGCTATCCAGACTTTTCCAGGTCCACTTTCGATGCAGCTGATTTTTGAAGAAAGAGTTTATCATATAGAGTCACTCTCTCTTCATGTAATCGGCTAGCATTTGACCTTGGTAATTCCGGATTTCAGCACCAAATCGCCCCACTTTCAGCCTTTATGTACAGATGATGGTGACAGAGGAATTTTCTTAAACCATTGTCACAATTATTTACTGTCTATTCGAGTCTCGATTTTTTAGTCCCGGGACTCAAAAATGTATCGAGACTGAAAGCCTTAACTTGACCTAGAATCATGAAATTTGGCAAGAAGCAAGATCTTATAGCACATATTTACAGCTCTCAGTTTTTACTTAAAAAACTGAAAACTGTAAATATGTTAGTACAATAAGTTTGTAGGGACCCCTTGCTGCGCGAGTTCAACTTCCACTTGGCCGGTTTTTTAAATGTCGACTATTTAATATGTATTTTTTTAAAAGGTAAAAATAATCACAGGCATGTACCTAAGATGATCAAATTAATTTGATTATGAAAAGATTGTGTAAATTATTGAGGCATAGTATTAAAATACTTGATTACAAAGTCGTTGGCTTGCTTTTGTTTGATATTTTCATAAATATTCGCGATTTAATCTGACCTTTATAATGCTCATTTTATGGTTTGTTTACATACTTTCTTACGACGAGTTGAACAAACGGTAGACTACCGAAACCAAAAGAACATCACTTTTTATGCACCTAATTAATATTTTTACCTTGGATTCTTAATAATACTGATGTATCGATGACACCCTCATTTTTATCGAAAGCTTAAACAATTTGAATATCCATTAGTCGCAAGGAACGTTATTAGGAAGTGGTCATTGTTACCCACGAAACCTATTAGGCAGTTGTTTATGAGCGCCACTAGCTCGTTGACTCATGCCAGTCGCCTAATTAAAACGCTCGTGCACTATGGATATTAACCATTTAAACACGGCTAAATATAAATCGGTAACATTCGCTGTATATTTTGTTAAACAACAAGGGTAGTGAAAAACCCAAAAGCATGTATATGAAATATATTATACATCAGTCAATGTTAAGGTTACCGTAGCATAGACGCTGCGGGCAGACTCACTCCAACATTTCATTTTCGCTTCTTTCCTACTGCTCAACTAAATTGCTGAACTACTCGTAGTTGAGGAGTAAAACACAGTATGTATCGCGAAACATTTTATGTTATATAGCCCAACTATAAATTATACATACTACCTATATTTCAACTTCAACAAAATGGAATGAGCTGGGCTTTACTAAGATTTGAAAAAACCGGCCAAGTGCGAGTCGGACTCGCCTATGAAGGGTTCCGTAGCAGCAAGTAACATACGGGTAATATAAAAGTTCTTGTAGTTCGTTGTAACTTTGATCGATGTTTTAATAATAGTGTATTTTTTAAATTAAGTTATTGTTAAGTAAACATTATAATTCGGTACCTAAATGATGGGATTTTTATGATTAGAAAATAATTCGTTTTATCATTATCTTATTTTAGAAGTTACAAGGGGGGGGGGGGGGGGACACATTTTACCACTTTGGAAGTGTCTCTCGCGCAAACTATTCAGTTTAGCAATTATAGTAGCAACTCAATATCATTTTTGAAGACCTACCTATCCATACATACCCCACACGTATGGGTTTGATAAAAAAAAATTGAGTTTCAGTTCTGAGTATACCCCCAAAATTTCTTGTTTTTTTCTATATTTGTGTGAAAATTGGCTACGGAACCCTAAAAACGAGACGTATAATAATGTTTACACGTAAAGTCGTTCAACCCAAAATTTTCATGTATATCATAGTAACATCATCATGTCTACGATTTACATGTAAACACAATTTAATAATTAGTTTTAGATAACGCATTAATTATTTATTAGTTATTATGAAACACCGTGTATATGACGAGCCGTGCCCGTGAACTACGTTTTGCCATCAAAATGCTTAACCCAGTGTTTAGTTTTTTCCTCCATTTTATTCTATAAAGTTTCAACTTTATTCTGCCTTTTTTGAACAGCGGTCATTTCAATAAGGAAAATGTTCCTGGGTTCGTAGTGCTCTAGGTATTCTTCAAGGCCTTTCATTTGATACCCATATTGCTGGGTTTGGAAACGAACATTTTTTTTTAACCGGCAGCCATGTTGCGGCAAAAGTGCGATTTTCCTAGGTTCATAGTGCTTTACTCATCAAGCAAGGCCTTTCGTTTGATACCCATATTGCTAGGTTTGGAAGCGAACTTTTATCCACCTTTGAGCGGTGACCATGTTGAATTTAGGGCCATTTTCCTAGGTACTCTTCAAGGTCTTTCATTTGATATCTATATTGCTATGTTTGGAAACGAACTTTAATCCTCCTTTTTTGAGCTGCAGCGATGTTGAATTTTCGCCAATGTTGCCAGGTTCATAGTGCTTTATTCATCAAGGCCTTTCATTTGAACCTATATTGCTGGGTTTGGAAACGAACTTTTATCGGCGGTCATGTCGAAGTAGGTCAACGTGGCTAGGTTTAATGTGTTCTACTTTTTAGGTCCTTTCGATCGATATCCATGTTCCTTGGGTGGATCCAAAAAAAGTTATCCGTAATTTTAGAGATTAGGATCAAAAGTCCCGTACTGCCTCTTTGCGTAACTCAGGATCATTGCAGTCTGATATTTTTTAAATAATCTATATTAATAAATTTTTTACTTTTAATAGTTTTAAATGGATGAAAGAGTTCGATTCCTTAGTCATAATGTGTGTGCAAAAAATATAACACATTTCAAAATACCTTAAAAAGAGTATTGATCTCGCTTAACGTTTCAAAATTTCAAATATTTCAAAAATTATACCGATTTTGTGAAAATTGGTCAAGAATTAAACCAACCTATAAATTTTATATTTGTGACGTGATATTGTCTTAAAATGCTTTATAAATTAGTTGTATGGCTTGATCCTTTTGTTTTGCCACCACGGTAATACATTAGAAAAAAGAATTGAAATTTCAAAATTTCTTCTTGGTTGGCGAAGTCCAGATGGGCACCGCCATTAACAGAAAAAATTAAATTTTTCTTTGACTTGTCAAAATAATTTCACGTGTGCCATGTTGTATTTCTACATACACATTGTTTGAAAATGTTATATGATGCTAGTGGGCCCAGCAGACGTTGTCCTGCCCTATTGCCTGACCTACCACTTACCGGGTCCTTTTTAAACCTTCCCTGGACCTATTCAAATACACGCAGAAAATTTCGTAAGAACCTGACGAGACAATATCGTTATCTGTATTATGATTAGTAATCTTCAAATTATCATTGAATGGATACCTATATTAAGTAGCTCATCGCGGAAATAATCATGGAGATCATGTTGAAGCATGGACGTATAATAGGGTAGTTGACTCATATCAAAATTTATTAAAATATTGTTTATTTCTAACAGTATTTGGCATAAGGTTCCACAATATACCGATTTTAATAAATAACAATGAATGATTACTGTAAAATTTTAATTTTAAAATGCTAGAAATAATCTTTTTTTATCTCACGCCGTAAACGCTTTGATATCCTGTGGTCAGGGCCGTGACGTCACTCATATAGTAAACAAAGAAATGTCAAATTTGATTCAACAACTCGTCGATTTGCACTATTCTTTCCTAAAACTGGCAAAAAATCGTCCAAATCTCCGTTATTATATGTGTAAATATGGTAAATTATTTGTATTAATATCAAAATCAACCACTGATGTTGGATTTGTGAGAGCAGATAGTACAAATCTTCCGAAAATCGACAGATTGATGGTCAGGAGATTCTTTGTGTATCGCTCTAAACAATATAAGTACAGTTTCAATACTGTTATAATGAAGAGTGTACTTGTCAAGATTGTCACGCGGCAGAAGAGAGTTGCAAACATGCATTTTTAGTGTGGTTGCACCATCACAGTGAGGAGCTATTTTGTATAGCAGTTGAATGCTATTGGATAGAATTCTATCTCTCAAAAGTCAAATAAACACTAAAAGTATTTACTTCAAGAGAAATGTTGAAAAGAAAACATCAGGATCATGTGTCAAATACCAGTGTAGTACTGCAAGAATTTGTAAATGAAGATAAAAAGAGAAAGATTGGCAGTTGTTCATTTGTCAAGCATGAAGAAAATTACTGGGAGGAAAAATATATATACATTCACAGACACAGATTGTGACATATTTCTTAAGAGGATTGTGAAGTAATCGTGCGCGGCGCGAGTAGGTATTTTCTAAAATGCTATCTGTTTCACACCGCTCGGCCTCCCGTCTGGCGTTTACACCACAAATACAACACGCGCAAATTCTCACGCACACAACGACAGCAGCGCGCGACTCCTCGGCGCGAGAACACGAGATCATTATTTTACCGTTTGTAATGTTTTGCGTTGCTTAGGTATTCCTGACTGCCTTTCCGCTCACAACTTTGCCTTCGTTATTTTCGTTTTTCGTGAGGGAATTTTGTTTTCCCGTATGAAAAATTATTTTATAACCTTATATTACTCAGTGATGATGTAGCATTCTATTAGTAAAAAAAAATTTTATATCAGCCTAGTAGTTTTTGAAAATAAAAAATATAATAAATAAAAATAGCTTTATTTCTAAAAATCATTTTAACAATAAATACGCCGAGACTTCCCAAAAATACAAATCTTCTTTCTTTATAATATTTTAGTAGATAAGTTTCGTAAATTATTTCAGTATTCCTTTGAAATTTATAGACTAGTGTAGGCACTTACTTGGTATCCCTACCAAGTCCTACTTTATAGGAGTGAGCTGTTATTTGTTATGAAAGTACCTATCTATCGTACATTTACCTGTCTAAAGAAAATTACTTTTTGTAAGATGAGTGTTATACTGAAAAAAATGATTTTCATTTGAGATATGAATCAATAATGGATCCTTTTATGAAAAAAATAAACACTAAACATAAAATGACATTTACAATTGTTTAAACAAGAACAGACTCCTTGTCAACTTAAAAATAAATAACAAAAAATCTATTATTTTAGATAGATAAATTAATACTTTTACATACAAACTAAATAGGAGCAGGGATTTAAAAAATATAAAGTAATAATTATGCATCAAATAAAAAATACCTCTCATTTTTATACACTAATCTTGGGTAGTTATACTAATAGTCTTAGAATTCTAATTTTTACTACCTCCGTGGTCTAGTGGTTGAGGCCACCGGATGTTGATCGGGAGGTCCGACCGGCGGGGTTCGATTCGTCGGGTTCGTCCGGACTACAAAAACACTGCAAAGTTAGAAATAATATAAGAATAGGTACAGACAACATCACACATCATTATTGAAGACGGTGCCAAATTTTAAGACTTTCTAGGAGATCATCATTTGGCACCGACTTCAATATAGAAATGTAATGTTGTCTGTACCTATTCTTACACTATTTTAACTTTTCAGTGTTTTTGAAGTCAGTTTTTATTTTTTGTAAAATATTTTTTTTGTTTAACTTTTTAGTGAAAGAAACCCTAATTAAATTACGGTATCCCTCGATTTTCATAGGATCCCATCATCAGAACCTGACTTTGGTGACCTAGGGACCACCCTAGGAGTATACTCTACCGAATACAAAAAGAATTTTGAAAATCGGTCCACAATTTGGCGGAGTAATCGCGTAACATACCTACACACAAAACGGTTGACACGGTTAGCGCAGAGGTCGAGCGATCGCCAAATGTGCAATAGGTCGTGTGTTCGATTCCCGCACGGGACAGATGTTTTGTATGGCCTACAGAAATTTGTTCCGGTCTGGGCGTATGTGCATGTGATATTCTATGTTTGTAACTGCACCCACTATAAATAAAAATAAAAATATGTAATCAGCTGCTTTAAATTTTATAGTTAAAATGAAAAAAAATTCAAAACCGTACGAAGGTTGCCTTCTTCCCATATATGCCTGCCTACCCTACATACTCGTATATTATTTAGGTACTTTGTCGTTTGTATTTTTTTACAATCGTAGATTCCATAACGCGAGTAAAACCTTAGAGCCCAGCTTTAGAGGAATAAAATTCAAATAAAATAATATTAAAATCAACGCTACTTGCATAGTCTATTACACGTTTTTAGCTGCTCCAACTTCATACATTGCATAACAAATACCTATCACAAGAAACAAAATACGAATTTATTTTGAGTTGGTTTCTTTATGGCACATATTTATTATAACAAACAACTACTTACATAGGTACTTACATTTTTTTCCTTTTTTGGTTTTGGGAATTTACAGTAAAGTTAACAGACTACAGGCTGCTAACCCTTAAATAAGGAAATTTGTATTAAAATAAAATCTTTAAAATAAAACACTAAAATCAATAAACGTATTCAAAAAGATATTTACTTTTTCATGTATAAGGTATTTGTGAAGATTAAAGTTCCGACTTGAGTAATAACTTTCACTATTGATCGATATATCGATATTACTTTCTCCTCCCTAGGCGACAATAACTACGATAACATTATGTCACATCACTATCACGACATTGTACCCCTGCCCCCGACCCGTATCGTGCGATAGAGAGAGTTGCAAGAAATGGTCGAAATTGCCTACAATTCCTGTTTGAAATATTGTTTCGGGCGATAACTGTTTTACCCCCCTAAACCTTTATGAAATTAGACGCTTTTGGTCTCATTAGATTCAGTATACCTTAATCTATGTTTGTACGTTTTGCTTTTTTTTGTAATTTAGTATAATTTAGTCAAAAAAAGACAAAAATGCTCAAGGTAGTTTTAAAGTTAAAAATATAGATATTTAGATGCTAATAACTTATATTCTGAGCAATATTTCTTCAAAACGTACAAACCTAGTTTTTCATTATATCTACAAGATATCCAAAAATTATGAAAATTGGACTATGTTTAGAGGGAGAAAACCGTTATCGCTTTTTGTATGAAAATTTACAGCTTCACAATCCTCTTAAAAAATAAAAGACCTCTTCAATGAAGAAAGAATAAAGTGCATAGAAAACTAAACCACAAATCATCAATACAGAAGTGCTCTTTAGTTCGAGCTTCGTTATAAACAATAACAGCTTCCATGTGCTATAAAGTCAGCCAGTGCATAACACATGATGGTTCTTTTGTTGGGAAGATTTTTGGTGGGAAATCTTGCAGACACCTACGAGTATAATGAAATGTGGATAAAAGTTGAAAGATGAAAATTTGGGTTGAAATTTGCAAAATGTGACCTCATTTTCTGATTAATACCCTGTAATAGTCTATTCAACAAACGGTATCCATAAAATTAGATTAATACAAAATTGTCATGCTCTTTTACTGAAGAAAATATTAATTATCAAAGACGGAAAACTGTGAACAGTATGCTTAACTCAAGTATAGATGCAGATGTTTTGTGCTAAAGCAAAACTTATATACTTTTGTGTTGCTCGCAGTATGTAATTTTGAAAACACTCAAAAGGTGACAATATTAGCTATAATAGGTATTTGTTCTAACAAACTGTATGTCAAAAAACTTATGGATCAAATAGTGCCATTTTGGAAACTATACTACATTTTTCCTAAATTATATGAAAGTATTACTTCATAATAAATCACTTTACTATTATTTTGACTTTTATTACCTGCGACCTTAAGGCAATATATGATCTAACTCTATTCAACCTATTTGTACTTTTGGAACATATATATTTGAATAACAATGATAAATATGAGCAACAAACCTATAAAATATTATAAATCTTTTAAGGTGTAACGGAAAAATAAAACACATGTATTTCAAATTAAAATATTTTGATTCAACTTAAACCTTTACAAGTCATTATTGTCAAATAAACATAGAACATTTTTTTAGTGAAGAACATAATGACTAATGTAGTACAAAAATTTATTATGTCATCTTTAGATGTTAGTTATGTATAAAGTAAAGAAAAAAATTTCTTTATATTATTTATTTAATAAGAAGGGTCTTGTAAATTAGGAAGAGCACAGGCTGACAACACAGCAATCACATTTAATGTATTTGTATACGGCTTTAAAATGGATAACTTGCATATTCTTGCGTAAGCTGTTCTGAAATTTACCAGTCATGGTGGCCAGCAGGTTTAATCAGTGAAGATATGACATCTTTCAGTTTTACCAAACTAGACCTATTTACTTCTATGGTGCTTTGGTATATGAATACTTGAGTTTTTTTGTTGACATAATGTTGTTCTAGTTGACGGGTCACATTTTGATATTGTGGCTGAGCATGCACTGCTTTGTATTATGTTGCACAACTTTTACTGCCTTATCAATCTCGTTGTCAAGAGGAGAACAGGTTAGTACACAATAGTTCTCATTAAGTAACCACTGAAAGCAACAAATTTTAATTAGGTACTCAGTAAATTCAAGTAAAAGTTGTTTAGATAAATATATTCATTATGAAACATTGATATTTTTGTTTGTATTACATACTTTTTAATTAATATTCAATTACATCATTATTCAATTGGACATAAGTACATATTCTTTTCTTTGAAACATCATCTAGTGTCAGTGTATAACTTAGATTAAATTAAAAAGGCGTGAATGATCAAGTTTTCTCTCAGTTTTCTGGTCAAGTTAAAATTTGGTTGGTCGGCTGCAGTCAGTTTTCATTCTAACTGAAAGATAAAAAAATAATTAATGATTTTACATACAACCTAAAAACTTCTATTTTGTTTAAGTTGAAACTGAAGTACCTACACAGATTGAGTTATTCAGTTATAGTACTTACATTAATGTGATTTACGCAAAAATACATTTGAGTTTCAGTAGATAGTTACAGGATTTCTTTAAGCGAGTGTTAACCAAATATTTCGCATGTATAGATCACTGGGTACGTCTAATCCACAGCTTTCCTGGAGTCTTTGAAGAGGTAATTCTATATTCCTGTTCTATTGTCCCGTTCCATATACAGTTTTACTATATTTTGTGATATTTAATAGAAAGCATTGTTTTTGTGAGGTTATTTCGCCCCCGTGCTTTGTTTACTATAAGACTGACGTCATTGCCACAGATAATGAACAGACTATCATGGCTGACCGTGTTTTCGGACCAAAATTGAAAATCTTAATTTAAAATAGATTTTTTGCACTTTTTAGCCATCGAAAAAAATAATATTCATGTGCTATGGTCTAATACAATAATTATGAACATTTTAAGCCCTACTTTAAAAAAGGGTCAACTAGCCTATTATGCGTCAATCGCGTCAATTTATTGAAGTAATTACCGTTATAAGGGAAAATCATAATGCTTTATGGCAAAGTGGCATAGGAACAGACGACCACCGCTAAAAATACTCGGCCACAACCATACTAAATAAAAGGAATAGTTAGTGTGACATGTTACTAAATCTGCTAAAAATGCTTATCTAGTTTTAAAGCGGCTGTACGTAGCAATTTCAAATGAGAATACTTATTTTCTTGTTTCCTACTTTTTAGAACGATTATCAGTAGTCCAGTTTGTTGCTTCGTAAAACTTGGTAAAACAAACACAACACACTCCATTTCGTAGATAAGCGATGCGGGCGCGGAATCAACTTGTGAGGGCGGGCGGCGAGATGGATATCAAAAAAAGGAGAAGGTTATCAATTCGATGTGTATGTTTTTTTTAACCGACTTCAAAAAAGGAGGAGGTTCTCAATTCGATGCGTATGTTGTTTTTTAACCGACTTCAAAAAAGGAGGAGGTTCTCAATTCGATGCGTATGTTTTTTTAACCGACTTTAAAAAAGGAGGAGGTTCTCAATTCGATGCGAATGTATTTTTTGTGTGTATTTTATGCCATTACGAGGCCAATTGTAGACCGATTTCCAAAATTCTTTTTGTATTCGATAGAGTATACTCCAAGGATGGTCCCATGGTCACCAAAGTTAGGATCTAATGATGGGATCCCACAAAAATTGAGGAAAACCCTTAAATTTTTAGGTGGTTCCAACGTGTTTTGTGTTTATGTTACGCGATTACTCCGCCAATTGTTAACCGATTTTCGAAATTCTTTTTGTATTCGATAGAGTATACTCCTGGAATTGTCCCAAGGTAAGTCCGGATCTGAAGATGGGATCCCGTGAAAATCGAGGGAAATCCTTAAATTTTATAGGTACGTCCAACGTGTTTCATGTTTTTTCCGAAGCTATTCATACACGTTTTTGCGTCTGGAAGTCATGAACCGAGCTGATGATGGAAGGATTCTTAACTTTTGGAGTAGACCTGACCAGACCTGACCTTGACTTGAATTTAATACCAGCTCAGTTCAGAAAGTGAGCTGGTATTAAATTCACTAAAAAGAAAAAAATAATAAATATTTTACAAAAAATAAAGCCGACTTAAAGAATAAGTACAGACAACATCACATTTCTATATTTAAGTCGGTGCCAAATGATGATCTCCTACAAAGTCTACTTCGATATGGAAGTGTGATGTTGCTTGTACATATTCTTATATTATTTTTAACTTTTCAGTGTTTATGAAGTCGTTTTTTATTATTTGTATAATGTTTTTTTGATGACGTCGAGGCTTGAAAAATAGATAATCACTAACAACTGATAACAACTGTTCAACAATCTGTTAAAACGCTGACTAGAAGTTTAGTGTTATATTTTATTTAGCCATAACTTTTTCCTTTCAAGACTTGTAACAATAGATCTTGGATCTAATCAAGTTGGCCCCCCTGGTCTAGAACAAGGTGAACACAATTTTTAAACAGAGACACTGCAATTGCCACAGAATAAGTAATAGTATTAAAGTACTATTGCAGCGTATAACACCATCTTGTTCTCATTGCGGTTTTAATATTGTTTAAAGCAATTATGATAAGGGGCTGGAGCACAGCGATCGAATAATCGAGCGCTTTTATATATACAGTTAACATTTTTAGCCGCCTCGATGGTCTAGTGGTTGAAACCACCTGGTATTGATCTAGAGTTCCTGGGTTCGATTCTCCACAGAGGCAAAAGTTTATCTGCTTGATTTGCTTGGTGGTAGGGCTGGCTAGCTACCACCGTCTTACCTAAGTTTGTCACCATTATTTAACAATGCTAATAACATTCTTATATTCCAACAAGAAGAGTTAAGAAAGCCAGTTCCTCAGTTGTGCAGGGCTTCAGGTGAAGCTTGCCCCATATCATCAGTTACCATCAGGTGTGATGAAGGCTACGAGCTTTCCCTGTTGTATATATAAAAAAAAGATCGGATATTCGGGCGCTTATTCAAGTTACACTTTTTTGCATTAAATACTAATATGGACATGATATTAAAAAAATCACGCAGAAATGTGAACGTCGTGAAACTTTACGATTACGACTACACGAATAAATAAATTAATTATTATTTTTAGGTACCTATATCTTTTCTTACTACTGTTTTTGTAAAAAAAATGTACTAGTAATGTGTTTTCTGTACGACAACAAATAGTGCTATTTGTAAAATTACAAATGTTTAATTTGCCTTTTTCCACGTGTACTTAAAGCTGTTGTTGCTGAACAAGTTCTCGTTCAAATCATTTTCATTGTAAACTAGTGGGCCCGGCAGACGTTGTCTTGCTTGATTACAGCGCCACCTACCGGATCCAATAGGCTAGATGACTAAAAAACTTTTTTTGCTTTAATAGAAGCTCATTCATATAATAAACAGAAAGAAAAAATCGGTTTTCGAATAACTATAAAAACAACCAAGACATAAGGTAATAAAGATTTTTCTCCATCTCTTTCTAGCCAAACGGCAATTTACAAGGAGTTTATATGGCCGTACTCAAGAATGACGTCACGGTTGATGTCGGATCTCTCTGTCTAATCACCTTCAAATTAACAACTTAAAATGCTTGTATCTAATGTATTTCTAAGCCGATTTTAATTCTAATCTCACAGGACTGCATCTTTTTTCACGATATTTTAATATTTAATGACGAGACGTAAAAATTTGAATTCAGTCATCATCCCAATTGTACGTATAAACCTTCCCTGGACCTATTCAAACACACACAGAAAATTTTGTTGGAATCGGTCTCGCCGTTTTTGAGTTTTAGCGAGACTAACACACAGCGTTTCATTTTTATATAAGGAGAAGAAGAAAGACTAGTGGGCCCGGCAGACGTTGTCCTGCCCGATTCCAGCGCCACCTTTAAACCTTCCTTGGACCTATTCAAATACACACAGGAAATTTCGTAATAATCAGTTGAGTCGTTACAGAGTTTTTGCGAGACTAACACACAGCGTTTCATTTTTCTTGTAAGAAAGAAGATAAGAAAGAAAAAGAAGAGAAGATATAAAGAAAGAAGAAGACTGCTTAATAAAACAATTTGCAATAAAAATGAATAATTGAAATTTTTAATTCAAAAATAGTCAATGCAAGTGTAAGTCAGTATGAAATCAGATAGATAGATTAAAAATGTAGGTAACATATTTAATCATCTCAGAACTTTCCGTATACGGGATTCGAAAAAGAATATCCCAGATAATCTTACGAAATAGAAGTTTAGGTATACAAATAAGCGCCCAATTATAAGCGCAACACATACAGAATTCTTAACTGATTTTAATAGTTTTTATCCGTATTCCAGGTCGACTCGTATCTACATATATTTCTTTCGACAATTTTATAAACTTTTTTTACATTGTCTTTATAAGTCGTCTCGCCTGCTTCGTCGGGTCGCCTGCTTGGGTACCTCCGTCTCACCTTTTTCTGCTGCAAAGCAGCAGCGCTTGCATTGCTGTGTTCCGGTTTGAAGGGTAAGATTATGACAGTGAAAATACTGGGTACGGTGACCTTACATCGTATGTCACAAATTGGCAACGTACACTGTGGTTCTTGTGAAGGTTGCAGATTTGCTGCGAATTTCACAGGAGCCACATGTACTATAGGTGACTGTTACCACTTACCATCAGGTGGGCAGTATGCTTGATTGCCAACTTAGTTGTATTAAAAAAAGTTACTTATCTAAAATATTTAAAACTAGTTGCCCGCCCCGGCCTCGGACGGGTATACTAAAAACCTTTTGACAATAGAACAATGTAACAAACCATAGATTTTGAATAACCTGAACGTTAATCTGTCAAGTTCGTCACATTTTCAAATTCATAATTTTAACTTTTTGGCATAATTTTTCAAATATTTTCTTTTATACAAAACTTGTCCTGACAAAAACAAACACAATAAAATAAGAATTAAACAATTTGGTGCAGACGTTTTGAAGTTATGTGCGTAAATACATTTCGACGATTCATTTTTATTTATATATAGAAGATAGATGACAGGAAAAAATCTTTTCTTCTGCTCTTCTTAATAAGGCTCTGCAGGTTCTCGAACAAGTGTATATTTTGTATATGTTATAGCGACATAGAAGTGTATATGTAAAAAGTTGAAATTCGTCATTTTAGACTGGTCAGCTTGAAGTGCTGACCTCAATCCAAATGGGCATGTCTGGAATGAGTAAGATCAGTGGAATCTGCTCCACAAAAGAACTGGGGCGGAACAGTAGAAACGTAAGATGTCATCTGAAATTTTGTGAAAATGTCTCCAGAAGGGTGCAAGCTGTGATTTTGGCAAGAGGTTACACTCGTTATAAATAGGATTTTACATTTTTAAATTTAAAAAAATCTTATTGTCTGTATTGATTATTTCGCATTGTTTAGATGTACACCGATTTTATTGAATTCATTGTAAATTATAGAAGAATCAGAGTTAACTTCACGCATATTAATTTACAACATTATATATTATACATGCTACGTCAAGTAATTATTTACAATTATTATACAATTTATTGAATTGAGGTGCCCGTTTTTTCTAAGGAGTGTAAACCTAAAATGAAAAAAATAGTTATAAAATTCTTTTTACAATAAAATAATAATATTTATACTTAGTCTTAAAATACATAAATAATAATAATAATGGCTGTTGTAAAATTCTCTTCAATGAAATAATATCGTAAGTAAATGGTATTAAACGTATTTTGTTCAATATTTATAATTGCTATTGTGAGAATCTTTTAACGCAATAATATTGTTATTTATCTTAAAAATACGTGAAAATATTGTGTACCTACTAGGGAGTGGAGAACAATATTCCTGACAGCAGCTCAGGCATTAGTCTTCACATCGCACACCACCCTTTAAAAGTGTAAATTGTATTATAGTGCTAACATTGTAAATTATAAAAATAAAAAAGAAGCAACAAATAAATCGGATGTTAATATTGTTGGTTGAAACAAAAACACAGGAGTACGTTGTAGATAACAGACCCCCGCCATAGCCGTATGTATCCGTAATAAAGCTGCGCGCATACGGATTGAGGCGGCGGCGACGACGCGAGTTTAAATTCGCGCACATTCACCGAAATAAATTCGTTAACGGACCGTACGTGACTTTTATATTGTTTCACAACCGATTTAATTGTGACGAGCGCGGTGCGTGACAATACCCCCGGCTTTTCTCATCTCCACGTACCAGCTATCTGTTTGGTTTACAGCAAATAATATTTCGGAAATACAATGGGTTTTTATACGAGAATTTTCCGGTTCGTTGGAGTGTTATGCTTTTGTTTTCTTTTTAATTTTACGTATTTGTATTACGAGGGATATAGGTAGTATGGTGTAAATAACGTTCTTTAGCCCAAATCAATCCGTCTCTACATTTTTATTGGCTTTATCTGTCTTTTTATTTATATGATATAAAAGTTCCCGTGCAGCCTGTTTATTGTGATTATGAAACGTACCGGCACAGTTTAACAAGCTAAACTGTGCCGATAGTGTATTTTTTAACCGACTTCAAAAAAGGAGGTTCTCAATTCGATGCGTATGTTTTTTTTTGTGTGTATGTTACGCAATTACGCCGCCAATTGTGGACCGATTTTGTGATGTTGTCTGTACCTATTCTTATATTATTTTTAAGTTTTAAATGTTTTTGAAGACGCTTTTTATTTTTTGTAAAATATTTTCAATGCAGTTGTTCGTAAAGAAGTTTTTATTTGTGTATAGATATTAACAGAAAGTCACCCATTACAGGACTGTGCAGTAAAACACTATGGAAATCTTTATTTTACGCGTGCAGTAAAGTTTTTTGTTAAACTTTCTCAATCAGTGAGTTTGACAGAAAAACAGCTCCTCTACTTTAGATGAAAATATAATTCCGAATTAGCCACGTCCTTATACCTCATTTTTTGCTGATGCAACTGAAACGCAACCGTCGACTTTTACTGGAAATAAAAATAAACAAAAAAATCATCAAATTAAAAATCTAAGCCTATCGATTAAACTAGCTGATAAAATATGTACATTTAATTTAAATAATTGCTCTAACATTTCCTTTAATTTTACTAATATTTTTTTTGTTTCATGTAATAAATTTTCCAATTACCAACAGTGTTCTTTTATTTACTCCCAAAAGCATCGAAAAATGTATGAAACGTGAGTATAAAAGGTCTTTCCGAATGATTGCCTCTGAAAACACTCGCTGTTCGGTAAAGACCTACTTTCTACAGTGTATCATACATAACTATTATTTCATAAAATTAGAAATATGCCAAACTTGGGGAGGCCAATGTCTAGCAGTAGGTGGATCTCGGTTGATTTTATAAAACAACATGAAATAAAAACAGAGCAATGTCACACATGCATCATAGGAGCAGATAGAGTAGTAAATGTCATACGATGCTGCTTTAATGAATGCCGCTGAAACAAATTAATTACATACCTACTAAGTTAGTGATGTATGTTAAGTGAATTTTTAAAATGACAGGCTTACGTGAGTTAGGTAATGCCGACTCTCCCCGGATGGCAGCCATCCTGTGTAGACCGCAGAGTGTTAGACGCCCGGACTGTGGGTGGGTGTGCGTATCGCACGTTTTCCCACGGAGTGGCCTATGTTCTAGTGGACAGGCCACCGTGGGATGTCTATGCACGTGTCCTTCTGACCTTGTATCGGCATCGAGTGGCGGGCGATGAAGAGTCGGGGGTTACGCTTCCTACTAAAAGAGGTGGCCCGCATCAGGAGTCTGGCGCAAGTTGAGGCCATGAGCCAGTGAGCCGAGATACTTGCTTTGATCAAAGCTAAAAGTAGTCTGATAAATAATGTTAATTTCTATTTTTCTATTGAAGATCTGCATTTAATTTAGTATTTGTAGAAGGGTTTCCGTTTCATTATAGTTCAGATCTTTTAACCATTTGTACAGTCAGTCTGCAGCCTGCTCTAGTTAGGTCTATAATGTCTTTGGAAGTTTTATATATTTTAGTGTAAAGATGGTGACCCATGAATTAACTTGACCTGCGTGCAAAAGCTGTTCCAGTTCTAGATTTGTCCCATTTAAGTCTGTGTGAAGTGCGACCTTGCTGTTTAGCTTGTCTGTGTAAAGCATTATTGATGCAGCTATACTACAGCTATAGCACAGTGTTTCATAATAACCAATAAATAATCAATACCTTATCGAAAACGAATTATTAAAATGTGTTTACACGTAATGTCATTCAACCCAAATTTTCATGTATATCATAGTATCATCATCATGTCTATGATTTACATGAAAATTTTGGGTTGAATGACATTACGGGTAAACACATTTTAATAATTAGTTTTCGATAAAGAATTGATTATTTATTATTGGTTATTATGAAACACCGTGTATAATTTGCGAACACTTAGAACTTGGCACTCGGAGTATAGTTTGTCGGTTGGATATCTCCTAGGTCGACGATGGGCTATTTTCAAGATGGCGCGCTGGACCCTCTCAAGTTTTAAGTAGGTGAGTTTTGGAAGATACACCCCACGCTGTTGTGCAATAATTAATTATTGATTGGCATACGCTGAGGAAAATTATCTTGATCAGGTGATTACCAGCTACAGAACTTAATTTAAAAAAAATATGCATTAGTTTTTGATTCGTTTTGAAACTGCCCCTACTTGTGGTAACTAACTGAATTTATGATTTATAACAACACCTAAGTACTTAACGTTATCGACTTGTTCTAGTAATTCACACTGACAGTTTTGATGATAATTATCGTGACATGTGTGACGTCTAAGTTCAGGGGTTTCTTTCGGTGCTGTTTTGTTAGTCACTCTAAATAAACCAAATTTGGTTTTGCTAGTATTTGCATTGAGTAGGTTTCTTTGAAGCCAGAGACTCGCCTCATTTAGTCCCGCTTGTACTATATGACTGACCTGCATCCACAAACTAGCATAGAAAATGAATGCAGTGTCATCAGCAAAGGTTAAAATACCTACATTAGGTAAAAAGCAGCGTGGGGCCCAAAACACTGCCTTGCGGCATGCCAAATTTGATTGTACCATAATGAGATTGGCTTATATCCATGAATTCTATTTTTGACGTCGCAAATAAATTTTGTCTTTGATAAGAAAGATTGTTTTTCATTAATCTTGTTATTTGGATTCAACTCAATATGTACTCGTTTATATAAAAATAAATACTTAGCCAGTATTCCATTTTTAAAATGACAAAAGGTCTGACCAAATAATCATAGAAACTTTCTTATTCAAATTTACTGAAACCTAAAGATGTTTCATTTTATAAAAAAAATGTAAAAATTGTTGTCAGAAATATAACATTTCCTTTTTTACCTATGTAAACTTAACAAAATAACTACTGATGACTAATTAGTCATCAGTAGTAATGTTGTTAAGTTGGCCCAAATGAAATTGTTTCAGTTTTTTTATCTTATTTCCGGGTAACCCCTTCCAACGTCTTCCGCTCTCACCAACTTAAGTCGTCTCATGGCGATTTAGTACTATTACTTATTCTGTGCTGTTATGTAGTAAGTAATACTATTTATTTATTTTAGCAATCCCCGTTACCACACAAAACGTGGAATATGGAAATATAAATAATATGAATTTTTATTATTTCCCATAGAATAATGTGTCATTCACAGAAAGGTTTTATTTATGAAGCCGCTAAAGAGGGTGGGCCCATTTCGATCAGTGTCCTTTATGCCTACGACGTTTCACTTGCATCGTGGTTTCATGAGACCACACAACGATTTTTATTTAATAATTTACATTCTTTTCTTTCCCTTAACTCGTACACTGTCAACATTTACAGAGAATGCCTTAAGTATTAAGTTCGCCTTCTGTACACATTTTTTATGTTGTACGAAAAGTTTAAATAAATAAATAAATCTTACTATTGATCGATAACATAGCTCGCCGTTTGGATAATACGAAGGCGGGTCAATAAGTCCGTGAATTTTTGAATTTCCCGCCTCTTAATTGAAATGGCAACACTGCTCCCGTCAACAGTCATCTGTCTATTGACTTTTGTCAAAAATTTAACAAGCTGCTACATTTAGTTTGTTTGAGGTTTTAGAACATATCTCTTTTAATTGTCCCAAATATCCGGTCTCGCTATGTGACATCCTTCCAGTGCACATTCCTAAGCCCACAAATTTTAATACCCTCCTGTCTTATGTAAATTCTCCCTTTATTGATGTTCTTTGTGATTACATAACTAAAAATAGTATTAAATTATAATTTGTCTGTCTGCTTACTAACAGTGTGTGCTCTATTGGGTATGTCCTCTTTGCAGGTATCAACTGGCAAAGTAGTTTGAACTAATATAAATAAATAAATAAAATACACCTACCTTTTGTACTTTCACGATCCATTTCAAGAAAGCGGAGTCTTACAAGGGCATTACCATCCATCTGAAAAACGAAAACTGAGCAAAAAACTCGATTCTGGCGAAATCCAAAAGGGAAACGCCACCAAGCAAAAAAGAAAAAGAAGAAGTTTGTTTTTGACAGCCGTTAATATCAGACTACCGCGTTGACTGAGAAGAAAATGGAAAAAAGTGAATTTCGTGTGCTTATTAAGCATTATTTTTTGCGGAAAAAATCCATTACGCAAACCAAGGCTAAGCTTGATAAATATTATGGGGACTTTGCACCATCCATTTGCATGGTAACAAAGCGATTTACTGAATTCCGATGTGGCCGTACAAGCACGGAAGATGCCGAATGTTCTGGACGCCCAGTTGAGGTCTCCACATCCGAAACAATTGAAAAAATGCACGATATGGTTTTAGCCGATCGGCGATTAAAAGTGAGAGAGATTGTGGAAGCCATAGGCATCTCACATGGCTCAGTGGTTTCAACTTTGAATGATCATTTGGGTATGAGAAAGCTTTCTGCAAGATGGGTGCCGCGTTTGCTCACAATCGAACATAAACGCAATCGTGACAATTTCGCAGGAATGTTTGGCGTTGTTCAATATGAACGAGTTTTTGCGCCGTTTCGTAACCGTAGACGAAGCGTGGATCCACCACAACACATCGGAGACTAAACAGCAGTCAAAACAGTGGGTTTCTCGGAGTGAATCGGCGCCAAAGAAGGCAAAGGTGGGTTTGTCAGCCAATAAAGTCATGGCGACTGTTTTTTGGGATACACGCGGTATTATCCACATTGACTACCTTCAAAAAGGAAAAACAATCAATGATGAATATTACAGCAACTTATTGGGTCGATTCGATGAGGCATTGAAAAAAAAGCGACCGCACTTGGCCAAGAAAAAAGTCCTTTTCCACCAGGATAATGCACATGTGCAGTTTCCATAGCAAAAATCCATGAATTGGGCTACGAATTGCTCCCTCATCCGGCCTATTCACCCTATCTAGCCCCGTGTGACTATTTCTTGTTCCCAAACATTTAAGAAATGGCTCGGCGGAATTCGGAATGGATAAAAAAACTGGAGAAACGTTGGGCTAAATGTATAGAGCTCAAAGGAGACTACGTTGAAAAATAAAATAACTTTTTATCTAAAAACCTGTGTTTCATTCAAAAAGTCACGGACTTATTGACCTGCCCTGGTAGTTATTCTTGAGTAAGTAGTAAATTAACACGGTGCGTTAATGCTTGCGCCATTACCACTGTATGGAAAGTAATGGAAGTGAAATCATTATTCGTAACAGTTATTCGGTTCTGTTTTGTGCTCAACAAAAATGTTCTCAGATCGATTCTTCTGCTTATACAGTAATAGCCTCAGATTTCGGAGCATGTGCCTTCTGTTAACTACAATAGGGAATATGCATGATTTTTTTCTTTCTTAAATAATTAATTTACATCTTTATAATACAGAAAAAAATATAAATAGGCTTGAATATAGTAAAATTATTAAAACATTGCATAAAGTGCCGTTCAAATGCCACCATTTAGCGCGCGCTTTTGATGTCGTCTCTGGTTGTGTCCAGTGTCTGTTTACTTACTATAGCCACAATGTATACATATATACATTGTTAAACTGTGCTATAGCGTTTCAGTTACTTCATACTTATTTTCAGTTGTAATTGTTATACAAATCATGGAAGAAGTTAAAAAACCTTCTTACAAGTATTGTATGGTATCCAAGTGCAAAAACATTCATTAGTAGGTACACCCGATAAAGTGTTTTTTCGTATTCCACGCGATGCGAAAGTACAAAAAAAGGTGTAAGATGATAAGAAGGGATAATGTATCCCCATTATCGGTTGTATTTTGTTGTGAACATCGTTTTTAAGTACGTATTCTACATTTATGTACAGTTTAGTGTAAGTTAGCTATTAAGCAGCAGAAGATTCGGTCTAAAACTAACCTAACAATTACAATAGTTCATTAAAAACGTATCTAAAGAGCTTGCTTATTCCTATTGCGGTTTTACGAAATTTTGATGATTGATGATTTATTTCAGGTCAAGGAAAATGCAGTTAAATATATTGAATATAACATAATGAAACAGAAAGGAAAAAATGTAATCTACGGTTAAAGAAAGGAGTTGTTCCTCATACTCTTATATTTGAGTTTAGGAACACTTTTAATGATAAGTGGTTATGTATAGGTTATGTTTTCTTGTAAGTATTATTTAAACATTTATGAATAAAAATCTATGAAATGGACTAAAATATACCATGTAGGTGTATGTAATATATTATTTACCTTGCAGCTTGCACTCCTTTGATCTCTGCGTTCGTCAAATCGAGATTTCATACAAAATATGCTGACATCATAAATACGAGTATGCATCTATTTTCGGTGGATTATCCAATTGTGCTTTGACAAAATCAGTTTCTGTCGTCGTCTTAAATTGATTACAAATATATATTCATAAGTAATCACACAGGAATACAGTTTTAAATTTTATGCATATCCCTATTCAGAAATCGAGAGAAAGTGTTTTTGACAGGGCCTGTCTGTTTCTTATCTTCTCTTCTTTCTTTCTTCTTCTTCTTATATATAAAAATGAAACGCTGTGTGTTTGTCTCGCTAAAACTCAAAAACGGCTGGAGCGATTATTACGAAATTTTCTGTGTGTATTTCAATAGGTTCAAGGAAGGTTTATACGTAATTTAATTGGACCCGGTAGGTGGCGCTGGAATCGGGTAGGACAACGTCTGCCGGGCCCACTAGTACCTAATATAATTAGAATTCATTTTGGAGAGCTTCGTTTTGAATATTCCAAAATTGTCCCTAATCATGTTACCGAATGACTGAAATGTGACTGACAGGACCTGTTAAAAACGCATACAATACAATACAAGTTAAAATAGCCAAAAGAGAATGGCTCTACAGTCTTCACTTATTGTTTTAAGCTAAATAAAGAGGCCTGTAATGGACGGCGACTGTCAAATTGTAAGCGATCTCGATAGATTTTTTTAGACAATAGCCTACCTGTTCTTTGACTAGCACATTAAATTGAATGACTTTTATTTTGTATTTTTAATACTGATTCGTATAACACACACTCCCTGATTTCACGAAACACAGTAAACACTTACCAAAATACTCGAATTGAAAAAATCGCCTAAAATTTGCAAAGGAGTTCGTGAAAATTATTTTGCGGGGCACTCTTCTGCCATTCATAAGTGTCGCTTCAAATCAGCACAAGTCTTATTTTTAACCGACTTAAAAAAAGGAGGAGGTTCTCAATTTGAGGCGTATGTTTCTTTTTCTGTGTATGTTACGCGATTTCTCCAGCAATTGTGGACCGATATTCAACATTCTTTTCGTTTTCGATAGAGCGGGTAGTGCCACAGTCACCAAAATCAGAATCTGATCATGAGATCCCATGAAAATCGAGGGAAACCCTTAATTTTTGTAAGTACGTCCAACGTGTTTCATGTTTTTATCGAAGCTATTCACATATTTGCGTCTAGTAGTTGTGAACCGAGCTGATGATGGAAGGATCCTTAACTTTTAGGAGTTAGAGTTTAGTTTTTAAATACGCATTATCAATTTAATACATAAATTCACTGAAAAGATTTCATTCACTAAAAAGATAAAAATATTTTTTCACAAAAAATAAAAACCGACTTCAAAAACACTAAAAACTTTAAAATAATATAGCCAAACGATGATCTCCTAGAAAGTCTTAAAATTTGGCACCGACTTCAATATAGAAATGTAGGTAATGTTGTCTGTATACCTATTATTGCCTGTAGACTTTTATTTGAAATTAAGAGTTCCTTTGGCGAAAGAAATATTTACACCCAGTTTCCATACAAATGGAGTAATTGACGTTGTCTAGTTGCATATAAACACGTTAAATATAATAATTTAAGTTCTTAAATAAAGCGTTTTATTTTATAAAAAAAACAGGTGGTTTTTGAAATACCTATTTGAAAACATTAAGTATGTCTAAGTTAGGCATTTCCATGGAACAACCAACAGACATGTTATATAACTACATAGATATCGCGATACTTCCCATGCCAAAAGGCCCAATCGATGAGTACCTATATCCAATACTCATCGGTTGGACCTTTTGGCATGGCAAGTTTTATCGTTGCATCGTTAGTTTCATCGGCTGTTAACCGAAATTAATTAATTATTTTGTCTTCTTAAGGAACAATTTTTCAATTATCGGTATCAGTCTAAAATAGACCATCCTGTGTACACGCGATGCGTAGCACAAAAGAAACTAGTTACTTCAACAGCAAACAACTTTTATGGCAAGCGGACTAGTGCTTACTTAATTCCGCGATTAATTAATAATGTACCCGCATCCATAAGAACCACAATTAAAACTAGTAATATTAAAACTGTACTTAAAAAACACTTTCTCTGTAATTTATAAAGATATCTATATATTATTGTGAATGTAAAGTTTGTTTTCTTTTGCTTGTATAATTATTGTTATATTTTTTTTTTTAAATACGTGTTTAAGTCCTAATCGTAATATTATGTGTTTGTACTTACTTACTTACCTATACTTGATGAATCAATAATTTGTAAAGTGTCACACGCAAACCCCAGAGGTTTAAGTGGCACTCTCATAGCAATAAATGTTTTTGTTACTTTTTCAGTAAATAAAAAAATAAAAAAAAATGCCTAATTTGAGCGCTTTATTATTTTGAACAATTTATCGATATAAACTATTTGTAAGGTATATCTATAATAAGCAGTTTAATAAATGATTGAATATAATTATTATAATTATTATTTTTCGTTAATAACATAACCTCAACAAAGATTTTTTTATTAAACTACTTGAATATATTTTGACACGCCTTGGCATAGTTGTATCTCGAAACAAAATGCATTACATATATTAGGTATGTGACGACGTTGGACAGACAATTTCATAAATGGATTGTCAGCAGTTTGCCTTAGTACAAGACTAAGGGACGCGATTGTTGATAATTATATTGAATTCTCTTGATATTTTCGATGCTAGCAGAATTATGATCAATTTTATTAATAAACCTATTGCTGTGTAAAGAATTATGTTTGGAAATATATTTTCTAAATAAGAGGTCTCGTTAACATTGGTTAGAGTCCTCTTGTGCACGATCTCAGAAGTAAGATATGGCGACAGTCTAAGATAAAACAATAATTCGTCTGGGATGCTTCGTTAGAAATCTTCTACTGTTCCTGACACGGCGTACAGTCTTCAAAACGTTGTATGAGTCCGCTCTTGGCATTCACCGCGTGCCTTATGATGAATATAAAACACATAATGGCGCCGGCAGTGAACGCGAGGAGGAGGACTGTGTTCTTCTTTCTTAGTTGTCCTTTCTGCAGAATGTTTTTCTGTTCTTCATTCTTCGAAACTTTTCATAATTCACATGATGTTAGTACTAAGCTATTTACTTAATTTTGTTGTAATAGTGGAATGGGTACTTTTTACTGTGGGGTAAACTAACGCAATTTCGCATCGTAGTTACTTGTTGCCTTAAATTTTTAATCAGGTACTTATTATTAAAGAGGGTTCATAAAATTTCAACTTATTACTTCGAGCTTCCTTATGAGTAATAATTGATTTTGTAGTTAATGTCACTCTATTCCAATTCAAATTGAAATTGTGTCATTATTTCAGGATAAGAGATAATAACATATTTTTTATAAAAGCCTTCAAAACTGTCAAGAGTTTTTATAAATATAACTTAAAATACCCTTATTGGGTGCATTGTATTTTGTATATGTATCACATACTAATAATTTTTGCGCTCAATAGTTTCTGATACGATATGAATATTTGTATACTACCTAATTCGCTTCAACTTACGTTTTTGCTAATATTTTTTTGTCAATGTGACTTTATGTGACTCTACAATCGACAAAAAATAAAAGCTCGCGCATGCGATACAAGAAAATCAAAAGTCAACAAACTGAATTAGGGCAAACTCGAGTAAATAAAAGTGTATCGCTCAATCCATATTCATAAATTGCCTGCGACCCTGACCCTAGACAGTGAAGTTTGGGCCATAAAAACTTATTGCTCTATACAAGTAGCTCGTAAAGACTTTCCCTTCGGCGAAATAATAATATGATTATTACAGACTTAATGTGCTGAGATATATCGCTCTCGAGGTGTCGTTGTGTCGATGTCGGTGTTTGAAAAGCTTTTGGAACTTTATGATCATTAGAAAAATACGATAGACACTTATTTTGCCGATTTTGGAATTATTATCATCGACAATTTCGGACTCAAAAGTCTGGCATTTGGTTTTAGGCAAGAATATTATTTTTGAATGTCTTGCAATTGTTCGGCATAAAGATTTCATAAAAAAGTCGACTAACTATTTTTAATATAACACTGCAATTTCATTGGCATAAACTCTACATGTATGTAGAGTCTTTTCCTTTTGTAATGTATATATTCGAATGTTATGATAAAAATACTTACCTTGCTGCGGAGTAAGTTTCATGAGCTTTGTAAACACATATCACACCGTCAACAGTTAACAAAAATGCACGTTTCAAACAACAGTATCTACTAACAGCACTTCTGAGTTTGCGTCACAGCTTTGACTATGCGCCGAAAAAAATGAGCGTGCGTGCACCGCGCATGTCATAGGTCGCATAGACCGAGGGTGCATTGTCCAGAGCACAATGCACATGCAGCTGTCGATCTTAGTAGGAGGGTAACAGACTATTCTAACACACCGAATTTCGGTAATGGAGCCTATTTCGTGCGAATGGCTTGTCGAGTTCCCAATTAAACTGGTTACGTCTTGCACAGGGATTTTTTCGAATGCAATTCGCCTATTGACACTCATTCCTGTTTTGTCGTGATGTAGAAATAAGTATAGTTTCGATAATTTTGAAATAAATGGGTAGAAATAGTTACTAATAGCTGTTAAACGGCTTAACGGTATTTTTTGTGTCCGTTTTGTTAAATTAAGCAAAATAACTGCCTACAATAGGAAATTTTTGTTATAGGAAATAAAAAGAAATGTTTACCTCTCAGGCATTTAAAAAGTACTACAGATTAATTTTACGGAAATAAAGAGAGTTGTCTCTATTTAGATGATATGCTAGTAGAAAAACTAAAATATCCGAATTCATGATTGTATTATTTTAATTCACACTGATTGTTGAGTTTTTTCTGAGTGACTTTAAACCAACTGATAGTAAAAACTTCAGTTTTGGAATGTAAATATTTTCAGCTTACTATTATTTAAGATATATTATTAACATATGCAAAAATTTGGATTTATCGATTACAGTTGCTGGCTCACTCTTACTTAGCAACATTAATAAGCTTCACAGATGTAAATTAAAGTTGCTAAAAATATATTTCATGCACAAAATATGGTTGACTTCAATGGTTGACCGGTAGAAAAAGCCATGTGACATTAACTTAAAATCTGAATTACAGATTGAAATAAAATAAAATCTGTAGGTAGATGGCTATATTGAAAATTATAATTATAATACTAGGCTTAGTAGTTAATACAATAAGCGAAAAATGAACCATTGTTATAAATTATTTTTTGAACCTTGTAAATTGTTAAACCTAGCTTGATAATCCAAATTTAAATTCGTTTATATGTTTTTTTTTATGTTTGTTACCTCATAGCTCTGTCATTTCTAACCGATTTAAAAAATTCTTTTTGTTTGATATTTCCTGATTGTTCCGTATCAGTATCTGATCATGGGATGCAAGGAAAATCTGAATTACGTCTAACGTACTTCTTGTTTTTTCTGAAGCTATTTAGGTATTTGCGTCTGATGATAGTCATGAGCCGAGCTGATGAGACTCACTTTTATTAGCTAGTTAGAAGTTTGTTTTTTAAATACAATAGGCACGTATTGACCCTCAGCTATATTCTTTCAAGTTGCCTAGGTGAGCTGGTATTAAGTACGTAAAAAAGATAAAATATTTAACAAAGAGTAAAAGCCGACTTCAAAAATACAAAAATGTTAAAAATAATAAACCACCAACATCACATTTTTTATTTTGAAATCGATGTCAAATAACTCATTGATCATCGATCGTCTGCATCGAATTCAAAATACAAAAAGGTGATGTTCGTATTCTTATATTATTTTTGACTTATTTGTATTTTTACTTTTTATTATTTTTTTTTGTTCACTTATTCCTTTTACAGAACATAAAATATTTTATTACATAAGCATCAAGTCCGGCTTTGTTTACCATCCGGCTTTATTACTATCGCTTATTACTTATTTCGATCTTCTGCCTGAAACGGCCAATAGGTTTTCAAATAAAATAATGAACACGAGGAACTATAATCAAAGTGGTAGGCTTTGTATCACTAGGCATTGTGAGGTTACGGCTCCTGGCATTGTCCATTTACATGGATAGATGGCCGCCGGCGACCGCGGCGATCTTATCAAACCGCGATCGATATTTGATCCACCAACGATGTAGATAACGGAGGATTGTACACTTTGTATTATTGACACAATATGTCGCTACGAAACAATTTTACGTGAATTGGCTTGAACCGTACGCTTTGAAATTGTTTATTCGAATGTAATTATATAGCCGAGTAGTATGTGTAGAAAGTATAATTATAGCTTTATTGTACAATGTATTTTTACTTCATGTTTTAGGAATAATAAATTAATCAAATAATAATTTAATGACAAAATTTGTAGTAGTAATGATTTATAAATTCGGAATATCAGAGGGGGACTCTGTACAGGTTCGTCTGCTTGGCTACCTACGCCTTACCTATTTCTGCCACAAAGCAGCAGTGCTTACATTGCTGTGTTCCGGTTCGAAGGGTAAGATATAGCAGTGAAATTACTGGGTACCGTGACTTTACATCTGATGTCACAAGTTGGCAACGTACGCTGTGGTTCTTGTGGGGTTGCAGTTTTGCTGCGAATCTCACAGGAGCCATATGTAGGTATTATAGGCGACTGTTACTACTTACCATCAGGTGGGTAGTTTGCTTGTTTGCCAACTTAGTTGCAATAAAAAAATGTCATCAATAGGGAAAAACGATTCTGATAAATATATTTTAAGTTAATTATTAAAAATAGAACCGACTTCAAAAATACTGAAAACTTAAAAATAATCTTCTTCTATATTGAAGTCGGCGCCAAAAGATGATCTCCTAGAAAGTGTTAAAATTTGTCACCGACTTCAATATAGAAGATGATTATTTTTAAGTTTTCAGTGTTTTTGAAGTCGGTTCTATTTTTGTATTTTTTTTTATTTTTAACTTTTTACCTATAGGGTTCTTCCCTGATCGCAAAGTTTTCATAGGTCACCGTAACTACTTAACATCGGTACGTTGTGTGCTACGTTCAATTACAAAAAAGGCCCTTAGTAACCGTGGCCCTGAATATCTGTCCGTCGCTCGGTCGAGGCCAAAAGATGATCTCCTAGAAAGTGTTAAAATTTGTCACCGACTTCAATATAGAAGAAGATTATTTTTAAGTTTTCAGTGTTTTTGAAGTCGGTTCTATTTTTTGTAATTTTTTTTTATTTTTAACTTTTTAGTGAATGAAATCTTTTTAGTGAAAGAAACCCTAATTTAATACCATAACCCTAATTTAATATGTATTAAATTAGTGTTTTCCTCGATTTTCTATGGGATCCCATCATCTGATCCTGACTTTGGTGACCATGGGACCACCCTTGCAGTATACTCTATCAAATACAAAAAGAATTTTGGAAATCGGTTTAAAAATGACGGAGTTGTGAGGTAACAAACATAAAAAAAAATACAACCGAATTGATAACCTCTTCCTTTTTTGAAGTCGGTTAAAAAGAGATTTTAACCTTCAGAAACCTAAAAAATTGACCATATTTCCTGCTGTATTCAAACATCCAGCAAATTTCTCGGGATTACATGAAAAAGGCAAAACACAGAAACACAGCTGACATTTTTTAAAATTTTTAATGCCGAAAGTAATTACATCGGTCTAGTTTTTGAGGAAAACAGGGGACTACGAAACGTCTATTTTATGGGCTTTTCATGGGTATATGGTACGGTACATAGGAAACTAATACCATTAGAGATTGTAAGAGAGTGCAACAAAGTGGATAGGATCTAAAGAGGCTTACTAATAGAAAAGTGTATAAGTGTAAGTGTAACAGATAGGAAAATTACAAAAATATTGAAATAATAATAATAATAAAAGGACAAAATAACAACCCACACCGCGAGAAAAGTCACATCCGCAACTAAACAAAAAGAAAAAAGAGGAATGATGATTTAAATATTTACAAGTATAAAAGTATGATTGAAACTATGACTATATGGTCTTTTTTAAAAATGCTGCTTTAAAATATATAAAATATTTTTGTATGACCGTGTGCTTATGTTAGTAAATAAATAAAAACCAGAAATTGTTACATAGAGGTGCACACAGTCAATTCTGGAACAATGTCGCCTTACTACACTTACACTAGGTAATTCGAGGTTCCCGTTTAGTAACCCTGCCGTGTGGCCTACGTGCACGGTTGGCCCCGTGCACGGTTGGCCCCGTGCACGCCGCCTTAAGGCCTTCCGTCTGGGGATTGCCCTGGTGTTCTCGGGCAATCCGTCCTTGGCGATAGCCCGACCGGTTGGTCGGGCTTGCCCAGGCGCGCGGGTAGTGGTGTCGCAGTGTGGACCTTACATGCGCGCCCATACGGGCAGGGAGAACACCGAGGGGTTTTAGTGGGTAAGCATTGTAGTTTGCCGGGTTAGCCCCACACATGCTCGCCGTCTAGCCAACGGCGGGTATGGCGCGGTTACGCATTTCCCCCAGAATAAATGGTAAGTTGAGCTTATTAAGGTTCCTTACCTCAACAGGAAAAAACGGAATCCTTTAGGATCACTTCTTTGTCCGTCTATCCATCTGTCCGTCTGTATGTCCGTGTGATCGTCTGTTCATCTATCTGTCAAGATCTTAGAGCATTTAGCTCTTAAATCAAGATCCATTTACTTGGGAACGCGTAGAGATCGAGCTTTAGATACTCGTAGATCGGGTCGCATATTTTCCTATAGTTTGCGATTTCACAAGGGAATCAAAACCTATAGGGTTCTTCCCGTTGACCTAGAATTATGAAATTTGGCAAAAAGCAAGGTCTTTATAGCACATGTTAAGGAAGATTCTGAAAACCGTAAATATGTACATAGTTTGGAACTTTTATATACTTAAATAAATTTTAAGACGGAATTCTCGGTGCGCGGATCTAACTAGCATTTGGCCAGTTCTTATTGATAAAGAAAAGGTATTGTGCCATCGCTGTAATGATCAATTTCAGTGTGAATGTCCGTCTAACTAAGTAACTCAAGTAACTTCCCTGATCGCAAAGTTTTCATAGGTCACCGTAACTACTTAACATCGGTACGTTGTGTGCTACGTTCAATTACAAAAAAGGCCCTTAGTAACCGTGGCCCTGAATATCTGTCCGTCGCTCGGTCGAGGTCGTAGCACGGCAGGGCATTGCGTGTCGTTGCACGCCGAAGTCACGCCTCCAAATAAGCTGGTGATCTGGTGTCGGCTTCACTTGGCACGGATATTGATCGCCAACAGATGGATAAGACAGGACATATCGAATTGCCAGAATGTTAGATTGTTGACAGCAAAAACATTTTTTTAAGCAGCAGATTGTTCTATGTCATTGTTGCTAGTTCAAGTAGATTATATTTTTTTGTAGATATATTTTTTTTTAATTACTAGTTTTCCGCTTTTAAAACAATACAAATTACTATCAAACTACTACTTATAGCAAAGGCTTTTGAAAAATCTCGTTGAAATGTGTTAAAGAAATGTGAGCCATCACTGGACGCCTGGCAGATGTAAAACATCAAAATTATTCAGCCTTTGCCACTGGTACATACATACTATCATTAAGCTATGGCGTGACGATGCGTCGCCACGGCATGCGTCGCCACGCCAACAGTTTGACCCGCCGCTATAGATGTTTCACATCAATAAAATTGTTAGCGTCTTACTCAAATACGAAACAAAATTTCAACCCCTATTTAACATTTCTAATTAGGGAAAATTTTAAAAAGGCTTATCTGTGATTCACTCATTTCTAATTATCAGCTTAAAAACAGATTTTCATGCTGCTAGCTTAAAAAATTACGGACTTCCATACGAACTTTCAGCCCCCTTTTAATCCACTTGAGGATTGAACTTTGTAAAATCTGTTCTAAGTTTACATGTCTTCTCCATAATCTACCTTTCTGCCAAATTTCTTGTTTATAGGTAAAATAGTTTTCCGAATTTCGTGATTGATGACAATGTGATATTTGTCCAAAATATTCTTTTAAAAATAGCCGAGTACATATTATTGATTGAGAGCTCTTTAAAATAGCTGGCTTCATCATTATTAAGGTGCAGAGCTTAATAAAAGATTAAAGAAACTCTATGAAAATAAATTCCTTAATGAGTACACTAAAATTGTAATGACATCGTACGATAGTACTCGTGTAATCGCCTTGTTGGGTCATTGCCGACCCGACAAGAATATCGATTATGCTACGTACCTATCGGTCAATTTAACGAGGTTACGTGTGGTGTGGTGTACGTTCATTCAAGCAGCGGAAATAGTATCCAGCCCCTTACCATGACCGCTAACAGTATTTAAGTGGAAGTGAGAGCGAGATGCGAGTGAGTTCTAATTGGGAAGTGCGAGGTTCAATCCTCAGACGAAGGAAACCGAAGGACATGAAATACCTACAAAAAAAACGTGCCGATAATGTATGGTGGTGCTCTAAGGCGGAAGAAACTAGGGACGACGCCGCCGCCTCCATTACTCCACTTATGATATTTTTCTTTATATAGTTTATAAAAAAAGCAATGAAAAACAAAGACCTGTAAAATGCACTCACAAACAACGCTCACTGACTGATATTTTAGCCCAACAACACGGTGCTTTGTAATGGCGGACTGGTCGCAAATTTATTCGTGCCATAGTTAGTATATTGCGAGTCCATTGGTTTCCTTGGTTTGAGGTTTAATCCTGCAATGTTCCGTGTTTTCGTTTTTCGAATTTCATATCTACATTTTGTCTGAGCTACGCTGCTAAGACCTACGTTTGTCCTACGCTGAAGGAAAATATCGTGAGGCAACCTGCGAAGAAGTTCAAAGGTGTATGTGAAGTCAACCAATCCGCATAGGGCCAGCGTGGTTGACTACGGCCTAAACACCCTAATATAGAGTAGGCTCGAGCCCCTCGGTGGGGACGTGAATGAACTGTGATGATGAAAGCGAGATGGCGCTATACACTGCCATAGCCGTGTTTCCGTTTCAATATTGTTTTTAAATTGCTCTAAGCACTCAATCCAGCCCCCCTAAACAAATGCCACACGCTAACTTTTCTGCAGTCGTTCCGCAGAAAAAATGTATGAAGATGACATTAGCTGCGGAAAAAATAGCGTGAGGTTGTCGCAAGCTAATGTCATTTCCATACATTTTTGCTGCGAAACGACTGCGGAAAAGTTAGCGTGTGGCACTTGTCTAGGGGGGGCAGATCATGTAATACTTTTGCTGTGCCGTTTTGCAGTACTAACTACCTATTCCAAAAACCGTTTCATAGTGCGCGCTTGTTCGTCATCATAATGTATTAGGTTTTCAAATGTTGATGTTTTCCACAGTAAACTGTTTACCTTCGTTTTGGAAATAAGGAAGAAATGTATCTAATTTGGATATGAAACAAATTTAACTTTTGTAACTGTCGTTGATTGTTTTATTTGGAAAGGAATGTGTGTTTCTGCTTCAACGATAATGAAATAATATTAAGTGGAAACTGTTTTGGCATGTACTTCAAGTATTATTGTGTAATATTTATGTAATATTAAAATGCAGTATGTTTCCCATAAATTTATGAAATAAAATAACATAAAAATAAAATATACCTAATCATGTTATGGGGTTACAAGAACAGTGGCCCTTATGGTTGACGTTACTAAGAGAAACGTTTTTGCAAAGTGATACATATAAAAAATAACAATTTTATAGTAAACGATTTATTGTTGAACCAAATAATCGGATTTTTAAACGAAATAATGGATTTAATGTATTTAGGTAGTAGTCTAATATTTATCAAATCAAAAAATAAATTTAAAAAAATAAATTTAAAAATAAATTCTCTGAGTTTTGTCAAAATTGATACATCAGTTATTGTTTTCTCGCTTTGTCACAGACATCATACAAAATAAATGATGTACAGAGAATAATAAATTACATGATATCCATGAATTTTGTATTAAATCATGTTCTCTTCTTCATCGTTATCACGTCTAATATCCTTAACTTCAGGTCCTGTACCCAGAAGCACGTCATTGTAAAACTGTTGAGATTCAGGGTCAATAAATATGTCACAAAATTTAAGTATCTTTTTTTGGCTGCTGAAACAGTATTAGTTTTTGGTATCTGATGATTACAGGTAAAGGTCATGAACAATTTTACACTCCTTTTAAGAACATCGACTTCTGTTAGTGACCCTGAATATGCATCTTGCACTGAAATTACAACATTCTTGGAGCTCCTCGACCTGACCTGCAGGCCAATTATGGATCTTTCATCGTATGACATGGTATAAATTTGAGAAAAAGAAGCCATGAAATGCTGCATTTCGTATTATCGATCTCCAATGATATCCTTACTATGGCATAATTTCAATGATGTCATCATTAAATAATGAACAAATGATCAAATCATTTCATTTTATTTTATTCGTGTCATTTTATTCCGGAGTTCCTATGGCCACCTTCCAGCTCTAGCATCAGATCAGCTTCATGTCAGGTAAAATTTCAGCTCAATCGAAAACCGGGAAGTGGACTTTTAACTTGCAAGATTTCATTACAGACACCGGACACGTGAAAGTAAATAAAAGCATGTAAAATAGAAAAGGATAGATCGATTTCTACAAGCTATGATTTTTGATGTATGCCTTTGGAAACGACGCGCTGTTTGATGTTTTACTTTGAAAAAATTGCGCTGTTTGGTCTTAAAAATAACTTACTTTTGTATTATTTTGACGAAATTCTGATGCTGCTAACGTGTTAATCTATAGTTATAGCACACGAATTAAGATAATTTTTTTTTTTTAATGTAACCTGTATCGCGTTGAGAAAACGGTCCTCTGTGTGTCGTAACTAAAATTTGTTTTAGCTTCAGTTTTTACTTGGTAACAGAGAATACGAAAGTAACTTCACTTATAGTTAAATTATTGTTAAAAAAATTAACATTGCGGTGACTTACTATCTGTTATGATTCCATTGACTGCTTTGTAAACACTATCTAACTTTTACCTAAATTTAACAATGGTTCGTCGCAGAAACGTTAATTAATGTAATTTACTGCGTCATTGAGTTCTATAAACACACCATATATTTTATAAAACTGTTTAAGTGCAACTGACTGTAATTCACATCTTCTTCTTCTTCTTATATATAAAAATGAAACGCTGTGTGTTAGTCTCGCTAAAATTCTGCAATGGCTCGAACGATTCTTACGAAATTTTCTGTGTGTGTTTGAATAGGTCCAAGGAAGGTTTAAACGTAAAGTTGGATCCGGTAGGTGCCGCTGAAATTGGGCAGGGCAACATCTGCCAGGCCCACTAGTCTTCTTCTTCTTCTTATATATAAAAATGAAACGCTGTGTGTTAGTCGCGCTAAAACTCAAAAACGGCTCGACAGATTTTAACGAAATTTTTCGTGTGTATTTGAATAGGTCCAGGGAAGGTTTAAACATAAAATTGGTGACGCTGCAATCGGGCAGGACAACGTCTGCCGGGCCCACTAGTATTTAATAAACCTTTGCAGCCTACCGTAATTCACTTCAACAAAATACGAATTGAGGTAACACTTGAAATAAAGTTTTTCTACTGTATCTCAAGAATAAAGCAACATTCATTAGCTTAATGTGACATTTACTAACCTACTTATCTTGTACACTGTTGGATATTAAAATTAATAAAAACTAGGTCACTGCATAGACCGAAAGTTGTTTCAACAAAAATCGAATTGAAGCTTACGTTTAACACAAAGTTCTTCTACGACAACTAAAAAACGAAGCAACATTTCGAAGTTGTAATAGTGGTATGAATTATTAAATAACGTTGGCACGATAGTCCGAATGATAACAATCCGTGATTATATCAAAGGAACGCCAAACAGTGCAGGCCGGTTGATTGATTGCCTAGCCGCCCCCGGTGCACTCTCCATGGTGAAGGAACGTAAACATAGCCTTCGGTAGGGTTGGCGACTCACCTCACTACTGACAAACGAAAATGAGAATACTAATACTGTCTTTTTTATGCACCAGTACTACACATTTAAATGAAAACGTTGTTTCATTGAAATAGTTTCGTTAATATAGTCTTTTATACGGGCTTTATCATATGAGTTGATTGGTTTAAGAATGTATGCTCCTCCTATTTTTAACCGACTTCAAAAAAGGAGGAGGTTATCAATTCGGTTGTATTTTTTTTATTTTATGTTTGTTACCTCATAACTCCGTCATTTTTAAATCGATTTCCAAAATTCTTTTTGTATTTGATAGAGTATACTGCAAGGGTGGTCTCATGGTCACCAAAATCAAGATCGGATGATGGGATTCCATAGAAAATCGAGGAAAACACTAATTTAAATTAGGGTTTCATTCACTAAAAAGATTTCATTCACTAAAAAGTCAAAAATATTTTTTTTTACAAAAAATAGAACAGTCTTCAAAAACACTGAACCTTAAAAATAATCTTCTTCTATATTGAAGTCGGTGACAAATTTTAACACTTTCTAGGAGATCATTGTTTGGCGCCGACTTCAATATAGAAGAAGATTATTTTTAAGTTTTCAGTGTTTTTGAAGTCGGTTCTATTTTTTGTAAAAAAATTTAAATTAGTGTAACAATGTAAATTTTCAGTTATTTAATTGTAAACTGTAAAGTATTTTAACTTCTGAGACCTTCCGCGTTCCTTGCTTGTTCTAGTGAAGGGGCTCTCCCAAATCCGGAACAGGTGCTACAGTTTACCTTCTTTCAATTTTGTTTGTCGTCAAAGGTTTATGCTCAATAACGATTTTTGAATTTGAATTGTTTAAAGAAGGATAAATATGAAAATGGTAATGGAAAGGTTGATTAATTTTATTCCATAATGATAATTTTTTAAATTTCTCACATCTATTTTGATGCGGAGGAGTCTGGAAAAAATAGAGTACAGGCTGTATTCAGTTTTCCTGTTTTTAAACGGTGATTTATGTTATCTTTCAGTTCTATGAAAAACTGAGTCAATCAACTTCTTAAAGTGAGCATATTTTACATGTATAATGAAAATAAAATTAATATCTTGCTGACCTTTGAGATAGAAAGAATGTGAATGAGTATATTTATGTTTCCATTCTATTTTAGTCTTGATTTTACTAAATATATATCTTAGGAAGCTATACATATCGAAAAACGATACGGTAAAATCGATAAAATTGACATTTGTTATTAAGTGTGGAAAATGAATTGAACGAAAAAAGGTGGAAGGAAGTGTGATATTTCCTGTATAAGGTAAGGTTTGCCTATCATATTTACCAATTGCTTTACAGGAAATCCACTAATGGATCAAAATGGAAACAAATAGTTGATAGATGACGAATTGATTACACAACGATAACTATAGTGTTTGGTTTGGCATGTCAATCTTTACTATAGGTAGGGTTGATACCATAATAATTATTGCGTGATCTACCGAAGAATGTTGTATAGATTGACTATTGCAATGTAATATGTTGCATTATTCATAGTCATGATAAAATTAAATATGTCGATGTTACGCTATTAAGAATAGCATAGTCGAATATAAAATCAAATAATTTACATAATGTCAATAATAAAGGTGTCAACCCTGTCTACTATTGGGCTGCCCCTGAAACCACCTGCTAGCGTGTTGGGCGGCGGAACGGTTCAGGCGTGCTATGACGCAACAGTCCACTGACCGATGACTTACTTGCTACGAGGCTTTCAGTTCCAGCGAAGTTGAAGAGCGTTCCTTGGCAGGGTTGCTTCAATACTTTGTTTTGACCTGAAGTTGAGAAATATTCTATCTGAATAGGAGGAAAAAGTATCGAAACATTGGAAAAGTTTTTTGTAGGCGTAATTTAGAAACGGAACACTTGTTCAATTGCTAAATTGAGTTATTAATAATTCAGGCTGTCACGAGAACACTTACAAATCGTGAAACAACTCGTGAACAAAATGCTGGTTCTAATCTAGGCCAAAGAATAAGCATTATTATACAATGTGGAAATGCAGCCAGGATTTTCGGAACGTTGCCTTACTGATTGCTTAGATTAGGTTTTTAGTTTAATGACAAGTTATTTTAAATAAGCTTACGTGTGTCTGAATTAGTAGGTACAATTTTTAGTTTATTTTAAATACATTTATACTATTGCAAATATGTCTATATTTTGAAACTGAGTTAACACGAATTCGAATTTGTCGACTGTCACTTCTACTGAAAAATCTGAACGTTATATTAAAGTTATAAAACCATTTTCCCAAGGGATTTTTATTAAAATAAATCGTTAATTTTTTTCGATAAGTAATAAGTTTTATAGAAAAATCATATTGGTGAGTGACGGTGTGAATCGTTTATTGGAGGTTTTAGTTGTTTACACACAATTTATGAAAAAAACGGACATCTATTCCTCTAATTCGAATATTTTCTTGATAAAATAAGGATACTTTAGTGAGATTTTATTAGCGGAAAAGATATGTGAAGTAAGTCCAGTGTCTAGGTGTCAACAAGGGACATGAGTCGATTTTTCACATGGACTTATTAATTTTTCAATAGATAGATAACTAGCGCGCCCATAAGGGCAGGGAGAACGGGGGGTTTTAGTGGGTATGCCTGGGACTCTGCCGGGAGAACCCCACACACGCTTGCCGTGTAGCCAAAGGCGGGTACGGTGCGGTTACGCATTTCGTCCCGAGAAAAAAAGGTATGGGGGCTAGTTGGCTTTATTTAGGCCAAATTTCTTACCGAGACCTGAGAAATCCCCATCCAAAAATTAAGGAAAGTACAATATTGAGCTTCATTACAGCAAAACGTAGTACGCAGGCGGGTTAGCCTTTATATAAATAAAAAAAATGGATCTCAAAACTCGAGAACGGGTGGACAATTTTTTTTTCCATTAGGCACAAGGAAGGATCTTATGGAGAGAAAAAACATACACAATTACACATTGCTCGGAAAATAGTAAAAACAACACTTTTCTTTTTCCATACAAATCACAGCGTAAATAACTGGTGACAGAACAAAGTCTGTCCGGGCAGCTAGTTTAGAATAAAGTAAACTGTCCAGTTCTTCATGCATTTTTTGTCATAAATAATAGGCATTGAGGCTAGTGCTATCGCGTTGCGTACTCCTGGGGTGGTGTGAAGGGGCGAGTTGAGTGAAGCCCTTCGCACTTCCGCCACTACACACGGCATCATTAAGCGATCATTACTCTCGCGATCTAGTCGATGCAGCACACTTGTGGCTCATTTCTTTTCGATCCAGATAATTATGAATATTAAAATTTCATATGAGACTAGCTGTGCCAGCGAACTACGTTTCGCCATATATTTTTTACCCGTTTTTGCAACATTTGTCATTGATGCTCAGCTCCTATTAGTCGTAGCGTGATGTTATATAGCCTAAAGCCTTCCTCGATAAATGGACTATCCAACACAAAAAGAATTTTTCAATTTGAATCAGTAGTTCCTGAGATTAGCGCGTTCAAGCAAGCAAACAAACAAACTCTTTAGCTTTATAATATTAGTATAGACTTGCTGTGCCGGCGAATTACGTTTCGCCATAATAAAAAATAGGTTAAAAAATAGTTTACGACCTATTCTCAGACCCACTGAATATAAACAAAAAATTTCATAAAGATCGGTCAAGCCGTTTCGGAAGAGTTCGGTAACAAACACTGTGACACGAGAATTTTATATATAAGACTAGCTGTGCCGGCGAACTATGTTTCGCCATAATAACGGCGAACTTACGTTTCGCCATAATAAAAAAATAGTTTACGACCTATACTCACACCTACCGAACATGCACAAAAAAAATCATAAAGATCGGTCAAGCCGTTTCGGAGGAGTTCGGTAACAAACACTGTGACACGAGAATTTTATGTATTAGATATAAAAATAAACAATGGAAACTTGTTCATTAGAACCACAATATCGTTCTCTATATTGTGTTAGAACTGTTTTATTTTATTTGCTACCGGTATGCATTACTAAAGGTTGACTAAAAGTAAACGTCTCACGCATTATAGTTCGCCATGTACAAACAATATAACAATATGGTACAAAATGGTAGGTACCTACCATTTTGTACCATATTGTTATATTGTTTATATTAATAGTTCAAAAATTAAGGTTTTTGTAATTTCTTTTACGTGAATTGTGTTTGACGTGAAGAGACAATTTTAATAGGTATAAAAAGTTTTTGACATTTTTACTGTTGATATTTTGCTTGTTGACATTGAGTAGGTAACCCGATTTATACGGTCACCAGAAATACAAAAATTTTAAGACCCTAAGCCTAAGTACGAAATAAAACAAATAACTCTCCAAAAAATTTAGATGATTTTATATAGATGGTCCTTAATATATTATGTTGGTCCAACATAAATAAACACACAACAGGATAATTGCACGTTTTGTACAAATATTCTTTTTTGGAGGCATAAACTTATTTTTTATTATACCCTTCTTAATAACCAGTTTCAAGAAGAATTAATGAATATACACTTATTTTATGAATTTAAATTACCTAATTTTAACGATGATGAAAATAACCTGATTAAAGTTTTAAAAAACCAAAAGTGAATACTTATCACTAAGATGGTTAAAAATCAAACAAGTTCGTCGTTAGTTTCAATAAAAATATGTCTGTAAGGTAAAAAGGCATTGAAATTTTTAGCTGAATTTTTAAATATGTATTGCCATTTTTTTAGTAATATGGAGAACATTATTAATAATTTGTGAAAGCTCTGAGTGACAGCTTATGACATTATTACGCTCAACGAAATAATAATGTCATAAACTGTCATAAAATTTGTTTATGTGATCATGTAATATTTGTAAATATGGAATACAAATCATTCAGAATTATTCAATATACTTCGTAATTAATTACTAATAGAACGAATAAATAAAGTTTTTGGCACCACCTGTTCAGAAATGACATATTCTATGTCATGTAAGCCCAACGCAAAGTAAGACATAGACCGCCATATTACAAAACATGGACTAAAGTTAGTCCTGGTTTAAACCAGGACTAAGTTGACGCTGTCTCTGTCCATGTATATTGACACAAGTGAAAGCGCACTACGTTTAAACCAAGACTAACTTTAGACCAGGTTTAAACCAGGTTTTGTAATAAGACCGTTAGAGCCCAAAAACAGGGATTGAATATTGTACTGAATTTACTTCTCTCCTTAGAAATAGAATTACCGTATTTGTAACAAAAAATGTACTTTTGATAGAAATCTATTTTATATTGTTAACCGAAAAAGAAAATTTGAATCGAGAACATTATGCTCAAAAATCCGTACAGACACTAAAATATCCCATCAAAAACATAAATGTGAATTGAGCGCTAAATTCAATATTAAGAATACCTAAGCGTCGTTGTTGACTTCGCCGACAAAAGAATTGAGATCTCTAGGGGTGTATTTATTTCACTTTTTATTTACTTTAAGCATTTATTTTAACTTGGGATATAATTTTACCAATAAACCTTTTAAATACTGTAGAAAACTAGCCAATTCAAATACTGAACTTTATACTAGTTTTTAGACTTTTTCCTTAACATGCACCTATAATAATTGACTTGATATTAAATATCAAGTTTCTACGTCATCTGGAAGTGGGATATATTTATCATTCAGCTATACTTTTATATTATTTTAACATTGTGATTAGTTTGTTGATACTAATTGTCGACAATTTTTAGGCTTTTCTTCACATTCGCCTAATCAATAGACTATCTTGATGCCAAATATCGAGTTTTTGATTTATTAGTCAGTGAATCAGTCATAATAATGCTGGTTTTAAAACGTTAATATATTAATACTGTTTGAGCCAGCTTTTTGAAATTTTAGATTTAAGACAAGCTAAGGGGCTTAAATAAATGTGCCAAATTTTATTTAGGTTAAAATAGGTTACGAATTGTGAAGCGGTCGACAGCAGTTCGAAATGGTTTGTGTAAGCTATTACTTTGTTATTAGTTTAAAGATACTAATTATCTATAATATTAAGACGTTTTCCTTTCATCATCACAGCTCATATCATATACGTTCCCACCGAGGAGCTCGAAGTTAAGGTGTTTAGGCCTTAGTCAACCACGCTGGCCCAGTGCGGATTGATCGACTTCACATACACATTTGAATTTCTCCGCAGATGTATGCAGGTTACCTCACGATGTTTTCCTTCACCGTAGGAGCGTCGGCAAATGTACATTATGAAATTCGAAAAACGAAATACACATTGGTATATGGCAGAATCGAACCAAGGACCTCCCGATTAGAAGGCAAGTAGGTACCTAGTCCACAGTGCCACCGAGGCTCCTTTTTTTTCTTTACTTATGTCTAATAGTTTACCTTGATGCCAAATATCAAGATTGTAGAAAAATAATTTACTGTTAATTAAAACTATATCTTGAGATCCTGTCCACCTTTTATTTCGGCAAAATATAGTATGAATAAGGACTAGGAATAAATATTTTTAAAGATAGAAAAATAATAAACAAGTCACAAATAAAAAAAATTCAAATAATAGTAAAGGAAAAATAAAAATAGCATAGGTGTACCTACCACACCTTAAGACAAGTCAAAGCAATGAAAAAACAAATGACGTTAATATTTTAATATTAACAAATAAGGAAACCTTGCCCGACAGCAAGCCGACGAGTCCTTTAATTTTTTTTTGTATTACCTGTTTGATTAGAATGAGGTCAACTTTGATGTTCAGAGAAATACAAAGTGTAGATAAAAGACTAAGAAAACTAATAAAACTACCTAGTAACCTTTTGCGAAGTAGGTAAGTTTATGAAAATGTCGTTCTGAGAAAGTGACAAGTTTTTTTCGATGTTTTCGCGAATATGACGTCCTAGGCATTTAAAGCCCGCAATGTCAGTGTTGGGTCAGCAGTTCAGCACTAACGTGACGTTGAAATCGTCTGGCGCCAGTAACTTGCCCAATCTAAATCAACCTTTATCTAAACGGGTTCGCTAATAACAGACGCTGTCCCACAATAAAATAGGTCCACTGTTGTTCGTGTTTAAGTGAATGGCACCCTCGGCAAAAAGTGTGCGACCTTAACATAATTCTGGGGTTATTATTACTTGTGTAATAATAATGAGCCGCCTGTGGGGGCTGGCGCGTGGCGCGGCCGTTGAACTGTGCTGGCAGATTAATTTTGAAACCCTTTAGTCAGTACAAAACAATGTACATGTCACTATCGGAAAGAGAAATATGATACTTTTCTATTTTGTGTATGCTTTATTTTTTTTTGTTTTTAATTTATTGTTTGCTTAGATTACCTGTTTAATTTTTTTTACAAAAAATAAAACCGACTTCAATAACACTAAAAACTTAAAAATAATATAAGAATAGGTACAGACAACATCACACTTCTATATTGAAGTCGGCGCCAAACGATGATCTCCTAGAAAGTGTTAAAATTTGTCACCGACTTCAATATAGAAGTGTGATGTTGTCTGTACCTATTCTTATATTATTTTTAAGTTTTTAGTGTTTTTGAAGTCGGTTTTATTTTTTGTAAAACAAAATTTTATTTTTAACTTTTTAGTGAATGAAATCTTTTCAGTTAAAGAAACCCTAATTTATATAATATATATTAGTGTTTTCCTCTATTTTCTATGGGATCCCATCATCAGATCCTGACTTTGGGACCACCCTTGCAGTATACTCTATCGAATACAAAAAGAATTTTGGAAATCGGTTTAAAAATGACGGAGTTATGAGATAACAAACATAAAAAAAAATACAACCGAATTGATAACCTCCTCCTTTTTTGAAGTCGGTTAAAAAGTGAATTCATTTGAAGACATTGCTAGGTAGGCCATGATATAGATAGACAGAAAAGGCTTAAGTCTAAAAAATATGATGATAAAAGAAAACAATCAGCGTTAAAAAAAGCATACAAAGGTCGTTTATGTTTTGAGCAATTTTGATTGTTGTTTATGTAAGCTGTTTATTTTGTGACTGAATAAATATAATATTTTTTTTGTTATAAAATTGCTGTTATTATAAAGTTTTTGAAATTTCACCGTAAAACTTGTTAAAAATTTAAAAATCTTATTCTTCGGGATAGATCCATTGGGGAAGGCCTATGCCCAGTAGTGGGCGTCGTGCGGCTGAGATGATGTTTCTTCGGGATTAATAACTAATTCCTTCAAAAAAGGTTGTTTTGTTCAAACTATTTTACCCTTATTATTTAAAATATATAAGGTCAAAAAAATCCGATAAGAAATTGAAATTTCTCGGAAAGTCTAGCAAGTACTAGACGAGAGTAGCAAGTACTAAGTGTATGTACAGACTTTATTCAGTTATTATTAAATTTAAAATTTACGATATCACATTCTATATATGAAAAGGGCAAATGTCTAAATTATCATTAAAAGTCGCAATATTTTCATATCTTTTCATGTCTATTTTCATTTCTTTATAATTTAAAATGTAGTAAATCATTAAACAGGAAATAACAACACAGCAATTTGAAAATAAGTATATTTTTAAGCCAGAGATAAATACTTCAAATGACTTTCTTAATATTTTTCTGATATTTTCATATTTCTTTAAATTACTTCTGTATCCAAGATTAGTTTATGAGTTCTGCCATAACGTTTCCAAGTGTATAACTATTTCTGTCACTTTAGTTTCGGAACAAATTTATTTTATTTTATTTAATTTTGAAATAAGAATATTGTGTATAATGCCCGATATTACATTCTATGAAATCTGAAAGTGGCAAATATCTAAATTAACATTTGAAGTCGCAATATTTTCATAACATTTCATTATCATTTAAATTAACAAAAATGTATGTCAGTTTTATAAATATTCAGTTAACCTAAATAAATGGTGAGTCCGGTTTTATATAATGGAAATCTAGCACATACTGGCTAGCAGACAATGCTTGCATGTGACAAGGGTGTAGGGAGAAAGACGGACCGTGGGAGATGCGACCACGTCATGTTCCTGTAGCCCTCCAGGCCCACCCCGCGCAGCTGTCGTCGGTAAAATATGGACTTATCGAATAATCGATTGTTTGATTCACGACTTTTATTGTTCATACCCGATTGTTCAGCAATTTTCAACGCGACGTTTCTGCGAACTACTCGAGTATTATTATTTAATAAATGAACTAAAGCAATAAAATTTAGTAGGTACTCGAAATTTGTTCGTGTTCTCTGTCTTTGAATTGTAGTACGAACGGTATATGAGTTTTCAAGAATAAATTGAAATATTGTTTTTAAAAGTTAAAACTCCGTTTTTGAGGGAAATGTTACGGTTTGTGGTTTGTCACATGCGCAAATATTTAGAAAACCAAAGTCATAAATTAGTATTATCTGCTTTATTAAAATTTCTATTCGAAACTAATTACCCGACCGCCTCGCTTAAATAGATGAAGCGAACATTAGGAGAGCATAAATTAATTCTGTGCATCCAAACCGGTCACCCGGTGAGATTACATGCGTCGCATATTAAAACTTCTGCGTCAACAATAGATACGTTGTGCATTCTATTACATATGCAGAGAGCTGCACGCGCAAATAATATTTTGGGTAGACAAAGCGGGTAGGATTAATCGGCGCGTAGGGTCGACGCACGCAGCTGCACCGCGGATCAAATTGGTACGTCCGCGCGCATATGGTGTGCGTGCGCGGGCGCCGCCGTTCGCCGCCACTGCGCGACCCTCTGTGACGTACGAGTATGAATTGGGGGTGAAAAATTGATTTTGATCGTGGTTTCCAGTCGACTCTGCGCGTTTTGAATTTCAATATTTGTAGTAAGAAAGAAAGAAAGAAAGAAAGAAAAGTTTATTGGCCATTAGTCTAAGATAAAAGTTTAACAATGATTAAAAAAAAAAAGCAACAAATGGCCAAATGGTCCCATCTCAGCTAAATGCTTCTGTTACATATTGTAACGGAAGCGCTGGTTTTCAGAGGGAACCATTTAAGTAGTTTATTAAAAATTGATATACTAACGAGCTTTGTGTTATACAACTTGTGTAAATTTCGCTTAAATTAACTCCCGATCGAGGTTGTTTATGCTACACGTAGAAGTCGCAAGAACAATATCGCTACGTCTAAATTCTCTCATGGATTTAACGATAATAATTATACTTAATACAATATTTACAAATTGAAATACTACTATACTCGTACAATACTATCTATATAGAAGGACGGTTACAGGAAGGTGCGGTTTCGGGAATTTGCTTGAGGACAACTTCATTTTTAGGGTTCCGTACCCAAAGGATAAAACGGGACCCTATTATTAAGACTTCGCTGTCTGTCCGTCCGTCCGTCCGTCCGTCTGTCCGTCCGTCTGTCCGTCCGTCTGTCACCAGGCTATATCTCAAGAACCGCGATAGCTAGACAGTTGAAATTTTCACAAATTATGTATTTCTGTTGCCGCTAGAACAACAAATACTAAAAATAAAATATAATAAATATTTTAGGGGAGCTCCCATACACCGAACGGTGGCCCTCTTGCGACGTCCGCAGAGGGTCATAGCAACCCGGGCCGTGCGAGCTTATCGCACGGTCAGCCACGGCACGGCCTGCGTACTTGCGGGCCAAACGCCGTGGGATGTCGATGCACGCGTCCAGTCGGAGGTGTATCGGCATCAGGTTGCCGTCCGAGAACGGGGGGGACGATCTACCCCACAGGAGGTGGAGGTGGTTCGTACTCAGGCGCAGAGGGAGGCTCTGCGCCGGTGGGGTGAGGCACTCGTCTTCCCAGCTGCCGGCCACCGGACGATCGAGGCGATCCGTCCGGTGTTGGAGGAGTGGGTTGGGCGCCGGCAGGGCAGCCTCTCATTCCGCATGGTGCAGGTACTGACCGGACATGGTTGTTTCGGTCACTACCTGCACCGAGTTGCACGTCGGGAGGAAACGCCGCAGTGTCACCACTGCGACGCTCCCGACGACACTGCCGAGCACACCCTGTTGGTGTGCCCGGCTTGGCGACGCCAGCGCAGCGAATTAAACGCTGCGCTAGGAGGCGAAGACCTTTCGCTGCCGAGCATGGTCGTGGCCATGCTCCGCGGCGAAGCGGAATGGGGGGCTGTCGCCTCCTTCTGCGAAGATGTCGTCACGCAGAAGGAGGCTGCGGAGAGGGAGCGGGAGGTAGATCCTCAGGCCGCTCCCATCCGCCGCAGACGGATAGGCAGGAGAAGGCGGGCATTCGCTCAAGCAATGCCTGTCCGATGACCCTGCCGTGTGGCCTGCGTGCACGGTTGGCCCCGTGCACGTCGCCGTAAGGCCCTCCGTCTGGGGATTGCCCTAGTGTTCTCGGGCAATCCCCCCTTGGCGAGAGCCCGACCGGCTGTCGGGCTTGCCCGGGCGCGTGGGTAGTGGAGTCGCAGTGTGGACCTTACCTAGCGCGCCCATTAGGGCAGGTAGAACACCGAGGGGTTTTAGTGGGTAGGCCTGGCACTCTGCCGGGTGAGCCCCACACACGCTCGCCGTCTAGCCAACGGTGGGTACGGTGCGGTAGCGCATTTCCCCGCGAAAAAAAAAAAAAAAAAAAAAAAGGGGAGCTCCCATACAACAAACGTGAATTTTTGCCCTTTTTGCTCGATATCAATAAATGGTAACAGGTAGGCACTTAAAATATTCACAAAATACTTAATTGTATATTTACTTTAATAATAAATATGAAATTTTTGTACCTACTGTTGTTTACCTAGTCAATGGTACGGAACCCTTCGTGCACGAGTCCGACTTGCACTTGGCCGGTGTTAATATTAATTTTTGGTCATGAAAAGTAGCATTTAATACTTCTGGACATATGAGAGCATAAAACCGTGGCATAATGAATGAATTATTTAAATCCGTTTTGTGTTTTTGTAATAATCGGTAGCAAACGACGTAGGTAAGTAAGTACCTATTTCTTTGTTAATATGAAAGTATAGAAAACAACATAAGTTAATTTTTATAATCACGTTTAAAGTGTTATTAATAAAAAAATTAATTGCTGCTACAATATATAATATTTACATTATCTTAGTTTATCATAGGCAGTTAGCTAGCATTCTGGTGGTATCATTAACAGTTCAGTGCCTCGCGTGGGCTTATGACAAGCGATCGATGTGATTATCGCAACAGCTATGAACCGGCCAATAATAAAGTAATTACTCAAGTCAGCGTTAGGGCTTCGCGTATTCGACTAGTAATTTTCAGGTAAGGTTGCTGGTACACGGAGGAAAAAAATAAACTAATCAAAAAGCCATTAAATAAAGCCTAAACCACACAGGCGCATTATTATCGGACTTTAAGCAGTTATTGCGATGTCTGTTTACAGTAAATTTTGTATTAGGCCTACCACAAAGTTACACATTGCTTCGATAACGACGCAATAGAAGTAAACATTCACGTTCTCCGTTTTGCGACTTTCCAATATGAGTTCTATGAAAGTTTTGTATTAGGATTTAGGACACGCCTGCGTTAACAGCGTAACTTAAGTGCCTTAAGGCTGTTATTTGGATTCACTGATAGATCGTTTTTCTAATTAGTAGTGGCAACATGTCTTTACAAGGGACCTGTTTATTTATTTTGGATAGTGAACATTTTTATACCTGAATTAACTTGTATTTGATAACTATATTTTTTAATAATATTTTTGGTTCCTAATTAGATGATGAGGAATTTGTAGCTGGAGACGGAGTAGGCGAGCGAGAATACATGTAGTGTAGATTACACGCACACGTTAGTAATATCGGAAGATAAAATCGCAGCTATGTGACGAGGAATCGGGGCGTATTTATCGTAATAACGTATCCGATGTTATCCGATGATTCGCAGTTATGTGAGCGCCTTTATACTATTTATGAAAGAAGTGGTTAACGGGTTGTGAACGAATGTTTTATATACGTACGAGTATGTACAATTGTACAGACATATATTTCATTAGATGCCGTGAGTTTAGAAACTTCGCCAGAGCCAAATGCATTTTAAAGTATTTCATTTAAGTTCCATTGTTATCGATACCGTCAACAAGCAAAGTCTCAAAAAAAATTCGCTTTTTTGACGTCATAAAGACAATTTCATTCGATTTACATACAGATAGAAGTATTGATGTAGTCTATTTATATACATTCTGTCAAAAAAGTATCGGGAAAGAATGATTTGTTTGTGGTTCCAAATTAAATTTTTTGCTTTTTTGGTTCTTAGATTGTTTTCCATTTTGGCGCAGAGTTGCATCTGATATTTAGTTTAAATACAGTGCTGTTTTTAGTTAGATCATATCTAGTGTGTATTGCGAATTTTATAATGGACAAAAACATCGAACAAAGAGTTTGTCTTTGTATCGCCAATGAAAGTCCGTGTTCGGAGTCACTGAAAATGTTACAGAAGGCTTACAGTGAATCGACTTTATCAAAAACACGTGCTTATGAGTGCTACAAAGCGCTCAAAAGCGATCGAGATGAGATGGGAGATTTGCCTCGCTCTGGTAGGCCATCAATGTCTTCAACTGAAGTTACATCGCAAAAGTGACTGAAAATCCTTATTCAAGTTTAAACGAGATAGCTGCTGAACTTTCTGTGCTGAACTACTGTGTTTCACGAGTCAAAGCATATTGCCGCTCGGCTAGTCCCAAAAGACCTGAATTTTATCCAAGAACTCAAACGTACAAGAATCGCTGATGACATGCTAATTTATGAAACGCATTGTTACTGGTGACGAGACGTGGGTTTACGACTTTGACATGCAAACTAGTCAACAAGCTTCAGAGTGACACCTTTCAACTGAAAGCGAAAAAACCTCAGAACAATCACTACAGCATAGAAGGAGGATTAAAACAAGAATTAATTGTGTGCTATTTGTCTCTTTCTAACATACGGCACAAAACTGTGTAAATGTAAGAGATGAGTAATATTTGTCTTTTGGCATATCACAAGGTGGTCAGTATATGAATTGATTGAATTGTCATTTTGGTTAAAAATATTAAAATTGGTTAAAAATATATAACACGGCTAAATTCTATAGTACCTTGTATCGAAGATAGACCATCCGAGTTTGAACTATTTGAATTGTTCGTATAATATTTGTTTATGCGTCCCGTGGCTAGTAATATTTTGATGATATTTTATTAATATTTAAGTGATTAGAAAGCAAGAATTCTTTAGGTATTTACAAATAGTGTGTGTTTGTGCACTCCGTAACACAATGTCTTGTGTAGTTTGGGGCTGCAAGTCTCATTCGTCGCGAAAGGAAAACAATCAAAATTTATTGACCTTAAATTGGCATGTTTTCTCATATTGTTACTTGAATGTGAGCTAATAAGTACACTTATATACATATGAAATATCGCTGAATCATTTTGTAGAAAAACAATACGTAATATTAACTTCACTTTTATGTTTTAGCGATTTTTAGAAAATTACTTTGAGGTTTTCTTGATCATGCGTAGTGTTGTAAAATTTTGTCGATATTTTTATTTTACAGATTTCCTAAAGACAATGTATAAAAACATATGGATAAAGTGTATTGTCAGACGAAATTGGAGTCCAAGAAAGCATAGTCAAATTTGCTCCAGATATTTTCCATCAGATTAATTTTGTATGTACTTAGTAGTAAAACTATGAAATGGAGACGTCATGATGTAAGTCAAGTTATTTAATGAAAGGAAATCTTTAAACTAAAATATTATTTATGAAAATAAAAACGTATTTAATTTCTTAACTATTTCTTTAAGGAATCCTTGACACGGATGCTAAGAACAACCAGTTCAGATGATTTTTTTCTAAGAATTAAAATATTAGATCAAGAAAAGAACAGAAAGAGTCAAAAAGGTAAAATATTAAAACGCCGCCTTCGGAAAATTTACATTCTAACTAAGCCCGGCCGCACATCAAGCGTAATAAATCTATCGAAAAATGTCTTAACAATAAAGTATGGTCAAATGTTAATGTTTTTAGTTTAATTTCCAAGCATATGTACAAATAGTAGTTTTAGCATTCACGAATTTATCCAAGGTTCAAAATCCATGAGGGTTAAATTTTCGGGTAAGTAAATTAAATATGAGATTAACCTCAAGTACCTCTAAGCGATGCGATAAAAAATGAATTAAATCTAAGCGATGAAATAAAAGCAGTGTGTCTTCGATTTCCTTCCTATAGAATTTGTGAATCAAAGCAATAGAAAAATTCCAACATTTTAGATAACGGGAAATACCCGTCACTTAAATAGTCCAAATTTTAGGGTTCCGTACCTCAAAAGAAACACTGAACCATTATAGGATCACTTTATTGTCCGTTTGTCTGTCAAGACTATCTTGGAAACGCGTGAAGGTATCGAGTTGAAATTAAAACCATATAATTACTCAGTTCTACACTAACAAGTTCTAGTCCCTTGAAGTTGTGAAAAAATCAAACTTCTAAGTTAACAAAAAAAGGTACGGCCGTTTATGTCGCCAAAAACGTATATTTCGACATTCTCACGGGCATCAAAATGTATAGGGTACTTTTCGTTGATCTAGCTAGAACTATGAAATTTGTGAAGTTATATAGTCTTACACTACAAGTCAGGGAAAATCTCAAACTCCACATTTGTAATTAAATCATAAAAAAATTTAGTCTCTATTTAAAGTATAACCTACAATTTTATACGGGACCCTCGGTGGGCGAGTCCGACTCGCACTTCCCGCTTTTAGTCTCATGAACGGCCAGCCTGACCATACCAAAGAGACACAGTAGCTATTAGCTGGATAAGTTACATAAGAAAATCTACCCTTAATTATTTATGTTATATTTCTCGTAATAAAGACATTTTAGTATTAGGGATCTATTAAATACCTACATAATATAATTATCGACGTTGAAACTAGGTGAGTGATGAGCACGACATCACTGGGAGAAGAACTGACAAGCGAGAATTAGTGACGACCTACAAAATTTCGAAAGATCTTGCATATACGTGTCTCTGTCTAACTTCTATTAGCAGCGCCTAATGTCAACGTGAGTCAAATATATTAAGTTCAGTAGCTATTTTTGCTAGGTTTCTATGCTTTAGTTATTCTTCTGAGGAAAAAACCACGCCAAAGTCGATCAAAAGTCAAAGTCATGTTGACTGTTTTCTTTGACTATCGAGGTGATGTGCACACAAACTATATAGAGATACATTAACTTAACTTATATAGAGATACTACGTATACGTGGTTGTGCACTCGGAATTCTCTCCAGAAAGTCAAACGGTAAATAAATAATATTTTTTGAGTGTTATGCGGTGTTGATAAGAGAAAATTCGACAAGGAAGGCCAGATTTGTGGAAAGAAAATTCTTTGACACGTTAAAAAGCCTAGCATGGAAGTTATTTTGGACAGAATTTGTAGACAAATATAGTAAGTTTGCTTTGACTAATTATGTTTGTTGTGTTTTAATAAGGCGTCGATACGATTAGAGTGTGTGAACGAACGATACGATAGATATTCAATGTTCGTAGCGTAATTTGAAAAAAAATCTAAATAGGCGGTGGTCATCGCATTATCTTCTAATCTAATATATAAAAATCTCGTGTCACAGTGTTTATTAATGAACTCATGAAACTCCTCCGAAACGGCTTGACCGATCTTTATAAAATTATATATATATATATATATATATTTGTGCACGTTCGGTAGGTCTGAGAATAGGTCTTAAGCTATATACGGTATTTTTTATACCCCAAGGTGATAAGGGTGGCTCTCTCCAGAAATTTTTGAGTATCGAGCTTTATTAAAGCGGTAGTTCACGGGCACATCTAGTATTATTGTGATTTTGATTTATTTTAATTTCTATTTGATTTATGTAATTCAATTATTATGGACATATTATAACATAATTATACAAACACTGTTAAAAATATTTATGTAAACATTTTATTTAGCTAAGTGTTTTTTATCAAAGCATTACGAACAGATATGGAGACGCAGTAATAAGCTCTTTAAGCATAAGGGTAAGTTCATGACTCTATAGTTTGCAAGTTATTTGATAATTTTATAACGAATAAAAAAGATTCTTTTCGAGTTTGAGACTTCGATAAAGATGTTGAGGAAACTTTCATGCTAGCGGTTATCAATAGAGATCAATAGATGCAATCCGTTTAACGATCAATGAAATATGTCGATTGGTAGTATATATTTATGGCCTACATTTGCACTGACCTTTTTGATCTATGCTGATTCTAATATTCACGCAATCGGAGTTGGATTTGATTTCACAGCTTTTACTGATGGGTCAAATAAAAATGACCTTAAATGTTTGAAATTGTATCATCACAGTCATGTAAAAATAAAAAAAACTGCTGTTCATTTGAGATGTAAAATAAGGATTAATAAACATTCGCAATATATTATTCATTAGATAGGTAATATTTTAGAAAGCGTGTGCAAAGTTAAATATTCGTAAGTTTAAAACAATGGTATAAAGTAAAGGTGGATATTTTCTAGTTAATATAAACAAATAAAATAAGATTATCGTCAATTAAAGATTATAGCTTCTGCAATTATTTTGCTGTTTGAGTGGTTTCTATAAGATAAGTATGTTATAGATTTAATTTTATAATTTATTGCAGACCCATTAAGCGTATATTTATGTATAGAATACAGAAAAGATTTATGTATCACTTGTCTTTTTCTCAAGGAGTGGCAAAAAAATGCAGATCTTACACGGACAGGTTGAAGAATTTTGGTATGCTTAGTCTAGAAAAACGTAGGGATATGTTAGATATGACATTTTTACATAAGCTTCTCTCAAACCGCCTAGATTGCCCAAAATTACTTAGTCTCATTAATTTTAATGTACCTTATCGCTACCCCCGCCATAAAATAAAAAAAACTTTTAAACCACCGTTTCGCAAAACCAAGTTTGGTCGGAACTCCCCAATTCCTCGTCTTTGTCACCTATATAACAACTACCATGATGAGATTGATATATGCGATAATATTATTAATATTCGAAAATTATTGTTAGATTTATAAGATTTTAATTTTTACCCATAAGTATTTTATAAATTTGTATTTTCTTAACGATTTTATCCTAAGTAAAGCACTTTATTAACTGTGAATGTTGTGTTTGTCTGTAAGTGGTTGTACAATTAGCCTATATAATTAAGCTTAAATTTCTATTTAATATTTACCTGTTGTAACAACTGTTGACAAAACTAATAAAAAAAAATATATTTGCATAACAATATTGTACCAAAAGATATTTCTTTAGAATGGCAATTATTGCCCACTCTATTTCACTCTATATAAGATTTAATATAAATTAAGATAATTTCAAGTTAAGGACCCACACGGTTATTTTTTTATCCCCCCGGGAAAATTTGAGGGGCGCTTCAGGACACATCCATTATTATAAAAAATAAAGTAAAAAATTTCAAAAAATGTAAAAAAAAACAACTAGTGCAGCATTTTTGGATATTTTAGAAAATTAACATAAAATTAAGGTGAGTTATTTTTTTATTAATATTTAAATCATTCTACTACCATGTCGTGAAGCGTCTCTTATTTTTTTCTGGGTGATAAAAAAGTAACCCTGTATATGAGAAAAGAAATGAAAAATATTTTATAATAAAAATATTTGTACGTAGCTTTACTTAAAAACGTCAATACTTATAAATTTAACTAAAATTTGAATTTACCACTCGCTCGGAATCCAGAGGTTTCACTTGCATCGTGGTTTCATAAAACCACACAGTGATTTTTTTATTGTACCTCATGAATAATGTTGTCACATTGTTTTAAATGCGATAACGGTCAGTTATAATAATCGAATAATAATATTTATCCCAGTTTCAATTGTGAATTACAAAGAAATGGTTTTATTTCTATGTGTGCACAAATCAAATTTATATCAAAAAAAGTCGAAATATCCCTTAAAAGTGAGAAAATATTTGTTATTTTAAAAGGTCAAGGAGAAGTATATGGTTGATACTGGTCGCTTAATTTTGGATAAATAAACCTGAAACCAGAAAACTACAGCTATTATAATACAATGTGTCATTATTTTACTAATGACTTTAATTTACCATCGACACTGCTCAAATTCTTAAAATTTAAAATTTTGTATATGTGACGTTTAAATTTAAAATATTTGTAAAATTGAAAATACCTGACATTATTTTATGGACGGCCCCCGCTGAATTCTTTTGTAGGAGAATTATTTTTTCGTTTGATAATTGAAGAACAATTTACCAAAGTTTCAACTTATTTCAAAATAATATTGGGTCCATCACACCATATTTGGTTATGCAAATTCTGGTAAATTGAGTTTGGAAGTATGTTGAGAATCTCATTGTTTTCGACTGCTGGCCGCCTACGTTCGGCTACGGCTCGCGCTCCGTAGCGACTACGATCTACGCCTACGATCCGAACTTCATGCTAACTGCCTACGACACTTTTGGAATAAGATAAAAAAGGTTTTAAATCACCCACTGCTAAAACGAGAGTGATTCTTTCAAAATTTAAAGGGCTTTCAGAACAAAGACTCTTTGATGATGCGAAATTCAATGACACTAAAGGCCATCCGAATATAAGAGCCTAGTATTTTTTGCTACTGATTCATATATCGTATCTCATTTTCTGAAATCTATCGATTTCTTATCTATTATTTAATCGCGAAATTTTCAAAGTATTTTTCATTCGAAATAATTTTTTTTACAATTGAGATGGGGGTGAAGAAAAGAAAGACACTTTCTTTTTATTATAAATTGATATTACAACAACGTGCTCTTAGCAAAAAACATCAAGCGACACGAAGCGACAGAACAGCGTTGTACGTTTAGTGTGCGGGTGGGAGGAGGTGGGGGGACTTGGCTCGCTGCCAGCCGGCAAGGTGAAGTGGTGGCGCCAGTGAAAGTCCCCGGCTCAGCCTCTCATCTCCTCATCACAACCTAACATTGACTAGCTACAGACGGCGCGTGCTAGACATATATTACGTGCAAGTTAGCGCATCGATATGATTATTTAGGTGCCTGTTTTGAGAATTGCTGCTATAAATGAGATAAGTGGAATCAAGAACGAGCTGCGAAACTTTTTTCGGTGACTTAATTTTTAATATTAATTGTAAATTTTTTTTCTTAAATAAAAATAATTAATAATATAATATACTTTATATTAGGTAATTAAAGTATAATAGAAGTGTATTAAATGTAATAAAACTACTATATTATTATTATTCAGTAAAAACGGTGTAATTAAAGAAAAATAATGTAAAAATAAAAACCTTAAAAAAGGTAACAAAAAACTAATTGTATTTATTGAACACGTTCTAAAATTAACGCTATTCTGCCAATATAACTGGAAATATATATTTTTAGGTGCATATTTTAAAATAAATTTTAATTACTTTCTTTAACCAAGCTCCACAACAATACCAAAAGTCACTCGCGAATTTTCTCCGATAATAATTTAAATTGCAAAAACGATCAACCATCAAGAAGCCATTAATCGTAATCACGTCATAATCGTAAATCTGTCACTGAATATGTGTCACGGGTGTTGGTGCAGCACGAATGGTATGCATGCGTACGTACCTGTCGCGCGGGGCGGCGCGGCGGCTGCGGCGGCGGCGGCGGTGGCGACGGCGGCAGCGGGCGGCGCGCACGGCACTGACACAGCACGACTGACACTCGCGGCGCGGCGCGGCGCGGGCGAACACCAAAAGCAAAATGGACATACCTGAGGGTGGCGGCTGGCACGGGGCGCGCTCGCTACTTGAATGAGGTCCGGGGCGGCGCGGCGCGCGCAGGGGGCGCGGCCAGCCCGCGTGGCTCCGGCCACCCCCCCTCCCCGCCGCCGCCCCGGCCCGTGCACCGCTCAGCTGAGCCCTGATTAGCCCCCGGCCGGGCTATTCAATTAAGGGTTGCTCGGTGCATCCGAACCTTTGAGAGCTCTTCATTACTCTCTCTATCGCCGATACCGCTATTCTTACTCGCCCCTTGGCTCCGGGCGAACTAAATTTGAATTTTTCCGACCGTCCGCTCACATATTGGCGTTGATATTAGTTAAGGCCCGTCTGCCGTCTTCGGCACCTGATAAAGCTGTGCGGACCGGCCGCTTTGTCTTTGATGTCCCTTTAGAGGAAGTCCCAATCAATATGTAGCGCTTGACTGTCTCGAGGAGTAAATCATTCGAATAGGGGTTATTATTTACAACTGTCATTGTTGTGAATAGTGAATAATGGAAATTCCTTGAGATTTCAGTTCATCGAAATCGTTACAGCTGTATAGATATTTTGTTTCTTAGATTATGTTTAAATTTCTTATATTTTTATTCTAAAAGAAAAGCTTACGCCAATAAAAATTCTGAAAACATTATTAGCACTTCAAAATACAATGCAATAGTATATACGAGAAATTGTTGAAATGAAAATTAAGCAATAGCGCTCAGCATACTCAGCGGGTCATTACATTACACGCCTTGAGATGTGAAGTAAACGCTTAAACATTTAATTCGAAATCCTAGTCATTTCAGTGAGTTCACAGTCCGCAATAATTGCATTCTGAGACAACGGCTCTCTTTAATCTACGGACGAGCGCGGACGAGGAACGAAGACGTTACGGCTCACGTCGCAACGTCGTAACGCTCGCCTCGTAACGGAATCTGTGCTACGGGGCGAAAAACTTACTCGATTGACTACACAAGTTTCTGTTCAAAGGATTCAAACTTCGCTGATGATAGTTCAGTGTTTATCTATATAAATATAAAAATCTATTCTCTTGTATTCTCCGTTTATTTCAGTTCGCTATTTTACGCATAGTTTTTAAATTATTTGTATGGAAAGTAATTTCGTCTCACAATCTACATAAGTACACCCATCCGACGCCGGCAAGGGCAACCGGTCAAGGAACTCTGTAGACAAAATCATTCTCTGTACAGTTAGTAGCTAGATAAAACAAAATAGATACGAAACGTAATACATCTTACTGTACAATTTTTCGATGTTCTGTAAGCAAATGTATACCTACCTAATTTTATGGAGGTAGTTTTATAGAGGTAGTTAAAAAGGAGTTCGGTGTAGTAGTGTCATAGAAATTGCTCATCTAATTTTGCATAATATTCTTGCTTAATATGTATGCCTGTGTATTTGTTATACGAAATGTTTCGTGATGAAAATATGCTGTGTACTTTGTCAAAATTAAAGGCCCTTAATGACTCCAGACCGTGAAAAGGTCAAGGCACAGCTAGTTTAATGAATTTCAAACATTTTCTAAACAATTAAATGACCTTTATTTATCTCGCTGTGTTGGTCCTGTGAAATAGTGGTGTTCCGGTATTAGTGACAATTAACTGGTAATGGTCGGTTAGAAAGGACGGCAAAGGGAAACATGGCTGCTATAAACACATCGTAACCAGAAAACGGCAATGGCCTGCCACTTCTTTAATACCCTACCCGAACCAACAAACTCTTTTCGAAAATTCGTTAAATGAAAACACTTGTGTTATACTAGTATAAGCTCCTATTTATAAATACACAAGGTTCAAATTCATTAACGCTTAAATTTTGGGTAGGAATAATTCAATGTAAAATCAAAATGCATATTTACGCAAATCAAATATACAAACATCATCTACTTGTTGTCAATCGTTTTACTTTGTTTCTATGGTAATTTCTTGTCCAGTATAATAAATTGAATGTTTTTTATTTCATATAATGATATTGCTTAGCGGGAGAAATAGGTAAGACAGAGTTTTCCATGCAGATGACTCTAGTACAGAGCCTCACTCTGGTATGTTATCTCATAACTTCGTAATTAATAACCGATTTTTAAAACTCTTTTTGTATTCGAAAGAAGTATACTCTTTCGAATACAAAAAGAGTGGTCGAGGCTCGAGGTGGTCTCAGTATCATCAAGATAGAACCTGGTGATGAAATCTCGGGAAAATCGATGAAATAGCGAATTGTTTTTTTTAAATTTTCATATCTTCCTCAAAACAACTCATTCTTCATTAAAATGTAATGAAAATATTATTTTCAATCATTTATGTAACAATTTTTTTCCGTATCTGAGTTTTGTTTGAGTACTTAGATAACCAATATATTATTATTGTTTTCTTACAGAAAGAACGATTCGACACAGCGATCGCCAATTTTTACGTTGGCTAGGAATTTGTTTTCCTTACCTCAGAGACGATGGCGAATTTACTTATCGTTTCGCTATGAAACGATTGCCACTTGTCTAAGCCCCCTGGATGTTCCGAGTCTAGCTAGTCTTAACTGTTTTTAGCTTCATCAAACATTCATTCGAGAATATGCCACAGGATCAGGAGTATGAGACGTTTAAAAGCCTGCTTGAAGACTGCGACCAGATTTAGGTTAATGGATGTCTTAGCGCTGTCAGCAGCGGCAGCGGACTGAGCGTGCGGGTGTGGCCTTTAGCATATTTCCCAGGAGATTTTGGTGCGCATTTTAATATTCACTATAAGAAAAAATGAGCTTGATTTGCGAATGGAAACTGTGATATATTAGTACATATACACTGACCTTCAAAAGTAAGTACCACACTTTTAAAATTGCAATAACTTTAAAAGTAGGCAAAATATATTTTCAAAATAAAAAAAGTATTAAAAAGACTAATGTTTTAAAACTATAACGTCCGAGCAATCTAACGAAATGAGCTGAAAATGTTTTTGTTTGAATTCTTTATCTTTTGTAATTTAGGGAAAAAAATAATTCTAAAAGTGTAGTTCTTACTTTTGAAGGTCAGTGTATGTATTTTACATATTGTGATAATATTAAAATCAAAACAGCAATAAGTGTATTCGAGAGTCTTCATCATAACTCACATACGTCTCCACCGAGGGGCTCGAGATTATCTTTGGGTGATTAGGCCTTAGGCGCATAACACATTGCACCGGATACCGCTCCGGTGTGCGGCGCTGCGGTTTTCAATTTTGACTGAAGAATCTTAATTTGTATACAAAAACCGCAGGGTTATAACACACTCACGCCGCATAACCGTGCGGTTGTGCGGCGCGTGCGACGACACCGCACTCCCGGACGGTGATGCGGTGCGGTCCGCGGGGTATGCCACACTGTGCCGCAGGCTCCTCCGGGCGCAGAGTAAGCCGCGGCCTGCTCGCCGGCGCTCGCTGGGCTTGGGACAAGCCCCTCTAACCTGGTGTGCTTGACCGCGGAGGGCCGTGCCTCGATCCCGGAGTGGTAGCACAGGGGGGTGGCGAAGAGGGGCCCGTCACTACGTGACGTGCCCAACACCGGCGAGCTACTGCTCGCCGAGAAGATGCCCGGGCAATGGGCGACAAATGCCCGAAGCCCGCACCCGCCCATGGCGGAAGAAACCCTGACCTGACCTGACTGTGCCGCAGTATCGTACGGATTTTTGCGTAGAAAGGACGTGCATACGCGTAATAGATCTCGACATAGATAATGCGGTGATGCGGTGCGTCGTGCATCGCAGCTCCGGACGGAGATAGGGAGCAAACCGTACGATGGCATGGTTCCGTGCCGCCGCAGCCGCATGCGGTTTTCGTCCCTCCGTACACCGCAGCGGGATGCGGCGGCAATGTGTTAAGCGCCTTAGTTAACCACGCTGGCCCAGTGCGAATTGGTCGAAGGTTTTCCTTCACCGTAGGATCATCGGCATAATTATGTGCATATGCAATTCGAAAAATTTCAAACATTCTTCCACGGAGAAACGCGCGGTGAAAATGAAATTTAAATTCATTTCTGTCTCTTGCGTCCATTTCGAGATGTGCTCAATTCGAGGTATTGTTCAGAGCGAGTACATTTGAAATTCAGCCGGGGTCCTTAAGCATGGATGAATTGGAACGATGCCAGTGTTTGGCGCTATCATCTCGCCGCGCGATAACTACATTCACGGAAGGTGAAGCGAATTTATAAAGTTTCAGGAAGCCCTCTTGTGGCGCGGGATCGAGAGCCCGTCCGAAACGAATTTCCTCGTTCGGCGGAAGTAAGAGGCGAAGTGCCAGGATCCCAGGGGACCCGCGATGCCTGGATGACCGATGCATTGCCTGCAGCCGGCTTAAGGGCGCCGAGTAACAAGAGCTACGCTACGCTAAGCTATGCTTATCAATAACTAGCTGTGCCCGGGACTTCGTTGCGCGAAAATAACAACATCGTGATGTTATATAACCTATAACCTTCCTCGATAAATGGACTATCCAACACAATAAGAATATTTCAATTTAAATCAGTAGTTCCTGAGAATAACGCGTTCAACCAAACTAACACAAACAAACTCAGCCTCATAATATTAGTAAGTAAGTGTAGATAATTTTACAGACGATATGTTTTATTATTTTAAAATTCATATAAAGCTTAATAGGGACAAAGATAATATAAAGATACCTTGAGGACATAACGCATTAGAATCAAAGAAGTTAAATTAATGAAAGATGTGTTCATAGTGGCGGGCGGTGGTGGTACTTTAATATAATACTTCGTCAATCAATTTTTGCGTATACGAGTATATTACGTCGTTGCGACGGGGGTTTGTGGGTTTGCAACGCGCAACTGCCAAATCTTGTGGATTTCCATACATTATTTCATTCATATACGTTAAGAGAACTGTGAAGTGCCAATTCATGACTCGAGTATGCACTTTCAAAAATGTAGTTTGTTGCACAACGCTTAGAGTTGAAAGTCCGAGGCAAGTGCCTACATTTAATATTGAAATATTGTTACGGGCGATAACTGTTTTACCCCCCTAAATCTTTACGAAATTAGACTTATGGTCTCATTAGATGCAGTATACCTTATATGTTTGTACGTTTTGCTTTTTTGTAATTCAGTATAATTTAGTCAAAAAGGATAAAAATGGTCGAGGTAGTTTTTAAGTCAAAAATATGGATATTTAGATGCTAATAATTTATATTCTGAGCAATATTACTTCAAAATCAAAACGTACAAACCTAGATCTTCATTATATGTACATTTCCAAAAATTATGAAAATTGGACTATGTAAAGAGAGAGAGAGAAGCTTTATCGCTTTTTGTATGAAAATTTACAGCTTCACAAACCTCTTAATAATAAATGGATTTTGCCAAGGTTCGTCGTTTGTAACGTTGCGGTAACTGTTTGATATCAGCTGAGCCATAATTATAACTATTTGCCCAAAAACCTATCAAATTAAGGATGTCATTGTTACCATTTTAAAATGTTTTATATAACTAAGTTGGCAAACAAGTATACTGCCTACCTGATGGTAAGTGGTAAGCAGTCATCTATAGTACTCGTGGTTTCCGTGAAATTCGCAGCAAATCTGCAACCCCCACAAGAACCACAGTGTACGTTGCCAACTTGTGACATCAGATGTAAAGTCACGGTACCCAGTAACTTCACTACCACATCTTACCCTTCAAACCGGAACACAGTAATGCAAACACTGCCGCTTTGCAGCAGACATAGGTAAGGCGCAGGTACTCAAGCAGGCGATTCTGGTACAGAATCTCCCTCCGGTAATATATTGCTACTTACCTCAATACTTTAAAAATAGGTAGTATCAGAAAACTGCAAAGCATAGCATAGCTTGAAGTTGACTGTGCGTGCACCCTCACGAACATTTCCCGGGACGCGAAAGCTCGCTCAACCGGGTTATGTATATCATTCAACCTTGTTACAGTCGGGATAAGATCGGAAATTGAAGGACTGTTTGTGGTGGAGGCTGTGCCGGGTATTCGCTCGCCGGCGTGTAGCTGGGAACGTAATAATGTTGAAGGCAGAAGGATGTGTTCCTCGAGTGTTATTCAGCGAATTGCGAAAGGACTTCTTATTTTCTTTTCTTTACCCTTAACCGATTTTTTTTTATTGCAGAAAGTTGGCAAACAAGCAAACTGCCCACCTGATGGTAAGTGGTAACAGTCACCTATAATACATGTGGCTCTTGTGAGATTCGCAGCAAAACTGCAACCCCCACAAGAACCACAGTGTATGTTGCCAACTTGTGACACAAGATGTAAAATCACAGTACCCAGTAATTTCACTGCCATATCTTACCCTTTAAACCGGAACACAGCAATGCAAGCACTGCTGCTTTGCGGCAGAAATAGGTAAGACGGAGGTACATATGCAGACGACCCTGGTACAGAGTCTCCCTCCAGTATATGGATATAGTATATGGGATTTAATTACCACAGGATTCGGCCCCTGCACTTCGACCCTTAGGGATCTTTTACGCTGCCCTGTTCCTTTAAAAATTAGTGGCTATCCCAATTGTTGGACTATTAAGCTCACACATAAGTCTCATTCTTGCTCCGAGGGATAGCCTTTAAGTCATCGGGCTTCTCCTGTCCCGAAGAGACTCATTCTTCTGCGAGCTAGAGAATCGAATAGCACAATAGCTGTTCCATGCTCCCCTCTTCCTCTATACAGATTCTGCAAATATCTTTGTTACTTAGACCCATTTTTGCAAGTATGCGATTGGTGCCAAAGTGGCCTATCAGACCCCCCAACAGGAGTCGAGTGTGCGTTCTGCCTGGATTCATTGTAAATTTGTTGCAGTTATTCAGGCTCATGAACAGCTTGGTGTGCGGCATTGCTTTTGAGCGACCCATTTCCTTTGATAACTTCTCCTTGCTTGTCCTCTGATAGCAGAGTTTACTGTACTGTGTGCCAGACACGCGAAAGTTTCCGGAACCACAAAGTCGATTTCCAATCCCTTTCTTGAGCGACTATCGGACTCCCGTTTCCGTAGATACCCTCATGCCCTGGAGTTCATATCAAATGTACTGTAGAGTATTTCCTCGGGGATAAAGCAATCTTAGTCTTGGGTGAGTAATCCTTGGCTGCACTCAGGACTCTAGCCTCAAATTCGTTGCTACACCCACCAATTAATTATTTGATACCCTCGCTGCGCTCGAGAGCTAATGGTGTCTATGGTTCAGTGGTTGAGACCATTGTTCTGGTGGTCTGGGATTCGACTCCCCATGGAGGCAGAAGTTTTTCTGCTTGCTTTGGTTTAAATAGCTAGCCCTCAGATGTTGAGGAGTCCAGGTGAAGGAAGTCAAGAAGTCAAGGTCAAGAGATTCCCTGTCGTATGCAAATGAAATATAGTTGCTCTTTGATTTTGTTACACACTAAGCCCTTCTGTAGCTCCTTATTTACCGGCACAGGTGATTGCGCAAGTGTGCGTGACAGGTGAGCTGGCGGCCCGGGCACGTCGCCATGGCGACAGCCGGCTCCTGATATACATGCGAACAAATAAAAACAAAATAACAGAGTGCCGCCGCCTGTAGCGGCGTCGTTTTTAATAAGCCCAGCGGAAAAACGAAAGCAATTTTTAATTATATTTGGGCAATTTTCATTAATTTTAAGAGGTACCTCAGAGGTGGTGTCGACTGTTACTTGGACGATGTTTTATTTTCCGGTTCCTACAGGAAGTTGTTCTTTAGGTATGAATAGATGTTACGACATTATTGATTTATCGAAGCCCGCGGAGGGTACACAGGAAGTCTTTGTATGGACGAGCAATTACTCGAACGAAGATGTAGAGCTGTAACGAGATGCTATATTCTACATATAGCAACTCGTTGCATTCCCGCCTAACCTGACTGCATTTCAAATCTTATGTCTTTGACATAATTTAATTCGTCTCTCCCGTCACTCAATTGCGGACATCGAAACGTGAAAAAGTAGCGATGGCTAATTAACATAAATTAATATTTTCATCAGCACCTTTTTCTATGAATCTAACGAAATAATTTAACGAATATCATAAAATCTTAAAGGCACTTATATGTAAGTCTTTTATTATGTTGGTAAGTTTTTATAACATATTTGTGATCCATAGTCTACGATAGTCCATAATATCTGTTTCAGAGTGCCTTTTCCTTATATTATAATATTGTAACGGAAAATATAATATATATATTATATTTTCCGTTCACGAAACGTTCACGTTCCGAAAGATCATCACGCCAGTTTCGCTGAAACGGCAGTCCTATTTGCTTATAAATTCATATTTCACGTGTTATGTTTAGGTTTTATCTTCCCCTACAGTGATATGAACGAACGTCTGTGCAAAGAAATAAATGTTGTCTTTTGTAGGTACGTGTACTACAAAATTGTCTCTTAAGAATGATTTTGTGAAATCCCCAGAAAATCTAATAAAATTACATTACTAAATTTAATTTTATTTGAAGTTGAATCTACACTACCAGTACAAACCGTACTGGTAGTGTAGATTCAACTTTTTTTTTTCATTCCTACTTGTATTTGCAGACATCTTGAGTATTTTCAGAATGTATGCACATACAAGGTTAAATATGTTTTCTTTAAATTAGAATGTTTTGCTTTGTTTTGACGTCAATAAGTGCCTGTAAAGGCCTATGTTGAATAAAGATTTTGAATTTGAATTTGAATTCCTCTGGTATTCTAAGCTATTCTTAACAGCCTTATGTTTGTATTTATTTAACCGACTTCAAAAAAGGAGGAGGTTCTCAATTCGATGCGTATGATTTTTTTGTGTATGTTACACGATTACGCCGCCAATTGTGGACCGATTTTCAAAATTATTTTTGTATTCGATAGAGTATACTCCAAGGATGGTCCCATCGTCACCAAAGTTAGGATCTGATGATGGGATCCCATAAAAATCGAGGGAAACCCTTAATTTTTTAGGTGTGTCCAACGGGTTTTGTGTGTATGTTACGTGATACTCCGCCAATTTTGGACCGATTTTCAAAATTTCTTTTTGTATTCGATAGAGTATACTCATAGGGTGGTCCCAAGCTCACAAAAGTCAGGATCTGACGATGAGAAAAGAATCTGATCACTAAAAACTTAAAAATAAAAAATATTTTACGAAAAATAAAAACCGACTTCAAAAACACTGAAATGCTAAAAATAATATAGGAATAGGTACAGACAACATCACACTTCTATATTTAAATCGGTGACAAATTTTAAAACTTTCTAGGAGATCATCGTTTGGCACCGACTTCACTATAGAAGTGTGATGTTGTCTGTACCCATTATTATATTATTTTTAACTTTTCAGTGTTTTTGAAGTCGGTTTTTATTTTTTACTAGCTGCGCCGGTGAACTACGTTTCGCCATAATAAAAAATAGGTAAAAAATAGTTTACGACCTATTCTCAGAACCACTGAATATACACAAAAAATTTCATAAAGATCGGTCAAGCCGTTTCGGAAGAGTTTGGTAACAAACACTGTGACACGAGAATTTTATATATTAGATATTGTAAAATCAATGTTCATATTTTTTGAAATAGGTTTTTTAATGCACAACAAACTAGTTTTAATATTAACTTAATGAACTCAATAATAGAGAATTATTTATTTATTTATTGCAAAAGATTTACAAACAACATAACATTAGGTTCACATTAGTAAGTATGACACATTATAAGACTTAAAACTAAATGTTACGTCTTTACAGATTTTTCTTACTATCACTAAGATGAAACTAAATTACAATATAACGCAATATTAACAAACAGTTTATTTAATATAAGTATATTATGTTATATATTATAGCCGTTTAAACGCTGGATCAGGGAGATGAAAGTTGGTCAACCCCCCCCCCCCCAAACCCCTTCTTCTATGGGAGGCCGATGTCCAACAGTGCCCATCTCTTGGTTGAAATGATAAATGATGATTACGACAGTAGTTTTTGATACAACTAAGTTGGCGAACGAGTGGGCTGCCCACCTGACAGTAAGTAGTTGCCATAGCTTATAGTACATGTGGTTCTTGTGATACGACCCCTACCAGGATCCGTTTTCAGTAGTGACGTATCTATGTGTTGAAGTGATTATGATGATAAAGAGACAACGAGCAGAACGGAGATGAACTTAGCCTTATTCCGTACGCACGGATGAATTAGTTATTTTATTTCCAAATGTCGCAACAAATTTGAGCTGCTGACATTATTGTTATTGCCTAATTGCGAGCAGCGTTTTACCACCAACTAAATTCCGCCCCCACGGAGAGTTGAACTCGGACCTCTTGAATTGAATCTCGTTACAATCACCAGAGCACAGACATACAACGCGACATATTCTAAGTCCATCATCGCAGAGAACCAGTGGCTGTTTGTGCTATGTAAGCACTATTTAAATTCAAAATCATTAAATTATACCTAATAAATGACTAAAGTGCACCTTACATCAAAAATCACATAAGTCGATATAGATTTGATCACCTGGGTGATATCACCCAGGAGCTCAAAGTGGAGTAATCCGTGATGACAACAGACAGCATGGAAAATGAACTGCTATAAACATTATTTTAGCATTCGCTTTGGCGTACTACCCACACCATTTTCAGACCGACGACGTGCCCACTAATAAAAAATTAAAAGCTTTCGCAACGGGCCTCTGAATAAATGAATTGAAAGAGCGCTGAATATAAGCCGATTACGGACAGACGGCGGGAGTATCTTAATAGGAGAGATTTTGGTTTGGAGGGCGGGGGTTTCAATGGCAGCTCCTAATTCCTTCTCTCCTAATGGTAACTTGAACGCATTTAGCACAGGGGGCTTGGAAACTTTACAATTGCCTCGACGTTTCCACGAAAGATAGACAATAGCCGGTAACAGTCTTCAACATCGGGTTTGTGTATTGTTAAGTGATGTTCAAATGTACACCGATGAACAGTTTAATTGGAAGAATATTGAGATAAAGCAACAAAAAGTGTACTAATGAATAGAGATTAAGAGAGATTCGTTTGATTTCACTTCACAAAGAAAGAATTGTGTCTGTCGTCGAGTGGATTGGAAAAATGTTTTAAAAAATGATCTAAAAGCATGAAACTTGTAAAGATACTTGCTATAAAGTGTTTGGAAACATTTTATCGTTTATAAAAAATCAAACAGCTTTACGGCAAGTATCTTTACGTAATCCGTATTTCCGACGTAGTATATCAATTTGATGCGTTTTTCATTTTTTGCAACACTTTTTGATTGTCCCACGTAAGTTTCAGTATAGATTGGAATAATGATTGTGAACTGTAAAGTAATGATATACCCTACGGATAGGTGGGCACCTACTGAAACAATTCGACTGTCGTATAACGCGTTCGGCCGTAAATTGCGTGTGCTCAAGCGTAAAGCAAACAGCAAAAGTCAACTGATGCGCGTCAGCCGCCGCCCGCCCTGTCGGGAGTCCCGCTCTCTTTGAAGTAAAATTAACATGAAAAATTAGCTGTTAAACGGAAATGTTTGAGGCAAATTTTACGCAAATCTTTTCATAAAGTATAAGCTTGTATAGTCGATTTTGTAATAAGTTACCTATATTACCGCCCCATGCTTACCCAGTTGGCATATCATTTATGATTCATTAAATAAATTATTGATTACGGACTAAAGAACTTTTTTTGAAGATAAGTATGAGCTTTGGTGAGCTTTGTGTGAGCCGAGGAACATAAATATACCTACCAGTCTACTATATCTGTGATTTTCAACGTGTATATGTTTTTACTGTTTGTGTAGTTCTGTGTGTCTAGCGCGAGGAAAAGCTTTTAAAAACTATAATTGCCTCGTTTTTCTCTACAAAAAATATAAAATTTTGCACATAATAGGAAAAAAGGCCGGCTTATTAGCAATTTTTATTGTGATATTTCATATTTGTAATTTTTACTCCGCAAAATAAAGTGTTTCTCTATCTACCTTTTTTGAGGCAGAAGAATCTGTTACGATGCCAAGGGACTAAGTAGACTAGGCCGCTCACTTGAATATACCGTAGAACTCTGTCCCCTAGAATGACCACCGAAACATGATATGATGAAACGATATATCGATATGAATTGTTAAAAAAAGTTGGATGTTTCAGCTATCTTGAAGTTTTGAGTATGTTCTGGATATTGGTATTGTTATTTTGAAAATTTCAAGAAAGCCATTATATGCAGCATATTTTGACGGTTCATATCGATTTGTCGTTATATATCATATCGTGTTTCGGTGTTCATGCTACGAAGGCAGGTCCACCAGCGACTATCGCTGGTGTCTCCATACCCGGCTAAGCCACCCTCCACGAACTCTGCTCTCCCGATTGAGGATCCCGTTCGGGATTGGGAAGATCAATTTATCGAACGCACCCCCCTAAGACAGGCTCAGCAGTATAAACAAGCTGGGACTTCACCTAGGGAGTGGTCGCAAGGTTTACTCGTTTGTGACCCACCAGACGGGCGACCAGGTCCGGGCTATAATATCTCCCAGTCAGATGTCATTGTGACTGGGCTGACCTATACCTAGGTGCTTAGGGTAACTGGAGAACGCCTACGAAGCCACGTCTCCTAACCAACCGCTACTGCGGAGCAGGGCAGCAAGAGGACCCTCTTCCCGCACTCGGTTCGCAGCCTCCTTCTGCGAGATAACGACTTCGTAGAAGGAGGCGACAGTCGCTCATACCGTCACGCAGGTCGTCGTCTTTCTTTCGACTTCGGTTAGCGTGAGGGCTCCATTGTGGCCCAGCCGAGCACTAACGCATCGCGCTAGGTTCGCCAGGCCGGAGACTCCATTAAGGTGTGCTCGGCGGTTCCATCTATCCACCTATCTATCTAATAATACAGAAATACTATTAACATTAAAATTTGTGCTAAAAAAGACAAATTATCATACATTCATACGAACACTAACTAAAAACGCAGAGTTGGATCCGCTAATTAAGGTAGAAAGCTATAACCGAACGTTATAGCTTTCTACATTTCTACGTCTATGTTACGTTATAGTTCATTGTTCGAAAATATGTTAATTGGTCGAATCGGTAAACGTATTTTATTTTTATATGGCTTGATTTATTAATAGAGAAATTGTACTCTGTGGAATACATTTCACCAACCTCTTCTTAGCTTAGGATACTCTTTGATGGCACGTTGTTGTCACATTCCTTTCATTTAAGATAAAAAGTGACAGCATACGACGAGCATACAGCAGCATACAGCATTAAAGGCAAAAAGTGAAAGTGAATCCTCTAACCATCATCTGTATGGATACTTCTATCCATTGGCGTAGCTATGGGGAGACACCCCCCATTGAAAATCAAAAGACAGAATGAACTATTCCTTCCAAGTATCTTGAATTTTTAATCTGGACCCCCCCCCCCCCTTGATAAGTTATACCTACGCCTATGCTTCTATCATTTGTCTTTCCTTCTGGAAAGTTCCGTGATACACCCGATTATGTTCTCTATCTCTGTCAGCATGTCTAGAAGGTTCTGGATGCATTTCGATCTGTCTTTTATATATGGAAGGTGCTCTCTATTGTTGTCTCTCTCTCTTATCATGCTATCTTAGTCACTCCTATAAAAAAATAATCACTTAATGAAGTGGGCTTCAAGGGCACATATGGGAAAACACTGAAACACCTGAAAATGGATTTTCGAGTTATGGGTTGGTTCTATAGATTTTAGCCTGAAATCGACTGAAAACATGTCTCAGGCACCTAAAACAACGGCTACTTGGGTAAAATTTCGATTTTAGTATGAGATAACGCACCTTTTCTAGGCTGCTGAAAACGCTTCTATGGAAGTTTCTTATACCATATCGGCGTAATAGTACTATGACTATGCTACATGTAGGCAACATACGTAAGTGGGGAGAGTCCTACACACTTCTGTTCACTAACTTTCGTCAGGTACGGTACATAACAGCATTCTACCTCGATCTAAAAATCGTATAGGAACCACGTGTACATACTAATTAATGTACTTACATCTAAAAAAGCGAGTGCAGTTAAAATATCTGCTTATGCTTGTTGGCGAACTATGTTGTATAAAAAATGTCAAAATAGCAATAAAATAAAGTTTTACTATTTTCTCGAAAAACTGTCGACATACGTGTCTTTCTCTATTTGTCAAATATAAAAACCGCTCAGCCTGCTTCGCTCCGCAGCGTCCGAAAGCTGCGAAGCACTGGCGTGTGAGCCAGGACTCAGTGGATTTATTTAATTTTGCTCCGATGCTTTTTGGCGTGGCGCTTATTGCTTCGACGAAGCGAGGTATTTTAAGACAATAAGGTTGATTAGCATTGGTTTCGGAGCAAGAGCATGATTTACCATTGAAAGCGTTATTTTGGCCTTGTGTAATTATCCAACATCCAGATTTCTGACTCATAAAAAATCTATAAAAAATGGTTAGGTTACATGCCGGACATAATTTGTCGTATACAAAGGTTGCAGTATATGGCCAACTTTGGACAAAGCTGTTAATACGGAAAACAAAATTGTTAGCGTATCAGTTGGTAGATACCTGGGTAGTGTGAGGTTTGTAAGAAGATAGAGTAGGCAAGTGAAACGGTTGCTTTTTTTTGTTTATAAAAAAACAACCTTTATGCGTCTGTATTCTTTAGGTTTGTACGTTAGTACTGTACAAAAATATGTCAAATGTGGTTGAGAGAGATACTGTTAACGACTGCATATTTACAATCATCAGGAACTGTTACAACGGTGTACGGTCCTTAACCGTACATTATAAATACTTAGCAATTAGGTAAAGGTTGCGTCAGCGAATTCGGTCGCTGCGCCGGCGCCGCGTGCTTGATACACGTGACGTACCTACTTATTGTTATTTAAGTCAGTATTTGGCCGATCACCAAACCAATCGTGCATAATACCATACCACATTTTACCATACCATTTTAACCATCGTTTTACCATTTCCTTACCATAGTTAATTTAGTGTATATTTTATAAACTTACCTAGTTAAAGGTATTAGTGTAATTGTAGCAATAAATAACTTACTATTTGTTAACCTTACGCGTGACTTTCAATCTACCATCCTTTTCTATAAGTGTACATCCCGTACATTTTAGTGGTCCTTCGAGCTAAGAAGGAACTCGTCGCGAGTGCTAAACAGTGACTCTGTGAAGTACCAGTGAGAGTTAGTGAGAAGATCTGTTTTTGGCGATAAGTTCCTGAACTGAACCAGTCACGTGGAATAGCAGTCCAGTACAAACCTTTGTTGTGGATTTGAGCCTTGCAAAAGGTTCCTCACTTCAGCAGCAGTTTCCGAGGATACCAGTCCTGCGCACAACCAGTCCAGGACAACATCAGCCTGAGTGTTCAAGGCTAACCAGGAGTTCATCTCAGCCACTCTCAGCGTAGACGTTGATATCAAGTAAGATCTTTCCTTTTTAATTGACTAATCGTTTCCAGTAACCATGGAAGGTTTGTTGGAGACTCAAAACCAGATCATGGCGGGCATGGACAAACTTGTTCAAAATTTTAAGAAAGATAGTCGTGAGCGCAAAACACCAGACTACATTAAGAGGAGGTTGGACATGCTAGATTCATACTGGCAAGAATTTTATAACAATCACCTGCAATTGTGTAGTAGCGGAGATCAAAATAATGCTTATTTTACAGGCGGTGAATATGATCGTACCAAAGATTTCTATAACCAGGCTAGGCAAATGCTTCTTAGTTACCAACAAGAAGGCAGCAGACCAAGTACCCCTTTACTTAAACCAGCGACCCCATTACCAACAAACCAGCCATTCACAATTACTCCACCGGTCGCTCCACCAAAGACGTCGGCAGGCACCAGCACTAAGTTAGATGACATTATGAGAAAGCAAACCAGCAATTTTAAGGCTTTCTCACGTACCATAGCAAATATTGACGTTGATAGGCTTATTGATAAATGGGAGTTCGATGACGCGTTAGCTATGCTGCAATCTAGGTGGATAATAATAGATTCGCTGCACTGGGAAATTGACAGTGAGCTGAATGGTGACTACCCAACATATGAGGCTGAGTACGTGAAGTACGAGCAAGCGTATACCAGCACGAAAAAGGCAATCAATACGAAAATGTGGTCAGTTTCGCATCGAGAGAAGTCCACACCCCAAATGGACATACCAGTTTTTAATGGCAACTACCAGCAGTGGGCTTCGTTTAAAGACCTTTTTCAGGAGGCTATACATAGAAATCCGTCGTTATCTAATGCGCAAAAGCTTCAATTCCTTAAAAGTAAATTAAGGGGTGAAGCTGAAAAACTTATCCAGCACTTAAATATCAGCTCGGATAACTACCAAATTTCTTGGGATATTTTAAACCATAGGTATAATAATAAAAAATTGATTTTCACGTCCCATATAAACAATCTTTTGAGCGTACCAAATATGCAGTCTCAAAGTTCTACCATGATTAAGAGGTTGCATGATACTACCAATGAGTGTTTACACGCCATTGAAAAATTAGGGGTCAATATTTCCACTTGGGACCCGCTTATTGTTCATCTCTTGTCGCAGAAACTCGATGTTGAGTCGCATAACGAATATATTCAAACATTAAAAAACCCAAGGGATCTACCAACCATTCCAGAATTTCTTTCCTTCTTGGAAACAAAATTTACGTCCCTAGAATCGTTTCGCCGTAAAAATGAGCAATACAAATCCACCAACCAAGACGATACTCATTTTAAAAAGAATTACCAACCCCATCAATTTAACCACCAGTTTAAAAAACCTATAGCTAAACCATCAACATCATTTAAAACATTTCACATAGAAAATTCTAGATGCCCACATTGCAACGAAAAACATGCGGTGTTTTATTGCAAGACATTCCGTGAAGCGAAGCCAGAAATAAAACAAAAAACTATTACTAAATTTAATTTATGCAACAATTGCTTAATTGATCACCACGGAAAAGACTGCACGTCTAGCAAAACGTGTCGCTTCTGCAATCGGAAACATAATACGCTTATTCATGACATATTCGCAAGGTCGGGGGATAATTCAATGTCAAGTACATCGCTACCTATAAATAATCAAAAATCATGTCACGTGTCGAACGAAATGATGGGAGAAATTTTGTTAGCCACTGCAATGATCGATGTTCAAGCAGCAGACGGGTCACTCATCACCATGAGGGCGCTAATTGACCAGGGTTCCCAAACATCGTTAATAACAGAAAATGCCGCGCAGCAGATAGGGATACCGCGCAAACGTTGTAAAGGGATGATTTTTGGAGTGGGGACCAAAGAGAGCAATTGTAAAGGAGTCATTAAAATCCAAATATCTTCACTACATAACGATTTTAGTATGAAAACCGATGCCTATATTATGAAAAATTTAATAAATAAATTACCAAACCAGTCCTTTGAAAAACCATCATGGCAGTACTTAGACAACATTTCCCTTGCCGACCCCGAATTCTACCGTAGTAGGGAAATCGACATTTTATTGGGGGCTGACGTCTATTCCTCAATTATAATGAATGGCATCATCAAAATTGGCTCGTCATCACCAGTGGCACAGGATACACTATTAGGGTGGATCTTGTGTGGTAACACGCACCAGACATTTCAATGTAACGTAGTTATTAACCAGATTGACGAGTTGCAGAAATTTTGGGAGGTCGAAGATATTATCCAACCAACCAGCATGAATGAGTCAGATGACCATTGCATTAAATATTACCACGAGACTACCATCAGGGATTCTGAGGGAAGATATCATGTGAAACTCCCCTTCAAATCCAATTTTGAAAATAATCTCGGCAAGTCAAAACCAATGGCCATTACACAGTTTCGGCAATTAGAAAGAAAATTTTCAAAAAATAAACAAATCGCAAAAGATTACGCTTTATTTATAAATGAATATCGCGATCTAGGTCACATGATTCCGGCGCCCGCTGCTCGTTACGAGACACTGCAATGTTATTTACCACATCATTGTGTACTGCGTTCTGAATCTACAACCACTGCACTTAGAGTCGTCTTTAACGCGTCCGCCAAAACATCAACAGGCTACAGTTTAAACGACCTTATGGGAATAGGCCCTAACTTACAACAGGACCTACAGTCCTTAATCTTGAAATGGCGACAATATAAATATGCTTTTACCGCTGACATCGAGAAAATGTTTCGGCAGATTATAGTTCAGGAGAGCGATCAAAAATACCAGAAGATCATCTGGCGGGACGCACTGGACGGCATAGGGGCACTTCAGGAATACCAGCTTACCACGGTCACCTACGGTACGCGTGCGGCGCCCTTCTTAGCAATGATGACGCTAAGACAATTGGCGGCCGACGAACTTTCGAACTATCCGACATCCGAAGCTCCCAAGGTCATTGCTGAGTCATTTTTTATGGACGATCTATTACATGTCTCTCATGACATACCAGAAGGGAAAGCGTTACAGTCGGATCTTTTAAAAATATTAAAATCTGGAGGCTTCAATTTACGCAAATGGAAGTCGAACGCACAAGAATTGATACCTGACCATGAAGAAAACCAGGAGCACTTTGTCTTTAAGCAGCAAGAGCATACCAAAACCCTGGGCCTTCGTTGGAATCCAGCTGAAGATTATTTCTCATTTAAACATGAGATTGAGTCCACTTCTGCCAATAACACAAAAAGAAGTCTTTTGTCGGACATTTCCAAAATTTTTGATCCTTTGGGCTGGTTATCACCATTTACCACAAAATTAAAAATCTTGTTTCAATCTGTTTGGCAATATAATATTAACTGGGATGATGAATTACCAAATCATATCCGTAAAGATTGGGAAAAAATAAGGGCAGATTTGCACAAAATAAACCAGTTACAAATACCAAGATGGCTCAGCATTCAAAAGGATACCATCATAGAGTTGCACGGGTTCTGCGATGCTTCTGCAAAAGCATACACATCAGTTATCTACTGTAAGATAAATAAAGGCAAAACCACATCTGTAGTATTAGTCGTAGGTAAGGCTAGATTAGTACCATCGAGTAGACATATCACATTACCAAAATTAGAACTTTGCGGCGCTCATTTATTAATTAAACTAATGAAAAAGGTTAAACAAAACTTACCAGATTATGAAACCAGACTGTATGGGTGGACTGACTCTAAGGTTGTCCTTGGGTGGATCCATGGTGAAACAAGCCGCTGGAAACCATTTGTTGCGAACAGAGTACGAGATATTACAGATTTTATGCCACCACCCTGTTGGCCTTATGTAAAATCTGCGGAAAATCCTGCAGATTGTGCCAGTCGCGGCCTCACTGCCACACAATTGAACCATCATCCCTTATGGTGGCAGGGACCAAACTGGCTATCCTCATATGACACCAACACTAACCAGGAATCTAACCAGTTATATACCACGGACCTAGAAATAACACAATGCAATGTAAATAATAACATTAATTTAGTAACTAGATCACAATCTAATGGTAATATTATACATGATTTACTTACCAAATACAGTACATTCACTCGCGCCGTTTGTATTCTTGTATGGGTAATGCGATTGCGAAATCACAACAAAAAAACATATTTAACAGCAGACGAATTAAATTATGCTAGAAATAAAACTATTAAATATGTTCAAGAAAAAGAGTTCAAGGAGTGTATATTAAGGTTGAAAAATAATAATACTTACCACAGAGATAGTCACTTACACCAATTACATCCCTTTCTCGATGAAAACGGACTGCTCAGAGTCGGGGGCCGCCTTGAAAGTGCGTACATTCCTGAAGCCATGAAACATCCAATTATAATACCACATCACCACAGATTAACCGAATTATTAATAAACCAAGCCCATACTCAATGTCTTCACGGGGGAGCTAGGTTGACATTATCTCTGTTACGACAAAAATATTGGATTATTGGTGGGACTCGCGCCACAAAAAAGCAGATTCGTTTATGTGTGATATGCAGAAAAAATAGTCCCGATAAAAACCAACAATTAATGGGAGATTTACCAGCAGCTAGAAGTAATCCATCAAGACCATTCCACAATATTGGTGTCGACTTTACCGGTAGTGTTTTAATAAAGGCGAATAAGGGTCGTGGAAATAAAATCACCAAAGGGTACGTGGCAGTTTTTATTTGTATGGCAACCAAGGCCGTACACTTAGAACTTGTATCTGACCTGAGCACTTCCTCTTTTCTTGCTGCATTGCGAAGGATGATTGCTAGAAGAGGCACCCCAGGCAACATTTATTCGGATAACGGAACCAATTTCGTTGGTGCGAGCAGAGTATTAAACCAGGAGTTCGAGAAATTGAAATCGACCTTTAATGAAGAGTTCATGACAGAAGTTTCAGAGATGGGTATCAACTGGCACTTCAACGCACCATCGTGGCCGACAGCCGGAGGTCTATGGGAAGCGGCCGTCAAGAGTCTCAAGTACCACTTAAAAAGAGTTGTTGGTGAGCAAAGACCCACTTTCGAGGAATTTACCACCATCCTCACACAAATAGAGGCATGCTTAAACACCCGACCCCTCTGCCCTATGACTGAAGACCCCGAAGATTTGAATTACCTTACCCCATCTCATTTTTTGTCAGGCGGACCTACTTTAACCATATATGAAACCGAAAGAGACGAGAGAACCAGATGGCAATTAACACAAAAAATCTTCAGCGATATCTGGAAACGATGGCAAAAAGAATATCTCACCCAGCTCTCAGTTCGATCAAGGTGGCGTGAACCAAAAGAAAATATTAAAGTCAATGACGTTGTTATAATTCATGACAGCATTTTGCCAGCGGGCAAGTGGGCCCTAGGTAGAGTGGTCGAGCTTCACACTGGCAATGATGGTTACGTAAGAGTAGTTACCCTTAAAACCAAAAATGGTACTATGAAGCGACCCATCACAAAGCTCTCAATTTTACCAGTCAGTAACAACCAGGACCAGATGACACCACATCAGCAACGAAGAAGCTCGAAGACGAAAATTAAAACCAATTCATTCATGAGTTATTTTACATTGTTATTTGTGTTATTGTTTACGTTTATATTTACACCAGTCACCGCTACATACCACATTCAACCCTTGGGTAATAACCAAAGTATGTTCTATCTAGACAAGATATCTACTATGTATTTAATTCGCGATGAGTGGAATCTTATCGTATACTACGACCTAAATCCATACTGGCAAGGTACAGAATTGCTTAACAAATACATAGATCACCTTAGAATTATGTGTTCAGGTTTCAAAACAAAAACACCATGCGACATCATTTTATTACAATTGGGTCAAGTGTATAAAGAATACAATTACTACAATGAAATGTTGCTTGGACAGCAGACACCTCACAGCCGTCATCGCCGAGGACTTATTAATGGCATTGGCTCTATTGCTCATAGTTTATTTGGAATCTTGGACGAAGATTTTGCTCAAAAATATACCAGAGATATAAACCTAATCCGCATGAATGAAAAACACCTTGAAAATCTGTGGCGAAACCAAACCTCGGTGATAGAAGCTGAGTATAATTTATTGAAGAGAGCCGAAAATGCAATGGACCAGCAATATAAAACATTTAACCAACATTTAATTAGTTTAGAAAAAGCCGCAAATGGATTGCAAACAGAAATAAATTTCGCAGTCAATATGAATGAGTTTGCATTGTCAGCGATTATTGCCCAAAATATCTTGAATAATTTAAGATATATTCAAGATACGTTACTTGATGCTATTACCAATATTTACTATGGGAATTTTAACATCCATTTAATAAAACCAGAACAACTCATTCAAGAATTACATCTCATCGCTGGACACATATCGAAAGAGTTATCCTTACCAGTAGATAACATACAACAACAGTTACCTAAGATTTACCATTTATTGAAGGTCAGAGCAAGAATTACCAAAGAATATTTATTATTTGAGATAAAGATCCCGCTGGTTAGTAGAGACTTGTATGATATATACAAAATTATACCAATTCCTAAAAAGAGCGACGATCACATGGTCACCCTTTTGCCTATTGCCAGCCATGTAGCTATCAATTTACAAAAAGATTTATATTTGCCTATGTCTGCAACCAGCCTGCAAGGTTGTACTATGTTCAACACAGAAGTACATTTATGCCCATTGACCTCACCTTTATATCAATTTAAGTCAGATCAAAGCCTATTGTAAAAAGATGTGACCAGTAATTACTGTAAAACTGAAGTTGCGCCTTGCAATCATTTATGGACACAATTACAGAAGATCAACTCATACTTATACACCTGTTGCAGTCAATGTACTGTAAGAATTATTTGCGGCGATATGATTGCGAGTGAACTACTTAGTAATGTCGGTGTGATTATTCTCGAAGAAGACTGCACTGTCAAGGGTAATTCATTTACCATAGAATCACATAAGCAGTTAACGAACGCCATCGACGTCCATCCTAATATTATGACATATACCATTCCACCGTTCAACAATATTATTAATGTGTCCATGCCCATTGTGCCGAATAGTACAATAGATTTTGAAACCAGAGGTCTACAGAAAGATCTGAGAGTTCTCGGAAATAAAATTAATGAGATGAAATCTCAAGAAGGTGTAGCAGATATAATTTCATACCACGACGAACACCACTACGTAGTAATATACATCCTAGTGGCAGCTGCTGCGGCGTGCGGGCTGGCGTGGGCGTGGCGCCGCCTGCGCGCCTCCAGGCGTGCGCGGCGCGCGCGCGCCTCCTCGCGCGGCGACATCGACGCTACGTATAGTGCAAGTGTTCAGTGTGTCAGTGTTAAAGAGCGATTTCCTAATAGTGGTCAGTGCAATAATGTTAGTGTTCAAGGGCCTAGTGTAAGTGAAATAATTCCTGAAAGGCCCAGTGTTAGTGAAATTAGGTCCAAGGGACCTAGTGGTGATAAAAAACAAGATTCACGCTATGCGCGGGTCGGAAGGTCACTGCCGCCAGTGCCCAATTTTCGTGCTCATTTCCATAGATCTAGCTAATTTTAATACCATTGTTGAATCACCTTGTAAATCACCCCATCCCTAACTCTTGCACCCATTAAAATTTCTAACCATTACCACATAATAATATAGATCAGTTTTATCAGCCTCATCATTTTTTCTCGCTCGGGAGCATGTACGGTCCTTAACCGTACATTATAAATACTTAGCAATTAGGTAAAGGTTGCGTCAGCGAATTCGGTCGCTGCGCCGGCGCCGCGTGCTTGATACACGTGACGTACCTACTTATTGTTATTTAAGTCAGTATTTGGCCGATCACCAAACCAATCGTGCATAATACCATACCACATTTTACCATACCATTTTAACCATCGTTTTACCATTTCCTTACCATAGTTAATTTAGTGTATATTTTATAAACTTACCTAGTTAAAGGTATTAGTGTAATTGTAGCAATAAATAACTTACTATTTGTTAACCTTACGCGTGACTTTCAATCTACCATCCTTTTCTATAAGTGTACATCCCGTACAACGGCATTACTAGTTACCCTACATATAAATGTTATTCGCTTATTATATTATTTACACTCAGATATGAACGCAGGACGAATTCAAATAATTTCTGGTTAAAAAGAGTTTGATGTCTACTAAAGCCAGGTGTTAAATTAAAATATTTGTAAGCACTAACAGCACATAACTCTTAAAATTTAATTTAATTAAATTTTTATGATTTAATTTTATTTTATTTGATTTGATTTAATTTGTTTTAATTTAATTTGATTTTGTTTAGTTTAATTAACATTTATTCCAAATAATAATTTAATTTTATGGTGTTATATCATGTCCATATACCAGTATAGGGACATGATATCCTACAGAAAAAAAGTTGTTTTTATCAAATAGTATATTTAAAATAAATTAGGTTATATAAATAACCGTTTTTATTATAACACCGAAGACTAAGATAGCTTCCGAGTTAATGTTTACCACCAACTTTTGCTTTGCTCTATCCCTTACTTAATACAGGTGCAAATGGACGTCTAAGACTGGTTTCTCAGATGTTTCTAAAATATTAATGTATCCTATAAGAAATAACGCACGCAAAGATTAGCTTTCTTGAAACTGCTGTATTTTTCTTGAAACTTCAGGATAATTCTCGGGGAGCGTCTATAACAACAGTTTACGTTCAGATAGCTCCCCGTGTACGTTCTGAATAAATCACATAACTTCGCCAGTTACGGAAGCTGTTCGCGCAAACTTGTCAGGTGGCAGGAAAACAGGAAATCTAGTGTTTGAAAAGTTCAATAGAATTCACTCCTGTAAAAGTGTAGGTACAAAATCTAGTTCAGCTAGTAAGGCACGTAAATATCTACCCTGGTAGGATAAAATAATAATCATCCATTAGAATTATTTGATCACATAGATTTATAAAACCGGGAAAGAATGATTACACACATTCAAAGTCCTACCGACCAATCGGCCTTCTGTCGGTGCTCGGAAAAATAGTTGAAAAGCTAATGATCAGTAGACTGCAATGGCATATTCTCCCCAAATTGAGCGCAAACCAATATGGCTTAATGCTGCAACTCGGGACCGAGGATGCCCTATGTAACCTAGTAGAGCACGTCAGGATGAAGTTCCAAGGGAAAAGAAGCTCATTCTGATAGTATCGCTGGACATAGAGGGTGCTTCCGACAACCCATAGTGGCCAGCGCTCAATAAACAACTAGTCACTAAAAACTATCCCCAAAATCTCTACTTTATGATCGAATCATATCTAAGAGAAGATCGAAAAGTAGAGGTAAACTAGATGGGAGAAAAGCAGGGAAGATACAACCAAGGGATGTGTTCCGGGATCAATAGGAGGTCCCACCTTCTGAAACATAATCCTTGACTCCCTGTTCAGACAGTTGGAGAGGAGAAATGTATATTACCAGGCCTTTGCGGACGACGTGGCTGGTGAAACATCTCAACAAGTAGATGAGATTATAAATGAAGACCAGGACGCTGTAGTCGGATGCGGAAGACGTAACAAACTAAAAGACCAAGGCGATGCTGATAACGAAAAAGCTGAAGTACGACCCCCTCATAGTGATGATGTCCGGGACAAACGTCGAACTGGTGAGCGCGATTAAAGTGCTAGGACTCACCATACATGTAAATCTAAACTTATCCCAGCACGTCTCAGAATAGTGCAGGAAAGCAGCAAACATATATGTATAGACAAAACTTGCCTGCGCGGCGAAGGTAACATGGGGCCTAAACGGTGAGAACATCAGGACGATATACGTAGCGGTTATCAAACCAATCATCCTCTTCGCCAGTGGAGCATAGAGCCAGGCTACGGTACTAGAACGAGTCAAAAAACAGCTGAAGTCGGTCTCAAGGAACTTTGCCATAAAGATCTGCACGCTGCAAAGACTGTGTCGCTAACATCAGCCCTGACATTATCGAGATTACTTCCGCTCGACCTACATGTGCAAGAAACGGCTACCCTCTACAGAACCAAAAAAGGGACCGCCGAGTCCACTTACCACTCAGCCGAACTCTCGAGAGGGAGGTCCTTAAGAAATTCCACCCACACCAAAGCGGGTACTGGTCCAGTACGAATGTATATATAGAGGATACAGTCATCCACAGAAAACCTCCAAAAGCACAACATCCAAGACCCAGAAATTTACACCGACGGCAGCAAGATCGATGTGAGAGTAGGAGCTGCCATCTCGTGGTGGGAAGGAGGTAAAGAATCTACTAGCTATACATTTGGACTTGATCCAGCCTGTACGGTCTTCCGGTCGGAGTTTTATGCTCTGCACAGAGCGATAGATATGGTGCGGAGGGGTGGAATAAGCTCAGCAACAATACTGAGCGATTCCAGATCCTCACTGGACATAATCACCAATCCTAAAGCTGACAACCAGCTCGTGCAAAGGATACACGAAGACATTAGAAGGAATGGAGGGGAGGTGAGACTGTTCTGGCTGAGAGCACTCGGGGGCACAGCGAGAAATGAAAGAGCGGACAAACTAGCCAAAACAGCGACTCGGGCGATAAACGTGACATCGGACTACTACGAGATTCCCATATCATACGTGAAAAAGAAAATCAGAGAGAAGTCGGTCCGAAAATGGCAAGACCGTTACTCAACCTCATCTACAAGAGAGGTAACCAGGTGTTTCTTTCCGGATAAGGCCAGGGCATACTCCTGGGTCCGGAAAGAGAAACCTTCGCTCCTCCTAGTACAAGTCTTCACGGGGCACGGGGGCTTTGGAGAATATCTGCACCGATTCAGACTCAAGGATCACCCGCATTGTGAATGCGATCCTACGGAGACTGAATCGGCGTGGCATTTGATTCTGGACTGTCCCAGATTCACAAGAGCCCGCTTTGAATTAGAAAATAGACTGGATAGGTTAGTGTTAAGAAAGGACGCCACCCTAAAGTTCCTTGAAGCAGTGGCAGAAGTAGCAAGACTTGCGGCAGAAGTAACAAGAAGGAACAAGAATTCCGCATGAAACTGAGGTAACCAGGGCAAACGCGGAGCCAAACAGAGTTCCCCGTGTGACGTCAACAATACCGCGAGATGGCTGTTGAATGGCGGGGAAAGAGGGAGAATAGGCCTTATTAAAAGGGGTGTGGCGCTCTTCATGGACAGCGCGAGAGAGAGGATTGGCATCAGTTTCTGCATGTCGGGAACGAGGAAGTACATAGCCATATTATTATCACCTGGCTTAGCAATCCTGCTAAAAGGCAGCACCACCAGGGCGACCATCAAGAAGAAAGTTTTTGATTCAATGCCGAAGGTAATGCTGGACAGAAATGCAGGATCATGCGTTACAGGAATAAGTCCATACGACTTTTGAATTGGGACATGGACGATAAGTCGCTCTTCAGAAAAGCCGGGGAATTGCTGTTGCCTCGACGGAGATCCGAGGGTCATCAGCATAAACGTCATGAAGGTGAAGTTCGAGAAGGGGAAAGTGTAGGATTAAACTCGCTTACTGAAGGCCGCTCGAAAACACGAAATAAATGTTTACGAAGAGAGAGGCGAAAACCTCAACTTTTTACTCATACATCGAGAGCAGACTCCAAGCGACGACCAGACAGAATGCGGTTTAGCAAGAGCTCAAAGGCAGCATGAGGAGGCAGTGCAGGAGGAAAATGTCAGGCGACGTCTCCAGGGCCAAGGCCTAGGCCGTCTCAAGGCCATCCCCGACAGACGATCCCGTTAGTGCTGTGCGAGTTTTAGGCAGTCAAATATAACATCTTAATTTTATATTTGACTGTCTAAAAACTCGCAGCGAAATTGTTTTTTTTTTTTGCTATGAGTACGCTTCTGGCAGTATAAGAGACTTTTACTGTGAGTGAATGAAAGTGAATTGTATTTCGAATATCACCTTTTGTAAGCTTGGCGCTGAAAAAATGATTTTAAAATAAATATTTTTTTTAATGTCTCGTGCGTTCAAATCATTATGCTTAGTCAGTATAGATACTCTATATTAGACGGTGATTTAAAGTCAGCACTTGCTGAAAAAAAACTTTTATATAAAAAAGAGAGATTTTTATTTTATAAAATCGAAGGCAATTTCAATTACTTTATTAGATTTGATAAAGCAAAATTAATTTTTTAGCAGAAGCAATTACTTTTTAACTGAGACTTAAAGCCTTTTAATCTCCTTACGAATGAAATGTCGCCTTCTTTTGAGGCGGAAGTTGACATTATTTGAAAAGGAAAAAATATAATCTAAAACTTCTAAAGCTTGTAACCAAGTACTTAATGAATATGATAGAACGACAGGCCATATCGTAATAAACAGTATACTTAGGGCGATATAACTATGATTTCAAATAACTTTCGGTTTTATTCACTATTTAAAGCTCTTAAAATTGTTACAATTTAAACAAATTAACTATCGATAAATAAATATACAGATTTTAAGATTTTATTCACTTACTCATCAAATCAAATATCTTTTAGAGTCATAAATGTTGTAAATTTACTATTTAATATGTCCCAATATGTCATAATCCAGGTCTTAAAACATTATGGCCTAGTCTACATTATCTTTAGCTTCATCCTACTTAAGCATTTTATGATATATTTTCAAAAAAGTACACAGGTTTGAAACTAGTACAAAACGATAGGATTTTATCTGATGGGTATAACTTCCAGCCAGCTTTACACGTATCATGCTTACTTATCACGCTTACTTATCACGTAGCATGCTTACTTAGTCTCGGCGTAATTATTGTTTAATGATTTTAACTGTAATGGTCCCGCAGTCCAAAAATTGATATAACAAGCAGGAGCAAACATAAAATAACGAACAAATGAGTTACGACATATACCAATTGAATGAGACATCAATACCCGATTCCAAATTAGTGCGGGCGACAGTGGACGCTCAGGGGCGGTATTACACAAGTAATATAAGTCGGAAGGGCGGGCGGCGCATACAAAAGTTGACGGACGTCCGGCGTGATTGAGCAGCGCCCTCGATACAGGCTCTAATGGCTCCCTCTGGAAGCTGAGGGGACAGGGCTGCCGAATTTGTTTCATAATATTTTTAATTTCAATAAAATCCATAAGTAAAGCATATTTTACCTTTTACCTAAAAAGACTAAATGAGCATCTGCTGTCGAACCTCCCGTAATGACATTTGTTTGCTTACATCAACGTCTTTAATTTAATTTTTATGATTTTGTTATTTTGTTATATTTTTGGTCGACTGTACTTAGCAACGATTGGTTGGGGAGATCTCTTAGCATTATGAAGATAAGCGTCTTCTTGTGCAAGTTATATGTGTTATTGTGACTGTGTGCTGTCTTGTATCGAAGCCTCAGTGACTGTGAAATTATGGTAGGATTTTTCCAGGACAATAATAAGTCCTCTACGTGCTATAGACTTATTTATTTAAGATACTACGATTTATAGAAAATTTTACTTGTTGCAAGCTACACAAGTCGATATTGAGATACAATAATAATAATTTATTTATCACACTAAATGGTATACAATTTATAGACTTAATGTAGAATACAAAGAATATTTTTTTGGCATGTCACTCCTGCCGACGTACAACTGTTAATGGACGTTAACAGTAGTGCGTCGGCAGGAGTATTAGAATAAACTGTGTTACAACTGCCAGCGTCCACCTCTATGGAACAAATCAATGAAAACATTACATCATTTATACATTTTAATTTTAATTTAACAAAGCAAGCAACGAACCGAAACTGGGAAGCAATTGTGAAACATTTTTTGAATATTCGATTCCAATTTCCGATTTGTATATAAACTTATTATAAACAAACTTTGCCCAGTGAACTTCGTATCCCCTTGACAGATGACAGATATATTTAAATCGCAAAGTGTACTGTAATTTTCCATCCAAAATTACCATTTTAACTTTTACCAATTATTTTTCTTTTTAAAACATTATATTTTTATAACGGTCAGGCCGTTTTTTACCTTTAACAAGACTAACGAACGACAATTCATTTTTATGACACTTAATAAATATTTTTGTTTCTGTGATCGCCTAAGCTACACTGACTGACACATCCAAATGCTCCATCCTGTATGAATTGTATATTAATAGTTAAATTTCTTAATAAATCAGTGCATTTACACAACCATAACATTGATAGTGACACCAACGGCAATCACCCCGTTCTCCTTTAAAGCGCAAATTAATTAAAATCACCCCAACAGGTAAAAACCGTATCGTTTCCCAGCGTACATAATTGTAATGTACTCATTTATTTACTGTCCCCATCGAGCCCGGTCCGTTCGGTGATCAGTACATAAAGCATAAAGCCCGGAGCAGCCCTGTCGGCGGGATCACCGAGGTTTTGCGTAAGTCTGCCCGGGAGGCCGCCCAGAACAGTGCCCGGGGACCATTGATTGCAATTTAACAGATACCTACTACGCGTATATTTTAGACAGACCCGTTTTCGATCGACAGAGTTGTAACTTCGTCAGTTTTATTGATGCGAGTATATTAAATATTTTGCGTGGTTTATTACGCATCCAAATTTATGTACTATTTGTTTGGACGCCACTTTAATGTAACATAGAATAAAGTCCAAATTGCTGTTTATTATTTACTAGCTGTGCCCGCGAACTACGTTTCGCCATCAAAATACTTAACACAGTGTTTAGTTTTTTCCTCCATTTTATTCCATAATGATTCAACTTTATTCTGCCTTTCTTGAGCATCGGCCATTTCGAAAATAGAACAATTTTCATAGGTTCGTAATGCTCTTTTTCTATCAATCCACAAGATTAAATACATTACATATTACTATAAACACTAAGTATTATTATTGTTTTAATTAGAGACATTATTGATATTAATAAATTCTTCTTCAGTAGAAAGAACTACACAGTTGCAAGAATAATCTTTATCGTATTCATGATTCGAATTAAAATAAACAATTGTTAATAAATTAGAACTGTATACGAATAAAGTTTAGATTTTATAATGAGTGTTGGTAACACCAACAAAATATATTTTTTGGATATGACAACTTGGCCAATTTTGACTGGTCGTACAGTAAGCTACTGTTTATACTGTTTGACCTTTGAACTGTTCTTATGTCGCTCGTAATACTGGCGGTTTTCGTAGAGTTAATGTATAGCAAGAATGGGGGGGTTACTGTACAAATACGTTTTCCGTATTCGATATCCGATCACGGAATACAGACACGGAGTTTCGTGAACGTAGCGCAGACGTTCGTTTCTTCTCATTCGGGATTTCTACCATTCTACCTAAACATACGTACAGAACGTGTTCCGTTCGTAATAAAAACGAACGTGTGCGGCAGTCAATGAGTATTTTGTTTAGATTTGATGCATTCGGATGCCCGCATTCAGAAAACGAATGCGAAAAAAGGTATTTATGCGGTTAGCCTTAAAATGTATTGAGACTTCCGTTTTTGTAACGTGTACTGTGCGATATAGTGTTGCTGGCATAGTTCGGTTAGCAAACTCGCCGTGATGACTAACATCCAACACACAAACTTGGAGTTATCGTTAGTTAGTTCACGATCGTTGCATTATCACGGTCTCGAAGGACACTAAACACAGGTAACATCTAACATCTAACATCCAATAGGCCCCGAAGCGGTTCTCAAACTTTTTTGGTCACGGAACCCTTTTGGAAAGCGAAATACTTGACGGAACCCTAAAATAAAACAATATTTTTTAAAAGTGTATTCTTTATTAATAAGCATAATGAAAGTACGACCAGAGAGGGTGTTTTGATTTTTCTAAATTATTGCGGAACCCCTTATAGGGGTAGTGTGGAGCCCTAGGGTTCCGCGGAACACACTTAGAGCATGGCTGCTCTAGGTACCCTTCAGGGCCTACATTCATTTAATACCCCTATTGCTGGGTTTGAAAAGCAACTGTTATCCGTCTTTTTTGAGCGGCGGCCATGTCGAATTTACGTTCATAGTGCTCTACTGATCAAGGCCTTTCATATGATACCCATATTGCTGGGCTTAGAAACGAACTTTTATCAGTTTTTTTTGAGCAGCGGCCATATTCAATTTTGTGCTATTTTCCTAGGTTCATAGTGCTCTACTCTTCAAGGCCTTTCATTTGATACCTATATTGCTTGGTTTGGAAACGAACTTTTATCCACCTTTTTTGAGCGGTGGCCATGTCGAATTTACGTCAATATTGCTAGGTCCATAGTGCTCTACTCTTGAAGACCTTTCATTTGATACCTATATTGCTAGATTAGAAAACGAACTTTTATCCACCTTTATTGAGCGGCGGCCATGTTGAATTTATTTATGTGTTGCTAGGTTCATAGTGCTCTACTCATCAAGGCCTTTCATTTGGTACCCACATTGCTCGGTTTGAAAATGAACATTTATCCTTTTTTTGAGCGGCGGCCATGTTGAAATTAGGTAGATTTTCGTAGGTACCTAATGCTCTACTCTTCAAGGCCTTTCATTTGATACCCATATTGCTAGGTTTGGAAACTAACTTTTATCCACCTTTTTTGAGTGGCGGCCATGTTGAATTTATCTAAATGTTGCTAGGTTCATAGTGCTCTACTCATCAAGGCCTTTCATTTGAGACCCATATTGCAGGGTTTGGAAACGAACTATTATCCATTTTTTGAGCGGCGGCCATGTTGAATTTATAGCAATTTTCCTAAGTTCATAATGCTCTACTCTTTTAGGCTTTTCATTTGATACCCATATTGCTAGGTTTGGAAATGAACTTTTATCCTTTTTTTTTTTTGAGCGGCGGCCATGTTGAATTTAGGTCGATTTTGCTAGGTTCCTAATGCTCTACTCTTCAAGGCCTTTCATTTGATACCCATATTGCTAGGTTTGGAAACTAACTTTTATCCACCTTTTTTGAGTGGCGGCCATGTTGAATTTATCTAAATGTTGCTAGGTTTATAGTGCTCTACTCGTCCAGGCCTTTCATTTGAGACCCATATTGCTGGGTTTGGAAACGAACTATTATCCATTTTTTGAGCGGCGGCCATGTTGAATTTATAGCAATTTTCCTAAGTTCATAATGCTCTACTCTTTTAAGCTTTTCATTTGATACCCATATTGCTAGGTTTGGAAACGAACTTTTATCCTTTTTTTTTGAGCGGCGGCCATGTTGAATTTAGGTCGATTTTGCTAGGTTCCTAATGCTCTACTCTTCAAGGCCTTTCATTTGATACCCATATTGCTAGGTTTGGAAACGAACTTTTATCCATTTTTTGAGCGGCGGCCATGTTTAATTTAGGGCAATTTTCCTTAGTTCATAATGCTCTACTCTTTTAGGCCTTTCAATTGATGCCCATATTGCTAGGTTTGGAAACTAACTTTTATCCACCTTTTTTGAGTGGCGGCCATGTTGAATTTATCTAAATGTTGCTAGGTTCATAGTGCTCTACTCATCAAGGCCTTTCATTTGAGACCCATATTGCAGGGTTTGGAAACGAACTATTATCCATTTTTTGAGCGGCGGCCATGTTGAATTTATAGCAATTTTCCTAAGTTCATAATGCTCTACTCTTTTAGGCTTTTCATTTGATACCCATATTGCTAGGTTTGGAAACGAACTTTTATCCTTTTTTTTTGAGCAGCGGCCATGTTGAATTTAGGTCGATTTTGCTAGGTTCCTAATGCTCTACTCTTCAAGGCCTTTCATTTGATACCCATATTGCTAGGTTTGGAAACGAACTATTATCAATTTTTTTAACGGCGGCCATGTTTAATTTAGGGCAATTTTCCTTAGTTCATAATGCTCTACTCTTTTAGGCCTTTCAGTTGATACCCATATTGCTAGGTTTGGAAACGAACTATTATTCTTCTTTTTAGAGCGGCGGCTATGTTGAATTTATGTCAATGTTGCTAGGTACCTAATGCTCTACTCTTCAAGGCCTTTCATTTGATACCCATATTGCTAGGTTTGGAAACTAACTTTTATCCACCTTTTTTGAGTGGCGGCCATGTTGAATTTATTTAAATGTTGCTAGGTTCATAGTGCTCTACTCATTAAGGCCTTTCATTTGATACCCATATTGCTAGGTTTGGAAACTAACTTTTATCCACCTTTTTTGAGCGGCGGCCATGTTGAATTTATGTCAATGTTGCTAAGTTCATAGTGCTCTACTCATCAATGCCTTTCATTTGATACCCATATTGCTAGGTTTGGAAACTAACTTTTATCCACCTTTTTTGAGCGGCGGCCATGTTGAATTTATGTTAATGTTGCTAAGTTCATAGTGCTCTACTCATCAATGCCTTTCATTTGATACCCATATTGCTAGATTTGGAAACTAACTTTTATCCTTTTTTTTTGAGCGGCGGCCATGTTGAATTTATGTTAATGTTGCTAGGTTCATAGTGCTCTACTCATCAATGCCTTTCATTTGATACCCATATTGCTGGGTTTGGAAACGAACTTTTATCCGTTTTATTTGAGCGGCGGCCATGTTGAATTTAGGGCGATTTTCCTATGTTCATAGTGCTCTACTCATCAAGGCCTTTCATTTGATATGCATATCGCTGGGTTTGGAAACGAACTTTATCGGCAGTCATGTCAAATTAAGTCAACGTGGCTAGGTTCAATGTGTTCTACTCTTTAGGTTCTTCGTTCGATATCCATGTTCCTTGGGTGGATCCAAAAAAATGTGATCTGTCATTTTAGACATTAGGATCAAGAGTCCCGTCCCGTCCCTCTACGCGTAACCCAGATCATTGCAGTCAGATATTTTTTTTAATCATCAATATTAATCTATTACTTTTAATAGTTTTAAATGGATGAAAGAGTTTGATTCCTTAGTCCTAATGTAAAAACATACAACATCTTTCAAAATACCTTGAAAAGAGTATCTTCATTTTTCAACATTTCAAATATTTCAAAAATTGTACCGATTTTTCGAAAATTAGTCAAGAATTAAACCAATCTACAAATTTTATGGTCACTCGATAAGTATTATCAAAAACAATGCTTTATACATTGGTTGTATGGCTTGATCTTTTTGCCTTACCACCACGGTACGACATAAGAAAAAGTCAATTTGGTTGGCGAAATCCAGTTGGGCACAGCCATTAACAGAAAATATTAAATTTTATTTGTACTATGTGAAACACTTCATTCCTGCCTTAATTTTCGAAATCCAATTACTTAAGATCAGGCTGTATGGCGTAGTTCCATTGCCTTTCCTTCGTGGAAGAAAATACCTTCTTTCTGTACTATGTGACAGACTTGTCAAAATAATTTCACGTGCGCCATGTTGTTTTTCTACCTAAAGCCAATTCGAAAATTTTATGGTATTTTTTCACTAAAAATAAAAAGTGAATTTAAACAAACGAAATTATGCCTAAATGTTCTTCCGGAAAATTCTAAGCATTGTGGTGTAAGCCATATCAAATTCTGTCCAGTAGTTTCGGAGATCTTTCCGGACAAACAGACAAACAAACAAACAAACAAACAAACAAACAAACAAACAAACAAACAAACAAACAATTTTTTTAAAAACTGTTCTATCGTGTTCTGCTAATGATTTTAAGGCGACCTGTGTATTTTTTTTCTTAATATTTCGCAATTACAGATTTTTGTACCCCTACGATTTTATTATATATAGAGATTAACTCCTAGTAGGTATGATTTTTGTCTAAAATCTTAAAATCATACTAATCTAACATTAGTACTCAAAATGATATACTTGTGCTACCTAGGTACTTAAATATAACAATTGTATTAATATTATATCTGCGGACCTAAAACGGCCGCGTCGCAGAATCATAATACGAATCATATTATGATTCATATTATGAATTGAGTGCAATTCATCATAAGCAAATTCTATTTGACAGCTTTGTATGAATATTCGTAAAATGGTCCCAATTGACACTTTAGCAATGCCTAATTTGTGGACCATTTTACTAATATTCGTACAAAGCTATCAAATGGAATAATTGCTTATGATGAATTGCACTCCATTCATAATATGAATCATAATATGTTTCGTATTGTTATACTGCGATGCGGCCTTTTTAGGTCCACTGCTCCTAAGCTGCAATTGATTAATTTTTGTTTTGTATTCCTTCTTAAGAGGATTGTGAAGTAATCGTGCGCGGCGCGAGTAGGTATTTTCTAAAATGCTATCTGTTTCACACCGCTCGGCCTCCCGTCTGGCGTTTACACCACAAATACAACACGCGCAAATTCTCACGCACACAACGACAGCAGCGCGCGACTCCTCGGCGCGAGAACTCGAGATCATTATTTTACCGTTTGTAATGTTTTGCGTTGCTTAGGTATTCCTGATCCTGACTGCCTTTCCGCTCGCAACTTTGCCTTCGTTATTTTCGTTTTTCGTGAGGGAATTTTGTTTTCCCGTATGAAAAATTATTTTATAACCTTATATTACTCAGTGATAATGTATCATTCTATTAGTCAAAAATTTTTTTAAATCAGCCTTGTAGTTTTTAAAAATTAAAAATAAATAAAAATAGCTTTATTTCTAAAAATAATTTTAACAATAATTATGCCGAGGCTTCCCAGTGAGCTAGTTTTTGAGTTTATTCATTACAAACAAAAATACAAATCTTCTCTTCTTTCTTTATAATATTTTAGTAGATAAGTTTCGTAAATTATTTCAGTATTCCTTTGAAATTTATAGTGTAGGCACTTACTTGGTATCCCTACCAAGTCCTACTTTATAGGATTGAGCTGTTATTTGTTATGAAAGTACCTATCTATCGTACATTTACCTGTCTAAAGAAAATGACTTTTTGTAAGATGAGTGTTATACTGAATTAAAATGATTTTCATTTGAGATGTGAATCAATAATGGATCCTTTTATGAAAAAAATAAACACAAAACATAAAATGACATTTACAATTGTTTAAACAAGAACAGGCCTCTTGTTAACTTAAAAATAAATAACAAAATATCTATTATTTTAGATAGATAAATTAATACTTTTACATACAAACTAAATAGGAGCAGGGATTTAAAAAATATAAAGTAATAATTATGCATCAAATAAAAAATACCTCTCATTTTTATACACTAATCTTGGGTAGTTATACTAATAGTCAATTCTATGTTTGTAACTGCACCCACGACACAGGAGAAAATCCTAGTGTGGGGTGACGTTTTTATAAAAAAAAAACACGTTGGACGCACCTAAAAATTTAAGGATTTCCCTCCATTTTTATGGGATCCCATCATCAGATCCTAACTTTGGTAACCGTGGGACCACCATTGGAGTATAATCTTGAGAATACCAAAAAGAATTTTGAAAATCGGTCTGCAATTGGCGGCATAATCGCGTAACATACACAAAAAAAAAAACATACGCATCGAATTGAGAAACTCCTTTTTTGAAGTCGGTTAAAAATACCTATTAGTATATGTAATCAGCTGCTTTAAATTTTATATTTAAAATGAAAAAAAAAAACTTCAAAACCGTACGAAGGGCGCCTTCTTCCCATTTAAGCCTACCCTGCCTACCCTACATACTCGTATATTATTTAGGTACTTTGTCGTTTGTATTTTTTATACAATCGTAGATTCCATAACGCGAGTAAAACCTTAGAGCCCAGCTTTAGAGGAATAAAATTCAAATAAAATAATATTAAAAATAACGCTACTTGCATGTTACTGTCTATTACACGTTTTTAGCTGCTCCAACTTCATACATTGCATAACAAATACCTATCACAAGAAACAAAATACGAATTTATTTTGAGTTGGTTTCTTTATGGCACATATTTATTATAACAAACAACTACTTACATACTTATATTTTTTTCCTTTTTTGGTTTTGGGAATTTACAGTAAAATTTACAGGGCTGCTAACCCTTAAATAAGGAAATTTGTATTGAAATAAAATCTTTAAAATAAAACACTAAAATCAATAAACGTATTCAAAAAGATTGATCGATATATCGATATTACTTTCTCCTCCCTAGGCGACAATAACTACGATAACATTATGTCACATCACTATCACTACATTGTACCCCTGCCCCCGACCCGTATCGTACGATAGAGAGAGTTGCAAGAAATGGTCGAAATTGCCTACAATTCCTGTTTGAAATATTGTTTCGGGCGATAACTGTTTTACCCCCCTAAACCTTTATGAAATTAGACGCTTTTGGTCTCATTAGATTCAGTATACCTTAATCTATGTTTGTACGTTTTGCTTTTTTTGTAATTTTAATATACAATAATTTAGTCAAAAAAATACAAAAATGCTAAAACAATTTAGTCAAAAAAAAAAAAAAAAAATACAATAAAATAATTTAGTCAAAAAAATACAAAAATGCTCAAGGTAGTTTTTAAGTCGAAAATATAGATATTTAGATGCTAATAACTTATATTCTGAGCAATATTTCTTCAAAATCAAAACGTACAAACCTAGTTTTTCATTATATCTACATGATTTCCAAAAATTATGAAAATTGGACTATGTTTAGAGGGAGAAAAGCGTTATCGCTTTTTGTATGAAAATTTACAGCTTCACAATCCTCTTAACAGCACTGACCATCTTGCAGGAGAAAAGGCACTGGTGCACTGTACAGACTTCTGTTTAGTTCATGCACCGGTCTTTTTTTATTGCAATTAAGTTGGCAAACAAGCAAACTGCCCACCTGATGGTAAGTGGTAATAGTCGCCTATAATACATGTGGATCCCGTGAGATTCGCAGCAAAACTGCAACCCCCACAAGATCCCCAGTGTACGTTGCCAACTTGTGACTTAAGATGTAAAGTCACCGTACTTAGTAATTTCAATATTTTCAATGCCATATTTTACCCTTCAAACCGGAACACAGCAAAGCCAGCACTGCTGCTTTGCGGCAGAAATAGGTAAGACGGAGGTACCCATGCACACGACCCTGGTACAGAGTCTCCCACAATATAAATATCCTATATATATTTCAGCATAAGTAAGCGTTTAATTGATTATTATTTTATCTTAATGTGATCAGTGTCAAGTTGTCAACACTCTTTACAATACAATACCTTTTACTAAATCACAACTTGTTCTGACCAACGGGAAAGAAAATTCCAATTGGCCAGACTAGTCTGGCCATCAATCTAGCCAATGGGGAACACTCCAATCAATGTCTTCATGTCTTGGTATACCTTGATTGGCGGATCCACTAGCGAGTGCGCCCAATGACTCAAAAATCAACTTATGTCATGAGTCTTTGTTACTTAGATCCTTTAGCGATAAACATAGATTCGTTCTCTCGCTATGACATCGTCTCATGAGGGTTCCTACTCTTCAGGGCAACATATGCAGCCAATCAGTAGCCTATCAATCATACTACAATTTTTTTTTCAAAATTATTTATTTAGCGCTTAAAATGGAATAAATGTGGAATAACTAGCGAACTACGCAGTACAATGGACAAATACTCCTTAGAGCGTATAAAAGTAATTTGTAACCATAGCGGCTAAAACTATTTTTTTTTATAAGTATAGTCAAATTATATTATTTTAAAAATAATCAGAAGTGGAATTTAAAAGCAAGAAATACACGCCAGCGATGGAGTGAGAATACACGCTGCACTACCCACCCAACCTTGCCACCGTAGATCAATTCCTCCATATTTCAGAAGTGTGCCCAGCACTGGCACGTATGAATTTAAACAACGAACGTCTATAATAGTTTAAAATAAACAGAAAGTGTAGACCACAGTAGGTATTTGGGAAAAGGAGCACGTACTGAGCGGCGTGAAAGCAAAGTGATGCGCTGCGTTGATGTATGGCAGTTATGATTCAGCGGGCGCGCGGTCAGGCCCCGCTCAAAGGAGGAAATCTCATTTCAGACGCCCGCCCGCCCGGCCCCCGCCCTAAGCGGACATCTATTAAAATTATTTGAGAGAGCCCAACACTCGGCCGGGCAGACGGCAACGAACGCCAGAGCTGTATCAAAAAACTTCCCGCTAGCACGATAATTACGTTATTCTGAATGAAAGCAAGCATTGCAATTGAATATTGTGAAATGAAGCGTTATATTGTAGCAAGGAAATCGAAAATGTAGATATCGCAATACACATTAAACTAGCCTTCAGACAAATTTTCCTAAAAAGGAAAGCCAAATGTTAGGTGACTTTTATAGTTCTATATTCAAAAAAATCGACTTCAAAAACATAAAAAAAGCCAAAAATAATATAAGCATAGTGTCAAACATAATAGTTTGCAAGGTCAAATATATTTAAAAGGAAAATAATACAACGTACCATACACGGCAAGTCAAAGTAATAAATAAACAAAAGAATAATTACGTTTTTTACAATAACAAAAAGAAATGAATCTGGAATTACATCTTTGCATGGGTCTTGCCCGTTCTAGAGTAGGTACATAAAAATTACTGTATTGTGTAAAGAATACCAAATAAAGAGACTCTGTTCCAGGGTCGTCTGCTTAGGTACCTCCATTTTACCTATTTCTGCCGCAAAGCAGCAGTGCTTGCATTGCTGTGTTCCGGTTTGAAGGGTAAGATATGGCCGTGAAATTACTGGGTTCCGTGACTTTACATCTGATGTCACAAGTTAGCAACGTACACTGTGGTTCTTGGGGGTTCCAGTTTTGTTGCGAACCTCACAAGAGCCACATGTATTATAATAGGTGACTGTTACCACTTACCATCAGGTGAGCAGTTTGCTTGTTTGCCAAGTTTTTGCAATAAAAAAAATCTACGGTCTCAGCTGTGAAAAAAACACTTGTAAGTCAACTGGATCAAAAGATATGATCGCCGAATATTTTCGCAAATTTTGCGATTTTACAAGGTAATTAAGACCAATGATACTTGCCGTTCACCTCATCATCACAGCTCATATACGTCCCCACCGAGAGCCACGAGCCTACCCTAATTAGTTATGTTAGGGCGATTAGGCCTTAGTCAAACCACGCTGGCCCAGTGCGGATTGGTTGACTTCACATACACCTTTGAATTACTTCGCAGGTGTATGCAGGTTTCCGCACGATGTTTTCCTTCACCGTAGGAGCGTCAGATAAATGTACATAATGAAATTCGTGAAACGAAAAACACATTGGTACATGAAATGAAATAAAGAAATTTGGCATGAAGCTCACGAACTCGCACTTGGTCGGATTTTCATCCAAGTCAATTTAAATTTTTCTGTTAAATATGCTTTTTTTATTTTTATTATTACTATTTTAACACTCCACAGACTCGTGGTCCGTGCTCTTTTCATGGAATCTTCTCATTGTGATCTATTTTATTATAATTATTATATTAAGACTTACGACTACTTTTTACTCCTAATCTAAGGTGAGTTGCGCAACTCAATCAATTTAAAAATTTTAATATATATCTTAATAATATTATACTATATGTTAATAATTTATGTATGGACTATTTCACAATTTTTGGATCATTATAATTATTATGCCAGTATTCCTGGGTAACTTATGCTAACAAGATTTGGTCAGTTAATATACTCGTATTTGGCATAATATATGTTACGTGTTTTTTTTTTTTTAGTTACACCAAGGTCGCTCCGCTTGATAGGGCCCTGAGCACCATTTTTTTATTGTATTCCATGACCACTTCATCTGTTGCTATGCTGGGAAGGGCAATGAGACGTCTAATTGCGTCGTCCTCCTTCAACTCCCGGTAGAAGTAGGTGCAGGATACCGTGTGTCTGGTAATGGCAACCACCGCGTGAGGGACACTATCGTGGACAGGGTTCTTCCTTTCTGCTCCTCTGAGCACAACCACGTGATCGTACGTTAGTCCCTGTGCTTCGTGGATCGTCAGCAGTCTAGATTGTTCTCCGGTGCCGAACCCTTCCCTCCCATACGCTTTTTTCTCGTCTTGAGTAAAGGTAAGGAAGAGAGTATTTGGGTTGCCCCTTCGTAACACCGCCTCCGATGCCATTCTGCATGTCATGGACCTCAGCACTTGCCGTGATGTGTAAATACCCTTGTAGATGTTTTGGAGGGCATACACCACATCCATCGGACTTCGGTGTGTGCAGAGGAGCTTTTTTGTTACCGACGTGATGGCGGCGGGGCTTCCATAACGCATCTCGAACAGGTTGTCTCTGTCTATGAAGGGGATCTGATTTGTATCGGTCATTAGTACCAATTCTCTTGCCCCGGTCAGCCTTGTTGCCATGATGATAGCTCCAAAATGGACTAGGAGAGCTTCGTCCACCAAAAGGCGTTTTGATGCTTCCACACCATTGATGAGAACTGAGGCAATGGTTCTTATTTTCCCCTTCACGACCGCCCCGAATCGAGTCGTCACTTTGTCCAACAGTTCTTTTGCCGTCTCGAGTGTGCTAGTGATGATCATATCTTCCTTCATTTGGAAGTTATTGAGGAGCCACGTGGTCTTCCCGCAACCCGGCACACCGTCAACCCATCTGATTGCCAGTTTACCCCATGGTTCGGAGATCCAAGTTCCACTCACGGATTCCGCCGTTTTTAGAATTCGGTCCTCCAGCATGAAGCGGGTGCACTTGGCAATTACCACTATTGGGTCCTCGATCGGTGTGCAGAATGTGATTGCTCCCCTTTCGTCAGTTGCTTCATGATCCACCAGCACCATGCCTGACGTGCCACTGTACGCCGACATCTGCTTTTTATCTATAGGGCGAGTTCCCGCCACCACAGTCCCGGTGTCGTTGTTATAGACCACCGCCCTCGCCCCGTCCAGGAGTTCCTGTAGTAACATGCGGGCGTTTATCTGAAATGCCTCAAGTATCTTGCTGCAGGTGGTGTGTTTTACCTGCAGCGTCGCCCGCAGTGTCCCCAGGTACTCTGGATAGGCGTTGACTAGGTCAACTCCGTCCCGGTCAGTGACTATTCTGGATGCCGGTCTCACCCTTCCCATGTCTGCCAGTGTGGTTTTGGGTGAGGAGACCGTTCTATGTTTGGAGACCGAGTCCAGTACTGTCTCACTGCTTGTTCTACGAGGACGAGCGTGGCCCAGGGCAACAGATATGCCTCTGACGAGGTCGTCTGTCGGGGATTGTCTTTGTGTTTGGAGGCGTCTTCTTTCGTTTGCTTCTTGCATCGCCTCCTCGTGTTGCCTTTGTGCCCGGGCTGAGCCACTTTCTGTTAGTTCATTGCGTGGAGTCTGCTCGTGGTCTTTGAGCAGAAAGTCGAGGTTTTGGCCTCTTCCCTCGTACAAGATAATTTTGTGTTTTCGGGAGGCCTCCAATAAGGGAGTGTAATCGGACACTTTCCCTTTCTCGAGATTTAAATATGCTTATAAATATTACTTTTCGTCGACTTGGATCCAGCAGGCTGCACACTGGTAGAGCCAAAACTAATTTTTTCCAGACTCAGTGAATAATTATGAAAAAACGAATTGGGATGATGACTGAATTCTAATTTTGACGTCTCGTCATAAAATATTTAAAAACCGTAGAAAAAGATGCAATCATGTGAAATAAGAATTAAAATCGGCTTAGAAATACTTACATTAGATACAAGCATTTTAAACTGTTAATTTGGAAGCGATTAGATAGAGAGGTGACATCATCCGTGACGTCATTGTTGAGTACGGCCATATAAACTCCATGTAAATTACCGTTTTGCTAGAAAGAGATGGAGAAAAATCTTACATACCTTATATCTTGGTTGTCTTTATAGATATTCGAAAACCGTTTTTTTTCTTTCTGTTTATTATATGAATGAGCTTCTATTAAAGCAATAATATTTTTTCATTCATCTAGCCTATTCTCACGAATTTTAGGTTTCCGCTTTCAGATTAAATTAAACTTATTGACCTATCATCAAATAGACATCGGATCTTTACAAAATTTAAGTGAAAGGGTGCTGAATTAAACAAATCCTCAATTATTTCCTATTTGTCATAATTTGTGATTTATTTATTTTCAGAAACTGATGTTTTATTATATTCCCGCCATAAATCGAGCTAAAATAATGTTGTGTCCGTTATTACTTTGACCGATATTGGTTCGCTGCTCTAAAGTTATTTTTATATCACATTCTTGATAAAAATATTTCAAGATCTTGCTATGAGCAAGAGCAAACAAATTTTTATCACTTTAATCAATAATACAAAAATTGAAATAAGTTTGTCAATTTCTATCGTGTTTCTATTCGAATCTATAAGTAGTTAATAGATGATTATGCTGCGGGGTAATAGTAGATTATGGGGTAATGCTGCATCTTATGTCACACGTGTAGACTTGATTTGTGAGCGCAACGAAGGACTCTATTGACTCTATCCCGGGGCGCAACGAGGGTGTTAACTAAATTCTGAGCGTAGCGAGGGATTTAAGACGCGTTCTAAGTGCAGCAAGGGATTTAAGCTCACCTCACCCAACCCAAATAAAAACAAATACGTAAGAAATACAGCATTTACTCAAAATCATATTCATTTAATATTAAATAGTTAAAAAGAAGACGTAGCTGTATGTGTTGATATAGTAGCTTTGCTTTTATAGCTTGGAAAACTATAACGTATAAATGAAACATTGGACATGAACCATTAGCGTAGCTTCTTTGACGGCGGCGTGCAAAAGTTTAGGCGTTTTTAGGTTTAGGTATGTAATAATCCTATACGAATAAACTATATTGAATTTGAACAAAATGGCGAAATTAAATTTTTGTTTGATTTTGTTATATTTTAGTGGTCACGGATTTTTATTTTTTGTGCATATGTTGTCGATTCAGAATGATATTTTTGATCCAAGCCCTAACAATATTAAAGATGGATTTCTATCAAAATTTAAACCTACTTTATGTGTTTCAAATACATTTTAATAAAATCCCTACGGAGAGAAGGAAATTCAGCACAAATTCAATCCCTGCTTTTAGAGGCTTTAACTTACTTAAGTACTTTATGTTGGGTTACCATGACACAGAATACGTCATTTTTGAGCAGGTGGTGCGGAAATTCATTTACAATGTCGCGCCGAAGCACCTGACGCCAGTTACTCATTAAAATAATATCAACTTCATCCGCGCGATCGAGTGTAAGTGAATTATGTATGTATCAAACGGCGATCTATCAAACAGTCACCGTTTGACGAACGCCATGATAGGACGCTGCGAAACAAATGATTACAAATGAAACAGGGCGGGCGGGGAGCGTTGCCATGGCGACGCGAGACGATCGATGCGGCGCCCTCGCACCTCGGCTACCCTACAATTAAACAATGATTCACATATTATTAAATGATGTTCGAGCCATATCGACACACTGGCGTTATACATTTCTAGGTGAAAATTTCAGTGCCCCATCAAATATATAAGTTAACGCTAAAGTAAAAATAACGCTCAGTTTGTGAGAACCTTTGTCACTCATACACACATATTGATGGATTTAATTCAGTCTTACTACTTTTATTCCGAAATTCCTACCGAATAGGGATTCCCCTTTAGTTCACGAAGATTATATTGTTTTTTTTGCGTTAATGATAATAAACTATAATGTTGAACTACTTTAATAATGTTGCAGTACCAGAAAACTAAGTTTGAGTTGTAAAGTACATTATATTTTATTTAATAAGACCTTGATGTACCCTTAGTTCGCAATAAAAAAAATAGTTTGAGTTTGATCAGTATTTTGATCGTCCTCCGCTTTTGCTTCTAATGATTTATTAACAATAATGATAATAGTTTAACTTTTTAAACAAAAATATTTTACAAAAAATAAAAACCGACTTCAAAAACACTGAAAGTTAAAAAAAAATAGAATAGGTACAGACAACATCACACTTCTATATTGAAGTCGGAGCCAAACGATGATCTCCTAGAAAGTCTTAAAATTTGGCAGTCTTAAATTTTTTTCTACATACATATTATAAAACTAATTCCATTTCAATATAGATGAATGAGCTTTAATATTATAAATTATTACATAAGTGATGAAGTCAAGATTAAATTTTGGGAGGATACTTTGTTTAACAAGCCCTCCAGCTGTTGTGTTAATAGGATCTCGGGAATTTTCCAGAAAAGGTGTAAGTAGTTCTGTTAACACACGAGTACTGTTAACAACATCTGAACAGAAGCCTACTCTCCACTTAGTAAAGGAAAATATTTTTGAATGCATTTGTAACACGTTTATATTATATTTTTATTCAAACTGTACAGAGGATAAAGTGTTTCATTGTAGAAATTTCGAATGTTAACACATTTTAAATCAAATCTGGTAAAAACACAAAAAGGAGTGCAAAATCGCATTTGCGAATGGTTTTCAAACAAAAATTTGATAAATGTGTATGACAAAGCTGCGAGGCGTGGACTCTTCGAGAATATAAATGAGTGGCTATTATCCTGAAGTCGTAAAACCTTCCGAATTTTTACATCGTAATTAACTCAATGCCGTCCCTCTTCCTCGTCGTACCAGCAAGATTTCTTCTAGGATTCTCTTTAAGCTGTTGACCTCATTTAAGGTCCTAGTCGCGTTATCACGGTCCAAATGTGCAAAATTTAAATTAATACAATGTTTCAGGAAAGTGTATCAGGAAAAAAATTCGGATACATAGTGAGGCTGAGGTTGAGCTTTCAAGTATTCGTCAGCAACAAATAATATTATAGGTTGAATTTAGGTACCTATCCTTATTAATTTGCTTTATTTAGTATAAGCATAAGTGATTTGAGTAGCTTAACTTTTATCCACTCTTTCCCCACAACTCAAACTACTTGTATCTCCATACCGAATTTCATCTAAATCAGTTCAGTGGTTATAGATTCCCTTTGATTCCCATACAAACATCCGGCCCCCTTTTCACCTCTCTAAAAGATGGTTTCTGCGACAAAAACTATCGTATGCCCTTTCCCAGGACTCAAACTATCTCAATACCTTTCATCTAAATCGGTTCAACGGCTTAAGCGTGAAGAGGTACATCTACTTCTTTCCTGTTGCTACTCGTAGCTGGCATACTGGCAGACTGGCAGGGTTTTGTTTCGATTTTTTATCTAATTGTGTAATTGCGAAAAGTCCTTAAGTCGACCCTAACAACATCTACGGGAAGAAAAAGAGCGGCAACATGTATTCTTGTAAGACACAAGAAAGAGAGAAAACAGTAGGAAAATTTCACAAAAAAACTATATTATCCAAAAAAACTAAAGCGAAGTATTTTAAAATAAAGAAAAATCGCACGAGGGAAAAAGATACGCCTTCTTTGATGCCACTAATTACAATCTGCGGCCGCGGAAGGAACTTTCACCAAGTTCACACCTAATGAGCTCACAAAGGAACTTCAATAAGAAAATAGTAATTGTTTTATAACATTGAATCTTATTTCCCGGTAGTAAAGCTCGTTTCCACTTTCCCGGCCCCTAGATAGCATTGTAGCAGCATGTGGCACATTACAGTGAGTGCGACGCTGCCAATTTCCTGGTTTGTCGCCGTTACAGCATTTTGAACTATATATTGTAGGGAGTAACGCGTAACAGATTGCACAGATAACATTTGTGGAAAGGTTTAAAAATGTTCAATTCGTTTGACGGCCCTCAGTTGTAATATTCGCAGATTATGGCTTAATCGATTTTCAGAAACCGTCGTTAAGAGCTTTTCATTAAACTCAGAGACTTTTTGACGAGAGGGCTTTTTGTTGTACCAAGATGAGAATATTGTGCGTTTTAAAAAATAATTATTCATAAACTCTTTGAGCAGTTATTAGGGCTAGGGGAGAGAACACAAAATATTAAAACTTAATTTTAAGGCCAAAAAAAAATTTTTATCAATGAATTTTTGTTTTCATCATAACACCTCAATATAAGTCCCCACCGAGGGGTTCGAGCCTACCCTAAGATAGGGTGTTCAGACCTTAGCCAACCACGCTGGCTCAGTGCAGTTGGTCGACTTCACATACACGTTTGAATTTCTTGGGAGATGTAGGCAGGTTGCCTCACGATGTTTTCCTTCACTGTACATTTGTCTGAAGCATCAGACAAATGTACGTACATATGAAATTCGAAAAACACATTGGTACATGGCGGTCTCGAACCCCGGACCTCCCGATTGGAAGGCAAGTGCTGGAGTCCACAGTGCCACCGACGCTCAAAACGCTTTGCTTTGCTGTTTTGTTCATTAATTATTTTTCATTATTTCTATATGATTTCCTAACTCCTTCACTTAATCCAGGATAGTTCATTAAACACTGGTGTAAATAAATTTTGTATCAATTAAAAGTTAGCAGCTTAACCCTTAAGAAGGTGCAATTTTTATTATTACTAGTTATTTTTTACTATATAGTTATTTAGTAATCAAGATCGCGCGGAACCAATTTCAAGTAAGGGATCCTATACTTTTGCTCGCGAGTGTAGCTTAGTGATTATAATGTGTTACGGCGGCGTTCAATGATAGCAGTAAATTAGTTGTTATTCTGAGAGTAAAGGATATTAAATTTCTTTCAAAAATGACAGTCTTGACTAGCAACCGAAGTTAGAAAATAGGTCCGCGGTCGTGGTCGTAGTCGTGGCCGTCTAGCGGGAGGTTTAAATTAATATTGTTGTTTAAGAGCTACGTAAAAAGTGACGTGTGAAAAAGTGTTCAAGAAATTGCCATAATTATTATATCATTAGTTTAAAACACTATTCTGTTTCTAGTAATATCAAAGAATAGACTTAGTTTCTTGCAACTGCACGACATTCATCGGCGCCGGCAGCTATGCCAGGCTGGATCGAGCAGTGAAAAAATAGCCTTTAAGTACCATATTCTCTTAATATAAATAAATCGTAGTCCGTTAGTCTCGCTAAAACTCAAAAATGGCTTGTCCGATTTGAATATTTACGTTTCTTTTACTCGTTTGAATTATTTAAAAAGAAAAATAATAATCCTGAAGTTAGGCTAAATAAGGACTTATATGTGCCTAATGGTAATTTTGTACGAAAACTGACGGTACACATCGCGATTGTCATCTGTCAAGAGGATACAAAGTTTACCCCTAGTTTCATATAAGATAACATGTAGATAAAAATAGGGGAGACTCTGTACCAGGGTCGACTGCTTAGGTACCTGCGTCTTATCTATTTCTGCCGCAAAACAGCAGTGCTTGCATTGCTGTGTTCCGGTTTGAAGGGTAAGATATAGCAGTGAAATTACTGGGTACCGTGACTATATATCTAATGTCACAAATTGGCAACGTACACAGTGGTGCTTGTGGGGGTAATAGATTTGCTGCGAATCTCACAAGAACCACATGTACTATAATGGTGACTATTAACACTTACCATCAGGGGGGCAGTTTGCTTGTTTGCCAACTAAATTGTATAAAAAATGATTATTAATGAAATTGTCAAACAATATACGAGATATACTACTGCAATTGATTTTACCGGTGTTATTTGGAGGAATGATGACGACTGACGACGACGAGAAATTTGTCCACAACACCACGATGAGTTTTCCATCTCTTTGATAGCAGATGTATAGTTGCAGTGGTATGACTACCTTAGTCGGCTCTTACAACATCTACATTCCACGGGAAGAACGGGAGTAGCGACACACGTATTCTAAACAGTCACCGCGGAACCTTTTTATATAAGTAACTTTGAGGGTTCCGTACTTTAAAAAAATCAAAATATTCTGTATTCAAAAATGACTTGATAGAAGGGCTCTTTTGAATAGTTCAAATCGTTCAAAATTCAGGATATCTTTTAGCTGATAATATGAATGGGCGCATGAAACTTAAACAGCTTTATCAGAAGTAACAATATGTATTTACAATAAATTATGTCGTCACCTCAAAAGGAAAAACGAAACCCGTATCGTAATCACTTCCATGTCCGTCTGTCGGTCTGTCTGTCACGACCCTTTTCTCGGGAACACGTAGAGATATCAAACTGAAAGGACATGACCAGTAATCGCCCTTCAATTCGGCAATATGTGCAGGATAACTGCTTTTATACATTATTATTTATAAAATAAACATTAATTTACTATGGTATTATTATTTCAAATAAAGCCCAGAATATCAGATTTGAAATAAATAGGTATATTTTATTGCTTCCGCTTCCCGCATATGCTACCATAGATAGATTTAGGATCTCGCTAGTGACGGTCCATAATACCACGGTATTTTTTGTGATGATAATTATCATTAGTTATTTTAGTTCCAATAATCATCGATTTATTTTCGCCTGTTACCTGTGTTATCCTTTTTAGTTTTTTTCATGACAAAGCAGAAAATCATTTTTGTAGACTCTGTAACATTATTATAAAGGTATGGTTATTTTGCGTTATTTTGGTGGTGTGTTCGGTCCTATTTTGATATTGATCTCGACTTGGAATAGTCCTAAAGAAAAAAAATATATATGTTGATTTTTCTAAGAGTGTCTGTAATGAAAAAGTAAATATTTTTGTTGATTTACTTGGATAAGCTTTCATTTCAAAAGAATAAATATTACAATTTCCATTTGCAGTTTTATTTTAGGAGAATAATGTCACTGACAATGGCAGGTAATAAAACGTTGACATCTCCGGTTATTTTCTTCAATTCTTTGTACTTTAAAGTCTGTGATATTTTTTACCCGGTAGCGAGTATTCGTGCCTGTAAACACCTAGCGAGTACCGCAGGGTTAATATGGGACCAATCTTGAAATCGTGAAAAAAAAACAGGTGTTCCATACAAATGTTCAACATCCACGGAACCTAAATATATTGAACAGCTGATTTTTTTTCACGATTTCAGGGTTGGTCCCATAGTAAAAGTTGTTCGGCTTGCTTGTCTTTATAAGTACGATATTTTAGTTTCTCGGGTAAGGTCGACTAATAAAAAAATCACGGTGTACATACTTAGTATGGTTTTTTTAATCCCACCACTTTTTAATTTTCTTTGTAACGGTCTATGTTATATCATAATAAAACTCATATTTGTTCCTTGTGCGAAAGCCAAAGCAATTAACACTCAGGCGCTACTTATAAAGTGACGGCGGAGCTTTGATTATAGCAAAGCCACTAGAACTCCTATTACTTAGTTAAAGAGCAATATTTATTCGAAATTGGATAGCGCGGAGAGTTTGGACAAGCGGCGGAGGGCGCATGAATTAATTCGGTTCGCTTACATAACATTAAAATTGGACTCCGCCGAGCGAAGGCTCCGCAGCCAATCCCAATAAGCGATCGGCTCCACCACACACCTAAAATAGGTAGTTTAAATACATCAGACGGCATGCTTTTATCGGCTCAGACAGACTCAACTCCGGGGTGTCCGTTCCCCGCATCAGGGTTACGGGGTTGTGTAATTAGTCGCGTTTTAATATCACTTCCCAATGAAAACGACTTCAAAGAGACGGCTATCTAAACAACAACAAAGGAAGAGGACGTCCGTGTGTTTATCATTTAATTAGGGGGTGAGCGATGCGATGCGAATGCTGTGACGATGTAAAACGCTGGACGGAGTTGCGAGAAAAGTTATAGGTACATTAAATATTCGTCTAAGAATGAACTTAGCTTTTGAGTACGCTGTCATAAAGTAGTAATGTCACTGCGCTTGCAATTTAAGAACATCTCTCGCAGATTCGTTTCTGGGTTTCACTGAAAGCTGTACCACTTAGAATATAAGGTATGGCGTTGGCATAATTCAATATTCACAGAGGGTACGACACCCTCAATTAGAGGCATAGTTAAGTAATAAACATTAGTTGTAGTTCCCACATTAAGTGCAATAGTATGATTAATGATTCTTTGCTAACTGCGCTACAAGTTTCATGTTTGGATTCCGCTAAATATTAAAGTACTGCAGCGCTGTGTGGGTGTTTGCAAATTACAACATCTCGTCAGTTTAAGCTTTCTATATCGCTGTCTGTAATTATACATAATGTATACTGAGTATAGATTTGAGTGGCGAGAAAATATGAGAAAATACATATGTGCACACATATGTAATTATGTATATTGTATCGTTCTGTAACTCGATACCGTAGAGGGATGTGTACATGTGTGAATAATGATCTTGCTAGGACAAGGTGAAAGTATAATAATGTCAAGTAGATTTATTTGTAAATAGATAAAATTTATCTATCTGCTTTGTTGTTATAGTTGGTCACAACACGTCCTAATAATCACAAGGTTTCGAATGAACTCCGGATTGCAGACGTTTATTCGTTTTTAGAAATTCTCGGTAGCCGTACAAATCCTGAACCTATTACCGGCACTACCTTTTGTTCGGGTACTACCGGGATATTGGCAAAGGCTCAAAAATTAAAAATTAATCAAGAATACTTATTTAGTCTTGACTTGGCGTATTACCGTGGAACGAGCTTTTATTATCAAATCTGTAGGATTTATTTTATGAGAAGTCTCCCATAGTAGTGACATCAACTATCCAACTAGCTCGCTAACACCACTCGGCTACTTATAGTGAAATCTCTGGTCTATACAGACAGATAAACCACAGGCGATTGCCGCCCAGAAGGCCACCATTTGGTCCAACAGGATACTTCATTTACAGCGGAGTTGCGGTGGCAATTTGGGCAAAATATCTAATATATAAAAATCTCGTGTCACAATGTTTGTTATCGAACTCCTCCGAAACGGCTTGATCGATTTTTATGTTTTTTTTTGTGTATATTTGGTAGGTCTGAGAAAAGGTCTTAGGTATTTTTATACCCCCAGGTGATAAGGGTGGTCCTGCAAAGAATTTTTGCCAAATTTTTTTTAATTTTATTTATGGCATGAAAATACTTATAACCCTAAATGTTCACCCTTCTACCACCAACCCCCATTTTTAATAAGTGAAATTTTTATGGCCATCATCAAGATTTGATCAACCATTCTATACTAATCATATTAATAATATCAAAGCATTTAACCATTGTTGTGCGATTTTGATTTAAAATATCCCTACTAAGAAAGAAAAAAAAGATATTTATTGGACAACAACCACAACCCGCCATGTACCAGTGTGTTTTTCGTTTCGAATTTCATATGTACATTTGTCTGATGCTCCTACGGTGAAAGAAAACATCGTGAGGCAACATGCATACATCTGCGAAGAGATTCAATGGTGTATGTGAAGTTGACCAATCCGCACTGGGCCAGCGTGGTTGACTAAGGCCTAATCACCCTCACATAGGGCTCGAGCCCCTCGGTGAGGACGTATATGAGCTGTGATGATGAACCACAATAAACAATTCATAATATACAGTCATCTTCTATATTAGGACACAACTAAGGAAAACTAACATTCATTTTGAATTGTTCAATAAATCAATTTGTCAATGTTTACAAAACTAATTATAAAATTAAAAACTTAATCTAAAATATTACTATAACCCACTCTTACCACTTACCACTGTCAGTGGGAAACGTTCCCAAAATGCTGGCAGCATTACCACTTTGTGTGGCAATGCTTATTCTCTAGCCTAGATAACAGGCAGCATTTTGGTCACGTGTTGCGTTTCAGTCGGGCAGGGAGATCTATAAATATTCAGTGAGCACCTGGCCCCTACCGTCCCAGGTCCTTACTAATGATAATTTAAAATATGTGTCTTGTTGTAATTATTAATTGGTCGTGTTTAATGTAAACTTTAGGTAGATACGTGGACCCACTTTATTACCCCTATTCGACATAATACCGAGCCTACTCAGAAGGCGTGAATTCCTGGCGTCGCTGGGACTCTACACATACACCATCTCTAATTAAACGCGCATGCTTTTAGCTATTTAACGTTGAAATTCGGCGGTGCAAATGCCTGATCACTGAAGTGCGTGCGAGTACCCGCGCGTCTGTCCGCACGAGCGAGCTCACGGGATTGGTATGCGGGGAACGTTTGCAATCTGTACAGTTATATACATGTCATTCTATGTTGCTGTAAAGTAACGGGCTGCTGCGACGGTTTTAAATTCAAATAAAAAAGAGATTAAAAAGGATTTGTACAGGTGTGAAGTAGAAAGTTTTTCAAATGTATTATCTATATGTACTGTTGGTACATACCATAAGGTAGAAGGCCCAGTACTCGTCAGGTTTTGAACTTTGCTGACTTTGGAGCTGTGTTACAGAAAACCTTGTAGACTTAATAATCTAAAACTTCGATAGCTTGCTAAAATATTTATTGTAGTTTTCAGAGGTAAAAGTGGTTTTAAGATAAACTAAATAAATAATTTATTGTAATATAAAAAAGTAAAAAGGAGCCAATTGTACCAGTAGTCGGCAAGTTTGTCCTAGTAACCGTCACGTTGACCCAAAAGTCGTCGATTTTTCACGCTACCTTGAACTTTATTGCTATACGTTAAAGATTACATTATAATCATTACGAAAAAAATATATAATTATATTCGTTTTATTTTTCATATAGGTACTTACGTTATAATAAAATAATGTAATATTTATTTGTATTTTATACATATTATAGTCATAAAGAAAGCAGATCCCAGACTAATAATTTACTTTAAATAAATTTCTTTAAAGGGTTTGCGGAAACCAAAGAGTATATTCAATATTATATAGAAATTTTCTTTTTTAAGTATGACAAACTGATTATCATTATGATGAATCATATACGGCCTTCCTCCATATTTGTTTTAAAGGCCGGAAAACTGCCACATCCATCGGTTGGAGTATTTGCAGCGGAGCGGGCGTGGGAGGAAGACTCTCAAGCCGCCCCGCTCCGTCGTAGGCGGTTAGGTAGGAAGAGGCGCGCCTTCTAAGGTGCGCACCTACTACCCTAAGCAGCCAGGAAGGATTCAGGTCCAACCAACCCACAACCGGCTGGGAGATATTACATCACCTTCCTGGTTGCCCGTCTGGGGGGTCACAACCGAGTAACCCCTTCCTTGGCAAGTCCCAGCTCGTTTATACCACTGGGCCTGTTCCCAAGGGGTGTGTTCGGGAAATGGCTAGTTCGATCCCGAACATGCCTTCACCGGGGGTAGAGAGGTACCGCAGGGTGGTTTCGCCAGGTATTTACCCCAGGTTGTTACCCGAGTCCTACGGCATATCCAAAGGACAGCCTTGTCAACTACAGTCCCTTGTGAAATGTAAAGAGATTCCCTCGTCCTAAAAAAGTGTGTCGCATTAGGATAGAAGGGCCCATTAAGATATAGAGATCAGGGTGATGTTTTTTCCCGGCAAAATTGCTCAGTGGTTGCCTATGAGAGCAGTGGCCATCCAAGAGATGTTATTTTTTACCCATGGGTAAAAAAGCATTCGTCACATATTAAAAAAAACCTTCTGTCCAGTAGAATCCACCATCTCGATCCACCAGTTGATCAAATAGCACGCTGAAGTTCACTAAGATCCAACATTGATCTTGCTGGATCCTATGATACTTATTCTTTTTAATGCTCCACTAGTGGATCGAACAGCACACGTCAAACGGCCTCAGAAGGTCCAACTCCCCCCCCCCCCCCAAAATGAATCGGACTAGCCAAAGGCCCCAAGTGCCCGGCGGTCCCGGAGGCCGTGTCAGCAGGGACAATCGTCGACCCAGGGCTGGGACCTGGGGTGCAAAGAATCCCCGGGCGGCGAAAACCCCCAATCAAATGACGTTGGCTCTGGAAACGTATAACGCGCGTACACTGCGGACCGAGGAGCAGCTGCTGGAACTACAGGAGGAATTGAGCAGGATTTGTTGGAGTATTGTGGGACTATTCGTAGTTCGATGAGAGGGCGATAACACGATGGTCCTTAAATCTGGCAACCTGCTCTATTTCCGGGAGGGCGAAGACCTGTCCCAAGGTGGTGTCGGGTTCATTGTCCATAAGTCTCTCGTGAACAACGAGGTACAGATCGAAAGTGTGTCGAATCCCCAAACGGTATTCGCAGAAGGTCATACAAGTCTACGCCCCGACCTCAACTCACCCCGACGAGAAAGTGAAAGCTATATATGAGAACATTTCTCGAGCAATAGGTACATGCTTCCAAGACTCACTACACCGTTGTCATGGGAGACTTCAACGCAAGGCTAGGCAAGCGGGGCGAAAATGAGTTGAAAGTGGGGCAATTTTGAGCTGGAATCCGGAAATACCGAGGTCAAATGCTAGCCGATTACATGTACAGAGAGGGACTCTATATCATGAAATCTTTCTTCAAAAAACGGCTGCATCGAAAGTGTACCTGTAAAAGTCCGGATGGCGTGACAAAAAATGAGGTATCGCTCCGTGCCGAAGCCATCCAGATCCAAAACCCCAAGCGCTTCCAAGTCGAATTGCAAAATCGCTTTGATTGTCTAGCTAGAGGACTGCACGGACGTGGACATTTAACATGACAGGATTCTGGAAGCTGTCTTTACGGCGGGTGCAAAGTTTTGCAAACCCAGCCGTACTCAGTAAAGAAGTAACATCTCGGAGCCAAGAGCTAAGCTGATGGAGGAATGGCGTGGAATGGGTCTAAAGTCTTCTGAAGATGCTCGTCGGTGACTCAACAAACAGATCTCTTAGGCCCATATTATAAAACGATTCTCAGTAATGAATCTAGTTTTAAAACTATGTAGTTTTAAGATGAGCTTTAATTTTTGAATGTTTCTTAAAACGAGATTCATTGATCGTTGTTCATCTGAGTTATTGCTTATTATAGAAGTGCGAAGTGTACGCTCAAGTAAAGATTTGATCTTTGATTACTTAAGTATGGTCGAAACCACTCTTGAGAAAATAAATTCATATTATGTTACCAAATAAAGTTGAAATTTACGCCAAAATCTGATGCTGGGCGAGTGTCCAGCTGTAAGCTGGTGCTGGATGAGTGTGTCCATCAATGGGGCTGGTGCTGGGAAAGATTTCCAGCAATGGGATGGTGCTGGACAAGATTGTCCAGCAGTGGGATGGTGGACAAAATTCCCAGCAGTGGACTTGTGCTGGGCAAAATTGTTCAGCTGTGGGCTGGTGCTTGGCATGATTCCTAGCAGTGGAATGGTGCTGGACAAGATTATCCAGTAGTGGGCCGGTGCTGGGAAAGATTGTTCAGCAGTTGGCTAGTGCTGGGAAATATTGTTCAGCTGTGGGCTGGTGCTGGGCATGATTCTCAACACTGGGATGGCGCTGGACGAGATTGTCGAGTAGTGGACTGGTGCTGGGTAAGATTGTTCAGCAGTGGGTTGGTGCTGGGAAAGATTGTCCAGCAATGGACTATTGCGTTCTGTAACACGGGCCTTAATGTCTGACTCGCGAGATACGCTGATTTAATACGAAACGTATTAAAGAGGCCATCGAGCAGAACAAAGGCTCCAAAGTGTTCGCAAGAGATCTGTCACCCGGTCAGAGTCTGCTGAAGACAGAGGACGGCAGAGTCATTACACCCCGACCAGAACTTATGGTCGAGATCGAACGCTTCTATGGACAGCTTTACGCATCATCACAGGCACCTGTTATTCTGGCCACAGATCCTAGAGCCAAATTGACTCGGCACTACACCGAAGACATCCCGAACGTCAGCCTGTACGGGATTAGTGTAGCTCTCAAACAGCCTAAAAACAACAAGGCGCCGCGTAATGATATAGTTACAGCCTAACTCTTAAAGTGGATGGACTATCAGCCCGGAAAGCGCTGCAGCGGCTATTCAACTCCGTCATACTCGAGGGCAAAACGCCTAAGGCATGGCATATTCTTCATAAAGAGGCACTGTTCTTCATAAAGAGCGACAGGGCCCAGTTGAAGAACCATAGACCCATCACGCTCCTGAGTCATGTTTACAATCTGTTCTCGAGGGTCATTACAAATCATCTCGCAAGCAGGTTGGACGACTTCCAGCCTCCCGATAAAGCCGGATTCCGAAATGGCTATAGTACCATATGTTAAAACTTATGACATTAATAAGGACACTGGCAGTTTTATACTTGTTTACTTTTCTAATATGAATTTTGAATCTGACATGTATTTCATACTTCTACTCTAATTTTGATAGCTCGTGTATATTTATCCAATGAGACTCTTCCTCAAATATAATTTTCAACAAATAATCTGCGTTTTTCACTGCACCATAGACCACATCCATACGCTGCGGCAGGTTATACAGAAGACCGAGGAGTATAATCTGCCACTATGTTTGGCTAAGAACTAAGGGCAATGGAGAGGGCTATGCTCGGGGTTTCTCTACGTGATCACATCACAAATGATGAAATCCGTAGAAGAACTAGAGTTACCGACATAGCCCAAAGAATTGCAAACCTTAAGTGGCAGTGGGCAGGACACATTGCTCGTAGAACTGACGGCCGTTGGGCCGAAAGGTCCTCGAGTGGCGGCCGCATACCGGGAGACGATCTGGTGAAGGTCGCGGGAAGCCGCTGGATGCGGGAGGTGCAGGACCAATCGGTATGGAGATCATTGGAAGAGGCCTATGTCCAACAGTGGGCGTCTCGTGGCTGAAATGACGATGATGATGAAGCAAACTGCCTATCTCACGAGTCATTGAAAAGTTCAATACCTGCTCGACTAAAGTGCATAGAACAGTTAATTATTTTTGTAAAAGTAGGTCCCATAAAAACGTAGTCTATAAATGTTACTGAACCATATAAAAATGTTATCATAATAATGAAACTATTATACTGATATAACTATAACTAATATTAGAATTCAAGAAATTATTTGAATTTAAAAAAAAACTGTACATATAGAGATACCTACTTTTTATCCAATAATAAAACAAATTGATTCAAACGAATATCGTACATAATTCAAGGTAATAAGAGCTCTATGATGGGCTCAGGTACAATTGTAACGAACGTCCCCATATCCGTCGTTATCTAAGTATAAGATTTTTATAATGTCAAAGGAAAATGTATGTCAAAGGTAACAATGACGGGTTAAGGTACTTTTGTTAATGCTCGCCCCAGTATCCGTCAGAACTACATAAATTTTGACGATTATTGGGCAAAACAGGCATAAGCGAGTACCAATGAATGTCACATGCAATAAAAAAATAAATTCTCAAGATTTAGCACTAATTAATAGGTATAGTGTTAGAAAATGTATTATACTATTATTAAAAAACAAACACACTTACCGTATAAATATCTGAAGCGGTATATTATGTAAAAAATAGGAGCCGGTTGTTGCTCAGTTTAGTTGCCAAACTATACCTATTACAGATTTTTTTCTGAGCGCACACTTTTAGCACCTCTAATTTTTGACACAATTACAATTTTAATGCAGTGTTGCAAATATAGTAAAACATTATAGTACTGTGATTGTATTTCAATCACAATTCTATCATTTACGGTTGGTAGAAATATTATAAGCCCCTTTTAAAGTGTAGGTATAGGTACCTGACGAGTATTGGGACACTGACGAGTATACCAGCGTTTACCTTAATAGAAACTAGTGGAGACAATGGCTGTAGGGGCTTTATCCTTTTGCTTTTGGATAGAGAAATAAATAAAAGGGACTTTTCCAAAGCTTAAAAATGGCATATTCTGTGTCAGTCATATAAATTAAACATAAAGTAAGTCATTTAATTCTAAAAACAGGGATTGAATATTGTACTGAATTTCCTTCTATCCCGAGGGATTGCATTTATTTGTATTTGGAACACCAAAAGAACTTTAATTTTGATAGAAACCTATCTTATATTGTTAGGCGAAAAGTAATGATTCAGGGGGCCTAGACAAAGTGACAATTCAAAGACGATAGCGAAATTCGATAAGAACAAAATGTATGGGATTGACATTTATGCCATCGCTAAATATCGTCGCGAATCGATCAAAGTTATCGACATCTAAGTCGGTAGACAAATTGATTCGCAACAAATCGATGAAGTAGCGAATTGTTATTCGTAACTTTCATATATTACTGGAAAGAACCCATTTCGCATTTAAATGAAATGAAAATATTTATTTTAATAATTTATTTATATTATGACTTAGTCGATTGCAGATACAAAATGTAAAAAATATATTTTATCACTTCTTTTCCATTTCTCAGCTTTGAGTACTTAGATAACCAATAGGTTGTTTTCTTACAGAAATAACAATTCGACACAGGGATCGCTAATCCTTGCGTTGGCGCGGAATTTGTTTTCGTTATCTCAGAGACGATGACGAATTTAGTTATCGTTTCGCTATGAAACGATTGTCACTTGTCTAAGCCCCCTGAATCGATAACAAATGCCCAAAAACCGCAAAGAAAGATACTAAGAACAATTTTATCACGCCATGTTATTTAATATATGTTAGGTTTTAGTTTTTCAAGCTGAAAAAGGAAAGGGATTCAAGTAAATACAGCCACCTCTGCTATGTAGCTTTTTCAATACAAAAGTTTCGTGACTTTTGATTTAAATGATTTTGAATAAATGCTGTATTCTTAACGTATTTGTTTTATATTTCTTGCAGATGGTGTGAAAAGTAAATTATTTTCCAAGAGGTTTTCCAAGAGGACACAGTCTTAGTCTTGGGTGAACTTAAATCTCTCGCTGCACACAGGACTCTAGACCTAAATTTCCCCCCCCCCCCCCCCCCCCACGTCAAATACATAATTACAAAAGCTTTTTCTGTATGTTACACTTCCGAAACGGTTTTGAACGTCGTTTTACATAGAGACAGATTAAGCACTAGGAATACAATAAAACAAAGAATATTTCAATGACATCGTAAAATATTAAGACGCTCATAAAGCTCCTTTTTCATTAATGCAAATCAATAATTTTTGTCCACGCGACTTTCAGAAGAAACACTAATAAAATAATTATGGAATTATGGAAGCTTACACGCACAGTGCAGTTTATCTTCGGTTCAGTGGAAGTTTAGTACGTTAGAAGGAAACGCCGCAATGTCCCATTGCATTGCTCCCGATCACACCGCTGAGCACATCCTCGTAAAGTGACTGTTCTGGGGGCTCCAGCGCGATTTATTAAGTCCTTGCGCTAGGCCACAACAGACCCATCGCGCGGACTGACATCGGCAAAGAGTTGGTGACCAGCCCCAAAGTATGAAAGAGGCGTTCTCCAAGTACCCTAAGCAGCTGAGGAGGGGTTAGCCCAGTCGAACTGACCACCAATTGGGAGATATAGCCCTGACCTTAAAGGCCTACTGTTGATCAAATTACGATCTTGAGTAGAAACACTAGCACCAAATTGGATCCCTAGGGATAGAAGATATCTAGATATCTTGAGAAAAATAACACTGAGTTTGCTTCACTCAAAATCCGCACAATACGGTTTGAAATTGGTTACAGAGTAAGCCTGCAAATCGCTCATCTGAGGGTCATAACTCATAAACAGGGTTAGGCCCGTTACGTCACCCTAGGCAAAGACCCAGCTTGTTATAATGCTGGGCCCGTCTCAGGGGGTTCGTTTTATGAATTGGTCCTGCCTCATCCCGATTGGGCCCTCCATTGAGGCGGAGAGGCTCCGGAGAGGGGTTTGGATATCGGGAAGCTAGGAGTATATAAGCTACTGGTGGACTGGAGTCCCACGGCAAACTCAAGGGGGCAGTCAAGTCAGCTTAGTACCTTGGTATCTTAATAGATTTAAATTTTCAATTTTATGTTTCAAATGTTAATTTTTATTTTTAATATTCAATTTTTAATAATATAATCAAATTTTAATTATCAATTTCTAATTTTAATAATCAATGTTTAATATTATTAATCAATTTTTAATTTCATTTTTCAATTTGTAATTTTTGTCATATTACTAACATAGGCTAAGAATCATTGTTACTAACAAAATATGGGTTATGCCCGAAATAAATGATTATTTTATTTTATTTAATTTAATTTAAAATGGGGGAGTCGAAGATTTGTAAATCTTACAGAAACAACGTGTACGTCAGCAGTCTGTAGACCCATCCACCGATGGGCCTTAGCAGTGGGACCATGGTGAAAATGGGGTTTGTTTACCAATTAAGTTGTATTAAAAAGCTGTGTTGGCCACGCTAACTGATTAGCGTTCGTTCTGATTGATTTGTAGACGCATCATTATTGTGATGCATTGCGAAACATTGAATATTGTTTGGAAGTGTATAATTATGGCTGACGGTGATTATCGTTATGTCTGACTAATGAGAGCGGCAATCCAATTACGCTAGTCCACTGTTGTAGGATTAGGTTTCGAATTGTTAGTCATTGTATAAGCATATATTAAATAATAGTTACTACGTAAGTATAAATACAGTCTTCATCAGTAAGACAATCGTAAACCGCAAACATGATGGTGTAAGTGGTGCAACTGCTGGAAATTTAAATAATAATATATGTTTTGAAGTTGTTGTTGAACTCTCGCTTTCTAAAAGTGTTGTTTCTAAGATTTCAGCTAAACAAATAACATTACGTTTCATAATACCTATTTTAGCTGAAAAATTGTTACCCAGCCACTGCAAACATAATCATATAATGCACTCTCTAGTTTTTCTGGAAATGAAGTATAATGAAAAAAAGTAATTATTCTCTACCTAAACAATGATAGCGCAGTCGACTCGAATCTCAGATCTTTTTAAAAAGATATGCTTAGGTCCTAATATATGCAATCTTTAATTAAATGTTAAGTATTTTCACAAACTTTTAAGAGCTTCATTCAACCAGTGCACAAAAGCGGAGATAGAAGCTGTGCAAGCAACTGGCGCCCAATTCTAACCGTTACAGCTTTTTTACATACTGATAGAGGTCGTTAATAAAATATTAATAGTATATTTGAAATAAAAAAAAAAGCAATAAGAAAAAGTATATTTCGGATTCACATGTCACGAACGTGCTAAGAGAATTGTACTAAAAGTAAGCCGCTTCCCAAATAATAACAAAACTAATATGTATGAGTATGGAATGAACTGATTTTCAATATTTTTCTTGTATTTGAAACTAGGTGCCCAGATCTAAGTCCATGGCCCGGACAGACTTAGTTCTGTCAAAAGTTAAATTACTCTGTGATTTGTGTGGGAAAATAAAAGCGTTGTTTTTATGTTTTTTCTCTCAATAAGAACCTTCCATAAGCCTTAAGGAAAATATGACAAAAAATTGCCGAATCGATCCACCCGTTCTCGAGTTTTGCGCTAAGCAACACATTTGGCGATCCATTTTTATTTATATAGATAGATAGAAGATAGATAGATGGTCTCCTTAGGTGGTCCCATTGTCACCAAGTTTCCCATTCGGATTCCTTTACCAGATTCTGGTAAAGGGTTCCCAGGAAATTCGAGGGAGACCCACAAATTTTATAGACAAGTCCAATTTGTTTCGTGTTTTCTCTCAAGCTATTCACTTGTTTGCGTCTAGCAGTCATCATCTCAAGGATTCTTTTACCATGCTGGGCTGATGAAGGATCCTTGCCTTTTTTAAATTTAAAAAACACGTATTTACTCTTCAGCTCTATTCTCTCGATTTACTTCGGTAAGCTGGTATTAAATTCACTAATAAGAATAAAATACCTATAGATAAATATTTTACAAATAATAAAAACCGGCTTTAAAAACACAAAAATATCAAAAAAAAAAAATATCAATACACACAACATCGTATTTAAGGTATAGTCGGTTTTAATTTTTTGTTATTTTTTTTTTCCATTTTCCAAGTCCATTCTCCAAGTGAAAATTTCTAAATAGATGGCTTATACTCATGGTTTGTCATATGATAGATAGCCTCAAGGGCTGGATTTTTAATTAAATCTTATATTAAGAAGCTGGCAATTGCTGTTGTCCGTAATAATGTCTCCTGAAAAGTTCTAATAAAACGAACTTTTCCTTGCAAGTAAATAAAAAGAGCAAGTATCAGTATACACTAGGCAAATTGAAGTTTTAATCTGGAAATCCATCCATCCTCCCCCCATCGAAAAGTTATACCTACGCCTATGGTTTAAACATTTGCTCCTACTCTTCACGTGTAATGAAATGTAAGAGAATATTATATTATTGTTATATTGAAACTGAAAATATGTACCAAAAAATGTTACGTAATACGGTATCATATAGACTTACTATATCATATAACAAGTAGGTATAACAATCACATACGCACACCCATATCGCTAACGCACCACGCACACACACACACGTCCACAAACATTCAAATTTCAAACTTAACGACCATTCCAGCCATAGTTAAGCTATTTTAGTTCATTTATAGCTAAAGCTAATCATATCAGTATTTTTATTCGTAGAATGTTGGTGCAAAGCCCTCAGGGTGAGTCGTTGGGAATCTGGAGATCTGTAGACTCTTTAACATAGTTAAATAATTTAGTACGAATTCCAATTATTGCCCTTGTTGTTTTTGATTATTTGGAAAAACATATTATAAGACTCTAAATGAATAATAGATCTTATTTTTTTAATATTCAAACAAAGGAACTCAAACTAAATATAAAATCTGTGCTCGATCATGTGTTAGCCAAATGACAACGTAACTTATTACAAACATTTTTGGGATATTATTAATTCTCTATGAATGACAGGGCACCATATTCACTCGTCTCCGGCATTTTTTGTATCAGTGAAATTTCTTCATCCGATTATGTTTAGTATGTTTTGCGAAATGTAATAAGTATTTGCAGGGGGTTGCAATAGGGTGGCGGCGGTCGAGCGGCAGAATCAAGGGCGCGCGTGCGGCGGGCGGCGCGGGGCGCGGGCGGGATGCTGCGCGGCCGCCGCGCAGATCGATATCCCGGGTTGCTGGGGTGACGCCAGACCGAGTGCCACCCGCTATACTACGCCCCCCGCCACCCCACCGACCCCCATCTGCCCACTACTCGCTTATTTAATACATGCCGTATCTGGGATGCGAGCTTTTTCATGCTAAATGACAGGGCAGCGTAATACGCCACGCGGAGTCACTGCTCCCGTTATGTTCCTGGCAGCCATGAGCTGTGCCCCCTCCGAACATAAAACAGTGAGCGGCTTTGACATTGACCCCGTTCTAGTAGAAAACTTCCCTAATCACCAGCATCGAATAGGAGATTAACTACTACGGAACGCCAACAAGAATACAAACGCTGATAAATGTGGTTTGTGTCTGAAGATAATTTTTAGCTGAAAAAATATTTATGTTGTTCTAGAGACAATATAATACTGTAGTAGTTGAGCCATAGATAACACTATATTAGTGTACTCTTTTACCATTAGCTTAGCATCACTGGACTGGCTTTGATGTCGCGCTCTATGATATTAAATTCATCAACCTGCCACTGGCAGCCTGACTTATGGCGTACGAATAACTGCGTTATATAATGTTAACGTAAAAGAGGATTGTCTAAAAAAACTTTGACAGTATACCGGCACAGCGTGACTTTGTCACAGTGTAAATAAAATAGTACATTGTTACTCCCGGGGGTGAAAGTAACTTATTTAGTCCCGAGACGGTGTTTGACGCCCGAGCGTAGCGAAATAAAACAATGAATTAGCTAAAAAATAACGTGTGAATTATATTTTACATAAATCAACAACTTCTGCTTTAGCCCGCTTTCGTTTATAAAATCAGGTGTTAACTCCATACCTGAATCAGATGAACTCATTGTGTTAATTATTAACACAATGTTATACAAATATAATTAACAGAATCTCTGCCTACTCGTATACGGAAGTGTTAACAAAACTCTACAAATGGAAAAAACAAATGAAGATCGCATTGCCGCTTTCCCGCTTATTTTGTTTTTTTTTCTGTAGCCGGCCAGCTGTTCAGCCCTTATTTTTCATAATTTAAAAAATGGTAAATATTTTGCCCATATCTATGTTATTTTAAAGAAAAATTTGAAAATAAAATATAAAGTCATTTAAAAAATATATTCTTTAAATACTATTAAATAAATAAATAACATTATGTTATTTTAATTTTACACCGCGCTGTAATTGAATGGCTGTATAGAAAGTCAGAACACGGTTCAATAAAAACGTGAAAAAAGAACTAGTTTCTTTTTTAAAATTTGACAGCAGCTGTCGATTGAAAGGGGTGGTATCAGGCGTTATTTTTCGCAAGTCCGTTATTACTAATTGTTAATGAATACTATATATAATTTTAAAATATAGCAAAACTTCAGAAAAATAAGTTTTTTGTCGGAAGTTTTTCTATATACCTACTTATTAACAATTACCTACAATAATGTCTATTATCATAATTATCACTGCTTAAGCTATTTCCAGCCCGTTCTAATTCATGATCAAACAAATATCTAAGAATCTATTTAAACCAACCGAAAATATCGTGGAAACTATTCCATGATATAATAAAGCGTTCTATCACATTTTTTTTATTGCTACTAAGTTGGCAAACAAGCAAACTGCCCACCTGATGGTAAGTGGTAACAGTCACCTCTAATACATGTGGCTCCTGTGACATTCGCAGTAAAACTGCAACCCCCACAAGGGCCACAGTGTACGTTGCCAACTTGTGACTTAAGATGTAAAGTCACGGTACCCAGTAATTTCAGTGCCATACCATACCCTTTAAACCGGAACACAGCAATGCAAGCACTGCTGCTTTGCGGCAGAAATAGGTAAGACGGAGGTACCCAAGCACACGACCCTGGTACATATAAGGTCATATAAGAACGAAACACTTGGTACCCATTTGCAGGTGAGTGGACGTATACTTAAATGAAATGTTTTTTACTAGTTAAGTACGTTTAGTACATAACATACCTACTTGCATTTCACGGCGCACCGTATATCGTCTTAAATGCGACACTCTAAATAATTGACAAATACATGGTAACCATTTGGTAGCATTATTACAAATTAAAGAACAGTTAATAAGATTTCAAAAACATTAAGAAAAACATACTATACCAGTAACCTTTTAGTGTGTTATAACCCTTTTAGTTAATATCTAGACGGCTCTTCTCACGAAGTATGTCGGTTACTGTCCGACTAGTTCCGCCGTCGAATATAGCCGTCTAGATATTATCTTTAAGTATGTCTCACGATAGTTTTAACAAGTTTAATCTTTTAGTATTGACAGTGAGGTGACAAATTTATAAAACACAGACACTAAAAGGGATCAGATCAAGGGGCATTATGTCCTAGCCTTCCGCCCTCAGCATTAACGTAAGGGTTTTTTTAGTTTTGACTTTGCTTAAACTACCTTGAGCAGGATCAGGTCACATCTAAAAGGAAATTCTGGATCTGCCACTGCAGATGCTCAATTTTAAAAAATAGCAAATACTAAAATATCCAGTCAACATCCTCAGCACATTTTTAACATGAAAAACTCGAAATGAAACCTAAACTTCCAATGGGTGAAGCTAGACATATATGGCCTTTTTATCTTACTACAACACACATATGTTACATTTTGGAATCGTAGGTGTATATGAAGATTATTTAGCATTGTTTGAATGTACTTTAATATGCGCGTGTGTGTTTTAATCTTAATAAACTTTTATCTATCTATCTCTGAAACCATAGATTGACGACAGTGCCGCCAAAGTCTTGCCAATAGAACTAGGTGAAGAACGGCATCTGGAGAAAATGATCCGTAGATATATTATGTAGGTATATTAGAAGATAAATGACTCAATAAAATGATAAGTGTCTTGATGCTGAATGCTGATAATATTGAGAACACGAAGATGGCGTGATATTTGAACATAACCTGTAGTGTTTCTATGAAAACACCAACTTCTGCCCGCGACTTTATCTATGTAGACTTCAGAATTTTTTATTATTAAAAGCAAATCGCTTGATTGACCTAAGTAAACATTGCAATTTATTTCATTTACGAATATATTTTACATTAGTTACTAATTTATATACAAACAGATACACCATCGACAACATCGATTCTTACATCGTGCATCGTATGTAAAACATTGATAATATAAACTGCAACATGCTATTTATATTATAGCCCTACTACAGGGGTATTATACAAGATTGACAATAAACACAGATGTTCTGTTAATCGTCAATTTTATATAATTAAAACAAGCTTTAGTAGACAGAACTAATTACATACAGTTCAACACACTTTTTGCTAAATAAAATAAGCAGTCAGGGTATTTTGAGACGGCTGTATGGACATTTAGGTCGTTGTAAGTTCTCATATTATATCATTGACGTATAGAATTTACCAACAAATAAGATTTCCCTGTTAATGAAAGGTTTATTGAAAATATTGATTTAAATTCACAAGTAAACTAACGGAAATTGTGCTACCATTAGGTAATTTCTGCAGTGTCTTAGATCTAAGAGTTTGCGTCGGTTTACCGACAGTAATTTCAAGCAAGATAGCGAATGAAGGTTTTTGATTACGTTCTAGTCTATGTATCTTAATTATAATATGTTGGACTATATACGACTGAGGCGTACTCCAAAGTGTTACGAAACGATCGTTGTAAAAAGCGAAAGTTTGGTCATTTTTTAAATCCTTACATATTCGCCGAATATACTTAAAATTACATTATATGTAAGCACAACAAAACCCAAAAACTTCCAGCTGCGTGTTACTATGTTAACAAAAGATTGTATAAAGTAAATATTATCCCGTTTGTTTTTCCCGAAAAGTAAACATCCACATTTTGCCAATTATTTTCAGGCCCAAATAAGCAATCGTACTAACGAAAAACTATACCAAACATGTAGTTAATCTTCTTCAATCCTTTAACTCAATGAACATAAATAATTCTAGTCATATTTCATTTAAATCCGTTCAGTTCAGTTAGTAATACGTGATTATATCTAACAGGATTGATCCCTAGGGAAGGGGGTTAAGGATCCGAGATTGTCATTAAGTTTTAAGCAAATACTAAAAACAAAACGCTTTTAGGTAAGGGGGCAATCCCTTTAATACCTCTAAATCTCATCAATAATGTTTTCACTACTCATACTCGGAAAGTAGGTCTGAAGTTGCCTGAGGGGCGGGTTGAAAGTAATACTTTTCAGCCCTAGGGAGAAAGGTTTTCTTAGGGAGAATCTGACAGCTGTCAAATTATAAAAATAAATTAGTTCAATTTCATATTTCTATTGAAACCACTCAAATACAGCAGGGTGTAAAATTGAAATAACATAAAGTTAAGTATTAATTAAGGAATATATTTTTAAATAACTTTATTTTAATTTACTTTCAACTATTTCTTTAAATATTTACAATTTCTTCAATGATGAAAATGAAAAATAATGGCTGAATAGCTGTCCAGCCAAAGAAAAAAAATAAACGGGAAAGCGGCAATCCGATCTTCATTTGGTTTTTCGAGTTGTAGAGTTTTGTTTATAGTTCCATATAGCAGAGATTTGTAGTTCATCTGGTTAAGAGCCTGATTTCATAAGAGGCTAAAGCAGTAGTTGTTGATTTATTCAAATAAAATTCGCTCATTTTTTCTATAAATGTAATTTTTAATTTGTGTTTATTTGAACATGTCATTTTTTAGTTCTTATTATTATTTTATTGAGATTTCCTGCAAAGAATACAAATAAGAATAATTACCTACGCATCTAATGCCGCTTTAAACAGATCCCGTGTAACCTGTCAAAGGTTATCTGGAAGAAATTCCGTACAGGGATAAGCTCGCCTTTGCAATATCATTTTTATTACCATTGTGCTAAGTAACTCACGAACTCTACATTCATTAGAGCAGGGAACATTTCGATTACAATAAGTACTATAGACGTCGTAAAAACGTAATTCGTAATTGTAATTCGTAGGAAATCGAGCGAAAGCCCGGGGATTTGAATATTATAAATCCATCTCGTTACTCGTTAGATGAACAGAATTGATTGACAGCCTCTTTTCAATGCAGCCACCAAACTGGCACATTTTCTCTGGAGGGGAGGAAGGGAGGGATTAATTCGCAATTGTTCGCGCCGTGCGGAGGCGTGGAGCGTGTCACTCGCAATTCCGAGCTACGGGGGCCGGTGGTTTCGGCCAGCGGGTAGATATGTGGGTGCGTGTGTTAGGTTTATAAAACAATGTTAAACAACAAATTATTGAAAGAATACTATTATTGAAAATATTAAGCCAGAATTTATCGCTAAGTAGAATTGTGGTAATAAGTATCAATAAAACAACAAACTGTCGAAAGTATGATATTATTAATAATCAACTATCAGAAGGTAACACTATGGCAATAAGTGACAAATCTTGTATCTTATGCAACAATAAACTATTACAGAAAAGCAATGATTCTCAGACTCTGTGACTCTCAGAATCATCCTAAGGTCGACTGGCAGAAAATGCCCATGGCATTAAGTTCGCCTTGTACACAATTGTACTAAAGAATTAATAAATAAAAACAAATGATCAATTAAATTGAAACAACAATGATTACAAACGATACTTAACTTACTTTACGGCCAGCTTGCTCGTCACCGAATGCTGCTCCACGCTATTGAAACTTTCGACCAATTCACAAGCGATTTTACATTTTCAAAGTACCAAGTAAAACCAATGAAAAACATTTCAAAATCCTTTTAAAACAGTTAATGATTATTTCGATATTTATTATAATATTTAAATTACATTTTTAGAATAAATAGTATAGTATAATCTCTAACTTGACATTTCGTTCGGAAACACGTGCCGGTTGCTATGGAAAAGAATCGTTGATATATTTTTAGCCAAATCAAAATGTTTTTATATGATGACTGTGACAAAAAGAAAAATGCAATCTTTAAGCATATACACGGTTATTTTTTTATCACCCTGGAAAATTTAAGGGACGCTTCACGACATGGTATTAGAATGTTTTAAATATAAATAAAAAAAATAACCCCCCTCCTTAATTTTATATATTTTTTTTAAAAAATACAAAAAATGCTGCACTAGTTGTGAGCAGCATTTTTAGAGATTTTTTATTTTTTTTTATATTTTTTTTAAATTTTTTATTTCATTTTTTTTATTTTTTATATAATATTGGATGTGTCCTGAAGCGTCCCTAAAATTTTCCAGGGTGATAAAAAAATAACCGTGTATATTTATCACGTGCGAACGCGGTACTGTCGCGATTTGTAATGTTGGCATTTTAAAAGAGGAGACAAAAAAAAATACAAGACCTTCCGAGTTTCTTGCCTGTTCTTCTTGAGAAGGCTCTCCCAATTTCCGAACAGGTGTAGAGTCAATTTTTTTTTTTTTTTTTTAATTTTACTTGTATTTGCACACATCTGAATAATGGTTGGGGTGTGTGTACATACAAGGATTAAATAATTTAGTTAATTAGATTCTTGGTTGAAGATTTTTATGTTTTTATTTTGACGTCAATAAGTGCCTGTAAAGGTCTATATTGAATAAAGATTTTTGAGTTTTTGAGTTTGAGTTTGAATTGCTGTGCGAGTCGGACTCGCCCATGAAGGGTTCCGTAGCAGCAATAACATAATATAAAAGTTCTTGTAGTTCATTGTAACTCTGATCGATGTTTTAATAATAGTGTATTTTTTTTAATTGAGTTATTGATAAGTTAACATTATAATTAGGTACCGAAATGATGGGATTTTTATTATTAGAAAATAATGGTTCACGGTTTATGCATAAGGTTTATGTTTTTGAAATAATTATTTTTTATATTTGGGTTGATTGAATGAAAGGTAAATTGCGGTTTACGATTTATGACGTATTAAAAAAACTACTTACTAGATCTCGTTCAAACCAATTTTCGGTGGAAGTTTGCATGGTAATGTAGGACACACATTTTACCACTTTGGAAGTGTCTCACGCGCAAAGTATTTAGTTTAGAAAAAATGATATTAGAAACCTTAATATCATTTTTGAAGACCTATTCATAGATAACCCACACGTATGGGTTTGATGGAAAAAAAAATTGAGTTTCAGTTCTAAGTATTCCCCATACTTAGAACTGAAACTCAAATTTTTTTTTTCTATTTTTGTGTGAAAATCTTAACGCGATTCACAGAATACATCTACTTACCAAGTTTCAACAGTATAGTTCTTATAGTTTTAGAAAAAGTGACTGTGACATACGGACGGACGGACAGACAGACAGACGGACATGACGAATCTATAAGGGTTCGGTTTTTTGCCATTTGGCTACGGGACCCTAAAAAGTAATTAGGTATGACTAGTTTTGATGTTTTCATTTCTTTTAATTCACTCCAATAACTTATTCCAGCCATAGGCCATACTGCTGGGTATAAGTTTGCGTTCTTGGGGCTTTTTGCCCTGGGCCCTCCCCCACCACGCTAGGCCAAAGCGGATTTGTGGGGAAAATTTACCTTTTCAATAAAATACTAATATTATAAACTAGCTGCCCGGACAGACTTCGTACTGTCAAACGTTATATACTCTGTGATTTAAATAAAAACCTTCCTTGTGCCTTAAGGAAAATATTTAAAAAAATTAGCCAAATCCGTTCTCGAGTTTAGCGCTTAGCAACACATTTGACGATTCATTTTTATTTATTTATAATATTCAAAAGTAACTCTAGTTGTAACGCTTTAAATAACGCCAAAACCACTAAACTAATTTTAAAATTAATTTCGTGTAGAGAGAAACAGCTTAAATCATGGGCAGGCCGTAGACTACTTTTTATCTCGAATTTTATTATAAGTAAAATATCGCTCCAAAACTTATTCAAATTTCAAACAATTAGACAACGCGATTGAAGGATGAACTATAAGATATTGCCGGATTAGAACTCGACAATGTTATAAAAGTCTGAGCTTTTGTTTAGTAGCTTTAACAATTTATGGTAAATTTTTCGAGAAATTAATGTAGAAATAAAAAATATCAAATTAACCAATGTTACATCAAGTAAATAACTGATTAGAAGAGGACAGCCAATGTATGTTCTGAAAGTTAATTTCTTGATCGTTTGCCTTTTTCATGTTTTATTAAAGACATAATTGTGAAAAACGCTTTTAAAGCGATTGCTTTCATTCAATCAAGGGTGCCACGTACAAGTATTAAATCCGTAGATTCGGGACTTAAAAACATTGATCAAAGTACAATATCTACATTGTCACCATTTATTCATCACCCTGATTTTATTATCTTACCGTAACATGATGTGATGACTACCAGATGCAAATACCTGAATATCTTCAGAAAAAAACGTAAAACACGTTGGACGTGCCTATGAAAGGGGAATAGGTAATTTTGGTATGGAGATTGGCATCGTGTTTTTTTGCGCGGCCACAAATAAAAAATACCAGGTTTTTAGGCATTGTCTAGACAAACTCAATTATGTAAGAATGGTCCTAAGGTGTTTACAAAGCAGAAATATAAAATATTGAATTATATTTTTTAAAGTCTACAGTTATTAGTAGGTAGTGCGAGTTGGGCTCGCGCACCGTGGGTTTTGTACAAACTTATCTCAGTATACATACAGGGTTACTTTTTAAGCAGGAGCCAAATTTTGTGTGCTTGTTCAGACAGGCAAAATGAACAACTTTTACTATGGGACCAATCTTAAATCGCGAAAAAAATCAGCTGTCACAAAAAGATCACATTTAGGTTCAGTGAATGTTAACAGTTGTATGGAACAGCAGTTTTTTTTTCGTGATTTCAAGCACACAAAATTTGGCTCCTACTTGAAAATAAACCCTGAATACGTTCCTAACTTTTAATAATTTTTGGTTTCCAGATTTTTCCTTAACCTTGCTTCTTGCCAAATTTCATAGGTCAGCGGGAACTGCCATATGTTTTGATTCCCTTGTGAAATCCCAAATGCGACATAAACGGACATTTGTTTTGATTGCGCTGACTTACAAGCATAATTTTTCGCAGCTGAAAGAGACCGTTATCCCGAGTAATTTATTGAAATTTTAGTTTGATATCTATACGCGTTCCCGCGAAGAAAAAGGGTCTTGATAGACAGACGGACAGACCGACAAGGAAATGATCCTATAAGGATTTCGTTTTTTCCTTTTAATGTACGGAACCATAAAAATGTTTAGAACTAAATAAAATGTTGTTTTTTTATACAACTAAGTTGGCAAACAAGCAAACTACCCTCCTGATGGTAAGTGGTACCAGTCACCCTATACTCGTAAATACAAGTGGCTCTTGTGAGATTCGCAGAAAAACTGCAACCCCACAAGAACCACAGTGTACGCTGCCATCTTGTGACAACAGATGTAAAGTCACGGTGCCCAGTAATTTCACTGCCATATCTTACCCTTCAAACCGGAACACAGCAATGCAAGCACTGCTGCTTTGCGGCAGAGATACCCAAGCAGACGCCCCTGTTACAGAGTCTCCCTCCGTGTTTTATTTAAATGTGTGGTACTTGTGCAAATAAAAGACAGTGTTATTTATCAGGAAATAGTAAAAAAATGATAAGATTAGGTAATATAATGTTCTCCGCTTTTTAGGCGCCTCATATTGCGAACAATTTTCTAAGCGACCCGGGATTTTTTATGTCAATCACCTGCCCAAAGTTTCCTTGGGCTCGGGAAAGCCACAAATCACACCAGGCATCGGGAAATATGGGCGTTATTTGGAGTGGAAAAATCACTTGTTCTAACGGAAATATGGACAAGCCATTAAGGCTGAAACCTCTGGAAAATTCTTTAATCTCGCATTCCATGTTAACTTTAACATTTCAAAAACGAAACTTCAAAATGTTACTCATTACCTTTGTTAACAAAAGTTTTAAGCTTTGGATAAATTAAATTAGCCGGATAAACAGAGCAATAATTAAATTAATTTGAACTTGTTCAGTTTATTTATTTAACCCGGCGACACTCGCTACTGGGTTAAAAATACCACAGAGTGCTTAATTGTTGTTGTATCCTTTTTCCAATGCTTTTTACGTCACAGGATTTTAAGTACATTTAAACCGATAGAAACACACCCGCACCCCGCGTGAGGACCAGTTCCCGGGTGTTGCTTGTCTACAATGGACTTGTTTTGTGAGAATGGGTGAATAATACCCGGTAGCGATGGTTCTTATTACATTATTCTGCGGTATATTTTCAGCTGTATTTTTTAGTTTAGAGATTATTATAATGAAAATACCAGTGAATGAGAGCATAATGGAACAATTGCTTGCTGAAGAAGATAGCGAAAAGGGAAATGTGTCAGAAATTGCAGATCATGAAGACATAGTACAACAACAGAAACCAAAGTGAATTGTGAGGTGGAAGCAGATGAGTCATTCGCGGCGTCGGATTTAGGCTATAGTCTGTACCAAATACTTTTAGATTCCGAATGAAATGAAGAACTAATCATTGAAGAATATTAAGAAAATGTGACATTGAAGTATTTAAGACAAGGATATTTTACTGGAAAAGACAGAAGCACTCAATGGCATGTTTCTGAACCGTTACGACGTGTACATACAATATCTCATAACATTATTATAAAGGTATCAGTATTTTGCATTATTTTGGTGGCGTATTAGGTTCTATTTTGACAATTTGATCTCGACTTTGAACAGTCCTATAGAAAAAAAATATTTACGTTGACTTTTCTAAGACTGTAATGAAAAAAGTAAATATTTTTGTTGGTTTATTTGGATAAGCTTTCATTTCAAAACAATTAATATTACAATTTCCATTTGCAGTTTTATTTTAGGAGAATCATGTCAATAACAATAGCAGGTAATAAAATTTTGACATTTTCGTTTATTTCCTTAAATAGTTGTACTTTAAACGCTGTGGTGTTTTATACCCCGTAGCGAGTATACGTGCCTGTAAACACATACGGCCTTATTAATAAGAATTTTACTTCGCAGATCATCCTCGGATTATAGTTACTCCTTGTTTTATCTTATTTTAACATATGACAGCCGACATGTGCGGAAACAAGACAAAACACGTAGTAACTAAGCCGAGGATGATCCAAGGAATAAAATTTTTATTAATAAGGCCGCTAGCGAGCACCGCAGGTACACAAAGACAAAGGTACACATACAGATTGTAATCATTGATGCCTCAAACGGTCCTCCCTCTCCATTCCTTAACAGAAACACGCGTAAGAGCTTCGGAGTCATTCGTACACTATATCCTCTCTTTCACATCGTACCAAGAAATTCCAAGATTCCTACTTCTGTCGTTCATCCCACACTTGGAATTATCTACCTGCGCACGTGTTTCCTCTATCCTACAACATGGGTTCCTTCAAAAGAGGCGTGAAAAAGCATCTTTTGGGGCAGCAAGGGGCGAGCAGGTAGGATAGTAGATCGTCTCTCCTCTATCTGTCAACTCATTTGGGCCTCTTTCACCGCTTAACATCAGGCGGGCGGAGGTCATTTGCCGGGCCCACCATAAAAAATGGTATTAACTTAAAGTCTTATACATAGTATTATAGTTTACACTAGACTTCAACCCAAACGCAGTGCACACATGTAGCACATGTTGCGGTAACATAAATTTACATACTAAAAATAAAACTTCAGATTTATTATTTTCTGAACAACGTAATTTAAAATAATTACATTTTATCAAAAAATCAAGCCTTTCCACATTGGTTTTCAAGAGATTAAACTCTTATTGCTATTCTCTGGAATGTTTCCGGTCCCGACCCGTCCACCCACTGGACATTCCCACTGGTGGGTGGATGGGTAATTCATCTAACCTTTTAATGCACTTTTATACATATTACATACCTTATATAGTTTGAATGGTATTCTACCTAAACTAGCTTTTTATTGGCCACGTTTTTTTCATTTTTGCTGAAGGAGAATGAATTTGATGTGATACACAAACATAATACAAATTTTCAACCCCTATTTCAACCCCTTGAGGGTGGATTTTAAAAAAAATGCTAAAACATGTTTGCCTACTCATTTCTATTTATTAGCCTGAAAATAAAAAAGTTCCATACAACCCTTAATTTACCCCCTGAGAGGTCGACTTTTCAAAACCATTTTCTTCGTTATAAAAGTTTTAATTTAAATAGTTTTAAGTTTGTATTATATAAATGTACCTATTGTATATTGGCATGTTACCTATAGGATAGAAATTAAAAACTATAAGTGATGTAGAGATAAAAGCACTCTAAATATTGAAGATAGCAAAAGAATGTTCGTCAAATTCCTTCACTTTGAAAAATCTGTATATTCAACAGCATTGAAAGATTTGCCATACTAATAATAACAATAACATCAACAAAGATCTGATTGTTGAATAGGCTCCGAAACTACTGGATTTGAAAAATTCTTTCACATTTAGAATCCTACATTATCCCTGATGAACGTAAGTGATAGAATATTTTCCTACGGGAAAATGTAGAATTCCCAAGGGAAAAACGAAAACACGCAGGCGAAGCTTCGAGCGGTAAGCGTTCGTTAAATACACAGTTAGTTAGTTGTAAATATTTCACTTTCTTGTATTGAAATGGATTAACTCCACCTAAGACCAGAGCAAGCGGACGGGAACAGAATGTGCGTTATCAAATGATGTGATAAAAAAAATCGAATACTTTGACCACTAAATATCTTTATTGCCCAAAAATAAAAACCAAACTCTTCCACTCCTCAAGTTTGCAAGTCTAAAACGGCAGCTGGGTGAGCAAAGCCACGCCGCGCATGACCCAGTGGTCGGGCTCGGCGCGCGTGGGCAGCCTCATGAACAGGATGTAGTTGGTGGAATGGCCGGTGGTGGACAGCACGCCGCGCCGGTCGCCCGTCTTGTACAGCGGGCAGTTGTAGAACACGCCCTCTGGCACGTCCTCGCGTTTCAGGGGTATCAGCCAGACCTGAACCAGAAAGTACAGACCCCCTAGACAAGATGCCTTTCGATAATCGCTAACGAAATCGCTAAATGGACAATGTATGAGATTTGACAATTGCGCTCGAAAGCTAAGCGACGGCTTCATTTTCTTTCTAGCGATTGCGTTAGCGATTATCGAAAAACGTCTTGTCTAGGGGGGCTGTTGTCTCTAGGGAAACCATTGATGGCAAGCAAGCGTGGCCCGCCGTCAAGAGAAAACACTAAGGGCGAGAGAATTCAAAAATAGCTATAACTATACTAATATTTTATAGAGGAAAGATTTGATTGTTTGTTTGTTCGTATTGAATAAGCTTCGAAACTACTGAACCGATTTTGATGAAAGTTGGTGTACGGATAATTCGAGACCAGGGGAAGGACATAGGGTAATTTTTCTACGGGAAAAGTTTTCCTATGGGAAAAGTTAGTTATAATGCAAACAAAGTTGCATACGGTCAGCTAGTATCAAATATAGGTATTACTGTCACGCTGTGCCCGAACAACCAAGCAAAGGGCGATAGAGTCAACAGCTCAAACCCAAGATATGAATAGTACAGAAAATAAACGTTTCGCAGCCCGTGTTACCTCCTCTAAAACTAAAAATTTAAGGAAATATTCGGCGATGCCTCTATGTTTTGCTTTTTTCATATAATGTCGTCGAATGGATATTTGAATATAGCGGTAAATCTAATGAATTTTTTAAGTTTTCAAAGGTTTAATCTCTTTTAATAATTAACTAAAAAAAGAACAGCAGAAAAGTGCTAATGGTGGCCATAAAGGAGACTATGTTTGTATGAAAAGCGACTCTCACGGTTACCAGAGCCATAACATTATTACGCTACGCTACAACAACCATATCCACGTAGGAAACCTATTTGGAATTCTACCAGATTTAATTCACATGTCTCGCGACTAGACGACATCATGGATCGATAGTTAAACCAAATCGAATTAAAATTTATATCACCAGGATCATTTGATCAAAACACACCATGACCACTGCATCCGAACTTAGCAAATAAACAACGCATGGCGATTGGACGAACGCAGTTAAGTTTTGCTTTGGCCATTATTGGATTGGCCGCACAGACGGGCTACAAATTTCGGTAGGTGTAATTCGGCTTATTTCTTTTACACGCTCAAAGTACGAAACGAGCTGATGAAATTAGCTAAGATTCGACCCCGGCCAAAAGTTGCAGGACAAAGTTGCCAAAGTTCTCTAATCAATTAAGGAGAGAAAGTGCTCGGTTTCGCCACATGGGAATGAACAATTTCGCGCACCCGCTAACTTTCTCGACACAAAGCGCTTTCGCCGCACCTCACCTACACTGATACAATGTAACTTTACTGTGTTGGCTCGTCAGAAATGTGAAACAAAAATTTGTTCTTCATTCATCACCTCACACCATAACCATTGGTCAGACTCAGCGCTTATTAATGGAGTACCGCAGTCCGCATCGTTAATGTGACTGGCTGTTTTGTTTCTATGGCGCATTTCACGATTAGTAGAAAAGAAAAAGAGTTCTTATGTTATGTACAGTATGCTCTGATTTAAGCTATACATTTACACAACGAAAACCGCTATAGCTTGATAAGGAGCTTACTGTACAACCATAAAATTGGATCTAAGTATTTGAAAAGGTTTTTCTGATATCTATTTTTTTGTGGACCGGAAACTGCCATTTACGCTTAGGTTAGAGTTATTAGGTAAGTGTTAGTAGGTATAATCTTTTCCTATTGCTAAATAAAAATAAATCCTACGTCGATAGGTACTTAGTAAGCAAACTTAATTGCCATTAAAAGTGGCCGAAGGGTAAAAATAGCGGAATAAATGACGAAACTTCGTACCGGAGGAAACTCGTCGTACAGCACCTTGGAGAGTGACTCGTCGACGCAATAGTCGTCCATGTTCCAGCGGGCGCCCTCCATGAACAGGCCACGGATGTACACCCCTTCGTCAGGGGGCTCCGACAAATCTAGATTACGTTGAACCTGCAAACAGAAGTATTAATTTTATTGTATCTATTCATCAGCGAGCGTCGGTAGCGCTGTTGACTTGGCACTTGTCTTCCAATCGGGAGGTCGGAGTTCGAGACCGCCATGTACCAATGTGAAGTCGACCAATCCGCACTGGGCCAGCGTGGTTGACTAAGGCCTAATCACCCTTACATAGGGTAGACTCGAGGCCCTCGGTGAGAACGTATATGAGCTGTGATGATCAGCAAGGGCATCGGGAGTGAGCTGTCTAGTTTTTTAAGTTATTTGTGTGCCCATGCCAAATGTCAATATCCTTCCATAGGTAGGTACGTTTTTTCGTGTTTGGTTTATAAATATTTACATATGCCTTCACAAAAACAGACTTTAAATTTCCTAATGTGTTAAATATTATTAAAGGAAAAGACAACTATAATCCAAAATGTTATCGAAATAATCCTTAATCAAATACTTATTACTGATATAAGATCAAAAACTCTTGAATCGTCCAAATTTTTTACCGCGATTAGAAAATAAGCTGCGGGTTTATATGCTCTAGTCCCATAATTTCACTGATGGAGATAAATCTCTTCTCCATTGTTTTTTTACGATAAGTTAGCTCTTCGCTTTCATCTTACCTGATGATTAAGTGACGATAAGGCCGAAAGTGGAAGCGAGCTTCACCTGGACTCCTCAACAACTGAGGAACTGGCTATCTTACATCTAATTGTCGGAACACAACAATGCTATTAACATTGTTACTATCGCGACAAACTTAGGTAAGACGATGATAGCTACCCAGGCGGGCTCAGAAGCCATACCGCCAACCAAACCGAGCAGAAAAAATTCTGCCCACATGGGGAATCGTACCCCGATCTTCCCGATCAACACCCGTTGGTCTCAACCAATAGACCACGGAGGCGGTTAAAATTACATTCAGGCATTGCTCTTACTAGTCTGATCTTTAAATCCATATTTTGACTCTTGGGTGCGACAATGTTATGAAAAAGTATTTAATCATCCAAAATATTAAAATAATGGAAAAATTGACTAGGTACTTGACTCACCTCATAATGGAACGCGAGCTGGTCAATGGGTATTTTGTACTTCCTGGCATAGCTTTGCTGCGCGGCCGTGAGGAAGGCCTGCGGGAAGTAGAAGCCGGAGAGCCAGAACACAGCCGGCGGCCCGTGCTGGTGCCAGTGCTGCGTCACAACTCAACAGTTTGTAATGCTTTGGCTACACCTGCCTCCATACGCGTTATTATACGGCATAATTTTGACACTACGCAGATGTGGCCAACAATTTAGCGTTCAATTGACATGTGGCATTACTAATGACGATGGACATTTGGCGATAACTCGGGTGGCGGTTTTTTTGGCACATCAAAGGATTTTAGCGATTCAAATCCCGCGGTAATGTGTGTTGGCTACACATGCGCCGTTAACTAGCCTACTATTGGCTGATCGATCAACATAATTTGTCGGAAATGCTCAAGGACAGGTCGGTTGTCATGTTCTGTGACTCCGCAGATGTAGCCAAACGTTAAAGGAGTAATTTTTATACGTGCTAAGAAACGCGCATGTGGGCACAGGCGCTAACACTAACATGAATGCAGGTGTAGTCGTAGCATAAGGAATACTCGCACAAGTCAATTAAGAGGGATTTACCGAATGGCATGTATAGCGGCGCTTTGTTTGGAACTCGGAACAAAAAAAACTATGGTGGTGCGTTAACATATTTTCCCCGCCATTAGGAAACATTTTGTTTTATTTCTCGTATGTTTAATATGTATAGCTTAATTGGCTTTCGCCTCTGTTTGTTGGTCCGGCACATCTTGTAATCGATTTTTCGAACACTTTGCCAGCATCTAGAGAGTTAAAATTTTTAGGAGAGCTCAGAACTCGAAGATAATGCATGATTTAGTGATAAAAAACATGAAAAAAATATCGTTTGATTATAAATTAAAGCCTATATTTTACATAAAGAATTCATTAATATATTGTTTAAATAAAATTAAAGCTGCGTTTTTTGTAAAAAATGCACTGAAAAGTAAAAAATATTGCTTCGGAAAATTCTCAACGACGTGCTCAAATTCTCAGCGCCTCGATTTTGCAATTGATTTCCGCTGGCACTTGAATTTCTCGAATTTCAAGCTTAAAACTCGAAAATAAAACAAAACAAAAAATGTATCAATGAAGAATGTATTTAAAAATCTAATTAGGTATCCAAGATATTATTTACCGATTAATATTAACGTCTTGTATGAACATACTTCTCCAACTATAATTAAGATATATGCAAATACAAGTAAATTAAAAAAATACTATAACCTGTTCGGAAATTGGGAGAGCCCTCTCGAGAAAACAGGCAAAAAACTCGGAAGGTCAAATTGTTTGATCTCCTATTTTAAATTTACACTACAATTTACCACTATAACATTTAATACATATATCAATATAACAATAGATATTTCGCATACTCATTATACAAGGTATACTTTTCAAACAGGAGCCAAATTTTGTATACTTGTTCATTTTCTATCGAAAAGTGTTAGAGAAAACTAAAGGGCGACATTAAATTAGATCACAAAAGCAATAGGGATATATTTTTTTTTTACTAAATAAACTCTATTACTTAAAAAAATAAAAATAAACAGACGTTCATGGTTTTATCTACAACTTAACAAGGACTTGTGCAATTTACTAAAAAAAAAAAACAAAATTTAGTCTATCAGGTATTTTTCCTAACAAGTGTGCCGTAAAACGTCACACGTTACACGCGCGCATACTGGCTACACACGCTCGGCTTCATTTTGCCCTCACCTTCGGCTCGAGCTGAGATTCCGCCTCATGAGTTACTATTTAGGTTATAATGTTTTTAGTTTATTATTATAATGATTGTACTATTTAGGTCTAGTTTTTAATAAGGATAATATTATAATGTTTTGCCAGAATGTGATTCCGATTACGGGAACTCTGCCGACAAACTGAACCTTCAGTTTGGCAGACAATAAAATAAGGAACATTGTAATTTTATATGAAATAAATAAAAAAAAAATAAAAAAAAAAAGGCAAGCAATCTGAACGACTTTTACTACTGGGCCAACCGTGAAATAGCGAAAAAAAATCAGGTGTTCAATATAATTTAGGTTTAGTGGGTGTTGAACATTTATATGGAAGGACTGATTTTTTTTCGCGATTTCAAGATTGGTCCCATATTATATTAAAAGTTGATCAGTTTGCTTGTCTGAACAAGCACACAAAATTTGGCTCTTCTTGAAAAGTTTATAAAACTATAGAAATGTCTTAAGGAGTAAAAGATTGAAAAATCGAGTTCGACTGGTGAGAGCCGCTGTTGTGAATACGAAAATGGAACTTGTTGCGATATCGTTACTCCTTTTTTATGCGAATCGTAAAACAGAGCGCTCGCTTGTATTGGTGGCGTATGATCTTTATATAACTTCATAGTTGCATGCCTCTATGGGCTTCTCTATTATCCATCGTCCCTACTTTTTCGCCACCCATATTATATACTTATATATAAAATAAATTTTATTGAGAAAATTCACCTGTAAAAATTCCAGTCGTGCCAATAAATCGTTGAAATATGCAGCGAGAGGCTTGAGCGAGGGGTAACTCTTGCCTGCCCACAGCGCGGGGATGCGACCTCGCACCATGCTCGTGAGCACCTCCTCGGTCACATCAGTCAACACGCTCACACCTGACATATTACACCTTACATATTAGGTACTATTAGCTAGGACCAAAGGAACACAGAGAAAGCTTTTGCTATGCAGATATTCGGATTAGCAATTACTCTAATTATATATACGTTAACATGCGGACTTATCAAATTCAATCGTATTTCCCATTTTATTATCGTGATAAATAAAAATGGCTTCAACAGTGAGCGGCGTAATAGCACATCGCTTTTTTAAATCGTAATGCTCAGCATCGATCATCTCCCATTACATGCAACCTACTTGCAAACCAGGATGTAAAGAAAATGATAATGAAGGTACGAGTATATAAGTCCATTATAATCTCGTGGCAATATTTAAATACAGTGATTTAAATATAAACCATCTTTAATATGAAACTCGGAGATTCATCAATTAATCATCACAGAGTCAGTGACTGTTCAATGCCGTTTCTTAAAATACCAATTTAGATTTCACTTTACCTTGCACGGCCCCAATGACGGCACGAGAGCTCGACCTGACGACATTGACCAGGCGCTCGTACCGCGCTGCCTCCTGTATCACCACAATAGACATGGGTGTCATGTCGGCAGGCTTGATATCTCCCTCGTGTGACGGCCCTGTCAGTATATTGTCGGGCAGCCGCGCCAGAATGTCCTCGGCTATGCTCATGGCCTGCTGCTCTGGAGTCTCGCCGGAGCCGCCCGCTGCCATTGTATCCTAGATACACACGCTCAGTAAGCAGACAAGCGAAGCTCGTATGATATCATAAGCCAAAGTAGAAAAGAAAAGGGCAAAGCAAAGCATCTCAAAAACAGCAATAAAGAAGGTAAAAGGGTTGGCACAAAAGGGGACAAAGTGTTTTGCAAATAAGGTAGAGTCTGTGCGAAAAACGAACTGTCATCATCATCATCATCGTCAGAGCACATAAAGACGAGCAGTACTTGTCGATCTCGGAGGCTACTTCAGACTTCGACAGCAACCGGGGGTCTGTCAAAGCGTCAGCTATAGCCTTGACGGCGATGGTAGTCAACGCATAGGCGTAAGCAGTCAACGCAGCCATGAACCGTCAGTGTAAAAAATGCAAAGCTATGCTTAGCCGGCTTAATCTTAAGGTTTATGGCTTTAATAAAGATTAAAAAAAAAAAAAAAGCTATGCTTAAGTGGAACGCGCCTTTAATGTCATAGAATAAAACAGAGCTTGTATGCATGCGTTCTTTGAGGTACTGACATTATTAGCTTTTACTCGAAACTGCAAATTTCAAAACCTGACGACCATAAAATTTCCATGATTGGTCATGGTCAAAAAATCTGCCACTCCAAGAAGCAATAAAGACAGAAGCTATAAACAACACAGCTGCAGATATACGCTCATAAAAGCAATACACAACTATTTCGAAAACTTACCAAATAATGTTTCAACAAATCCTAGAAGCATCGAAATACATAAATATTAATTAGATGATCAACTAGGATATATAAGTAAAAAAAATGTAAACAACAATTATTATATACTTTATGGGATTTTACCATACGATCCTGTGATTGATGGCAGCAATGTAAGATGAAATGAAACAAAAATACATATTATATTAGTTACAGGCGTTAATTAAATTACGCAAAACCTGAATACAGTTTATAATTCAGAATGGAGAAAAGAATCTATTAAAAAATATAGGTCAGAATTTATCCAAAATTTAATTTTTAACTACGCCGCTTTTTAAATTTGCTTACTACTTACTCTTATACGGCTAAGCGGCAACATCGTATACGCAGGTGCGAGTTTATAGTTTCAAATTTGCAATAAAACAGAAAAATAGAATCCTCGTAAATAATCCGCACGAACGTGTCAAATATCCAAATTAAGTGGAATAAAAGCGTGTAAAAAGTTGGCACGGATTTAAGAGTCGATGAGGACTTGCGTTATTCCTCAGTCAAACCTGCGTGAGTATAGCTGTGTCGAGCAGCTCGCCTGCCTCGCGGAAGTGTTTGGTTATGTCGGCGTTGGGATGGAAGCCGAACACGCCCGGCGGCGTGGCCACCGGCAGCGACCGCGCAAAGTTTATGAAGTCCTCGTGCTCCCTCAGCGTCGGCACGTAGTACACCCCTGCAACGCGGACCCATCAATCTACCACTCATCGCTGATTACTTGCCAGAAACAAACAAACTGGCCGTTGTGTAAATACCCGCGTGAGTATAGTCACGTTGAGTCAAATTGAGACCTACTAAGGTGTAATATCGCCGAGCAACTTTCAGTTATAATAAATAATAAAAGGGTGTCCGCTGCGTTGAGCGAACAAGCAAGTAGATAAGACATATAAACGGCCTCTGTTAGTTAACTAAGTTTGTCTTGAGGTCTCTTAGCATATTGACATTTAACGCACACACTACTTCCAACCATTTATTGCAGTAATGCATTTTAGTAATTTTCCTTTTATTTTTTTAGAACACTCAGTTCTAAGAACATTCAAAGGAAACGGGTCCGAAATTGAAAATCAATGACCGTGCCTACCGATCTCAAGGGATTTTGGGATACAGAGCTGCATGATCTTGTTCTTCAGCTATGTGCAATTGTGCAGTGATGGAATGAAAAGCTTCGTTACAATTAAATTGATTTGTTCGACGTGTCTCAAGTACATATTACCTTTTAAAACTTATTGATAGAGATGATTAAAACTTGTCATTATGAGTGTCTCTCAATGTCAGCTTGATCACGATAATATTACCGTGGGTCTACAACATCATTGTTGTCTTGTTATTTGAAAAATAGGAATCACATGAATATTTGCGTTTGCGTTGCTGAATCTTCGCGCAAAATTATTTTTATAATGAATATCCCATTATAAAAATAATAGGCTAGTTGACCCTTTTTTAAAGTAGGGCTTAAAATGTTCATAATTGTTGTATTAGACCATAGCAAATGAATATAATTTTTTTCGATGCCTAAAAAGTGCAAAAAATCTATTTTAACTTACGATTTTCAATTTTGGACCGAAAACACGGTCAGCCATGATAGTCTGTTGATTATCTGTGGCATACATCAAATGACGTCATTCTTATAGTAAACAAAGCACCGAGGCGAAATAACCTCACAAAAACAATGCTTTTTATTAAATATCACAAAATATAGTAAAACTGTAGTATATGGAACGGGACAATAGAACAGGAATTACCTCTTCAGAGACTCCAAGAAAGCTGTGGCTGTGGATTAGCCGTACCCAGTGATATAGACATGCGAAATAACTCTCGCTTAAAATTGATTAACACTCGCTTAAAGAAATCCTGTAACTATCTACTGAAACTCAAATGTATTTTTGCGAAAATCACATTAATGTAAGTACTTACTATAAATGAATAACTCAATCTGTGTAGGTACTTCAGTTTCAACTTAAACAAAATAGAAGTTTTTAGGTTGTATGTAAAATCATTAATTAAATTTTTATCTTTCAGTTAAAATGAAAACTGACTGCAGCCGACCAACCAAATTTTAACGCCAGACGTAGAGAAAACTTGACCATTCACGCCTTTTTGATTTAATCTAAGTTATACACTGACACTAGATGATGTTTCAAAGAAAATAATATGTACTTATGTCCAACTGAATAATGATGTCATGATGTAATTGAATATTATTTAAAAAGTAAGTATGTAATACAAACTATTCCAGTTTCATAATAATGAATATATTTATCTAAACAACTTTTACTTGAATTTACTGAGTACCTAATTTTTTGTTGCTTTCAGAGGTTACTTAATGAGAACTATTGTGTAGGTACTACCCTGTTCTCCTCTTGACAACGAGATTGATAAGGCAGTAAAAGTTGTGCAACATAATACAAAGCAGTGCATGCTCAGCCACATCAAAATGTGACCTGTCAACTAGAACAACATTATGTCAACAAAATAACACAAGTATTCATATACCAAAGCACCATAGAAGTAAATAGGTCCAGTTTGGTAAAACTGAAAGATTTTAAGTATATCTTCACTGATTAAACCTGCTGCCCACCACCAATCAACTGCAACATCTCGCAATAAATTGTCTGAAGTAAAGTGCTGCAAACCACCTATATCTGGCCAGACATTATTCAAAATTATTATTTCCAAGTGAGGAAAATTATGATAATGACATTTATTCATTAAACCTTTTAACCAAAAGCACAATAAAAAAAGTTACTTCTAGTGTTTCACCATAAGTATAAAAGGGTAATCATAGATTGCTAAGAAATGAAATTCAAAAACCCAATGAAGTCATTTAACGAGCACTAACTTGGCCCGAGTATAAAAAAGCAAATACTATTGAATATTTATTAGAGTGACTACCTGATGGTTTAGTCAGCTTAATATATACAGGATATGAAAGCAGTATTAGTGATATTAACTTACTAGAAGAAAGTAAATTTCAAAACAGCTTACGAAGAATATGCAAGTTATCCATTTTAAAGCCGTATACAAATATATTAAATGTGATTGCTGTGTTGTCAGTCTTAGCTCTTCCCAATTTACAAGACCCTTCTTATTAAATAAATAATATAAAGAATTTTTTTTACGTACTTTATACATAACATCTAAAGATGACATAACAAATTTTTGTACTACATTAGACATTATGTTCTTCACTAAAAAAATGTTGCATGTTTATTTGACAATAATGACTTGTAAAGGTTTAAGTTGAATCAAATTTTTTTAATTTGAAATACTCGTACATGTGTTTTATTTTTCCCTTACACCTTAAAAGATAATTTTTTTATAGGTTTGTTGTTACTCAAATATATATGTTCCAAAAGTACAAATAGGTTTGAATAGAGTTAAATTAAATTTATTAATTTGTCATATATTGCATTAGGGTCGCAGGTAATAAAAGTCCAAATAATAGTAGTGATTTATTATGAAGTAATACTTTCATATATTAGGAAAAATTTAGTATAGTTTCCAAAATGGCACTATTTGATAAATAAGTACCTATAGCTAATATTGTCACCTTTTGAGTGTTCTCAAAATTACTTAATACACAAAAGTATATAAGTTTCGCTTTAGCACAAAACATCTGCATCTATACTTGAGTTAAGCATACTGTTCACAGTTTTCTGTCTTTGATAATTAGCATTTTCTTCAGTAAAAGAGCATGACAATTTTGTATTAATCTAATTTTATGGATACCGTTTGTTGAACTGACTATTACAGGGTATTAATAAAAAATGAAGAGGTCACATATTGCAAATTTCAACCCAAATCCTTATCTTGCAACTTTTATCCACATTTCATTATAGGTGTCTGCAACATATCCCACCAAAAATCTTCCCAACGAAAGAAACATCATGTGTTATGGCTTCATAGCACATGGAAGCTGTTATTCTTCATAACGAAGCTCGAACTAAAGAGCACTTCTGTATTGATGATTCCTGGTTTAGTTTTCTATGCACTTTATTCTTTCTTGATTGAAGAGGTCTTTAATTTTTTAAGAAATATGTCACAATCTGTGTCTGTGAATGTATATATATTTTTCCTCCAGTAATTTTCTTCATGCTTGACAAATGAACAACTGCCAATCTTTCTCTTTTATGTTCATTTACAAATTCTTGCAGTACTACACTGGTATTTGACACATGATCCTGATGTTTCTTTTGAACATTTCTCTTCAAGTAAATACTTTTAGTGTTTATTTCACTTTTGAGAGATAGGATTCTATCCAATAGCATTCAACTGCTGTACAAAATAGTTCCTCACTGTGATGGTGCAAGTGCAACCATACCAAAAATGCATGTTTGCAACTCTCTTCTGCCGCTTGACAATCTTGACAAGTACACTTGTAACCTGTTCTTCATTATAATAGTATTGAAATTGTATGTACTTATATTGTTTAGAGCGATACACAAAGAATCTCTTGACCATCAATCTGTCGATTTTCGGAAGATTTGTACTATCTGCTCTCACAAATCCAACATCAATGGTTGATTTTGCTATTAATGCAAATAATTGAGGATATTTACACATATAATAACGGAGATTTGGACGATTTTTTGCCAGTTTTAGGAAAGAATAGAGCAAATCGACGAGTTGTTGAATCAAATTTGACATTTCTTTGTTTACTATATGTGTGACGTCACGGCCCTGACCACAGGATATCAAAGCGTTTACGGCGTGAGATAAAAAAGATTATTTCTAGCATTTTCAAATTAAAATTTTACAGTAATCATTCATTGTTATTTATTAAAATCGGTATATTGTGGAACCTTATGCCAAATACTGTTAGAAATAAACAATATTTTAATAAATTTTGATATGAGTCAACTACCCTATTCTTGATAGTAAACGTCAGATTTATTTAAATGTAATCAGCACTGTTTATTGCACTGACATGTTGGTGCTATTGATTCTAGTAGACTAGAGTAAACAAAAACTGCCTTAAGGGCCCCATGAACATTTTTATTTCGCGAGCATTGTGAATTTCGTCCAAATTCGTCTAATATATTATTTCTCCTAACCTTTGCTGTAATATTATTAGGATAAGATTAGATTGCTGTTCAAATCATCTAACTGGCAACATTTCCTATAAATTCAATCAATTGTGAATCGCGAAAAAAACTGCTGTTTTATACAAAAATTCAAAACCAACATCACCTAAATGCATGGAACAGCTGATTTTTCGTAATTTCAGTTTGATGATCTGACCAACCTCTTTAAATTCAGACGATCAAACTGAACCACTTTCACTATAGGATCAATACTGAAATCTTCGAAAGAAATTGACCGTTTCGTACAAAAATTGTAAGTAACAAGTGTGAAATAGAGAAAAAATAATCGGCATGTTTCATAAATTTTGGTCTTGAGCTTTTGTACAAAAGTTGTATAGTTTGATAGTTTGTTTGACCAGCCCCATTAAATGTTAACATAACTAAGAACAAATAAGAAACGATACCGGTGGGCTCAAGTGGGTAATTTTCATCGTAGATAGCGCTTGGATTGTAAAACTTGAACAAAATTGTGTTGAGGCAGCGCCGATCCCAGTCGTCCGTGACGCGACCTCCATAGTTGCATTCGCCAGTCAGATAGCGAAGGGCCACAAATTGCACATCCTATAAGTAGATCAATCGAGATCAACGAAAGGAAGTTTCCCTAGTGAAAAATAAATTTACATAAAAATTAGCAGGATTATTGAATTAACTCAAAAAAATCATGTGTTTTAAAACAAAAAAGTTGACAAACAAGCAGGCCAGCCACATGATAGTATGTGGCTCACGAAGCAACATGATGTGGCTACAGCCGCCTATAGTACATGTAGTTCTTGTAAGATTTGGTTTGCAATCCCAACAGGAACTAGTACATGTATTTATTTATTTCTTGTAACATTGGCAAATATATAACCCCTTCAAGAATCCTAATGCACATTGTCAACTTGTAACCTTGTAACATAAGACGTCAAGTCACAGTACCCAGTAATTCTCTGCCTGTCTTACCTTTCAAACCGGAACATAGCAATAGAAGCACCTCAGCTTGGCGGCAGAAATAGGCAAGATAGAGGTACCCCCCTCAGACTACTCTAGTACTGAGTATCCTTCTGATAAAAGTAAAATAAGTTTCCCAGGAAGTTGCCCTCCCTTCCCTCCGGTAATGTTTGAAATCAACTACTTAGGTTTCATGTTAATTTGATAAAAGAGATGAGCTATCCATAATGAAAATTTACCTCATATTCATTCAGGAACATATACAACTGCGTAACGCTGATGCGCAAATCAGTTTCGTTAAACTCGTAGCGTATATTCCACCCGAGTGGGCCAAACTGCCGCCGCTCCTGCACGACTGCGTGGAAGAAACACAGCGAAAACAGAAGCTTCTTAAATATCTCCGACTGCTTGTTACCTTCAAACCACTCGGGGTCGTTGATTGGATCACTCTGATATGACCTAGCGATGTTAGCTCGAAGCCCTGTACATATTCAACATAATTTTAAATTAAAGCTGGTTCATCCAAAAATGTTTGTGTGAACCAATATTCATCCGTAGAGTGATGAATTATCCGTACCTTGAGGTGGTTCATTGGTCATCTTTACACCATTTTGTAACACATACACAGGGAAATGGTCTGCAGGATACGAGGTTAACCATAGCCTAAAGTCTGGGTGCGTTGAATCGGGAACCAGTCCTTCACAAATCTAATAAAAAGTGTATTATTTATAAATGACAATATTGAGACAGTAGATATCGTGTTGGATTTATATGATACATATGGTACTCATTTAAAAAAACCTTTTCAAGCATGGGCATCCAGCTCTTCGCCAAATGGCAGTTCTGTAGCACAACCCATGTGCCACTGCGGACACCTTCCTCAATCAGCTTTACGGCGATTGGTCCTTGTCCTTGTCCCAATGATAATGAAAACAATCTAGATGATCCAAAACCCTGTAATTTATATTTTAAAGATAACAATGGCTCAATAAAATTAAGTGTATTCAGACATCAAACTTTTGACCTTACCTGATCATCTGCAAATTTAAGAAGCGTCCCCATAGGATCTGAGCCAGGCGTCAAAACAAATAATAATGGGATACAACAATGAGAATCCGCATATGACGATGCTAGATCGAATAGCGGAGGCTCGACGAACTGACGACCCATTTGAGCTAAATTAAATAATCAAGTAAGTATTTTGCCAAATATAAGCAGATAAATTGTCATATAACAAACATCTACCTTCACAGAAGTTTTGAACAGCTGGTACCATCATATCAAACCGCAAGCACCTAAGTACCAAAAGTTTCTGAAATGTTATTAAAACATTGGTTAGTGTCTCTAATGATACTTACTTGAAACAATATTAAACTTACCTCAAACATATCTAATTTACTGTCCCACGGATCGGGCAAAGATTGGTTTTGAGGATCGGCCGTATTGCAAAATGTCTCCCATACAGGAATATTTGTCATAAAATGATCCAAAATTCCACGAAATTTCTCCAACTCATTAAGCCTAGAATGCAGAAAAAGGTAGCCACTTAGCCAGTACGTATCTTTAACTTATAAAAAAATACTTAAATAATTTTAAATCTTCGTCAAAGCTTGTAAAGATAAAAGCGTATTACTTGACGACACGGTTAGTGCAGAGGTCAAGTGATCGCCTACTGCGCAACGGGTCGCGGGTTTGATTCCCGTACGGAACAAATATTTTGTATGGCCTACAGAAATTTGTTCCTGTCTGGGCGTATGTGCATGCGATATTCTATGTTTGTAACTGCACTCACGATACAGGAGAAAATCCTAGGTTGGGGAGACATTTAAAAAACCATTATAGTTAACTATCTAATAGCCACTTACCCATTGAACTCTGCCCAATTTTGTGGGCTCAAAAAGGATACTGGATTAGGTGGAACATGGCGTGGTTGCGCTCCGCCCAGTAGAAATAAAACATCACTTTGTTGCAATCTTTCTTCAGCCACCATTATCGTTACCGTCAGAAGCAATGAGAAGACCAATTTGTCCTAAGTATATAAATTCATTTCTAATTAATCCAGGACTACATACCAGAGTTTAATCATAGTATTATAAAACATATTACCTACCTTTTCAAATAAACTTCTACAAATATTTGAATAAAGAGAATAAGTAAAATGGGTACGCAAAATATTAAGTCGTTGTTGTATATCATCTACTTTGTCCGTGTTATCAATAGAAGCAGTGAAAAGTCCTTCGAACCAGCCTAGAGAATATTGGTACATCGGGTCTATGTTAGCTAGAGAAGCTAAAACAAAAATAGTTTACACATTAAAAGCATAGCTGTCTCACTTTTTAAGGAAAATAATCAATCATATAATACTATAAATAAATAGTTACCAATAAGAAAGAATAAATTAGTTGAGTGTACTGCGATGGGAACATAATCATTTCTGGCTTCGTCAATTGCTTTTTCAGTAACCATAGCTACTTCTTGCTTTTCTTTAATTTCGTTCGATGTATCTTTAGCTGAATTTAAGACCTACAGAACAGAAATAATAATAAAATCTGACCTTCTGAAAATAGGAGAATACTAGTAACAAAATAAAGTTTGATTATTTTTAAGGTATAACCTGTACAGCCTCTTCGTCTTCTAATAAATGTTCAGATGTAGAAAGTACATTGAGAATTTTCTTTTCTATTTCCTGTAAAAGACGCCGGTGCTCTGCACCTTGCGTAGTTAAGTCCGCCTTAGCCTGTTGCAAATCGGGGCGTTCTCTTGCCACCACCCGAGCTAAGAGTTGAGCTTGCAAACCATCTTTGGCTAGCATGAAGTTGACTAATGTTACACGCACCCCTACTTCGGGAAGATAATGGGGATTTGATAGTTTTGTACTTATATACAATCTGTAATGGGATGTTAAATTTTCTATTATAAAAAAGGTTTTCTTTAATATCATATTTAAAACTTGATACTTGGACACTAACTTAAAATCTTTGCTATATTCCACAATGGTGTCACCTATTTTGATACACAATGCACCGCCCTGCCTAAAAGTTTGTTGCTGTAACAAAGGCTCTAACATTGGGTCCAAATCTTCTAATACATTTTCAAGTAATACCTGCAAAATTATTTTATTCAATCTTATTATTAATTAATAAATAAATACGAAAATACCGGCCAAGTACGAGTAAAAGGACCATTAACTTCGGACGTTATATCCGATAGTTGTTATAAGCAATATTCTTCCAAATCGTTGATATTGAAGAGTGTGAGACTCCATATTCCTTTGCAATTTTACTATTTGACTCGCCATTTTGTAATCTACATATTATATGTGCTTTTTCTCTTAATATTAAACACTTTCCTCTTTTTTGCGATATGGTAACGCGTAAACACACGATCTTAACCAAAACTTATAAAATCCACCTGTCATTCACACTATCAACTGTAGCACTAAATAAGTCGTGAAACATGCTAGGTCAAATGGCAAAGAGTGCGGAAGAGGTTCGGATGGAGTGGGAGAAAGTGCGTAGCTAATAAAAGGTCAAAATATTCCTTCATAGATTAGTAATAAGTTTGAAAATTATTCGTATTGTTTTGTTTTGCTGGAGCAAATAAACGGTCGGTCGTTATTGTCGATGAATATCGATAAAGTTTCGTCGTTATAAGCGATGTCCAGTCGCTGTATCCGATGTTGTTATTAGGGATTCAACCGAGACTTTGCCATTTGGTTCTATATAAACGATGTCGTTATATTCGGTTTCGACTGTACGAGTATTACTGTTTTCAGATTTTTTCCTAACATGTGCTATAAGGACCTTGCTTCTTACCATTTCATAATTCTAGGTCAGAAGGATTACCCTATCGGCCTTATTAATAAAAATTTTACTCCTTAGATCATCCTCGGATTTGATACTCTGTGTTTTGTCATGTTTCCGCACATGTAGGCTGTCATAATGTCAAAATAAGATAAAACACGGAGTAACTAATCCGAGGGTGATCCAAGGAGTAGGACTGAGTTAATAAGGCCGTATAGGTTTTGAATCCCTTGTGAAATTGGAAAATATGGGACATAAACGGTCATATCTTTCGATTGCGTTGAATTACAAATATAATGTTTTCACAGCTGAAAGAGACTGCAGGCCCGAGTATTTGAAATATACTTCAGTTTGATATCTCTATGCGTTTCCGAAAAAGGGGTCTTAACAGAAAGACGGACAAACTTACAGACGGACAACAAAGTGATCCTAAAAGAGACCTTTTTTTTCTTTGAGGTACGTAAATTTAACTAATAAATACTTTACCGGCTGGCCAAATTGTACTGCATTCTCTAATACCCGCCCAAGATCAGCTTGAGTCATTCTGACTACGCAAAGATTGTTTGGCTTTTCCATATTTTTGATCCATCGATTAGCCTGCCCTTGCGGGTCAATCATTAGGGGCCATCGACGAGCCGTCCTATAAGTAAAATTTATCAAGTTGATCGAGATTTTTAGACAACTAAGTTGGCAAACAAGCACCTATAGTACACGTGGTTCTTGTGAGATTCGCAGTAAATTTGCAACCCCCACAAGAACCACAGTGTACGTTGCCAACTTGTGACATAAGATGTAAAGTCACGGTACCCAGTAATTTCACTGCCATATCTTACCTTTCAAAACGGAACACAGCAATGTAAGCACTGCTGCTTTGTGGCAGAAATAGGTAAGACGGAGGTACCCAAGCAGGCCAGTCAAGTACCGAGTCTTCCTCCGGTAGAATAAACAAACACAATTAATGTAAAAAAATTAATAACTGTACAAAAATACTTACATGATTATGATAGCGCTTTCAATACTAAAGTCATCAGCAGGCAGCCCGTCAATATTCCACTGTTGTATCGTTACAGGCTCTCCAAGTGATTTGATCAAACTAAAGTTTAACGTGCATACTATACCGCACTCGTGGCAAGCCTTTGCCCATTTCATTACCTGATTTGTAATAGTCAAGCAGAAGCAGATTACATTTTTATGCAAATTAGAATTTTAGACATAATGCAATATTAAATCAATGATATTACCTGCCCGTATCTAAATACAGCCGTAAATGGACCCAAGTATGCGATTATTCCAGACGCAATTAAAATGTCTCCTGCAATTAATTATAATACAGATTATAATACAGATAAATTTGTTACAGGTAAATATTTATTTTTTAATAAAGTCGAAAATCTGCAATAACGTAACTTCTACTTATACTGCCGTCAAAGTAATACACAAACCATTAGTGGAACAAAAACAATTTAGGTACAGTAAAATATGTCAAACTAAGCTCATTCAAGTTTACCCGTCAGTGAGTTATAAGTGTCACGAAGTGCTTTTGCTATACTAGTCCACCGTGTCTTTTCTCCACCTAAGCCTGAAATGAGCATCTCAGCACGCTTCAACTTATTGCTGCAGTCCATCACCTCGTCATCCAGTAGTTTCTGTTGGCGACTCTGTTCCGCGAGTGCTTCCTCTAATTTACTCAATTTCAATTGAACCTAAAATTTATTGTTCCTATGAGACCAACAAACAATTTGGTAATTTGTATTTATCACAAATCACCTAATCCGCACTATTTTTAATGCTCGTTATTTATTATTGTGGTCACATTGATTCTAAAACAAACCTCTTTAAGTTGTGCCTGTTTCACAGCGAGTGCTGCCATCGCCTTATCGTAGACAGCTTGGGCAGCCGCCAGTCTTTGCTTCTTGGGTGCTACCACTTTGGCTACCTTATCATATTTTGTCATTGCAATCACCCATTTGCACATACCTAAGTACAATTACATCACCTATAACCACTACGCCACGTTGACTAGAATTTTAACATTTAATTCAAAGTTTGTTAACATTTGTCTTAAATAAAATTTTAATAATAGTCAAGTTTACCACCTACAGATACTTCAAAAGCCATATAAGAGTAATCTAAAAAAATGTGTAGTGCAGTAGATTATGTTTTAGACCTTACACTTTCATCCCGCCCTGAAGTGTACGAAATGCCAAGATTTTTTTTATTGAAATCGTGAAACTTACCATTTCATGACAGCGTTTGTTTTATCATAAATAACAAAGTTACACTAAGTTACCCTCAGCTGCAACAGACACCGCTCTTATCTTCTCCGGTACAAATCCATCATCCTGCATTACAGTTGTCATCAACTTTTTCATCACTGCCGGTGGAATATTATCCTTGTCGTAGTTTTGCAGTGACTCCAGGAATTTTATGTCATTGAGCAGCTTCTTCGATGGCCCCCAGTAGTCCTCCACAGTGCCTACGCCAGATGGATTTGGAATTTTGTCTGGTTTGGCTTCCTGCAACACGATTTCTAGTTACCGTACATACAAGTATATTTATTAGAGATTTGTTCATACCAATATTTTTTATTTTAGTCCATACTTAGTTATTCGAATAGTGGAACTTACCGGATCATCCTTGTTGATGCGTAAAAAGAAAGTAACTTTTTGAAAAAAAGCTATGTTACAGCTAATACTTAATACAAAACATTGTTATGTATGTCCGTATAGAGACTCTGTCTTAAAGAGAGGTTTAAGTACGTTTTAGCAAGTAAATAGTGAACAAAAGCTAAGTTCGTAAAATATACTTTACATAAATTAAACTATACAAAAGCTATGACTAAGATGTTATCGTATTTGATTTTCGTGTGTATTATTATTTAAAAAAACTACTAATGAGACTTGGGTGTAGCTGATATACGCAATTTAACTCTATAACGTCTTTTCCTTCTTAAAACTTAGTATATACAGAATATTGGTTCTGAAGTTCTGAACACTATCAAATGGTTTTTTAAATTTATAAAGTTGACAATCACAAAATACCTTTAATATGCATATAGCTTCCATCACCAACTTAATGCCCCGCGGTGGACTCTTCATGGTTTTAATGAAAGTGATGTCCTGCGGCGTGAGGGTGTCCAGCGCCGCCAGTGCAGCATTCAGTATTGGCATGGCCTCTGCTAAGTCTGCGTCGCATTCATCTTTTATGGCTTGAGCTTCTTGGGCCTAAACGAGAATAGAATAATTATTTTTGAATGCTATTAACACAACATTTATTATATTAAGAAAATTCATTATGACTTTTGTGGGGTTTTTTGATAGAGGCACAAAATCCGCGCGAGCTAGGCTTCGCAAAATTGGTTACTTTTACTAATCCATCTTTACAGACCTGCTCTTCAGCAGCAGCTTGGTCAGCCAACACTTCAGCCTCTACGAGTGCCACTCCTTCCTTCTCTTTTTCAACCTTGGCTGTGGTCTCCGCTACGGCGGCGGCACCAGCGGCCAGCTTAGGCTGCAGCACTTCCAACGCCTCCTGTAGAGCCGCTACCGACTTGGCGGCTATGGCCAACTGGTCCAAGCCGGTGATATAGCGCTTTTCACTTGTTAGTAGCTCCCTGAAATTATATTTAAGATTGTACTTTTGAACTTACATAAAATTTACTCTGATTTTAATTATATTTAAGTCATCGCGAAAATCCACCTACGCTAGAGATCACTTGTTTCATATCTGAGATTGGATTTCAGTTAGCAATAGCTGAGCGAAGGTTCTATTTGACCAGTTATTATTTATAGTTAAGTCTGTTTTGTTTTCTTTTGTCATAAGTATTATTTGTATTTCTTTTTTATTTTTATGGTCAAATAAAGTATTATTATTATTATTTCCATGAAAGTGAGATTTGTTTGACTTGTTTTGTTAGATAACTAGAGCATTTTATCCAGCTAGCCTTAATCTACCGTCATTTCACCTAAGTCTGTCACCATACAATAACTGTAATTCTAAGCTATTCCAAAAAAAATATGCAAATATTTATGACCTACTCAGCCGGAATGTATGAAACTGCTGACCTTCAGCTGACTTTTTTCGTGGTTTTAGGAGTCGCTCTGCTAGTGAAAGTTATTCAATTTGATAATGTGAACAACCTCTTTAAAAATCATCACAATTTTTTTGACAAATTCATATTATCGAGGTAAGACAGACAATCACTATGCAATTCTCCGTGCTTCGGAAGGCACGTTAAACAGTGGGTCCTGCGTCTAATCTCGCCCCAGTCGTGTCGGTTAACCGTCCCATCGGACTAGGCGGATGACGGAACAGAGAGTGCACTTGCGATTGCGCAGTCACTTGTGCACTATAATATCTCCTGCGCAGATGGCTAGTCTCTGTTGGGATTGGCGGCCGTGACCGAATATCGGTTAGGAGGACATTATTAATTAAAAAAGCAGGTCAAAGCTAGACATAACCTTATCGTCATTTCACATGAAATGAGATAAAGGATTCCTCGTTGTGTATAAAAAGTGTATAAAATAAATAACCAAAGAGCCACCAGAAGCTATTACGAAATCGAAAACTCTGACAAATATTGATCATCAACGTCAACACTAACGTTCGCTTCTTTGACAACAGTGACTTGAACATGTTGATGAGCTCTAGGTAGGCAGTGGGCGTGACGTAGTTGTGCCTCTTGAGCCGCAGCAGGAACTGCCTGGACAGCTCCTGCGTGTCGGTGTGGAACATCTGGCACAGCTTGATGGCCGTCCCCCGCTCCAGGTCGGTGAGCTCCACGTCCTTCAGGAAGCGGGTGGCGACCGCGAGCAGCGCGTCGGGCGGCCATTCCTTTAAACGTCGTTACACGTAACGTAAAGTTCAATAAATACGTTGTACGGTCAAGGAATTCAATTCCCGACCCATATTATTCATTGAGATAGACATATGGAGATGCCCCGTTAAACTGTTCTTTGATATCTTGACACGAATCTATCAAATATCGTTTTGTTTCTTTCTTACAAAAGTGAAAATACATTTGTAGAAAGAGATGCATACTGTTTCGTCTGTGGCATGTATTTTCTGTGACGTCACAAAAATTGCCTACCGTGACCAGTCCGCCATTTTAAGTGCCGAACGAACGTGTGAATTTTGCTTCGGATTTTGACTATTTTCCATAATCTCGAAGTAATTTACAGTAATATTTTAACAGTGCGCCACAATAAAAGACTACAGAATGCCTTCTTGCAATATTATACAATGCAGTGCGAGAAAAAACAAAAATACACCGCAATTAACACTTCACAAATAAGTAAACAAAATTGTGAAAAATATAATTAGGAATATGTAGTTAAGGTTTCATATTCTGATTTCATTTGCCAATTTACTTGAAGAAGCGTTCAGCAGTAATATTTTTCTTTAATTGTGTAAGAATTTTTATATTTTTGATAATTTACATACATTATTAATGGGCGATAGTGAAGATACCTAAAGAGATAATTTAATTAGTCTATCGATATATAATATTAAACAGACAGACTTACGTGCCTAAGCCTAGCTCACATGCAGTGACTAAAGTAATAGGAAATTATTATTAATTAAAATTGGAAAGCTTAATAATTGATGAATTATTATCATTGTCAATTAATTTTAGTTTTTTATAACCTCCATTTTTCATAATAATTGAACATATAAGGTTCCTACGACAAAGTTTATCATAAACTTTGATTAGTAACTTACCGTACAAAACTAAAAAAAATATTTAAATTACACCCAAATTATCCTACCTACTTGAAAGTAAGTACTTATCGCCTCCTTTAAATATTTTTTTACAAAAAAAAACTATTCCTTTTTATTTTACAATAACATTTTCTCGCACTTATTTATACAAAGAAAATACACGTCTATTGGTGTAACTTTATAGTCATACTAGCTGACTCGGCGAACTTTGTACCGCTTAAGTTAAATAGTGATCTTTAATAAGTTTTTCTTAGAATTTGCGTAGTTCCACAATTTGAAACTGCCTAAATATTTCTGAAACACGACTTTTCAATCAAATTATTACAATGTAGGTCCGTAATGTGCAGCTAAGATCTATTTTCCTAGATATGTCGTAGATAAGTGGATTGATGAATTTGTTTAAACTTAAATTTATCGATATTGCACAACTAATACTGAGTACATCACTAGTAAAGGTAGCCATTTTATGTGCCAAAGTTTTGTAGGTAGTCACGCTGATTCTGTAGGTAGGGCCGGTCCATGTATTTGTTAAGTCATTGATATTATTAGACACTGACAATAGACGTGTCTAATGATACCTAGTTACGTGTAAACAGTGCAAGTTATGATAACAATATTCGTACCTCTTATGGTACTTAAATTGCTTTCCGATATTCAACCTTACGTGGGTCGCAAATTAAACTCCTTCCGTCTCATTACAAACATGGTCTAAGCTTAGTCCTGGTTTAAACCAGGACTAAAATTGACGCTGTCTCTATCTATGAATGCTACCACAAGTAAAAGCGCACTAGGTTTAAACCAAGACTAACTTTAGACCAGGGTTAGACCAGATTTTGTAATAAAACCGCTTGACTGTACCTACATGTAATCATTTTTAAATATTATGCAGCACTCAAGCGCCTAACAAGCATACCACCACCTGATAAACGGTTACCGTAACAAGACTTATATCTTAGCTAGTTCCTCAGTTGGTGTTCCTCCATTTTTGACCCATAAGGTCAGACGAAGGGAACAGTTTCCCTATCGTATGTTAAAAAATTATAACTGTAAAGTCACGCGTTTTGCTGTCCAAAAACCGCGGCGGCAGTACCAACATGTCACAACAACATCCCTCCGCTGAGCTCTGATGACCATCAAGCAGTAACACAACATGACGTTATTTGACTGCGGACAGATCTTTTGTTTGCTGAGGGCACTTTTACTGTCCAACTGCTCATTACAGCGCGGCGTACCTAAGTATTATTATTAGATGGGTCTATCGTAAATTTAAGAGGACTTGTGTTGGCAACAAGTCGATATTTGCATTAAATAAAATATAAAATGTCACTTTTGAAAATACGTTTGTAAACAGCGTTGTATTTTTTGCATGTACTTAATATGTTCTTATCAGATTTTGTCCGGCTTTGTTATTTTGTATTCTGTAAATATCCAAATTATGTGTTTTTACAAAACCCATTTAATTTAAAATCTATGAAATCGTCTTTAGTACTTCAATTTGTTATGAAAACAATTTTTCATAAATAATTAGGTACCTACTTACTTAATTTTTTGGTACCAGATGTAGCAATTTAGCTAGATCCGTATGATTATAGCGGAGGAAGCCAAACCAGGTGGGTGATTTTGCAACTCATCGGCTATCGGCCCTCGTAAAGATTTAATAATTCAGTTTGATTAAAACTGATTTTTAATATGTTTAACATTCTGTAACGTCGTTGTCTAAGTGATCTTGGTACTAACTATATAATATATATTATATAGTTAGTACATATAGTTAGTACTATATTATATAGTTAGTATAATAATGCACGTACGAAAATAATAATACATAGATTATAATAATAATAATAATACACTTGATTGCAAATAATTATTATTTTATTAATATTAGATTATCATTATATAGGCAACTATAAAATTGTTAATGCGCAACTCACCCTAGATTAAGTGAAGAGTACTTAGTAGTAAGCGTTTTATAGATCACATAATATTGTACCCAAGAATTCAGAAGGCACGGACCACGATTCTATGGAGTTTTAAATAAACTAAAAAAATGAGCTTGGTATATTTGTTGAATAAATCAACCAATACTTGTGGCTAATGATCATAGTACCGCTTTTCTTCATTAAGTCATCCAGTTTGATAACAATTACCGATCAATCGATGAGTTACAAAATCACCACCGGTGATGCAGTGCGAGCAGGTGAGGATGGCTTTCTTCCCGTAGAATGATAATCGAACCCCTTACACCAGGTAGCCACATGATCACCTAAAGAAATGTTCTAATTGTGGATAAAATGCGATCGCGCCATTCGCTGCAATCGGATGTCTCTACATATTGTTATAACCTTTTTTAACGCTCGCGGTTGACTTCCTGGCGTGTCTTTCTACACTCCCACACACACCGCGTTCCACAATTTGTACCATACATACCTGGAACCAATCGATAGTGCAGCAATTGACGAGCGATGGGAACTTGCGGATGCGCGTGCGCAGCGACGTGCCCGCGGGCGACATCGCGAGCACGATGTGCAGTTGGTCGCGCACTATTGACACGAAATACGCGTACAGCGCCGTCGGGCTGCCGTCTGTCTGCAGGGACTTGTCCCGCTGACGGTCGATCTAGGGTGACAACATAAGACATTATTTTGTTCGCTTATCGGGAATTTTGATCCATCAGGAATAATTATAATTTGAAATTTAACAAGACTTCAATGTGCAGACACGTTAACCATTTAATCAGGTAACAGTGGATGAATACAATACAATAATGTCTCCAACACCATTCTAAATCAATTTCTGTAAGTCAACAAGACAATAATCATACAAAATTGATATAACTTTCGATATACAATAGATAAAAAATGTAGATCAATGACCCTAAATTTTTTGCAAAAAATCGATTGGTCAATTTTTCACAGTCGTAATTGCAATTTTTTGTTAAAATTATTTGCATAAATCGTTAGCCTAATGTTTCAACTATCAAATGAACCCCTTTATGTAATTTCAAACTTGTACGTGGGTTTATATTGCGAAATGAAAACACACGTTCATTCTTGGTTTCCCATGCTCAGAGTTGACGTTTCATATTGGTGGGAGAAAAATTACAAAAAGGGTCTGATTTCGCAAATAAATAAAAAGTTTTACTTGCCATTTAAGGCTCCAATACCACTACATCATTGCTCCTGTTTATCTCCTAATGTAGGTTTTCGCACTATCGCCTTAATCTTTTTAAAAAGTCGATTTTTTAGATATTTTAAATAGATATGTTTATTAATTGTTTGCCTATGGTACCTATTTTATAGTATTTATTTCAATTTTAAATGAGTACAATGTGTTCAATTTATTTAACTTCTGCACACTCACCACTCTCATCTTTTCACAAAGCTCTGCCTTTTCGTCAGCTCCAAAGATATTTGGAACTTCACCAGAATTCAGCATGTTATTAACATCTTCCAAGAAACCTTCCTCTTTGATCTAGAAACAAAATTACTTTTCACGTTAATTATGACGTCTTCAACGTCATATTCTAATCTTCAAGACAATGACGTGAGTTTAGAAATTAGGTTCAGTACAGTACAACATGGCAGGTATTTTAACTACATGTAGGTACATGTAAGGTGTTCTCATGAGTTCTGACGATGTTTAAATAGGTTATTTACATTGTAAAGACCACCAAATTGAACTACATTCACTGTGGGACTTTGAAAAAGTAAAAAATCACAAAGTTCAAGGCCTACTGGATGGAAATGTATGAGGCAGGTTGATTTTTTAATGATTTCAGAATTGGTCCCACAAGGAAGTTGTTCAGTAAGCTTTGAAACTGAGACACCATATACCTATAATGTCACACAGAACAATCACCTTCAAGCTTTGTATTCGTTGAATATACACACGTACTGAACAACTATATCATCACTTAATTTCTGGAACGCCTGACATAACAATAACAAGTTGAATGCATCTTTAAAGTGCTGAGTCTCAAAAATCTGCAACAAACAGACACAATATGCGCACTTATATAATAAATGCGAAAACAACTTTGTCTGTCTGTCTGTCTGTTATGCTTTCATGCCTATTAACCACTTAACTAATTTTCATGAAAATTGGTATAGAGATAGCTGAAGCTCTGAGGCTACTTTTATCCTAACGCGTGATATAAACCAACTCGCGAAATAACTGGATTCCACGCAGACTAAGCCACAGACGAAAACTAGTTAATTTATAAATTACGATAGATTTTTATACTGTTGCGTACGATTAACTAAATTATACGATACTTGATGAAAAATATTCCAATGTCCATGTGCGAACAACCAGGTTTAACATATTTCTCGGTAACAAGGTGATTTTTTAGTCACGCGTAAATTGAAATCGCTAAAGAAAAACAGCTGTGTCATACATCTAGGTTCAGTGGATGTTGAACATTTGTATGGAACAGCTGTTTTTCTTTCGCGGTTTCAAGTTAAGTTGTTAAAGTTAAGTTGTGTTCATGATAAGTTGTTCAGTTTGATCGTCTGAACAACCATACAAAATTTGACTGGTGACTAAAAAATCACCCTGTATAAGAAGCACCCAAGGCAGTTAAGTGATACACTGGCCTAATAATAGTTTGTTAAGATATTATAATAAGTGAAGGTACCTGCGACTCAATGAACAAAAACACCATATGCAAATCCGGCGTGCTGGACTTACGCAGCAATGTCTTCAGGTCTTCGCGCCATTCATTTTTGCCGTAAGTCCGACTCATTTCAACCTAACGGAATAGATTTACAACCACTTATGAGGCTCTCAATCACACACGTAAATTAATAAGGTATCATGTTAAAAATAAATGTAAACATGAAATACTGGAGCCAAGACACGGTGTTCGATTAACCAAAAAGCTGGAAAGGTTATGTTCTACTCTATAAACATTTTTATTTGGAAGCCATGTCCATGTCGCGTGTGTGCCGCGGGGAGCTGCTAGAAAACGCTGGCATAGAGTTATTTAAAAAAGCGTCCCTCATCTCACATAGCACTTTAGTGACGCCCATAAGAACCTGCGGCCAGTTTCTAATGTAAATTAATCTAACATCATTTTGAAAATAGACCCCATTCCTCACCTGAAACAGGTCATACTCGTTGATGTGCGCGGCGAGCCTCGTGAGCGACTGGCGGCCCGAGCCACCGAGCCCCACGAGCAGCGCGTGCGACCGCGGCTGCGCGAGCACGCGGCAGATCCGAGACACGTGCTCTATCGCGAATCTGCAGGCAAACATAGCTATCGCCGGAGCTCGGACAAAGCAATTATCCTTAGGTCGTGTTTACATGAAGCGTATTATGAGGAAATATTCTTCGTAGGCCTCTTCTAAGGTCGAGGTAAAACAATTGCACTGTAAAGCCTTTTTTCAGTACTTTTATAGCGGAACCTGTCATTGGCATTCTAAAATCTATTATAATTTTATGTTCATTTTGTATTACAAATATGCTGTTTGTTTCTATACAAAATAATAATAAAAAAATATTAATAAAGATGCTTGGTGGCACAGTAGTGGATGTACTAGGTTAAGGTCAAATTTCGTTTACATTTAAACAGGCGTTATTATTAGCTAACAATAAACGCTTTTGGACACTTATAACCGATTTTTCAATCGCATTATTTTTGTACGAGAAAAAGTATATAACACTTCAACAGTTTTATTGTAGAAAATCAAGAAAATCTGTCAAACCACCATTAAAGGCTATCTGACGATATAAAAAATCGGTCCTTATTGTATGAGTAAAATGTCAAAAACTTGCTTATTGGTTAACTATCCGCCTGTTTATAAATTGGTGAAGTTGGACCTTAACCCCCAGTTTCTGAAAGGCTGATTAAAATATTTTTCAACTAACAGCCATGTCATCCTAACAGCAGTGTCAAATTAATTTGAGTTTCCGAAATGTTGGTTAGCCAAAATTTACTTATCTCTAATAATTTTATTTCTCGTAAGAAATATTTTTAGACACGGTCACATTGCTTAAATCATATATTTTGTTTTATTCATATCTATTTTGGAAATCCAAAATGGGTCTTTCCTTAATAATTTTGAAAGAAATTTGACAGCTGTGTCAACTAACATAGTGATAAGTTGATTTAGCTTTCAGCAACTCAATTCATAGTTAGCAATAGATTGACAGCTTGTTAGTTAATTTTATCGCTGAACAGCCTTTCAGAAACTGGGTGTAAGAATGCTAAAGTTGAACAACGCTAGACCAAGGTCCATAATGGCTGACCAGTAATGTATTTTCAGCTACACTGTGCTCCGAAAATTACGTTACATGTAATAACTTTTACCGCTACGAGAGCGAGAAAGCGCTATCCGTAGCAAATGTGTATCCTCCTCCGTAAATGTCTCCGTTTCAGCATTGTTTTATTTACCTTGCTGTAAGCCATAATGTTGAGCTCTTAGAGCGAGATCTTTACGTTTTATCTTTAGGACCTTACCCTAAAGATAAAGTCTAAAGATATCGCTTCGGTCATATTGGTTAACTATCGGGCTTAACAGAGGAACAGTGTGCGCTTGTGTTTGTAGAAATACTCATAGCACTAGAATAATTTGGTGCAGATGCCTTTTCTCAGTTTTATATTTTCTGTGTCTCTATTGAGATTAACCATCGAGACCGAATCGTTGTCAGTTCCAGTGTGCACCTGCATTCTGACTTTTTCGATGTCACACTAGGCTGACAATGCGCTGTAGCGAACGCAGTGCAATTGGTGTGATTACATTACGCTGAAGGGAGTTGATTACATTACGCTTACATGGAATGTCTAGTATGACATCGTAGTAGTAGTAGTAGAAATAATCATAGAACGTATAGAAGAGAATATTACAGATATTACAGATATTACAGTTTTTGTCATTGAACATTCAAAAATAATAGAAAACTTGTGAACAAACTATGCCCGCTGACCAATCAGCGGATACGTTTGGTATGAACTCTCCCTGAATCTTGCCGAAATAAGGAGTCATTTCCAATTTAGAGATAAGTGTCGTTTCTTTGTTTGTACGGATAAATACGCGACAAAATAAATAATAAACATTATGTTAGCTTTGATTCCATTATTATTTTCTTGCGTGGTCACTTGAAGAACCGAAGGAATACAGAAAAGACAAAACATGAGTGAACATTAGCATAGTTGCACGCTTAGTAAATGCGTACGAAATGTTCTCTATGTTGGTGAAATGTGCACTTCTCAGGAAGAGGCCGCATCAAGGTTATTTGACGCACAAAGAAATTAACATAAGACCACAAAAGATTATTATTACCTTACACAAAGATAGAGAGCTTTTGATATAAATAAAGTATTAGGGAATAAACTAAGTATCTCGTATTTTTTTATACAATTAAGTAAGTATACGAGCAGGCTGTCCACCTAATGGTAAGTAAGTGACCATGTGGTTTTCCGTGAGATTTACAAAGCTGCAACCATTCCCTAGTGATCTAATGCAAGGAATACAATGGCAATGGGCCGCTTACAATGGGTCTCTTAGGAAAGCTCAAAAGTCATTCAAAGGGCAATGGAGAGGGCTATGCTCAGGGTTTCTCTACGTGATCACATCAGAAATAATGAAATCAGTAGAAGAACTAGAGTTACCGACATAGCCCAAAGAATTGCAAACCTTAAGTGGCGGTGGGCTGGACACATTGCTCGTAGAACTGACGGCCGTTGGGCGGAAAGGTCCTCGAGTGGCGGCCGCGTACCGGGAGACCTAGTGTTGGTAGGCACTCTACAAGGTGGACCGACGATCTGGTGAAGATCGCTGGAAACCGCTGGACGCAAGAGGCGCAGGACCGATCGGTATGAAGATCCTTGGGGGAGGCCTATGTCCAACAGTGGGCGTCTCTTGGCTAAAATGAATGATGATAAGCCATGCTTAGCGGCAGAAATTGGTAAGATTTCCCTCTGGTACAAAATGCCTACCTATACACTACAAGGTTAACCGCCATTCCAAAGTCATTTTAGTTATAAACTAGCTCACTCACAAAAGAGATCATTGTAGCCTCACATTCACATGAATTTTTGAAATTAATAAAATGGCATTGGCTATACTTAAAAAGGCTGTTTTAGGAAATCCACATGGAATACGTAAAATTGCAGGGATATTTTGTAACGCTGCCAGAAACCATTGGAATTATCAATACAAACCCGGTCCATACCCCAGAACTCCTGAAGAACGAGCAGCTGCTGCCAAAAAGTATGGTATGTCTATCGAAGAATATCAACCTTACCCAGAAGAAGAAGGATATGGCGACTATCCTAAATTGCAAGATATAGGTGCAGATTCAAAGGATCCGTTCTACCCTTATGATTGTCCTGAATTAAAGAGGAACTTTAATGAACCTTTCCACGCATTATCTGATATAATTGGAGAAGACCGTTATGACATAAGTATGAGACCTAGATTTTCTCTGACTTATCAATGGTGTATGTTATTGGGTGTCGTCGGTGGCTCATTGGCTCTGTATCTTTTTTTGGAAGACCACAAAATAGGAAGAGCAGTTGTTTGCAAGCAATACCCAGGGCAAGGTCCTCATTACTTTTTTGAGTTGAAATGAAATAATGCATATTAAGTCAGTAAATTAAGTGTTATATTGAATATTAAAATGTTTAGATGTTTAGATGAAGCTGGAGAGTTTTCGATACAGATGAAAGTATCGGGAAGTAAACTCAATTATAAAAACCCTGAGCGTCGCGAGACTAGTATCATCACCTGAACAATACAAGGTTCATCGGTTTCTTGGACATGTTATTGAATTCCACCAAGAAAGCTTCGACGGTGGAGTTCAAGTGGTCCATGTTCGTGGTCTCCATGTAAAACCGCGTATCCACTTTCGGGTTGGCGAAGTCGCAGTAAATAAGCTTGCGCAGGTGCAAGTCAGTTATCTGAAATGAGTTACCTTGTTAACAGACTTCAAAAAAATTAATCAATATTGCATTTTGGGTGCAAGACTCTAAGGGCATCGCGCACTAGACGGCTCCGACCACGACCACCGGGCAGAGCACGGGCTTCCAAGACTGGACTTGAGTTACGCATTATATCACAACTTCAGTGACGTGAAGAGTAGCACGGCGGCGCGTATTTTGTGTGACTGACGTGATGAAAACTTCTTGACGCTAGTCAAGGGACACGTGTGGTTGAGTTTTATCACAACTTTCTTGGCGTGTCTGTGCTCCGACTGCTGTTGTTGTAGCAAGGGCTTTAATCCTTTGGAAGATATAGCAGCAGTCGGAGCACCGTTCATATGGCTCCATAGCTAACCTGGGGCTTTATTCTGCAAGCGTAAATGCATATACGGAGTGTCAATAACGCTTCAAAAGCATTGCTTTATATGAGACAGTCATCATCATCATCATCACAGCCCATATACGTCCCCACCGAGGGGCTCGAGCCTACCCTATATTAGGGTGATTAGGCCTTAGTCAACCACGCTGGCCCAGTGCGGATTGGTCGACTTCACATACATCATTGAATTTCTTCGCAGATGTATGCAGGTTGCCTCATGATGTTTTCCTTCACCGTAGGAGCGTCAGAGAAATGTACATATGAAATTCGAAACGAAAAACACATTGGTACATGGCGGGTCTCGAACCCCGACCCCCCGATTGGAAGGCAAGTGCCGAGTCCACTGCGCCACCGACGCTCTATGAGACAGTTACTGTTGGTTAATCGATAACTAACTAGTTAAAGCACTTATGACTTAAGAAGAAATTGTAGAACGATTGAATTGCACCACGAAAAGCAATTTTATTGAAACGCTATCAAGACGCGATAACAACGTTAAGATTATTTAACATCGTCAGAATTTGGCCTGTTTTTCACCAAAGCGGAGACGAGACGAGAGGAGACAAGATATGTTATAAGCAACCAATAAAATTTCGTTACTTACACGTCTCGTCTCCGCTCAGCTTCATTGGAAACGGCAGAGTGGAGAAGATATGTGCGGTGTTTTCATACAAAATTTCCTCGGCCTTAGGCCCCTGATCGTATGCGATCGTTGTAATAGGCTAGATGACTAAAAAAATTTTTTTGCTCTAATAGAAGCTTATTCATATAATAAACAGAAAGAAAAAAACCGGTTTTCGAATAACTATAAAAACAACCAAGATATAAGGTATTAAAGCTTTTTCTCCATCTCTTTCTATCAAAACGGCAATTTACATGGAGTTTATATGGCCGTACTCAACAATGACGTCACGATTGATGTCGGATCTCTCTGTCTATTCGCTTCCCAATTAACAACTTAAAATGCTTGTATCTAATGTATTTCTAAGCCGATTTTAATTCTAATTTTACAGGATTGTATCTTTTTCTACGGTCTTTTAATATTTAATGACGAGACGTAAAAATTAGAATTCAGTCATCATCCCAATTGGGCTGCCTAGTGTGCGAGATCCCTAAGTTGGCTGAGTACCAAACCTTCTCATCAGGCCCGTCCGCCAGCCTCGAGAGCATTTTGTCGAAGTCGTCGTTGAGGTGCTGGGCGGTGGCGTCGCGGAGGCACGTGACCAGCCACTGGCGGTCCGCGTCCTCCACCAGCCGGTCCGAGAACACGCGCAGGCACTCGTGCACCCACAGCCGCTTGATCGACTGCAGGTCGGGGGTCACCTCCGGCACAGATAACAGCACCCCCTTCGAAATGCGCGGTTCCATTAGTAACAACATGATTGCGGCTTGCTAATGAAGGGTTTTGGCGTGACCCAAACTTTGTTTGGTAACGCTTATGTGTTCATCTTTTCGTCCGGATCTGCCTTTCTATCTTTCCACCCGTCTGTCTGTCTGTCCATTCCGTCGAGATCTCGGCCCCTGATTACCCAGAGACTAGATGATAGGGTATGAACTCTAATTTAATAAATTTATAATAGCGTGTTATTACAATACAACCTCAAATGTGATTGTTCCGATGATGTGTTTTAATTAAATACCGCTTCTATATTCTAGCTAGTGGTTTGAGATCACTGGGTGTTGATCAGGAGGTCCGGGGTTCGATTCCCCATGGGAGCAGAAGTTTTTCTGCTAGGTTTGATTGGTGGTGGGGCTTTGGAGCCAGCCTAGCTGGCTATCACTGTCTTACCAAAGTTTGTAGCCACAATATTATTGCACTCCGACAATTAGAAGTTAGCCAATTCTTCATTTGTTTAGGAGTCCAATCCAATAGACGTCGATTACTCTTATAGCAAAGTCCATAGATGTACCCACTTTTAAGTATTTTAACGCGTTCATTAGCACGTTTAACGACCTATGCATTTACATTAAAATAACAATAACAGCATTCTTCAAAAAAATTTCAATATTGGGAACTCTGTACCAAAAAACAAAATTATCATAGCTGAGATTCTTAATTTTCCAAGAAGTTACCTTCGCACACCCTTATTACTTACAAACCACATAATATATCTTTTATACTATTATATCTCAAAATATACAACCACTACAGTGCACAAGAAGCTTTAGGCTACTACCACATACACACCAGTATTGCCTGTGTTATGAACATACCAAAATAACTCTAGAGAAGTCTCGCAAATTAAATGTATAATGAGACTTGGAAGGCGTAGGTAGTAAGTTGAGTCGGCACTGCTTATACACTTCTAATGTTCCTGCCACAATCTCCTCAATTGATGGATCGAATTCCTTTGAGAAGCCTCTGCGAATCAAACAATACAAGAGCTTGTTACACATATCAATTATCTTATATATTTTCTTAAGTGTCTCAACATTTTCAATCTTCACCTTGTGTCCAGATGCCAGAGCATAATTCTTCCAAAGATTACTTTCAAAGTGTCATCATCAAATTCGTCTATGCAGAAGAATGAGAAATGGCGCGAAAATCTTGGCGTGACCAGCTTGGCCCCAGGAGTAGGCTTGCCCATAGCGCACATGAACTGCACATTAAAAATTAAGCAAAATTGATTGTTGATAAATTATTGACGGATTAAACACGTTCTACATGAAAAATACCCACATAAACTTAAACATAACATAACACATATTATTATAGAAACAGTACGTTTTGCTAAGGTAACAGTAAGTCAACCATGGTGTTAGGGACAGATCTTGCGCTGTAAGGCAACCGTGGTGTTAAGAAAAGATTTTGTAAGTAGGTACGGAGACGGGATAGTGCTACACAGTTTTCAAACCATAATGTTTACATTAAGCCTAATTTAATTGTAAAACGTAGACTACTGAACTCACCTGGACATCAATGAGGTGCATAGGAATATTGGTCTTCCGATCATACCATAATCCGAGATCAATCCCCTGCCGCAGCACTTCGATCGGCGGCTGAGCACCGTATGTCTCTGCTTGCGGCATACTGACGTCATCCACAAACACTACGCTATGACATCCGATGGGTGGCCCGAATACGCCTTACAGAAAATGACAAAATTTGACCTTACATAAAAAATAACGCAGAAAATTGTAACGCGTATTTACTAGCTTTTAAGGCAAAGAGAGTAAAAAGATGGTTTTGACATTATTTGTTTTATAGTAATCAATATATTAATTACACCACAGACTTGTGGTCTGTGCCTTTTCATTATTTTCTATATTTTGATCTTTCTCTGTTATTATGTTCACTACTCTACATTTGAAATACTGCGAAATTATTAACTCTACATTTAATTCTAGGGTAAGTTGGGTATCCTCTATTATACAACTATATTATATTAGTTTTGTCTGTCAACGGTTGTCAACTGCTTCTTGAACAATTTAGTATTTTATAAATACAAAAAGTGGTCCCTGGATTTTAAAAACACAACATTTTTCGTCACATATAATGCTTCCAGCTCTGTGAGAATAACCAAAATGTTATGCAAATTATTAGAGTTATTATTGTTCATTTTGAAGCGCCTATAGCCTACAAGTTGCTTTTGGTTGACAACCAGCTGTTGCCTTGGAGCTGACTTCTAGCTGTCACCGACATTCCTACGCACAGCTATAATAGATACATCTCACGATCCCAAGACGCATTTCTAATAGATTGTACTATAAAAAAGATACTAATGTACCTGGAAAATATGAAGAAAATGTGAGAGAATCATTATCTTTGTGAAATTGAAGGCTCAAACAGAACAACGCACATACCTCGTAAAAAAGATTTTTGTATTTGGTTTTTGATTTTGTGATAGTATTTAGTTTACATATAATTATATTTGTAAGTATATTTTAAGTAATTTAGTATTATTATGACATTCAGGAATGCCACAATCTGCTCTGGCGAGTGAAACCTGTAATCAGCATATCGTGTCACTGGAAGATCTTGTTGAATGCAATGAATGTTCTCAGGTGCGCCTTTTCAAGGGCCAGAGAGGTCTTAGAATTCACAAAAGCAAATGTCACAAGAACCTACCACTTTCGGCGTCCAACTTTGAACAAATTCAAAATAACTCTGCCTCACCTTTTTGGAAAATTCTTTCAGAACCAAAAAAGTCAAAACCAATTCTAAAACGGATTCCCCGCGGTGCCCGCATCTGTGTTGCTAAAGCTTTATTTTTTTTTTTTTTTTATAACCCTTTATGTACAATCTAGTATACAAAGGCGGACTTAATGCCTGAGGCATTATCTGCCAGTCAACCTTCAGGTGATGCAGAGAATAAAGAAGTAGATGTACAAGTGATAACGATAAATTTTGAACATGTTTAATATGAGTATATATATATATATATATATATATATATATATATATATATACAAATACACATAGATATATATATATATATATATATATATATATATATCTATGTGTATTTGTATATATATTATATATATGTAAAAATAATAATATATATATATACACGGTTATTTTTTTATCACCCTGGAAAATTTAAGGGACGCTTCACGACATGGTATTAGAATGATTTAAATATAAATAAAAAAAATAACCCCCCTCCTTAATTTTATATTAATTTTTTAAAAAATACAAAAAATGCTGCACTTGTTGTGAGCAGCATTTTTAGAGATTTTTTTATTTTTTTTTTATATTTTTTTATATTTTTTATTTAATTTTTTTTATTTTTCATATAATATTGGATGTGTCCTGAAGCGTCCCTAAAATTTTCCAGGGTGATAAAAAAATAACCGTGTATATAAATTATATATATATATAAATTATATATATGTAAAATATATATATATATATATATAAATAAATTGCGAATACAATATAAATACCTAAATATAACAAGTCAATAGGGATACCTAAATCTAACCTATAATATTAATTTGATGTTGACGAATACTTGTAGCTTAAACCTCAACCTCACTATGTTTCCGAAATTCTTTTCTGGTACAGTTTCCTTAATTTTTTCTTAAAACTTAATTTACTAGACGATTTTCTGACATCTAATGGAAGAGCATTCCACAACTGGATCGATTGGACTATAAACGAGGAATGAATGATCTCAGACCGGTGAGCGGGACATATGAGAAGAGCATTAAAAGTAGAGCGGAGGGATCTATTGTGAGAAGCACTAAGATATTGAAGGTGATTTTTTAGGTAACTAGGGGTATTTGGATCATTAAGTAGAGAATATAGGGTTGTTAAAGTCCTCATGTGTCTTCGCTCCCGTATTGGAAACCATTTCAAACGTAACCGGTAAGCAGAAATGTAATCATACTTCCTTAAATTAAAAACGAATCGAATGCAGTTATTTAGAAGCCGGTCTAGTTTATTGAGAAGATCTGCATTCAGGTCGAGATAGCACACATCAGCATAGTCGACAATAGGGAAAATTAAATTTTATCTCAGTCTCTCAAGTATGTTATACAAGATAACTCGAAGCGCGCCTGGGAACATTTGTTATTTGTTCCCTATGCTGTGCTTTACGTCAATTTCGACCAAAATAACAAAAAATCTTTAACAACAAGAATAAAAGAAAACTGTGTAAAGTATAATGTAATGGAAGAAAATGAATCATTTTTGGATAGCAATTCGGAATCTGGTCTAAATTCAAAATTCCAAAAACTTGCCCCCGAGACTGCTATCTACAGACGTGTGGAGAGCAGACTGGGTGATGGGGACATAAAAGGTGCCGCAAATTTATTATTTTCCAGTGACACGATAGCACCAACTAATAATGAAACACTTTTGGCTCTTATAGGGAAACATCCACCCCCTGCAGCTAATCTCTGTCTTCCTGAGGCTCCCAAAGACTGTATAGACATAGTTGATGTTTCTTTTGATGAAGTCTCTGAGGCCGTCGCGTCTTTTCGAAGTGGTTCTGCAGGAGGCCTAGATGGCCTTTCGCCACAATATTTAAAAGATCTTTTGTGCAGCAGCATTGGCGAACCTAGACAGGCTCTCCTCAGAGATTTAACGGCATTGATAAATTTAATGCTTTCAGGCCGAGTCTGTAAGGATATCACAGAAACACTCTATGGTGCAAATCTCTGTGCATTAAAAAAAAAGGACGGGGAAATTCGGCCAATCGCTGTTGGTATGACCTATCGCCGCTTAGCAGCCAAAATATGCTGCAGGAAAATAGCACCACATTTGGTTGATATTTTTCAACCTCTGCAACTTGGTTTTGGATCACGCGGTGGCTGTGAAGCGGCGGTTCACTCTGTAAGAACTTTTTTAAGTAAGAACTGTGGGGAGGTGTTGCTGAAGGTGGATGTCAAGAATGCCTTTAACTCTGTTGATAGAGGAGCCCTTTTAACACAAGTTAAGGACAAAATTCCAAACTTCTACAACTATATTTGGCAATGTTATAGTTCTCCTACAAAATTGACATATTTGGGTAATGAAATTATATCTGCGGTTGGCTGCCAACAAGGTGACCCACTCGGGCCCGCAATTTTTAGTCTTGCCATCCATCCCGTTATCCAACGTATTCAATCAAAATTAAACGTATGGTATTTGGATGATGGGATCGTTGGCGGCGATGTTACTACCGTATACGACGATCTGCAGTATTTAATTCAAGAGTTTCGTCATATCGGATTGGAGCTAAATTTCTCGAAATGCGAACTTTTTATTTCCGATCATTGCCCTTCCAAAAATTTAACATATGAAAAATTTAATTCATTGGCTCCAAATATCAACATTGTAGACAAATTTTCGTTGTGTCTCTTGGGCTCCCCTATTTTTGACGAATCTTTCCCTACTTTTGTTGAAAAAAAAATTCAAAATTTTGTACAGTGTTCAGATCGTTTAGCTAAAATTAATACCCACATGGCTTTTTCTATCATGAAGTATTCCCTTTTCGTTCCAAAGTTTATGTACTTTTTACGATGTTGCCAATTCTGGAAGCATACTGTTCTTACACGGAACATAGACAATGTCATAAAAAGTACACTTACAAATATTTTGAACATTAATTTAAATGAATGGTCGTGGTTACAGGCTTCACTTCCAGTTAGATTTGGAGGTCTGGGAATTAGATCCATTTCAGTCGTGGCTCTTCCCGCATTTTTGTCCTCCGTACATAGCACACAAATTTTGATAACTAAAATTTTGGCGCCTGTCTGCAATAATTCTCTAGACTTAGAGATATATAACATGAACGAGGCCAGAAGTGCGTGGTGTGCAGCTTGCCCAGAATTAGATGCTCCTAAACAAACCTTTTTGCAGCGACAATGGGATGGGCCGCTCTGCGAGCTAGTGCGGAAGCAACTGTTAGAACATTGCAATAGTCCCGGAGATCGTGCCCGTCTTTTGGCCGTTGCAGAATGGGAATCGGGTCTGTGGCTCCAGGCTCTACCATCACACAACACAGGTACTGTAATGGACCGAAATTCCTTCAGGCTTGCAGTATCGCTGCGCCTGGGCATATCGTGCTGTGTTCCACACCGTTGCCATTGCGGTACTGCTGTCGACCGACTCGGTCACCATGGCCTGTCGTGCAGTAGGAGTGCTGGAAGGATTCCCCGCCATTCCAGCCTTAATGATATCATACGTCGGGCTTTTTCCTCCGCCAACTGTGCGGCCATCTTAGAACCCAATGGTCTCATGCGTGACGATGGTAAAAGACCTGATGGGATGACACTTGTTCCATGGAAGATGGGTCGACCTTTGGTGTGGGACGCTTCCTGTGTCGACACCTTAGCGCCATCTCACCTTCCTGGAACTCAAAATAGGGCTGGTGCGGCGGCTGAATCAATTGAGAGCCTCAAAAGGCGCAAATATAGCACGCTTGATAGTGGTTATATATTTGAGCCTTTTGGGGTCGAAACACTTGGGCCATGGGGACAGGGAGCCCATAGATTATATAAGGATCTGTCGGCACCTCTGGTCGAGGCAACACGTGACCAAAATGCTGGCTTTTATTTTGGGCAAAGAATAAGCTTTGCCATACAACGTGGCAATGCTGCCAGCATTTTGGGAACGTTACCCATCGGCAACGGTCTCTTAGATTAATTTTGTACATTAAATATATTTATTAGGGTAGTTTATTGTTTTTTATTATTTATTTAAATAAAACATTTTAAGTATTTGTTAAATTAAAAAAAAAACTATATTATATAATAAATACTTGTCTTATTTTAGAGGTATAAATCGACTAGGTATTTTATTTATTTTTGCAGTATAATATAAACTCTTGTTTTGTAAATATAATCTTTTCTCTCGGTGCTTTTACAATGCATATCGAAATGTCGGTCTGCTTTATATACACTTTTTAGCTTTCTTATAAAGTAACAGCTAGCGTTTTCGAACTGGAAAGAGTCATGCGCTCCTCCTAATAACTGATTCCTCTGGGCCGCTGGGCTACCTAACGTAGGCATTTATAATGGCCGATAGTTTGCGATTTATCAAAAAGTTTTTTTATATTTTCACTCTATACTTACTAATATTATAAAGCTGAAGAGTTTATTTGGTTGATTCAAATTGAATTTTTTTTTTTGTGTTTGATAGTCCATTATCGAGACAGGCTAGGCTATATCAAGGATGATATAAAGAATTCTTCGTCTATGGCTATATGTATAACATCACGCTACGACCAACAGGAGCTGAGCATCAATGAAAAATGTTGCAAAAACAAGAAAAAAATCTACGCGAACGAAGTCGCGGGCACAGCTAGTGATTAATAAATGAACACGGTAGAGGGAGCGTGAATGTGAAGTATGTGAACTAAATGTTCTTGACTCTACCACATTACACTGTCAGCTTACAGCTAGCCAAATTTTATGAGGTTAAAATAATATTATGTCCTCTAAATATTATGAAATCTTTCGATATTGATTCTATATAGAAAATGTACCTTTCCTCCTTTTGTCCAATTTCCCCATGATTATATCTTGAGTTTGGTTACAGTTCGTTTGAGCTGAAAAGGCCATTATAAGCGCTTTGTATATTTTCGTGTCCACTCTCTTTACAAGGAAGTCCTAAAAGGCATAATTGATAAAATAACAAAGGATAATACGATACGTTTGTTGTTGGGTATGCAAGAATAACTTGATTAAAATAACGACTTACAATAATATACGAGGATTTTCCCGTGCCCGTAGGTCCAACCATCATGACTGCTTTGTGATGGGTGACCAACAGCTTGAACAGGGCCAGATATCGAACACTGTCAAGGGTTGTGACCAAAATCTGGTTCGGAGGCGTGTCCCTGCTGATAGCCGGTGCGGAAACTACGTCATCGTTCCACGGCTTCCATTTCCCCTTTCCCTGTATGTAAATTTAACACTTGCAACAAATTCAAAATTTTCTTCTATTCGTATACTTATTTGCAGTAATTATTTGCAGTTACCTCTTTAATATATCTGTAATCGTAGACAAGGCCTTCTTTCGGCAGCGTAAAAATATACTGCTTCTCCGGTTTTGCTATTTCTCTAGGATAACCTAGTACTTCAATGACCTATGGAAAAAATTAAAACGGACTTTTTGTTTAGTACTTTTTGTATAGTTCATGTATACAAATAATAAGATAACCGTTTAAAATAAACAAAATATTATGGTTCTGATAGCAATCACATTCCGATTATTAAAGACTCGTTTAATTTAATAATTAATCATGTAAATATATGAAATTTTTTACTTACTTTTTCTGGGAATTCCTTTTCCAACAGTCCTCTAAATAACATATCAAATTTTGCTCTACTATCACTATCTAAAGTAGCTCCGATTGACCAAATACATGAGAAGAAAAATACGCCCTATAAGTAAATTTGACAATTACAAGTACTCTTTATTAGAAGTCAATCAATCTAATTTGCAGAAATTAAATGTAACATCAAATATACAGGATGTAACTGAACACCCCAATAACATTTAAGGGTATGTATCCATCAGAAGTAGAGATTCTGTAGGAAAAATATTAGGGCTAACAAACTTAACTTTTTTTCCCATACAAACAAAATAAATTATTTTTTGGCAATACGTGCCGACAACCCTACGTAAGCGTAGGAGGAATACTACGTCCACGTCTGTCACGTGTCATTTTGTGTTTAAATTTATTTTGTGTTAAGAGCTGATTATGGTTGTCACTTGAAAGTTTTTGCTTTCAGTTTAAAATCAAATAACTCTGAAAGTATTGGGGTTCCAGGTCTCAGACAAGCACCGAAGGTCCATTTAGTATCTAACTTATATGCCCCTTAAATGTTATTGGGGTGTTCAGTTACACCCGGTATATCTTGTTTTAAACCAAGAGCTTACCTCTAACTGTGCTCTGATATCTAAATCGGAAATCTGCTCAACATATTTCTCATCATAAAAATCATCCATGAACGTGTCGTAAAGTCTCATACATGATACCACTAAATTAGTGCGGGATGTCACATACATTTGCTATAAAGGATAAAACGATCAATAAGTAAATTTAATAATTTATGATCAGGTATTTTTAAATATTGTTTCATCTCACCTTTGCTTTTCCAGAATATTCAACGAGCCAGAGCAAAGGCGACATAAATCTATTAAAGAGAGTGCGAATAAGGTTACGGTTTACGCTATGTAGTGTTGGTGGCAGCGTGTTCAGCCATGATTCAAGCAAGCACTTCCATCCAAGACCCTTTGGTTCCAAATAGATCATACCACAGCGTGACACCTATAAGGACAGAATAAGAACACTATTATTCAAACTAGGTTACGTACTAAGACAAAGTTCAAAGGGGTGGATCGTGAATTTGTAGGGCCCTGGGCTAATACTACTCGCTCGGATGCCTATTAATTATTCAACTAATTCTCATTTTGTTAAGAAAGTGATGTTCTATAGTGATGTATGGGAAAAAAAGGAGAATCAAAAAATATTTATTAAGAGTTCGTGTTTATGTACAGACTACAGTACAAACAAATTCTACGATATTATTTTAGATGAATCTTTCAAATAGACAAGCGACATGGGAATTCCCTGTTTCGTTTGATAGTCGCGCACGTATTGATCGATCTGGGTTGCCAAACGTATGTTTTTTTTAATTACGTCTATTGTTTTTAATGGGGGCTGGGGGGGCCTTTGTATCGACGGGACCCTGGGCTGAAGCCCAAAAAGCCCTTAAATAAATCCGCCCATGTTCGTATGCAATAAAAGGGAAATGTTGCCTTTTTTCTTTCAAAATAAAACATATCTAATATAGCACATATTATTCAATTTTCTATAATTGTACGTACCGTAGCTGGAGAAGCGGCTTCCAAGTCCATTGGCTCGAAAAGTAGGTTAGTAGTTGGTGCTAACTGAATAATCTCACCACTCATGAGACAAAGCTTCTTATTATCGTCTAACACTGTATTCAAATTTTCAATCCATATAGCATCCACTGGACCATCAAATACTAACCATTTTCTAAAAGCAACATATTGCTGATGAGAGTTTCAAAACAAACATAATCGAAGATTTATTCTAACGTTTCAATAATATTATTATCTTTCGAACCTGTTATCGTTTGTAGACACAGCAAAGGCCCTGTAGCTAACGGCCAAAATGCCATCAGACCATTCGTGTGAAACAGGATCAAACTGCCCATATAACTGGCCCATAGTAATCGATTTCGGATTGATCACTGTCCACTCGACTGGGTTCTCATCCATTAATTTCTAGATCAAAAACATAGAATTTTGTAAATTGTTGTTTGACATTTATGTTCCGAATGAAGTAACAATGTGATTTCCCAACCTTTTCGTGAACTAGTCCCAGGGCATGCCCAAGAGCATGATAGCACTTAGTCTTCCCAGAAAATGGTAAACCAACCAGCATTAGACCGTGACGTACCAGAATCATTTCGTACAACTGAAGAACCTAAATAAAGAAATAATATTTTAAAATCCCTACCAAACTAAATACCTAAACAACTGTCTTTACTCTGAAAAATATAATTTCTACCTTTTCAATGAAGAAATCGTTAGCTTGCAAGTTAAGCGGGCCGCAAACTTCCTTTAAACAGGCCACTAAATCAAGCAAACCTGCTTGTGGAAGTGGTAGTCCAGGGAATAAATCGCCAATGATGCCCTAAAACAAATAAAAGCATAGAATGTCCATAATCTTTACTTCCGCTGTCTGCACGCTTAGATTTTTTAAACTACGCAACGAATTTCAATGCAGTTTTCAGCAATAGAAAAAAATTAGCAACGCACCCCGTGATCGCATGGGTAATATTTAATAATTATCCATGCTGACAAAGCCGCGGGCGGGTCGCTAGTGTTGAATATAATGCATAACATAGCTAGAATTGGCTAGATGAGAAAAATTTTTTTTTGCTTTAATAGAAGCTCATTCATATAATAAACAGAAAGAAAAATCGGTTTTCGAATAACTATAACAAGATATAAGGTATTAAAGATTTTTCTCCATCTCTTTCTAGCAAAACGGCATTTTACATGGAGTTTATATGGCCGTACTCAACGATGACGTCACGGTTGATGTCGGATCTCTCTGTCTAATCGCTTCAAAATTAACAGCTTAAAATGCTTGTATCTAATGTATTTCTGAGCCGATTTTAATTCTAATTTCACATGATTGCATCTTTTTCTACGCTATTTTAATATTTTATGTCGAGATGTGAAAATTAGAGTTCAGTCATCATCCCAATTGTCAAAAATTAAAAGTTTGAATAAACTGTTGCATACATTACTAATTTCAGCATAGAATTACCATAAAAAGAGGTACATCGTGCTCGAGAAACTTGGGTAAATTGACGTCCTTAATGGAACGCAAAAGAATTACATCTTCATCCTCATCAGGGTAGCGCAGCTTAAGCGCACCAGCGGCTCGCAACACTGATTTCACAGCACGCATTCCTATATGAAATAAAAAAAAACATTTGTAGGCCTAATACCACTAGCTCAAAATTTCAAATTGTCATGCGGTGTTTGTTAATTTATTTATTTATAAATCTCCATGGTTGGTTACATCAACACTCAAAATACAATCATGCTACGTACTCAATTATGCTAGAGGCACCAACTATTGAAGGAAAGCACCACTTGCGAAAATAATATACTTGGTAAATAAGACTGCTTAAGTCTTAATACCAATTTAATTATAATTTACAATGCTATAAATAAACGGAGCAAGACTAACGAAATGTGTAACAATTTTGTTTAACAAATACAAGAAATAAAATACAATAATTTAAATTAATGAAATTAAACAATAGTTAGAGAGAGTTGGCCATTTCAGCCGAGATCCGAATCAAATTGAACTTAAATTTGCTAAAAGTAGCTCCACAGATGTCTAATAATACTACGCTCATCAACTAATTTACACATTCGGGGTACAGATGAGCTAGATCTCAGAACGGTTCTACGGTTCTAATGTTCATACATTTTATTCTCATTTGTTCATGTCTAACAGTTTCGTGGATTATGTAATATCGTAAGTTTTTCAATGACTGCAAAGATTAATGACTGAAATCAACTATTAAAAACCTGGCTAAGTGCGCGTTGGACTCGCGCACCGATGGTTCCGTACAAACTTCTTAGATAGGTATATAAATTCCTAACTATGTACATAGTTAAGGTTTTGAGATCATTTGCTATAAGATAAGACATGCTTCTTGCCACATGATTCTAGGTCATAGTATAGGTTTTGATTCTGAAATATAATATTATTTTGTTCGCGTTGACGTAAAACTTTGATTTTTGGACAGTTGATAAAGACCGTAGACCTGAATATATATACACGGTGTTTCACAATAACCAATAAATAAGCAATGCGTTATCTAAAACTAATTATTAAATTGTGTTTACCCGTAATGTCATTCAACCCAAAATTATCATGTAAATCGTAGACATGATGATGATACTATATACATGAAAATTTTGGGTTGAATGACATTACGTGTAAAGACATTTTAATAATTAGTTTTAGATAACGCATTGATTTATTTATTGGTTATTATGAAACACCGTGTATATAAAAGAAAGTCGCGTTAGTTACACTATTTATAACTCAAGAACGGCTAAACCGATTTGACTGAAAATTGGTGGGAAGGTAGCTTAGAACCAGTAGACGAACATAGCTTTTATCGCAGAAATCACCACTTAAGGGGGAGAAAAGGGAGGTGGAAGTTTGTATGGGGAATTGATTAGATGAACCGCTGAACTGATTAGATGAAATTTGGCATGGAGATAGTTCGAGTTGTGGGGAAGGATAAAGAAGAGTTTTTATCCCCGAAATCATTCCTTAAGGGTGTAAAAGGGTGGGGGGGGGGAATTGTAAAGGGAATCAATAAAAAAATATTTCCACGACGCGGACGAAGTCGCGGGCAAAAGCTAGTTTTACATAAAATCAGCTTCATGTCTCTACGGACTCCTGACTTTAAGGACTTGACAGACAGACGTACAGACGGACACAGAACTGATCCTATAAAGGTTCCGTTTTTTCCTTTCGATATACGGAACCCTAATAAAAGCAATAAACAGTATGATATCACAAACAGGGCAAAATTTCGAACAGCAGCTAACTTTCTAATAGCTGTACCAACTCGTATTACGATATCGTGTGTAGGACTGTCATAATAATGATTTATTTTTAGTACCTAATGATATTTACTAAACTTATTATATTTTTAAAAGGGTACAAGATGCACTTAAACTAAAAGCATACTTTACTATACAATGAGAAGAATCGATACCGTAATCGTAATGACTCTGGGAGGACAGTTGTTCTGAACACAGCCTGTATGTGGCAACAATCTTGACGGCGAGTGGCTTAGCGTTCAAGTATCCGAAAGCGTACAATTCAATTTCGGAGATGAGCACGTAGTCAGGTACCATCATAGCTACGGAGCGGAAAAGCGCCTGTGAAGAAAATAAGAATGTAACAAGACTATAAAAAAAATATCGTTCACATCAAAAACAAGCGCAGATCCACCATTGTGGGCACGATAGGCATACCCCAACCCTAATAGACTTGTGACGTCACACTTTCACGGTTTAGTGAGATCAATAGGCTGATGATATTATGTCTAATGCCTTAATTAAAAAAATGAATTTTGGTCTGGCCGTGATATGTTTTGTAAATAGCAGGTTTGTTTGTCGGAATGCACTATGTCGATCATAAGCGAGTCCAGATTCCGATTTTGGGGTAGCTGTGACCACAACCGTTTTTAAGGGGTGGATCCGTGCCTAATCAAAAAGTTATAGAAACTATATTTAGTAATAAGTCATATCAAATTGTTTACCTTTAGATTGTCCGGCAGCTCTGATCGACCGGCGTAACCAGGATTCATGGTGATAAAAACAGCACAGCTCTTATCGAGTTGCAGTAACGTTCCTTCGAACATCAACTCAGTGGCGCCAGAGTTAATTCCGCGTTGGATGGACAAAATTTGCTGAGCTACCACAGATAGTACTTCTAGGTCGATACGATTGAACTCGTCAAAACAAGACCAGGCTCCACATGATGCAAGGCCCTGGAAAAGCAGAAGAATGACGTAGAAGAAATCAAATATATAAGACATTCGATTTTTTTAACACGCATCAAGGAAGCTCTTCATCTCATCTAATGGTAACTTGTATGTGAGAGGCGAAAATGGAAGCGAGCTTCGCCTGGACTTAACAACTAAGGAACTATCCCACCTCTAATTCTGGACAAAACAACATTATTATACGAACATTGTTATCATGACAACAAACTTAGGTAAGACGGTGGTAGCTAGTCGGACATACTCAGAAGCCTCACCACTAACCAAACCAAGCAGAAACATTTCTGCCCCCATGGGGAATAGAACCCTGGACCTTCACATCAGAACCGCGTCGTCTCAATCTCAACCTCTCGTCTACAGAGGCGCTTAAAAGTGTCTATAAAATGATAGAATAATATGATGATTTTTTAACCTTGAAAAACTTTCCAAGGGCAATATAGTCGAGTCCATCGGAGCAGTTAAACACCACACACTGTTTTGCTACTGCCTTGGCCAAATCTTTCGTTGTCTCCGTCTTGCCTGTGCCGGCAGGACCTTCAGGTGCTCCACCTAAATAGTTACAATTTGAATATTCCTTAAGTACATTGTTTCAAACGATGATTAGAAAAGTGAATACAGGTTTTAAAATTATTGTTTTCATGCCAATGACTGATGAAATGATTAACCTACTTAAACGTGTTTTTCTAATACATGTTTTGAGTCACAGTTCACTGAAATAGTTTCATATCGAATTGAGTAAAATTGGTATGAATTATACAGGAATCAGATAAATTCTACCTACCTACTCTACTTAATACGAAAGCTAACCATGATCGCTTAAAACAATATTAAAACCGCGCTAAGAGCGGGATGGCGCTATACGCTGCAAGAGCGGTGTCTCTGTTTTAATATTGTTTTAACCTTGCTATAAGCGATCATGGTGGGGCCCCAGGTAATACATAGCACGCTTACCCAAATTCAAATGCAACGCGCCAAATAAAGTCCTAAAGCAGCGATCAGTGAGAGGTGTCACGACAAGCCTTCCCGTGTTGCCCAGGTACTCGTAGCCGTACATCAACTGGGAGTTGATCATTCTAGTCACAATCTGCATCGACTGATCCTCCTCTTGTTCCTTTAGTCATAAAGTCATGTAACGTACATAAATAAATAAAAATACAGTCCACAGTATTTGTAGAATACAAGAAAACATACCTCCCAGTAATAACGTATTTGACTTAGCCAATTGAAATCATTATCTTGTTGTACTTTGAACTCGATCAGCAACATCAGTACATCTCTAGCATGTACGTCCAATACAACTAAAGCACCTGAGGATAGATAATTTATGTACAGTCAGTAAAACGTCAGGCTTTACATTGCATCACGAAAACTGGCATAGGAGCGGTCTCATCTCAACATGTTAAATTCTGGAGTGTTGCTCTGTTACAAAGTGGGTATTAATATATAAGTAATGAATACGTTATATTATAAATGACTTGGACAGTCTCATTAGCGTAGTTAGTCACAAAAGCGACTCTTCATCCCAGGATTATGGTTCGTTCACTACGGTTCGTCAGGCAAAAGTTTAGAGATGATTTCTATTAGACTATCAGAATCAGTTCAGAGTCTGGAATGAACGCCTGGAAAATAATAAGCTTGCCCCCTATTACATGGGACTTTTGACAAAGTTTGGGTGCAACGAGCTTTTTGTCTCCAAAAGGCTCATGTGAACAGATATGATGATATTCATGTTTTCTTTAAAACCATAACTAATATACAATAATACTGCACCATACCAAGTGTAATCCGGTTTTGTAAACTAAGCTCTCCTCGTACTAAATCCACAATTTTAGAAATTTGATAATTGCACTTATCCCAATATGCTCTCATTGCCGGGATACTAATATGTATTGCTTCTGTCACTTCGGACGTCCAGAAAGTCATTGCTATACATTGTACCTGAAAGTTCATCGTTTATGGTTTTATTAATTATTAACATAGCATTGTATTACTTAATTTTGTTTCACATTTCGTATTTATGAATTACAAACCGCTTGCCCTGGCCAAGCTAGTACCCAAGCTTCACGGGGCTGTTGTGAATAATTATCATAAGAACCACCGACTTCATAATGCACTGAAGATTTCATAGCCTTTTCTAACTCTAAAAGCCATTTTTCAACCTGAAAACAAGTTTTATTATAAAAAGAAACAAACTATCAGAATCCTTTCTAATGGCATCCTAATGAAACAGATTTTCTACGTAATACTAGTACAGTTACTTAATAACAAAATGTAGAAAGAAGAAGAATAAAGAAAATATTTATTTATTTGAACATGTGTTACAGGTTGTGATCTTATACAGCTTCTAGAATCAAGATGGCTTACCAGAATAGGTGTATAAATTACATTAATTTACACGTAAACTTTATTTTTTTTTTATTGCAGAAAGTTGGCAAACAAGCAAATTGCCCACCTGATAGTAAGTGGTAACAGTTACCTATAGTACATGTGGCTCCTGTGAGATCCGCAGCAAAACTGCAACCCCCACAAGAACCACAGTGTACCTACGTTGCCAATTTGTGACTTAGGATGTAATGTCACGGTACCCAGTAGTTTCAGTGCCATATCTTACCCTTCAAACTGGAACAGCAATGCAAGCACTGCTGCTTTGCGGCAGAAATAGGTAAGATGGAGGTACCCAAGCACACGACCCTGGTACAGAGTCTCCCTCCGCTAACATATATCCGGTTATATGTCAATTACTCGTATGTGTCAAATATGTTAATTAATCTTTGTTCGAATTTATAAAAACTCGGTTTTACAAAACCTCTATTCACATTATTTTCAACCTGTTATGAAATCCTACGACCTATATAAAAAAATAAAAAATATTTGATTAAGTTTGTCTGCCTCTTACCTGTCCTCGGGCAGCAGCTGTATTGATAGTTATTGTTAGCGAAACAATTTCACCTTCTGAAGACTTCATATGAGTCACTACCATATCATCAGTAAATGTTAATTTTGCTATACCCTCAAAGCACTTCTTCAAGTGAGGTTGTACCCTAAAAAAGTAAATAATGTATAAAAGAGGTATAGATACAAAGTATAAATAGTTTCCATTTCGTAAAAAATGGAGTCACTAACCGTAAAGGATCCTTTGTCTCGGACAAAATCTCGAGCAGTTCGTCATTAGACAAAAAGAAGAATCTTGGGAAGTACAAACGTTTCTTTTCGAGGTAAGCATTCAATCCACGTTGCACCATCTCCAGCAAATTGTTAGATTTACGGAGTCGTTCTAGCATTTTCTCTATCATAATAACGTCAAGTACTCTAGGTTCTGCGTATGCAGCTTTCATGACTTCACGCCACATCTAAAATAAGTTCCGAAAATAGTGAATGTTGAATAGCTACCTACTATCGTTGATTGTTTTTATTTGTATTCAATATATGAATTTGAACCTTATCAACAGCGCTGAATCTACGGCCTTCCTCAGGAATTTGTTGTTGTATATCCGGGGAGGAAAATATTGGTTCAAGATACATCCACGTGGCCTGTACTTTGAGCCATTCGTCTAGAATTTCTTGCAGCAAAATCAATTTGCCTTCCCAGTCACTGTAAAATTGTAAAGTTGAAATCTGAGCTGGGGCCAGCCCGATACATGTTAATACATTTTTTTTTAGGCGTCGCTTCGCAAGAAGCATCACAGCTCGAGTCGCTAGTAGCTGTACAGAGCGACTAAGTCTCTCCCAAAGATCTCCAAATAGAATAAGAAAAATTATAACAAAACATACACAATAGTCGAAACTTACTATATTACTTCCTCAAATGGCTTAATATATGGAGAATTTTTCATAGTTTGAGTTTTGACAATATGATCATCTAACAAAAGTTGAATTTCATCCACACTCGAAAGAATATAAGTCCCCGTGTCTCTGTAAAGTGGCAGTAAAATAAATGAAAAAAAACTCTCCAAAATGTTTTAATAATATTTATGATCATGATAACACACTTGTATGCTAAGATATCGAATCTGAGGTCAGCCCATTCCTTCATCATTTTGTCCAGAGCTTTCTCCAAGTTATTTTCCTTTGTTGCCGCCTCAGATATACCTTCGAACTTTTCGATATATTCTACCAAATTAAAGTCGATAACCTTTTCAAGAGAGAGTTCATCGTCTACCACGATAGGAAACCCTACAATTTCTGATACTTTCTCCCAGTGGCGTGCCTTCATGCCAGGATTTCCTAATGTTTGTATAATTGGTAAATGCGTTTTGAATTCGTCCATTTTTTCCCTGCAAAATATTTTTTACTTTTATGCACATAAAATATTTACATTCATTTCATATATTCATTATATTAAAAGTACATCCCTAACATTATTTAGTCACATTATTAAATTAATTCGTTTTTGATAATAGTTCACTAACCTAACCGATACGGCAAGCTTGTGGGTGTCTGGGACTTCTTGGAATTGTTTTTCTAATTTGTAAACAATTTTATAATAATACCCAACATCTCCTTCAATGTCCTCGGGATCAAAACTGCCGACCTACAAAAACATTAAGTTTAATGAAAGGAAACATGAATGTAAGGAAACTTTTTCTGAATAAATAACCTTTGATTTCATCCACAATTCATATTTGTCCAAGAAGTCAGAACCAGCATCGAAAAGCTTTTTGAAAGGCACCAGCCGATCGTAGATAGCCTTTCTTTTTGGATATTGCGACAATTCGTAACCAAACGACGACTCTTCCTCGTTGAATTGGTCTATTTTCGATAAGGCTCCGGCCAATCTAAAAGTGTTCGTGACATTTTAAGTTTATATTTATACATACAATTTATTACTGCTTTAATAACTTTATTTTCTACTCTACCACTAAAATCTTTTTACTCACGGTTAAAAATACCACTTCTGAACCATGAAATATTATATTTTTCTAAAAAAGAAATTAGTTTCCAAAACAAGAACCGCATATTTTTTATTTTTTTCAGCTTAGTAAAGCCAGAAAAAATGCAATTTATAAGGCTTAAACCTTATTAATAATATATTATCTAGTACATTTTTTTTGTAAAAGCTAAGAATAATTAATTTGAGCAAAGAGATATTCAACTAAAAGACGGTATACTCATAGGGCTCTCCCAAGAATCTCCACCCCGATCATTCGTGCGCTCGTTCACAACCAGCGATTTTATGCGATCTTTACTAGATCGTAAGTCCACCATACGGAGTGACATTGTTCCTCGATCTTTAACCTGGTCCTTGACCAGGAAAGCCAATATAGGATTACTCAACTCACTAAAACTAAAATCTTACTTTTCATCCAAATGCCGAGCACGAGAAACATATTTTGGTAGTTCACTTATGTCTCCCCAGTACTGAAGCTCGTTGCATTGTAATTCATAAACATCTAAGTCATCTACAAACTTGGCGATTCGAGACTGAAATTAAATTAGAGATAAAGCACAGCACAAATTAATCTAAATATTGAATTAGGTTTACGCTGTAAAATCAATCAGGTTAACCTTCAAAAGCTCTTGATACTCAAGTCTCTTTTGATCGCATATCACCTTACATTCTTCAATAATGCTAGGCATTCGTGAATACCTGAAACAGAGTAATGAATGGCCTTTGTACATACCTTGCTATCTTTGTTAATTTAAGGGCGAGAGCGCACAAAGCCATAACCAAGATATATTAAGACTGTTCCTATTAATAGTACAGTAATTAAGAAATTTCCAGCTTGGCATTCAATGGAAGTAAAATACGCTTTCTTACCAATGGAACGTTTGATTATTGGCTTTCATTTCCAATGGTGTAAATGTCGTGTAATCTCCCAAAAAGATTATGTATCTTAAAACGTTTCTTAGTTTCTCTTCCATTTCGGTCTGGAGAACATCTTCTGTCTTTTTGCAATATGCTATTAAATCCATTAAGGCGGCCGTGTCCGGCGGTGGGGTAAGTAATGTGTTAGCTATCATTGAATATTCGTCGTATATTCTGAAATTTTACCAATTATTTTAAATAATACACCATAATGGATAATTATGTAGGGTCTAAACGCGCACAATATAAGCATAGTAACTGTCGAAATACTATGTACCTTTACTCGACGTTTCGGTCGCCTTGTTGCGACCGTGATCACGAGTAAACTGGTCGAAGAAACGACGGTAGAACTGAGAATAATAACCAAAGTGCTAGGGTAGAAAGTTCTGGAAGACGACGGCGCAGGGCACCAGTTCGCTCCTGACCACGGCCGCAACAAAGCGACCGAAACGTCGAGTAAGGGTTCATAGTATTTCGACAATTACTATGCTAATATTGTGCGCGTTTAGACCCTACATAATTATCCAAGTGAATAATGCAACGCAAAAGTTTAAAATGTTATGTTATAATACACTATAATATTAATTATCCTGTCTTCGTCCTCCAAGATCTATTCCTTGACCATGGTTACACACAAAATCGCTATAAAGTGCTAAGTAGGTATTTAGCTCTTCTTAAAAATACTAACAATTACGACGCTTTTATGACAATTACAGATATTTTATATGATGATCTCCATCGGTGACAGATCAATATTCCATTGGCGGTCAATTGAATTAAAAATCATAAGTACAATTTCGAAATTTTGACGGGTATGCAGTATTCTGTTACAAGTTGTATATTATACTACAAGACTAAAAAGTATATGTTACTAACGCTTTAATCATATTTTGGTAGTCTTCAGTCATCCGTCGTAACAATGTATTAGCAAGCCTTTGAGCAGCCCCACGTAACGAATTGATGAGATCTCCCCTTTGCATCCGAAACATACCAATCGTAATGGTACCTTCCAACTTTGATGGTATTTCTCGAGCCAACTCGACATGTTTTACTGCCTCTATGCAATATTCCTCAAATGTTTTCTCTGGGCTAGCATTTATGAAACTCTCCACTTGGGCCATGGACTACAAGTGGATTTAATATGAAAAGTGATTAAGTAAGTAGGTACGTAAAGAATATATTTTGTAAGCAGCAACGAATCGTCGACATACTTCACCATTAAGGAGGCATACGTAATCATCAAAATCCTGAACTCTTAGTTCCGGCCCAATCCTCTGTTCACTTATTAAATCAGCTACCAACTTTTTGTATCGATCTACTAAATCCTCATCTATAATGGGCTGTAGATTAATAAACATTACATTTTTTATTAAAAATAAAGGCGAAAACAAATTATACCAAAGAAATTATGTAGCTAAAAATACATATACGGCCTTATTAATAAAAATCTTACTCCTTGGATTTTCCTCGGATTAGTTCCTTCGTGTTTTGTCTTATTTTGACATAATGACAGCCGACATGTGCGGAAACAAGACAAAACACGAAGTAAATAATCCAAGGAGTAAAATTTTTATAAATAAGGCTGTATTAGCCTTACCTTTAGAGTAGCTCTATTATTAGATACATAATCCTGGTAAAGCATTAACTCCAAACGTGGACATTGCCGACAAGCATCTATTAAAAAATCATATAAAAGACATAACTGATCTCGAAACTGTTTGAACGATGGCTCAAACTCAATAGCTTCATTTTGAAAAGTTAAATTAACAACAAACCCTTGATTTTGTACCTAAAACATCAACATCAAGAATAAGATATATTTAAATAGTGCACCTTTATTGATATATCACTAGTTGCTAAATACATACGCCAACATCAAGAATGTATTCTGTAAAATCATTCATAGATTTCAAACATAATGTCTGGAGATTGTACGTCATGATACAAGCCAAACAATTATAAAAATGTTTCATTTTAGTAGCGTGCTTAGGCTCTGGTATTTGTTTTTTCTTATTTCCCTGTAACGGAGCAACAATGTAACTGTTAAGATTTCTCAATGAAGAAATCAAAATGAACACTGAAACAAATAAACCTTTCCTTCGCTAACATAACTAGGTCGAATATGATCGAATATTTCAACGTATACGAGCATAATTTACAAGCTCTCTTAAACAACCCAGCTTGATACAAACAAAACGTTTTGATTAAAAATACCTGAAGGAACACCGTCTGGATCATCGGCACCCATTGCATAGTAAGAACATTGCCTGCCGCGTCAATGTGCCTCTTGCACACAAAACAAAAGTCTTGAAGCTCATATGCCTCGTTTGTCAACATAATATCCTTCATGCTTATCAATCTAAGCTCGCTGTAAAGAATTTTAAAATTGCTATGTTACAAACAGGAAAACATGATTGAATTCTGCTAATTTAGAAATGATCCAAACATAAATGTTGTTTCATGAAAAGCGAACACTTTATAGGACTACTAGCTGTGCCCGCGAACTACGTTTCGCTTTAATAAAGCTCAACACTGTAATTTCCTTATTTTTGGAAAGGGAATTATTATCAGCTTCCTGTGGGACTTTTTTAAAATCCTTCTTTAGTGAGCGCTTACAAAAGCCAACGAACCCATGTACCGATTTTATGCTTCTAACTCCAATAGTTTGGACTCTACGTTAATACCACAGTCAGTGATTGACCAAAGCCTTTAAAAAATACAGATAAGTTGACAAACAAGCAGCCTGCCCACCTAATGGTAAATGGCTCCAGTCAGCAATGTAGATTTGTCTCACCTATGTTAGACCTATGTAGAATCCGCAACCCCTACAAGGACCACATTACATTGTTGGCAAAGATGTAATGTTACAATACCTAGTGCTGCCACTTCCTGTCTAACCCGCATTGATACTTTACCGCAGAAATAACTAAAATAGAGCTATCCGTGCACACGATCCAGGTATAGTCTCTATCTGGTAAATAAATCAATAATTATGTTATTATATTAGGATGGCTCAAATCAATCAACATTCCTGATTCCTGGGGGCTGATTCTCAGAGATTCAAAGAAAGTTCTAAATACGAATTTTTCTTTGATTCTCACTTGAATTGTTTCCACCAAATCTGCAAGACTTGCGCTATACACGGGTTTACGCTGTGTAAGTTTCTTGTAAGGTATTTGTGTGCGACCGAATATCGATTTCGCCATGCGTCATCTTTTTTGGATAATTCCTGCTTCAGAGGTGTATCCTCTTCTTCGAGAGATTCTTCCTAAAATATTAAATTAGAATATTTATTCGTAGAGTAGGTAGATAAATCGTATTCTGGTCTGCATTCATATAAATTCAATCCACTTTTATACCGTATTTGGGTCTTTGAGGACGAAGTCAACAATCGCCTTCTTCATGCTCATCATAAAATCTTCACGCATCTCATCGGTACACATAAATAGAGTCTCTTTCCATTTTTTAAGCTTTGGCGAAATGAGGTTGTGCACTCTAAAAAATATTACATGACATTAGGTATGGTAGGTAGGTGCCGTATTTAAATGAAGCAAACCTTACTAGATTTACTCGCGTATGTTTGGCCTTAAAAACGTTTTAAATAATTTAGCTTGTATGATCGAACGCTTTTCAGCATTCGACCGTGAATACACGAGTTTTCATGTACCTATACCAAAACGAAAATATGTACAAGAATAAATCCGAAAACTTTGTTTTAATGTATAGTATGGTATGTACTGCACATACCTACTTGTACAAATAAAATGCAGTAGGTGTTGTGTAGGTGCGGTATTATGAATTTAAACTGAACCCTTTGCCAAAACATTAATATAATTTCCAGCAATTTTATTTATTAAAATTATACCAACTGCTCTTTTCGACAAACACAAATCAGTTTGCAAACACAATCAAAGGGACAAACTGTAATCAATTAGGCTAACCTGAGTATAATTTTATTATCCAAAGGTGCAACGTGTATTGTGTCAATACCGTATTTCAAATAATAGTAATAACGAAGCATATTCTTTTCCTCTCCAGACGGAATCGCATCACCGTCTTCGCCAGGGGCATCTTGGCATATCAATTTCACAAGCTTGGCTCTGAACTCTTCTCTAGCTTTCCTCATAGCTGTAAAACTCTTCATTACTGCAACGAACAAAAATTCAGTAAAGATTTCAAGAAATTTAAGAAACATTAGTAGCATTTTCATTTTCAGATCTCTACCGTCTATTCATTTTTTAACGAGGTGGAATGCTGTTTCGCACCATCCCTGCCGATGGCTAGCCGACAGGCGTGTGTGAGACTCTCCCTGCAGAGAGTGCAGAGCATACCCACTAAACCAACCTCAACGTACATCTTCTCCATACTCAGGATGATCCAGGGTCTGGAAAGCCCCAATTCTCCGGACCACCACAGGACGGCCCGGCCAGCTACGGGCTAGGTGTTATCGCCTACGGGGGATTACCTTGGACATAAAGGTAATCCCCATACGGGGGGCCTATAACCGCATGCATCAGAAGCCACCCTAGCACGCTGGCCAAGGGCGGTCATAGAACGCGGGCTGTATAGGCCCGTCTTCTACCATCCAACCGTCTGCGTGGGATAGGAGCGGCGTGGGAATCGTTTTCCCGCTCCCCTCCCTTCCCGCTACGAATACGAATACGAAGCAATGTGGACCGCCTCCTAGCCCGTTCTTGCTTTGGCCGTGACTAAGATATCATCAGAGGAGCACACAACCTCCGTTGACGGTAGGAAGTTGCCACGTTGGACGAAGTTGTACCCCAGGTTCCAGAGTAAAGGGCCCAACACTGAACCATAAGGCACGCCTACCGCCATCCCCAGCTGTAGCCATCCGCGCCTTCGTACAAGATTTCCCTCTTGGAGTAGTACCGTATAGCGCGGAGGTAGAAGGGCACTCGCTGAAATTTTAGTGCCTTCTCAATGCATTGGTGGGTACCGTCTACCCCTAAGCCCCTCAGCACACGAAGTCTTATCGTAAGCGCGTTGTGAGGGTATCCGCTGCTTTGAGCGAACGCCCGCGCCGGATGGTATATAGCAGGCACCCGCAGCGGGCCCTGTCGGAGACAGTTATTAAAATCCGTCACGAGCTGCCACGACGGACGCGACGTGCGACGGACAGCTCGCGCAGCGCCAACAGTCAACATTACAATATGAACGCGCGGGTGTACAGACGTATCGTAATGGATTAGTTTTTGTTGTACTACCTAGCCCAAAGACGACATAGATTGGAGATATTATAGTCAGTCAATCAGCCCGGGTACGTGTTACCGATTTTAAAAATATTACTCCGCTTGCGTGTTCCCGTCAGCGTGCGGAGCGAATGACAACTCTGCGTGTGACGAGCAATATCTCTATATAGTTTGTGGTGACGAGCGACCCGCCTACCCGTTGCTTTATGAATTTATATGTACCAAAATTGGATGGCAAATGTAGAGATGATGTGCCCACGAACTACGTTTAGCTCTAATAAAGCTCAACACTCAAAAATTTCTGCAGAGGGCCACCCTTATTACCTAGTGGTATAAAAATAGCTTAGGACCTATTGTCAGACCTACCAAATACACAAAAAAAAAATATAAAAATCGGTCAAGCTGTTTCGTAGGAGTTCGAAAACAAACACTGCGACACGAGACTATATATCAGAAGATTAACACGACAAAACAAGGCTCATCACATGCCCCACAATTTATAATATACAATATGGTATTAAACCTACCGCTTGAAGGTTTTCTTCTGATTCCATGTGACGCTGCTTTGACTGCTTGCATTTTCGCGACTTTTGAAGTAGGTGGGGGCAATTTGAGAACTTCCTCTGGCAAAGAAAATAGAGGTCGCGTCCTAATTTTAAAGTCTTCTGGCATAGCTATTTTCGGCAGTTTCGGTAATTTCGGTTCAGATGTAGAAGGTCCTGGGAGACTTTTTTTTCGTGTGGACTTTGGACGCTGCATTGTAACGGCACAGCTGCTGGCAAAGCAAACATTAATAAAATTCTGTGCCACGTTGTCTACTCACTATATTTCAATGTAGCTATCATGTAATTATTTAAACGATAGCTACAGTATAATACAGATCTCATTGCCTTCTAGAGCGATTTAAAAAGTAAACGATTCCCTATTGATTTATCATTTTCATTTTTATTCACTTGATTTAAACAACATTGGAGTAGTCTTTGTTTCTAGTGTAATAATTTGTAATACTTTATAACATTGGCTTATTATGTCAAGGTAATGCTTCTGCCTATCAAATTGGTTACTTATTATCTACTTATTGACAAAAAAGACCAAAGAACTGACTTCGGCCTTTAAAAAAAACAAATTATGACAAGAACCTCAAAAGTACCATTTTATTTGTAGAAGTAGTAAGTAATAAAATAAGAAATTGCCTACAAAATAACTCTGCTACAAAATATATAACAAACAAGGAACGTATCATTAAACCATGGATTACCACAGGGATTCTTAGATGCATACGTAATAGAAACAACATGCAAAAAAGCTTCGAACTTATCCCCACGATGAAATTTTAAAAATAACCTACAGGAGATATCGTAACTATTGCAATAATCTTATTAAAAAGCTTAAATGGAAATACGAAAGGGAACAGTTATCTATAAATAAAACCAACACTAAAACTTTATGGAAAACTATTAATAGTATAACTTATCGCAAAAAAAATAATACGCAAAGTATTGAGCTGCTAGATATAAAAGCATCCCCTCAATGTTCTATTAACTCCGTTAACAATTATTTTGCAAGCGTGGGAAGAACTTTGGCTGAAGAAATTGTTTCCGCAACACCTTTATACTGTGGCAACAGTATAAACGAGTTACATAACACTCAAGTATCCTCCTTTGTGCTCCTAGAAACAGATCCTAAAGAGGTGTGCTTAACCTTGATGAGCCTCAAATCTGACACCGCCCCAGGCTGGGACGGTATATCCACTCAATTTCTAAAACTCGCTAATGAATTAGTTGTACCTATAATTACGCACCTAGCTAACCTGTGTTTCTCGCGAGGCGTTTTTCCAGCAGCTCTTAAGCAGGCAATAATAACTCCTATCTATAAAAGTGGAAATGGAGCAGATGTTTCGAATTATAGGCCAATTTCAGTTCTTAATGTCAACTCTAAGATAATCGAAAAATTAATAAATAAACGACTCGTAGATTATATGGATAAATTTAACATACTATCTAAATCGCAATGCGGTTTCAGAAAAGAACTTTCAACGGAGGATGCAGTTATTGCTCTAACGTCTCACATTATTAAAGAAGTCGATAATAGTAAAAAATGCATTACAATATTTTTAGATTTGAAAAAGGCCTTCGACACAGTATCTATTCCGATTTTAATACGCCGACTGGAGAACATAGGCATCAGGGGAGCTTCGCTAGCATTACTTACTGACTACCTCACTGAACGTAAACAGGCAGTGAAAATAGGGGATTATGTTAGTGAACAATCCAGTATTTCCTACGGAGTTCCACAAGGAAGTGTGCTAGGACCAACCTTATTCCTAGTTTACATAAACAGCCTGTGCAATATGAACATAAAAAATGGAGAAATATATTCTTATGCGGATGACACAGCTGTTGTTTTCACTGGATCAACATGGGACTCGGTACGCATGTCGGCTGAAACAGGACTTGCTGAGATAGCAAACTGGTTAAGTGCTAATCTTCTTACATTAAATATAAACAAGACAAACTATATTGCATTTACAAAATACAAAAATACACAACCTGGACTTACATTTGAAATAAAAATTCATAAGTGTAATAATTCTAATAGTAGCTGCTTTTGTAGCATCATTGGTAAAGTAGATCATACAAAATACCTGGGTGTGATTGTGGACCAACGGCTGTCTTGGCATGCTCATCTAGAACTTATCATGACTAGAGTAAGAAAATTGATATGGGTTTTTAAATATCTAAGACATGTAGCAGACAAGTACCTATTAAAACAGATATATATCTCTCTGGCAGAATCTGTGTTGACGTATTGTATCCCAGTGTGGGGAGGCGCGACTAAGACTAAGTTTTTGGAGCTAGAGAGGGCGCAAAGATCACTACTTAAAGTAATGCACTTCAAACCTTACCGATTCCCAACAATTAACCTCTACGCTTACTGTGACCTTCTTTCAGTTAGGCAGGTATACACGGTTATTTTTTTATCATACTGGAAAATTTTAGAGGCAGCTCGGTAGACGCTAGACGACTCATATCAATAAAAAAAACATGTGGTTATATTTTTTAAATTTTATCCGCCAATAATATTAAATTATAGACATTGTTCTTGTTTACTACAAGATAAGGTAAGATTATGAATGAATAAAGCATTTACTACTACGGGCTTAGGAAAATGCGGCAACGTCGCATTATTAATTCAAGCAAGATCAATCTACAACTCGTTTGAAATAAGAGTTATTATTGCACTAGACACTACAATAGTGAAAGACAGAGACAGTCGGCGCCGGCGCCGAGCGCCGGCGTTTTGTTGTTTGCTGTGGCTTGTCGGCACGAGCCGGCCGGCTTTAGTTCGCCTTTGACCCTGGCGCGTGTGACCGTATCGCGATGTCGCGCCCGCGCCTGACGCGCGGCAATCGGGCGCATTCGGAATTTTAGTTTCAAGTTAACACATCTCGCGAATACACAGACCTTACTCCGGTAGACCGTAGACTTTACTTGTGAAGTGAAATTAAGTGTTTGGTGTAAGAAAGTGAACCCACAAACGTAAGACTTGGAAGCGAAAACTGCATTTCGAGACGTTAAACACTAACCAAAGTGATATGTTGTTGTGGTCATGTATAGTTTTAAACGTGCACGACTATGTATGAGTTAGAGGACTTCCTTTAAATTTAGAACTCTTTTGTTATTAGAACTAAAGTTGATTTAAATTGTTTCTTAGGTAGGTAAGTATTTAAAGTTGATTCCAATTTTTTAACTACGCCAAAACAACCTACCATAACCGTAATACCTACCTAGTACTGTTTGTTTTCTTTGAAAACTTTGTTTTGCCGGTCCTAAGCCCGTAAAGTAGGAAGGTGAAATTGTGATCAACTCAGTGATGACTTTGAATCGGCGACGTTGTTGCCAGTTCGCGTTCATTCAATGTTTTGCCTACAACTTCACTCAGTGTCCATACCAGTGCAGTATTTTTTGGATATTTTAGATAATAAATATCTAATTAAACAGGTGAGTAAATTTTATTATTAATGGTTAAATAATTTTTCTACCGTGTCCTGAAGCCACCCTTAAAATAACCAGGGTGATAAAAAAATAACCGTGTATATTTTGAATTCTGTTCTGAGGCGACACAAATCCCTAAAATACCAACCCAGCAAATTAAATAAGAGGAGGAGACATGCTGTGGCTCCTGTGGACATTGTTAAATCAGTTTTTGCGAGGAGACAATTTCTTCGTCAATCGGCAACCTTATATAACGCGATGAATTAATTATTATATATACATCCTATGACCAAACATGAGTGCAAATCCTCTCTCACTAAACATCTTAAAAAACTGAGCTATGATGAAACTGAGGCTCTTTTGCTATAGATAGATAGGTAGTAGGAAAAATGTGAATGTATATGTATGTGTGTGCTTTATGTAGGTATTATAGATCGTATAAAAAAATTGTTTTACTAAAATAAAATAAAGTAATAATAAATAAGTAAAGTAAATAACATAATCATATACACACACATGCACACATACACACACGTACACACACACACACACACACACACACACACACACACACACACACACACACACACGTACGCACGCGCGTGCGCGCATGTGCCTCCAACTCCACTTAACTTATGTCATTGTTTTGTATTATGTTTAGTCTGCTTTTTTGTTGTTTGTATAAAATTCAAAACTTAAATCTCTACTTATGGTTAACATTTTTTATTTATGTATGATTATACTTGTCTCACCTAATCAAAATGTTATATGATAATGTTATGGAAGAGCGGGGTCTTCTAACACAGGTATTTATATACTTAAAGGGAGATCCCAATCACAGTTTACTGTTTACTACTTTAAGATAATGAATAAAGATTTTGAATTTTGAATTTGAATTTTGAGTAGGTACATACCTATTTGTGACTTGGACTTGCCTAGTAACTTACTTACTTTGTACAAACGATATGGTTGCTGCCTTGCACAAATAATAATAATTGAAGAAAAAAGATATGAAAGAAAGAAAAATGAAGATTGAAAAAAAAACCACCGGATTTATAAGAAAAAGAACGACAAAAGAATGAACAAAGAATTGGCTGTATGGGCAGTTACCTTTGCCTTCCCAGAATGGGAAAAACAACTAAAAGAACATAGATTTTTGAAGGTTATTTTTAAATTAATTTTTGCAATGGAAATCTTATGGAAATATAATTAATTCTACAGTGAAGAATTGTAGTTTATTACCTGTTTGTTTTGTATTTAAATAAAATAATAACAAGGTTGGTTATTAATTAATACTACGCAATGACACTTATTATCTTCTACTATTCACATTATAAATTCTTATTAGAATACTTCCTCTTTTAAAATATCACAATATTAATAGGAGCTTATTAATATTTCCTGGAATATTCTCACTGTCACATATTTAAAAATGTTCAATCAATCATGCTATCTCTGAATTTGTTTCGTGTTGTTATGGTGATTGAGGATTTATAAACTTTGTAAAGATAAAAAAAGAGATATCTGCGCTTTGGATTTTATTTTTTAAATACGACATTCATGTCATCCAAGGCATTTGTTTATTGTTTTGTACATTATTATAGGTTACAATTTATTTACAAATGAAGCAAAAGCTAGAAGTTTACTCTCAGGTAAAATATTCTCAGAGGAAATTATTACATAGATTAATTGCAAACTAATCCAGAAACCATTATCAATATCTAAATCATCATGGTGACCTCCAACATAGAATAAGGGATGATGTCATCCTATTTTATTGCATTAATTACTTGCTTCTAAATGTTTCCCAGAACAGTTCAATAGCCAACATTTTTATCACAATTCTCAAACCTAGGCCTGATTCAATATATCAAAGTTGCACTTAAATAGTTGAATTAAATTATTGCATTGACTTGGCTTATGTAAACTACTTAAATACCATTTTGTGGTCTTCTATTTAGGCACTGCACAAGTGTTTAAAGTACTAATTTGTGTGTAACATGCATATATATTATCACTGAAGTCAGATTTTATTTTCAGTTCACTCATCACCTATCTACTCACATTCTAACGATTGAAATGGCACTTAATAAACACTTTCAGATGATATTCCAGCTTGTGCGGCGGCTGCACACAAACGCAGTGTATAGGGCTGCAGAATCTTCGTTGCTTGCCAAACTAAGGAAAAAAACAGGTTATACCATTGCCAACTGCAAGAAAGCTCTGGAGATGCATAACAATGATACTGATAAGGTAAATAAGCTAAGAACTAATATTATTGTGTAAATAAGATTATTTTATATGACGACATTATTGTAGTACCAAATTTTAACTTATTTTTAAACTTAATCAATTTATTTTCATATTTTTTTTAATTTTCAATATTTAATTGCTACATTTAGTTGTTAAGAAAATTTTTAAAAAAATTATTTTTTATGAATCTTCCAGGCTGAAGCATGGCTCAATGAACAAGCACAGGCCATGGGTTGGGCTAAAGCTACAAAGCTTGCCGGTCGCACAGCTGTACAGGGGCTCATTGCAGTTAAATTTGATAGAGATCATGGAGCACTCGTGGAACTCAACTGTGAAACTGATTTTGTAGCGAAAAATGACAAGTTCCATAAAATGATTGAAGATACAACGAATGCTTGCTTCAAATTTGCACACACCAGCTTGCAATCAAAAGGCCCCATAACAAAGGTAGGATGCTGGCTCTGCGGTGGGCCAATTAAACTGATGTAGTTATCTTGTCCACGCTTCAAATATGAATCTTGATGCTCGCACCTTGACTTCATTTTCATATATTTTGTCCTCAATATAATTTAAGAAATAATCCTACAAGTTCATTGACATATATGTAACCTAGACAAGCTGTAGAAGCAATGCCAGAAGGCATGCGCCTTAGCAAAGCTATATCCAAGGTCAAAGCAAACCCACTCATAGCAGTGAGAGATGCGAATGGAAGACTGGCGGAAACGGGAAACGAAATATTAGCTATTATGCTTGATGCACACTTTTCCGGTTCTACGCCTATTGGCTCCAATGCAGACGAACAGACCCCTAGGCAAATGCCGAGAACCCACACCACAAGGGAGAACTGGACGTCGGCTAAGAAGGTAGTAACGGAGGAGAGGGTCCGATGGGCAATAAGAAGCTTTCAACCATACAAATCACCCGGCCCCGATGGGATATATCCCGTGTTACTACAACAAGGTGAAACAATACTGGTTCCTATTCTATGCAGACTCTTTAGAGCATGCATAGCATTTGGATACATACCAGAAGTGTGGACACACATAAAGGTAAGCTTTATACCGAAACCGGGCAAAGCTGACTACGAACATGCAAAGGCGTTTAGACCGATAAGTCTCTCATCCTTTTTACTGAAATCGATGGAGAAACTCATCGACAGGTACATTCGGGACGGACCGCTTAGGAAGCGGCCATTACAGGGTATGCAGTGTGCTTACCAAGCAGGAAAATCAACTGAGACTGCTCTACACTATGTGATCAGCGGGATTGAAAAGGCACTGGATTCAAGAGAGGTGTGCATGGGCGCCTTTCTGGATGTGGAGGGCGCCTTTGACAAGACTACATTTGATTCCATTAGCAGAGCGGCGAAACTACATGGCATCAATGACACCATAATAAGATGGATTAATTGTATGCTAGAGAGCAGAGTCATATCTGCGAGCGTATTAGGCGATACAATGAGCGTCACAACCACCAAGGGATGCCCACAGGGAGGAGTCCTGTCTCCTACACTTTGGTGTCTTGTGATTGATCCATTGATCGAAGAACTGAACAAAGGACCACTGACCACAGTAGGTTATGCTGATGACATAGTCATCTTAGCTAACGGCAAGGTGCCAAATGTGGTAGCCAGCCTGATGCAAAGGGCACTACAAAGGGTTGAGCACTGGTGCAAAGAGACACGTCTCAGCATCAATCCCAAAAAGACAGTTATCATACCGTTCACAAAAAAGAGGAAGCTCAACAACATGAGGAATCTAAAGCTATACGGCTCTGAGATACCATGGTCCACAAAGGTGAAATATCTAGGAGTTACCCTAGACAAAGAACTAACGTGGAAGGAACATGTAGACCTCACTGTTGAAAAATCCGGAAGGATACTCAATATGTGCCGGTCTACTTTCGGTAAAACCTGGGGTCTCAAACCTAAGATACTCTACTGGATTTACAAAATAATGATACTGCCGGTCATAACATATGGCAGTATTGCCTGGTGGCCAAGAACGAAACTAGTCACATGCAGGGAACTACTAGGTAGATTCCAAAGGCTGGCCTGTATGGCTATAACGGGGGCTTTCAAAACTACCCCTACAGCGGCCTTGGAGAGATTTTTGAATCTCGAACCACTCCACAGTGCTGTACAAGGAGAAGCCATGAGAACACTCTACAGGCTCAGAACTTTGGGAATGTGGAATGCAAACCGGCCACTCACAAAACACACGGCATTCGCGTCTGAAGGGGACAATCCGCTGCTGAGCATGACCAGCGACAGAATGTTACCCAAATATGTATTTAGACGACTCTTTGAGGTACACATTCCAACAAGGGAGGAATGGGATAAGGGGCTGGCATCCCCTCGGGGAAACAGCATGATCTGGTACACAGATGGATCGAAAATGAAATCTGGTACAGGGGCAGGAATACACTGCAACAATACTGATATATCGATCAGCATGGGTGAGCTAGCAACTGTGTTTCAAGCTGAAACATATGCTATCCTAGCTTGTGCACAGGAGAATCTAGACAAAGGTCGCAAAGGCCTAAACATCTACATTCTCAGTGACAGTCAAGCGACTCTCAAAGCGCTCCTGTCATACAAAGTGGAATCCAAACTAGTGTTTAATACAATTGAAATACTGAATAAATTGGGTAAAACCAATACGGTACGTCTAGTTTGGATACCAGGTCACAAGGGTTTCGCCGGAAACGAGAAGGCTGACTACCTGGCAAGAAAGGGATCGGAAACACAATTGATAGGACCGGAACCATTTGTCGGGATCACTCCAAAAACAGTCAGTACAGGTCTAAGAACTCAACTGCAAATGAGGCATCAAAAAGAATGGGCCAACCAGAAAGGAATGATTCACGCCAAGCTCTTCATGGGTATGGATAATTGGCTCAAGTTTACACTGAGCTCAAGCAGATCCCAGACTCGCCTACTGTTAGGTGCTCTAACCGGACACTTCGGCACTAGGATCATGCTAACCAGGATGGGACACACCAGTTCCAAAATCTGTAGGGCCTGCAAGGAGGTAGAGGAAAGCATGGAACACCTGCTGTGCCACTGCGATGCCCTAACCTGCAGGAGATTAAGGTTGACGGGAATTGGATACCCAAAACCGGAAGACTACAGGGCCATACCACCGAAGGACATCGTTGAGCTCATGGGCACAATAGACTGGACCGTAGGTGGCGATGGCTGTACGGACTAAAACTTGGGAAGCACAAAAGATCCATGGTGGGTCGAAGTGCGAAGGCTCAAATTTAATTGGGCCGCCCCCACCCGAAGATAAGATAGACAAGCTGTTGTAAACAAAAATTGTGTCACAACGGGGGGCAGCGCTGGGTAAGGTGTGCACAGTAGTGTACTCGCTCGCTCGTATGAGAGTAAAAGGGACAGCAAAACTAAGGACATAAGGTCAAGGGGGTTGAGTGTAGATCACAGTTCAGAAACCATTTTCATTTGTTTTATTACAGATAGGGTAAGCGCACCGGTTCGCCGGCCACCACCCCTTTTCGGCCATTTCACGATTTATTTTGATTAATAGTAAAATTTAAGAAAAGTTCTCTTTAAATTTCGCACCATTTGATCTGGACAAACTTTGTGCTAAACACTTTGAAAGCAGAACCTCTAAAGTGTATCAATATGCTCTTAGTCGGCATTTGAAAATCAGCAGTGCAGAAATGCGTCAAATTTATGGAAAAAAATAGCAAGTAGTTTATACTTCTATGGCAAGTTTTGGAAGTGCTATTTGTTGTTTTCTTGCTGAATTTTGGACTGCGTGTGTTAATACTATTCTAGTTTAATATTCAATAGCTAAATGAATCTAAAATATGATAGTTTTTAATATATTTAATGGCCGAGAAATAGGTATCTAGAAATGCATTCTGTCTGGTTTTCGACATGGTGGCCGAAAATACGATTATTAATAGACTTATTTATTAGTGAAAATTCCGGAATCTTTCAACTTGCTGAAATTGAATTCATTTTAATTCAGTAGACCTACGTTTATACGAATTATAAACTAGTTTCCGGCTGCCATTATGTTTTCAATTTTCAAAGATATGATCTTTCAAAGTATCTATTTATAAGCGGCCGAAAACTAATACAAATTTTACCGGTTTTCGGCCATAGGTAACGAACACGGCCGACTACTAGTAAATTTTTTACCAGAATGCGGCCATAGAGAATAACAGACGGCCGATTACTAGTAAAATTAAAACCGGTATCCGGCCATAGATAATGAGACGGCCGAGCCGACGACTTTACCAGATCGTCGGTCCACCTTGTAGGGGGGCATACCAACTCTGAGCGGTACGCGGTATGCGTCCGCCACAACTTCTTCGCCCCAACGGCCGTCAGTCCTGCCCACTGCCACTTAAGGTTTACAAATTCTTTGGGCTATGTCGTTGACTCTAGTTCTTCTACCGATCACTGGCAATACGCAAGTATTGAAGACTTTCGTCTTAAGACATTGCGGCAGATTGGCCGTGAATATGCTGCGTTGCGTTGCTGCCAAGTTGGATTCATCGATTTATCTCATTCTGGAAGTTGGACTTACTGAGCTGAATTATTTACCCTAGGTTTACCACATTTGTCAACAACTTCCAGTGTAGAGCCTCCAACTTTCACAGGAGTGGATACTACATGGGAATTCAACGTGGTTTTGGTCTTGTCCATGCTCATTTTATGATCTTCCACGGTCTCAGCCATGACTACGATATCATCGGCAAAACGAAGGTGGCTCATGTACTCGACATTTATGTTGATGCCGAGTCTTCTCCAGTCTAAAAGCGTAAATACATCTTCCAACACAGCTGTGAACAGTTTCGGTGATATAACGTTACCCTGTCTTACACCTCATTGAAGTCGTTTTGGTTTCGAGTTTTCCTCCTAAAGGCAGACTGACATAGTGGCGTTTTCGTACAATGACTGCAACAGTTGGATGTACTTCTGGAGTGATCTAAGCACATCCCAGGTCTCGACAGAATTAAAGGCTTTCTCATAGTCTACAAAAGCAACGCTGCCACTATGGCAGATTACACTCCTCGGTGTACTGTATAACCTGCCGCAGTGAACCTAATGAATCCAGAGAAAATAAGTCAAATATTTGTGTAGACTTAGAAGAAGAGGTTCTGGAAACTGTAAAAATTCTCAGCTTCAACCCTCGAAAATATAATAATCCATACATAAAAAAAACAGAGAACTCCCAAGGTTTCTTATCCCAGTGCCATCTGAAGCTTGGCGGAATTACTATCAAAATAAAACACGAAGAAACAGAACAGAAAAGCAAAAAAAATAAAATAAAAAGAGATAGGAAGAATGTTTTACAATGGGTGTCATCAGAAGGCTTAATGTCACTCAAAGGGCAATGGAGTGGGCTATGCTCGGGATTTCTCTAAGCGATGGCATCAGAAATTAAGAGATCCATAGAAGAACTGATGTCACCGACATAGCCCAAATAATTGTAAACCTTAAATGGCAGTGGGCAGGACACGTAGCTCGCAGGACTGACGGCCGTTGGGGCGGAAAGGTCCTCGAGTAGCGGCCGCGTACCGGTAGACGCAGCGTTGGTAGGCCCCCCACAAGGTGGACCGACGATCTGGTGAAGGTCGAGGGACGCCGCTGGATGTGGGAGTCGCAGGACCGATCAGTTTGGAGATTCCTAGAGGAGGCTTATGTCCAACAGTGGGCGTTTCTTGGCTGAAATGATGATGATGATGACGAAGAATGTGACCTATTCCAAGGTGAAGAACTTGCTAAGGAAGATATTTTGAAACTTACTTCCGTATTCAGGGTTGATGATTATTAATTTCATAATACGTATGTTTCTTTAAATAGGTAAATATTAAAAAATAATATGTATGGTTACGTTAGTAGACATTGATTTTATAATGACGTGGCTTTAAAACAAAAATGTAACATTAATAAGTTTCGTTTGATTAAATACTTGTATTGGACCTTAAATTAGACCTTAAACATAATTCAATAAGACAGAAATTCCAATTATTATTTTAGTGGCCGAAAACTAGAAGATGAATGGCCGAAAACACGTTAAAATGGCCGACGACCGGTGAAATCACCCTTGTTTGATATATTTTTAATTATTAAATTATTCCTAAGTTATGACATTATTTTTTTCGTCTAATTTGAAAGTGAGTTATATTATGTAACAATTCTAGCTCTAATTAAAAACGTAGATGCACTTTTTGATAATAAGAATCGTGCCTGAACTGCAGAGTCCTGCTAACTGGCCGAAAAGGGGTACCTCTACCCTACTAGATACTCAGTAATACAAAACCATTATTTACACCTACTAACAACAGTGTTTTCAATTGTCACACAAAACTTTTAAGACATATTTTACGCAAAATTTTGCGACATAATCGTTACAGCAGCTTAGCTACCTCTCACGATCGCCCGCAATCGACTAAGCTTATCAACAATTGGCACCAGTTGAGTGATGAATTTTTCTGCACCGGACAGCGCGTCTAAGTTACATATGTCAATGTATAAATTATACACATGGATATGATATAACAAACACAATTTTATCAATTTGAAAATAGTTAGCTCATCTAGAGAAAAGTCTATGCAATATATTTTTTTTTTGTTAGTTTATTTGCAATCAGCATCAGGCTATAAGCAAATGTGTTTTGAGATGCTTGCATTTGGTAGAGTGAATCCTCCAGTGAGAATTTCTACTCATTTCCTTAATATTCCTCTACTCAGAGGGACAGAATGTCTTTTCGTTTAAGCCGTTTTGCATAGCTCCTCATTGTTAGCTTGGCTGCCAGTTCATTAGGATGTATATTAAACTTCCTGCGATATGTGTCTGTAACATTTCGTATCTCCTCATGCACAGTTTTTACTTCCAGATAACGATGTAGTTCGTTGTTGGTTACTAGCAAGGGTGCATTAGACAGTCAGGGTGTCCACATTCTGGAAAGTCAGGGAAAGTCAGGGAAAAGTCAGGGAAGCTCAAAGCAGTCAGGGAAAGTCAGTGAAATCGAGGGGCTACCTGGAAAGTCAGGGAAAAATTAGGATTTTACATTGTTTGGTCCCCAGTGATTGTCAAATGAGGAATATGTTTACTTCAGGATTTTGGTAGAATGATTCTTAATCTTGGCTATCGAATTATTTTTGTCCAGGTTTGCGCCTTATAACATAATTTTTGGCAACAAATCAACCGAGCCACCCTTAACCCTTGAGTTTAAATACAATTTTCTTCAAATGTAAGTATGAACACAATTTTGATAAAAGTGGTATCGTTAAGGTGCGTATAAACTACGCGCTAAATAAACTACTACCGCTCAAGCCAATGTTTGACCGAGGAAGACGTTCATTTGCCGCGCGAGCCAATATTTAGATAATGATTTAGTAGAACGCAGCTGCCAACGCGGCAAGCGATCCACCTCGAACAGCCCACGGCGGATTCATTCTTGTAAACCTACGAGTCGTCCGTTTTACGTAGGTACCTATGTGCTGCGCGAGCCAAATCCCCGAAATAAAACAACGTCTGCGCGCTGTCTGTCTATCCAACTGCGCGCGAGCGAACGACTCGAGCTCCTTTGATTCAGTCTCAAAAACCGAAAAGAAGCTGTTCGCGCGCGGCACGTCTTAAGGCCATAAGGTTTTGAAAAAGCCGGAACCCTATCTTAGGTCCTGTGTTTTCTTCTTCTTCTTCTTTTGATTATGGCAATGTGTTATCTTTTTGACAACAATTCTGCCAGCGACTTAACTTAGCATGTGTTTGGAGAAAAATATGTTCAAACCGACAGAGAGATGATCCACTTGTGTGATAAATAAGGTCCTGTGTTTTAATTCGTCCCAAAGATATTCGATGGCGTTCATATGTCAGGGCTCCGTGCTGGCCTCCGTGACACGAATGCCAACGTCCCTGAGTATAATATTGCGTAACAATTCTCGCTGTACAGGATCTTGCATTATTATGCACATTAGAAATATCTCATCTTAAACACATCCTGAGTAAGGTAGGTAGATCTTCAAGAACATCATGGATATATCGTTCTGTAGCCAATCCGCGTGAATGAGCATTGGATTCGATATTTAAACCATCTCTGTTCATGCTGTTAGGGAAATGCTGCCCCACACTATTATGGAGGCTCCATAAGGCGCAAGCCAGACAGAGGCGGCGCGGCGCGCATCAGTCGCACCCGGTGGCGCACTCGCAGCGCGCCCGTGGGCACGAACAGCGCTTGTATGCTACGATGCGCCAGCGAGTGAGTACGTTGGTGCCATATTTTGTCTTGTACGTAACGATTACAGTATTCAGAGCGATTATAATCATATAGTGGTGGGTGTTCTTTAATTATTTCGCAAAATTTAATGTTAAAATCAACATCGTCACGTAATTGACGCATTTTTTTTTGCAAGAAACGTCTGGTCCCCCGCATCACTCACTATAGACTGAGGTACGTAAGTACGCAGCTGCGCGCCAGCAGTGCGACGGCCGGCGCGCCCGTCGTTGCAACCGTAGGGCGCCATCTGGAAGCTTGTCGAATGATCTTTCATACTAATTGTATGAAAACGGACGGGCACAAAACAGATAGAAGCGGTGCGCCGATTGCGCGCCACAGGTGCGCCGCGCCCGCGCCTTTTCTATCTGGCCCACGCCTAATGGAGCCATCATAAGCAACAGTTTCTTCGATACAGCACTGAGCGTAACGTTTTCTAGGGCAACGATACAGTCTCTGTCTTTGATTATTTCTGTAAAGACACTCTTGTCTCGCCAGAAAAAAGGACATGCGCCCATTGATCCAGTGTTTCCGATCGCGTTCCTATTAAAAGAGGTGTGTTACACAATCTCCCCAAAGTTGTTCACGGCGTGCTTGGAAGATACATTTAAGCTCCTCGACTGGTCTGATAGGGGTATCAACATAAATGGAGAGCAATTAACTCATCTGCGATTTGCAGACGACATTATCATTTTCGCTAAGAAGTCTGCAGATCTTCAGCTTATGTTGGAAGAACTCTACGACATGTCACTGTCGGTGGGCCTTCGCATGAATACTCAAAAATGAAAATCATGGCCAGGGATCTGAACATAGGGCCCCATAATGATTGCGGGAAACGTGGTTTAGCAAGTTGACCACTATATAATATCTGGGGCAGCCACTTACTCTTGAAAAAAGTGGGCAAACACAAGAAATAGAACTCCGAATAAAACTAGGCTTGTGCGTGTTTAGCAAAATGTCCCACATTTTCAGGAGTGAGATGCCTGTATCTCTTAAGCGCCGAGCATTCGAGCAATGCGTCCTACTGGTGCTCGTGTATGGGGCTGAGACATGGACCTTGACTATACAACATATACACGCCCTACAGGTAGCACAAAGAAAAATGGAGCTAGCCATGCTTGGGGTTTCTCTGTGGGATCGGATCCGGAATATGGAGATACGCAAGCGCACCAAACTGATCGACGTGGCTCGTGTCGTTGCGTGTAGAAAGTGGCGATGGGCACGTGGCCCGCAGGACCGACAACCAGTGGAGCAATAAGATCATCGAATGGGAGTGGCTCCCCAGAACAGGACGAAGGAACGTTGGTCGACAGTCGGCTCATTGGTCAGACGACGTAACAAAGACAGCGGGCAAGAACTGGACAAGAAAAGCCCAACACCGTAATGAATAGCGCAGAATGGAGAAGACAGCAGTGGGTGGACATAGGTTGAAGAAGAAGTCAACCCTCAAAAGATTAACGAAAAGCGTTTGTGTTTGTTATATTAGTATTCAATATGAGCCTTTTTGCCGATATATTTTTTATTTAACAAATGTTTGTAACATTTAAAAAAAACTGCATTTGAACTCAAGGGGCTTGGTTTATTTTTTCGCCAATGTATTTTCTACAGTGTAAAAATACTGTGCCTAAAAATAAAAATTATATAGGTCCCAAAATTGCAACAAATGCTACTTAATGATTTTCGAAAAAAAGTATTGTAGGTATTTTATTTTTCTGTGAAATGAATATAGTTGGTCAGGGAATTTTGAAAAATGGTCAGGGAAAGTCAGGGAAAAGTCGGGGAATTTTTTTGAACATTAGCAGTGGACACCCTGACAGTGATCTTAGGATAGTGTTTTGCATTCTTTGCACTATAAGGATATTACTATTGCTTGAGCTTCCCCAGACTTGGATTCCATACATCCAGATGGGCTTAAGAACATGGAGCTTATTGTCTACAGAAAGTTTGCTTTTTTTCTATTTCTTCCCAGTAACCATGTAAGACTCCTGTGTTTCAGCTTAAGCTCTTGTCTTTTTATTTTTATATGATGGCTCCAATTGAGACGCCGATCTATGTGTAGGCCGAGATAGATCACACAGTCTTTGTGTGGTAATATTACATTATTTAGATGTACTGGTGGACAGTTTCCTCTTCGCAATGTAAAAGTTATTTGTACAGATTTTGTGGTGTTTGCTTTTATTTTCCACTTTTGGAGCCATTTCAAAACATTATCTAGGCCTTTTTGTAGCTTTTGTGTAGCAGTAACTGGATCTTTATCGCTTGCAAGTATGGCTGTGTCATCATGGCTGTGTCATCCGCAAATGTGGCTGTGGTTATATCATTACCTACTGGTAGATCTGCCGTGTAAATAGTATATAATACTGGTCTATGCAATATGGAATACAAATGAAAACATTTTTGTGCTAGTACAGTTTTGAAATGTGTTGCTGTAATAGTAATAGAGTGCTTATTGTTTTCCATAATAAAATAATGTGTCAACTCATCTGTTTAAAATTAAGGTAAGCATCTCTAACACCCAGTTTCTGAAAGGCTGTTCAGCGTTAAAATTAACTAACAAGCTGTCAATCTAATGCTAACTATGAATTGAGTTGCTGAAAGCTAAATCAACTTATCACTGTGTTAGTTGACACAGCTGTCAAATTTATTGCAAAATTAATAAGGAAAGATCCATTTTGGGTTTCCAAAATACACATGAATAAAACAAAATATATGATTTCAGCAATGTGACCGTGTCTAAAAATATTTCTCACAAGAAATCAAATTTTTAGAGATAAGTAAATTTTGGCTAATCAACGTTTCGGAAACTCAAATTGATTTGACACTGCTGTTAAGATGACATGGATGTTAGTTGAACATTATTTTGATCAGCCTTTCAGAAACTGGGGGTTAGACTTACCTGATTATTTAATTTCTTTCCCCACATGTTAAAAATAAAAACTTACTTCAAATACTCTTAAAAAAGTAAAAAAGAAAACAAACACAAAATACCATTTTTATTTGGAAGTCAGTGTCAAAGGATGATCTGGAAAGTAGATAATGTAAGAAATAACTAATTTAGTAAGTTAAAGTTTGGCATTATTTTTGACTTTTTAGTCTTTGAAGTCTTCTTTATTTTTATCTTGTTCTCTGTGTAAATACACATTTTTATGAGAAACTAGTGACTTAATATTCAAATTAAAAAACCCGCACAGGTACAGTCAGTTTAAAAAGGTGACGGTACCAAATCAATCAGTTTCTCTGAGCACTCACTGTTGAAAACTTGATAAAAAACACAGAGAGATCCAAAATCCTTCCATGACTCCAGCAACTCTAATGACTGATCAGCTCTTTTATTTTGAAAATCATGGAAAAGGTAATCAACTTATATGTAAGGGAAACGCACTTGACAGGCACTCCTGGGCCTCCAGAAACACATTTAGGGCCTACCAGAAAGGAAAGTTGACTGAAACTTAATCGATCTGACCAATAGACTTGAACAAGCATTCAAAGACAGAGATACCTATTTCTGCGGCAAAGCAGCAGTGCTTGCATTGCTGTGTTCTGGTTCGAAAGGAAACATATGGCAGTGAAATTACTGGGTATGGTACCCAGTAATTACTGGGTACGGTGTACGTGAAATTACTGGGTACGGTACCCAGTAATTTCACTGCCATATCTTTACATCTGATGTCACAAGTTGGCAACATACACTGTAGTTCTTGTGGGGGTTGCAATTCTGCTGCAACTCTCACAGGAGCCATATGTATTAAAGGTGACTGTTACCACTTACCATCAGGTGGGCAGTTTGCTTGTTTAGTTAAAAATAGCCTGCCTCATCCAGGAGTTAACAATGTGTAACTTCCTACTCAAGGACAACCATATACGTCACACCGAGGGGCTCGTGCCTACCCTTAGTTAGGGTGTTCAGGCCTTGTCAACCACGCTGGCTCACTGAGATTGGTCGACTTCACATACACCTTTGAATTTCTTCACAGATGTATGCAGGTTGCAGGGATCGTAGGAGCGTCAGACAAACATACATATGAAATTCAAAAAAAGTTTCACTTGTAAAACGAAAAACACATTGGTACATGGCAGTTCGAACTCCAACCTCCCGATTGGAAGGCAAATGCCGAGTGCACAGAGCCACCGACACTAAAAGCGTTTGCTGCTGTAGAAATCAAGTCCTAGATCACCTTAGAGTGCACAGAGGCCTTGAATGAATTGGGGACCAATAACTCGGTAACAATTGGCTGGATTCCAGGCCACTCGAATATTCAAGGCAATGAAATTGCCGACGAACTGGCGAGGGCTGGTTCCGAGAGCGCTCTAATCGGAGCAGAACCAGCTTTTGGCATTTCGAGGAGGATTAAAAAGAGGGTCCTCAGGGAGTCGGTATGAACACAGGCCCGACTCCAGTGGGCCCAGTCCCTGGGACTACTGCACTCGAAATTGCTCGTTAGGGAATTTTCACCCAGGGTCTCAATGCGAAACCCTCGACTGAGCAGGGGCCAATTAGGGGCGCTCACTAAAGCCCTAACTGGGCACTCTAAGCTACAACAAACATCTACACAGAATGGGCCTGAGTAATGTTCCCACGTGCAGATTTTGTGGTGAGGATGAGGAGACACCATTTCACATCCTTTTTGAATGTCATGCTCTCATCCAAACAAGGACCTGAGCTCTGGGTAGATCTAGTCTGCCACCATACGATGTGAAGGCTCTGTCTCCAAAAAAGTTTATTGGCTATTTCAATGCCCCGGGACTATTTGGAGACCTTTAAAATAGAGGGCCACAATAGATCTGTACAGGTCGCAGTGGCCCGCTGTGGGACGCCACTCTGTCGCCCCCAGTCCCCCTTCTAAATTCAGATTGATAGATAAAACTCAGCGCTCCTGTCCAGAAATGTAAGCAGTACTTCAACTATTAACATAGCAGCCTCACATACCGAATGGTGCAGGTAGAGACTAGGTTTGGATGCGAACATCCATACTTCCATAGTAATACTATAAATGGGAAAGTGTTTGTGTGTGTTTGTTTGTCCGTCTTTCACGGCAAAACGGATCGACAAATCGACAATTAAGTGGAGATAGCTGAAGGGATGGAGAGTGACATAGGCTACTTTTTGTCTCTTTCTAATCCCCCACTTCCCTAAAATGGGGGGTGGAAGTTTGTATGGACATTTCGCAATTTTCAAGGTAGAAAGCTAAAAATTGGTATGCGGACTAATTGTGACTAACAAAAAAACATGCATTATTTTTTTTTTATATCTGCCCCCAGCCCCTTAAAAGAGGGAGTGAAATTTTATATGGGACTTTTCGCAGTTTTCAAGGTAGGAAGCTAAAAATCGGTACACACACTCTTTGTTGTTGTTACCAACGAAAAATACCTGCCTTATTTTATTTTTTTTAATTTTCCGTGTTACCCCGAATTTAACGCGAGCGAAGCCCCGGGCAAAAGCTAGTTATAAATATTGCAATTCCCTCCGTTATTACCCCTCTTAACTTAACAACACAGCGAACTAGAGGTTCCGTTCGGAGGAGGCAGCCTTTCACTATCAAGAACTTTAACCACCTCCATGGTCTTGTGGTTGAGACCCGTATGGGTCTGGAGGGCTCCGGTTTGATTCCCCATGAGAGCAGAAGTTAATATGCTTGATTTGGTTCGTGGTAGGGCTCCCGAGCCCGCCTGGCTAGCTACGAGTCCATATGAAGCTCGCTTCCACCTTCGGCCTTATCGTCACTTAACATCAGGTGAGATGAAGGCCACGAGCTTACCTCTTCTGAAAGGCTGTCACGCATCCTATGAAGATGGTATGTCGAAGAAGGAAAATACTACCACATTCTGTCTTATAGGTAATGGGAAATTTGGCGATATTCCTATACAAGCTGTGTCATCACTATTTTCTATTGAGTATGGTCTTTGGGCCTTTACCTTTACTGAATTTAATTTAATACCACTTTTAAAAAATACATACTTATTAGGAAAATATAAGTGTTGGCTATTTACAGCAAGGCTTACTTCAGAGCATTGTTGACGTGTAATCTTATTAATTGCATTACAGATGGAGCTGGACAGCGAACAACTGGGTAACCTCTCCGCCGAGGGAGGCAAGAAACTATCTGAAGTGCTCGCGCTGTTCATTGGTACCGTGGGCGAGAATGCTGTGCTACGTAGAGCCGAGTGCTGGAAGGCGAACAACCAAGACGTGAAGATCGCGGGCTACACACATCCTGCGCCGGCCGCAGCTTCCTCGTATTCCGCGGGCAAGTATGGCGCTCTTATAGCGTACACCCAAAAGTCAGGCGACGACATAGGCCGACAAATCTGCCAGCATATTGTAGGGTGTGCGCCGAACAAGATAGGCCATAAGGATAACGACAAACCGGCCACCAACACCGACGACGAGACCTGCCTAATCTTCCAAGAGTACCTGCTAGACCCCTCCTACAACGTCAACGATGTTCTGCAGCAGCACCAAGCGGAGGTCATCGATTTCGTGCGGTTCTCGTGCGGAGAAGCCGCCGAAGCGAGCATGCCCGGCGTTGAAAAGCAGCCCCTGGATTCGGTCCAAACCTTGCAGTGAAATTCTGTACTCTGTTATTGACAAATCTGTTAAAGTTCTCACAAATAGATTGTTATTTATTTTGCATTTAAGTAATAAACGCATAGCTTTAATACCAAAACGTTATTTTATTTGGTAATCTTTGTAATGTTTTGAATTGAATTGGGGAAGACTATTCTAATTTCGGATCGGCAATAACTACGTTCTTCGTCTTGGCTTTGCCTTTCCATAGAAAAGACCGACAGTCCTTCTTCCAGAACATGGCGATCTGATTAGGCTCAAAACTGTGTCCGTGATGATTTAATGCTTCTGGATATACTACGTGCAGAGCTAAGGTGGTTTTCTCGCGCGTTCTGAATGGGCCTGTTATGGTCGGGCGAAGAAAACATCCACACGGACAATCGGCGATGACTTTAGGGGTGGACTCGTTTAAACGGTTGCGGAGATTGATCCTCTGAAAGTTGCCGCATAACCTCAGTTCCTCCACCGCTCCGGTGAAGGACTGCGTCGCTCGAAGCGCTAGGGGCCTCGCGTTGTGCACTTCGCAATCGCTTCTAAAGCCAACAGTCGAGAGTGATTTCTTCGTCACATTCGGGCTGCTTTGTGGACTCAGTTCGTCGTATTCACTTTCTTTGTCAGAATTGTCACTATACATGATTTTTTGATTCAATAAATTAATAGTTTACAAAAATTCATATAAATTGTTGTATGTCAATATATGACAAATCATTTGTTTTCCGCTTTGACATGTTGTCAGTATAGATATACAATCACGTTCGACTACATACCCACTTATATCTATGGAAATATTAAGTTGATACCTATCATAATAAGTCAGCAAACTATACTCCATGGATTTATTAATTTAATAAGTCCATGCTATACTCAGCCAAAACATGGTCTAAGCCCATTGTACCACCAATTACACATAGTTAATTTATGCATAAATACTGGAATATTTCCAGAAGTTTTTTAAATCTCGACCATTCTCCCAATTCATAAAGTGGGAAAGTAGGAATGTGTAGATAACTATCGCCCAATATCTATCTTGCCCGCTCTATCCAAAATTGTTAAAAAAATAATAAACAAGAGATTACTGCATTATCTTGAAAAAGGATACCACTGTCAAATAACCAGTTTGGATTTAGAGCGGGTAAATCAACAACCGATGCTGTAACCAAGTTGTCAAATTTCATAGCACTTTAATTAGATAATAAAAATAAATGCATGGGCATTTTCCTAGATCTCGCAAAAGCATTTGATACTGTCTCCATTCAACTGCTTTTGCATAAAATGGAAAAGATTGGTATCCGTGGCATAGTTCTCTAACCTTTTGCTAGTTATCTTTCGCATAGGATTCAAAGAGTAAAAATTGGTGATGTAACTTCGGGCGATGAGATAGTGAATTTTGGTGTACCACAGGGGAGTGTGCTCGGTTCTTGCCTCTTTCTCATATATATTGATTCTCTTTGCAATTTGAAGTTAAAAAACGGTAGAATTTTTACTTTTGCAGACGACACAGCTATGATTTTTTACGGTAAAACATGGGAAGATGTTAGGATTGTAGCAGATGGACTCCGGATAGCAACTAAATGGCTTCAATCAAATATTCTAACTCTAAACGAATTTAAAACGAAATTTGTAACTTTCGGTAAATCAAAAAGGGAATTACCTGGCAGCGGTTTTACAATAAGCGCCCACTCTTGCCCTCAGGGTGTTTCAAATACCTTTCACTGTGTTGAGCTCGAACGAGTAAATATTATTAAGCACCTGGGCGTATTGCTTGATGAAACATTCACGTGGAAACTACATATTGAACTGATTTCGGTTAGAACTCGTATATATTTAAATCCATCCGGCATGTAGCAGATTTTGAACTCATGAAAACTATTTATTATGCCATGGTGCAATCAGTAGGCCAATTATGGATCTTTCATCGTATGACATGAAAAGAAGTCATGAAATGCTGCATTTCGCATTACTGATCTCCAATGATATCATCACTATGGCATAATTTCAATGTCATTATTAAATAATGAAAAATGTTCAAAAATCTGACCGGAAATCGTATTTTTCGTTTTGCACTATGATATCATATGATATCATTTGCAAAACCATGAGATCGGTAATAGGCCCTCTGTTCTATCATAATATTTAATAGCATGGGGCGGTACAAATAAAACTAACATGCTCACTGTTGAAAGAGCACAGCGTGTTCTTTCAAACCGTACAGATATCCAACCTATGACTTAGGCCGGCCGCATATTGTAAGAAATTTCTGACAGAAAAATTCCGATGTCCGCCGACACCGCACACCTATCAGAAACTTCCTTCCGGCGAGTCTGAGTTTAGTTCGCGGCTGGCCGGCAACATAGTTGGAATAGTCTTGGGCTTACAAAGAGAGAACAAGAAACAAAATGGACGACGATCAGTTACTTTTATTAGCGTTATTGTTCTACTTGTTAAAAAAAGGAAATAAAACGTCGATACTGGGTTCATCCACTTAATTGCAGAAGATTGCAAGACAGCCAATTTTATATGAAACATGCGAAAATGAGAAACCATACGGATTTTTTTTTTAATTCAATCGAATATCGGTCAGATCGTTTGATGAACTTCTTGAAAGAACACGCGAAAAAATCATAAAAAAGGGCACTTTCTTGTGAAGAAAAATTATTCATGTCCGCTATGGTCTTGCCGTATCAAAGTGCAGACGTGCTTCCGCGTCGGGCTCGACTCGACATCTGATGGGAATTTCTGATAGGTGTGCGGGGTCTAGTACAAAATGTATAGAGGGTGCGCCCTCCGAATTTTCGATCAGAAAAATTTCTGCCATCCGATCGATGGCATCCGAGACTCATCAGAAGCGGACGTCAGACACGTCAGAATTCTGATAGTATGCGGGGTCTACGACAAAATGTATGCACCGAGTGCCTTCCGGCGGAGTTCCGGCAAGCGTCAGAATTTTTCTGTCAGCTTACAATATGTGGCCGGCCTTATACTCTGAGTGTGACATACTCGTATTTCGCGTGAAACAACTGTATTCTTCAAACCGTTCTAGCGCAACATAGGAAACTTGAATACATTCCACCCTTAAACGCTTACACGAAGAATAAAAGATGTCTGCCCAAAAAATAGTTTTAGAACCGCATTTATTAAAAGATTCCAATGTTTCCTTGGCCCCTTTCTATACGATAAGATAAATAAAATTACGAACATATATCCGCATTTTTTAAAAAAATGTAAACAAACTGTAACTGCTTGGCTGAAAACCTCTTTCGTATGATGAAACAGAAATTTATTTAAGATTTAAAAAAAATGATGATCTATATCCCAAGTTGTTATTCTGAGATCCCAAATGAAATAAATCCAGCAACAAAAAAAAAAAATAAAGATCGGTAGAGTAATTTTGGACTTTATCGAGCTTAAACACTATGACACGTGATTTTTTATATACAGATTTTATGTGTAAAAAACTAATTTATTGTACTGTTCTTTTTTACTTATTTTATTTACCTGTGTGTTTTTATTTATGATGGTGTTATATACAAATGATCAACAACTAATAATAAGTATCATACTTGTGAACAGCAAATCTTGGGTTTGGTATAAGTAATTTCTCCGAGTTCTTTGCTGAAACTCTACATTACATTCCGTTATTAAAAGTCTTTAGGAAGTATCTAGTACCTATAGCACAGGCTCGGCCTAGTTTAGGTACTAGTATATTGTATACAATTTTAGCACAGGCTCGGCCTAGTTTAGGTACTAGTATATTGTATACAATTTAAAAAAATTCAAGGGAAAAAAATATAAGTTCACAGCTTCGGTGACTGTTGTTGAGTTGATCTCTGCTGCACTCTTGGTGTGGGTGACCCCAGCCGGGCCACAAAAAAAATGTGAAAAATAGATTGTTTGAGTATGTCGCTATAATGTCTAGAGTTTGCCAGAATTTGTCGGCAAGTTTCAGAGATCTGTGTCACACAGATCTCGAAAACGAAACGACCTAGTGAAAATCTATTTGCTGATATAGATAGGCGGCAGTTTGTCAAAGTTTGTCGGACAAGTTTGAGTTTTCATCGGGCTCGCGTTTAAGGGGGCTTTGTGGCCCAGCTGGGGTAACGTTACCCCGGCCGGGCCACACAGATCTCCAAAACCAAACGACAGCAAAAATCTGTTTGCTGATATAGATAGGCGGCAGTTTGCCAGAGTTTGTCGGACAAGTTTCAGAGTTTGTCGATCCACCATTTTAGAGCTCACCTGCAGCAAAGTTGCAGCTGCAACTGAGCTAGCTGGATCTCGAAAATAAAGCGACGTAGAGAAAAACTGTTTGCTGGAATAGTTAAGCGGTGGTTTGTCGGAGTTTGTCGAACAAGTTCCACAGTTTAAGACATGCGCATTTCCGAGATATGTGTGGCCCGGCCAGTTACCCCAGCCGGGCCACCTGGATCTCGAAAACGAAACTACCTAGCAAAAATCTGCTTACTGACAAAGATAGGTGGTAGTTTGTCGATACATTCTTCAATGATTCAGAGTTTGTCGACGCCTCAATCCAAAGAACGAAAGATTTCTTTACTTGGGTAAATAGTCTAGGAGCCTGGAGTCCCAAATGTGCGAGGTTTCGTAATTTTTTATGTTTTATGCACTTACTTACAATAAGAAGTTAATGTAAAATAGTTGATCGAGTGCAGTGATGAAACAGTAACCGTTAATATTTAAATTAATGTAAATCCTTGATGAGTGATTGATATATTTTAAATGTATTATTTATGCAACATTTGGCATCTGGTCTCCTTGTCTATCTATATGAAGTAATGTACAGACGCGTACAACTTTCTTTTAAAAAATCGATTTTAATAAGTGCATGCAAAGTATGTTTTATGAGGTTTTGTCTATATGTATATGCTGAAAAGAATAATTTTTGTATAAAGCATCCATAAAGTTTATTACGGGTTAGGAGCGTTTGGTCATAGTTTCGTTTCGTCATTAAGAAAAACTGGTGGCGTTTCGTCATTGCTATTTAAAATTAATTATTTTAAGGGGCATTTGGTCATTCGCTTAAAGTACAGTCCGCAATGCAGTTTTATTTATTATCAAAAATGCATTAATTTAGTTACACACAATAAAAATAAATTAATGACTAAGACACAGCGCGGAAAGCTAAATTCATTAGATGAACTTTATATTATAGCAAACTGGGACGCAATAGCATACGGCGCGTGTCCCTCCCGCCCCGCACCGCACCGAAAAATCGCCTAATGCGTAGCTTGACCGCCATCTGTCCCACTCTAGTGCAGATGTATTAGATTTATCCTTTTCTGACTAAGGTGAAAAAAATCTTTTCTTTTTTATCTTTAGTTAGTCATCATTAGCCCTCCAAGGTCAACGTGTGTCAGTTATTGTGTGTGTTATAGACATCTAAAATAATGGATTTGGACCCCAGTACTAGCAAAAATAACTGTGAAGTAAGTAAATATCATAGACTTCGATCTGCTTTTTCTGAAATAGCTTAACCCCTAGGCCATTAAAAGATATACTAACCATAAATAATTTTTGTTTTGACATTTGATTGTTATTTATGACACCTATTTTGTCATCACCACCAGCTTGGGTTTTTCGGTGACAGATACAATAGGGCGTCGCTATCGCTACTTCAGGATTTTCAAGCGGTTTACACCACTTAAGAAAGGTTTGAGAAAACTTGAGGAAGGTTTTAGTATATAATTTGTTAAGTTTTTGTATTTATTTCTGTGTACATTAACGATATTTGTTGAAGATGTCGGGAAAAATATAGAGATTTTTTTATTATTTTTTAAGACTTGTTAAGAATTTCAAAATTTATATGATTAATAATAATCAATCTTTAGAATATTTTTATCTGTGTACCTTTCTTTTGTTATTTATCGTTTTTATTTCTATAGGAATTAACGTTTCTATATAGACAAGTCTGTGATTGATTCTGTGATTTTTTTAACTTGCAATTTAAGTAAGTATATAAGTATGTTCGGGTGAAATCTTGCAACTCAATTTTTTAATTGTTAATTTTAAAGAGTGTCAAAAATTGTTGTATTTTGAATCTTAGCCCTGTCTTAGATAGATATATCTGTGATAGATATTGTGATTTTAAATTATTAGTTTTAATAAGTGTTAAAAATTTTGTATTTTAGCTTTGTATTAGATAGATATAAGATCTGTGATTGATTCTGTGATTTTTAATTGTAAATTTTAAGGAGTAGTGTTAAATATTGTTATATTATTAAATTTTGTCTAATTAAAGAATTGTTGTAAAAAATACATATGATTTTCATATTGGTTTAATTTATTTATATAGTTTGTTGACTGTACAATATTTTAAGAGCAGATGTAGAAATGACGAAAGACCACCAAATATTTTTAAATTAAATCATTAATGACGAAACGACACTACCTACATCTATGAAAGTTAAAAACCATGACGAATCGAAACTGTGACTAAACGCCCCTAACCTGTTTATTACGAATTCATTGTTTTATGTTAAAAGTTGTTGTCCTTTACACCCACTCCGTATATCAACTCAAGTAGGTAAACATTAAAATAAAACTAGTAGAAAAAATGGTTTCTTTTGTACTTTAAATATATGGTGCAACGAAAAAAAATCTAGGTATGTGTTCCTATAGATTTTACATCTCTTGAGGTGGACTTTTGTGAATTAAAAAAGTGAGATGAATTAATTGAATTGACTTCAATCAAAATATCTTTGGTAAAAGTATAAAATCTTAGGAAAATAAAAAACCTTACCATGTTGTGCAAAACAATTTAATGACCTATAGGTAACCATCTATGGGTAACGTATCTTATGGATAGTTAATGGAATTGTTTTTCGCAACATATTTAATTCATTATTATTTTTTTACTTTAATATAATTCTTATTTGAAAGTAGGTTGGATCTATTCCAATCCATTAATAATGATAGTCACACCAACACATCAAAATATTACTATAAAAGTTACTGCATTTCATTCGCGTACTCGTGCAAATACTGTACTAATAGTTTTTGTTAATCAAAATCGAGCCAATCTTTCCAAAGCGTTGTAAAGTTTCACTGTGGGGGGCATGAAAGGACAACAACTTTTAACATGAAAGCAATGAATTCGTAATAAACTTTATGGCTGTTTTATACAAACATTATTCTTTTCAGCATATACACGGTATTTCATAATAACCAATAAATAATCAATGCGTTATCTAAAACTAATTGTTAAATTGTGTTTACCCGTAATGTCATTCAACCCAAAATTTTCATGTAAATCATAGACATGATGATGATACTATGATATACATGAAAATTTTGGGTTCAATGACATTACGTGTAAACACATTTTAATAATTAGTTTTAGATAACGCATTGATTATTTATTGGTTATTATGAAACACTGTGTATCACAAACAAAACATCATAAACCTTACTTTTTTAAAGAAAGTTGTACGCTACTGTACATTACTTCATATAGATAGACAAGGAGACCAGATGCCAAATGTTGCTTAAATCATAGATACATTTTAAAAATATCAATCAGGATATACATAAATTCAAATATTAACGGTTACTGTTTAATCACTGAATTCAATTAACTATTTTACATTAACTTCTTATTGTAAGTAAGTACATAAAACATAAAAAATAACGAAACCTCGCACATTTGGGACTCCAGGCTCCTAGACTATTTTCCCAAATAAAAAATTCCTTCGTTCTTTGGATTGAGGCGTCGACAAACTCTGAATCTTTGAAGAATGTATCGACAAACTACCACCTATCTTTGTCAGTAAGCAGATTTCTGCTAGGTCGTTTCGTTTTCGAGATCCAGGTGGCCCGGCAGGGGTAACGTTTCTCCAGCCGGATACACATATCTCGGAAATGCGCATGTCTCAAACTGTGGAATTTGTTCGACAAACTCCGACAAACTACCGCTTCACTATTCCAGCAAACAGTTTTTCTCTACGTCGCTTTGTTTTCGAGATCTAGATAGCTCAGTTGCAGCAACTTTGCTGCAGGTGAGCTCTGAAATGGTGGATCGACAAACTCTGAAACTTGTCCGACAAACTCTGACAAACTGCCGCCTATCTATATCAGCAAACAGATTTTCGCTATGTCGTTTGGTTTTGGAGATCTGTGTGGCCCGGCTGGGGTAACGTTACCCCAGCCGGGCCACACAGCCCCCTTGAACGCGTGCCCGGTGAAAACTCAAACCCGGTGCCCGGTAAAAACTGTCCGACAAACTGCCGCTAATCTATATCAGCAATCACTGATTTTCACTAGGTCGTTTCGTTTTCGAGATCTGTGTGGCGTTTTCGAGATCATACAGATCTCTGAAACGCGCAAGCGACAAACTCTGAAACTTGCCGACAAACTCTGACAAAGTCTAGACATTATAGCGACATACTCAAACAATCTATTTTTCACAGTTTTTTTTTGTGGCCCGGCTGGGGTCAGCCACACGCACTCTTGCTACGCTGGATGCGCTTGTATGTTGCGTGAAATACAACTCACCTTTCCTTGTCACTGACCGGCGCTCTCTGAATACGTAATACGCATAGTAATGGGAGATGACTGATACGACCTATTTATAGCGTAACTTTTTGGAGGTATTGTTGTTGTTAATTATTTTGGATAAAACGTAGTCTTGAGTACCGATTTGCAAAGCTTATTTTACGTAAGCATGCAATTTCTTCAGATTGGAAACACGTCTATCAGTCAAAGTATATTTTTGCCCTGCTTTTGCAGCCCAAATTAAGTTTTCCTTAATTCATTCATTTTTAACCCCCGACGCAAAAAAAGGGTTGTTATAAGTTCAACTTGTCTGTCTGTGGCACCGTAGCTCCTGAATTAATGAACCGATTTGAGTGCGTTTTTTTTTAATCGAAAGCCTTGTTCATCGAGATGTTTCTTAGGTATGTTTTATGAAAATCGGATTAGCAGTTCAAGAGCTACAAGCACTTTGCCAAGACGAGGTAGCTATTTTTTATTAGCTGCTTTTCTATCTGTGGCACCATAGTAGCTCCTGAATTAATGAACCGATTTGAGTACAGTTTTTTTTTAATCGAAAACTTTGTTAATCGCGGTGGTTCTTAGGTATGTTTTATGAAAATCTGATTAGCAGTTCAAGAGCTACAAGCACTTTGCCAGGACGAGGTAGCTATTTTTATTTGCTGTTTTTCTGTATGTGGCACCGTAGCTCCTGAATTAATGAACCGATTTGAGTACAGTTTTTTTTTTTAATCGAAAGCTTTGTTAATCGCGGTGGTTGTTAGGTATGTTTTATGAAAATCGGATTAGCAGTTCAAGAGCTACAAGCACTTTGCCAAGACGCGGTAGCTTTTTTTCATTAGCTGCTTTTCTGTCTGTGGCACCGTAGCTCCTGAATTCATGAACCGATTTGAGTGCGGTTTTTTTTAATCGAAAGCCTTGTTCATCGCGGTGGTTCTTAGGTATGTTTTATGAAAATCGGATTAGCAGCTCAAGAGCTACAAGCACTTTGCCAGGACGAGGTAGCTATTTTTATTAGCTGTTTTTCTGTATGTAGCACCGTAGCTCCTGAATTAATGAACCGATTTGAGTGCGGTTTTTTTTTTATTGAAAGCCTTGTTCACCGCGGTGTTTCTTAGGGTATGTTTTATGAAAATCAGATTAGCAGTTCAAGAGCTACAAGCACTTTGCCAAGACTAGGTAGCTATATCAATATTGCGACCAAATGCGCGACCGTTCATATGGCTCTAAAGTTAACCAGTCCCCTAACCATGATGTTCGCCTAAAACATCTGAGAGCGGGATGGCGCTGTACGCAGCAAGAGCGATGTCTCTGTTTTAATATTGTTCTAACCTTGTTTATAAGCGATCATGGTAAGGCTCTTTCTTTCTTCCCGTGGATGACGTACGAGCCGACTAATGGCCAATTTCACTGACCTTGTCTTAGCTTAGAATAATCTTAAATCGCATTTTTTTCAATAAAAGAAGTGACTGCATACTACTAAGGATTGTCCTAAGCTAAAAGTTAGTTAAATTGGCTATAAGGGATCTCGCGTACTAGGCGACCACGACTACGACCTAGCCGAATGTGACCAGTGGGCCTAGACAAAAGTCACACGCTTATTTTTCCCCAATCGTTCCGCAGACGAAATGTATGGAAATGACATTAGCTTGTGACGTTCTGCAGAAAAAATGAATGGAAATTATGACGTTGGCTTGTGACAACATCGCGCTATTTTTTCCATTGCTAACTATAGTTTACAACAAGTGCACAAATCGAGTATAAAATGGTTTTGTGGACGAGTTATAAACTCTGCTTTTCACTTCGATTGCGAGGAAATCAAACAGTAGTATGACATAACATTTCTTTAATTATAATTCAAAGTAAAATTAGTACAGTTTTGAATACTAAAGGAAATTGTTTTATGTATTAAAAAACTGTAAATATAATAAAATAACAAATTCTATCTATGAACTTCTTATTGTGTTTGGCTATATGGCTCATTTTCTTTGCCTTAATATAGATACATTTATGTATGAGTCGATACGTTAATGCACTTGTACACAAAATTCGATTTTGTGCAGCCTATATCCTGCAAAAATAAGCACTTTCAGAGCATGAGAAGTGAAAATGTCATTTCCATACATATTTTCAGCGGAACGAACGAGCGGAAAACGACTTTTGTCTAGGCCCACTAGGACCTTACCATGATCGCCTATAAACAAGGTTTACACAATATTGAAACAGAGACACCGCTCTTGCTGCGTACAGCGCCATCCCGCTCTCAGTGCGTTTTCAATGTTTTGGGCGATCATCATGGTTAGGAGGCTGGTCAACTTTAGTTAGAGCCACACATGAAGCAAATACAAAGAGGAGATGTTATAAGCATCTAGGTCCAGCTCCTAACACCAGAGTCCTGACGTCACGCATTTTTAGTTTTAGCTACTTAACGCCAGAGGCGCTGACATCAGTCGATCTTTTTCTGTCGGATTAGTACGTCGTACGCTCTTCTTTTATTTTAGTTTTAAATTACCTAAATACAAAATGAAATGTTGTATTCTATCGTGCAAAAGTTACACAGACGACAGAAACAAAGTGAACGAAAAAAAATCTCTTTCCATTTGTAAGTACATTAAACAAGCATTATTAATTTATTACTTGACGTATTGCTTCTAGAATGTTCGACGCCACATGGACGCTTCTGTCAATGTCCCGATAAAGCACAAAAGGCCCTCTAGCGGCGAGTAAAAATACTAACGAAAACGTAGGATGTATTAAAGGCGAAAACAAAACACGTGAATGAATATAAGCAGTTTTAACGATTTTTATTTTTAGATTATATTGACACGGCACCTAATAAATTAACTTTCTCCTACGAATGTATCTTTTAACATAATTATCTTTCTCCTACGAATGTATCTTTTACTGCCACCTAGTAATGTATAGCGGAACTTTTATGTTAACGTCAATAATGCTGGCATTTTAGTAATTCTACTCGCTACAAGGTGACAGTGGCGTCGCGCATTTCCCCCCGCACCCCGATTTCCGGCTTTACTTGATTTCATACGGAAAACGCGATAACCTCCTCTTTGTATTTGCTTCATGGAGCCACATGACCGGTCGCGCACTTGGTCGCAATAATGAACGGCCACAATTAATGGACCGTCACGACTGGTCGTAGTCGGGGCCATCTAGTGCGCGAAGAATTTCGTCTCGGGCGGGACTCGAACCCGTATATCCAACATACCGTGCTGACGCCTTAAGAGGACTGTGAAGTGCCAATTTATGGCTCGAGTATGCACTTTCAAAAATGAAGTTTATTGCACACCGGTTAGAGTTGAAAGTCCGAGGCAAGTGCCTACATTTCTTATTGAAATATTGTTTCGGGCGATAACTGTTTTACCCCCCTAGACCTTTACGAAATTAAACACTTTTAATCTCATTAGATTCAGTATACTTTAATCTATGTTTGTACGTTTTGCTTTCTTTGTAATTCAGTGTAATTCAATCAAAAAAGATAAAAATACTCGAGGTAGTTTTTAAGTCTAAAATATGGATATTTAAATGCTAATAATATATATTCTGGGCAATATTACTTCAAAATCAAAACGTACAAACCTAGATCTTCAGTATATCTACAACATTTCCGAAAATTATGAAAATTGGATTATGTAAAGAGGGAGAAAAGCGTTATCGCTTTTTGTATAAACATTTAAGCTACCCAGAGTAACGAGCACTTACCGACCGCGAGTCGCGACAAAAATTTCAACTGTACCGATCCCCTTTGTGCTTTGCCAAAGTCGAGTCCTGCTATAGAGTACTACAATATATTCTGTGGTCCTGCCCGAATTTCTTGTATTTGATTTATTTTCATTATTTTTTAAATTATTTAGCAATTTTCAATAAAATGCAGTCACAAATATAAAATTTTCAACCATTTTTCAAGAAATCTAAAATATTTCGTAGTTATTAACAGTGAATAAAGACTACCACAACTACCCCTCTGCGAGAAAATGAATAAAAACTGAAATGAAAACCCCTACACCAATTTCCTTTAGGCGCGGAATGGTAAAAAATGTATAGTGATGTAGCAGGCCATGCAATATGTCACTAAAGTTTGATCGATCTTTTTAAATTCTTATTTCCACTTTACTTAATTCATGATTCAGAAATTCATTGTGAAGATCCACTGATGGATTTTTTTATACAAGATGTAGCGGAACACCGAAATAATATTAAAGGGTATGTCTTCAGAGTTGTGGATTCTGTAGGAAAAATATTTAACTAATGAAAACACTTTTTACAAGCTTTTATTTAACTTGCAATGTATGTAAGTATGTATGTTCGGGTGGAATCTTGCAACTCAATTTTGAAGCAGATAGCTTTAACCGATTGAGCTGAAATTTTGTATACACGTTCAGTTTGGATGACAATGCATGGTTGACTGTGTGACGTCATTTTAAATCCAAGATGGCGGCATACCCAAGATGGCGGATCAATTATTTTTAATGCACCCCTACAATATGGGTATCAAATAAAAGGTCTTGCTAAGAGTAACTCGAAAAATAATGTGACGTCACTATTTATCCAATATGGCGGACTTCTAAAGCTTGAAAATCAATTGAGCTGAAATTTTGTATACACACAGTTTGGATGAAAATGCACGGTTAACTGTGTGACGTCATTCTAAATCCAAGATGGCTGCATAACCAAAATGGCGGACCAACTATTTTTAATGCACTCCTACAATATAGGTATCAAATAAAAGGTCTTGCTAAGAATAACTTGAAAAATTAAGTGATGTCACTATTAATCCAATATGTCGTACTTCTAAAGCTAAAAATCAATTTTGAAGTTGATATCTTAAACCGATTGAGCTGAAATTCTGTATAGATGTTCCGGCAAACGACCTTGCAACAATGATGCGTTGAATGAGATGAACAGACTGAGAAACGTGTCCAGTGATAACTAAAAAGTAAAAAATAAATTAAATGTAAAGAAACCTTTTTAAAAACAAGCTTGTATTTAAATGCGCTAAAAAGAATTAATAAACTTTTACACTAAAACTTTTACATACTTATAACGTCATTTCACATTTGACACAATTTATATGACATAAAAGCTTGTCGCGAGATTTACTTTTGTAGATAAACAAGTAAATTAAATAATTTAATGTCAATAATTTTATACATTACAATTTTCAAAGTAAATACGAGTAGGTACTTAAAAGTACTCTTTTAAGTACTTTTAAGTTACTACGCACAAGTAAATCTCGCGACAATCTTTTATGTCATATAAATTGTGTCAAATGTGAAATGACGTTATACCTAAGTAAAAGTTTTAGTGTAAAAGTTTATTAATTCTTTTTAGCGCATTTAAATAAAAGCTTGTTTTTAAAAAGGTTTTTTTTACATTTATTTTTTTCCATACAAACTAAATACGAGTACTTTAATTTTTTTTAACCGACTTCAAAAAAGGAGGAGTTTCTCAATTTCGATGCGTAAGTTTTTTGTGTGTATGTTACGCGATTACTCCGCCAATTGTTGACCTATTTTTAAAATTATATTTGTATTCTATACAGTATACTCCTGAAGTGTCACCAAAATTGTCACCAAAATTGGGATCTGATAATGGGAACCCATAAAAATCGAGGGGAAACCCTTGAATTTTATAATAATAATAATAATAATAATTTATTATGCCAACAAGAAAAAAGAAACACCAACAGTTAAATAATCTAGGATAACACATTATAAATACAATAATAATAACATTTCATTGATGTAAGGAGTTCGTGCAGAGTGCAAAGTGTACCCCTAACCAGGCCCCCGTCACTCGCGCAATGCAGCGTTATAAATACCTACCGCTAAGTAGCGCGCCGGCGCGCCGACCGGCAGAGGGCCGCCGCCGCCAGCCGCCGCGCCGCACGCGAGACATTTATTATTATTATCAAATGTTGTAACTTGCTTTTTTTCATAAATTTGTTTTTTATTATTTTTTTTGTTTTTTTTTTAATTATTTTATTGCTTTTTTGTTTATTATATTAATTTGGTTTTTAATTTCGTTTTATTTTTATCAATTATTTTTTTTTATTTATAATTTTCTTTTCAGAACTACAAACGGGATTTTTATACCTAAATCGAATATTGTTCCGAAAATTTAATTTTTTAAAATTTTTATTTTAGTAAAACTGAATAACCGTGAGTTCAAACATGAAAAAAAAACATCAGTTATGTGTATTTTCTTCATAATAATTCGTAATTTTTTTAATCATTTGTAATTTGACAAATGAATAAAATCAATGAAAAAAAAATTTCAGTTGTGTATTTTTTCATAATAATTCGTAATTTTTTTAATCATTTTTAATTTGACAAATGAATAAAATCAATGAAAAAAAAATTTCGCCTCGGGCGGAATTGGTAATTTTTAAACACTTAATTTGTATTTTTTTTTTAATTTTTAAATGTATTAATGACGATAAAATAATATCCTATTTTCTTATATTTTAACATGTACTATTTTAAATTTTTAAATATTTGCGCACTGCCAATTTAGAAGTAGATTATGAGAAATCATGTGTAGGTATAATTTAACACCAATCATGTATTTTACCATATTCTTGCAAATAAAGTACTATTATTATTATCGTTTTATAAAATTAAAGCACATTTGAGTCAGGGGCTTTCCTCGCAATCACTTTATTTCATTAATCCTACGTATACCATTTTGTTTATGTTCTTTGTACAACCCTTAAATTTTCGCTCGATGACGCAATCACGCGGTGTACGCGGGAATCTCGATTCTCGGCGCGCGTTCATAGAGACCTTTTCTTCTTGCAGCGACTTTTGTCTGTCGGTTTTGGCTATTATTATTACAGCGATTCGAGCGTTTATATGGGAGTGATGTATCTGTTACGTAGTAACTATTATCTAATCTGTGCCCTAACTCCCAAACTAGGAAAATCCTGTATCTTGGGAGCTAGTGATTCCTCCGATAAGTACATTTTAAATTTAGCATTATAAGACCTCAAGCAATCTGAATATTACGAATACGAACCATTAAATTAAAATAATATGTGCTTGTTTGTATGTGTCTCACTGCGTGTGTGTATGTGTGTGTGTGTGAGAGTAAGTATTTTTTTTATTTTTTTTATAGGTACGTCCAACGTGTTTCATGTTTTTTCTGAAGCTATATTCAGGTATTTGCGTCTGGTAGTCATGAACCGAGCTGATGATGGAAAGATCCTTAACTTTTAGTAGTTAGAGGTTAGTTTTTTAAATACCACAGGCACGTATTGACCCTTTGTCATATTCTTCTAGTAAATTTAATACCAGCTCACCTTGGGTGAGCTGGTATTATATTCACTAAAAAGATAAATAAAAACCGACTTTAAAAAGACTGAAAAATTATAAAATAATATAAGAATACTACAGACAACATCAGATTTCTATATTGAAGTCCGTGCCAAACGATAATTTCCTAAAAAAACTTAAAATTTGCGACTTCAATATAGAAATGTGATATTTTATGAGCCTACTCTTACATATATTATTTTTAGCTTGTCAGTCTTTTTGAAATCGGTTTTTAATTTTTGTGATAATTTTTTGATAAGCGGCAATAGCCCTACATCAACGTACCATATTTCTCCCATTTCTCCGTTCATGGTTTATTTACATTTCTTTTGTGTTGATTCCATAGTTAGCTAGACTAATGGTTGTCACTTAAAATTTTGCTTTCAGTTTAATAGTATATTAACTCGGAAAGAATTCAGTTTCCAGATCTAAAACAAACATCTGGATCCATATAATATCTCACCTACTTATCCGGTGTAATGTGTAGAATTTGTGACCGTCATGTAATCGAAAAAAGGTGAACACAGGAAAAACTCATCTTCTGAGAAGGTCGTGCCCAGCAGTGGGACGTAGTACAGTCGGCTCTAAAAGTAGATAAAAAATTTAGTACCATGTCATACCAATTCTTAACTATGCAATATAGGTGTAACCATACTAAATAAAAGGAATAGTTGGTATAATATGGTACTAAAATGTCAGTTTACTTCTGAAGCCGACCGTACATCATACTCGTATATACTACGTGGGTGGAAGACGCGAACGCAGTACGTAATTTGAAAGTCATTCCACACAACTCCAAGATCTTAAAGGCATTACCTACTGGATAAAGGATTAACCTTGGTACAAACATACTTTTTATTCAGTAATATTTAAGCGCATCTGTTTACGGAAATGATTCAAAACGTAGCCAAATGACAAACGAAAGCGAGTGTGGCAATGATGTTGATCGCACAAAAGGCGTGTCGGAGCGTACATCCTGTCGGCCGCTCTGCAGAACGCCAGCGCCGCGGATTGGGGATCCTTGCCAAATATTTTATACTGAAATCGCTTTTGCGCTAAAATATTTACAAGTCAGAGACAGCAACCACCATCTCGAGCAGCCCCTACAAGGACCATAGTGTAAGTACGTTTCCAACCTGTGACATATAATATATTTATTCCCCCAATGCATATTAGGTAATTTCACTACCTATCTAACCGTTTACACCGAAACACAACAATGCAAGCATTTGCTGCTTTGTGATGGTATCGTAAGGTAATCGGTAATAGAGGTACCCATGCAGACAACTGATTTTTTTACTACGATTGCAAGAGGTTAATATGACGAAGCCTCTTGCTGAGGTATACCGGCGATAAGGCCGGAGGTGGAAGCGAGCTTCACCTGGACTTCTCAACAGCTGAGGAACTGGCGCTATTTTACCTCTACAACAATGCTACTAACATTGTTATTATGGCGACAAACTTAGGTATGACGGTGGTAGCTATTATAGCCAGGCACAGGCTTAGAAGCCCTACCACCAACAATACCGCACAGAAAAACTTCTACCCCCGTGGGGAATATAGCCCCGGACCTCCCGATCACCCGGTGGTGTCAACCACTAAACCTCGGAGGCAGTTAATTTGCTATTTCTATAGGTAACTGAAAACATGACCATATGGTACAAGATCATCTTAACCGTTTGTTTTCAGTTGGTCGGATTTTCAAAACGTCAGACTTTCAAATGCTACCAAATCTGACTATTTAAAAGGATGAGCATTTGGAAGTCTGACGTTTCGATCGTTTGTTTGAACTGAAAACAAACGATCTTAACATACATAGGTGCCTACTATGCTTTAGTTTTTTTTGTAATTTGATTGCATACTTTACATTTAAACATCGAAACCGCAATATTTGTTGTAACTAAATGAAATGCTTATGTTTACCGGAAGAGATTTCGTTTTGCACATGCCTATGGAAATGCGAAAGAGTTATTGTACGCAGTGGCGTAGCTAGCACGGATGGCAACCGAGGCGAAATTCTCAAGTGGCGCCCGCGTACCGGAAGACGCAGCGTTTTGGTAGGCCACTCACAAGGTGGACCAACGATCTGGTGAAGGTCGAGGGAAGCCGTTGGATGCGGGAGGCGCAGGAACGATCGGTATGAAGATCCCTGAGGGAGGCCTATGTCCAACAGTGGGCGTCTCTTGACTGAAATTATGATGATGAATAGAATGAAAAATGTGTTTATTTGCCTATGTTATAGACGAAGACATGGAGGAAAAAAAAAACAATTTATAAAGATGGGCGCAAATGTACTGATAATTATTAAAATCGGTAGAAGAAATTGTTTTACAATTCTAAAGACTAGATGTAGTATTTTCCACAGATTAGAATATTTCATTCACGATAAGAGGGGATTTGGGGGAAATTTAGACATGCATAGTTTATAGGTATGCTAAATTGGCAACTTTTAATCCCGTTGTACAAGCCAAGCCATGGCTGTAGTGAAAATAAAAATGTTGAAGAAAGTTATTCGACGGCCATCTGCGTGATTCTACCGTCGCTTTTTCACTGCCCATTACCGACAACTTCACTTACCTGATCATTTTAGTTAAGAATATGTTAGGAAAGTCAGTCTCTCAATCTCGAAATCATTGACGGGTGCATATAGACAGAGGCCATATATTAAATGCTCCGATACAAGCATTGATTATTCCATTACAGCAATAATTGGCCGGTGTAATTAAGCCGTTGTTGGAATCGGCTGCCGATGCGCCGAGATGAAAATGCGATAGCCGACCATCAATCCACCCATGCCGACTTTCGCGGGCATAAATGTATTCGTCTTATTAAAATATGTAAGCGCAAACAGCGTGAAACAATTTTCTTTTTTGCACGGCTGCGGGCCGCGGTGGTTAAGTTAGTCTGTGGAGAGTGCATGGGCGCCGCGGTCGCCCGTCCAGTGATCGTATCGTAGCGGCCGAGATACAGCTTCCAGCGCCGGCTGTTATGGGATCAATTGACTCCTAGCCGCCGCCACGAAAATGCATATCCTGGAGATCGGCGCTGATCAAGTAAACATAACATATTTTTTTTCACACACATTCGGCTTCATTATTATGCTTATTTTTTTTCGGCTATCACGCCTGTCTTAAATAAATTCATCATCAGTAATAACTTTTATAAGTAATGAATGCTGATTTGCAATCAGGAAAGTACTACGCAAACCCTTTTGAAATCCTAAATTGTTATTTGTAGGTTTGAATTTTACATTTTTTTAAAAATTTTCAGTTCTTCAGTGGCTTTGCTTACATTTATAAAAATACTTTATTGCGCACAATTAAACTTAATTATTCACATAATTATAGATTGCGTAACAAAGGCGGACTTATTTCTATTAGAGATTTCTTACAGCCAACCTGTGGTTGTGTTGACATTACATATGAATAGAGGGAAACATCAAAGTACCTACACAAGTGAGATTACAAAAACATATCAATACAAAATTACACTAAAAATACGGTTATGTTTAGTCAAAGATTTTTAAAGTTATATAAGTAGTTAGTAACTAGGTATTCTTAAAAATTATTATTTTTTGTTGCAAACTTTATTTTGTAGCAACCTAAAGTAACATTCGCGTGTTTTAAACACATACCAATCAAGTTTTATGTTATTGTTTAAAAATCTCAACCATCTGTCAGACCTAAGACGATATAATACTAAAGGATAGACATTAGACATCATTTATTTGCGATAAGTAAGTATACCAAGTGTGGACCTAATGCAAAGAATCTACAAATCGACCTTAGGGTGGTTGTAAAACTCATTGTTTGTTATAAAGTTACATATAATCCTGTTTATTTAGTCTATTCTTAATAATAAGGGTTCTTACATAAATATTTAAAATGTTAATTTTAACAAATAAAATTTTAATTTAAACAAAATATTATACGTACTTACTTATGACACAAAGTTACAAGCTGTTGATAAACTTTACTCTTAAAGTTAATGACAATATTTGAAAAATCGAAATGGTAACTTTTGATTAAATGTCAAAATGGTAAATTTTGATAAGAATTGTCAGATTATTGTTAAAAAGTATTAGTGTTATCACTTTCTGAAATATTAAGATAGTTGAATTATTTTAATATTTGATAGATAAGGTCTGAATTCTACTACCGAAAAACACAAAAAAAAATTGAAAATTTTTCACATTCGCGTTCGCGGTAATGAATGACGAACAACGATAAAGTCTGGGTATATTCTTGCTTCTAGGCATTGACTTGGATCAATCTTTTTTTAATATTTGTTGAATACGATAACTTAAAATGATACAGTCAATATTGAGAAAAAACTGAAAACGATTTCTTAGATTAGAACCATTAATATGGTATCTCATTGAAAGTACGAAATTGTAAAATTAATTATGAAATCCCCATACAAATAGTTGGGTCTGTGAAAAAAATGTATCTATGGGGAATTAGTAAATTAAAATAACCAAGCACCTTGTATACACTCATATAATAATCAGTAAAGAATGTCTATTTTTCTGTGCTATTAAATGTTTTTGTCATTGTTCTTTACTTGTGATTCGTGAACGCTAAGATGGTGGCTTAGGTATACAATCCACAATATTTATACCTTGATATTTGATGATGATTTATACAATATAGATTAGATTCAATCATTGAGGCTTACTGCACACTCTTCCATTGGCCATAAAACCGCTCCCAGTCTTTATAGCGTGACCTAGAACCGCGTAATCATTCTTTAGTTCCATTATGTCTAGTGGTTGGACTCACAAACGCTGTCTCGACGCTCCCTCAGCCTTGGGCGCACCCCTCCCTTTATCTGATGTCCTATACTCCTATACTTACATCAAAAGCTCCCGGATCACAATTGTTTTTGCGATTTAATCCATTTTTGCGAAATCGTTACATGTTTCAAATGTTGTCTATATTTTTGACATTATGATGACAGTATTTGTAAGGCTGCCTTAAGGTCATAGCCCAAGAACGAGCTTACAAAAGTTCCACGTATACCTACTTATTAACGAAACTATGTTCTTCATATGATTATCCTGAACGAAAAGAAACTCCCGTTAGTGCAGACTTGAACTAATACCTAAGCTGTTCTGTTTTTGACATTCAACCTTATTTAATTTAGTTTCGTGCGTAAAAAAATGGAGAATCGTAAATTGTCAGCCATACACGTATTGCGCGTATTCAGTGCGCGGTTCATGCATCTATCATCACTTAGAAGAGATAATTAGACTGATAACAAAATCTTCTGAAGTACTGTACAGCTCTGATATCACATCCATGATCGACCATGCTGCAAGTTCTTATGAACGATCTCCGGGCATTTAACTGGATGATGGTGTTTTTGTAGAAGTCTTTGTTGCAAAGGGAATATTCAATTAAAGCATTTCAGAGTTGATTATCGTAACCGTTTTTAAAGAACCACTCAATTACATAGACTTGTAAATTTTTAATCGAAAACCTTCCTTCAAACAGAAAAAACAGAGCATGTCAAGTATACCGTGAGTATACCAGAATATAAGCAGTACTTAAACATATAAGTATTTGAAATTATAATCAAATGGATAATTAGGTTTATAATTGAAAGAGGTCATTACCGGTCAGTACGATTGATTGAGAAAACAAAAGACACGTGTACCAAAACAAGATACTTTAGCCACAATATGAACTCTTTCGAACTTATCTCCGCACAACTTCTACAGGAGGAGGAGGCGGGCGGCGCGCGCGCAACTGACCCCGCGTTCCGCACGGTGCCGCGCGACCAAACAACTTTCATGGTCTGGCGAATCACGGTGAGTGTCATCTTACGAACCATTCAATAACCAAGAAGGGCAATTAAGCTACAACATTTTTTATAGTATCAAGGTGGCAAACAAGCGTACGGCCTGCCTGATCGTAAGCGGTTTCTATAGCCTATGGACGACGACACCAACCAACACCCCTTTAAAAACTTTTAAGCATCCTTCGTGTAGAGACACATGCTATCTCTTGAGAAAATGAGTAGAGAACCTGAGCATGTATACGCAGAAGGAAATTCTTCGAAAACACATTTACAGTACCTACTTACCTGTATCAAGTTCTCTTGTGATGTGACCGTGACGAGCATTATATTATTAAGATACTATTTATAAAAAAAATTGGTTGCATTCGCATATTTAACCCACTTAGCAACACACTGTGATAGTTTGCTAAAGCAATAATGCAGCCGTCAAGCTTTATACGACGATTTCTATGGTAAGCTTTCACAACAACACTATTTGTTTAGGTGGTAAAAGCTCCGAGTGAAATTGAGTTCAAATTAGTGTAGTTCTTTGAGCTTAGAACGGACGTAATTCTCGGTTCAGATTGAACAAAATTATTTCTTGAAAGATGAGATATATATACTTACCCGTATTTTACCTATGACTAATAAATAATGACTTGAAGCTTGCAACTAGTATATTTTGTTGGGAGAACTGCGAATGTCCTATGATTTTGGTTGTTATAACTTTAAAAAAGATCAATTTCTTATACAAACTCCCATTTTAATTTTTTGACGGGTAGGTTTTCTAAAATCCTTTACTTACTTGCTGACATCTCCTGTTGAAAAATACCACGATGCTAAATTTCACCTTCTTAAGCATATAGGTCAAGCAATTTTTGAGTTCTTGCCAGTCAGTGAGCGAATGAGTGAGTTCAAGTTTTTTTCTTAGTGTACCTAATACGATGACTAAAAAAGCTTGTAAAACACATCTGATTGTGATGACGTAACATGATCAATACTCAACAGTAGTCTCACATTACATTGACCTGAGATTAGACAGTGCATCATTGATCAGCTTTTGATCACTCACGCACGGATAAGATACCTTTTTTGTTGGCGCCTTTTTGTTGTGATTAATCGCGGTTTTTTAACCGACTTCTAAAAAGGAGGATGTTCTCAATTCGATGCGTATGTTTTTTTTGTGTGTATGTTACGCCTACGATTATATTACGCCGCCAATTGTGGACCGATTTTTAAAATTATTTTTGTATTCGATAGAGTATATTCCTGGGGTAGTCCCAAGTTCACCAAAGTCAGGGTCTGATGATGGGATCCCATAAACACCGGGGAAAAACCTTGAATTTTTAGGTGTGTCCAACGTGTTTTGTGTGTATGTTACGCAATTACTCCGCCAATTGTGGACCGATTTTCAAAATTATTTTTGTATTCCATAGTGTATGCCTCTGGGGTGGTCTCAAGGTCACCAAAGTCAGGATCTAATGATGGGATCCCATGAAAATCGAGGGAAACTCTTAAATATTATAGGTACGACGAACGTGTTTCATGTTTTTTCGGAAGTATTTCACGTACCTATTTGCGTCGGGTAATTATGAACCGAGCCCTTTACCTCTTTTTAAATACAACAGGCACGCATTGACCCTTTTTTAAATGCAATAGGTACGTTTTGACACTTTATCATATACTTCAATTATTTTTTAGTGAATTTAATCACTAAAAAGATAAAAAAGTACAAAAAATAAAAACTGACTTCAAAAACGATATCTCCTAAAAAGTCTTAAAACTTCAATATAGAAATGTTATGTATGTTTGTTTGTACCTATTCGTATATTATTTTTAGCTTTTCAGTGTTTTTGAAATCGGTTTTTTTACATTTTTTTTATTTCTATCATCAAAGTGTGCACCTACCCATGCTACCTATGCATTTCTAGTTTTCAATAATCTTTCAATGTCCTTGAAAAGTTAAATGTAAGAGGCATTTTGTATACTACCTCTTTTGAACTTTTTTCCTGCCAAGAAGTTGTCCAAATTTTGGATATGGTATAAGTGTGTCGGCCGCAAGGTTTGGAGAGTACGGTGAATGCATGACGCAAAAGCTCCCACCACTAGTTCCTGTAGTGAAGAGAGCGGTTGTGTCGTAAGGTATAGTATTGCCGTGCAGGAGCAGCAGAGACGAGCGATTAACCAAGGCTAGCCGGAGATTGGTGAACTTCTCCATCATTGTATCCAGTTTCTCAAAGTACACATTTGGTAATTAGCTGTGATGAAGACCACCAAACACGGCTTTTCTAGGGGTTAGTTTTCGTTTGGGGCATTGCCTAGGTACTGAACCGGAGTCTAACCAACATGATGATTGTCTACGATTGTCAAAAAGAATCCATTTGTTATCGCAAGTGACAATGCGTTTCAAAGTTCTCTTGTTTCTGTGTCTGTTATGCGATGCAAGGCATACCTTAGCGCGTTAATCGCACTGGCGATTGCTCAGTTCGTGCGACACCCATCGCATCACGCTTATTTTATCAATTTGACGCAAACGAACCAATATTGTTTTGAGCTAAGCTAATATCGAAAGCGATTGCTAATTCAGCCGTAGTCTGAGGATCGTCAGTATCCACTATCGCCTTTTAATTCGTCGTTGTTAATTTAAGTTTTCGGGCGACCACAGATTCATTTTTCATATCCAAATTTCCACATCGGAATCTTAACCACAATAACTGGTCGTGCGTTCGTTTGTGGTACTGATGAAAAAGATACATTAATGTAGTAAAACACAATAGTTATCAATAAACAAATAACTGAATTTGAAATTAGAATTTAATTTTTTTAAATAAAATAAATTTGTAATTTAGCACCAGCCATAAGTACTTATATAAATTATATTTCAAAGGGCCAATATTGTAGAACGGCAACTTCATAAGTTAAGACCTATTAAAAATACTTTGCATGACCAGTGATTTTAGCCCTCCAAACAAAATCCACGCGCCTATGGTATTTCTGATGTCCGCAGGCGTTCCTCTCCTCATTTAAGTTTTAAAAAGAATGAATACAAAAGGGTTACAATATGTGTTCACCTGAACGTTAGTTCACTTTTTGGTCGCGATGATGGTTCCATTTTCGCACAGAATAAGCAAATAACAACAATGATAGCATCCATTGAATTGCTCGAGTGAAAGCATCATTCTCTTTTGAACGGGTGGTAGTCGGCGCTTTGCATAAACTGGAGCTTTGTATCGATTTACTGAATTGTTGAATGGGAAATAAAATATTATTTGTAGCTGACAGCCTTTAACACAACTCGCGACAACAAAGAACTATCTGGGCCAATGTTATGAAATGAATTCAGGCTGTGACTGTTGAAGCGTTAAATGTTTGTCATTTTGCGTTATAATTATTATTCATTAATGTTAAGCTGGCATGTAATCCGAATTATTAGATAAAGAAACTCGGTATTAAAAACTTACAATTATTAAATTTAATGCAGGCCTGTTATATCTTCAAAGCGTGTGTTAAAATATGCGTGGCACGAGCACTTGAGTACTTATGTGTTTAAAGTTGGAGCACACGCTTTGCACTTTGTTCGCTTTTCTCTCACATCAAAGCGTTAAAGTTCCATCAATTTACTTTACTCAAGTGACAAGTTTCCATAGTATGTGCAGTGTTCAAAAGCTATGTGTGACGCCTGCTTATGCCAATGATAAACCTTGGAAGCTGTCTCATTTTTGGTAGTATAATACAGGAGCAGAAGTTCCCATCCAAGCAGTGAGATAAAGACTATAATGATGGCTGAATTACGGTTTAAATAAAATTACAATTTTGTGCAAATCTAATACTTGTTTTGAAAATATGTCATTCAAACATATTTACAGTAAAAATATTCGCATTCATAAAAAGTGTTGAGCTAAATTCGCTTAATGCAGAAATATAACGGGACACGACATATATTTATGGGGCTTTTTAGTTCATTGTTTCATTTGGGGAGCGCGTGTGAAAGGTCAAACACAGCGCGCCCGCGTCGCCGCCGCGGTTGTTAACAATTTCAATTTGAGTAATTCGCGAGAACACCTTAATCCAAGCTGGTGATTGTAATCTCACCAAGTCACGCGGGAAAAAATATTGCATCCGTCCACCGAGCGCTTCATTATTTTGCAACCATAGGTAATCACGACACGTGATGGGGAAGAGATATTGAGCCATTATGAGAATGCGAAACGGAAATTATTTTATTTAAAAAATGTCACACATCAACATAATATTATGGCATGGTTTACGATTGCTCTTATATAATACCTTAAGTCTAACACGAGACATGGGCGGGACATGAAGAGAAAAGCAATAAAGTAGAAGAATGAGGATTTTTGTCCTTTGTCCCTTCAGCCTATTAGCAACCGATAAAAGTACTAAATCAAGATTCATGATGTGTGCTGTAGCACAGCACACATCATGAATCTTGATTTAGTACTTACATACAATGTACTAGACTGCTCATATCAAGGGCGCGTTCAGAGCCTTCACGCTTAGTACAACCTTTCGTTCTAACCCCGCTCAATACCTCAGAGCGTGACGTTTAGGTGAACTAACCGACCCGTTCTAGATCTTAAACTGTCACAGCCATAGGCGTATATAGAGGGGGGACCGAGTCTTTTCACCCCAGAATGGTCCAGTGCCCACTCCAGTATGTTAGGCTACCGATTCAAAATTAAATTATGGACGCCAATATACTGATAACTTCACCCAAAATCATGGGCCAGGCCCACCCTGGAAAATAACTCTAGATACGCTAATGGTCACAGCAAGTTACCGGCGAATTTGATGGTTTGAAAAACGCTCTGGAGTTTATTACTGTTAAACGCTTAGTTAGATGATTGGATTATTCGGGCTATAATCTATCACGTCGTCTTCTAGAAAGAGAGAGAAATGAGAAAGATGCAGATAAAACATAGTATGTATGACTACAAGGCGTCCAACACCTCAGAGCCAATATATAACAACTATACACTCCAAGGTTCCGAACGCGCTCCAATATTTTTAGTATCTAACTCAGGACTTTCTCCAAGCTCTTTGTTAAGGAAAGCATGTCAGATTGTATCGTAAGATATTACTGTGTAAATTGAATCTGTCATTTACTGCGTATAGCAGTAGCTAGCTGTAACGAGCTCGCGGTTGAGCAGCGAAAGGACAGTAACGATTTTATTGTCTACTAGGTACACTTCTTTGTTTATGGAAAAAACAATTACTTCAATATTCTCAATAATAATAATGCTCTAATAATTATTTTGCAGTTATGAATAGAAAATAAAAATGGAGTGCTCAAATCAGAAAATCAGAACTTTTTGTGTTGAATTTAACCGTATTCAGTTATAATGTACCTATTAATTGATTTAAAAATAACATATTTTTTTCAATGTTTAGTTCTCAAGACTATTCTCACTTATAGAAGTACATTGTGGTGCGGACATTTTTATTCTCTTGCATGTGCATTAGAATTTGACCCAGATTTGGATACGTTTTTCCATTACACACCGTATTAATAAACTATAAACCCTCGCACTTACATATACTAATCTATATCTTGAAGACGCCTAGGGCCTTACTACGATCGCTTAGAGCAGCGATACTCAACCATTTCTTTGTAGAGGTAGAGTTAGAGGCCACAGGTTTCAGTCATTATGTCGCGGGTCTGGGGTATAATAATTTGGGTTTTAATATAAAACGTAATTGAAAATCAACGATATATAGATAGGTATGTTCTTTATTAATAAAAGAGAAAAGGTCAAAGTGGTCCAAAACCGATTTTTGCGCCGCGCCACAGGCGCTCCCGCCTACATGCGCAACGTCGACCTTCACTACGACGTCGACCTCCCTTCGGTTTTTTTTTTTTTTTATTTATGGTTGAGGCCCACATTCACGATCTCTCCCAACGCTACTTCGCTAGCGCCACCGTCCACCCCAACTCCCTTGTTAGACAGGCGGCCGACTACACCCCCTTACGTAGTGTAGCGGCCATAAATCGTCGACCTCGAAAGGAACATCCTCCTCGATCCCCCCGACCCGATCACACGAGCGAACGATCTTCTCCCTCCGCCTTCCAACTCACTATCAAACACTGCACACTCACGCACTAGTCCCACACACCGCACTCGTAGAACAAGAGTGCGAAGGCCCGGTCTACACAGTTTGCGATATACCAGGTACAGATATGTACCTGGTCGCTTCTCCCCACCCTCCACTACACGGCGAACTCGAGCGTCCGAGCCTTAGAGGTGCGCTCGCGTTGCAGTCGCTCCCCGCACCGGCTATAACCGCCTGGTGACTCTACTCAGAGAGCGGGACACCCCTGTGGTGATGCCTCTCTGAGCTAGAAATCCACCAGGTTAGGTAAGCCAAACGAGGCTTGACCCACCAAAGTTCGCGCCTTCTTTAAATAATCAAGGTGAAGCTGTAACAGCCATCTGCGGCTAACAGCATAGGTCCTTCAAAAAGAAAACGGGGTGCGTTGCTTGCATTGAACGCTGTCCGAGCTAGTAGGGTTTTTTCGAGCGAGTAGAGTTTTCTAGTCTAGTTACCTACCTATTTTATTTCCTCGGCGCACCCACAGTTTCTTTGATGGTTTACAATTTCGTTACTCAACTCAAGATGGGCCAATAACAAAGGTTGAGCATAGCTGGCTTAGAGCAAAGTAAAAACAATATTGGAACAGAGACACCGCTATGGCAGCATATAGCCCCATCTCGCTTACATCGCGGTTTTAATACTATTTTAAGCGGTTATAGTAGAGGCTGAACCGATTGTACTGAAACATACATTATTCTCTCAGTGGGTGTAAGTCAGTGGTTCTCAAGCAGTGGCCCGTGGACTACCCGTATTCCACGGAAGGAGAAAAGTGATCCGGGAAGACAAACTTACTTCTCAGAGCAAGTCTTTGTTGGTAATAGAACGAGGTCCGAATCGACTGAGAGCATTATGGTTATTTGCTCGTTGCTTCAAGCAATAATATTAGTCCTATGAACTTGTGTAGAAGATGAATGTCATGAGTCATCATGACACAATTAAGTTATTTACAATAATGTACCTACATTAAAATTGATTGAGGTTTTTTTTGTACATAATGGTCCCGGCTCATCACAAGAAATGTATAAATGGTCCCTAGACATTAAAAAGTTGGGAACCACTGGTGTAATGGACCTAGGCCAATAAAAGCCGGCCAAGTGCGATTTGGACACGCATACTGAGGGTTCTGTACAATTGCACAAACTCATCTAAATACCTATATAAGTTTCTAACTACATTATTATGGCTGAAAAACGTTGTTCCTTGTCGAGTTTCATAATTCTAGGTCAACCGGAAGTATCCAATAGGTCTTGATTTCCTTGTTAAATCGCCAAATATGCAACATTACAAACGTTCATATCTAATGATAGCGTTGACTAACAAGTGATTTTTCTACTGCTCCTGAAAGAGACCGTAGTCGAGGTATTTCGATATAAATTTCAATTGGGATGATGACTGAATTCTAATTTTTACTTCTCGTCATTAAATATTAAAATACCGTGGAAAAAGATGCAGTCTTGTGAAATTAGAATTAAAATCGGCTTAGAAATACATTAGATACAAGCATTTTAAGTTGTTGATTTGAAGGCGATTAGACAGAGAGATCCGATATCAACCGTGACGTCATCGTTGAGTACGGCCATATAAACTCCTTGTAAATTGCCGTTTTGCTAGAAAGAGATGGAGAAAAATCTTTATTACCTTATATCTTGGTTGTTTTTATAGTTATTCGAAAACCGTTTTTTTCTTTCTGTTTATTATATGAATGAGCTTCTATTAAAGCAAAAAAAATTAGCTTAGTTATCTAGCCTATTTGATATCTCTACGCGTTTTTGAAGAAAAGGGGTCTTGATAGACGGACAGCTGGACAGACATGATTTGTTCCACATTCGCCCTACATAATTTCGCCTCACATCAAAAGTCCACGTAAAGCGCACATTTTATTGCCGTTTTGCCCTAAAAAAAATTCGACTTATTATAATAATATGAGTTTTGTTTCGCCCCAGATTTTATTCCTGTTTCACCTCGCATGTTTTGCTAGCAACAAAAATGTCATTGCAAAACACTTTATTTATATCAAATAATTATATTATATTTAATTATATTAGATTTTATAAAGTTAACAGACATTCAACGAAGTGATCCAATAAGGGTTCCGTTTAAACCCCGTTAAATACTGATAATAAAGACATGGATTCAACAGGGCTTGGTAACAAATATAAAAAAATCATAAGTTACTAGCACGCAGAAGCCCGCAACTTTGCGTTGAATTCAGTTATATCTCGAGTTTGGTTATATGACTCGTTCCCTTGGGAACTCATTAAAATTCGGGATATAAAAACAAAATTTTTGTATCTATACCGGCTATCTCTATACCGAATTTCATTTTTTTCAGCAGCTTGCCCCCCTAGCATGACCACCGAAATACGATACGATAACACGATATATTGATATGAACTGTTAAAAAAGTTGCAGTTTTCAGCTATCTCAAAGTTTTGAGTATGTTTTGGATATTGGTATTGTTATTTTGGGTATTGTTAATAAATAAATGTCGATAAAATTTCAAGGAAGCCATTATATCCAACATAGTTTCATTGATAATATCGATATATCGTTTTATCGTATCGTGTTTCGTTGTTCATGTTACGGGGGCTGGGCTAACAGGGTAACAAATAGACACACAGATCAAGGCCGTAACTAGGGGGATCAATGAAATGAAAAAAAAATGTTAGTAAGTACCACTCAAACTACAGCTTCATAGTGCGCACGTCCCACTGCTGTTGTAATACGTAACATTTAGTTAATCACTGCAAACAAAACTCCTTACCTAGGTACCATCATTTTTGTTGTGTATGACTATGCTCTTTGCTCGCTTAAAGATTTTTTTCAAAATCTTTTTCTGGCTGAGACCTTGGGACAAATTAACTTTAAGTTAATTTGTCCCAAGTATTGGGACAATATTTGTTGCCCATAAAAAGCTATACTGTCATGTTTTTAAAAATGTTTAATCATTGGCATTGCGTATTGATATGGTAATTGCCTTTTCTGTTTTGCTTCGATTGACACAAATTATAGGAAATCTGATTAACAGCGTGGATTGCGTAAGATAATACTGTATAGTTATTGATCAATTCACATGCGATACGGAGATATACGCGTACATATCGGTTGAATCTACGTAACAATAGAACAATAGTATTCATATAATCCGATTGTTCCTACGAGTAATTAAAATGTGCCAAACTGTTACTGTCCGTCCAAAATTTTCTTTTAGTTGCACGTTGTTACCTAATCTTATAGAAATATAGGTTTTTTATTTCAAATGAAGCCGTTACTTGCTGAGTAATCTATCGACGCATAGCTCAGTCAGACCACAGATAGTCATTATAACGTTGGCATCCGCTAAGAACGGATTTTTGAAAACGCAATCCCGTGGCGGTAAATTTATTTTTGACTATATTTTACTTATGTTTCCAGTAATCTCTTCTCTATATATATATAATAAAATCGTAGGGGTACAAAAATCTGTAATTGCGAAATATTAAGAAAAAAAATACACAGGTCGCCTTAAAATCATTAGCAGAACACGATAGAATAGTTTTAAAAAAAATTGTTTGTTTGTTGGTTTGTTTGTTTGTTTGTTTGTTTGTTTGTTTGTTTGTTTGTCTGTTTGTCCGGAAAGATCTCCGAAACTACTGGACAGAATTTGATATAGCTTCACCACAATGCTTAGAATTTTCCGGAAGAACATTTAGGCATAATTTCGTTTGTTTAAATTCACTTTTTATTTTTAGTGAAAAAATACCATATAAAATTTTCGAATTGGCTTTAGGTAGAAAAACAACATGGCGCACGTAAAATTATTTTGACAAGTCTGTCACATAGTACAGAGAGAAGGTATTTTCTTCCACGAAGGAAAGGCAATGGAACTACGCCATACAGCCTGATCCTAAGTAATTGGATTTCGAAAATTGAAAGGTAGGAATGAAGTGTTTCACATAGTACAAATAAAATTTAATATTTTCTGTTAATGGCTGTGCCCAACTGGATTTCGCCAACCAAATTGTCTTTTTCTTATGTCGTACCGTGGTGGTAAGGCAAAAAGATCAAGCCATACAACCAATGTATAAAGCATTTTTTATGATAATACTTATCGAGTGACCATAAAATTTGTAGATTGGTTTAATTCTTGACTAATTATCACAAAATCGGTACAATTTTTGAAATATTTGAAATGTTGAAAAATGAAGATACTCTTTTCAAGGTATTTTGAAAGATGTTATATGTTTTTACATTAGGACTAAGGAATCAAACTCTTTCATCCATTTAAAACTATTAAAAGTAATAGATTAATATTGATAATTAAAAAAAATATGCAATGTTCTGGGTTACGCGTCGAGGGACGGGACGGGACTCTTGATCCTAATGTCTAAAATGACGGATCACATTTTTTTGGATCCACCCAAGGAACATGGATATCGAACGAAGAACCTAAAAAGTAGAAAACATTGAACCTAGCCACGTTGACTTAATTTGACATGACTGCCGATAAAGTTCGTTTCCAAACGCAGCGATATGCATATCAAATGAAAGGCCTTGAAGAGTAGAGCACTATGAACATAGGAAAATAGTCCTAAATTCAACATGGCCGCCGCTCAAATAAAACGGATAAAAGTTCGTTTCCAAACCCAGCAATATGAGTATCAAATGAAAGGCATTGATGAGTAGAGCACAATGAACCTAGCAACATTGACATAAATTCAACATGGCCGCCGCTCAAAAAAGGTGGATAAAAATTAGTTTCCAAACCTAGCAATATGGGTATCAAATGAAAGGCCTTGAAGAGTAGAGCACTATGAACCTAGCAACATTGACATAAATTTAACATGGCCGCCGCTCAAAAAAGGTGGATAAAAGTTAGTTTCCAAGCCTAGCAATATGGGTATCAAATGAAAGGCCTTGAAGAGTAGAGCATTAGGTACCTAGGAAAATCGACCTAAATTCAACATGGCCGCCGCTCAAAAAAAAAAGGATAAAAGTTCGTTTTCAAACCCAGCAATATGGGTATCAAATGAAAGGCCCTGATGAGTAGAGCACTATGAACCTAGCAACATTGACATAAATTCAACATAGCCGCCGCTCTAAAAAGAAGAATAATAGTTCGTTTCCAAACCTAGCAATATGGGTATCAACTGAAAGGCCTAAAAGAGTAGAGCATTATGAACTAAGGAAAATTGCCCCAAATTAAACATGGCCGCCGCTCAAAAAAGGTAGATAAAAGTTCGTATCCAAACCTAGCAATATGGGTATAAAATGAAAGGCCTTGAAGAGTACAGCATTAGGAACCTAGCAAAATCGACCTAAATTCAACATGGCCGCCGCTCAAAAAAGGTGGATAAAAATTAGTTTCCAAACCTAGCAATATGGGTATCAAATGAAAGGCCTTGAAGAGTAGAGCACTATGAACCTAGCAACATTGACATAAATTTAACATGGCCGCCGCTCAAAAAAGGTGGATAAAAGTTAGTTTCCAAGCCTAGCAATATGGGTATCAAATGAAAGGCCTTGAAGAGTAGAGCATTAGGTACCTAGGAAAATCGACCTAAATTCAACATGGCCGCCGCTCAAAAAAAAAAGGATAAAAGTTCGTTTTCAAACCCAGCAATATGGGTATCAAATGAAAGGCCCTGATGAGTAGAGCACTATGAACCTAGCAACATTGACATAAATTCAACATAGCCGCCGCTCTAAAAAGAAGAATAATAGTTCGTTTCCAAACCTAGCAATATGGGTATCAACTGAAAGGCCTAAAAGAGTAGAGCATTATGAACTAAGGAAAATTGCCCCAAATTAAACATGGCCGCCGCTCAAAAAAGGTAGATAAAAGTTCGTATCCAAACCTAGCAATATGGGTATAAAATGAAAGGCCTTGAAGAGTACAGCATTAGGAACCTAGCAAAATCGACCTAAATTCAAAATGGCCGCCACTCAAAAAAAAAATGATAAAAATTTGTTTCCAAACCCAGCAATATGGGTCTCAAATGAAAAGCCTTGATGAGTAGAGCACTATGAACCTAGCAACACATAAATAAATTCAACATGGTCGCCGCTCAATAAAGGTGGATAAAAGTTCGTTTTCTAATCTAGCAATATAGGTATCAAATGAAAGGTCTTCAAGAGTAGAGCACTATGGACCTAACAATATTGACGTACATTCGACATGGCCACCGCTCAAAAAAGGTGGATAAAAGTTCGTTTCCAAACCTAGCAATATAGATATCAAATGAAAGGCCTTGAAGAGTAGAGCACTATGAACCTAGGAAAATAGCACAAAATTCAATATGGCCGCTGCTCAAAAAAAACTGTTAAAAGTTCGTTTCTAAGCCCAGCAATATGGGTATCAAATGAAAGGCCTTGATCAGTAGAGCACTATGAACGTAGCAACATTGACGTAAATTCAACATGGCCGCCGCTCAAAAAAGACGGATAACAGTTGCTTTTCAAACCCAGCAATAGGGGTATTAAATGAAAGTAGGCCCTGAAGGGTACCTAGAGCAGCCATGCTCTAAGTGTGTTCCGTGGAACCCTAGGGCTCCACAATACCCCTATAAGGGTTCCGCAATAATTTAGAAAAATCAAAACACCCTCTCTGGTCGTACTTTTATTATGCTTATTAATAAAGAATACACTTTTAAAAACTATTGTTTTATTTTAGGGTTCCGTCAAGTATTTCGCTTTCCAAAAGGGTTCCGTCACCAAAAAAGTTTGAGAACCCACTAGCCGGGGCCTGTTCGATGTTAGATGTTACCTGTGTTTAGTGTCCTTCGAGACCGTGATAATGCAACGATCGTGAACTAACTAACGATAACTCCAAGTTTGTGTGTTGGATGTTAGTCATCACGGCGAGTTTGCTAACCGAACTATGCCAGCAACACTATATCGCACAGTACACGTTACAAAAACGGAAGTCTCAATACATTTTAAGGCTAACCGCATAAATACGTTTTTTCGCATTTTCTGAATGCGGGCATCCGAATGCATCAAATCTATACAAAATACTCATTGACTGCCGGACACGTTCGTTTTTATTACGAACGGAACACGTTCTGTACGTACGTTTAGGTAGAATGGTAGAAATCCCGAATGAGAAGAAACGAACGTCTGCGCTACGTTCACGATACTCCGTGTCTGTATTCCGTGATCGGATATCGAATACGGAAAACGTATTTGTACAGTAACCCCCCCATTCATGCTATACATTAACTCTACGAAAACTGCCAGTATTACGAGCGACATAAGAACGGTTCAAAGGTCAAACAGTATAGCTTGACAAGGAGCTTACTGTACGACCAGTCAAAATTGACCAAGTTGTCATATCCAAAAAATATATTTTGTTAGTGTTACCAAGACCCATTATAAAATCTAAACTTTATTCGTATACAGTTCTAATTTATTAACAATTGTTTATTTTAATTCGAAACATGAATACGATAAAGATTATTCTTGCAACTGTGTAGTTCTTTGTACTGTAGAAGAATTTATTAATATCAATAATGTCTCTAAAACAATAATTATACTTAGTGTTTATAGTAATATGTAATGTATTTAATTTTGTGGATTGTTAGAAAAAGAGCATTACGAACCTACGAAAATTGTCCTAATTTCGAAATGGCCGATGCTCAAGAAAGGCAGAATAAAGTTGAATCATTATGGAATAAAATGGAGGAAAAAACTAAACACTGTGTTAAGTATTTTGATGGCGAAACGTAGTTCGCGGGCACAGCTAGTATAATAATAATAATGTCCTTCTATAACCGATATTCGGTCACGGCGGCCAATCTCAAGAGAGACTAGCCATCTGCGCAGGAGATATTATGGTGCAAGTGACTGCGCAAACGCAAGTGCACTCTCTGTTTCGTATTTTGGTTAGCCATCGTAGGACTGACCACAGCCAACGTTGCTTAACCTTAGCAATTGTTCGCTGAGTGCACGCGCCAATGCGCCACCAAGCTCCTTCCGGTAATATATACCAAAAAAAATTATAATAACAAGATACAGACGGCCTCGTTGGTTTTGTATGTCACACATGCAACCGCTAATCCAAGGTGTTGTGTTCAATTTCCGGGTCGAGCAAAACTCGAGTGGGTCCTATTACCCTGAACGTCAACTTACCTAAAGGTCCACTTCCCTGAACGTCCACTTTTTGTTAAGCATTTCTCAAAGACAGCTCCGAGTCTGCATAACTGCCCGTAAACCGTACTGTTAGATTATGAGGCTAAAAAAATGGCGAAGTGTGGGTGTTTGCCTTAACTTTCAAAGACCAAGCGTGATAATATGTATAAATGTTACTGTGAGTGTCCGATATGAGACCATGATCACAAATTTCGATTGTGTAACTTAAAAATTAATTGTTCTTAATTTAAACTTGTATGGAACATACACCACCGGTGAAATTTAACGTACACAGGCGATACAGTGAATTTTATATTCAGCGATTGACAATTTTTGTGTGAATGTAAACAAACTAATGATTGTTCGAAAAACTAAGATTATGTTCGGATAGACATTGTTACGTGGCGTAGCAAGCCATAAGAGAACCCTGTAACTTATATTTTTTGGGACCATTCCATACTACTGCGGCGACGTCTACATTCCGTTTCAGATAAAAAATGTGAAACATTTCCAAAATATAATCTTTTTTTAACATCTTTTATTGCTTATCGTAATAATTTTTGTTCAGGCAGCAGCAAGTTTTAAATTTAAGTGAAAACATTTTCGGACAGTAACATATACCTACAAGGTTATTTTTTAATTATGACAAAAAATTTGTGTGCTTGTTCAGACAAGCAAACTGAACAACTTTCACTATGGCACCAACTTTGAAATCGCAAAAAAAATCAGCTGTTCCATACATTTAGGTTCAGTGAATTTTGAACAGCTGATTTTTTTTGCGATTTCGAAGTTGGTCCCATAGTGAAAGTTTGCTTGTCTGAACAAGCACACAAAATTTTTGTCATAACTAAAAAATAAACTTGTATATTGTATGTAGATCCGCAGTGCTGTCGCAATATTTCGATGCAGCGTCGATGCGCGTGAGCTAAATGTTTGCGCCGCATGAAATGAAGCAACGAACAATTGAGACGATGTACACTGGTAACGGAAGAGATGCCGTGATTCATCCTACATCGCGATCAGTTTACCGCTAGCCTAGCCTGCAGTCGGATCCGGGGGCGGTGGAGCGCAACAGGCGATTAGCACTGCCCTGCAGGCTCTTCTACAAACCAGCATGTCTAACCTTTTCTTTTTTTTTTAGAACAGGTTATCAAATATACAACAATCGTTTATAATATAGATTCTGAACAAGATTATAACCCAAAATATATATTAAATGTAATATTACACGGAAGGGACCCAAAAGATACTTATGAATCGCCAACAAGTCTTGTAAAACGTTCGTTTATTCTGCTCTCCCACCTCGGCAACTCTCTTCATCTATGTTTTACGGGGATTCTAGCATGTCTAAAATTTTCTTTTTTTACAACAGGTTACAATAACGTAGACAATTAACGTTTACAATATAGATTCTAAACAAGATTACAACCCAAACATACTTATTACACAAAAGGGTTAATCGCCAACAAGTCTTGTAAAACGTTTGTTTATTCTGCTCTCCCAACTTGGATTTATGTTTTACGGGGATTCGAGAATCGGTTTGTACATATGGCCACGGTACTATTACCTTGGTATGGCGGACTTGACGATTAACATTGCTCTCTACCAGTCAACCACTTCACTTATATATTTATTTACACAGTCACGTATATGTATATTCACGGAACACTTACAGGGTCACTTCAATGTTGTTACGCGTGGTGATATCAAACTGAAATTAATTATTTGGTCTGCGGTCTCTTTCATTTGTGAAAAGAGTCGAAACTAGTAAGTCAACGCCATTGATTTACTACCTAACATAGATAACGCATGAACGTTCGAAAAGTGGCCCGGTGAAGAACTGCCCATTCAGGCCTCGTGCAGTTCTTTTCCATGCGTTGGAGCGACAACGCGATAAGCAATTTTGAGCATTATGTTTGAGAGTATAAAGTTGATATTTTCTTGTAGCAATTACTAAAACGTCAAGTTTAATGTGGCTAGGTATGAAATGATGTAACTGCACACGGTTGTACTTCAAATAGTTGCCGTAATAATAAAGAATAACGTTGAATTCGATAAATACGGTACTTTCTTTATGGTAATTTTAATTCGGGTGTGCATATTCAACTACCTATTTAACAGCGTACAAATGTATAGTCGATTAGGTGACAGATTTCAAGCGCGTTTTTGTATGAAGTGCTCTATCTACGTTTGGTAGTAAATCAATGGTCAACGCGATCAAAAGATATGACCGTTTACGTCACATATATTTTCGCATAGATAATAATTTGCAATTTCACAGGGGACTTCCCGTTGGCCTAGAATCATGAATTTGGCAGGAAGCAATATCTTACAGCACACGTGAGGGAAAAATCTGAAAACCGTAAATATGTAGCAAGGAATTTATATAGGTACAGTCGGCCTCAGAAGTAGATGGATCTTTTAGTACCATGTCATTCCAACTATTCCTTTTGTTTAGTATGGTTAGACCTATATTGCATTGTTAATAGTTGGTGTGACATGGTACTAAAATGCTTATCTACTTTTGAAGTCGCCTGTACCTACTTCAGTAACTTCGTACGGAACCATCGGTGTGCGAGGCTAACTCGCACTTGTCAGGTTTTTTACCACCTATATTAGTTGCCTAATTCGGTAGTGGAATAGTCCGGAAAATCTGTTCCCAGACCCTGGAATCCATCAGTGTCTAGTAATTAATTGGTGTTATAAAAGTAAATATATCACGAAGTTGAGAAACAAAAGAAAATTTAATAACATTTTATTGTTAACAAATTAACATTCGTCCTGCGTGCTACTAAAGATCATTGACAGGGTCCAGCAGCTGATGGTATCATATTATAAATCGATGGGTAGACTAAGTTCATATTTATTATATTATATTATAATTATATGTTTTAAGTTTTTACAATGTTTCAAGCTTTACTTAAGATAAAATTATTGCGTGACGTGTTTGTGCTTGAGAATAACAAATCTATTTTTTTATTTAATGGTTTTCATGATAATGTGACAATGTTTATGATGAAAATTACCACATAAGTAATTGGTTATAGAGCCCTGATTTTTATTGTCTCGCAGATGGTATGAAAAGTAGAGTATTCACATCTTGAATAAAGCAGTGTCTTCGTTTTAGGCGACTTGAACCCCTCGCTTCACTTAGGACTTTACATAACTCCCTCGCTTCGCTCAGGTTCCTCGTTACGCTCGGGGTTCAATATGGCGCCCGTGACGTTAGACACTGCTTTAATCCCTTGGTGCATAATCGCTATTAAACAAAATTTTCGCCAAGAAATGGATATTACTGTAGCACTTGTCATTTACCTGCAAGAGACTATATAAACTGTAAAAGCTGGAAAGCTAATCTTGTAAACGCGTTCGCTTTCTTCTCTCGAAACTGTTGCACAATTCGCGCGTAATTTAAGTAATTTACAATTTAATTACACACTAAACGCCCGGCTCATTATTTGTGTAACACGCAGACATTGCAGCGTGGATTAATTATGGATAACGCAGGTGGACTGCAGATTAGTAGGTAATTTAATTTTTTATGAGATTCTGTTCATTTTAGGGTACCGCACCTTCAAACGAACACCGACTTCAAAAACACCAAGTATAGGAATACATGTTCACATTTTTATATTGATGTTGATGCCAAATTGTTCTTATTATATTTTTTGAGTCTTTCCAGATGATCATTGCTTTGTACCAACTTCAATATTAAAGTATGATGTTGTATGTATTCTTATATTATTTATGACTTTTTGGTGATTATGAAGTCGGTTTTATTCTTTGTAAAAATTTTTTTTCATTCTTTTTACTAAATTTATTATGCGTGTTAGAATTTGACCCAAGACAAACAACAGAGTAACTTAAAATAAAACATCTTTCGCTCTAAATAATATTGAAAGAATTATTCTCGAACTCCTTACCTACCAGAAACCGTCCATCATCAGCTTAGTAACATGATATGACGACTACCAGATGCAAATACCCAAATATCTTCAGAAAAAACATGAAACACCTTGAGACGGTTCCCTCGGTTTTCCTGGCAGTCCAACATCAGACCATGACTTGGTGACAATGGCACCACCTCAGAAATATACTCTTACGATTACAAAAAGAATTTTGTACATCGGTCCACAAATAACGGAATAATCAATAACCATATATAAAAAAAATAGAAAATAAATACAGCTAGTCGAACATACTCGTAGAACCTACTTAGTTTTGGAATCGGTTAAAAAAACAAAACCCTTATTACCCGTATGTCTCTCTAGAGACCAAATTTCCCAGGAACGCGTGGGGATGTCAAACTAAAGTTTATACTCGTAGGTGAACTCACATATCAGCACGCGCCGTACGCGCCGCATTATATGACGTCATCAGCATGCGTTTTTCAATACACCTTCCGCATTTTTGAAATTCAGCGCGTGCGGGTCAAATGTGCGAGGTTTCATAAATTATTTCATACAACGAATTCCAAAATGCGGCGCGGACGGCGCGTGCGATGATGACAAATGTAAAACTGTCCCGACAGACGTCGTTTTATCAAAAGCGAACCGAAGTGTCAATCGCGCGAACACACTCACTTTTCATATTATGAGATTTAAAAAATCTGTTTATTTTTTAAAGTTGTTTTTATACAAACCTTGTCCTGACAATAACACAACTAAAAAAATCCAATTTGGTGCAGTCGTTCGGAACTTATGCGCATACCTACTTACATTTTGGCGATTCATTTTTATTTATAATCGAATCTGCCGTCTCCTTCAGTTGTAAAAAATCAAACTTGTAAGTAAGTTAACGCGATCAAAAGAATTACTGTTTACGATTTCACGAGGAAAATCAAACCTATAGGGTATAATAATAATAGTAGGACTTCCCGTTGACCTAGAATTATCAAATTTAGCAAGAAGCTTGTCTTAAAGGAAAAATCTGAAAATCGTAAATATGTAGTTAGGAACTGTTACACTTATTAAGTTTGTACGGAACCGCGTGAGGTCCAACTCACACTTGACCGGTTTGCGGTTCTTTAGTCATGCATGCTGTTATTTAAATCTCTGTTAAATTCCACAAACCAAAATATTTAGATTAAAAAGGTAACAGAAGAAAATTAATCAACTAATTTTATTTAAATATTTCAAACCAAACGCGAGTAAATCCGAAGAGTTTTGTGTCATTAAAATGTATAGTTATCGAGCAAATAAAAGGCAAAATTTCCGTAAAACTGCATTACCTAATAGGTAAATGCCTAGTATTCAAAACTAAAAGCCGACTTCAAAAACACTGAAAAGTTAAAAATAATATATGAATAGGTACAGAAAACATCACACTTCTCTATTGAAGTCGGCGCCAAACGACGATCTCCTAGAAAGTCTTAAAATTTGGCACCGACTTCAATATAGAAGTGTGGTTAATACGCTCGTATTCTTATATTATTTTTAACTTTTCAGTGTTTTTGAAATTTGTTTTTATTTTTTGTTAAAAAAAATTTTATTTTTATCTTTTTAGTGAATGAAATCTTTGGTCCAAAGTCCAAGGTCAGGTCAGGTCAAGTCCAAAAGTCAAAGAACCTTCCATCATCAGCTCGGTTCATGACTACCAGACTCAAATACGTGAATAGCTTTGGAAAATAACATGAAAGACGTTAATCCTAAAAATTTAAGGGTTTCCCCCTCGATTTTTATGGGATCCCATCATCAGATCCTGAGTTTGGTGACTTTGGGACCACCCTAGGAGTATCAATTTGGGACCACCCCCATGAAATAAGTACAAAAAGAATTTTGAAAATCGGTCTTCAATAATTGGCGGCATAATCGCGTAGCATACACACAAAAAAAAACATACGCATTGAATTGAGAACCTCCTCCTTTTTTGAAGTCGGTTAAAAAGATAGTGAATTGTGTTGTCGTCTCGTAATTATATCAACAACCAATGCGACGCCGACCGACTGATATGCGCACGCGCAGCGCAGGCGTGCTCCGCTGCATGCCAGATCACGTTAGATAATGCTTCTCGAAACTGTGGCGAGTTATATGAAAACTAATTACTGCTGCACTTTCGAGTGCTTGTAGACCCATTATTTTGATGATGACGATAACATTGAGCGAGCGAAACATGAATAAACAAAAGGTTTCGTTCGCGCGACGGCAAACAAAAAAGTGTCTCGATCTGTATCGCACAAAGTTGACCGACAAAAACTAATGCAATAATGAGAGGAAGTAGATGCCTACCTAACCTTCCTACTAATATTGTTAATGGGAAAACTTCATGTACGATGCACCTTGTCTGTTTTGATTGATTGGTTTGGTTATCACAGTGACGGCACAGAGAAGCAGAAAAAGTGTATGGAAATGACATTAGCTTACGACAACCCCACGCTATTTTTCCGCAGCTGATGTCATCTCCATACATTTTTTCTGAGCAACGACTGCGGAAACGTTAGCGTGTGGCATTTGTGTAGGGAAGCTGTGCCGGAACTGTGACTATACTGGGGCTCTATTTTTAAATCATTCGTCAGGCGTCTAAGGCGCTCGCCAGAATTTTCAACCTGTAAGGGGTCACGTCATTGATTTACTACCAAATAAATAAATGGGTCACGTACCTATACATAATTAAAAATTCAAAAGATTGAGAAAGTTGTAGTAGGTACACATAAAACAGCAATTGATGAACATTGGCTTTAATAATGAAAGCGATCGTACAAATTACGCAACATGGGAGCCGGAAAATAGATTTAACCACAGAATAGATATAAAATAATAGTACTGGCTTAACTTTATAATCCCGATAAAGGCTGATTTCCGCAGACGAAGTCGCGAGCAGAAGTTAATTAGGTGCCATGAAACTAGTGAAGCGAATAGTCTAAAAACTATACTATTAAACCCTATTTATCTCACTGACTAGTCAACCATGAACTGCTCTAAAGAATGTCCGTTATTTATTTGATATTTTTTACTTTTAGCCAGATAATCTTGACTATCCGAACTTCAGTAATGTAAAACAGTACATATATACAGGATGGAGACGATAAGTGACCTCACTCAATTCTTTCCTAACTATACCTACATATAAGATATCGCCATATTGGAAAACTAAGTCCTTAGCCTGAAAGTGCTTCACTAGCTCTTGTCAATTGGTATTAATAGGTAATGGTGTAATGGTATTAAACTTATAATGGTATTAAACTTTTAAAAAGATATTAAATTTGTAAAATAATCTGGATCTATACAAAAAATCTATGTTTTCAGCTTCCATACATTTAATATGGCGACATGCTATATTAAATATAAGGAAACTGGAATTCAAATACATATTGCATTCCATCTAATTATTACATGGAATGCAATATGTATTCCATGAAAGTCTATTCTATACCTACTCCATTTATTTCCCACGACAGGCAATCTACCGAACCTTTCCAATACTGTAATACCTATTAGAATCTAATAGGTATAGAATAGACTTTCATGGAGAGTACACCATCAATTCACAAATAATGGACGAATAGGTTTTAAACTTCCAAAGGTGAGATTAACTTAACTAACAAATAAAATACAGTTCTTGTACACCCGCAATGATTAAACTAGGATAAAACATAATTCTTTTGATTTTTCTATATTCGAGTCGGCAGACATTACTGACGTGATACTTTTCACGTCACGTCATACTTTTCAATGTACGTTGATAAGTACTTATTAGCTTCTCATGTGATGAGATTACGCCGATATTTCAAATAGAAGGATTTGTTTCTTACTGCGAATGCCTTGGTAATTGTAGTATGCATGAATGGCTACAGAACGCAGTTTCATATAACCGACTGTATTGTTGATGACTAGTGTTGCCCAAATCGGTCGTGGTCTTGCAGTCTAGCGAGACTCTTGGTGCAAGACCGAGCCAACAATCGACCTAATTGGGATGATGACTGAATTCTAATATTCACGTCTCGCCATAAAACATTAAAATACCGTAGAAAAAGATACAATCATGTGAAATTAGAATTAAGATCGGCATAGAAATACATTAGATAGATGCAAGCATTTTAAACTGTTAATTTGAAAGCGATTAGACAGAGCGATCCGACATCAACCGTTACGTCATTGTTGAGTACGGCCATATAAACTCAATGTACAACATTGAAGTTTTTGCTAGAAAGAGATGGAAAAAAATCTTTAATAAGTACCTTATATCTTGGTTGTTTTTATAGTTATTCGAAAACCGATTTTTTCATTATGTTTATATATGAACGAGCTTCTATTAAAGCAATAACATTTTTTCATTCATCTAGCCTATTGTAGCAAGACCAAGATCAAGGCTGACCCATACAAGATTTGAGCAAGAATCTCGCTAAAATCTTGAATGGATCAAGTCTTGGTGTTGGTCTATATTTCGGTCTTGCAGCAAGAATCTCGCAAGACTGCAAGAAGACCCAGACCGATTTTAGGCAACACTATTGATTACGGGTACATGTTATTGTAAATAGCAAATGATTCTTATGGAGGTCTTAATACTAGCTACTGTTCTAATTATTAAAGGTCACGTAAACTTTCGTAGTGTTTTCTCTGCCCGGGGAAAATGAATATTTGTTAGAGATTTTAAAAAAATAATATAGGTATTTCTATTTCATAGGAGACGGGTACAGAATTGCTCCCTCGCAACCACTACGGCACATTTTACGACGCTGAAGCATACCTGGTGTATTCGTGCTCACTCTCCGGCCAACCAGCCGGCCCTGACGTTATTGTAAGTATTTTTATACATATTTCCTTGCAATACGGTCAATATTCAAGTAAAAAATACTGCTCACTGCATTTTGCGTCAGCGTCGCGAGATCAAGGAGAACGGCAGCGGCGAGTTCGCCGAGCGCCACATCCACGCGTGGGGCGGCGAACGCAGCGGGCCGCTTGCCGCGCTCGCGCTGCGCCGCGCCGCGCACCTCGCCGCGCACCTCGCCGCGCCGGCGGTGCTGCACCGCGAGGCCGCCACCAAGGAGACCCCGCGGCTGCTGTCCTACTTCAGGGATGGAGTCAGGTATCTAGACCGCATTTTTGACTGCCGATAGCATTCTCGTCGCGCCGTATTGCGCTGTGCTGTACTGCACAGCTAGTTGCGACAGCGGTGCCGCAACACGAGACCTCCGCCAAAGAGACTCCGAGACTGCTGCCCTACTTCTGGGATGGAGTCACCTCATTTAAAGTCATTGGTTACACTTGCGGTGTGTCGTACTGCACAACTCGCTGCGTGCTGCACCGCAAGGCCGCCAGCATAGAGACTCAACAAATGCTGTCCTACTTCAAGGATGGAGTCAGTGAGTCAGGTATCTAGCTAGACCGCATTGCACTGCTCGTTGCGCCAACGGTGCTGCAACACGAGACGGCCACCAAATACACTCCGAAATTGCTGCCCTAGGAATGGAATAGATACCTGGACCTCATTTTTACCCGCTGGTTGCACTCATGCTGCGCCGTATTGCACAGCTGCTGCAACACGAGACGGCCGCAAAAGAGAACTCCCAGACTGCTGCCCTATGGACGGAGTCAGGTTTAGCCGCTGGTTGCAAGAGTGCTGCGCCGTACTGCACATCTCGCCTCGCCGGCTGTACTGCAAAACCAATCCGCCGCCGGAGACTTCGAGACTGCTGCCCTATTTCAGAGATGAAGTCAAGTTTCTTATCCTTATTGTTATTTTTCGGAGGGCATTACACCCACGTATGGGGCTACAAATGCAGCAGGCCGCTGACTGTGCTGGTGTAGAGACCATGATGTGCGGCCAAAAGCCTAAAATATCTCGAGCTCCTCTGTACTTCGTAAGGCACTTTAAGCAGTGGGTCTTGCACCTGATCTCTTGGGTCGCGTCTGTTGATCATCTCATCTGACTGTGAGAGAGGCAACAGAGAGTTCACCAGTTTTATCACGCGCACATATGCACAAATATTTACCACGTATCTGCGTGGAAGATATTAGTAATAGAGAATAATTAGTCCTAATTATCATTCGCGACCGTTATGTACCAATGTGATTTTCATTTTTCGATTTTCATATGTACATTTATTCATTTATTTATTCATTAGGCAACCTGGCCCTCTAGACAAGATGTCTTTCGATAATCGTTATCGCAATCGCTAAATGGACATTGTATGAGATTTGGCAATTGCGCTCGAAAGTTAAGCGAGGGCTTATGTCGAATCCTATACATTTTCATTCTAGCGATTGCGATAGCGTTTATCGAAATGCGTCTTGTCTAGGGGGGCTGTATACATCTGCGAAGAAAGGTGTATGTGAAGTCGACCAATCCGCACTGGGCCAGCGTGGTTGAGTAAGGCCTAAACACCCTAACTTAGGGTAGGCACGAGCCCCTCTGTGGAGACGTATATGAGCTATTATGATGATCATTCGCCACTATTGATACCCAATACCACTATTGATACGCAAAAGATGACGTGTTCGCCTCAGATCATGATAGTAATTAACACGACTTTCGCGGTCTCGGATCGGGTGAAGTCGGACGGGTTCGACTGTTCGACTCGCCTGACGCAAGACGCGCGATGTATGGTGCGAAGGTGCGATTGGTGCGCTTCTATTTCCGAGGGAGAGAGCACTCACGCTCTCTCGCTTTGATCTAATGCGTTCGGATAATTAAAAATTACATTCGTTCAGTCCAATATAAGTATCGCAAGATTGATTCGATACTATTGGTACTTGGTATCCTTAAAGCATTTAGCCCAATATGTAGGAATACGCAAAAGATGACGTGTTCGCCTCAGATCATGATAGTAATTAACGATGCCGGCAGGCTCCTGCGCAGCGGGTCGAACGGCGGGCCGCGGCTGTACCGCGTGCGCGGGCGCCGGCCGGTGCTGCAGCAGCTGGAGCGCGCGTCGTGGGCGCAGCTGGCGGCCGACGGCGTGTTCCTGCTCGACACCGCGCCGCTGCTCGTGCTGTGGCTCGGCCGCACCGCCAACCTCGTCGAGAAGATATTCGGAGCCAAGGTATATAGGCAGGCACTCACAAGCGTATATAAGCGTCGAATTTTCTTGTAGCTTTAACATCACCCATTGTACCCCTTTTGAACGGCCCCCAATAATAAGGGTCACCGATAGGAGTTTGGTAGTAAAACTTCGGTTAAGTTACCCTAACCGAAGACTAGACCTTCTGTTAAGTTGTGATATGACAAGGTGATAAGGATGGCCCTCTTCAGGATGTTTTTTTTTACTATTATGGCGAAACGTAGTTCGCGGGCCACACATGGTGTAGGGTCCCGTAGTTTCAAATGCCAAATTTGAGTTCACGCTCACACCTCGACACGTTGCTATTAAATTAGGCATTATTATTATAATTAAAGCTGCAATGATTTTATATGAATTTTATATTCCCCCCACACGATGGGTTAGTCGAGAAAAAAAGTTTCTGCCACTTTACTTGTATGGGAACTATCCTAAAAAAAAATTTTTCTATAGTATTTTCTACTACTTTTTTGGCATGATTAATATACATACCTATGGGTATTCTAGTACTAATAGTCAAAGAGTAAAACCGCGGACAGACAGACGAACAGACATGGCGATACTATAAAGGTTCCTTGTCTACTACGGAACCCTAAAAAGTATGTTAGGGTGTCTGATGTTTTGCGTAATTTAATTAATAGAATATTTAGAATATACAGGATATGCCTATAGTTCACTTTATACTGTTACATTTCACTCCACAGATCGCGTACCGCATGGCGCGCGGCGCCGAGAAAGGCATAACGGTGCGTCGCATAGCGATCGCGCACGACGGGTACGAGCGGAGCCTGCCGGCGGCGGACCGCGCGCTGCTGGACGAGGTGCTGAGATGTTATGATACCCAAAACACAAACTATCGATACCAACAGTATCAGTAGTACTCGAATCATTTTTCGATACTACTCATAATTATGAGGACTCCTAAAGTATCGATACTCATTGATATCGATACTTTAGGAATTTTTCATTATGTAAATTAGAATAATCGACAGAATAGACCATACTATTCTGCTCGCGAAGTTATATGCGACCGGTATACGAGGAGACCTACTCAGGTGGTTCACTTCATATGTCGAAGACCGATGCCAAACTGTGGTCCTTCATGGGTATGTGTCCGCATCGTCACCCATCCCCTCCGGGGTTCCTCAGGGATCAATACTCGGTCCTCTTCTCTTTGCCCTTTTCGTAAACGATATTGACTCCTGCTTCAAACACTCCGACTTTCTTCTCTTTGCTGACGATATGAAAATTTTACAAAATATAAATAATACACTAGATACTATAGAACTTCAATCAGATCTTGATAGTCTTCTCAATTACTGCACTAAAAACAAATTAGATTTAAATATTCTTAAATGTTTATGTATCACATTCACTAGATCTCCTGCACCTATAATAGTCAATTATAAGATAAATGATCAAGTTCTAATAAGATGCAACAATGTAACTGATCTCGGAATAATCTTAGATTCGAAGCTACTTCTTGATAAACATATTGCCAATATATCAAGCAAAGCCATGAAAAGTTTGGGGTTCCTTATGCGTGTCACTAAGGATTTCTAGTCTGTTAAAACGCTAAAGATTCTTTATTGCTCCATAGTTCGCAGCCACCTCGAATATGCGTCACAAGTCTGGAATCCTTGCTTCGATAAATACATTGATATCCTTGAAAAGCCTCAGAAAAAGTTTCTACGATTTCTAAACTATAAATTTAAAATCAAGAGTACAGAATATCTTCCGAGCTGTAAACACCACCACATATTGCCGTTATCGTTGAGACGTGAAGCGGCCGATCTGACTTTCCTGCATAACATTATTATTAATATTATTGACTCCTCATCCCTTTTAGCAAGAATTAGTTTTGTGGGACCTCTTAGATCAATTACGCGTAGAAACTATCTACAGTTAGAAAACTCCCCTTGTTCCACTAAATATCGCCACAACTCTTTCTTTATACGTTCAGCAGATTTCTTTAATAAAACTTATTCACAAAATGTAGACATATTTATGATGAAACAAAACGCATTTAAAATTCTAGCAAGTAAAAAAATTCTTTATATAACCCGGCTTTAATAATTATAAGTATATAATTAACCATCCTGTGCTATTTTATTTATTTATTTTATTTTCCTCTCATATATGTGCTTATATTATACATATATATGGGTACTTACCCTACTTTTGGTAACTCTTAAGTGCTTATTTCTATTATGTTAATATGATGATATGGCTTTGATCTGATTTTTAGTATTATTATTATCTGTGTTTTTTTTTTACTCCAAACTTTATGTCATATTCGTTGTTTTTTTATCAGTGGAAACTCCTAGGCTAAGTGTTTACACACTCCTGTTCTCATACCATATTACATATATAGCTGTTTGTTTTCCAAATAAAATAAAATAATACAAAAACAAACTTACCCCAGTAAAAATTAACACTAATAAAAATGGCGACTTTTTCGGTCTCGGATCGGGTGAAGTCGGACGGGTTCGACTTGCCTGACGTATGACGCGCGATCTATGGTGCGCTTCTATTTCCAAGCGAGAGAGAACTCACGCTCTCTTGCTTTGATCTAATGCGTACGGATATTTTAAAATTACATTCGTTCAGTCTGATTCGATACCGAATACTTTTGTTTTGATACCGAGTAAGTATCGCAAGATTGATTCGATAGGTACTATTAGTACTTGATTCGAAATAAAAGTATCGAGTACCTACTGGTAGTTACTAGTATCGGAATTTGGCTAGGTGCTGGAGCTACGCGCGCGCGCCGTGCGGCCCGCCGCCGCCCCCGCCGTCGCCGCGCCGCGCCCCGCCCGCCTCTACCGCGTCACGCGCCCGCCGCGGACCTCGCTCGCCCCCCCGCAGCGGCCCGCCGCGCGCCTCGAGGAGGTCAAGCGGGCGCCGCTCACCAGGGACGACTTGGAAGACGATGTGAGTCGCGCGCGTTTGTAGCAGGGTCGCAATCTAATGAGAAGGCTGATGTCTGAGAGTCCGCAGCGGCCCGCCGCGCGCTTCGAGGAGCTCAAGCAGGCGTCGCTCACGCTCACCAGGGACGAGTTGGCCGACGATGTGAGTCACGTACGTTTATAGCAGGGTCGCAGTCTGATGCCTGAGAATCCGCAGCGGCCCGCCGCGCGCCTCGAGGAGGTCAAGCGGGCGCCGCTCACCAGGGACGACTTGGCCGATGATGTAAGTCACGTACGTTTTTAGCAGGGTCGCAGTCTGATGAGAAGACTGATGTCTGAGAATCGAGGAGGTCAAGCGGGCGCCGCTCACCAGGGACGACTTGGCCGACGATGTGAGTCGCGTGCGCTTATAGCAGGGTCGCAGTCTGATGAGAAGACTGATGTCTGAGAATCGAGGAGGTCAAGCGGGCGCCGCTCACCAGGGACGATTTGGCCGACGATGTGAGTCGCGCGCGTTTGTAGCAGGGTCGCAGTCTGATGAGGAGACTGTTGTCTGAGATCCGAGGAGGTCAAGCGGGCGCCGCTCACCAGGGCCGACTTGGCCGACGATGTGAGTCTCGTGCGTTTATGGCAGGGTGACAGTCTGATGAGAAGAGTAATGTCTGAAAATCCGCTGCGGCCCGCCGCACACCTCGAGGAGCTCAAGCAGGTACGCTCACCAGGGACGACTTGGCCGGTGATGTGAGTCGCGTGAGTTTGGGTCGCAGTCTGACAAAAGGACTGGTGTTTGAGCTTTGCAGTGTGAAGGAATGATGTAGGATGCTGCTATTCATAAATTACTGTAGACAAAAAAAGGAAACTAAGTACATAAATAAGCGCAAGCAAGTCTAGGAAGTAATATTGAAATAATATCGGCAAGAAAGAGATATTGTGAAAATGGCTAGTGACCATTGCAAGTGAGAAAGTATAAAAACCTGACACGATTGTTTTAATGCATTGGCAAACAAGTACAGGGGTGGACAGGGTTTCATTTTAGAAGGGCCATTCTGATAAGGTTCGAAGCTAGGTTTAAAATCACAATTCGGGCGCGTGGGTAGTGGTATCGCATTGTGGACTCTACTACCACCCGTACCCACAAGGGCGGAGAAGACACAGGGGGGGGTTTTAGTGGATAGGCCCGGTACTCTGCCAGGAGAGACACATGCTGATCGGCCAGCCAACCACGTGTACACTGCGGTCACGCATCCCCCTCAAAAGTTGAGTCGAGTTCTTGGGTCTTTTGGGGGGGGGGGGAGGTCATAGCCCCCAATGACTCTTCATTCGCCATATCGTGTATAATCTAAACTAATATTATAAAGCTGAACAGTTTGTTTTTTGTTTGTTTGAACGGGCTAATCTCAGGAACTACTGGTTCGAATTGAAAAATTCTTTTTGTGTTGGATAGTCCACTTATCGAGGAAGGCTTTGGGCTATATAACATCACGATATTGTTATTTTAGAACATCCACGCGAACGAAGTCGCGGGCACAGCCAGTCATCTATATGCATTTGCCACAAAACGCCATAATGTACCCAACCATGTCATATTTCGTCCAGGGCGTATACATAGTGGACAGCGGCGGCCGCGGCGTGTGGGCGTGGGTCGGCGGCGGCGCGCCCGCGGCGGCGGCGCGCGGCGCGCTGGGCGCGGCGCGGGGACTGGCGCGCGCGCGACGAGGGGGAGGTGGCGCCGGTGGAGGTAGGGTTGCCAGATGACCGTTTTTTCAGGCTATGATACCACAGAAACCCGTAATCGCGAAAATAAAATACGGGGTAGGTAAACAATGCTCAACACATTTACTATCATTGACACAATAAAACCGGAATTACAGTGAAATGTAACATTAACATACACAGTTTTATACTCCCATTTTAGAAAACGAAGATCTTTTCAAGGCCGCTTCCTTTAACAACAGATATAAAAAAATAAATACCTTCCTAAAACTGTTGTTTTATCTTGCTGTCTTCCGTAAAATATCACCATAATCAGTATCTTTAACCAGTGGCGTAACTAAAGGCTGGAAAAATGCCATGGGTCCCCGACCCCAGAGGGCCCCGGCCCAAGACGCCGCGAGCTTAAAAATAACCTATTCTTTTTTAACAAAATTTTGTACTAATTAAGTTCTTAGGAATTATATTTTTACCTACTTAAAATCAAATTAAGTGAGACACTTGTTAAACTTACTCAAATTAATCTGAAACGGCCTTATTAATAACAATTTTACTCCTTGGATCATTGCGGAAACAAGACAAAACACGGAGTAACTAATCCGAGGATGATCCAAGGAGTATAATATTTATTAAAAACCGAAAGATTTTAACGCATTTGAAACAAAAAGACGACGATCAATTTTAGTGGGAGGGCCCCATCTAAAGCATTTGCCACAGGCCTCAGATGGTATAGTTACGTCACTGTTTTGAACACTAGTAACGCTTAAATTTTACATAACTGTACCGAGAAAAATACCCCGCTACCCGATTAAGAGGGGGTTTTAGTGGGTCGGCCTGACTCTATGCCGGGCCAGCCCCACACACGCTCGCCGTCTAGCCAACGGCGGGTACGGTGCGGGTGCGCATTTCCTCCCAAAGAAAAAAAAAAGAAAAACAAAGGGGGGGTCTTCTAAAGTGTTGTGAAACTCGATAAGTGTGCGGCGGCAACCCTAGGTGGAGGTGGTGCGTCGGTGTCGGTGTCGGTGTCGGCGGCGGCGGCGGGCCGCGAGCCGCTGGAGTTCGCGGCGCTGTTCGGCGGCTGGCGCTGGGCCGACGCGCGCCGCGCCCAGCGCCGCCGCGCCGCGCGCTCCGCCACCACGCGGCTCGACGCCGTCAGCCTCGCCGCCAACGCGTGGCTCGCCGCAGAGGTCAGTAGGCCCACCACGAATATTTGTTAATAATAATAGTAATGGTCGTTTCAGCGATTGACTTGATAGCGAAGAGTGTCGACATCTTAAGAGGCTCTCGCTTGAGGAATGGATCGAGGGTCGGATACGGAAAGCAGTGGTTCTCGACACGGCACGTATTGTCCGGAGATTCCTCTCTGTAGTCCTAACCACCGGCAGCTTGCGCCTTGCCTGGCTGTTGGCGGCATACTAGGTTTAAGTTTTTTATAGTATTCTGTTATGTATATATCTACATATTGTAAAAAACTTAAATTTAAGATTTTTTTTTCATAAATGGATAATAATAAAACATCTATATATCATATATCACTCAAGAAAATCTAAAACACATACATTAGTTTATATCCTGCCAAACGCACAGCAATTTGTTGGCGGAAAAAGCAAAACAGTCGCTCTAACTCATAGTTTATAGATTATATAGTAGTATATAGATTTGTAACGTTAACGTATCAAGTTCACGATACGGTGGCGCTAGTTCGTAGCACAAAGCACCTTCGCAATCGTAAAATATTCGTACGTTTTCGATAGCCAGCCTCGAATTTGACGATACTATACGTCAAAACTTTGTTCGTGTTCGCAACCTTCATACAAATGTACATCGTCACGCTACGAAACTTTACACAAAAGGTTTATGCTTCCAAATTTAGTTCCAAGTACGCCCTGTAGGGGCGCTGTACAATTCTCATACAAATATTTCAGGATGACGAGACGCAAAAGTTAGTGCTAACCCTACAGTTACGCAACATTCGATCCTAACTACAACGTGTTAACAATGTTAATAACATTGTTGTGTTCCGACAATTAGAGTAAGATAACCAGTCCGTCAGTTGATAAGGAGTCCAGTGAAGCTCGCTTCCCACCTTCGGTGTTGTCATCATTTACCGTCAGGTGAGATGGAGCCCAACAGCTTCCCTGTTGTGTAAAAAATAGTACATTGTACACCGCGGGAAGAAAGTAACCGATTACTAGCGAGGGAATAGTTCCCGTAGGAATCGGACATAATGCTTTATACTACAGCTGTGAGGAACATTTAAAAACTTGTATGATTGAAAATTTTTATAGATTTTATAATAGTATGAAAATATTATTGTATTTGTATGAGTATCATCTCAATATCACTTTCACTACTAGAATACGACATTTTAACTTTTATTACGTAATAAGCTTTTAATAAATAAAAATTGTTACGACGTGAGTCGTAACAAAAAATACGATAAATAAATTCACAGATTTGATGGAAAATTCGCGCTTCTATTCTTTTTTTATGATAACAAAGAGATCTGAGATCATACAGCCACCTCGCAGCGCGGCAAAATGCAGCGCAGGTCGTGGTGAGTGGAGGAGCGCGTTTCCTCGCCTCACCCCGCGAGGGCTCATACAGGTTAGAAATGGAATTTAATACAACTTTTCCTCTCGCTAAAACACGTTGAAATGGATTTTCATATAACCTTTCCTCCCGCTTATTTTGGTCGTAGAAAAGACTAACTTTTTCTTTCGTTTTTGAGGGAATAATGACAGCTGTTCCGATCAGGTGTAGTATAAAAAGTTTTGTTCAGCACAAAATCATGATACATTCGGAAGCAAAAGAGGTTAGAGAGTGTGGGGGACGGGCGCCTAGCCACAATATAGAGAACGAACAGTACTTTGACTCCATATAAAGGGACGTATTGGCGCACGCACACATACAAACGTTGTTTACACGGCCGCCAAGCATGCTCTGAACAGCATTCACGCCGCGCGCCGGCCGAGATTGTTGTGCTCCACGTACACGCCGCGCCGGCCGCTCACGCGCGGCGTGTACGTATACGTTCACCGATTTTTTGTAGATACCAACCCTAGCGCCCAGTTCAGCTTTAGGTATAAATTTCAAGGACACGCCTGAGTCGGGCTACTGTTCGTTCTCTATATTGTGTCCTAGCCACGCGTCGCGCGGGCGCGGTGCAGGTGCAATGCAAGTACGCATAGAGTGACCATATCGCTATACATATTTTCAGGGCAAAATATTTTCGTGGAAACAATTTTTATTTATTTTCTACTACCTCCTATGATTACCTACTGTTTCTCCCCCCTAGACCCAGCTACCCGATGACGGGTCCGGCGCGCTGCGTATGTGGCGCGTGCGTCGCTGCGGGGACGACGAAGTGACATTGACGGAGGTGGAGCGGCCCCAAGCAGCCGTGTTCTACTCGCGCGACTGCTTCCTCGCGCTGTACACCTACCACGCTCCTACCGGCGAGCACTCTATACTTTACTACTGGATGGTGAGGCCCTCAAATTTTTGACAGGTCATTTAAGGCTATTATTTAATGTTGAGTCTCTTATGCTAGGACCTGTTTTAAGCTGTTTAAGCTCAGAAAACTGTAAATTAACATTAAGGAAATAAGTGATACAATTTAAATCATAATATTTTTCCAGGGTGGCTCTTCGCCAAATGATTTGAGGAATTTGGGTGCAAAAGAAGCCAAAGACCTCTACAACAAGCTAGGGCGTCTTCCAATCCAGGTTGGTGGCGTATATAAGTAATTTCATTTTAAATTGAGATAAAATCTAAAATCTAAAATTATATAATTTTATTTCTTTAAATTATAGGCTTGGATCTACCAGGGCAAAGAACCGGCGCACTTCCTTCAGATATTCAAGGGTCGCATGATTACCTATGTCGGCAGTGCCACAGATTATGATCGTAAGTTTATCTTACAATGATAGTCACAATTTCTTCAGTTTTGTTTGCATTTGAATTAAATAGCATCTCTTGTCAAAGATAGGGGGTGCAGCAGCCCTAGAAGGGCTATGGCCCCGGTAAGCTGGAATGGCTACAAGCCTAACTATTAAACAAAAACAACTTTGCATCTAAAAACGTATTCTGGATTATTGTTTTTTCATTTTTATGTCAGCTTAACTACTGTGGGTGACTTATGAAAGTTTTAATCTAAAACTATGTATACAGGGTGACTTTTTTATCTCTCTGGAAAATTTAAGGGACGTTTCAGGACACGGTAGTAAAATGATTTAAATATTAATAAAAAAAAATAAGTCGCTTATTTAATTTTATATTAATTTTTTAAAATATCCAAAAAATACTGCACTAGTTTAATGCAGTATTTTTAAAGATTATTTCATTTATAGGTTTTATATAATAATGGATGTCCTGAAGCGTCCCTTAAATTTTCCGGGGTGATAAAAAGTAGGCCTGTATAACTCCCCCATCCTTCCTCTGCTCCAAATAAAATCCTGGCTACGATTATATATTCTTTCGTCTGCCCTGCCTCCTCCCGAATAGAATCCTGGCCCCACCCTTGCCCCACCAAAAAAGCTTAAGATTCGCCGTGCACCGTATGACTATTTTAGTTGTCAAAGAGTGAGCGCACTTGTGTCTCCCCCACTTATGTAACCTCATCATCATAGCAACTCATACGTCCCCACCGAGGGGCTCGAGCCTACCTTAGGTTAGGGTGCTTGGGCTTAAAGTCAACAACGTTGGCCCAGTGCGGATTGGTCGACTTCACATACACCTTTGAATTTCTTCGCAGATGACATGCAGACTATGCAGGTTGCCTCACGATGTTTCCCTAATAAATATTCTTCTTATTATTATTCATTCTCATTATTTATTATTAATATTCTTCTTGCAGAATATGTCTGCCATTGGAGCTTATATATGGGTGCGGTTCATAATCAGATATCAGTGCAAACGTTTGCATGCATGCAAACAACCCGTTCAAATCGTTAGCACTGCTCACGGACGTAAGCACTCGAATCAATTTTGAACCGAGCTTTCGATCTGTGAGTCTGTCAAGTTGACAGTTAATGTAATTTGAAAAGAAAAATTGGAGGGAGACGTATTGTGCCTCCAGTATCTTTACAGAGCACTTCTCTATTAATTTTAGATAATGTAATGAAAAAATAAATTCGAACAAACTAAAATAAAAATAAAACTGATGTTGACTTTGACATTGACAGTTCTGGAGACAGTGCACTACCTCTTTTCTGTTAGCACTGTCAGGATCAATCGGTGACGTCATCAATTACGTCATACCGTCAACAAAATGCGCACATGAGCAATTTTGGACCGATTGTTTGCGTGCAAATAGCGCACACGAGCGCTGATATCAGATTATGAACCGCACTCTATGTTGTAATGTAACGGTACAGCGAGCGGCCGCCGCGTGGTGGCGCCGCCGCGGGCTCTGATCCGCGTGTCGGGACAGTACGCGCGCGAGGCCCGCGGGGTGGAGGTGCGCGGGGGGGTGGACGGTACGGGGGGTGGGAAGAGTGGGGAGGGTGGGGATGAGGGCGCGGCGGGCAGCTGCTACGTGGTGCGGGAGGGGGCGCGCGCGTGGGTGTGGTGCGCCACGCACGCCACCGGCGACGAGCGGGAGGTCGCCAAGAACATGGCCGCCGCCGAACACGCGCTGGTCATGCAAGGTACGGATTGCGCGAACTTCTAGTTTTTTTTTTATTTGAGGGGCCTATGCTCTTAGCCGCAGATGGCTGTTACAGCTTCAGCTTGATTGTTTATAACAAGGCGAGAACTTTGGTAGGTCCTCAAGGCTCGTTTGGAAAACCAAACCTTATGGATATCTAGCTCAGGAGACATCACCGCGGGGTCGTCCCGCTCTCTGAGTAGAGTTACCTACAAGTGGTTATAGCCGGTGCGGGGAGCGACTGCAACGCGAACGAGCCTGTAAAGGCTCGTGTAGGGGTGTGCTTGACGCGTTTGACAAACGAACTACGTGTTTGATATTATGTTTGAAAAGTATTGAAGTTTGTCAAGCAAGTTTGATCGTTTACAGGGCTCTTAAGGCTCGGACCGGATTTTCGCATTCTTGTTATACGAGTGCGGTGTGTGGGACTAGTGCGTGGATGTGCAGTGTTATTTGATGTTTGATTGGAAGGTGGGGGAATAGGAAACTTCTATTCCGCTCTGAACACAGCACGATTCGCGTTGTACTGTTCTAATATAGGTATAATTAAATTAAATTATATTGTCTGTCCACATATTAAGTTATAACTGAAAGGGGAATGTCACATCACTAAATAAGTTATGGCACGATAAGAAAGAATTTAATATATTTTATGTGCATGAGAAAGAGGCGTGGGACAACTTCAGAGCGAACTTATTGCAACTAAGTTGGCAAACAAGCAAACTGCCCACCTGATGTTAAGTGGTAACAGTCACCTATAATACATGTGGCTCCTGGTGAGAGATTCACAGCGAAACTTCAACCCCCACAAGGAGCACAGTGTACGTTGTCAACTTGTGACATCAGATGTTAAGTCACGGCACCCAGTAATTCACTGCCATATCTTATACCCTTAAACTACACACTATCTGTGCGAATTGTACATTGTTAATTATATACAACTAGCTAACCCAGCCACGCGTTTCATTGGCTTAGTAGCTAATTCAATTTAATATTCACTGAGATAAAAACGTTTTCATACAAAACTATACACAACAATATAGTATATTATACCAGAACACATATTTCGTAAACATAAACATATACTGGAATATACTAGCTTAAAAGATATCGAAACAGCGCCATCTACTAGAAGGTTACCCAACCTAAGTAGATCCAACGGTGTTGTGTCCATAAATTAGCTGACACCGCCATCTGTTCGAAACTAATGGAACCAACAAATACACTGACCTTCAAAAGTAAGTACCACACTTTTAAAATTGCAATAACTTTTAAAGTAGGCAAAATATATTTTCAAAATAAAAAGTATTAAAAAGACTAATGTATGTATAACTATAACTTCCGAGAAACCTGACGAAATAAGCTGAAAATGTTTTTTGTTTGAATCCTTTAGCTTTTGTAGTTTAGGGAAAAATTTCATTTTAAAAGTGTAGTACTTACTTTTGAAGGTCAGTGTAATTACAAACAATTTAATTCGCAATAATGAATATTGAGGTCAATAATAGGGATAAAATCTATGCTATGTTGATCGACAAGTCCATGCTCGCACTGTATTTACGTAGTTTCGGAGCTTATCCCAGACAAACATTATGATGGGAGATTCTTATAAATATAAGACTATGTTGATCCATTCAAACTAAAAAAATATTTACCTATTTATAAACTTCCTTATCAGGAACAGAGAAAGCCGACTTCTGGGCAGCACTGGGAGACCGCCGGCCCCTGCTGATTACGACGCCGCTGAAGGAGGTGGAGCGCCCGCTTCCCCCGCGTCTCTTCTACGCGGCCCTCGGAGTACCTGGCCAGTATTCGTGTAAGCAAATTGCACGATGAAAATATGTTTAATAGATCTTAAATAAATAATACAACGTATTTCCTGATACTTGATACTTGGAGTCTTGTTACAACTGGACTATGCCTATTTCTCAATAAACTGTTTTATTGTAAAAACAATGAAATTAAACATTTATAATAAAATAAATTAAATAGTACTTTAAAAGTTGAATTAAACCGAATTTTTTATCAGAAGTTTTCGCACAATAAAGTAAAATTTGATTTACAGACAAAATATGGTAAGTATTTCACATGCTGCGTTAACTTACCTTAGTGGATACACATTCCATAAAGGAGAATGAAAATGTTGGGCCCCAAAATGTAATGAGTTGGGATTTGGTTTAAGAATTAGTTGGGTATATATTTTTACATAAATACCAAAAATCTGCATAAATTCGCAATCGAGAAATAAGAAAATGATTATTTTTGTGAGATAATCGAATATATTTGTTTAATCGATTACTCAATTACAGAATGAAAACCTTTGCGCCAAGTTTTTAGATAGTTAAAGTTAATCAAATACACCATACATATCTACAATTCACTGAAATACAGTATTAAAGTGTATATTAATTAAAAACGCCTGTCAACTATAAATTACCGATTTCATACTTATCGATTTAAATCAGTCCCATATTTAGTCTATGACACTGACATGACATTTGCTTGCTTTGCTCAGTTGTTTTATTCACATAGTGTAGTTCATGTTTCGTGTGTTTACCGTTGTGATAATATATAAGTGCTTTTCCGTTTATTTCCTAATTTCAACGACTTTTTTTTTTTTTTTCTTTACGGATTTCAAACCTGCCTACCCTTACTCCCATTCGATACTGAAGATTGCCCGTACGTTTGACTTTAAATGGTTATATTGGATTTTATCGCCGGCTTGTGGATTGGATATTGTTGAAACTGGATCGCTGTGTCAACTAGGGGATCAAAATAAATAATTAAAATTATTAAATGATTGTTACCAATAAATAGCTGATAAGAGTTTTTTTAGATTGTTGACATATTATTTGATTATTATTTTATTGTTTGATTATATTTGACTTTGACCTTAATACATATAAATTTTATATAAGTTTGCATGTAATTTTATAGCTTGTTTTTATTATCATTTTGACGGTAAATATTCTGACTTGTATTTTATCACTATTGACCTTATTGGAAATTTATTATTTTAAACTATTATCTCATAAATTATATAGCATATTAAATTTGCAAATTATTATATTCTTGACTTTATCAGAAATTCAAAATGTTTAATATTAATTGTAGTTAATTATAATTTAAGACTGTTTTCGTATGCCAATATGGTGAAACATGGCGGATCTTGTTATTGTATCTAACACAAATGTACCCATTATAACGGATAAATAAATGAATATGAATATGAATACTGCACTGCAATAATACACTAGACCGACGACCCTTAGACGATGACCTGAAACATAACCTTACTTTACTAAAAATCCAATATCGCGACTTTCAGATTGTCGAAACTTGCAGAATTTTCAGTGAGATATTTATAAGTTTGAACCGGCACTCACGCCATTTTTATCTCTTTACATACTGGGCTCAGATTTGTATGGGATTGTTTTAGTCTCCCTTTATAGGATTATACGAGCTAACTCGCTCATTTATATTTTTGTATTGAGACATTTACGTGTTCAATGTCCTTTTATGTGCATGCATTGCATTATAACGTCAGTGTGCAAAATAAACGCTCATGGCAAACACGTGTCTATAATTCAACTCCTGTTCTCTTCATAAATTTGATATCTTGACATATTTTATTGACATCTTGACATCAGTGTACGTCCTTAGCATAGGCTCGTACATTTTTTGGTCCTTCGAGCCGGATTTGAACCAGCGACCTATGCGATCCGGCTCGAAGGACCGAAAACTGTAACTCCACTAGTGAATCTAATCAGTGGACATTATAATTGCGCCAGCGATAGCAGAGTTGGCGCACTGATTTGTTGCGTTTGTTCGGCGGCAGTCGAGGAGATCGTGTCGTTCAACCAGTACGAGGTGTCGCCGGAGATGGTGGCGGTGCTGGACGCGCACGCCGCGCTCTACGTGTGGGTCGGAGCGCACGCCGCGCCCCGCGCCGCGCACGACGCGCGCGCGCTCGCACTCGCATACCTCGTACAAGGTACGTCCGCCCTTTTCTTTTCATAGATGGTGCTCTACGTGTGATAGGGGGCACTCTTTCGCACACCATCATTGCTCCCAGAGACGGTGCTCTACCTGCAGTAGGGGCGTACGCTCCCACTCGCCTACCTCGCACAAGATACGCCCGTCCTTTTCCCAGAGGTGGTACTCTACATGTGACAGGGACGCGTACTCACACTCGCCTACCTCGCACAAGGTGCGCCCGTTATTGTTCCCAGAGATGGAGCTCGACTCGGCTACCTCGCACAAAGTATGTCCGTCCTTCTTTTCCGTTTGCCGCATTAACGAGTAGAAACGGTCCTCAAAATACACATCCTACATTTATGAATCAGATATTTACGAGTTAGCATTCAACTTCGATCATTCTTGAATATATTTGTGATACATTGAATTGATTGGTTCAGAAGACATGCCAATGATATGGTTAATTAACTATTTGGTTATTTCTAGATCCAGCTGCAAGAGATCCTGAAACGCCCATATTTGTTCTGTCACAAGGCCGCGAGCCTCCAAACTTCACGGGATTTTTCCCGCACTGGAAGCAAAATATGTGGAAGGTATGATTAAGTTAATATTCAAATAAAGTTCACTCATATGATTGATGTTCGACTGTAAAATGGATTTTTTTTTCACTTTTCCTTGCACTTTGAAAAATTCAGAGTATTTCCATCACTGGAAATCAAATATGTGGAAGGTATTATTGTTACTACCTTAACTCATGACTATAGAATAATTATCTCCACTTTGGCATACATCTTGGCAAAAATTTATTAACTTCTTTGCTTCCTTCATAGCCCACTTGAATCGATTTTATGTATGCAACTACTTGAAATATACGAGAATACTTCTATCAAATTATACATTTTTAGGGTCACAAAACCTTCAATGCCATAATAAGCGCATTGGAAGGCAAGGCAATAGTGCAGTGCGGCAACAACGCAGTCCAAACTGGCAACACTGCAAACAGGTTCGATCAGTACGAGAAATACCCGCTGGCGGTACTACGGGGGCCTAAAGAGCATCTGCCTCCCGATGTCGACCCCCTTGCTAAAGAGGTAAACACTAATTTTAATCTCTAAAATTTAAAAAAAATCACTCATTATGTGCTCATAACTATACAAGGTTATTTATTAATTATCACAAAAAATTGAAAGAAAACAACAGGTACATCTTTTATGGTCCTTAGAGCCGGATATGAACCAGCGACCTATGGGTCGAAGGACCATAATGGTGTATGTGGTGTACTCTTGCCGATGATGATGATGATGAATAAAGGATAGTTGATGATAAAGATTGCTGTCTTAAAAAACTACTGATTATACAAGTTTATTTTTTAATTATCACAAAAAAATTGTGTGCTTGTTCAGACAAGCAAACTGAACAACTTTCACTATGGGACCAACTTTGAAATCGCAAAAATAAAATCAGCTGTTCCATACAAATGTTCAACATTCACTGTACCTAGATGTATGGAACAGCTGATTTTATTTTTGCGATTTCAAAGTTGGTCCCATAGTGAAAGTTGTTCAGTTTGCTTGTCTGAACAAGCACACAATTTTTTTGTGATAATTAAAAAATAAACTTGTATAATCAGTAGTTTTTAAGACAGCAATCTTTATCATCAACTATCCTTTATTCATCATCATCATCATCGGCAAGAGTACACCACATACACCATTATGGTCCTTCGACCCATAGGTCGCTGGTTCATATCCGGCTCTAAGGACCATAAAAGATGTACCTGTTGTTTTCTTGCAGACGATGATGAGATATGAAGTAAAAGATAACTAATATTTGTTATCACTGTTATGATAATATAATTATCATTTACCTCATGAGATGGCGAAGCAAACAATTGAAGCGAACTGATAATTATGGTGGCAATGCAATGATTGTAACCAGCCAAGCGGTTTCTCTAAATTAGGAAGCCGTTACACCAAATAAAATCGGGCTGTAGTTTCTGGCCCCATTGAGAATCAATCTAATCACCAGTTTAAGCCATTAGATATTGATTAGTATTTTACTCTCAACATATTTTTGCAGCTCTATCTAACCCATGATGACTTCGTGGCCACGTTCAGCTCGTCGTACAGCGAGTTCCGCACGTTGCCGGCGTGGAAGCAGAAAGACATGAAGAAGGCAGTTGGCCTATTCTAGAAATTTCTATAACACTCAATAAGAAATGTTTTCACGTTAATTAATAAAAACTATTACGAAAATAGATATTTGAATAACCCATTGTGTGATAGTTTTAAGAAATATGTCAAGAAAAAATGCGTTTATAAAAATAATTTATTATTATAACTTATGAATTAAATTAATTTAATTTTAAGGTAATGAAAATGTATATAAAAATACTAACCCTATACATCAGTATTTTTACTGTATTTTTTGGCACAAAACAATGTCAAACTATGCATATCATAACTTCAATAGTTTAGTGATACAAGAATGAAATCTAAATTGAACTTAAATGTTCTTTGTTTATATATTAATTTAGTGAATTTGTATTTTAATATTTTGTTAAATTCACATACTTATTGCTTTCTATACTCATAAAGATTATTGCTTATAATATTTATATTGTTTTGCCATTGCACGTAATTGTACTTGAGTACTTCTCAGCTGTTAACATTTAGGTAAATTATTGATTAGTTCTAATGAAAATAAAAGAAGTTGTTTCAAAATGTTATTTATTTTTTCACAAATTTAGCACTTATACGCTAGGCATTAATTTTATGATAAAATTAATAATCTTTACAATATACAAATTCCTTAAAAATCCATAAAATATTAGTTATTTCAAAACATATGTACATTACAACTATTGATACATATCATATATGCCTATGTGATATGGGAGTGGGCCGTAGCTAAGGCACGTGGTATTGATATAAATTATTGCATGACACGCACGACGCCTGCACCACAACGGGCGCGCACGTTTCTTACATCAACGAGGCAACCCCAACCATTTACCAAATAATAGATTCAACGATATAGCATAAACAATACATATCTTCTAGATAAAAATGTTGCTATTCCAAATGAATTACTATATGAAATTACTCGAGAAAACGTCATTATAATTTGAAAAGCTAGCTAGTTAGGAACTTAAATTTTAGCATGATAAATAAAAAGGATGTATTTTAATAATAAATAATTTACACAATCGTGATTTAACATTGTCCATTATGTATACAAATTCTTAAGACAATTTGGGAGTATTTCTAAAAGTGACACGACCAAGCGCGCTTTGGAAAAATACTCCCCAAAATTGTCGTCGACTCATAAAATCAGATTATTAATAATTATGCACAATAATTATAGTAGATAACAATATTAATACATTGGATTTTATCAAAGAGTATGAATGCGGAATTTCAGTGCAGCCACCTGCGAGCATTGCGTAGTCTGTTATTTTCTTTGGTAGTCAACCATTTCCGAACAAACTCATATATATTATGATACAACATGGAATGAGATAACATGAACAATGCAAATAGCTGCCCTAATAAAATTATAATTTAAAAATGCATCGCAAAAATAAGCCTAAAGCCACGATGAATCGCAAAACACTTAAGTACGTAAAATTGAAATTCTTTTATCAGTACATGAACGAATGAGAGATTGTTTGTTACTTATACCTAATAACTATATATTAATAAAAGCGCAAACTGCACAAGCTGAACCTGAGTCAATATAAAACTAACTAGTGAACAAATTCAACATAAGAGTTTATTGTAGGAATGTAAACAGTGTTGTAGAGCAATTAATTAACAGCGTATGTATAATATGACAACAAGAACCATTATATCAACTCTTCAGAGGCCTGCTTCTCGTTAGCACCACGGGTGTTAGAAACACGTCTACTTATCACAGCTATCCAGAGCATTCGCGTATATGAACCGCAACCAGGGGCTTATCGTAAAACTAAAATCTATCGCGATTGCTTTCTATATGACAATCGTTGTGGCGTCAATACAGTGACGCAGTACAGGTTTTGCTCAGACCTCCTTCCCCCGGCCCTTATCGAATGAACACGGATTGTCAAAATCGAAGAAGATCCTAATAAGATTTTGGATTACTCAATAAAGGGGACAGAGGGTTTATTATCTATAAAAAATTACGAGACTGTGTAGTCTGTGTTTTATAAAGCAGAGATAGATGCTGATTGACTGTCAAAATTGTAAGCGATAGCGATAGATTTTGTGTGACACAGTCAAGGGGCTGGTCGCCGCCCCGAGGCTTCCGTCACTTAGCGTCTCAATTACTCTCACCACCAAACTATCGCCCGACGACAAACTTTCACAAATCGACTTGCTGTGTGGACACAAAAGCTGGGTCTCCGACTTTACCGTCTTAAAAGCAATGTAGAAAAATAGTTGTGTAAAATATATTTCCATTTCTCTTACTTATACTAATCTAGGAAGCAACCGTACCAATACACGCATTGCTCGGGTAAGAGAGCGATTCCACAGTTATTAAAACGCGATCACTCCCGTCATACGTAAAATATGTCGCGCTGATCGCTATAGGCATGATTAGGCACAATTATTACAAATATATACATAACGGGCGACCGTTACTGAAACGTTTTTTTAGTGCGAGCTTCGACTTCATAACAAAGTTACGGTGCAAAACTAAACGAGTATACAACATGATTTGTACTTTGTGATCACAACATAAATGTCTTATTGTACATTACCACAAGGTGCTATAAAATTGGTGTTACAGATCAGTTATTATGTACACGAAGTAATGTCTAGGTGGATTGTAGATAAGCTCTCTCTCTCTCTCTCTCATAGAGTGGGACGTAAGAGTTAATAAACGGAACACAGTGGAAGCTTTCGGTACCGCCGGATATGCTAACAGTATTTACATGCACAGCTCAGGGGCACAGAAAATATGTTGACACAGAGGAAGATCAGCAGTACGAAAATCTGCCAGAGGCACTGCGTGGACGCTGAACGAAGATATCTTTCTTAATCAATTTTGTTCTACATTTACACAAATATTTTAATTTTATTGGTAAAACAGTTTTCTAATTAAGTATTCAAGTAGAAATTGCTTAGTACCCATTTTAACTATATCACATTTAAAAGAGGACAGTACCCTATGAAGACCAAAACAAATTTAGACTTCCATAAAAGCTTTCATCGCGTATCGTTTATTTCTTCATACACAAAAACTTCAGTCACATTTTGTCCTTAATTTGTCTATGACATATTTGATATTCAAGAGAAAGGTAAGTTTGGCACCAACTTTTACTATAACAATAACGCTTCAAACCTACATTTATCACATGACACAAGAGAGCATTTTTAAGACACAAACATATTGATGTATTTTCTTTTCTTTCATTATTCACGTCTCTGAATCAATAACAAGTTTACATTCAAAAAACTTCTAAAGTTGTCCGAGTTGGGACCATTGACAATGTTGTCTTATTCTACAATTGAGTAATCTAATTTAATCAAAAGTATAAGCTCAATATCATTACCTAGCCGCCGCTGTATAATCGATTAAAACGAGGAAGCCCGTATGTGACATACATATTAAAATTTTATACGTTGGAGCGAAGTGTTGTGTTAGTTTGAGCAACTAGTGGAGACGGCGCTCTATTTAAAAATAATTATGGCACTGATCTTCGTTAACTCGCAATAGATGCAATATTTGACTGTACCTACTTACTTCTAAGTATCTTCGTGATGTTCAATTTCTTACAGTTCTGCGTTTGCGCAACTACGCTTCGCTGCCACCTTGAACCAGTGCTATCAATATCTCAGTGTTAACTACTACCTATATCAATTCCAAAGAAACACTACATAACAAAAATAATAACTGTTTATTTATCAATACGAGTGCATCGCGGTTAAGTATCACAAAAAATATTACTTTCTAATTATTCATTCGTATCACTGCGATTATTCTGTGAAGAGCTTATGTAACATTATGAATTCTTTTTAACACGTGTCGCGAGTCTATAGTGGTTAAATCTAATCGTTATAACAAAAAAATATACTTTCAAAAAGTTAAATATATTTAATAATAACGCCTTATCAAACCAAATGCTAGTCTCACTACAAGACATAAATCAAAACTCAAAAAAGCTTTTTCTTCGTATGGACACTTCGTGCGACAATCGAGCACACATTAAAATGCCATCATTGTGTAATCTAATCATAACGTCATCATCCCTTATTATTCCCTAACTGTTTGTAAAAAGACGCATGGTTTGAACGCTCATTAAGGCTCATACTCAGGCTATGGTGGCAAAAAGAAGGATATGCATATCAGAAAGAGTTAATTATCTGTGGGAGCAGACATTGCTTCTTGTGAAATGCCTCCTGACTTACTATAAGTAATGCTTATACTCTAAATAGGGGTATATCTGAAATGTTACGCGTTTAAGCGAAAACAATTTTCATGTAATATTCTCATTTTAAATCAACTAAATTTAATGTCACTATCGCATTATTTGTTGAATGTACGCATGAATGAAGGTTGTCTTAACACGCCCGAGTCTAGAATAAACCGAAATCACATTACTTATACAGCAACCATATTAAATTCTATAAAAACAAAAGCGAATTAAAAAAACATAATATCAACATAATTAATGTAACTAATATTTACATAATTCGATTCAATATATAAACATTTCATTCTGTATCAATTAACAACGCAAACAACATGACGCGCCTTTCGGATGTAGTCAAACTATTAATTATATGCCTTGATTTCTTGTCGTGACTACTCTTATTTTGACACACAATATCTAACGTAGAGTTCCCGGAATCATTTCTTTATTTTAATTTTTACGTCTAGTAATGATTTCATGTTTTTAGCGACCTGGTAATCACTGACAATATCTTATTAGTCCTGTGTGTCATGCATGATTTCAAGCGTGGAAAACTGTTTGAAATCCACACAAGAAAATTGAGCACAGCTTATAACCTACGATTTAAAAAACGCCTTAAAAAACGTCATGCGTGTTAGAAAAAAAAGGAAATCGGCAAAATAAATATTTACCTCCATTATAAAATATAATTTGATTATCAATGTCTAACCATGCGTCAGCAATGTATAAATTCAACAATTTAAGTTTCACAAGATTGCAGCTTAACATCACATTTCTTTGTTAATTTGCGTAATATAATAAGTACATCATATTTATCTAGATACACTCAATAACATATCACAGCGACGAGGCTGAGGTCATGTAAATAAAAATTTGGACAAAAACTTACATATCAATAGAGACTAGGTAAAGTACAGAGGAGACGAAAAAAACATAACCTCGAAATAGATTCAGAATAAAAAATTATGACAAAAACTTCAGTAACTTTGTTTTAGTTCGTAAGTAATAGCAGAAGACTCACAACTATTTCTTCAAAGAATGTGTTTGCATAATACCGAATATACACAAAGCGAGAGAGCAAGCAATGGCACACATCTGTATTGTCCCACACACGTAAATTTTCTACGAAAGTAAAACTTTTACAATATTATTTGAAAAATAAGAATGGATGCTGTTATTCGATATTTAAATTGATCTCACTCATTCATTTTGTGTATATTCTGCATTAGTCATGTTTATTTATTTTACGAAGTAAGATTTAACGCAAAATAAATACGAAAAAGTATTAGTGCATAATAAGCGGCAAACGACTTGACGAGAACCGCAGATAATTAAGCGTGCGCAATAAACGCTTCCGTATGTGAGATTGTTACAGCGTCATAATTCTGATCAACACATTTATCGGCGAGTATACGTTCAATCGATTCCCGAGCGCGTTGCGACCGCCGCAGGGTCGAGTTTGGAGTGTGACGAGAGTATGAAAGAGTACGAACACTACCTGGTCACTGTTGGTCACTGTCGCGGCAGCGACGCGTTGGCCGGTAGCGTGGAGCTCCGCTGCGATGCGTTCATATACGCCACCTTTAGGTTCGATCTCATCGAATCCCTGTAAACAACAAATTGAATTGTATACAAAACCAAAAAAAAATAGAGCTAGCTTATCTTTAAAATTGTGTTTATCTTTAAGACTGAAAATGTTCTGCTGGGGGGAATTCTTGATATCATTCAATTGATGAAGGTAGGTTGAGAGAAAATAAAATTATTCGTTGATTAATTATTGATTCTCATAATGTAATTGAAATTAATATAATTGCTAAAAGGGAGATATAAGAACCTAAAGTCTGCTTAGGTACCTCCGTCTTACCTATTTCTGCCGCAAAGCAGCGGTGCTTGCATTGCTGTGTTCCGGTTTGAAGGGTAAGATATGGCAGTGAAATGACTGGGTACTGTGACTTTACATCTTGTGTCACAAGTTGGCAACGTACACTGTGGTTCTTGTGGGGGTTGCAGTTTTGCTGAGAATCTCACAAGAGCCACATGTATTATAGGTGACTGTTACCACTTACCATCAGGTGGGCAGTTTGCTTGTTTGCCAACTTTCTGCAATAAAAAAAACTGAAAAAGAATTAAAATTTAGGGGTGCTCAAACTTTAACTGCTGGCGATCTACCTCAACATTGATAGATTCCGATCGATCGATTTTGAGAGGCTGCAAGTATGTATGATGTAGGAGGATTGTCGTCTAGGGTCTATCATGGGATATACCATCGGTCGCGGTACGGTACGGTACGGTACGGTACGGTACCTGGGGGACAGGCGCGTGTCGTGCTGCGCGGCGCGGTACCCGTGGCGCTGCACGCGCCGCGCCAGGCGCGCCACCCAGCGGTGCTGGTCGGGCGCGGTACGGTACGGTACGGTACCTGGGGGACAGGCGCGTGTCGTGCTGCGCGGCGCGGTACCCGTGGCGCTGCACGCGCCGCGCCAGGCGCGCCACCCAGCGGTGCTGGTCGGGCGCGGTACGGTACGGTACGGTACCTGGGGGACAGGCGCGTGTCGTGCTGCGCGGCGCGGTACCCGTGGCGCTGCACGCGCCGCGCCAGGCGCGCCACCCAGCGGTGCTGGTCGGGCGCGGTACGGTACGGTACGGTACCTGGGGGACAGGCGCGTGTCGTGCTGCGCGGCGCGGTACCCGTGGCGCTGCACGCGCCGCGCCAGGCGCGCCACCCAGCGGCGCTGGTCGGGCGCGGTACGGTACGGTACGGTACCTGGGGGACAGGCGCGTGTCGTGCTGCGCGGCGCGGTACACGTGGCGCTGCACGCGCCGCGCCAGGCGCGCCACCCAGCGGCGCTGGTCGGGCGCGGTACGGTACGGTACGGTACCTGGGGGACAGGCGCGTGTCGTGCTGCGCGGCGCGGTACCTGTGGCGCTGCACGCGCCGCGCCAGGCGCGCCACCCAGCGGCGCTGGTCGGGCGCGGTACGGTACGGTACGGTACCTGGGGGACAGGCGCGTGTCGTGCTGCGCGGCGCGGTACCCGTGGCGCTGCACGCGCCCGCCAGGCGCGCCACCCAGCGGCGCTGGTCGGGCGCGGTACGGTACGGTACGGTACCTGGGGGACAGGCGCGTGTCGTGCTGCGCGGCGCGGTACCCGTGGCGCTGCACGCGCCGCGCCAGGCGCGCCACCCAGCGGCGCTGGTCGGGCGCGGTACGGTACGGTACGGTACCTGGGGGACAGGCGCGTGTCGTGCTGCGCGGCGCGGTACCCGTGGCGCTGCACGCGCCGCGCCAGGCGCGCCACCCAGCGGCGCTGGTCGGGCGCGGTACGGTACGGTACGGTACCTGGGGGACAGGCGCGTGTCGTGCTGCGCGGCGCGGTACCCGTGGCGCTGCACGCGCCGCGCCAGGCGCGCCACCCAGCGGCGCTGGTCGGGCGCGGTACGGTACGGTACGGTACCTGGGGGACAGGCGCGTGTCGTGCTGCGCGGCGCGGTACCCGTGGCGCTGCACGCGCCGCGCCAGGCGCGCCACCCAGCGGCGCTGGTCGGGCGCGGTACGGTACGGTACGGTACCTGGGGGACAGGCGCGTGTCGTGCTGCGCGGCGCGGTACCCGTGGCGCTGCACGCGCCGCGCCAGGCGCGCCACCCAGCGGCGCTGGTCGGGCGCGGTACGGTACGGTACGGTACCTGGGGGACAGGCGCGTGTCGTGCTGCGCGGCGCGGTACCCGTGGCGCTGCACGCGCCGCGCCAGGCGCGCCACCCAGCGGCGCTGGTCGGGCGCGGTACGGTACGGTACGGTACCTGGGGGACAGGCGCGTGTCGTGCTGCGCGGCGCGGTACCCGTGGCGCTGCACGCGCCGCGCCAGGCGCGCCACCCAGCGGCGCTGGTCGGGCGCGGTACGGTACGGTACGGTACCTGGGGGACAGGCGCGTGTCGTGCTGCGCGGCGCGGTACCCGTGGCGCTGCACGCGCCGCGCCAGGCGCGCCACCCAGCGGCGCTGGTCGGGCGCGGTACGGTACGGTACGGTACCTGGGGGACAGGCGCGTGTCGTGCTGCGCGGCGCGGTACCCGTGGCGCTGCACGCGCCCGCCAGGCGCGCCACCCAGCGGCGCTGGTCGGGCGCGGTACGGTACGGTACGGTACCTGGGGGACAGGCGCGTGTCGTGCTGCGCGGCGCGGTACCCGTGGCGCTGCACGCGCCCGCCAGGCGCGCCACCCAGCGGCGCTGGTCGGGCGCGGTACGGTACGGTACGGTACCTGGGGGACAGGCGCGTGTCGTGCTGCGCGGCGCGGTACCTGTGGCGCTGCACGCGCCGCGCCAGGCGCGCCACCCAGCGGCGCTGGTCGGGCGCGGTACGGTACGGTACGGTACCTGGGGGACAGGCGCGTGTCGTGCTGCGCGGCGCGGTACCCGTGGCGCTGCACGCGCCCGCCAGGCGCGCCACCCAGCGGCGCTGGTCGGGCGCGGTACGGTACGGTACGGTACCTGGGGGACAGGCGCGTGTCGTGCTGCGCGGCGCGGTACCCGTGGCGCTGCACGCGCCGCGCCAGGCGCGCCACCCAGCGGCGCTGGTCGGGCGCGGTACGGTACGGTACGGTACCTGGGGGACAGGCGCGTGTCGTGCTGCGCGGCGCGGTACCCGTGGCGCTGCACGCGCCGCGCCAGGCGCGCCACCCAGCGGCGCTGGTCGGGCGCGGCGGCCGCCAGCAGCAGCAGCTCCCGCGCGCGGTTGGCGTGCAGCTTGCACGCGGCCACGCCCTCGCCCTCGCTTATGTGCTCCACGTGGATCTTCATGCGGCACCCTGGGGAACGGAACACCCAGATTGATACCAAATTCATTTAAATCACACCAGTATTTAAAGAGTTATCCCGGATTAAGTGAAGGAGTTAGAAAAATAAGGAAACATGGAAAAATAATGAATGAAGAAAACAACAAAAATTATTTAATAACAATATTTGGCCTTAAATCTCATTCGCGGTTCGTCTAATTTGCGAGGCGCGCGTGTTTACCCCTACCACTGACCAGCTATACTGTATACCAGGGACCATCAAGATCGGGCCGCTCGTAAAAAATTACTGACTTGTGTAAACAGCCGAGGAACCACTATTTGCGAACTGCTCGTTACCACAATCTGGAGAAATTATGTTTAAGTGCGGAAGATGTGATTCGAATCTGACGGAGGGAGCACTATGCTGCGGATGTCAGAAGCATTTTGATTTTGCCTGTGCCGGCATCTCCGAATCCAACTATCGGAAATTAGGCAAGAACAAGTCGTCATGGCGTTGCCCTGAATGCAAGAACAATTTCCCGTCCCCACGCTCAACAAATACATCACCCGCAAATTCAAACAAAGATCCAGTACATGAAGAACTTCAAAAAATATCGACAAGACTACTAGTGCTCGGTACACTATCTGACGATATTAAATTGATTAAGTCGGAAATACTGCACTTGAAAAGCTCTCTCGAATTGGCCCACGACTCAATCAAAGGATTTACCGAAAAAATAAATAAGTTGGAAGTGAACGTCAAAAAAATTGATTCGCAAGTTGCTGAGCTGCAGTAGGCAGCTCAGCAACTTGCGCGCAGATTTCGACAGGATACAGATAGGATTTCATGAGCAGGAGCAATGGCTCCGCACAAATCATGTCGAGATTAAAGGTATTCCGTCGAAGCAAGATGAGAATCTGTATAACATAGCTGAAAACATTGGCAGAGTCTTAGAATACCCGATACGAAAATGCGACATTAACTTCATCACAAGAATCCCAACTCGCCAAAAGGATTCTGAGAAGTCTATCATCATATCGTTTTTATACAAATACCAGAAAGAAGATCTGATGGTAGCTGCACGTAATCGCAAGGACCTAAATGTTAGCAGCTTTGGTTACGACGGAATCGGCAGAGTCTTTATAATTGATCACCTTACGGCGTTTTATAAAAACCTTTTACTCAAAGCAAAAAACCTGAAAAAACAGTCAGATTTTCAGTTTATATGGGTGAAAAATGGCAAGATTCATGCACGAAAATCTCCGTCTGCGCCTATCTTCACCATCAACAGCGAAGCCGATCTTCTAAAAATCAAATAATGTACTTTGAGTGCTATAGCAATTTCAGTTTAGTGTATATGCATCACTTTGTTTTGTTTATTGCGCGGGAGCGACCCGCACAGTTGGGAACACCTGGCTGCATTATTATCGCTCGCTATTCGTTGTTCAGCCAATGCTCGATGTCAGTGTTTGTTATTGTCTCCGGTGTGCAATGTTATGTCGCTCTTATAACTATACCCATTGAGTTCATTTCATCTAATCGTAAGTACTCACACTACCATATTTTACTACTCACAAATGTTTTTGTAGCCTCAATTTTAATAAAATTTTACGTACAATTATATCAGAGATACCTATAATTAATGTCAGTAACCGTATTTTAGCATCCTATTATCATGTTATTCGATTAAAAATTCGTCCTTTTTCAATACTACTATTCGTCGTTTATAAATTTTCTATGCCGCCTAAAAAATTAGTTATATCTAATCACCTAGAAATACTTCGATTCGCTAAAATTAAACATATTATTATATCTTTAACTTACTTAGTTTTTTACTCTGATATTATTGAATTTATAAATCTTCACTTAGGTATTGTTTACTTATGCTCGCAAAGCGGTGGTTTTAGTATTAATTCTCAGTTAACTAATTTCATTGATAAATTTTCGGATATAGAGAGAGAGAGAGAGAGAGAGAGAGAGCATATGTTGGACATTTGAGGCGCAAACCCATCACTTGACTGCTGATAATTTACAGGGTGACTCGCAAATTTATTTTATTGATACAATCGATCAATGTAACTTACGCCAGTTCAATTGGGTTCGAAATAAAACAAACAACCGTTTATTAGACCTCATTTTTTCGAACAGTGATACAATCGTTGATGCTTGTAGTGCGCCCCTAGTCCCGGAAGACCCCACCATCCATCCTTAACAATCCAATTGCCGCTTATTATTGATCGGCAAAAATTACCCAGTAATGCTAGACGTAAGTATTTTTACAAAAATGGTAACTATTCCGCGATTCGTGAAAAGTTAGACGAGATTCAGTGGGACAAAATGTTTGAATTTAAAAATATACATCAGAGTTTAAAATTATTTTATGAATTTATCAATCACTTGAGGGATGAGTACATACCTAACAAATATGTAGGACAGCAATCATATCCACCGGGGTATAGTTTTGAATTAAAAAAAGTACTTAAGGAGAAACGGAAGTATCACCGCAAGTACAAGATTTATGGCAGGCAAACTGACTATGAATGCTTTTCCTACCACAGGAAAAAAGTTAAAGATATTGAGGAGACTTGTTACAAAGATTACATAACAAAAGTAGAAAATTCTATTATTGACAATCCTAGACTATTTTGGAGCTATGTGGATTCATCTAAAAATACCAAAGGGTCGTACCCTGCTACCATGTACTACGGGGATACCGAGGCCAGTACTGGTGTAAGTGTTTGTGATCTTTTTGCTACATATTTTCAAACGACATTCCAACAGTCATCTGTTATACATTCCAATGACAGTCTTGACTCCAGTTGTATGACGTTTATAGATAGGATACACGTTGACACTGAACAGGTTTTAAATTTAATTCAAAGTTTAGATGTTAATAAAGGAGCAGGTCCAGATCTTGTCCATCCTCTCTTTGTAGCGAACTGTTCTTCAAGTCTTGCTGAGCCCCTGTGCCTCCTTTTCAATAAGTCGCTTCATGAAGGAGTAATGCCAGATATATGGAAAAGCGCATTCATTACCCCTGTGCATAAAAACGGCAATAAAAGCAACGTATGCAACTATAGACCCATCTCTAAATTATGAATTTTTTCCAAAATGCTCGAAAGAATAGTGCATACGCAACTTTATGCATCTATTCATTCATTAATAGCAGCTAATCAGCATGGGTTTGTAAAAAAGCGCTCGACCACCTCCAATCTTATACTATTTAACGAATTTTTAACAACAAAAATGGACGCTGGATTGCAGGTACATACCATCTTTACTGACTACAGTAAGTGTTTTGACCGTATAGATCACTCCCTCTTATTAAAAAAACTAGCAGGAGTACACGGTGATCTTTATCGCTGGTTTACCTCATATATACGGAATAGATCTCAATCCGTTGCTATTAATGGATATACATCTGAGTGGAATATGGTTCCTTCGGGAGTTCCACAGGGTTCTATTTTGGGACCTCTTCTATTCATTATATTTATAAATGATGTATCTAATTGCTTCAAGCATTCCAACATTCTCTTGTTCGCGGACGACATGAAAATTTTTATGGAAATTTCATCCGTATATGATTGTGCTCTACTGCAAGAAGATTTAAACAGATTTGCGGACTATTGTTACACAAACTATCTCGAACTTAATATTTCTAAGTGCTTCTCAATGAACTTTTCACATAAACATAGTCCAGTAAGCTGTAATTACCACTTAAGAGGTCACATTCTTACCAATGTTGAGCACATGAAAGATCTCGGTATGATACAGGATTCCAAGATACTTTTTGATCAACAAATTGAACACATTGTAAAAAAAGCTTCCAAAGCACTTGGTTTTCTAATAAGATCATGTGCACAATTCAAAAAGGTTAAAACCATGAAAAATTCTTTACTGTTCTCTTGTGCGAAGTGTCTTGGAATATTGTTCACAAGTCTGGAATCCTCGTTATTCGGTGTACATTAATCGCTTGGAGTCCATTCAAAGACGATTTTTAAAATATCTAGAATTTAAAACAGGAGTGTATGACTCAACATATGAGCAGAGATGTGCTAGACATCATCTGCTCCCTCTTGAGATTCGAAGAGATATCGCAGATTTATCGTACTTGTCGAAAATATTAAAAAGTGATATAGATTCCATCGAACTTCTAAATGAAGTCAAGATCAATGTGCCTCGTGGTTTCACCTCCCGGAAGAAGTAATATAGCCCCATCACGTACCAACTATCGACAAAATAGTTACTTATTACGATCGTGTCGTTTGTTTAATTCAATAAGTGATGGCACGGAGATTGATCTGTTCTGTAGCAGTACTGTTTCACTGAAGCGAGCATTGGCGAGACAATTGGTTGCAAATCGACCAAACGAGTAGTGGTGATGCTGATATGTAGTAAAGCATGTTGTGTTCTTTTAAAAAATTGTGTTGTTGACGTGTTCGAATTTTAAAAAATTGTGTTGTTGATGTGTTGTTTGTGATTTATGTTGTATGGTCAAGATCTAAATTTTTGTAGTTTTTTTTGTCTATATGTGGAGGTTTGTTTTTTGGCGTATAGTAGAATAAGTAAATATATATATTGTTAATTGTGGCTGTAAACCTTCCTATAAAATAAAAATAAAAATTAAATTTCAATAAATATATATGTTCCCTCCCCTAGCCCTAATAACAGCTCGAAGACGATTCTTCGTTGACCTAATCAGCTTCTAAATTGATTCTTGCAGGATACCTTCCCACTCCTCTATCAAAGCCGTTTTCAGCTCATTCACACTTGAAGGAGCAGGAATTCTGGAACGAAATTCACACCACACGTGCACAATGGGATTCAAGTCCGGGCTGAGCCCTAGCCAGTCCAATGTGGCGATACCGAATTCTTCAAGGTATACAGTAATGGCACGGGAAATATGACAAGTATCAGACCCTGGTTACTATATAAGATCAAAGTACTCGTCAATACAAATCAATCGAGCCCAAACTCAATTAAGCGGTGTCGTTTTATCGCGGAGTTCCTGTGGCCACCTTCCAGCTCCAGCATCAGACCCTGGTTACCATATAAGATCAAAGTACTCCCCAAGTAACATATTTTTCGGGTCTCGGTTGTAAACTTAACCTCAAGGTTTTAAAAGAGTCATAAAAAGGTTAACGTTTTGCTATCTGGTTGTATTTATTATTTCAGAAAGATTAATAAGTCCTAACACTAATTGACTATTTTTACAACCTTGGAACCGCTGACAAGAGTTTATATTAATGTTATTTTTACTTAGGTTTGAGGAGCATATAGTCCTAAGATCTTAAAGTTGTCGTAGACTCCTGATTCAGTTCTAGAAAAGTTAGCATAATACTAAAGTGAGATCTAAAGGTAAATTTTTTAACTTATATGTAGCTATAAAGTTATGGAATTTTAAAATAACCTGTAAGTCATTTCTGAAACCTACATGTAACCTTTAGGCTATATTAGAGTTATCTAGACAAACAAATTAGGATTATGTGGTTAAAATCCAAACCAATAATGCTATTGTATAAGCTTACGGCATGATTTAAGTCCTACGAGAATATTTTAAAGCTTAAGAAACATCCTCAAACAATTTCAGCTATCTCCGCGAGTTTTAAGTAACTGCAAAAATAGCCTAGTAGTGTTAACTAGCTCCGCCAGATAATCTTTAGATCTTATTTTGGCAAACATAATTAGCTTTTAGCTGTTACAGTTCTGAAAAGGTTAATTTAAATTCTTTCTAGTAATTTCCTAACGGCAGCCATATTTTTTATTGAAATAAAAAATTTATCGGAAAAAAAGCAATATTATGATAAATTAAATTAGGCAAAATTAAGTAATGTGTGCTATATATTTAAAATGTATGTTTTATATGGATAGAAGTTTCATTTCTAATGCGATTTATCACCAACCATCGTATTTTATAATTTTTATTTCATTAAAATATCTTCAGAATTTTAAATTACGAAGGGCCCACCTCTTATACAGCTCTATTACCATGAAGTTTTACAATAAAGTGTCAGTCGCAGCATTTTTAAATTTTTCCTGACGTCAGCAAACTACTTATTATTTTTATGAATACAACACTTACCTTATCTCGCCATTTTAAAACAAGGAATCGCCATTATAAATAAAGATTTGAAATTCACTTGTTTCTGTGTAAACAATCCTAAATAGAAACATTTTAAAACCTGGGAGTCTCGGAAAAGCGTTTATTCATGTCTAAAAACGGTTTTAAGTTATCATAAAGATACATCCAACAACATTTGAGAAGGTTATATTAACCTTAAATAAAGGTATTGTGATTTATACTATAGGTTTTGCTGTAGCTCTCAGAAAGGTTCTAAAACGTGGGCCCTTTTTGCACTCAGGGGGTTATTATAAGGTTAATATAACATTATTGAGTCTATTAAGACTTAGTAGCAGATATCCATATATAGGTTCTAGAACCTTTTCAAAACCATTCTAGAACCTAAAATGTTACTTGGGTCGTCAATACGAATCAAACAAGCCCAAACTCGATGGGGTTGCGTCGTTAGGTAATTGCGGAGATCCTATGGCCACCTTCGAGCTCCAGCATCAGACCCTGGTTGCCATATAAGACCAAAGTACTCGTCAATACGAATCAAACGAGTCCAAACTCGATCGGGCTGTGTCGTTTAATTGCGGAGTTTTAATGGCCACCTTCCAGCTCCAGCATCAGACCCTGGTTACCATATTATATAGGAACAAAGTACTCGTTAATACGAATCAAACGAGCCCAAACTCGATGGGGTTGCGTCGTTTAATTACGGAGTTCCTATGGCTACCTTCCAGCTCCAGCATCAGACCCTGATTGTCATATGGGACTGAAGTATTCATTAATACAAATCAAACGAGTCCAAACTCGATGGGGTTGCGTCGTTTAATTACGGAGTTCCTATGGCCACCTTCCAGCTGCAGCATCAGATCCTGATTGTCATATAGGACTAAAGTACTCATTAATACAAATCAAACGAGTCCAAACTCGATGGGGTTGCGTCGTTTAATTACGAAGTTCCTATGGCCACCTTCGAGCTCCAGCATCAGACCCTGGTTACCATATAGGACCAAAGAACTCGTCAATACGAATCAAACGAGCCCAAACTCGATGGGTTTGTGTCGTTTTATTGCGGACTTCCTATGGCCACCTTCCAGCTCTAGCATCAGACCCTGGTTACCATATAGGATCAAAGTACTCGTCAATACGAATTAAACGAGCCCAAACGCGATGGGGTTGCGTCTTTTTATTGCGGAGTTCCTATGGCCATCTTCTAGCTCCAGCATCAGACCCTGATTACCATATAGGATGAATTTTAAAGCGCCCGAGAAGAAAATCGATAGATGCATGTTAAAAATTTCATATAAAAATCAATGTACGATAATTTAAAAAAAATACCACGGTGTCGGTGTTTTGCTCACCCTTGTTTTATATTTCTGTTAAAAAAATATATAATAGGGCTCATTCATGAAGCTAAAATTCACGAACGGTAAATGGGTGTAACCCAAATTTGACGTAAAATAGATGTTATTTTTTAACGAAATGGTATGTAAATTTGAAAAATGGCGACGGTGATTGTGTAAACACATCATTCAGGAATTTAATTTATTTTTTCTCGGTCAGTTAACTCGAACGTTAACGTACAATATCAAAAACTCCAACTGCTTTTTTGCTATTATTCGCGCCATGGGCCCTTAAATTCAAGAAAGGATTATTTTTTATTTTGATGAATGCTTTCTCTTCTTAGTGAGAATTTTTCAATGTTGGCAACACTTCTGAAATGTCAGAATTCCGTCGAAATAAAAATCAGACTAAATTATCACTTAAAAAAATAATGCTGTCATCTTTTAATGATCATTAATTCGAAACTTTATTTTTCGATAGCCACTATGACATCCCAATATGGTAGCAATCATAAGACAAATTGTTCCTATTCTTTGGAGCAAGTAGTAAGTGCGGCGCTAACTGTCAAGCTACAGTAGATTTTGCGTTCAAGCAATACACGCAAAAAGGTCTTGGCACAGATGAAATTAGGGAACCGTTCGAAAGATCTTCTGATTGCGTTGGCTTAGAAGTCTGATTTTTTCACAGCTCCAAGGGACAGTAGACCTGAGTATTTGATATAAATTTCAGCTTGATACTTTCACGCGTTCCTGAGAAAAAGGGTCTTGACAGACAGACAGACAGACAGACGGACAGACGGACGGACAACAATGTGATCCTATAAGGGTTCCGTTTTTTCCTTTCGAGGTACGGAACCCTAAAAGAGGAAAGATATTGCGAGAAAGAGAAGTTTAATTGGTTTTGAAACGCTATCAAACATATAAAGAATTTTCTAAATTGGTTAATGAATGATTAAATTATCGGGGTAGGAAACATAAAACAGCAGTCGTATTGTGAAATTCCTCCTTTTTGTGATGTTGGTTATTATAAAAACAAAGCTAAACTCACGTCTGCACTCGTAGGCTTGCGGCGGACGGAACATGTGCCACAGCGGGCGCGTGCACACCTCGCACGCGGTCGGTATGTGGTACGTGATGTTCACCAGGTCGTGCCCCTTGTGCTGCACGGTGTTGCCTGCATCGCGAAAAATAACAAATTACCATTGTGACGATAGATCATTGTTTTTTAGATATGAGGTGAGTAGACAAAATACTATACACGGTTACTTTTTATCACCCTGGAAAATTTTAGGGACGCTTCAGGACACATCCATTATTAGAAATCCAGAAAAGAACTGACACTGATTTTGAATTAGACTAAGTTATCAAATGTTTGGTAACAACATAGTTTATTGTATTATGATTAATGTATACGTCTATAACTTATTTTTTGACATTTTAAGTGTATGTAAGCATACCGATTGTATTTTTTTTTTAAACTTTCATTGACTATGTAACAAAACCAAAATTGTAAATGGTGATTTAAAAGAGGAGATAAAAAATTTTGACCTTTCGAGTTTCTTGCCTGTTCTTCTCGAGAAGGCTCTCCCAATTTCCGAACAGGTGTAGATTCAACTTTTTTTTTTCATTAGGTACTACTTTTATTTGCAGACATCTTAAGTAGGTATATTCAGGATGTATGCACATACAAGGTTAAATTTATGTTTCCTTTAAATTAGAATGTTTTGCTTTGTTTTGACGTCAATAAGTGCCTGTAAAGGCCTAAGTTGAATAAAGATTTTTAAATTTGAATTTGAATTTGATTATATAAAAAAACTATAAAAAATGCTGCTCTCGACTAATACAGAATTTTTTGGATTTTCTTGAAAATTAATATAAAATTTAGTAAGCGAATTATTTCTTTTATTCATATTTAAATCATTCTAATACTATGTCGTGAAGCGTCCCTTAAATTTTCCAGGGTGATAAAAAAATAACCGTGTATAATATAACAGCTCAAATGTGCAGCCAGCAAAGAAAGTATCAGAAGATCTTTTTTTATACCAGCGTGGTCGGCTACGTCCAGCGGTACGTCCAGTACTCCCTAGGGCAGTAGACGCAGAGTTCCCTGCAATGTTGACGTACCGGCGGGGTCGGCTGCGTCCGGCGGTGCATCCAGTACTCCCTTGGGCAGTAGACGGTGAGTTCCCTGCAATGTTGACGTACCGGCGTGGTCGGCTGCGTCTGGCGGTGCGTCCAGTGCTCCCTTGGGCAGTAGACGGCGAGTTCCCTGCAAGGTTGACGTAGCGGCGTGGTCGACTGCGTCTGGCGGTGCGTCCAGTACTCCCTTGGGCAGTAGACGGCGAGTTCCCTGCAATGTTGACGTACCGGCGTGGTCGGCTGCGTCTGGCGGTGCGTTCAGTACTCCCTTGGGCAGTAGACGGCGAGTTCCCTGCAATGTTGACGTACCGGCGTGGTCGGCTGCGTCTGGCGGTGCGTCCAGTACTCCCTTGAGCAGTAGACGGCGAGTTCCCTGCAAGGTTGACGTACCGGCGTGGTCGGCTGCGTCTGGCGGTGCGTCCAGTACTCCCTTGAGCAGTAGACGGCGAGTTCCCTGCAAGGTTGACGTACCGGCGTGGTCGGCTGCGTCTGGCGGTGCGGCCAGTACTCCCTTGGGCAGTAGACGGCGAGTTCCTTGCAAGGTTGACGTAGCGGCGTGGTCGGCTGCGTCTGGCGGTGCGTCCAGTACTCCCTTGGGCGTAGACGGCGGCTTCCTTGCAATGCGTCCAGTACTCCTTTGGACAGTAGACAGTGAGTTCCCTGCAATGTTGACGTACCGGCGTGGTCGGCTGCGTCTGGCGGTGCGTCCAATACTCCCTTGGGCAGTAGACGCAGAGTTCCCGCAATGTTGACGTACCGGCAACTAGCAGTCTAGTCCTCCCTTGCGTAGTAGACGGCGAGTTCCCTGCAATGTTAACGTACAAGCGTGGTCGGCTGCGTCTGGCGGTGCGTCCAATACTCCCTTGGGCAGTAGACGGCGAGTTCCCTCCAATGCGTCCATTTCTCCCTTGGGCAGTAGACGGCGAGTTCCCTGCAATGTTGACGTACCGGCATGGTCGGCGCCGTATGCGGTGCGTACGGTCCGCCCTTGCGTAGTAGACGGCGAGTTCCCCGAGCCCTGATTCCACTAACATCTTAACGTCGTTATTATCGTGTCTCGATAGCGTTTCAATAAACCTGCTTTCGCCGCTTTTATACGTATTTCCTGGTGCGATTTATTCCTGTTGACGTACCGGCGTGGTCGGCTGCGTCGGGCGGTGCATCCGCCGCGTCCCCAGGCCGCCGCGCCTCGCCCTCGCCCGCGTACAGTAGTTGGAAAATGCGCGGAATGTCCTTCGCGTCCGCGCGAATCACATCGCCCTGCGTCACCGACCGCACGTGGAACACCTTGCTGCGGGAGTAACCACATAATAACACAGTAAATTCAAGGGCTTTGACGCGGTACAATTCACGTTAAAATAGAATTGTTATTAGTTAACCTTTCCGTTTCTTGTCCGAAAGGGTATTGTTCAATTTCGGCTTTTCGTGAACAAGTTATTTTCTAAAAAAATATTTTTACTGTTGAGTATAATTAAATGTAAGAAAAATATTTTTCACATTCTCCTCGCCAGAAAGTAAGCATCGAAATAATATATTTTAATTAAGTAGCACTATTGCCAAATGTGAAACCATCGATTTCTGTGTTGCTTTTACGTAAAATATGCATTGAAAAATCATTAATTGTTAACAAAAAATCGATAGCTATTATCAGACTTTAAAATTAATTAATTCCCATAAAACATTTACAATACAATAAAAAACTGCATCTTTTGTAAAATCGTTAATTTATTTACTTTTGATCAAACTTAAACACACAAAACACTACTTAACTGTAAATTATTTAGCTTTTTAAATCGATTTTTTTACTATGGCAGCACCATTTGTTCTAAATAGATGCTATAAAAAAGAATAAGCTTCGCCTTTGTATACAATGTAGTAAAGTACAGTGAAGTGAATGTTATTTTTTCGACTCTTTTACTGTCAACCCGATTTGCTTTTATAATGGATACCGATATTGCTCGAAATGAGGATCCGGCTATAGCCTTGGACACAGAATAAGCTTCTTTTTGATACCTTATCTGCGTCTGATGTTGATACTGTCACCTCACCTCACCTCACCTCGGTATAGTACCCCGCATGTATAAAAATATATAATTTTATGAAAATTGTGGTTGGTAATGTACACAATTATATTTTTTCATTACTAATAATATCATTTTCTACTAATATATGATTAAAGTCACAAACATTAGCAACTTCTTACTGGAATATAGCATTTGCCTATTTAGGCATATCACTACTTTCCCATGATTATATTACTTGAATTACATATTTTTAGATACAAAGAATTAAAATTGACAATTTTTATTAAGTTTGATTACTGTTCATGTTAAGCCAAAGCACCCATACAAACTGAACAATTCCCTCGTCGATATAATGCTCGTAATAATTTTGTAATACATAAAAAGTTGTAACTTTTTTTATTTCTATTCCGCAATATGTGGGCTTTATAATAACCAGAAAATATAGGTATAGTCCCATACCAAAAAAGTCGCAAAAAATTGTTGACCATTGTGCAATAAGAACTGTAGGGTATGTATCAATCACAAGAGATTCTGTAAGAAAAGTATTGGGTCTAATCAAGCTACTTTTTTTTCAAACCGAAATAAATAATTTTTAGATCCTAAATATCGACAGTCCTACATCAGCATATATTGTTTCTTCATTCAGTATTTACATTTCTTTTGTATTAATCCCACAGTCAGCTGGACTATGGTTGTCACTTGAAAGGTTTTGCTTTCAATTTTTAGTCGATTTTCTCAGAAAATATTATGCTTCCAGATCTGGGACAAGCACCTAGGGTCTGTCTAATATCTAACCGATATGTCTCTTAAATGTTATTTCGACCTTCAGTTACCCCCCGTTATATACCCCCTCCATGCTCACTGTAAAAAACGAAAAGAAATGAACCACACACAAACCTCAAATCCAGTATCATGACGGGATCGGTGTTCTGCTTGTCGCTCTCCGAGTTGTAGAAGATGATCTTCTTGGAGGAGACGACCACGTACTGCTTCTTCCATCCGTGGCGGCGTATGTTCTGCTTGAAGGGCACCGAGAGCCAGCCCTCGAGCGTCTGCTCCGTCTCCCCGTCTTCCGCGTCCGCTGACGACTGAGAAGCCGTCTCGCTGGTGAGAGCGGCCAGCTTCTCCTTCAGCTGTTCTATTTCCGCGTCTTTGCTGTCCACCTGCAAAATCATCCATTGGTTCACTAGATCATCTTTGGTTAGGTTTTGCATGCCTGCATTTTGAATCGGACTTTTGGCACGATTACACTGAAACTACCAACCAAAAGTCTTTGGAGTTGTACGCGCAATGATCCATTCAGCATTACAGTCAATAAGAAAACAATGGCTTTGCAACGCGAATTTGCTTCACAACTGCACAAAACTTTACTTATCATTTGCAAACTTTCCGCAGATCACTCACACAACAATCAACTGTCAATATCAGGTAAAATTTAACTATGACTGGACGCTACAAAATTCACTCTTGTTAGGCAAAAATTACTCAGTGTTTACTTTAACGAAGGCATTCAGAAATACGAGCAGAGTAATAGATCGTTTACCTTCAGTAAAGTTTTACTCGGGTGGTTTTCGAACGCTATCATATGAAAATCACTCAATCACTCCACGGAAAGTAAGAATTACTTGTTCTCAAACGTATCCTCATTTATTCTTTATTTGTTGTTTCCGTCCATAAAGTACAAACGCGGACATAATGCCTAATGGGTGGGTTGAGAGTTCCTTAGTTAATTTTCAAAAAAACTGACCTCCATGGTGAGCCGCAGCCTGGTCTGCTGCTCCTCCACCAGCTGCTGCTGCGACTCCTGCAGGTCCCGCTGCAACTTGGCTACGTGCTGGTCGAACTTCTCCTTCTCGCGCGTCAGCTCCTGCTGCAGCTTCCGGTAGTCCTTGTCCTTGCGCACTGACATCTTGCTCTTGTTCTTTGCCGTGGCCGGGTTCATGTCCTTCCTGTTTCGGGAACGCATTCAATATTAATAAAAAGGTTTCAAGTACATCACCCACCTCCTCCGTGGTCTAGTGGTTGAGACCATCATCTTGTCCCGATCTGAAGGTCCAGGGTTCGATTCCCCGTTGGAGCAGAAGTTTTTCTGTTTGACTTTGTTGGTGGTAGGGCTACCATCGTCTTGCCTAAGTTTGTCCGCATAATAACAATGTTTTGAACATTGTTGTGTTCCGATAATTAAAGGTAAGATAGCCACAGTTCCTCGGTAGTTGAGGAGTCCTGGTGACGCACACTTCTATCTTAGGTCTTATCGTCACTTACCATCAGATGAGATATAGGCCAAGAGCTTCCCTATCATAATAATAACAAAAAATAAAAGACATCGTTTCGTTAGAGTCACTTGTTCACCTAAGTGACTCAAACGAGAAGTTGGTTTGAGTACATCAATTTTGAGAGAAAACTTGTTGCAACATACTAGTTTCATTGTGATTAAGGCGTGTAAATACCTGTTCATAATCTCTGCTAGCTTGTTGACCGCCTGTTGCTTGAGCATGATCTCAGAGTTGAGCTTCTTGTTGAGCCGGTCTACCTCCTCTTGCAGATGCTGGACGGTCGCCACGCGTTCCGCTAAAGCGGTGCCGCTGCGTCGCAACTCGTCTACCTCCTGATTGATATCACATAGAAAATCATTATTAATAGGCAAGGTAACCACTTTAATAAAACAAAAATAAAATAAATAAAGTGATATTGAAACTATAGTAAAAAAAAATTTATCTCCGTAAAAATGCGATCATTGTCACCTTAAGATAATTATTGGCAATACACATATTTGTGCAGTTGCCAGTCACAACTTTATCCATCAAACGAAAGAAATTCATGCGCACTAGTAAAAAAATACTATGTAACCAACACTGCACTGCAAGGCACTACATCCCAATGACAAACAAAAATTAATCGTCGAAATCACAAAGTAATCATGGGGCGGGGCCCTCAGTATATACTATAGCCCGATACAAAGGAGTTCATGGGAAAGGCTCTCGGTCTATTTAGCTCGATAAATACCGTGCCCTTGACCGAGAAACCAATGCACACTGGCCCATACTATAGCTCGATACAGAGGTGTTCATGGAGCTGGCACTCGGTCTATTAAAGCTCTATAAACGCTGTGCTGTACACTGTACATCACAGCTGTGTGTGTACTGTACTGTAGTCCCATACTGCCTGATACCGAGGTGTTCATGGGGCGGGCACTTCGTCTATTTAGCTCTATAAACGCTGTGCCATTGATCAAGAAACCAATGTACAGTCGAGAAAGTTTTTGGGAAGCATTATTTCAAACAATAGGAGGTATAAAGCAATCATTTAAATCATATATGAAAATCCTAAAATACTTCTATTTTATATAATATTAAAACCTGTTTTAACGCTTTTACTTTTTCAAATGTAGCTGACCAAAAAACTCTACTGGTAGACCGGCCACTTTGTCGACTGTACACTGTCCTATACTATAGCCCAATACAAAGGTGTTCATGGGGCGGGCACTTGGTCTATTTAGCTCGATAAATACTGTCTTTGTTTAGAAAACCAAAGCACACTGCCCCATACTGAAACTCGATCGATATTAACTCTTCGTCTATCTAGCTCGATAAACGCTGTGCCATTGATCAAGTAATCAATACACACTGTCCCATACTATAGCCCGATACAAATGTGTTCATGGGACAGGCTCTCGGTCTATTTAGTTCAATAAATACTGTGTCCTTGTTCAAAAAACCAAAGCACACTGTCCCATACTAAAGCTCGATCGATATAAGCTATTCATCAGCTCGATAAACGCTATGCCCTCGATGAAGTAATCAATGCACACTGTCCCATAATATAGGAATTTTACTGGAGGGAGACTCTGTACCAGGGTCGTCTGCTTAGGTACCTCCGTCTTACCTATTTCTACCGCAAAGCAGCAGTGCTTGCATTGCTGTGTTCCGGTTTGAAGGGTAAGATATGGCAGTGAAATTACTGGGTACTGTGACTTTACATCTGATGTCACAAGTTGGCAACGTACACTGTGGCTGTTGTGGGGGTTGCAGTTTTGCTGCGAATCTCACAAGAGCCACATGTATTATAAGTGACTGTTACCACTTACCATCAGGTGGGCAGTTTGCTTGTTTGCCAACTTTCTGCAATAAAAAAAAATACATATATAGCCCGATGCTCACCAGAAATTGTTCACCAGATACAGAGGTGTTCCAACGGGCACACTCTCGGTATATTCTGCTCGATAAACGCTGCGCTGTGCCCTAGATGGCGAAGATGGACAGAGTTGGTCTCACCTTGCGCTGCAGGTCGATGGTGGCGCGGTTCTCGTGGTCCCGGTCCCGCAGCCCCTGCACCAGCGCGTCGCGCGCCGCCACCTCGCCGCGGTGCTGCGCCAGCGCGTCGCGCATCTCCAGCTCCTTCATCGTCTTCTCTTTCTCCAGCTCGCCGACCGTCTCCTCCGCTATAGACCTGCGGAGACGGGTCGGATAGGCTAGATGACTAAACAATTTTTTTTGTGCTTTAATAGAAGCTCATTCATCTAATAAACAGAAAGAAAAATCATCGGTTTTCGAACAACTATAAAAACAACCAAGATCATCATCATCATCATCATCACAGCTCATATATGTCCCCACCGAGGGTTTCGAGCCTACCCTATGTTAGGGTGATTAGGCCTTAGTCAACCACGCTGGCCCAGTGCGGATTGGTAAAAACAACCAAGATATATGGTATTAAAGATTTTTCTCCATCTCTTTCTAGCAAAACGGTAATTTACAAGGAGTTAGTTAGTTAGTTAGTTTGGCGGGGCTCTTTCGCACTTAGCCTCTTGATTGGGCCATTGTGCGTCCTGACCTTGCGTCAGCCTACATCCTACTCCATCCATCCCAGGTCCTCCCAGAATGCCAGCAGCCTCTGTGGGCTACTACATGCTTCCGGCATGGATGCCGGGGAGTGGAGAAGTTTCGCCCGTTGGTCGGCCACGCTTGTGCATTCCATAAGGACGTGCTGTGGCGTTTCTTCCGCCTCCATGCATCCTCTGCATAGGGGGCTGTCTGTCACCCCTATTATGAATAGGTGTTTGTTTAGGAGACAGTGTATGGTATTAAAGATTTTTCTCCATCTCTTTCTAGCAAAACGGTAATTTACAAGGAGTTTATATGGCCGTACTCAACGATGACGTCACGGTTGTTGTCGGATCTCTCTGTCTAATCGCCTTCAAATTAACAACTTAAAATGCTTGTATCTAATGTATTTCTAAGCCGATTTTAATTCTAATTTCACAGGACTGCATCTTTTTCCACGGTATTTTAATATTTAATGAGGAGACGTCAAAAATTGAATTCAGTCATCATCCCAATTAGGAGGTGTTCCCTGAATCAATTTCGAATTACAAAACGAAGCGCAAATAGTTCAGGCTCAGTTGAAAACTTTTGTTACATTAACGCAACAAAAGCGCTTGGTTTTCAGCCGGAACCAGTTGTGGACGAGGAACAAACAAATTAATAAAATAAAAAGATCCTTAATGGCTAAAATATAATCGTTAATAGTACATTACTGCCGCGGTCTATAATGACTACTTTGCTGGTCGCGCTGATGATGGCCGACAGCGCAGCATAGCGCAGCTTCAGGCCGACACAGCGTGGTCAGCGTGCAGCACTTGATGGACGAGCTGAGATAAAGGCCGAGACCGTAGGTCGAGGCCTTTACAGTGAGGACAGCAAGGGCTGCAATGATGGCCAAGTTGGAAGGCCTAGAGCGTAGCTAGGCTAGATCGAAGCACATACAGCGTGACCAGCGAAGCAGTCATTGTGGGCCAAGGCTTGTATAGTGCTTTACTCAAAAATGCAAGTACCTAATAAAAAATATATTAATTAACTAGAAGCAAAACTTTGCCGGCCGCTCCTTGAAACAGAACGGCAAGGTCGACTTTGCTCAAACAATTTTTGAGTAAAATAAAAAACTTTAATCTAAATCTATTATTACGTTGCTTAATCTATAAGATAGCCTGTGATCCGTGTCCGTGTTGGTCAATACAATTCATTCATATAATTACGATGGCATCAGACAGCCATCTTTTCCCAGCACAATAACTGAAAAGATAATGTTTGTATATGGTACTTTGACTTTTTATTGTGACCGTGTCTAAAAATATTTCTCACAACAAATAAAATTATTAAAAATTAGTAAATTTTGGCTAACCAACGTTTCAGAAACTCAAATTGATTTAAGACTGCTGTTAAATTGACATGGATGTTAAGTGAACAATATTTTGATCAGCCTTTCAGAAACTGGGAGATAAACTTACTTTTCAGTTAATGACATTGACAGGAGTGCACACGAACGCGCCGCGAAAGTGGTCCGAAACGATTGCGTGCAAACAGTTCATTTCGGATCGCGGCGTTTGCGCTGATCACAGCGTATAAGTTATGTTCGCGCATCTCGGACCGCGGTGTATCTTACCTGGCGATGGCCTCGGAGTCGGCTCTCGCGATGGCCAGCTGCAGCTGGTGCATCAGACTGGCGCGCTCCTGCTCGACGTCGCGCGCCGCGCGGGCGCTCTCCTCCGCCTGCGCGCGCAGCTCGCTGCACTGCGTGCGGTACATCAGGCAGTAGTGCTGCTCGCTCTCCAGCTGCGAGCGCAGCTCCTCACACTGTTAATAAGCCAATAACCACCACGTTACTTTTATATTGATGATATTGTTATGTCATAGGGTTATAATACGATTATTATGGCTAGTTATTATAGCTATTTTTATGAGTGGCACTCAACCTTGACGTGCCTGACGGTAAGCGAAGATGGGACTGAGTTGGAGCGTGCCTACTCATGAAGTGCCGATTCAATATTATCCTGAAAAGACCCGGGTTACAGTGAGGTGGAAATACAGACGGCGGCAAATAATTCCATTCTTACGCAGTACGCAGTACCAAAGTACTGCGTACTGCGTAAAGCGAAACCCTTTGTGCAGATAGATGGATCTCCTACAGCATAAGGGTGTCTCTTTGCCGTTTTCCGGGTGCCTCGGTGATAAAAGGGAGATGGTAGAAAAAGACCAAACAGCTCTTAGGAACTCTCCCCGAAATATAACCTGTAAAGACCGATAAACGGGCAACGGGACGATGTTCAAGACTCTGTTTAGTAGAATGTTATCTGTATGTGGATGTTTGTTAGCATTTTCATATTCTTAATCGATTCGTACATGTCTTCTAAATAAATAAAATAAAAGACAGTCAATAGTGATTCCGAAGGTGTGAAGAGAAATTATTTTATAAATTAATTCAAAAACTGCTTAGAATTTCGTTATGTGTCATAAATTTCAATCATGTCACATGACACAAGTTTTTTTGTTACATCATCATCATCATTACCAAAGCTCATCTCATATACGTCCCCACCGAGAGGCACGAGCCTGACCTAACTAGTTTTTGTTACATACATTCACCTATTTAATCATACGTAAATTGGATAATTTATCTAATGTTTGGTAACAACATAATTTATTGTATTATGATTAATGTATACGTCTATAACTTATTTTTTGACATTTTAAGTGTATGTAAGCATACCGATTGTTTTTTTTTTAAACTTTCAATGACTATGTAACAAAACCAAAATTGTAAATGGCGATTTAAAAGAGGAGACAAAAAATTTGACCTTCCGAGTTTCTTGCCTGTTCTTCTCGAGAAGGCTCTCCCAATTTCCGAACAGGTGTAGATTCAACTTTTTTTTTTTTTTTCATTACTACTTGTATTTGCAGACATCTTGAGTAGGTATATTCAGGATATATGCACATACAAGGTTGAATTTATGTTTCCTTTAAATTAGAATGTTTTGCTTTGTTTTGACGTCAATAAGTGCCTGTAAAGGCCTAAGTTGAATAAAGATTACGAGCTTAATGGCAAGCTTATGGATTTCATTTTATTGAATCGCGCACTTCAAATACAATAATGTTGCGATGCAATAACCAATTACAGATTGATTACAGACACAGCACGCTACACTGGCCAGATTGAGGTGCAATGTGTACACGATGTTTTTAACTAGCAAAATAAGAGTGTTGTTATGACTTATGAGCACAGAAAATCTAGACCCAGATTTGTGTGGTTTCGAGTTCATTACCCATATAGGTTTTTACGTCATGATTTACTTGTAATAAACTAATACGTATTCTAGTTTCAGTCGATTTAGGGACTATTAAACTTATTATGATTCATGTGTTGGTCATTCATGGCTAGATAGTTTCTCGAAAAATTTTATTAAATCTATAATGTTATTTGCTTCGTAGACCTACAAATAACTGAATTGCAAAATCTGTTCGTAAAAGAATTGTTGCACAAAAGTACACTTAACTGTCATTAGTATTTGGTCGTCAATAACAAAAAACCCACCCACAGAACCGAAACGAACAGCTGATTCGGTGCTGCGTGAATAAAGCTGATTGAAAGCTGACTAACTTTTAGTTTTTACCGCAAACATACAACATGACAATAAAATACTGCAACATTTTTTGAGTATTCGTTGACTAGATCACCAAAAGCGAGCGTCACCTGGACTCCTCAACAACTGAGGACCGTGGTAGCTAGTCAGTTGGGCTCAGTAGACCTACTATCAACCAAACAGAGCAGAAAAACATCTGCTCCAAGAGGAAACGAACCCTGGACTTCATCGGTGGATGGGGGGGGGCATCAGTAATTCCATAATTTCGATTCAACTTTTACGACCCTATCAAATGAAACTTCTTTTCCCCCATACAGGACACGTTCGGGATCAGCAAGTGCCAATTCACCAAACATACCCCCCAGAAACAGGCCCCACAGTATAGACAAGCTGACACTTCGCCTAGGGTAGGGAGGTTTTAAACTTGTCAGAGATGGTGAAATATGGGTCAAATCAGAGCCATATCTCCCAGTAGCTATTGTACGAGTTTTCAGAACACCCTTACGCATAAACCACAACATCACAATTCATTACTAATGAAGTATCTTAGTAATAACTGAAGAATGCGCAAATAAAATTTCATTATACTACAACAATATAAAAGATGACCAGGAAACAGGCGTGTTAAAACATCGTATTAACAAGTGCTATAATGCAAGTGTTTTATAGGCCGGCCCTCAATGCCGAGACTCTAGATGTTTGCTCAGCGTTCGTATTAAATTATTTCCTATCTTCGCAACGACTGCGTTAGCCATTGTGATAACTTACTTTGTATCTGAGGTCGAGGCGATTGTTTTTATATTTACTTGCATATCACATTTCGTGTGCAGTGTGCAAATTATACGGGATTTTATTGAAATAAGGAGCCAAATTTGAAATGTGTCCACAAAAAGGACTGTGTGTCTTTGTAAATGTTTTTTTCAATCGTGACATCTCTAGCTTACTTTTGTACATTTCCGTGATTATTATTCCATTGCATTGCATAATTTGCTAGGTTTTCCGTATACCAGCGAATTTTTTACCGACTTCGAAAAAGGAGAAGGTTCTATGTTCACCGATTACTTCGTCATTTGTGGACTGATTTTTAAAATTCTTTTTGTAATCAAAGGGAGTGTACTCCCGACGTGGTCCCATTGTCAGCATGTCATGATCTGATGATGGAATCCCAGGTAAATCGAGAGAAACCCTTAATTTCATAGGCACGTCCTACGTGTTTCATGGTTTTCCTTCAGATATTCAGGTAATTTGCTTCTGGTAATCATCATGTCATGTTACTGTGATGATGATGGAAGGTTTCTGGTAGATTAGCAGTTCGGGAATATTTCTTTCAAAGCTGCTTAAAGCGAAAGACGTTTAATTTTAAGTTATTCTGGAGTTTGCCTTGGCTCAAATTCTAATAAGCATGTATTAACTTAACTAAAATGATTGAAAATAAAATAATTTTAATTGAAGCCTATTTTATTGTAAAAAATATTTTTTCAATCTTTATAGTTAATTTAAACATGCTTCAAACTTTAAAAACACCAAAACGTCATAAATAATATAAGAATACATACAACATCACAGTTTTATATTGAAGTCGGTGCCAAACAATGATCAGCTTAAAGTTAAAGAAAATAAAAACAATAATATATTTTTTTAAAATTTTGCACCAACTTTAATATAAAACTGTAATGTTGTATGTATTCTAATACTATTTATGACGTTTTGGTGTTTTCGAAAACGGTTTTATTTTTTTACTACTGTTATTAACATATATTCACGAAATCTATTTTTAAAGTTGAAAAGAAATATTCAAATCTGTTCTGTTCTGTCCTTTCACGTAGATCGGCTAGGTTACAACTAATAACGAGGTTACTGTAAATTTGTCATCTTTATTTGAATTTAAGCTGATATGCATTTGCCGTGACTTTTTATAATTATCATAATTAGAGATTTTTCAATAATTTTATCTACGCACCGTGCTACATGTAGACAGTATATTTCAATTGAATACAACAAAACTAGTACACTATGTCATATTGTAGGGTTATCGATACAATTTATATTAATGATATTATATGTACTTTTAAAAGAGGCAGATATGTCAATTGTCATCATAAGCGCGCACGTTTTGAAGTCTCAAACACGTCCCAAAACACTAGTTGTCTCCGTTATTCGTTTTGTTTTAATTATGTTTGTCATAGTTGTAAGTTAAATTAATGTAATTAATAGCAATCAGCGTCAGGTCAGCTATGTTGTAGTGGCTTTTTTCAGTAGAAGAGTAGACATACGACATTTATATAATAAAAAAATCATTGTGTTACAGACATATAAATGACCTTTCAAAATTATTAGCATCAATGGCGAAAATTTAAGGCAATCCTATATGTTTCGCTATCTGCAAAAAAGTTTCAACCTCTTGTGTTTCACGATATGTCGTAAATAGTAATGTCTCCCGTGATGAGTGTAATTAATTTTATCAATCATTCGATAATCAACTATGAAAACTATTTTACAAACACATAACCCATCCAAAGAATGGCGTCTTATTCTAATCCCTTCTCGGAAAGATTGCGACAGCACATCATCTATTTCTTGGGAAACGTAAGTTGCGAGCAAAATGCCTAGACTGCAACTTGATACAAGTCTATTAAAACGTTATGTATAGTACAACTGTCATGATTTTATAACCGTTTAGGAAAATAAAACAAGGCTGACTACATAGACATACATTTGAAGTTGATATTTTATTTCAAAATATTTTAAGAATATTCCGTTTTTTTAGATCTCGAGGAGGAGGTGGGAAGTAGATATTAAAGGGAATATAAGTAATTACATTTTGGTTTCTTTACAAACTCGCTATCGTATGCAGTAACATCATTAATAGACATTACTAATACTAACTATTGCTACGATGGTTTGCGAGTGATTTATACCAAAAACCAGAATCAGTTTTATACAGAATATATATAAAATAAATAAAATCAAAATGTCTAGCGTATTTATATATTCTTGTCAATAAACTAACAACTATATTTTAGCAATATAATAAAGCATTGATACCGAAACACCGCCGAGACATTACCCCGTTTTTGATGTCGTATCAAGAGAAGTCGTAATATTCAACGCACAGATAAATGATTGTTTGCTAATCAAACTCGGCCGACACATTGGGTCAAACCGACGACGTGCCAGCGCAAATTCTCTTTAATTTCTTCTCTGAACATATAATAAAGATACCAACACCGTCCAAAGGAAAAATACAGCGTTACTTTTTAAGAGAACCGCGTCGCGCTTTACTAAACAAACTGGCATCGCCGGCGCAGTAAAATGTATAGTAGTTATATTTTATTCACAAAACATATAAGTATCAATTATAAACATACAAATAATACAGCGGTTTAAGCAAACGTTAAAAAACATTATGGGCATAAAAATTACGTTTTAACGATGGAGAACTTTCTAGATAATCTGACTTGTTTCGACGCCTTTTCGTTAGAAAATTTGATTAGATAAAAAAATGTCTTACTTTACTTAGGAGCCACATAACGACGATATATTTTACTATTATTGAAGTATAGGATATTGTGTCACATAAAATAAATATTTTGTCTGCGTACTGTCTGCGCGAGGTTTTGCCTAAACATAAGTTAAGAAAAAAGTTAAAGTAAAACCTCTTTATTATTATTGTAGAAGAAAATATGAACTAGTTTTATCAAGTAAATGTTATTTATTGCGGCCTACGAAAAGTATACAATTTTAATGAAGAGAACCTTAATGTGCGCTTGTTCAGATAAGCAAAATAAACTGCTTTTACTATGGGACCAACCTGACCACTAAACCAAAATGTATTGAACAATGAAAGCTGTTCAACACATTTTGGTTCAGAGGATGTTGAACATTTAAATGAAACAGCTGATTTTAACTAAGGCCTAATCACCATAGTTTAGGTTAGGCTCGGGCCCTTTCGTGGGGACGTGTATGAGCTGTTGATGATACTACATTTATTCAACCCTTATATAGGTAGGTAGAAACAAAATAAACACTTGCCAAAGAGCAATGGAACGGAGCATACTGAAAATCAGAAAAATAGACAAAATAAATAGTAAATTAATTAGAAAGAAAACTAAAGTAACAGATGCTCTAAATCAAGCTCTGAAACTAAAATGGCAATGGGCGGGTCAACTGGTAAGACAGAAAGATCGTAGGTGGACAATTAAAGCTACAATTTGGCCGGGTTCTAAATCAGGCAAAAGGAAAGTGGGAAGACCTAGATTACGTTGGAAGGATGACTTGGAGGCAGTGGCAGGGAAAAACTGGGTAAATGTCGCTGGAGACAGGGAGAAGTGGAAAAAGATGGAGGAGGCTTTCAGCCATCAAAGGGGTCACAATATAAAAAATAAAAAAAACGTGTCATATATTTTTATCATTGTAAAATGGGGAATTAATAAAGCTTTATTATTATTATATAGGTAGGTATAGTTATACTTTGTATAAAACAAAAATACCCAGAATATTTTGTGACAAATAACCGGAATTTATCTTCGGTATATCTGTTCTTCCGATCTATCAAAATGCACAATATACAAACCTAGATATACTTGGTTTATACAAGGGTGCGGCCTGGAATAACTTCGGAATATCGTTTGTATGAATAGAAATGTCAATGTTATACTCAGTATAAGTTATTCTTGGTTTATTAGTAGACATTTTGCTTATTCTTAGTTTATTCTCGAGTTTTACTTTATACCACGTTTATTTGATAAGGCTGAAAGTGTCTAGGTGGCCCACCCAGTGGTCAAGATCTCGATAGTACAGACTGACGGGCATACGGACGGACGGAAAGCTGACCACATAAGCGTAACCAAACAATGATTAGGTCACACCAAAAAGTTTATGTTTGTCACAAGCAATTTTATTGCCAATTCCATGCATTTGCGGATCGCCGGCGCAAAAACTAGCAGGCTGCTTTTCTTCTTGATCCTAAATCCTAAAAAGTAACTTACGTAAGTCTTATTTACAAGCAAGCAGATAAAAATCTTTAAATATTTGTAAAGATTTATTATTAAATTTTCATTTTATTTTGTAATCATACACAAAATAATGAACTATACTTATACATATGTTAAAATACGACATTCACTTTATGATGTCATCACAAGGTCAATATTATCTTTAAAGCATGACATATCAATCGCTTATGTACGAAAAATACTTGCTATACCTTCCTACTCAACACAGTTCCTCTCCTATTCCTTTACTGTGCAGGTAGTCCGATTATGGAATGTTTTGCCTGTCAACATACGGAGGGCGCGCACATTGACATCCTTCAAGGCACTGGTGAAGAAGCACTATATGTCTCACTTGTGATACTATATATTCTATACATCCTTCATGTTATTTATTTATTCCTTATAAATTGCTTATTTTAATATCTAACTTCTATTACTATCTTTAAAAAATTGTGCACTATTCCACCTCTCTACTGTTTTTTACCTCTTATTATCTATTTTTCTATAGTTGCCTGGAAGAGATTGCTGCGCAGCAAAAAGGCCGCCTATTGCTTTTATGTCTTTCTCTATGTTTTGTAATTATGTGCAATAAAGTGTTATGTATGTATGTATGTAATACTTCAGTACTTTTTCTTAAAATACAAATTTTACCTACACTGTCTGAATTGTTCTATGAATACTTATGTGCGTAATTAATGCGCTTTTAATTTGAAGGGCAGCCAGCATCACGATCAAAATGACTAAGGCGATGGAGTGTGGAAAAACTTTTGTCCACGTAATTCTGTATTTGCTTAGAGACGGCGGCGCACGCGCGGGTCTATGTGTCCTACTCTCTGGGCACGTAAACAATATTAAGTGCCCGTACTGCAATGAGCATTGACGCGTGCACATGTGCGCGTCACCAAAGATTTCACGTTAGCGCATCGATGTACAGCGAACGACGGGATGAAAACAGCGATTACAGATTTAGAGAGTAGTCAGACTTATACATCGTATAAGGCGAGTAGTCCGCGCGTGCGGCCGCTCTTCGCAATGAGTCAACTATGTCGTAATATCACAGGACATTCTATTTCGGCGCTGTTAGATTATGATTAATTCACCGAATAATGTAAAAGTATGCACGCTCATCATTCGCTCATACACAGAATAATTAAAGCGCAGTTATAAATTTAAAATACGAAATATTAGTTTACAACACACGATGAGCCTATTATTAAATTTAAAATTACAGGAACATTTTATTTGGCATTGCCGAGCTCTAGAAATATTCAACCGGTTTGAATTATTCTTTTGCAAGTAGAATACTACATTTAATCCCGTAACAAAGTTATCCTAGAATCTCCAGCGCGTCCAATGCGGTTGAATCCGCGAGACAGCTCGTTGTCTATTTATTAAGAGGCTGACAACGCTGAGCTGAGCTCATCGAGCCCACTTAAAACTTTTTTTAGCGAAACCTGTTAAATATCCCGTTTTTCTTTTTCTTTTTTTTTTCTTTTTTTTTTTCTTTTTTTTTTGGTGGGTAGACATCAAAGCAGCAACACAGTAATTATTGAGCTCTTCGTTTATTTTAATTTAAATATTACAATCTTGCAAATGTATTAACATTTAATTGCCTGTGTATGGGTTGAAACTGCTGTACATCAAATTTATCACTCACTTTCCACTTATCACAACAATGTCTTCTGTAAGCCAACTGTCTAATGGCATGGAGGAACTTGCCTCACTCTTCAACAGTAGAATGGCTGAATTTGAAAAAGGCTTGCTGCAACCGGGTGTAAAGGAGTCTACACCATCTGTGAAGACCTTGGCGGCCGATTACTCAACCTTCAAGACTTTCATTTGGAAAGCCTTTAGTCTCCTCAAATCTCAAGTAGAACTCTTGACTCATGAAACTGACCGCCTAGAAATGCAGTCACGCAGAAGAGTTCTACTTATTCATGGTGTTAAAGAAGTCTCGGATGAGGATATCCACCAAAAAACCCTCACCATATTAAACAGCCAAATGAAATTGATCTCGGTGAACTCGGATGCTATTGAATCTTGTCACGGACTTGGCGCAAAAAAGGATAAAAATCGACCTATAGTAGTTCGATTCTCTACTATGATTCATCGGGCAACAGTATGGAAGGCGAAAACCACATTCAAAGGATCTGGTATAACAATATCGGAGTTCTTGACAAGGATGCGGCAAAATGTCTTTGTGGAGGCGAGAACACATTTTGGGATCTCGAAATGCTGGTCCTCTGAAGGCGTTATTGTCATCATTCCTGAAGATAACGAGCGGAGAAGGATCACGTCCATGGCTGAACTTCACGAATTGACTGCTAAGTATCCACAAGTTCCACAGCCAGTCAGGAAAACTAAGAAGATTCAATGACTCCCAGTTTAAGTACATCTTCAATTTGGTTGCATTACTAGAACCTGCATATTTGGGTAGCTATAGCTAATCTTTCTATTCACAATCTAACTGAATTCAATTTAGTACTTTATTTTAATTTCACCGTCTATAAGATTTATTTTGTTTCTTTTCAAACTCACAATTTTTTCAAATTTCACAATTCCGCTCAGACTTAAAGTGGCTACCGATACGAGAGCGCCGTAACGTACACATTTTGACGACACTTTTTAAGGTTATAAAAAAAAGACCCTAACGCCCCGAGCTACCTCAAATCACGTTTTCGAATGTTGCCTCCACCATCTCGTTCTGTGCGCTCTTGCTATGGTGATATGCTCGAACTCCCCCACGCCAATACCAACTTCCTTCTCCATTCTTTCTGCTTTCGAGCTGCCCAAATGTGGAATCATCTCCCGACAGTTGTTCAACAAAGCCCATCTGTGCCATCATTTAAACGCAGACTCAAGCAGCACTTTCTTTCTCAACTCTCCACTTCAGTGTTATAACGAATGTGTACAGCCTCATCATCTTAAGTAAAAGTATATATAATATTATATATTGGTATAATTTATGTATTTTTTATGTATATACGTGTGTTGTATTTGTGGTTTATATATTATTTTTTTTGAGTTATTTTATAGTGAGAGTAAATATGTAGTTTACGCGCTTGTGTGTTTCCCACAAAACAATATATCCTTCATACTCACAGGTTGGCTGGAAGAAATCTCTATGAGAGATAAGTCCACCTTTGTGTACATTGTCTGTTATAATTTTATAGTATAAGTTACTATGCGCAATAAAGAGTATTATATAAAAAAATACATGTTACTCTTGAAAATATTTTTGAGAATATGAGTCCCCAAAACAAATTTTAATAAAAATTTCTCGGTGATTGTTGATTGTTTGATCATTAAACGCCAAAAACACCCATTAAAATCAGCTTCCAGAAGAAAATCCGAGTTATTAATTTATTTAACAAAGGTTATTTAATGATTTTCAGTGAATTAACTCGTTACACTTAATTTGATAATATTGATGTGTCATATCTTCAAAGAACTTACTAGTTTCTTTAAAAAAATATATATTTTGATTTTTTCGCTCAATTTCAATGTCGCACCGCGCCCGTAATCCAGTACAAATCATGTCTCAAGGTCGTTAGCGTTACTCCGCCTCTTAACAAAGGGGGTTCATCTCACCTATGGTAAGTGCTGACAATAAAGCACGGAAACAAACACGGCCCTGAATTCTCAACAGCAGAATAACTACTGGCTATCTTACGTTTTAATTATCGGAGTACAATAACACTAAAAACGTTGTTATTATAGCGAAAGGCTTAGATAAGGAAATAGTCGCTAACCAAGCAAAGTTATACGTTTTACCATCTTATCACGCAGGCTTTTGAGCTTTCAAAAAACGCAACTGCTGTAAAAGCTTTATCAACACCTTTAAATTATATCCTCATTTATGTTTATCGTTTAAATTTACCGTTCAAATTATCTCCAATTATGTTTGAAGTATTGTTATTGCTTCAACCTCGTTAAACACTGACACGCATCCAGTGCAAAAATAAATTTCTACTATTATGGAGCACTATCGTTGCACAAATCAATGTTTCTAACAGTTTCTAATCAAGAATAGAATAGTAAGCATTTAGCAAGCTAGAGAACTCTAGAATAGAAGAAGTCTAGAATCAAAAGAACATTTTCCGTTTTTAACTTTATTAACTTCACAACTACGAGTATTCCTTTTCCATGACTCTCTTGGTTAACTATCTACAATGTTATTTTATTTATTAATTCATCATCGATTTTGGTACTTGTTTGAGAAGCGCTTTATTTATATTAAGTTAAGTTAAGCTTTTATATTACGTCTACTATTGGATGCATAGTAACAGATTTAATCTTTTATATTACGTCTACTATTGGATGCATAGTAACAGATTTAATTTAAACTTATTGGAATCATCACTTTTCATAACCATAAATGTTTTAAATAAAACTACACTTTTCGGATTTACTCGTAGTTTTATTAAAATGTGTAGTACTTGTGCAAATAAAAGACAGTATCATAAATGTTTTTGGAAATCTTTAGTTCACATCTGAAATTAAACCCGGGATCTAACGATTTACCATCGAATTAGTAACAAAACAGTTGCCAAAACAAAATCGAAGGTTTTTAAAGGGAGACAGCCACGGAATATCAACGTTTTTAACGTTTTTAATCACTCGGTGCACAGTCTTGTTACAGTATATTTTATTAGGTGAAGGGACAGTGAGAACTTTAGAAATTAAATTTCTTTAACAAATAACTCCTCCTTATGTTATTATTTAAGTCTTGATCGTGTGGAAATTTTGGCATAAAAAATTAATGTATCGTAAAGTCGTCCCTTTGTCATTGTGGTCCCTTTGAAATGGGTATGTCTGATCTAAGCTTATCACAGGCACTTCTTATATATTAGTGGATATACTAAAAACTATCCACATAATAGAATAGAGCACAACCAATTTTATCAAGGCAATTTAGAAAAAAATTATTTGTATAGTAACATAGATACAAGGGTAAGATGGTGATAGCTCTCCAGACAGATTCTTATTTCCCAATTAAGTGTATGCAAACTAGTCGCCACCTCCACGTACTACTATACGTTGAAATCATCTGGTTCTGATCAGGAGATCCGACGATCGATTCTACATGAAGGCCAAATCGTTAGTAAGAGGGCTTGCGAGCCCGCCTGGCTAGCTACCACTCTCTTACCTACAGAGGTGTGAAACCCAATTGCTAAGTTGCAGAAGACAATTCCATCTTCGGCTCTATCGTTGCCGTCAGCCGAGATGCGAGATCTCCCACGGTGAATGATAACAATAAAAGAAATGCAGCTCACCCTGGCCACGTGCATGTCCCTCTCGGCGGACGCGGCGCCCAGTTTCTCGGAGGCGTCGTGCAGGGCGGTGCGGGCGGCGTGCAGCTCCCGCGCGCGGGCGTCGCGCTCGGCGGCGGCGGCGCGCGCGGCCGCGTCGGCGGACGCCACCTCGCCCACCGCGGCCAGCCGAGCCGTCCGCTCCTGCTCCAGGGCGGCCGCTAGACCGATAACCTACGAAAACATGTGGAGCGTTTCACCACAACCCCGGTTCTCCATCTAAGCATCACCATCTTTACGCGCTAACATCGAACGTTAACCGTTTCTTTTGAGAGATGTTAACACTTTTAACCGCACTATTTTTTTAACAAGGGGAACCTAACCTAAAAATCGAGATATTGTCTAACTGGAACGTATTAGGTTAACATGCGATGCTAGCCTTGCTGGCGTCGAAAGCTAATGAAACGCGATGATTATGTGAATGTGGTCTGGACGAAGGTACTACTGAACATATTTTCTTCAACTGCCCCAAGTACCCGATTTCTCTTTACGATCTTCTCCCCCCATTCATTCCTAGACCTACTAATTTTAAACTCCTCTCATAATTTGTTAATTCTCCATTTATAGAATATGTAAGCAACTATATAACCTCCAATAAAATTAAATTGTAATTGCCTTCATATATATTACTCACTCATTAAATGTTACATTTATATGTTATGCAAATGTGTTGTGTTTGTGTTTTTGCAGATAATTCAACCATCTCGCATTCAGTTCAATATTATATTACATAATAAAATAACTGAGATAAGTTACACATTGTGAATTCACGACGCCTGAAGGAACGGCACAGTTTAATATTGTAGCAGCAAAAATCTAAACGGAATACTTGAAGTCGGCGGAATCCTTAAGGACAGCGCCACCACCCAAAGAATAGAAACGCAATGATGCTAAAAATTGTGAAAATGCATGTATTGACAGTGTGGAATCTCTCCATCACGGCATACCATCTTTTTCCCCGAAACAGCAATATGTTTTTTGCGTTAATGTAATGAAATATCTTGTGCGGAAACACCAAATGCTGTGAATGTAGTCCCTAAATTAAATATTGTTCAGGCGAATTCGATTTTTTTCAGTTTCCTACACTTGAATTGCAGAAACGTACCAATTATACAGATCGTACAGACCAGCTGCACACATTGTATAGCTGGCGAATATAAAATGAGGATGCAATCATAAAGTCAAAACCTTTCATTAACCATTCTTAAAAAATTGGTAAAAAAACACACCTTTTCACTCTCTTGGCGATGTTCCCCTTCAAGTTTCTGAAGACGTTGTTGCATTTGTCTATAGTCAACACTTAACATTGACATCTGGCGGTCTTTTTCCTGACAAGCTGATTCTGACCTCTGTCGTGCAATTTTTTCTTCATTTAATTTGCCTTGTAAAGCTGTCAAATTTCAATGCATATATTAGCACAACATATAGCCTGATTTCATGCATATTCATAAAGAAAAACTACTATAAAATATACATTACCTTCAATAAACAATAGCATGCATTCATGCATTAAAAACAGAAACATAAAGACACAAACTACAGGATTGAAATCTTTTTACATATATAGAAATATCCTTATACCATAAAACAATTATCCACATGGAATAATTATATTAGCAAACTGAACAATACCTTTAAATATTATTTCCAATGTTCCTGTAGCATGCAAAAATTGAATTGTTGGTACATATTTTTAGGGAATGATATTTCACAATAAAAAGTAGAATTTTACAATAGGATAATAGCTTGGACACTAATCGGCAATGTAAATTACATGTTTGTAAAAAAAATCTGAATTAACACTTACTTTTAACAACCTCCAAATTGGCCTCCTGTTTCGAGAGCAGCTGCGACCTTTGCGTATCCTGATGAGCCCTAAGCTCTTGTTGATACATATGCTGAGCTGAGCGAAGCTCATGTGTTAAAGAAGCACATTCCTTTTCAAGTGATGAGACGCGCTCAGTTAATTGCCTGTTGTCAGCTGTAATTTGCATTGATCTTGCAGAAGATCTCTCCAGCTCAGAATGAGCTTCATTAAGACGGGCAGTTAAATCAGCCACAGCTGCATCAGATATCTGATTAGAGGCTTTTACTGCTCCTAGTTCTTCAGATAAAGAGCCGCATTCCCTTTCCAATGCATCTCTTTGTGCTCTAAGACTAGCCACTGTACTGTCACTTACAGCAGCAGCAGCGGCCTGTGCTGCACTCAGTTCAGCAGCTTGCTTTCTTGATTTAGCAGCAGCTTCTGATTCTTGTTTTAACTTTTCACGCAATTCATTCAATTGTTTATCCAAAGCATTAATTTTATCATTATAACTTTGTAAATTACTGATCTCTTTTGCTCTTTTATTCTGCTCATCTTCAAGACGTCTCTTCACGTCATGGTAGTTGATTTCAGCTTTTCTTCTAGATTCTGCTTCAACTTCAGCTTTGCGTTGCATTTCTTTAAGATCATGGCGTAATAAAGCATGGTCTTTATCTGCATCAGCAATAATCTTTTTACTTCGAGATTCCTTCTGTGATAACTCTTCTAGCTGTGAACATAATATGACTTGGCGATCTTCTAACTTGCATCTTCTATCCCTTTCTCTTTCTAACAGTTTTTCTAACTGAAGTATTGCCTCAGATCCAACATTATTTATATGATTGTTAGAGATTGTATCAACTACATCCACTGGTTTTGATTTTCCAATACATAGCTGATAGTCACCATTATATGTAAAGCCTACAAATGGTAAATGGTTACCCACAAACGCTTTTGGCACTGGGAATGATTCATCTAAAGCATCTGACTTTTCAATATCATCAAAATTCCTTGTGTCATCATCACTGGTTAATTCTGGGACTACAGGTGGACTAGAATCTCGAAGGTTTTCAAAACTCCATTGATCATTGATAAAAAATGGGTGTTGTTTAATTTCATTCACACTATTCTTACCCAGTCTTTTTGTTCTATCAGTTAACAACCCTCTTATAAGAGACTTTGCTTCTTTAGATATTTCTACATCATCAGGAAACTGTAAAGAGTTTCGGTGATCCATAATTTTTCCATATGTTCCAACTAAGCTATCGGCATAAAATGGAGGATCACCTATTAACATTTCATACAAAAATATTCCTACTGCCCACCAGTCACATTCTCGGCCATACACACCCTCACCATTTTGAGACTCTAAAACTTCGGGTGATATATAATCAGGTGTTCCAACAGCATTACTGGCTCTGACAAGACCATCTTTTCCCATTCTCATACACGTGCCAAAATCAGCCAATTTTAAATGACCATACTTGTCAATTAGCATATTATCTGGTTTAACATCTCTGTGCACAAATCCCATTCCATGAATAACATCTAGTGCCATTACTATTTCCATGGTGTAGAATTTTGCCCATTTCTCAGGTATATCATAGTTTGACATAAGGCTAACTAGATCACCTCCAGGCATATAATCCATTACCATGTACAGGTACTTTTGGTCTTGAAAAGCAAAATGTAATTTTAATATCCAATCTGAGTTGGCATGTGCCATGATGTGTCTCTCCTCCCAAAAGAACGTTGAATCTGATCTTTTAATCATTTCGACTTTGCTGAGCAGTTTCATGGCATATACCTGCTGAGTGGACTTATGTCTGACTAGTTGTACTTCACCAAATGCACCACGACCTATAACTTTGATTAGGTCATAGTCAGCTGCCTTCATTCGTAGATCAACAATTTCAGAAGCAAAAACTTCATCTATAACAGAGAAATGCTTTTTTACTCTCCTTTGAAAATAATACAGTAAATCAAAATAGAAACAATACTAGAAAAAATTTAAATGCATAACAACCATTTTTCCACTAAAATGGAATAATTGGTGGCAAAGCAAAATTTTTATGAAATTATGTCATCTTTTGTACATTCATCAGCATCAGCAATATTTTTTGACAGTACCCAAGCCCACTGCCTGAATAAAAAGGGATTGTATAGAATTTGCTTTCAAATCATTTGAAAGAAATTTAACACTGAGCAATAAAAGTATTGATATAAAATATATTTTATAATGTTTATTTTTATATTAATTAATCCCAATGGGCAAATATTTGCTGTCTAAGTTTTGTGTGGAACACAAAAGTTAGAGAGCATATATTTGCCCCTTAAAATAAAATTTATTCAGAGTTTAAGATTAAGCAATGTTGACACTTTTAACACTTTTTTTCACAGGGAAACCACAAAGCAAAAATACTAATACTTTTCAAGCGCAATGGTTAGTTAACACATGGTGCTTATGTCAAAATCTAATGTAATGATGTTAATAAAAATGTTTAAAAACCTACAAATCTGTTTAAATGAATGTATACCATTTATATTATCCTGCTTAAACCCATAGTAAAATAACATTTAGATGTATTATCTAGAAAATGTTTTAACAATGAGGTACAAAGCAGTTATGTTTATCGGTTTGAAGTTGTATCAAAAATGGATTATTACTTACATCTACTAGTATAAGCTTCGACATTTTTCATACGCCGAATGGCCGGGTGGTCACAATCCGAGATCAAAGCAGTTACTGTGTCTAACAAGCAGTCTACATTGCCTGTAGAGCGCGGATCACACAGTCGCTCTTCAAGGGAGCGAAGTCGCCTCAAGCGATCCTCGTCCTTCACAGTATCCATGCTCAACTGTATCTGATGTCCACTTCTACTAAAGCTAAACGCCACCACACATTCTTCCAATTGCTGCGTCAATTGGTGACTCCGCTCTCATCACGACATTCACGATAGATCAACAAACGGTTTTGCACTTATACTAATATAGCACATTGGATGATCTATCAGTCAACGGGCAACTTTTTTCATTATCAAAAAATATTACAAGACTAACTCCAAATGACAGGAGAACTAAAGGTGTTCTCACAACAAAGCATATGAGCATTTGCAAACAAAAATTTAGTTATGGCTATAATTCCAACATAATAATTATCTTTGACCGCGAAGATACGACTATCAAGAACAAATATTAGCCTGACAGAATAACTTTCTAATAAAACTACGAAATATGCAACCGCTTGATATATCAACGATGGATGGTGGATGGATCATCGAACAATAGCATGAAGTTAGTTGCCTTTTGCTGCTTGTCCCAATAATGGCGACCAAGAAATAGACAACGGTGAAAGATCTAAGATTATCACAAGTAAATCAATCAACACAACTATGTACACTCTCAATACATTGGCGATAACACGATATTTTTGTAAGTTAATTTATTTTAGCCGATTTTAGTTCTCTCTCAATTAAAAATTACCATTTAATTATCTGTGAAGTGCGTAACACAGACAACAAAGTAGCCTCACAAAATTTATTTAATCTTCGGCCCGTGATGATACGGAAACGTTCAGAGGAGCGAGTTCTGCAGGCTTATTCACTAACTCAACTGACAAGTGGAATTGACTATTAACCATCTATAAACATGACATTTTTTATCTGTGGCTTACCAAAAAGTTTTTACTAACACCAGAGGCGCGTTCAGCGCCTCTGGGTGTAGTTGTCCGGTTGTTTTTTAACTCGCTCAAAGGCGTTGAACGGATTGCAGCAACCAAATCTTTTATCTCCCTCTTTCACATGATTTTTTATTTCTCTCTCTTTCTAGTAGATGACATTATAGAATATGGCCGCCAATATCATCCAATCACGTAAGAGTATTTCAGTCATAAACGTCAGAGCGTTTTACAACCATCAAATTCGATGGTTGTTCGGTTGTAACTCGCGCCGACACTCAAAGGTCTTGAACGGGCGGTTGTTTCACCCGGTTGTCACGCTCGAAGGCATTGAACGGAGTTAGAGCGAAAAGTTGTACTTCGCGCGAAGGCTCTGAACGCGCCTCGGTGTTTAACGAAAAATCACTGGGCTCACTGTTAATCACTAGGGTTGTGTTGATAATCACCGAACGACAATTTTCATCGATATTTTACCTAATTGGTATTCTGTATCGTTCAGTGTCTAACGTTTGACGATTTGCAGATCTACACGCAAGCAACATTATCAAATCTCTCGCATGCTATCGCTGAAACTAACAGCGATCTCAAATTGATTGACAACTGGAGTAAATCATATGGACTTATCATTCATCCTACAAAATCTCAAACAATTATTATTGGCAGTCCGTATTTTGTTTCAAGGACTGATTATAGTTTGTTGCCAGCGGTAGTATTTGGCGGTACTATTGTTTTTTGATCAGTGCTTATCTTGGTGACCGCAAGTTGAAGCTGTTCGCAAGAAGCTCTTCGCTGCTTATGGTTCACTCAATAGGTTTTGTAATTTTCTCCCGATTAGTACTAAAATAGAATTAGCACAATCACTTCTGCTTTCTCTGCTCGATCATATTGATTGTGCCTGGGTGGATCTGTCTGAGGAGCTTCTCGACAAGCTGGAGCGTCTGCAAAATGTGACCATTAGATTTATTTTTAACTTACGAAAATTTGATCATGTTTCTTACTATCGCTCTCAACTCAAATGACTTCGAATCCGACAACGTAGAGACTTACATGTCTTGTCCCTTCTTTACAATATTTTGTTTCATCCAATGTCTCCACCTTCTCTTAAGTCTCATTTCTCTTTGCGATCCACTTCGTCGAGTCGTAATTTGCGATCTAATTACATTTTATTCTTGGACATTCCGCCTCACTCGACTCACTTTCTGACGTACTCGTTTCTTTCTCAAACCATCCGGCTATGGAACTCCCTCCCTGAGAGTATTGAGAGAGCGCGTACGCTAGATTCTTTCAAATCCTTAGTTCGTAGTCACTTTCTATCCACAAATCCTTAACCGCTATACTGTTTATGTCCCTTTCCTATCACACATGCAATATTTATTCCTATTTCTGCACCCTTGATTGTCCTTTTTCCTATTCCCCGTTTAAGGGTTGCCTGGAAAAGATTGCTTTTTAGCAATGAGGCCACCTGTTTGTACATTTACATTTGAATCCCATTGTAGCTAATACAATTTTTGGTACAATATAGGGTTTATTATTAATTTTATCATTTATTCAAAACATCTTAAATTTAAGTTTTTTTTTTACAATATATATGAATAAAACGAAATACTATAAAAAACATAAATCTAGTATGCCGCCAACAGCGAGGCAAGACCCAAGCTGCCGGTGGTTAGGGCTGCAGAGAGAGGAATCTCCGGACAATACGTGCCGTATCGAGAATCACTACTTTCTGTATCCGACCCTTGATCCATTCCTCAAGCAAGAGCCTCTTAAGATGTCGGTCGAGACTCTTCGCTATCAAGCCATTCGCTGAAACAACTATCGGAACAATGATCGTCGAATCAACATCCCACATGGCGGTTACCTCGTGAGCCAAGTCAAGGTACTTCATCATCACAGCCCATATACGTCCCCACCGAGGGGCTCGAGCCTACCCTATGTTAGGGTGATTAGGCCTTAGTCAACCACGCTGGCCCAGTGCGGATTGGTCGACTTCACATACATCATTGAATTTCTTCGCAGATGTATGCAGGTTGCCTCACGATGTTTTCCTTCACCGTAGGAGCGTCAGACAAATGTACATTTGAAATTCGAAATGAAAAACACATTGGTACATGGCGGGTCTCGAACCCCGACCCCCCGATTGGAAGGCAAGTGCCGAGTCCACTGCGCCACCGACGCTCTTTATCTTGTGATGAAAAGTGCGTCCTGTACGATAATCGGAAGCGCTCATCGCAATGGCTGAACCCTGCCGAAACAGCCAAACCAATAACCATGCCCCAAGAGAAAATTGACTCCAAAAAAGTTACTTGTGAGCGTTTGGTGGACTAGTGCTGGTGTCGTTCACTACAGCTTTCTTAAATCTGGCCAGACGATTACGGCAGATGTCTATTATCAGCAACTGCAAACCATGATGGAAAAGCTAGCTGCTAAACAACCGAGGCTGGTCAATCCCCCTAGGCCACTGCTGCTTCATGATAACACTAGACCACACCCTGCACAACATACGGCTAAAAAAATAGTCTAAGACATCCACCGTACTCTCCGGACCTGCTCCAACAAATTACCATTTTTTTCGAAATTTGGATAACGTCTTGAAAGGGAAAAAATTCAACTCCAATGGAGCAGTCCAAACCGCCTTCAAAGAATTTAATTGATTCCCGTCCGAATCCCGTCCGTGTTTTTTTTAGTAAAGGGATCGATGAACTACATATGAGATGGTAAAGGTGCATAGATAGCAATGGTACATACGTTGATTGAATAAATATATTATATTTAAAAAATCTACTTTATGTTCCTCCCATACAAAACGCCAATTTCATATGTAAGGACCTAATATAAGTTTATATTATATTATTTAAGCTCTTTTGTCTGTACCTACTGCTTTCCTCACATGATAAGTAAAAATATTGAGAATTCACTAAACCATCCATTATCAACCACACTGCTAGACAATCTTGTCCAGCACAATTCCACTTTTGGGAATCATGCCAAGCACCAGCCCACTGCTGAACAATCTTGCCCAGCATCAGCCCACTGCTGGGAATCATACTCAATAGCAGCTCCCTGATGGGAATCTTGCCCAGCACTAGCTCACTGCTGGGCAGTCTTATCCAGCACCAGCCCACTGCTGGGAATCATGCCCAGCACCAGCCCACAGCTGGAAAATCTTGTCCAGAACCATTCTACCGATAGGAATCATGCTCAACATCAGCCCACTGCTGGGAATCATGCCCAGCACCAGCCTATTGCTGGGCAATCTTGTCCAACACCATCCTACAGCTAGGAATCATGCCCAACATCAGCCCACTGCTGGGAACTCTTGTCCAGCACTAGCCCCATTGATAGACACATTCATCTATCACTAGCCCTCAGCTGAACACTGTCGCCCAGCACTATACTATGGCATAAATACTTTTAAAAAATTGTGAACCATCGCGGGACGCCTGGCAAATAATGTGAAACATAGAAATTATTTTGTACAGGTAATAGGCACGCTAGCACGCTTGGTACTATACATGTGCTGATGCATGCCGTGGCGACGCGTCACTACGCCAACAGTCGGTCTGACCCGCCGCTATAGATGTTTTACATCAAAAAACAAACAAAATACTAAATTATATTAAATACAAACAAATGAGATACCTTGGGAGTCACCTTTTTCATTTGACGATTAATCGTCAACGACTAATTCCAAGATTCCATCGAATATTACTTTTTATGTGAAATCATTTATCATCGGTTCGCCGATTGACTCGCTCGGCCGACACGTTACAAAATACCAAACATATTCGATTATCGGTTTTAACTTCTTAATCTTAACGTCTTAACTAATCGAAAGGAACCGCCGAAATGAACAACGATAATCTGACCACGCAGCGCGAATAGTTAACGCGTTAAAACCCTTTTATGTACCGCCACACGCCCGATAACGCACACGAAACCCGAATATTCTCGACGATAGCCGAATATGACTGGTCACATCTGGGCGTATCGCGTCATAGCACGAAGCTTCGGGACGATAGGCGCAGGTGGAGCCGTAACATTAGACAATAACCCCCTGGGTCCAATTATCAATCAACTTCTAAAGGGACCTGCCCTGCGAGCATGGACTTGTCGATCGACATAATATCGATCCACAAAAGCATCTGTCCTTTTCGCTCCTTAGGAATTTCTGTCAAATTTATCGATTTTTGTCGAGTATGTCGATCTTAGCTGTCAAATGTTTATCCAGAGCTTAGACAATAGATACCAATAGACATGAAATACCTACGAAAAAAGCGTGCCAGCATTTGGATTGGTGCTCTAAGATGGCGGAAAAAAACTAGAGACGCCGCATCCAAGACTGCACACTTTTTATGTTTTTCTTTATAGAATTCATTAAAAAAATCAACAAAAAACGTATAACTGTAAAATGCACTCACAAATAATGCTCACCGACTGATATTTTAGCACAACAACAAACACGATGCTTTGTAATGGCGGACTGAACTGGACGCAATTTTATTTGAGACATATAATAACATTGCGAATCCATTGGTTTACTTAATCTGAGATCGAGAGTTCCATGCTCGCTAACAACAACTAAAGCAACCTATTGTTCTAATGTCACGATAACGATAGCGAGTGATCGCTTTGAGTTAGGCGCTGGGTCTCTATAGAACGAAAATGCTATGCGGATCCGACAGTAAATTGTTATCGAAAAAACTTATAGGTCAAACTGAAAACTGTAGGTTAGGTTCGGTTAGATATTGGGGGTGATTCTGAAGCGACCACCTAAAACTATAACTAAATAAAATTAGAGATAGAAATGTCAATCACCGTTTGGTATTCAGAACTCACAAGTTAACTCTAAAATTAAGAGTGACGTTACTAAACTACTCAATTTAGTGTTAGATGTTATTTTCGTATTCTGACATGCTTCCTAAATATAATTTTTTCTATAATTTTAAATATGTCAAACTAATTTTAGGAGGTGAACTTTTAGGTGCCGTCTAAATTTATCTTGTTACTTTTTAACGATTTTCTAACATTACCGAAGTCAAATTTTTTTGTGCAACTTGCCAAATGGATGATGAATTGGTTGTTATGGCATTTTTAAGGAAAGGCTTTTATAGCATCAATTGCCAAGTCGTGAGTTGTAATTTGTTTGTTCCCAAGTAGTCTAATAGTACTGACATTTAGATGATAGGTAGGTTATGTATGTATGTATTTACTCTTACAACAGAAATTAATATTCTATCTGCAGATAGAAGTATGCCTATCTAAAATTTGTTGCCTAGCAATTACTATTATTTGTCAGTAAATAACAGCGGTTATTATGAAAAGAAAACAAAAATTACTAATGAAACAAAATACGCAATTTTAAAATTCAGATTCCACGTAATTTTTTCTATTTCATGGCATAGGCGCGAAGCCATCACAATCCCAAAATAAATGTCGAATAATTTTTCTTTTGTGATAAAATGAATGATAAATAATAAAATTTCTTTTCTGTTATTTACAAATACGATCAAATCTTAAATTAATAATTTCTGATAGTAAAATTAGTAGAATATAGCTGTTTTTAATGTTTCTAAATTATCCCGTTTTTCTACAGCACTAGGTGTATTTATAATCTGTGTATTCAATTTAAGAAATTGTCAAATACAGTTTAAATTAAGAGAGACCGGCGTTTCAGAATACGAATTACCTAAAACTAATTTAAAATTATGTTTAATTTTAGTTTTAGTTTTAGTGCAGGTAACTTCAGAATTACCCCCATTGTGACCACACACAGCGAATCGAGTGGAGCGTGAAACTGCATGTTTTATGTTCCGCTCGCAAACATGAATTATTCAGAAAAGTCCCTCTCGTCACCATTTCTTGTCTTATTCATAAACATGTAATGTGATATGAATTTAATGCCATTCAAAATACGGACTTCAATAATAGATGATTAAACGAACTTCTCAAGTGAAGTTCAATCACGATTATATGATCCGCTTCATGCGAAGATATAATTAATCATTTAATCATATAATCCAGGGGTCGGCAACCGGCGGCCCGCGGGCCGCATGCGGCCCGTGGGTCATCTAGGTGCGGCCCGCAAGCTTGAGGCTTGTAAGAAAAAATACCAAAACAATAGGTCGTAAAAGGAGTAAAAATGAACCTATTTCATTTCTTAAGAATTGTTTATCAAGACAATAATGTTATGTATTGTTTCTACCGAAAATAAAGATTTGCTATATTCAATTCAGAGCGTCGGTGGCGCAGTGGACTCGGCACTTGCCTTCCAATCGGGGGGTCGGGGTTCGAGACCCGCCATGTACCAATGTGTTTTTCGTTTCGAATTTCATATATACATATGTCTGACGCTCCTACGGTGAAGGAAAACATCGTGAGGCAACCTGCATACATCTGCGAAGAAATTCAATGATGTATGTGAAGTCGACCAATCCGCACTGGGCCAGCGTGGTTGACTAAGGCCTAATCACCCTAATATAGGGTAGGCTCGAGCCCCTCGGTGGGGACGTATATGGGCTGTGATGATGATATTCAATTCTAAATGGCAAATTCATTGCCCTTAGCCGCCGCACGTGGCAGTCGGCGGCGGCTTTTTGAGACAATAGGCGGCGGCAGCCTTTGATTAGACACAGGTGTGCGGCGGCGGAAAAATCCTAAGCGACCGGCTTTAGGTAAAATCACAGCCGCGCGTAGCTCTCGACTCATTCCCTTGTGGATATTTGCCGAAAAATCACGTCTCATCTGGTTACCAGCTACGCGTTTCATTTCACCTTTCTTCCCTTCGCTGATAGCTTCTCACGTCATATGAGGTAAGTACGTTGTATGTACTCGCGAGCAATTTGTCATATTTTATTTACTACTTGTTTATGTGCACCTTGAGATTGATGGGTAAGTATTATAAGGACGGGGATAGTACTAGCCTGTATTATATCATGTTTTCATTAGGTTTTTGAGTTGAATTTCTAGGTACTTACTGACTAGGAACATATTTATTTTAAACTCTACACAGAATTGAAAATGTTCATTATTGTTACAGAATAATTAAATAAACATGGCTTCAAGAAAAAGGAAGATAGAAGAAGAAAAAAGAGTTTTTAATGAATTATATTTCTTCATCGAGTTTAATGGAAAACCGCTATGCTTGATTTGTCAAAAGAGTATTTCTGTAGTAAAGGAATATAACCTGAAGCGACATTACGACACTGAGCACAAAGCTAAAGGAGGTCTTCAGTATTTGCCCAAATCATGTACCGAGGTACAAATTATATGAAATGAAGGATAATAATGTGTTGAAAATGACCCAAGGGGTAAAATCTTTACAAACTTAATAGATTTCCCAAAAAAATAAGATAAAAAATGATAAGTGAATGCGAAACTTCGTGAAACGAAACGTGATTAGTTATGGACGTCAAGGTTTGACATTGACAAGTCATTTTTATGGTCGCTTGATAATATTTTCACTTAAAGTCTTCTTCTTAATCTAGGTATTTAAAGAAGTTGAAGTTCTTCTAATTAAGAATCTGGAGTTTGTTATGTGTGTGTGTGCCAACATCTATTTACGATCGCTTAATATTTGTGAATTTGATACGTCAATACAATACACATACTAATGACTTTTCACTTTTTTTATTGGGTATTGTTTGCCAAATAAACACCATACCACAGACTATGTGACATTTATTAACAAGATTTATTTACGCTTTGGACTTGTTACGAGTTTTATTGTAATATTTGTTATAATTAAGTAAAAACCCTATTTTTATTGTTGGAAAACCTTTACGAAACAGCCCTGCGAGCATGGAACTCTCGAGGAACAAAATTTGACAGCTAAGATCGACATACTCGACAAAAATCGATAAATTTGACAGATATTCCTAAGGAGTGAAAAGGACAGATGCTTTTGTCGATCGATATATGTCGATCGACAAGTCCATGCTCGCAGGGTTGGTTTGGAGAATACACTACGCTAGTACACTTTATTTAATATTGATGCTATGTTGCCAGTCATTAAAATGTTTAAGTCATAATTTCAAGTGGTACAAATAGTTAAAAGAAATTATTTTTATTATTTATGAATTTTCAGATTTTTTTACATAGAAAAATGTAATAAAACCCGAGGTACAGTAAGCTCCCATTCAAGCTATACATTTACACTACGAAAACCAACACTATTACGAGCGACATAAGAACGGTCCAAAGGTCAAACAGTATAGCTTGATAAGGAGCTTACTGTACGTGTTTTGGGCATAGTTGTATGGAAGAAGAAATGGATCCTTTTTTGACTGCCTTGAAGGAGAAATACGAAAAAGGAAAATTTCCACTTTGAAAGCATCATTAAAAAATCAACAAAAAATATTTAAGGTAGCAGACAATAGCAAATCGAATGTTCGTGCCAGCTTCCGAGTAGCAGAGATTCTAGCCAAAAGTGGACGTCCGTTTACCGATAGTGAATTAATGAAAGAGTGTGTCTTAGCTATCGCAGAAGAAATATGCCCAGAGCAGAAAAAAATGTTTGAATGCCTTAGTCTCTCTGCTAGAACTTGCACCCGACGGACCGGAGACTTGGGTGCTAATTTGTGTGAACAACTCAGGGATAAGGCGCAGTCTTTTGACTACTTCTCTTTAGCGATGGATGAAAGTACGGAAGTGTCGGATACAGCACAGTTCCTCATATTTGTACGCGGCATTGACGGAAATTTTACTGTTTACGAAGAGCTCGTGAAAATGTGCAGTTTTAAAGGTACAACTGTGGGAGAAGGTTTATTTCACCATTTGGAACAAGCCCTGGATTCATTGCAATTAAGCTGGGAAAAGTTAACAAGTGTCACTACCGATGGAGGCAAGAACATGAGCGGTCAAATCAAAGGTGTTGTTGGGAGAATAATCAACAAAGTAAAAGACTCTGGATCTACAGCTGTACCATTGATTTTTCACTGTATTGTCCATCAAGAGGCATTACGCTCCAAGGTTATATCCTGGAAAGAAATAATGGATACTGTAACATCCACTGTTAATTTTATAAGAAGAAATGGGCTCACACACCGTCAGTTTCAAAAGTTTTTGGAAGATCTGGAAGCTGATCATGGCGACGTGATTTACTACTCTGAAGTAAGATGGCTCAGTCGAGGTGCCGTTTTGGAACGGTTTTTTGATTTGAGGAAAGAAATTGGCAACTTCATGAAGATGAAAGGAAAGCCAGTCGAAAAGCTTACTAATAAACAGTGGATTATCGATCTTGGTTTATTGACTGATTTAACTATGGAACTGAATCAGCTCAACAAACGTTTGCAGGGAAAATGCAAATTGATTTGCGATATGTATTCAGATGTAAAGTCATTTGAGATGAAACTGAAACTGTTTAATAAGCATATTGATGAAAGAAAGCTTGACCATTTTCCTGATTGCAATAAAGCCGTGGAAGAAGCTGGAAGTAATTTTGAGTTTGTAAATCGATTCACTGACTTCAAAAAGATCTCCCTTAACATGGAAATTTTCCAAAACCCTTTTGCAATTGATATTAATGATGTACCAAGCAATTTGCAAATGAACATAGTAGATTTGCAAAGTAATAGCACACATAACACGGCATTTAAGGAAAGCACTGACTTGGTACAGTTTTACGGAGGTTTGAGTTCTGAAAACTTCAAAGAATTGAAAAAGTTTGCTCAGCAGATAATCACTATGTTTGGTAGTACATATTTGTGTGAGCAGACTTTTTCAATTCTCAACTATCGCAAAAATAAGAATTGTTCGCGGTTAACAGATGAACATTTAGACGCGATACTGCGCGTGTCTACGACTAAAATGAAAGTAGACGTTAAAAAACTTGCAAGTCAAATTCAGCCGCAAAAATCTCACTAGTTCTTTCTTTTACGTATATGTTAGTATAGTAATTCAATTTAAATAGACATGATTATATTAATAAATGATTAAAAATGTAAATATGACTTTTATTTCATATATATAAAATACATGTCCGTATATATAAAAATAGGTGCGGCTCGCACTGATACTCTGGCAACATTTGTGGCCCTCCTATAGCAAAACGTTGCCGACCCCTGATTGTAATCCCTTAAGATAATGTGCTCAGCGCGCATAGCTCATTTTATATCTCTCTCGCTTACTTGCGTTGTTCCGTCTACCGTCTGTCATTTGTCGCGTTTGTCAAGGACGAGATCAAATTCCAAATGAATCATTTTATACCGTGTAGCTGTTCCGAATAATTATTCACACTGGAATATTTTGAAAAAATGTATGGTCTTTGAATTCTCATATTTCTTTGTGTTTACTTGCATATTATTGACGGTAAAGCATTTTGGGTAGGACCAATCGGTTCAAAGATCTTTGGGGAAGGCTTACGTACCAATAGTAGGAGTCTCTTGGCTACAATGGTGATAAAAATACCTTAACTTTTCTTAAATTATTAAACGCAGCCGATCGGCCCGTTCCAGATAAGCATTTTTAGCCATAAATACCAACATTTTTAGCATCTCTGCGTTTCATTAGCCGGTGATGCTAGTTTTTCTTGCTGGTTGTCATGCGTTTCATTCTCAGACTAAGGAAAAAAGAATAGACATGAAATACCTACGAAAAAAACGTGCATACCTAAATGTGAATCTGGCACAAAGATGGCGGCTTGCTTGCTCATGCGGCAGCCTAACACACTGCATTTACCCATAATAAATGCAGTATTATGCAAGTTCAACACTTTAAACAAGCACAATTTTCGCCTAATAACAAAATTTTCTTCAAAACACTGAAACAAACAAGTCGCGATGACAACTGATGTACTTGTTGTTCATTGTGAGTACTGTGACAAAACATGGCGACCGGCCGCAGTGAGGTATTCTGTGACGTCGCCAAGATAATGTTGCCATTTTTGGTAATGATAAAACTACTGTTGTCCTTTTTTACTTATGATTATCCTCATAAGTTAAAAAGAGATGCCAATATGTCAGTAACTATGCCGTCGAAATGCATCACATTCCTATAACTACGTTCGTTATGCCGAGTCCATCAAATACCCACGTTAATAGATGGGTCCTCTGATACCACTTTTTGACAGCTTTCAAATTTGACATTTAGAGTCTTTTTTTCATGAATCAAAAAGGATTTTCAGCGGATTTAAAAAAAATATTGAAAGATATTTATAGTATGAGCCAATTCCGATTTATATTATTAAAAATTTTAAGTGGCTGGACCTCAGACTATAGAAAAAAAGAGGACTCGGCATAACGAACGTAGTTATAGGAATGTGATGTATTTCGACGGCATAGTTTCTGACATATTGGCATCTCTTTTTAACTTATGAGGATAATCATAAGTAAAAAAGGACAACAGTAGTTTTATCATTACTAAAAATGGCAACATTATCTTGGCGACGTCACAGAATACCTCACTGCGGCCGGTCGCCATGTTTTGTCACAGTACTCACAATGAACAACAAGTACATCAGTTGTCATCGCGACTTGTTTGTTTCAGTGTTTTGAAGAAAATTTTGTTATTAAGCGAAAATTGTGCTTGTTTAAAGTGTTGAACTTGCATAATACTGCATTTATTATGGGTAAGTGCAGTGTGTTAGGCTGCCGCATGAGCAAGCAAGCCGCCATCTTTGTGCCAGATTCACATTTAGGTATGCACGTTTTTTTCGTAGGTATTTCATGTCTATTCTTTTTCCTAAGTCTGAGGGCTGGACTAAGTAGGTGAGGTGTCAAAATTCAGCACGAAAAATCAGTACCTACCTTGCGTTTGCATTTGTAACAATTAGCGCGGCTAAAAATGTCAACATTTCTTATAAGAAACGCAAAACGAGGCTAACATCAGATGTTAGCCTCAGAAAGTAGCAGTGCTTTATCTGGAACGCAGGGTTTGAGTATTATAATCATAGACAAAAAGATGAGAATGTCGTTCGCACATTCGCATATTTTTGGAGAATCCTCCCTCCACCCACCCTCTCCCCTCCCCTCCTTCCATTCATCATTCGCCCGAATGGATGGAATATGGCGGTGCTAGGCAGGATGTCGATTAGTTTTTGATTTTTGCATATTATCGAATTGTTGATTGATTCTGCATCAGTTTTGTTTCCTGTTTGTTTTGTGGTATATTTTGATAATCGATTTGCGAAAAGTTTATCCCCTCGCAGGGATTCTTCACCTGGATTTTAAATTTGCGATGAAAATTATTACTTCATTGGTGGTGTAAAAATAATTGTGACAATTAAAACTAATTATCCCAGGTAAATAGTAATCTTTATATTTGTTTATTGTAATATTGTGTTTCTTTTTTATTTGTATTTTTGTATCGCTCCTTGCATGCATTCGATTTTTATTTTTATGCCCCATTTTTGTTCAAGATCACTCCAGTTAAATTGATCTTATATATAATTATGATTTTATTTCATTTTTCTATCGTGCTTGCGAGACAATTATTTTACTGCCGTTAAGGTTTCAAGTTGTAAACGAATAGAGGATGTTTCTTTGTGTTCTCAATCACGTGTGCTCCAGGTAGCTATTTGATTTTTACTCGAAGAAATTCAGTCCCTACTTCAAATATACATGAAACATTTTACGCATGTAAATATTCTTCCTGGAATGCCTACCTTTGTTAAGTCATTTGAACATTGCAATTTGCATGCAAAGCAAAGGTAGCATCTGAAATCATTACGCCTTGCACCTGGCAATGTATTAGTAGGCGGTATTATGTTGAAAAAACTGAAACATGTGCACATTGCATTCACGATAAATAATCGGAAGGTCCTAGTTGTGCTGGAGGATGCAGAGGCGCGGTATGGGCGGGGAGGGAGGGGCGGCCAGACAGTCAGCTGTGCGGAGTGTCATGTCGCCGCACTCTATCGCGCTGGGGGAAGTGCCCTAAATTTCGATCTTACCAAAAATTTCTTTTTGATATTACCAAAATTTATTGCAGTAATTTAGATACATGTTAAAATCAAAACATTAAATAATAAACTATATAATAAAGTCTCCCTGTGAAATAGTTCATCAAATTATGTGTAATTAAATTGCAAAATATTTTGCTGATTTCAACAATTTAATTACTTAGCAGGTATACAAGATATGTTTGTATCATACATATTATGCTGTTAAATTATATAACATAGTCAATAGTATCAATGGTACAACTTTCTAAAGATGTGTCTACTTCTCATAAATGATCAATTATTTCAAAGTTCAGTACTTCTTACTATATTTTTGGTTTGGCATCCTGTTGATTACTGAAATTATTTTATTTCAGAAATTGAAACAGTACAATTCAATATTTTGTGACAGTTTTATATAAGTAGTAGAATTTTGATATCATTCACATCTATTGTTTGATTCTTCACTCTGTATCTTTTTATCATTCTAATCGAAATGGAGCTCACTCAGCCTTTTAATAATATTGTTGTGAATCAATAATGAAACACAATAAATCTAATAAAATAAACAATATTATATTTTGTTCATATGTAAAACACGAATCTATGAGAAACACAAACCAGCATAAAAAACAATTTAACATAAATTTTAACATTAAATTAATGTTTACAAGAGTAGTATTGTAACAGAATTTATACCTATATTGCGATTGTGTTTCAGTGTGTTTTGGTGTTTGGTCATTGTTGCACAATCAACAATTTTCAATACACCTTATGGTGTGAGGTATTGTGGCTGACATTAATCACTGTGCTTGTATTTTATCCAAAGTATTCAAGTATTCAGTGTCTAATTTAAAATAATCTGTCTCATTTCCTGTGTAGTATTTAATGATATGTTCTGGCTCATATATTTTTGTCTGCAAACATAAAATGAATTATCTACTATTTATCTTTTAATATTACAAATTTGAAATGTTATGAAGTAAACAGATTGTATTTACTCATTTATATTCTATTATTTGCTTTTTTTATATAGGTAATGATATATTTTTATGTTATATTATATAAGATTATAATATATTTATTGGTATGAATTTAATAGGTATATTAAAATTAATTTTTGGGACCACCATTTAAAAAACTTGGTATTTTACACAATGATCCCGCTAATTACATTTTATTCCAACTTATGGTAGGGTTGGCTGGAAAAGATCTCTTATAGGTATAAGCTAGCCTTTGTACAAATGTTTATTATTATTATTATTATAAAAAAAAAGTTGCCCCACATTAGGATTTTCTCCTGTGTGGGTGCAGTTACAAACATAGAATATCACATGCACATACGCCCAGGCTGGAACAAATTTCTGTAGGCTATACAAAACATTTGTCCCGTACGGGAATCGAACCTGCTACCCGTTGCACAGTAGACGATCACTTGACCTATGTGCTAAACGTGACTTAATTATCTTCTTCTTCTTTTTTGCTTAGTCTCGTTTCCCTTTTGGATTTCGCCAGAATCGAGTTTTTTGCTCAGTTTTCGTTTTTCAGATGGATGGTAATGCCCTTGTAAGACTCTGCTTTCTTGACATGAATCGTGAAAGTACAATAATCATGAATTATAACTCTGTACAATAGATTAATATACATTATGTATCATATTTTATTAAGCTTTCTGTCTGGTTATATCAATTAGTCTAAAATAATATGTTCCATCTAACATGATAATTATTATAACAATATAGGCTTACATTTATATGCAGAATAAATTAATAAATATAAAAAATCAATAGTGACAAATAGCAGGGGTCGAAACTGGTCAGTAAAATCAGTAAAAGTCAGTTTTTTTGAGCATGGTCAGTAAATATCAGTTTTTTGAGAAAATGGTCAGTTTTTTCAGTTTTTTGAGATCAACACACATATTGCCCCATAAATTTTTTTGGAACCTTATTAATATTTTACTGATACAATTTTCTCTGTCTGTGTACTTGTGTCGTTCCTATATCCGCCTACCTTCTTCAATCTAGATTTTGCTTAAGTAATATCTCATATTATATTGTGTCAACAAAAACCAAATTTTAGTCATTTCTCATTTTCTTAACCGGGCCCAGTGATGGTTTGAGGGCAACAAACAACTGATGCTCTATTATGATGTCTTGTGGCAACTTAATATCATATATATATCATCATTATTTCGAGGAAAAATAGTCAAATCTTACTATTTTTTCTTGAAATAAACACATATTAATAATAAAAAAAACTGTTAATTATTTGTAAACTTTTTAACAATAAAAAGGTGGTGATAGTTGGCTATGGTCATGGTGGAGGCCAATAATTGTAAAAGTATTTTTTCAATTCCACATGAATCTTTTATTTTAAGAGGATTGTGAAGCTGTAAATTTTCATACAAAAAGCGATAACGCTTTTCTCCCTCTTTAAATAGTCAAATTTTCATAATTTTTGGAAATGTTGTACATATAATGAAGATCTAGGTTTGTACGTTTCGATTTTGAAAATAGAATCAGTTTTTTTTTTCTCCACACAATACAACATATCAGTAAATGAAAAGATAGAATATACATTATTAGCATCTAAATATCCATATTTTAGACTTAAAAACTTCCTCGAGCATTTTTATCTTTTTTGACTAAATTATACTCAATTACAAAAAAAGCAATACGTACAAACATAGATTAAGGTATACTGAATCTAATGAGATCAAAAGTGTCTAATTTCGTAAAGGTTTAGGGGGGTAAAACAGTTATCGCCCTAAACAATATTTCAATAAGAAATGTAGGCACTTGCCTCGGACTTTCAACTCTAAGCGGTGTGCAACAAACTGCATTTTTGCAAGTGCATACTCGAGCCATGAATTGGCTCTTCACAGTCCTCTTAAGTTAGTTCAGATGGTCAGTAAAAGTCAGTTTTTTTAGATTTCTGGTCAGTAAAATCAGTATTTTTGAACACTGAACCTGTTTCGACCCCTGAATAGGGATAAATATAATTAAGAGAAATACTTAAAAACCACATAGATAGAAGTGATTAATGTGGCACTATAAATGAAACTGAAACAAGTATGAATGAATGAATATCTATTTATTTGACCCAAAAAACTTACATAGCTAAGAGTAACATAATAGTATAGTATTAACAACATAAAAAGAGACAATACGAAATCATATGGAAAACGAAACTCCGAAACGAAAAAGTATTGTATTAAATATAAATTATTTAAAATTTCAGCAAGCCGTGGAGGTCATGGCTACGCTCATCCAAGAAAATGGCATCAAGGAGCTGAGCAAAGGCACTCACGGAGTGGTGCCGAACCATGGCATATCCACACATAGCGTAGCTAGCCATATGGTGCCCGACCACGAGTATTGCGAGGCGGGCGTGGCCTCTCAGGGTTGCGGGGCTATCGCGTCCGCCCCCGCCACAGTTACCAGCCAAGATGCTGAGGAAGAGGACACTCCCGAAATAGACATCATGATAAACAATGTTGTGTGTAGTTTTAGTGTAAAGTGTCACCTGAACTTGAGACAAATAGCGTTAAATGGTGTCAATGTGGAATTCCGCCGCGAGAATGCAATGGTTACTATGAAATTGAGACGGCCATATACCACTGCGTCCATATGGTCGTCGGGCCGCATTACCTGCACGGGTGCCACCAGTGAGGACCAAGCGAAGATCGCCGCGCGCCGGTATGCTCGCGCTCTCCAGAAGCTCGGCTTCCAAGTCCGCTTCCAGAACTTCCGTGTAGTCAATGTACTAGGAACCTGCAGAATGCCGTTTGGCATTCGTATAATAGCATTCTCCAATAAATACAAAGAAGCAGAGTAAGTATATTTTTAATCTGTACCTAATTAAAACTTATAAGCAGGTTGATTCCTGGTGGTAAGGTAATAACACAGAGATCTAAAATTTTAATGTCTGGTATGGCTTTCTGACTCTTATTCATAGTTATAGCCTTGCTCTCATCACCAGGTAATACAGAATGGGTTAATTTTTTAAATAACCAAGGTACAAACAACCAACAACTAGCATACAGTCACATGTGCATTGTAAGAGGCATTGTAGAATGTAGAATAGCAGAGTGCATATACATATGCCAGTAAAGCCATGTACACCATTTGCTGATTGTGTTATTTCAAATACAACTTTAGCCTATGTACATTCAAATTCAATACATGTAGGTACAGCCGGATTCAAAAGTATACATAAACATTTTACTACCATCTCACACCAACTATTAACAATGCAATATAGGTATAACCATACTAAATAAAAGAAATAGTTGCTGTGACATGGTAATAATAACATGCTTAAAAATGCTTATCTATTTTTGAAGCGGGCTGTACATATATAAAAACAATAATCTAAAAAAAAAGATTTTTTTATTTGCTTCAAATCCTACGTGACAACGTTTACTTAATTTGCTTTGCTGTGCGATCTGTCTCCTTATCTATCTTAGGGGTGGGGCAGCCCAATAAGTGAGTCTTCCCACTATGGATCTCTTGTGCTTTGTGTTTTTTTTGTTTTGGTTATAGATTTTTGTCTCTTATATCTAGTGAGGGAGTCAATACCTACATATATTTATCCAGCCATTTGTCATACATAAGTTTGTGATAAGTTCTGTGGTACATTGCCGTATGCGTAAGATAAAACGGCTTAAAAAGCCAACTAGGCACTGTAATTGGACAGCAGAGATAAAGCTCACTGTAGTCACTCTGCTATTAGGCCATTACCATCACTCAGGAAACTGATATCTGATTAAACCTTAAGGATGTCAAGGGTGGTGAAATGAGCTCAGTTAAGTTGCACATTGCGGGGATAAATGCAATGATATTTATTGACTGTAGATACATTTTTATTTTTGATAATATGTATCAATTTTAGGATATATACTTTTTGCGAAATTATAATGTATATTATTCATAGCTCTTACCCATTCATATATTTTTTATTGTGGCAACAAATCCAATATACTATAAAAATAAATGTTGCCGATTTTAATCAACATTGCTCATCACACGCGTGGATTAATTGCGTCTTATATCTAGCAATCTACTGAGCTGCAGGATATCGGTCCTGGGGCTGCATTTCTCGATCCACAAATACTTTATTATAAGAAAATTAAATAACATGAAAATCTTAATATTATGAGAATAGAGTTGATAGCTATATTCGAAGCATTAAATTACATTAAAACTTTACCAAATTCACATTTTGTCATTTTAATGGATTCGAGAAGTGCACTCCAGCATTTGGCTCGGTGTAGCTCCGGTGATCGAGGTATGCCGATAGCCTATGATATTGCTGATATGTTGAGTCACTTCCAATCTCATAACATATGTGTTAAACTACAGTGGATACCATCTCACATTGGTGTTTTAGGTAATGAACATGTTGACAATCTAGCTAATAGTGCCATACATAGTGGGGAGGAATTTAATTGTAAACCCTATGCTTCAGAGCTGATGTCCATAGCAAGGCAGCAATGCCAAAATAAGTGGCAGATATTATTCGATGATATATCAAAAACTAAAGGAATATGGTACTAATCCATTAGTAACAAAATAGAAGATTTTTATAATTTTTTGGTGGAATGTGAAACAACGTTACAGAATAGAAATAAATATCTTAGGTCAGTAGATTTATACAATGGGGGTATTAATTTAATTTTGCAGCAACCACTGTCAAGCCATGCTAAACAATTATTCATCTTCATAAAACACTCTTTCAATGAGCGTTAGTTGGTTTAACTGCTAAACTATCTGACGCTCATTGAATGTTTTATTGAACTTTAGGTTTTGATGTTCCCTATGAGGCTGGCATAGTCACCTAGAGTGTACTAAAGCCTCTTTTAAATATAAGAAAAAAAAGGGATATCCCTCATGTTAGTGTGGTTCAAAGCTATCAATTTCGCGTGGTGGTTAACAATCGCAGCAGCAAGATTGAAAATAGTGCAGGATGTAACATCTAGGTACCATTATGTACCTGGATTAAATCTTCCATGGAATCTATGTTCATTGAGGTTGATATTGGTAGACATTTCTCAGTAAAAATCCCATTTGTTTATTATTATTGAGAATGGGATGTAGTGCAAATCTGGGAAGGCTTAAGGCGCGCAACCTTAAGGCTACCTTAAGGCTATGTCAAGTCTCGGGAGACTTCGATTATCTTATCCTGACTTAGAAAGTATTCAATGGGGAGGAAGGCACAACAGAGGGACTCGGTAAGCAACCCTGGGTCGGAATCGGTCGGATGGACTAGCCACTGGTCAGATCGCGGAGTCCCACATGCCATCATGCCTTGAGTTCGTTACCCACCGTGTCGAGAATTCTATAAAAAAAAAATATTAAAAGTAAAATGTGACTCCTGGAAGTGGAGGTCGTGAAAAACCACGACCTAGTGTGGCCGCAAACGGGGCCCTTTATCCACATACATCCCCTCCCCTTCCCGAGTCTTCTTCAAAGAAAGTGATTCCTCTGAAACTAAGGTGTCCAGGTTCTCTTCGACTGCCGTTAACGACCGGCCAGTCAAGGAATTGATCAGTGAATTGGGGTTTTCTATCCCGAGTCCATAATAACAAGATAAACTCATAATAACAAGATAAACTTCGGAATTGGTTTATCACGTATACTTCGCACACTCGGCGGAAGAGGGTTGGAGAGTACCACCCATGCTTGCCGACTCGGCATCTGCTTTAATGCGTTCTGCGTAATCAGCATATGTCCTAGTCAAAAAAATGGTTGTTATTAATTACGACTGGATAAAGTATTTTGGGTCTGCTATTTAACAATACAACTTTAAGAACATGTTTTATGCACTCACCGCTGAATGAAAATCTTTCATTATAGACCGCTCACTATCCAGCTGATGTACTACTACAATTACTTTGTATCATACAAAGTGAGATCCTGTTCAAATTCAAAAGTTGCAACCATGTTATTGACCTACATATTACAGAGATTGAGTCTTGACCAAGCCAAAGAATAAGTTTCGATGGACTATGGTTTTAAATTTTGGTTGATGTTCCAAAGGATCATTGCAAATCTTTTCCATGTTGCATATTGTTTCTTTTGAGCTATATCCGCGTCGGAGGGGAGTTGCAAGGAAATCAATCTTGACAATGACGGACTTATCAGACTTCTTGGGGTCAATTCAGCTATTGCGACGTACCTAACGACCTCTAATTGGTCAATTAAAGCATCCTATTCACCTAGAGAAAATTGTTCTGTTATGCTGTAAATTTTTTTCACTGCGGATTTATAGTTCTACTATAAGAGTAGTAAGATCATATCTCAAGACATGTCGAAAGATCTGGGTTCCTAAATTTGTCTCTTTAATTAATAGTGGCTTTTAGCTGTCCTTTATAGTATTGTAGTGTTGTTCGTACCAGTACGATTTCAGCGTGGTGTGAGACAGGGTAACGTTTTATCGCCGAAACTGTTCACAACTGCGTTGGAGGATGTATTTAAGCTTTTGGACTGGAGGGGACTCGGCATCAACATAAACGGCGTGTACATGACTCACCTTCGTTTTGCTGATGATATCGTAGTCATGGCTGAGACCGTGGAGGATCTAGACACAATGTTCGAAGACCTCTGTAGAGTTTCCCAACAAGTGGGTCTTAAAATGAACATGGACAAGACTAAATAATGTCGAATTCCCGTGTGGTACTACACGGGAATTCGACATTATTTAGTCTTTTTTAGTCACGGGAATTCGACATTCCTGTGAATGTTGGACGCTCTACGCTGGAAGTTGTTGACGAATATGTTTACCTGGGGCAAATAGTCCAGTTCGGTAAGTCCAACTTCCAGAAAGAGGTAAATCGGCGAATCCAACTCGGCTGGGCAGCGTTCGGGAAGCTACGCAGCATATTCTCGGCCCATCTACCGCAGTGTCTCAAGACGAAAGCCTTCAATTCGTGCGTGTTGCCAGTGATGACATACGGTTGACGTGGTCGCTGACAATGGGTCTCATAAGAAGGCTCAAAGTCACCCAAAGGGCAATGGAGAGGGCTATGCTCAGGGTTTCTCTACGTGATCACATCAGAAATGATGAGATCCGTAGAAGAACTAGAGTTACCGACATAGCCCAAAGAATTGCAAACCTTAAGTGGCAGTGGGCAGGACACATCGCTCGTAGGACTGACGGCCGTTGGGGCGGAAAGGTCCTCGAGTGGCGGCCGCGTACCGGGAGACGCAGTGTTGGTAGGCAAGGCCCCCACAAGGTGGACCGACGATCTGGTGAAGGTCGCGGGAAGCCGCTGGATGCGGGAGGCGCAGGACCGATCGGTGTGGAGATCCTTGGGGAGGCCTATGTCCAACAGTGGGCGTCTCTTGGCTGATCTGATGAAGTTGTTCGTAGCACAACTGACATCGAATCTAAGCCCTGCATTTGCCGGCACGCCGCATTGTGTCCCTTACAGGGGCGTAGCTACCGCCGTATCAGCCGTATCAAAGATACGGGGCCCCCTAGCTAAAGGGGCGCCGAACCCGTGTAAGCAAAAAATTCATAAAACTTTGACCAAAATCTCACTCAAACTCTTAAGGCGCTGGCCACACAGAGAAGACGTAGGGCGAAGACGCGTCCCGGACAGGGCGCAGACGCCGACGTGTCCTCGCCCTACGTCTTTTCTGTGTGGCCAGCGCCTAAGGCCGTACGTAAATTTTCCGAAAAAAAACAACAAAAGATTTAATTTATAAATTTGCCGAAAAAAGGCAAGAAAAATGTACATTTGAGTTCAAATTCTTCTGCGAACTAGCTCCTCCTACGAGCAACTATTATAAGTAACAAATATTATTGTTTCTATTTTAATCAATACGAATGCTTTTGTTTCATTTTGAAATTTTACCTTCCATTAGGGCTTCGCTGCAGTTAGGAAGAAGGGGCCCGCAACAAATTTTAATACAGGACCCATCAAGGGCAAGCTACGCCCCTGGTCCCTAAGATAAGCGCACTGAGTATAACACGGAAAAACCCATAATAGTTTTTTTTATCTATTTGTTTAACACTAGCTTTCCGCTCGCGACTTCGTCCGCGTTATTTTTGTTTTCCCGTGGGAATTTTATATTTTCCCGTAGGAAAATGATCCTATGTCCTTTCCCTGGTCTCGAACTATCCCTATACCAACTTTCATCAAAATCGGTTCCGTAGTTTCGAAGCCTATTCAATACAAACAAACAATCAAATCTTTCCTCTTTATAATATACCTAGTATAGATATAGATATAGACAACTCGGTCATTAGCGACCAACGGTTTTTATTACTATTTAAAAGCATTCATTTTCAAAACCATCCCATTCGACAAGGATTTATGTCCAATAGAAAAGTCAGAGAAGCATCTAGGACATTTGTTTCTCGGTTCGTGTGAAAATTTTGTGTGTCCTATGCACATTCGAGCTGTTAAGACTTGATCTCGTCGGTCGTCGAATGCCAATAATAGTTTGTAAGTTTTGCTGTTAGTGCTGGAGATTAAAATCGGTCGTAAAAGTGAGATTACAGGTATCGCTCGCCAGTTTATGTAACTACTTGTTTCATTGTACCAACTACACCGAACTGTGGTGCAAAACGTAACCTAGCCTAATAGGCACATGCATGTGTAACGTGAACCTAAAATTAGTTTGTTTATAACCGGCCACTTGACCGATCTCATAGTTCCGGTATCTAGAGATCGCGATCAGACGACCTTCTGTGGCGAGTAGGTACCTACGTCATCCCAGTTTGCACTCTCCAAAAGGTCAATGTACGCTTAAACAGAGTATGGGGCCTGGGTCATAAATAATCCATATACGAGTATCTCGTGCCAATTCGAATATTTCGGTGACTTTGTTTTGAATAGAACCTTTTATTTTGCATCGTTGTCTCTTGAACCGATATACGTCTCACTGCTGAACGGGTTGTTCTTAGAGTTGGAATTGGTGTTTTTAGGGTTTCGAGGAAAAATTCAAACACTACATTGACCGCCTGTATGTCAAAACGCTTTTTCTTAGGAACGCGCAAAGATTTACTATTAAAGAGCCCCACTATTCGAAACTGTGGGATCGCGGATTCGATCCAGAAACGTAAAAAAAATAATTTATTTATTACCAAAAAAGAACACAGATCGTACAAAGGAGATTGCTCAGTGCCCATACATAGTTGGCCTAAGAACCAAGAATTATGTTAAATTATGTTCTAGGTTCCCACACTAGGTCGAAACCTGTCCAATGGGGGAAATAAACAATTAACATTATTATTACGTCCCGTCTCGCTTTGATGCGCCGCGATAAAAAGTGGCAGGTATAGAAATTCCGCGATTCGATTGTTTTCTGACAGTCGTAAATAGGGGGGTAGGTTGCGGCCATTTCCCCAGTTGGTAGTCGGTCCGGGTTAACTACAGCTGCTTTGGACAGTTGGAGATGCCTCCATCAGTCAAAGACGCATCTCCTTCTACCTGTATAAACAAGCAGGGGCTTCGCCTAGGGAGAGTCACCGGATTAACTGGTTTGTAACACCCCAGACGAGCGACCAGGTCCGGGCTATAATATCTTCCAGCCAGATGTCGATCCGACTTACCCCACCCTAGCTGCTTCGAGTAGCTGGAGAGCGCCTGCGAAGGCACTTCTTCCACCCTGTCAGCTGAGATAGAATTGGCCTTGTAAAGTCGACCAAAAAAGTGGTTTGTACCACTATAAGGTTGAAGTTCAGTTATGCGTCATAAAACAAAACAGTTGACTTTGCTTTGCAATAACATACTAACAGCTATTAAGGTGACCTTAAAGATGTTTACGCGAAGAATGTTAAACCACTATATTAGTCAACTATACATCCCACTGGCCAGATGGATTGGTGTAGTACTGTCCTGTTTAAAGATTTCAATCTCTTTACAGGAGTGCAATCATGGTAAACTCCCTTAGTCGCCCCCTTACGTCATCAACGGCAAGAACGGGAGCGGCAACATATGTATTCTAATTAGAGATGCAACGAATAGTGATTTGGCCGAATACCTAATATTCGGCGACGCTCTCGGCCGAATAGCCGAATATTCGGCTGCTGCCAAGTGGCAGGTCCGTGTATAGATAGATCGCGAGAGATTTTGTTAAATCATGTTTTTAGGTACGAGCAGTAAAAACGGCTTCAGCAGTTATACACATGTGGCCTTACAATTAAAAACTTATACTGAGGATAATCCTCGGAATAATTTATTCTGTTTTGTCTTGTTTTAGCACATGTCAGATGTAATATGTCAAAATAAGACAAAACACGGAATAACTATTCTTAGGTATAAGTTTTTTATCTGTAAGGCCGATGAAGTCTCCAATTTGGAGGCAGGTTTTGTGCGCAAAGATAAACGAAATCAGCTTTTACCAGCCAATGCAGAGAAACTGGTATTTATTCACCACAATCTGCCTCTAATTAATTTTAAATATGAAAATTAATTAATTATCTTTCTTAATAAATGCTCGAAGTTCTAAATAAATATTTTTTTGAATGATATACGGTCTTTATTTTCGTATTTTTTTGGTATTCGGTTTTCGGCCGAATACCGAATATCTTAGAAAATGGTCGAATAGGCCGAATACCGAATAGTTGCCGAATATTCGTTGCATCTCTAATTTCTAATTCCTTTTCACACGGTTTCTCGTTTTAACCTATTCGTATTTTTATGTTAATCTATTTCTCCTTGTTCTTTTCCAGCTACGAACCAGAGTTGCATCCTGGAGTTACCTATAAGTTATATAATCCTAGGGCCACATTGAAAATATTTTCCACCGGTGGCGTCACAATCACAGGTAATTTATTTAGATGTCTATAGTAACAATTTGATCTCTGTAAAATGGCTTGCAACTTCTTCTTTATAAGTATCTATTTTTAACTTAATTTGTAGAAGTCATTGTTTATAAGTATTTTTTAAAATTGTTTGTTTATAGTTAAAAAGTACTTGTTTACAAAGTCACGGTTTTGTTTTTCTCGATCTCTAGATTTAATACATTGCACTAATCGTCGTGAATCATTTAGTTTATTAATCTTGTTCACTAGTGTCAGATAAGGGTAATCTATCAAATGTTGTTTGTGTATATGGTATATCAATATATTACACATATCATAACTATCTACAGATAATTTATGATATAACACTAAGAAGCTAATCTAGAGATTGAACAAGCACCCATTTCCGAGACGAGTCTGAGTAATTGATCACAGGCGGCCTATTTTCATTGCTTAAAACATGTTAGAACAGTGGGTTAAAGTGAGATGATGCTTTTTGTTGCAATAGAAGTGTCTCTGGTTACGAAGGGTTACTGTTTTTAGCAATCATGATGTGGCCCCATCCCCCCCCCACTATAGGCTCGGACTATTCTGGAGTGGTTTAGTGGTTTCTAATGCTATAGACATGTATGCTTTCACGTTAACATTTTTTCTCTTACTTTATTTTTTTTTAACACCTACCTCATGCTTCTTGGAATGACCTAAAGGTGGAGTGGCAGAGAACGCTGATAGCATTTAAGTCCGCCTTTGTACATAAGGAATAAGTAAATAAATATTCACAACAACCTATTAGACAAATTTCAAACACGCTACCACTTAAAAATAACAATTAGATAACCAGCAGGTCTATTATGGATCTTTCATCGTATGACATGATATAAATTAAGGAAGTCATCAAATGCTTCATTTGGTATTACCGATTTCCTCCAATGTTATCATCATGAGCGTCGGCGGCGTTGTGGACTCGGCACTTGCCTTCCAATCAGGAGGTGGCGCTGTGGACTCGGCACTTGCCTTCCAATCAGAAGGTCCAGGTTCGAGATTGCCGTGTACCAATGTGTTTTTCATTTTTCGTTTTCGAATTTCATATGTACATTAAAATTTGTCTGACGCTCCTACGGTGGAGGAAAACATCGTGAGGCAACCTGCATACATCTGCGAGGAAATTCAATGGTGTATGTGAAGTCGACCAATCCGCACTGGGCCAGCGTGGTTAACTAAGGCCTAATCACCCTAACATAGGGTAGGCTCGAGCCCCTCGGTGGGGACGTATATGAGCTGTGATAATGGATGTTATCATCACTATGGCATAATTTCAATGATGTCATCATGATGATATAATGAATAAATGATCAAAAATCAGTCCGAAAATGTTATTTTTCGTTTTGCACTATGATTTCATCATGATATCATTTGAAAACCATAAGATCGGTAATAGGCCTGCAGGTGGTAGTTACTATAAACTATTATTTTGTTAGTGAGTGACACTACTAATGGGGATTTATTTGTAGTCATGAATTGTGAACTGCAGTCGCAGGTTCCACTTGCATCATTCCTTATTCGGCCATTATGATAATGGATGGTGGTGGGACAAAGACATTGGCGTATCTAGAGTTTTTTTCCAGGAGGGGGCCGGCCCATGATTTTGTGTGAATAAATAATCAGTATGTTGGCGTCCATCATTGAATTTTGAATAGGTAGCCTGACATCCTGGGGTGGGCACGGCCCACCCGGCCCCCCCTCTATATACGCCTATGGACAGAGAGTACTAACACGCGCCACATTCTGATTCATATACCAGGGGCAATAGATTGACCAATCTACCACTTTAGTTCCTCTGTTGTGGTTTTGGAGTCCCCTAAATTAAAATTTTTATTGAGTAATATTGTAGAGGATTGATTTGAAATGTTTAGTATCAGAGTGTATTTCATCTGCTTTACCATTTACTGTAAAGTTAATTTAATTTTACTTAAAAAAGCATAGCTGGAGGTAGAGCTAAGTAGCATGATGTCGTGGAGCTCCAGTGGTGAATGTAAGTCGGTAGATTATGATCACCATGTCGGCTTTAATGCGACCATTGCTGGGTATATACTAAGATAAGATAGGCAGTGACATTACTGGGGTATAGTGATTTGACATCATTGGTCTTATTACAAAACCTGGTGTAGTCCTAGTCTTGGTTTAAATCTAGTGCGCTTTAACTTGTGTTAATAATAAACATAGAAAGATAGATAGAGACAGTGTCAGGTTTCAACCAGGACTAAGTTAAGACCATGTTTTGAAATAAAACTATTTATGTCACAAGTTTGCAATGCAATGTACAGTAGGTGTTGTAGATTTGCAAATCATAAAGAACTACAAGTATTTTAGGCGACTATAGTCACTTGCTAGCAGGTGGGCAGTCTGCTTCTTCGCCAATAAAGGCGAATACGATAAAGCTGGTGAAAATCATTTCACCTCAAGTGCGTGCATGAAATCTTGAGTGCAAAAAAGCATTTTTTAATTGCTCGCTTAAAAAGCGTTTTTAAAAATTCTAGCTTCTTTGTATTCAATAATTTTCTACATTGCCAGTCCACTGAAAATGCATTAATACTTATGTTAGATTATTGTTAAAATAATCACACTGGCCAGTACGAGAACTGCATGCAAAAATTACCTATACAATAGTAATAAGTGAAAGTGACAAACATACCTAACTGTTCCAAAAAAAAATTACTTGCAATCAAATTAATTGTACTTTTAATTTTAATATAAATAAACATTATTATTAATATGATATAAATAAACAGTAATTTGACAGATATTTAAGCCGTTCTTGCACCTAGCATTTTCCTCACTGTACTTTAATGTACTGAGGCGAAAATTTGTGTGTCTCGTCACCCGGCAGCAGAGTTGTTCTGCATTCGCGTTCTGCAGTCGTCGATGCGAGGTGCGAACCTCGGATCAGCAACCTTGCAGCCTCGCACGACAATCAACCGCCTATTTGCAGCGCGGAGCGTGAACGACGTGCAGTCGGCGGTGGAGCGCATCTTCCCGCTGGTGTACGAGTTCCGCAAGCCGCGCACGGCCGCCGACGAGGAGCTGCTGCGGCAGAAGCGCGGCGCGCGCGGCGGCGGGCCCGCGCCGGCGGCGGCCCCGGCGGCCGCGGCGCCCGCGCCGGACGCCATGCACCTGGTCACCGTGTCGGACGACGACGACTGGCAGTGACGGCGCCGCGGTCCGACGCTGACGCCGACGCCGCGGTCCAACGCTGGCACCGACGCCGCGGTCCGACGCTGACGCCGCGGTCCGACGCCGACGCCGCGGTCCGACGCCGACGCCGCGGTCCGACGCCGACGCCGACCCCGCCCCCGCGCGCCGCCGCCAGAGACCCACCCGGCGAGAACCCAGTAGTGCGCTGTGAACTGTGACTAGTGCGAGATTGTGACAGTGTTCGGAAACCGCGCGGCTTCGTTTCGTTTTTCCCCTCTCCGACGCTAGGGCTCCACCCGCGTAAATGTCAGTGTTAACGCCCGCGTGGTGATATTTGAATGCGCGCAAAATATTGGCTTAACGCGGTGGCCACGTCTGCGGAGTTTGATACAAAAGCTATTAACATCGAACGCTACTCAAAACTTGACTGTTTCTTCTCAGTATGTAAAGGCTTTGAATATGTTCTCTTTACCAAGAATAATTAATCACACCGGGTCGTGTTTGTAGTTTGCTAATATGAGAATAATGTTGTTGGTTGTACATTGAATTACTTTGCAATTTGTACAATAATGTAAACCTAATGTATAACACTGTTTGTTGTCCCTAATAAAATAAAAATTTAAACAATGTCGCATAAAAATTAACGCGTTACGTTGTTGGCCACATCTGTGTAGTGTCAAAATTATCCCATATGATAACACGCAAGGACGTAGGTGGAGCCGTAGCATAACAGTGACAGCACAATAGGGTCTCATAGAGGTCGTTACGCTACCACGAAGCAAATACTAGGAGGAACTGTCCCATGGAATCTAGTCCTTCATGTGTGATGCCAACTAAATAAACAAACAGGCCAGGCAAAATAAATTGCATTGTTCCCAGGTAACACAACTGGTCAAGTCGTTTTCTTTACCAACACTCAGAACAAAACACTTACATACTTAAATAAACGTGTCTTTTTCGAACTCTACGTTGGCGGAATTGTCGATAAAGACAGAGCCCATATGTATATATAAAAAATAGGCCTGTGTTGTCCCGTCGTAACACATTTACAGTTTATAAAACTCAGCACTGGTTGCACTGCAATCTGTTCGACTTCATTGAAACGGTAACAAAATATGTATAGTGTTATGTTTACTCAAAAAAGAAGTGCTGTACCATTAAGTACACGGACGAAAGAAATAGTCAACAATAAGAAATTGTCCGAGTTTCACTCCTAAGTACCTTAAATATGACTTATTTATTTCTCACAAGAAGCATTTCTTCTGGAACATTTGGCACTTTGACTATTAACACGTAGCGCCATCTGGCGTGAGAATACGGAAAACTTGTATTGAACGAATCCACAAAGCGTGCTTTTGTTTCAGTACTTTCCACAATGTTCTCCTTCATAAAAAGAGCGTCAAACAATATTTCTTTGTATTCGCTTCGTGGTCGCTATGGTACACTAAGTTGTACATCTATAACAACTTGGACCCTTATGCGTCACCTCCACGGGCTGCGTGCCATCAAATTCAATACAAACTCTGAATTCTGTTTGAAAATTGGAAGAATTTTTCGGGGAAAAAACGGACATGAAACTCCATCTCCATTCTTTAATATTAAATGATGAATGAAAATGAATTTATCACAATATTGCTATTTGACTTAAATGATTTGACATTATAATTATTATAAATGTATAATATTAAAATACCCGTTGGAGTGATTGAATCAGTTCAAGGAATGGTTTTCGAATACTTCAGACTCGTACTAGACACACAGGTACAGAAGGCCGAACAGAAATGATTTCGTCATTTTTGTTTATACTTTGGTAAATGCCATTCGCATGTCAAGCAGTTGACCAATACTGTAACATCCAACCACATACAAACTTTTGTGCTTGATTATGTCAATATTTTTTTTATTACCACAACTGTTCAATAATAATCGAACACTAATTTAATCTTAAACCATGAATCTATGCAGTTAAAAGAAATTTGCTGCCAGTCAGAGGTCTTCTGTATCTCTTTATATTGTGCACAGACCCAAAATCGCGTTAGTTCTGTTGAATGGCAGATTGAAATTTAATTCAAATGTAAATATAATTAAGACAGCACCGCCATCCTCTATGAAATCCATTAATTTACTAGTAGAGAATGTTGTTATGGTGTCTGCAGTTTATACTTTTATAACAAAAAATGTACAATAATGTACAAAAGAGTTCAGTAATACAATCTTCCACTCAACGGAATTACTGACGTAAATAGTTGCCCGACAAGCTGGTACCTTTGTGAGAGTGGTTAACAGGAATGTGTTAGATTAGATTTAAATACCTGAACCCTATAGATCGTTCCTTATAGTTTTTTTGACATATCATTTGAGGGATAGATAATATATGTGAATATGTATTTGGTGCCAATTGCATTGTTATCTGCACTATTTGCTGGATGATTTTGGTGATGTGGAAATATAATTATAGGTTTGGTCCTATTGGGTCTGTGTCAAATGTAAAGATCAAGCATTTATGATGATTACACACACAGCGAATCAGTATTAGATGTATGAATTCTGATGTGACTCGTGTCACCGTTGGCGTTACTTGGGGGTTGCTCGGTTCATGCCAAAGATATTTATGAGGCGCTGGCGCGCGCCGTCGTCGGGAGTTGGAATTTGCGCTAAAACTCGTGCTATTTAATAATTGCGCGAATGCAGTGCGAACACGGATCTTAAGATATGCAAAATGTGACTTTAAAACTGTTAAAGCAAAAAATAGATCTGAAAAGCCCTGTAAACTATCAAACATTTTGTCTTTCCATTATCTGGCTCGGTTTGACACCAACAAATAAAAATATATTATGAACTAGCTGACCCAGTCATGCGTTGCATTTGCTTTGTAGTTATAGTAAGTTGAATCAATGTTAAACTATACTTACTAATGTAGTCAAATTAAAATTCACTAATAAATATTAACAGATTTTCATACAAAATATTATACAACAATATAGTATAACTAGCTGTGACCGCGAACTACGTTTCGCCATAATAAAAAATAGTTTACGACCTATTCTCAGACCTACCGAACATACTTAAATAAATTCATAAAGATTGGTCAAGCCGTTTTGGAGAAGTTCGGTAACAAACACTGTGACACGAGAATTAGATTATCACACATTACATATGTCGTAAACATAATAATTTATAACGTGGAACGGACTGTAGCTTAAAAGAAATCGAAACAACGCCATCTACTGGATGATTACCCAACCTAGATAACTAAGTGTTGTGTCGATAAATTAACTTACACCGCCATCTGTTTGAAGCTTATGGAACTAACAAATAATTATAAAAAAAAAATATTCGCAATAATGAATATGGAAGTTAATAAATCAAGTTAAAACTGTCTATCTTTTAAGTTGGACCAGTAAGCCAAATTTCATCAAAATAAATCAGTTGAGTAGTTTCGGAGTTTATTCCGGACAAACATCGTGACGCGGCGCAAGCGAGTGGAAAAGCGCGTCATATAAATTATATACATAATTTATACACAATTTTTTTCTTCGCCGGCAGCTGGGCCATTGCATACTACAAAAAAATGGTCATGCTCAATATTTTCGTTTCGTTCCGTCAAAACACGAGGACAAATATTTAACCGTGTTTGATAATATAAATAATAATAATAATAAAAATTAATACTACACTATTTATACACGGTAATTTTTAAACCATCAACAACCTCCCAGGGGCTGATTCTAGTGCTCAGATGCAACAACTTTTTGTATGGGACCAACATCGAATACGCAAAAAAAAAAAACACTTCTCCATACAAACTAGGTTAGCTTATCGAGACTAGTATGGGAAAGTGGAATTTTTTTTGCGATTACGATGTTGGTCCCATACAAAAAGTTGTTGCATCTGAGCACTAGAATCAGCCCCTGGGAGGTTGTTGATGGTTTAAAAATTACCGTGTATATCTCAAAACATATCAATTTTATATCGAACGCGTCAAATAAAGCCATCCTTACGCTATGATATGAAATATATAATTTATAAATAAATACATTGTATTTATCAAATCAGTTAATTGTTTACGGGGCTTTTCAGTTCTTATGATTATTATATTATGATTTCTTTATGTACTTTATGTACTAACAAACATACAATCATTTTGCATTAAACAAAAAGAAACTATAAAGGATAGAACTAGAATTTATTAATCAATCAATATGATATTGCTCGAATTGCTACATTGCATGAGCGGTGCAATTTCGCGGCTGCGTGCTAGTGTGTCCGTCACGCACGTGGTCATACATATGGTCATACACATACGAATACGCGCGAGCTTTAGCGCACCTCCTAGAACCCCGACATCCTACGCGTAGGTTTCCCACTCGTTTGCGCTAAACCAAATTTGTCATGAATTAATTGAATGTTCAGAGAATAAATCTCGACGACGATACTCAGTCCTCGTTTTTTCATTTTGCTGTTATGATTGATAATGTTGTAGTGATAATAGTGTTCAATAAGAATTTGTTCTAAGAAAGATGACTGAATGATTAGTTAGATGATAGCGATTGTAAATATAAAAAGCTTGGACATTATATGTTTAAATAAATGTTTCTTGTTTTATTATTACTTCATAGTTCGCACCCAAGGCTACTACTTCAGTTTCTTCAGGTATATACATAGGTGTTAAATGAGTGAAGTATGTATCATAGGTAAAGCTACGATTCCCCATTGGCTTATGAAAAAGAAGTGAACATGCCAACGTGGTTAACCGCTCCAAAAAAAAAAAAATGTCAAAATCTAATAAATGAAATAATGCTACGAAATTAAACGAACAACAGTCAGTAGCACAAAGGTGTAGGTATTAAGAGGATTGTGAAGTAATCGTGCGCGGCGCGAGTAGGTATTTTCTAAAATGCTATCTGTTTCACACCGCTCGGCCTCCCGTCTGGCGTTTACACCACAAATACAACACGCGCAAATTCTCACGCACACAACGACAGCAGCGCGCGACTCCTCGGCGCGAGAACTCGAGATCATTATTTTACCGTTTGTAATGTTTTGCGTTGCTTAGGTATTCCTGACTGCCTTTCCGCTTATCCTATTTTCGTTTTTCGTAAGGGAATTTTGTTTTTCCGTAAGAAAAATCATTTTATAACCTTATATTACTCAGTGATAATGTAGCATTCTATTATATATAGTCAAAATTTTTTTTTAAATCAGCCTAGTAGTTTTTAAAAATAAAAAATATAATAAATAAAAAAAGGTTTATTTCTAAAAATCATTTTAACAATAATTACGCCGAGACTTCCCAGTGAGCTAGTTTTTGAGTTTATTCATTACAAACAAAAATACAAATCTTCTTTCTTTATAATATTTTAGTAGATAAGTTTCGTAAATTATTTCGGTATTCCTTTGAAATTTATAGTGTAGGCACTTACTTGGTATCCCTACCAAGTCCTACTTTATAGGACTGAGCTGTTATTTGTTATGAAAGTACTTATCTATCGTACATTTACCTGTCTAAAGAAAATGACTTTTTGTAAGATGAGTGTTATACTGAATTAAAATGATTTTCATTTGAGATGTGAATCAATAATGGATCCTTTTATGAAAAAAATAAACACTAAACATAAAATGACATTTACAATTGTTTAAACAAGAACAGACCTCTTAAAAATAAATAACAAAAAATCTATTATTTTAGATAGATAAATTAATACTTTTACATACAAACTAAATAGGAGCAGGGATTTAAAAAATATAAAGTAAAAATTATGCATCAAATAAAAAATACCTCTCATTTTTATACACTAATCTTGGGTAGTTATACTAATAGTCTAATGGTCGATTTCACCAACCATTACTTAGCTTAGGTAGCCCCTAAGACGCATGCTGTCACTTTTTGTCTTTAATGAAAAGAATGTGACAGCATGCCACCTAAGAGTCCCCTAAGCTAAGAAGAGGTTGGTGAAAATGGCCATTAGAATTCTAATTTTTACCACCTCCGTGGTCTATTGGTTGAGGCCACCGGATGTTGATCGGGAGGTCCGTCCGGCGGGGTTCGATTCGTCAGGTTCGTCCGGACTACAAAAATACTGAAAAGTTAGAAATAATATAAGAATAGGTACAGACAACATCACACATCATTATTGAAGACGGTGCCAAATTTTAAGACTTTCTAGGAGATCATCGTTTGGCACCGACTTCAATATAGAAATGTAATGTTGTCTGTACCTATTCTTACACTATTTTTAACTTTTCAGTGTTTTTGAAGTCAGTTTTATTTTTTGTAAAATTTGTTCCGGTCTGGGCGTATGTGCATGTGATATTCTATGTTTGTAATTGCACCCACGACACAGGAGAAAATCCTAGTGTGGGGCGACGATTTTATAAAAAAAAAACACGTTGGACGCACCTAAAAATTTAAGGATTTCCCTCCATTTTTATGGGATCCCATCATCAGATCCTAACTTTGGTAACCGTGGGACCACCATTGGAGTATAATCTTGAGAATACAAAAAGAATTTTGAAAATCGGTCTGCAATTGGCGGCGTAATCGCGTAACATACACAAAAAAAACATACGCATCGAATTGAGAAACTCCTTTTTTGAAGTCGGTTAAAAAATACATATTAGTATATGTAATCAGCTGCTTTAAATTTTATAGTTAAAATGAAAAAAAAAAACTTCAAAACCGTACGAAGGGTGCCTTCTTCCCATATATGCCTACCCTGCCTACCATACATACTCGTATATTATTTAGGTACTTTGTCGTTTGTATTTTTTATACAATCGTAGATTCCATAACGTGAGTAAAACCTTAATGCCCCGCTATAGAGGAATAAAATTCAAATAAAATAATATTAAAAATAACGCTACTTGCATAGTCTATTACACGTTTTTAGCTGCTCCAACTTAATACATTGCATAACAAATACCTATAACAAAAAACAAAATACGAATTTATTTTGAGTTGGTTTCTTTATGGCACATATTTATTATAACAAACAACTACTTACATACTTACATTTTTTTCCTTTTTTGGTTTTGGGAATTTACAGTAAAGTTAACAGGCTACAGGCTGCTAACCCTTAAATAAGGAAATTTGTATTGAAATAAAATCTTTAAAATAAAACACTAAAATCAATAAACGTATTCAAAAAGATATTTACTTTTTCATGTATAAGGTATTTGTGAAGATTAATACTTCCGACTTGAGTAATAACTTTCACTATTGATCGATATATCGATATTACTTTCTCCTCCCTAGGCGACAATAACTACGATAACATTATGTCACATCACTATCACTACATTGTACCCCTGCCCCCGACCCGTATCGTGCGATAGAGAGAGTTGCAAGAAATGGTCGAAATTGCCTACAATTCCTGTTTGAAATATTGTTTCGGGCGATAACTGTTTTACCCCCCTAAACCTTTATGAAATTAGACGCTTTTGGTCTCATTCGATTCAGTATACCTTAATCTATGTTTGTACGTTTTGCTTCTTTTGTAATTCAGTATAATTTAGTCAAAAAAAGACAAAAATGCTCAAGGTAGTTTTTAAGTCGAAAATATAGATATTTAGATGCTAATAACTTATATTCTGAGCAATATTTCTTCAAAATCAAAACGTACAAACCTAGTTTTTCATTATATCTACAAGATTTCCAAAAATTATGAAAATTGGACTATGTTTAGAGGGAGAAAAGCGTTATCGCTTTTTGTATGAAAATTTACAGCTTCACAATCCTCTTAAAAATGCTTCATCAAAACTGATGCTGTCACGTTCTTTTATATAGTACCTACAAGGCGAATAATGGGTGTAGCTGACCCCAGCTGGGCCACAAAAAAACTGAAAAATAGATTATTTGAGTCGCTATAATGTCTAAGAGTCCCGATGTCTCATTTGTTTGCAAGTTTCAGAGATTGTCGTTTGCGCGTTTCAGAGATCCGTGTGGCCCGGCTGGGGTAACGTTACCCCAGCCGGGCCACACGACACGGTTCTCGAAAACAAAAAAACAGCGAAAATCTATTTGCTGATATTAGATAGGTGGCACAGTTTGTCGTAGTATGTCGGACAAGTTTCAGTGCTCATCGGGCTCGGGTCTAAGGGGGCTGCGTGGCCCAGCTGAGGCAATGTTGATGTTGCCCCAGCTGAGCCACACGGATCTCGAAAACGGAACGACACAGCGAAAATCTGTTTACAGATATAGATAGGCGGAAGTTTGTCGGACAAGTTTCCGAGTTTGTCGATCTACCGTTTCAGAGCTCACCTGCAGCAAAGTTGTTGCAACTGAGCCAACTGGATCTCCAAAACAAAGCGACGCAGCGAAAATCTGTTTGCACGAATGTTAAAGCAGTAGTTTGTCGGCTAATTTCAGTTTGTCGCTTGCGCGTACCAGAGATATGAGCTGGGGTACCGAACGTTACCCCAGCTGAGCCACACGGATCTCGAAAACGAAAAGACAGCGAAAATCTGTTTACTGATATAGATAGGTGGTAGTTTGTCGATACTTTATTCAAAGATCCAGAGTTTGTCGAGCCCCACTACCTCAGCCGGGCCACGCGAATCTCTGAAACGCGCAAACGACAAACTCTGAAATTTGCCGACAAACTGACAAACTATAAACATAGCTGCATACTTAAAAAATCTATTTTTCACAGTTTTTTTGTGGCCCAGCTGGACTCAGCCACGCGAATAATGGACGTTTTTTGAAACTGCCTAGTTATAATAGAACGTCAATCCTTAAATGTTTTTTATCTACTTGAAATACCTACCTACCAAAAATTTCATAGTGGGTATTCTCCGACTGCGGGATTACACGTCCAAAGAACTGTTATTGCCTATCTGTATTTGAAACGTTCAGTGTAGGCGGTTGTTAAAATAAAAAAGAACTGCATATTAAGCTTCAGCTACGTTTTCACATCTGCGTTCCTTTTTCGTGCGTGAATTCAGTGATTCAATGATAAAGGTAAAATGGTGGTGATCCTATTGAATTTTTGGATGATAAATCCTAAGGATTACCAGAAAAAAAGATAGGTGTATAGTTTACATTTTATTAGAACATCATTACAAACATCAGTCGTACACTTATGAGATAAAAATAAAATAAAGGTACGGGGAAAACGGTTTGCCTTAAGATTTTATTTTGTCCAGCACAAGTTATCGTTGTTTATTACTTATATCTATCTACACATCACACCACCCAGTATAGGTACTATGAAGCATTCCCACATGCATCTTGTTCGACCCGTCGTACACCGCAAACGGTAATAAATTGCTGTCTGAATGCCCTCCCTACATCTAAGGCAAATTCAGTGCCTAACGGCAGTAAAGTCGTCTCCTGCCCTACGATGACAACCCACTGCAATTTACATCTCTGTATAGGATAGGTACCTTTTGTAGGTCCATGGCCTACGCATTTTTTTTATCGTTATGAAGACATAAGGCACGTCGCATCTAATAGGTATCTACATACAATTCCTTTTATTTCCAATATTTCAACCCCTCTGCACAAATATAACATTACAATAAATAAATAACAGTCGGCGGCTTCTCTGCCCGCGTATTGCTTCCAGTCTTTCATTGCTGCAAGCCTCTGCGCCTAAAGTCATCGTCCAGATTTCCTTCAGACAGTCATACCGCTCGTTTTCAAATAGAGCGATGTGTGTGAATAACACAGAAAGACGTCTTGGAACTTTGGGAATAGGAATATGCGGGTTACATGCGGGTAGGTGCTAATATGTAGCTGCTGTAGTATAGAATAGGATTTGTTAGATTTCTCTATGTGAAGTACTAGGAGTCTGATTCGTGCGTGTCATATTCGTCGCTGGTGAGCCTCGGGTGCGAGGGCCGCGGCGGCCGCGCCAGCCTCGCGCGGTGCCCCCGCCTGGCGCTGCAGCGTCCACTCGGCGTCCGGATGTAAGAGCTCATGTCCACCACTGACAGTCGTGGCGTTCGCACTGCTGTGCCTGTTGATTATTAAAACAGATGTTTGAGCTCTAGTCGACATGGAAATTATTGCAGGGCCTGGGGGTTATTGTCTAAGAAAAAATCTATCACGATCGCTTTGAATTTGCCTATCAATGCGGCGTCAATACAAGACTCTGTGCCGACTGTCTGATAAAAAATATCGATGGATGCACTAAGCTTTGACTGTTAAAATTGAAAGCCTGTCACGTGACCTCCCTTATTTTAGGCATAGTCACGCGTGTGCGTTCCCCCAGCAGGAAATTGTGTCCTAGGCCAAATTAAGTTTCATGAATAATTAGAGCGTAATTTGCTATAAATGTGCGCGAAATAAAAAATTTGTGCGCGTTTCCGTTTTGGAAAAAAATGAGAAAAACGAATAAATGTCCCGGCGGGACCGACTCTGTCCCGTATATGAATCGATTTCATAAAAACGGAGCATGCGTTTTTATTATGATATCGATCGATTATTGTTTAGAGACAGGCGAGGCGACTGATGTATGAAATACCCCTAATTAAATAAAAAGCGGGATGATTACCAAGGTACCGTTCTTATTTACGATTATAATTGTTGTTACAATGTATGGTAAAACAAAAATTTGTTAAAACTGACTCGATCATTGAACAATATCAATAATAGAAGTTAAAAAATGTCACTAAACACAAATTCCTTTTAGTTGTAAAATACTAAAATCCCGTATGTTTTGCCTATTTAACAATTTGTCTTTTAGAGACTGGAAAAAAATCTAGCAACCCTGTTACACAATCAAGGGACTATCTACCAGTTTCTCAAACATTACATTTAGTGAGGTTTAATCACCCGTATCCTCGTCGTAGCCCTACTATTTTGCCTTATAGTCTTAAAAGCCACCTCGGTTAATGAGAAGAAAAACGTGGTTCAAACAGGATATCTGTTTGAACCACGTTTTTCTTCTTACAGACCCCGAACTCTTTTCCCGCTCACCCTTTTAGATCGTCTTCGACCTCTGGGGGTCGGATTCAGGCTCAGACATAACCATCTTTATTCAATATAGGCCTTTACAAACACTTTTGACGTCAAACAAAAATACAAAAAAAAAATAATTCACCAAGGAACTAAATTAAATTCTAATTTACTAAGTTAATAATTAATTAGGAAAGAGGTACTTAATAATAGATATAGATCACTTTGGGCATTATCTTATCGGCCTATCCCTTTAGGGGAATATATTTATTACAATACCGAGGGGCTAAGTTGAGGGTCACTTTTGTTTGCCGTAGGATTCTGTTCCACCAGCGGGGGTTGCGCTGGCTTCCGCTTACCCGGCTAAACCTCACTCGGACACTTCGCCCCCTTTACCGTTACCAACTAGCGTTAGCGATTGATTTACGGAAAAAATATTGCGCCTTGTCATAATAGCGGAGACAAGAATGGGGTGTCATGAGTCACGTTTGGGAATTCAAGTTATGGGCTGGAGTTATGATGGTCGGACGCGAGATAATAATAATAATTTATTTGGCAACTAATTCATACACTAACTTAACCTAAGATACACTACAAGCTGAATAACAGTACAAGCGTTCGTACCTACAAAATTACTAGGTAATTACTACTTTAGTACTATTATTTATTCTGTGGTAGTACTCAGGATAGGTACGTAACAACGGCTAATGATGTATCGTCAAACGGCCTGTAATGTCTAGCTCACCTGTGATGGTAGGCAGGAGCGTGTCGACGTCGGGCATGTGGGGGAGCCGCGGCCGCAGGCGGGCGTGACGCGACATGCGCGGGAGCAGCGCGCGCAGCGGCAGCGACGTCGCTTGCGGCAGCGGAGGAGACAGGATACGCGCGCGCACCGCGCGTCTCTCCGGCGACGAGCTGGGGGACCTACCACAGAAAATAAAATAATGTGGGTAGAAAAGCAGAAGACGAGCGGCGTCTCCTAGAAAAGTGATAGTTTGACAGTTGTGATAATGAGATGATAAGGAAATATAAAGACAAACCTACGTGATGATAAAAGATATGCCAGACATCCTCTTAGTGTAATAAACGCCCTGAACTTTGAGGAAAAATTAAACAATCTGCAGTCTCGTGATGTGATTGCGACGCGGTCTTCTCTAGTCTATTTCGAGTAAGTACCTATTAATTTTTATTTTAACATTTTTCCTGAGAAATTTAAAAAGCATCTTGAATGCAAATTTCATAGCTTTACCTTTCCCTTTCAATAATTGGTCGTCTCTTTCTTCTCCTGCCTCTAGGCTCCTTCTTGCCGGCGTTGGAGCGCGGTGGTACCACACCGATGTGGCGATAGTAATCACACAGCGCCTTTGCAAGCGATCTACCGATTCTTGCGTCTGTATTGTGGTATTAGTAAGAAAAATCTGAACTGATATGAAAAAAGGAGGATGACACACGTTATGTGTGTGCTCTATCCACCTTTTAGGAACTATCGATTGCACGCCACTCGATACTTACTGCACATAACTAGGTTTCCACTTCGGTGAGTGAGCAGAACTGCATGTGTTAAAACACTACCAATAAATATATTTATTTATTGCTAGCCTGGCCAACAGGCTAGCAATATTCATTCAGCGGTATTCAACTAAACAGTGTTCGCTCCAACGGATATGAACTGTGATGATGATGATTGATTTGAATTGAATGCGACAACGCACGACGTCATATGAGGTAGGTCAATGTTTACAAGTTTTCACGTAGCGAGTCTTGACCTTTAAATCGCTTTATATCAGTACTTTTTTGTTAATTTTGACAAAATAAAAATATTTGTCTGATATTTTTCTAATATCTAGCTGACGGATTAATTAGCTTTTAATTATCCATGCTCAGTCCGCACCCTATTCTACCCCTATATACTATGTTTCCTTGGCTGTCAAAGGATACAGGCATCCTCGGTGTAGTGCAGGTAGGGTCCCCGGGGTGCGAGCCGGCGGCCGCCCAGCGAGGTCAGCAGCGTGTAGGCGTCGGCGGCGGCGGCGGGCAGCGCGCGGCGCGCCGTGCCCGCCGCCGCGCCGTCCGCGTTGTAGAAGCACGCCTCCGCGCGCCACGCCTCTACGCGCGACGAGAGGAACTTCGGCAGCACCGCGTGACGCTCGAACCTAGTATTGGTAGAGTTTACTAAAAGAGTTGAGCCACGCCTCTACGCGCGACGAGAGGAACTTCGGCAGCACCGCGTGACGCTCGAACCTAGTGTTGTAGAGTTTGTAAAATTAAGGGTATTTGAGCCACGCCTCTACGCGCGGCGAGAGGAACTTCGGCATGACTGCGTGAGGCTCGAACTTGGTTTTAAGTGTTTGCAAAATTGAGAGACACTTCGGCAGCACTGCGTGACGCTCAAACCTAGTTTGGTAGAGTTTGCAAAATTTAGGGTATTGAGCCACGCCTCTACGCGCGACGAGAGGAACTTCGGCAGCACCGCGTGACGCTCGAACCTAGTTTGGTAGAGTTTGCAATATTAAGGGTATTTGAGACTCGCCTCACGCGCGGCGAGAGGTATTTCGACATGACCGCGTGACGCTATAACCTAATTTGGTAGTTTGCAAAATTGGGAGTGTTTGAGCCACGCCTCTACGCGTGACGAGAGGAACTTCGGCAGCACCGTGTGACGCTCGATCCTAGTTTGGTTGTTTGCATAATTGAGAGTGAGCCACGCCTCTACGCGTGACGAGAGGAACTTCGGCATGACCGTGTGAGACTCGAACCTAGTTTGTTAGAGTTTGCAAAATTGAAGGTATTTGAGCTAAGCTTCTACGCGCGACGAGAGGAACTTCGGCATGACCGTGTGAGACTCGAACCTAGTTTGTTAGAGTTTGCAAAATTGAGAGTATTTGAGCCAAATCAAAGTCTTATACTAAAAATTAGGTACTATTTTTAAAAAGCTCTGAGGGGTATTGTGATCTCTATATCAAGTTCACGTCTTGACGGGTCGGTCGCAGGTTGTCTAGATAGCACTAAGACCACACTAAACTAACGACTATATCATAAAAATGACTAGGTATCATTTTGCCTAAGTCTAGATAACATCCGTTTTATGACTAGGTCGCAAAATGTTTACATAGCTTATTCCTCTAGTTTCTCTTTTATTTCATGAATGGACAGTCAGTTGAAACTAATACGTTATAATTTTTACAAGCATTTATTTAACTGTAGTTTGGGTCAATTCTTGCAAGTTAAATTTAACCCACTTGTCAGTTTATTTATTCTTTATTGCACTATAAGGGTACAAAGGGCGGACTTAATGCAACGAGGCATTCTCTACCAATCAACCGAAAGGAAAGTTGAAATAAATGTATTTGGCGCAAGAAAGATGTTTACTGGTAGTTTCCGATTTGGTTGTTTGAAACACACTTTTTGTTCTGAAAAAATGAAAATTATCTATAATTAGTATCGTTGTAAATTCAAGATGAACACTGCCATAAAATGGCATTTACACATTTATAGACAGCTTCCCTCAACATGGGTATCAAATGAAAGGTAAGTACAGTAAACTATGAAAAAAAAGTCAAATCCAAGATGCCGCCGTTACAAAATGGCGGATTATTATTTTTGTACAACCCGCAAAATATGGGTATCAAATGGTTTGACTTGTAAAATAGTGAATTACAACAAACGCGCTTTTTTGTCTAATTTTGGTGAACATTTTTGTTAATTGGATTTTAAGGAAGAAATTTATTAGTTAAACAATGTGTTATTTGATTATATTAAATGCGAGTCCTTTAATTAATCCTTTTAATATCCAATTTATACTTAACACCGAAATTGGTAAAACACCAAAATATTTTGATACCAAAATTGGATATAATGACACCAAAGTTGTTATGCTCCACAAAAATTGAGTTGAAGGAGAGAGCGTCATTGCTGTAGGTATACCTACTAAAAATTATGAGGAAAAATATTAAGAATATTTAAGAACTTACATTACCAAGAGCAGTTTTAAGTCTCAGCCATGTGATGGAGATGTTTTCCTTGGAATTCTTTCCGCAATCTATTTTTGAAACTGACTTTCTTAGATGACTTCCTGACGTCCAGTGGGAGCGTGTTCCATAAAAGGATGGATTAGATTAAAAAAGAGGAATGTATGATCCCCAACAGGTGAGTAGGGCATTTGAGAAGGCCATTATAGATGGAACAAAGGGATCTATAATGAGAGGTAGTAAAATAGGTACTGAAAATGATGTCTAAGATAACTAGGGGTGTTAGGGCAATTAATTAAGGAATACAACGTTGTTAAAGTCCTCATATTTCTACGCACTTGATTCAAATTTCGGTATTTTATTTTTATTACAAACTATAGTATGAAGCGTAGGTACGTGATACATTAAAAAAATGAACTCCCGTGATAAAAAAACAAGGCCGTAATATCAAATCGTAAACTGCCTGAAAATAAGTTGAGATCATAACATACCTCCTATATTGAGAGAAAATATCACGATTATCAATAAATAATTTAAAGAAAATTTAGAAGTGCTTTATGCTTCTTACTTTTGCCCAAATGATTTAATTTTCAAATCGTTTAATTAAAACAATTAACACTTTGTTAAGTGACAAAAAATACAAAATTAATTAACCTGTAGACATCATCGTAAGAGTTGCCCCTCACAAACACTCCTTCGTGGCTGATGTCGGCGTGCACGTCAATGATGAAGTCCAGTTGTATCCCCTGAAACATTACTCAAATAAAGTTACTGAAACCAGTTGATAGGTACTATCAGTTCAGTGATTAAAAGTTCTGTTTGATAGAGGACTCTGTACCAAGACCAAGGTCGTCTGCTTGGATACCTCCGTCTTACCTATTTCTGCCGCAAAGCAACAGCGCTTGCATTGCTGTGTTCCGGTTTGAAGGCTAAGTTAGATAAGTGAAATTACTGGGTACCGTGACTTTACATCTTAAGTCGCAAGTTGGCAACGTACACTGTGGTTCTCGTGGGGGTTGCAGTTTTGCTGCAAGTTTCACAGGAGCCACTTGTATTATAGGTGACTGTTACCACCTACCATCAGGTGGCCAGTTTGCTTGTTTGCCACTAGCGGTAAACAAACACTATGGGTGCGGTTCATAATCAGATATCAGTGCAAACGTTTGCCTACATGCACATCAAACAACCCGTTCAAATCGTTAGCACTGCTCACGGACAAGCACTCAGGAGACGTATTTTTGAATCATTAGAAATGAATATTGAATTCGAACACGAATCAAATCACGTGCGAAATTATTTTCTACTGTTTCCAATTTTAAAGATTTTTGAATCACTCGAATTTCGTATTGTCATTTAAAAGAAATTCCATAATAGAAACCGTTAACGCAGAAAAAATAAAATCCGGTACGCAACAATATGGCAAAAACTCATTAATTTCAAAAAAACAGCGATGAATCGCACATAAAACGGAACGTATATGGGTAGCGTATATTCTACTAGTAGAAATCAAAAACGGATGATTAGGACCACTAGCTGCAGAATTCACGGAGTGAATATTCAAAAATAGTGAATTTGGAAATTCGTATGCGAATCTTATGATTTCGAATGCGAATTTGAATTCCATTGTTTCAAAAATGCGGCTCCAGATCAATTTTGAACCGAGCTTTCGATCTGAGTTTGTCAAGTTGACAGTTTGTAATTTGAAAATAAAAAAATTGGAGGGAGACGTATGCACAATACGTCTCCCTCGTCGTCTCCAGTATCTTTACAGAGCACTTCTCTATTAATTGTTAATAATCTAATGAAAAAATAAATTCGGACAAACTAAAATAAAAATAAAACTGATGTTGACTTTGACATTGACAGTTCTGGAGACAGTGCACTACCTCTTTTCTGTTAGCACTGTCAGCATCAATCGGTGACGTCATCAATTACGTCATACTGCATACAAAATGCGCACATGAGCAATTTTGGACCGATTGTTTGCGTGCAAATAGATCACACGAGCGCTGATATCAAATTATGAACCGCACTCTGTGTAGACTATCTGATGCTAAGCGAATCGATCACCAGCCAGAGACTATAGATGATTTCTCATAACTGAAGACAAACCATTCCTTAAAAACTCTGAAGGCGCCGCGCCGTTACTCATAGACTTTTCATTACTTTCTCATACTCTGAAAGTACGTCTGAAGTTGCTTGAGGAGCTGGTTGAAAGTAATACTTTTTAGCCCTAGGGAGAATCGTTTTCAACTGACAGCTGTCTAATTATAAGTTGTCTATTTTGACATTTATGTTAAACTATGTTTCAACTTTATATACAGCCATTCTATTTTGACATTTCTGTTGAATCATGTTCCAACTTTCTCGTACAGCCCAGTATAGCCATTCAATTACAGCGCGGTGTAAAATTGAAATAACACAATGTTAAGTATTAATTAAAGAATATAATGTTAAATGGCTTTATTATAATTTACTTTCAACTACACTCGCGAGCAAAAGTTTGGAATCAGTTACTTGAAATTGGTTGCGCGTTATCTTGAGTAGTTAATACTTTTTTAATAATCGTAAAAATGACATCATTTAAAAGGTTCAACTCTTTACTTTTAAACTGATACTGAATTCATTAAAAAGAAGCCAGTATTTATGGAGCCATTCCGCATTAAGTGAAGGTGTATCGAAAAAGACGTGTTTCAATTGTTTGATACGTCACGAGTTGCGACCTATTGACCCCCTTTTTTTTCGGGGGGAAATGCGTGATCGCACCGTACCCACCGTTGGCTAGACGGCGGGTGTGTGTGGGGCTGGCCCGGCATAGTGTCAGGCCGACCCACTAAAACCCCCCGGTGTTCTCCCTGCCCTTGTGGGCGCGCATGCACACTGCGACTACCACTACCAGCGCGTCCGGGCAAGCCCGACCAGGTCGGTCGGGCTATCGCCAAGGGGGGATTGCCCGAGAACACCAGGGCAATCCCCAGACGGAGGGCCTTACGGCGCCGTGCACGGGACCAACCGTGCACGCAGGCCTCCACGGCAGGGTCACTAGACGGGCATTGCTTGTGCGAATGCCCGCCTTCGCCTGCCTATCCGTCTGCGGCGGAGGGGAGCGGCTTGTAGATCTTCCTCCCGCTCCCTCTCCGCAGCCTCCTTCTGCGAGATGACGTCCTCGCAGAAGGAGGCGACAGCCCCCCATTCCGCCTCGCCGCGGAGCATGGCTACGACCATGCTCGGCAGACCTATTGACCCCCTATAAAAGCACCTGTTATCGGATTTTCTTTATCAGTCGACTTTCACACGATGACCGGTACACATCTCCGCCACTTTTGACCCTTTACCTTGTACGACAATGGAGACAACACCTACAGAAGCAGCAAAAATCGTAGCCCTATTGCAAGAAGGGCTCAGCCAGCGGGTTGTCGCTCGTCGGCTCCACATAAGCCAATCCTGTGTTTTGAAAGTTTATAAGCGCTTTCGGGAGACTGGTGGCTTTATCCCGAGACCAAGTCTGGACGGCGCCGGTGCACATCGGAGAGGGATGACCGTTTTATCGTGTCAACCTCTCTCCGAAATCGGCATTTGACTGGTGTCGACGGCCAACAGGAGCTCCGAGATGTTCGTGGGGTAGCAGCCAGCGAGTGGACAGTTCGTCGACGACTCAAGCAAGCGAATCTGACTCCAAAAAGGCCTGCCACACGCTCGAAACTCACGGCAGCTCACCGACAAGCACGCCTTCAGTTTGCTCTCACCCATCTTGATTGGGAGGTTGAGCAAGGAAGACAAGTCCTGTTCTCCGACGAAAGCAGGATATGTTTGCACGGTAGCGACAGAAGAAGACGGGTCTACAGGCGGCCTGGGGAGCGATTTGCACAGTGCTGTGTCGCTGAAACAGTGGCTTATGGGCGGCTCTTGTATGATGTGGGCCGGCATTTCCTTCGATGGTAAAACCGAGCTTGTTTTCGTGCCTGGCGGGGGACGAGGAGGCGGTCTAACTTCGGACCGGTACATTTCCGATATTCTCCTGGAACATGTCGTTCCCTATGCGGGATACATCGGTGATGACTTCCTCCTTATGCACGATAACGCTCGTTGTCACACTGCCCGTGTAACAACGGAATACCTCGAAGAAGTCGGTATTGCCACATTGGACTGGCCAGCGCTCAGCCCTGACTTGAATCCCATTGAGCACGTGTGGGATGAACTGAAGAGGAAGGTTCGTTCCAGAACTCCTGCTCCTTCATGTCTGAATGAGCTGAAATCAGCGTTGATTGAGGAGTGGGAAGGTATTCCACAAGAATCAATTCAGAAGCTGATCAGGTCTATGAAGAATCGTCTTGGAGCAGTTATTAGGGCGAGGGGAGGGAACACAAAATATTGACACTTATTTTTAAAGATAAATAAAATTTTTATTTAATAATTTTTGTTGTTTTATTCATTCATTATTTTTCCCTATTTTCTTGTTTTCCTACCTCCTTCACTTAATCTGGGATAACTCCACAATTACGGGCTCGACATGAATTAATTTTATATCGATTTAAAGTGGACAGTTGCACCTTTAACATGATGTCATTTTTATGATTATTAAAAATATCAGTTACTTGAAATTTATGATTATTAAATTTCAAGTAACTGATTCCAACCCAAGTAGCATTTATCCTTTATGATAGTTATTTAAAATACCTTTTTGTCATAAAAAAGTTATAATAAGGAATTTGTATATCTTGTAAGTTCTATGTCAGTTAATTTTAGAGCTCCTTGGTCTTAGAACTATATGGTTTTTGCTTTAACCTAAAAGCCTTTTTCAAGAGGTTAATATAACGCAATCATAGATTGTTTTCCAGAGCTATAAGTCCTAAGTCTTCTAAGTTCCGAAAAGGTTATAATTGGGTTGTTTTTAGGATAATCAAATGCCTAATTATGACGTGAAACGCATTGTTATATCTCAAATGTGACTCTTTCATAACCTACTTTACTAATACCTTATTAGCTATCTCAAAACTGTTTAAGAACTTAATAGCATTTTGTGGCTACATATAGTTAGGAAAATCACTTTAAGGCGTAAAAGATAGCTTTATAGCATAATTTATAAGCTTTTATTAATTATTATAACCTTTAAATACATAAAAAAACTACTCAATCATCACCGTTACTTCAAAGTTATATGGAATGCCCACTTACAAATATACAGGATGTCTTAACAAAAAATTGCGAAAAGTTAACATTATAAAAGAAATTCATAGTACAGCGAATCATCACAAAAAAGGTAGTTTTACGTTGGTTAAGTACGTATACGAATATATCTAAGTCCTGTTATTTATGTTCCATCCTTTCCTTATGAGTTTTTACCAATTGTATCACAAAATAGTTCATTCTTTTTAGCCGATACAAATAATGAAGAAATAGAAAGTACAATCAGAAGCCTCAAGGCAAGGCCATCCACGGGCTATAATGGTATCCCTGCCCAGGTTTTAAAGCATTTGAGTACTTTAATTACTCCGACCTTAACAAATCTATTTAACAGTTGCTTAAGACTTGCAAAATTTCCTGATGTACTGAAAAAGTCTGTTCTCATACCGATTCATAAGGCTGAGAGGAGAGATTGTGTCGATAACTAAAGGGGAGTATTTAAACGAGTGACTGTAAATTAAAATTTTAAGAGACATAAATGATTAATTTAGGTTATTGTACTAAGCGAGTGACTGACTGCGAGTGACGATAAATCAACAGAACAGTAACTTATATTATAAACATTCATTCGAGTTAGGTCAAATACAAAATGAGAAGCTTCATAATATTTGAGCGATCTACCTAATATTAATTTGTTTGAGTGTCAACGTTACGTCCTGTATTTTTTTCAATATTTTCCAAATGATTTATTTATGGTAGTGTTGTGTGTGTCTGTCTGTGGCATCATAACTCCCGAACCGATGAACCGATTTTGATTTTTTTTGTTTGAAAGGTAAATTAGTCGGAAGTGTTCTTAGCTATGTTCAATGACCATCGGTCCAAGATGGCCGCCGCCACAAAATGGCAGAATACATATTCGTACACAACTCCCTCAATATATATTTATATATCTATATTTATGTATATAATATTTATATATTTGTGTACTTAGTATTTATCTTTATTTAGTATGTTGTTACTTAGTTGTGTCAAGGTTTGTTTAGTTCTTATTTTTTCCAATTCGAACACCGTCAACAAAGATGTTCTCACATTTTACGGGTTGACTGGTAGAGAATGCCTGGCATTAAGTCCGCCCCTGTACACTTTATTTAGGCTCTGCGAAAGTTTAAATAAATAAATAAATATGGGTGTCAAATGAAAGGGCTTGACTAGTAAAATACTACACACTATGATAAATTTAAAATCCAAGATGGCCGCCACCACAGAATGGCGAACTACATATTTTTTTACAACTCTCTCAATATGGGTATCAAATGAAAGGGCTCGACTAGTAGAATACTATACACTATGATGACAATCTCAAATCCAAGATGGCCGCCACCACAAAATGGTGAATTACATTTTTAAGTTAGGGTGTTCAGGCTTAGGGTTTAAAAAGTTGGGCTTCAGGCTTAGGGTTGAAATAAAAATTAAACTTAAAATTTGAATAACTCCCGACAAAAAAAAACCTCCAAAAAGTAAAAAATAAAATGCGTTGGTTGGCCCATTAACTTAGATATATCTAGTAGGTCAGGGGGTGCGAAGAATCCCCGGGTAAGATCCGGCTACCATCTACGACGACTCGAGCTGGCAACCTACAACAAGCGTACACTGAGGACAGACGCGAAGTTAACGGAGTTGGAAGAAGCTATCAGTAAGCTACGCTGGGATATCATTGGTTTATCTGAAGTCCGAAGAGAGGGGGAGGACTCGATAATCCTCAATTCCGACAACTTGCTGTACTACCGGGAGGGCGATCAACAGTCCCAAGGTGGTGTCGGGTTCATCGTCCACAAGTCCCTCGTCAACAACGTAATAACCATCGGGAAGTCGACCAAGGTAGCATATCTGCTACTCAGAATATCGAAACGATATTCGTTGAATGTCATACAGGTTTACGCTCCGACCTCGACACACCCAGATGACGAAGTGGAGGCTATGTATGAGGAGATCTCTGAAGCCATACGTAGCCACAATACCCACTACACGGTTGTGATGGGGGACTTTAACGCTAGGTTGGGGAAACGTTGCGATGATTAGTTGAGAATGGGGCAATTTGGATTTGGGCACCGGAACACCAGAGGCCAGATGCTAGCGGACTTCATGGAGAAGGAGAAGCTCTATATGATGAACTCCTTCTTCAGGAAGTCCGAAAGCCGAAAATGGACCTGGATGAGTCCGGACGGTAATGTCAAAAACGAGATAGATTTTATCATGTCGACGAAAAGGCACATATTCAATGATATCTCCGTGATCAATGCCGTCAAAACGGGGAGTGATCACAGACTGGTACGAGGCACATTGAATATCAATATTAAGCTGGAAACATCTCGACTGATAAAGTCTACGCTCCGACCAATACCTGCGCAAATCCAAAACCCTGAAAGGTTTCAACTCGAGCTCCAGAACCGCTTCGAAGCCCTTGAGAACAGCTTAAATGTGGACGATCTAAACAACATGGTGGTGGATACTGTCCGTACGGTAGGGTCTAGGTTCTTTAAAACCCGCCGTCCCAGAACAAAGAAACTCTTCGACAAAACCCTCCAACTTATGGATCGGAGACACGAAATGAGACTGCAGAACTTAACTGATGCTAGTCGTTACCGGGAGCTTAATAGGCAGATATCAAAGTCATTGGCATGCGACCTTCACCGATTCAATACGGCTCGTATTGAAGAGGCTATCGAGGGAAATAAAGGCTCCAAAGTATTTGCGAGATATCTGTCTATTGGGCAAAGTCAACTGACGCAGCTGAAGATTGACGACGGTAGCCTCATTTTGTCGAAGCCTGAGATCCTAAGGGAGATTGAGAGTTTTTATGGACAGTTATACTCCACGCAAGCACCTGTTTAAAGCGAGGCTAGAGACCCCAGAGCCAAGCTTACCCGACACTATACTGAAGATATCCCGGACGTCAGCCTGTACGAGATTAGTATGGCTCTCAAACAACTAAAAAACAATAAGGCGGTGGGTGATGACGGAATCACTACAGAGCTTCTGAGAGCGTACCATAGACCACATCCATACGCGGCGGCAGGTTATACAGAAGACCGAGGAGTATAATCTGCCACTTTGCTTGGCGTTTGTGAAAGCCTTCGATTCGATCGAGACATTGGCGGTGCTGCAGTCTCTCCAAAGGTGCCAAGTGGACTACAGGTGACATGGGCGGTGCTGCAGTCTCTCCAAAGGTGCCAAGTGGACTACAGGTAGATAGAGGTGCTAAGGTACCTATACGGAAATGCCACTATGTCGGTTCGACTCCAGAACCAGAGCTGTTATCCCATCCAATTGCAGCGAGGTGTAAGACAGGGAGACGTTATCTCTCCAAAACTCTTTACCGCTGCATTGGAGGATATTTTCAAGCTTCTGGATTGGAAATGATACGGCAATAACATAAATGGCGAGTACCTAACACACCTCCGTTTTGCCGATGATGGGGTTCTAATGGCTAAGACCTTGGAAGACCTGAACACCATGCTCGGAGATCTCAGTAGTGCTTCCCAAAGAGTGGGTCTTAAAATGAACATAGATAAGACAAAAATCATGTCGAATGCCCATGTTGTACCCACTCCAGTTAATATTGGGAACACTACACTTGAAGTTGTAGACAGCTATGTATACCTGGGACAGATAGTCCAGCTAGGTAAGTCCAATTTCGAGAAAGAGATCTCTCGTCGAATCCAACTCGGATGGGCAGCTTTCGGAAAGTTACAAAAAATCTTCGCGTCCAAATTACCTGTGTCTCAAGACCAAAGTCTTTGACCAGTGTGTGTTGCCAGTGATGACTTACGGAAGCGAAACGTAGCCATTCACTATGGGTCTCGTCCGAAGGCTCAAGGTCGCTCAGCGGGCAATGGGGAGAGCAATGCTTGGGGTCTCCCTGCGTGATCGTATCCGAAATGAGGAGATCCGCAGGAGAACTAAAGTAACCGACACTGCTCGAAGGATTGCTCAGCTGAAGTGGCAGTGGGCGAGACACATAGCTAGAAGAACCGATGGCCGCTGGGGCCGAACGGTTCTTGAGTGGCGACCACGATCCGGGCGACGCTCAGTGGATAGGCCCCCGACCAGGCGGACCGACGATCTGGCGAAGATCGCGGGAAGCCGCTGGATGCGGGCAGCACAAGGCCGATCGTTGTGGAGATCCATGGGGGAGGCCTATGCCCAGCAGTGGGCGTCGTGCGGCTGAGATGATGATGATGATGATTATCTAGTAATATTTTGATTTTAGCATCGTCAAGTCGGGGGACCGCAATTAATATCTATAATGTAAATAATTAAATAAATAGATATATTAATTGCATTGAAAATCCATACTAATATTATAAATGGGAAAGTGTGTGTGTGTGTGTGTGTTTGTTTGTCCGTCTTTCACGGCAAAACGGAGAGACAGATTGAAGTGATTTTTTAAGTGGAGATAGTTGAACGGATGGAGAGTGACATAGGCTACTTTTTGTCTCTTTCTAACTCCCCACTTCCCTAAAATGGGGGGTGGAAGTTTGTATGGAGTATTCTGCAATTTCCAAGGTAGAAAGCTAAAAATTGGTATGCGAACTATTTGTGACTAACAAAAAAATCGTGCATCATTTTTTTTTGGAAATCTGCCCCCAACCCCTTAAAAGAGGGAGTAAAATTTTATATGGGACTTTTTGCAGTTTTCAAGGTAGGAAGCTAAAAATCGGTACACAGACTCTTTGTTACCAACGAAAAATACCTGCCTTACTTTTTTTTTGAAATCTTCGGTGTTACCCCGAATTTAACGCGAGCGAAGCCGCGGGAAAAAGCTAGTTTAATATAAAACTTAAGTAGGTAGGTGCCTATTTAACTAGCAGTAGGTGCAAATAGAATCTGAAAAATAATAGAAGAATAATAATAAACATATCCTTTGGTTTTGTAAACACTCTGTAGGTACACCACGCGAAATGTTGTTTTTTAATAAAATGTAATCTAAGCTCTCTTGGCATCTGAAATTACTACTTAGTCCGTCCGCGGTGATATAGAAGTACTATCAAATCTTACGAGAAAATTTAATGCGTAAAGGGTTGCAAAAATAACTAACAGTTTGTGATAAGGTTATTTAAATTACCTAGAGGTTATTTTTAAGTAAATTTCGTGCGTTAATAGTAATTCAGGCTATTTAAGAGTTATTTGTAAAGCTAGTAAGCCTTTCATTGAAGGCAGCCATTTTTAAGAGGTTTATTGTGGCAAGAATTTTCGAAAATATCAATTTATTTATTTTATTTGTTAGTGATAATAAATTTAAAAGACATTTTTACGTTTATAAATAATTGTGTGCCAGATTGGAGGTTAAAAATGTATTTAATGTATTTTTTTTACACTACGTATGACCATTAAATATTTTAAATATGCCTGATAATTAGGGCGCGTGTATTTTATAAGCATATTATCCCATAATTTAACAGAAAACTGGTATTCGCAATAGAATTTATAAGCACGTGTGAATTTTACAGACATTTTGCTTCGTATATACCCAAGTCATAATAAAAAAATTTTATTACAAATGGAAGCCATTTGTCTGATATGAAATAAGTTTTATATAACTAATATATAACCAGTCTCTTATAAAATATTTTGAAAACTTACTAATAAGCTTTTGCTGGTACTTGACAATAACCTAATTCTGGAAAATGACTGCTGCTATAAAAACTGATTATGACTAGTCCATGACTAAGCTGAGACTTCATAAAGGTTATAATTAGGTAATACTGAATTTAACCAGGTTATAAAATGGTTAATTTACAGTTACATCTAGGTTATCAAGCATGCCTTTAGGTAATTTGTCTAGTCAGTAAAGACTAAAAATAAGGTCTGCACTAGGTTGTTATGGAGGGCCTTTTTGGTTATTAAGAGTTTATGCGGAGTTTATTATGAACATATTAGGACCTATCGTATTTCTTTGAGGAAATCCATAAAAAGGTTATATAACCTATTTGTGACCTTTCTATAACTTAAATTGTTACTTGGGAAACTTTTGCTCGCGAGTGTATTTCTTTAAAATAACATAGATGTGGGCAAAATATTTACCATTATGAAAATGAATAATAATAATTGAATAACTGGCCGGCCACAGAAAAAAAATCAAAATAAGCGGGAAAGCGGCAATCCAATCTTCATTGTGATTGATTGAGGATTGATTTGTTAAAGTAAAATTCACTCATTTTTTCTTTGAAAAAATAAATAAATAGTTATTAAAACGGAAATAAATACTGCTGTTTCATCACTGAAAAAGATCAAAGTCATGAAAATGGAAAATAACGTGTTGTTTGATAATTGGTTCTATTAAAATTCCATTTGGCAACTGGTTACGAAATTTTAAGGTAAGACAGCCAGCTCCTCAGTTGTTGAGGGCTCCAGGTGAAGCTCGCTTCCATCTTTGCCATTATCGTCACTTACCATCAGATTAGATGAAGGTCAAGAGCTTCCCTTTTGCGTGTAAAAAAAGATTGCAGAAATACTAAAACCTTTTCCGAGTAGAGCTTGTCAAGGTGCTCCTTGATGGCAATGAGCGCCGGGTGGGCGAACGTGGTGGCCCTGTTCCAGCAGCGGTTGAGGTCCGAGCCCAGCAGGTCCGAGCGCTGATTGCCCAGGAACACCCCGTCTGGATTCAGCATCGGGACCACCTTAGCGACAATAGAACATCTATGTACGTATGATTTTTTATACACCTAAGTCAGCGAACAAGCAAACTGCCCACCTGATGGCATGTGGTAGTTAACAGTCACCTGTAATACATGTATGTGGTTCTTGTCAGATTCGCAGCAAATCTGCAACCCTTACAAGCACTAGAGTGTTACTTGCCAACTTGTGACATAAGATGTAAAGTCACGGTACCCAGTAATTTCTCTGCCATTCTTACCTTTCAAACCGGAACACAGCATTGCAAGCACCGCAGCTTTGCGGCAGAAATAGGTAGGTAAGACGAAGGTACCCAAGAAGTCGACCCTGGTACAGAGGCTCCCTTACGTATGGTTTTGACGCGATTGCAAACTAGGTGATTGTTCCCAATTTTAACATCCATACAATTATACCTATCGATTTGACTTTTTATACAACATAATTGGCAACCATGCAGGATGCCCATCTGATGGTAGTATCTGCGGTACAGTACGTATTTGCGCCTATAGCAAATGTGTTTCGTGTAGGACTTGCGCTCTCACAAAGGCGACATTTCACGTGCAATTTGTGACATAAGATGTCAAGTTACAGTATTAGTATGCTTCCGATATAAAATCATCATTTATATGAAGTGATGTCAGCCTGGCTGTAGTTGAAGAAGTACAGACCCATCACGCTCCTTATGTGTATAAGCTGTTCTCGAGGATCATCACGAATCGTCTCGCACGCAGGTTTGACGACTTCCAGCCTCCCGAACAGGCCGGATTCCGAAAAGGCTAAAGTACCATAGACCGCATCCATACGCTGCGGCAGGTTATACAGAAGACCGAGGAGTATAATCTGCAACTATTCTTGGCGTTTGTGGACTATGAGAAAGCCTTTTATTTTGTTGTGACCTGGGCCGTGCTTAGATCACTCCAGAGGTGCCAAATAGACTATCGGTAGGTACATCCAAGTGTTGCAGTCATTGTACGAAAACGCCACTATGTCGATCCGCCTTCAGGGCCAAAACTCAAAATCAGTATGACTTCAGCGCGGTGTGAGACAGGGTGGCGTTATATCGCCGAAACTGTTCACTGCTGCGACTGGAGAGGACTCGGCGCATAAACATAAACGGCGAGCACACGATTCACCTTCGTTTTGCTGATGATATCGTAGTCATGGCTGAGACCGTGGAGGATCTAGGCACAATGCTCGAAGACCTCTGTAGAGTTTCCCAACAAGTGGGTCTTAAAATGAACATGGACAAGACTAAATATAATATCGAATTCCCGTGTAGTACCCACTCCTGTGCATGTTGGAGGCTCTACGCTGGAAGTTGTTGAGGAATATGTTTACCTGGGGCAAATAATCCAGCTCGGTAAGTCCAACTTCCAGAAAGAGGTAAATCGACGAATCCAACTCGGCTGGGCAGCGTTCGGGAAGTTACACAGCATATTCTCGGACCATCTGCCGCAGTGTCTCAAGACGAAAGTCTACAATTCGTGCGTGTTGCCAGTGATGACGTATGGAACTGAGATGTGGCAGCTTACATTAGGTGTCATAAGAAGGCTTAAAGTCACTCAAAGGGCAATGGAGAGGGCTATGCTCACGGTTTCTCTACGGGATCACATCAGACATGATGAGATCCGTAGAAGAACTAGAGTTACCGATATAGCCCAAAGAATTGCAAATAAGTGGCAGTGGGCAGGACACATCGCTCGTAGGACTGACGGTCGTTGGGGCGGAAAGGTCCTTAAGTGGCGGCCGCGTACCGGGAGACGCAGTGTTGGTAGGCCCCCCGCAAGGTGGACCGACGATTTGGTGAAGGTCGCGGGAAGCCGCTGGATGCGGGAGGCGCAGGACCGATCGGTATGGAGATCCTTGGGGGAGGCCTATGTCCAACAGTGGGCGTCTCTCGGCTGAAATGATGATGATGATGATGATGTCAGCCTGTTCATCTTTATTTGGTCTTCGAGAATTAAACACCATTAAGTCGTGATTTAAAAACTTTGCGAGCTTCGCACATTTGTCTATGGATCAGACTAACTAGCGGCTTACCATACCAAACTCATAAATTGTATTTAAGCTCTGCATCCCTACGAGCCCCGGCAATATGTTTGTCTCATTCCCGAACAACTCTTTATATCCCGCGCCTATAGCGTGTTTTGATCACTAGGTGAGTATTAATGGAATTTATAGGAACACTTATGGCCAATTGCACCAACCGTGTCTTAGCTTAGGAAACTCCTAAAAAGTATGCTGTCACTTTCTGTCTTGAATGAAAAGAATGTGACAGCATGCGACCTAAGAGTATCCTAAATGCTAAGACAAGTTTGATGAAATTGGCCATTAGAAAGGCAAAATCATAAAATAAACAAACTTACTTGTATTGCTATACCGTTCCGAAGCGCTTTCGCCTTTTCCGACGTGCTGGCCATGTAATCCAAAAAACCTGTTTTGAAAAGGCAAGAATTATGAAAAGGCAAGTAATAAAATCAGAATGTAGGTCCGTAAAAAATATCCTGTATAAAAATTTCGACTCCTTTGCAGTAGACTAAAATTAATCGCTTGTGGAAAGTAGATGTTTGTAAATTTGACTAGTTTCCACTATAACAACCGGATTTCTGCCACAGATTCAATTAAGACCTTTTTAGCAGGCCTAATCGCTAACTGCGGTTGGTAACTAGCATTTAACATTTTTGATAAAAACTTTATATCCATTACTAGTTTAGTGATCTTATGTGGTACGGCAGCGTACATGATAGCAATAATGAATGTTACGATTGTCAAGTTTCTTTCAAAAATGACAGTTCTAGTTATCAACCGAAGTTAGAGAATAGGCCTGCAGAGGGGCAATCGCACTATTTACCAACGTTTGAACCAAAACCAAAACGTTACCGTTCCCATATGTTTTGACATCTAACTGCTGTCAAGGTGTTGTCAAAATGTATGGGAACGGAAACGTTTCTGATTAGGTTGAAACGTTATAATTAGTGCGATTGCCCCCCAGGTCTTGTTTCAGATTTATTGACGTCAAACAAAACACTTAAATATCTCAACAAAGAATAAACGTAAAAATCAATTAAGCAAGATATTTTACGATTATTTCAATCATTGTATGTATGTCGTGGCCATATCGTAAAATTGACTATTTTATGATGTGGCCGACCATTTCATGAAATGGCCTATTAAAACTGACCATATCGTTTAAACGTCAACGTTAATGATATGTTTATCCACGTTTGAGTGTTCATGATATCCAAGGTTTAATAAAAATCCCAAATAAGCCTGAAACAAGCCTGCGGCGTGCAAGCACGCATGCAACAAGCAGTTTGATACTTCGCTCGCTCCGCTGTATGTGATCACAATGTCTAACCTAGCCTAATATTATATTATCTGTAAAACTGTATATATATCCATATATGAGGTTAGGTCCAGCCCGGTCTAGTATACCGTTTTCTCAGCGTATATCCTAGCTATGCAACTGTACATCTGTAAAGCATGTTCGATATTAAACGTATACCTTGGCAAATGAATGAAGCGGCCGGCTCCCCCCCATGAGCTCGGGCCATGATGAACACTGCTCTCTTCTTAGTTTCCGGCGGCTTGCCTTTGGTAGCCTGTTCTTCTTTATGTTCGTTTTCTTTGACGTCAAAATTTCCTATGGTCACTAGATCGATGCGACGTTTTTGCTAAAAATATATTAAATACTTAGTGCCGCCATTATTTTTGATCACAAGACTGTTTTTAGTATAGGTAAGAGGCTGCGTCTTACCTATACTAAAACATTTTTAGAAATCTCTACAGATTACAAATGCCAGTAATTAAAAGATATGAAGTACCTAACTGATATTGAAAAGACGACATATGATATGATTCTGCTTAGACAGAATAAATAATAGTAAGTATTAAGCTCACAGGCGTCCTACGGTCCAGCATCAGTTGGGTCTTATATGATATTGTGCTTCTTAATAATTGTGTAATAATAATACGGACAGGTTTATTGCAGCCAATAAACCTGACATCGTGCTGATAGACCGGTCCCAACGCCGGGTAATGATAATCGACGTCACCATCCCTCATGACGAGAACCTCGTGAAAGCTGAGAAGGACAAGCTCAGCAAGTACCTTGACTTGGCTCACGAGATTACCGCCATGTGGGATGTGGACTCGACAGTCATTGTCCCGATAGTCGTATCCGTGAATGGTCTAATAGCGAAGAGTCTTGACCAACATCTTGAGAGACTCTCGCTAGGCGGTTGGATCAAGGGCCTGATACAAAGAGCGGTAATCCTCAGCACGGCACGAATTGTCAGGAGGTTCCTCACTCTGCAGCCTTAACCACCGGTACCTTAGGCATTATCTCGCTGCCGATGGGTCCACTAAATTTAGTTTTTTTATAATATTTGTATTTTTATATTTATATTGTAAAAAAAATTATATTTAAGAAAAAAAAATAAAGAACATAATAATTTATTGTTTCTCTTTCTCAAAACAGTTTTACAATAATAAATAATAATAGCAGCTAAAAGTTCAACACAGACACAGAGTAAGAAGAGTTGGACAATCTAACTTAATATCCAAAAATACAATATGACGCATCGCAAAATAGTTTTTTTTTATAGTAGGCCCAGCAAATGACTCCATCCCGTCTGATAATAAGTGGAAGTAGAGAGTTGGTTGTGTCCAAATGCGAAGATGGCCAGTGCACGAGTAGGGAGGGAATACATACACCACCTTTACCTAATCAACTTAGTAAGGAGCTTGTTCACACTTCTGGCTGGAACCGCACCTGGATTTTTATACTATAAAAAAGAATCATTTACAATGTACCTACGAACGATTAGGAGAAACATTTATAGAACTGAATCAATGCTAGATATGACACAATCGAATTCTTAAACTGTGAAAACTGCCAATATTTTTATTCAACGGATTTTTTTAAAACAAAACATTAAGTAGGTAAGTACATATCATATCTAATATACATCTCGTATCACACACAGCGTTTGTTATTGAACTCGTCTGAAACGGCTTGACCAATTTTTATAAAATCTTTTGTGTATATTTGGCGGTGGCGTAACAATACCATCTGAGGCCCGTACAAATTACTACATCTTTTTGTGTTAAAATCTTAATGATAAGTTTGAATTTGTATAATAACTAATATGGTCTTATTAAATACTTTTTTAAACATTTTTTTAAATGTTAAGATATTTTAGAGCTTGGGTGGCCCTCGGGTCTATGGTTACGCCACTGATATTTGGTAGCTTTGCGAATAGGTCGTAGACTATTTTTTACACCCCTAGGTCATACGGGTGGCCCTCTCCAGAAATTTTTGAGTTTTGAGCTTTCAGGGGTCGAAACAGGTTCAGTGTTCAAAAATACTGATTTTACTGACCAGAAATTTAAAAAAACTGACTTTTACTGACCATCTGAACTAACTTAAGAGGACTGTGAAGAGCCAATTCATGGCTCGAGTATGCACTTGCAAAAATGCAGTTTGTTGTACACCGCTTAGAGTTGACAGTCCGAGGCAAGTGCCTACATTTCTTATTGAAATATTGTTCAGGGCGATAACTGTTTTACCCCCCTAAACCTTTACGAAATTAGACACTTTTGATCTCATTAGATTCAATATACCTTAATCTATGTTTGTACGTATTGCTTTTTTTGTAATTCAGTATAATTTAGTCAAAAAAGATTAAAATGCTCGAGGTAGTTTTTAAGTCTAAAATATGGTTATTTAGATGCTAATAATTTATATTCTGAGCAACATATTTTCAAAATCGAAACGTACAAACCTATATCTTCATTATATCTACAACATTTCCAAAAATTATGAAAATTGGACTATTCAGAGGGAGAAAAGCGTTATCGCTTTTTGTATGAAAATTTACAGCTTCACAATCCTCTTAAAATAAAAGATTCATGTGGAATTGAAAAAATACTTTTACAATTATTGGCCTCCACCATCCCCATAGCCAACCATCACCACCTTTTTATTGTTAAAAGTTTACAAATAATTAACAGATTTTTTTATTATTAATATGTGTTTATTTCGAGAAAAAATAGTAGGATTTGACTATTTTTCGTCGAAATAATGATGCTACAATATTAAGTTGCCACAAGACATCATAATAGAGCATCAGTTGTTTGTTGCCCTCAAACCATCACTGGGCCCGGCTAAGAAAATGAGAAATGACTAAAATTTGGTTTTTGTTGACACAATATATTATGAGATATTACTTAAGCAAAATCTAGATTGAAGAAGGTAGGCGGATATAGGAACGACACAGGTACACACAGACAGACAAAATATTAATAGGGTTCCAAAAAAATGTATGGGGCAATATGTGTGTTGGTCTCAAAAAACTGACAAACTGACCATTTTCTCAAAAAACTGACATTTACTGACCATGCTCAAAAAAACTGACTTTTACTGATTTTACTGACCAGTTTCGACCCCTGCTATTATTAAAGCGAAACAGAATTCGCGGGCACAGCTAGTCTAATATATAAAATCTCGTGTCACAGTGTTTAATTTGGAACTTCTCCGAATTGTCCGATTTTTATTAAATTTTTATGCTATTTTTTATACCCCTAGGAGTTAGGGCCACCCTTAGTCCTCTTCAGATTTTATTGACAATAATTATTATGGCGAAACGTAGTTCACGGGCACAGCTGTTTTTTTTTATAAAATGGATGGCTTTTAATTTAAAGCTCTAGTGAAGTACTAAGAAAAGTCTGCACACTGACGACACGGTGAGTGCAGAGGTCGAGTGGACGCCTACTGCGCAACGGGTCGCAGGTTCGATTCCCATACGGACAAATATTTTGTATGGCCTACAGAAATTTGTTCCGGTCTGGGCGTATACGTGCATGTTGTATTCCAAGTCTGGGGCGAGACTTTTTTTGAAAATAAATGCACCCGCCTCTGGCGAACCTTGCGCCTTTTTCTTCCACATGGAGAGATGCCGCTGGCAGCAGTGACATCACGAGTACGAGTAAGAGGCTGCGGCCCTGAACTGGTACACGTCCCCTTCGCGGGCGTACGCGAACGCGATACTCAGGTCATTAAATACTCACAGTAGTTTGCGCAATGCACTCCCTTGTAGCGAACGCTTGCGCTTTCTTCTCCCACACGGAGAGGTGCCGCTGGCAGCGCGAGTACGAGTAGGGGGCGGCAGCCGTGAACTGGTACACGTCCTCCTCGCGGTCGAATGCGAACGCGATGCTGAGGATCTTGCGCCCGCGGTGCGCTAGCGAGCGGTGGTAGAATATCAACCGTCTCGGTATTCTTTGCCTGAAGACAACTCGTTCTATCAGGGAACCTATGCCTCTGATTTTTTCATGATCGCTTCACACAGACGCACAAAAACATCTAAGATATAGAGTAAGGCTGATATCGATGAGTGGAAGAGTGTTTTTTAACCGACTTTAAAAAAAGGAAGGGGTTCTCAATTCGGTGGTTTTGTGTTTTAAAAGTTTTTCTGTTATCACTTCAAAGAAAATCAGTGCAAAAGAGTTTCCAATTCAAATTTCAAATTCAAATTCAATATCTTTTATTCAAATTGGATTGTTACAATCTCTTTTGAACGTCAAAGCAGCTACGCCATTGGTTCACAAGTCTACGGCGGGAGACCTTGTACTGGAAAGAACCAGCAAGAAAACCAGCAAGGGCTATTTTTTTCTCCCTGTATTGTTACAGAGTCGTCAATTGGAAGCTGACCTCACAGCAGAAGTTTGAGCTCAACTTCCATTACAAGATTAGATGTGTCAGTTCTCTTCTTACTACTTATTACCAAAAATAATTTTTGTTTAAACAAATGTTTATACATAACAAGACGATTCATTATCTGAAAAATTAACACCAGGCATTGGCATCATTCAAATAATCGTTGACTTTATAATATCCTTTACTCATAAGAGTCTTTTTTACATGCGCTTTAAACTTATGAAAAGGCAAGTCGGTAAGACTTTGTGGAAGCTTATTATAAAAGGTTATACATTTCCCCATAAACGAGCCTCTAGTTTTTTGAAGCCTGAATGTTGGAACGGCAAGTTTATTTTTGTATCTTGTGTTTAGATGATGAATTTGGAAATTGGTTTCAAATGTATTATAATTCTTATAGACATAAATCAAATTTTCATAAATGTACTGTCCTGCTAAAGTCAATATATTAATTTCTCTAAATAAGTCCCTTAAAGAATCTCTTGCTCGTAAATTATAAATAGCGCGAACCGCTCTTTTTTGAAGTACAAAAATACTTTCAATACTAGCAGCCGATCCCCACAGTAGTATTCCATATGACATGACACTATGAAAATAACTAAAGTAAATCAATCTTGCCGTTTCAACATCAGTAAGTTGTCTTATTTTTTTAACTGCATATGCTGCAGAACTAAGTTTGTTAGCCAAGGACTCAATATGTGGATCCCACTGCAATCTAGAATCTAGTGTTATACCCAAAAATTTAGTAAAGTCGATGAATTCAACAATTTCATTATTCATTTCCACTATGGTATCCACTTTTCTTACATTTGGCAATGAGAATTTAATACATTTAGTTTTACGTGAATTTAAAGATAAATTATTTATAGTGAACCAATGCAATACTTTAGAGAGAGTACTATTTACAACGTCAGTATTGCCATTTCCTCTGTCAACCTTAAATATTAAAGAAGTATCATCTGCAAATAGTACTGTATCGCACAGATTCTTAGTGAAGTGTGGGAGGTCATTAATATAAATTAAGAAAAGCAAGGGTCCCAATATCGATCCTTGTGGCACGCCCATAACTATAGGTGCACCAACAGACTCAGTTTTGTTAATAACAACTTTCTGAACCCTATTGGATAAATAAGACTCAATAAGTCTCATTGCTTCTTCAGAGACACCATAATGTTTGAGTTTATTTAAAAGAGTTTGGTGACCAACGCAATCAAAAGCTTTTGATAGGTCACAAAATATACCAATTACATCTTGTTTACACTCCCAAGCAGCAAAAATGTGTTTCAGAAGTGCAACACCGGCATCAGTAGTGCAACGACCTTTGGTAAAACCAAATTGGTTCATATGTAAAATGTTGTTACTTGAGAAATGATCAGTTAACTGATTAGATATAATTTTTTCAAATATTTTACTAAGAGCTGGTAGAATCGAAATTGGTCGATAATTTGAAGGGTCATTTTTATTCCCAGACTTAAATAGAGGTATCAACTTGCTATTTTTCATGAGGTCGGGGAAGACACCTTCATCGACACATTTATTGAATATCAACGCAAGTTGCGGCGCAAGTTCTTTAATTACAGATTTAATTATATGGGTCGAAATACCCCAAAGATCTTCAGTTTTTTTGGTACTGATCATACGAAATGTTTTCAAAACAGTGTTAGCATCAATGTGACAAAAGTTGAACACCTTGTTGCACCTCTCCACACTCCGTCCCAAAAGAGCTACAGCCTCATTGGGACATGAGTTGAGACTACTTGTAGTTTCTATGGGTATATGAGAGAAGAAGTCTTCAAATGCTTTAGTAGGTAGGTACTTAAACATACTTATTTGTATTATGTGTATAATTTTGTATCCAATTGCAGGTATATTATATTGGTGCCCGGGCGCGCTGGTAGTGGTATTCGCAGTGTGGACCTTACCATGCGCGCCCATAAGGGCAGGGAGAACACCGGGGGGTTTTAGTGGGTCGGCCTGGCACTCTGCCGGGCCAGCCCCACACACGCCCGCCGTCCAGCCAACGGCGGGTACGGTGCGATTACGCATTTCCCCCCGAAAAAAAAAAAAAGAATATTATATTGTTTACTATTCGAAGAATTTTTACGTAATTAGGTAAGTGGATGTAAGTAATAAGTACCTACTTAATTAACAAATTCATTTAATGTTGTTTTTTAATATTTGCTTTTAAATCGAAATGAACTTTTAGTTTCAACTCGCACGCTACTTATGATCATTCTTTAAGAAGGTTTATTGTAATTGATTGCAATGATGACCTATTTTTTTTTCGACTTTAAAAAAGAAGGAGGTTCTCAATACGATGCTTATGTTTTATTGTGTGTATGTTACGCGATTACTCCTCCAATTGTGAGCCGATTTTCAAAATTCTTTTTAAATTTTGTATTCGATAGAGCATACTCCTGCGGTGGTCCCATTGTCACCAAAGTCAGGATCTGATGACGAGATCCTAGGAAAGTCGAGGGAAACCCTTTAATATTTTAGGTAAGTCCAAAGTGTTTCATATTTTTTACCAAGCTATTAATTTATTTATATGGCCTTGAGTATGGTAGTCATGGACCAAGCTAATGATGGAAGGATCCTTAATTGTTAAAAGTTAGATTTTGAAATATAATAGGCACGTATTGTCCCTTCGCGTGGGTAGTGGAGTCGCAGTGTGGACCTTACCTAGCGCGCCCATAAGGGCAGGGAGAACACCGGGGGGTTTTAGTGGGTAGGCCTGGTATTCTGCCAGGAGAGCCCCACACACGCCCGCCGTCTAGCCCACGGCAGGTACGGTGCGGTTACGCATTTCCCCCCGAGAAAAAAAAAAATAAAAAAAAAAAGGCACGTATTGTCCCTTTGTCGTATTCTTTCAAGTTAGTACGCTGAGCTGATATTAAGTTCACTTAAAAGATTAAAAAATAAAAACCGACCTCATAAGAATACAGAGAATAGAGACAAAAATTACATTTCTATATTGAGATCGGTGCCAAAAGATGATCTAGAAAGTCTTAAAATTTGGCACCGACTAAAAAATAAACATGTAATGTTGTCTGTTTTCTTATATTATTTCTAACTCTTAGGTGTTTTTGAAGTAGGTTTTTTCTTATCGACTGTACCATTCGTAAGTGGATAATTAACTCGGGTAAATCAATCAAAGTGTGTGCATGCGATACACGTCAGCCAACACACGCCGTGAGCCGTGAGCCGTGAGCGAGCGTGTAGCAGCTCTCGCCTCGCACTGCAAATTACCAGTGGCTGACGTGCGTACTCTTTGATACCCCACTTTGCGTGACTCACTCCGTTCCTTACAGGTACAATAAGTAAGCTCCAATTTAAGCTATATATTTACGAGCGGTTCAAAGGTATAGCTCGATAAGGAACCTACTGTACAAACTCAGCGAGAATATAAACTCCTTGCAGTGAAAAATAAACTCTTTGCAGTGAAATGTTGAGTGGGGCTAAGAACAATAATCTATATAAATAAAAATGGATCTTCGAAATGTATGTACGCCCATACTTTCGAACGACTGCACCAAATTGGATGATTCTTGGTTTTATGTATTCTTTATTGTTAGGACAAGGTTTGTGTAATATAAAAATTACAATAATTTAAACAAATATTTCAATAATTTACTTAAAAACATGGCGATATAAAGTACGCCGGGTCAGCTAGTTAAGTAATAAATTAAGAAAATGTTGAACCAAAAAACTAAGTTAGCGCAGAGGTCGAGTGATCGCCTACTGCGCAAAGGGTCGCGGGTTCGATTTCCGTACGGGACAAATTTTTGTATGGCCTTGTTCCGGTTGTGGTTTGTTCCGGTCTGGGCATATGTGCATGTGATATTCTATGTTTATAACTGCACCCACGACACAGGAGAAAATCCTAGTGAGGAGCGACGTTTTTTTTTTAAAAAAAAATTCCGTAGGTTCTTAGTTTTTTTGTTCAATATTTTCTCAATTAGTTTTTTGGTTGATTATACATCTAAATTGGCAAAGATGCAGGCTGCGTGTCTGATGGTAGGTAAGTATAGTACATGTTGAGCTCCTGTGAGATTTGCAAATTCACAACCTCTACAAGGACCCGAATGTACTTTACCAACTTGTTACATAATATGTCAAGTCATTGTCCCCACTCCCCAGTTACTTCACTGCCTTACTCTTCAAACAGCGACGCAAGCACCGCAGCTCTGTACCAGGACCAGGGTCACCTGCTTTACTTAGGTACCCTGTCTTACCTATTTCTGCCGCAAAACAGCAATGCTTGCATTGCTGTGTTCCGGTTTGAAGGGTAGGATATGGCAGTGACTTGACTTTACATCTTATGTCACAATGTTACCAACGTACACTGTGGTTCTTGTGGGGGTTGCAGGTAGTGAGCGGGCGACGCGTCGCTCGCTCACAATCACTGGTTATAAAAAAATAAGCAGGAAAGAAAAATTTTGTCTTTTATCTACGAGTAACTTACCATTGAAAGTGAGTAACTTAAAACTGATTTAAGTTATCTATTTAATAACACCGCCAACATAGTTACAGTTATCTGATTAACATTATTATAAAAGTCTGTATAACGAACAATAATTCAAACCAATCCGTTACAAAAACTTGATTCAAGCGTGCCATTAAATATGAATATTTACTATCTAACGAGTGCGAGATGATTTGAATAAAATTAATTCTTACCAACCATTTCTGTCGCGAAGTAGAGCGGACCAGCGGTGTCATGTCGGTGTTGTATAGCGTTGTCTCTTTTCCTAAGTTTACAATATTGAATATTACTCTCTGGAAATAATAGTAAAACGCGTTAAAATTGACGCCGTCAATTAAACATACAACACAATTTGAATATACAATGACTGTCTCCTAATCAATTCTTCTATTATAGAATTGCATTAGGTCTAACGGGAATAATCACCTATATGTCCATGGCATTATGTAAAATTTACGTCAGAAGTAATTTTTTTAACCGTCCTATACGGTCTTATTACAAAACCATTTCTAAAGTGAGTCTTTCTTTAAGCTTAGTGCGCTTTCACTTAGATGAGACAGCGTCAGGTTTAAGCCAGGTCTAAGTATAGACCATATGTTTTGTAGGTTTTCTGACATCCGGCATGGCTTTATAATACGATGCCACTCGTCCACATTGAATATTGTGGTGATTTATGCAAGTTGAACTAACCAACACACAGTACTATATTAAGTTCAATCTTAAATATTGAGGTTAACATCAGGAATGATGATATATTGCTATAGATCGTTGTTATTATCTACTACTACTAAATATCTCACCTCATCCAGTTTACCATAAAAGAATTATAATAAGAGAGAGAACACAAAAGGAATAGATAAATAAATTCAAAAGTAATATTTACAGATTTTTGTCGTGAGTTCCCTTTAAGTAGTCTGACACGTGTATTGGGAATAACTCGCTACCTCCCTTATTAAAGCGAACTTAATTTTGACTAAAACTAAAAGATAATAGTGTGATAGTGGACAATATTATGTGGAAATAAACCGAAGTTGATCCAGTACGACATTCTTGTGTTACTCACCAATAATGCTTTGATGTCTAACCAGCACCCACCTGATCCTGCTTAACGTTTTCAACGGTGAAGTTATACCAGAAGCGCGCCCTGGGGCGACAGGTGTCGGGGCGGAGGAACAGGTCGTACTCCAGGTCGGTCACGTGGTCGGCGCGGCCCAGGTTGCCGGTCTCGTAGGCCGCGTCGAAGCACAGCTGCCCGCGCTTGGCCTTGCCGCTCTGGCCCGGCGGACGCACGATCAGCCGGCTCAGGTTGCCCAGGCCGCCTTCTCCGTCGCTCTCTTCGCTGTCTGGGTTGTACGGTTTATTTGTTATACATAACGTAGACTGCCCAGCTGATGGTGAAATGGTTGCAGACCGCAATAGTACTTGTGGTTTTTGTAAGATTCGCAAATGTCCACTAGGATCACAGTCAACTGTGGCAAAGGGACAAGATGTCATTATACTCGGTAATTTTACTGCTTGTCTTGCTCTTCAAGCCGGATTTCAGTAATGTGATACCGAATCTCCCTCAGATCAGCCTGACGTTAAACTGTTACTGCATTATAAGGGCGTTTATAAACACAGAAACAAGGATACGGTCCACCTTATAGGTGTCCAACTGGAGTCACAAGCATGCGCCAACGCAAACGCAAAGGAGTTCGAAATTCGAATCATGAGAGGTTGTCGTTGCTTCCCATTGTGTTCCCAAAATAAAACTGGCCTGGATCCCGTAAGCAGGTCGGGTACTTGAGATGTCGAGCTATGAGATGGATCATGAAAGATGAGGATCATCTGCTGTTTCGCTCTTACGCAGACAGTTGGGCGGCATAAATGCCCCGTGCCTTGCTCTGGAGAATGACTGACTGCTCCAATGGAGAAATGGTGGAATTGTTATTCACGTGCAGTTTAGAAAGCTTTATAATTAATTTTTGTTTATTCTATTACTTATTAAAAGAATCCTAAATCATTTCTACGCACTAACGATGTACCGTCAGGATCTCGATGATAAATAGTGGCATGTTCTAGCTGATCTGTGTAGGCTGCCATGGTGGGCACAAGACTGACTAGCTCCTGGCCTATCTAAGGGCCGGTATAGACGGCAAATCGAACTGACGCACGGTTGCAAAGCTGTAGTTCGGATCCAGTTAGTATTAGGCACAAGACAGACAGCATTTTAATTGCATTCAGACTGCCAAATTGCAAATTGAATACAGTTAATTGGCACACTAGCTACCATCCACACTACCACCGACATTTGCATGCCAATGGAACTGCCCCCTAACCATGATATTATAACCGCACTGAGAACGAGTGGTGTCTCGTGTTTTAATATTTTAATGTGTTGAATGAGTCATTGTATAGTCTATATTTTATCCAATATTCTTGTCGCTTGTCACTCTTTTTATTCGATATTCTATGATTCTATGACTACACTTTTGTCAACATTAAGTATAAAACTGTTGTATGTAGTACTAGCTGTGCCAGCGAACTACGTTTCGCCGTATATTTTTTACCCGTTTTTGCAACATTTGTCATTGATGCTCAGCTCCTATTAGTCGTACCGTGATGTTATATAGCCTAAAGCCTTCCTCGATAAATGGACTATCCAACACAAAAATAATTTTTCAATTTGAATCAGTAGTTCCTGAGATTAGCGCGTTCAAGCAAACAAACAAACAAACAAACAAACTCTTCAGCTTTATAATATTAGTATAGATTAAACGAGTTTTTTTTTGGATTTATATCATAAAGAGTTATGTTAATGTATCTTAATAGCTGCTTAAATAAATAAATTTATTAATTATTATTAAATATGTATAATTATATTGTTTTAACCTTGCTATAAGCGATCATGGTAGAGCTTCCGCTCGCCAATAACGCACTAATCGCAATGACGCTGCACGTTTATTTGTAAGTTTTATTACAGTCATACCAACAGCTTTTAGCCTGTTACTACTAGATCGTTGTTAGGATATAGTATGATCACTGTTTACACTATAATAGACGACAAAGCAACTGCGATATTGGCTTGTGGTATTGGATCATTGATTTGTAATAAGTACTTACTCGTACCAAGGAATTATTCTTCGTCTATGCTCGTACCTTACCTTTTCTCAATTAAGATTCATCGTCTGCTCCAAATTTATAAAAGAATGCAAATAAGAAGGAACTTTGCTGTAAAAAGCTATACAGTTCGTCAACCATTATGTGAGTTTTTGGAATCTAACTGACAACTTTGAGTTACGTTGCAATTGTCAAGCAAAATTGCAAACTGCAACTATGAAGCTGACTGCAAGTTTCAGTCCGTCTGTACCGGCCCCAAGTATTCGTGCCTGGCTCAAGATTGCAGGCACTCCTTTACGATTAACCGACGTGTAAGGAAACCCGATTTAGTTCACACGCCACCGAGCTCGTCTTATTTGAAAGCCAATTGAAATGTTAACAACTTCCCGAAACTATTGGCTCTGGCCATGCTACCTAGCATGTGCACGTGACAGATTTATTTCGGGAGGCTTATCAAATGGTAGGTACTGTGGTCGAAATCAACGTTATAATTATTGCGAAAAAAAATATTTTACAAAAATTAAAAACCGACTTCAAAAACACTGAAAAGTTAAAAATAATAAAGGAATAGGTACAGACAACATCACACTTCTCTATTGAAGTCGGTGCCAAACGATGATCTTCTAGAAAGTCTTAAAATTTGTCACCGACTTCAATAGAGAAGTGTGATGTTGTCTCATGTCTGTACCTATTCTTATATTATTTTTAACTTTTCAGTGTTTTTGAAGTCGGTTTTTATTTTTTGTAAAATATATTTTATTTTTAACTTTTGAGTGAATGTGGTCTTTTTAGTGAAAGAAACCCTAATTTCGATCACCCAAGGTGAGCTGGTATTCCATTAGCATTTCCCTCGATTTTCATGGGATCCCATCATCAGATCCTGACTTTGGTGACCTTGGGACCGCCTCCGGAGTATACTCTATCGAATACAAAAAGAATTTTGAAAATCGGTCCACAATTGGCGGCGTAATCGCGTAACATACACAAAAAAAAACATACGCATCGAATTGAGAACCTCTTCCTTTCTTGAAGTCGGTTAGAAATCTCTTTTTTTGTAAAAAAAAAGCTATAGGGACTTGTGTGGTATACTTATAAAGATACTCATATTATCACTTATTAGTCGTATACTCTATATTTTTTTTCTTATATCTTAGCTGCTTAGTGTTACCATCAGGTGAGATCAAGACTAAGTGATTCCCTGTCAAAAGAACAATTTTACTTCCTAAAACCGCTATACTTATTCTTATGTCGATAATTAACGGACTAAGCTTTACGGCAAGGGGTAGCATAAAAGATCCATGGTGGGTCGGAGTGCGAAGGCTCAATAATTGGGCCGCCCCCACCCGAAGATAAGATAAGATATGTCGATAATTAACGATGGATGTTTCCTAACTCTTGTGTTGACGTAGAAAAAGGGTGGATGGAAAAAAATATTAAAATTCTGAGACTGAACTTTAAGTAATCGAGCTGGGTGATTCCTGGAGGGCTTATGGCCATTTTCACCAACCTCTTCTTAGCTTAGGCGCATAACACATTGCACCGGACACCGCTCCGGTGTGCGGCGCTGCGGTTTTTAATTTTGACTGAAGAATCTTAATTCGTATACAAAAACCGCAGGGTATAACACACTCACACCGCATGCCCGTGCGGTTGTGCGGCGCGCGCGATGGCACCGCACTCCCGGACGGTGATGCGGTGCGGTCCGCGGGGTATGCCACACTGAGCCGCAGTATCGTACGGATTTTTGCGTAGAAAGGACGTGCATACGCGTAATAGATCTCGACATAGGCGCATAACACATTGCACCGGACACCGCTGCGGTGTACGGAGGGACGAAAACCGCATGCGGCTGCGGCGGCACGGAACCGTGCCACCGTACGGTTTGCTCCGTATCACCGTCCGGAGCTGCGGTGCACGACGCCTCGCATCTGCGCCTACGGGTACTTTTAGGTAGCATGCTGTCACATTCTTTTCATTAAAGACAAAAAGTGACAGCATACGTCTTAGGCGCTTCCTAAACTAGGTAATGGTTGGTGAAATCGGCCATTAAAGTTTTAAGTCACAGCCCAATATTATCTGTATTACTTATATTTTCACGTTAATTCGCGTTAAAATAACTGTCGATGGATAGATAAACTAATATTCTATTGTGGCATAAATAATAAAAATCATATTTGAAACCTCAAATCGGGATGATTTTACCTGTTTTTTGGAAGTCATACTCACCCGCGATGATTGTCCAACTTATCGCCATAATAATTGTCCAAAAAATTTAGAATATTAGGCATGTAAATGGCATGTAGGCACCAGTGCAGCAGTGGTGTAGCTGACTCTGTATGAAATATTTTTCTGGCACCTTTCTGTACCACTGCGTCAAAGTCTACATCCCGTTCCAGAAAGTTCATTCGATAATATGAAGCATTTCCAAATTATTATTTTTTTTCAACATCTTTGGTTAAACTTTTTTTAGTTTTTCAATTGGTAGCGAATCTTAGTAGTGAAGGTAACACAGAATTAACAATGGTAAAAAATACAACGCATCTCAGAAACATAAAAATATGATTAGCCTCAAAATTGCTAAATACGGAACTTGTTGACCACCCACTTGTTGGCTTTTTTGACGAAAGATATATCTATATTATTTGAATATTTAAGAAATGGAGAGAAAGAAGTACAGCACCCGTATAATTGATACGGCTGCGAAACGGTGGTTAGTTTAGCTCCTGGTAGGCACGATTATCTGACTCTTTTATTTACAACAACAATACAAAAAAACAGGTTCACGTCCTATATAAATTACATGGTAGATAAACAAGTCAGTAAATAACATCACATCAAGTGTATACATAACGTCAGAAGTAGATCTACCATGCAAGTATTTACCAACCGGTTTACGTCCTATAGGTGGTAGATAAACATTAAGTACATAACATCCCATCAAGTGTATAGCGTAAGAAGTAGATAATATACTTCTTGTAAGATAACATTAGATATTAATGCACATAATGAATGATACATACCTGACATATTCACTTCATTTTAATCACTGTACAATCACCACAAATTGATAATTAGCATAAATTAACGAGACGTGGAAGATGTATCGAGAACTGACTTTTCTCCAAATGCTTGTGAATTGTGTGCGGCTTGCAGCAGGATTCGTTGCCACGCTACGCCATAATGCGACATTTCTTTCGTAATAAATATGCAATAAAAATAAAATACACTCATTAGGATTATTGCGATGTGCCATGCCGGCGACCGTAGCTTAGCAACAGCGTTATGGCGTGATGCGCGGTCACAACCGACCCTTCCATTGGATAGATTATCTAAAACAATATTTTACAAAAATAAACTGATTTAAAAATACTGAAAAGTTAAAAATAATATAAGACTAGGTACAGACAACATCACATTTCTCTATTGAAGAAGGTGCCAATTTTAAGACTTTCTATGAGATCATCGCTTGGCACCGACTTCAATATAGAATGTGATGTTGTCTGTATCTATTCTTTTATTATTTTTAACTTTTCAGTGCTTTTAGTCGGTTTTTTGAAAAAAAATATTTTTATCTTTTTAGTGAATGAGACCTTTTTCACTTGATAAATACGTGTCTATTGTATTTTAAAAAACTAACCTCTAACTCCTAAAAGTTAAGGATCTTTCCATCATCAGCTCGGTTTATGACTACCAGACGTAAAGACGTGAATAGCTTCGGAAAAAAAATGAAACACGTTGGACGCACCTATAAAATTAAGGGTTTCCTTCGATTTTCATGGGATCCCATCATCAGATTCTGACTTTGGTGACAATGGAACCACCCCAGGAGTATACTCTATGGAATACAAAAATAATTTTTAAAATTGGTCCACAACTGGCGGAGTAATCGTGTAACATACACACAAAAAAATATTCCTCCTTTTTTGAAGTCGGTTAAAAAAGATAAAGATAATAAACTATCTTAGTCTTTTCCGAAATGTCCCTTTAATGTAGGTACGTGTTTCGCTTTCTTTCACTGACTTTAAAAAATAAAACCGACTTCAAAAACACCAAAAAGTAATAAATAATTTTAAAATACATACATCACAGTTTTATATTGAAGTTGGTGCCAAAGTAACTAAGCAGGTATACCTATTAATGTTCTTTTCATTTTTTTAAGACTTTCCAGGTGATCATTTCTTGGCACCGACATCAATATAAAACTGTGATGTTGTTTGTATTCTAAAATTATATATGACTGTTTGGTGTTCTTGAAGTCGGTTTTATTATTTTTGTAAAAAAAATTTTTTTTCAATCTTTTTAGTTAATAATACATACGTTTTAGAATTTGAGCCAAGGCAAACACCAGAACAACTTAAAAATGAAACGTCTTTCGCTCTTAACAGTACTGAAATAATTATTTCCGAACTCCTAACCTACCAGAAACCTTCCATCATCAGCTCAGTAACATGATTGATGACTATCAGATGCAAATACTTGAACATCTTCAGCAAAAAAATGTTGGACTTGCCTATACAGAACACGTTGGACTTGCCTATGAAATTCACGGGTTTCCCTCGATTATCATGGGATCCCATCATCAGATCCTGACATGGTGACAATGGAACCACCTCGGGAGTATACTCGTTGGATTACAAAAAGAATTTTGAAAATCGGTTTACAAATGCCGGAGTAATTGGTGAACATACATAAAAAAAAATAGATACAGTCGAACATAAAACCTCCTTCTTTTTCGAAGTCGGTTAAAATAAGGAGGAGGTTCTCAATACGATGCATATGTTTTGTGGGTAGGTATATTACACGATTACTCCGCCAATTGTAAATCGATTTTGAAAATTATTTTTTTATTCGATAGAGTATACTCCTGCAGTGATCCTATTGTCACCAAAGTCAGGATCTGATGATGGAAACCCAGGAAAATCGGGGAAAATTTATAGGTACGTCCAACGTGTTTCATGTTTCTTCCGAAGCTATTCAAGTATTTACGTCTGGTAGTCATGAACCGAGCTGATGATGGAAGGATCGTTAACTTTTAGGAGTTAGAGATTTGTTAAATACAATAGGCACGTATTCACCCCTTGTCATATTCTTTCAAGTCACTTTGGTGAGCTGGTAAGCTGATGGAAGAAAGGCGTGGGATGGGTCTGCAGTCCTCTGAAGATGCTCGTCGGCGACTCAACAAACAGATCTCGAAGTCTCTGACTCGCGACATACGCCGATTTAATACAGAACGTATTAAGGAAGCCATCGAGCGGAACAAGGGCTCCAAAGTGTTCGCAAGAGATCTGTCACTCGGTCAGAGTCTGCTGACGAAGCTGAAGACAGAGGACGGCAGAGTCGTCACGTCTCGACCTGAGCTTATGGCTGAGATTGAACGCTTTTATGGACAGCTTTACACAACATCGCAGGCACCTGTCATTCAGGCTACAAACCCTAGAGCCAAATTGATCCGGCATTACACCGAAGACATCCCGGACGTCAGCCTGTACGAGATTAGTGTGGCTCTCAAACAGCTAAAAAACAACAAGGCACCGGGTGATGATGGAGTTACAGCTGAGCTTTTGCAAGCGGGTGGACTACCAGTCCGGAAAGCGCTGCAGAGGCTATTTAACTACATTGTACTCGAGGGCATTACGCCTAAAGCATGGCACGGGGGTGTGGTGGCACTTTTCTTCAAAAAGGGCGACAGGGCCCAGTTGAAGAACTGCAGACCCATCACGCTCCTGAGTCATGTATACAAGCTGTTCTCGAGAGTCATCACGAATCGTCTCGCGCGCAGGTTTGACGACTTCCAGCCTCCCGAACAAGCCGGATTCCGTAAAGGCTATAGTACCACAGACCACATTCATACGCTGCGGCAGGTTATACAGAAGACCGAGGAGTATAATCTACCACTATGCTTGGCGTTTGTGGACTATGAGAAAGCCTTCGATTCTGTCGAGACCTGGGCTGTGCTTAGGTCACTCCAGAGGTGCCAAATACACTACCGGTACATCCAAGTGTTGAAGTCATTGTACGGAAACGCCACTATGTCAGTCCGCCTTCAGGACCAGAACTCGAAACCAATACGACTTCAGCGAGGTGTGAGACAAGTTGACGTTATGTCGCCGAAGCTGTTCACAGCTGCGCTGGAGGATGTATTTAAGCTTTTGGACTGGAGAGGACTCGGCATCAACATAAACGGCGAGTACATGACTCACCTTCGTTTTGCCGATGATATCGTGGTCATAGCTGAGACCGTGGAAGATCTAGGCACAATGCTCGAAGACCTCTGTAGAGTTTCCCAACAAGTGGGTCTTAAAATGAACATGGACAAGACCAAAATTATGGTGAATTCGGCGCCAAACGATCATTTCCTAGAAAGTGTTAAAATTTGTCACCGAATTCAATATAGAAGTGTGATGTTGTCTGTACCTATTCTTATATTATTTTTAAGTTTTCAGTGTTTTTGAAGTCGGTTCTATTTTTTGTAAAAAAAAAATATTTTTAACTTTTTAGTGAATGAAATCTTTTTAGTGAAAGAAACCCTAATTTAATACCAGCTCACCGAAGGTGAAAATTAATTCCTCGACTTTCTATGGGATCCCATCATTAGATCCTGACTTTGGGACCACCCTTGCAGTATATTCTATCAAATACAAAAAGAATTTTGGAAATCAGTTTAAAAATTATGAGGTAACAAACAAAAAAAATACAACCGAATTGATAACCATCGTAATTGATTTTTTGAAGTCGGTTAAAAATGGTTTGAAAAGATGTGTTTCACACAAGATATTTTTTTTCTCGTGCCTTTAAATCATTCACTGTGCTAGTAGTCTACTCTTGATTTACTACTTCGTTAGTTTATTAAGCTCACCACGACCTGCAAAAAATACCTCTGCTCTCTTGTTAAACTCAATACAATTTTTCTTCTATCTTGCTTTCTTTTTGCAAGATAGAAGAAAAATTTCTAATAAATGAAAAAAGGTTTTAATCAGCATGTTGATTACTTATAAAATAAGTTAATATTTTGTTTTTGAATATTAAATACAATTAAATATTATACAATAATTTTAAGGAGAGCGTTGAATACAAGGTAGGCAGTGATTAAGAGCGTTTACCGCTTATCACCAGGTGAGTCCTCTGCTCATCTGCTTTTAGTAATCAACAAAATTATACCTACTTAATATTGTCATAAGGCATGAAAAGATTATTTCCAAATTTTTGTTTGCAATGGACTTTTAAATAAGGTTCGTTGCGTTCCGTACTGCGGCAGAGATGTGCCTGTGGTGTGAGAGCTCTTTTTTTAAAAGTTATAATATTTTTACGAAATCAAGAAAGAATTTAGGAAATAATTGTGAAAACATTATAGTGAAGATAAAAAAATTGTGAAATCAATAGGGAGAAAGTTCTGGTCAATTAACTGGAACACTCACTCTGCCAACCAGAGAAAATACTGTAACTCCGGTCTCAAAATATATTAGATATAAATGTTCAAAATTTTTATGTGGAATAATTGTGTTGAATTTGTGTAACCTATTCACAAATATTCAAAAGATTTTAACGGTTTATTAGGATTTGGTAAAGGTTTATTTGGAACACTCAATTCTCTTATGGTGCAGACGGAGTGTTCCAAAACTTACCAACTTTAGCTAAATAAATTGTTAATATTCTTACTCTGTTTTACGAGTATAACACAGAGTCAATTTGTGATTCAAAAATTTTGACGTAAAACATAATAGTTAGAGACTAAATTAAAAATATACTTTCTTTTCAACATCCCGTTCGAGAGCTCCGTATTTTAGAGTTTATTTACATAACCCGAACTGATATACAAACGGAGGCCACATCAGAAATTGTGAGAATGTTATCACTAAAGTTTTGACACATTTTCTATTTCTGAGACTGTTTAATTTTAACATTAATCAACTTTATTACATTTCTAAGCAAGAAATGTGTAGGGTGACAATTTTTTTTTGTGGGACACATTTTTGTCTACCCTCATTACGCACTATTTACTGTTTACTCATAGCTTGATTCCTGTCAAGCGCAATTTTATGCTAGTGCATTTGTTTGAGCATTGCAATTATTTATTTAGTTTCGACAATATTTACACATAAACACAAACACAATGTGTCGTAAATGAACACTTCCAACACCTTTTTACTGTAATATTTTCAGAGCAAAGTGATAACACCGGTTACTAGACGCTGCAACCAAAACGCACACAGTCATTATGTATAGAAATAGTAACGACACTGTTACGTTTTATAACTAATCTGTCTTTTATAAAATTTTGCTACCGAAAATGGTAAAGAATGTAAAATCCTCAAAGTTGACTAGACTCAGTGGAGCACTATGCCAAGAGACTCATCGGCAATGACACACTCGTTGAGGATAATCTCCAGAGCCTCGACCACCGAAGACGCGTTGCTGCTTGCCTCTCGGTTTTTTTATCGGTTACATTTCGGTGAGTGTGCGAAAGTTTTACGTAGATCATTTGATCCCCATGCCCCTTTCCGCCACCGGTCGACCAAGTTCGGCGAGGGTTTTCACACTAATGTTGATATTCCTCTCATTCGCATCGCATGAAGCAATGAAGCAATTTCGCTTTTATTATACGAACATCTAAGGAGTGAAACTCTGCTGAGGACTGTTTTCCCGGATAAGTATAATCTGGACATCTTTAAGGTTATAAAGTGATAAAGCATCTTTTAGGCCAGCATGTACTACCTGTGAGGCATAAATAACATAAAAAAAATTATAAGTACAAACAATATTATTTTATTGCATGTATGCATGGACACCCTAAACAAATTTCTCGCATAGAAATGTAATAAAGTTGATTATTGTTAAAATTAAACAATCTCAGATATAGAAAACATTTCAAAACTTTAGTGATACCATTTTCACAATTTCTGATGTGGCCTCCGTTTGTATTTAAGTTTGGGTTATGTAAATAAAATCTAAAATACGGAGCTCTCGCACGGGATATTGTAAACAAAGTATATTTTTAATTTAATCGCTAACTATAATGTTTTACGTCAAGATTTTTGATTCACAAATTAATTCTGTGTTATACTCGTAAAACACAGTAAGAAAATTAACTATTTCTTTAGCTAAAGTTGGTAAGTTTTGGAACACTCCGTCTGCACCATAAGAGAATTGAGTGTTTCAAATAAACCTTTACCAAATCCTAATAAACCGTTAAAATCTTTTGAAAATTTGTGAGTAGGTTTCACAATTTCAACACAATTATTCCACATAAAAATGTTGAACATTTATATCTAATATATTTTGAGACCGGAGTTACAGTATTTTCTCTGGTTGGCAGAGTGAGTGTTCCAGTTAATTGACCAGAACTTTCTCCCTATAGATTTCACAATTTTTTTTCTTCACCATGATGTTTTCACAATTATTTCCTAAATTCTTTCTTGATTTCGTAAAAATATTAGTACCTTTAAAAAAAGAGCTCTCACACCACACGCACATCGGCAGAGGGTCTGATGAGTGATCAAAATATTCAAAGGAAATACATGACCTACGTCAACAAACAGCAAACAACCCAACCCAACTTATAGCTGTTACATAGTTCGGTAGATCGGGTCGAAAGGACACGTATTTGTGCTGAATAGTCAAATCAATGTCAATTATTTATAGAGACTTGCACTGCAGCAGGCATGGATTTGACTCACCTTGTCTATTTACATATAAATGTAGGTATGTCTATTTAAAAAGACCGAACGCAAAGCCGAAACCCACGTATTAAGCCCATCGTCAATATCATTTTTGTCTTCTATCTAGCTAGACCATGCCTGGAAAATTAAAAGTTACCGAGACATTTAAGTTTAAAGTGACAATTATTTTTCCGGGGTTTTTATACCAAACTGCTTGGAACATTATTTGTTAATTTTCGTCCAAAGAAACATAAAAAAACTGTTTTTACTAACAAAAAAGTTTTTAATTTACGCGTAATACTCATTTTCTTATGTCGCCACGAGCCCCTGCCCCCCTAGCACGTCCACCAAAACACGATATGATAAAGTGATTTATCACGCTGAACTGTCAAAATACAATAGGGTTTCGTCGTAGTTTGATAGTTTACCGCGATAAATCGCTTTATCATATCGTGTTTTGGTGGACGTGCTACGGGGGCTGAGTCAAGCAGAGACGATATCCGTAGCGCGCGAGCGCGCGTTTTATGTTGCGTAGTACTTTTTGCAGTTATTTTTTAAAACCTAAAAATAAATGTCATTTCCCATGTATAATTTTTTAATATTAATTAATTTTAATGGTCTGAATGCATGGACACGGACTTCGTTATGGGTCTTTTTACACCGTGTATATGTTTTTTTTTACGTAATGCATACGTAATCCATCAATCGTTGAAAATTGATTGTTGTTAAGAATTTGAGATGTAGGTGTGACAAAGGTATTAAATATTGCAAATAGATGCTGGGCAAGCAATAACATTATTTCCAAAAAATGTTTTCTATAAGAAAAAAATAATATGTATTTAGATTCTTTTGTCGTAGTTCCGTAGCAGCAGTGCTACGGTCTACGGCGTAGCAGATTATGGGCGACTCTAGCTCGAGTTCAACCTGCGACGTAATGTTTTAATGATCACAATTAAGAGGATTGTGAAACTGTAAATTTTCATACAAAAAGCGATAACTCTTTTCTCCCCCTAAACATAGTCCAATTTTTTAGATTTTTGGAAATGTTGTAGATATAATGAAGATCTAGGTTTGTACGTTTTGTTTTTTTAAGAAATTTTGCTCCGAATATATATTATTAGCATCTAAATATCTATATTTTAGACTTAAAAACTACTTCGAGCATTTTTATCTTTTTTTGACTTAACTATACTGAATTACAAAAAAAGCGAAACGTACAAACATAGATTAGGGTATACTGAATCTAATAAGACCAAAAGTGTCTACTTCCGTAAGGCAAAGGCCACACCGGAGCTGGCAGGCTTTGAGGTTGGCTAGGAGGCAGGCTTAGCGGTCAAAATGCTTCGATAGATAGTGGCCACACTGGCAGCGCGCGCCTGGTGGTCTAAAGTGTATTTATAGACATATATTTCGTTATGGTAAAATGTCTCTTTTAAATTTTTCTAGAAAATTGCTTCTTAATTTTGAAGTAATCGAACATGTTGAGTACGTGATATTAATATGTTGACGTCTACTAACAAAGAATTTGAATTTTTTATACAAAAAAGTAAAACATAATAATAACATAACTGTAAGACAATTGTAAAATATCGGTTACTTCTTGCCACAATTTTTTAACACACATAAATTGTTTACGTAACGTGTGGGAAGGAGTTCAAAATGGCTCGTTTTTATAAACAGAGGGCTATTATCAATCAATTCCTTCACAATGCATCCTAGTAATCGAAGCAAATAACCGACGCATCCGTTCGCCTCGCTAACCGCTAAGCCGCTATCGAGGTGCCAAGCGTCCCACCAAGCGAGCGGTGGGGCCGCGCGCGTAGACATAATGTTATCGTAGTTATTGTCGCCTAGGGAGGAGAAAATAATATCGATATATCGATCAATATTGAAAGGTATTACTTAAGTCAGAACTAAAATCTACACAAATACCTTATACATGAAAACGTAAATGTCTTTTTAAATACGTTTATTGATTTAAGTGTTTTATTTTAAAGATCTTATTTAAGGGTAAGCAGTCTGTAAGCCTGTTAACTAACTGTAAATTCCCAAAACCAAAATAAGAAAAAAAATGTAAGAATGTAGTTGTTTGTTATCTTCTTATAATATAAAAATGAAACGCTGTGTGTTTGTCTCGCAAAAACTCTGAAATGGCTCGACCGATTCTTACGAAATTTTCTGTGTGTATTTGAATAGGTCCTAGGAAGGTTTAAACGTACAATTGGACCCGGTAGGTGGCGCTGTAATCGGGCGGGACAACGTCTGCCGGGCCCACTAGTAATAAATATATGTGCTACAAAGACACAAACTCAAAAGAAATTCGTTTTTTGTTTCTTGTGATAGGTTTTTGTTATGCATTGTATGTTCGTTATCGTATTCTAAGTTGCTCACAAACAATTTTTCGTATAACCAAGTTGGTGCAGCTAAAAAACGTTTAACAGACTATGCAAACAGCATTATTTTCAATATTATTTTACTTCAATTTTATTCCTTTCTAGCTGTGCTCTAAGGTTTTACTCGCGTTATGGAATCTACGAATATATAAACAATGCAAATGACAAAGTAAATAATATATGTAGGGTACGCAGGGTAGGCATATACGAGTATGTGGAGATAAGGCACCTTACGTACGGTTTTGATGTTTTTTTTTAACTTTAACTTTAACTAGGTATATAATTTGAAGCAGCTGATTACATAATAATAGGTATTTTTTACATACGACAGGGAAGCTCTTGCCCTTTATCTCACCTGCTGGTATGTGAAGATAAGGCCGAAGGTGGAAGCGAGCTTCACCTAGACTCCTCGGCAGCTGAGGAACTAGCTGTCTCACCTCTAATTGTCGGAACACGACAATACTATTAATATTGTTACTATGGCGACAAACTTAGGTAAGACGACGGTAACTAGCCAGGTGGGCTCAGAAGCCCTACCACCAACCAAACCGAGCAGAAAAGCTTCTGTCCCCGTGGGGAATCGAACCCCGGACCTCCCGATCAACACCCGTTGGCCTCAACCACTAGACCAAGGAGGTAGTAAAAATTAAAGTATTCTTTGGTTAATAACTTTGTACAATGTTGCTGAAAAAAGGTATTACTCAATAAAGGTACACGTCGGCGAAAGGGCAATGGAAAATGTCAACGTAATATTGACTTACAGCAAGGTTTGTTATCGACATACTTGTAGTCATCGTCATCAGGTGCTATATTCAAATTGAAGTTTGGAAATCAGTAGGCAAATTTTATGAGATCCTATGCTGCGTTTTTTTTTAATTTCATCCATTTTTTAATGTCATCTAGCCACTTTTTCCTTTAGTATTCCGCGCTTTTCAAGGAATCTTGCCTTTGAGGATCAATTATGGAAACTCATAGAAGGCTCAGTCACTGATCCCTGTTATTAACCCTGATTCCACCGATGCAGATCACTTCTGTTTTGCTGCTGAGTAATTCAAAGATGGATGGAGATGAAGCTAGATGCAGATGATGTTACGTTTGGCTTATTATGAAAGAAATTGAGGTGAACGCCAACAAGAATAATCATATAATTATTTATTATTACTTAATATGTTTGTATCCATGTTCCTATTTAGTTTGTATGTAAAAGTATTAATTTATCTATCTATAACAATATACTTTTTGTTATTTATTTTTAAGTTAACAAGAGGTTTAAACAATTGTTAATGTCATTATGTGTTTAGTTTTTTTTTTTCATAAAAATATCAATTTTACGTTGATTCACATCTCAAATGCAAATCATTTTAATAATTCAGTATAACACTCATCTTTAAAAAAATGCATTTTCTATAGAAAGGTAAATGTAGGATAAATACTTTCATAACAAATAACAGCTCAGTCCTATAAGGTATACCAAGTACCAAATACTTGTAAGTGCTTTTTCAAAGGAGTTTCAATTTATTTAATTCAATTCAGTATAAGCTTAACAGTACAGACCAATGACTTATAAGCACAATAAAATTTTAAATAAAATAAATAATTCATTTTGAGAAATACAGAAATAATTTACAAAATGTATTAAATAATTTCTGTATTTCAATACTTATCTTTTAAAATATTATAAAAGAAGAAGATAACTATGTTTGTATTTCTGTTTGTAATGAATAAAATTAAAAACTACAAGACTGGTTTTTAAAGTTCTTTGGCTAATAAAATGCTACATTATCACTGAGTAATATAAGCTATAAAATTATTTTTCCTACGGGAAAACATAAAATTCCCACACGGAAAACGTAAATTACGAAGGCGAAATTGCGAGCGGAAAGGTAGTCAGGAATATAAGCAACGCAAAACATTACGAACGGGAGAATAATGATCTCGAGCTCTCGCGCCGAGTGGCGCGCTGCTGTCTTTCGTAGTGTGCGTGAGAATTTGCGCATGTTGTATTTGTGGTGTAAACGCCAGACCGGAGGCAGAGCGGTGTGAAACAGATAGCATTTTAGAAAATACCTACTCGCGCTGCGGCTGCGCACGGTCACTTCACAATCCTCTTAAGACATCACACACATTATGTGGCCAAGTAATTAACGCGTTAATTGGTATGCGGCGTTGTTATTGGCCTTTAACATTGCTATAACTTTGGTAGCAAACTTTGCAGATCTAGCCAACGCGTTCAATAACGCACTAACATAAACGCATGCAAAATAAGAACATCGTTATGAAATAAATAAAACTACAAGGACTACGAACGTTATTATTTATTCAATAAATAATATTGTATTACAATTATATTCATGGCATCACAATGCCGCTCTCGGCGCGAACATTGAATAAAGCTCAACTTTTAGGTGACGCCTGACTCTTCATTAATTTTGAAAAGTGAAGTGTAAGTTCGAACCTTGTTCATACCAAATTATTTTATTAAAAATAAATCGATAGATTGTTAAACATGTCAATACATCTTACAGTTTGGCAAAAAAAGTTAGGGGCGATAACAGCTGGTACTAAAAATTGATTCCAGCGGTTAAATGGGTTATTTGACTAGTTTTAGAAAATAATTTTAAAGTATTCTATATGTTATAATATGAATACTACATTAATATTTCCTGGTAATCAGATCTATTTATCTTTCAAAATCAAAAACAAAATTTCAAAAGTCTAAAAGCGCGGCAATAACGCTGTTTTTGTAATGGCATCAAACATTACGTGTGTGACGTCACATGCAAGTAAACAAGTTAGGTGACATATGCAAAACAGTAGTAATAATCAGTCGAGGAATCCGTATTTACTTGCGTGTGACGTCACCAGAGTAACGTCCAATCATAGGCGCTTGCGACACAGATAAAATATAAAAAAGTATTCGAAATTTATTTCGCGAAATATCAAAAAAATAGACATAAATTGGCGTGAAATAAAATAAATTATGGTTTTTTATCCTATTATCTAATAGGATTACCATAGTTTCTTTTATATTTTCAATGTTGTCAAATAGCCTACTAGATTCACAGCTTAATAGTCTTAATAGTATGCTGTTATTTAAAAGTTGATATTTTTTTATTGTGCTTTTATTTTAGGTTTTTTTTGTGCCAAACTGCACTTGTTGCACCCTCATGCCCTCAAGCCACTGTTTATAGCTGAGATGACTTTTTTTTTACAATTTACATAAAACCAATTTCGAATGTAACTATTTCTTATAAGTTAATAATCTCATTAATAGAATCATTAAATATCTTATACTAAACGGTGATTTTGACAACGGATAAAACATTTTTGTGGATAGTGCTCTTACACAAGAACACGAAATTTACTGTACCGAATTATAAGAGAAACATTTTATTTTCCTTTTTTCAACCGGTCAGGAGCCACCCCATTAAAAACAAACGAAACATGGGCTTCCCACATGTAAATACAAAACGTTTACTCCTATTATGTACACGTCTGACTTAGTTACTAACGCCCATTATTAAATAGGGCACAAATGATAACAATTCAACTATAAACATGCCTATTACTAAGATGGCGGAGGTACACAACGATAATTCTACACGAAATACAAATCTCAAAAAACCACATCGTGTTGGAAACAAGGCAACACATACAAGTTCACTGTTAATTTTAACAATTTTTTTTTCCAATTATTTAGTGAATAGTATACTTTTTGACTCCGAAAAACGGAAACGATGCTCATTTCTTTTGCTTTTTAATAAATAACCTAAAAATGACATGGAGTAGAATTTAACAAATCTTTTATAGGGTTCCGTATCTCCAAAAGAAAAACGGAACCTTTATAGGATCAATTCGTTGCCTGTCTGTCTGTCAAGGCCCTTTTTCTCGGGAACGCGTAGGTATTATCAAACTAAAAATATCAAATTCGAGTCTACGGTCTTTAATACTACTACGATCTAAATTAATACGGTGTAAATGCAATTTCACAAGAGAATCAAAACCTTCCATTCGAACTAGAATCATGAAATTTGGCAAGAAACAACGTGTTACAGTAGATGTAAAGGAAAACATCTGAAAACCAGAAGCAATGTCGTACAGCAGATGTAAAGGAAAACATCTGAAAACCAATATTATGTAGTTAGGATCTTATACACTAAAATATGTTTGTACGGAATTCTCGTGCGCAAGTCCCATTCGCACTTGGCCGGCTTTTGATTTGTTTCAGAACTTCGTATTTCGTCTTTCGGGGTCGATACTTTGCATAGATACCGTATACGAACTTTACATATTTCTGTACCTTTTAATGATTACCAACGTAAAAATACTGCGTTTATTAATAAGTGACGGAAAAACACAATTTCAACACCAACCGACATATTCTACATACACCCAACATATTTGCTCCCGACAAATCAATTATTTATTTAATATAACTTCCAATACGTATGTTAAGTAGTTGCTTACGTACGAGTACACTGACACAAAGAATTGTATTGAGATGCTTAAGTATCGACAAATAACACAGTTTTTATTCTAACATTAATAGAGTAAAATCTAAACAGTTATGGGAACGCGGGCATTAAACTTGTAACTCTATAAAATCACTTCTATTTTTAAGCCAATACCTAAAACGTGAGAACGGGCGTCGAAATAAAAAACAATTAGGTACACCAATGTTACTTACTACCATTCTTCCTTCCAATAAGTGACCTCTTCCCTGATCCTTTTATATTAATATACTTACTTCATAATTTTGCTCACAAATGTTATTTATAGTAAATAACACAAAAATGGTAGTAAACATTAACTAAAATCGTTGTAAAATTCTATTTGCTGAGAATGGTTGTAACACGGGCAATAAATCGAAAAATACATAAAGAAAAATATATCACATAAAATGCATAAAACATTAGCATAAAGTTACGTTTTATAGTTTTGCGTTAAGGTAGACGGTTTTACTAATGATGAATAAATCGATGCACAAATATGAAAATAGCTTAGACACGAGGTGGATGAAGCGTATGTAACAGCGACCATATCTTTGATTACATTAATGGACACATTTTAAGCACGATAGGTTCCATAACAAATACATACAATATTTATAGATCTAAACACTTACTTATATCCTTTATTTTTTAAAATCTTCATTCTTTTTTTTAATTTATCAAAAAAGTTTATTTTAAATTATCACGCAACGCAACACCAAGTCCTTCAAACAAGGAAAAGTCAAAGTATAATATTATATTTCCGACATAGAGTAAGTTATCACAATAGTCTTCTTAAACCGAAATAAATCAAAATATTAACTGACTTTCCTTTAAGTATTTTTTACTTTGATTTTAAAATGAAATTGATAGTCAGACACATGAAAAATACGATTAGTTGTGGAATTAAAGATAAAGTACAAAAGGTCATCAAGCGAAGAAACTTTTACAGAAATAATACGGCGAAGTCTATTTAGGAGTCTAGATTATATGAAGCGTACGAAATCTGAAATAGTTATTTGTTATACATGAGTGCAAAGTTGCTTTTTAACCGCGTGCTCAACTTTGATGACCGAGCAAGCGAAGGATTCAAAAATTAGAATCCTGAGTGTTAGCGAGGGAATCAAAAGAGCACAAGGTCAAAAATCTTTGCACTCGAGTGCAACACGTAATTTTTCATCCCCCCTCAGCGAGGAAATGAAAAGCAAATTAAAAACAACAGTACCTACACCAAGGAGGTTCAGAGTCTGAGTTTTTAACAAATTTAAAAAAAGTTGTATGATAAATTCGGCACCATGGAGATGGAAGTAAATAGGTTTAATGATGTTTTGAAAATCACATACCTAGTGCACGCGATGTTCTAAATTCAAATTTACTTTAACCTCAAGCGGATAAAAACGGCTTTGCTCTAATTTTTGAATCACTCGCTGCGCTCGTGAGTCAATTTTAGAATCCTTCGCTTGCTTGGTCATCAAAGTTGAGCACGCGGTTAAAAAGCAACTTCGCACTCATTTTGCAATTTTCAACAGCAGTGATATATTTTTTTAGCAACAAGGATAAACTTTTTTGTAGTTCTTATTCTTACACAATAGTCGGTTATCTTTTGATAAATGATCATGGGGCCCTATTCTTTAATTATTCGTCTTGCATCGAGCGCCCTTCTAGCGTTATCTGTGCTTCTCTATTGATTTTTGTTTCTTTTGCGATGAAATTCAATAGAACATTACAACGAAAATCAATATTATTTTGATTTTCGTCGAAAACAAAACGAAAATCAGTAGAAATCGAACTCAAACGACGCTCCACGAGCGCTCAACGCCTGACGAATGATTCAGAAATAGAGTCCCAGTATTCAGAATAACTATTTAGTAATTTAAATAAACTTGAATTACTTAATAGTTATATTTTGTTTATTTTGTGAACCTGGCGAAGCGATAAAAACAGTTCACAGTTTCCAGTTGTGTTTTTCCAGTTTCCATAATATTCTTTACCAAAAAAAGAAAAGCGATTTTTGTTTGCCAATCTTTATGCACATACACACACAAGAGTTATTTTACGGATGCAATGTTGTTATTGATATCACATTTTAATAGAAATGGAATGCAAATTTTGGCAAAATCAAGACCTTTTCGTGTCGGATTCATTTTTTGTGTCGATATATTGCGAAAAACCCACGAGGAACAATCCAGAGAAGTCCCTCGACAATGGGCGAGGATAATGGTCTTTATGTACACGTTAGCCTTTTAATCCTCGGATGGGTGATCTTAAATTAAAGGTTAGAAAATGGCAAAATATTTGGACGTCTTCATTAAAGCCTCCCAAAAAGTTTACCTCAGGGTGCGGTTCAAAATTAGCCGTCAACACTCGTGTACGCTATTTGCATGCAAACGGTTCGTCCAAAATTGCTCACAATGACATGTGTGCATTTGTAAGCGGTCTGAAGTAATCTATTATAACAGTGCAAACAGAAAGGAGGGAGTACACTGTCTATCTACTCACTGTCAGAGGCAGAGAACTAAGCAAAGTCAGTTTCCCGTGGAGTTTTGTTTGCACAGATTTGAACAGATTGTTGGCATGCATCCAAACATTTGCACTGTAATCTGATTGTGGTCCGCACCCAGAGTCGCATTACAGGGTATTGCAAAACATACTGGGGAATACCTGGCGTGTAAGGTGGTACCTATATAACTCATAATTTTTAAATTTTCCTATCGCGTACTATCTCGGAGACTCGAGCTCGCTTCTCAGTGTAGTCCTGATACTGTCTCTACGCCTGGGTATCTCCATCCGTGTAATGCGAGGGTCCTTCGGCGGAGCAGACCGAGTCCTCGGGCGTGCGCGAAGCGTCGCCGGGCTCGCCGCCGTCGCCGCCGCCGCCCCCGCCCTTGCCCTTCCCGCCGCGCCGCGCCTGCAACGCCTGCGCACACGCACATAGCCTCACCACCCCATCGTGAACTACGCTGCAACTACCTCGACCTTCCCATTACGGCGGAATATAACCAAGTTTATAATTTTACATAACGTGTGAGTTGTTTGATACTCCGACCGTGGTTAATGTCTAAATTAACGCAATAAGTAAGAAGATGGAAACGTTATTATCTATAATGTCTAGGAAGATGTTTATTTTAACGAAACGCAAAGTTTTCTGTCTGTCTTTCCATAAACTTGGTCATATTTAGCTACCATATGAAGGCATTACCGGACTTTATGAGAAACCTTTTGATTTTAGCAGTGCTCGAAGGACTTGAGAAAACATTTTGTAATTTGTCATTTTTTGGACGAGCTATATGGTATAACTTTTGAAACGAACATCCTAAATAAAAAGTCAGATAGGAAACACTTATAGACGTAAGCGAAATGTTTAATAAAATTTATATTAAAAACAGATGCCACAATGTTTTTTAAATTGACACCTGAATAAATAAATTTAATTAGAGGTACAAGACCAATGTTTGGAGAACCAAGAGAAGTTCAATAAAATTACACTTTTTAAGAATGAAAATTTTGAATTACAGAAGATATACAAAGTCTAAAATCAAAAGATCTCTTTGTCTACAAAATTAACTTAAAATGCGGGGATTAAAGCAAGTAAAGATAATGTTCCTTCGAATAGACATTCTCAATGGAAAAAATATCAATACAAGAAGCCAAGGGGCGATAGTAGCAATAGAAGAAAACAAACTGAGCACTATTAATATATTTTTTCTATTCTGTTTGAGAGCTGTTAATTTTATGTCACTGGTAAGTAGTTTATATCAATTAAGTGTACGATTTAATTAAAGAACTTGATGGTAGGATCGAATAACAATTTAAGTAAACGTAAAAGAACAGAAACCATATATCATAGTACTCTCTGACAAGAGTAAAAGCACCAATCAACTAAAACGGTTTCGTAATTTATTTTGAAATTTCATTCGTCATTGTTGATTTTGCGAATCAATTCATTTATAATCAACCTCACTCATATTAAGTAGTTCGTTCTTTACTTTCAGTTGACTGTGCAATTTCTCCCAAATTTTCATTAAATCGTCAATACTTGGCTCTTCCCATCATCAGGTAAATAACTAGATTAGTAATTCAGTGATCGGATTGTGTTTCTTGGCAGGAGTTCGGACAGAGAAAGCGGGCATCCGTACAGTACAGTCAGGCCAATTGCATGGTACGGGGTATATGTGCAAGGCTCTGCGGCGGCGTCGGCCGCCTCTGTGCTTGGGTTCATCTTGGTAACGTCGCATATTATTATATTTCCTCAATTATTTTCTTAATGAACTTTAATCTGAATAATTAATTCAAGTTAATTACAAAACGGTTGACAAATGTACTAAATTAAATGGTAATTAGTGCAGGAATAGATTTGTACTAATGACTTAATTCGTAGGATAGTCAAACACAAATAGTTTATCAATCACAATTCAAGATATCACAGACTAATCATTAAGTAATTATACATGGAAATCCCCTTTTTTGTGTAAACTTTATTTTAGCGTATCACAAATAAATTAGATGCAAATTAGTATTGTCCAGTGAACCTGGGTTTGTCAATAAACGTACGTTTGTATAATGCTTTATTTTTTCGTACACACATACGATAGTAGGAATTATACCTAATACTCCAAATAAAATATCTCCATCAAAGATAATAAATTAGCAACAGTAAAGGATGGCTATCGAAATTTATATTGTATTGTACATTGTACAGATTTGTCTGATACGAATAATTAGGCTTTAGTTATCAAAACGAAATGTAAACAAACTCTATATCGCAACCGTTCATGTCTCATGCTAATAAATATTGCAACATACTCTTTTTATTAATATTAAATTAATATTCGGAAATTAAAAAGCTAAGATTTGCATCTCTCATGAAGCTCTCATGTTTGTAATTAACACTTTTATTGCCGACAGACTAGTTCTTTTTAAAGTCGTACGAAACGATATGTAAATGATCTCACTCGATTATGGCCATACAGGCCAATATCACTTTTGAGTACTCTTTCAAAAATAATAGAAAAAGTTGTCAATCTGAGATTGCTTAAGTACCTCGAGTCAAAGAGTTTACTTGCTGAGAACCAACATGGTTTCAGATCGGGCAAATCTACTGAAGACGCCGTGAACGATCTTGTTAACTTCACAATAGGCAAAATTAATGAAAATCAGAAATGTCTCGGTGTCTTCTTAGATTTCGCCAAAGCGTTCGACACCGTTTCCCGGCCGATACTCTTAAAGAAGCTTGAGATGCTCGGAATAAGGGGTGTTGCACTGGAGTGGTTCCAGTCGTATCTGTCTGATCGCAAACAGAGAATTATCATAGGAGACTCCTACAGTGATTATGCTACTATTAAATTTGGCGTGCCGCAAGGCAGTGTTTTGGGCCCCACGCTGTTTTTAATTTACATTAATGACCTGTGCTCCATGAAAATAAAAAATGCGAAAATTCTAACCTTTGCTGATGACACTGCAATTATTTTTTATGCTAGTTCGTGGACGCAGGTCAGTCATATAGCACAAGCGGGACTAAATGAGGTGAGTCTTTGGCTTCAAAGGAACCTACTCAATGCAAATACTAGCAAAACCAAATTTGTTTCATTTAGAGTGACTAACAAAACAGCACCAAAGGAAACCCCTGAACTTAGACTTCACACATGTCATGATGATGATCATCAAAACTGTCAGTGTGAATTACTAGAACAAGTCGATAAAGTTAAGTACTTAGGTGTTGTTATAGATCATAAATTCAGTTGGTTACCTCAAATAGAGGTAGTTTCAAAACGAATGAAAAAACTAATGCATGTTTTCAAAAAATTAAGTTCTGTAGCAGGTAATGATCTAATTAAAATGATTTACCTCAGCTTATGCCAATCAGTAATTAATTACTGCATAACAGCGTGGGGCGTAGCTTGCAAAACTCACCTACTTAAACTTGAGCGAGTCCAGCGCGCCATCTTGAAAATAGCCCATCGTCGACCTAGGAGATATCCAACCGACAAACTATACTCCGAGTGCCAAGTCCTAAGTGTTCGCAAACTATATATTACTGCAACGATAACGCTTTTTCACAGACAAGCTAAACAGCAAGCTCGCACTTCATACAGATTACTTAAGTGGGACAAACCTAGAACTGGAACAGCTTTTGCACGCAGGTCAAGTCAATTCATGGGTCCCCATCTTTACAATAAAATATATAACACTTCCAAAAACATTATAGACTTAACTCGAGCAGGTTGCAGACTGACTGTATTTAAATGGTTAGAAGATCTGAGCTATAATGAAACGGAAAGCCTTCTACAAATACAGAAATAAATCAATTTAAATTTGAATTAACATTTACTAGACTACTTTTATGTATAAATTCAACTCATGCTGTACTTATTTGTAATGTTAACAATAAAGGAGAAAGATATAATATAAAACAGACATTTCCAGATAAAAATATACCTACATAACACACGACGCACACACATCACACACAAATACGCACAAACACACACACACACACACACACACACATACACACACACACATACACACCTCACACATACACGCAAACGCTTTTTCGTATGCATATGTATATGTAACATAAATGGGAAGACTGGTCTTCACGACACAGGGAATCCTAGTGTGAAGTCCAGAGTGCTTAATTTCTAATCATATGTACAAGAAGTAAATAAACAATTTTGATTTTGATTTTGATTTTTCTACTTTATAAGACATCAACAGCTGATTACTGATCCTAAATTGCTTTGCGAACTTTATTTAGTAAATTTTGTAAGCAATTATGATTTGGGTAATGGCTTACAAAATAAACTGGATCTATCAAAAAATTTGATGATTCCAGCTTCCATACATTTAATTCGGAGTTAGCGACGACGGCACTTCGAACAATATTAAAAAATACTGTAGAAAAGTTATTAAACAAATTACCAACTCTTGAGTTGCGTTGTTATTTAAAATAATTTACGGGAAGCTTTTAACTTTCTATGATATTATCATGCGATTTGTGCTATGTCCTCATATTTAACGTATAGAAGCTAAAAACATTAATTTTTGGGATAGGACCAGATTATTTTATAAACAATTGTTGACTCCATTTGATAGATGATATGTTATATAGTTTAAAATTAATCGAGTGAAATCTTTTATCGTTTCCATTCTGTATACTGTATGCCGATGAAACTATTTTTCTTATTAGCTACAAGACATCTTGAAAAATTGGACGATTCAAAAGACCTTTTCATCAAGTCTTATTTGAACAGAGACCATTTTAATATTGACTTTGAATCATTAGAGATATGCGTCGCCACCAAGCATTCCATCGCCGTCTACCGGTGCCGCCAGCCGGGATCCACAGGGTCATGCGGGTGCGCCACGAGAGTCGCATGCGATATAAATCACACCTCCTTACCTTTTCACGACTGCCCTTTTTCTAAGTCGGGGTGGATGGAAGATGAAACATTCAATTAATGAGAATGAAGATAGTACACTAACACAGAAGGTTTGAAATGTTAACAAGATTGGTAAGCGTCTCCTGGACCTAAGGTAATATCACCGTACGAACTACTACGGTCTCGGGCTTGTTTTATTACACACGGCAAACTAAAGGTAGGTAATGGGAAAAAAGGAATACAAATAATGGGTGTAATAATTACAAACTAAAGGTGTATAATAGAAACAAAGGAAAATAAAATCACAAACACAACATAAAGGAAGAAAAAATAACATTTATTTTGTAAATTTTTGCAATTCATCTAGCCACACTCCACTGAACTAGGTAGGTGCTTGAACAGAACAAAATAAAGATAGTCATATATTTTTTTATATATATTAAGAAAGACATTAGGTTTATAACTTTTGTTATACCCGCATGCAGGTTAATCTTTAATCCCATTTCGCTAGAGGGCCTTTAGATGCGTTAAAAAACACACAAACAAACAAAAATAAAATATCGTGAGAATTAACCAAAAATTAAGCTTGCAATTTGTCATAACGTAAACGTGTCACTGATCTATAACTTTTATCAAAATAACAGACATGTCTCTTATACCGGTTGAATAACTGTGATTTGGAATTTGGGAGCGCCAATAACCTGATTTTGTCATTTCGCTTACCGGTTTTTCCTATAATAATATCAGAGGCATATTTATTACAATGGCTACGGAAATGTAACGGTTTACTTTGCCATTGACTATTTCGTTCGATTCTAATTTTTATCGACAACAAACACCTGTAAACTGGGATGATGGCGTTATCTATTTGTTAAATGTATCGATAGCACTATATGATGGTAAATTTGGTAACCTGGCCAGTAAGACTGCGTGCATAAAGTAAATAGACATTTTGTAATGCGTGTTTTCAATGTTTCGTGTACTTGACTACAATTTCAAACTATCCAACAATAAAAGCTTTGAGCAACACTACAATCACTTAATAGGGTCCTGCCCAAACTGACTCTATTGAAATTCTAGCGTTTGTCATCTCGCTGTCCTAAATAAAGCTATAGGACTTTTGAGCCGGAAGAGAGGTAACATTACGCAACCTCTCATCTATGCGAAATATGCTGCGTTACAAAGTTTTTTGGCACGCGTAGATCTACATAGTAGCACTTCGAACTATCTCAATCTAAATTCCTTTGCTTTAGTTTCGTTAACTCATAAAAATTGTTGTACAAACAGTTGGGTATTTTTGTCATTATTACAGCTTTTTTTCATTAGCAAGCAAGTGCCACAAAAATGTGCCAGTCTTTATAAAAATGCCATCCTCCCAAACGCACCAGGGGGCCTAGACAAAGTAACAATTCGATAACCAAGTTCGATAAGAATAAAATGTTAAAGAATGATTCCATATTATCACGAATCACTCTCCACTAATAGAATACCTATACGCAACGTGCATAAGTTTCGTTTTGCGTGCGATTCTTCGGCGGTTTTTTAATATTGTGTAGACTGTTTTTTACTTTTTCGGCGTGAAACGATGTTTAACATAGAATTTGTTTTTAATATGGCAACACTGAATTCGAGTAATGCCAAATTTTTTAAAACAACTGTTAGTTTCGAAAATAATTTCGCACCATGATTTATTACGTATTCAAGATTCACTTCTGATGATTAAAAAATGCGTCTCCAGAACCAAAACCAAACCAAACCAACCAAAGTTTAACATTGCATATTTTAAACTGTGGTAGGTAGGTATAAGACGAACGTTACTTCGTCTGGGCCCCCGGGCGCGAAACTAGCGAAAGGATCTGCGAACAGCGGCGACATTGGTAGTGTGGTGCCTCGTGTGACGTAGGTGGGTACCTGCAGCGAGAAGCGGCGGTGCGGCGGCTTGCGGCCCCCGCGCCGCTTGCTGATGTGCGGGTTGTCGCGGCGCAGCGTCTTGTTGCGCAGGATCTCCAGCTGCACGTACAGCCGCTTGAGCTCGGCGCGCACCTCCTCCGACGTGGGCTCCTCCTCGCCCTCCGCGCCGAACCCCTCCGCCGGCCCGCGCCGCGACACCTGCGGGCCCCCGACCCTGTCTCTCACGGCCACTCCAATAACCTTTATACCATTCCCCCTCCAAAAAGCTTATTTTATTCACTGAAAACAGTGAATAAAAAGCACTATTTTGGTGTTTGAATTTACAACACACCGATATATTTGACCTCCATCTCAATACTGTACAACCTACTTGCACAAACAATACTCGATATTAATGGCCTATTTTCGCTTTAATCTTTCTTTTTCTCGTAGTCATGGTATAAAGTATAGTATGCAAGGCCGCAAACCCGTGACAGAATCGTGGCGCTCGGCCTACTGAGCGCGGGACGTACCTCCTGCGCGAGCGAGCGCGCGCGGTACCCGTGCCAGAGGCGCGGCGCGAGCACGCAGGCGAGCGCGGCGCCGGCCGAGAGGTGCGCGCGCGCGGCGGCGGCCAGTGGCGAGCGCTCGGCCGAGTGAGCGCGGGACGTACCTCCTGCGCGAGCGAGCGCGCGCGGTACCCGTGCCAGAGGCGTGGCGCGAGCACGCAGGCGAGCGCGGCGCCGGCCGAGAGGTGCGCGCGCGCGGCGGCGGCCAGTGGCGAGCGCTCGGCCGAGTGAGCGCGGGACGTACCTCCTGCGCGAGCGAGCGCGCGCGGTACCCGTGCCAGAGGCGCGGCGCCAGCACGCAGGCGAGCGCGGCGCCGGCCGAGAGGTGCGCGCGCGCGGCGGCGGCCAGTGGCGAGCGCTCGGCCGAGTGAGCGCGGGACGTACCTCCTGCGCGAGCGAGCGCGCGCGGTACCCGTGCCAGAGGCGTGGCGCGAGCACGCAGGCGAGCGCGGCGCCGGCCGAGAGGTGCGCGCGCGCGGCGGCGGCCAGTGGCGAGCGCTCGGCCGAGTGAGCGCGGGACGTACCTCCTGCGCGAGCGAGCGCGCGCGGTACCCGTGCCAGAGGCGCGGCGCCAGCACGCAGGCGAGCGCGGCGCCGGCCGAGAGGTGCGCGCGCGCGGCGGCGGCCAGTGGCGAGCGCTCGGCCGAGTGAGCGCGGGACGTACCTCCTGCGCGAGCGAGCGCGCGCGGTACCCGTGCCAGAGGCGCGGCGCCAGCACGCAGGCGAGCGCGGCGCCGGCCGAGAGGTGCGCGCGCGCGGCGGCGGCCAGTGGCGAGCGCTCGGCCGAGTGAGCGCGGGACGTACCTCCTGCGCGAGCGAGCGCGCGCGGTACCCGTGCCAGAGGCGCGGCGCCAGCACGCAGGCGAGCGCGGCGCCGGCCGAGAGGTGCGCGCGCGCGGCGGCGGCCAGCGGCGAGCGCTCGGGCGCCGCGTGCGCGCCCCACCACGCCGCGCCGCGCCACGCCGCGCCGCACACCCCCTCCCAGCACAGCGCGCCCGCCAGCCATCCCCGTTCCTGCAACACACATTGACGTAAATATGTATATGTCAATAACAACACCACGTCTTGGTTTACGGACATGTTTATCATATACCTACACTTAAAGTTATACTGTTGTATCTTTTCAGTTGCTTTCTATCTAATCAGCAAGGCCGAGCCAATTGACGAAACGTGAAAGTCGTGAAATCCGTTCACGGAGGTTGCTAATTGCAATATGATTGATAGCTTCTATTTTTGCTTCGACAGGCTCAGGAACAAAAGCATTTGAAGTCAATGTATGAAAGAATAATTATCACTGTGCCTTTACAGATTTGTATGAATTATCCTTTAACATGGCCTTCACTGACGCAGACACTCAAGTGAAGTGAATGTAGCCAAAAGTAAAATTCGCGTTCGTTTCATTACAACTTATGAATGTGGAATCATACACTGCTGTTGAATACGTCATCTTATCGCAACGAACGCGAACGCTACATTGGCGACGGGCGCGGGCTGCCCACCTGGAAGGGCACGTGCGCGTTGCGCGCGGCGTACGCGATGCGCACGCCGGCGGCCAGCAGCAGCAGCTCGGCGGCGGCGGTGACGTGGTGCCAGGCGGCGCGCGCGCAGCCCTGCCCCCCTCCGTCGCCGCCCCCGCCGCCGCCGCCCTCCGCGCACGCCGCCGTCGCCGTGAACGCGGCCAGGTAGCACGCCGCGCCGCACACCATCGCGCCCACCACGCGCAGCACCTGCGCGCGACAACGCCGTAAGGGCCAACGCACACGACCGACTATCGGTGACCGATATTTTGGCGGCGGAAAATGATACATATACGGCCTCATTAATAAAAATTTAACTCCTTGGATCATCCTCGGATTAGTTACTCCGTGTTTTGTCTTGTTTTGACATATAATAATAATAATTTATTTCGAAAAGGGGGTTACACAACATACGGATTTACAAATAGTCCCCAAACTAGGTAGTCCTGTATCTTAGGGATTAGATCATGAGATTTGCACAAAAAAAAAAGAATTAGTGTTGTTGCCATTGATTTACTACAATGGTTGTTGCACAAAAACATGGTTTAAAATGGTAAGACATAAGTATGACAGCCAACATGTGTGGAAACACGACAAAACACAGAGTAACTAATCCGACGATGATCCAAGGAGTAAATTTTTTATCAATAAGGCCGATAGAGTTCTACATTGCAACGCACACGAACTACAAACGTCTGCGAGAAAAATCGGTGAATCGCAGCCGATCCGATTATCGGTAGAAAATAGAACGCTCGGGGAAATGTATGCGAATAATAAGAAAGAACGTGTCACTGCTTGGCGATGGTTGTACCAGATACACACCCTACTTTGTAAATTCACCTTGTTTAAACCCATGGCGTGCAAGCCACCGAGTCAGTCATAAAAATTGGTAGAAAAATCGAGCTGATTATCTGGCCTGTAAAAAGTCTGACATGGCCGGGCAGCCCTAAAATGACTTAGAGAAAAGCAGCACTTTGCTGTCGACAGAATCTACTTCAGCGTCGGCAGCAACTGCTGACCGATGTTGACAGCAAAGTGCTGCTCGTCTGTAATACAACACACATACATGTAAATGCAGGACGTCCCGATTCTGAGGACGTTAACGACACGTCCCACTCAGAGTGCGTGCGGGACATGCATTGCATGACGATCCAGCCGACGATACTTTCTAAGTGAAATGTAATTCTTACATTTTATAGTAGATTAGTAGCTAAGGGCTGTAAGGCATCAATTGCAGCCCGAGATAATTAGGCGCACGAGCGCAGAGAAGGCGCCTATATTTCGAGGGTGCAATTGGTGCTTACACCCGAGCTAACTACTCTGCTTTACATCTCGATTGTGAGGTAAGTAGGTCCTTATTACCCCCAAATGGGGCTTGCAGGTGACCAATAAGCGCTCTAGGGTAATAATGTAGCTTGGAAAGCCCTAGGGCGGTAAGTAATAAAAAAAACACTTTACTATTTCAAAAAGTTCGCGTACATCTAACCATCATACTGGCAATAAATTACTTACAGCCTCAGGGCTTTTCTAGCTACATTATTACCCTAGAGCGCTAATTGGTCACCTACAAGCCCCATTTGGGGGTAATAAGGACCTACTTACCGAACATGAGAGATGTAAAAGTAATTTAATATTGTTCTTCTACATTAACACCACAAGAAATATACTCAGTTATGGCAACCATTAAGGCTTAGAGCAACACACGCTCGCAGAAGTCAGAGCGTCTGAGCAGTGTCTGAGCGAATAGAGATGTCTATGTTTTCTCACCTCAGAGTCTCTAGGTGTCCACCGATGAGCTTTTCTGGTGCGAAACTCTGCCAGCAGTACCCAAAGCCGCAGCACCACAGAGCCGTAGCACGCCACGAAACCGAGCTCGCGCAGCCAAGCGCCGGCCAGGCAGCGCCAGCGGTCCTCCGACAGGTATTGTGACGCTGCCTAAAACGACCAAACTCATATGGTCTAGTCTGGGCTAGTCAAAATGGGTGTATCAAGGCGGTGGAGGTCTTAACGTAAGAGTATTAACTAATATAATATAATGCATACGTTTACATTACGGACAACGATAATTTTTATACAAACACTAGCTTTCCGCTCGCGACTTCGTCCGCGTTATTTTTGTTTTCCCGTAGGAATTTTATATTTTCTCGTAGGAAAATTACCCTATGTCCTTCCAGTGGTTTTGAACTATCCCTATACCAACTTTCATCAAAATCGGTTCAGTAGTTTCGAAGCCTATTCAATACAAACAAACAAACAATCAAATCTTTCCTCTTAATACTTAATATTAGTATACTCGTAGAAGTATAGATAAAATAATATTATAAAATAAAAAAATGCACATCCCTGAAAGTGGGCGGAGCTTAAAGCTGCAGTGGATGAAATATGGCTGAGATGATAACGCGATATTCTATGGTGTGTAAGTTCTTTTATAAGACATGGAAAACAAATATGTTTTTAATTATAACATATTTTGCAAAGAACATCGGCCAAAACCCCATAGTAGCTGGACCTGATATTAAATAACCATGGGCATCATTACTTTTGTATTCATTATAGAGCTAACATTATTTGAATTAGTCCCATAGCTCAATAATTCATTAAGAACTTCAATAATAGGAGATATTCTCTTTTTCCTTTTTTAGTTTGGCTGTTTCTATTCGGACCTGGATCCCTATAGAAGTCGATTGCTATTTGGACCTAGAGCATGAAATATGCAGTTTCATTAAAGTTTCTGTGTGTGGTCACAATTTCTACCTTACCTAAGCGACAGTTTTCAATTTATCCTAAAGTTACAGGTAGTTTTCCAATTACAGAGCATAATGCGACTCAGTGGCGCACAATGCCGAATTATGCTGATGCTTAATTGGAACGTGAATTAGTTTTCAAATGCACCAGCAGAGTGCGCTAAGTTCAGTGTTGAAAAAAAGAAATATTCATAGAGTTAGCAATAACCTCATTAATGTGTAAATAATGTGGTATACATAATAATTGGTTGAAAACTATTTACGGTTATTTTAAGTAATTTGGATTTTGATTATTTCATTACCATTTTTTTGTTTTGAGTAATTTTTGTACCTTCATCCATACTTATATTTATTTTTTAACACAGTTTGAATTAACTTTGATTATTTCAAAAAAACTACAATGAAACGAAAGCTTTAAAAATTTTTCAACAATAAATAATATTACTAACGATTATATATAAATAAAACATTTCGATCAATGCCAACTTAAAGAAAAAACACTTGTTAATTTTCTGTCACTGAGTTGGTATCGATTGCACGCATCACACGAAAACATTGCGTTTGAGAGTGCTCGATTGTGCGAAGTGTTGCTGTAGTTGGAACATTCAACGTTAAGCATTATGCCGCATAATGCGCTCTAGTGCTGTAATTGGAAAACTACCATTGTTCGATTACGATTCTATCGGGTCCGAATAGTAATCAACTTCTATAATCTAAGGATAGGGACCCGGGGTCTGAATAGCCACTCCGTTTTAGGTTAGGAGTAGGAGCAATATATTTTCTATTCCTTGAGTAAACTTAGAACTATGTTACGTTAAAATAATTAGAAACGTTACGTGAACATATAATATTTAATAAGATTTCATTAATATACGAGTATGTAACAATAAGGATGTTTAGAAATAAAACACTTTGATTCTCTAAAGATTTATTCAATGTAGTCTCTTATATTTATAACAACACAGTCTAAAAAACCTAGTGGTACTGCTTTTGTATTATCTTGGTGCCTGGCCCGCCCAAGGTATCATATACCACAGTCATAGTCATAACACAGGCACACCATACAATTGTTTCCCAGTCTACCAAACAACTACAACAATATTCTGTGATAGTTTCCCTTCCAGACACAATATTTTCTATCTTTAAATAAGATGATCGTAAGAAGCAGGTGGTATCAGAATCCGTGAAACAAAATAGGGGTCAAAACACATCACAAAGGAGAATCAAAAATCGCACAGTACCTATTAAGCAAATGCAAAGAAAGATTGACTGTAAAGTGTAAATTAAATCAATGAAAGACATAATATGTCATTCAATTTCGACAGTGACGATCCTTTACACGCAAATCACCAAAAAAGAACCAATACTTTGAATTATGCATCGTTTGCTTAGTATTATTCGTTTCAGCAAGTTAAAATACTATTCTCAAAAAATAAACACATTTTTAATGTTGTTAAGTGTTTTTTTAGAAAAAAAAATTTTTTTCAATTAAGCGCGAAGATGTAGGTAATGTTTATACGAGAATGTGAAACGGAACTTGACGTCATTTTCAAGATCTATCATCTATGGTGAAAACCGTTCAAAAACTATATTACGATTTCATAAGCGAGAAAATTGATTTTACGAATTCATTATTTTCTCTGAAACTCGAAGTTCTTGAGGTTTAATAGTTACATTTTTAAATTTAACTCATAAAAGTATATCTTTTAACATACATTTGATTTATGCCCATAGTCAGGTCCAATTTGGCCATTGTTCTTTAAAACTCTAATAGTCGCGCACCTGCGAGGACGATGTTGTCGCTCATTATAAGACGATGAGTTAATCTACTCTCGATTCTGAACAACGAATTTCAGGTTTTACGCAATTTTATTGACGCCGTTGTCTGTATAGCAGACTTAACTATTAAATTGATTCTGTCCAGGCTTCCTCTTGCTTCTTGAACCAATTCCGATCGATCGACATTTAGATTGTGTTTTTTTCATACGCTGGAGTTGTAACATTGGCGCCAAATTGGACCCGTATTGGATTTTGAGTGTACCAAACTCAGTGTTATTAATTTTCTCAAGATAATTATCCAATTTGGCGCTAGTGTTGCTACTGAAGAGTAAGAAAAATCACAATCTCAATTTCAATCGATCGGATTAATTGACTCAAGAGTAAGCCTCCGATGAATAACATAAATGTCTACTTACAGAAGAATACATCAGGAATGCACCCAGAAGTACAACTTCTAAAACTGTCCACATCCCCATCGCGACTGCCTGAAAGGATAAAAAATCGTTCATATACCCGGTTTTCCATTTAAGCGTGACCATTTTTTCACGCTAACATAATCAATAATAACATCAATGCTAATCATGTTTTGCGTTTCTTTTAAGAAATGTTAACATTTTTAACCGCGCTATTTTTCACAAAGAGAACCTAACCTAAAAATCTATATATCGTTGAAATGGGACGCATTACGTTAACATACGATGCCAGTCCTGCTAGCGTCAAAAGCTAATGAAACGCAATGATGCTAAAAATGTTGAAAATCTACGCTTAAATGGAACGCGCCTATAATGTGATACAAAAGTGAACTGAGGAAAATAATGATGTTTCGCCAAGAACGAAAAACAAGTATTACGTTCTTTTCAGAAACTGACGCTTGACTTGAGTATGTCATATTTTTCCGTTTTCCGGAGAACGTCGCCGGAGTCGAGCCGTGGACTCACTTTGCACTTCCGCTTCCTGAATATGATGAGCGCGATGACGAGGCACACGAGCATGCCGGCCAGGTTGGCGGCGAGCAGCGCGGCGCGGTACCGGCCGGCGAGGCAGGCGGCGCCCGCCCCGGCCGCGCCGCACCGCGCGCACGACAGCGCGCCGCCCGCGCCGCGCAGCGCCGCGCCGCGCACCCACCCCGGCGCTGCCGGGTGCCAGTGGCTCTCGCGGCACTTGCACTGGTACTGGGGGCGGTAAATAATGTTGCTCGATCGAAGGTCGGACGGAACGCACTTGTTAAGGCTGGACCAAACCAACGCGTGCAGCGGTGGCGTGCACGGTGGCGATCAGTTGTTGTGTACGAACTTGTAGCGGACTGTTCACATTGCTGCGTGTGAACAGTCCGCTACAAGTTCGTACACAACAACTGATCGCCACCGTGCACGCCACCGCTGCACGAGTTGGTTTGGTCCAGCCTTAGTCAAATAGGACGTGTAATGTTTTATGTGGAATATTTACGAACGTTTTCACCAAGACCAAATGATGTGGCTGAATTCCAATATCCAATGTGGCTGAGCATGTGATTCAAAATCGGTTACAAAATAGTTAAATGCACTGTCTCTTTCAAACTACTTCCTTCTCGCTCGCACTGTCAGTAGTGTTGCCACCCGTACTGTATTATAAAGTATCGTACTTTATTTCGGGTCAATACTTTATTTTGCGTGATTTATTTAACATTTAATGTAAAAAAAACTTTATTGTAAGAATGTTTGCGTAATATGGAACAAACAAACAAACTATAGACAAAACTCTTTTTTTAATAGTTTTTAGAAATTTCAATAAAAAATTCTCAACAAATATGGATTTGTTTACTGAAAAACTAAATTATTTCAAAAAACAAATAAATGTTTTATTTTTTGTGCAAGGAGTCTTGTAACTTACATTAATCATTGCTTCCTGAATGAATTGACATGTCTAAACATAAATATTTTAGGTTTCGGTAGGTATCTATTTCTGTTTTATTTACTGTATTTTTTAGATATAATAGTATTATTTCATAAGCTTACATTGTATTCACTCTTAGTTATTCAATTTGCATGCATATATACATTTAATTACTTAATATGTTAGTAATAGTATTCTCTCTATAAGCGAAAACTTTTTAGAGCATTTGTATTCTAAATTTCTTAAGTCTATTTGATATAATTTAAATGCTGTTTGTTTTCCAAATAAAAATAAATAAATAAAGTTGCTAGAAGCAACGAAAAGCATTATAATATAGTGGAATAAATAGTAAGTACTTTATTTTGATACAATGTTCTTTTTCATTCCTCATGCTCGGAAAGGAGCGTTTCCTTGATCTGAGTATTGGGAGGAAAACGCTAGTTCCCACCAGCGGGCGGGAAATTCTCATACTATTTACTTCCCTCCTTAGGGCGGAAAGTAAAATTTTAAAAATAGAACTGAATTAGGTTACGTACATACAATCTTTGGTACAATGATAATAAAAGTATTTGGCTGAATGGCCAGTAACAGGTAACGCGATGTGTTCCAAATTTAAAAATACCTGTGAAAAAGATAATTTTGGCGGGAGGGGAATCTGTTACGCTGTACCGAAATCTTGATTGTGTGATTTAGGTATTTAAGAAAAACAATGAATTCAAGCGATTCTGAAATTTCGGCTCCAGATTCAGTCACGAACGAAGCAAATACAATACTCGAAATTTTTTTGCCAAAAATTTCAAAGGAACGATATTTAAATACATATTCCGACTTTATGAAGTGGCGAGATGCAAGGAATATAAAATCATTTTCTGAAAATGTATTTCTTATATACTTTAATGAACTATCTCATAAAGTGCAGGCGTCTACGCTATGGAGCAGATATTCAATGCTTAAAAGTACACTAAGTGTAAAACACGATGTCGATATGTCATGTTAGGAGTATTTTTATTAATAAATTTTATTAGAAAAGCTATTTTTTATTTTCCTTGCATTCGAAATGAAAAGTAGAGTGCTACACACGGGTAAAAGGAATCAAACCCTACTCGGACTATAGCCGCCCTCGCTGCGCTCGGGCGTCTAACAACCTCGTAGGGATTGATTCCTTTCCACCCTTATAAAGCAATCTACTATTTTTCAACCTTTAAAATCCATTGTACTTAATTTGAACAAAAAAAGGTGGCAACCCTAGTTGTCAGTTGGTCTATAGGTATACTAGTTTAAATATAGTCTTAAACAAGTCTGACCCTCCCAGCTTTTCTTTCCTCTGCGCAAAGTGCGTTCCATCTCGTCGAAATAAAATACTAGATTTAAATGCAAACCTTAATATTTCCTGGTCCCTCAACCATATAAATTAATTCCTACTGTAGCAAAAGGTGAAAAATTATTGAAACATGTTTCTTATTATTTATGATTCCTAATAAAATTAAATAAATACGTTATTTCTGTTACGTACCTCTAATTTCCTAACATTTGAGCCAAATACTGGCATAGCTTCGCACTCTGTGGTTTCAGGGTCGCACTGCGGCGCTCCTCCGAGCCACTCGTGCATAACTTCCTCGCAGGGTAGCGAGGGCCACCTGCGGAAAATGGCAGCGGCCGCCCGGGACGGCCCAGCACCGCGTGCCGCGGCCGCTCCGCCCCACCAAGCCCAGTCGTCGCACGAGAACCACGCGTTGGACCAGACTACTGACGTGGCGTTCCACGCGGACGCTAAAGTCCTCCAATACTGTCGCAAGGCTGCGGAGTTGTTTTGTTGGAAGACTATCAGGCGAGGAGGCTCTGCGATGAACAGGACGCCGAGGTGCAGCTGCGGGGCCCCTAGGGCCACGGCGGCGGGCGGCGGCGCCAGCGGAGCCCGGGCCGCAGCGCGCGCCATGGCCGCCGCCCGCGGCTCGTCGGCGAGCCCCTGCTCAACCAACTCTGAGAGTGCACGCGCCGTGTGCACTACCGCTGCCTCGTGCTCTCTAAGATTCTGCGAATGACCAAATCAAGGGTTTTTTATTGTATATTCAGTTTTCAGAAGGCAGATAAAGAAAATTTAATCTTACAGCGAGGTACGGAGGTATGAGATACAGCTGATAGAAGGGCGGCCAATGCCTACGAGCACACCAACTTTGCATCTAAAAACGTATTGTGGTTGTTTTAAGTTTTTCATTTGTTGACGGCCTTATGACCATAGCTAAGTTATTAATTAGTCATAGTAAAAGAAATAAATGATATTTTTATTTTATTTTATTTATTTTTTATTTTACGTCGCTTGATTGAACTACTGTGTGCGAGTAGCCCATAGAAGTTTAAAACCACGATTAAAACCATATTCTATACTAGGTTTTCTTTTCACGTGTACTCTATGATTTGGAAGAAACCTTAACATCTAACAGTTAAGTACATAAAGGGTCTCACCGAAGGCATCGGCGGCTGGTTGCGCAGCAGCAGCGGCTCGCAGTCGGGCGGTGCGGCGGGGGCGGGGGCGGGCACGGAGGCGGACGCTGTCGCGGGCGCGGGCGCGGCGGAGGGCGAGGCGCGCGGCTCGGCGGGCGCCGCCGCTGCGCACGCGCACCACGCTACCACCCACGCCGCCCACCGCGCCCGCATCGCTCACCTCCCCGCCCAACGGAACTGTAACCGTTGTAGGTAGGTACACTTGAATTGTCCTTCTTTTTCGAGGGTTTCGAGTTACCATACCTCTAAAGTCTAAAGGAACGGAACACTTATACAGAGCTATTTGTAAAACACCTGCAACCTCGGAAGATTAGATAGCTAACATCATAAACGACAACGTTTGTTCTACGACTTTTGATAATTCGTTTGATTTTACTTTCATACAAAAATAAATATTAATTTAATATACCTCTAGATTTTTTATAATTCTACGCGCACATAGCGCGAGCGTAGCGTGTCGCCTTCCGTCGTCGTTTATAATTGTAATACAAACTTATCAATGTCACGACAGTGCAATAAAAACTTGAAAATTGATTTTTGTTCAATTTGTTGAGTTATCTTAAAACTCGTAAAACAAACATCGTTAATGATGTTAGCTATTTAATCCTGCAAGGTTGCAGGTGTTTTACAATTAATCCTGTAGAATCACTTCGTTGTCCGCTTATCTGCTAAGTCCCTTTTCCCAGGAACGCAAAGATATACTATAAAACGGAATGAACTTATATCAAATATACTCGGGGCTACGGTCACTTTCAGCTCGAAAATCAAACGTGTAAGCGAACGTGATCAGAAGATGTGACCATTTATGTCGCATTTTTTGTGATTTCACAGAGGAATCAAAACCTATTGGGTACTTCCCGATGCTCTAGAATCATGAAATTTGGCAAGAAGCCAAACATATATTGGAAAAAATCCTACAAAGTCAATCTATCGCGATCGCTTTCGATATTGACAGTCAAAGCTTAGTGCATCCATTTCCATCGCTATTTTTTATCAGACAGTTTTTTACAAGACTCTGTAGTCTTGTTATGACGCCGCAGTGATTGGGAAATTCAAAGCGATCGTGATAGACTTTTTTCTCAGACAACAACCCTCTGGGTCAGCTAATAGAATAAAATTTTATTACGCTTAAAATTAAGTTCGATCATAATTATTTGTTTCGACCAATCCGCACTGGGCTAGCGTGGTTGACTAAGGCCTGATCACCCTAACATAGGGTAGGCTCGAACGGGGTGCGATGTCAGACAACCTCCTTGTGGTGCACCCTGGGCAACCCGGCAGATTCTCTGCCGCGGGCTAATAGTCTGACGAGAGGACCCTCCATAGAGGGGGGGTGTGGGATGGCCAGGTTTAACCCGGCGGGCCACTTCGTGTGGCCACCCGCTTTATGCGGGGAAGGGCGAAGTCCCCTCTTCTTATTTTAAGAAGAGGTGTGGCTTTCGCCGGAAGCCTGATTTGGGCGGCTACCTTGAAGGTAGCAGAGTGGAGGCGATTTCTCGCCACGGCGCTTCGCGCCTGCCGGGGGTTTCCCCGAGCTTCGGCTCACCCGCGCGGCGGTGGATCCAGTGGGATCTGCCGTCGGGCAACCCGTTACCCGCACTGAGCGGGCCGGGGGCCCGGCGCACTGAGCGTCGGGCCGCGTGGAAGACAACCACAATAAAAAACCAGTCCCGGGGTGTAGAGCGGCGCAGAACCGCTCCACAAAGTAGCAGAGCCAGGAGGAGAGTCCGGCTATGGACATGTCACAGGCAGGGGGTCAGCGGGAATAAGGCCTGGCTGTTGTCCCCTTCCCCTTGTCTTGTGACGGACGGAGGAGCTGCTGGGGGGGTTTTTAGTGGGTAGGCCCGGGCCGTGTACGGTCTGGGGAGTCCCACATATCCTCGTGGTTTGGCTCGATCACGAGGAATGCGTCAATGCATTTTCCCCCCTCCCCAAAAAAAAAAAAAAAAAAAAAAGGGTAGGCTCGAACGGGGTGCGATGTCAGACAACCTCCTTGTGGTGCACCCTTTTTTTTTTTTTGAGGCGGGGGAATCTCTTTACGATTCAACAAGGGGCTGAAAGCTGACAAAGCCGCCCCAAGGATATGCCATTGGACTCGGGTTACCTGGGTAACCCCATACCTGGCTAAACCACCCTCCAGAGCAACTTCTACCTCCGTAGAGACACACTCGGATTCGGCGTTAGCCATTCCCCGAGTGCGCCCCCTGGATTGTAGGCCTGACGCAAGCGCCAGGTCTTACCTCTACGGGGGGGTCGACAAGTGCCATAATTCGACCCCCCAGACGGGCAGGCCAGGGGTAGAAAAGTGTCTCCCGACCGGTTGTCGGCCGGCCGGGCCATTTCATCCCCAGCTTGCTTAGGGGAGTTGGTGGCGCGCGTCCAGGAACGCGCGCCTCCTCCTACCCAACCGCCTGCGCCGGAGCGGTGCGGCGAGAGGGTCAACCTCTCGCGCCCGCTCCGCTGCCTCCTTCTGCGAGATCACTTCCTCGCAGAAGGAGGCGACAGCCTCCCACGCCGTCGCGCTGGTCAGCATCTCGCGTGCGACGCTGGCCAGCACGACTGGCGCACCCCTACCTAGGCCCAGCGCGAGGGCTAATGCGTCGCGCTGGGGTCGCCAGGCCGGGCACTCCGAGAGGGTGTGTCCGGCCGTGTCGTCTGGAGCGCCGCACTGGTGGCACTGCGGCGTCTCCTCCCTCCGTGCGACATGGTGCAGATAATGGCCGAAGCAGCCGTGCCCGGTCATCATCTGCACCATCCGGTAGGTGAGGCTGCCCTGCCGGCGCCCAATCCACTCCTCCAACACTGGACGAACGGCCTCAATCGTCCAGTGGCCGGCAGCTGGGTGGGCGAGCGTCTCGGCCCACTGGCGGAGAGCCTCCCTCTGCGCCAGGAGCCTTGTGCGCGCCACCTCCTGCGGGAGGGGGCGCTCCCCCCGACCTTGTGGTGCACCCTGGGCAACCCGGCAGATTCTCTGTTGCGGGCTAATAGTCTGACGAGAGGACCCCCATAGTGGGGGGGGGGGGGGGTGTGGGATGGCCGGGTTTAACCTGGCGGGCCACTTCGTGTGGCCACCCGCTTCATGCGAGGAAGGGCGAAGTCCCCTCTTTTTATGTTAAGAAGAGGCGTGGCTCTCGCTGGAAGCCGATTCCGGCGGCTACCTCTGGTGGTAGAGGGTCGAGGCGAGTTTTCCGCCGTGGCGCTTCGCGCCCGTTGGGGTTCTCCCCGAGTTTCGACTCACCCGCATGGCGGTGGATCCAGTAGGGTCCGCCGTCGGGCAACCCGTTACCCGCACTGAGCGGACCGGGGGCCCGGCGCACTGAGCGTCGGGCCGCGTGGAAGACAACCACAATAAAAAACCAGTTTCGGGGTGTAGAGCGGCGCAATCGCGCCGCTCCACAAAGTAGCAGAGCCAGGAGGGGAGTCCGACAACGGACATGTCACAGGCAGGGGGTCAGCGGGAATAAGGCCTGGCTGTTGTCCCCTTCCCCCTGTCTTGTGACCGACGGAGGAGCTGCTGGGGGGGTTTTTAGTGGGTAGGCCCGGGCCATGTAAGGTCTGGGGAGTCCCACATATCCTCGTGGTTTGGCTCGACCACGAGGAATGCGTCAATGCATTTTCCCCCCTCCCAAAAAAAAAAAAAAAAAAAAGGGTAGGCTCGAACGGGGTGCGATGTCAGACAACCTCCTTGTGGTGCACCCTGGGCAACCCGGCAGATTCTCTGTCGCGGGCTAATAGTTTGACGAGAGGACCCCCATAGTGGGGGGGTGTGGGATGGTTTAACCTGGCGGGCCACTTCGTGTGGCCACCCGCTTCATGCGGGGAAGGGCGAAGTCCCCTCTTCTTATGTTAAGAAGAGGTGTGGCTCTCGCTGGAAGCCGATTCCGGTGGCTACCTCTGGTGGTAGAGGGTCGAGGCGAGTTTTCCGCCGTGGCGCTTCGCGCCCGTTGGGGTTCTCCCCGAGTTTCGACTCACCCGCGCGGCGGTGGATCCATTGGGGTCCGCCGTCGGGCAACCCGTTACCCGCACTGAGCGGACCGGGGACCCGGCGCACTGAGCGTCGGGCCGCGTGGAAGACAACCACAATAAAAAACCAGTTTCGGGGTGTAGAGCGGCGCCATCGCGCCGCTCCACAAAATAGCAGAGCCAGGAGGGGAGTCCGGTAACGGACATGTCACAGGCAGGGGGTCAGCGGGAATAAGGCCTGGCTGTTGTCCCCTTCCCCCTGTCTTGTGACCGATGGAGGAGCTGCTGGGGGGATTTTAGTAGGTAGGCCCGGGCCATGTAAGGTTTGGGGAGTCCCACATATCCTCGTGGTTTGGCTCGACCACGAGGAATGCGTCAAAAAAAAGGGTAGGCTCGAACCCCTCGGTGGGGACGTATATGAGCTGTGATGATGATGATGATGATAATTATTTGATTCGCTTCATTCGAAGATACATTCTGCCAAAAAAAGTATCGGGAACGAATTATTTATTTATGATTCCAAATTCAATTTTTGTTTCTTCTGCTGTTGTTAGATTGGCACAACTGTTTTACATTTTGGCGCAGAGTTTGAGTTGCATCAGCTTTAGTTCCATCTGTTATTTAGTAGTGGTAAGTACTGTTTTTAGTTAGATCATCTAATGTATAATGCGAATTTTATAATGGACAAAAATATTGAACTAAGAGTTGTTATATTTTGCATTGCCAATGGAATTTTGTATTCGGAGTCACTGAAAATGTTACAGAAGGCTAATACGGTGAATCGACTTTATCAAAAATATGTGCTTATTAGTGTGGTACAAAACGTTCAAAAGCGTTTGAGATGCGATGTAAGATTTGCCTCGCTCTGATAGGCCATCAACGTCTTCAACTGAAGTTAACATCGCAAAAGTGAAGAAAATAGTGACTGAAAATCCTCATTCAAGTTGTCAAATTGTTTACGCTCGAGGAAGAGCGAGTGGCAACACTGCATTATAGTCTGTGCAGTGAGAGCCTGTGGCGGCCGGCCGCATGTAACATGTCAGTCAGTCGAGTCGAGTCGAACGTCATGACGTTGAAATAGGTTACCGGGCGGCGCGTTTTCGTTTTGAGAAATATATAAAATTTGTGTCTTGCGCGGCGCACCAAGTGATTGTTGGTGCGAGGTTCCGCCAAGTTTTAGTGTCGGTGAATAGTGTACCAAAGTTTTATTATCCGAGGGCGAAGTGAGTGATGGTGGCCTAATAGGCCTATGTAGTGCTCCGGTCTCCATCGTTGGATTGACACCAACCCTTCGGGAGCCGCGGCTTACTTCGAGCTAGCTCAGGAAGTCCACCGGCTACATACGGAGACCAATTGGAATAGGGGTAAGCCACAGTGTTTTCTAGAATCTGGTAGTCGGTTTGAACTCATTATTCGGCGAAACGCCGACGTGGTGGAGTCTACTTTGGGCACCACCATCTCTTGGTAGCAGAGCGTGGTTTGTTGTTAGATTTGATTGATTGATTAGTATTGTACAATTATTATTGTTATCTTGTTGGTTGTCCAAACGGGCAATACATATTAATTGGTTTTGATTGCTGATTTTAAACCGACTACAATCTCATTTGTGGACCGATCTCCCTAACTAGTTGTCATTGTCATTGTATATGAAAAATTGTGGTTAAATGCCTTTGTTGTTCTAGTTAAGTTCTAGCATTTACCTATATTTGATTTTGGTTTGTTTTTTCATATCTTTGTTTTGCCCTTGAATATTTTGTTTGTTAAGTTGTAAACTTATACTTGAATTTAATTTGTTTAAAAAATATTGCTGCTAAATGACTTTGCTGTTGTTGTAATACACTATTTTGCTGTGTTAAGTTTTAGCATTTACATTTGATTTTGTTTTGTTTGCCTTTGAATATTATGTTTGTTAAGTTATTGACTTAATACTTGAATTTAATTTGTTTGAAAAATTCTGTTGTTAAATGCCTTTGTTGTTCTAGTTAAGTTCTAGCATTTACACTTGATTTTGGTTTGTTTATATATTTTGTTCTGCCTTTGAAGTTCCTCCCGATCTGTTTTGTTGTCTGCGGTTGTCGGTCTGTGTTTGTGTATTATTATAGTGTATCTTAATTTTGGTGCAAAATGGTCCCGCCAGTCAGCCCGCTTAGTGGTGCCAGCGCGGGTGCACAAAAGATCCTGAGATGGTTTGCTAGTGCCGTCGCTTTGGTAGACCGACCAGACCGAGAACAGGCCTTGTTAATTCGGCATGAGGGAGTACCTGCTCGCTTGAAGGAATTGGAGCAGCTTTTCGTTGCTCATCAACAATATCTGCTCGACCACCCAGCCGAGGGTGCCGCTGAGTTGCGGGCAGTCGAGCAATTTAATGCGGATTATGATCAATGTTTTGAACAGGCGGATGTGATTATAAACAAGGCTCAGGCTATCGCCCGGAGGGGTGAGTCGTGCACGCCCGGGGAGGTCAAGCCTACCCCGGCCGGCTTGCTGGGCAGACTGCCCACTTTGGACATCCCAACCTTTGATGGGAACCTGGCTGCTTGGATGGGGTTCATCAACCTCTTTGATAGCCTGTTCCACTCGAGGGACGACCTGTTCCCTAGCCAGAAATTGGCCTATTTGCTCTCTGCCTTACGTGGAGAGGCTGGTATACTTGTCCAGCATCTACCTGTCAATGATGACAGTTATGATATTGCAAGGGCGCTGTTGACCGCCCGGTATCAGAATGTTCGCTTGCTAGCGGACACCCATGTGGCTGCCATTTTAGGGCTGCCACGCGTATCGCGGGTCTCCTCATTGAGGAAGGAGATTTTGAACCCGCTGCTAAGCGCTATTAACGCGCTCAAACGACTTGACCTACCGGTGGACCAGTGGTCCTTCATATTGCTCCACCTCATCCTCAATAAGCTTCCCATGGAGATGAAAGGGCGCTTTGAACAAAGGTATATAATACTCTTTATTGCGCATAGTAACTTATACTAAAAAAAATATAACAGACAATGTACACAAAGGTGGACTTATCTCTCATAGAGATTTCTTCCAGCCAACCTGTGAGTATGAAGGATATATTGTTTTGTGGGAAACACACAAGCGCGTAAACTACATATTTACTTTCACTATAAAATAACTCAAAAAAAAAATAAATAATATATAAACCACAAATACAACACACGTATATACATAAAAAATACATAAATTATACCAATATATAATATTATATATACTTTTACTTAAGATGATGAGGCTGTACACATTCGTTATCACACTGAAGTGGAGAGTTGAGAAAGAAAGTGCTGCTTGAGTCTGCGTTTAAATGATGGCACAGATGGGCTTTGTTGAACAACTGTCGGGAGATGATTCCACATTTGGGCAGCTCGAAAGCAGAAAGAATGAAGAAGGAAGTTGGTATTGGCGTGGGGGAGTTCGAGCATATCACCATAGCAAGAGCGCACAGAACGAGATGGTGGAGGCAACATTCGAAAACGTGATTTGAGGTAGCTCGGGGCGTTAGGGTCTTTTATAACCTTAAAAAGTGTCGTCAAAATGTGTACGTTACGGCGCTCTCGTATCGGTAGCCACTTTAAATCAGAGCGGAATTGTGAAATTCGATCAAATTTTCGAAGTCCGAAAATAAACCGAATTGCCAGGTTCTGTAGCCGCTCAAGCTTATTTAACAGATCTACATTCAGATCCAGAAAACAGACATCAGCATAGTCTAGAATAGGGAGTAGGAGAGCTTGCGCAAGCATAATTTTAGTATCGAAGGGAAGAAAGTATTGGAGTCGTTTGAGAGAGTGAATTGAGAAGTGCAAACGTCTGCTAATCTCATTAATTTGGGATTTCCATGACATGTCGCCGTCCATTAACAATCCCAGATTTTTAACCTTGTCAGTGAAAGGTAACGTCATTCCATTAAAATTTAGAGGTGAAGCCAAATTTAAATTAATCTTGGACCTTAACGTATGGGGGCAATAGTGCCTCGTATCTCCCCCCCTTTTCGGATCTCCTCAGATTTTTGGAGGATGAGTATCGGATGACCGACCACTTGGATCTGGCTCCTATACCGGGACCGAATACAGGCCGCTATGAGGCGACCCGGGCAGTATACTGCAGTATATGCAGTATATGCAGTATACTGCTTGTACGGGCGCCGCCCGTACAAGCAGTATACTGCAGTGCGGCAGAACTCTCCACACGGGGAGAGGCCGATGCCTTGCAAGTGTTGCAAGCGGGATGGCCATCGTTTGCCTGCCTGTCCCAAATTTGTTGGCCTACGCACCGAGGGGCGTAGGAATATGGCCAAGCAGCGGAATTGGTGTTACCGCTGCCTGGGGGCTCATATGGCATCGGCTTGCCCCCACCCACGAGATTGCCACTGTTGTGGAGGGGCCCATCATCCCCTCTTGTGCTTTAATAATAAAGACATTCGTGAGGTGGTGAGAGCGAGGGACTCGCACACGGGCGGGGGCCCTCGTAGGTCACCCACATCTCCGAGGAGATCGGAGGGGCGTACCACCCCTCCGCGGAGATTGGACAGGCGCCCCCCCTCCCGTGAGAGGATTGGGCGCTCCACCCCCCCTACGGGCGGGGGGGATCGACGCGCCGCTTATGAGGCGCCACCGCGGGATTGGGCCGCGGTTATTAGGGAGCCACGTCGGGAGCCGATACGCTTCTCTCCCCCTTTGATGGAGAGACCCCGTTTGTCACGGGCTCCCCCAACTTTCGCCCATCATGGGCACCGCCCGGCCCCCCAATGCAGCTTTGGTCGGGGTGTGTACGTACCGGATTGGGACCCGCTCGAGCGCCTTGAGCGCCCTATTCCTCCGCCGCGCACGCATTTTTCCTTGAACCCCCCTTCCCCCCGTTGCGGGGGATTTTCATTAAACCAACTGTCGGCTGCAACCCCCCCACAGGAGCAGGTGCTGTTACCAACAGCCTCCGTACAGGTGTGGGGCCCGAGGGGCACCTTTGTTTTAGTTCGCGCCCTTTTGGATACGGGAGCTCAGGGTTGCATTGCCTCCAGCTGGCTGGTCCGGCAGTTGAGTTTGAACACATCTCCATACCTTGAATCGGTAAGGGGAATCGGAGACCTGCGGATCCCGGATCCGATCGGTCAGGTTTTGTTCTCCTTCTCCCCCCACTTCTCTTCAGCGCCCAAAATTGGCGCTACCGCGATTGTTTATGAGAAGGTTGTTGGTCAACTTCCGCAACAGCACGTTTCGCGCGCTGTCGTTGATGCGACATCAGGATTGACCTTGGCTGACCCTTCCTTCCACCGAACCGGTCCGATTCACTTATTGCTCGGTGCCGATGTTCTAGGCCGCGTTTATTGTGGGAAGAGGAGAGAGTTACAGAAGGGTGGGCTGGTAGCCTTATCTACATCGCTTGGGTTTGTAGTGATGGGACCAGTTAGGCATAACCCACCATCTCCATCGGTGGACAGTTACATAACTGTTAGCTCCACCTTATCGGATGTCCTTCAACGGTTTTGGGAGATGGAAGAGCCACCTACCGTGAAGCGAGTGAACCCCTTGGAAGAGGAGTGTGAGTTGTTCTATCAAAACAATACAGGTCGCCTTCACTCGGGACGGCTGATCACTCGTTTGCCCTTTTTGTCAGTTCGCCCCTCACTTGGCAGCTCTCGGCCGTTGGCCGAGAAGCGGCTGCTGTCCATGGAGCGTCGTATGAGTAGGAACTCCGACTTCAAACAGAAGTATGTCGACTTCATGCGAGAATATGAGCAACTGGGGCACATGTCGGTCTCGCGACTGGACTGGCGAAACGAGGAACATAATTTTCTTCCTCACCACGCGGTTTTGAAACCTTCCACCGGGAAGATACGCGTTGTTTTTGATGGGTCAGCTCCCACGTCTACCGGAGTTTCGCTGAATCAATGTCTGCATGCTGGACCGAAGTTGCACCACGAGGTGGGCGATGTATTGACCAACTTCCGTCGCCATGCCGTCGTCTTTGTGACCGATATCCGGATGATGTTTCGGCAGACTGTGATTCACCCGGACGATAGACGATATCAGCTCATATTATGGAGGGAGGATCCCAGAGATCCCATGCTAGTCTACGAGCTGAACACCAATACATACGGTTTGCGTTCGAGCCCCTTTGTGGCAATTCGCTCACTTGAGGAACTCGCTGAACGTGAGCGGTTACGATACCCTCGCGCATCCTTGGTTCTCAAGGAGGATGCATTTGTGGATGATATTTGTACGGGCTCCTCTAGTGTCGAGGAAGCCTTGATTTTGCGAGATGAACTAATTGCTCTTCTCGGGGCTGGTGGTTATGAACTGAGGAAGTGGATGTCCAACTCACCTCAGCTTTTGTGTACAGTATCTACAGTAGCTCGTACCTTTGACCCAAATGGCTGGATTAGTCCCGTAGTGTTTTGGATGAAGTGCTTCCTACAGGAACTTGGGTCAGCCGAAGTGTCGTGGGATGAGCCCCTCTCGGGCCGTTTGCTGCGAGATTGGGAGTCCTTCATGTCGTCTCTCCCCGACAGTAACCGTGTTAGTATCCCTAGACATATACTGCCTATGGGACGGTTTACGGCCAGCCTTCATGGCTTTTGTGACGCGTCTGAGAGTGGATACGCAGCCGTCGTATATATCCGGACGGTCGATGATAGAGGAGCTGTAAAGCTCCACTTGCTAATTGCTAAGAGTAAGGTTGCTCCACTTCGGACTCGATTAACGATTCCGAAGTTAGAATTGTCTGGAGCTACTCTTCTGGTTCGTTTGATGAACCACGTTGTTGACACCCTGGGACGTAGTGTGGACTTTGAGTCGCTCTTTGCTTAGTCCGACAGTCAGGTTGTCCTATGTTGGATTAACAACTCCGTCCACTCCCTGGAGGTATTTGTGGCTAATCGGGTATCCCAAATACAGGCCTCGAAGGCCACGTTGATTTGGCGCCACGTGCCAGGTGAAATAAACCCTGCTGACTGTGCATCACGTGGCAGCGAAGCCCCTCAGCTTATTGACCACACTCTGTGGTGGGGTCCCGAATGGTTGTTACAGCCGTCTTGGCCTTCCACACCAGCTGTGGTGAAGGCACCAAATCCGGGCTTGCGTGTTCACGCACTGTCGAGACTATGGCGGCTCCAGAGCGGGAATTTTTATTAGACCGCTACAGTTCTCTGGACAAGTTGCTCGGCGTGACCGCTTGGATAAGAAGATTTATACGTAATTGGCGCCGGCCTCAGGACAAAGATTTGTGTCCGGTCCTCTCACCGCAGGAGCGCCAAGATGCTCTCTTGCATTGGGTGCGTATGACCCAGTCTAGAGCGTTTGAACCGGAACTTAAGATTTTCCGTACTGGGACGTCCAAATTAAAGGGACCCTTGGTGCGTTTGACTCCCTTTCTGGACGATAAGGGATTGTTGCGTGTAGGAGGCCGATTGAGGCACGCTAACTTGCCTTATAGATCACGTCATCCCCTGTTGCTCCCCAAGGACGGACCATTGGTGCGATTGTTGATCATTGATCGCCATGTGAAGAATGCTCATGCCGGATGTAATGCATTGACCGCGCTCCTCCAACGGGAGTTTTGGATTTTGTCAACGCGAAGAATAATCCGATCTGTTATCTTTCGATGTCTGCCCTGCTATCGTTTACGCCCCGAGACGATGCAGCCCCAAATGGGTGATTTGCCTGCTGATCGTGTGAATGAATCGATGACCTTCTTAGGAGTTGGAACTGATTTCGCGGGACCATTCACTATAAAAGCGTCGCGACTCCGTAATGCTAAGACTGAAAAGGCTTACTTGTGTGTGTTTGTTTGTTTGGCAACTAAAGCCGTTCATTTGGAGGTGGTGAGTGCACTCACCATGGACGCTTTCTTAGCAGCGTTAGGCAGATTTGTCTCCCGCCGGGGACTGCCTTCTCTAATTCGGTCCGATTGTGGGACGAACTTCAAGGGCACTGATAGACATATAAGAGAAGTTTGTGAATTTTTAGATAAAAATAATATTGAGATCGGATCCACACTCTCCCGTAGGGGGGTAACATGGCGATACTCCCCGCCGTCTTGCCCTCACTGGGGGAGGGATTTTTGAATCTGTTGTAAGGGCCGCCAAGACTCACCTTCGCCGCGTTATTGGAGAGACTATTCTCACATTCGAGGAACTCGCGACGGTGTTTCATAAGATTGAGGCGGTTCTCAACTCGCGTCCGTTATGTCCGTTGTCTACCGACGCGAACGATTTGCAGGCCCTCACGCCGGGCCATTTCTTGATAGGCAGACCACTTAACGCCCTGCCCGAGTATCCTTATAGAGATATCAATCCAGGACGCCTTTCGCGGTTTGAGTTGCTCCAGCAGCTTACCCAGAGCTTCTGGCGCCGCTGGCACCTTGAATATTTACACATTTTGCAACAGCGCGTTAAGTGGTCAGATAAGACAAACCCACTGAGAGTTGGAGACCTCGTGTTAGTGAAGGACCCAAACCTGCCACCCTTACGTTGGCGTCGCGGACGCATTGTCCAACTTACTCTAGGGTCTGATGGTGTGCCCAGGTTTGCCGAGGTCCTAGTTGGGGATTCTGTTTTGAAGCGCGCGGTCGCTACTCTTTCTCGCCTCCCCTTAGACTGATTTGGCGGACAGTCCGGGACTGTCCGGAGCGGGGGGATGTTTACGCTCGAGGAAGAGCGAGGGGCAACATTGCATTATAGTCTGTGCAGTGAGAGCCTGTGGCGGCCGGCCGCATGTAACATGTCAGTCAGTCGAGTCGAGTCGAACGTCATGACGTTGAAATAGGTTACCGGGCGGCGCGTTTTCGTTTCGAGAAATATATAAAATTTGTGTCTTGCGCGGCGCACCAAGTGATTGTTGGTGCGAGGTTCCGCCAAGTTTTAGTGTCGGTGAATAGTGTACCAAAGTTTTATTATCCGAGGGCGAAGTGAGTGATGGTGGCCTAATAGGCCTATGTAGTGCTCCGGTCTCCATCGTTGGATTGACACCAACCCTTCGGGAGCCGCGGCTTCCTTCGAGCTAGCTCAGGAAGTCCACCGGCTACATACGGAGACCAATTGTAATAGGGGTAAGCCACAGTGTTTTCTAGAATCTGGTAGTCGGTTTGAACTCATTATTCGGCGAAACGCCGACGTGGTGGAGTCTACTTTGGGCACCACCACAAATAGAAGGCGATCGTGATAGATTTTTTCTTAGACAATAAACCACCGGATGGGTCGAAAGCAACGGTTCAGCGTTGGTTCATTTGAGGAATTGGCCCTCTGGGCCTTAGAGCACTTTAGGCTAAATGCTTTAAGCTCGGGGCACAGGGGCGATGCGACATGCAAAGCGACGGACGATTATTACATGTTTATTTTCAACTAGCTTTCCGCTCGCGGCTTCGCCCGCGTTATTATTGTTTTCCCGTGGGAATTTTATATTTTCCCGTAAGATAATTTTGTAGCTTATTATATAGAAGACTATTATTTATATTTAGGAACTTGAATAATTCATAGAAATTGAAGCAGATTTTAAATATTTTTCATGGAAACTTTCACCCCTATTTTGCACCCGAAGTGGGTGAATTCCAATAAACCATGAAACATGTGTTCAATGAAATGTTTTTAAGAGCATAAATCTCAAGTTTTATCAAAATCGTTCCTAATTTAAAGATTTTTCCCTACAATCTTGCAACCCCTATTTCACCCCTTCAGGGTTAATTTTTTTTAAATCCCTTAGTGTGCGTCCGCGTTTTAAATTAAAACAACTGTCCAAATTTCATGTTTCTACTATTAGCGGTTACGGCTGTGCGTGCGTCTATGGATTTTCCTAAGTTCATAATGCTCTATTCCTTGAGGCCTTTCATTTGATACCCATATTGCTAGGTTTGGAAACGAACTTTTATCCACCTTTTTTGAGCAGCGGCTATGTTGAATTTATATCAATGTTGTTAGGATCATAGTGCTCTACTCATCAAGGCCTTTCATTTGATACCCATATTGCTGGGTTTGAAAACGAATTTTATTCCTTTTTTGAGCGTCAGCCATGTTGAATTTAGGTCGATTTTTCTAGGTACCTAATGCTCTACTCTTCAAGGCCTTTTATTTGATACTCATATTGCTAGGTTTGGAAACGAAATTTTATCCACCTTTTTTGAGCGGCGGCCATGTTATATTTATGTCAGAATTGCTAGATTCATAGGTCTCTACTCATCAAGGCCTTTCATTTGATACCCTATTGCTGAGTTTAAAATCGAACTTTTATCCGTTTTTTTTAACGGCGGCCATGTTGAATTTATTGCGATTTTCCTAGGTCTTTCATTTGATATCCATATTGCTGGGTTTGGAAACGATCTTTTAGCGGCAGTCATGTCGAATTAAGTCAACGTGGCTAGGTTCAATGTGTTCTACTCTTTAGGTCCTTCGTTCGATATCCATGTTCCTTGGGTGGATCCAAAAAAATGTGATTCCACATTAGGATCAAGAGTCCCGTACTCCCTCTACGCGTAACCCAGAATCATTGCAGTCAGATTTTTTTTTAAATTATCAATATCAATCAATTACTTTTAATAGTTTTAAATGAATGAAAGGGTTTAATTCCTTGGTCATAATGTAAAAACAATAACATCTTTCAAAATACCTTGAAAAGGGTATCTTCACTTTTCAACATTTCAAAAACCGATTTTGTGAAAATTGGTCAAGAATTAAACCAACCTACTTTTATATTAACTTGTGACGTAATAATGTCATAAAAATGCTTTATACATTGCTTGATCCTTTTGCCTTACCACCACGGTACTACATAAAAAAAGACAATCTTTAAACTTCTAAACTTCTTGGTTGGCGAAATCCAGATGGGCACAGCCATTAACAGAAAAGATTAATTTTTTCTTTACACTATGTGACAGACTTGTCAAAATAATTTCACGTGCGCCATGTTGATTTTCTACTTATGCATTGTTCGAAAATTTTATATGGTATTTTTTCACTAAAAATGGAAAGTGAATTTAAACAAATGAAATTATGCCTAAATATTTTTCCGGAAAATTCTAAGCATTGTGGTGTAAGCCATGGTTCTCTATATTGTCTCATAATTTTTTTATCCATAATCTAACGTGTCATAATGTCTTTTTACATAATCATCATATGTTCGAATGATAAGCACCCCTAGCTTAATTTCTCATAATATCACTTGCCCGAAAACCGAAATCTCTAAATATAATATGACCTAATTTTTTTTGCTATAAATATCACAATCTATAATATTTAAAATTCCTAAAATCCTTTTCTATAATATTCATAAGTCCTAACGTAATATCTCATAATATAACGTGCCCTAAAATCGAAATACCACAAATATAAAGTTCTTTCATTATATTACCAAATTCATGCATACGTTTAAAAACAGTCACTTGATGTAATGCAAGCAAGCATGCAGCATGCAAGCAAGCTTAAAGCATGCAAGCAAGCAGTATGCAGCATGCATGACTTCTGTCACGGCTCCGGCGCTGCGGGGCTCCGGCGGTCCCACGCGACCTTATCGTCGCAGATGGTTTTCGCCCACCACCGCAGCTTCGGCTTGCTGGCACCAGCCTCAGCCGCGGCGGCGGTCGTTAAAACCACGTGCTGCTCAGCTCGCGGGCCGCCTCGCCCCTCCGCGCCTACGCGGGCTTAAATAACACTAGGGGTAGGGCAGACAAGACTACGTGGTGTCGGTTTTACAGCGATATATTTCTGTCACTGAAAATTTGAAAACGTAACGGTTGTTAAGGTTCATAAGACAACATTTTAATTCAATTTGTTATTATTGATAGTAAGTCTAAGCTTTATGATATTGATAACATAACCAAGATAAATCAACTTTTAAACATGTTTTAGGATACAAAATTATTATAAACCATCATTCGGACTAACAATATTATACAATATAACACTTAGGACATGTGACTTTATAGCAAGTAAAATTAGGATATCTTATTATTATAGCACCCGATATTATAACACAAAAGCATTAGAACTAAAGACGATTAGGTAATATACAATTTCGTATACCCGAACATTATGGAAAGTGATGATTATAGCAAGCGTTTTCGGGATTATGATTTTCGGACGATCGATATTCGGAGAAGAAAGGGACTACCGTAAGCCATATCAAATTCTGTCCAGTAGTTTCGGAGATCTTTCCGGACAAACAGACAAACAAACAAACAATTTTTTTAAAAGTATTCTATCTTGTTCTGCTAATGATTTTAAGGCGACCTGTGTATTCTTTTTCTTAATATTTCGCAATTACAGATTTTTGTACCCCTACGATTTTATTATATAAATATAAAGATAAAGATTACATTAGATTAGACTATGTTTTTGTAGAACTTTTATTGTCGAAATAAACATATAAAAATAACTATTATATTATTTATCTGCCTTAAAATTATTATATTGAAAGTTTATTCATCTAAAATAAATAACTATTTCATAGGAGATTTATTAGTCTTTCACTATACTGGTCCTATTCCCGAAGAAAGACAAATGTCGTTCCTTCAAAAAACGGGCAAGAGCGAGTTGGGCTCGCGCATCTAGGGTTCCATACAAACTTATTTAGAAGGATATATAACATATGTACGGTTTTCAGATTTTTTCCTTAACATGTGCTAAAAGACCTCGCTTCTTGGCAAATTTCACGAATCTAGGTCATCGGGAGAAGTACCCGAAAGTTTTGTGAAAACGCAAAATTTGCGAAAACATTTTTCAAGTGTCACAGAAATTTGATTGCGTTAACTTTACAAGTATGATTTTTTCACAGCTGAAAGAGACCGTAGACCTAAAACGAGTAGGTATCTAATATGAATTTTAGTTTAAAAATATACAAACATAAAACCTCATACTTGCCTACTATACAGAATGAAATTTTCTCTAAGCGACAGAAAAATGAGCCCTTTCTTTTAGTTAGCAATATTATGTTACTTCCTAGAATTTGGTTCTTCTAAGCGACACTATTGATTTTTTGTTTCAAATCTAGCGGGTTCGATTCCCAGCGAGGAAAACATTTTCTCAAAAATCTAAAGATGCAGTTTTTTAACAAAATCGGCCCCGAGACCTCCTTGAGTATTTTTCGGTATCTGTAAATAATTTCGTATCCAGAAAAACTTGAAAAAGTCACCTGTATAGGTATTTCAACAAATACTTTGTTTTTAACGTTCAGTCTAAAAGCTATTATCCTAGTTTCCTGCCGATATTAACTTCAGGACTTAAAGCAAGGCATCAATGTATTTAGCACAGATGGAGCAAACATTGGCCTGGTGCCAGGAGGCATGGATCGGCCGCTCCGCGCAAACAACGGCTCGTTAGGCCGACACGAATATCGGGCTTGCATCATATCGATAATTCGTAAACATCGACGCCGACGCCGCGACGGCTCCTTAATACCCCCTGTATGCTCTGTATACGCCGGGAGCAAACATACCTATGTGTCTTGTGAACAAACAAAGCAAACATGACTCGTCTATTTTTGGCACATATTGTTAACAATCGATACGATTGTGCTCGGCATTAATTGAATTCCCAAATTGAATTAAAAATCTAAAGAGGGTGCAACATCGCTGAGCCTACAATCGCGAGATAGCATGAAGAATAGTAGGTTACCTATTCATGTGCTGTGATAGTGAACAAGGGATCTTGTTAAAAAGTTAAGTAAGCTCCTTATCAAGCTATACTGTTTGACCTTTGGAGCGTTCTTATGTCGCTCGTAATAGTGGCGGTTTTCGTAGTGTTAATGTAAAGCTCCCATTCAAGCTTACTGTACACTGAAAATTAAACGCTGAATAAAGAATAATGATCGAACCTTCGAAAATGTGGTGATGATTTCATTCAAAATAATTCATTTTGCAAACTTAACAACCGTCAAATCACTTTGAACTTGCATCAATAATAATCCATGTAATGGTAACAAAATTCATTGCAAAATCAATAAATTATATATTCGGTCAAACAGAAATCTCTATAATCAGTCAAAATGTCTCAAAGATTAAGTACCTACGAGTCGCACAACATAGCGAGCGCGAGCCAGCGGCCATTGCAATACAGGACCACTAGTCACAATGATCCTGTATTTTTCTTTTTAAAATACATAATACACGGCCAAAAACAATAGTTGAAAACCGGATGTCTTGTAAATTAGGGGATAGCCAGACAGCCTACTTAGTCATAGTAGCTGTGCCCGCGAACTAGGTAGGTATGTATCGCCTTAAAAGTTCAAGAAAAAACTGTAAATCTACGTTCCCGCGGAAACGACTTACTTTTCCGTGATAATAAGTAGCCTTTATGTTAATCCCTGTCGTAATCCGTCTACCTACAAAATTTCATTTAAATCCGTTCAGTACTTAGTTTTTGGGTGAAAGAGTAACAAACATCCATACTACAAACTTTCGCGTTTATAATATTAGTAAGGATGGTTCCTGTGAGAGTTGCAAATCTACAACCCCCACAAGGACGCCAATATCCGTTGCCAACTTGTGACATAAGATGTCAAGTCACAGAACCCAGTAATGTCACTGCATGACTTACCTTTCTAGCCGGAACAAATCAATACAAGCATCGCTGCTTGGCGGCAGAAGGTAGAAGTAAGATAGAAGTAGTATTTTTTTTTACATACGACAGGGAAACTCTTGGCCTTCATCTCACCTGATGGTAAGTGACGATAAGGCCGAAGGTGGAAGCGAGCTACACCTGGACTCTTCATCAACTAAGGAACTGGCTATCTTAGCTCTAAATTGTCGGAACACAACAATGCTGTAAACATTGTTACTATGGCGACAAACTTAGGTAAGACGGTGGTAGCTAGCCAGGCGAGCTCAGAAGCCCTACCACCAAGCAAACCGAGCAGAAAAATTTCTGCCCCCATGGGGAATTGAACCCCGGACCTCCCGATCAACACCCAGTGGTCTCAACCACTAGACCACGGAGGCGGTTAAATATTATGAGGGAGTATGAGTCTCCCTTTGGTATTATGTCGTGTTATGTTATGTCCCATTGGTGGATTATACTCGTATTATATTAAACAATACTTAATGTGTGTGTCTATTTGATAATAAATATCTCGTATTTCTAGTGGAAAAAGACATTTAGTAGAAAGAATATACATATACCTATTTTGTTAATTTACTACGTTTTACTTAGCTCGCTTTCGTATCTGTCTTTCTATACAGGCAAATCTTGCAATCAATTTTTCAAACATTTTGCGACTAGATATAGAGTCGAAATTTTTAGGAGAGCTCCAGAGCTCGATGACAATGCACGATTCAATCATTATAGGTGTAGAGTAGATTCAACTTTTTTTTTTCATTCCTACTTGTATTTGCGGACATCTTGAGTATATTCAGAATGTATGCACTTACAAGGTTAAATTAGAATGTTTTGCTTTGTTTTGACGTCAATAAGTGCCTGTAAAGGCCTATGGATAAAGATTTTTGAATTTGAATTTGAATATACCTAATAGCTTAAGTTTTCTGTGCAATTTTGCTGCTATTTGTACACAAATGAATTTTGAAGGGAACAAAAACATTTTTACGTTATTATTAATTATAAAAGTTGCGAAGCCAATCAATTATTTATTTTCTACTTTAAAGTGCATTTTTGTTTTAAAGATATTTCTGTTTTTTTGGTGAAACGTGGTTATTTTTTTTTATTTAAAAACAAATATTAGTTTCACCTACAGCGTAAGTAAGCACGTACGAAGTATTTATAAAAATGCCCTTTCATAAGACTGATAGCAATAATTACGCACATTCCTGCCATTAGCGATTGCTGGGAACAAGGTTTTTACTACTTAAACGATCTCAGTATTCATTTTGATCCTGCCGGAATGTTCCAGTATCATCATCACAGCTCATATACGTCCCGACCAAGGGGCTCTAGCCTACCCTAAGTCAATGTTTAGGCCTTAGTCAACCACGCTGGCCCAGTGCGGATTGGTCGACTTCACGTACACCCTTGAATCTCTTCGCAGATGTATGCAGGTTGCCCCACGATGTTTTCCTTTGCGGAAGGAGCGTCGGGCAAATGTACATATGAAATTCGAAATACGAAAAACACATTGGTACATGGCAGGATCGAACACCGGACCTCCAGATTAAAAGGCCAGTGCCGAGTCCACAACGTCACCGACGCTCCGCTCTGCTCCAGTATCGTAATGATTTAATTTGAATTTGACAAATCACCCCTCGAAAAATTGTGCCCCATATCCTAATGAAGTAATATTTGTGTTGTTACGGCGTTAGTATTGCCCACCACACAGAAGACATGCCAAGAAAAACGTTAAGAAAATGTTTTATACAGAAGAATTGCTACAGTCACTGTGTTTTTTTCTATTCCGTGAACTTATAAAAACTATTTAGTTCATAGTAGTAGACTTTTGGAATAGCCATTAGTACTTAGCAACATAAAATTCTTCTATACGGGTTGTAAAACACCCCAATAACATTTAAGGGTATGTATCCATCAGAAGTAGAGATTCTGTAGGAAAAATATTAGGGCTAACAAACTTACTTTTTTTCCATACAAACTAAATAAATTATTTTTTGGTATTAAGTGCCGACAGCCCTACGTAAGCGTACGACGAATACTACGCTCACGTCTGTCACGTGTCATTTTGTGTTTAAATTTCTTTTGTTTTAAGAGCTGATTATGGTTGTCACTTGAAAGTTTTTGCTTTCAGTTTAAAATCAAATAACTCTGAAAGTATTTGGGTTCCAGGTCTCAGACAAGCACCGAAGCAGGGTTTCCAAAGTTAAAGAGCTAAAGAGCTAAAGAGCTAAGTAGGTAAATTTTCATACCTAAACTTCCCTATCCGAAGGGATATAATTTTGTATGAAACTCCCAAGGGATTAAAGTGTTTTAAATATGGAACATAAAATTTATATGAAAATTTATCATAGATGCTAGCTTAGGAAGGCAAAGTTTCTACGCCCATACAGCAGTAGCGTGCATCTACTAGAGACAAAGATTCTACCTGTGTAAATAAAGTTTTTATAAACTCTAAATACATAATTTCTTTACCAAAATTATAAAATATTTATCTACATAACACTGCAAGCTAAAATAAACAATTACATTTCACTTTATTTTTTATTGATAAAATACGTTTTATGCAAAAAGCGCCATCTTTTGACGGCCACCATTAACTATCGATAAAAACGAATAAAAGCAGAGTAAAGCAAGAACACTCGCTGCCAGCGGATAAACAGCATTTGGAAAAATTACGCGGCATATTTAAAAATAAAGAATGTTTCTACAATTTGTTCCATAATTTGCATCAACAGTATTCCGTTGTATTGTTTTCATAGCTAAAACTTTGCCGCCAACGCCATTACGTATTTCAAAATTGTAATATCTTGTTGCTTACGTTAATAAAGTGCTTAGTGGAATGTGTTTTGTGGCATCAATAATACAGTCTTTTTAGAAGTTTATTCAGTGTTTTATTGATAAAGTTAAAAAACGTAAGTAGGTAAATGTCCAGGTGCTTCAGCTTTTTTTTTATTTGGGGTCAATAGGTTGTCGACTATTTGAGATTTATTTCGACAGTTGTGTGTAGTACTTAATTAATTGCTGTTTCAAAAGTAAATATACAACAAAGTTGAAAAATAAAAGAATTTTATTTGATACCATTTTATTTGGGTTCATGGGGGGTTTTGGGCCATCTCCCACCACGCTGGCCCAGTGCGGGTTGGTGGGGAGCGCCAGAGCCTCGTCTGTTATAGAGCAGGGTGCACCGCGTGCAGGTGAGGTTGGCTTGGGTCCCGATAGGTGGTATTTGGAACCCCTTGCACCCCCCTTAATATATAATTATTGCGTGTACTTAATACTTAAGATATAATTATTGCGTGACGTGTTCGTGCTTGAGAAAAATAAATCTTTTTTTTTGTATTTTATGGTTTTCATGATAATATCATAATTTTAACCATAGTTATAATAATAATAATAATAAATTTATTTGCCAGAATATGGTTAGTAGGTTGTTACAGTTATATTTCCCGACATATTCTATCGAATGTTCGATGTGCAAATGTTAAAATTATTGGTTAAATTATACATTTAATATATGCAGATATTTTGTTTTTCATGAGCATGGATATCTTATTATTTTGATAGAAGCTTACATATAAATGGCTTTTACAGGGTCATAGATTTATATCATTAATTATTAGAGAGAATTGTATTGTATTAAAATAAAATAATAGTAATGTCAAGATGGTAGTCAATAATTTTAATAGAATTGTCATAATTTGTCATTGAGATATTCATTAATAGTATAATACATTTTACTAATTAAAAGGTTATGCAGTGTTAATTTAAATTTATTATATGTCAATGTTTTTATTTTGTCTGGTATTTTATTATATATTCTAATAGCCATACAGTACGTGTGTCTTGAGTATAGTACCAATTTTTGTTGAGGAACGTATAGATCGTCAACCCTCTCCTCTGTATGGATAATCCTTATTTTTTGGAAAGAGGTCAAAATTTTTTTTCACGAAAATAGAAATCTCCAATATGTAAAGGCAGGGTAATGGAAGTATATTAAATTTCTTAAACAGTGGTTTACAACTGTCCAAATAATCAACACTGCAGATTGATCTCATGCTTCTTTTTTGTGCTTTAAAGGCCCTAAGCATATCTACTGAATTGCCCCACACTATAAGACCATATCTCAATATTGATGAGACGTATCCGTGATAAGCAACGAGAGCGGCTTCTTGTGATACAAGCTGTCTAATTCTATTAAGAGCGAATATATATCTGTCAATTTTGTTTACTACTAGGTCAATATGAAGTTTCCAATTACATAATTCATCTATTTTAATTCCCAAGAACATTGTGTCCTTTACCATGTCCAGTTTATTATTTTTATAATTTATGTCAATATCAGCGTAGTCAATACTTTTAGCTTTAAATCGAATTAATTTAGTTTTGTCAATATTAACTTTCAGTGAATTATTGTCAAACCATTCTATAAATTTCTGGAAATTTTCGATTACTATTTTTTTTAATTCGTGTTCACTTTTACTTTTAATGATGATGGATGTGTCGTCTGCAAACAATAGACATTTCTGATCTGTGATACTAGGTAGGTCATTAATATATAACAAATGTAGTGATAATGATAATGTGACAGTGTTTAACCACCTAAGTAATTGGTTATAGAGCCCTGAGTTTTTATTGTCTCGCAGATGGTATGAAAAGTAGAGTATTCACCTCTGGAATAAAGCAGTGTCTTCGTCTTAGGCGACTTGAACCCCTCGCTCCACTTAGGACTCTACATAACTCCCTCGCTTCGCTCAGGAGTTAAATTTTAACTCTAAGAGTCCCTCGTTGGGCTCGGGGTTCAATATGGCGCCCGTGACGTTAGACACTGCTTTAATCCCTTGGTACATAATCTACTATTGCTATAGGAGATTAGGAATAGGTAACTAATAATAGAAGAAAATAACTCCACTCCACGGACTTGTGAACAGAACCACGAAATACCTCACTATCAGTTGGTATTTACAGTTTTGTCAAGTGTACACGCAGAGAAATATCTGGCTACCTTTACGAGAAAAAACGCTACTGTAACTAGAACTTCTGTTTGCAACCGTGATAGCAAGACTCGCGAGTTGACTTTACAAAAACCATTCTGTTATAATTTTTACCTATCGGTTTATTAATGACAACTAGATGTTTAGTGTAACTGACCAAACAATATAATACTCACTACAAGGTGAATATCGCGCTTGTTACAATACCAATGTAATTGTAACTATACGTCAAGTAGACATTACTAGATCTATTGTAAGGACTACTATGCAATCTGGTAAACATACACACTTGTTTTTTTGGGTTTACTAAATACTTTGCTGTATCTACTAATGAATTTGTGTAACATAACGACGTGAACTTTAATAATAACTATTCGTATTGCAACGCTAGCTTTATGATTTTTGTAACAAGTACAATACACATTGTAATGCTAGCATCCTAGGTATTGTTACAGCTACTATTTCGTATGCAGTACCTACTGGTTTAGATGAAGCCTGCAATCTAGTGCACTTACAGTACTAACGGGTACTCTCAGGCTTTTAGTAGACAAAAATACAATTTTATTTGTCTTAGTATAAGTAAATAAAACTATATTTTCTCCATTAAAAGCCTAAAAGGGATCCGTTGTTGTAGCTGTCAGTCCACTGGATTGCAGGCGCTCCATCTAAACACAGTCCATAGAGCCATCAGTAAGTGTGACGTCTTTAAAAATTTATAAAATAATGCCTTTTTCATTACAATATCCAAAGACTCCGATTATCTAGTATCATAATAAAAATAAGTCGAACATAGAGTTAATAAACTTAATACTAAGTTTAACAGGTGTTAGAATCATGGAAACTGAGATTATCGGCATTTTTGTTAAGACGTCACACGCGCTACGGCTCCATAGACAGGTTTAGGTTTCCTGGAATGAAAAATAAAAATATCAAGTACATAGAAAAATGACATTTATTTATAATCATCACATTACATTACTTACATAGGTACATAGTTACAGGTGAATAAAATTCTGTTAAAAATAGGAGATACTTACAGGGCTGCTGCTGGTAATTGGTATTTCTGGGCATTCTGAGTTAGTTAATTTGTTCCAATTGTCCAAGTTTTTAAAAAATTTGGCCCGATCTCCAATTGGAGGGATTATTTCTCTAACTAGACTACTGTCGAGCATCGACAGTGTCGATATTGTTTTATTATTTACTGAAAAATCATAAAAAAATATATAAAAATTATTATCACACATGCAAGAAAGTCCCAGCGCAAAAAGAATAATTTTTGACCTAGTCCATCAGTAACATGGTACATCATTAACCGGAACTAGATCATTTAGTAACTGTGAATCCCTGTTTCTTAGTACATACAATACATTAAATACATATTAACATAATTATTGTTAAAAATGCAATAATTATTGATGTTTTGGTTCAATACTTGGTAACCTAGGTTTTATAAAACAAGCCTATTGACTAGTTATCCATTTCACCTATTTTGGAGCTGAGCTGACACATTCGGTGACCTGTGTGCCAAACTGATTCAGATATGAATATGACTGTGGTGTCAGTCAAAGAAGGTATCTACCTACTAGCTAATTATCGCGTTTCCTTATTAAAATGAAATTCCACGAATAACTTCAAAACTTTGACTGTAAACTTATAAAGTCATTAATGTACCCACTTACCTACTTAATTAAATTGAATAATAGCTATGAATACCACAAAATAAGAAGATTGTTATACCAAGGTACCAACTTACCTTCAAAAGTATCAATATATTGAGGTAAACCCCACTTCTGCAATCACTGTAGGATATCTCCATCTATGTCATTAGACATCACACAAATTTAATAAGCAAACTCTCAAATAATTAGCAATACTACGTTGAGTTGAGTGAGCGCTCAGCGCGGTCGAAAACACAATCCACAATGGCGGGCGGCTGCTCCGCTAGGAGTAATACGAGAATACTGATCGTTTTGTCATGCAAGTTTTTCGATTGTTTACAAAAACACAGTTTAAATAAACAGAACAAGATACTTAGCTATGAATACCACCTCGATTGTTATTGTAACATTACTATTTTAAATATTTTGAAACACGCTAACAGAATAGCACGGATTAATACATACATTGTACCGTTTACTGTTACCGGGGTGGTTTTTACTATAATATTCTTGTTAAGCCATAACACTATTTCTAAAGTAAACCAAACTAAACGAATATTATATGACACTTAGAACGACACGTACTGCAAACAATAATGTAGTTGTAATAAAAAGATTATTGTTTTGATTACAGACACACTCGTAGTCCATCAGTAACATGGTACATCATTAACCGGAACTAGATCATTTAGTAACTGCGAATCCATGTTTCTTAGTACATACAATACATTAAATACATATTAACATAATTATTGTTAAAGATGCAATAATTATTGATGTTTTAGTTCAATAATATTTTTTTGTGAGCTACATTAATCAAATAATATAATGAAACATACGATTAGTAAAAGTGAATATTAAGTCGTAGAGATAACAAGGACCAAGTATTTGACACTAGAAAAGTTGTAACCTAATTTAACAATTCGATTCAGTAGTTCTATTTGTCACCAATTTCTCTGCGTGTATGATTGACTTCCGATACCGACAGTAAACATAAAAGGAATATGAAAGCCCACATCCAAACAATATCGCTCACTATCCCCCCAGGGACGGTATAAGAAATTGACAATATAAAACAAAACGAGCTGAATATTAAAGATCTAAAACGATTTTTATAGCCGGCCTCCGTCGGTGTTATATAGGGCTCGTAAATAAAACAACTGTAATAGTGACAGTTACGGCGCGGTCGCCGACGCCCGCCGCATTCAGCTGACTGTGGGAATATCTAATGATTTAGTATTGCAATTAAAACACGTAGGTAATGATTGGTCATAGTCATCACTACGTACAGAAGTCGCACTCCTTTTATCTTGAAAAGGCTGAATCACACCTTAAGAGGATGGTGAAGCTGTAAATTTTCATACAAAAAGCGATAACGCCTTTTTCCCTCTTTACATACTTAGTCCAATTTTCATCATTTTTGGAAATGTTGTAGATGTCATGAAGATCTAGGTTTGTACGTTTTGATTTTGAAATAATATTGCTTAGAATATACATTATTAGCATTTAAATATCCATATTTTAGACTTAAAACTACCTCGAGCATTTTTATGTTTTTGACTAAATTACACTGAATAACAAAAAAGGAAAACGTACAAACATAGATTAAGGTAATATTGAATCTAATGAGATCAAAGTGTCTAATTTCATAAAGGTTTAGGGGGGGGGGGGGGGGGGGAAACAGTTATCGCCCAAAACAATATTTGAAACAATGAAAAATATGGAGTTCTACGTTGCAACGCAAACGAACTACATAAAGTCGCCTCCGTGGTCTAGTGGTTGAGACCACCGGATGTTGATCGGGAGGTCCGGGGTTCGATTCCCCATGGGGGCAGAAATTTTTCTGCTCGGTTTGGTTGGTGGTAGGGCTTCTGAGCCCGCCTGGCTAGCTACCACCGTCTTACCTAAGTTTGTCGCCATAATAACAATGTTTATAGCATTGTTGTGTTCCGACAATTAGATAGAGGTAAGATAGCTAGTTCCTCAGATGATGAGGAGTCCAAGCAAAGCTCGCTTCCACCTTCGGCCTTATCATGACTTACCATCAGGTGAGATGAAGGCCAAGAGCTTCCCTGTCGTATGTAAAAAAAAGTCGGTCGGCCCCCGACAAAGTGACAAACATATGCGTTGAGTCGGTCAGAAAAATCGGGCCGATTATCGGGCCTACATAAAATCGTTCGTGTGCTTTCGCCGTAGTAATAGACGGTAATAGGTACTTACTTGTACCTAAGCGCGAAGTAACGGAGGCCTGACACAACTCAAAAACTCCGTACTGTGTCACACACTATTATAAAGTCCTCCAATATAGGCGCATCGCATATGTATATTGACTATTGACCTATGTACGCTACATAATGTGGGTTAAAGGTGTGTTATCCCAACAGGTTATGAAGCTTAGACAAGTTGGTTTTATAGGGATTTCGCCCTCGAATTGAGTAGGCAAATCAAACTGTAGATATTTTTTGTTTATTGATTTAATTTAAGCGCTCAATAAATAAAAATCGAAATAAGACTAAGCAACAAAATTGTAAAGTAATGAACCCTTTACAAATTAAATTGAATAGAAAATGAGGTATGTATACTCATGTATACTTCTTAATCCCAATAACCAACTGGATATTCTCTCTGACCTGCCTAGCAAGATATGTACGTTCATTTGATTCACAAAACGTAATTATATATTTAAGGAACTATAAAAACCAACAATGTAAGTATGTAATCAAAAATATGAACTATGTTGAGTGTTTGTTACCTCCACCTATATAGATTAGGTCATTTTAATGTTTTTGTGAATGTAATCTGTGTAAACAAACGTTGATTAATCATAAATCCAAAAAAGTCAATTCACATTTCCTACCTTTTGAATACCAACTGTTAAGCTAAAAATAATTATTTCCCGTTATTTCATCTCCCCGCAGCCCGCGCGGGCATCGCTGGTCTGGTGCTGTTGGTGGAGTAGTGCGGGTATGTGGTGCTGATGACTATGTGGTGCTAGTAGCGTGGTGGATATGTGATAAGGGTGTGATGATTAATTTCCATACCTTCTTCTAGTCCATCATACATCTATGCCCAAAACACATACCTCGAGCACAGATAATATAATACTACAGTAAAAGGTTTTCCAACTATTAAAATAATAAAAATAGGGTTTTTACTTAATTATAACAAATATTACAATAAAACTCGTAACAAGTCCATATTTCAAAGCGTTATAAATCTTGTTCATAAGTGTCACATAGTCTGTGGTATGGTGTTTATTTTGGCAAACAATACCCAATAAAAAAAAGTGAAAAGTCATTATGATGTGTATTGTATTGAAGTATCAAATTCACAATTAGCCAATTATTGGTGATTTGTAAGCGATCGCAATAGATGTTGGCACACACACATAACAAATTCCAGATTTTTAATTAGAAGAACTTCAATTTCTTTAAATACCTATAATAAGAAGCCTATAATAGAATATAATAAGATATAATAAGATACCTATAATATTATAAGTGAAAATATTATCAAGCGACCATAACAATGACTGATTGTCAATGCAAACCTTGACGTCTATAAGTAATCACGTTTCGTTTCACGAAGTTTCGCATTCACTCATAATTTTTTATCTTATTTTTTTTTGCAAAATCTATTAAGTTTGTAAAGATTTTAGCCCTTGGGTCATTTTCAGCACATTATTATCTTTCATTTCATATAATTTTCCACCCCCTATTGTAATGTAACCGCTCATTGTAAAGTCGCAGACCTATACACTGTTACTTTTTTATCACCCCAGTTAATTTAAGGGACGCTTCATGACATGTTATTAGAATGGTTTAGACATTAATTTACCTCACCTATTTAATTTTATATCAATTTTATTAGATAATTATAATAGTAGATTAGTAGCTAAGGGCTGTAAGGCATCAATTGCAGCCCGAGATAATTAGGCGCATGCGCTGCGCTCGTGCGCCTATATTTCGAGAGTGCAATTGGTGCTTACACCCGAGCTAACTACTCTGCTTTACATCTCGATTGTAAGGTAAGTAGGTCCTTATTACCCCCAAATGGGGCTTGTAGGTAACCAATTAGCGCTCTAGGGTAATAATGTAGCTTGGAAAGCCCTAGGGCGGTAAGTAATTAAAAAAAACACTTCACTATTTCAAAAAGTTCGCGTACATCTAACCATCATACTGGCAATAAATTACTTACAGTCCTAGGGCTTTTCTAGCTACATTATTACCCTAGAGCGCTAATTGGTCACCTACAAGCCCCATTTGGGGGTAATAAGGACCTACTTACCGAACATGAGAGATGTAAAAGAGCATAAATACATGCTAATAGTAGGTAATGTGTTTACTGTGATATTTACGCTCTTTCTAATCAGCGACGTTGCCAGTTTGCGTTCATTAAAGTTTTGCCTACAAATTCTTTCTGTGTACATATTAGTTTAGTATTTATAGGCTATTTTAGAAAATTAATATAAAATTAAATAGTTGAGTTAATTTTATTATTAATGTTTAAAGCATTGTATATTTATTTTATTTCATTATTTATTATTTGTATATTTTAAGTATATCTACAGCATTAAAGTCAAATTTGTATAATTTTTGCAAAATATAATAGACTAGCAGTGCCCGCAACTTCGTTCGCGTGGATGTCGAAAATCTCCCCTCATGATCGCCCCGCCCGCGCCCGCCCGCCTATATCATAAATGCGTGCGTGGTACTTTATCATTATTTTTATTTTATTTTATTTTATTAGGGACAACAAACAGTATACACAATAAGATATAACAAATGGTACAATGCTTAATGTATGTTAGTTCATTGTGATACCCACACCGTTATCCACAAGTTACTCAAAGCAGTGTTACTCGATACAAATAATAATAGCTAAACAATAATATTAACAATCAAATAATACTTAACATATATAGGTACAAAGAAAAGAAAAGAAAGGTCATACAATATTAGCCGTGAAATATTAAACCTATCAATATTATTTTGTTGCGGAGTTATTTTAAAACTATGATATCTCTTAAGATATTCATTGAAATCAAATGATGTCAAGGTCAATTTTGTTCAAAATTAAATACTTGTGATGAATAATGTATTTATTTTGATAAGGAATAAAGACACCTTCGCAGATAATGCATTATTTTAGAACAAATTTCAATTTGATATTCAATAAAAATTATAGTGAGTCAACCTTAAAAGATAGACATAAGTATTTTTTATAACTTTTAAACAAGAACAATTTATTGGGGCATACCTACATGATTTTTGCGTAACTTTGACCGTTTACGCAGCGCACGTAACGAGAGCTCTGAAAAGAAATATATTTTTCCCGGTTTTGCAATATTTTTCATTTATGCTGCTCAGCTTCTATTAGTCGTAGCGTGATGTTATATAGCCTTCCTCGAGAAATGGACTATCCAACACATGAAAAAAGAATTTTTAAATTTGAAACAGTGCCTAGTTCCTGAGATTAGCGCGTTCAACCAAACAAACAAACAATCAAACAAACTTTTCAGCTTTATAATATTATTAGTAAGTAAGTACATAAGCTTTATAATAGTACAGATATATTAATTATTTTTGGTAAATTCAAAGTAGTAGGTTAATTTAGGTAAAATAAAATCAATTTCTGGTAAGCGTCAACAATATTATAAGAAACACAATTTGGTGAGCATTTATCAATTTTGTCTGTTATTATTTCTAACGTGTTAGTGATAAACTTGGAACATTACTGCTGGTAAGTGTTTAAACATAAGCCTCTATTTATTGTAACTGGCACAAATGCTTTGCCACTTGCAACGTTTTGTAATTTTTTTGTTACGTTGTTATTAATAAAAACGCATAGGTAAAGCGGGGTGTATTGGTTTAGGAAAACCCTTGTTCAACAAAATTCTGCTTACCAAAGTCAGTGTGGCTAAGAGTCATTATTATAATAAAATGGTATCAGAATAATCACGCCCCACCACTTCACGGGGTGTAGGACCGTTGACGTGCCTACTCGATACATTTTTCAAACAAGTCGCGAGTCTCATCGGGCGGAGACAAAGCCGTGTTGACAAGTAGGCTCATAGCCTCGTCGTCAATAAGGGTCCCTGGAGGGCCCCCACTTACGGAGGTTAACGGAGATTTCGACTCCCTTTTAGGAGCGTCGAGCACATATCGCATAAATCCGCTAAGACAGTCTCATTTTTACTTTCCAGATTTGAGAGCAATATTTGAGAAGAAAAAAAAAAGAAGATAAGATTCAGTAATTTTAACATTGGTCAATTTTCCTCATGATACAAAATGTCGATTTCCTATTTTTATGGCATTCGGTTGTTTTACAATATTATAATAACGTAAGCTCCCATTACATGAAAACCCAATACAAGTGAAAGTAATTTTTTAACACCCTTGCTCGTAAAGCTGATGTAATTCCACCGGTTTTAAATATGTAAAGCGGGTCATAAAAAACGCGTTTGTTACCAAAGCAAATAGTTAAGTTATAGTCCATACAAATTGCATAACAGTATTATTTGCCATTTCAAATATGGAACTGATCGCCGCCGCACGACTCCAGCAAGTGAGCAGCGCGCTGTTGCTATTCAAATTTCGAACTAATCGCCGCGCGGCGCCAGTCAGCAGGCAGCGCTAGCGCGCTGTTAAAATGGCGGGAAAGCAACAGTGTGCTTTCACAGATTAAGTTTATTTAAAATGTTTTTTTTTCGGTTTCCTCGCAAATGTGTTAAAAAACGTCGTACGATATACGTGCGTATTGGTTATAACATCTTAACGCACTAATATCGTAATGTACTATTTCCTGAGCTTTGCCCTCCAAGCTATGGATTTTATTCGCAGAAATTAAATATAAATACTTTTTATTTCGCAAATCAATAATAAATTCCTTCGGTCGATGTGTCACCGACTACACCAGTGGTTAGAGATGTTCTGAGCACAGACTACTAATGCACTAAGTAACATTCAAACTGCGGAAAATAAGTAAAACGGAACGGAAATCTGCGTACCACCGTTTTCATTTCAAAACTTGCACAAATCCTATTTAACACCCACTCGCCGTAACGATACTTCATCATACGGATCTTTCGAAATTCTACAATATATAATAAGTATTTCCAGCTAAAGTTATAAGTTTGGTTGAAAAACAAAACGTAATGAAAAATTAACCATAAACAAACTGTGAATGCTTTCCAAATTCTATTCGACGAAACTATAATTATGCGATCTATAAGTTTAAGTTTATTTTATTATATGTCCCTAAAAATGATCAAAACAAACGGTCTAAATGTCACATTCCGAGTTTTGAGAAAATCAACCCCCCTAAAGGGGAGCACGGGATTTTGGGCGAAAAAAAACTATCTTTGTAAATAAGGCCGGCTTTGTTTATGCAAAAATTGAATAATGACCAAAGATAATTGCAAATGCCACTGACGCGACGTGAAACGACGTTGACGTTGACAATTGACATTGACATTGTGAAATTAATGACAAAGTTGTTGTAATTATGATTTTAGTTATGAATTTTGTGTTAAAACAACAATGAAACCAAAGTGATATTGCAAAATTAGTGTTTTATGAAATTTTAAGAAAAAACGGTGTTATACACTCTAACTAAACAGTATCAAAAGAATTATTTCCGAACTCCTAATAAGTAACCTAATTGTTTAGGGAGTCATACTTTCCACTATCAATTCACCTGAACCACTTGAAAGAGTAGAACTAAGTGTCACCACAGAATAACTCGTAGCGTTACTAAGTTCCCATAGACGTCGTCGTCGTCGTCGTCGTCATAAGACGTCGTTCAGATAAAATTAATGTCTTGTGGTCTTGGTAGTGTATTTCAACAATAAATCTTTTTTCTCTGAAAGCAAAAAATAATAGCATGCGAGAAGGATAAAAATAAATGCTCGATTTGAGTAAAGTTCTCTGAGTGTTGATTAATTTTGATCGGTTTATGTATATGATAACTTGATACGATATAGGGACTTGGATGTTCATAAAAAAGATAATCACAATTTACTACAATACAGTGACATTGATTGCACTGGTCGTATATAATCATTCCCCTCTGCCCATAATATCGGTTTTTCCACCGTTATCTAGATATTAGGTATATCATCGAGATTCTCAACAAATCTATTTCCTTTAACATAGTAAATAGTAAAAAATAATTTACGCTTTGATACAGAATTCGGTTGAAGACCTAGTATTTTTTCCATTCTCTCAAAACTACTTATATGCTTGTTACAACCACTAACAATATTCGATACAGTACAAAAAATTGGTGACGGAATTAACATAACTTTATTCTAGCCATGCGTTCAATAGGCACGCTTGAAAGTGATATGTTTGTTACTTTCCTTGCCTTTTCAATACGTCAACAGGTTGAACCTGAATCAAACCATGGTTTGGTTACAGCGATTTTACAAAGTTTAACTGTCAGCACAAAATTATAAATTAATTCTTGTAAGCTTCAGTTTGAATCCTTCAGCTACATCTTCAAGCATCTGCAAGAGCGGTTCATCTGACTAGCCTCTTTTCCCACAAAACTAGATTATTTTTAGAGTAGATATTTCGCTTACATTTAAAGTGGGGCTGATTTTTGCTCATCTATCACATAGGGTAAGGTGTTGCTGGGCTGAATAGGTCTTTTAAAAATATTGTGGGTGTACGAATACCATTTTTCGATTCTGCGATCCATTTGTGAAATGATCAGTTTTAAAGTGCCAAGTGCTGTCGTCCCTTGCCAACGAAATGTTTGTTTATAGATACGTGAAAAAAAATCACAGTACTAGTATATATAACGAAATTATAAGGAAAACTATTATAGCTAAGTAGGGTTAACAAATTAAAGAGTTAAGTCGACCAACTTGTACTTGGTTGTGACGTCGTGGCGCCCAACGTGGGGCGTTAAAGGAGTTACATAAGACGATTTAATAACATAAGATAGAGGTATGAAAGATGAAGTTTCTATGGAAAACATCAAACAAATACTGAGATTTAAAGATAAAAGGATTTTATTGATTAAAGCGATACAACCCTTCAGTGAGCGAGGGAGTATTGTGACGATGTGACGTCATTTATTAATTGACTTAAAACCAACATTTATCTAATCCTACAAAGTCACACCAAATGCTCTGTTGCCAAATATTAACGTCTATAAGCCAGCCAGCCATGCGATTCTCTTAAGTTAACAGCCTAGAGTTTTACACTGTGGCAGCGCTGTAGTATGTTTTTGTATTTTTTTTTTATTTATATTGCTTGACACGGCGTGAATTAGAACTAAAAGATTGACATTTTCTTTGTGTTTTGGTATCCAGCAAAATAAACAGTGTCGACCCCACAGCCATACCACAGCCACAGCCTGGATCACAGCCACGATTTCTAGTGTGAAATCTTGTAGGTCAAGTGTGTTTTGTGGGATTATTTTGAGTTTTCTAGGAAAATACTTCAATAATAAAAAAAACAATGTGTGCTAAATTATCAGTCATGTTATGATGTTCGCATCAGGGTGTGTTAGAGGTTCACTCCCAATCGTAGGTCCACAATGTAGACCTCCTCACCGACGTGGGACAGGCACAGGCCGACCGGACACAGGAAATCTTAACACCAAAGGAGTCCTACGTTCTTCTGCCGCTACCATTTAGCATATACGTGATGGTTAATTAATATTTGAAATATTTAACAAGGCTAGAGTGAATATTAACTTTTTGTTTTTCTAAAGTATTAAGGTCCAAAGTTACAGTTGGCCAAACCGGTGTTTGGTGAAGTTTCTTCATTTTTTGCCTCCCCGACGTCTTCTTCCGTGGCCACTCTTCGCGTGTTGAACTTGGACGCAGGGGAGTCTTCACCGGAGATTGGGATTGTATGACCGGTTTCGTACCCTGACCCGTAATGTGATTAAGGTCATTAAATCGTCTTATAACCCCCTTAACGCCGCATGGTGAAGAAATCATCATCATAGCTCATATACGTCCCCACCGAGGGGTTCAAACCTACCCTATGTATGTAAGGGTAATTAGGCCTTCTGGTGGACGCAGGATTGCGGACCTGCGTACCACCAGTATGTGAGTGAGGGCCAGGAGCGCCTACGTGCGTTGTCGTACACACGCTCGTCATCTAGCCAACGGCGAGTACGGTGCGGTCACGCATTCCCCTCGAAAAAAAGGGGACAGTCACTCGTTCTGCATGGTGCAGGTTCAGACTGGACACGGTTGTTTTGGTCACTACCTGCACCAGGCCGCGCGTCGAGAGGTAACACCGCAGTGTAATCACTGCGACGCTCCCGATGACACTGCTGAGCATACCCTGTAGGTGTGCCCGGCCTGGCAACGCCAGCGCAGCGAACTCAACGCTGTGCTGGGAGGCGGAGACCTTTCGCTGCCGAGCATGGTCGTGGCCATGCTCAGTGGCGAGGCGGAATGAGGGACTGTCGCCTCCTTCTGTGAGAACATCATCTCGCAGAAGGAGGCCGCGAGAGGGAGCGGAAGGCAGATCCTCAAGTCGCTCCAATCCGTCGTAGACAGGTTGGCAGGCGAAGGCGGGCATTCGCACAAGCGATGCCCGTTAATGACCCTGCCGTGGAAGCTTGCGTGCACGGTTGGCCCCGTGCACCCCCCCTCCCCATAAGGCCCTCCGTCTGAGGATTGCCCTGGTGTTCTGGGGCTATCCCCCTTAGCGATAGCCCAACCAGCCGGTCGGGCTTGCCCGCGCGCATAAGTAGTGGGGTCGCAGTGTGGGTTGTACTTACCTAGCGCGCCCATAAGGCCCCATAAGGGGAGTTTTTGGTAGGCCTGGCACTCTGCCGGGAGAGCCCTACACACGCTCGCCGTCTAGCCAACAGCGGGTACCCTGCGGTTACGCATTTCCACCCGAAAAAAAGGGTGATTTGGCTTTAGTCAACCACGCTGGCCCAGTGCGGATTGGTTAACTTCACATACACCATTGAATTTCTTCGCAGATGTATGCAGGTTGCCTCACGATGTTTACCTTCACTGTAGGGGCGTCAGATAAATGTAATATGACATTCGAAACGAAAAACACATTGGTACATGGCGGTCTCGAACCCCGGACCTCCCGATTGAAAGGCAAGCTCCGAGTGCAATTGGTGAAGAAATATTTCATACAAATTCCATTGAAAATTAGATAAAGTAGTTAGTTAACACTAAGGACTAGACACCCTAACTTAGGGTAGGCTCGAGCCCCTCGGTGGGGACGTATAATGAGCTCTTGTGATGAAGTAAAACAGGTAGTAAATACAAATTAAGTAATCATGTCAAATTATGAAAAAATAAAACAATAACATAATATAATAATAATAATTGTACGGAACCTTACATTATTGCCCGTGGTCCGATGCTCACTTTGCGTTTTAGTTTTATAGATATTATATTATATGTTAAACGATAAATTGTAATAAACTCAATTATTACATGGCATATCGAAAAACACACATGTGTTTGTCAATTCATAAATCCACTTTAATGATTAAACAATGATAATTATTTATTTATATTTAGTACATTGTGTGCAAGGCAGACTTAATGCCATACATAGCCATAGGCCAATGTCTAGCTTAACCTTTAAGTATGGACGTGTAGCCTCACAGGCTCCGGGTGAATGTTAGTTTCTAAGTTTTGTGTACTTCCCCCACTTGAGTAGCTCAGTAGCTTCAGTTTTATTATCAAAACGACCAGCGAAGGAGGAAATTACGTCATTCAATGAAAAATACGTGAGTAATACTTATCTAAAAATCTTTTGGAGCCTGTCAGGCTACACGTCCATAGTTGTGTTATAAAAATATTTGTAAGCAACTTTTTTTCTCTTTTCAGATTTTCTTGTAAACTTTGACTTATTTATGTTAGAATAGTAAAAAAATAAAAGGGAGTATGGTAAATATTTATTTTGTATAATTTCTAGTTGATTTTACGGCTGAAAATGTAGTTGTACTTAAAATTACCCAAAATGTGCCATTATATTTTAATTTTGAATATTTCTAGAATTATTATAAAAAAGTGGCTTATATATTCACATATTTTTACTATAACTAAACCATACTTTAAGTTAAATATAGTATACAAGCTATTTAAAATAATTTAGTTAAAAAAACACTAGTTAATATAGGAGCCTGTGAGACTACACGTCCAGGATAGTGTTATGAAAAAATGACGTCCATACTTAAAGGTTAAAAATAAGCATCTATACAAATAAATAAAATTGAAGTGTCTGTTTGTAATGTAAAAATAACAAGTTTTTACTAAATGGGCTTGAATGAATATCTGGTACCAATAACAAAAACACAATTTAACAAATTTTTGTCTGTCTGTCTGTTTGTTCCCGCTAATCTCCGGAACGGCTGGACCGATTTTGACGGGACTTTCAATAATGGATAGCTAATTATATAAGGTATAATATAGGCTACTTTTTATCAAGATCTTAAAAAAAAATTGCAGACAAAAATCAAAATACTGCCAAAAGTTACTATACCATGCGGACGAAGTCGCGGGCACAGCTAGTTCTATATAAAATAACTTTCCCTGTACGTCTGAAGGGCTAGCTATAGCGATATTGAGGTCGTATTTCCGATCCGAGGGCTATTATTCAAACTCAAACTCAAACTCAAAAATCTTTATTCAATATAGACCTTTACAGGCACTTATTGACGTCAAAATAAAAACATAAAAATCTTCAACCAAGAATCTAATTAACTAAATTATTTAATCCTTGTATGTGCACACACCCCAACCATTATTAAGATGTGTGCAAATACAAGTCAAATGAAAAAAAAAAATTTTTGACTCTACACCTGTTCGGAAATTGGGAGAGCCTTCTCAAGAAGAACAGGCAAGAAACTCGGAAGGTCTTGTATTTTTTTTGTCTCCTCTTTTAAAATGCCAACATTACAATATTATATTTCACAAACATTTTTTTAAATAATATAGAAATGCCTGTCGGTGTGAGTGGAACAGTTACTCGAATGAAATTTATCCCACTATCACAAAGTGTTAACACCCTTTAAACGTCAATTATCACATTTTTGTCAATCCCAAGCAGTTTTATCTGTCATATAATCAGACACTTTATAATATGCTTTTTTCATAAGTGCGCCCTTGATAGCGACTTTAAATTTATTCAAGTTAAGTGCTTTAATATTATTTGGGATTTTATTGTAGAAACGTACACAAAGGCCTTTGAAAGAATTATTAATTTTTTTAAGCCTAGTATTTGGTAACGCTAACATATTCTTTTGCCTAGTATTTACTGAATGAATATCACTGTTTTTACAAAACGAATGTATATTTTTATGAACATATACTATATTCTCGTAAATATATTGCGACGCGACGGTCATAATACCAATTTCTTTAAATTTTTCTCTCAAAGAGTCTCTTATTTTAAGGTTATAAATAGCACGAATAGCCCTTTTTTGCAGCACAAAAACAGTCTGAATGTCGGCAGCATTTCCCCACAGCAAAATGCCATACGACATCACACTATGAAAATAGGCAAAGTATACAAGTCTTGCTGTATCAACATCAGTCAGCTGACGTATTTTCCATACAGCGTAGGCTGCAGAACTAAGTCTCTTCGACAATTTATCAATATGTGGGCCCCACTGAAGCTTTGAATCTAAAGTAATACCAAGAAATACTACGGTATCCACAAGGTCCACATTTTTATGCTTTATGTTAACAGTGGTGTGAACCTCTTTAACATTGGGTAAAACAAATTTTATACATTTAGTTTTCCCTTCATTGAGGCACAAGTTATTCGCATTAAACCAGTAAACTATTCTTGAGATAGAACTATTTACATCGTCATAAATTTGCAATCGTCTTTTAATTTTAAACATAAGTGAAGTATCATCTGCAAATAATACAATCTCATGCCTGTCTTGTACAAAAGCAGGCAAGTCATTTATATATATTAAAAATAGAAAATATTCTACTGCCAAACAGCTGCGCTTGCATTGCTTTATTCTCCTAAATTTAAGCATAACATAGTCATAGACGTAACAAGTTGGCAATTTCCGTTGTGGTTGTTTCTTATTCGTTGAGGTTGTTGCGAATTTGCGAATCTTACAGGAACTAGTTAGCGCTTGTTTGTCAGTCAGAATATTCGAAAAACGAAAATAAATGTTATATTGATTTTCATCAAAAACAAAGCAATTTTTGCTCTGTTTTTATTTTTGCAATAGAAATTAGTCGACTATCGAAGAGCGCCCCACGCCAAATAATTAATTCGAAAAGCCGCATCCTTTTAACGATATTCACTGATAGCTCTATATTTCCGAAGACTCGTTTTGTAGTCGATATTCATAGAACAGGGCTCGCCCTAGATTTAAAAATAAGATTTGCATGCAGCTGACTGACTGTGAAATGTCCGATGCATTTTCTTACGTTAGTGCATATTATGTAAGCTTAAAAATAGGCTTATATATAGCATATATAGTTTAATTCAGTGGGAAGCGGAGACGGCAATGCATACCTATATAGGCATTGCCATCTCTGCTTCTCCCAAAATGAATTAACAGATGAAGCGGTGGGAGGTTCAGGATCAAAGAACGAAGAAAATGTAATTTCACCGGTGATCATTAAGCAGGCACGACTTTGCAGGCTTTCGAGGGCCTAAATGGTGATAAGCTGTCCTAAAGGGCTCAGGAATTTGCTAATCCCTTAGATCACTGTTGGAATCGTGACATTTAAGTTTTTCTTGTGATCTAAATTTTATTACAGGATTGAACTTGAGGCTATCAAACAATTTCCCCATACTTTATGATTCGATCTTTCTGCCTCTCTTAATCGCTCGGAGCACTACCATCTTTCTTCCCCCTAAATAAACGGTAGGTGATTCAGAATGTAATAGCACCCATGATCATAAGGCAGGCACATCTTTGCAGGCTTTCGAGGCCCTTAATGGTGGTCTGCTTAAACCAAACTATACCTACCTTAACGTGTAGGTAACCATAGATCCTACCATAATAATGTAAATCCGGAGTAATTATTTCGGTTTTAGTTCCCACTTGAAGTTGGTCGGTCGATGGCACTACTGTAGCCCTACTTGAATATATTTACCTTCAACCTCCAGTTTTGGTGTACTTCAAGATATGTGACACCCTTTGAAAATTTGAGTTAGCGTATCACTGGTAATTTTCCTAATTTAATAATTTTAATAGTCCTTCCAAAAAGTTAGGCGTCTTAAGACTGTCTAGATTCCTGCTCCTATTCTTCGTCGTTGTCGTCGTCGGTCGTTGAACATTCTTTATACGTTAATGGGTACAAGTCAACAGCCAAGTCACACAACATTAACTTTAATAATAAAGAAATCGCAGTAAGGAACCTTAGACTTGGCACGATTTTGTCTAGATTTCATTACTTTTTAGAGATAAACAAGCAGCTCCATCGAGACTTGGCAAGTTTTTTACAGAATGCTTTTGGTGGGATTTCACTTCTTTTTGTAGAAACGTGACCTTATTGATTTATTTTATTAGATTTTCTTATTTGACACAGTTTTTTTCTTTTTATGGGTAGTTTTTTTATTATTACAAATCTTTCTTTTCTTTTTTTTATTTATTTATTGGAAGCGACCCACCAAGTTAAATATTTTTTGTAGAGGCGGTATGTCGATATCTCTAATAGTTTGGTTGGGCTCTTGTGTTTTCTAATCAGGGTCACCACACCAGGTACTCCAGATCTTCTATTATCCTAGTTTTTATAGTTTTCCCTTTATGTGGCCATTAAACCCTAACTCTGTACCAAATTTCAGCTCTCTGAGTTTATGGGAAGTACTAGTTCTATTTTGATGATCATGAGTGAGTGAGTGTCATAAATGCGAAACTTTGCTTTCGCTTAACTTCGGAACTAAATGACCTACAGACTTGAAATTTTGGATTTTAAGTATGTGATTATAGCTTACTGGATGACGAAAATTTCGGCGTTCTGGTCTTATCCAGAGGTTCTCAAATAGGGGCCTGAAAATGCGGCGAAATGGTTCCAGTAAAGGATGGTACGGCAGTTTGCTTCGCGCTCGACTTGGCAGGGGTACTGCCGTGCCCCCAGATGCAAGCACGGCACAGACGACTCATATAGTGTTTTTTTCTAGCAATAATCTAGTTTTAGCAGCTTAAGGCAAGTTTCTCTGTGGCGAAAATGATTCCAGTAGATGGTTCGATCGACTTCATATTTCCGTCATACAATCATTATTTCAATCACCTAAGATGATTGCTGAAGGCAGTAAACACATAGGCCTACAGATGCCTTACCACCATCACTTTAAGACCCTGTTGAAATAGACACCTTCTGGACAGCGTATGGGCAACGAGTGTCCCCAACTGCTATTTATAAGCGTCAGACAGAACCATTCACTGGAGATGGAGGACAGGCGGCACCGCTCCATTTAACTTACGCGCATGCTTCACATCACAAGGCCGAGACTAGAATATAAGGCCGTCTAAATAAATGTACGGTTTGTTATTGACACCGTTTGTGCGTATCCTAACTCATTCCGTTCAGTTCAGACCGTACACTAAATTGTAATTCGGTAATCGATAAACTCCGCGCGGTGAGCGATTTCCTTTGATCTTGGCTTAACGAGTAAACTTGGGGCTTAGTATTAAGTATACCGAAATCGCCGCCTACATCGGTATTTTCGTGTAGATCTATCGTTACAATGAAGATGTTAGGTGAATCGGTGTCGCTTTGTTAGTAAGCATAAGTTAATCTTAAACTACGATTCGGTATCGGTATTCACGAGATACATTAATAAATTGTTAGGTAGTTCAAATACTCGAAAAGTAAGGTGCCCTTGATTTAAGGAGCGGATTTCACAATTATGGCAACCCATAGGAAGAAATCCTAAAATGGAACAAAATTAAAAAGGAAGTGACAAGTAATTTATCAATTTCTTATTTAAACTAGAGTTGAAATTCCATCTAAATGATTGAATTGAGAGTCAACTATTTATTCACTTTAATAAGGAATGCAAAAAATGTGAGAGTAGGTAGACGATAGCTTAGCTTACTTAAGGTCAACGTGGACGTCAAGTAGGATGTGTGGGAGAAAATCAGTGCAGTTTTACTTACATGAAAATTTCCAAAAAAGTTATCGAACAAGATACCTTGTAAAAGACTGAACAGCGACGCTTGGACCTACCTAGATGTAAAGTCAAAGTCAAAGCATTTATTGCAATCATGTAGTTTACAAGATGTTAAAAACATATTTTCAGTACCAAACATGCACCCTGGTAGGGCATAGCAAACAATAGAAATGTACCTATTAATATTAGAATAATCAATCAAATTATTTGAATAAATTCAATACTGAGATAGATTAAGTCAAATTAAATGTACAAATGGTCAAAATTAAATTAACATCATATAATAATAAATTTAAATAATCATTGAATAAAATTATAAATTCATTAAAACTAAAAATTAAATAAAAATGTAAATTAAATTGGATTACCTACATGTCACTTTAAATAATTAAATATTTTATCAATTAATAGTCTTAACAATAGGTATAATTAATTAGTACGACAGGCGATTTGTACCGAAGAAACTAATTCATTCTATACTTAAAGCAACTAAAATTTATCATTCATGAATTCATTTAAGCTATAGTATGCTTTCTTAACTAAAAGGTCTTTTAGGGATTTATTAAATTGTTTTATATTTAATTCTTTTTTAAAGGGTAGCTTATTAAATATTTTTATAGCCATATTTTTGGGACCTTTACTATTCATTTTTAGGGTCGTTGGTGGTTGATATAAATTATACCTTTGTCTTGTTGGAAATCGTCTTGGAATGTCTGTTAATTTTATAAATAAAATTCTAGTACTTCAAATGACACTATACGAGTATATCTCATATCAATTCCCTAGACTTCTAAGAATACCACCATAACGTTCTCCGAAACATGAAAAAAACCCTTTTAGGTATATCATGATAACAATATACAAAGTTTAATTTAGCTAAGCCAGCTAAGATTATTGACAGAATTTGACGTCTTCAGTAATCGACGGCTCAAAAAATTCCCAAACGACAGTAATCAGTCGCAGATCAATTTGATACTGTTGGTTAAAAAACTCAAGGGTAATATAAAAAATACAAACAAGTAACTGTCAAAATACACTTGTATTCTCTTGAGTTCCACTTGACCACCCACTCCAAGTTAACCTTTACACGACTTGTAAAACCAATCTGCGCAGTGAAGTAGAAGTAGGTAGCGCCCCAGGGGAGGGATGGGAGACAACATTTTATGGTTGATCGCTTATACTTATTTGAACAGATCTATTGCAGAACATTTTGATTTTTAAGTTAATAATTATAAACGGAGCGTAGTTTTCATTAGTATTGCTGTAAATAAAATTAAACTGTATAGGAGCTCAGATGACGATATTTATTTACAGAAAGAATACAAGACAGACAATGATTTGTTGCAGATGGTGCCAAATTTAAAGCAACTATATTAGTTGTTCTTTTATTTTTGTAAGACTTTCCATGTGATCATTGATTGATTGATACCGACTTCAATATAAAAACCAGACAAGAAAAGTTTTATCAAACAAACCCACGAAAACTTTTCATAGACGGAGTGCGCCCTGCTGCCCAAGAAATACCGCTAGCCAATAAGTTTTGAATGGCATTTCAACTTTATTGATTTCTCTTTACTTTATAAAAAAAAAGTAATCATTTCACCATAGCTTATATACATGCCCCCACCGAGAGGCTCAAGCCTACCCTAAGTTAGGGTAGGGGTATTAAGGCCTTAGTCAACCACGCTGGGCCAGTGTGGATCGGTCGACTTCTTCACGCTTTTAGTGTGGATCGGTCGACTTCTTCACGCTAGTGTGGATCGGTCGACTTCTTCACGCTTTTACGGTGAAGGAAGCTCACTTCCTTCACCGTAAAAGCGTCGGACAAATGTACATCCCACCGAAAACATTCTGTAAAAAACTAGCCAAGTCTCGATGGAGCTGCTTGTTTATCTCTAAAAAGTAATGAAATCTAGACAAAGTCGTGCCAAGTCTAAGGTTCCTTACTGCGATTTCTTTATTATTATAGTTAATGTTGTGTGAAATGGCCGTTGACTTGTACCCACTAACGCATGGCTGCGTCTCAAACTTTTTTTTTCTTGGGCCTTTCAGATTTCATCTGTGTCGCGCGGGCCGCTACCTAATAAATCACAACCTGTTTTTAGGCGTTACTAAATAAAACCTATTATGTTTAATTGTCTATTTAAATCTTAGTGAGAATGATGATAATGGTGTCAATTCTTTTGGCATTTGTTGGAATAGACTAAACTAAATTTAGTTTTAGTGCTGTCAAATCGTGTTTTTTGCTCGAAAATTTTAACTGAAAACACAATTTGACAGCACTAAAACTAAATTTAGTTTAGTTTAATCGAATTAGTGCCAACAGAATTGCCACCATTGGGAACATTTTTTAACAATTTCATCTAAATCTGGCTTGTAATTAAGGTCAGGCATTATTATCCAATATTCGGCATACACCTTTTCTCTTAAGGCCCCTATAGCCGCCAATGGCCTTGAGCGTACGGGCGTGGCCTAGTGTTCGCGCCGCGCCACCCGCCGTTACCTCGCATCTAAATATCAATAGTAGGGTGTACGTCGGTGCTACATTTTTTGGGACTATGCAATGCAATAATACGTGGGGCGCACTAAAATTTTCCGGAATCAGTAATAAAAAATACTACTAATGGTCAAACATGTTTTTTTTTAAATACAGCCTCTTCTGGTGATGAAAGTCGTCGATCGCGTAATTGGTTCTTGATTTTCGGGAACAGAAAAAAGTCACATGGTGCCAGGTCAGGAGACTAATAGCGATAAATAAATGTAGTTGAATTGGAATTTAACTACGACTAAACTACAACTTTTATGATCGTTCGTATCGCGGTAATGTTTTGACAGGAGATTGAAACGCAACCCGATTGATATTGGTACGAAACTGCTGTCAAAATACAAAGTTCATGCGGCTCTCCTTTTTAACCGACTTCAAAAAAGGAGGAGGTTATCAATTCGGTTGTATTTTTTTGTGTTTGTTACCTCATAACTCCGTCATTTTTAAACCGATTTCCAAAATTCTTTTTGTATTCGATAGAGTATACTGCAAGGGTGGTCCCATGGTCACCAAAGTCAGGATCTGATGATGGGATCCCATAGAAAATCAAGGAAAGCACTAATTTAATTAGTAAATTAGTGTTTTCCTACCTTAAATTAGGGCTTTTTTCACTAAAAAGATTTCATTCACTAAAAAGTTAAAAATAATTTTTTTTTACAAAAAATAAAACCGACTTCAAAAACACTGAAAACTTAAAAATAATATAAGAATAGGTACAGACAACATCACACTTCTATATTGAATTCGGTGACAAATTTAAGCACTTTCTAGGAGATCATCGTTTGGCGCCGACTTCAATATAGAAGTGTGATGTTGTCTGTACCTATTCTTATATTATTTTTAAGTTTTCAGTGTTTTTGAAGTCGGTTTTATTTTTTTTTTTGGATTGAAGTTTGGCTTTTATCAATGTTGAGTGTTTTTCTGTTCTCTTTCTCTCTGTTATCACTAGAACTCCAAGTTAGATCCAGCTTCGCTTGCGGTTCAACTCTCATGTAGAAATTAGCGCGTTACCAATTTTGTCCAAAGTTGAATTTATTGTAATTAGAACTGGATTGGGGTTGAACCTCAGCGGTGCGTTAGAAGGTAGTCCCTTTCTTCTCCGAATATCGATCGTCCGAAAATCATAATCCCGAAAACGCTTGCTATAATCATCACTTTCCATAATGTTCGGGTATACGAAATTTTATATTACCTAATCGTCTTTAGTTCTAATGCTTTTGTGTCATAATATCGGGTGCTATAATAATAAGATATCCTAATTTTACTTGCTATAAAGTCACATGTCCTAAGTGTTATTATATGGTATAATATTGTAACTCCGAATGATGGTTTATAATAATTTTGTTAGTCCTAAAACATGTTTAAAAGTTGATTTATCTTGGTTATGTTATTAATATCATAAAGCTTACTATCAATAATAACAAACTGAATTAAAATGTTGTCTTATGAACCTTAACAACCGTTACGTTTTCAAATTAAACCCGCGTAGGCGCGGAGGGGCGAGGCGGCCCGCGAGCTGAGCAGCACGTGGTTTTAACGACCGCCGCCGCGGCTGAGGCTGGCCGGCGCAGCCGGCCAGCAAGCCGAGGCTGCGGTGGTGGGCGAAAACCATCTGCGACAATAAGGTCGCGTGGGACCGCCGGAGCCCCGCAGCGCCGGAGCCGTGACAGAAGCCACGCATGCTGCATGCTGCTTGCTTGCATGCTGCTTGCTTGCTTGCATGCTGCATGCTTGCTTGCATGCTGCATGCTTGCTTGCATTACATAAAGTAACCGTTTATAAACGTATGCATGGATTTGGTAATACATATAATGAAAGAACTTTATATTTGTGGTATTTCGATTATAGGGCACGTCATATTATGAGATATTACGTTAGGACTAACTTAATTTTAAATATTATAGATTATGATGTTTATAGCAAAAAAAATTAGGTCATATTATATTTAGAGATTTCGGTTTTCGGGCAAGTGATATTATGAGAAATTAAGTTAGGGGTGCTTATCATTCGGACATATGATGATTATGTCAAAAAACATTATGACACGTTAGATTATGGATAAAAAAATTATGAGACAAAATAGAGAACCCCGTTAGAACTGTAGCGCGATTGGCCCCCAGGACCGTATGCGGGATGATACGCATCATAAGTTGTACGTTTTTCGCCTTCAAAAACTCATTTGTCTGTCTGGCCGTGTGGGAACTTGCATTGTCGTGGTGCAACATGATACGGCGTTGAGCGTTATTTTCACGGAGCTTATAAATAATTTTCGGTAAACAAATGGTCGTGTACCAGTCACGGTACGACAATTTTCTAAAGCAACAGTAGTCACGTGTCCGGTTTGAAGTCCAATCCAGTCCGAACGCGTTTGAATTCTGCAAACAACTATTAAAAGTCGTCTTGCATGTTGCTTCTTCACCTAAAGCAGATTGAAGCCGAGCGAGGCTCTGCTGAGCTGTCAAATTACACATAAAATCGTAAAAAATCATGCCAATTTCTCGAGATAATCCATTTTATTGTAATCACGCAATTTTTAAAATAACGCCACAATGTGAAAACAATTGACAGTCAAATGAAGCAAATTGTATCTTCAGCTAAAGCGTTCAATTTTCAAATGTAGTAATAACTTTTAAAATCTATACTTACTAATATTATAAAACTGAAGAGTTTGTTTGTTTAGTTGAACGCGCTAATCTCAAGAACTACTGATTCAAATTGAAAAATTATTTTTGTGTTGGATAGCCCTTTTATCGAGGAAGGCCAACAACATCGCGCTATGACTAATAGGAGCTGAGCATCAATGAAAAATTTTGTAAAAACGGGAAAAAAATATATGGCGAAACGTAGTTCGCGGACACAGCTAGTATTGTTTATGTAAGTGACCAATTTCGGAAACTTAGTGTGACCTATGTAGATACAAGGTTATCTTGTTTTTTTTTTATTTATATGTATACAATCCTGAGTAAAAATAGCACATTATTGATGTGTTACAGGTATAGTTATAAAAAAGTAACTTCATTCAAGTTGTTCAGTCAGTCAGTTTGAATAATAAAATGGTCATGCTGATGAATCGAACCCAGCTTAGCCAAGGGGGCAGTCAAATGTATATTTAGCAAGGTAACTTTTAAAATAAGAGAATGATAAAACTACAAAAAATATGTGATGTACATTACCATGCAAACTTCCACCGAAAATTGGTTTGAACGATCTAGTAAGTAGTTTTTTTTTAATACGTCAAAAATCGTAAACTGCAATTTACCCTTTATTCAATCAACTCAAATAAAAAAATAAAAAACCATTTAATTTCATAAACATAAACCTTAAACCATTATTTTCTAATAATAAAAATTCCATCATTTAGGTAATAATGTTTATCGTTTATAATGTTTACTTATCAATAACTTAATTTAAAAAAATACACTATTATTAAAACATCGATCAAAGTTACAACGAATTACAAGAACTTTTATATTATGTTACTTGCCGCTACGGAACCCTTCATGGGCGAGTCCGACTTGCACTTGGCCGGTTTTTTGTTTATTTATTTCTTCAGTGGCTTTATTGCTCATTTCCTGATTTTTCAATAGGTGTATTTTCGTCTTGATTATGCCTTCTCTTCGACGCAACTTTTTTTTATTGCGATATGTTAGCAAACAAGCAAACTGCCCACCTGTTGGTAAGTGGCAACAGTTACCTATAATACATGTGGCTCCTGTGAGATTCGCAGCAAAACTGCAACCCCCACAAGAACCACAGTGTACGTTGCCAATTTGTGAAATCAGATGCAAAGTCACTATTGTTTTTTTTATAGCTTATTCTATTATATTCAAGATCTCTAATTCGCATACTTCTAGACTGCCTTAGACTCAATTATTATTATAATCACAAAAAGCGTCATTTCGCACACAAGAAGTAAATTACACGTCTTGCACTAAAGAAGCGCGTATCGTATTCACCATCGCATGTGAGAAGTGTAAGCACCCTAGCAATCGATTTTACGATTTCGCGTAACAAGTGGATGGCGGCAGCGCAGCGCGCAGCCTTCCTCCTTGAATGTCAGCGCTACACTGATTCTCGTCGCCCGTTCACGACGGTTTGCTGTGCAAGTGATAAAAAAATATTTTTGTAAAAACTAATAATTATTTTAAAATAAAAAATGTACAGTTTCAAGAGTAATCAATTTACATTTAGGTCTATCAACAACCATAAACATATCATTTGTAGTTTAGGAGCAGTTCGGAAATTAAATTTGAAAACAGACTCATTTCAAAAATTTTTTTTGCATACTATTTAATATACTTCAAACTTTTCAAATGTACAGTTTATAGGGCACATATCAAAGCGTAAAATATTTTTTTTTTGTAGAATTTTTTACCGGCTAGTTTAAGAGTAGTTCGCCTCCAAAAACCACCATTTCAGGTCTCTATTCGCCTTAAGTTTGTTCAACGTATGCAATGCAATCAGTGCCCTGCGCTGCGCATAGGATTGTGAAGTTGTAAATTTTCATACAAAAAGCGAAAACGCTTTTCTTCCTCTTTAAATAATCCAATCTTCATAATTATTAGCATCTAAACGTCTATATTTTATACTTAAAAACTACCTCGAGCATTTTTATCTTTTTTTGACTAAATTATACTGAATTACAAAAAAGCAAAACGTACAAACAAAGATTAAGGTACTTATACTGAATCTAATGAGACCAAAAGTGTCTAATTTCGTTAGGGGGGTTATCGCCCGAAACAATATTTCAATAAGAAATGTAGGCACTTACTTGCCTCGGAATTTCAACTCTAAGCGGTGTGCAACGAACTGCATTTTTGAAAGTGCACACGCGAGTCTTAAATTGGCACTTCACAGACCTCTTAATAATCCCGCGGAATGAGGTAGGTAATTTAAGTATTTTAATAGGTAATTGGCTTTCGTTAATTGAACAGTTTGAGTATGGCTGCACTAACGTATAAGTCACACAATGTGGCCATTAAACCCTAACTCTGTACCAAATTTCAGCGGGTTAGGGGCGTTTGGTCATAGTTTCGTTTCGTCATAGTTTTTAACTTTCATAGATGTAGTGTCGTTTCGTCATTAATGATTTAATTTAAAAATATTTGGTGGTCTTTCGTCATTTGTACATCCGCTCTTAAAATATTGTACAGTCAACAAACTATGTAAAAAAATGAAACCAATATGAACAGGTCTGAAAATCATAGGTATGTATTTTTTACAACTATTCCTTAATTAGGCAAAATTTAATAATATAACAATATTTAACACTACTGCTTAAAAATTCACAGAATCAATCACAGATCTTATATCTAATAAGTACAGGGCTAAAATTCAAAATACAAAAATTGTTAACACTCTTTAAAATTAATAAGTAATTAAAAATCACAGAATCAATCACAGATAGATCTATCTATCTAATAGGTAAGTATAGGGCTAAAATTCAAAATTTTTTGACACTTTAAAATTAACAATTAAAAATCACAGAATCAATCACAGACATGTCTATGATGTATAGAAACGTTAATTCCTATAGAAATAAAAACTATAAATACCAACCAAAAAAAAGGTTTACAGATAAAAATATTATGAAGATTGATTATTAGTAATCATATAAATTTTGAAATTCTTAATATTAACAAGCCTCAAAAATCTGTTCATCGAACGAACTTTGCTTTCCGCGCTGTCTAAGTTACTCGTACGTTCGTAACGCCGAAACGCCACCAGTTTTTCTTATTGACGAAACGAAACTATGACTAAACGCCCCTAACCCATTTCAGCTCTCTGAGTTTATGGGAAGTACTAGTTCTATTTTGATGGTCATGAGTGAGTGTCATAAATGCGAAACTTTGCTTTCGCTTAACTTCGTAACTAAATGACCTACAGACTTGAAATTTTGGATTTTAAAATGTGACGTTATGTATATTCTTATATTATTATTAACTTCTTTGTGTTTTTGGAGTCGTTTTTTGCTCCTCTTAAACTGCCAACATTACAATAATAGAAAGTATTTCACAAACATGATTTTGATATTACAGAAGTATGGATTAGTGTAATACATATAGAAATGTCTGTCGAAGTGATTATTAACAGTTACTCAAATCAAATAGGTACATTTATCCGATAATCACAAAGTATACTAAGGCTAATTGGCCCATTTTTTGTCAATCCTATGCAGTTATCTGTCATATAATAATACCTTTATGATTTCTCTTAAGTACCTACATCCTTGATTGTAACTTTAATTTATTAGCTTTTATTATGCTAAATTTCTTACAAAAGAATGAAAAAAGAAACCAAACCGCAATGGTGGCTACCGTATTTATGCTCACCAGCTGGCTCCACTAGCGAATAAGGACCAACTGTCAAAATTAGATTGATTTAACTATTTTGCAAATGCAAAATTATCACAAGTTTAGGTACGTAAGTACGTTGTATAATAAATCATTATTAAATTTATCCACGACAATAGCCAACACATTTGCCCGCAAAACATTCCTTTGACATCACGAGTCACGCTGCATTAGCACCCCTTTTTTTATTTTTTTTACGAGGTGGAATGCTGTTGCGCACCGTTCCTGCCGGTGGCTAGTCGACAGGCGTGTGGGACTCGCCCAGCTGATTGCGGGGCATACCCACTAAACCAACCTCGATTTTCTTCTTGTCCATAGTTGGGTGATCCGGGGTCTGGTTAACCCCAATTCTCCGAACCACTCCGGGGCAGCCCAGCCAGCTACGGGCCGGGTCTTTACGCCTGTGGGGTTATTACCCCGAACATGAGGGTAATACCCAGACGGGGGGGCCTATAATCACGCGCATCAGGAGCCACCCTAGCACGCAGGCCACACCAAGGGCGGTCATGGGAGGTGGGCTGCGAAAGCCCACCTTCTACCGCCCAACCGTCTGCGTCGGAGAGGAGCAGCATTTGGGTCACATTCCCGCTCCCTCTCCGCTTCCTCCTTCTGCGTCATAACATTCTCGCAGAATGCATTAGCACCCCTAGCTCATTGCGTTCGTTTCAGATTCCGTTAAGCCCAGCGCGGGCGCCAAAAGCTAGCGGGCTGAGCGTGGAGTCGGTCGATATATCTCCTAGAGACGTAGAGTCCGACGACACGATGATTTTTCGCACATTTTACTATTTTACTGGTAAAGAACGCCTTGGGAATCGTCCACTTTTTAACCGACTTCAAAAAAGGAGCTTCTCAATTCGATGCGTATGTTTTTTTAAACGGTTTTATTTACCTTGCCCTATTTGCTTGGGTCAAATCTTGCAAGCTGTTGTCAGTGTCCGATTGAGCTGAAATTTGGTATAGGTACACCTACACCTTTAGTTCCGATGACAATGCAATTATGTATAATTTTTATTATCTTCACTTTCTCTGATGATGGGATCTGATGGTGGGATCCCAGGAAAATCGAGGGAAACCCTTAAATTTTAAAATACGTCTAACTTGTTTATGTTTTTTCCGAAGCTATTCAGGTATTTACGTTTGGGAGTTAGAGGTTAGTTTTTTTTAAATATACAACAGGCAACGTTTTGACCCTTTATCGTATTCTTTCAAGTTACGTTGGTGAGCTGGTATTAAATTCAATAAAAAGATTTTTAACTTTTAAGTGTTTTTGAAGTCAGCTTCTGTTTTTTGTAAAAAAAAATGTAGGTACATTCCTTTTAATGTTGAACGATAAACAAATACCTAAAGAATGATAAGCCAAGTGTGTATCTTATTATTTTTGTTGTTGAATTGTTATTGATAATATAACTAGTGTTCTTCGGCAACAATACCACAGCACAGGGCAGGACACTACAGTAATATTAAAAGCTTAGGTTAAAAGATTTTTATTTGTTTACTTTCTGGTACTTCTTTCTTAAGGGCCTGCATGATACATTTTCGACTCGCCCAAATGTAGCCTGTGTACGAAAAGGGAACCGTTGCAGTAATCAATTAAATAAACCTCATGGCTTTGACACGAAATAAATAAATCAATACGAGAAAAATTTTCGCCTCGGCCGGGAATCGTACCCGCGTCTTCTACATACTACATATGTTGACGCCTTAACCACTGGACTACCGAGCTCGCAATTTAATGTCATACATGTTAAGTTATATTATACATGTAAAGTTACTATGTTTATTTATTTTTATACTTACGTGTATTACTTAAATATGTTAATTTACCAAAAACGCAAAAAATCGACACTTAATTTAATCGGCCGAGTCATCAAACGCCTGTGCAATTAACAACCCATTAAAAAAACCGTTAAACGTTGTATTAAGAGTTATTGACTGAATTTCATTCAGGACGCTTGTTACTTGCTATCAGATATTAATCTGTTTATTAGAACGCTCATTAATTTCGTTCACTCATATACGCTTACGTCGGACAGTATGTCCATTCCTATTCAAAGAACTCGAAATAAATCAATTTTTATCTTGGATTTGGAATAATCCCACTACTTAGGTATTTCTCATGTTTATCAGTTATCGTCGAATCTGAAAGAGTGACAACCAGATTTATGTCTCGTGACTTATCAAGCGATTTATCGATGTAAAAATACTTCAAACATTTAATCAATCATTTTCTATCAATTGTTAATGTAAATTTGTTATTTTATTGCCCAAATTAATCATACTGAATATGTTATCAGTATTGCATTATGATTATGACACAATAATTTCAGAGTTGGCAAAAAACGACATGAGAATCCTGAGCGCGTTTAAAAAGAAGTATCTTACCTCTGCTTGAATGTACGTATATGCCATGGTATATCCTCCTCTCGATATATTTCGATTAAAACATACTCATTCAACCAATTTAATGGTACTCATTTCCATACTTAAACTTTCAGAATATTGTTCTATATATATACACTATGCGCTATAATAGCCCGATAAGATATTCGGAAAAGTCTAAATTGAAAAGCGATCAAAACCCATTCTGTCCCCGAGGAGTGCTTTTGTTATCACATGACAGATGTCCAGATATGTCCCGTGCTCCAGCCATAGCACTGCATTGAAGACACTAGATTTTCCGTGCGAAATCAACAACGATATTGTGAATTAACTGTTATAGTTACGAAAGTGGGGGTAAGTTAGTGACGATGTTTATTCTTTGATTTTTTACATTCACGGCTATCGGTTCACCGAGGGATCGCGCGCGTCCTGTAATCGACCGGGCATACCGGCGCGCCACTGAGCGATCTCGCGGGGCTCCCGGCGACCGCGGCCGCGCGCATGCGCACTGACGACGCTCACCCACGCCTATTCTCGCCGCCACGAGTGGCCACGACGCTCACATCGCCCGCTCGGCACCACCACGCCGCACACACCGCCCACCACACTCCGCGATGAAAACAGCCCGCAGTGTAATCGTGGTCGCGGTGCGTTCGCGCTGGCGCCTCGCCGCGACCACGGTACGCGGCCGCTGATAGCAAGGATCTCGTGACGTCACAGGCTCCCGAGCTTACGGATACCGTGCTGTGCTCGTGTTCCGCCTTATCTAATTTGGCCAGATGAGATGAGACAATGCCAAAGTTATGGCCGAGGTAAACATCGTAAATGGGCATCATTTTTTGCGCATTGTGATGTATTTATTTGTCAAAATTATATCAGTGAAAGATATTGGCGTGCGATTTCCGATGAAGTTGCCTTTGATGTAGATTGATATTATCATTGAGTACTTAGATTAAAGCAAGTAAAAATGTCTCGTTAGAACATTATTTTTTAAAGCAATATTCGTAGTGTCGAATTACTATGAACTCGACATTTTTAAGGAGAGGCTCAGAAATCTTAAACTATTATCCTTGTAGAAGAACGCTGATTTAACGTAATTAACCTCATCCAATTGTCAAAAGTCTTCACCAACTATTTATCTGATGATACATAGTTGGTGAAGACTATACAACCAAGTTCATCACACTCAATTTTTCACATAAAAGTAACTATTTCAAAATTTCTACAGAAATGACAAATACACGTAAGAGTGAGCCAAATAAAAAGAAAACATTAAAACATTCTGCATGATTGTATTACAATTGACCTTAAACAGTATTAAAATTACAATAAGAATAAGTAAAACTTAACAGAATTATATTAATATATTATATATTACACATGCTATGAACGATTTCAATCGCATATCCCATTCGATTACATCCAATACAATCAATCTCAACAAACAGTTTCATTGGAAAAACAGTCGACAGATAACATTGGAAGACAATACTGTCACAGTTCCCGCGGCACCGGCCGTCACGTCACGATCACCGCCCGCTAGAGGCACACCGTGCGCTCCGCGAACGCCCCGACGATCGTCAGGTCGGCGGCGAGGGCGGCGCGCATCAGCTGCGGGCCCACCGCGTCCCTCACCCGCAGCGTGAACTCGCGGCGCGCGGCCGCCGGCAGCCCGCCCCCGGCCGCGCTCAGCATCCGCGACCTCCCCGCCGCGTCCAGCGGCTCCCCCTCCCTCCCCTCCCCGAACACTGTGCGCGAGCACGACGACCTGCACGCCTCCCTCTCCGCCTCGTATATCTCCCGAGCCGCCACCTCGAACGTCCGACGCTTATCAATCCCGCCCGCGCACACGCTCCCGCCCGGGGCGCCCTCCTCGAGAGCTCTCACCGCGCCCGCACGCAACACGGCCGGCAACACTAGTTCGGCTACGGCGCTCACGGTCCTCGAGCGCAGGAAGTGCAACACTCGCTGCGCCTCCGTGGTCTCGTCGAAGAGCCGCCGCTGGCGCGCCGCAGGCACCGGCCTCGCGACGCTCCACGTCTCCGTCCACGGGTTGGCCGGCAGCAGCATGCGAGCGCCGAGCGCGCCCCCGCCGTCCGGCGACCAGTCGCGCGGCGAGTACCACTGCACGAAGTCGCACAGCTCGGCGCCCGGGTTCGCCGCCTTGAACGCCTCCATGTCGGAGAGTAAGGACGCGCTCATCATCCTGGCTCGGAGCTCGGACGCTTTCGCGTCGTCGCCCAACCGCACCATCAACTCTGCGTCCTCCTCTAACTGGTCTTCTGTCTTCGGCGCCGGGTCCTAATTATGAAAAAAAGTTGTATAAGCTATGTGCCACCCTGAAAAATACCCGTCTCGTCGTAACGCTTTTGCAATCAGTACGTAAGTAATCTAAAAGAAAACGTGAACTTTCTTTGCGATTGCACTTGCATATGTACATAATTTAAGAGATATCTGTCAGCGTAGTCACAGTAAAATCACGCAACCCGTAAATATTGAAGCAAACAATCGATGTCATTTTAGACACACACACCTGTGTACAAGGCACGTAAAGAGGGGCCCCGTTTTTGAGCGAGGCGTCCTCGAGGCGGTGCAGGCGGCCCACGGGCCGGTCCCACGGCGGCAGCTCCTCTGAACTTTCACCCTCGGAGCAATCGTAGAACTCGTCCTCGGAGGAGTTGCCCGCGAAGCTATTCGTGCCCTCCGTCGATCGCACTATGCAGCAATTTAACAGCTGCAGTTTCTGATGAAGCAGACAGGTTCGAGCGTTAGGGGCTCCTTCGGCTACGCTGTGTAAACAAACAAAAATATTTTGCTCTGAAATGTACTTTACTACCCACGAACTTTTTATATCGTCGCCGCATTCAACGACAAACATATTGGAACCTTTACAAAGAAAGATACTTTTTACAAAGAATAAATAAGTTCCAGAATACAACGATATCGACGGATATCATTGATAACTCTATCAATAAAAAGAGAATATAAATAAAATCACACGAATAAATGCCCAAAATTTTCAAAGTTGTTGACATACAAGTGTCTAAAATATAAACACATCTGTGTATTTTTCCTTTTCTGTGTAATTGTCCTTTCTCTACGCGGAGTAACGAAAGATAATCATAATATGCAAGATGTTCGTAGCATAAGACTTTCTACTTAGGTAAACTATTACGAAAATTAAATGGTAAAAACAAATTGGATGGCAATGTTACGTTATTATAGCGTTTATTTTTATTATAATCTGATTTTTTTAAATTGTCGTGCTCCGTCCGGAAGATCATAAGTTAAGGAGTTCAGGTGCAGCTTAGGAGACCTTATCATCACTCACCATCAGGTGAGATGAAGGCCAATAGCTTCCCTCTTATGTGTAATAGAACAAATTAAGTTGTAAATTTTAGGGGAGCAGCACAATATTAACAGTTCGAAGATAATATCATAATCGAATGGAGTAGGTATAAAACATATTTTATCGCATGCACCAACTTAGTTCTACAATTAAGTAAAATTCCATCAAAATCTGTTTTGAAGAATCATAAAGAAGTATAAGTTGACAATTCTTTTAATGTTTCATTGATCTGGAATTTACCATTTTTGGCGATAAATCAATTTTATCGCCAGGTTAATAAATCAATTTTATTTAGTAGTTACTTGTCTCCCGAACGCATGAGAATTTACCAATTCATTATTTTAAAAAGTCACGTAGCGCTAACGTCATGTACAACTTTCACTTCCAGCAGTTTTGAGTACCTTTAACGACATTCAAAAGAAAGCAAACAAATCAAGAGAACGCTACATCTGACTAATTTCACCCTCACACACGCGCAGTTTCCATAATGCCTGTCTGTACACGATAATTGTGTGTTCATCGAATATTCACATGATTAATAGAAAAACTACCAGTTTGCGCACAGATAAGATATGCATAGTCAGTATCTCAAACGCACCCGACTGATGGCACTTTAATCGCTCGAGCCCGAATAGTGTGCCATGACCCAGAAGCGAGAAGAGCGCTGAACGCGCCAACGATCTCGGAACCGTTAGCATATTGAATTACAAATATGTTAGCGAGGCGCGGACGGATGGAGAGATGCACACCATGGCCACTAGCTGGACACCCGTCATCTAATCGGTCGCTGAACCGCTTGTTTACCGGAGCCGGTGGAGTTGCAACTGGGTGTAGGTCACCGATGGTGGGGGCGCGTGCGCCGCGACCAGTCCGCCGCCACCGGCAGCGCGAGCGCGTGCACCGCAGACATGCGCCCTCACCCACCGGCTTGAGCACAGACGCCAAAACAAAACGAAAGTGACCCATTTCCCACTGTTAACACTGTGACCCAACGATGACAATTTATCAGTGATTCGCAAAAATACACGCGAGTGTCGGCATAAGAAGTGAGGAATTTTTAAGGGATATCCTGGACCTCTGAGTGGATTTTCATGAACATGGTAAGTTGTCCGCGGCTCATTAAGTTTTCAATTGTGCGTTTTAACCAGCGACTACGAGTGAAGCAAAAAAGAAAATCTTGCTGCGTACGTTGACCCACTTATAATGGAGACGATGATTGGAGATCATCACGAACAATAAGTGATTTCTTTGGCTAAGTAGTCTGCGATGCTAATTTTATAGATGTAGGAAGTACTTTCCAACACTTTAAATAACAATTACTATCATCGCGAATAAATTTGCTCTATGCAATGATTTTATCTTCAGAATATTAGTTACGTTTAGTTACTCGCGTAAAAACCCAAACACTTCCTAAAATAAAAACGATTGATCTACAAAACGATATAAAATTATACAAAGGTGGTTTCCGTGGATCCTTTCAGTGTGTTTCACTGTGTACAACATTGTAACTAATAACTGCTCTCGCAGATAGCTCGGATGCCGTGAATAAATTTTGGCTCCGTAGGCCGATACTGAGATCCCGTGCACGTGAAGCTCTCCGCCTCTATGTCAAGAGCGCACTTTCTCCACCTGACAAAAATGACACAATTTTGCGTGCAAGTCACCGTTTCGTTTATAATCGCGCGTTTATCGCGACTCATCTAATCTAACCGTGTATTTGCGAGTGGGGAGTTTGGGACACGGGGACAATCATTTAGCCACTTTAATAGTTTTCTTTGGCCGTTCGTTTGCCGAAGAGGTACTTGTGTGCCGTCTTAATAGTGTGTTTGAGGAGGCGGCCGTGGGCGGCCGGCCACCCCGCGACCAGGGGGCTCCGGCCGAGCCTCTCCTGCCCGTTCCGGAATCTAGCTACGATAATAGCTTACCAGTTTGTGTTCATTTGAGGAAAAGCGTTTGTTTTCCAAAACCTATCTTTTAAAAAAAATACACTAAATAAAGTTAAGTAATTCCAAGACTGCTCCTTACAAATCAAGTTAGCTTTGATCGTGCTAAGTAGTTTGGCATATTTATTGGCCATAATATGATACGTTGACTAGGTATCCGAGTTGAGTACCTGAGGTAGAAATAAGAGACGGTCTTTCAATTTTTAGGGTTCCGTGGCTCAAAAAGGAAGGCGGAGCCCTTACAGGATCATTTTGTTGTCCGTCTGCCTGTCGAGCCCTTTTTCTCGGGAACGCCTAGAGATATAAAATTGAAATTTACATCAATTACTCGGGTCGGAGCGTTGGAGGCACTGTAGTCTCGGCACTGGTCTGTGAGCCGTGTAGAATCGGGAGGCGCACGTTCGATCCTGCCATGTACCAATGTGTTGTTCGTTTCATAAATTTCATATGTACATTTATCTGACGCTCCTACGGTGAAGGAAAACATCGTGAGGAAACCTGCATACACTTGCGAAGTAATTCAAAGACACAGAACACAGAAAGAGGTCTTTCTGTGTTCTGTGTTCAAAGGTGTATGTGAAGTTAACCAATCCGCACTGGGCCAGCGTGGTTTGACTAAGGCCTAATCGCCATAACATAACTAGTTAAGGTAGGCTCGTGCTCCTCGGTGGGGACGTATATGAGCTATGATGATGGTGACTCGGGTTTACGGTCTCTTTCAGCTGTCAAAATCATTCTTCACGCGATCAAAAGATATTACCGTTTATGTCGCATATTTTCCCATAGTTTGCAATTTCATAAGGCAATCAAAACCTATACCGTCTTGTTACAAAACATGGTCTAAACTTAGTCCTGGCTTAGACCTGACGCTGTCTCTATCTACGTACTCCTATATCAACACAAGTGACAGCGCACTTGGTTTAAACCAAGACTATAGCTTTAGACCAGGTTTTGTAATAAGACCTAAGAATATTACAAAACCTGGCCTAAATCTGGTCTAAAGTTAGTCTTGGTTTAAACCTAGTGCGCTTTCACTTATTTAACATATATAGATAGAGACTAAGTTAGCACATGTTTGGGAAAAAATCTGAAAACCGTAAATATCATAGTAAGGAACATACACAGGTACTTAGATAAGTTTGTACAGAATCCTCGGTGCGCAAGTCCAACTATCACTTGGCTGGTTTTTCTTGGTTAGATTGGTTTAAGTCAGGGTTAAAGGTCAAATTTCACCAATTTTTAAACAAGCGGTTATAGTAAGCTATCTCACAGACGCTTTTGATACTTATTGTATGAGTGAAATGTCAAAAACTTGTTTGCTAGTTAAATAACCACCTGTTAAAATATTTTTGGAATTAGCACCTTATTAAATGTTTTTTCATGATGTTACAATGACCATGAACCGCATGAATAAAATAATGCTATTTCTATGACGAACGAAAGATTTGTCGCCCTAAGTCACGTCCATAAAATATACTTTAAAGCAAAAGCAATAACTCTAGGAACACTTGAACACTTTAAACAAGAAATTTTAAATTTGACTGAACGAAATTCTTAAAGTAAACATTGTACGCAAAAACGCATTACATTCAACATAATAACGCGAAACTACTTGTTAGAACAAAAGAACAGTCCATCCATTTAGACATGAAAAAGGCACGTACACACTCCAATGGTTCGGATCTGATTCACTTTAGTGTCTAATGTGCTAAAACGATATCGGCCTCAAATTGAATAAGGTGACCGTGCGTCCGCCACTTTGATATCGGAAAATGACAGCTAGCGAGATATAGTCTTGTGGAGCGGCGGTCATACGAGAGTTGTCAGAGCGCGTTCATCAAAGATTATAAAAATATATTTAGAAACAGACATTTATATTGCAGTAGTTTTAATATTGTTACAGCTTTCGAAATCACGTAGGGAACCTGCTTATAGTCATATTACCCGCTGTATAATTTTAATGGCCACAATCTGCGCGATCGCCGACACGATTGTTGTTAGTACACGACACGTGAACGCGCGCTATATCAATGAAATTAAAACATAATACGGTACCTATAAGATTTCGGTTTTCGAGGAGTGACTGACGCGTACGCAACGCGCATGTGATTTACACGCTCGAGAACTCCGCGCTCGTGTAAACGCAGCTTTAGAACGGTACGGGCGACTAAGCGAGATTACTCGCCTCACAAGATCACTACAGTAACCATGGGTACAGTCACGAATTTTGATATACGTTACGTAAATGGGTTCTCATTTCATGTAAAAATTTCTTGGTTGTATTGTCAAAAACAAGAGTTGGTAGTAGGACTGGTAGCACTTCTAGGGTCCACCTAGCTCGTAGCTTTTTAACAACGGTATGATAAACGCTTGTTACGATGAATGAGAGGTGATCCCACCACACTCGACCATAAACCACTTTCTTTATAGTATCTTAATTGGGACCCTGCACTTCGAGGGATCTTTTGTGCTGCTCCTGTTTCATAAAAAAAAGCTGCTATCGCCATAGTTGGACCAATTAAGTTCACCCAAAAGTTTCACTATTGGTCCTGATGGGATATCCTTGAAGTCCTCGGATTTCGGATATCTAATCCGGAAGAGACTCTTTCTTCTGTGAGCTAGAGAATCGCAATGGAACGATAGGTGTTCCATGCTCTCCTCTTCACCTTTGCAGACCCCACAAATCTCTGTGTTACTCAGACCCATTTTTGCTAGCATGCGATCGGTGCCAAAGTGGCCTGTCAGAGCCCCCAACAGGAGTCGGGTTTGTGTTCTGCCTGCATTTATTGTAAATCTATTCCAGTTATTCAGGCCCATGAACAGATTGGTGTGCGCCATTCCTTTGTGAGCGACCCATTCCGTTTAATGTATTCTCCTTGCTTGTCCTCTGATAACAGAGTTGTATATACTGTGTTGTCACACAGTATATACAACTCCAGACAGACAGATGGGCTTCGGACTCATAAAGTCGGTTTTCTTTATAGAATAGGAATCTAGGAGAAGAATTTATTCATTTATTCATTTGCCAGCTTACATGCACGTTACAAAAAGATGTTACAAATTTTACAGAATCTGTACATGCACCCTGTAAGGGCACCGCATAGCTCACAGGCAACTGTTATACAAGATACTGCTGAGTTGAGATAATTCTTACATAACAATAAATAGCAAAGTACATAGGTATAGGTAATAATATATAACAAAACAATGGCAAAAATTCATCACAGCAGTAAGAATGTCAGTCAGTATTTGTCATGACAAGATTTAATATTGATTGAAGAAGCACGATTCCACTTTCAGTTTTATCGTCAATTGAAATTATTTTCTATAGATTGAATTCTATAGTCAACTAGCTTTCCGCTCGCGGCTTCGCCCGCTTTATTATTGTTTTCCCGTGGGAATTTTATATCTTCCCGTAGGAAAAATTATTTTGTAGCCTATTATATAGAAGACTGTTATTTATATTTAGGAGCTCAGATAAGAAATTTCATAGAAATTGGAGCAGATTTTAAATATTTTCCATAGAAACTTTCAACCCCTATTTTGCACCCTATGGGGGTGAATTCCAATAAACCATAAAGTATTCAATGAAATGTTTTTAAGAGCATGAATCTCAAGTTTAATCAAAACCGTTGCTAATTTAAAGACTTTTTCATACAAACTTGCAACCCCCATTTCATCCCTTCATGATAATTATTTTTTTAAATCCCTTCTTAGTGTGCGTCCGCATTTTGAATCAGAACAACTGTCCAAATTTCACGTTTCTAATAGGTATTAGCGGTTACTGCTGTGCGTGCGTCTATATAGATGGGAACCTATCCTTTTACATAATGATAAATATAGATTATTACACAAACACCAACTGCAAATCTTATCCCAATGACTAAAGGTGTCTTCAATTTCTCGAGTAGTACACATTTAAATCTAAAATATAATGTGATGTTTTCCGAAAAGGATATGAATTTAACGAAAATTCTTTCTTGAATGTATCACATTTTGTCCACGTCGCGTAGATAATCATAGATTTGGTGTATGGCGCGAATAGCGCAGAATTACATTACTTAAGCAAACCATTCTGGTACCAGTCTCGAATAAAAGGCAATGACTGTACGTAGGTACATGGAGACAAATCAAATCCGCATTAGAGCCCGCCCGCCCCACCGCACCCTAAGCCCCGTAGCTTTCATGCACGTGAAGGATGGTGGTTCCTCTTTTATTTTATACGTAATACAAAAGTAAGCTTGTCAATGCAATAAAGCAAATTGTTACTTAAATATCAAACCCTCCAGCGCAAAATGTTGTAAACTTGTTTTATTTTCTCTCTATTAACAAATAGAAAAATTGTTTCAGACAGACTTCTCTAACTAAGGTACTTTTGTAAGTTTACATAAAACTTATGCAGGTATAATATTAAGATCCATTTATATAGAGTTTTAAGAAATAGACAACAACGCATTCGCGAGCTCATAATTTGATCACTAATAATAAATAATTATGAATAAATTAAACAGTCTGCTGTATAATCGTCACATTACGACCGTAAATGAGATCGTACAGCAATTCTAGAATACTAAGAATAGGTCTGCGAATATCACTAACGTAATCTACTACTAACTAACGTATTAAGATTACAACAACTGCAGTCAATATTCTTAAAGGGTTAGAAGCACTTGGTATATAAAGCAATAAATCACCGTCAGTAATCTTTTACTAAGAAAGCGACCTCTTCGGTGAAAGCGTTAGAAGGCCGCAAAAAATGTTGGATATATTGACGAGGTCTACGCGCGTTGCTAAAATAGCTAAAAAGCTTTTTCCCCAAGTTTGGTTTTCTCACTCTTCTCAAGTTATGGCAATTACGCCAAATGTTAAATGAATAACAACTTCATGAGGCACAACGCCAATCATGCAAGATTTTATCTGGCATAATAAGAAGGGCTTTTCCCAAAAAATATCTCCAACTAAAAAGCGCAACCTAGAAATGCGGCCGAACGACCTCCGAAAATAATCAATTCCGCATGACGTATGCAAATTTCAAACAACTTTTCTAATTTGAAATTTATCATAGAAAGCAGTGGCAACGAATACTCACTGTCGGCGTGTGGTTGAATTATGCAAAATTAATAACCGCTTTGGCGAACGCCTCCCGCGATGGAGCCCCGTGTCCAACTTTGAACGCTTTACATAACAACGTGGAGTATAGCAATCAAAAGACTTCCACGTCGGGAGTCCGGAGCTAAGTCACAAATGCGGCACGCAGCCCCCAGCCTTCTGGAGGCTTATTCACGACTCCACATCCGACATAACGGATTAGGTAAAACTTTCACGGATAAGGACGACGGATAAACAGTAAGAAGATTGCAATGTGAAACCAAACTCCTAAGTCATCTATACATTCTTTGAGTTAGGGCTTATAGATAGAGTTAGGGGTGAAAAAGCGTTGCCAAGTGCAGATGTATTGCTAAGCTGTTTCGTAAATACAGCAACCAGGAACGAAATAACAAAACGAATTGATTAAACCTACTCTATAGCCACTGTCTCTTGCTAGCCTCATTTTTTCACTAAGGTGTTAGAGGTGTGTAATAAGTGTATATGTCGTGTCTTTTATTGCCTAACTTACTTGTACAAGGTGTTTGGTATCAAGCCGAATAATATTAACATAGTCATATAAAAGTTATAGCGACATTGAAAATTAAAAAAATGTAATATTAATTTTCTAATTCCCTATTAATGTATAGGGGATTTCAAATTAATTTTACAATTTCGAAATTTCAATGACTCCATAACTTTTATCTAAGTATGTTAACATGGGATGGCTTCGGCTTGATAGGGTGTACCAAACACGTTATATACTGACGCATCATATTACGGCGATCGGATCATTAGAGGGAGGTACTACAAAAGATGATCACGAAACAACGGATTGCCATCGAATCGTTCGAGTAGGCCCCGGCCCGGCGGTATTCCACGAGCGGTATTCGCCTGCGAATTTTGCGAGCCAGTTAATTTCTCTTGTTCCTCGTTCGCTATTCGGGAAGCACGTTTTAATTGGCTCCGCGAATCGGGATCGTCGCTACACCTGTTCACGGAATTACTAATTCACAAACTTCCGTTTCGTTTCTCTGCACGCTCCCGTTTTATATGTAAATTATGTTGTTCACATACTAATGTTGCCGTCGCCGCTTGGCTTGCTTACGAGAGCTGGTCCTCGGCGACTCGTAAATTCAAGTATCGTTCTGTAAACGATCTTTTTTTAAGTAACGCGTGAGACAGCAACCCTGTCCTCCCCGGGGAGGCAACGCTCTCTAGTTTCTGTAAACACGCCATTCGGCCGCTGTAATACCCAATTTTCGTTGTCGATTTATACGGCCCCACACAGTTAAGGGCCAATACTGTAACGCATACTAATCCTTACGATTCATAAACATGATCATGTTTTTGTGTTCACTCTCTAGATGAAACAGGCCGGCCTAATGGTATAATTTCCCATGTTAACCTGTAATCTGGATGTCCGGCGAGTAATATTTACTTAAGGAAAATATTCTCACTATGGTATCTTATCCCACAGGAAATTGAAAAACCCCAGATATTTCGCCGCAAACAATATACATATTGTGGTAGCTATTTTCCCTTGTCTCGAGGTAAACCATTCCACTTTTCTGGATACTGTTAAACGCCACCAGGTTGAATTAAGAAATAGCTAGCCCCGGTAGCTCCAACAAAAAGCTTAGTGCGACTGCGACGGAACCGCGAAAGACAATGAGAAGTAACTGTGGCACTAACAGAACAGGCGCACGCCCGTGAGACGAGCATTGTTTGCCAGACGCTGGGACGCGCATTAGGGCGCTCTACCTAGTCTATGTTTTAAATAAAATAGATGAGATGAATGGATTCATACGCAAAGTCTATGGTAATAGTAATCGGTACTAGTAACACAAATGAAAGGGTCAGTCGTTGCATAATAAGAACGTTATATGTCAATACGTTGAAATAACTTTTCGAATCAGAAATGAAAAAGGATATGTAGAGTGAAAGCTTTACGGTGAAACAGGATACAATAGTAAAACCTTCAATGAGATACGTACGTTCTAATCCTGTTTACCATCCGAATTAGGAAGCTTATAACCCAACGCCCCAATTTGACGTGTTTATATTTGCGTCCGCACCCGTTACTCTTCGCATGTAAAACGATATTAGATGGGATTACTCCTATCGGGCATGAAGCTCTGAACAGTAAATTATGGCGGATTTATTGGATCGCGTTGTCGGAGTCAGTGTGTCAAAGGGTTGAGTGAACCCGAGCAGGTGAAGCATCGCCGGCGAGGCCACATTCATCTCAGACACGTGATCACGTCGGACTCTACATTAGCAGCGAGCGCCCCATTAGCCACGCGACACCACCTATGAAATTCCTCCAGTAATAACACTCCTGAGATATACCCTCCACCGAACCCTAGCAGATCAAACATTTATCCATCAAACAAAATTTAAAAAATGAAAAAAGAATCGGGACCTATTATGAATCTTGAATAATCTTGATTTTGCTCGCGAATTTTTGTCCGCGTGGATAAATTGGATTATTCGCACAGGCTTGCATATTTTCTTCCGGATTCCTAGTACGAATGTTATCCCCTGTTTCAAACCACAAAGTTAAAATCTAAGTTAGTAAATTTATGTCAACTTATTACATTATTCTTTTTTCTTGGGTTTAAATCAAAGGCTTTATATTTTGTCTTCATTATATTAGAAATTAAATGAATTAGACAATTCGCACTGAAGTGTTTTGTACTGCATAAGTACCTTTTTTAAAGTGAAAATATTTTTACATCGTCTCAATTTTTTTCCTCCATCTATCGCATGTTACACAAAAACATGAGATGTATAATTTCACTTTTTCATGTAGGTCAGGATTGGTTTATGTGTTACTCGTACATCTTCGACTTTAAACCTGTGTGGCGGTGATTCAATCCTGGTGTAGAGCGTAATTTTTTCATAAGTTTGTTTTCTAATTATTTTGTTTTTTATTGCTTTTTTGTTTAATTTGTTCTTTTACTTTGTTTTTTATTAATTAGATTTTTTATTTATAATTTTATTTTCAAAAGAAAAGATTCAAATTAAGATTAAAAAAGAGGCAATTTTAATACCCTAAATCGAATAATTTTCCGAAAATTTTCAGTTAAATGCTTACGACCCGAATAAAAGGTTTCACCTGCATCGTGGTTGGTTTCATAAAAGCACACAATGATTTTTACTGAGGAGCCGCCGAGGATGCATCACGTTCAACGGACGACAATCTTTATCATTACTGAATTGTAAAACCAACAACAGATAGACAAAATTTCACATTTAGTATGCTGAACGTGGAGAAAGCAAGAGAAGTATTTATGTCTGGATTGCGGCGAGTGAAAAACAATGATCGGTACCTATCCCCATGAGAAAATTATGCCTTCTCTTACATATGCATGTACGTATACATTCAACTAAATGTAAATGGTGCCATGAATAGTCAGCTAATCGTAAGATGTGGCCAACTAGCACGATATTTACATAGTTTTTTAGTGGAGTGGTGGCGCACGTACTAGTCTCGAGTCGCTCGCCATCGCGGTCGCTGGACGGCTCGCGCGCACGCATCTACAAGTATAGTCTGGCTAATGAAAGATGAACCTGACATTTTTTCAAGTAGCAACACTGATACAATGTCCCAATGTTGACGACACGGTTAGCGCAGAGGTCGAGTGATCGCCTACTGCGCAACGGGTTGCGGGTTCGATTCCCGCACGGGACAGATGTTTTGTATGGCCTACAGAAGTTTGTCCCGGTCTGGGCGTATGTGCATGTGATATTCTATGTTTGTAACTGCACCCACGATACAGGAGAAAATCCTAGTGTGGGGCGACGTTTTTTTTTAAAAAAAAAAAAAAAAAAAAAATGTCCCAATGTAGTTTAGTTCAACGTGGTGATTTTGATACTTTGTAATAAACAATTTCATAATATTTTTTTCTTAATTTCTGTCGGAATATTACAGATATTAAGTAATTTTAACATTCATGAAATCCAAATACAGCGATTTCTTATAAATGGTTCATTGTTGGAAGTTCATTGAAACTAAACATTACCTAATATTTAATTTAAAAAAGTATCAACTCCTTTTTTTTCTACTATATTCAGTAGAATATAGTAGGAAAAAAAGACAATCCTTTCACAAATTTAATATTCTAAATTACTACATAAATAAAAAATATTAGAATATTTTAAGTCTCAAAATGTATTTTACGAGTACCTTCTGTAGACAGTATTACCAGAGCTAGAATTTTTGAATTTGCCACTTTTTTCCAAGCTCATGTTTCGTGTGCCAGACTCTTCACACAGATCATTTTTTTTTAATTTTATCCTGACTCCCAAGAAAAGATGCATTAAATTCACCCCCTTTAAACAACATGATTTTTCGTGACCATTGGCCAGCTGTGCTGTTGAGAATTGAGATCACATAACCCTTAAACAAAGTGATATTTCGTCACCATTAGCCAGGTATGCTGTTAAGATCACATAACCCTTAAATAAAGTGATATTTCATCACCATTAGCCAGATGTGCTGTTAAGATCACATAACCCTTAAATAAAGTGATATTTCATCACCATTAGCCAGGTGTGCTGTTAAGATCACATAACCCTCAAATAAAGTGATATTTCATAACCATTAGCAAGGTGTGCTGTTGAGATAGCTCAATAAGACATCTGACATCTTAAATTAAATATGACATACTAGCTTTACGCCCGCAGCTCCGCTCGTGTTCAAGAATTCTAATTCAGCTTAAAATAAAATAAAATTTTATTTTTAAAAGCTTAAAAATAAAATTTCATGCTTTAAAAAAACGATGGACTTCCATACTAAACATCATCACCTTTTTGACCCTATTAAGGGTTGAATTTCGCAAAACTCGTTCTTATCCGACATGTCCTATCCATAAACTATACCTTCCTACTAAATTTCATGTTTATAGGTCAAACAGTTTTCAAGATTTCGTGATTAATGTTAAGTGAGTGACTTTTCGCTTTTTTAAAAACCTATGTTACGGTCAAATCTCATTGAGACTAATAGGACCAAATATCGCAAAAACCCGAACATATGATATATGATTCAATAAGCGTCGTGGATTTATTATTATTTTTTTTTGGTTTCAAATAAGAATTTAGTTTGGAGATCCTTGAAGGGGCCAACGTGAGCGTTTCTTGTTTGAAATTCTAATGAAATAACGAAGGTGTAATGAATGTAATGTCCAGATCCCTCAGACAATAACAGAAAAAGGTTATCATGTCATCATAATGTTACACTGTGGAAACAAGTGCATTTAAAATTATAATGTAAATGGAGAGCTCGCAATTTACTTGTCGTAGAACATTCGAAATGCATAAGGATGTTACTCAACGCTCGTATACAATAGACTAGATCCGGAGAGGCAAAAGTGGCTGTGTTTCCCGGTAAACCGCTACAGCGGAACTCGGAAGGCCGGCCTCTCTAGGACCGCGGTACAATCGCCCCACTCCAAATCGTCCACGTTACATAAACGCAACAACGAACAGCAAACTCGATATTCATGCATTTTTATTTATATCATAAGCTTAGTTATACCGTGACATTTACACTTTACTCATTGAAATTTCAAATTTCTCGTGTGCATAATCAGTTGACATCTACGGAAGAAACTTGCGTAATTTGGTCCCATGTCGTTATAGCAAATGACCGGGCTTGATTTAATGCGTTCAGATTCACAAAGAGCCGTAACCGCATCCAAATTATTTCTCGTGTTTAATTTTATAACAAGAATCTTTACCACAAACTGCTACCATTCCGGTCCAGATGCCACTTAGCGGTGCCGTGTTAGTGGGTCAGCACGGCCCCGGTAGCCACTTCGGTTTCAAACTGTAAAACTACATAACCTTTTCATTTCACGAGTGTGCGTTCCCAACGGTCACGATCTCCACAAGATTTCTCATTGCGCCTTACAATACAATTAGAATCACGCTACAAAGTGCTCGCTCGGCTGCGTGCGTCCGACGGTGCTGTTGTGGGAGGCGGTCGGCCATACCGCATCGTTCATACTTCATAAGCCACGCGAGCACCTACCTAACACTGATTCTGTAACTTGACTTATATGATGAACCTAATAATAGGAACATGGTTTATGCAGTTTTCACTATTATGTTATTTCATAATTTATGCAGGTTTCAATATTAATTTATTGATTTAAAAGTATTGTAATAATATACCTATAAGTGGCTTTGAAGCAAAATTTTCAACATTTCTGTTCATTGATTATTCTGTTGACGACTTTTGTAGACCTAGTAAATGAATGATTAGATTAGACTGACTTCTGTTAAAAGACCAGAGATACTTACATAAAACATTTTACATATTATTATGGACAGCGGTAATACCATTGCATTTTTATTTGTTATCATAAATTAGAGTATTATTATTCGACACAATGAACACTGTTATGAATAAATGAATACTCTATTCATTCTATATTTCAATAATTTTCATTCATCTGCACTGCACATCACCATGTGGAGTAATACACTTTGGGAAGCTCTATAGTCAATTAGTCACTCTCGCGAAAGAATGAAAAGTAAATACATAGTCTATTTCAAATTTTGCTATTATTGACATTTTGCAACTTCTACGTTATTTTCCGACATAACAATATTGAGCGCATAAACGAGCAAAATGAAAAATAATTTAATTAATGAGTTAATAATTTAAAGTAAATAGTTGAATAATGAAAAACAAACTGTAACAGCCGGTTGCACCAAGTTTTACGTTATACGATTTCGCAAAAAGTAACAACTTAATACCTAAAAAGTTCTTTTAAAAAATAGAACCGACTTAAAAAACACTGAAAGCCAAACGATGATCTCCTAGAAAGTGTTAAAATTTGTCACCGACTTCAATATAGAAGAAGATTATTTTTAAGTTTTCAGTGTTTTTGAAGTCGGTTCTATTTTTTGAAAAAAAAATTATTTTTAACTTTTTAGTGAATGAAATCTTTTTAGTGAAAGAAACCCTAATTTAATTAAATTAGTGTTTTCCTCGATTTTCTATGGGATCCCATCATCCGATCCTGACTTTGGTGACTATGGGACCACCCTTGCAGTATACTCTATCAAATACAAAAAGAATTTTGGAAATCGGTTTAAAAATGACGGAGTTATGAGGTAACAAACATAAAAAAAAATACAACCGAATTGATAACCTCCTCCTTTTTTGAAGTCGGTTAAAAATGGGTAGTTTCACTATTAAATATATGATTCGCGCCGTACATTTAACCCTTATAAACGTAAAGGGTAAAATAAAACTACAATTGAAACTAGATTATGGTGCAATTCTTACGTATTTATATTGTAACCGCTCGTAATGCTTGAAAAGAACATGACCGAAGTTGTTTGCAGCTATATCACTTATAAGACATTTACTAATAAATAAGACATTATTTTATAAGACATGTTTCATTTCTCCGCCCGTATCGCCAAATAGCAGCGTCACTGTAACAGAACTAACCCCTTAGACCAGTGGTTCCCAATTAGTGGTGCGCGTACACCAAGGGGTACGCGACGTTGCACCAAGGGGTACGCGCGGCAATCTCTTAAATAAGATAATTTATCCGTAAAAAAATTACCGCTCACCTACCGCGCTTCGCGGCCGGGACACGGGCAGTAACGAAAGGATACCTTCTATTATAAAAAAATGTATCCTTGTTCTGTAAAGACGACGGAGTTGTGCGCCCGTTTCCCGCCTATTCTAGTTTTCATTTGCTATTTTGCTTATGTCGTGAGTCGTGGTATCGCTGTGCATATTCAATTGTGTTGTTTTAATTGTGGATTATTTATTAACCGATCAACCTAAAGGACATTTATCGTATCAGCGAAGCAGCAATTAAGTATTTACTACCATTTTGCACGATGTACCTTTGCGAGAGCGGTTTTTTGGCCTATGTCAAGCATAAAACTAAACATCGTCACGGATTTCAACTTGAAGACGACTTGAGGCTAAAACTAACCAATGAACAACCAGGTTTTTCAGAGTTATGCAAAGAAAAACGTGTACATTTGTCACGTTTGTTATTTTCACCATCATTTAAACTGTATTCAGATAAAAATAAACGCCAAAAACCCGAATTCATTTTTATTTATTATTCCTGAAATAAGGGGTACGCGAATTTCAGGTCTTTCTTAGAGTGGTACGCAAGAAAAATGTATGGAGATGACATTAGCTGCGGAAAAAATAGCGTGAGGTTGTCACAAGCTAATGTCATTTCCATACATTTTTTCTGCGGAACGGCTGTGGAAAAATAAGCTTGTGGCTTTTTCTAGGCCCACTTAACGGCACCGACTATCAACACAAGAAACAACCGATCACCTATTATTAGCTAACGTCACAATACGTCACAAGCCAATAATCGTAGCGTGTCATTAAGTCGTCAACAATAATAACCGTTAAACCGTTTATAGGCATAGATTTCTAGCAATAGAAATATTCTTGGACTATTTTTGTAACTGTTCGTTATTTATTATATGTGTGTTGAATAAGTATTCAGTAACATACTATTTAACGGAAGCAATTTACGACAAAGAAATAAATTAATAATAAATAAGTATTCTCAAACTTTTGACATTGTGATTATAGATTCGCCATGTCCGTCTGTCTGTCTCAAAAACACTCAACTTGATTAATATACAGGATTACTTTTTATCACCCCGGTAAATTTAAGGGGCGCTTCAGGACACAGTATTAGTAGAATGATTTAATGTTAATAAAAAAATTACTCACCTATTTAATTCAATATTAGTTTTCTAAAATTTAAAAAAATACTGTTTTTTAATATTTAATTTAAAAAATTAATTAAGTAAGTAATTGTGTATTTATTTATATAATAATGAATGTGTCCTGAAGCGCCGTAGCGCCGCGCCGTTCGCAGTAGCCGAAAAAATATTTTAACGCTATGTATCCATCAGAAGTGGAGATTCTGTAGAAAAAATATTGTTGGCTAATCAAGCTACTTTTTTCCATACAAACTAAATAAATTATTTTTCAATCCTAAGTGTCTGCAGCCCTACATATGCGTATCTTGTTTCTTCATTCAGAGTTCGGGCATTTCTCTACTACAGGGTCATTTTGTCTGAAAAAATGTCTGTAAGATTTTATTACTCCAATTATCCAAGGAAATAATTTAAATTTAATCTAAAAGTAAACCAATTACACGTGAGTTTATGAGACTAGTAACAATATACAATACAGTAATATTCCACAAAATGTACATTTAAGAAAAATTCGACCCAGCCCCCTGTTGCCTGTATCAGAGACTGGTTTTTTTTATGAAGAATAACTTTTTTGTGTTACGAAAATTAACTTTTATTTGCCATTTGAAAACAAAACATAATATAAATCGATTAATCTATTTATGATTTTGATATGTTATTTTTAGGATTCCGTACATCGAACCATTGTACCATTGTAGTTAAACTTCGTTGGCCGTTTGTCTGTTAGACCGTTTACCGACTAGTTTTTTAGTTGGCTGTTCGCTCAAAATGGCGATTGTGTCTATCCCATTGTATGGGTTGTCGTTGGATAGGTCTCCGAAATTTCGAGACAATTTTTTATTTTTTATTTTATTATTTTTTAATTTCAAATGCAAAGTTTAAAAGTGTAGCCAGCTACATTGTTGTTGATAAATTAAAAAATTCATGGTAGATAACAGTACCTATAACGAAATTAAACGAAATCCTAACACAGCTAAGTAGGGTTTCCAAATTAAAGAGCTATTTATAGTCGGCCACATTTTAAAATATATTTAGATTAACGAATCATGTGAAATTATGAGAAAATAAAACCATAACAGCTTTAATAATAATAACAGGGCGGAACCCTACATTGTACATGCACTTGGTTTTTACACTCTTTTAGTTGTCAAATTTAAAAATGCAAATATTTAGGGTTGTCGCTTGTAATTTACGTAACCTTTGTAATTGGCTAGATGACAAAAAAAAATTTTTTGCTTTAATAGAAGCTCATTCATATAATAAACAGAAAGAAAAAATCGGGTTTCGAATAACTATAAAAACAATCAAGATATAAGGTATTAAAGATTTTTCTCCATCTCTTTCTAGCAAAACGGCAATTTACAAGGAGTTTATATGGCCGTACTCAACAATGACGTCACGGTTGATGTCGGATCTCTCTGTCTAATCGCCTTCAAATTAACAACTTAAAATGCTTGTATCTAACGTATTTCTAAGCTGATTTTAATTCTAATTTCACAAAACTGTATCTTTTTCCAAGGTATTTTAATATTTAATGACGAGACGTTAAAATTAGAATTCAGTCATCATCCCAATTGCACTACATACAAGCAATATAAATAAAAGAATATTTTTTTTATTAATATCAATAGGAAGTATCTTGGTCAGTATGTTGCGATTTATTGCCTTAAACTCTAAACCGATTTTCATAAAGATTTAGACATAGTTGGAATGGTTCCTTTGAAAAGATGTCCTTCTTGTAGCGAGAATAAATTGAAAGTCGCAGAGGGAGTTGAAAGTTACTGCAGCCTATAAAACCTCATCAAGGTGAAACTACTTATAAGTGCAAGTGAGTAGGTAATCCAGTAATCACATATCACATGAATATTTCGAAGTACTTATTATAAAATAGTTTTTATATGTCAATGGCCGTGTAAGTTTTCAGCGGCTACATAACGAAAACCAGATGACTTGTGCGTGCCAAAACAGTCACACCACGCAAGACGTTTTTTTTTCTTCAAGGCCAATAAGGCGACACGCAAACTCTTAATAAACATTAATACCTAGTGTTTATAATTTGGCTTCGTCTGTACTGTAGTAAGTAATAAACAAATATTTTCTTTAAATAGATAAAAAGAGTTCGTAGTAGGATGAATGAATGAATAATTGCATGAAAATTTTATTTACATGCATAAACAAGACACTCAGCCAGCCCATGCAAAAAATACCCAGAAAAATGAAAAGCAACACTGAGGCGAGACAAGATACATATTAATTAATTACTTGACAAAATGGAGTTTCTCACAAGTGCATGGAAAAGGGATACCCCCTATTCCAATATGTTCTATTGTTCGTTGTATTATAACTATTTGTTCTACCTGTTGAACATATTGGACACATTTCTTCCAGTTATTTCAACTCAGCGGGCCTAGACAAAGTTTAACATTCATTAACGTTCGTGTGTGTATGTGTGTGTTTGCGCGTTTGTGTGTGTGTGTGTGTGTGTGTGTGAGTAAATTATTTTTATGCAAGTCTCTAAAACAGTAGTTAAATACGAATTGAATTGTACAATAGTGAGTTCAAATTATTTCATTATAGATTTTCTTTCTCGTGTCCTGGTAATAGAGATTTTATAACAGCTCTTGATAATATTTTTGTTAACTAAAATGTACACTTTTTTAATTAATGTAGCATCCGGTACCGAACTGTATTTCGCGGTATCCGGTAGAATACCGGATACCGCGAAATACAGTAAAAATGGACTTGCATATCACTGCAGAGTCCACTTCGACTGAGCAGCGAAGGACACATGCGGCATTAAGTTACGATACACGGTCAGTGTGGACGGGCCATTATACGCAACACCCACAGCAGATTCCCGAGCGAATTAGCTTTTAATGTTCAGAAAGGTAAAAGCGGTAGTAAAACCCGTCATAAATATCAGCATTACATCTCGCCACTTTCTAAGCTCGGTGTATATATTTTTTATGTCGCCTATATAACATACACAACGTGGCGTGGCATAATCAAAATAATTGAGAGATCATTTTGCAATAGACGCAACAAAGTGACGTGTCGGCTAAATTGATAGAAAGTAAAATTGTGAAATTAATGAGGCGCGTTCCTCGTTAATGTTATGGTTGATGGTTTATCATCCATCATGAACCAAAAGGCAGAAACGGAACTCCCCTAATTACACTGACGCCTATAATACTCCTCTATGTTACACGTCAATGCTGAAACAATTTCAAACTTCGCTCGAAAATTTGACAAATTGGGAGATCGGAAAACGCTGCAGGGAGCGAAAACGCGGAGGGTGGAATAAAGAAACATGATGTGACAAATTTATGAAACGTGGCACACACACGTCAAGGTTGTCTGTACACACGTCCAAGTTTTGCTAACATACCCTTTGATCATGAAGAGCATCCTAATGGGGACCGGTTCATATAAAACGTTTAATAGTTTGCCTGATTAAATAATAGGTATTACCCGATGGTATTACGTTAAGTAACATTATCAGTAAATATGTAGCAATATACCGGGTGTAACAGAATACCGCAATAATATTTAAGGTTGTTGATTAACAAAAAAAATGTTTTATGACTATTCTTTGTATTTTTTATTATATGCCTACTTTCGATTCAATACGCTGAACTGTTAAGAGTATTAAATCGAAAGTAGGCATATAATAAAAATACAAAGAATAGTCATAAAACATTTTTTTTGTTAATCAACAACCTTAAATATTATTGCGGTATTCCGTTACACCCGGTATAATCAGTTTTATGTGTTATCGTCATAAACATCAATAACATAATGCCTTTGGTATTAAGTCCGCCTCTATACACAAAACGTTATAAAAAAATTTATTAATTAATTATATTCTAGTAAAGACAAAGGTTTGATCAGTCTGATACTAAGAATAATGCGTTGCTCAGCGCAAAACTCAGAACGGGGACAGATTTGGTTATTTTTTTGTTTAATATATTTGTTGGATTACTGAAAAGGGTTCTTATATAGAAAATTGGAAAAATTTCAACCGCTTCAATTGTAACCACCGGGTGTTGATCGGGAGGTCCGGGGTTCGATTCCCCGTGGGGGGCAGCAATGTTTCTGCTCGGTTTGGTTGGTGGTAGGGCTTCTGAGCCCGCCTGGCTAGCTACCACCGTCCTACCTAAGTTTGTCGCCATAATAACAATTAATACCATTGTTGTGTTCCGACAATAATTAGAGGTAAGATAGCCAGTTCCCTAGTTGTTGAGGAGTCCAGGTGAAGCTAGCTTCCACTTTCGGCCTTATCGTCACTTACCATCAGGTGAGATGAGGCCAAGAGCTTCCCTTTCGTGTGTAAAAAATATTAGGAAAAACATAAACAAGCAATATATTGCTTCCTAACTGTTCCTATTGGATTATTCGACTTTGAGCTCCTGGGTGATATCACCCAGATGATCAAGTTCCACATTTTTGTGCATTAAAATCACCCGGCACGTACTAAATGGTCTAAGCCCGGCACCAATTCACCTGAGTGATCAAATTCCATATGATTTTAATTCGAAAACAAGCTTTCGACATAACGACGTATGTCGAGACAACTAGCAATTAATAACAAAGTTTTGATTTAACAAAAGGGGTGTCGCAGCACATAAGAGGAAACACCAAGTTAGATCAATATAGTATCCCAATCAATTTCGACTATAGCAATTACTCTAACATCAAATCGTGCAAATCATAATAGGATACTTTAAGAACTAATGTAATACATGACATATTACTACACATTTTCCTGAAATACCTCTTGAATAGCTGAAAGTAATCAAAGAAAAGAAGCATCGAAATAAAACATTAGTGGTGATGTTGGATGATGACAAACTTTCATATCATGTGATAACTTTAAACTTAATCGTTTGATCCTCGAATACGAAAAACTTTTGTACACAAGCCAACAGCTAGCAACATCTTTAGCAGACGATATACCATATACCTAATCATATGCCATGTCATGTATATCGCAGAAGGATGGCAAAGAGCCGCAAGATTAACTTAATTGGGGTCGTCTAGCTGGCTTACTGTCGAAGTGTTCGGTTAGTTCACCTAACTTGACTCTATTAATAATAAGAGCTCTAAGTAACACAATTATCGTTTATCTTTGTCGGTTCAGTGCGACTTGAAGCCATTTATATATGAGACTGCAACCTGTCAAACTGAGTTCGAGTATATTATTATTTGCTGCCCCATCCACAAACGATTTCTTTATCAACAAAAAGTATTCTACCACCGTTACAGAAGCTTCATCACCAAAAAAGCTTTCACAAAAAGAAACCCGATAAAAATCGACACATGTATCAAAGGAAAGCTGAAATCGAACTTGTGAAAACAGAAAGTGCAAGTGGTCTAGGGGCTTAATGTACCGCGTAGCTGAATGCATAGTCAGAAGACGACCACGACCCGCTCAGTGCTAACAATTGGCGTAAAATTGGTGAAAGTTTGTGTGTGCCTAACGTCGTAACAAGCATTTACGATACCAGCTATCGAAGTGCAAAACGTAGTGTAACCTCCTGTAAGAAAATGGATGAAACTTGTCCACGGGGCGTTTGGGCGTATGACTGATTTAGGCCTTCCTTAAGGCGCATAGTGGTCCCAATGACCTTGCGTCGATCGTCCCGCACTGATTACATAGGAGTGAGTGAGTGAGAGTGAGGGGAATATTTAAGCAAACCTTTACGCGTAAGATGAATTATTTCAATAAAAAATTAATTAAGGCGAATAAGAAAAATCTAAAAAGACCATCCCCTAGAATATTGTTTACTTTATTTATTGAAATCGAAAGTATATGATTTAACCTAATATTTACGACGCGATTAGGTTTAAAGTTTTAAAATCGAGGCATGTTTGGGTCACAATTTAACCAAGTTTTAATTAATTTATCAAAAAATTAAAAAGACCATCCTCTAAAGAATGCGTTGAATAATAACATATGTTTTTTAAAGATTTTTTTATTCAATATTTATGAAGAGAACCGGTTTTTTCTGCAGTGATTTTTTATGTTTGACCTTACTATGCGCCTTAATACTTTCGTGCTTTGTCATCCAGTCAAACTGTATCAGTACAGGAAAACAAACTAGACCAATGGCAGTTTAAGCAAATGGGAATGCCTACTTATTATAACCAATTTCACCAACCTTGTCTTAACTTAAGATACTCTAATTTCCGGTTTCTATATTCAAAAACTAAAGTTTTTGCTACGGACAGTTAAATTTTGACATACTCGTATATCCTATGGAATATATGTCAAAATATAACTGTCCGTAACAAAAAGGGATCGTTTTTGAATATATAAAACCAGGTATTAGGTGGCCTGCATTCTTTTCATTAAAGACAAAAAGTGACAGCATAGTTTGCTAAACTAAGTTTGTTGAAATTAGCCACTTGTATACTAAAAACTGTTGTTATTTAGCGGAGATTCAAAATCCTAAACCGAACATGAGACACAAGTTATATAAACCTTTTGAATTAAAATTACCGAATCATAAAATTGCATTGATCGACCAATTTCATACATTGTTTGTGTTTGCTCCGTGTCTACGTCACAGCAATTTTGTGACGGTTCGTCTTAATTGGACGGAACGCGTCATGAAACGGTTTTGTTCTCTTGCGATCAGGATTAAATTATCAGAATTTGCTAATTTCATCGTTAGGATGGTTTCGAGACTTTTGATAACCTCGATAGTTGATTAATACTAAATAATGTCCCGAAATAATCCTACAACTTTTAGTAAGTACCTATAAACATTGGATCGCGTCCACCTATGTCCTATATGCGTCCACCTATGTCCTATATGCGTCCACCTATGTCCTATATGCGTCCACCTATGTCCTATATGCGTCCACCTATGTCCTATATGCACGTATTTAAAACGTTTATTATGCACGTATTTGATGCCGATGAAAGAATTATATTTAACTATTTTTCCCTTAACTTGAGTTAGATATAGCTGTTATATTTACAGTTGACATTATTTTGTAAATAACTTAACCTCTTTTCTGGACGACAGGCAGAGGCACAGAGGGTAGAAGGTTTGTTATTTGGTTTAGTTAGTGGTAGATCTAAGCTTGTCAGGCTAGCGACCACCATCTTACCTAAGAGTTTTCTCCATAATAACAATGATAATAATACTGTTGTGTTTCGACAGTTAAAATTTATAATAAACTAGCGGGCCCGGCAGACGTTGTCCTGTCCGATTCCAGAGCCACCGGGTCAAACTTTATGTACGTTTAAACCTTCCCTGGACCTATGCAAACATACACAGAAAATTTCGTAAGAATCAGTCGACCCGTTTCTGTGTTTTTGCGAGACAAACACACAGCGTTTCATTTTTATATATAAGAAGACTAGTGGGCCCGGCAGACGTTGTTTTTGCTTCATGTCACAGCGCCACCCACTGGATCCATTTGTATTTTTAAACCTTCCTTGAACTGATCAAAACACATACAGAAAATTTCGTATGAATTTGTCGAATGGTTTTTGGGTTTTAGCGAGACTACAGCGTTTCATTTTTATATACACGGTTATTTTTTATCACCCTGGAAAATTTTAGGGACGCTTCAGGACACATCCAATTATACATAAAAAAAAGTTTTTAATAAAAAAAAATCTCAAAAAATGCTGCCTTAGACTAGTGCAGCATTTTTTGGATTTTTTAAAAAATTAATATAAAATTAAGTGAGTTATTTTTTTTTCATACTTAACATATTCTACTACCATGTCGTGAAGCCTCCCTTAAATTTTCCAGGGTGATAAAACTAGTCTTATAACCGTGTATAAGACTAGTACGCTCGGCAGACGTTGTCCTGCCCGATTACAGCTCCACCTTCCGGGTCCAGCTTTACGTTTAAACCTTCCTTCAACCTATCCAAACACACACAGAAAATGTCGTAAAAATCTGTTCAGCCGTTTTTGAGTTTTAGCGAGACTAACACACAGCGTTTCATTTTTATATATAAGAAGAAGAAGATAAGAAGAAAGAAGAAGAAGAAGATTAGGTATAAAAAAAACTTTTTAAATACAAGCTTGTAGTACTCGTCAATACGAATCAAACGAGCCCAAACTTGATGGGGTTGTCTCGTTTCATTACGGAGTTCCTATGGCCACCTTCCAACTCCAGCATCAGGCCAGCTCCATGTCATCATTATATTGCATTGTTACGCGATATACATATGCATGCAAAATTTCAGCTCAATCGGAAACCGGGAAGTGGGTTAAATTTAACTTGCAAGATTTCATTACAGACACGACAGGTGAAAGTAAAAAGTTAAACAAGTAAAATTATTTAAAAAAACTTTTTTAATTACAAACTTTTATATCATCATAATATTGTATTGTCACGTGGTATACACATGCATGCAAAATTTCAGCTCAATCGGAAACCGCGACAGGTAAAAGTAAATAAAAGCTTGTAAAATAGCCAGCTTTCAGTTGTCGCGGAGTTCATATAAAGCTCTGCTTCCAACATTCGGCAATACCTATCGACCCCAGGGTTGCCAACTCTACTTCTTTTTACATAGATCCACTCACTTTTAAGGCTTAACTAAAAAGGTATGTTCAAAAGAAAAGGTGAATTTGATTTTTTTTAAAGTATTTCTTTATTCATCCATTTTGTCCCCTTCAAAGTAAGATCCCTCAGATGTAATGCACAGCACTTCTGAAATGCACTTTTCGGTATGGCCATCAGCTCGTTTTTCGATTCTCACTTTATCTCATCAATTGTGGCAAAACGCTTTCCTTTCATTGGTCTCTTCGTCTTCAGTTTTGGAAATAGGAAAAAGTCGCAGGGAGCCAAATCTGGTGAATACGGTGGTTGAGGCATGATTACGGTGTTGTTTTTGGCCAAAAAATCTCGAACAAGCATTGATGTGTGAGCTGGTGCATTATCGTGATGCAGAATTGCAGATTCGCTCTTGGCTTATCTGACCGCTTCCATTGGGATGATTGGGCGTTGGTTTCGACGTCATAACCATCATATACCCACGTTTCGTCACCAGTAATGACTCTTTTGAGCAAACCCGGATCGTATAGTTGACGTCATTCAACAACTCTTGAGCGATACCGAGCGATGCGATTTTTTCACTATTTCGATGTTTTCTTCGCTTGTTGACGTGGTTGCAACTCCAGGACGCTCATCGTCATCAACATCTTCTCGGCCTTCTGTAAAGCGCTTGTACCACTTATAAACACTTTTTTGAGACAAAGTTGACTCGCCGAATGCCACAGTCAACATTTCAAGTGCCTTAGAGCACTTTATTCCATTTTTAACGCAAAATTTAATACATATTCTTTGATCCATTTTTTCGAAAGTCAAAAATCGAAGAACACACAAAAACGTGACTAACCTTTTCAGTTGTCAACAACAAAGTACTAATCCGCTGATAATGCTAATGCTAACATAATATGTTAGCACTCAGAACATGGTAAACATATGTATACCAACATAACACAAAAAAAATCGATAATCGAATGTAGACAGCCCGCGAAAACTCAAAATTCACCTTTTCCTTTGAACAGACCTCGTACGTATTTTAAAAATGAATTGCCAATATTTTTTCCAAATTTTTAAAAAGGATTCCTTAATAATGGATATTTTACATTGTACGTGCATACTTTTTGAAAAGAGTAACTGCATGGTTTCTTTTCCTCGAATGGTTCGATTCCGATTAATAAGTGCTTATGTAAACAAAAAAAAGACATTATGAGACGTTTTAACCTACACTATCCTCCACATTTTACTGGAAAAAAAATATGTGGGTAGATATACGAATTTTTCATATGCAAATTTTTTCTACATAATTTTCTAATCCGGTCTACGCATTTTTCAAAATCCGATTTGGCAATGCTGATCATCACTTACCGTGAGGTGAGATGAAGGCCGAGAGCTTCCCTGGTGTGTGTTAAAAACATCAAAGAACGTTATTATAGCCACGTACTAATTTTTGATTTGTCCGTAGAATACATAATTATATTTGTAACGAGTGTAAAATATAATTACTTATATAATTATGACGCAATCAAATCTTTGTTGGTCATGGGGCGATTTTCGACATTGTCCTTTGTAATATAATATTTTTCTTCAGGGGTCCTATAATGTATAAATATTTTAGCTTCCAAAGATTCCCGTAAGCTATTAAACATAAATAAAAACGTAATACAACATAAAATAGCGTTAGCGCCGACCGTTGAACTTGGCCATGAATATTTCGGGCATTATTAAGCAGGTCATTAAATATTTATGATTGGCAAGGAATTTTTCGCGAAGAGTCTCATCGAAATGAAGGCCTAGTGAGTGTGGTGTGTGTCTGCGTTGAAGTACCGTATCTCTCACGATCCGGACATTCCGAAATGTAGGTACGATAAGGAAAAACGATGATCTCCTACAAAGTCTTGAAATTTGCCACCGACTTCAATATAGAAGTGTGATGTTGTCTGTACCTATTCTTATATTATTTTTAACTTTTCAGTGTTTTTGAAGTCGGTTTTTATTTTTTTTTTAATATTTTTTAGGTTTTAACTTTTTAGTGAATGAAATCTTTTTAGTGAATGAAACCCTAATTAAATACCAGCTGGTGTTTAATTAACGTTTTCCTCGATTTTCATGGGATCCCATCACCAGATCCTGACTTTGGTGACCTTGGGACCACCCTAGGAGTATTCTCCATCGAATACAAAAAGAATTTTGAAAATCGGTCCAGAATTGGCGGCGTAATCGCGTAACATACACAAAAAAACATACCTACGCATCGAATTGAAAACCACCTCCTTTTTTGAAGTCGGTTAAAAAATGATTAGTCACTGAAGGAGGATATAATTTGGATTATGTATACCACAACAGCAACTTATGAAATGAATCTGATAACAAATGAACAACATCATTAATTCACCACATATCAATGCAATAAGCGGGTGTATGTGAGCTTAATTAATTTTACACTCCATGGAAGCTTTTAGGCTTCGTGCAGCTTTTAAAAGCCCTGAAAACCGCCCGAGTGGATATTGGAATATCATAATCATGTTCCTCCACGCTGCCCACTAACTTTTTACAGCCTTTAAAGTTGTGTACTGATATAATATATTTCCGAAAGCATTTATAGCTAGCTAGGTGGGAATAATAATGGGCTATGAAAAATGAAAGTCTAACACTTACCGAACTGATATGACTGGTAAAAAGTGATTTTTACCAGTTTACCATTTTACCAGTAAGATAATAAAAAATATCGTAGTTTTTGTTTTATCAAAATAACAAAAAAAAACTAACGAAATAAAGCGACTTGATTCGAAGTTAAGGATAAGGAGGATAGCTCGCTGCGTCATAACGTGCTACCATAGACGAAGAATAATATTTTTATTATTATTCTTTATATCATCCTTGGTGCTACAAAATGTACACATAGGCGACGTCACGCCGCGACTTTTCGAATAAACGTATAATCGACCACGCGTCAATCTTTAAATTTGCACTACGAAAAATGGCGGTCTCATGTAAAGTCTGGCGTGTTGCTTTGAGTACTTATTATCGCAAATTTTTGATTAGGTAAAAATAATAGATTTTTAACCAAGGGGAAAAAGCAGTGTCTTTCACGGGTTAATCAAAATCGTTAATTTAATCGTTAATAATAAATATTTTTCATTCTTTCTTTGAATGTGAGATATGTTTTTTTTGTATGTTACGTGATTACTCTGCCAATTGTTAACCTATTTTCAAAATTATTTTTGTTTTCAATAGAGTATACTCCTGCGGTGGTCCCATTGTCACCAAAGTCAGGATCTGATGATGGCATCCCAGGAAAATCGAGGGAAACCCTTAAATTTTATAGGTGTACGTCCAACGTGTTTCATGTTTTATCCAAAGCTATTAAGGAACTGAGCTGATGATGGTAAGACCCTCAACTTTAGGAGTTAAAGGTTAGTTTCTTAAATACAATAGGCACGTATTGACCCTTTGTCGTATTCTTTCAAGTTACTTCATGAGCTAGTATTAAATTCACTAAAAGTAATTAAAAATGAAAGAAAAATTACAAAAAAATAGAACCGATTTCAAAAACACTTTAAAGTTCAAAAAATAATATAAAAATACAAATAACATTACATTAAAATAACCGAACTATAATACATGTCTCTATTAAAATATGAAAACGATGCGGTATAAAAACCACTAGCGGTCAGGAGGAACTACCAAGTGGGCCAAGCAAGAGTACCGCACGAGATCGACGGGGATTCGACCCACATATCAAGCCAGTTAGATCACCACTAGCACACCGGACAACTGTGCAAGCCGAGAATATAAAGTAAAAAAACCAAATATAGAGTGGATCGTACCGGCTTGACGGCCCAATCCAGTTTTAGCACCTATACAATACGGAGGAAAGTGATATAGCCCCGACATTGATCTACAAGTTTACCTTAGTTATTTGTTTAATAGGGTTATCGCGTATGGCTTGTGAATGGCGGATTTTCCGAATGTAACACAAAGGAGTTTTCGAATTCTGTTCTTAGATGGCGCTGCGTAACACTTCTGTCAATGTCACTTTTCAAAATTCGAAAACCACTAAACAGTATTAAGTAATTATTGTTCATATTTTGTGTCCACATATTATATACTAGCTGTGCCAGCGAACTACGTTTCGCCATACTATTTTTTCCCGTTTTTGAAACATTTTTTCATTGATGCTCAGCTCCTATTCATCGTAGCGTGATCTTATAGAGCCTAAAGCCTTCCTCGATAAATGGACTATCCAACACAAAAAGAATTTTTCAATTTGAATCAGTAGTTCCTGAGATTAGCGCGTTCAAGCAAACAAACAAACAAACTCATCAGCTTTATAATATTAGTAAGTATAGATTTATCGTCCACATATTTTGATACTTGCGATTTTTACGACTTAAATTGACTATTAAGTTATTGAGATATCTAACTAGAAATGGTCATGTGGTTGTTCATTTTGTGTATTTCAAATTTTAAATCTACAGTTTGTTTCAGACAAAATCATAATATTAACAATCTTGATCTCTTTAATGTGTTTAAATTAGCTTTGTTAACAACAGAGTATGCACATGAAATTACTTAACGATGATGATGGCAATAGCGATATTCAACATTCCATATTAAACAACTGGTATAGAGTTATAAAACGAACTTTTAACATAGTATCTTTAACGTAGAAAGTCTATTTGCTGAGTGATTTTCTGCTCCATGTGGTGTTGGTATGTTAAGAAAGCGTATGGCAACAATACACGAAGTACAAAGATATTTTACGTTTCCGAGTCTGTGGTGTCATTCAAATATTTGAAATACTTTTTTTTCTATGATAGTAGATATTTCTTTATTTTCTATTATAGAGAGGACTGCATACACTGTGGTTCTTGTGGGGGTTGCAGTTTTGCTGCGAATCTCACAGGAACCGCATGTATTATAGGTGACTGCTACCACTTACCATCAGGTGGGTAGTTTGCTTGTTTGCCAACTTAATTGCAATAAAAAACTGTCTCCATCTTACCTATGTTTCTGCGTCAGTGCGTCAAAGCAGCAGTGCTTCCATCGCAACATTCCAGTTCGAAATTGTGACATGGACATCTTATGAGACAGGTTGGCAACCTATATTGCAGTTTTTGTAGGTAATTCAATTTTGCGGAAGTAACACATATGTCTTGTTACTATGGTTACGTTATAGCCACGTAGGTATATACGCGGGCAATTAAGCTGTTTATAATTGTCTATTGCCGTATACAAAATTCGGTTACCGATTTCTATCAATGCAAAAAACATTTGTTTCGAATTGAGGAGCTCACTCTCGAAATGAATTAATAAATAGATAGAATTAAACTCCAAGGCGTTTACGATAAAAAAAAACGCGGGCGCAACAAGCGCCTCCCATAAACCACGCTTGAGGACGATCATTTTTAATGTAACAACACCGAGTGGTTTTTTGGCGAAGCCGAGTACTTATCGTGGCGCTCCGTGGCATGGAGACCATTAAAGTTTCATGGCGCACTGCAAACTTGGGACTCCACAATTGGATCTCCGAGCGAAGTTCGCCGGATCCCAACTCGTAACGGGAATGATTAATACAATTCGACCGATTATCCGCTTTGAGTCCGTGCAAAATTTATGTTTCGTTCAAACATCCGAGAGCCCAACTTTTCTCCGCCAATTTTTGCGCGACACTTGATATTTTGTCACTGTCAATTACGTAGTGGCGAATAATTTTAATAAAATATAACCCTCAGGCCAAGAATTCAGTGTCTGAAGTTTAAACTCTACTCTAATTCAAAGATCGTTATGTAATAGACCTTTGAAGACATTATTAACTTTAAGAACGCACACAAAGTCCTTAGTAAACGAGGACGTTATATCTAAAATATTGAACTATTGATATTGTACCTTTGTTAGTGCACAGTGCACACAACGCAGTCATGATTAAAATGTACGAGTTGTCTCTACATTTGTTCGGAAGCTGGGAAAAAAATAACAAGAACTGTTATAATGTATGTTAATATTTAAGAATACGTACCGTACATAAGAATCATTGATAAAATTTACAGAAACCTACAAAAACCACAGCTACAAATGACGGATAAAATTTTGTTTTCAACCCTAGTAATATGGGTATCAATAATAAAAAGCACGATGTTGTAAATTATATTACTTTAATATACTTATACACGGTGTTTCAAAATAACCAATAAATAATCAATTCTTTATCGAAAACTCATTATTAAAATGTGTTAACACGAAATGTCCTTCAACCCAAAATTTTCATGTAAATCATAGTATCATCATCATGTCTATGATTTACATGAAAATTGTGGGTTGAATGACATTCGAGTTCTGTGTAGTTTCATTTTTTAACCGACTTCACAAACGGAGGAGTTTATCATTTCGATTGTATGTTCTTTTTTACGTATGTTGCCTCATAACATAACTGTGTAAATTTTTAACCGATTCGTTAAAATCTTTTTTGTTTGAGGCATACTTCCCGATTCCCATTTGGTCCCATTGTCACCAAAGTCAGGATCTGGTGATGGGATCCCAGTAAAATCAACGGAAACCCTTATTTACGTTTGTTAACTCACAACTCTGTAATTTATTAACCGATTTGTTAATTTTTTTTTTGAGATGGTGGTCCAATCTCTAGGCCAAATTTTAACTTTGGATCATCGACACATTTAATATAATTACATTACATTTAATATAATCTCCCAAATAATGTAACTACTAGGACTAAAACTGTCCATCTAGCTAGTTACATCAATGTAACTACTGGAAACAGAGCATCATCCGCACCGCCTTCAAAATAAAAAATGTGATGTTGGTATTCTTACATTATTTTTGACGATTTGTTTTTATTTTTTATTATATTTTTTTTATTTTAATACTTTATTGAATTTAATACCAGCTCAACAAAGTAACCTGAAAGAATACACTTGCCTATTGTGTCAACACATGCCTATTTTATTTAAAGCACCAACCTCCAACTCCTAGAAATTAAAGATCCTTTCATCATCAACTCTGACTACTAGACGCAAATGAGACAAAGATAGATTATGTTTGACTGACAATCTTAGATCACTTCAAAATCTTCAAATTCATAGTAGCAGACTGATCGATCGATTTGCCACTATCTATCTATACTTCGTTTTTTTTAATTATGTAAACAATGAAGTAGTTAAACGCCCGCTATAAAGTTAGACACTGATCAGAGAAGTAGGTATACATTTTTTTAGTACATTTACTCAAAAAGTACCTCTAGTGGCAGTAATCCGGTTAACCGAGACTTTTCCATGTGTAAAAGCGTGCGTAAAGTTATTATTTTCCGCACTAGTGCTGCGAGGAGGTTTTTTATTAAAAAAGATTTCTGTACACGATTCTTGTATTAAATGCTCATTTTACAGCGTAAATACTATATTAACACATTAAATATTTTTTTATATAAAAGTATTAATTTAAATAAATAAATGACACAAGTAAAATTATATTGAATTTAGATAAATTATTGTCATTGATTTGGCTTAATGCATAGAAACTAGGGATGCAACGATATATCGGAAAAGCGATAAATATCGATATATCGACGCCTAAATATATCGATATTTATCGATATCGACGATACGTTAATATCGATATATCAGTATCGAGAAAAAACTCGATATTGTGACGAAATATCGAAAACCCAAATTAAAATACCCACAAAACCGTGAAAAATGCTGTTAGTGGCAACACTGAAATCTAAAAAATTATTCTGTTCTCGACGCTAATCTATTGTTGTACTCTGTGGTGAGTAGTGTGTGTCAAAGAGATGCACGTTGAGTCAACAGTGTACAGCGAATGGTTATCCATCGTGTCGACTTTACTAAGGAAATTTCTGAATTTATCTCTAATACTATAGCAAACCAGAGTAATGTACAGCGAATGGTCACCATCATAGCCCATCGTGTAGACGGGCTATAAAACTACATTGGATTTTAATAAGCTTTTAAAAAAGAAAAATATCACTTCAATATCAATATATTGGCGATATATAAGTATCGACTTAATTCGATATATCGATATTTTTCAAACGTTGCATCCCTAATAGAAACCGTTGCCCAGTCATGTCCTATAAAAAAAAGAAACTTTAACCTAACTTAACTTACTTTAATTTAAACTGGGACTCGTAAAGAAATGACACACTTTCCGCACTTGTATCAAAATGTACTGTTATGTATTTAAAAATAAACCTTTTTTAGTTTGTTACCGTTTTTGTTTGTAATCTTGTATTGCTTTGCTTGCTATTTTATTTGCTGATAAATATAAATAAATAATAATGATTAATGAATGAATTGATTTGATTGTTTGTTCTAAGTTCTAATAAAAGATTATAACGGACCTTTCAAAAATTAGGGGTCAGATGGATTTTGGCCCGCATTGCGTAACAATCGGCAACGGACTTCATGCAATCGCATGCTACAATCCGATCATCACACCCCGTTAACCTTTAGAAAGATCGTTCTTTGCAAGTCTCTCAGACTATATAAAGATGCCAGTTGACTATAACGTAACCGCGTTGTAGAAAGTTATCAGCACCATCTAGTGGAAACGGGTAACAACTACTAAGAGCTGCAAAGTGGTGCTTTGATGCTCTACTATCAAGGCGTAAAAGGCGCCATCCATTTATTTTTAATAACACAGTTGCTCAAATAAAAGTACGTAGCACATTTTGTCGGTTTCATTATCTTAGGTACTTATATCGTACATGATTAATGCGCAGTAGTGCGTGTCTTTTAAAGACTATGTAGTCATACTTTACTGCAGATAGTATCCCAACAACCAAAGAGTATGTACGAATCTGTTTTCTACGATTTTGTTAATGATTTCGTCACTTATATGTATTTGAAATAATACAGTAAGCTCCCATTCAAGCTATACGTATACACTACGAAAACCGTGACTATTACAAGTGACATAAGAACAGTCCAAAGGTCAAACAGTAGAGCTTGATAAGGAACATACTGAACATAGATTGGAGGTTTTTAAAATTAAAATTGCAGAGGCATTTAAATAAGTACTAAAATATCAAATTATTTCAAAAGATAACTGACTGAATGTCAGTAGGTTGCTTGCTAAAAAGATTTGTTAAAAATTATCTGCTTGCTAAAAAAAATTGTCCAGCTTTAAGAGGACTCGCCTTTTGTTCATTGTCTGGTTGATTTAAAACATGAATAACCGTTATCATTACAATAAAGAAATACATTGACGGTGTTACTACAAAATGTTTAACATTTGTCTAAAGTTAGCTTAGTTAGATGATCTAAGAAAGTTAGTGATAGGTTTAACATTTCTCCGTCTCTATTCATGTTAGAAACATGCAACATGTGTCTGTCTCTGTCTGTAATATAGTAGACAGCTCCCGAAAATATAAAACGATTAACGTTATATTTAAGGCGTGGAACATGATTTTATCAAATGTTGATAGCCGTTTATCTGTTTGTCAACTGGCATGTTTTGAATATTTAATCGAATCGAATTTTTCTATGACTTTATTTACCTCTATAAATGACAATGATCTTGCCTGATGCTAACTTTACAGCATTGCTTTACTTACTACTAGCTTTCCGCTCGCGACTTCGTTCGCGTTATTTTTGTTTCCCCGTGGGAATTTTATATTTTCCCGTAGGAAAATTACCCTATGTCCTTCCCCTGGTCTCGAACTATCCCTATACCAACTTTCATCAAAATCGGTTCAGTAGTTTCGAAGCCTATTCAATACAAACAAACAATCAAATCTTTCCTCTTTATATAGAAGAATAGGTCCTTACATATGAAATTGGCGTTTTGTATGGGAGGAACATAAAGTCGATTTTTTAAATATTATATATTTATTCAATCAAAGTATGTACCATTGCTATCTATGCACTTTTGCCATCTCATAGGTAGTTTATCAATCCCTTTACTAAAAAAACCATTCGGACGGGAATCAATAAATTCTTTGAAGGCGGTTTGCACTGCCCCATCGGAGTTGAATTTTTTCCCTTTCAAGAAGTTATCCAAATTTCGAAAATATGGTAATCAGTTGATGCAAGGTCCGGAGAGTACGGTGGATGTCTTAGACATTCCAATTGAAGCTCCTCTAATTTGGTAGCCGTCTCTTGTGCAGTGTTTGGTCTGGCGTTATCATGAAGCAGCAGTGGCCTAGAGCGATTGACTAGCCTCGGTTGTTTAGCAGCTAGCTTTTCCATCATGGTTTGCAGTTGCTGACAATAGACATCTGCCGTAATCGTCTGGCCAGATTTAAGAAAGCTGTAGTGAACGACACCAGCACTAGTTCACCAAACGCTCACAAGTAACTTTTTGGAGTCAATTTTCGCTTGGGGCATGGTTTGGCTGGTTCGGTAGGGTTCAGCCATTGCGATGAGTGCTTCCGGTTATCGTACAGGACCCACTTTTCATCACAAGTAATGATTTGATTTAAAATCCCTTCATTATTGTGCCGGTTGAGTAATGCAACGCAGCAGTCAACGCGCGTTTGTTGATTTGCTTCACTCAATTCATGCAGAGGCACCCACCTTTCAAGCTTTTTCATCTTCCCAATTTGCTTCAAGTGGATTAAAACAGTTTTATCACTAACACCGCAGCCTGTAGCTAATTTGGACGTTGTTTGCGATGGAACCGCTTCGAAGGTCCAAATTTCCAGAACGAAAACGTTGGAACGAATAACGCACTGTGATTTCTTTTGCGGCACCGTCGCCCTATACATCATTAATCCTTCCAGCCGTTTCTGCAGCACTGGTGCCACGGTGGAACTCGTACTCGTAAATAACGCGATATTTGAAGTTTTCCATTATATAAACTAAGTGACGCAAAGAAAAAAAATAATTCAGGTTAAAACAAGTGAATTATAATTTTCGAAACACAAATACATGAGTAAATGACTGAATTTGGAATTCCTAACCATAGAGAAGATATTTCAGATCAAAGTGACCAGTACGGCAAAACGCCAATTTCATATGTAAGGACCTTAGACCATGTACTAAATGGTCTAAGGTAAGGACCTAATATATTCTGTAGAAAACCCATCAACACACTATCTCACGGCACTAGAAGGTATCCTTTTATTTGGCTCATTAGAATAAGCTCAAATTCGAGGTATTACACTAGGTAAAATATATGTACTTGATAGAAGATTTTTTTTAAATAAAATTCTTTATAATACCCTTAACAGTTCAGTATTTGTAAAGAACACGATGAAACTACCAGCTTTGAGAGGAAACCTGGAATATGGCGTACCTAATCCCTACTAAGAGCAAGGCACCAATATTTAACACAAAGAATAAAATAAATTTAGCATTAATATGGTTAACAAAATAATTATGTTATAAACTATTCATCATTCATCACATAAGGTGCATTCAACAATTATGTTCAATTAGATAATTCGTTACACAAGAATGTACGTGCCTAACAAGAACAAGTAAGAGCACCTTCCGTTTGTGGCAAGCATCACGCACAGTCTAACACTACGCCTGCATAACAAACAGTAAAATAATCGATTGTGGTCGTGACGGGTGCCGTATGGAATTCCTATGGAGGTAGGAATATTATAAAATGGTCGAAGGTCTAAACGAGATCGAATTACAGCTATACGACGTCGTCTGTATCGGTTTTTTGAAAATCAAGCGGCTATAAGGGGTATAAAAGCTTTGCGCATAGTGGTCACCATGATTTTGCAGGAAACTTGGTAATTTGAGTTTTCGAATAAGATTCTGTGAATAAGATGAACTACCTATAGAGACATTAAAAACCCTTCGTAATGCGTCATGAATTCAAACACGAAAACAATCTCGGAATCGAATTTCGATCGAACACTCTTTAAATTGAATTCGAATAATGATACTCAACATTTTTATTTAGAACTAGCTGTGCCCGCAACTTCGTCCGCGTGGAATAGTAACTTTTGGCAAAAAGTAGCCTATGTTATACCTTATATAATTAGCTATCTATTAGTGAAAGTCCCGTCAAAATCGTTCCGGAGATTAGCGGGAACAAACAGACAGACAAAAAATTGTTAAATTGTGTTTTTGTTATTGGTACCCGATATACATTCATACCCATTTAGTAAAAACTTGTTACTTTGACATTACAAACAGACACTTCAATTTTATTTATTTGTATAGATGTATTTGTTGTTATTCATTCGACTTGTTTTCTTAATAAAAAAATTATGTACAGAAAAGTTTAATTTTATTACTTTGCTTGATTAAAACACACAAGTAATTGTAGACTTAAAATCGCAATATAGAGTTAAATAAAACACAGTTAAACTACTTTGTCACGATTGGGTTGACAACCAGCACCTATTACGCTGTCATTAAATGAGCGTAGGGAAAGTTTCAGTTTTCCGGACTACAGACCATAGGCCGACACGCTGCACTATTCCAACGGTCTTTGCATAGCTTGATTGTAGTTCTAACCTGTCCTCTATTGAGTATGCACTCATTCGACTGCATTAGCAATAACCTCTAATCATCCAAATAGCCGATTTCTCATCATTAAAAAGCGTTTCACACTGTAGCGATAACTAAAATTATGCATTTAATAGAGTTGCTTTAGACAAAGCAATAATCAGCAACCTTCTAGCCAACATGGGATGCGTTCCTCGCAAAATTAAACTAATTATACGTACAGTAAGCTCCTTGTCAAGCTATACTGTTTGACCTTTGGACCGTTCTTATGTCGCTCGTAATAGTGGTGGTTTTCGTAGTGCAAATGTAAAGCTTGAATGGGAGCTTACTGTACTATGTACGTTTTTATCCACCCAAAAAGGTGAACAACGCATTTCGCCCTCTTAAAAAAATCATATTTTACGTTATATTGTATGTGAAGTCAACCAATCGACTGGGCCAGCGTGGTTGACTAAGACCTAAGCCAAATTTTTAAATAGCGATATTAGTATTTTTACTGGCGAAACGTAATTCGCGGGCACAGCTAGTAAATCTATAAGATTACCGCTTCTGATTTTATCCGATCCTGGCAGTCGCTACACAACAGCTGCGCCTAAGCTGCAGGATACCCAGCAGTAGCGCCGAATTCACCGCTCTATACAGGGTTAATTTTGAGGTACCGGCAACGTCGCAGGATAAGATAGCTAACATCATTAACTACAACGTTTGTTTAACGAGTTTTAAAATAACCCAATACATTGGACAAAAATCAATTTTCAAGTTTTTATTGCACTGTCTATGTTTCATTTATTAACGACGACGGAAGACAACGCTACGCTCGCGGGCTGTGTGCATAGAGTTATAAACATTCTAGAGGTATATTGAATGAATACTTATTTTTGTATGAAAGTAAAATTTAACGAATTATTAAAAGTCGTAGAACAAACGTTGTAGTTAATGATGCTAGCTATCTAATCCTGCGAGGTTGCCGGTACCTCAAAATTAACCCTGTATACATTTGTATTATAGAGGACATTCCGATCAAATCAGCAGTCGCATTGCCTAATATAAATTCAAATAAATAAGTACTTGTTCTCTATGCGATCTTTGATTTTTCTGATGGTACTTTAGAAGGGTGTTCTGAAGACGCACGTGAGAATTTTTGGCCGGAAAAAATAGATCACTTTCTCTATGTAGCATCAATAAATTAAACACATCTACCCGATTATGGGACTCAATTGGTCTAGCTAGTGGCAAAAATGCCCTCAAAGACAAAGACCCGAGTGCTTCGCACATCGATGGGTCTTGGGTCACTGTCCTACCCTTATTCCTCATGCTATAAGAATCTTATATAAGCATTAGTTATGACATATGCGTTATTAATAAAATTATATTGTATTTTTACAGGATTTGTGGACCTTCAAGCGGGTACGACTTTGGGTCATATTGCTACTGCCAGCTGTGATCAAGAATGTTACTGGAGAATGCCCGTGGGATGGCGCCCCGCTACTGCAGACGTCTTGTGTGTGTGCCTTTAATCTGGCCAGAGATTTGTCAGTACAATGTGATCAGGTATTTGTGAATTTACTTTGACCGCGCGTATCATAATATTTATAATATGTACCATTCTATTATACGGATTGAAATACTTACTTTACCATTTCAGGTGGACTTTACTGCTCTGCTAGCTGTTTTAAACACGAGTGCCCGAAGTATAACGTTAGATCTGCTATATATTAACAATTCGACTATTCCTGTCCTTAAAAATGACATGTTTTCTTATTTGAAAATACACAATCTACAAATTTCCGGGTGTAAAATACAAAGAATAGAAGACGACGCTTTCAAAGGGCAAGGACCATATATAAAAAACCTCAATTTACAAGATAATGAACTGACGGAAGTACCAGTGAAGGCCCTTAAAATTTTAGTGAATCTATCATTATTAGACATTTCAAAAAACAAATTGAATTACATTGAAAACCACTCATTTATCACCCTGCGTAAGTTGACAACGCTGAAAATATCAGACAACAACGTTACATTAGCAGCTCATGCTTTAACAGGGTTAGAGAACTCACTTAAAAACTTAAATCTTAAGGGAACAAGGCAAAAAGTTGTTCCCGAATGTATAAGAAGTCTTCGCAATTTGGCATTTCTAGATTTGTCACAAAATAGCATCAGAGAACTCCCAGGTCCTGATGGTGAACATACTTTTGAAGGATTAGATTCACTCACGGCTCTGAATTTAGAAAGAAATTTAATTGTCAATTTGAAGGAAAATGCATTTGACGGTATAAAATCCACGTTGAGCTCTTTAAGTCTTCTCAACAACTTGTTGCCTGAATTCCCTACAGCGGCAATCAGTACTTTGACTGATTTAAGAGTACTAGATATAGGGTTCAATTTATTAAACAAATTGCCCATCAATGCGTTTTTAAAAACTCCTGCAGTCACATTACTAGCGCTAGATGGAAATCCACTACCAACTGTACCTTTTGAAGCTTTCGCTCACTTAAACCAAACACTGAGAGGTCTCAGCCTCGGAGGAAGATTTTTAAACTGCGATTGTCGACTACGTTGGATTATAGAATGGATCCGCAATGGAGAATTACAAGTCACTTCTCGAGAAAGAAATCCTCAATTTTGTGGTAATCCACCTCATTTTCGTGATCGCGGCTTTTACAGTTTTGAGCCGACTGAATTGATCTGTGAACAGGATACAAATTCAATACCAGAATTTCCAAGTACATACAAAAAAGACAAGGATAGTTCTAAGACAAGCTCTACTACTACAACCAGTACAACCACATACCAAGAACTTATAAAAAGTTCAACTATTTTAACGACAGCAGCGACAACGTTATACGATGTTGAAAAATTAACTAAAACAAATCCACCGACAACAACAACAACAACAACAACAACAACCAGTACAGTTCGTCCAACTCGCGCTCCATCATTACGTCCGGCGGCACCGACTTGGCGACATGCGCCCAATCAGCGTCCGCCTCTTGTTATGAACTTTCCACAGCAAAAAACAAAAATTGATGATTCAAATGAAGTGATTGTGAAAAATGCGTACAGAAAAGATAACTCGGTTATTATTCAATGGGATTCAGAAGTCGCCAATATACTGGGATTCCGTGTTGTTTATAGATTATTTGGCGACAAAAGCTTTAAACAGGGACCACCATTAGAGGCTAGTGAGAGAGAATTTAAAATCAACAACGTTCCTTCACAGGTAAAAGAAATTCACAAACATAAGAATATGCATGTTTTCAATGAATAAAAGACATTGATTAACCCAATTTTATTTACAGGAATGCATTGTGGTCTGCGTGATCTCCTTGGAGGAGGTACACGTTAGCCCAGAGACAGTTCCGTATTCTCAATGTAGAGAAGTGCGGACAGTTTCAGCCGCAGCCTCCAACATGGACAAGATCACGATAGCCGCCAGCGCTGCTATTTGTGGAACCATCGTCGTAGCAGTGCTCGTGTTCGCAGCAGCTTCGCGCCGCCGATCACGCACCGTTCACCGCCTTCACACGCAAGCTCCTGAGAAGCTACCAAATCCTTGTTGCGGTGGGCTTACGGGTACACCGAGTCCAAGCGGACCACTTTCTTCATTGGCGACTCTCGGCGCATTTGGAAAACAGCGTGAGTGGGATCAGGTGTCTGCATACAGCTCACGATCGATCCCGCGTGCACGCACCTTTACCGAACCAACTCATCCTGATCCTTTACCAGGCCGACCCGGTAGAGCACGGTCTCTCGCAGACGGTCAATCTCAACACAGTTATTCTGGTCGCTACGGTGGGCCTGTATATCCTGGCAGCTTGTTAGGATCAAGAACTGGTAAGTGATGTGTTTTTGACTATGGTTTTAAAATAATTTTATGCTCTAAAGAGTATGAGGTACAAGCAGAATATAGCCCAAACGTCTGCACTGCGTGCATAAAGATACATTGTGGTATGTATCTTTATTTCAATAGATAAACACAATTCCGTTTCCCAGGACTGAAATAACCATTATGTGAAAAGGCTTTTATACAAAAAAGTATTTGTTAAGCTGTATTTTATTAATCCAGGCAGTCCCTTGTAAATAAATTTAATGATATTGCCAGGTAATATCTGACAAGTAATATCTGTAGAGATATGTAATAATTGTATTTTATTGTTTTAGAGCTTCGGCAGTCGCGTCAATCGTTAGGGGCAACATCAGAAAGAGCGTCGCGCTTATCTCTCAGTGGAGCAGCAGGCGGTGCTACTGGCGGAACAGCTGGTTCCCGCAGAAGACCACGTTCACGTTCTAGGCCAGCCAGTCGATATAGTGTCGGTTCGCTCGGCATGGGATATTGTGATACATCAGATAATTGGACCGATCATGATATGGACATTTATATGGCGAGAAACCCTACTACCAGGGGCGGGTTGGTGCCGTTATAGCGAACGGGAAACGCGGCGCGAAGGAATGTGACATCGCGCGGGCACTCCTCGCCGTCGTCGAGACACAGGATGGCCTGCACCTCGTGGTGTGCACATAGAGCAAAGCTGCGAGCGCGCACGCAATATCACTATCATCCTTTTAGCAGAGACAAATGGAAAATAACTAACGACAAAAGTAGCAAAACTTGTACATCTAAGTATAGTTTAAATGCTACCCGTTCTAAAGAAGGTTATTAATGATTATCATGTTACCACTAAAAATTACATCGCACAAGAGATGATAAAGACTGATGGAATTGGTGCTCAGTTAATAACCGTTTGATATGTACATATTTTTTCATATTTGACTAAGTCTTGTTTTCTCACACTAAATATTGTGAAATAAAGATGTAAATTTATGTAGGTATAGACCTAGTCAAAATTTGTGTTTTATCTCACATGACATTGTCAATACCAGTAACAAACAAAATACTAAAAATAATTTACATCGCAAAAAACTTTTCAGGAAACATAATATCTTGACCATAATTGTATAGTGTGAATTGAATACAAATATAAAGCACTATGATGTATTTGTTCTGTAAAACTAAGACTTAAGTATTTTATAAGTTTGTAAATATAATATAGGATTAATTTTTATATAAGCTTCAACTAAAACCAAATACAATAAAATGATCCAAATGGTGCTAATAGCTGGAACAATGATATCTTAATACAATATTTATTTTTGATAATGTAAATGTTATTGCAATAAAGTAGAATCAAAATCAGACTTTTGTGAAAAAATATACACGGTGTTTCATAATAACCAATAAATAATCAATGCGTTATCTAAAACTAATTATTAAAATGTGTTTACACGTAATGTCATTCAACCCAAAATTTTCATGTATATAATAGTATCATCATCATGTCTATGATTTACATGAAAATTTTGGGTAATGACATTACGGGTAAACACAATTTAATAATTAGTTTTAGATAACGCATTGATTAGTTATTGGTTATTATGAACACTGTGTATATAATAAATGTGTAGCTATACTGAACTTAATGAAGAAATGTATTTGAAAGGTTTCCTTTATTTAATAAAGAGTCTTATTTATTTTAGATGTTTAAGCCAATGCCAATAATTAAAACCTATTGAAATAATAATAGATTAGACATACCCTGGCACCAGTATCCTGTGTTCCCATCTATACTGCAGCTCCTGAACGAATTCATACCATAGATGAGCTAAGTATGGCAAACCCCCTGCATCATGAAGACGGGCAGCTGTTACTGACAGCCTCCACACAAGGCCTCCCTGAGGGCTTGTCTTAACATAATTACACAGTTTATTATCACTTCCATCACCCTGAAAAAAATCTAGGTTTTAGTTATCCTAAGAAATTACCAAACCCAACTATAACAAATTCTTACTTACTTTATATTCAACATCTAATTGATCAGGATAATTAAAGCTATTATCATCAACCGCATCAGGGAACACATAATACAATAATGGCATCAACAAATCATCTGGTATTGGTCCCTTGAATTCGGAAACAGTTTTGCTTTGCCCCATTGCTGCCTTTACTAGCTTAGATATTGTTATGGGTGCCTCAGTAATCTTGTGTAATGGATTGACTAGCCCCAAGCTTCTACTCAAACCTAATGTGTCCATTAATAGAGAATTATTGTCTAGTAATTCCATAACTTTGCTCACAGTCTCTGACAATTGACAATTAATCTTATCTCTCAGTTTCAAAGTGATCATCCAAACAGGGGCCATAATAGGGTCAATGTCAGAAAAAGTTGAAGAGTCAACAATGGTGCTTTCACGGAACTTTGGCCATATTGCATTAAGAAGCACACTCGCTACAGGATTTCTCTCAGACCCAAACGGTAGTGCTATGAGTTTTTTGACATCAAATCCATCTATTGATAAAAATTCATTTGAGTGTGTCAGTTTTTTCCATGCAAAACACTCTGAATCTTTCAACTCATAAGAAAATTTTGCAGACACTATGACAGCATCTAAAGCTACAGGAGAAGCTATTTTAGATTTAAATAAACTAACAAGTCCACTGAGATGGGAGCATTGATTTGATATACGCTTTAAATGTATGGTATCAAAACTGACTTTGTACTCATTACTTTCATAAAATCCCAGATAATTGTGTTGCCAATGCTCTCGTATCTTAACAAAAACCGGAACTCCACAACCAACATTAGCAAAGGCAATGTTAATTGAACTCATAACTATTTTAATCATGCTGCCTTCTACAAGAGGAAAATCGGAGCACAACATCAAATATCTGTTTAAACCAAACCAATTTGAAACTGGATAGGGGCTGCCATCACGATCATCCATAAACTTTGATGCAGAATTCCATATTCCAGTCTGTATTTCTTTGAATATTAACTTATCATCAGTAGCTTCATTATTGTTTATTTTTTCAATTGGTTCTAGCGTATTATAGGAAATTTTAAATTTTACTCCCTGAAATACTATTTCTTCCGATTTTGATATCCATTTCTTTGTATATTCCGAAAATTTCAGTAATTTAGTCTTTGATAGCTTCCAATCGTTTAGTATTTCCTCTATTCGAGCTATGAATACTTCCCACTCAGACACAGTCGTGAAATCTTGATGGTAAATATCGTATTCATCTATTTCTTCGTTCATTTTTTATTAATTTAATTAATAAAAAGAAATCACAATATCAGCTGAGGCTGTGATTGTTTGCAAAATAATAATGACAATTGACGTCTTTGGCGATGACAGATATGGGCCGCGTTCCGTTTCGTGGCTATAGTGACCATCAGCACTGTGAGTGCGCTAACAGGCGGGTCTCCGGCCCGTTTCGCAACAACAGCGTTCACGTTGGATCTGATGACGTCATTGATTGCGTCACAAACAACGTACAGTGCTCAGCCCCCCTAGCACGTCCACCAAAACACGATATGATAAAGCAGTTTATCGTGGTGAACTGTCAAAATACAATAGGTTTTCGTCGTATTTTGACAGTTCGCCATGATAGATTGCTTTATCATATCGTGTTTTGATGGACGTGCCAGGGGGGCAGGCCGAATTAGCCAGCACCTCTGAATAAGGAAACCAATGGAACTGCCACACCTACGAAAAAAACGTGCATACCTTTTACTGGAGGGAGACTCTGTACCAGGGTCGTCTGCTTAGGTACCTCCGTCTTACCTATTTCTGCCGCAAAACAGCAGTGCTTGCATTACTGTGTTCCGGTTTGAAAGGTAAGATATGGCAGAAATTACTGGGTACTGTGACTTCAAGTTGGCAACGTACACTGTGGTTCTTGTGGGGGTTGCAGTTTTACTGTGAATCTCACAAAAGCCACATGTATTATATGTGACTGTTACCACTTACCATCAGGTGAGCAGTTTGCTTGTTTGCCAACTTTCTGCAATAAAAAAGAAAAAAAAACTACGCAGCTAAACATGGCGGCTTAGTACCGCATATTTTCAACAGTTTACACCATCCCGGTTTTCCATTTAAGCGTCACCATTTTTTCACGCTAACATCAATAATGTTAACCGTGTTTTGCATTTCTTAAGAAATGTTAACATTTTTAACCGCGCTATTTTTCGCAAAGGGAACTTAATCTAAAAATACTTATATTGTTTAAAAGGAACGTTTACATACGATGCATTATGTTAAAAGCTAATGAAACGCGATGATGCTAAAAATGTTGAAAAAGCTGCAAATCTGCGCGTAAGTGGAACGCGCTTCAAAGTAACAGCGCCAGCGTCAAAATATGGCGAATGCAGCACACGTCTGACGTCACGAAAAATGTTGCCAATAAATCGAAATTGTTTTGTATAGAGTTGGACTGTTTTATTTGCATACATTAGACAAAGACGCCAATATATTTATTTTTCGTCTTCTAAAATTTTACATAACTAAGTATCTACATATATGACATTGCAACAGTTCCATTAGTTTCCTTATTCAGAGGTCAGCACCGTGAGTCAAATGTCATTATCAAGTTGCCATTTTGTTTTGGTTCGCTAGTTCGATGGTTAAAAATTACTCTGTATTTGAATTGGAGGCAAAAATAAGCCAAATATCCTAAAAAATTAATTAAATATAAGGAAAAAATAAAGACATTAGAATTACCAGTTTTTGTTGAAGAAGAAAACAAAGTAGTTTACCTTAAACTGTCTCCAAAGGCAAAGAAAAACTGCTAAAGCTTGAATATCAGAGAATACAATTGAAATAAAGAGTTAAATTCTTTTTAAGGTTATGTTTGTGTTGATATTATTGACATAAGCGCGTTCACGATCGTTCCGAAACGATAGCATACCATTGGCATCATTATCGCGTCTACTGATTCGGTCCGCGTGAGCAGTCTGAGTACTGTGAGTAGTGTAATCTCGAAACGGAACCCCTGCAAGCATGGACTTGTCGATCGACATATATCGATCGACAAAAGCATCTGTCTCATTTTACTTCTTAGAAACATCTGTCAAATTTATAGATTTTTGTCGAGTATGTCGATCTTAGCTGTCAAATTTTGTTTATCGAGAGTTCTATGCTCGCCGGGGGGCCTAGTGAGCGTTCAGAAACGTGCGTTTTTTATGGTGCGTTCCGAATGAGCTTATAACAATGAGAGCGGTATGAGCGCTCACAACTGTTCCAAATGAGATATCGCGCTTACATCGACAAATAACAATTGGCCATTCAGAACTATAGTTTGCGCGCTTACGATGCTGACGTTTCCTTGACAATTAATTTTCAGTAATAGCACGTATTTTTGGATCTAAACATTTTAAATGGGTAGGTACTTGGGTAGACAACAGAAAAATAAGCCCTCTACTGCATTATTTTCCGCATTATTTTCCGCATCCCTCACAATAAATGTTGTAGTTTTCAATCGCTGACATTGACACTTGACAGTCGTATGACAGAACACTCACATACAATCCGAGGCATGCTCGTCGTAAACGCAAGATGGCGAAGTAATGACGTTATCAATAACGTGGGTTGGATGCTGTGAGCACGCTCACGGTGATTCGAAACGATTTTAGCGCGCTGACATCGATATCATCGCCATTCGGAACGCACCATTACTCAGAAGAATATTAATAGAGCATTGGACTCAATTCTGAAGCGGCCGCTAAATTTCCTAATTTTATTTAGGTGTCGCTAAACCATTTTCCTATTCTACGGTAACTGTCAAATTCAACTGACATTGCTAATTTGAATCTGACGTTTCTTATTTTAGACGGTCAATTCAACTTAGGTTTAGCCGTCCAAACGCTATTCCAGGCGTGAGATTTTTACGCGTAAACTTCCTAAACTGATTAATTTTAGCGGCGACTAAAATTATCCCGATTAAAATTAAAACCTTGCTAAAATCCACCATTTTGGTAATGAAAAATACAAATCGAAATAGAAATGAGGTAGAAATTTTAATTTTGCCCAAATTTATTGTTTTCGCCTTAAATGAATAGAAAAATAAAAATATTTTTTTAGTAGTTACAATTTTATTGTTAAAAACTAGCTGTGCCCGCGAACTACGTTTCGCCATCAAAATACTTAACACAGTGTTTAGCTTTTTCCTCCATTTTATTCCATAATGATTCAACTTTAGAAGCCTTTAGCCTTTCTTGAGCATCGGCCATTTCGAAATTAGGACAATTTTCGTAGGTTCGTAATGCTCTTTTTCTAACAGTCCACAAAATTAAATACATTACATATTACTATAAACAAACTAAGTATTATTATTGTTTTAGAGACATTATTGATATTAATAAATTCTTCTTCAGTAGAAAGAACTACACAGTTGCAAGAATAATCTTTATCGTATTCATGTTTCGAATTAAAATAAACAATTGTTAATAAATTAGAACTGTATAAGAATACAAATAAATTTAGATTTTATAATGGGTGTTGGTAACACCAACAAAATATATTTTTTGGATATGACAACTTGGCCAATTTTGACTGGTCGTACAGTAAGCTCCTTGTCAAGCTATACTGTTTGACCTTTGAACCGTTCTTATGTCGCTCGTAATACTGGCGGTTTTCGTAGAGCATGAATGGGGGGGTTACTGTACAAATACGTTTTCCGTATTCGATATCCGATCACGGAATACAGACACGGAGTTTCGTGAACGTAGCGGAGACGTTCGTTTCTTCTCATTCGGGATTTCTACCATTCTACCTAAACGTACGTACAGAACGTGTTCCGTTCGTAATAAAAACGAACGTGTGCGGCAGTCAATGAGTATTTTGTATAGATTTGATGCATTCGGATGCTCGCATTCAGAAAACGAATGCGAAAAAACGTATTTATGCGGTTAGCCTTAAAATGTATTGAGACTTCCGTTTTTGTAACGTGTACTGTGCGATATAGTGTTGCCGCAACTCGCCGTGATGACTAACATCCAACACACAAACTTGGAGTTATCGTTAGTTAGTTCACGATCGTTGCATTATCACGGTCTCGAAGGACACTAAACACAGGTAACATCTAACATCGAACATCCAATAGGCCCCGAAGCGGTTCTCAAACTTTTTTGGTGACGGTACCCTTTTGGAAAGCGAAATACTTGACGGAACCCTAAAATAAAAAAATAGTTTTTAAAAGTGTTTTTAAAATTCTTTATTAATAAGCATAATGAAAGTACGACCAGAGAGGGTGTTTTGATTTTTATAAATTATTGCGGAACCCCTTATAGGGGTAGTGTGGAGCCCTAGGGTTCCGCGGAACACACTTAGAGCATGGCTGCTCTAGGTACCCTTCAGGGCCTACTTTCATTTAATACCCCTAAGCAATTGTTATCCGTCTTTTTTGAGCGGCGGCCATGTTGAATTTACGTCAATGTTGGTACGTTCATTCTACTGATCAAGGCCTTTCATATGATACCCATATTGCTGGGCTTAGAAACGAACTTTTATCAGTTTTTCTTTGAGTAGCGGCCATATTGAATTTTGTGCTATTTTCCTAGGTTCATAGTGCTCTACTCTTCAAGGCCTTTCATTTGATACCTATATTGCTAGATTAGAAAACGAACTTTTATCCACCTTTATTGAGCGGCGGCCATGTTGAATTTATTTATGTGTTGCTAGGTTCATAGTGCTCTACTCATCAAGGCCTTTCATTTGGTACCCACATTGCTCGGTTTGAAAACGAACATTTATCCTTTTTTTGAGCGGCGGCCATGTTGAATTTAGGTAGATTTTCGTAGGTACCTAATGCTCTACTCTTCAAGGCCTTTCATTTGATACCCATATTGCTAGGTTTGGAAACTAACTTTTATCCACCTTTTTTGAGTGGCGACCATTTTGAATTTATGTTAATGTTGCTAGGTTCATAGTGCTCTACTCATCAAGACCTTTCATTTGAGACCCATATTGCTGGGTTTGGAAACGATATTTTATCCTTTTTTTGTGAGCGCCGGCCATGTTAAATTTAGGTAGATTTTGCTAGGTTCCTAATGCTCTACTCTTCAAGGCCTTTCAGTTGATACCCATATTGCTAGGTTTGGAAACTAACTTTTATCCACCTTTTTTGAGTGGCGACCATTTTGAATTTATGTTAATGTTGCTAGGTTCATAGTGCTCTACTCATCAGGGCCTTTCATTTGACACCCATATTGCTGGGTTTGAAAACGAACTTTTATCCTTTTTTTTGAGCGGCGGCCATTTTGAATTTAGGTCGATTTTCCTAGGTACCTAATGCTCTACTCTTCAAGGCCTTTCATTTGATACCCATATTGCTAGGCTTGGAAACTAACTTTTATCCACCTTTTTTGAGCGGCGGCCATGTTAAATTTATGTCAATGTTGCTAGGTTCATAGTGCTCTACTCTTCAAGGCCTTTCATTTGATACCCATATTGCTAGGTTTAGAAACTAAGTTTTATCCACCTTTTTTGAGCGGCGGCCATGTTAAATTTATGTCAATGTTGCTAGGTTCATAGTGCTCTACTCATCAATGCCTTTCATTTGATACCCATATTGCTAGGTTTGGAAACTAACTTTTATCCACCTTTTTTGAGCGGCGGCCATGTTGAATTTATGTCAATGTTGCTAGGTTCATAGTGCTCTACTCATCAATGCCTTTCATTTGATACCCATATTGCTGGGTTTGGAAACGAACTTTTATCCGTTTTATTTGAGCGGCGGCCATGTTGAATTTAGGGCGATTTTCCTATGTTCATAGTGCTCTACTCATCAAGGCCTTTTATTTGATATGCATATCGCTGGGTTTGGAAACGAACTTTATCGGCAGTCATGTCAAATTAAGTCAACGTGGCTAGGTTCAACGTGTTCTACTCTTTAGGTTCTTCGTTCGATATCCATGTTCCTTGGGTGGATCCAAAAAAATGTGATCCTCATTTTAGACATTAGGATCAAGAGTCCCGTCCCGTCCCTCTACGCGTAACCCAGAACATTGCTGTCAGATATTTTTTTTAATTATCAATATTAATCTATTACTTTTAATAGTTTTAAATGGATGAAAGAGTTTGATTCCTTAGTCCTAATGCAAAAACATACAACACCTTTCAAAATACCTTGAAAAGAGTATCTTAATTTTTCAACATTTCAAATATTTCAAAAATTGTACCGATTTTGTGAAAATTAGTCAAGAATTAAACCAATCTACAAATTTTATGGTCATTCGATAAGTATTATCATAAAAAAATGCTTTATACATTGGTTGTATGGCTTGATCTTTTTGCCTTACCACCACGGTACGACATAAGAAAAAGACAATTTGGTTGGCGAAATCCAGTTGGGCACAGCCCAGTTAACAGAAAATATTAAATTTTATTTGTACTATGTGAAACACTTCATTCCTGCCTTAATTTTCGAAATCCAATTACTTAAGATCAGGCTGTATGGCATAGTTCCATTGCCTTTCCTTCGTGGAAGAAAATACCTTCTCTCTGAGTTGCGTTCCGAGGGTCAGAGTAATGCAACCGAGAGTGTTTTTCACACTCGCTCCGAGGTTCAGAACGGCTCGGTTGCTATCTTTTTTTTTAGTTTGTAGTTTGCCGATCAAGATCAAGCAAAGGGCAAAATATACTAAACCTTACTATGAAATTAACAGTCAATATCCATTTTTCTGCTTAAAAATAATTACAACACATAAAAATCTCTATAATTCCCTTGTATTAGGCTTAAAAGAGTTCAAAGTAGTGTTATTTAATAAAATAATAAGTAATTAGCGTATTTTTGACATCGACTTTGACATAAAAGCTGTCAGAGTGTTTTTCACCCTACGCTCAAGTTGGTTGTTTGGTTGCATCACTCGAAGCTTCTGAACGGGCACAGAGTGTACTAACCGCCTGTCAGAGCGTTTTTTACCCCGAGGCTCTGAACGGGTCGGTTGCTGTCAGAGTGCACTCGGAGTGCACTCGAGCGTAGGTTCTGAGTTGCGTTCCGAGGGTCAGATTAATGCAACCGAGAGTGTTTTTCACACTCGCTCCGAGGTTCAGAACGGGTCGGTTGCAATCTTTTTTTTTAGTTTGTATCTTGCTGATCAAGATCAAGCAAAGGGCAAAATATTACTAATCCTTACTATGAAATTAACAGTCAATATCTATTTTTCTGCTTAAAAATAATTACAACACATAGAAATCACTATATTTCCCTTGTATTAGGCTTAAAAGAGTGCAAAGTAGTGTTATTTAATAAAATAATAAATAATTAGCGTATTTTTGACATCGACTTTGACATAAAATCTGTCAGAGTGTTTTTCACCCTACGCTCGAGTCGGTTGTTTGGTTGCATCACTCGAAGCTTCTGAACGGGCACAGAGTGTACTAACCGCCTGTCAGAGCGTTTTTTACCCCGAGGCTCTGAACGGGTCGGTTGCTGTCAGGGTGCACTCGGAGTGCACTCGAGCGTAGGTTCTGAACGCAGCTCTGTACTATGTGACAGACTTGTCAAAATAATTTCACGTGCGCCATGTTTTTCTACCTAAAGCCAATTCGAAAATTTTATATGGTATTTTTTCACTAAAAATAAAAAGTGAATTTAAACAAACGAAATTATGCCTAAATGTTCTTCCGGAAAATTCTAAGCATTGTGGTGTAAGCCATATCAAATTCTGTCCAGTAGTTTCGGAGATCTTTCCGGACAAACAGACAAACAAACAAACAAACAAACAAACCAACAAAGAAACAATTTTTTTAAAAACTATTCTATCGTGTTCTGCTGATGATTTTAAGGCGACCTGTGTATTTTTTTTCTTAATATTTCGCAATTACAGATTTTTGTACCCCTACGATTTTATTATATATAGAGATAAGATAAAAATGTACGTTAAATGTATTAACTGTTATATAAACATAAACCTGTTTTCGTTTCTTTAACAACAAGATCCATCTATTAATTTACTTTTAATATTTTTACGATAGCAACAAACACATTTAAAACTAATAAATATTAGACATTTTAGAATTACGCTTAAGCTCTGCCTGGCATGTCACCGTAGAATAGCACTTGCATAACCGGCCATTTAAATTAAGTTTAAATTTAGAAATTTTAGTTTTAGGTTATTTAGACAGTGGGCGCACAGAATTGAGTCCATTCTTTAGTTATTCTTCTGAGTAAAAATAAAGCATGGTTAGTGGGTTAACATAGTTTAGTTATTGTAAAAGTGAACTTTTTTTATGTTTTCACCATACGCCGTTCCGAAACTAACCCCAGTGAAACCGAGGGTGACTGAATGATTTACCCAGTCCGTATCAGAAACAATCTCTCAAGTCAATCTTCTGTGTAGGTACCTTATTTATAATAGGTATGCAAAATAAATAAAATTGATTTTCAAATTTCGCACTGAGAGATGCGAATTTTAACCCCTGCCGGAGAGCCGATAAACTTTACCTTAACTCGATATACCTACTTAGTTCAGACACATATCTTTCTCAGTCGGGTAAATATGTGTGTTTAATTCTTTTTTCCGAGTGCGAAAACAGAATGTTTCTGAACGGACCCCTATATGTTTTAAAAGAGGCGAGAGGAGAGGGACCCCGCTCCACAACAGAATTTCATTTCGCACTTACTTATAGTAATAAATTGGTGTCCTTAGGCCGGTAACTTCAGGCACGGTAATAGTAAGTATACCTATTACCGTGCTTCAGGTTAATAATTTGCAGCCTACTTCAGCAAGTAACAGGCTATTTTATATGCCGAGGCAACAACATGCGACAGTGTCTCATTCTACATATTATGGCGTGGGTCATTTGGTGGTAATTATGCTACAAATAGAAACATTTTGCGACATGAGGTAACCTCTTTTACGCCGAGACAACATCATGCCTATTGTAGACCATTTATCATTTTCAAAGCATTGTGCTGTAAAATATTAAATTATTTCAGTGTTTTTGGTCTACCAACTTGATTTATCGAAGGGATGAGACACCATAGAATATGGATGATCAAGTAACTTTAGCAGCAGCTGTGGCAGCAGCTTATTTACCTAGTACTTTGCAGTTAGACATCGAAAGAAGAATGAAGTCTAAATATTTTTATGCAACCACTCCATGACCAATAATTCTCACTTTCCAAAACAAATACAAGCAAAACTATACAATATACTTGTCATACCTGATTTACACTCGCGTCTCGTGGCTCGGCTCGCGGCTCGGCTCGTGTCTCGCGGAAGAGCGCGTGAGCTCGTCGAGGTGTTTACACTCTCGCAATGCGTTCACTTGCTTTCGAGCTTTCAGCAATGGAGGACGTCGAAGTATTAGCGGCATAAACGCTGTGCTTAGCCAGCATATACCCTTTAACTACGTAAATAATTTGACTAAATATGACTTTTTATTCTTAGGGTTCCAAATTATAGGCCCCTTTTGAGACAGTTTAATGAAGTGTAAGGTTTCGTCTGTAGTAAATTTTTTAAAAATAAAAGAAAGAAAAATTTAATCTCGGGAAGGGATCAAACCCGCGTCTTCAACATACCGTGTTGACGCCTTGACCACTCGGCCACCGAGGTCTTACCAGCCCCGACGAAAATTCAACTGTATTGATATCTTTTGTACTCTGTTAACCAAAGTAATCTTTATCCACTCTTAATAACTACGTATCAACAGTCAACTTAGAAATATTTAAAGATTTTTTAAAAAATGGTAAAAAATAAAGCAAAATTATAAATTTTATATGAAGCTCGCGCGCGAGTGTAAACACGCGTTCGCGCGTACGCGAGCCACGACGCGAGCCCCTTTGACTCGTGCCCAAAAAACCGCTCCCGACGCGAGCCTTGCGAGTGGCGAGACGAGCCGCGAGCCGAGCCACGAGCTCAGTGTTTACACTCGCGTCTCGTGGCTCGGCTCGTGGCTCGTCTCGCGGCTCGCACGCGAGTGTAAATGGGGTAAGTAATCTTGACAAGTAATAATCAAAGGCAAAACATAACCTATTATACAAACTGTTGTATTGCACCAAAAATTTCGCATGGAATCCATTCGTGCTTTGATTAAATTATATTTATACATGTATATAATCAAAGCCATCGTGTTGGGATAAAAGCTGCAACAATCGGCCACATGACGCAGTGTTGCCATACCGCACGATTCTTGTCACAATTTGCGAACAGCAAGAAAAAAGGGAACGGTTGTCATGACTACCACTCCATACAAACAATTTTGCAAACAACATATATGTACAGAAAACTATTCAACCACATAGCACATGCTTATTACACAGCTTACCTGCTTATTAAAAGTATAATTTAATATTAAGCCAATATTAATTATACAAAGTTAATATAGTTTAGCTTATAATGTTTCGAGGCGATAGCTCCCATTCTTTAAGCTATGAACAGCAAGCAAAATTTATTCAGGATCGCATATCTACTGTTGAAAAAAATTTCGGGGAACTATGTGTTGCATTCGGCGATTATACTAGAAAGACAGCCAGGTAAGAAATTTGTAAGATTTAATGTAGGTATTACTTACAGTCGTAAGCAAGAGTCAATATCCAGCATTAGTGGGACCTCTTATGTCTGCAGACAGTTGAGCGGTAGAACGCGGGCCTAGTAGCCGGCCCCTTTCAAAAATAATAATATTCCCACAGGCGTCAAAGCCTAACTGGTCGAGCCCAATTCCCGGGGTGATCCAGAGAATTGGGTTTCCCCAGTCCTAGTTAGATGGTCCTCGAGGTTGTTTAGTAGGTATATCCCGCATTCTGACGGGAGAGTTCCTACGGCTAGCCATTGGCACAGGTACGGTGCGCAACAGCATTTCACCTCGTACAAAAAATATTTTATATCAATATAGACTTAAGAGCATAGCTCTTGTCGGTGGAGTATACGCCATCTTCTGTGCGCCATCTATCTTTGTTTTCAGCCAGTGCCTTGACCTCCGCATACGATAAGACGTTTACCTTCTCTTTCATTTTGTCTACATTTATGCTCGTCTTCTTCTCCCTATTTTATACAGGTGTCCCAAAAACAATGGATAAACCTGTAACTATAGATGGACTTCATCATGGCCTCCCTTACCACAAATTTTGACCTTAGTGAAAATATCACGGATGAGATATTTATTGTTTCTGTATTTTTCGAAAATTTCCAAGTGCGATTGGTTTTTATAGTACCATTTCTACAAATGGAGAGGTTTTTCATTTTGGTTTTGTTAGATTTCACAAGCGATAGTTCAACTATCAAAAACAAGGACTTAAATTTAACAGACTAGCGTAAAGTGTTTAAAAAAAAATTAAAACACAATGAAATTTAAAAATGAAATTAATTTTCTATCATGTTTGATCAGCTACAGTGTAAAAAAAAATGTAGGACGCTCTTCGTGCCTATCATCTTAAAAACTTGCTTAGCTATTCCAGATTCCAAAAAGGTAACACAAGCCTAGGCATTCTAAATATTTTTAATTTCATGACTACTTAAATAACAAATAGTATAAAAACTTCAAAAAATGATTTGTCGTAATAATTACTCTAAGCTTCTGTGGTAATGTAAATGTGTAATGGCCCTAGGTATTTTGTATTTTTTACTCTCATCTCATGGCTACTTAAAGAGTACCTATGAAAATTTTAGAGTACATACTCGGTAAAAATACGCATTAATTTATTCGTAAAAAAATCAAATTTACCTTGCACCCTTATACACGTCCTAGGCCTTTTAATAAAAGAAAGAATGTTTAATACGGTGCGCGTAACCTTACGTTTTGATATAAGCATTTTGAATGCGAGTCCGCAACTCCGCAATCGAGGATACTGACATCGCGTACATGAGGTCTTTTAGTCACTCCCAATAAAAAATCCAAGGGATTTAAAAACGGTGATCTCAGCGGCCATAAAATAGGAACAAGCCGGCCTTCCGACCTTTGTGGGTAATTTTCATTTAAGTGATTTCTCACTCTATCAAAAATACTGTTTACATTTCTGCGTACTGTCGAGCAGTAGCGTTGGCATTGATAAGATAAATTCGTTTATTGCTACATCACACATATACACACAATTAAACACACATTGCCTTGACACTCGCCATAAGTGAAAATACACACATTGCCTTGACACTCGCCATAAGTGAAATGCATGTTTGCATATTCGAATGTCGTATACTGATGTCTAGGCATGTTCAAAGTCCGAATAACGATTGCCCATTGTCTGAAGGTATCACAAACACAAACAATATCCAAATCGTAAAGCTAGTAAAGTCCATGTACGCGAGGCCAGTATCTTCGATGGTGGAGTTGCGAACTCGCATCCAAAATACAGCATCAAAACATTCTTTCTTTTATGAAAAGGTCTAGGACGTGTATAAGGCCGCAAGGTCAATTTGATTTTTTTTACAAAAAAATTTAAGTGTATTTTTACCGAGTAAGTACTTTGAAATTTTCATAGGTACTCTTTAAGTAGCCATGAGACAATAACATTTTTTTTTAAGTTTTTATACTATTTGCTATTCAAGTAGTCATGAAATTAAAAATATTTAGAATGGCCAGGCTTATGATACCTTTTTGGAATCTAGAATAGTTAAGCAAGTTTTTAAGATGATGGGCACGATGAGCGTCCTACAGTTTTTTTACACTGTAGCTGATCAAACATGAAAGAAAATTAATTTCATTTTTAATTTTCTTTGTGTTTATTTTTTTTTAAACACTTTATGCTAGTCTGTTTAATTCAAGTATTTGTTTTTGATAGCTGAACTATCGCTTGTGAAATCAAAAGAAACGAAATTGAAAAACCTTTCCATTAGTAGAAATGGCACTATAAAAACAGATCGCACTTGGAAATTTTCGAAAAATACAAAAACTATAAATATCCTTGAAACCGTGATATTTTTACTAAGGTCAAAATTTGTGGTAAGGGCCATGATGAAGTCCATCTATGGTTACAGGTTTATCCATTGTTTTTGGGCCATCCTGTATATACCGGGTGAAACGGAATACCGAAATAAAATTTAAGGTTGTTGATTAACAAAAAAATATGTTTTATGACTATTCTTTGTATTTTTATTATATGCCTACTTTCGATTTAATACGCTTCAACGTATTAAATCGAATGAAAGCGAATTAAATATTATTTCGGTATTTTGTTACACTCGGTATATGTGTTGCAAAAATATTTTATTATTTATTTCACAATTTATACACAAAAATAGAACACAAACAAAACACTTATGAGTACAAAAAGGTTTGGCTTATCTCTGACGAAATCTCTTCCAGCCAACCTACAGTAAGAAAATTTTCAAAAACAAAAAACAGCCGCGGTGTGTACACTTAATCCAAAAAAAAAAATTTTTTTGTTAATAGGTATAGGTACATAAGTTACCTACAACACATTCTGCGTTAATTTTTTACACGATTTTATAATTTTATTCCATAGGCTGCGTGATATGGGAGATGAACTTACGAAAGTATTGAAAGAATACGCCAATAACGAGATTGTCAATAAATCACTGAGTGCTGGTCTAGAAAATTTGTCCATCACGCTAACTGCTGTTGAAGAATATAGAAATTGTGAGGTCCAACGCTTAGAAGCAAAGGTTCATATTACTTCTTATCAAGTTCATTAGTTCATTAAAGACTTATTGATAAAAGCAGGCGACGCTATAATTTAAATGTATAAAAGGAGAAGTTTCCATCTATAGCCGCACGCACAGCCATATAACCGCTAATGGTAGAAACGTGTGGACAGTTGTTTTAATACAAAATGCGGACGCACAATATGTGGGGATTTAAAATAAAATTAACCCTAAAGGGATGAAATAGGGGTTGCAAGTTTGTATGAAATAATCTTTAAATTAACAACGATTTTGATAAAACTTGAGATTCGTTCTTTACAAAACATTTTATTGAACACGTTGTTTCATGGTTTATTGGAAATAACCCCCTTAGGGTGCAAAATAGGGGTTGAAAGTTTCTATGGAAAATATTTAAAATCTGGTCCAATTTCTACGAATTTTTTTATCCGGGCTTAAATAGGCTACAAAATTATTTGCCCTACGGGAAAATATAAATTCCCATGGGAAAACAATAATAACGCAGGCGAAGCCGCGGGCGGAAAGAAAGTTAGCTATAAAGTGTTGAAACGTTCGTTAGTCTCATCTCAATACGAGTTCGTTGCTAATCGTAGTTTTAACGCGGTCTGCGACCTATAAATATAAAGTCTTAGCTCTATACATACGAGTATACAATGAAATATTTTTACAAATAACAATTGCATAGGTTGTTGGTGAACTATGCCAGTATGAAACCATTTGCAAGCACGCCCGTGAAGAGTTGAAGCATACAATCAACGTGCGGGAAAAGGAACTGGCTCGGAAAAAGGTCCTAGACAAGGCTCGGGAAAGGCAACCTTTTAATCGGCAACAAGTTGTAAGTAGGTATTGCGATTGAAAGTTAAGATTAAATTGATGGTTCTTCAAAACTGTACAACAGTACAGCTGCACAAAAGAAAAATTTCTATTTCTTTTGCGACAGCTATATTAAGTCTTTATACATAGGGTTCTGTATACGATTACTCATGTGCTATTTCATTAATTAACAAAACAACAATATAAGTTCCTACCAGAGGGAGGCTCTGTACCAGAGTCATCTGCATAGGGCACCTACCTCTATCTTACTTATTTCTTCCGCCCAGTAGCGGTGCTTGCATCGCTGTGATCTGGTTTGAAGGTTAAGACAGGCAGAGAAGTTACTGGTTAGGTACAATACCTATGTCACAAGTTGGCATCCGTACATTGGCGTCCTTGTAGGGGTTGTAGATTTACAAGTCTTACAGGAAGCACATATTCTGGCCACATAGTTGTATACAAAAAGAAATCATACATTTTCTAACAATAAATACCTTTATTTGATCGAGCTGCAGACGTATGCCGAGTCGGAGCTGTTAAAGGCCTCAGTTGAGATGTCCCGCACCGCAAAAGGACTGAGCGAACAAACGGAGTTCTTTGAGCGGCGAAAGCTTCAGCAGCTGAAGACTCTCCTCTCCGACTTCGTCATGATAGAGATGACGTTCCACGGGAAAGCCGTACAGCTTCTCACTGTCGCCTATCAGCAAATACAAGATATTAACGACAAGGCCGATTTAGAGGTCGGTATTCGGAATCGTACATTATTTACCTATTTTACGTACTTCGTGTCCATTATAATATTCCTAGGTATCTATATCGAAGAGGTCGATTGTGTAGAGTGGATATTATGCCAATTGATACAATTTTATCGATTTTGAACTTCTATGTGGCCGTCCGTACGATCATAAGATGACTAAGATGAGATTTCCTCGTACGACGAAATTAAAAACACATATCACCACGCAATCGATTAGAACACGTCTTATTGGACCAACGAAAGGACCAACGATTGGTCAAACGATTGTTTGTCCCTATGATAGAAATTGGTCCATGGGTCCCTCCCAAGCTAACTGTAGTTATACTGATGAGAGTATGTCAAAGTCGTATCCCTCCATCTCCATAAAAAAAACTATTTCATTCGATATGTTACGTGCTAATTACTGAATAGACCTCCGGATCTAATACTTAACCAGTATCAAGTTGAGACATGGGTGTTTGTGTGGATATAAAATCTATCAACCGCAAAGGCACGCACCACTACACATGATGAAGCGAACAGTGCGGCACCTACAATATAAACTGCATGTATACCTATTATTAACCTCACCTATTTCTCTATAGTGTAGGCATAATGTCAATTATAACATCATTATTTTATCTCGTTTGGCCACAAGTTTCAAAATTTTTAAATCACCTCTCAACAGTCTAGGTAAATATTTCAACTTTCCGCTTTTAACGTGCTAATATCGCCTATCCAACAATAATGAAAGTACAATGCGGTAGTCTATGCGGAAAGTCAAGTGGCGAAACATCGTGGGACTTGTTTTGTAGAGGCCAAGAGCAGATAAGATTTGTACACAAGGAGAATTCGTGCAGTGGTGATAACTACCATCATCAGCCCCCGTAGCACGACCATCATAACACGATAAAGCGCTTTATCGCGGTGAACTGTCAAAATACGATGAAAACCTATTGTATTTTGAGTTTACTGCGATAAAACGCTTATCATATCGTGTTTTGGTGGTCGTGCTAGGGGGGCTGATACAATCACGTGTTCATTGGTCGTTAGTTTCTGCATACGACAGTTTCAAGCTCGAACACAAACTCGGCTGCTCATCACAGCATTGTCAGCTGCAAAATCTTCGCTGTAGTACGTGTTTTCGCTCTCAACAATAAGTATTTTTAGCCGACTTTAAAAAAAGAGGAGGTTTTATGATCGACTATCTATTTTTTAATGTATGTTCACTAGGCTGTCCCGTCCATATGGGGAAATTTTTTTTTGAGCTATGGCTACGCAAGAGGTATCAAAAGTTGCGTTTTGGAGATTACGATTATCATTAAATTTAATTAAATATTTGTCATCTTGAGGACTCTACCGGTGGTCCTTAAAGTTTCTAAAAGGATCCATTTTTTCTTCCATACAACTATGCCCAAAACACGTACCTCGGGTTGTGTTACATTTTTCTATGTAAAAAAAATCTGAAAATTCATAAAATAATAAAAATAATTTCATTAAACCATTTGTACCACCTGAAATTATGACAAACATTTTGATGACTGGCAACATAGCACCACCAATTTAAATAAAGCGTATTAGCGTAGTTTTCTCCAAACCCCTGTTTAGTAAAGGTATTCCAACTATTAAAATTACTATAAAAATAGGGTTTTTACTTAATTATAACAAATATTACAATAAAACTCGTAACAAGTCCATGTTCCAAAGCGTTATTAAATCTTGTTAGTAAGTATCACATAGTCTGTGGTTGGTATGTATTTTGTTTGGCAAACAATATCCAATAAAAAAAAGAAAAAAGTGACAAGTCATTAGGATGTGTATATTATTGACGTATCAAATTCACAATTACTGGTGATTTGTAAATTCGCAATAGATGTAGGCACACACACACATAACAAACTCCAGATTTTTAATTAGAAGAACTTCAACTTCTTATACCTATAATAAGAAGAAGATTCTAAGTGAAAATATTATCAAGCGACTATAACAATGACTGATTGTTAATGTCAAACCTTGACGTTCATAACTAATCACGTTTCGTTTCACGAAGTTTCGCATCCCTTACCATTTTTTATCTTATTTTTTTGCAAAATCTATTAAGTTTGAAAAGATTTTAGCCCTTGGGTCATTTTCAACACATTATTATCTTTCATTTCATATAATTTGGGCAAATACTGAGGCGCGTACAGAGCCTTCGCGCGAAGTGCAACTTTTCGCTCTAACCCTGTTCAATGCCTTCGAGCGTGACAACCGGGTGAAACAACCGGCCCGTTCAAGACCTTCGAGTGTCAGCGCGAGTTACAACCAAACAACCATCGAATTTGATGGTTGTAAAACGCTCTGACGTTTATTACTGAAATACTCTTACGTGATTGGATGATATTGGCGGCCATATTCTATAATGTCATCTACTAGAAAGAGAGAGAAATAAAAAATTATGTGAAAGAGGGAGATAAAAGATTTGGTTGCTGCAATCCGTTCAACGCCTCTAAGCGAGATAAAAAACAACCGGACAACTACACCCAGAGGCTCTGAACGCGCCTCTGAAGACCTCTTTTGCCATTTTTAGGAGTTCCTAACATTAATAAAAACCGTTTAAACGTGTTTTTTGTATGATTTATAGTGACTTATAAATCGTACAAAATTTTGGACTACGGCTGCGAAAGAGGTATCAAAAGTTGCGTTTTGACACAAAGGTTACGATTATCATTAATTTTAATTAAATATCTGTCATCTTGAGGCCTCTACCGGTCCTTGAAGTTTTTAAAATTTGCGAGATTTTGTCAAATGCCCAATTTTGGGCATACCTATTTGATCCTCCTTTGAATTTACGATTCGCCAGATTTTAGAGGACATCAAGCAGGAAAGAAAGCGAAGGGGTCTTTCTTTGGCTGTATATTTTGGCCACGATGGGCGACGCTTAGGCGGATAGCACATTGTACCGGACACCGCTCCGGTGTGCGGTGCTGCGGTTTTTAATTTTGACTGTAGAATCTTAATTTGTATACAAAAACCGCAGGGTATAACACACTTACACCGCATGTCCGTGCGGGTTTGCGGCGCGCGCGACGGTACCGCACTCCCGGACGGTGATGCGGTGCGGTCTGCGGGGTATGCTACACTGTGCCCAGTGTTGCCAAATTCAGAGGATTTCCCTAAATCCTAGGGGTTTTTGCAGGTCTTTGAGGTTTTTTGGAGGTTTTGATATCACGAAATTTATCTAGGGGATTTTCTGAAGGTTTTTTACTATTCTAACCAAATGGCAAATTCCTTTTTATATCAGACAAGACCGACAATTTATTCACCAAATAGAATGAATGAGACACTAAAACTTACGAGTATTAGCTGGCAACACATTATGTTACCATTGAACTGTCTTGTTTATCATAATTCCGGCTAAAATACTGTTTTCCACAGTCTCACACAGACATTTATAAGGAAAAATCCGAATCGACAGACACACGGCTATGTATGTGAAATAAATTAAAATAGGTAATTTGAAGAAAACTTCTAAGTTTTTTATTTTCAATATTAGAAAGCTTATGTATATGACATGGCCAAAATAGTCAGAGGTTTTTTATCAATCAAACTGGAGAAACTAGGGGTTTTTTAAATGTATTTGGGGGGGAAGGTGGAAAAAATCTGGCAACACTGACTGTGCCGCAGTATCGTACGGATTTTTGCGTAGAAAGGACGTGCATACTGACATAGATAATACGGTGATGCGCGGCGTCGTACACCGAAGCTCCGGACGGAGCAAACCGTACGGTGGCGCGGTGTCCCCGCTGCCGCATGCGGATTTCGTCCCGTACACCGCAGCGGAATGCGGCGGCAATGTGTTAAGCGCCTTATTCTCGTACACGTATCTATGAATAGTGATTTAATTTGTTACGATAAAACTATCATATCAATAAATAGGGATTGGTAGATAGTCAAATTTACATATTATTAAAAATGCCATTTATACTATTTAATGATATTTCTGCTTAGCGCGACAATACAGGTCTATCCGACTATGAGGATAAAACGGTAAGTATATCCAATTATTTCTTGATTATAAATGTATGTGTACCTATACTATAAATAAATGATATTTTTTTATGTAGAACTTCAGACGAAAACTGCGTTCTCCAGAGAAACCGGTGAGCACGGGTATCTCAGCAAGATCGTCATCACTGGCTTCATTGATGCATCAACCGTCGCCTTCGAGAGATGATGATGAGGTGGGTTTTATAGTATTAACACTAGAGTACACGCGCCCCTTTTTTTTACATGACTACACGCGTGGCCTACTATGGTATACCATTTTATAATTGCTATCAATTTGTTTTTTGGTTACGTATGAATAAAATTCCTACAGAAATGGAAAATATATTCAATCAGTCCCTTATTTTTCATAGCATTCAAGGCATACTACAGCTTGATGATCAGAGCAAACCCATTGGTTGCATGTCTTGCACCATTTGTTTGTGGATCGATTTCTGGCTCTTGAGCAAAGTGCGCATCGACCGACCCGTCCCATCTTGAGGGTAACATCATACTGTGTGGCTTGAGCTGTGCCCGTTAGCATTTCTATTCTACATCTCAACTGTCGAGGAAGAGTCTCCATGGTTGCTCGAACAAAATAAATAGCAAATCGAAACAAATGGCACTTACCTAAATTTGTTAAACTCATATATACTCAAAATACTCGCGCGGACTACTATGGTAGGCCAACATATTTGGTGGGAAATCGCAGGAACGTGTTTACGTGCTGACCTTGCGGGCTTTACTGCACAGAACACATATACCCAAGCATATATATATATATATGCTTTACTGGCTCGCTGACAAATTTAATGGCCGAGGTTAGCCTAAAATTCCAACGCACCAGCGTGGATAATTCAAAAGTTATCACTTAAAATGTCACCCTGATCTACTATCGTTGTGAAGTCGTGACTGCGTTGTGTTGTCCGCGCGGACACTACCATGTGAATTAAGCAATATTACTTGTCAATATAATAAAACATAATGATTCTCTATTATGTTATTTATACCACAGAGGTCACATAGAGTGAAGTCACCGGAGAAAAAGCAGACAATAGCAAGATCGAACTCCTTAGGGGCCTTGATGAATCATTCATCATCTAAAGACGACGATGAAACTACGGTAATCACTAACTTTATACTTGTAGCCATCATACCTACGGTGGCCTTCATAAGCGCGGCCGAGGTGTCTGAATTCACATCTAAACAGTCCTCTTAAGACTACGCCTATATGTATCGAGTAGTGTACCTACTACCCAAAGACATTATAAGAGATAGACCGACAATACGCGCGGCCTCTAAGAAACCTCCTTCAACCACAACAGCGGTCAGGCGGCCGCTACTCATACTGTATTTGTACTGCATTCGACTGTCGAGCGCGCGTCAAGTTATAAAAATACTTAAACATGCCCAAATAACTTTGTTTTGTAGTGTAAAAAACGAACAGTAATAAAAACTAAATCACATTGTAACATTATTTATTACCGATGAGTCTTAATTATGCTTATTTATTTAGCTATTATCATATCAAAATTGGTTGAAGGGGACCATACATTTCGTTTGCATTGTTGGTCTACTCTAATAATGTCTTTGCTACTACCTATAGCTCTTAAGATAGCCAGTTACTCGGTAGATGAGGATTCCATGGAATATAATGTCTACCTAGAATCTTATTATGGCTTAGATAGGTCCCCTCAGACAAAAACCACGCGCATTTTTTTCCACAAAAAACTATATGGAAATGACATTAGCCTGTACGGTACGTAACACTAACAACATCTCCATACATTTTTTCTGCGGAACGACTGCGGTAAAATAAGCGTGTGGTTTTTGTCTAACTCTAAGGGATAGAGTCTTGAACCCTAAAGAAATGCTGTAACACGAATTAAAAAAATATAATACCTTTGCAGTCTCTTATTTTCTCTCGACTCTACCCTGTGTAATGGTGTAAATACTACAATAAATCATTTTACTTGTATAATAAATCATGATTTGCTTATAGTGTTATCCAAAATATTCATCTAAGTAGGTAATAATAAAATCTTTTTTCAGGAATCTGATGAGTCTGAAAGTGAGGATACCTCGGACAACACAGAATCACGCTAATAAGCTAAGAACTAGTTTTAAATAAATCAATTGTATTTTGGTAATACTCTTTTTATTATTTACTTTCACACCTTTAATATGATATTATGAGCACAATTAAATTTGCCATTCAAATTTTCGCGGAAGGCTATTTTGGCTAGTACCTACCACTAATGCCTACCGACCGCGTGCTACCACTCATGGAGAAAAAACGGATGTCAAATTAGGCGTTATTTTTCGGAAGTCCGTTATTAATGGTGTGGTCCGCATGATAATAATTTTGATTATAGCGTTCACAACGCTCACGCCCGGGCCGCATTCGTTAAATCGCTTCGTTAATAGTTCGCTTAAATCGACAAATGACAGTTTGTGACAGATTATCATGCGGACCGACTTTTAGCGCGCTAACGAAACTGCTAGCTAACCTCAAATTTAGTTTTCCAAAAAAGTACTCTGTGAATTTATTACATCAGTAATAAATTGTTTTAAGCAGTAGAATATTACTTAGTACTCTACTTTCTGAGTCGATACTCTGTTTTTAGTGAATGTTGTATATCGGTGTTATTATTCAAACATTCTTTTTTTTTCTAGATCTAGGTACTATTATAAATTATCTAACGAACTCTGTTTACACACAACAACGCTTACCGTTGCAATCTCTGTTTTGTTGTTGTGGAGTAAGAGAAAGCTCCAAACCAACCATCCAACCAAATCCATTTTTCTTAACTTTTTATAATTAATTTATTGTCTCAAAAGTTCAAAATACTTTTGCATTGGCGGCTTTGACACTTTTGACAGTTTGCTCACAACGATAACGCTCTGGGGTATGGTCGATGTTAGCGCAAAATGGCGGCTTCAATGACGTCATCTATGACGTCATGACAGATGTTGTGAACGCGCTAACGTTCATGCGGACCGGCTCTTATCGCGATAATATCGATATCATCGTCATGCGGACCGCAACATAAGTAACTGTTAATGAGTATAGATATATCGCGAAACTTCTCAGGCCAATGTTGCACCGCCCGCCCTCCCACAACCTCAATCGCATGCGTCAAGGGAATATCGCAAATTAATACCAGCAGGCCTATTTGCTAACTAGGTACGGTTGGTACCTAACTAGAACTGTCATTTTTGAAAGGAACTTTATATCCATTACTAGTTTAGTGATCTTATGTATTACGTCGGCGTTCATGAAGCAGTAATGGATGTTGTTTCATTCAAAAATGACAGTTCTAGTTAGCAATCGAAGTTAGAGAATAGGCGGGCAGATCAACATGCAAATACGTAGATTCGACGCGGTTCGCACTCGCACTCCACTTGGCTTCGATGTTGTCGCCTTCGTCTATAGAGGGTATTAGACCTTCCTAAATTCAGGATCCGATATTTAGTCGTTCCTGAATTCAGAGAAGTCTAATCGCATTTAGGAAGGTAGCATCCGATTTAGGATGCCGATTTAGGAGAAGGATGGTTTCCGACGTTCTAAATACTAAATCGGATACTAAATCGAATAGGTGTAATCACAGTTCCGATTTAGGACGCTAAGTCGCTGCCCTTTAGGGTATTTGTGTTCTGTGGTCGCCGCTCGCCTACCGTCGTGAGCGCACCGTTTGTTGTTTCTTGCTTCATCTTATTATTGCGTACGCACGCAAAACAAAATGACTTCAGAAAAGGAGGCGATACAAAATATCTTGGAACTATATAAGGACATGCCTTATCTTTGGAACAAAAGTGGTCCAAACTATATGAATAAAAATATCAGAAACGACGGGTACAGTGTGGTACTAGGTTCTAACACACCCATAATGTTCATACGTGCTAGCTTTTGACCCAATCTATACTAATATTATAAAGAGGAAAGATTTGATTGTTTCAAGACCAGGGGAAGGACATAGCGTATTTTTCCTACGGGAAAATATAAAATTCCCACGGGAAAACAAAAATAACGCGGGCGAAGTCGCGAGCGGAAAGCTAGTAACAAATATTCCTTCACCCATCCGGTTATTATGTTATATTTCGACACGGTTAGCGCAGAGGTCGAGTGATCGCCTACTGTGCAACGGGTCGCGGGTTCGATTTCCGCACGGGACAGATATTTTGTATGGCCTACAGAAATTTGTTCCGATCTGGGCGTATGTGCATGTGATATTCTATGTTTGTAACTGCACCCACGACACAGGAGAAAATCCTAGTGTGGGGCGACGTTTTTATATAAAAAAAGAACAAATCTCGTTCTTTTTTTCTTTTTTTTATAGTATGGAGCCATTGATTTACTACCAAGCGTTTGGTAGTAAATCAATGTATGGAGCCAACCGCTAGGGCTATGGCAATACCAATTTTCTCGATTTTCGTTAGACTTGGGATTTTGTTATACTTTTCACTCGACACGTCCGTCACTTGTCGCGCTTCCTTTAAGTCTGATTCAGAGCCCTGAATCAGTGAACGTGTAATCAGGAGCTGCAGCGACTGAATTTAGTGTCCTAAATCGGACACTGAATATCGGATCCTAAATTTAGGATAGTATAATACCCTCTTATTTACTTCGTTTTCGCTCATTCGCTGCGCTCCTACGACTGAGCTGTATTTTTTTCCAACCGACCTTTTTATACTTTTTTATCCGATCCCATCTAGATCTACCCACATATTTGAATCCATCTATTAGATTCTATAAGGGTAGATCTCATAGGTCTAAATAAGTGGGATGGGATTGTTTTAGGGGTATTTTAAGAGATTTTTTATTTAGGAAAATAAGGAGTTATTGGCAAAATAAAAAGTGATGGGCACTGATTATTTAAATTTTCGGAGTATTTGTATAAAAAAATAATATTTCAATATACTTGATACACCGACCAGGAAGCACTTTTTAATACACTCTCCTCATCAATCTAGGGCATTAATTGGATAAAAAAATTAAATATGCAAATAGCATTTTTAAAATGATTGCGCATTTGACTGTTCATAGAAATTTCAAGCGCCCCACAATTTTATTTTTGTCTGATCAATGCTTCCTAGATTGATGAGGAGAGTGGTGTGGTGACTGGTACCTAGGACCTACTGAATTATTTTTTAGCTTTTAGTAGGGTTACCGGGTAAACGGTGGATCAGTTGGGTACAGTGAGTCAGGTACACATTGAGAAAACCAGAATACTTAGGTAACCTATTGCAATTACCTCCCCGCTGTCGAAGGTAATGGAGCGCGTGGTAAATAACCAGCTCCTAGATTACTTGGAGGACCGCCAGCTTATTAGCGTCCGCCAATACGGCTTTCGCCAAGGTCGCGGTGCTGGTGACCTGCTTGTCTATCTCACTCACCATTGGGCAGCTGCTATCGAGAGTAAGGGAGAGGCACTAGCTGTTAGCTTGGACATCGCAAAAGCTTTTGATCGGGTGTGGCATAAGGCCCGAAAGCTGCGCACATGGATTACAAGCATTCTATCTGGGCGTAGCATCAAAGTTGGTGATGGAATGTGCTCGGATTCCATGCCCGTAAATGCTGGCGTTCCTCAAGGATCTGTGTTATCGCCGACACTGTTTAACCTGCATATCAATGATATAATGTTGCTAATAAGCAATATTCATTGCTATGCGGATGACAGCACTGGGCGATGCGCGATACACAGGCCGTGCTAACATGCCTTCCGCATTAGTATAAAATTAGGGCAGAGAGAACAACTTGTACTAGACATTGACGTCCTTGGAACTAATTTCGGAATGAGGCCGACGGAATCTTGTCCAATTTAACCCCATCTGGTAGTCATGAACCAAGCTGATAATGATTATCCTTAACATTTTTGGATTTAGAGGTTTAGTTTTTTAAATACAATAGGCACAATCTATCAAGTGATTTTAATACTTACATAAATTCACTAGAAAAATCTCATCCACTAAAATAATAACCAACTTCAAAAACACTGAAAGTTAAAAATAATATAAGAATAAGTACAAACAACATCACGTTTCTATATTGAAGGCGGTGCCAATCAATAATCTCCTAGAAAATTTGTTGTCTGTACTTATCTATTCTTGTTATTTTTAACTATTCAGTGTTTTTATTAATTTTACATATTTTTGTTTACTTAAAAACAAGTATCGTCTATTGTTTTTAATGGGGGCTGGAGGCCCTTTGTGTCCACTAGGTCCTGGGCTAAAGCTCAAAAAGCCCTTAGGTAGATAGACAGCAAATATGTAAAAGAATATTGTGGAGTGGAAGTGCATAATACATTACATACATACTTGTAGCAACAATGGTAATTTATATAATATACAATTTGTTTGATCAATTATACACATAATAAATATCATTATAATAAACATAAACATACCTACAATAAACATAATGCAAAAAGAGACTATTCTACTGTCTTAGTACATTTTCATTCATTTAGATATGGCTAAAAAATAAACGTATTTTTTTAAACAGCTATATTTTGTTGACTGAAAAACAATTAAATAAAAATACAGATGACTTATAGATACGTCACCTACCACACATATAGATACGTCACCTGGATTTCTAAACTGACACATACTGTAGTTCAGTATGACCATGAGTTAATAGTGGTTCAGTGAGAACACGGGCCCTTCACCCACAACACCAGAAATCATATTTTGAAAACTGCAGACCTAAAAACGCCACATCACAGTTATCATAATACAAATCATATTGTGATCCACATTATAACATTATAAACTAGCTGTGCCCGCGACTTCGTTCCCGTGGATGTCCGAAAATAACAATATCGTGATGTTATCTAGCCTAAAGCCTTCCTCGATAAACATACTATCCATCATAAAAAGAATTTTTCAATTCGAACCAGTAGTTCCTGAGATTAGCACGTTCAAACAAACAAACTCTTCAGCTTTATAATCAGCTGTCAAATAGAATTATTTGCTTATGATGATTTGCACTCCATTCATAATATGATTCTGCGATGCGGCCTTTTAGGTCCGCTGGTTATTGACAAAGAGAGCAATCATTGGTGCTCAACTTTTGTGCCCTTTTGATAAGTTGCCATTCTAAAAATTTGCCCATAAGCTAATAATGGAATTATTTTGTGTTCATAATTTATTATAACTCTTCTATAGAACACCAAATAGTAAAATACAATACTGCAGTTAGAGTGTATCAATAATCTGTAAATAACATTTTCATCACAGTTATTGTAGCTTAAGTGCTACTAAACAAGATCAGTTGTAATTCTAATAATTAAGATGCTGTTGTTCTAATGATTATTTTAGGATCTCAGAATGTATAATGTGGAATACTAATCCAATATGGTGTTAGATGTTCAAATTGGGGAGTGTGGAAAATTACAATATCAATGTGGGTCAATCAGAATTGGTTTCAAGAGTAAGCCTACTGGTGCCAGGCTCTGTTGGTCACACCCTCCATACTTGTAAATCAATACACAGTGCACATCCTGGTACACAATGGTACAACAAAAGAATGAACAGTATTCTGACAGAACATGAAAATTATGTTATTAAATAAAAATTCACATTGGTAATCTTACAAAATTTAAAAATAAGAATAATACACACTAATGTATAAGATTATACTGCACCACACTCAAATAAGTGCGAGACACAAAAACATATTCTATGTAAATTTTGAGTGTTAAAATTTCTGAAAAGTGGTTCCATTTATTTACTTCTCATTTTCAACACCTGCTTGAGTCATAAGATCAGTGATGTTCTTTTCCAACTCATCTACCCGGGAACCCATTTCATCTATTCTGCTTATGATTTGATCAGACATACTCTGGAACTTATCTTGCATATTTTGCAATAGCGATTGCACCTGAAAATAAGATTAGGTATTAAAACAATACTTAATTAACTGATAGTGCATTTTATATATTTAACTGTGTATATATGAATTCGACTTGTGGCCATTACCTAATTAAAGTATTTCTTCTAACCTTAGGAAAGTGGTGATAAAGTTCAGGACAACAGAAATAAATAACTTACGTATTGTGTTACTTCTTGCATACTTTTGGGATCATTCGCTGGTGTAGAGTAGGTGTTTTCCACTTCGCTAGTCGCAGTTTCTGTATTTTGCTCCGCCATTATAAAAAATAATAAATGTACACCGTATTTGTAACTGTAATAATATTTGTAAAGGTGCACCGTACGTCAGGTAACACTAAAAACGTGGTTTAAAAACAATAATATTGATCAAACAACACCCACCCACCACGACCACCACTCACCACAGACTACATAGAGATGGACACAGACTTCATAGATTAGAGTTACAAGCGGCCCGTTCCAGATAAGCATTTTTAGCACTAAATCTGTGATTTTTAGCTATAAATACCAACATTTTTAGCATCTGTGCGTTTCATTAGCCGGTGATGCTAGTTTTTCTTGCTGGTTGTCATGCGTTTCATTTAAGCATTTTTAACACGAAATGCTAGCATTCCAGATAAGCATTTTTAGCCATAAATACCAACATTTTTAGCATCTCTGCGTTTCATTAGCCGGTGATGCTAGTTTTTCTTGCTGGTTGTCATGCGCTTCATTTAAGCTATATTTGTATTGTTGTTTTAAATTGTATTCATTATTGACATCATTTCACGTGACATTTATACATAAATTTTGAACTAGTTATATCACTATGATCAACCATTGACATTTAAGAATCCCTTGACTTTATAATTATGATAATCTGTACGTCATCTATCGTGTAAAATTGTAACGAAATTATACTGTATAATCTGTTTTACTGGGTGTCACTTTGAGAAATTGTATCATTTTGAGAAACTTAAATTAACTTAAATATATTTGCACATCGAACTATCGATAGGATATGACGGAAAACTGAACATAACACCTTGTAAAACCATATTCCAGCAAATAAACGATTTGATTTGATTTGATTTGAAGCATTTTTAACACGAAATGCTAGCATCATTGGGTAGTTTTCCAATTACAGCACTAGAGCGCATTATGCGGCATAATGCTTAACGTTGAATGTTCCAACTACAGCAACACTTCGCACAATCGAGCACTCTCAAAAGCAATGTTTTCGTGTGATGCGTGCAATCGATACCAACTCAGTGACAGAAAATTAACAAGTGTTTTTTCTTTAAGTTGGCATTGATCGAAATGTTTTATATATAAGCGTTAGTAATATTATTTATTGTTGAAAAATTTTTAAAGCTTTCGTTTCATTGTAGTTTTTTTGAAATAATCAAAGTTAATTCAAACTGTGTTAAAAAATAAATATAAGTATGGATGAAGGTACAAAAATTACTCAAAACAAAAAAATGGTAATGAAATAATCAAAATCCAAATTACTTAAAATAACCGTAAATAGTTTTCAACCAATTATTATGTATACCACATTATTTACACATTAATGAGGTTATTGCTAACTCTATGAATATTTCTTTTTTTCAACACTGAACTTAGCGCACTCTGCTGGTGCATTTGAAAACTAATAGGCTAGTTGACCCTTTTTTAAAGTAGGGCTTAAAATGTTCATAATTGTTGTATTAGACCATAGCACATGAATATTATTTTTTTCGATGGCTAAAAAGTGCAAAAAATCTATTTTAAATTAAGATTTTCAATTTTGGACCGAAAACACGGTCAGCCATGATAGTCTGTTCATTATCTGTGGCAATGACGTCAGTCTTATAGTAAACAAAGCACGGGGGCGAAATAACCTCACAAAAACAATGCTTTCTATTAAATATCACAAAATATAGTAAAACTGTATATGGAACGGGACAATAGAACAGTAATATAGAAATACCTCTTCAAAGACTCCAGGAAATCTGTGGATTAGACGTACCCAGTGATATAGACATGCGAAATATTTGGTTAACACTCGCTTAAAGAAATCCTGTAACTATCTACTGAAACTCAAATGTATTTTTGCGAAAATCACATTAATGTAAGTACTATAACTGAATAACTCAATCTATGTAGGTACTTCAGTTTGAACTTAAACAAAATATAAGTTTTTAGGTTGTATGTAAAATCAAATCTGTTTGTAAATTAATTAAATTTTTATCTTTCAGTTAGAATGAAAACTGACTGCAGCCAACCAACCAAATTTTAACTTGACCAGAAAACTGAGAGAAAACTTGACCATTTACGCCTTTTTGATTTAATCTAAGTTATACACTGACACTAGATGATGTTTCAAGGAAAAGAATATGTACTTATGTCCAATTGAATAATGATGTAATTGAATATTAATTAAAAAGTATGTAAAACAAACAAAAATATCAAAGTTTCATAATGAATATATTTATCTAAACAACTTTTACTTGAATTTACTGAGTACCTAATTAAAATTTGTTGCTTTCAGTGGTTACTTAATGAGAACTTATTGTGTACTAACCTGTTCTCCTCCTGACAACGAGATTGATAAGGCAGTAAAAGTTGTGCAACATAATACAAAGCAGTGCATGCTCAGCCACAACATCAAAATGTGACCCGTCAACTAGAACAACATTATGTCAACAAAATAACTCAAGTATTCATATACCAAAGCACCATAGAAGTAAATAGGTCCAGTTTGGTAAAACTGAAAGATGTTATATCTTCACTGATTAAACCTGCTGGCCACCATGGCTGGTAAATTTCAGAACAGCTTACGCAAGAATATGCAAGTTATCCATTTTAAAGCCGTATACAAATATATTAAATGTGATTGCTGTGTTGTCAGCCTTTGCTCTTCTTAATTTACAAGACCCTTCTTATTAAATAAATAATATAAAGAATTTTTTTTTCTTTACTTTATACATAACTAACATCTAAAGATGACATAATAAATTTTTGTACTACATTAGTCATAATGTTCTTCACTAAAAAAATGTTCTATGTTTATTTGACAATAATGACTTGTAAAGGTTTAAGTTGAATCAAAATATTTTAATTTGAAATGCATGTGTTTTATTTTTCTGTTACACCTTAAAAGATTTATAATATTTTATAGGTTTGTTGCTCATTTTTATCATTGTTACTCAAATATAGTATATGTTCCAAAAGTACAAATAGGTTGAATAGAGTTAGATCAAATTTATTAATTTGTATATATTGCCTTAAGGTCGCAGGTAATAAAAGTCAAAATAATAGTAAATTGATTTATTATGAAGTAATACTTTCATATAATTTAGGAAAAATGTAGTATAGTTTCCAAAATGACACTATTTGATCAATAAGTTTTTTGACATTCAGATTGTTAGAACAAATACCTATTATAGCTAATATTGTCACCTTTTGAGTGTTTTCAAAATGACATACTGCTAGCAACACAAAAGTATATAAGTTTTGTTTGCTTTAGCACAAAACATCTGCATCTATACTTGAGTTAAGCATACTGTTCACAGTTTTCTGTCTTTGATAATTAACATTATCTTCAGTAAAAGAGCATGACAATTTTGTATTAATCTAATTTTATGGATACCGTTTGTTGAATAGACTATTACAGGGTATTAATCAGAAATGAGGTCACATTTTGCAAATTTCAACCCAAATCTTCATCTTTCAACTTTTATCCACATTTCATTATACTCGTAGGTGTCTGCAAGATTTCCCAACAAAAGAACCATCATGTGTTATGCACTGGCTGACTTTATAGCACATGGAAGCTATTATTGTTTATAACGAAACTCGAACTAAAGAGCACTTCTGTATTGATGATTCGTGGTTTAGTTTTCTATGCACTTTATTCTTTCTTCATTGAAGAGGTCTTTTATTTTTTAAGAAATATGTCACAATCTGTGTCTGTGAATGTATATATATTTTTCCTCCCAGTAATTTTCTTCATGCTTGACAAATGAATAACTGCCAATCTTTCTCTTTTTATGTTCATTTACAAATTCTTGCAGTACTACACTGGTATTTGACACATGATCCTGATGTTTTCTTTTCAACATTTCTCTTGAAGTAAATATTTTTAGTGTTTATTTGACTTTTGAGATATAGAATTCTATCCAATAGCATTCAACTGCTGTACAAAATAGCTCCTCACTGTGATGGTGCAACCACACCAAAAATGCATGTTTGCAACTCTCTTCTGCCGCGTGACAATCTTGACAAGTACACTTGTAACCGTTCTTCATTATAACAGTATTGAAACTGTACTTATATTGTTTAGAGCGATACACAAAGAATCTCCTGACCATCAATCTGTCTATTTTCGGAAGATTTGTACTATCTGCTCTCACAAATCCAACATCAATGGTTGATTTTGCTATTAATACAAATAATTTACGATATTTACAAATATAATAACGGAGACTTGGACGATTTTTTGCCAGTTTTAGGAAAGAATAGTGCAAATCGACGAGTTGTTGAATCAAATTTGACATTTCTTTGTTTACTATATGATTGACGTCACGGCCCTGACCACAGGATATCAAAGCGTTTACGGCGTGAGATAAAAATAGATTATTTCTAGCATTTTCAAATTAAAATTTTACAGCAATCATTCATTGTTATTTATTAAAATCGGTATATTGTGGAACCTTATGCCAAATACTGTTAGAAATAAACAATATTTTAATAAATTTTGATATGAGTCAACTACCCTATTCACGTTCCAATTAAGCATCAGCATAATTCGGCATTGTGCGCCACTGAGTCGCATTATGCTCTGTAATTGGAAAACTACCTTGATTTACTACCAAACGTAGATAACGCATGAACGTTCGAAAAGTGGGCCGGTGAAGAGCTGCCCAATGGGGCCTCGTGCAGTTCTTTTCCATGCGTTGGAGCGACAACGCGATAAGCAATTTTGAGCATTATGTTTGAGAGTATAAAGTTGATATTTTCTTGTAGCAATTACTAAAACGTCAAGTTTAATGTGGCTAGGTATGAAATGATGTAACTGCACACGGTTGTACTTCAAAAAGTTGCCGTAATAATAAAGAATAAGGTTGAATTCGATAAATACGGTACTTTCTTTATGGTAATTTTAATTCGGGTGTGCATATTCAACTACCTATTTAACAGCGTACAAATGTATAGTCGATTAGGTGACAGATTTCAAGCGCGTTTTTGTATGAAGTGCTCTATCTACGTTTGGTAGTAAATCAATGGCTAGCACACAGAACACAGAAAGAGGTTAGAATGGCTATGTAGGCGGGGCACGCGTAGCCACAACTATGACTAAATGCTCATACTTGTGGCCCCGCAACGCGAACGCGTTGTTTAATCACTGACGGACAACTACAGTGAGTGTATCGTGAAGCGCGGGGCTATAAATATAAAACAATGCCTTCTTGTGCTATAATTACTTGTAAAACAAGAAGTCAGGTGTCAAATGTTGCTAAAGAAGGAATTTCTTTTCATCGGTAAGTAGTAAATTAATCATAATGACCATATTCCATAGATCATAATGTCAAAATCCACCAAAACTGATCATAACGATAAGTTACATAATATTTTTTTTTTATATACATTACCGGCAATGTACGCCCGCGATTCTTGCCATATTACTTAGAGCGCGTAATGTAGTACACTACTTTCGGTAGTGACGCATTTGGCTTAATGAGCATTAACGCAGTAGTCGCAGTACAAGGGATAGTGCCGTGCTAATCAAAAAACGCACGCATTACATTTTATCGATAAATGTATATTTTAAAATATTTGTATAAAGTAAAAATAACATATTATTTGTCACATAAAATGCCATAATAATTATTATTACTTATCGATAATACAGAATGTTTGGCGAAGCTAACACCTACCCTTTCTAACATCCTATTCATATAAGTACGGCGATGTAATCAAAGATTAAAATTGTAAAATTAATTTCAATTTTCACGATACAATTAGTTCGATTAGTAAAAAAATTATGGGCAAATTCTAAAATAATTTTACAACTTAGAATTTTTAATATCACCATAATATTTATATGACTATTTTAGCATAGGTAGGTGGCCATGCAAGACATGAAGATTTGAGTACTTTAAAAAACACAAATTTACAGGTAAATATTTACTTCACAAATATTTACTTCTCCATCCAACTAAAATATCCTAACAACTAAACTACCGCACGTCCGTTTGTCAGATTATCCATTCTAGTTTATGCTTTCAGACCGGTGCATTATAGTATTATAGTTTTTCTTTTATTTTACGTCTAACCTACAACATTTTTGAGCTAAAAAGCTTTAATTTTGTTACATAGAAATAAAATATTACTTGAATATTATTAATTATAAACGTATAATGAAAGTAATAATTATTTTTTGGTTTTCTAAATATTTCAAATGGTTAAATTGCTGGCAATATTTAATATCGATAGCTATTAATCGATGTCAATCACTAAAATAATGTTATTTGTACACGCGGCTCTGGACGTCAGTGAATTTCTGTGAATGAGGAGCCCAGTGAGCGTTGTGATTGGTTCAGCCCGATTTCGCGCGACTTTGCATGGGCGGTGCAAGGAAAAGAAGTGGGAGCAAAACTGGCGACAGCGGTTCCCGTACAAACGGTGCATGATTGCCTTTCTAACCTCTTTCTGTGTTCTGTGGGCTAGCATCAAATACCCATGTTAATAGATGGGTCCTCTGATACCACTTTTTGACAGCTTTCAAATTTGACATTTGGAATCTTTTTTTCATGAATCAAAAAGGATTTTCAGCGGATTTAAAAAAATTATTGAAAGATATTTATAGTATCAGCAAATTCTGATTTATATTATTAAAAATTTTAAGTGGCTGGACTGAGTAGGTGAGGTGTCAAAATTCAGCACGAAAAATCCGTACCTTGCGTTTCATTTGTAACAATTAGCGCGACTAAAAATGTCAACATTTCTTATAAGAAACGCAAAACGAGGCTAACATCAGATGTTAGCAGCGTTGCCAGAATGTTACTTTTGTAACATTTTACGTTACTTTTGACCCTTTCATGTTACCTCCATGTTACACGACTCAAAATGTTACTTTTACGTTACTTTAGATCACAGCCTAGGACTTAATAAAAAAAATAACAAAAACAATCATGAAACGGAACGCATCCAACTTCATACAAGAAAGTTTTCATTCATAGTGTTGGTGCACCAGTATTGCCACGTTAGTGAATTTTCTACTAGTTCTGGTGGTTTGGAAACCCTTGTTGGTGGGCAAAATTCATTTCTAGTGGCTAGTGGATTTTTAATGGGCATTAAAAGTAAAAAAGTTGTGAACCTCTTCTAATGAAATAGTCTGTCATCCCGACGAGTGTAATACCATTAGTTCGAAACACGCTATCTCGAAGCACGTTAACACGACAAACCAAATGTCACATATCGCGCCAGAGATTCCGCCTAATACGAGTTATTAAGTACTGTTTTTAAGCACTATTTTTTCGTATGCAGGTTAATGTTTTAAATAAAAACTTGCTAACAATACATACTAATTTTGTTTACTTAAATATATGTTTTTTTTATTACGTATGTCCTTTTTATTATAAAAAAAATATATTTTTTTTGATAAGACTATTTAAATATAAATATTGTATTTCTGTTTTTTTTTTTTGCTATTTTATGACACGTTAAGTAGAAACGAAAGTTGGTTAATGTACAAAATCATTATTTAGTGGTTGTTCTAGTGATTCCACAATACATTTAAAAGCTAGTGGTTATCTGGTGGTTTTAAGTATGTAGTTCATTTAGTGGGTGTGCTGTTGGCAACACTATGCAGCAATGCGACACCACCGCCGACGACCGCGCGCGAAAAGCTCTCACATCGTTCTTCGTATCGCTATCGCATCGCACAAAATTCTTTCGAAACCTATATAAAGGGATAGAAAACTTTTTGTTTTTGTTTGGTAAAGTGCCATATCTACACCACTCTACACTAATACTTACCAATATTATAAGGCTGAAGCATTTTTTTTATTTTTTAGTTGGGTTTAACGCGCTAATCCCAGGAACTTGAAAAAATATTTTTGTGTTGAAAGAAAGAAAGAAAGAAAGAAAGAATTTATTATGCTCAAATGTACAATTTAGTTGAGTCCTGACTCCTGATCTAGTGCGAACTGTATTTCGGGAGTTCCCATTATTATTAACATCGATGTATAACATATAAATCTTTAAAATAAACTGCTAAATTAAACGAAATATAAAGTACCTTAACAAACAAAATTTCTATAATTACTGTACCTGTATACCTATTGTATGTATACTATAGCAGTTTTTTTTTTGTTAATATTATGTTTTTTTTTTAACAGCAACCGATTTAATCTACTTGTGCTTGTGCAACATAGACTTGAATGTGTGTGTGAGTGTGTGTGCATGTGTTTGTGTATATGTGAGTGTGTGGGTTTGTGTGTCTAGGTGAGCGTATGCGTGAGTAAGTTTGTGTGTACGTACGTGTGCGTGTGCACGTATTTGCATGTGCCAGTGATTGTATCTTTATTGTATGAAAGGATGTCGTTGGTGTTTTTTTTTGTATGTGGGTGCATGTTAAATTTTTTTTTTTTTGCCTGAATATTAGGGTTTGAGGAATTCTTCAACAGTACATGGATCAGCATCTAAAAGGAATTTACCGACAACATTTTTAAATTGGTAATCGGTGATGTGTTTGTTTACCACGAGTTTATTATTTATTAAATTATATACCCTGGGAGCTAAGTAGTCATATAATTTTTGAGTATGCCTATATTTGGCAAATGCTACTGGGAATCGACAGGTTCTTTTGTTGTAATGAGGATGACATGGGGCTGTAGTACGGTGATACCTTCTCACGCAATGATACACAAATAACTTGCGAACTGTAAGCACCTTAACTTTATCATACAAAGACAAAGTAGGGAAACGTCGAGGTAAATACAGCATTACTTTTAAGACAGCTCTCTGTGCACGTTCCACCTGTATAATATATATTTTTGGCTGCTCCTCCCCATACGCAAATGCAGTAACTAATCAAGCATTCACATAGCGCTTTGTATGTTTATAATAGGAGGCAGTAGTCAGCAACTTCTCTGAGATTTTTGAACAGGTAGATGAGTTTTCTTATTCTTCCAGCCATAAGGGAGAGATGGTGATTCCATTTTAGCTTATCATCAACTAGCACACCTAAATATTTAACGACACTAACGCGCTCAAGTAAGAGACAGCCGCATGATGCGAGATTAGGGCCAGGAGATCGGTTACAGGGATAGGAATGGATTTTTACCTCGATGCTCTTCGGTTCTGATGCTGCTGTTCTGCAAAAGCATAGATATTTTGTTTTTTCTGCATTCAAGGACAGGAGATTGTCTTCAAGCCACGCAGTTACGGCGCACAAGCCCGTCTCAGTTTTGATTTTAACATCATTTCAACTTGCCCCATGGAAAATAAGAGCGGTATCGTCAGCAAACATAAAGATGTCCACAGATGATTGCACTTTTAGTTTGCATAGCTCATTGATGTAAATGAGGAATAGGGTCGGTCCCAGTGTGCTACCCTGAGGCACACCATATCCACAAAAAGCATCTTCACTTACATACCCATTAACTCGAACACATTGCTTTCTGCATGTCAAGTAGTCAGTGAACCATCTGTGAGTGACACCCCGCACACCTATGTTTTCAAGGCGTTTTAATAATTAATTAAAAATAATGCATTATTTGCGAAGGTGTTTTTATAAACATGGTATTAATCATTATCCAAATAAATACGTTATTCATCACAATTATTTAATTTTGAACAACATTGCCCTTTAATTGTTAGAGATATGAAAAAGTTTAAATTTAATTTATGACTTGTGTTTGAACTTTATGAAAAGATTTTGGTTTGAATATACACTCGCGAGCAAAAGTTTGGAATCAGTTACTTGAAATTGGTTGCGCGTTATCTTGAGTAGTTAATACTTTTTTAATAATCGTAAAAATGACATCATTTTAAAGGTTCAACTCTTTACTTTTAAACTGATACCGAATTCATTAAAAACAAGCCAGTATTTATGGAGCCATTCCGCATTAAGTGAAGGTGTATCGAAAAAGACGTGTTTCAATTGTTTGATACGTCACGAGTTGCGACCTATTGACCCCCTATAAAAGCACCTGTTATCGGATTTTCTTTATCAGTCGACATTCACACGTTGACCGGTACACATCTCCGCCACTTTTGACCCTTTACCTTGTACGACAATGGAGACAACACCTACAGAAGCAGCACAAATCGTAGCCCTATTGCAAGAAGGGCTCGGCGGGTTGTCGCTCGTCGGCTCCACATAAGCCAATCCTGTGTTTCGAAAGTTTATAAGCGCTTTCGGGAGACTGGTGGCTTTATCCCGAGACCAAGATCTGGACGGCGCCGGTGCACATCGGAGAGGGATGACCGTTTTATCGTGTCAACCTCTCTCCGAAATCGGCATTTGACTGGTGTCGACGTCCAACAGGAGCTCCGAGATGTTCGTGGGGTAGCAGCCAGCGAGTGGACAGTTCGTCGACGACTCAAGCAAGCGAATCTGACTCCAAAAAGGCCTGCCACAGGCCCGAAACTCGCGGCAGCTCACCGACAAGCACGCCTTCAGTTTGCTCGCACCCATCTTGATTGGGAGGTTGAGCAATGGAGGCAAGTCCTGTTCTCCGACAAAAGCAGGATGTGTTTGCACGGTAGCGACAGAAGAAGACGGGTATACAGGCGGCCTGGGGAGCGATTTGCACAGTGCTGTGTCGCTGAAAAAGTGGCTTATGGGGGCGGCTCTTGTATGATGTGGGCCGGCATTTCCTTCGATGGTAAAACCGAGCTTGTTTTCGTGCCTGGCGGGGGACGAGGAGGCGGTCTAACTTCGGACCGGTACATTTCCGATATTCTCCTGGAACATGTCGTTCCCTATGCGGGATACATCGGTGATGACTTCCTCCTTATGCACGATAACGCTCGTTGTCACACTGCCCGTGTAACAACGGAATACCTCGAAGAAGTCGGTATTGCCACATTGGACTGGCCAGCGCTCAGCCCTGACTTGAATCCCATTGAGCACGTGTGGGATGAATTGAAGAGGAAGGTTCGTTCCAGAACTCCTGCTCCTTCATGTCTGAATGAGCTGAAATCAGCGTTGATTGAGGAGTGGGAAGGTATTCCACAAGAATCAATTCAGAAGCTGATCAGGTCTATGAAGAATCGTCTTGGAGCAGTTATTAGGGCGAGGGGAGGGAACACAAAATATTGACACTTATTTTTAAAGATAAATAAAATTTTTATTTAATAATTTTTGTTGTTTTATTCATTCATTATTTTTCCCTATTTCCTTGTTTTCCTACCTCCTTCACTTAATCCGGGATAACTCCACAATTACGGGCTCAATATGAATTAATTTTATATCGATTTAAAGTGGACAGTTGCACCTTTAACATGATGTCATTTTTATGATTATTAAAAATTTATTTAGTAAGCAAGATCACGCGGAACCAATTTCAAGTAACTGATTCCAAACTTTTGCTCGCGAGTGTATATGTCAGAGGAAAAAATAGATGAACTAGTTTTTCATAAGGGAATCAGCTGAGATTTTTGAAGGGATAAAGTGCAAAATGTTAGTTTAGAAAAATGTTTAAATAATTTAGTATAATATATGTTTTTGATAGACTTGTAATGTTTGGAACTAGGGATAAGATGTTTATATCGTAAAAATCTAAATGTAAAGTGACAACAAAAAAAAGGTAATATGCTGTGAAGACTCAAGTTTTATTTTGTAAAGGCCCCTCCTCTCAGAGTTACACCAACAATAGAAATCATTTGATTTTAATGAATATCTTAAAAACCTTCTCAACAAAATAATGATCAAGTACCTACCACGCGCGTATTTATGATGTGCAAGGTGGACAATCATGACGGGGGGGGGGGTAGATTTTTTTTCTCAAATTAACGCGGGTAAAACCGCGGGGCACATTATATTATAATCTTAGTTACTGTATTATTAAATTATCTGTGGTGTAGGTTTATACATTTAAAAAATAAGATAATGTTACTTTTCTCGTCAAAATGTTACTTTTTGAGCCGTTTGGTGTTACTTTTGAAACGGGCAGCAACTCAATGGGAGTAATAATTGAAGCACGAGTTATAATAACCACTTTATTTATTGACTTAACAACACTTACAACACTTTTAATGTTTCCACTTCTTAGCTACCACTCAGACTGACTGGGGCTATGAGAACCTGAACATTTTATGCTCGAGATGCTTACACAAACCAACCCACTTTACCGACATTATCTATTTTACCGACAATACCTTGTTGGTCAGTGGTTTCCTGCGGCAACACTAACAGAATAGGTATACTTATTTCTAGAAACAATTACGAAAATGTCTAAAGTAAGATTCTATGTAAGTAATAATTAATTACATGATTTATAAAAATTATAGAACATAAATATTGCTATGATATGAGAATGTATTATTCTAGTAACAAATGTAGGTGTTACAACATAATTGGTTACAAATATAGAGATGTGATCATTTATTATACAGATTAATATAAAAATTATAACAGCTCGGCCATCCGTATTAGAACGAGCCCCTTCGTTCGTTTACGATTTAAGTTTATAATCATTTATGATTAACAAGAATAATAAAACTAAAACCTCAATTTACAGTGGTATTTAAATTACTTCATAAAGTATTACCTATTTACTCAATTATATATATTTTTTTTAATATTAGATTACAAAAATATAAAAGGACACAAAGTTGTTAAAACATAGTTTTGTTTTTTTTTTCTTCACTGTATATAGATTTTTTTTAACACTTATTTTACTCATCAATATTTATGAGACACTAACTATTACCTTACCACTTGACGTTTTGAGTGCATTTTTTTTCTTCATTATGCCCGGTCCATGACGTTGACCGTTACCGGCACTTGATTATTTGTGCTGGTACATGACACTAACCAGCACAAGAACCATACTTTATTAATTAACCTTTCTTTTATTTAATGGTTGTTTTATACATAATATATCATTTATGTTTATGACTGAGTCCATAAGTGCCAGTGACATTTTATGTTAAAAATAAATATCAAGAATCAATATTAACCTATTTAATAAGAATTAAAATATTAACATAAGAAATAATTAGTCAAACTCATTTTCGGTAGAGTTGCTACAACTATCGCTAATTTCGTCGTCAGAGGGAACGGAGTTTGTAACTGACAGCCATGGAAAAATTTTGTCTACTGCGACTATTGCTTCATAACGTTTTCCTTTTTGTGTGATGGGAGTATCTTCTATGACATATCTGTCGTTGGGGAGTACCTTTTTAATTCTATATGGGCCTCTGCATTTAGGCTCTAGTTTCTTTGATTGGCCTTCGATTCCAGTAGCCGTACGTATGGCTCTGACTAAATCACCTTCTTTAAATTGCACTCCTTTTCTTCGATTTTTATCAAAGTTCTCTTTGGTCTTAATTTGTTGTTCGTTAATTAAGTCACTAGCTTCAGATCTAATTTCTGTAAGAGATGTTGGACTAGATGGCAAAGTTTCAAGAATAACATCATTGAATATGCTTAAGGATGGGTTAGTCACTGTTCTTCCGAATAACAGTTCAGTAGGTGTCTTTTTAGTTACGGAATGGATTGTTGTATTTATTCCTAATTGAATTTCGGGCAAATGTTCATCCCAAATGCCATTTGGCTTATCATGATTCATAGCACCAAGGGCAGCTAGAATGGTACGATTATATCGTTCAACTTGCCCATTTGCCCTTGGTGTTGAGACTGCATTAAGGACATGTTTGATACCTGTTGATTTGATAAAAGTTTTAAATGCACTACTAGTAAAAGAAGAACCCTGATCAGTAATAAGGCGATTTGGAGTACGAAAATAGCTAATGTGATCGCGTAATACTTTAATACTAGTAGCAGATTTTGTATTTCGAACTGCAGCTAAATTGATAAATTTTGTAAATGCGTCAACAATTACTAAAATATATGCATTCCCTCGTTTAGTTTTAATGAACGGCCCTAAATGATCCGCATGTAACGTGTCAAAGGGAATTTCTGATTTCGGAATAGGATGTAGTTCTCCTGCTTTTTTCCCACTCGGTAATTTGTGATGAGCGCATTCTATGCATGCCGCAACATACTTTTTGATAAAGCGTCTCATTTTTGGGAACCAGTAGTTAGCCTGTATTCGTCCTAACGTTTTATCATAGCCAAAATGACCTATATCATCATGATTGGCCTTTAATAATTGCCACCTTGCCCCTCTTGGTACTAACCAGCGTATACTGGAGTTGTCAAGAGTACAATATACTCTACCATTAACTAATTTATAGTTTTTAAATATTTCTGTTGTTTCCTGACTTTTGGGATCCTTTAGTATTTCCGCTATTCGTCTAATTTCATTATCAGATTGTTGATAGGTTGTTAACCAATCATCAGTACCTATTTTTAATATTTCAAGAAGATGGTTTGAGTCATGTTCGTTTAAAATGGGACACCGACTAAGGGCGTCAACATGTGCCATCTTTTCTCCTGATCGGTATTCTATTTCACAATCATATTCTAAAAATTGTAACCACCAACGAGCGATTCGTGGCACCAAGTCGCGTTTTGTTAACGTGGTACGAAGAGCGTTACAATCGGTAATGATTTTAAATTTTATACCTATTAAGTATACCCTAAATTTGTTTAAGGAAGATATAACTGCGAGTGTTTCTAGTTCATAAGAGTGCAGTTTTTGCTCATCCACAGTAGTCTGCCGACTGTAATATGCAACAGGTCTTATAGCACCAGCATGATCCTTTTGCATTAGAATCCCCGCAACTCCTATTTTACTTGCGTCAGTATGAAGTTGAGTCTCCGATGCGGGATCGTAAATAGTTAAAACTGGTCTATCTATAAGAGCCCGTTGCAAACTGCAGAAGGCTTCAGATTCGTCACTACATTACGATTACGTCATTTAATCTAAGTTATACACTGACACTAGATGATGTTTCAAGGAAAAGAATATGTACTTATGTCCAATTGAATAATGATGTAATTGAATATTAATTAAAAAGTATGTAATACAAACAAAAATATCAAAGTTTCATAATGAATATATTTATCTAAACAAATTTACTTGAATTTACTGAGTACCTAATTAAAATTTGTTGCTTTCAGTGGTTACTTAATGAGAACTATTGTGTACTAACCTGTTCTCCTCTTGACAACGAGATTGATAAGGCAGTAAAAGTTGTGCAACATAATACAAAGCAGTGCATGCTCAGCCACAACATCAAAATGTGACCCGTCAATTAGAACAACATTATGTAAACAAAATAACTCAAGTATTCATATACCAAAGCACGATAGAAGTAAATAGGTCCAGTTTGGTAAAACTGAAAGATCTTCACTGATTAAACCTGCTAGCCACCATGGCTGGTAAATTTCAGAACAGCTTACGCAAGAATATGCAAGTTATCCATTTTAAAGCCGTATACAAATATATTAAATGTGTTTGCTGTGTTGTCAGCCTGTGCTCTTCTTAATTTACAAGACCCTTCTTATTAAATAAATAATATAAAGAAATTTTTTTTCTTTACTTTATACATAACTAACATCTAAAAATGACATAATAAATTACATTAGTCATTATGTTCTTCACAAAAAAAAATGTTCTATGTTTATTTGACAATGATGACTTGTAAAGGTTTAAGTTGAATCAAAATATTTTAATTTGAAATGCATGTGTTTTATTTTTCTGTTACACCTTAAAATATTTATAATATTTTATAGGTTTGTTGCTCATTTTTATCATTGTTACTCAAATATAGTATATGTTCCAAAAGTACAAATAGGTTGAATAGAGTTAGATCAAATTTATTAATTTGTATATATTGCCTTAAGGTCACAGGTAATAAAAGTCAAAATAATAGTAAAGTGATTTATTATGAAGTAATACTTTCATATAATTTAGGAAAAATGTAGTATAGTTTCCAAAATGACACTATTTGATCAATAAGTTTTTTGACATTCAGATTGTTAGAACAAATACCTATTATAGCTAATATTATTTTTGAGTGTTTTCAAAATGACATACTGCTAGCAACACAAAAGTATATAAGTTTTGTTTGCTTTAGCACAAAACATCTGCATCTATACTTGAGTTAAGCATACTGTTCACAGTTTTCCGTCTTTGATAATTAACATTATCTTCAGTAAAAGAGCATGACAATTTTGTATTAATCTAATTTTATGGATACCGTTTGTTGAATAGACTATTACAGGGTATAATCAGAAATGAGGTCACATTTTGCAAATTTCAACCCAAATCTTCATCTTTCAACTTTTATCCACATTTCATTATACTCGTAGGTGTCTGCAAGATTTCCTACCAAAAATCTTCCCAACAAAAGAACCATCATGTGTTATGCACTGGCTGACTTTATAGCACATGGAAGCTGTTATTGTTTATAACGAAGCTCGAACTAAAGAGCACTTCTGTATTGATGATTCGTGGTTTAGTTTTCTATGCACTTTATTCTTTCTTCATTGAAGAGGTCTTTTATTTTTTAAGAAATATGTCACAATCTGTGTCTGTGAATGTATATATATTTTTCCTCCCAGTAATTTTCTTACATGCTTGACAAATGAACAACTGCCAATCTTTCTCTTTTTATGTTCATTTACAAATTCTTGCAGTACTACACTGGTATTTGACACATGATCCTGATGTTTTCTTTTCAACATTTCTCTTGAAGTAAATATTTTTAGTGTTTATTTGACTTTTGAGAGATAGAATTCTATCCAATAGCATTCAACTGCTGTACAAAATAGCTCCTCACTGTGATGGTGCAACCACACCAAAAATGCATGTTTGCAACTCTCTTCTGCCGCGTGACAATCTTGACAAGTACACTTGTAACCGTTCTTCATTATAACAGTATTGAAACTGTACTTATATTGTTTAGAGCGATACACAAAGAATCTCCTAACCATCAATCTGTCTATTTTCGGAAGATTTGTACTATCTGCTCTCACAAATCCAACATCAATGGTTGATTTTGCTATTAATACAAATAATTTACGATATTTACAAATATAATAACGGAGACTTGGACGATTTTTTGCCAGTTTTAGGAAAGAATAGTGCAAATCGACGAGTTGTTGAATCAAATTTGACATTTCTTTGTTTACTATATGATTGACGTCACGGCCCTGACCACAGGATATCAAAGCGTTTACGGCGTGAGATAAAAAAAGATTATTTCTAGCATTTTCAAATTAAAATTTTACAGCAATCATTCATTGTTATTTATTAAAATCGGTATATTGTGGAACCTTATGCCAAATACTGTTAGAAATAAACAATATTTTAATAAATTTTGATATGCCCCCGTAGCACGTCCACCAAAACACGATATGATAAAGCGATTTATAGCGGTGAACTGTCAAAATACGACGAAACCCTATTGTATTTTGACAGTTCACCGCGATAAACCGCTTTATCATATCGTGTTTTGGTGGACGTGCTAGGGGGGATGAGTCAACTACCCTATTATAACACTTTTCTCTATCTGCCACTGGCAACACTGGATGTTAGCCTCAGAAAGTAGCAGTGCTTTATCTGGAACGCAGGGATTATGCAACCATTAAGGCGTGTCTCCTGCATATGTTTTTTCGAAACATTACACAGAAAACATGAAACATAAACAAATGATTGCATACACAAAGCTGTCTCCTGCAATTACAAAATCTGTTTAGATGATAAACAAAACATTTTTCATTCAGTCATTTCCAAAGAGTAACGTAATCTACAGGAACAGTAGGCAGACATCATCATGAGTGATCATGAGTTCTGACGAGGAAGACGTTCTCTGCGCTATAGCGATTGCAGATGCTGCAGCAGCATCAACAGAGAGAAAACATCAATTTCGAGTTAGGCCATACATAAACAAGACCACAAAATAAGACAAGTAAAAACAAACACTCTGTGGTTATGGCATTATTCCGCCCCCCTTCACCCGCGCGGGGGTAAATGTGTAGATGCTTTCCATCGCCAATGGAAAGCAAAAACATTGTGATATCAAGAACCATAGACAAGAAATGTGTAGACATGGCATGCTTTTTAAAGATGTTTTTGTGTAGTGTGTAGACAAAATCACGAGCAGGTATGCGAGCAGGAGACACGGCTTTATGCAACTCAACTCACAGACTACATACAGGGCTGCGTTCGTAAACGTCGCCCTCAGACTAAGTACACCAATGGACGCGCAATGTACTAATATGTCTCAAATAAAGAACATTGGCCACTTTGGACCTGATGATGTCTAGAAATGAAACTTATTTTAATATAAAGGTGATTTTATAGTGTATCGATTCCGCTAACAGCTATACTTTTAAATCATCTACGAAAAAATTTATTTAAGAAAAAAGATAAGATAATTAGCGTTTTAAAACTCCTGAACGCATCCGGATAGTCATTTTTCTCTCCATAAATCGCTATTTAGTTCAGTCCGCCATCCGCCATTACAAAGCACCGTGTTTGTTGTTGTGCTAAAATATCAGTCAGTGAGCAATATTTCTGAGTGAATTTTACAGTTCTATGTTTTTTATTGATTTTTTTAATGAATTGTATAAAGAAAAACATAATAAGTGTTCTAATCTTGGTTGCGGCGTCCCAAGGTTTTTCCGCCATCTTAGAGCACCAACACAAATTATTATTATTATTTATTTATTTCGAGCAACAAAGACTCATAATGGTTAGTAACAATGGAAACTTAAAAACTAGGTTAGTACATTATATCACAAAATTAATTAAATTAAAATTATTAAAATACAATCAAATTATATGTTACAATACAAAACAAATTATTCAATAAATTATTAACTGATTATAATATAACATAAATTTTATTATAATTAATTATTTTACAGATTATAATTACAGCGGCTCAAGGGGTGGCTAGATGGAAGCATGCAGGTGAACCCAGTGGCGCAAGATACTAGCTTTCTCTACCTTAATTAGTGCTTTTATACACGCTTGTCGGTTAAGGGTATTTTTGATCTCGCATTTTTAAGTATTTCTCTTATTATATCCAGGCAAGTTCGCTTTAGTGGTCACCATATATACAGAGTCCCAGTGGTCGGCGACGGTTCTCAGGATGGAGTTGCGCGAGGCACGCAGACGCGCCAGCGTCGAGGCGCAGCGCTTACGCATAACAGCATGGAAGCCATTAACTCGAACCTCTGCAAACATTGCTGATGCACTGCAATGTCTAGGCCTCCGCAACAACATCCTGAGCGCGTCGTTGTATTGGACACGAAGCACGCTGTATGTCTTCCGCGTATAGTCGACCCATAGACTGCAGGTGTAAAAAGACTGACAGTATGCTTTGAAAAGCGTCACCTTGACTTGATGTGTACACGATACAAATCTACGAGCCAACATATTGCATCGAACAGCCAGCGCCCTTCGTTCCCTCATTATGTCCATGTCATCCTTGAGGTCCTCAGTGACCCAATGGCCCAGATACTTAAATGCTGTAACCCGTTTTAGAGGAGTTCCGCGCAATGTCACCGGCGGTGTCACAGAATAACATTTGTTACCAGCTTTAAAGACCATTATCTCACTCTTTTTTGCATTGTATCTAAGGCCACGTGCCTCCGCAAACCCCTCACAGACGGACAATAGACGTCTCAGCGCCGCGATCGATGGGCTGAGCAGCACCATATCATCTGCGTAACTTATGTTGTTGATACACACTCCGTCAATATGACAACCGATCTGTGTGTTGCTCAGCTCAACGAGCAGCCTATTCATATATAGATTGAACAGCCTTGGTGATGCTATTCCGCCCTGTCTCACTCCACACCCCAGTTTGTATTCATTCGAGAGTGATCCAGCCCATCTCACATGGTTGATCTGATGGTCATACCAAAACTTAAAAAGATTAACAACCTCGCTAGGCACACCCGACCCCGCCAACTCCCCCCACAAGATGCTGTATGAGACCAAGTCAAATGCCTTGGACAGGTCCAGGAAACATGCATAGACAGGCGTTTTTCTATCCGTATAGTACCGAACAGTATGCTTGAGCGACAGGATTGCACTTTCTGTAGATAGTTTGGGCTGAAAGTCAAATTGTGCGTCATGTATGTCTAGATATTGACTAAGTTGACGATCAAGCATACTGTCCAGCACCTTAGCTATAATTGTAGCCAATGATATAGGTCTATAGTTGTTAGGATCTGCACTGTCTCCTGTCCTGTCCTTGACTATAGGCGTAACAATAGTTCTCATCATATCATGAGGAAGGTATGAATGCCCCAAACAGAAGTTAAACAGCATGGTCAGCACCCTCGGAAGATGAACACCTGCATGCTGCAGATGCTCAATACTGAGTCCATCGTGCCCCGGGGACTTACCACGCACCATACTTCTAATAGTAGACTTAATGTCTTTTACAGAAAATATAACCGTGCGATCCGCTGAACCCAAGGCGGCAACCGGCCCTGTAGGGGCTCTAACAGTTCCGGCCAAAGGAGATTCTACACGGAAATGGTTTTTAAATAGGTTGGCAATGTCGCACGGATGATGCTTACCAGAGACACTCATAGGAAGGCTAGGCTTGGGGTTCATCTTCTTTGTAGCATTCCAAAATTTTCCAAACTCCTTCCTTTTATGATGATTTACTATATTATTCATTTTAATTTGTTCCTGATTTTTTTGGCACCACTTCAATTTTGATTTAAATATTTTCCGAGAAATTATCATATTATTATAATACATGCCCGATTTAGGTTGTCCATATAGTAACCAAATTTTATAATCAAGCCGAGCCTTCGCATGAGCCTCCCTAACATGTTGGTTCCATCCAGCCACAGCCCTACCTTTCCCGCCATTCCTACGAGTACAGGTACATTCAGCTGCTTCAGTTAGGATCGTCACAATTTTTTTGTACATCTTCTCAATAATTACAGTATGATCAATATTATTACACATAAGGTCGCAGCAGTTATTAAATTCAATTGGAAAGTTTATCTCCCTAAGCTTATTGTTACATATGTTATGATAATTATTTATTTCAACCGTATTTCTGTAACCCCACACTGCTTTTCTATATGTATTCTCTGTATTCGGATATACAACTTTAGGTTTCACTAAATTTAAGTCGCACTTTATTAGTAGTGGTTTATGATCTGACCAATATACATCATCCAGCACCTCTGCCCCAGTGACCGTGCGAGCGGCGGCAGCCTAAACGGTAACATGGTCGAGCCAGCGCCGCGCACCATTAGCTTGGCTCACAAATGTATAGGTATCCGCAGGCAATAAAGACAAGTCAACACATGACCAGTTTTGCTCATTACAAAAGTTCAACAGTTCAGTACAGAAAGACTCACCTGGGTGTGCGTTAAAGTCCGCAAGCACAAATATGTTCTCCACATTGTTACTTTCCACGATGGCACTGATCTCACCCAGGCATGCCGTAAAGTCCACTAAATTTTCACTGCAATCCGTCGGCATGTAAAGTGAAAATATAAGCACTTGACGATCATTGAGACTTATCTTTACTGCAACTAGACGCGCACTAATACATGAAATAACACTTACAGCCGTGAACAAACTTTTTCTCCAGAGAAGAGCCACACCACCGTAGGGCCTGCCGCGCAATACGCCCGTACCAGTGTCTACTGCTGACTTCCCAGTGTACGCGAAGTCGTCATCAAGTTCCGCCAGGAACGCCACGTCATGAGGAAGCAACCACGTCTCCTGCAGAGCGATAACATCTGCACCGCGGCACAACCGTCTCACACAGTCAGCAGAACGATATACTCCCTGACAGTTAAATGTAATGAGCCTTGTATTCTCAGTGTCCATTTATGAATCTGTATTTCTTTCTGAGCAATGTACATCTCCATCGTACTTTCTTTTGTTACTAAAGTTCACAAAGCGACGGTAAGAAATTCCTTCCGGCCAAAAATCCTCCCGTAAGAAATTAGACAGATTCTGTTTTGGTACAAAGACTTTATACGAGTCATAGTCCTTTACAGTGCGCATATCCATACGTTGTACTTTTACATCAAGGTGGACTTTACCGCGAATGTACTCAGAAATGTCATTAGCAGAAATATTTTTCGCAACATTGTAGATATAAATCGGTATATAAACTTCCGCAGCTCGAAATTTTGTATCCGAGCTAACAACAGCTTTTCCTTTGTTCCCCATAAATCGGTTACGTAGTTTTCTCTTTTGAACTAATATCCAATCATCTTTAGCTTTATCCGGCTTCCACTCTCCCGACTTAATCACTTTTGCCATAGTTTGTGGTTGCTTCAACGCGTTATCCGATACAGCTGTGTTGTTGTTTACAAATGACGTAACAGGCGCGAGCGATTCGCCAAGTGTAACGGTCGGATTTATAACTTGTTTCGCAAGCGCTTCACTTCGTTCGTTCTCGGTGATACACGGCTCTCGTCGGGTACTGATTTGCAATGGCGAGAGCGGCAGGGGTGAGGTGGCACCGGGCGGTGGCGACAGCGGCGGCTCACGATGTTCGCTCGGCGGTTCCTGCGCCGCCTGCGCTGGTTTTTCGAGCGATGAAAATGACGGTGTTCGAGAAATAACATCACCGGACTGATGATTCGACAAAACACTGAACCTGTTTGGTGTTTGCGACTTGTGGGGATCGATTGGATGAAATCCACAAGGTCCACTATCACAATCGCTTTCTTTTAAATAAGCACCTCTTTTCGTGTTAATGTTACAGAAAGTGAAATCTTTAACCAGAGAGGCCTTCTTGAGATTTGCCAAATCCATTTTAACTCGTTGTAAGTGTTCTTTGGTTACATAAGTTTCTCTCAGAATCTTAAGCTCGTTCTGTATCAATAAAATATCTTTCAACAATCTGGTCACATCCACATGGTCGAAACATACCGGAGGTAATCGATGAATATCTTTAGCCACGAAAACGGGTGTTTCATTTGGATCAGTGTCCTTAAACAATGCAATAACGTCGTTTAGGTTTCTAAGCGATTTTCCTGCTCGCTTTCTCACTTTCTTCTTTGTTGATGTCGTTATCGATTCAAATATTAACGTTTTTGCCTTCTCAATTTCATCTTCCGATAAAGCCGATTCGCAAATTTGCACAAGGGACACTTCATCCATCACATCGATTTTATTCTGAATAAAGCATAACACTTCGTTAATTACAATATTGCACGTTACACATTTTACCGTGCCCGACGCCCACGGAGTACTTAACCAGTGGAGAAAGCATCGGCATGTTTTTATTCTAAAACAAAGTCACCGATTTACGGCGGGGGGAGAGGTAAGCTCGCCCGCTGTGATTGGATGATGAGTTGACAACCAAATGACAAGGACTTTTATAGGCGCGCCAAAAAAGCAGTTAAAAAATATGGATACCGATATCGATAATATCGATATTTTTTTACGTTATTAGTACTTTTAGGTTTGGTTTGCGATACACGTATTATGGGGTTTCCTTATGAAATAAAAAGGCTTATTATTGTTTTTGAAAGCTTAATTTTTTTTAGTAAATTATTGTAAGATCCTACTTGAAGATAACACCCGTCGGTAACAAGGAATATATTATACAGATCAGGGCCAATACAATTTAAACGTCACATAACATATTGTTTTGCCTATTCTTATTATGATTTCTTCTTGATTGATTCTTCTTATTCAAATTATATGATAGATGAGCAATGTGGCGTTTCATTTTTCTTTTCCTTGGTGTTAAATCAATGTATTGTTCTTCGGTGCTCTTATAATTTCGTTCATCTGAATACTGAAGTTAAAAAAATATAAATTTTATAACTGCTGAATTACAAAAAGTTTAATATTTTTAATTACACTATTTTCATGAAAATTACCTTGCTTGTAGAAGGTTTATTTTCAACGTCGTCTGTTTGGGTATTAGTTAAATCAACTAGGAAATTAGTTGAATCAGCCGGTGACCCCTGCCAAAATGATCTATTTTATAATATTTAAAGTAAGACGAAGATTTTACTAAAAATATACAATATTGTAAAAATGTATACACTGATTAATTTTTTGTTAACTCTGTTATTATACAGAATTACAAATACGTTATGTATATATTATTACTTGGGGACAGTCATTATAGAAACAATCTGCTGATTGTTGATGCTGCAATAAAAAGGTAATTAACGTGTTTTTAAAAAATACATTCTTATTTTCTCTCAACAAAGACGACAGATGTTCTTTGATTCCTCTGGAATAGTCTGTTAAATTCAAATATTTTAACAACAAAAAGTGCAAATTATAACTCATTTAATAGTTGAATATACAAAAAATACTTACAAGAGTCGGTAAATATAGTGTAGGCACTGACGACCTATATAATCTGCGTCTATTATTTTTTAACGTTTCAAAACAATCTGGTGTGAAATGTCTAGAACATACAACACTATACTTTGTTGGGAAAAAATTGTCTTTATGCGTAGCCCCGATCCAAATTTCTTTTTGCTCGCTATTATTGTTGAGAAATTGCAAAAGTATTAATGTATGCATATACATATTTTTAATTATCCTAAGGCTCTGTTCTCGTAAGCTATGATAGGCGTTAGCGTGGAGTAATAGTAACGTATCCATTTTATACATAATCTAGCTGTGCCCGCGAACTACGTTTCGCCATAACAATTGTCAAAAAAGCTCTGATTACCTAGGGTTATAAAAAATAGTTTAAGAATTATTCTCAGACCTACCGAATATACATAAAAATTTTCATAAAAATCGGTCAAGCCGTTTCAGAGGAGTTCGGTTACAAACATTGTGACCCGAGAATTTTACATATTAAAAGAAAGAAGATATACTTAGATTTGGCGAGCAAAACCATACGCCTAAGCTGGTTTTAAAATATAAAAAATATTAAATACTAATAATACTAAATTTTAAGATATCGATATGCATGGTTCCGCTGCCTTCGCGGCACCGCACTATCAAGAACGAAAGAGACAAAATCTATTACGCAAGTCAGTGCACCAGAAAGAGATAGCTAAAGACATCAACGCAAACATTCCAAAAATTAAAATTTTGATTTAATTTGTCAATTTAATAAAAAACTACTTACCTATGAAATGTTATCTCATCTTTTGTGTAGCTTGAGGTAGGTACACTTTCCACGCCATTTAATCGCACAACTAGGCATTACTTTACCGTTTATTGAATTTATTAAGGAGAGTGCGTGACGTTCGTACGTAAGCTCCGACTGACCAATATTTCGTAGCATAAGCTTGAAATAGCGTATGTTTGGTGAGTGCCCTCACCCCCGCATGCGCTCTCCACTGGTTATGTACTCCGTGCCGACGCCATTATAACTAAACGAATTTGCAAGGATTACTGGCACGCTTTTTTCGTAGGTATTTCATGTCTATTGGTATCTATAGTCTAAGACGTCGCCCGACGACGCTCGATGACGTACTGGGTTACGTCTTAGATCATTTAACCTATGGATGCGGTACGCAACAAATCGCAGTGTAAATTTTTCTGCCACTTTTCGCGGGAGGCGAGGTAAACACGCACGCACACTACGAAAATGTAGAATACACTTACAGAGACATTGTTCTTATGTTTACGAACACACACTATGAAAATATTACCCTACAATGAAGAAACACTCACACATCGACAAATTAACGTGTATCTACGCAATCGCCCCACCACAAAGAATGAATGTCCCTAGTGATGTGACACAAAGAATGAGTAACTATTTGGGTCGTCGTGAGTGAATGATTGAAATGTAACCGTGCGTTTGCACTGAGAAACATAAAACATGCAATGTTTTACAACTTGTTGTATGATACAAATCTCAAAATTTGTTGTGTATGCTTTTGCGTTCGCACTGCCGAAAATCGTGTTGGATTCGGAACAAATAATAAGATTTGGTGCAGATTGCGTTAGGATCGCCTCAAAACTTGTTGTCTGTCAACGTTTTTTATGAATTTGTCAACGATTGCGTTCGCACTTTCGGCTGAAAAGACTTCATACATGTTTTGCAACATGTTGGGGTGTTGACAATGGAAACGCGTTCATAAACATTGACAGAAACATATTTAAAAAACATGTCTTTATGTAGATGTTTCGTCAGTGCAAACGCACGGTTACAATAAATTGTATTTTTATAACTATACCCTGTTCGGCTAGAGTTGATAAAAATACAATGAAGACAGGGTTTCTTAAATTAGTGCAAAGCGAGGCCCACTAATTATTATTAAAATGCTTTAATAAGTTTTTTGTGTCAAATACAGCAATTTTACTTGCTGTTTAGCTGATCGACTGAAATAAATATATATTTTCAGTCATAGGCTATAAGTATAATGTTTAATGGTATAGGCATGCAAGGTAATACTAAAGGTATAATGTTTCGATGGGGAGGGGGGGGGGGGGGACACATTTATATTTTCAGTTAACGAAACACAGTAAGCGCTCCGATGCGTAATCATAATTTTTATCAGCTCTCGGGGAACAGACTATTGATTTGATTTCTGATTTTTATTAGTTGTTGGTATCCCACAGGATCCTTATACTTTTTCAGCATACATTTTATCCTAGATGTTGACAAAAAAGTCATAAATAATAATAATAATATAAGACTACTTACGACGTCACATTTTCTATTGAAGTCGATACCAAGCAATGATCACCTTGAAACTCTTCAAAAATATAAGAACAACAGTTACTTAAAATTTGGCACCAACTTCAATATAAAACTGTGATGTCATAATGTAGTCTTGTTTTATTATTATTTATAGCTTTTTGGTGTTTTTGAAGTCGGTTTTATTTTTTATAATATGTAGTGATGTAGTATAGAGACTAGATTCCGACCCACCAGCGGCTTACCCGCTAAGTTTTCAATTTTCCAATGATTTTGAAAATTTTATCCGACAATCCCAGAAGGATAATGAATAAAGGGGTATCTCTTAAGGGTAATGTAATAAAGTAAGGTAAATAATAAATACACATATAATTAGTCAGACATTTATTGTGTCAAATACTATTCTACTATTCTACACTTCTACCTGTCTGAACACGTCGAAACAAGCTAGCGCGGGGTGCAGTGGGAGGGTGGGGGGATACCGGGAATGTAATAGATGTTTTACGTGAGTATTGTTACTATACCAAGAATTGATTTCTGATTTTATTACATATCTACATAGTTATAAACATGTTTAATAGGTAGGTACTTTTTCGTTTAGCTTTGCTCATATGGCAGCAATTTGCTATATCGTGCAAGTAAAAAGCACGAGATAGCAACTTACTGCCATACAAACAAAATTAGTATTTTAGAAAACCTTTCATTTGCGATAGGGCCCAACGTGTTATAACGCTTGGGACGATATCGGGCATTTTCCTTTATGTTGCACCAAAAAATGTAAGTTAAAGTTAATTCGTATAGAACGTTAGTTCTACCATTTTAGTTATTTTTTTTTTATTGCAGAAAGTTGGCAAACAAGCAAACTGCCCACCTGATGGTAAGTGGTAACAGTCACCTATAATACATGTGGGTCTTGTGAGATTCGCAGCAAAACTGCAACCCCCACAAGAACCACAGTGTATGTTGCCAACTTGTGACACAAGATAAGTTACAGTAGCCAGGAATTTCACTGCCATATCTTACCCTTCAAACCGGAACACAGCAATGCAAGCACTGCTGCTTTGCGGCAGAAATAGGTAAGACGAAGGTACCTAAGCAGACGACCCTGGTACAGAGTCTCCCTAAAGTAAAAACTTAGTAGATATTTATTACTATGAAAGTTTTTATTTACATGCAGTAAGACATGTTATTCATTTGTCATACATAACGTGACGTTGAAAGTGTTTTTGTTTACATTGGCCGTACAAACTTCAAAGCCACTAAAATAAGAAGAAAAAGCTTTATTTTTGTGTTTTTAATAATGATGTGGCATTATTAAAATTTCTCTGTATATTGCACGATAATCACTTGCTTTGTGCTCTTTACTAATGTAAAATAATAACTAAAAGTACAAAAAATTGCTCATTTTTTGTACTTATGACCTTAACTACAACATAAAATTTAGAGGACATTAAATGACATTTTTCTAACTGGAGTATTAACTTACATTGCATTTTGTAAAATACCAATATAGATTATTTAATAGGCTTAAAATCAAGTGAGACGCAGTCGAAAAATTGGTTAGAGTAAGTAATTGTATAGGAAAAGTTTTTTAAAACTGTTATAATGAAACTCAGGTATCGGTTAGCTAGCTCGTATAATAATGAATTAATGCCTTGACAAAACTGCCTTATATAATAATTTTAACAAAGATTTCAATTTACCCACATAACAAAAACTACAACGCAAAGTTGAAGCAAAATAATAAGTAATATTTTCTTGATATTTTTTTGTTCAATTAAATTCCACTTGAATTTCTATTTTAATCTTATACTACCTAATCCATGCACCGATATTAACATTATCTGGTTAAACAATAGACAAACTTCGGAGTGAATGATAAATAAAAGTATGAATAAGCATCATTCACTCACGTTGTCCCAGCACTAAGCAAATGCCCGTGTCACAGATAATATAACGCCCGTGTATTGTGTTAAGCTACCATCGTACCATTGTATTTTTCTATCGTAACGGTATAAAAATTACTTCCAAATTGTAAACAAATAAAACACGTTGATGTATATTTTATACTTACATGTGACAGGAAACGCCATGATCTCGAAGATTTGAGTAGTTGGATCGCCTTTTGCAAGAGGAAACTGCACAATTAACCATTTTTTTGGAGCTCTTAGTGCGACACGAAAACGACACCAAATGGCAGCGGCCGCCCGTCAACTAGTTTTATATAACGTGTATGGTCATATGGTCAGCGTAAATTGGCAGAGGGGTTCGCCCAGCCTTGCCGTCTCCCGTATGAATGCTCTAAGGGTTACGTTCACTTTGGGTGTGATTATCACCGTGTATCTTTCGCCCGGCGATTACCGGTCTTATTGAACGGTTTTGAAACTGAGCGCATCGTATTTGACAGAAGGAACGCGGCAAATAAATTAAGTTTAAATAAATAAAAATAATATAAGAAGTACCTTGGGGAATGGATCCTGCTCATCAATTCGTTTTCGGGGGAGCAATACAAACATTGATTCACAGTATTGTGAATAGTATAGATAAAGACGACAGCAGTGACGAAGAAATTTTGGCGAATATAACAAACAAAGTAAGAAGTTCAAAACCAAGAAGGATATTAAATTATGTTGATTCTTTAGTTCCTAACTTTGATGATAAACAATTTCAATCTCATTTCCGGATGACTCCAACGACTTTTGAAAAATTATTAAACTTATTATACTGCCAGAAGTTACATCAAATACTTTTAACATCGCTCTATGACAGATTCCAGAAAGCAGTTGCTTGCAGTTTTATGGCTATTGGCTAATTTTCGGTACCTACTACTCGCTAGCTGTCAAACTTGTCAAAATGCGACTTTCACCCTCCTATTTTACGGTGTTATTAGTGCGTTCGCCCGACGATAATTACCAGCTTATTGAACGATACAGTGCGTTCGCCGTGTGTGTCACTCGAACTTATTGAACGGCAAGTGTGTCGTCGTGCGATTACACGGCGTTGAAACTGAACGTACCCCTTGTTGTTCGAAAACCCCCGGTGTGAACGCACGACGATCATGTATAGCCGTTCGTAAACCCTGCCCTGCGAGCATGGAACTCCGCCGTGAATTAAGTGGGTGAAAATCGCCTTTGCATTTATTTGACAGGTGACATGTCCGTCAATTCGGCTATTGCGGCGCTTTTTTTGTAGATCACAAAGTAATAGCCAATAAATGAACAAGTTTTGTAGATGTTTCGTCATCGTCAGTGTAATGTAAGTAAACGCACACCGGTCAGAACAATTATTCTAGGCTAAAAGAACTTGTATCCAGTGGCCAATAAAATTATATTTAAAAAAAACAATTATTCTTCTGAGTTGTGTTCTGCGGGGTTATTGTCTAAGAAAAAATCGCGATCGCTTACAATTTGACAGTCGCAATCCATCCATTACTCCTTTATAAAAGTAAGACGGCACAGTCTTGTGTTCGCGGCGCGACCTATCAAATAAGCGATCGTGATAGATTTTTTCTTAGACCATAACCTTAGATAAAGAATGAAATAGATGGGCTATAAAAGCCGTCAAACATGAGGAAAAGAGATAAACTTATACACATTGCCAAAGGAAAGAAGAATATGGCATCATTTTTTTTTGTCCTTGTCACCGTATATAGGTGAACCTGGTAGTGGGGATTGTTTATCACCAGCGTCTGGTGCTAAACAAATACGTGGAAGAAATTTGTTATGTGAATTATAGCTTACTGTGTAATTATTTAACACTTTAATTAGTGTAATTGTGAACTATTTGAACATTTAAATCATGGTGCACTGCTCCGTTTTAGGTTGTAATAGTGATAGTGCTAGAAAACAGGAAAATATAACCTTTTACAGGTAAGACCTAAATTGTGTCAATAAAAAGCTCCAAAACTATTTTTTAAATTATAAATACAAGTTATATTGCAATATTTTATCATTCTACTATGGTTCTCAATCATATTATGGGATTAAACATGAAATTTCAAACGAAGTAGTAAGGTTACTGTTAACCTAACAAGCTAGGAATGTCGCCATACAATATGGCCACGTATACAGCCAACGCGTATAACATTTTGCCGGGTTATAATGATACCAGTTGCGCTACGACTATTTTTCCTTGATTCGTAGGTAATTTGTTACGTGAAAGGGAACTCACATATTAGTTTCTGTGTTACATTAATATTGACATATTTAAGTATAAAATTTTGAGCATTTTAGATAACAAAGTTAATTCTTTTGAAGTGAGACTTTCCATTTGCTTGTTTGTCTGTATTTAACAGATTTCCTTCGGAGATAACTATAATAATAATAATAATTTTTATTTGGCAACTAATTAATACACCAACTTAACCTAAGTTCACTATTAATTTGCATAAGAAGCGTTCATACAAAATTACCAGTACTCAGGATAGGCACGAGAAGCCGTGCTAGGTTAGCCCTGTGTTACGGCTTCTCCGATCCTCATTTTTATCACAATTATAAGTCTTGTTTGGAATTACAACGAACAGGTACCTATTGTACTCACAGTTCCCGTCAAAGTTGTCCGCTAGGCTTAAATGTTTGTCACAAGCATAAATTATAAATATCTAGCTTTCACCTTGTTTACACATCATCTAATTACAGTTTATTATACATTATCATTAAATGTCGTTAATATTTTAATAATGAGGGTAACTATTCATTTATAGACACGCCACAAAAACTGCGAGTTGTTATTGTACACTGGTAGCGGGGGCCTAAAATGGCGCATGCATGAAGTTGACCTGTTGCGTTGGTTATTTTTATTTATTGAGTGATAAATTAAGTTATAAGCTTTGTAAATCTATTGGTGTAAACATAAAGACAGTTGCAAGATACATTTCAAACAAGGCATTTGGAGATAATTATTTTGTTTTCCTTTTTTAATTTTAAATTATTAAAATTGGTGAGAGAGTTGAATGCGTGTGTTGTGTGGGTGTGTGTACGTGTGTGCGTGTGTGTATGCGTGTGTGTGTGTGCGTGTGTGCATGTGTGTTTTTGTGTGTTTTATGTTTTATGAGAGGAAGTATGTAAAGTCTATAGCTATGAAACGATTTTTAACAACTTTTCAGTCTCATCATAAGAAAGTTTAGCCAAAAAAGAAGATAATGCCTTTTTGCATTTTGCAGCCGTTAAAGGATAAACCTTGATATAGCCACTAACCTTTCTGTATAAGAAAGGACCTAGGAAACATTGGTTTCGATGGGCCAAAGAAGTAGAAAAGTTTTCGGTTTGTATCATGAGGTCCTTTCTTCGTTTCTCATTATATTCTTTATTTTTGAATATAGTGTTATTATGTATCATTAGTATAATTTTAAGTATAAATAACTGCCTTACTGTCAGAATCTTTGTCTCTTTATATAGTTGTATCGTCGGAAATTTAAAAGGTTTGTTAAGCATCACCTTTAAGACAGCTCTTTGCGCTCGTTCAATACGTAGTACGTAGGTTTTGTAGGTACCACCCCATGCTGTAATGCAGTATGCCAGAAGCGAGTGGCAAAGGGCGTAGTATATTGAATTTAATATTTTTTTATCCGGGATGTGCCTTATTCTTTTAAAAATAACTATTAACTTTCGAATTCTAGATGTAAGTGCTAAAATATGATTCTTCCAGGTAAGTAAACTATCAACTATGACTCCTAGATATTTAATCGATGTTACATTTTGTAGTTTAGAACAATTGCAATCGCTGCTATCTGATTTGCAGGAATGGGCTTTAATATTAAATGTTTCGGAAGGTCGGTCCATTGCGGATTTGGAGAAAGAAATATACTTTGTTTTGCTAAGATTTAAAGTAAGTAGGTTCCCTCTTAGCCAGGACATTATCTCCTCAAATCCAATTTCAGCAAGCTTGAGAGTTTCACTCCAAGTTGATGCGGAGAAAATTAATACAGTGTCATCTGCAAAAGCAATGACACGGCCCCCTTCCAAGTGAATATTGCACAAGTCATTAGCATAGATCAGAAAGAGGGTGGGGCCAAGGATGCTTCCTTGAGGCACGCCATAGGAAGTATTTACCTCCTCACTGATTACGTCATCTACCTTGACTCGTTGGATTCTATTGGATAGGTAATTGGAAAAGAGGTCAAGCGCCACTCCTCTGACTCCTGCTCTCTCCATTTTACCAATGAGGACAGGGACAGAGACCGTGTCGAAGGCTTTCGCTAGATCCAAAAATATGCCTACACACTTGTGATTCTGCTGATCCAACTTTCGAGTAATAAAGTTTGTAAGTTCGCTAACTGCATGTTCTGTTGACTTACCCGCCATAAACCCAAACTGATTTGGAGACAAAATGTTGAATTTAGTTAGGTAATTTACGAGTCGTTTATTAAGTAAGCGTTCTAATATTTTAGACAGTGAAGACAATATTGAGATCGGGCGATAATTGCTAGGATATTCTCTGTCACCATTCTTAAAAATTGGTTTAATCATTGCAACTTTAAATAAGATCGGGAATATCCCAGAAGTAAAGCTAAGATTGCAGATATGTGTAATAGCTGGAATAAGTAGATAACCACTCGAAAACAGTTGGGTTAAAGCTACTGGTCGATTGAATTGGCAGCCTACCAAGCATACCCGAATGTGTTCTAAGCATTTTGAACAACAAAAAAGGCACTTTTCTTAGGAGTGGTGCTATTCCTAAACTTTTTTTACAGAGCAGTAACTTATACATATTATATCTACAAGGTACATACCCTATCAAGCCAAAACCTAAATTTATTTTTCACAAACCCAACTATTTTTATGGGGGATTTATTTTACAGTTTTGGATTAACATGGGTAGGGTAGGTACCAAATCCTTTTCTACTATTTTGATATGGCCTATTCATATAACAATGGTTCTATTAATATAACAAGTCTGACCATTAGTACAGATACAGTTTAAAAATGTATTAATTAATATTTTTAATGTTGTAAAATTAGAACCTGCTTTTATTTTTAACCTGTATACATATTGTTTCAGGACGCATCGGTGTTGGATTTCGGTTCAAATTTGAATACGCCCCGAAAGAGAAAAATGCGGCTTCAAATGCTGGGTTTGAAACAATCAGCGAGGTCATCAAATAAAAAACTACGGCCAGTGCGTCAATCGCTTAGACGATTGGGAAAAATGTAGTCACACTTGAAAATGTGTAAAGTGATTTGAAGTGTAAGTTAATGATGCAAAATTAGTAGTTGGACATTTTAGATACTGTAGGAGGAACCAATAGAGATTTTCTGAAAAGATTTTTAGGAGTTGACAAAAGAAAGTATTCTGAACCTTTAAGGAAATTCGCGCTGTGCTTACACTTTTAAAGTTCAAAGGCATATGAGTTTGTACGTAAGCAATTTAATACGTATTTACCACACCCAAAAACAGCTGGTGAGTGGCGAGGAGTAGACAGCCTCTAGAAAATGTTTGTGATTTATTAGCAATTTTGTGCCATAGCTAGTAATCTGGCTTAATCCAAATGAAATAAGTCATATCTCTACTTTGTCTGAATATTTAACAAGAACACATAGGATGTAGATATAGCTCTATGCACCGAACAAGTGTTTCTAATTAATTATATAGGTACTTGACAGAACATAATCTTCCTCAGAGATCTACAAATTGGTCTTGTCCTGCGCTATTTCCAAGTTGCCGCCAGCGGGGGCGAGGTTGGGGGTGGCAACACGGGCAACTAAGAATAACCAGCTATCTACATCGGCATCTTGTGTTCTTTGCCAGATCTTTTTTCCACATTGTGAGCAAGCTTACCAACTTTGGGCTTTTAGCACCATATTGAGTGCGGTATCAATAGTTCAATTCTTGAACTTACCCAGCCCAAGTGAATTTTTACCTGTATTGTAGTGAATTTTATCTCTGTAAGCCGAAGTCCTTTATTCGATGATAATAACGGTGCTATTGAAATATAATTTTAGAAAATGTTTATTTAAAATTTAATATTATACATTTTCTAAATCTTCACAAATATTTAGTAAATGTGTAAAAATTGGATTTTAAATAAACTGCAGAGATAAAGAAAAAACAATGATTATTGCCCGCTGTATTCTTAATCGAGCGACGATCTTCGCAAGGTACCTAGCTGGCAAAAGCTGAAAGCGAGTGGTCGCGGATCGTGCTCAGTGGCCTATGTCCAGCAGTGGACGCGTGTGGATGATGATGATGATTCCTAATATTTTTTCATATATTTGTAAAGATGTTTACATAATAGCTTAAATAAATAATAGTAAAATGTTTTAAAACGAAATATACTCGAGTAAATCCGAAAAGTGTAGTTTTATTTAAAAGTGTAAATAACTTTAGACTGCGGCGAAGGTTGAATGAAGAATTCAATAAAAAAAATCGCAACTTCCTCCCACTTTTATTTTTTGAGACATATTATTGAGCGAGGGGCGCTCATTATAATGTCTCAAAAAAAATACGTAGATCAATCAACCCTACTTTATGTTTATAGTGGTAAAAAAAGCCACTATAAACATAAAGTAGGGTAAAACTTAAAGCAACACTGGTATACCCATCTACTTTAGGCAGGTATGACGTCATCTATGTCTGTCCCTTACGGGTATACGGTAACGTCCTATCTATTCATTCTTTATCTAAGACCATAACCCACCGGAGTCGTAAAATATTCTCTATAGTCTATGGTCGTACTCGTAACCTCTGCCTAGGGATGCAAATTTTAAAAAAAATATCGATATCGATATATATCTAATTAATTCGATACTAATACATATATCGGTCTAGTACGCCGATATATTGATATTTTAACGACATTTCTCCTTTTTTAAAAGCTTATTAAAATCCAATGTAGTTTTATAGTCCCTCTACGCGATGGGCTATGGTAGTGACCATTCGTTGTACAAACATTATTTAGGTTTACTATAATTTTCAAGGGAAATTCGGAAATTTCCTTAGTAAAGTCAACATGATGGAGGACCATTCGTTGTACACTGTTAACTCAACAGTGTATCTCTTTGACACACACTCTACTCATCACGGCTTACAACAATAGATTAGAGTCGAGGACAGAATATTTTTTTTAGACTGTAGTTATTCTTATAAATATTAATAATAAATAGACTTGAGTGTTTCATGTAACAACATTTTTCACGGTTTTGTGGGTAGTTTAATTTGGGTTTTCGATATTTCGTCACAATATCGAGTTTTTTTTCGATACTGATATATCGATATCATCTTAACGTCGATATATCGATATCTATTGCTTTTCCGATATATCCTGGCATCCCTACCTCTGCCACGGTAAAAATTATTTGTGCTCGCATTGCTGCTAAGCAATTAACGAAAAATCAATAGCCCAACCGGGCAACAATTTAAATATTACCGCTAGATCCTTTTAATCTAAACCGTGTTTTCACTACTCCACAACTAGTATAATTCGTATGACACTGGGGCATGTTTGTACTCCTGCTCATTTAGTTAAATTCAACATCGTCAGCAGCAACATTTGTGAATGTGGTTCTGATGTTGGAGACTTGAATCACATCTTCTTTGCTTGTCCTTTACATGACACCTCAATGTTTATATCTAATTTGATTTTTCTGAAAATTCCTCTCTCTACATCTATCCCTATTTTGCTTTCAATGAACAATCCCAATATTATTTCATGTTATTTGTGTAATAATAATATAAAACTATAAAGTGTTATAATTTATCTGCTGTCCTTGATCCTTAATTTCCTAAATCCGATCCGATCCATTTCAAAATATCCGTTTCCCTACCTTTTACCATCGTCCGTGGCTAATGCACAAACCGTGCCAGCCAAAAGCAAAAAAAAATACATTGGCAAAATTGTCAAATCTGACAGAAGCCACTCAAAAAAGATACCAATTGCCCGCATGAAAGAAAGAAAGAATTGAACGAAAAAATCAAAGAATGTGTGGAATCTTGTGTCAAATCTGTTATTCGCAATGCTGTACTATTTATGATGTAAGTAAAGTTATAGTTAAGCATTCATAGAAACAAGTTTTATCTGACATCAATTTACTATTATTTATATTATTAATAATGCAATGGCATATACTAGGATTTGCAGCTACTACAGAGGATAGAAAATAGAGGTCCGGACAATAAACACCAAAGCATCATTAATAATAATCACCTAAATATTACATTTTATGGAGCAGTTCTCTGGACGCAGGGCCATCAAGTAACATGTCAACCCATCGAAAATAAATATGGTGTTTTGATGTTTAATGGTGACATATTTGATCAGACCTGGGAAAGTGAAAAAAGTGATACAGTGCAAATTATGGAAAACATTTCTAAACTAGTTAGTATATTCCTAATCAACAAATTATGAATATAAATATTGATAATGCTATTGATATCTATTTTACAGCTGTTATATTGTCGCTCTTGTACATTGTTTCCTTTGTACTATTGCTGATGTTAGGTATGTTATACAATAAAGTATTGTATATTGTTGCAGGATCATAATTCATCGCAAAAAATTATTGAAGCAATAAGAGAATTTAAAGGTCCATTCAGCTTAATATATTACAATAAAATGACACAGGATTTGATTTTTACTAGAGATAAAATTGGAAGGAACTCTCTTTTATTTCACAAAAATGGTCAATGCATTTTGATAAGTAGTGTTTTAGGTAGGTAAAGGTATGTAGTTAGTATCTTGCGGATGGAGACAGGGGTTTGAGGGGAGGTGGGGGAGAGGAGAGGAAGCCTCCGTGATATTTCTTTAGTATCCTGCTGCAGGCGGAGGGCGTAGGGGTTGGAGGGGAGACGAGGGGAAGGCCCCCTTACAGGGGGGAGATGTGAAAACTCATAGTTTTTGAAAATAAAATTTCATTCTGAGGCTAGGCTAATAATATCATAGAACTTTCATGAAAAATAATTGTTAAATATAAGTTATTTACTTGAACGGAACTTGAATAGTGCTGCACCAAAAAGAGACAATCAATTTTTTTACCCATTTCACTTCCTGCCTTTGGTGCTCTACATTTTAATTATTTGGTTGCTTATTACAGTCAACATAAATCTTTTTATTATCTATCTTTTCTATTTGTTGATTTCTGTGCATAAACACCTAATAAATGTTCATAGCAAATATTGTAGTTCATAACTTTTGCGTATCTATTAATGTAAGAGAATTAATAATTATTTTTCAAGATTATAACAATATGAAAAGTTCCTGAAACTTTTTTCATGTAAAATAATAAGTTTCAACTATTCAGCACTACATGTTACTAGGTGAAATATTTATTCATTGTTAGGGCAGTCATACTGTATTTAGCCATCTTTATAGCCTGCAACAAAGACAAATTGTAAAAATGACACAAAACTGTGTCTGATGTGTATGGAATAGTCATAAAAATATTCTAACCAACTGTGTTTCAAGTGCACCAAGTCAGTTCTGGGTTGTCATAAAAAAAAATAATTTAACTGATCCGCAACTGTGTTTGAGGTGCCATGAGTCAGTTCTGGGTGGTGTTACAAAAATTATACACCTATTTTTTAATAATTATGATATAATTTTTTAAGGAATCTAAACTCAAAAATCTAAGATTTCAGATTTTTCAAAAACGACGCATTTCCACACATTCATTGTGGAAATTCGATTTTAAATTATGGTTTGGGGCATCAATCCCCATCGATTCAAGCTAAATTTGGCAGCAGGTAAGCTAAATACTAGTGCAGCAGGATACTAAAGCCAACCCCCCTCCCCTTTGAGAGGCAGATTTGAAAACCCATTGAAACCCAAGTCTTTGAAATATTTTTAATTCTGAGGTTAGATCCCTTTCGACGCATAAAACTACTTACGCAAAATAGCTACTTTACGCAAAACGCTAAACTCAAAACACCAACTATGCATACACCAACTTGAATTTAAGCAAAACACCAACTACACATAACACAAACTTTTCATAACCAACTGCTTTTCGACGCATAAAACCATATGATACGCGAAACATTACCTATAAGCTGATTGGATGAACCACCTACAGGGCTATTAATTTACATGATATTCTAAAATTAATAAAAGTAAATTTTATTTAATCGAGACTAGTTATCACTACAGCTTAATTTAATAGAGACCAATTTCATTTGGTTTTTTAGAACTAACGTATGTCTGAAAATAAATTACGAATAGGTAACCATCATGCAGCGGAAAAAAACAGATGAATGTCGAAAAAACCAGTGAATATTCACTTGTTTTTCTGACATTTATGTCTTTTTCCGATGTTCATTTCTTTTTGGTCCTTCACTTGTTATTTTGATGTTCACTTGTTTTTCCGATGTTTATTTATTCAATTTCATTAACATTGTTAACTGTTACTGCCGATCAACACCTGGTGGCCTTTACCACTAGACCATGGAGACGGATTACACTCGCGAAACACCACCTTTACACGAGATGCCTAATTGGAATATTATGGCCATCTACACTAATCAACAAAGTCTAAGACTCAAGCCTATTTTCGTCAATTACTAAAAAATTTGAGGTATTTTATACAGTGTGTCCCCGGATAAGATGCACAAACGAAAATGGGTGAAACTAGACTACAATTTATCGAAATTAGACAAAAATATTATTAAAATTAAATTGTATTTAATATTGATTTTTTATTTTTTTATTCTCTTTTTAAGAACTTTTGTGTTTGTAAAATTGTTACCACTTGGATTTTGTTCAAATAAAAACAATAATGATGCCAAAAGATTAACACTGTATGGTAAATAAAAAAAAAGTACATAAAAGCAGTCAATAGGGAGAAAAAAATTTTTTTTTTCACTAATTTTGAACATAAAAGTGTTAAATTTTGAGTAAATGTTTATTTTTACCAAATAATGCCCCCTATAACAATTTCTTTTTATAACCTCTTATTAATCCAGACCTCATAACCTTTTCAACAAAAAAAATCAACATTCTGTCTCTAATACATGCTTAGCGACGAGGCTTTAGGCGCTTAAAGCCCATCCCACACAGTGAAGATGATATATATATATTATAGCATCTAATATAAAAATATATTATCTTAAAGGACCACACACAGCTAAGATACGATAATATATAGCAACTACATCATTGTATTAGAGGCAGTCTTGCGAGTCGCCGCGCGCCGGTTTCGTTCCTTATACAGTTTTTTTTGCTATGAACTGCATACAAATCTAACTGCTGTTGCTAGATGTATAAGTACTTGGCAGGTCGTCTGATGACGAATGAGACAGTAAATTTGATCATATTCTTTCGGTGCGGGCACGCTCAGCGCAATTATGTCATTTCTTATATACCTGTAATTTGTTGTGTACCTACATCCTGTATGTTGCTGTTGTATTGTGTCTGTATTGAATAAATGTTTTTATATTCTATTCTATATATGTATTGCGTCGAGAAGAAAAAAGCGTAAAATCTGGGAAGAGAACCACTTAAGAATCAAAAAACAGCGATAGATAGAACATCTGTAGTTTATCTTAAGATAAATATCGCCGAGTATATTAATATATATTTCAATATCTTAAGATATCGTTGCTAGGTTAAGATATCTTTCACATATCGCTCAGTATCTTAAGATACTGTAATGTAAAATATATATTATATTAACTGTGTGTGGTGATCCATTGAAATGTAGGGTTAGCGATACGTCGCATATAAGATATATTTTATAGTATCTTCATTGTGTGTGATGGGCTTAACACATTGCCACCGCATTCCGCTGCGGTGTACGGAGGTACGAAATCCGCATGCGACTGCGGGGACACGGAAACGTGCCACCGTGCGGTATGCTCCGTATCTCCGTCCGGAGCTGCGATGCACGACGCACCGCATCACCGCAATATCAATGTCGAGATCTATAAGGCGCTTAACACATTGCCGCCGCATCCCGCTGCGGTGTACGGAGGGCCGAAATCCGCATGCGGCTGCGGGGACACGGAACTGCGCCACCGTACGGTTTGTACGGTTTGCTCCGAATCTCAGTCCGGAGCTGCGATGCACGACGCACCGCATCACCGCATTATTTATGTCGAGATCTATTACGCGTATGCACGTCCTTTCTACGCAAAAATCCGTACGATACTGCGGCACAGTGTGGCATATACCCCGCGGACCGCACCGCATCACCGTCCGGCAGTGCGGTGCCGTCGCGCGCGCCGCACAACCGCACGACCATGCGGTGTGAGGGTGTTATACCCTGCGGTTTTTGCATACAAATTAAGATTCTTCAGTCAAAATTAAAAACCGCAGCACCGCAGCCTGCTAACGCGCCGTCCGCGTGCGCCCGCGCCGCTGCCTTTTTGTCAACCGCTGAGGTAGCTTTTCTTAAATTGGAATTTAGTTAAACACATTTAAGCATTTTTTAAACTTAAGCTAAGCTTTTTCAGTGTGAATGAAATTGATTAAAACAAGAAAAACAAATCACACAATAAGTATTTATTACAAAAATCTAAAAAAACACTTTTTATTAAATTAATGCATTAAATGTTCAAAATGGCCACCACGCTGTTGCAAGCATTGCACGTGAGGAAATCTGTTGCGTAGCCCTGCGGACCATGTCGGGGTCTTTTTTGATATTTTCCGCACATTGGACAATGCGATCGTGAAGTTCGGCCTCCGTATTAACGGTAGTGCTGTACACCCATTGTTTTATCACACCCCATAAAAAGTAATCCAGTGGCGTCATGTCAGGTGAGCGTGCTGGCCATCCCACAGGTCCTCCTCGACCTATCCAGCGATTGGGGTAGGTTTGATTCAGGAATTTCGCACAATCGTGGCGTAGTGAGCAGGGCATCCGTCCATTTGGACAAACATGTGTCTTCTTCTTGTCGGATCAGATAAGGGGGAGATCATCTCTTAAAAGCGACAAACACCGTTCGCCGTTTAATGTCCTTGGCAGAATAATCGGCCCAATCAATGTGTCATCAATTAACGCCGCCCACACATTTATTGAAAACTGCACTTGAAATGTGCAAATTTCTACAATTTGTTATGCCGGCTCGTATGAAAGTAGCCTCGTCTGTCCACAAAATCCGTTAGGGAAAATCAGGGATGTCTCTTATTTTTCTTAAAATCCAAGCAGACATGATGCACCTTGGCTGCCTATCAAAATGTTAATTGAGGTGTTGGACTCTCTGATAGTGAAAAGGGTGCAGTCCTTCTTTTTTTAAAATGCGCCATACTACAGTTTTGAAAATACCATGACGTGCCGCAAGACGTCTAGTACTGGTTGTAGGATCAGCGAAGACGTCGTTCAACACAGCTTTTTTAATCGACGTATCAATGACAACGGCTTGTTCGCGAGCTAATCCAAGGCCAACATTACTAAATCTTCTATGTACTTCTTGAAAATTCAGAGCAGAGGGTTGCATACGGTTCGGGAACGCAGCTATTTGTACGGCACATTCCGTAATAAAAATGAATATCTGCGATTTCACGCGGAGAAAACTTAGTTAATAGCGGCATCTCGTGCGAGCGTTTCGGACCCACTGAGTCTAACACGTTTTAAAGTCCCTAACGCGCTCCCCTCCCGCACCCTTTCTTTGTTCCGCGATAGTGAATAGCTGAACACAATGTAAAAAAAACTACCTGAGCGATGACGTAAGCGGCGCGTTAGAAGGCCTCTCAATTAAAGCCTCGTAGCTAAGCATGTATAGACAGAATGTTGATTTTTTTTTGTTGAAAAGGTTATAAGATCTGATTAATAAGAGGTAATAAAAAGACATTGTTATAGGGGGCATTATTTAGTAAAAATAAACATTTACTCAAAATTTAACACTTTTATGTTCAAAATTAGTGAAAAAAAAATGTTTTTCTCCCTATTGACTGCTTTTATGTACTTTTTTTATTTACCATACAGTGTTAACCTTTTGGCATCATTATTGTTTTTTTTTAAACAAAATCCACGCAGTTGTTACAATTTTACAAACACAAAAGGTCTTAAAAAGAGAACAAAAAATCTATATTAAATATAATTTAATTTAAAAAAAAATCTTTTTTTTATCGATAAATTGTAGTCTAGTTTCACCCATTTTCGTTTGTGCACCTTATCAGGGGACACACTGTATAAACAATGTTAGATGTATAAATTCGTAATTTTAGGGTTGTTTATTAAAATAAAATAAAAAGTTTCAACAGTAGGTACAAAAAAATAAGTTTTATTAATAAAGAAAAAGAAAAGAATTGGTGCCAAATGAATACAGATAGGCAATAAAAAAGTTTTTAATTTTGGTGTTTGAAATCGTTAAAAAAATGTAGGTGATAAATCAATAGTCGGTTGGACCTCCTAAAGCATTGGCTAAGGCTCTGCATCGTCTTGGCATGCTGAAAATCAGATTATCAATAATGACCTGGGGTATTATGCTCCATGCCCGAAAAAGGTGTAAAAAAAGTGTTTGGCCTGAGTGTATATTCTGAGGAAGTTGTTCAAAAGCCATTCTTCCTAGCAAATCCTAGGCGTGCTCAATAGATATGTATTGCAGGACTGGGGATGCCAGTCTAAGAGTGCGAGATCCCGTTCACGAAGCACGTTCATCATTGATCCTGCGGCATGTGCGCGAGCATTGTCTTGCATGAAGATGAAATTCGCCCCCAATTGGATTCGGTGAAGACAACAATAGGATCCGCCACCTCGTTGCAGTATTTTTCGGCACTCATGTTGTCCTATATAAAAACGAGGTCCGTTCTACCGCCAACGCGAATACCGGCCCAAACCATAATTGTTCCGCTATGGTAGGGATGAATATCCTGAGGGCAACGAACATTGATTTACTACCAAACGTAGATAGAGCGCTTCATACAAAAACGCGCTTTAAATCTGTCACCTAATCGACTATACATTTGTACTCGCTGATATATACTTGAATATGCACGCCCAAATGAAAATTACCATAAAAAAAAAACCGTATTTATCGAATTCAACCTTATTCTGCATTATTACGGCAACTATTTTAAGTACAACCGTGGGAAGTTACATCATTTCATACCTAGCCACAGATCAAGCGACGTTTTAATAATTGCTACAAGAAAATATCAACTTTATACTCTCAAACATAATGATTGAAATTGCTTATCGCGTTGTCGCTCCAACGCATGAATGAGATAACACATCGTAATACGAAGACCGTGCGAGCGAGACGATTGTGATGTACTGACACTGACGCGAAGCGACATGTTTATGAGTAAAATAATTGTTTTTGATTAGTTTTTACGTATAAATCGAATATTTGAATACATGATAAGATGCGTCATGAGTTTACTCACGCAAAATATGAAATCCCGTCTTTTTTCTGCCGTTTCTGGCTATTGTTACCACAACTTTTGAATGCGCACTGCGGCATGTTTACGTGCGGACAGCTAATCACTCACTATGGAAAGGAACTGCACGAGTGGTGATTGAGCAGTTCTTCACCGGCCTACTTTTCGATCGTTCATGCGTTATCTACGTTTGGTAGGTAGTAAATCAATGGCAACGAACGAATCCGTTCATGACGTCCGGAAGCTCGCCACACGCGTATTCTTCTTGAGTCCGTGTGAAAACCAAACCTGGATCCGTCAGAAAACAGGACATGAGCCCACTCTTCTTCCGGCCATCGCAGGTGAATACGAGCCCACTGCCAGCGCTGAGTACGATTGCCACGTCGAAGCGCTACGACCCGTAAAGGCCTATGAGAATGCACACTGATCTCGTGCAGTCTCTCCCTGGCAATTTGATTGCTGATAGCATTGATTTACTACCAAACGTAGATAGAGTACTTCATACAAAAACGCGCTTGAAATCTGTCACTTAGTCGACTATACATTTGTACGCTGTTAAATAGGTAGTTGAATATGCACACCCGAATTAAAATTACCATAAAGAAAGTACCGTATTTATCGAATTCAACCTTGTTATTTATTATTACGGCAACTATTTGAAGTACAACCGTGTGCAGTTACATCATTTCATACCTAGCCACATTAAACTTAACGTTTTAGTAATTGCTACAAGAAAATATCAACTTTATACTCTCAAACATAATGCTCAAAATTGCTTATCGCGTTGTAGCTCCAACGCATGGAAAAGAACTGCACGAGGCCCGATTGAGCAGTTCTTCACCGGCCCACTTTTCGAACGTTCATGCGTTATCTACGTTTGGTAGTAAGTCAATGGCTGATAGCCACTTGATGTTGAAACCTCAGGATTTCAACGAGTTGCCGGACGGCAGTTTTGGGCTCCCGTCTGGCAATATTCGGAAAAAAACGGTCTTGTCTTTCGGTGGTTATTCGATATCCAGGATGTCGTTCAGCCGTATTCCCAGTGAGCCGATAGCGTTCCCATCCCACAATCTCCGGATAACCGACTGGTTGGAGTGGATGGCATCCGCAACTACATGTTGGGTACGCCCGGCTTCAATCATACCCACAGCACGACATAAACATAACATTTAATTTTGAGTTAAATGCCGACGTGGCATGATGTCTGATATACCAGTCTTTAAGTTACAAAAGAAATTTAAAACATTCGATTAAAGATTTGATATCAATTGTATCCAGAAATGAAGAAATTTTAAACAGGAGTAATGTTTTGCCGCGAATTCATGCTAAAATGAGCTAAAATAATGAAATAATGTTTTTGAAATTTTAAATTTAGAATATTACTTATTTCATCACGCTTTAATTTTCTTCTTAAATTTATTCGTGGCCTATACTTTTTATTTAGGAGATTTTACAAAAAGTTCGTCTTGGTGGTTGAGTCTTAGACTTTGTTGATTAGTGTATTTCTTGTTAACTTGACTGCCTTAATTTAAATTATGAAATATAAGTATTAAATAACCATTTGTTAATTTTTGTATTACAAACAAACACAAACAGCATTTTTTTTATTTTAGGTAGAAAATATGAGTGTGTAGAAATTCCTACAACACACATTTACTTATTAAATTTGAAACAAAGTAAATTAACATTATTTTCTTGGGACAATCAAAATTCTAATGAGGCAAAAGACGTAGATGAATGGTTAAGTTCAGTGAAATTAATGCAAAATCTGCCAGATGAAAAATTTTACACAGAAGACAAAACATGTGATGATTTTAGCCAGGTATGAAAACTATTTTACTTTGTCAGTAAATAACAAAAATGACTAGACAAAAGGTGAGGCTGGCAAGAACAGCGCTCACTTCACTAACATGAATCTTGTTATAAAGATTATAAAGAGGAACATATTATGAATGATAGTCTTAACAATAGTATTGTGATATGTTCCACATAAAACGGGTCCCCAAAAAAATAACAATAAATTCTAAAATAACTTACTATCATAGCTTGGAATGGAGCTAACCAAGTACACATCAATTTTAATCAAAATCATGTTCTTATTTTTTTTATATGTCTATACTTATATCTAACAAACACTACACAGGTGAAGATTAAAATTATTTTTATTTATTTGAAAGTATAATGTACCTACTTACTTATGTCGTATATCTATTATGCTTTTTAGGATAATGTCATAAAATATATTGAGCAAGTTACTTCAAAAAATTCAGATAAACTTAATATTATGAGAATACTTTTACAAGACAATTTGATATTAAAAACAGTTCAAGAAATAATAGATTTACTAAAACTGAGTGTCAAGGTAAGAGTCGAGAAGCAACCACATCTATGTAACACATGTTTGAAAAAGACTTCACCTTGTTCTCATTCCTGTATAGGAGTATTATTTTCCGGAGGACTTGACTGTACACTCTTGGCTTATTTAGCTGACCAATATGTAAGCAAAGAACAGAGTATAGACCTTATAAATGTAGCATTCAAGAAGGATGTTAATTCATCTTTTGATGTTCCTGACAGGCTGACTGGCATACAATCTTTAAATGAGCTAAAGCAACTATGTCCTCACAGGTATAATTAACTTCAGGCTTTTTGCATCTTAATATCAAATTTGTAAAAAATTGTTGTCTTCTATAACATATACATTTTTATTTCTATTGTGTATATTTTTGTAGAAAATGGGTTTTTAGAGAAGTTAATGTATCAAAGGATGTATTAGCAGAACAACAAGAAAAAACTATAGCTGATTTAGTGTACCCAAGACAAACAATTTTGGATGAAAGTCTAGGATCAGCATTATGGTTTGCAGCAAAGAGTGAAGGTCTATGTACAAAATCGCCATGCAGGGTATTGTTTTCTAACTATATCTTATATAGCTATACTTTTTTATATCATATTAATTTCACCAATAAGGAAGAATGCCCATGGCCAATTCTTTTTAAACAAAATTTTGTCACAACGATTTTTGGATAATAAAGAAAATAAAAGTATTTCAGCTCTTTTTGAAAAACATTCCAGTTTTTTTACTTCTGAATTGGTTACAAATTTTTTGACCGAATTTCATTTAACAGATAACTTTTTCACTATTTTCGTTTCGTCTTTTTTTGCTTTGTCAAAATTTCGTTAGCCATTGTATCATTTGTATCAGTTGAGCTGTTATCAATTTTTTTCGTTCGTTTTTTTTTCGTTACTCCGACGTTTCATTTGGTCGAAAATCTTTTTTCCGAAGTTATGCTCAGCCGAATCAACATTTGTTCAAAGTATTCTGTTTCCGAACATTTATTACACCACTGTTTTATAACTCCTCGAAAAATTTGAGCACAGTATTTCCAATCCCTAATCTATGCTGCTATTTTTAGCATGCAAGCAAGCAAGCAGCATGCAGTTTGATGCTCCGCTCGCTTCGCTCGCTCCGCTGTGTGTGGTCACAAGGTCTAACCCTTTTTATTAAGGCGGTGGAATCTCTTTACGATTCAACAAGGGGCTGAAAGCTGACAAGGCCGCCCCAAGGATATGCCATTGGACTCGGGTATAAACCCCATACCTGTCTAAACCCTCCAGCAACTTCTACCTTCGTTGAGACACAATCGGGATCGGCGTTAGCCATTTCCCGAGTGCGCCCCCTGGAGGGTAGGCCCAACGGTGAACCAGCATAGCTGACCCAAGCGCCAGGTCTTACCTGTACGGGGGACAAGTGCCATAATTCAACCCCCCAGACGGACAGGTCAGGGGTAGAAAAGTGTCTCCCAACCGGTTGTCGGCCGGCCGGGCCATTTCATCCCCAGCTTGCTTAAGGAAATTGGTGGCGCGCGTCCAGGTGCGGGGGCTTCCACCCCCGACACCTCCCCCCCCCCCCCCCTCTGCAAAGCGACTGCACCGCCTACACCTACGCTCATGCAAAGCGTGCAGTTCGATGTTCCGCTAGCTCCGCTGAGTGTGGTCACAATGTCTAACCTACAGTGATATCCCATAAGTTTTTCTCCTTGCGGGGAAGCATGCAAGAAACATGTAGTTTGATGTGCGATTTCAATGAACCCTCCTTACTTACAACCTCCGTAACCTAACCAGCCAAGTATTAACCTAATAATTTTCGGTAAAATTTTGTTTTGGAGAAACGAAAATATGTCAAATAAATCATCTGGCAATTCAAAAACACATCCGCACAAACGCACATCCGCGGCGATGCGTGAATCGACATCCCCCGCCAGCGTGCCTACTAAAATGCAGTCCGCCCCGTGACTGACGGTGCGGTGAGCCTAAAGGTCACAAAATTATTGAGGCTAAATAGTTTTATTTGTCCAGAGCTTTTGTTTTTGTAATTTTACGACTAGTGAGCTTACTGTAAGCTGTCTATTGGGTGGTTTTTTAAAAAAACAATATTATTTTCAGGTTTTACTTTTAGGTTCTGGTGCTGACGAATTGTTTGGTGGGTATACCAGGCATCGAAATGCATTCAGGCGTGGCGGCTGGAAGAGTTTAGATAAGGAATTAATTTTGGATTGGAAAAGAATTTCATTTAGAAATTTAGCAAGAGATAACCGTGTGATATGTGACCATGGCCGTCAGCCAAGAATGCCATATTTGGATGAAGATTTTGTGAACTATGTGTTAGGTTTGAGGCCCTGGTTCAAGTTAGTATTTACATGTTATGCAATCAATTTTCATACTTTATTCAATTGGTAAGTAATTTATTTCAGAAATAAAAAGAATTTTATTTCAGGTGTTTTCCAAGTAACGGCTTAGGTCCAGGAATTGGCGACAAACTATTCTTGAGGCTTGCTGCGTTTAATGTAGGACTTGTCAAAGTTGCTACATTACCAAAACGCGCTCTACAGTTTGGATCAAGAATAGCCAATAAAAACGAAAAAGGAAGTGATCTTTCAAAAAAATTAATAAATATAAATCAATAATAAATTGTATGTTATTTTAATACCTAAGTATATAATAATAACGAAATTAGTGATAACTATTAATCGGCACTTAATTCTTTAAATCATATCATATGATTTTTAAAGAATGATATCGCATCGTATAGCAACGTTAGGGCTTGCTACCGTTATTATCAAATTCACGCAATAAGTACGTACGCGGGGGAACGCGGGCCCCCGCGATTTGCGCCACGGGCTCGAAAATTACGCAACACCTAACATTACCCAGCCAGAGTTGGGTAGACCTAGGTAAGTATGGGTAAACCCCGAATTAAAATTTATTTTACTTATTATTCGGACTTTACCCAAGAAGCTTGGTTAGTACTAAGTCAACCCGGGTAAACCTAGGTTTACTCCATCTTCTAGCTTTACCCGTAACAAGTACAATAATATTGGTGCAGCCAAGGATGATATAAAGAAAGGATACCTACCACGAGCAATAGATGGAGCGAGCTGTATTAAATCAAAAATTTGTCGATATTTTTAAAAGCAACAAAGCACACACGCTGGATCACCGATGCACAGCAGATTACATAGATTTATGTAGTTATACAAGAGGGCGATAGATGGCGCTATATACATTTTTGACACACTGCCAGACATTGGTGGCAATTCTGTAGACACTAATTCGATTAAACTAAACTAAATTTAGTTTTAGTGCTGTCAAATTGTGTTTTCAGTTTAAATCTTCGAAAAAAGAAAACGATTTGACAGCACTAAAACTAAATTTAGTTTATTCTAATTGAATTGACACCATTCTCTCGTTTTATGGTGCGTTCGAGAACCAAAGTGAAGTGAGTAATTTTCGTTGTACAGATTACAGTCAACAGATTTACAGTGGTACCGTACAGATATAATGCACTTCGACGAGAGTATTGGAATACGACAGGGTTGCTTTAGACATCAAGGTGAATAACTTTTGTTCTATGAGTTTTACAAATTCGAACTTTTTTTTATTTGAAATTTTGAGATTTCTGAAAAAATCTGCTGTTTTCGGAAATAATGAATTTTTTTAATTCATAACACAATAAATAAATAGAACTGCATGTTCAATGACCTCATACTCCAAGAAACAGTTGATTTTCGAGTTAACATAATCTCAAAATCTTTGAAAAAAGTTCGAAGTTTCAAAAGCCGTAGAATAAAAAGTGTTTGCCTAGCTAGATGTCTAGAACAACTTTTCGTATTAAAACGCGTACACGAAAACACTTATTTGTTAGAAAAATTTAAGTGAAACTTTTTACTTTGGATTATTTAGTGGGTGGTGGTGTGTACCTACTACACTTAACAGCCGATCACGAATGTAACGTAACACAATAGTATCATTCGTGAATTAAAATATGGTTGGACATAACCTAAAAATCTTTATTCGTGTAAGTTTTGAAGTAATAAGACGCCACATAGCTTGATTTGTTAGAAGTATAGTCAAGTTACACACACAATTTGAATAATATAATGAATTTGTTTTATTTTTATGGGATAGGGGGCAAGCGAGCAGACGTATCACCTGATGGTAAGTAATTACAGTAGCCCATGGACACCCGCAACCCCAGAGGAGTTACAAGTGCGCTGCCGGCCTTTGAGGTGGGAATACGCTCTTTTTTGAAAGTTTGAAGGTCGTATCGGTCCGGAAATACCGTAGGCGACAATTCGTTCCAAAGTTTGACTGTGCGAGGCAGGAAACTTCGAGAGAAACGCACAGTTGTGGACTGCCAACCATCTAAGTGATGGGCGTGGATTTTTTGCCGCGTGGAACGATGGCGGAAAGAGGCGGCAGGTATAAGTCCGAACAATTCTTCGGAGCATTCCCCGTAATAAATACGATAGAAGAAGATGCATAGCGAAGCGAAATTTCTACGCAGCGCCAAAGTATCAAGCCGATTTGAAATTTCCTGGCAGTCGACGATTCGAGTCGCTCTCCGTTGAATGGGGTCCAGTGGGAGAAGTTGGTATTGGGGTGCCCCAGCCCAAAGATGAGAACAGTATTCCTTACGAGGCCGAACCTGCGCCTGAAGGCGGTGCGCCGGAGTGAAATACTGTCTCGATCTATTGAGCACACCAAGCTTCTTAGAAGCTAATTTAGCTTTACCCTCTAAGTGGCCACGGAACTGGACTTCGCTCGATATGTCGACACCAAGGATCCCAATATTGGCTGAGGCAGTTAGGGGAATACTACTGAATACGAGGAGATACGACAAATGGCAGCAATTTTCTTTGCAGTGAGTGCGCAAACCTGTGTCTTTGAGGGGTTGAAATGGACAAAATTAAGTTGACCCCAGTTAGAGACTTTCTCTAATGAAGTTTCAATTTCAGACACAAGTTTAATCCGGCTGGTAGGGTCCTATACTATTGGGACTTTAATTATAAGCAAGTGGACTGTATAAAAAATATAATTGGCAATAAAAAGATTATAAAAGGCGAATTAACAGATAATTATGAGCTATGTGCAATGTCGTCAGCGATCTATCGAAGAGTGTCTGTCCCGTCCCGCTGGTGTGAACGTCGCTTATAGTTGCGCCGAACGCAGCCGGCGGGGCCCGACAACAGTCGAACGCTCCCAAACACCGGCGCTCAATGACGTTTTTCCGAGAAAAGTTCGCACGGCCGGTATAGGTGTCTTGAGTTCTTACCTTGCTTGATTCTCACTAAAATAAAATATTAAAAACTTGAGACATAATTGCCTACTATCTTGATGATCAATTTGACAGAAAACAAAATGACGATTTTTATTTGTAGGTTGCCCAATATGCAAGTGGTGTGTGCCAGCCCCCCTAGCACGTCCACCAAAACACGATATGATAAAGCGGTTTATCGCGGTGAACTGTCAAAAGACAATAGGGTTTCGTCGTAATTTGACAGTTTATCGCGACAAATCGCTTTATCATATCGTGTTTTGGTGGACTATGTTTATGGTTCGGATATCTACACTCGCGAGCAAAAGTTTGGAATCAGTTACTTGAAATTGGTTCCGCGTGATCTTGCTTACTAAATAAATTTTTAATAATCATAAAAATGACATCATGTTAAAGGTGCAACTGTCCACTTTAAATATAAAATTAATTCATATCGAGCCCGTAACTGTGGAGTTATCCCGGATTAAGTGAAGGAGGTAGGAAAACAAGGGAAAAATAATGAATGAATAAAACAACAAAAATTATTAAATAAAAATGAAATTTTTCTTTAAAAATAAGTGTCAATATTTTGTGTTCCCTCCCCTCGCCCTAATAACTGCTCCAAGACGATTCTTCATAGACCTGATCAGCTTCTGAATTGATTCTTGTGGAATACCTTCCCACTCCTCAATCAACGCTGATTTCAGCTCATTCAGACATGAAGGAGCAGGAGTTCTGGAACGAACCTTCCTCTTCAGTTCATCCCACACGTGCTCAATGGGATTCAAGTCAGGGCTGAGCGCTGGCCAGTCCAATCTGGCAATACCGACTTCTTCGAGGTATTCCGTTATTACACAGGCAGTGTGACAACGGGCGTTATCGTGCATAAGGAGGAAGTCATCACCGATGTATCCCGCATAGGGAACGACATGTTCCAGGAGAATATCGGAAATGTACCGGTCCGAAGTTAGACCGCCTCCTCGTCCCCCGCCAGGCACGAAAACAAGCTCGGTTTTACCATCGAAGGAAATGCCGGCCCACATCATACAAGAGCCGCCCCCATAAGCCACTGTTTCAGCGACACAGCATTGTGCAAATCGCTCCCCAGGCCGCCTGTAGACCCGTCCTCTTCTGTCGCTACCGTGCAAACACATCCTTCTTTCGTCGGAGAACAGGACTTGCCTCCATTGCTCAACCTCCCAATCAAGATGGGTGCGAGCAAACTGAAGGCGTGCTTGTCGGTGAGCTGCCGTGAGTTTCGGGCCTGTGGCAGGCCTTTTTGGAGTCAGATTCGCTTGCTTGAGTCGTCGAAGAACTGTCCACTTGCTGGCTGCTACCCCATGAACATCTCGGAGCTCCTGTTGGACGTCGACACCAGTCAAATGCCGATTTCGGAGAGAGGTTGACACGATAAAACGGTCATCCCTCTCCGATGTGCACCGGCGCCGTCCAGATCTTGGTCTCGGGATAAAGCCACCAGTCTCCCAAAAGCGCTTATAAACTTTCGTGACACAGGATTGGCTTATGTGAAGCCGACGAGCGACAACCCGCTGGCTGAGCCCTTATTGCAATAGGGCTACGATTTGTGCTGCTTCTGTAGGTGTTGTCTCCATTGTCGTACAAGGTAAAGGGTCAAAAGTGGCGGAGATGTGTACCGGTCAACGTGTGAAAGTCGACTGATAAACAAAATTTTTTTTTTTTGCGGCAAACCTCAGTTTGCCAACCACTATGCGGAGTGGAGGTAGAGAATCCTCATGGATACCCGCACGGCCGGCCGTACGGGTTATGCCGGACTCTTACCGACTAAACTCCACCTTATGTCTTTAACTATAAGGTCATTAAGGCTTCATCGGATAGCGACCGCCCCTCAGGAAAGGGGCGGCGCGGCGCAGCGCTGCCCTAGGCTAACTAAGGCATATGCGCTCGAAATCGATCGGGGACCAGAGTGGGCCGACCGTATCTGGTTGGGACTTACTTCATCGAGCGTGCAGAAGGCAGCTTGGGAGAAAAGACGAACTAAGTGAGTGAACTCGCATAGGCGAAGCTATGTGAGGGATTTAACGAGCTCTAAGTGCTCGACCAAGGCGAGGGTCCTATCGCGCGGAGTGCGCGCATTCCTGAGTTTGCCGGCTAGCGTACTCAGGCCCGCCGCTAGCTGTTTCATCGCCCGCGTGCAATACCGATTATGCCGCCCTTTTTTTTTAAGAGGGGAAATCCTTCTTACGGATTCGACAAGGAGCCGACTGACGAGGCCACCCCAAGGATATGCCGGACTCGGGTAGAAGACCCCATACTCCGCTAAAACCCCTCCAGATACTTCTACCTCCGTAGAAACACAATCGGGATCGGCGTTAGCCATTCCCCGATTTGCTGGAGGGTTGCCTGGCGCAAGCACCAGGACTTACCTCTACGGGGGGGTCGACAAGTATCCCCAAATTCGACACCCCAGGCGGCCAAGCCAGGGGTGAAAAGTGTCTCCCGACCGGTAGTCAGCCGGCCGGGCCGTTTCAATCCCCAGCTTGCTAGGGAAGTTGGTGGCGCGCGTCCAGGAACGCTCGCCTCCTCCTCCCCAACCGCCTGCGCCGGAGCGGTGCGGCGAGAGGGTGATCCTCTCGCGCCCGCTCCGCAGCCTCCTTCTGCGAGATCACATCCTCACAGAAGGCCTCCCACGCCGCCGCGCTGGTCAGCATCTCACGTGCGACGCTGGCCAGCGCGACGGGCGTACCCCTAACCAGGCCCAGCGCGAGGGCTAATGCATCGCGTTGGGGTCGCCAGGCCGGGCACTCCGAGAGGGTGTGCCCGGCCGTGTCGTCGGGAGCGCCGCAATGGTGACACTGTGGCGTCTGCTCCCTCCGTGCGACATGATGCAGATAATGTCCGAAACACCCGTGCCCGGTCATCATCTGTACCGTCCGGTAGGTGAGGCTGGCCTGCCGGCGCCCAACTCATTCCTCCAACACGATTATGCCGCCCTACGACTACTTAAGGGCACGGACCTTGCGTCTGTGGTGATTTATTTATTTATTTATTTATTATTTATGTACACAAAGAATATGACAAAACAACATAACATAAGGAAACATAAGTACAAAGGTACTGCTTATTTCTTAAGAAATTTCTGCCAGCAGCCCTGCGACAGGTGAATAAATAAATTAGCAAGTAGACACAGTGTACAACTTAACTAATAACATGAAATTTCAGTTAAAATTAAACCTACAATAAAAATATATACCTACATATACATATATATTTATATATACATACATAAACACATATACATATACTATGGCATGGTCTTCAAAAAGTGCTCCTTGACACGGCGTTTGAACGAGCCAACAGTGACACACTCTCGTATAGTATGTGGCAGCGCATTCCATAATCTAACTGCCTGACTGGTAAAGGATTGGGAATAAAACTCTGTTTTACAGGAATGGACATGGAGTAAGGTTTTGAGGTGGGATCTACAGAGGACATTAGGAGGTTTTTGAAACGTAAAGCGTTCTTTCAAATAGAGAGGGAGTTTCGGGTTATGGAGAATGTTAAACAGCAGACATAATATCCTAGTGTTCCTACGAAGTCGGATCGGGAGCCACTTGAGTATTTTGCGATATTCAGAAACATGGTCATACTTTTTTAAGCCAAATATGAAGCGAATGCAAAGGTTTTGTAAGCGCTCAAGTTTGTTAAGAGGGGGTATAAAGCTAAATTGCTTATCGTAGATTTGATATCTACACTTGAAATTGAATAATGAACTACCTAATTTTTCTAAAATAGATATTTAACTATATTTATAAGTGAACGCACTGAGTGAAAACATAAAATTAAATTATTTTATCGATAGAAAAAAATCGCGAAGATACGTCGAATTTTCAAGCAAAATCGATTGCTTTTCAATGTGATGCATATAACTGCGTCAATTTTTTAATATATAATATAAAACTATATTACCTAGGGACCGTACTAGCGATTTTCAAAAATAATGTATATTTTACGAGTAATTAAAATAAAAGTAATTCGGCGCTTACAACGTTCTTATTCCGCGCAGAACGCTATCGTCTGTCGCACCTGACCCGAGGTAACAGGCATGTTTTATTTCATCAATCAGTCTTGATCGCTCCGTTGAGACGAGTAAACTGTGCTTCTGTGCTCCCGAGAAAATACATCGACCAAATTATGGCGAATGAAAAAACCAAAAAAAATTGTCTAAAAGAACTTAAAGAAGTCAAAAATTCAACTTATGGCGTATTGTAGAAGGTATGTACCTATTACTTTACTTTTATTATGTTTACGTAATATTTTTTCGTTAATAAGTAGTTTCACCTTACAATATAGACTCATGCGCGTTGACTTTTAATACACAATACAATGCACAAGCGCTGGTGCAACGTAGGCGCGGGTAGTGTATGTAAAACAAATTGATGCGTTTGACTACTCGCGTGCTGTACGTAGGTGACAGTATGTAAACTTTTTATAGTGCTAACATAAATTAAATCAATTTGACGCGAAACTTTAATTATATAAAGACGCGAAATTATCGCATCATACTTCGTTAAGTAATTAAAAGCGTCATTACTGTAACAAATTTAAATTAAGCGACGACCGTCTGGCGCTGTGGTTAGAACGTGGACCTTTGGCGCCTTAGGTGCCAACGGTCCCGGATTCGATTCCGGTCGGAGCAGATTTTTTGTGATAAATATGAATATATGTATGTGCTCGAACCATGGACGTGTATGTTTATTTATATTTACTTGTGCTTTATTAATTTTTATTTATTTATGTATGTTTATCCGTTATTTCTATGAAATCTACAAATTCTTAATGATACTTATTGGGTTATATAATTGGGGTGAATGGGAAAAAAATATTTATTTATTTATTATTGTTAATTATTTATAGTAATTTTGTATTTCAGAGCTGCTGCAACACGAAATATCACACAAGCTGACGAATACGATCTAGTCAAATCCGTAAGCGGAAAGCTCTCATCAAATTTGTAAGTTTATTGCAATTGTTGAACTTAGGACATTAATAAATGTTGTGTAGATTTTTCTGGGGACTGAAATCTACTTAATTTACTGTCAAAATATATTTTGATGTGAAAATCTTATTTCTAACCAAAATCGCTTCAAAATTTCGGTTAAAATTTGAGGCATTTCATTTCTTTAGACGTTCAAATTATTGTTTTTTTTTGTTATAAAATTATAGATAGATTAATAGAGTGAGAGAGAGAATAAGAGAGATAGAGATTAATATTATAGACGTAAATAGCACCATGATATAATAATGAATGAATTTACGTGAATTAAGTGAAAAGGACGAAAAATATATATTGTTTTTTTTTTCAAATCATCTTCAACTTTAGACAAAATTCCGATAAAGTCTAAAAAAAATTTTGTACAAAATAAGTTAGTACCAATTTCTCTCCTAAAAATTTTGTTATTCCATACTGGTTTCAACGATGATTTTAAATACAGTTTAATATTATCGAGGCAATCCAAAGACTGCGTAAACCTGCAAATTAGACAAGTATACTGCTAACTTGTGCAAAGCAAAATGTTGCTTACTTACATCCAATTTCCGAAAGGCTGATCAAATCATTATTCAACTAACATGTTGCAACATTTGACAGTAGTGTTAAATCAGTTCGGGTTTCTGAAACGTAGGTTAGTGAAAATTTACTAATCTTTGATCGACTTGATTTGACATGAGAATTATTTTTAGAGATAGAACTATGAACGACACAAAATGAATGATTTCAGTAATATAACTGAAAATCATTCATTTTGTGTTGTTCATAGTTAATTTTCAACTACCTACGCATAAACTCTAATTGTGTCGTCGCTACTTTTCTGTGGATGTCTTACGACATCCACAGGAAGAAAAGTAGCCACGACGACTAAGGGAGTTTAGTGCCATAAGATACATTTATATTTCATTCTATAGTTATTTTTTATTTCATTCTATAGTTCATTTCATAGTTCATTCTAAACTATGAACAAACTCTAGAATACTCGTAAATGTGTTTATTTATTTATTTTATTTATTTAATCTTTATCGTACATAAAACAAAAGATGTACAAAAGGCGGACTTAATGCCTGAGGCATTCTCTACCAGTCAACCAGTAAAAATGTGGGAGAAATTGTAGACGGTGTACGAATTAAAGTCGAAAACGACATAAGTAGGTATATTTAAATTAGGATGAAATAAGTAAACATAGATATAATAGAATATAAATATTAAAAAATATATAAAACTACATATATGATATATAATAAATGTATATAAATAATGCTAATATTATGACGAAATACTGTCAAATAAAACTAAACAGATTCCAAAAAGAGTCTTCGTATCTGACGTTTGAATGAAGCCTTACTACAGGCTGATCTATAGTTAGGGGGTAAGCTATTCCACAAGCGTGTGTGTGTGTTGCCACTACCTTTCTTCCCGTGTATGTTGTAAGAGACGAATAAGGTAATTTAGTGCGATTAGGTATGCACAAGTACATATTATGTATAGTTCATTCTTGACTATGAACAAACTCTAGAATATATGAGACACTACCTTTCTTTCTGTTTATGTCGTAAGAGACGACTATCTGTGTCATCCACACCCAGACTACTTAGTCTTGGTGTGGCTGACCCCAGCTAGGCCACAAAAAAAAACTGGAAAATAGATTGTTTGAGTATGCCGCTACTATAATGTCCAGAGATAGGTATAGTATGTCTGACTTTGTCGGCATCAGAGTTTGTCGTTTGCGCGTTTTAGAGATACGTGTGGCTTAGGTGGGGCAATGTTACCTGACCCTGAGTCACACGAATATCGAAAACGGAAAAACATAGCATAGCAAAAATCTGTTTGCTGATATAGATAGACGGCAGTTTGTCGGAGTTTGTCAGACAAGTAAGGAATTTCAACCCTGCATAACTTCAAGAAAAATATTTACAAAAATGCTTATATCTCGAAAACGGTGCAGCGAAGTTAAAAAATAATGAAATTTTTGACCCCCGTGCACTCCCACAGCTAATGAGGACACACATAATAGAGTTACAAAAATGGTCAAGTGTGGGTTTGACTTTTTTTCATTTAGGATGAACTGTACCCACTAACGTATAAAGAATGTTCAACGACCAAGTCACACAACATTAACTATAATAATAAAGAAATCGCAGTAAGGAACCTTAGACTTGGCACGACTTTGTCTAGATTTCATTACTTTTTAGAGATAAACAAGCAGCTCCATCGAGACTTGGCTAGTTTTTTACAGAATGTTTTTGGTGGGATTTCACTTCTTTTGTAGAAACGTGAGCTTATTGATTTATTTTATTAGATTTTCTTATTTGACACAGTTTTTTCTTTTTAGGGGTAGTTTTTTTATTATTACAAATCTTTCTTTTCTTTATTGGAAGCGGCCCACCAAGTTGAATATTTTTTGTAAAGGCGGTATGTCGATATCTCTAATAGTTTGGTTGGGCTCTTGTGTTTTCTAATCAGGGTCACCAGGTACTCCAGATCTTCGATTATCCTAGTTTTTATAGTTTTCCCTTTATGTAGCCATTAAACCCTAACTCTGTACCATATTTCAGCTCTCTGAGTTTATGGGAAGTACAAGTTCTATTTTGATGATCATGCGTGAGTGAGTGTCTGTCATAAATGCGAAACTTTGCTTTCGCTTAACTTCGGAACTAAATGACCTACAGACTTAAAATTTTGGATTTTAAGTATGTGATTATAGCTTACTGGATGACGAAAATTTCTGCGTTCTGATATTATCCAGAGGTTCTCAAATAGGGGCCTGAAAATGCAGCGAAATGGTTCCAGTAAAGGATGGTACGGCAGTGTTTGCTTCGCGCTCGACTTGGCGGGGGCACTGCCGTGCCCCCAGATTTAGGAAAAAAAAAATAAAACGTATTGCGATTTATATAGATTTTGTCACCACTGAGAAGTTTTATTGCCCAGTGGAAAAGTTAAGATTGTAGGTGCATTCGCGAAAGTTTATGATCGGTTGCTTTTTGTCCTTATTGCTACGCGATAGAGTCGAACAGTTGTCGAGCATAAACTTTCGCGACTGTACTATAGCGACATCTAAGTGATTTTCTGATTTTAGTGCCATCATGATTTTTACACTGGCCTAGATTTGTTTTGACTCCATATTAAAAGTTATATCTAATGATAAAATGGTGCCACCATATTCACACTCAATTTTAACACTAATTGTTTGATTTCAGTAACACCGAACGACGGGTTTATTGGTTAATCGGGCAAAGACGGCTTTCAAAAAACGGAAAGCTAAGGAAGCAAAAGACCAAAGTATTTATGATGCAAGTGAACGACTTATCATTCATAGCCAAGGTATAGACCGTATTCTGAAAAAAAAAAATTTTTAACATACACACATTAATTATTGTAAATTAAAGCGATTCTTACGGTTAACAATTTCAAAAATTGAAAGCGACATTGTAAGAGAGGTAAATAAATATATTTGTCACTACCTTTTCGTATTATTTAAATCTGTACTCCAAGTATTTTTGGTGTTTGAAATATGTTTACGCCTATGCTTATCCGACGAGTGATTAGCAGGTAAATAGTAAATAAAGCACTTATTATGTTAAATACCTATATTCTAAATAAATAATAATATTTATTACCTACCTTTTCGTTTTACTTATCACAAGTGAAAAGTATTTTATATTCACAGTTCAAAGTACGGATAAATAGTCCGACTCGCACTTAGCCAATTTTATCTGCCTAAGGTAGGTTATACTGTGCGCGATCACACAAAACATGAAGAGGGAGCGAACTTATCGCTGCGATGGTCGAGACCGGAACGTGTGAGGCGCGCGGGTGAAATCTGATATTTTTCTAGCTTTATACCCGCTCTTAAGTAGCTCCTCATTGGCATCCAGATAACAGGCATCAGCATAATCTATGACTGGCAGTATAAGAGATTGTACGAGGGCAATCTTAGTATTAGTGGGCAGAAAGTTTTGCAGACATTTAAGGGAATGGAATGAGAAATGCACCTTGCGACTGATTTCATTCACTTGAGCATGCCATGATAGATTGGAATCAAGTATTACACCCAGGTCTTTAGCTGTATCAGTTATTGTAATTGGTACATCGTCCAGCATCAGTGGTGGGAGAGATGACAGCTGTACACTATTTCTAAAGTAACGACTACCAATAATCAACGCCTGAGATTTGACAGGATTTATGGTGAGACCAAAGGATTTCGCCCAATAGTTAAGCTTTTGTAGATCGAAATTTATACGTTCGATTGTCACATTAAGATCCGTTAACTGACAATGCTCGTATATCTGCAAATCATCAGCATAGAGATGAAAAGAAGATAAAATTTTAGAGATCAAGTCTATAAAAACTGAGAAAAGCAGCGGAGAAAGAACGCCACCCTGTGGAACACCAGCAACGAGCTCGGTCCAATCAGAGAAATTCTCATCCACCCGAACACGCTGTGAGCGACCACGAAGATAGGAATTAAACCACGCTATTGTGGAAGATGAAAAATTCAACGACCCTAGTATTTCTAGAAGTATGTCGATATCAACACAATTAAACGCGTTACTAAAATCAAGTAACACTAAGATAGGCAGGGATTTATTATCCAAGGCCAATCGTATGTCATCAGTGACTTTAATGATGGCTGTAACAGTGCTGTGGCCGGGTCGAAATCCAGACTGAAAGGGGGATAACAATGAATTATACGATAAAAAGAAAGATAATTGCCGATGGACAATGTGCTCGAAAACCTTCGAAAGAAAAGGGAGGATAGAAATTGGTCTATAATGAGACGGTAAAGTGGGCTAATTAATTTTAGGCAACGGTATTATATGTGCTAACTTCCAAGCAGAGGGAAAGGAACAAGACAAAATTGAGAAGTTAAATATATGAGTGATAACTGGAAGTAGACAAGAAAGAATAGGTAGAAACATTCTTGAGCTAAGATTATCATTACCAACAGCTGATGATGATAAAGCTAGAAAAGATTTATTCACGTCATCTTCTGTGATAGTGTCGAGAACAAAAGGTGAGCACATCGGTTTTGGCAAACGAGGAACATATAATAGGGATGAAGCTTTTACGCTAGGGTCCGCGATATTTGGCTGGGAGCAGAAATGATTGTTAAGAGCGTTCAGGTCAGTCACATTGCTGAAATCAGAAGGAGATTTACCAACATCAACTGACCTAAGAAATCGCCAGGCTTCAGCGGGGTTGCGGTTCAGGGGCCCGATTCTCAGTTTTTTAGAGATATCTCTAATTCGACATATCTCTAATACTTTGCATCTCTACTAAAAATCTCTATGATATGAAAAAAATGTCGATTGCTATCTACCACTAGGCATAGACATTTCTCTATCGTGACATTTTGAGAATACGGAAACTGTGAAATATTCGACATCCGCCATTTAATTTCGACATATGTCGAATTTGACATTATGTCTATGGCTTGAGAATCGGGGGCCTGAAGAGAGTTATGAAAATAGCGTCTCTTTGCATCTCTACACTGGTGATTGCAGCGGTTTCGAAAATGCTTGTAACGATCGAGGTTTTCAACTGAAGGTCTTCGCTTATATCTCTGTTTGGCTTTGTCACGACGAGTCATAAGATCCTTGATATCAGGAGTGATCCACGGTGCAGGGTCTCTCTTGACTTTAAATCTTTTAAGCGGAGCATGATGATTCGGAGCGGAGCGGAGTGATATAATTATTAAAAATGTATATATTTATTTTAATTAGGTACTTATTATTTTTGTTTTCTGAAGTGTAAAACTATATACTTAAATATTAATCTACAAAAATTTAACTCTTCTTGCCTTTATATTTGCGAAATCTTCTATCAACTTTCTTGTATTCAAATTGTTTAATATTTTATGTTCAATTGAAACTATAGTTAAAGAACTTATATAGTCTTTGAATGAAGCTCAGAGGGGCCTGCCAGTCCTGCTGCCAGTCCATAGAATACTTGAGGTGCCACCAAGCGGGGGCGGGTGGTTCAACCTGCCGACAGACGATATTTGATATTGCATCTTAGTTTTAACGGATGCAAATATATGGCAGTGTTAACGATATTCGGTCCTACGCATTCGGTCGGATTTTTTCCATATGATGACATTTCTTAACGTAAGGTGTGGCGGGTATTATGACAATGACTTCGCACGATTTGCCGCCCCCCTGAACGTGCCGCCCGTGTGCGATGCACGCTTTGCACGCCCGCTTACGGCGGGCCTGAGCGTACTAAGCTCGGCAAGGTCTACTTTTGATATCGCATCGAATACGACCGAGAGGTCGTCTGACGCTGAGGTGGGTGCCGCTTTGAGAGGCGTTGAGGATTGGCGGGATTGGGTTGGCCCCCACTTAGGGGGTGGAATGGGAATAGTGGTGGGAGCCGTTTTCGGCAGCGCCGGGAAATTGGCGGCTGACGGAATCGGCGGGCTAGGACTAGATGGTCGGGAGAGGGGCGCTTTTGCGCCTTTGAAAGGGCGGGGGGCTCTGGGGCATCCGCGGTAGTTGGCCGTGTGGCCGGGTTGGGAACACAGCACGCAGGCTGGTAGGGTGGGGGAGTCCCGAGTTCGGGTACATTCCCTAGTGTGATGGGGTTCTAGGCACTTAACGCACCTGGGGTTGGCGTGGCAGTTCGCCGCTGCGTGGCCGTACAGCTGGCAGCGGTGACACTGGCCAGGGATACCTCTTGCGCGCGGCGCCTCGGGTTTGATCCCGGAGAGGCCGCACACAACAAGGTTCGGGGACTTGAAAATGTCCCGGGCATGTGGGGAGTTGGCCATAATGACCAGGGCTAGCGGGAAGGTTTTTCCCCAGTGACTGTGCATTTTATGTACAGCCTCAACGGGGAAGTCTTGGGCTACGAGGTCCTCTTTAATGGCCTCGTTTGGGAGTTCGGCGGGCACGCCCCGAAGGACTGCACGCATTTTGCGCTCCTCAGGGAGCGCGAAAGTGTGGTATGGGAGAATGAGCCTATCGAGGAGATTGGTGAGGCTCCTGAAGGAGCTGAGGTCGGGGGTGACGATTTTTATCGCATCCCCAGTGTTGGTGGCTTTGGAGTAGAGGATCTTAGCCTCTTTGCATAAGGTGGATACGCGGGTCCATTGTGTTTTGTCCCGCAGAAAAACGGGTGGCGGGGGCTTGGGGCGCGCCGGCTGGTCGGCGTTGGCCCTTGGAATAGGATTGGCCTTAGGGGCCGGGGGTGGGTCAACTGCTACGTCCATAAGGGACGGTATAGCAGCCGCCTTAGCGGGAGCGGGTATGGGGGCCGGCGAGGCGGCGGGGGATAGGCTCGACGCCTCTGAGGCGGCCGGCGAAGCGGGACGGTTTGCGCGTCGCTTATTGCGGCGGCTCTTTTTCCCGGCGGCGGGAATAAATTGTGAGGTGACGGTCTCATCGGAGGCCGAGATAAGAGTTGCGTCGCTAGACGGCGCAGAGTCAGATTACCTCTCTGAGGCCGTTCGCTTTGCCGTTGAAGACGGCGCGGCGGAAGCGGGCGAGGCTAGAGACGGAGACTTGGGAGTCCGAGGTACGGTCGAAAGCATTTGGGTTATGCTTTCTTCGTTTACATCGTAACCGCATTCGCGGAGGGAAGCAATTAAACTATCCATCATAGTGGCCATAATGTTGTAGGTAAAAAGAAAATTAAGAGTCAGTCAGTCAGTCAGGGTTTCTTCCGCCATGGGCGGGTGCGGGCTTCCGGCATTTGTCGCCCATTGCCCGGGCATCTTCTCGGCGAGCGGCAGCTCGCCGGTGTTGGGCACGTCACGTAGTGACGGGCCCCTCTTCGCCACCCCCCTGTGCTACCACTCCGGGATCGAGGCACGGCCCTCCGCGGTCAAGCACACCAGGTTAGAGGGGGTTGTCCCAAGCCCAGCGAGCGCCGGCGAGCAGGCCGCGGCTTACTCTGCGCCCGGAGGAGCGGTGGGGGGAGGAGGGGGCCATTGGTCTAATTGGGTGATGGTGTCAAATCCGGTGGTGGTGTCGCTTAGGCGAGTCACGCGCGCGAGCAGTGGGGTCCCGCGGCAGACTGCAAGCCGTAAGCGACACGAGGTCTGGTCAGGTGGTGGCGTCGTCAGCGAAGTCGCTGACGAAGCGGAGTCGAAGCCGGGGTGGGTCGCCTCGTCATGGGGATGCAGCTGGTGATGGTGGTGGTGACGCTGGTAGGTCTTGGTCTCTCTCCGCCCTGGGCGACAACAAGTCGCGGGGCAGCGCTCGTCCGGAAGAGTCTGGAGGCCTGGGGACATAAGGAGCAATATTGTGGAGGTGGAGGTGGGGCCCGTTGTCGGCGCTGTTGAACATTCGACGCGCCAGACGGGCGACGAACTCCTCCACCGTCGGCATCCGAACGTCCCGGGCAATGACGTCATTCCTGACGTAGCGCCCCGCGTTCGTCACGACACGGAGAGAGCAGTCTGGAACGCTGGGTCGGGGAGCACAACGCATACCATGCTGGGGCGGCGTAGGTAAGCCGCGTACGAACGTAGCTCTTGTAGACCATCAGTTTCGTACGCAGTGGTAGTCGGGATGCCAACACCGGGCGCAGGATGCCACGGGCCATCTTGGCCTGGTTGACGACGTGGTCAACCTGGGGCACCATGCGCAGTTGGCGGTCGATGCGGCATCCAAGGTACGCAACTGTGGTCTGCCAAGCTACGTCCTGTCCACGGAGTGTCAGCGGCGGTGGCATGCGGCGCTGCGACCCGACCAGGATGGCGGCCGTCTTACCCACGTTGACGGCCATCCTCCAGTTGCCCAGTCATGTTGGCAGGCGGTCCAGTAGTTGCTGCATCCGGGCGGAGGCGAATCTCACCTTCCGCGACGAGGCGAAGAAGGCGCTGTCGTCGGCGAATAGGGCCAACACCACGTCCCGCTGCCCCTCCTGGAGCTGGTCTTGGAGGGTGGGGATGTCGTCGGTGTAGGCGGCGTACAGGCACGGCGAGAGGCAGCTGCCTTGAGGCACTCCTGCGAGGATGGGGCGTGGCTGGGAGGTGGCGTCCTCGACCGAGACCACGAAGCTCCGACCCTGGAGAAACGACGCCAGCAGTCTCACGTGGGTGGGCGGCATGAAAATTGAGAAAATTGGCAATAAGGGGTACCCTCACGAGAACGAAACATTCTTGAGCTAAGATTATCATTACCAACAGCTGATGATGATAAAGCTAGAAAAGATTTATTCACGTCATCTTCTGTGATAGTGTCGAGAACAAAAGGTGAGCACATCGGTTTTGGCAAACGAGAAACATATTAAGCGTGTTTAAGCGTTTTCAATCCGGAAATTTTGATGTCAAAGATGCACGTCGCTCTGGTCGCCCTATTACAGATAAAATGGATGCCATTTTTGAAAAAGTGGAGCAAGATCGGCATGTCAGTAGTTACGACGTAGCTGAAGAACTGGGAATTGACCACAAAACAGTTTTGGCGCATTTGAAAAAAACTGGGTACACAAAAAAGCTCGACATTTGGGTACCTCACGAGCTCACTGAAAGAAACCTAATGAACCGTGTACTCATTTGTGATTCTTTATTACGACGTAATGAAACCGAACCATTTTTGAAGAAGCTGATAACTGGTGATGAAAAGTGGATCACGTACGACAAGAACGTGCGAAAAAGGTCGTGGTCAAAGGCCGGTCAGGCTTCACAGACTGTGGCGAAACCCGGGTGAACTCGCAACAAGGTGATGCTGTGTGTGTGGTGGGATTGGAAGGGCATTATTCATTATGAGCTGTTACCACCAGGCAGGACCATCGATTCTGAACTCTACTGCGAACAACTGATGAGATTAAAGCAAGAAGTTGAGAGAAAGCGGCCGGAATTAATCAACAGAAGGGGTGTGGTTTTTCATCATGATAACGCTAGACCTCACACATCTTTAGCCACTCAGCAAAAATTAAGAGAGTTTGGCTGGGAGGTGTTAATGCATCCGCCGTATAGTCCTGACCTTGCACCTTCAGATTTCCACCTGTTTCGGTCTCTTCAGAATTCTTTAGGCAGTGTCAGGTTAACATCACGAGAGGACTGCCAAAACCACTTGTCGCGGTATTTTGACCAGAAGTCCCAAAATTTCTATAGCAATGGGATCATGTCCCTACCTACAAGATGGCAAAAAGTTATCGAACAAAATGGTACCTACATACTTTAGTTAAATGTAAATAAACTATATTAAAAAATGTTTTGAATTTTCTTAAAAAATGCGAAGAAACTTTTTCCCCAACCTATAGGGATGAAGCTTTTACGCTAGGGTCCGCGATATTTGGCTGGGAGCAGAAATGATTGTTAAGAGCGTTCAGGTCAGTCACATTGCTGAAATCAGAAGGAGATTTACCAACACCAACTGACCTAAGAAATCGCCAGGCTTCAGCGGGGTTGCGGTTCAGGGGCCCGATTCTCAGTTTTTTAGAGATATCTCTAATTCGACATATCTCTAATACTTTGCATCTCTACTAAAAATCTCTATGATATGAAAAAAATGTCGATTGCTATTTACCACTAGGCATAGACATTTCTCTATCGTGACATTTTGAGAATACGGAAACTGTGAAATATTCGACATCCGCCATTTAATTTCGACATATGTCGAATTCGACATTATGTCGCTTGTCATTGCTGAAATCAGAAGAAGATTTACCAACACCAACTGACCTAAGAAATCGCCAGGCTTCAGCGGGGTTGCGGTTCAGGGGCCCGATTCTCAGTTTTTTAGAGATATCTCTAATTCGACATATCTCTAATACTTTGCATCTCTACTAAAAATCTCTATGATATGAAAAAAATGTCGATTGCTATCTACCACTAGGCATAGACATTTCTCTATCGTGACATTTTGAGAATACGGAAACTGTGAAATATTCGACATCCGCCATTTAATTTCGACATATGTCGAATTCGACATTATGTCTATGGCTTGAGAATCGGGGGCCTGAAGAGAGTTATGAAAATAGCGTCTCTTTGCATCTCTACACTGGTGATTGCAGCGGTTTCGAAAATGCTTGTAACGATCGAGGTTTTCAACTGAAGGTCTTCGCTTATATCTCTGTTTGGCTTTGTCACGAGTCATAAGATCCTTGATATCAGGGGCCCGATTCTCAGTTTTTTAGAGATATCTCTAATTCGACATATCTCTAATACTTTGCATCTCTACTAAAAATCTCTATGATATGAAAAAAAATGTCGATTGCTATCTACCACTAGGCATAGACATTTCTCTATCGTGACATTTTGAGAATACGGAAACTGTGAAATATTCAACATCCGCCATTTAATTTCGACATATGTCGAATTCGACATTATGTCTATGGCTTGAGAATCGGGGGCCAGGAGTGATCCACGGTGCAGGGTCTCTCTTGACTTTAAATCTTTTAAGCGGAGCATGATGATTCGGAGCGGAGCGGAGTGATATAATTATTAAAAATGTATATATTTATTTTAATTAGGTACTTATTATTTTTGTTTTCTGAAGTGTAAAACTATATACTTAAATATTAATCTACAAAAATTTAACTCTTCTTGCCTTTATATTTGCGAAATCTTCTATCAACTTTCTTGTATTCAAATTGTTTAAAATTTTATGTTCAATTGAAACTATAGTTAAAGAACTTATATAGTCTTTGAATGAAGCTCAGAGGGGCCTGCCAGTCCTGCTGCCAGTCCATAGAATACTTGAGGTGCCACCAAGCGGGGGCGGGTGGTTCAACCTGCCGACAGACGATATTTGATATTGCATCTTAGTTTTAACGGATGCAAATATGTTCACGCTCGAGGAAGAGCGAGTGGCGGCACTGCATTCTAGTCTGTGCAGTGACAGCTTTTTTGGCGGCCGGCCGCATGTGACATGTCAGTTGAGTCGAGTCGAAATGTCATGACATGCTTAGAGGTTATGTGCGGGTCGGAATAAAATATAATACACAATATTCAAGCAAATAGTGATTTGCGCGGCGCACCTAATATCGGGGTGCGAAAGCCCGCTTTGTGTTGTGCCAGATGTCAAATTCGCTTGTGTGAGTCGTGGTGGCCTAATAGGCATTTGTAGTGCTCCGGTCTCCACCGGTGGATCCACTGCAGAACTTCAGGAGCCGCGACTTCCTTCGAGCTAGCTCAGGAAGTCCACCGGCTACGGAGGAGACGGACGGAGACAATTGGAACCAAGGTAAGTAATACCAATTTTCTAAGAGCTGGTATTCGGTGAATAAAATTCAGCAATACAAGTCGGTGAAACGCCGACGTGGTGGAGTCTACTTGGGGCACCACCATCTCTTGGTAGCAGAGCGTGGTTCTTAGATTTGAGTATTTGATTAGTATTGTACAATTAATATTGTAATCTTGTTGGTTGTCCAAACGGGCAATACATATTAATTGGTTTTGATTGCTGATTTTAAACCGACTACCAGCTCATTTGTGGACCGATCTCCTTAACTAATTGTCATTGTATATGAAAAATTGGGGTTAAATGCCTTTGTTGTTCTAGTTAAGTTCTAGTATTTACCTATATTTGATTTTGGTTTGTTTTTTCATATCTTTGTTTTGCCCTTGAATATTTTTTTTGTTAAGTTGTAAACTTATATTTGAATTTAATTTGTTGAAAAAATTTTGCTGCTAAATGACTTTGCTGTTGTTGTAATACACTATATTGCTGTGTTAAGTTTTAGCATTTCCATTTGATTTTGTTTTGTTTGCCTCTGAATATTATGTTTGTTAAGTTATTGACTTAATACTTGATTTTAATTTGTTTGAAAAATCCTGTTGTTAAATGCCTTTGTTGTTCTAGTTAAGTTCTAGCATTTACACTTGATTTTGGTTTGTTTATATATTTTGTTCTGCCTTTGAAGTTCCTCCCGATCTGTTTTATTGTCTGCGGTTGTCGGTCTGTTTGTCCGTGTATTATTATAGTGTTTATTAATTTTGGTGCAAAATGGTCCCGCCAGTCAGCCCGCTTAGTGGTGCCCGCGCGGGTGCACAAAAGATTTTGAGATGGTTTGCTAGTGCCGTCGCTTTGGTAGACCGACCAGACCGAGAACAGGCCTTGTTAATTCGGCATGAGGGAGTACCGGCTCGCTTGAAGGAATTGGAGCAGCTTTTCGTTGCTCATCAACAATATCTGCTCGACCACCCAGCCGAGGGTGCCGCTGAGTTGCGGGCAGTCGACCAATTTAATGCCGATTATGATCAGTGTTTTGAACAGGCGGATGTGATTATAAACAAGGCTCAGGCAATCCTATCCGTCCGGAGGGGTGAGTCGTGCACGCCCGGGGAGGTCAAGCCTACCCCGGCCGGCTTGCTGGGCAGACTGCCCACTTTAGACATCCCAACCTTTGATGGGAACCTGGCTTCTTGGATGGGGTTCATTAACCTCTTTGATAGCCTGGTTCACTCGAGGGACGATCTGTTCCCTAGCCAGAAATTGGCCTATTTGCTCTCTGCCTTACGTGGAGAGGCTGGTGTGCTTGTCCAGCATCTACCTGTCAACGATGACAGTTATGAGATTGCAAGGGCGTTGTTGACCGCCCGGTATCAGAATGTTCGCTTGCTAGCGGACACACATGTGGCTGCCATTTTAGGGCTGCCACGAGTATCGCGGGTCTCCTCATTGAGGAAGGAGATTTTGAACCCGCTGCTGAGCGCTATTAACGCGCTCAAACGACTTGATCTACCGGTGGACCAGTGGTCCTTTATTTTGCTCCACCTCATCCTCGATAAGCTTCCCATGGAGATGAAGGGACGCTTCGAACAAAGGTACGGGGGCAATAGTGCCTCGTACCTCCCCCCCTTCTCGGATCTCCTCAGATTTTTGGAGGATGAGTGTCGGATGACCGACCACTTGGATCTGGCTCCTATACCGGGACCGAGTACAGGTCGCTATGAGGCGACCCGGGCAGCGCCACGGAGAGAGCGCCGCCCGTACAAGCAGTATACTGCAGTGCGGCAGAACTCTCCACACAGGGAGAGGCCGATGCCTTGCAAGTGTTGCAAGCGGGATGGCCATCGTTTGCCGGCCTGTCCCAAATTTGTTGGCCTACGCACCGAGGGGCGTAGGAATATGGCCAAGCAGCGGAATTGGTGCTACCGCTGCCTGGGGGCCCATATGGCATCGGCTTGCCCCCACCCACGAAATTGCCACTGTTGTGGAGGGGCCCATCACCCCCTTTTGTGCTTCAACAATAGAGACACTCGTGGGGTGGTGAGAGAGAGGGACTCGCACACGGGCGGGGGCCCTTGTAGGTCACCCACATCTCCGAGGAGATCGGAGGGGCGTGCCACCCCTCCGCGGAGATTGGACAGGCGCCCCCCCTCCAGTGAGAGGATTGGGCACCCCACCCCCCCTACGGGCGGGGGGGATCGACGCGCCGCTTATGAGGCGCCACCGCGGGATTGGGCCGCGGTTATTAGGGAGCCACGTCGGGAGCCGATACGCTTCTCTCCCCCTATGATGGAGAGACCTCGTTTGTCACGGGCTCCCCCAACTTTCGCCCATCATGGGCACCGCCCGGCCCCCCGATGCAGCTTTGGTCGGGGTGTGTACGTGCCGGATTGGGACCCGCTCGAGCGCCTTGAGCGCCCTATTCCTCCGCCGCGCACGCATTTTTCTTCGGACCCCCCTTCCCCCCCGTTGCGGGGAATGCGGCAGGATTTTCACTAAACCAACTGTCGGCTGCAACCCCCCCACAGGAGCAGGTGCTGTTACCAACAGCCTCCGTACAGGTGTGGGGCCCGAGGGGCACCTTTGTTTTAGTTCGCGCCCTTTTGGATACGGGAGCTCAGGGTTGCATTGCCTCCAGCTGGCTGGTCCGGCAGTTGAGTTTGAACACATCTCCATACCTTGAATCGGTACGAGGAATCGGAGACCTGCGGATCCCGGATCCGATCGGTCAGGTTTTGTTCTCCTTCTCCCCCCACTTCTCTTCAGCGCCCAAAATTGGCGCTACCGCGATTGTTTATGAGAAGGTTGTTGGTCAGCTTCCGCAACAGCACGTTTCGCGCGCTGTCGTTGATGCGACATCAGGATTGACCTTGGCTGACCCTTCCTTCCACCGAACCGGTCCGATTCACTTATTGCTCGGTGCCGATGTTCTAGGCCGCGTGTATTGTGGGAAGAGGAGAGAGTTACAGAAGGGTGGGCTGGTAGCCTTATCTACATCGCTTGGGTTTGTAGTGATGGGACCAGTTAGGCATAACCCACCATCTCCATCGGTGGACAGTTACATAACTGTTAGCTCCACCTTATCGGATGTCCTTCAACGGTTTTGGGAGGTGGAAGAGCCACCTACCGTGAAGCGAGTGAACCCCTTGGACGAGGAGTGTGAGTTGTTCTACCAGAACAATACAGGTCGCCTTCACTCGGGACGGCTGATCACTCGTTTGCCCTTTTTGTCAGTTCGCCCCTCACTTGGCAGCTCCCGGCCGTTGGCCGAGAAGCGGCTGCTGTCTATGGAGCGTCGTATGAGTAGGAACTCCGACCTCAAACAGAAGTATGTCGACTTCATGCGAGAATATGAGCAACTGGGGCACATGTCGGTCTCGCGACTGGACTGGCGAAACGAGGAACATAATTTTCTTCCTCACCACGCGGTTTTGAAACCTTCCACCGGGAAGATACGCGTTGTTTTTGATGGGTCAGCTCCTACGTCTACCGGAGTTTCGCTGAATCAATGTCTGCATGCTGGACCGAAGTTGCACCACGAGGTGGGTGATGTATTGACCAACTTCCGTCGCCATGCCGTCGTCTTTGTGACCGATATCCGGATGATGTTTCGGCAGACTGTGATTCACCCGGACGATAGACGATATCAGCTCATATTATGGAGGGAGGATCCCAGGGATCCCATGCTGGTCTACGAGCTGAACACCAATACATACGGTTTGCGTTCGAGCCCCTTTGTGGCAATTCGCTCACTTGTGGAACTCGCTGAACGTGAGCGGTTACGATACCCTCGCGCATCCTTGGTTCTCAAGGAGGATGCATTTGTTGATGATATTTGTACGGGCTCCTCTAGTGTCGAGGAAGCCTTGATTTTGCGAGATGAACTAATTGCTCTTCTCGGGGCTGGTGGTTATGAACTGAGGAAGTGGATGTCCAACTCACCTCAGCTTTTGTGTGACTTGCCAGACGACCACCAGCAGGAGCCTCATATTTTTGAGAATGCCAACACTCCAGATTTACTGTCTGTTTTGGGAGTGCAATACAGACCTGTCCAGGACACGTTCACCTATCGATTGGAGCTGCCAAGCCCCAAGGTCTGGACGAAACGGTTAGTTTTGTCTACAGTAGCTCGTACCTTTGACCCAAATGGCTGGATTAGTCCCGTAGTGTTTTGGATGAAGTGCTTCCTACAGGAACTTTGGTCAGCCGAAGTGTCGTGGGATGAGCCCCTCTCGGGCCGTTTGCTGCGAGATTGGGAGTCCTTCATGTCGTCTCTCCCCGACATTAACGGTGTTAGTATCCCTAGACATATACTGCCTAAGGGACGGTTTACGGCCAGCCTTCATGGCTTTTGTGACGCGTCTGAGAGTGGATACGCAGCCGTCGTATATATCCGGACGGTCGATGATAGAGGAGCTGTTAAGCTCCACTTGCTAATTGCTAAGAGTAAGGTTGCTCCACTTCGGACTCGATTAACGATTCCGAAGTTAGAATTATCTGGAGCTACTCTTCTGGTTCGGTTGATGAACCACGTTGTTGACACCCTGGGACGTAGTGTGGACTTTGAGTCGCTCTTTGCTTGGTCCGACAGTCAGGTTGTCCTGTGTTGGATTAAGAACTCCGTCCACTCCCTGGAAGTATTTGTGGCCAATCGGGTATCCCAAATACAGGCCTCGAAGGCCACGTTGATTTGGCGCCACGTGCCAGGTGAAATAAACCCTGCTGACTGTGCATCACGTGGCAGCGAAGCCCCTCAGCTTATTGACCACACTCTGTGGTGGGGTCCCGAATGGTTGTTACAATCGTCTTGGCCTTCCACACCAGCTGTGGTGAAGGTACCAAATCCGGGCTTGCGTGTTCACGCTGTCGAGACTATGGCGGCTCCAGAGCGGGAATTTTTATTAGACCGCTACAGTTCTCTGGACAAGTTGCTCGGCGTGACCGCTTGGATAAGAAGATTTATACGTAATTGGCGCCGGCCTCAGGACAAAGATTTGTGTCCGGTCCTCTCACCGCAGGAGCGCCAAGATGCTCTCTTGCATTGGGTGCGTATGACCCAGTCTAGAGCGTTTGAACCGGAACTTAAGATTTTCCGTACCGGGACGTCCAAATTGAAGGGACCCTTGGTGCGTTTGACTCCCTTTCTGGATGATAAAGGATTGTTGCGTGTAGGAGGCCGATTGAGGCACGCTAACTTGCCTTATAGATCACGTCATCCCCTGTTGCTCCCCAAGGACGGACCATTGGTGCGATTGTTGATCATTGATCGCCATGTGAAGAATGCTCATGCCGGATGTAATGCATTGACCGCGCTCCTCCAACGGGAGTTTTGGATTTTGTCAGCGCGAAGAATAATCCGATCTGTTATCTTTCGATGTCTGCCCTGCTATCGTTTACGCCCCGAGACGATGCAGCCCCAAATGGGTGATTTGCCTGCTGATCGTGTGAATGAATCGATGACCTTCTTAGGAGTTGGAACTGATTTCGCGGGACCATTCACTATAAAAACGTCGCGACTCCGTAATGCTAAGACTGAAAAGGCTTACTTGTGTGTGTTTGTTTGTTTGGCCACTAAAGCCGTTCATTTGGAGGTGGTGAGTGCGCTCACCATGGACGCTTTCTTAGCAGCGTTAGGCAGATTTGTCTCCCGCCGGGGACTGCCTTCTCTAATTCGGTCCGATTGTGGGACGAACTTCAAGGGCACTGATAGACATATAAGAGAAGTTTGTGAATTTTTAGATAAAAATAATATTGAGATCGGATCCACACTCTCCCGTAGGGGGGTAACATGGCGATACTTGAAAAAATCATGCACTTGCGATTAACCGATTTCTTAAACAGATTAAAAATTATAAAGCCTCAACAATACGGATTTCAAAAAGATAAATCGACTAGTCTAGCTGCGTTCACTTTGGTTAATAAAATACTTGAATATACTGATAAGCGTAAACCTGTCACTGCAGTATTCTTAAACATGAGTAAAGCTTTTGATCACGTGGATCATGTACTACTACTAGAAAAATGTGAACATTACGGTATCAGAGGCGTGGCTCAGAAATGGCTTCATAGCTATCTGACAAATCGAAAGCAATATGTCGAAATAATTAAATTCAGCAAAATAGAATTAAATACTTGTAAATCTCTAACAAAAACCGCAAGCCTAGGCGTACCACAGGGTAGCATTCTTGGCCCTTTATTGTTCTTGTTATTTATTAACGATCTCCCGGATGTAACAAATCATGTTAGTTTGCTCTTTGCAGATGATATTAGTGTCATTGTGCCATGCGAAAATGCTGATTGTTACAACCAAGAAATAAACAAAACTGTTAATGCAATGGCAAGTTGGTTATATAAAAATAATTTAAAAATTAACTTAGATAAAACAACTTTTATTCAATTCGTTAATAGAAATGGTAAAAACAACCATTAAATATTATTATTAACAACAAATCTATCCTTGAAAATAATGTAACAAAGTTTCTTGGTATTGCTATAGATGATAGATGCACATGGGATTGTCACATAACTACTCTTTGTGATAGGATACACTCTTTTGTATTTGCACTGTGGCGCCTGGCTAAGATTAGTAGTGCCTCGACGGCTATTCAAGCATATCATGGATACATAGGCTCAATACTTAGATATGGTATTTTGATATGGGGCAACGCCAGCCGAATCGGGCAAGTTCAAGTAGCTGAGAAAGCATGTATAAGAGCAATATGTGACGTTGATATGCTAACATCTTGAGAACCATTTTTTAAAAATCTCAGAATTCTAACTGTTTCTTCCTTATATTTATATGAGATTTGTGTTTTTATCCGGACTCACAACGAGCTGTTCACTAAAGCAAGTCAATGGAGATTAAACAGCAGGTACCCTAACAGACTTGAACTGCCAACAATAACAACTGCTTCATACGCAGGGAATAGTTTTGTGATGGCAATAAAAATATATAACAGGCTTCATGACGATATTAAAATTTTACCAATAAATATGTTTAAGACAAAATTGAAAAAATGGCTTATAGATAGATGCTTCTATTCCTTACAAGAATATTTTGATTTTTATAATAATTGTTAAAGATTATGTTTATGGAATTATTATATAAGTTATGTTTGGTGAACAAAAATGTGTAATAATGTAATTTACTATTGAAAAAAATTTATGTTTTGCATGCCAGTTGCTGGTGAAATATGTGTGACTTAATGTAATTTTATAACCTTACACCGCTAATGTACCATGTTTCAAGCGAAATAAAAGTCTATTCTATACTCCCCGCCGTCTTGCCCTCACTGGGGAGGGATTTTTGAATCTGTTGTAAAGGCCGCCAAGACTCACCTTCGCCGCGTTATTGGGGAGACTATTCTCACGTTTGAGGAACTCGCGACGGTGTTTCATAAGATTGAGGCGGTTCTCAACTCGCGTCCGTTATGTCCGTTGTCTACCGACGCGAACGATTTGCAGGCCCTCACGCCGGGCCATTTCTTGATAGGCAGACCACTTAACGCCCTGCCCGAGTATCCTTATAGAGATATCAATCCCGGACGCCTTTCGCGGTTTGAGTTGCTCCAGCAGCTTACCCAGAGTTTCTGGCGCCGCTGGCACCTTGAATATTTACACATTTTGCAACAGCGCGTTAAGTGGTCAGATAAGACAAACCCACCGAGGGTTGGTCCGGAGCGGGGGGATGTTCACGCTCGAGGAAGAGCGAGTGGCGGCACTGCAGTCTAGTCTGTGCAGTGACAGCTTTTTTGGCGGCCGGCCGCATGTGACATGTCAGTTGAGTCGAGTCGAAATGTCATGACATGCTTAGAGGTTATGTGCGGGCCGGAATAAAATATAATACACAATATTCAAGCAAATAGTGATTTGCGCGGCGCACCTAATATCGGGGTGCGAAAGCCCGCTTTGTGTTGTGCCAGATGTCAAATTCGCGTGTGTGAGTCGTGGTGGCCTAATAGGCATTTGTAGTGCTCCGGTCTCCACCGGTGGATCCACTGCAGAACTTCAGGAGCCGCGACTTCCTTCGAGCTAGCTCAGGAAGTCCACCGGCTACGGAGGAGACCGGAGCACTACAAATGCCTATTAGGCCACCACGACTCACACACGCGAATTTGACATCTGGCACAACACATTATGGCAGTGTTAACGATATTCGGTCCTACGCATTCGGTCGGATTTTTTCCATATGATGACATTTCTTAACGTAAGGTGTGGCGGGTATTATGACAATGACTTCGCACGATTTGCCGCCCCCCTGAACGTGCCGCCCGTGTGCGATGCACGCTTTGCACGCCCGCTTACGGCGGGCCTGAGCGTACTAAGCTCGGCAAGGTCTACTTTTGATATCGCATCGAATACGACCGAGAGGTCGTCTGACGCTGAGGTGGGTGCCGCTTTGAGAGGCGTTGAGGATTGGCGGGATTGGGTTGGCCCCCACTTAGGGGGTGGAATGGGAATAGTGGTGGGAGCCGTTTTCGGCAGCGCCGGGAAATTGGCGGCTGACGGAATCGGCGGGCTAGGACGAGATGGTCGGGAGAGGGGCGCTTTTGCGCCTTTGAAAGGGCGGGGGGCTCTGGGGCATCCGCGGTAGTTGGCCGTGTGGCCGGGTTGGGAACACAGCACGCAGGCTGGTAGGGTGGGGGAGTCCCGAGTTCGGGTACATTCCCTAGTGTGATGGGGTTCTAGGCACTTAACGCACCTGGGGTTGGCGTGGCAGTTCGCCGCTGCGTGGCCGTACAGCTGGCAGCGGTGACACTGGCCAGGGATACCTCTTGCGCGCGGCGCCTCGGGTTTGATCCCGGAGAGGCCGCACACAACAAGGTTCGGGGACTTGAAAATGTCCCGGGCATGTGGGGAGTTGGCCATAATGACCAGGGCTAGCGGGAAGGTTTTTCCCCAGTGACTGTGCATTTTATGTACAGCCTCAACGGGGAAGCCTTGGGCTACGAGGTCCTCTTTAATGGCCTCGTTTGGGAGTTCGGCGGGCACGCCCCGAAGGACTGCACGCATTTTGCGCTCCTCAGGGAGCGCGAAAGTGTGGTATGGGAGAATGAGCCTATCGAGGAGATTGGTGAGGCTCCTGAAGGAGCTGAGGTCGGGGGTGACGATTTTTATCGCATCCCCAGTGTTGGTGGCTTTGGAGTAGAGGATCTTAGCCTCTTTGCATAAGGTGGACACGCGGGTCCATTGTGTTTTGTCCCGCAGAAAAACGGGTGGCGGGGGCTTGGGGCGCGCCGGCTGGTCGGCGTTGGCCCTTGGAATAGGATTGGCCTTAGGGGCCGGGGGTGGGTCAACCGCTACGTCCATAAGGGACGGTATAGCAGCCGCCTTAGCGGGAGCGGGTATGGGGGCCGGCGAGGCGGCGGGGGATAGGCTCGACGCCTCTGAGGCGGCGGGCGAAGCGGGACGGTTTGCGCGTCGCTTATTACGGCGGCTCTTTTTCCCGGCGGCGGGAATAAATTGTGAGGTGACGGTCTCATCGGAGGCCGAGATAAGAGTTGCGTCGCTAGACGGCGCAGAGTCAGATGACCTCTCTGAGGCCGTTCGCTTTGCCGTTGAAGACGGCGCGGCGGAAGCGGGCGAGGCTAGAGACGGAGACTTGGGAGTCGAAAGCATTTGGGTTATGCTTTCTTCGTTTACATCGTAACCGCATTCGCGGAGGGAAGCAATTAAACTATCCATCATAGTGGCCATAATGTTGTAGGTAAAAAGAAAATTAAGAGTCAGTCAGTCAGTCAGGGTTTCTTCCGCCATGGGCGGGTGCGGGCTTCCGGCATTTGTCGCCCATTGCCCGGGCATCTTCTCGGCGAGCGGTAGCTCGCCGGTGTTGGGCACGTCACGTAGTGACGGGCCCCTCTTCGCCACCCCCCTGTGCTACCACTCCGGGATCGAGGCACAGCCCTCCGCGGTCAAGCACACCAGGTTAGAGGGGGTTGTCCCAAGCCCAGCGAGCGCCGGCGAGCAGGCCGCGGCTTACTCTGCGCCCGGAGGAGCGGTGGGGGGAGGAGGGGGCCATTGGTCTAATTGGGTGATGGTGTCAAATCCGGTGGTGGTGTCGCTTAGGCGAGTCACGCGCGCGAGCAGTGGGGTCCCGCGGCAGACTGCAAGCCGTAAGCGACACGAGGTCTGGTCAGGTGGTGGCGTCGTCAGCGAAGTCGCTGACGAAGCGGAGTCTAAGCCGGGGTGGGTCGCCTCGTCATGGGGATGCAGCTGGTGATGGTGGTGGTGACGCTGGTAGGTCTTGGTCTCTCTCCGCCCTGGGCGACAACAAGTCGCGGGGCAGCGCTCGTCCGGAAGAGTCTGGAGGCCTGGGGACATAAGGAGCAATATTGTGGAGGTGGAGGTGGGGCCCGTTGTCGGCGCTGTCGAACATTCGACGCGCCAGACGGGCGACGAACTCCTCCACCGTCGGCATCCGAACGTCCCGGGCAATGACGTCATTCCTGACGTAGCGCCCCGCGTTCGTCACGACACGGAGAGAGACGTTCTGGACCACCTGCAGTCTGGAACGCTGGGTCGGGGAGCACAACGCATACCATGCTGGGGCGGCGTAGGTGAGCCGCGTACGAACGTAGCTCTTGTAGACCATCAGTTTCGTACGCAGTGGTAGTCGGGATGCCAACACCGGGCGCAGGATGCCACGGGCCATCTTGGCCTGGTTGACGACGTGGTCAACCTGGGGCACCATGCGCAGTTGGCGGTCGATGCGGCATCCAAGGTACGCAACTGTGGTCTGCCAAGCTACGTCCTGTCCACGGAGTGTCAGCGGCGGTGGCATGCGGCGCTGCGACCCGACCAGGATGGCGGCCGTCTTACCCACGTTGACGGACATCCTCCAGTTGCCCAGTCATGTTGGCAGGCGGTCCAGTAGTTGCTGCATCCGGGCGGAGGCGAATCTCACCTTCCGCGACGAGGCGAAGAAGGCGCTGTCGTCGGCGAATAGGGCCAACACCACGTCCCGCTGCCCCTCCTGGAGCTGGTCTTGGAGGGTGGGGATGTCGTCGGTGTAGGCGGCGTACAGGCACGGCGAGAGGCAGCTGCCCTGAGGCACTCCTGCGAGGATGGGGCGTGGCTGGGAGGTGGCGTCCTCGACCGAGACCACGAAGCTCCGACCCTGGAGAAACGACGCCAGCAGTCTCACGTGGGTGGGCGGCATGAAAATTAAGTCAGTCAGTCAGTCAGAGTTTCTTCCGCCATGGGCGGGTGCGGGCTTCGGGCATTTGTCGCCCATTGCCCGGGCATCTTCTCGGCGAGCGGTAGTTCGCCGGTGTTGGGCACGTCACGTAGTGACGGGCCCCTCTTCGCCACGGATGCGGGTGCAGATGTCGTCGGCGGCCACGTCCACATCCTCCGGGGAGGAGAGGGGGCCGCCGAGCGCGAGATCGCTGAGCGCCGAGCTGAAGGCGCCCCAGTTGGTGCGGGGGCGCGGAGCTCTCGCCTGGACGAAGTCGGCCGCCATGCTGGTGGTGATGAGGATGGGGAGGTGCTGCGTGTCCATGTCGTACAGCACCTCCACGGAGACCGGGCAGGGGATGTTCCTCGTCAGGACGATGTCCAGGACGTCTGGCTGATACCTGGCGGTGGTAGGAATGTGGGTGGGGGCGTCAGGTCCCACCACTTCGGCGTCAAGTCCGGTGGCGGCATCCAGGAGCATCCTCCCGGCGGGCGTGATGCAACGCGACCCCCATTGGGGGTGCTTCGCATTAAGGTCGCCCGCCACGAGAGTCGGCGTGTCGTCGCCGAAGAGCCCCTGGATGTCGGAGAGTTCTACTCTGGATGCGGGGGGGCGGTATGCTGCGTAAATGTGTAGCTCCCGCCCGGCTGCACTCACCCTCACTCCGATGGTGCGGGTGGAGGGCGCGGGGGCGCCTCCTGACGCGGGGGCGCCTGCTGGCGCGGGGGCGCCTGCTGGCGCTGGGGCGCTGACTGGCGCTGGGGCGCCTGTGGACGGGACGGCACGGGGGGTGGCACCCTCATGCCCCTCTGTCTGGCCTCCCACCGGAAGGCTGGGCATCGGCGGTCGTTGGCCGGGTGCGGCTTCGCGCAGTTGGCGCACGTAGGCGGCTGGTCACGTGGGCGCGGGCAGTCGGCGGCGATATGGTCGCCAGCGCAACGCACGCATTTGGTGGGCCGGTGGCAGTTAGCCGAGGCGTGCCCAAACGCCTGGCATCGGTGGCACTGCGGGGGGCCCCCGCGGCTGCGCCATCCCTCAATGATGACGCCCGGCATCATCAGGAGCTCGGTCACCGCGTAGAGGCGGGAGAGCTCCTGGGCGTCAAGGTGCTCCAGCTGCATATAAAAGAGGCAGCCGGAGCGGCCGCGTTGAGGTGGTATGGCACGTTCGCGAAGCGCCGCCTGGATTGCTTCCGGCGGGGTATCGGAGGGCAGCCCTCGTAGCGCTGCCTTAGAGGGCAGCTTGCTGGCCGGCGTGTACGCGTACCACGTGATCGTGGGGTCGCGTTCGGACGCCTCGGCCAGGTACCGCTGTACGATGCGGTACTCTTCTGGGGTGGTGGGGATGAATCGCACCCCGGTGCGGTATGGGCGGGCGTTGGGCGGCTTACCAAGCTTGCCCGCCAGCGCATTGAAGTGCCGGGTCCACTCCGGCAAGCGCTCGACCACTATGGGTGGGTAACCGCGGGCCCTAGCGGCGGCTGTGGGCGCTGGCTGGTCGGCTACAGGGGAAGCTGGTTGGGCTGTCGACGCGACGGCAGGTGGTGGCGTGGGGGCTAGAGAGCCGGGGGGGAGGGTGCGGCGGCGAGGGCGGCGTAGGTCGCCGGCCTCGGCTGTGACGGTACGGCATCCGGATCGCTGGACGTCGTCGGCGCGAAAGTCGCGTACGACGTCGATGGCGTGGGTGAAAGGGGTGGCAGGTCGGACATTGCCTCTCCTGCGGCGGTACTTACGCCTGTTGAGGCTTCGTCACTAGGCGAGTCGGTTGTTGATTGTATATAACAACTCGACTCGGGCGAGCTGGTTGACTGCTGGTGATGGGGGGGCGAGGGCCCGGTGCGGGGGCGTTTGTCATCCCCGCCGTCCTCGCTGCTAGTGGGGCTCCTGGGCCGGGGCTCCCGGGTTCTGCCGCAGCTCATACCGGTGGGCGGCGTTTCGACTAGAAACGCCCCATCGGTGGTGGGCGGCGCGGCTTGGGCCGGAACAGCCGGCTGCGCAGCGGCCGCAACAGCCCTGTGCCCAGCGGGCCGCAGTGACGGCTCGGGGCGGCGAGTGGCAATCGCGGCGGCGGTGGTGGTGGTAGTGGTGGTGGTGGCGGCGGCCGCGGCGGCCGTGGCGACGGCGGCAACGGTTGAAGGCCTCCTTATGCGTGGATCACGCGGGGGAAGGGGTTTGTCCCCTGGCATGGTGACGGCACAGAATGAAGACACGGACAGCACTTGGTAGGTAGTGTAACACACAGTAAACTGAGGGCGATCACCCCTCCCTATTTATCAAAATAGGGGGCGGGTATACGCAACACACTCACAACACAAAACAGAAAAAGCGTCAATATCGCGGGTAGGTAGCGTCTATGTCGCGGGTGTGGATAAAAAAAAAAAAAAAAACTCGACGTGGGTAGATGCGAATCCACCCACGGAGTAGGACGGCACACGAAGCGCGAAATGCGCGCGGTGCGGTGCGGTGCGTTCGCGGGGGGGGCTCGCGGGTGCAGAGGCTCGACGATTGCTCGGAGCACTCCTGGCCCGACCGGTAGGCAACACTCGCGGAACAGCACTCTGTCCTCTGAAAATTAAGTCAGTCAGAGTTTCTTCCGCCATGGGCGGGTGCGGGCTTCGGGCATTGGCCGCCCATTGCCCGGGCATCTTCTCGGCGAGCGGTAGTTCGCCGGTGTTGGGCACGTCACGTAGTGACGGGCCCCTCTTCGCCACCCCCCTGTGCTACCACTCCGGGATCGAGGCGCGACCCTCCGCGGTCAAGCACACCAGGTTAGAGGGGCTTGTCCCAAGCCCAGCGAGCGCCGGCGAGCAGGCCGCGGCTTACTCTGCGCCCGGAGGAGCGGTGGGGGGAGGAGGGGGCCGTTGGTCTAGTTTGGGTGATGGTGTCAAATCCGGTGGTGGTGTCGCTTAGGCGAGTCACGCGCGCGAGCGGTGGGGTCCCGCGGCAGACTACAAGCCATAAGCGACACGAGGTCTGGTCAGGTGGTGGCGTCGTCAGCGAAGTCTCTGACGAAGCGGAGTCTTGGCCGGGGTGGGTCGCCTCGTCGTGGGGATGCAGCTGGTGATGGTGGTGGTGACGACGATGGTAGGTCGTGGTCTCTCTCCGCCCTGGGCGACAACAAGTCGCGGGGCAGCGCTCGTCCGGAAGAGTCTGGAGGCCTGGGAACAGAGGGAGCAATGTTGTGGAGGTGGAGGTGGGGCCCGTTGTCGGCGCTGTCGAACATTCGACGCGCCAGACGGGCGACGAACTCCTCCACCGTCGGCATCCGAACGTCCCGGGCAATGACGTCATTCCTGACGTAGCGCCCCGCGTTCGTCACGACACGGAGAGAGACGTTCTGGACCACCTGCAGTCTGGAACGCTGGGTCGGGGAGCACAACGCATACCATGCTGGGGCGGCGTAGGTGAGCCGCGTACGAACGTAGCTCTTGTAGACCATCAGTTTCGTACGCAGTGGTAGTCGGGATGCCAACACCGGGCGCAGGATGCCACGGGCCATCTTGGCCTGGTTGACTACGTGGTCAACCTGGGGCACCATGCGCAGTTGGCGGTCGATGCGGCATCCTAGGTACGTAACTGTGGTCTGCCAAGCTACGTCCAGTCCGCGGAGTGTCAGCGGCGGTGGCATGCGGCGCTGCGACCCGACCAGGATGGCGGCCGTCTTACCCACGTTGACGGCCATCCTCCAGTTGTCCAGCCATGTTGGCAGGCGGTCCAGTAGTTGCTGCATCCGGGCGGAGGCGAATCTCACCTTCCGCGACGAGGCGAAGAAGGCGCTGTCGTCGGCGAATAGGGCCAACACCACGTCCCGCTGCCCCTCCTGGAGTTGGTCTTGGAGGGTGGGGATGTCGTCGGTGTAGGCGGCGTACAGGCACGGCGAGAGGCAGCTGCCCTGAGGCACTCCTGCGAGGATGGGGCGTGGCTGGGAGGTGGCGTCCTCGACCGAAACCACGAAGCTCCGACCCTGGAGAAACGACGCCAGCAGTCTCACGTGGGCGGGCGGCATGCTGGTGGCGGCCAGCTTGTAGAGGAGACCGGGATGCCACACACGATCGAAGGCCTTCTCGATGTCCAAGAAGACCCCCACGGTGTGGTTGTCCCGGTTCATGGCGGCCGCGAGGTGTTGGAGCACGCGCGCCAGCTGGAGCGTGGTGGAGTGGCCGCTGCGGAATCCGAATTGCTCATCCCGGAGTGGGACGAACGGGCGGATCCTCCGCAGCAGCAGTCGCTCGAACAGCTTGGCCACGTGAGACAGCAGCGTGATGGGTCGGTAGCTGGACGGGAGGCGCCTGTCCTTACCCGGCTTGGGGAGGACGATGATACGCCCCATCTTCCAGGCCACGGGGAAGTGGCCAGTGCGCAGGATGCCGTTGAAGAGCCTGGCGAGGGTCGCCAGGCCCCTGCGGGGCAGCTGCCTGAGGGCCGCGGAGGAAACGTTGTCAGGCCCGGGCGCTTTCCGCCTGTTGAGGCGGAGCACCGCCTTGCGCAGCTCTGCGGGGGAGATGAAATCGTCACCCCGCAGCTGCGGCGCTGGGGCCGACAGAAATTCCTCGACGCGGCTCAGCACGTGCCTGTGGTGCTCGACGACAGCGCAGTCGGTGGACGCTGGGTGTGGGGTGAATACCTCCTCCAGGTGATCAGCCAGAATATTGGCCCGGTCGGCGGCGGCGTAGCATCGCCTGCCCGCGCTGTCCAGCAGCGGGCAGACGGGGGCGGTGGACTTCGTCAGTTGCCTGTTGAGCCGGAAGAGGTCAGCGGTGCTATCGGCCACCTGGTCCAGGTGAATCTCCCAGGTGGCACCGCGCCATACCTTCACGGCCTCAGACAGCTGGGTGGTGAGGCGATTGAGCTCCGTCTTGACCCGCGGGCACCGGGTGCGGGCCCACAGCTGGCGCAGCTCGCGCTTCCTGCGCATCCGCGCGCGCAGGTGGGCAGGCAGTTCCTCCCTGCGTGACTTCGCAGGGGGGCGGGTGGAGGCTGCCTCCTCGGCAGCGCGGATGCGGGTGCAGATGTCGTCGGCGGCCACGTCCACATCCTCCGGGGAGGAGAGGGGGCCGCCGAGCGCGAGATCGCTGAGCGCCGAGCTGAAGGCGCCCCAGTTGGTGCGGGGGCGCGGAGCTCTCGCCTGGACGAAGTCGGCCGCCATGCTGGTGGTGATGAGGATGGGGAGGTGCTGCGTGTCCATGTCGTACAGCACCTCCACGGAGACCGGGCAGGGGATGTTCCTCGTCAGGACGATGTCCAGGACGTCTGGCTGATACCTGGCGGTGGTAGGAATGTGGGTGGGGGCGTCAGGTCCCACCACTTCGGCGTCAAGTCCGGTGGCGGCATCCAGGAGCATCCTCCCGGCGGGCGTGCTGCAACGCGACCCCCATTGGGGGTGCTTCGCATTAAGGTCGCCCGCCACGAGAGTCGGCGTGTCGTCGCCGAAGAGCCCCTGGATGTCGGAGAGTTCTACTCTGGATGCGGGGGGGCGGTATGCTGCGTAGATACGTAGCTCCCGCCCGGCTGCACTCACCCTCACTCCGATGGTGCGGGTGGAGATGAACGGGAGGAGGTCAAGTTGGTCGTGTACCACGTCGCGACGAACTAGGGCCGCCACGCCTCTCCAGGCGCGGCCCTGCGGTGTTGATTCGTCGCGGCGGTAGACGTGGTAGTTGGGCAGCCGGAAGGTGTTGTGCGGGAGCAGAAAGGTCTCACCCAGGAGGATCACGTGCAGATCCTGCGACTGGGCGAGCAGGCGCAGCTCCTGCGCCTTTTTCCCTACCCCCCCGGGATTCCAGTATAGAACTCTCAGTTCTTGAGGTCCTGCAGTAGGGCCACCAGCACGTCGATGGCCCGGTTGATGGCCGCCCTGTGGTCGCCTAGCTCCGCGGCCATCGTTAGCTGGCTGATCGCGGTTGCCACCGCGACCAGCACAGATGTGGTCGAGGCCTGCGGGAGCGGGCGGGTCTGTGGAGCCAGTTGTGGTGGTGGCTGGTAGGCCTGGCGTGGTTGCCGCGGCTGGGCCAGCGGCAAGCGTGGTGGCTGGGATTGGGGCCTGACGGGAGTCTGCGGACGGCCGACGTCGCCTCCTGTTGGGAGGCTGGGTGTCGGCGGGGCGGCTGGTGAGGGCGGGGCGGCGGCACGGGGGTGGAGGCCGCCGCAGGTTGGTCGGAGGCGGCGGCTCTACGGCCGCGCCTACCACGACCACGGCGTCTGCGACGCTTCACCACCTCGCCTCTGGTGGTCGGCGGGTTGGCGGGGGGAGCCAGGGTCGGCCCAGTGTGGGCCTCTGGTTCGCCCACCATGGAAGGCGCCGATTGGCGTGGAGGTGCCTGCTGGCACGGGGGCGCCGGCTGGCGCGAGGGCGCCTCTTGGCGCGGGGGCGCCGGTTGGCGCGGGGGCGCCTCCTGACGCGGGGGCGCCTGCTGGCGCTGGGGCGCTGACTGGCGCTGGGGCTGGCGCTGGGGCGCCTGTGGACGGGACGGTGGCACCCTCATGCCCCTCTGTCTGGCCTCCCGCCGGAAGGCTGGGCATCGGCGGTCGTTGGCCGGGTGCGGCTTCGCGCAGTTGGCGCACGTAGGCGGCTGGTCACGTGGGCGCGGGCAGTCGGCGGCGATATGGTCGCCAGCGCAACGCACGCATTTGGTGGGCCGGTGGCAGTTAGCCGAGGCGTGCCCAAACGCCTGGCATCGGTGGCACTGCGGGGGTCTCCCGCGGCCGCGCCATCCCTCGATGACGATGCCCGGCATCATCAGAAGCTCGGTCAACGCATAGAGGCGGGAGAGCTCCTGGGCATCGAGGTGCTCCAGCTGCAGGTAAAAGAGGCAGCCGGAGCGGCCGCGTTGGGGTGGTATGTTACGAACGTGGGTGGCCACAAATCCACGTTCCCGGAGTGCCGCCTGGATCGCCTCCGGCGGGGTATCTGCGGGCAGCCCTCGTAGTGCTGCCTTAGAGGGGAGTTCGTTCGCCGGCGTGTAGGCGTACCACGTTATGGTGGGATCGCGCTCTGATGCCTCGGCCAAGTAACGCTGCACTACGCGGTACTCGTCTGGGGTGGTGGGGATAAATCGCACCCCGGTGCGGTAAGGGCGGGCGTTAGGCGGCTTGCCGAGTTTGCCCGCCAGCACATTGAAGTGCCGGGTCCAATCCGGCAGACGCTCGACCACTATCGGCGGGTCGGCCGGAGTCGCTGGCTGGTCGGCGGCAGGGGTAGCCGACTGGGTGGTCGGCCCGGTGACAGCTGGTGGTGTGGGGGCTCGGGAGCTAGGTTGAGAGGGTGCGGCGGCAAGGGCGGCGTAGGTCGCCGGCCCCGGCTGTGACGACACGGCTTCCGGCTCGCTGGACGTCGGCGCGAAGGTCGCGTACGACGTCGATGGCGTGGGTGAGGGTGGTGGCGGATCGGACATTGCCTCTCCTGCGGCGGTACTTACGCCCGTAGAGGTCTCGTCAGTTGGTGAGTCGGCCGATGAAGAGTCGCGTATATAATAACTCATCTCTGGAGAGCTAGATGGCTGGCGGTGTTGGGGGGGCGAGGGTCCGGTGCGGGGGCGTTTGTCATCCCCGCCTTCCTCGCTGCTAGTGGGGCTCCTGGGCCGGGGCTCCCGGGTTCTGCCGCAGCTCATACCGGTGGGCGGCGTTTCGACTAGAAACGCCCCATCGGTAGTGGGCGGCGCGGCTTGGGCCGGAACAGCCGGCTGCGCAGCGGCCGCAACAGCCCTGTGCCCAGCGGGCCGCAGTAACGGCTCGGGGCGGCGAGTGGCAATCGCGGCGGCGGTGGTGGTGGTAGTGGTGGTGGTAGCGGCGGCCGCGGCGGCCGTGGCGACGGCGGCGACGGTCAAAGGCCTCTTGGTGCGTGGGTCACGCGGGGGAAGGGGTTTATCCCCTGGCATAATGACGGCACAGAGTTTACACGGGACAGCACTTGGTAAACAGTAATACGCACAGAAAACTGAGGGCGATCACCCCTCCCTATTTATCAAAATAGGGGGCGGGTATACGCAACACACTCACAACACAAAACAGAAAAAGCGTCAATATTGCGGGTAGGTAGCGTCTATGTCGCGGGTGTGGATAAAAACTCAACGTGGGTAGATGTGAATCCACCCACGGAGCAGGACGGCGCACGAAGCGCGAAATGCGCGCGGCGCGGTACGGTGCGTTCGCGGGGAGGGGCTCGCGGGTGCAGGGGCTCGACGATTGCTCGGAGCACTCCTGGCACGACCGGTAGGCAACAATCGCGGAACAGCACTGTGTCGATGTCCTGAAAATTAAGAAAATTGGCAATAAGGGGTACCCTCACGCAGGCTTACCGTTAGGAGAGCCGCGTGTGCACGAAGGCGCGGGCGGGGGTCAGCTCCCCTGCCGGCCCTGCAGGGGGAGGGACGGAAAAAACCGTTAAATGGCAGAATTGGCGCGAAAAACCTACTCCGTCACCCTAGGGCTAGGCCCTAGTGCAATGGGATCGGAACTTCAGGATAGGACAGGCCGGGAGACCTGACGGCGTTCCTGGGCGACGCCGAACAGCTTAGTTGGCACCTTAGGTATCCACTGCTCCAAAGCGATTCAGTGGAGTGTTCCGACGCAGCGATCGAAGTGAAAACAACGTCCGAGCGCCGAAAAACTCCAAGGAATGGCTGCGTGCTGCGGCGAAGATCGTACCGAACACGAAAAAATAGCACTCACAGATAGCAAACTCAGAGCGAAACGAATCGAGAACGAGACGTATGCTCCAGGCAAGCGATCGGAGAAGACTGTGTGCACAAATTATATTACTGTTACAGATAGGAATCAACCCCTCTAGCGGCCGTTTCGTAGTGAAATGACAGCTCCGTAATGATAGTGCTGCAAAACTATCGACTGCTTATTATCGACATACTGAAAATTATCGATATAAATTTACAGCCCTAATCTACTTTTTTAATTCTGATAATATTTTAGGTTATTAAAAATCAAAACAACGAAATGCGATTATCTTTTTATTGAATTTAACATACAATATGACAAAAACGTACACAATGGAACTTATTAGAACCCACAATTCTCCGCCATGCAACGCTGTGCTTACCCTGCGATTCTGAAAAGATAAATAAGCATTTGTATAAAGTGTGACGACTCTAAAATGAAAAACAGTGAAAAACCTAGTAAAAATAAATAACCTGCCTCTCCATCTGATCTTAGTCTCTCCACTTCTCAATATCTGTACACCTGTTGATACAAAAAAGATAATTATATAAGACATTACTTTGTTTTTGAAAATAATTTTGTTTTATTGATTATTTACAAAACTTCAGATTGAAGAATTGAACTCTGCAGACAATGGCAAATAGTTTAAAACGTTTGAATACATTTTGAAGAAGTTAACATTAAAAGCAATTAATTTTATAGTAGGTAATCTAACCAAACAAATCAATCTAGTTTTTAATTTTGATGAATATGTTAAGGTCAATAAGAAATGTTTTCCATAAATTAATGATATTCATTCATATAAATGATTTTAATTAGAGTTTGAAAAAGCATTTAAAAGGAATGGCATACCCATTCCTTTTGTAATGCTTTTAAAATTATGTTTATCAAACTTTCACATTCTCTTAAATAATTGTGTCAGAGTTAAATGTTCCAAATTGGTTCACTAAACTCAAATAAAACTAGATTTATTAAATTCTCATGGCCAAATGTAAGGAAAGTGGATACAATCGAATCGTTGAACTCATCAATTGTAGTTACAAAATTTTTGGGTATTACACTTGATGCACGTTTGTGGGATCAACATAGTCCTTCGCGAACAGACCTAGTTCTGTTGTATATGTAGTAAAACAATTCAAGCATGTTACTATGTTGATACGGCAAGATAAATTTACTTAGTTATTTTCAGTGTCATGTAATTGGCTATTACTGCTGGGTTTCGGCTGCTAGTATAGAAAGTATTTTTGGACTTCAGTTGGTGCTATTTATAATTCACAAGCAAAGGTTTCTCTAAGAAATATTTTTAACTAAATTAATATATTGATTTAAGCTGAACAGTCTAATTATGAAAATTTGATTTGTCTATAAAAATTATAAAACCTTTGGTACCAATTTTCGATTTCATAATCTAAACACAAGAAATAGAAAGCCACTGTGAACAAGTGTGTATTGATCTGCTCATCACGTTCTAGTCATTTTCTGATATAACCATAAAAAGTAGGTGTTATAATAGCAACGTAACATCCCATTTTTTTTTTCGTCGTGACTATTGTGATTTTCAAAGCTTATTTACTCGCAAACTATAAGACTTGAGAGAAAATTGACATGAATAAAAAGTGTTAATTTTAAAGCTATTCTATATGATACAACCATAAAAATTAGGTGTCCTAATATCAAGGCAACATCCCAAAATATCCCATCCAGTTAAATATAATTATTTATAATTCTGATAAAATATTTGTTTAATTAAGTATTTATTTGAGTCATGAATCGGAACTTATACTTTACACAAACATTTTATTTTTAAACTTTAGAATTATAATTTTATTTAATTAGGCTGATATTCTTGTTTTTATTTAATGTGGAATTAATTATTACATTTTTGATAAAAATAACCTAAGGAGATAAATTATTTTTTTCATCACGGAAATTAGTATGCATGAAACGGAAAAAATCGATTTGTCAAGGGAACTTTCTTATCTTGAATGTACTATATTTAATTTTATCACTGATTAGCCTTTCAGAAACAAGGGGTTAATAAGCAAACATATTTATGTCAAAAACAAATTAATCACCTTTTGACAGCCCACTTTCTGTTATTCATGTCCTGTTCATTGCTTGTGCAGTGGCTTATGTTCTTAGCATATTAATAAAATTGATAAAATGAAATTCAGGTCCATGGTGAGTAACCAAAGCTTCTAACATATCGAGCTTCTCTATGCTTCCGAAGTCACCTTGCGCCCAGACATGTGCACCATCAGAAGATCAATTTTAGCAGAGCTTTGCTTCTCTTTTTGAGAAGAAGTGTTTTTCATTTTCATTCAATCTAAAAAAAAATTACATGTAATTTTGAACAACAACATAGTGTAGGTTATTTAATGGAAAACATAATATTAAATTAATTTTAAACTATTGTTTATTTAATGAAAAAAATATTACACAACTTTGCTCACCTATCATTATTGGATTTTTAAGTATTCCTGAATTTATTTCACTTGGAGGAAGTTATTTATTGCATACTCAACTCAAGATATTCATCTTCAAGTATTTGTGTTTCAAAATAACACTAGTTTTTCTGTGTTCATAAGTTGTTTTTATCGATTTCAAAATTGATGTGCATCCAGAAATGTAACCTCTGTTGAAGCCGATGGTCTGTAAAATATTTTAGTGGATTCATAACAATATAAAGTTCGCTCGTTTTTTAGTATGGGAAAGTTCAACTTCATACATTTTGGTAAATAACTATTAGGCCAAAGATGAAAGCGTTCTTCACCTGGATTTGCCTACAAGAGAGTTGCTGGATGTCTGATTATCAGAGTAACAAGTTGTACTCTGCACAAGTTGTACTGTCACCATGGTGATCTGATAAACTTAAGTAAGATTATGGTAGCTAACCAGGTGGGCTCAGCTATATTAGCATGAAATAGTATGAAACAATGAAAGGTCAAAAAGTTATTAAGTTTAGAAAATCACAAGCAAAGAAACCGATAAAACTGCCGAATCCCTTCGTACACACAGGTACTGTTATTGAATCAAGAACAGTGAGTGTCAAAAATCTTAAAAAACATGCTTAAAACACATAAAATCTGAAGATAAATTAGAGATTTAAACAAACCAACAATGTAATAATGAAAAATGAAATGCAAATGTGTGCGTTCTACTTCTATGATGAAATGACACGACACGACACACACACATGCACCCAAAAGCAAAATGGCGTCAAAAAAAATGGCGGAGACTGTCTCAGAGCCGCTCCACTAACGACCCGCTAGTTATAGGGGTGATTCCAACGCCTGACTGTGTGTTGGTGACTTGGTGTTGAAAGAAAATCCGATAACAGGTGCTTTTATAGGGGGTCAATAGGTCGCAACTTAGATAGATAGATACATTTTTATTTGCACACTACAACACACGAATAAATACAACAAACAAAAACAAAAACTTTCACAATACAACAATACAAGCAATGGAACAATGTATAAATATGCATTTATAAACGCATGTACTGTGTTGTACGACCGCTGTGTGCTGGAGTGGTGCAAAAGGGCTCACATAGTCCAGTAGTGGAAGAAGTTTCAGTTATGAAATTCTTAAAGTTTCCAAATTTTTGATATTTTATGTAATACATATTTAAGAGCTATTTTGCAAAAAGTTAGAAAATTTTAATGGCTGCTTTAGGTAAAATTTAGGTATTTATATAATTGGTAAAAAAATCTGTGATTATAAAATTTAAGTGGAAGAAATATACAGGATCTAGTATGAAATAATGATATCATAATATTATTAAGTTTTTAGAAATTTTATGTACCTGCTTCATACCGAAACTAAAAAATGCTTATAACTTTGTCAATATAAAATTTAAGTTTCTGATATTGGGAAAATAGTAATAAAACTTACTACCGAATTTCCTTATAAAAGATTAGAAATCTAGAATTTAAGCTTTCTTAGTAATTTAGTTTTTTTGTCATATTTGGTCTAATATTGTATTTAAGTTTTTAAAGATAATACCACTTCATCACAATAATGCTATTTATAACTACGCAAAAAATTAGAAGTGTAACATCTTTGCAAAATAAATTATAACATTAAGTTATACGAATAAAGTGACCTACAAGCGAGCGCGGCACCGCGCGCAGGCACAAATAGCGCACGCACCGCTCCGCGCAACAAAAAACTATCGGATGTCCGCGTAAGCTACGTTTTAGCGTGCACAAATGCATAGGCTAGCCTCACATTGCATTATCGGAGACGCATTTTTGAAATAATAGAATTCAAATTCGAAATCGTAATATTGGAATACAAATTCACTATTTTTGAATATTCAATACGTACTACTCACTCGTAGCAGAATACACAGAATGTGGGAAACTTCGAAACTACGAGTAGGTACTTAACCGATTTTGAAGAAATTTGGCTGACTGCATGTAGGTAATTTGGTCCAACCTCTTATAGAATAATAATTTTTATCTTGATTATTGACGTCAATCTTTATTATTGCGTTAAACCTTATTATGGCGAAACGTGGTTCGCGGGAATTTGTTTTTAATGACAACACTGAATGCGAGTGATTTAAAAATATTTTAAATTGGCCACAGTAGAAAATAATTCGCATATTCGTGTTTGAATTCCAGGTTCACTTCTGTGAATCATTTTTCAAAAATGCGTCTACAGAATTGGAAGCTTGATAGTAACTGTAACAAATAACATCGTCTAATGAAATCAATAATATTGATATCATTTAGATAAAAATTTACATCTGCATTGTATCTAATTCTAGAGCATACAAAACTGGTCCCGGTTCCAGTTTTTTGAAAACAGAATACACCCCAGAACTGGCAGATATAATTATTATTTTCATTACTATTAATTTCAACCATACACAAATTGAAAGCATAAAATGTTACGACAAGGAACACAAAACACAACTTTTAGGGCGCTTGCGCACTCATACGTATTCGGTTCGTATTCGATTCGTGTTCGGTTTTGATCCGGTTTGGCCGGTCCTAGTGATTGTATGGACGCTTGAACACTCATACGTATTCGATTCGTATCGTGTTCGATCCGTAAGTTCCCACTTCGAGTAATCGTTTTTAGGGTTCCGTAGCCAAATGGCAAAAAACGGAACGGACGAACTGTGTCCGTCCGTATGTCACAGTCACTTTTCTCCGAAACTATAAGAACTACATTATTGAAACTTGGTAAGTAAATGTATTCTGTGAACCGCATTAAGATTTTCACACAAAAATAGAAAAAAGCAATAAATTTTGGGGTTTATTCAAATATCAATTAATTAAGCTGGAACTTTTGCTTGTAATTCCATTCCCATATTATAACAATCTTTCCTTAGTCCTAGTTCTGCATCCTTTCCCCTATTGAATATGCTGGCTTATTCTATCGGCCTAATGTTGCCTGGAAGAGATTGCTTTTTAGCAATAAAACCTATTTGTAATGGTCTGTTTTTTTTTGTAAAATATTCCATTTTACAAAAAAAACAGAACTCCATTCATTTTTTTGTGCCATCAGAATTTAAATATTCGATTTTAAAAGAAACTACTATTAATTTCTGGAGGTAGGTCTTAAATTGTGGTTTAATCTGTTACATCAAATAGTTAGTAACTTTAATGTTAGAGCATGATTCCGCCATTTTGATAATGAAAGCCGGATTTTGTCTAAGCTAAGCAGATACCTACCAAAATTATAATGTTTGGTATCAAATAGTACCAAATGAGTACTAAATTGCAGTGAGTTTTTAAAAACAGGAACTACAGGAAGTGATCCCGCCTTCTTGACGTTTATCGCACAACACGCAGTACGCAAACGTTAGGACGTAAATTTCCCGTTCGGTTTTTTCACGTATCGAACACGAACCGAATACGTATAAGTGCGCAAGCGCCCTTACTATGGGACTAATCTTGAAATCGTGAAAAATATCAGCTGTTCCATACAAATGTTCGACATCCACTGAACCTAGATGTACTATTTGACAGTATCTGAATTTCTTTTTTAAGAACTTTCATCTTTTCGTCGCGAATCGCAATGTTTTCATCTGAATTAGTAATAATGTTACAGTATCTGTGTATCTGCATTCCGAGGGAGGACTTGGGGCGGCCGAAGAACGTCCCCCAGCGAGCCACTGCGACCTGTACAGATTTTTTTTAAAGGCCAATGGTCTCTTAATAGGCTCACAGCGGTAAAATAAGCAATAACCCTCTTTGGAGACAGAGCCTTCGTATTGAAGGGTGGCAAACTAGGTCCACCCAGAGCTGCTAGCGCAGCGAACTCAACGCTGCGCTGGGAGGCGGAGACCTCTGCTTCTGCAAAATGATGTCCTCACAGAAGGAGGCGACATCCCCCCATTTTGCCTCGCCGCGGAGCATGGCCACCACCATGCTCGGTAGCGAGGCGGAATGGGGGGCTGTGAGGACGTCATGTCGCAGAAGGAGGCCGCGGAGAGGAAGCAGGAGGATGATCCTCAAGCCGCTCCACCGATCTGCTTATTTATATAAATATATATAAATAAATAAAAAAAGCATGGTACTCACAAAGTATGTGATTTGGTGGCTCATCATCCTCGCCTCAGAATCTACAATTAGTCAAGCCCATTCTGTGCAGATGTTTGTTGAGTTTACAATGACCAGTTAAGGTTCTAGTGAGTACCCTTAGTTGGCTTCTGCTTAGTTAGAGGTTTTGCATTGCAATCCTATATAGGCACTGACCCTACTGGAGACAGGCCTGTGTTTGTACCCACTTCCTCAGGACCCTGTTTTTGATCCCCCTCGAAACGCCACAAGCTGGTTTTAGTCGGATGAGAGCATTCTCAGAGCCAGCCCTCGTTAGTTCGTCGACAATTTCATTGCCTCGGATATTGGAGTGACCTGGAACGCAATCGTTACACGAGGTCCTAGTCCCGAATTCATTCTAGGCCTTTGTGCACTTCAAGTTGATTTTGGACTTGAATTCTACAGCGCCAAGGGCCTTTAAAGCAGCCTGGCTCTCCAACAGAATGAGAATGTTTTTACTCTCACTCGAACTGTTCGCGTTAAAACAGTCGATGATGGCATAAACTTCTGCTTGAAATATGGTGGCATGTGCGCCCAAGTTCATAGTTTTCCTGTATTTCGCAATAACTCCGAAAATTCCGGCACCTATTCTGCCTTCTCTTCTGGAGCCGTCAGTGTACCATATCTAGTTAGTTTTTGTAGAAGATAATGTAAACTTGATGTATGGTTCACATGTGTGACAGCCTTTATTATGTGGCCAATAGTACGTGTGCGAAGTCGCTTACAGTCTGACGTTCCTTTTTTTTTTCTGTCTTGACATTGACAATCTATCTATCGAAATGTGCTTACCGAAGAAGCTGAAATATAATTTATTGTAATTATTGTAATCAATGTTCATTGTGATTATTCTGGACAATTTATACGTGCTGCTTTATTGGGAATAATAAACGAGACGTATACAGCAGTGCTACATTTTTATTTCGCTGCCCATGCCAGTATCTGACACCACTGCCTTAACAGGTTATGGGCCCAGGGACAAAGAGAATCCCCGAAAAGGAAAAGTAGATTACCTATCAGAAAGATTTGTAAAACGAATAACTGGTGGCAGGCAGCGGAATATTTGTGGCGGAGCGAAGGCGCCGGCTACATAGCACATTGCTTTGCGTTTTGGTGTGCTGATTCGACAAGATGTCGACAGCACGTGCTAGCGATAACTATGAAGAAAGGGTTACCCAGCAGCCTGTTATCAATGGAGGCCATGGCATGATTGTTGAGAAGCTTGGCGGCGTCGGCAACTACGCATCATGGAAATTTGTCATGAAAAATCTGCTGTTACTTGAAGGTTTGTGGGGCTGCGTTGAGGGCACTGACCCCGATATATCTAAAAATCAAAGAGCATTGGCACGAATATGTTTATCGCTAACTCCAATGATGTTTCAATACGTGCGGAGTGCGGCGACAGCAAAATGTGCTTGGGATAACCTCCAAAATACATTAGAGGACAAAGGGCTGTTCAGGCGAGTTGTTCTTCTTCGCAGACTTCATAGTACTCAGTTTGATAAGTTTTATTCCATGGCGGATTATGTAAATGAAATTATGTCCATAGTACATCAACTATCAGACATTGGACGCATTGTCGACGACAGTGAAATCGCCGAGGTCTTACTTATGGGTCTGCCTCAGGAGTATGATACAGTTGTGACGAATCTCGAGACTGCAAGTTTGGCTGGCACACTTACGAGTGAAGCGGTTCGCGCCCGACTTCTTCAGGAAGAATACCGCAAATCAAATATGAATACCACCACAGTAAATGGTGAGAATGGCTGTGCTTTTTATTCTAGCCGTAAACATGCTGATCATGCTGATCTAAAGAAGAAGCCACAGACAAAATGCCATTATTGTGGAAAACTTGGACATATGAAAGCTCGATGCTTTAAGCTGAAGCGAGACAAAAAGAAGGAGATTGACAAAATGGGGACTGCGACTGCGTTTTTGGCACGGAGTGTTGCTGCTGATTTTTATATTGATTCGGGAAGTTCATGTCACATGTGCAATCAGATGGACTTGATTACGAAATCAAAAGACTGCAACTACACGGTGTACACTGCAAATAATGAACAATTGAAATCAAACTGTGTTGGTGACATAACTTTGGAATGTGATAACATGGTAAATAGCCTTAAAAATGTTATGTATGTGCCTAAATTGTCTGCCAATTTGATTTCAGTCAGTAAGCTTGTTGATGATGGTCATAGTGTGCATTTTGATAGGAACGGTTGCTATATTTATGTAGATTGTAAAATCTCTGGAAACTGTATAGCCAAAGCATCTTGTGTTAATGGTATTTATAAATTAAAAGGTAGTGTGTGTGGGTCAGTCGGTAACTCGCAAAATAAGATGCACTCTTTGATCCTGCGTGATAGGCAGAATGCACCGAGTGCTACAGAGGCTGTTTCAGCATTGGAGTTGTGGCATTATCGACTTGGGCATCTCAGTTTGACAGGTATGTCTAGATTACAAAACCAAACAACTAACAAATTGTTTCAGACTGAAGATGGTGCACTGAAAAACTGCACTGCTTGCCTAGAGGGGAAGTTATCGGCCGTACCTTACCCGAAAGGTGAAGCCAAGCGTGCAAGTTCTCCACTTGAGCTCATACACTCAGATGTATGTGGTCCAATGCAAGAAACTAGCTGGGGAGGTGCGAGATACCTTGTAACATTTACAGACGACTTCACACGCAAAAGTTTTGGATACCTAATGAAATGTAAGTCACAAGTACTATTTTACTTTATTGAATTTAAGGCTATGGTTGAAAAACAATTAGGTGTGCCTATTAAATGCTTACGATCAGACAATGGGGGTGAATATTGTAGTATAAAGTTTGTTAACTACTTAAAGCAGGAAGGAATCATTCACCAGACCACAGTCCCTTATTCGCCTGCTCAAAATGGTGTTGCAGAACGTCTTAATAGGACGCTACTTGAAAAAGTAAGATGCATGTTGCAGCATTCTGGTCTCTGCAAGCGCTTTTGGGGGGAAGCTGTAATGACAGCGATTCACTTAAAAAATAGATGCCCCACAGCGGCTTTGGCAGGAAGTATACCGGAGGAAGTTTGGTCTGGGTCAAAAGTTGACCTCAGTCACCTTCGGGTTTTTGGCTGCAGTGCTTATGCGTTACTGCCTGAGCATTCGCGTCGCAAATTGGACGCTAAGGCGAAAGAATATATTTTTGTTGGATATAGTGGGAGTTCAAAGGGATATAGGTTGTCAGATCCTATGAATCCCAGAAAGGTGGTTGTCTGTAGGAATGTAGCATTTATTGAGGAGAGGTTTTGCAATCGTATTCATAATGTTAGTCATAGTAATTATAATGAATTTATTCCTTATTTATTGAATAATGAAAAAGTCTGTGATAAAAGGAATAGTGATTTAATTTTAAATAATGATATTGATAGTAATAATTTTTATAGCAATGATATTTGTAATAATTCCAATGATGGTGATAAGTGTGAGTCAGATAATAATATTACTTCATTTTCAGAAGGAGAGTATTGTACGGGTTCGAGCAGTGAAGATGATGTCATGTCTTCTGCTGGCGAGGCCGTTGGAGGGGAAGCTGCGACTCGTCCTGTGACCGTTGCTGTTCCACCTGGCCGCCCTACCCGATCCACTCGTAATGTACCACCACCAAGGTTTGCAGATTTTGATATGTCATCTCTTTTGGTACAACACAACAATTTCTCCTTGGATGAGCCATCAACCTATGAGGAGGCTATAAAAAGCCCGAACCATAAGCAATGGGAGGACGCGATGTTAAGTGAGTACAAGTCTCTTTTAGAGAATAATGTTTGGGAGTTAGTCGACAGACCCAGTAATGTAAATATTGTTGAATGTAAATGGGTATATAAAATTAAGCATGATGCATCTGGCAAATTTGATCGATTTAAGGCTAGATTAGTTGCCAGGGGATATTCACAGTGTGAGGGTCTCGATTATAATGACACATTTTCTCCTGTAGTACGTCACTCCACTATGCGTATTTTGTTCTCAATTGCTAATAATTTAGATTTAGATATTGACCATTTGGATGTAGCGACAGCATTCCTCCATGGTGATTTGAATGAGACTATCTATATGGAACAGCCAGTTGGTTTTTGTGAAAATAATAATAAGGTTTGCTTATTGCGAAAATGTATTTATGGTCTTAAGCAAGCGAGTAGAATGTGGAATTGTAAAATACATGGCTTATTATGTGATCATGGTTTTGTACAAAGTAAATGTGAACCTTGCGTTTATATTCGCAAATCTGGGACTGATTTAGTCATCATCGCATTGTATGTAGATGACTTCTATTTATTTTATGGCCCCAATAGCTCAATTAAGAAAGATATAATTACTGTTTTACAGAATAAATTTAATATTAAGAATTTGGGTCCCCTTAAGAGTTGTTTAGGGATAAATGTATTAAGAGATAAGTCAAAGGGTTTACTAAAACTTGATCAAAGTCAGTACATAAGAAAACTGTTGACTAGGTTTGGCATGAATAATTGTAAAGCTGTATCAACACCTATGGAAGTTAATTGTAAGCTTCTAAAGTCTAGTAATGGTGAAAATTTACAAGACGAGATGTATAATTATAGGCAATTATTGGGATGCTTGATGTATCTGTCTGTATGCACGAGACCCGATATATCTTATGCTTGCAGTGTCTTAAGCCAGTTTAACAACTGCTTCGATAGAACTCATTGGTTAGCAGCGAAACGTATACTGCGTTATTTGGCTGGTACAATTCACTATAGTTTATGTTTTCATAAAAGTAGGGATTGGTCGTTGTTTGGCTATACTGACGCAGACTGGGCCAATGATTTAAATGATAGGAAGTCCTATACTGGTTATGTGGTTAAGTTAGGAAGTGATACTGTAAATTGGGAGTCTCGTAAGCAGAAGTGTGTAGCTCTTTCGAGCACTGAAGCCGAATATCTGGCGATCGGTGATGTTTGCAAAGATATTTCTTTTATCAAAAACTTGTTGTCTGAGCTCATACCTTATAGTTTGAATTGTATTATCTATAATGATAATCAGAGTGCTCAGAAACTATTACAATGTAAAGAACTCAGTCATAAAAGAACAAAACATATCGACTTGCGATATCACTATGTAAAAGACCTGATTAAGGAAAATGTTATTTGTGTTAGATACTTACCTACAGATAAAATGCTCGCAGATGTACTTACAAAACCACTGGGTAAATTAAAACATAATTGTTTTGTGGAGGCAATGAATATAAATTAATAATAGTTTTAACTACTGTCCTGTATTTATGTTTGTGTATGTTATAATTGACTTTGTGTACATTTATTGACATGTTTGTAGACTTATTTGTTTGTACACTATTTTAACACTGTGAACCATAAGGGGAAGTGTAGAAGATAATGTAAACTTGATGTATGGTTCACATGTGTGACAGCCTTTATTATGTGGCCAATAGTACGTGTGCGAAGTCGCTTACAGTCTGACGTTCCTTTTTTTTTTCTGTCTTGACATTGACAATCTATCTATCGAAATGTGCTTACCGAAGAAGCTGAAATATAATTTATTGTAATTATTGTAATCAATGTTCATTGTGATTATTCTGGACAATTTATACGTGCTGCTTTATTGGGAATAATAAACGAGACGTATACAGCAGTGCTACATTTTTATTTCGCTGCCCATGCCAGTATCTGACACCACTGCCTTAACAGTTTTCCTAAAGGGATCAGGGATTTCCTTATCTAATTCATCTCTGTTAGGAATCTAAGCTTTGTAGTTCTTCTTGAACTCCAAAGCTTAAAGTATACTAAAGTTCTAAAGTATACCAAAGAACTCTGAAATCAGAACAGCTCTTAGTAAATGAAGAATGTTAAAGCTCCTGGCGAGGACGAAGTGGCCATCGAAGTGGTTAAGGAAGAAGGAAGGAAGGAAAAAATGAGATAGATTTCACCAGTATATTGCTGTACAAGTGTCTAGAAGACTACCCGGTACCCTCAAGTCAGGAAAGTGCACTTATCCTGGGAGACTTGCACTGCATTTGTTATAAATGGACGTTTCATCTGGCTTAATTAAAACCTAATATGGGGAAGAAACGCGTGGTTAGGGACCTTGTGAATACTTCATCATCATCATTTAAGGTAAGAGACGCTCTCTGTTGGACATATGATTGCCTCCCCGAAGATCTCCAAATCGAATCGGGCCTGCGTTTCTCGTATCCAGCGGTTTCTCGCAAACTTCACCAGATGTTCAGTCCCACCTTGTGAAGTGCCCACCAACGCTGAGTCTCCTGGCACGCGGCCGCCACTAGAGGACCTTTCCACCCCAACGGCCAAGGACCACTGCTACTTAAAGCATTCGGCTTTCATTTTCCTGCGGTTCCCATCATTCTGTTTTGACAAAGTAAAGAAAACCCGAGCACAGCTCACTCCATTCCTCTTTGAGTGACTTCTCTTTCTTCTTTTGAGGTCCTATGTAAGAGACCACGCCTCAAGAGGGCCTATTACCGCTCTCATGGTTTTGCAAATGATATCATAGTGCAAAACGAAAAATACGATTTCTGGTCAGATTTTTGATCATTTTTTCATTATTTAATGATGACATCATTGTAATTATGCCATAGTGATGATATCATTGGAGATCAGTAATACAAAATGCAGCATTTCATGACTTCTTTTTCACAAATTTATACCATGTCATACGATGAAAGGCTAGTTGACCCTTTTTTAAAGTAGGGCTTAAAATGTTCATAATTGTTGTATTAGACCATAGCACATGAATATTATTTTTTTCGATGGCTAAAAAGTGCAAAAAATCTATTTTAAATTAAGATTTTCAATTTTGGACCGAAAACACGGTCAGCCATGATAGTCTGTTCATTATCTGTGGCAATGACGTCAGTCTTATAGTAAACAAAGCACGGGGGCGAAATAACCTCACAAAAACAATGCTTTCTATTAAATATCACAAAATATAGTAAAACTGTATATGGAACGGGACAATAGAACAGTAATATAGAAATACCTCTTCAAAGACTCCAGGAAATCTGTGGATTAGACGTACCCAGTGATATAGACATACGAAATATTTGGTTAACACTCGCTTAAAGAAATCCTGTAACTATCTACTGAAACTCAAATGTATTTTTGCGAAAATAACATTAATGTAAGTACTATAACTGAATAACTCAATCTGTGTAGGTACTTCAGTTTCAACTTAAACAATATAGAAGTTTTTAGGTTGTATGTAAAATCAAATCTGTATGTAAATTAATTAAATTTTTATCTTTCAGTTAGAATGAAAACTGACTGCAGCCGACCAACCAAATTTTAACTTGACCAGATAACTGAGAGAAAACTTGACCATTTACGCCTTTTTGATTTAATCTAAGTTATACACTGACACTAGATGATGTTTCAAGGAAAAGAATATGTACTTATGTCCAATTGAATAATGATGTAATTGAATATTAATTAAAAAGTATGTAATACAAACAAAAATATCAAAGTTTCATAATGAATATATTTATCTAAACAACTTTTACTTGAATTTACTGAGTACCTAATTAAAATTTGTTGCTTTCAGTGGTTACTTAATGAGAACTATTGTGTACTAACCTGTTCTCCTCTTGACAACGAGATTGATAAGGCAGTAAAAGTTGTGCAACATAATACAAAGCAGTGCATGCTCAGCCACAACATCAAAATGTGACCCGTCAACTAGAACAACATTATGTCAACAAAATAACTCAAGTATTCATATACCAAAGCACCATAGAAGTAAATAGATCCAGTTTGGTAAAACTGAAAGATGTTATTATCTTCACTGATTAAACCTGCTGGCCACCATGGCTGGTAAATTTTAGAACAGCTTACGCAAGAATATGCAAGTTATCCATTTTAAAGCCGTATACAAATATATTAAATGTGATTGCTGTGTTGTCAGCCTGTGCTCTTCTTAATTTACAAGACCCTTCTTATTAAATAAATAATATAAAGAATTTTTTTTTCTTTACTTTATACATAACTAACATCTAAAGATGACATAATAAATTTTTGTACTACATTAGTCATTATGTTCTTCACAAAAAAAATGTTCTATGTTTATTTGACAATAATGACTTGTAAAGGTTTAAGTTGAATCAAAATATTTTAATTTGAAATGCATGTGTTTTATTTTTCTGTTACACCTTAAAAGATTTATAATATTTTATAGGTTTGTTGCTCATTTTTATCATTGTTACTCAAATATAGTATATGTTCCAAAAGTACAAATAGGTTGAATAGAGTTAGATCAAATTTATTAATTTGTATATATTGCCTTAAGGTCGCAGGTAATAAAAGTCAAAATAATAGTAAAGTGATTTATTATGAAGTAATACTTTCATATAATTTAGGAAAAATGTAGTATAGTTTCCAAAATGACACTATTTGATCAATAAGTTTTTTGACATTCAGATTGTTAGAACAAATACCTATTATAGCTAATATTGTTACCTTTTGAGTGTTTTCAAAATGACATACTACTAGCAACACAAAAGTATATAAGTTTTGTTTGCTTTGGCACAAAACATCTGCATCTATACTTGAGTTAAGCATACTGTTCACAGTTTTCCGTCTTTGATAATTAACATTATCTTCAGTAAAAGAGCATGACAATTTTGTATTAATCTCATTTTATGGATACCGTTTGTTGAATAGACTATTACAGGGTATTAATCAGAAATGAGGTCACATTTTGCAAATTTCAACCCAAATCTTCATCTTTCAACTTTTATCCACATTTCATTATACTCGTATGTGTCTGCAAGATTTCCCACCAAAAATCTTCCCAACAAAAGAACCATCATGTGTTATGCACTGGCTGACTTTATAGCACATGGAAGCTGTTATTGTCTATAACGAAGCTCGAACTAAAGAGCACTTCTGTATTGATGATTCGTGGTTTAGTTTTCTATGCACTTTATTCTTTCTTCATTGAAGAGGTCTTTTATTTTTTAAGAAATATGTCACAACTGTGTCTGTGAATGTATATATATTTTTCCTCGTAGTAATTTTCTTCATGCTTGACAAATGAACAACTGCCAATCTTTCTCTTTTTATGTTCATTTACAAATTCTTGCAGTACTACACTGGTATTTGACACATGATCCTGATGTTTTCTTTTCAACATTTCTCTTGAAGTAAATATTTTTAGTGTTTATTTGACTTTTGAGAGATAGAATTCTATCCAATAGCATTCAACTGCTGTACAAAATAGCTCCTCACTGTGATGGTGCAACCACACCAAAAATGCATGTTTGCAACTCTCTTCTGCCGCGTGACAATCTTGACAAGTACACTTGTAACCGTTCTTCATTATAACAGTATTGAAACTGTACTTATATTGTTTAGAGCGATACACAAAGAATCTCCTGACCATCAATCTGTCTATTTTCGCAAGATTTGTACTATCTGCTCCCACAAATCCAACATCAATGGTTGATTTTGCTATTAATACAAATAATTTACGATATTTACAAATATAATAACGGAGACTTGGACGATTTTTTGCCAGTTTTAGGAAAGAATAGTGCAAATCGACGAGTTGTTGAATCAAATTTGACATTTCTTTGTTTACTATATGATTGACGTCACGGCCCTGACCACAGGATATCAAAGCGTTTACGGCGTGAGATAAAAAAAGATTATTTCTAGCATTTTCAAATTAAAATTTTACAGCAATCATTCATTGTTATTTATTAAAATCGGTATATTGTGGAACCTTATGCCAAATACTGTTAGAAATAAACAATATTTTAATAAATTTTGATATGAGTCAACTACCCTATTGGCCTGCTGCTCCGTACATCATCACTGGCAGGTGGCAACACGCAAGTATTGAAGAGAACAATCTAGGTAGATTGTTCGAAAATATGCTGCGTAGCTGTAGCTTTTCGAACGCTGCCCAGCCAAAATGGATTCGTCGATTAATCTCTTTCTGGAAATTTAACTTACCGAGCTGGACTATTATATATATATGCTCCAGGTAAACATATTCGTCAAACAACTTTTACAGTAGAACATCCAATATTTACAGGAGTGGGAACTACGAGTACGTGGGAATTCGGTATGATTCTAGTTAATTTTAAGATCGACTTTTTGGGTAACTCTACAGAGGTCTTCAGGAATTGTGCCTAGATCTTCCATGGTCTCAGTTATAACTACAATACCATCAGTGAAACGAAGGTGAGTCATGTAGAAGCCGAGCCCTCTCTAGTACCTACAAAAGCTGAAATACATCCTCTAACGCAGTTGTGAACAGTTTCGGCGATATTACGTCGCCATGTCTCAAAACTCGCTGAAGTCGTATTGGTGTCCAGTTTTAGTCCTGAAGGCGAACTGATATAGTACTCTAAGCAATCTAAACGATTTTGCAACTTGAGTTGGAAGCGCTCGCTTGTGAATACCTGTGGGCCTTTACATCATAGAATGGAGAAAGAGATAGGGCCTTATTCGAGATATAAATATTGATGAATTGAACTGGCCTCTCCCTCTTGAGCTAATTGACTTTGGAGCACCACTCTTTCCACCCGGGTGGTTAGGGCATAATAAGTATCCACCGTTTCCCCTCTTAGGTACAAAGGGTATAGCGAATCGGCTGGACCGCGATGGCTCCATGCTACCACAATAGGAAGATGCACATAGAATTTTTAATTCTATTAAATAGATAATATAGATAGATAGATATAGATATAACTTAGTTCAGTTATTTAATAACATTAAAAGCAAGAAAATTATTAAGGTTTTAAATTACCGGTAGGACAGAGAGATCCGACACGCCGCCTGACGTCAAATGTGGAATTTTCATTTATTTTTTATTGTTATAAGAAGTTTCTTCACATTTTGTTTTGTTTTTGAATCTTGTATGATGACTTACTACATCATATAATTGTATTCTGTGCATATTGTCATTCTGTCTAGAATAGAGAATTTAATTTGCTCCTTCTTGAATATTACGTTGGCTGTTTCATTACACGAAAAGCACAAGTTAGTTATAAGATTCGATAACTGACTTCTCATCACGGCGGCTAATCTCGGCAGGGCCAAGAAATAATTTATTACAAATATGGCTCCAGATTAAATTTTACGGTCTACAAGTTTTGGTGCAAATAAATTTTTAGTCTTTCATGCAAGAGATTCTTCACCCTGTCATTTCTCTCACCTCACTGACTGGGGGATACCAAGCGCTCGAAATCTCACGCCTTTTTACTTACTTTTCCAAGATGAAGTCCATAAATAAGACATCTCTTTTTTACCCCATATAAAAATCGTATGCTTTATTACTGATTAAGACTAATATCAGTGCAGCGACTGCAGCGCGTAGCTACTTTCCCGTTATCGAACAATTTCGTTTTTGATTTGATTACCGCCACAAATATAAATAAAACATAGAGTTCTGACATTCATATATATTATATTTTTGAACGTATTATCTGAACATTTTTATCTACACTCATGTTCTAATTCTAATATTAAGAACTCAACACTAATATTTTAAAGGCATAACTTGGCCTTTTACAAATTACATTATAATACAGGTTCGCCATACAAAACCAGTACTTTAATGCAACTCGAATTCCAATAAAATACAGTTCGATTGACGAAGCCCGACCAAGGAGGTTTTGTCACAATTTTCTTTTGTGCCAGTCATTGATTTACTACCAAACGTAGTAAATCAATGGTGTAAATCATTGCACTGTTCAAAATGCAAATAATTATTAGAATAAATGAGTTTGATTTTGTTTTAATTTTGTGTCTTTTATTTAATTTAGGTAACCACTGATTGCATGAGTGTAGATAAAGTAGTGTATGAAATTGCACATAATTAGGTCTTAAAACACTCGTGTGGTACTATTAAAATTCTCGGCAAGCCTCGAATTTTAAACACACACTAGTGTTTTAAGACCCCCTTTTATGTGACTATTTCATAAACTACTATTAAAGACATAAACATGATTAATAATATTCCACTCAATACAAAGATCACTCTGTCGCTGTGAATCAGAAAATATGTATAATAAATACATACATAATAATATATGACTGAAAATGTAAAAACTTTTACATTTTATAATTTTGAAATCCAGTTTTCCAAAAATTTATAAAACGTATTAAAAAGTAACGTTTTCTTTTTATCACAGCGCGTAAGCGACATTAGAAGCTATGCAATTATCAACTGTACACCCTGCAATAAAGTAACCGTCTCGTGCGTGAGTAGATTTTCTGCAAACCTAGAAGTAATCGAGAACGGACACGAGTAGGTACGCGGCGAGCGCGAGGCTCGCGCTGGGTGTTCTGTGGTTAACCTAGCCGCCTGTCCGCAATTATTAGAAAATTGCGCGCTTTTATAAATTCTTTGTTTTCTTCTAAAGCCTATAACAAAATTTTCTAATTTTTTGGATTAAAGCTTTACGCGTTGGCATAGAATAGTCTACTCATCTTTAATAACTTTAATACAGTATTAGGCTCACTGCGACATAAAATGTAATTTACAAAGAAAGCTGAACCTTCATTTTTCTAATATTTTTATTACAATATTTTTATATAGTCTTACAGCGTATTCAATTAATTTTAGAAACTTAAATTCAATATCGCTAAAATAAGTTACAATTTTTTACCTGACAGTATAGCAAGTATCTAACATTTCTAAAAACTATAAAATATACAGCTGCTAACGTATAATGGCAGATGAAATCAAAATATTGCACTTAAATTTTATATTGCTGATTTTATTAAGAGATGTTGCAAATACCTAAATAATACCTAACGCCGATGTAGAAAAGTTCTAAAAAGTTGCAAAAGTGTCTATAAATATGTCCCTGACGATATATGTTAAAATAAACAACTTTAAAATTATCATAACTTTTGCGTTAAAAACACCGTCCCACTACTGGACTACACAGCTCAGCATACGATTTGCTCATGCAGATGAGCAAATCACTGGTATTCTGCTGTAGCCCAGAGGTTCAAAATGAGGTATCAAAAAGCCAAAACACCTTCCGATGAACGTTTAAAATCGAGAAATGTTTACAAAATATATTTAATATCTACATATACATCATTTACTCAATATATTGCATGTATGTTTAAACACATACAAACATATTACATATAAATATAAGATTGATAGGTTTGTTAAAAGACACTTACTACCAGAAAAATATAAATATTTGAAAGGATATTCGATTATACATACGAAAATGTGTGCAACTTGTGACGTATCAAACAATTGAAACACGTCTTTTTCGATACACCTTCACTTAATGCGGAATGGCTCCATAAATACTGGCTTGTTTTTAATGAATTCGGTATCAGTTTAAAAGTAAAGAGTTGAACCTTTAAAATGATGTCATTTTTACGATTATTAAAAAAGTATTAACTACTCAAGATAACGCGCAACCAATTTCAAGTAACTGATTTGATTGATCCAAACTTTTGCTCGCGAGTGTAGTTAGTTAAGTTGGTATTGTAACTTGCGTGAAGTATCATTCAGAAAAAAATTGAGACATTGTTTAAAGTGGGTTTTATACTTATTTTTATGTTATTTTTGTAATAGATTTAGTTATTAACTGTACACAAATTAATAGCATAATTTAGAAATACCGAAATTTTATAGATTGTAGTACAGTTGTGATAATTATGTCACTTCAAAGTGTGAGATATCTTAGTGAGACAGATGATTTTTGTATGGAAACTAAAATAAAACATCCACAAAAAAAATATGCGCTCTTTAAATAAACTCTAAATGAATTTAACATATTAATGTTAAATATTAATATTAAAATTAATATGATCTGACACGGAAAGAACTGAGAGGTGTTTCCACTTCACATATAAATATTACGTACCAACTACTTACTAGATTACTTTGTATTTGTACCCACAAGTTTTTTTTTTAATTTCTCATGTAAGTACCTAACTGTATGGTTTTTAATGAGAAATAAATATTCTTTAAATCTAAAATGTCGAGTTACGCGCACCGCATTAAACTCTAGGACGTGTATAAGGGCGCTAGGTCAATTTGATTTTTTTTACGAATTAATGTGTTTTTTACCGAGTATACTTAGGTACTTTGAAATTTTCATACTCTTTAAGTAGCCATGAGATACCTTTACATTAACACAAAAGCTTAGAGTAATTATTACGACAAAAACAGTTTTTTAAAGTTTTTATACTATAAGTACAGGGTAAATTTTGAGGTACCGGCAACCTCGCAGGAGTATATAGCAAGCATCATTAACAACAACATTTGTTCTACGACTTTTGATACTTAATTCGTTAGATTATACTTTCATACAAAAATAAATATTCATTTAATATACTTCTAGAATATTTGTAACTCTACACGCACAGCGCGCGAGCGTAGCGTTGTCTTCCGTGGTCGCTTATAAATGAAACATAGACTTATCAATGTCACGACAGTGCAATAAAAAGTTGAAAAATTATTTTTGTTCAATGTATTGAGTTATCTTAAAACTCGTAAAACAAACGTTGTAGTTAATGATGTTAGCTATCTAATCCTGCGAGGTTGCCGGTACCTCAAAGTTTACCCTGTATATGCTATTCAGGTATCCATGAAATAAAGATATTCAGAATGCCTGGGCTTATGATACCTTATTGGAATCTAGAATAGCTAAGCAAATTTTTAAGATGATGGGCACGATGATCGTCGTACATTTTTTTACACTGTAGCTGATCAAACATGAAAGAAAATTAATTTCTCTTAATTTTCTGTGTTTTAATTTTTTGAAATACTAACCTAGTTTGTTAAATTTGAGTCTGTTTTTCATCATCACAGCTCATACACGTCCTCACCGAGGGGCTCGAGCCTACCCAATGTTAGGGTGATTAGGCCTTAGTCAACCACGCTGGCCCAGTGCGGGTTGGTCGACTTCACATACACCATTGAATTTCTTCGCAGATGTATGCAGGTTGCCTCACGATGTTTTCCTTCACCGTAGGAGCGTCAGATAAATGTACATATGAAATTTCAAACGAAAAACACATTGGTACATGGCGGGTCTCGAACCCCGACCTCCCGATTGGAAGGCAAGTGCCGAGTCCACAGCGCCACCGACGCTCTCTACGCTCTCTCGACCGACGCTCTCTTTGTTTTTACCCCGAGAAAAATATGTCTATCATTAACTGTCACTTTCTCGACACCAAACAAAGAGTAATATAATTAATGATTACCTGCACGTGAAGTTCGATCATAATTATACGAAGGCTTCGTCCGAAGGGATTAGCAAATAATACTCGTAGTACCGCCTAGTGGTACGCCAGTCACACACTGTATTTGAGGGTATAAATAAAATTAAAAATAAATCTCACGTCAACAAGGTGGGCGACCTATCCGCTCACTTCATTTAGTTTAGAGTAGCCGCATCCGGAATTTTTCACACAAAAAAGGGGTCTTGTAGTTGGGAGGGAGGGTTGCTAATCCCTTCGGAGTCCGAAGGGATTAGCAAATAATACTCGTAGACTTTGAAAGATAAGATAAGATAGTGTGAAATATTTTGTTTATTCCTGAATTTTCCTTAATTTTAGTTAATAAGAATAAACATCAATCATCATTTGAATTACTCGTATTATTAAAAAGAATTGTTCTGGCAAAATAATCATTTCCATTAGTATTGACATTGGTTCTATTATAGAATCGATAGAATTTGCTTAAAGAGCCGCTCCATCCAGCGGTTCGTTTTTTTTTACTATGAATGGGCTTACTCTTGATCCCAATCCAGCCTTGAGGCGAGGATGAGATCTACGGTGGGACGAGTCTTATTTGATCTAGGCCGACACCTAGGTGATGAGCCGCGGATGTAGCGGCGTGCCTAATGCCACAATATAAAGAACGATACAGTAGCCCGACTCAGGAGTGTCTTTGAAATTTATACATAAAAAATGTAAGTATAAAATAAACATAAACGTGTTTTATTTAAGTACAATTTTGAAGTAATTTTTATGCCGTTACGATAGAAAAATACAATGGTACGTTGGTAGCTCAACACAGTACACGGGCATGATTGGCGGGCGATTGCGTAGATACACGTTAATCTGTCGATGTGTGTTTCTTAAGGGCCCATGGCGCGAAAAATAGCAAAAAGGCCGTTGGCGTTTTTGATAATTATGTAAACGTTCGAGTTAACTGACCGGGAAAAAATAAATTTAAGTTCTCAAATTATGTGTTTACACAATCACCGTCACCATTTCCAAATTTACATGCCATTTTGTTAAAAAATAGCATCAATTTTACTTAAAATTTGAGTTACACCCATATACCGTTCGTGATTTTTAGCTTCATTAATTAACCCTATTGTATTTTACTTTAACAAATATATAGAACAAGGGTAAGCAAAACACTGACACCGTGGTATTTTTTTTAATTATCGTATATTGATATTTATATGAATTTTTTAACATACATTTATCGATTTTCTCACAAATCTTGGCTCGGGCGCGTTGAAATTCAGTGTGCAATCACAGAGTACTTTATGTATACCTGAAATGTGCAATCGAGACTCGAAGTGAGAGCACGTCGCTTTGTGCTCGCTCCCGGCCACGTATTTATTTGTGTATGTATACGACGCGAAGTCCACCGGAGAAGTTGATAATTAACAATTTTATTTTTTGTGGCTGCTGTACGAAAAATCCAATCTTTTAGTTAGCTTACTCGTATCTATCGTATGTATGTTCGGGTCTAATCTTGCGAGTTCAATTTGACCTACTTCCCGGTTTGCGATTAAGCTGAAATTTTGCATGCATATGTATATATTATGACGACTTGGAACTGATCTGATGCTGGAGCTGAAGGGTGGCCATAGGAACTCCGCAATAAAATGACACAGCCACATCGAGTTTGAGCTCGTTTGATTCGTATTGACGAGAACATTGATCCTATGTGCTAACCAGGGTCTGATGCTGGAGCTGGAAGGTAGCAAAAGGAACTCCGCAATAAAACGATAGAACCTCATCGAGTTTGGGCTCGTTTGATTCGTATTGACGAGTACTTTGGTCACAGATTTAGAGTAGGCTAGATACCACTTGTTCATTAAATAGTATGAGAACCGAGCGTGCCTCCGTATCCCCACTCACTATGACGTCACGCGAGTCTTTAGTGATGTACACACAAAAAAGAATCGTTTCAATCGCAACGCGCGATGCGCCGCGCTCGCTCAGTGAGCCAACAGACTTCGACGAGAGACGATGCGCGTTTAAAAACTATCTGTGTGCCAAATTTCATCCAAATCCGTCATCCACATTAACAAACATTGAGACACGGACACACTAACAAACATTCACATGTACCTATAATAAAATTGATAGGATGTAACAAAATGTGTTTGATCCCTAAATTACCTGTAATAGCTTCCTTTTTCTGGTTAAATCAGAAAATGACGTATTTTCATTTGTTGTTCGTTGGTGGTAAACTTTCTGTAAAATAGAATATTATTTCTTTTTTAGCGCACTTGATTCAGACTTGACCAAGTAGGCTCATTAAAGAATAGAATAGAATCTCAAAATTACTAATAAATGTCATAATTATCAGTAGCAGGTATATGTCATTAGTCATTAGCATAGAACACTTATCCACTTACTTCTTCATTTTGTGTCGTATTCAGCACCAAAATTTTCGGATATGCTGTTCCGGATAATCGTCTTAACTTTTTGCTGATTACATAGTCCTCTTTATTGAAGTGGATTGAGCAAATTGTACTGTGTGGTGAAGGAAACCAATTTCTATTACCTTATTTTTTTTTCTCGCGGGGAAATGCGCAACCGCACCGTACCCACCGTTGGCTAGACGGCGAGCGTGTGTGGGGCTCACCCGGCAGAGTGCCAGGCCTACCCACTAAAACCCCTCGGTGTTCTCCCTGCCCTTTAGGACGCGTGAAGTAGGGTCCACAATGCGACACCACTACTCACGTGTCCGGGCTAGCCCGACCGGTCGGTCGGGCTATTTATCGCCAAGGGGGGATTGTCCGAGAACACCAGGACAATCCCCAGACGGAGAAGCCTTACGGCGGCGTGCACGGGAGCCGACCGTGCACGCAGCCCCCCATTCCACTTCGCCGCGGAGCATGGCCACGACCATGCTCGGCAACGAAAGGTCTCCGCCTCCCAGCGCAGCGTTAAGTTCGCTGCGCTGGCGTCGCCAAGCCGAGCACACCAACAGGGTGTGCTCGGCCGTGTCGTCGGGAGCGTCGCAGTGATGACACTGCGGCGTTTCCTCCCAACGTGCAACTCGGTACAGGTAGTGACCGAAGCAACCATGTCCGGTCAGTACCTGCACCATGCGGAATGAAAGGCTGCCCTGCCGGCGCCCAACCCACTCCTCCAATACCGGACGGATCGCCTCGATCGTCTGGTGGCCGGCAGCTGGGAAGGCGAGTGCCTCACCCCACCGGCGCAGAGCCTCCCTCTGCGTCTGGGTACGAACTACCTCCAGCTCCTGTGGGGCAGATCGTCCCCCCCCGTTCTCGGACGGCAACCCGATGCCGATACACCTCCGACTGGACGCGTGCATCGACATCCCACGGCGTTTGACCCGCAAGTACGCAGGCCGCGCCGTGGCTAACCGTGCGATAAGCTCGCACGGCCCGGGCTGCTATGACCCTCTGCGGACGTCGCAGGAGGGCCACCGGTCGGGGGGAGAGGCACTCTGCCCATACCGGGGCTCCGTAGAGTGCCATTGACCGTATCACCCCATGATACAGTCGACGGCACGCCGATCCTGGCCCTCCCACATTAGGGAGGACCCGTCCGAGTGCAGCTGCGGCGGCACACAGCCGTGGAGTGAGGAGCTTGAAGTGCTCCTCGAAGCTCCATCGGGGATCAAAAACCAGGCCGAGGTACTTAAAGTGTGCCTCGACCGGTATGCGGACCCCCTCCACTCGGACACGGAGCCCCGGTGGGATCCTGCGACGGGAGGCGTGGAACATCATGGCCCTCGTTTTGTCGAGAGCCACGTCCAGGCCCAGGAGGCGGATGCGTCGGACGACGAGTGAAGCGCCGACCGACGCAAGGTGGGCCGCCTCCTCCCCCGTATTTGCTTTCGCCGCGACAAGTGTGTCGTCGGCGAAGCAAACAACCTCCATTCGTGGAAGGAGGTTGCCTCGCCGAATGAACGCGACCATCCGGCCCCTCGTTGAGGATTGTCCTACCGTCCAGGTAATCCTCCACAAGGGTGCGGAGGTACGGAGGCACCCGGTGGAAGCGGAGTGCCTCCTTTATGCACTCGTGGGGCAGGCTGTTAAAAGCGTTGCGGATGTCCAGCGACACCGCAACTACAGCCTCCCCACGAGCCGTGGCCTCCTCAGTCCACCTCTTGAGGAGGGCCACCGCGTCCACCGTGGACCGGCCGGTGCGGAAGCCGAACTGGTTGGCAGCCAAGTCCGGCCCCCGGTCCTCTAGGTGCTCGATAATCCGAGAAGCCAGGATTTTCTCTAGGAACTTCCCAGCCTCATCGAGCAGCACCACCGGCCGATACCCAGTTGGGGAATCGGCGGGGCGGCTCTCCTTACCAATTTCTATTACCTGTCGCTTCAATCCATTTATTTTTTACAATGGGATCGCTTGGAAAACTGAAAACAATCATGCCCTATCTATACTTAATTCGAAAATGCATTTTCATTGGTCCATCCAGTCCAGGATACATCTCCATTGACACGATTTACTACTTTTGAAGAGTTTTTACAGTTTACAATTTGCGCAATTTGGCATTTTTACGTTTTCAACCACAGGACTCGTCAACGTTACGTTAGAATGCCAACTAAAGTAGAAGCGCGGTCAGTTTGAGCATTGCTCAAACTCGGGGCGTCTCGGGGCACGCTGCGCCGGGCAACAGGTGGTATCTAGCCTACTCTAAATCTGTGACTTTGGTCCTATATGATAACCAGGGTCTGATGCTGCAGCTGGAAGGTGGCCATAGGATCTCCACAATAAAACGACACAGCCCCATCGAGTTTGGGCTCGTTTAATTCGTATTGACGAGTTCTTTGGTCCTATATCGTAACCTGGGTCTGATGCTGGAGCTGGAAGGTGGCCATAGGAACTCCGCAATAAAACGACACAACCCCATCGAGTTTGAGCTCGTTTGATTGGTATTGACGAGTACTTTGGTCCTATATGGTAACCAGGGTCTGATGCTGGAGTTGGGAGGTGGCCATAGGAAATCCGCAATAAAACGACACAGCTCACACAGCCCCATCGAGTTTGGGCTCGTTTGATTCGCATTGACGAGTACTTTGGTCCTATGTGGTAACCAGGGTCTGATGCTGGAGCTGGAAGGTAGCCAGAGGAACTCCGTAATAAAACGTCAGAACCCCATCGAGTTTGGGCTCGTTTGATTCGTATTGACGAGTACTTTGGTCCTATGTGGTAACCAGGGTCTGATGCTAGAGTTGGGTTGTGGCCATAGGAACTCCGCAATAAAACGATACAGCCCCATCGAGTTTGGGCTCGTTTGATTCGTATTGACAAGTACTTTGGTCCTATATGGTAACCAGGGTCTGATGCTGGAGCTGGAAGGTGGTCATAGGAACTCCGCAATAAAACGACACAACCCCATCGAGTTTGGGCTCGTTTGATTCGTATTGATGAGTACTTTGGTCCTATATGGTAACCAGGGTCTGATGCTGGAGCTGAAAAGTGGCCATAGGAACTCTACAATAAAACGACACAACCCCATCGAGTTTGGGCTCGTTTGATTTATCTTGATGAGTACTTTGATCCTAGCCTAGATAACATCCGTATGCAACCCCATCAATTTCTTTTGTGCGACCTTCCCGAATTTGGGTGTCAAATGAAAGAGCTTGAATTGTAGAATATAGTATATTATGAAAAATAATCAAATCCAAGATGGCCGCCGTCACAAATTGACAGATTATTTTTATGTATAAACTCCACAATATGGGTATCAAATAAAAGTGCATGACTTGTAAAATACAGTACACCATGAAAAATACTAAAACCCAAGTTGGCCGCTATCACAAAAGACTTTTAAAAACAAGCTTTTATTTTAATGCCCTAAAAAGCGGAAAATAAACATTAATTTCTTTTTTCATTACAATTTAGCGAATGGCTTCAATGCACTAAAAAGTGCGTTGAACACAAGAAAATATTCATTTCAATAAATATTGGTAATTCTAAGAAAAAATATTTGTTTTTATAAAATAGGTAAATCTTGCGACAAGCTTTTATATTTTATAAAAAATGTATTATGTAATAAATTTTAGGTTTATTTTAGTTTAGTTTTTTCATGGTGTTCTGTATTTTACAAGACAAGTACCTACTTTCATTTATTACCCATATTGTGGGGGTTGTACAAAAAAATAATTGTCATTTTGCATCAGACCCTGGTTACCACATAGGACCAAAGTACTCGTCAATACGAATCAAACGAGCTCAAACTCGATGGGGTTGTGTCGTTTTATTGCGGAGTTCCTATGGCTACCTTCCAGCTCCAGCATCAGACCCTGGTTACCACATAGGACCAAAGTACTCGTCAATACGAATCAAACGAGCTCAAACTCGATGGGGTTGTGTCGTTTTATTGCAGAGTTCCTATGACTACCTTCCAGCCCCAGCATCAGACCCTGGTTACCACATAGGACCAAAGTACTCGTCAATACGAATCAAAAGAGCCCATACTCTATGGGCTTGTATCGTTTTACTGCGGAGTTCCTATGGCCATCTTCCAGCTCCAGCATCAGACCCTGGTTACCATATAGGACCAAAATACTCGTCAATACGAATCAAACGAGCCCAAACTCGATGGGGTTGTGTTGTTTTATTGCGGAGTTCCTATGGCTTCCTTCCAGCTGCAGCATCAGACCCTGGTTACCATATAGGACCAAAGTACTCGTCAATACGAATCAAACGAGCCCAAACTCGATGGGGCTGTGTCGTTTTATTGCGGAGTTCCTATGGCTACCTTCCAGCTCCAGCATCAGACCCTGGTTACCACATAGGACCAAAGTACTCGTCAATACGAATCAAACGAGCTCAAACTCGATGGGGTTGTGTCGTTTTATTGCGGAGTTCCTATGGCTACCTTCCAGCTCCAGCATCAGACCCTGGTTACCACATAGGACCAAAGTACTCGTCAATACGAATCAAACGAGCCCAAACTCGATGGGGTTGCGTCGTTTTGTTACGGAGTTCCTATGGCCACCGTCCAGTTCCTTTATTAGATCAGCTCCATGTTACCATAATATTGCATTGTCACGCGATATACATATGCATGCAAAATTTCAGCCCAATCGGAAACCGGGAAGTGGTAAAATCTACATATACATACAGTGCAAGCTAAATAAAAGCTTATAAAAATAAAAGTTGATCATTCAAACACATGCCTGTATTTACTATAGTATAACACAGTAATAAACAACATTTTCCAAAATTAACATTTACGGTATTTTGCTAGACGGCCGCACCGATTGCTCGACCGAGTGCGCTTGTGTGCGTGAGCGACGCACACAAACGGAGACTAGAGAAATTTACCTAAACTAGCTCGGGCCCGTGAGGTAATATTTCATCTGTAATGGAATGCTAGATTTTCGTAGTGTGCCATGCGTGTTTACCTCGCCTCCCGCAAAATGTGGCAGAAAAATGTATACCTACTGCGATTTGTTACGTATACCATATCCATAATCTAAATGATCTAAGTAAGTGACATTACAACTATTGTTATACCCCATTTACACTCGCGTGCGAGCCGCGAGACGAGCAACGAGCCGAGCCACGAGACGCGAGTGTAAATCAGCCCCCGTAGCACGTCCACCAAAACACGATACGATAAAGCGATGTATCGCAGTGAACTGTCAAAATACGACGAAACCCTATTGTATTTTGACAGTTAACCGCGATAAACCGCTTTATCATATCGTGTTTTGGTAGACGTGCTAGGGGGGCAGGTGTTATAATGTCACAAAAGCGATATCTAGCGAGTAATCGCTATGAGATGAGATAGAATAGATGGTAGGGCCGGCGGTCCGATTAGCAATCGACTTCTATTGGGACCCGGGTCCGAATAGACACAGCCCACAGACTAATAGAGATACTACGTATACACAGCCTAAAGAAAAGGCTCAAAAATCATTGTCACTAGGCCAAAATACTTTATTACGACCTCTTTCTTACTTATCTACGGTGGTGCATATCTCTTCATAGTCTGTGGGTGCATTGTTTTCAAAAATGGCTGCAAATAGACGGAAGCAGACTGACAAAAATTTAGAAATTTTACGTGAACTAATATCTTTGAACGGAAACAAATATTGCTTGGATTGTAACCAAAGAGGACCTACATATGTTAATACGACAATTGGCTCTTTCGTTTGTTCGAAATGTTCGGGCATGTTGTAAGTATATACCTATTGTGAATTTTGTTACTCTAATCAACAAGATCAACAAACAGTTTATTTATTTATTCAGGCGTGGTCTTACACCACCTCACCGGGTGAAGTCAATATCGATGGCCACTTTTCATCCAGATGAAATTGATTTTATAAGAAGTAGAGGGAATGACTATTGTCGACGGGTTTGGCTGGGTCTCTACGAGGGTGAAAGTGCTAATTTAATGGATGAGCAAAGCATTAAAGATTTTATGTCAGACAAGTATGAAAAGAAACGTTATTATTTGGAGCCGCAAGCTGCAGCTATTGTTAATGGCAATTCAACTACTAAAAACAACACTAAAGCTAAAACTATCAATACAACACCATTGATATCAATATCTCCTCAGTCTGCAAAAAGCAATACAAATGATAATATTGCCATTAATGTATCAAAGGGAACAAATAATCTATTAACAAATATCAATGATACTAGCAGTAAATTGGCTCGTCCTGTTGTTAATTATCTACAGCCTGCGTTAAACAATACTATAACTGCAGCCCCAACTATTGTCCCGCCTATACCTGAGTAAGTATTTGTTTGTTTTTAGTCATAAATCTCATACTTTTTTTAAAATAAAGAAAAATGAAATTAATTTTAAAATTAAGAAAAATGTTTTGCTAACATATAGCATGTTGATGATTTTCAGTTTCCCCGTTGATTTCTCTACAGCAAACATTTACAACAGCAATCAAGCAAATAATGTTAACAATAATAACAATTTCTGGTCGCAATCTGCATCTGCTGTCCCAACCTCCAACATATTCAATACTACCACATCATCAAGTATGTATATCTTGAATATAACTTGGGAACGAAACTCATATTTTAACATTTATTCCATTTACAGATGATAGATATGCTGCTTTGGCTGATTTGGATCTGGCGCTCAGACAGCAAAATATGAAAAATATTGGTAATTGTTTATTAGTTTCCTTTATAATAATAGCAACAAATGTTTTAAAAATGAATACTGAGTTAAATTGAAATAGAGAGCAATGAACTTTTTGACCTGAATGGGAATGGAAACTTTAGATATTTTTAACAGTGTTGAATAGATAAAATATAATCATAATTTCTTTCAGAGGGAAACAGCAATGTAAACAAAAATCCATTCCAAACCACAACAACTGAAGATGTGTTTGTTAATAAAAATCCCTTTTTTAATGGAGGATGGAGTACCACAACTTCGGTTCCAGTAAATCCATTTATGGTATGTTATTTACACTGATTTTTATTTGCTATCTCATTAATAATAACAATACCCCTTTATTCAAAATAAGGTTAACAAGTTTCAAAATATCAGATAATGCATTTTTTTATAGTATGTCCCTCATTTCGCTGAGCCTCTAGCTATCAAATTATTATGGTTAGTGAAGAATAGGGTCAATTGGTTGTGACACAACCAAAATATTGCTCAGTTAAGTGTCAGTATGTTATTGCAAAGCAAGATCACGGTAATAGTATATACAGTAGGTGGACTCGGCCCCTCTTTGAAATTTTATATCTACGGCCGCTCGGCATCGTTTGGTGCGTGGCCTGCGATAGGGCTGCTCGCTCACCGACCGACCGTGCGCTCCATTTGACCACGGAACCACTTTGGTGCGTGGCCTGCGATAGGGCTGCTCGCTCACCGACCGACCGTGCGCTCCGTTTGACCACGGAACCACGGTAATAGTATATACAGTAGGTGGACTCGGCCCCTTTTTGAAATTTTATACCTACGGCCACTCAGCATCGCTTGGTGCGTGGCCCGCCCCTTATTCGCAGTAGTTCGGTTGTTAGTCCGGTTGACCGAACTAGTGCTACTTTTTAGTAGCACTAGTTCGGTTGGTAGATGTCACCGAACTATAGCTTCTTATTTAGTAGCAGTAGTCCGGCTAGTACAAAGCACCGATCTATCGCTAATCTTTTAGTAGCAGTAGTTCGGTTAATAACGTAAGAAAATTACAATTCATGTTGATAATTTGTAGTGCATAAAATGTATAAAATTAAATATAGTCGTGAAAAAAAACCATTACACTACCGATGGTGTTGTGGGCCAGAAAAGTTGGGATTCGAACCTGCAACCGTATAAAAATATTTCAGTAGAAATAGCTCCACAAAGTAGTTATACCTACATACTCTTCGAGGCTAATAGGTATACAGACTATTTTAAATATGATAACATTAATTATAATTATGACTATGTCAATGTCTATTTTAAATTATTTATTGGCTGTTTTCGTTCATTTAATTTTAGACATTAGTTTATATACATTTTATGCACTACAAATTATCAACATTAATTGCAGGATGATGATATGAATAATTGTAATTTTCTTACGTTATTAACCGAACTACTCCTACAAAAAGATTAGCGATAGATCGGTGCTTTGTACTAGCCGGACTACTGCTACTAAATGAGAAGCGATAGTTCGGTGACTTCTACCAACCGGACTACTGCTACTAAACGAGTAGCGATAGTTCGGTGCTTAGCATCAACCGGACTACTGCTACTAAAAGTCGCACTAGTTCGGTCAACCGGACTAACAACCGAACTGCTGCGAATAAGGGTGGCCCGCGATGGGGCTGCTCACTTACCGACCGTGCGCTGTTTGACTCGTGCGTATGCCCTGCGGCGAACTGTATTCGTAACTGCCCTTGTAGCTATGCGATCCAAGTGCGATCCAGATCGAGGCGCGTAGGCATAGCGCGGGTTTCGACCGTTTCTATGGAAGTCATTCTACTGTATATACTATTACCGTGGCAAGATATACCCTGTTTTATGAAACATCAAATATTTTATTTCTTTTTAGAGTTCTGTGCCGTCATTCGAAAAAAAAAGAACCCTTATAGAATTACTTCATTGTCTGTCTGTTAAAATCCTTTTTCTCAGATATGCATAGAGATATCAAACTGAAATTTAAATCAATTACTAGGGTAGCATATTCCAATATTCCTTATCAAGGAAATCAATACCTATGAGTTCTTCCCTAGATCTAGAATCATAAATTTGGCATTTCTTACAGCACATATTATGGAATAAATCTGAGAACCTTAAATATTAAGCTTTATAATTATATCTTCTTCTTATATATAAAAAAACCGGTCAAGTGCGTGTCGGGCCACGCGCAGTGTAGGGTTCCGTAGTTGCAAATGCCAACTTTGAGTTCACACTCACATCACGTTACCACAGATTACTAAATACGCTGCTATTAAATTAGGCATTATTTTTATTATTAAAGCTGCAATGATTTTATATTTCCTTAACTTCACGTGGTTCCTAAATTTATATTCAGTACTAATTTTTAATGAAATTTTATTTTTACGAGTACATTTTATAAGTTAGTTGTCTATAACTTTTTAGTTTGTACTTAGTACTCAACTCTGATAGTTTTCCTTTAAACTTCGTTATATATACTACTGCTGTAATTTTTTTCACGTGTCCATATGTAACCGTTTACCAGATAGAGGGGGGGGACATTTACCTCTAACAAAAATTTGTGCTTTAAAACCAAATATTTCAGAAACGGATCCGTAAATCGAAAAATAGTGTTCTGAACCTTACATTATTTTTAAAAACCTATTCAACAATACCCCACGATGGGTTAATTGAGAAAAAAAAATTACGCCCACTTTACTTATATACCTAACCTAAAAAAAATTTTTTTCTGTTTTTTTCCATCACTTTTTTGCCATGATTAATATACATACCCATACCAAATTACAGCTTTCCAGTACTAATAATCTCTGAGAAAAAGCGCGGACAGACAGACAGACATGGCAAAACTATAAGGGTTCCTTGTTTACAACGGAACCCTAAAAATGAAATGCTGTGTGTTAGTCTCACAAAAACTCTAAAACGGCTCGACAGATTCTTACGAAATTTTCTGTGTGTATTTGAATAGATCCAAGGAAGGTTCAAACGTAAAGTTGGTCCCGGTAGGTGGCGCTGAAATCGGGCAGGACAACGTCTGCCGGACCCACTAGTCTTCTTCTTCTTATATTTAAGAATGAATTGCTGTGTGTTAGTCTCGCAAAAACTCTTAAGCGGCTAGACAGATTCTTTCAAAGTTTTCTATGTGTCTTTGAATAGGTCCAAGGAAGGTTTAAACCTATAACTGGACCCGGTAGGTGGCGCTGTAATCGGGCGGGGCAACGCCTGCCGGGCCCACTAGTTATAGATAAGTTTGTACCATTAACCATGGACTTTGCATCTGCAGTCAAAAGTGTCAGAATTAAATCAAATATTTTTCTTGAAACTTGTATTAGATCTGACTTCCATTTGCATGTTGGTCAATGGTTTGTACAGAACCCTGGGCACAGAAGATATAATACTTATGGCGACACTTCACGTTCACTGAGTGGACACAAGCACTGGCCGATAGCAGAGACAGTGCTATGTGGGTAAAAGAGAAGGCAGTCGGCGCACTGTCTGCGCCATTTCGATTAATAACCAAGCACTCAGCCCTACTAAATTTTACGCACACATTTGCGCGTGTATAAACATATTTGCTTAAGTAGTGGTAATAGGTAATTGATTTGCGAACATATTATGCCCTCCTAGCACGTCCACCACAACACGATATGATAAAGCGGTTTATCGCGGTGAACTGTCAAAATACAATAGGATTTCGTCGTATTTTGACAGTTTACCGCGATAAATTGCTTTATCATATCGTGTTTTGGTGGACGTGCTACGGGGGCTGGAGTGTCCAGGGTGTGCCCCGGGTGCCATGCCAATAAAAACACTGCCCAATTACAAGTTGGACTCTCAACTCTCAAAAAAATGGATGGCCAAAGACATATAAATCCTTTGTTTCTCATTTTTAGGCCATTTGGGCATTTTTGAGATACATATATTTTTATAGTGGAAAAAAATAAGATATTCCGAAAAAAAAATCTGAATTCTCTCAAATGGTTTTGGAACTTTCAAATGATTTTTATTGTTTAAATATCCATTTTCTTCAGATATTGTCAAAAACAAAGTTATGTCTTAGTAAACAAAGTAATTATTATATTTCAGCCATCAACTAATGGCAGCTGTGTTAATTCAAACAACCCGTTCCTGTGACTTTCCAGCTGACGGAAGTAACAAGTATCAAAGAACAAATTACCTTAATGACAAGCACGAACCAAGCTACAGAACTAATAATTATAGTACATTATTTTTTTAAATCTTAAGCGATTGCTATTGTGGCAACAAAATTGTTATCATTGTGAAAATGCAACTTATGTGCTTGATGTTGTTGTAAAAGTGCCTCAATTCTGCCTTATTAGTATAGAATGTAATGAAGTATAATTAGTGTTCGTTATCTGAACAAGGTTAAAAACTGACAATTTATTTGTTTGGTTAGAGGTTTTTTACCAAAATGACTGGAATATTTTTTTTGTTTTAGATATTGATAAATGTGCTGGTCTTAGCTTTATTCTAAACTTTATATTAGTATTGTTCAATAAAATTAAAAAAGATACCGACTATGCGAAATTACCATCTCGCTTCCAGGAAACATTTAGCACAAAAAACTATTGCTCACCGCAGCCTACGCTTTGTATGATAGGAAATGAGTCATTTCATTATTTTGTTTAGATCTGTATGTTAAATTGTTAATCCTGCATTTGTAGGTTATTGGTTGACCTACACAATACACAATATTCTAAAATACTGGGTACAAAATATTGTAGTGAAAATTTTATATGTTTGAAATTGTATTAGTAATTATTATTTCTGATTATTAATCTATATTTGTTAGTAAAAAATATTTTTTGTGTTAGTATTTTTTAACAAAGCCATTTTAGTGTATCTCGCACAATGCAATTTTATCGGTAATGCAGTTCAGTGTGTGAATAAATTTTGTGACTATATAACAGCCATACCTACATATTACAATTTCTTGTGTTTCAATGTATTTAAAAGGTCTGTTTAGTACCTGCCCCAAGTGATATTTTAATCCTAGACATAAAACACGTAGTTGTTCTTTTGGTGTGCCTTCAACTTTATGTTGGATAATGGATCTTAATTTAATTGAGGTCTCCCAACTATTCCCCTAAAATTATAAGTAGGTAGTAACTTATTATCTTAAGAATAGTCAATGAAGCTATTATTGCTATCTTCATAAATTGAGATACTTCACTTATCTGTTTGCGCGCAAATCATAAAATGAATACAAGTTCTTGATAGAACACATATTTTTGAACTTTATACAAGTTATATAAATTAATGTATTTTCAATTGCTTATAATATTCAAATGTGAAATGATGTATGTTATTAAGAATGTATCAATTTTGCACATATTAATGCAATAAGCTCTCAGCCTTGTGTTTCATCTGTGATTGTAATCAGTAATTTTATATTTTTATTGCAACGAGCTAAATTGAACAAATATTTATAATTATTGCACTTTGCTATTTATTTAGTTTTAGTCTTTTTTTACTTAAGCACTAAGATCTGTTATTTTGTATAAAAGTAATAAAATATGATCAATATTATTTTTTGTGATTAGTTTGTTTTTTATCTATTACACACATTGATTTACTACCAAAGGTAGATAACGCATGAACGATCGAGAAGTGGGCCGGTGAAGAACTGATCAATCGCGACTCGTGCAGTTTCCTTTCCATAGTGAGTGATTAGCTGTCGGCACGTAAACATGCCGAAGTGCGCATTCAAAAGTTGTGGTAACAATAGCCAGAAACGGCAGAAAAAAGACGGGACTTCATATTTTGCGTGAGTAAACTCATTACACATCTTATCATGTATTCAAATATTCGATTTATACGTAAAAACCAATCAAAAACAATTATTTTAATCATAAACATGTCGCTTCGCGTCAGTGTCAGTACATCACAATCGTCTCGCTCGCACGGGCGTCGTGTTACGATGTGTTATCTCATTCATGCGTTGGAGCGACAACGCGATAAGCAATTTCAAGCATTATGTTTGAGAGTATAAAGTTGATATTTTCTTGTAGTAATTACTAAAGCTTCGTTTGATCTGTGGCCAGGTATGAAATGATGTAACTTCCCACGGTTGTACTTAAAATAGTTGCCGTAATAATGCAGAATAAGGTTGAATTCGATAAATACGGTACTTTCTTTATGGTAATTTTCATTCGGGCGTGCATATTCAAGCGAGTACAAAAGTATAGTCGATTAAGTGACAGATTTCAAGCGCGTTTTTGTATGAAGCGCTCTATCTACGTCTGGTAGTAAATCAATGATTACACAATACAAATAAAATAGTCCACCCAAATAATAAGGTAATAGTAGATTGTTTACCAAGGTATGTAAACAGTCAATTACACGCGAGGTGTTTTGTTTGATAAACTAAAAATATTGAGGGAATGCAATCGATCGTTTATGAGGTGAATTAACTGCTGCTCATCACTCATGGGTGGAAATTATACAAGTTTGTTGTCTAAATATCTTTTTACCAGAACAATATTATGCCATCGAATATGAAAGAGAGTTGGTTACCCAGCTTTTCATGCGACCATACTGAATATGGGAAGGCAAGGGGATCTAAGTTCATTTTCGTAAGTTAAAACCATGTTAAAACCTATAAAAATCACCAATTTGACACAAATCTATGCCAGGGGTTCCCAACCTTTTACCCTGTGTTCGTAATATTCCATAGATATAGTTTTATAAATACTTTGAACTGGATGTTGGTTATGTACATACATGGTGTGTACATGGCTATGTGTTCTCGTTGTTATGGCAACGTTTTGTTACGAACCAACGAACATGAATTAAATAAGTTGCGACTTTTATATTATTAAAATTATTTTATTTCATTATAATTAGAACTGTTAGGGATATTAATCACAGTAACCAGAATCCCCAACACTGCGCCTCACCCAATATTATGCTAAAATACTACGCTCCCCTAGGGGCCGAAATGGGGAGCCAAAAAAAAGAAAATTAAACAGACGAAAATATTGGCGTGTTTAAGTTTTATTCAAAAGATTGTTGCAACGTGTAGGTAGGCGCTGACTTCGCATAGTTAGGTGGCACCGTCGGCGTCGCGAGAGTTACTATGAACAATTTTAATAAATATTCTTTTAACAGTTTAATTCAGCGGGCCTACTACCGATCTCATGGTGTTAAAATGATATCATTATGACATCTTAGTGCAAAACGAAAAATAACATTTTCGGTCAGATTTTTGATCATTCGTTCATTACCTACATCATAATGAAAGCGTTGAAATTATGCCATAGTGATGATATCATTGGAGATCGGTAATACCAAATGAAGCATTTCATGACTTCTTTATCTCAAAATCATACCATATAATACGATGAAAGATCCATAATGAATCCATAAGAATCCATACTGCACCTTCTAAGTGCAGCAATTTATTGGACTCAAAGCTTGTGGACTTCATGGCCGCTAACAATCTATACCAAATGAATTATATACGTAACACCAATGATAAAATTCTGGATCTGGTGTTCTGCAGCCTAGCCACAGCAAAACTCTGTGAATCACTGGATCCCTTATCAAAGTTGGACCCACACCACCCCTGTCTGTACGTTACATTGAATTTCAACAAAAATAAAATTCCAAAAAGTAACTCACGCTCAGACCTTAATTTCTTTAAATCAGACTATAAAAGTATTATCACGGAATTAACAGCTGTAAATTGGCACGACACTTTTATGAATAAACATGTGAACGACATGGTTGACACCTTTTACACATTAATACTTAAATCTATAACTAAATATACGCCTGTCCGTAGGCCGAGAAATGCAAAACATCCATCTTGGTTTACGAGTGCTTTAATAGGGCTGCTGGCTGAGAAGCACGTTATTAGGAAACGCTTTAAAAAATTTAAAAACCCTCGAGATGAGTTAGAATATAGGCTTATTCGTGGAAGGTGTCATAAACTGTATAAGGACTGTCTATCAAATTATAAAAAAAATATTGAGGATGAGATCGGTGTCAACCCCAAAGCGTTTTGGAGATATGTTAAGGAGAAAAAATCAAATAATGTGTCCCTGCCTGCTTCCATGCACTTAGGCGATTCAGTTGCCAGCACTCGGAAGGATATAGTCGATCTTTTTGCTGGTCACTTTGCCTCTATCTATTCGAGCGTTAATAATGTCACCGCGGGTCGATGCTGGGGTGTCACACTGACCTCAGAGCCCATGAGCTGTATACCTCTGACAGAAAAAGCAGTCTTAAAGGAAATAAAGCGAATAAATATTTCCAAGGCCAGCGGCCCTGATGGCATTCATCCAATGTTTGTAAAGCGATGTGGTTCCGCTCTTGCTTTACCCCTTTTTTTAATTTTTAATAAATCTCTGGCTGATGGTGTTTTCCCTGATAAGTGGAAGGAAGCATTGGTGGTACCCATTTTCAAAAAAGGAGACACCAGTGCAGTGGAGAACTACCGACCTATTTCCATTTTGTCATGTTTTGCCAAACTTTTTGAGACTCTAATAACGCCATTTATTGCGCATCATGTTCAGAATAGCATTTCTAAGAATCAGCACGGATTCCGTAGCGGAAGATCGGTCGTTTCGAACTTGGTAACCTTTGTCTCGGATATATGCTCAGGGTTAGATAAGGGAAATGAAATTCATGCAATTTATACCGATTTCAAAAGTGCTTTTGACAAGGTTGATCATAGTATACTTCTACATAAGCTACAGTCCTTTGGTATCGGTGGTTCTCTTCTGCGGTGGTTTGAGTCATACCTTGCAAATAGATCGCAAATAGTCGCTACTTGTGGCTATAAATCTCATACTTATTATGCCACCTCAGGTGTCCCACAAGGGTCGAACCTTTCGCCTACATTGTTTTAGATATTTATCAATGACATCTGCCAAGTAATACAGCACTCAAAGTTTTTGCTATTTGCAGATGACTTGAAGCTATATATAAATGCTACCCCAAGTAATTGCGAATCATTACAAGCGGATCTAAATAGTATTTGGGAGTGGTGTCTTCAGAATAACATGATACTGAATATTAATAAGTGCTTCCATATCAAATTTACAAGGAAAAAAACACCACTAGATCATCTCTATAGCTTGAATGGTCATCCGCTGCAGGAGGTTAATGAGATCTGCGATTTGGGGGTGTATTTAGACTGTGCCTTAAATTTCAAAACGCATATCAATACGGTTGCCAAAAAAGCTTCGCGAATGCTAGGGTTTTTGAAGCGCAACACGAAGGGGTTCCAGAAGGCCCAAACAAAAATCCTTCTTTATAATGCCTTGGTCCGCAGTAATCTGGAGTATGCCAGTGTCGTCTGGAATCCCTTCTATAGTGTAGCATCACGGAGACTAGAGTCGATTCAGCGCTCATTTACAAGGCATCTTGCGTTCTCGGTTTCAGGATTATCTTACCGGTGTCCTTATGAAGTTCGGCTGTCCTATTTTCATCTTGAATCGCTGAGGGCCCGTCGAGTGAAGCACGATTTGGTATTTTTATACAAAGTCCTAAACGGAATTATTGACAGTGGTGACATTCTTAGCCAGGTCTCCTTAGCAGTGCCGTGTCGATATCCGAGATATCCTATAACTAAGATCCTATACACGCCATACAGTAGAACCAACATAGGCTTGAGTTCCCCAATTATACGCATGTGTAGAAATTATAACGAACTGCAGTCTAATTGTGATGTTGACATATTTTTTGACAAATTAAAAACATATAAAGATAAAATAAAAACTTGAATTTATAATAGGTTGCTTGAGCAGAATCCTTCAGGTTTAATTGATCATTTGATACTGTTTCTTTTTGTAAATCTTCATATACTCTTAATTAGCTAGGATAACAACCTAATGGTGAATGCTGTGTACATTTATAATTGTCATGTGTATGAGTTAAAATGCCCTAAAATGTATATTTGTGTTAATATATATGCATATGATGTTAATGTACCTAAATAAATAAATAAATAAATAAATAATAGGCCCGCTGGAGCCGCTCGCTGCGAAAACCCCCCCTGGTTCACTCTACGCCCCCCAAGTGGGGCGCGCCTCAATTGGAAAACCCTGCTCTATGCGAAGCCATAAACCAAGAAAAAAATCCTTCAAAATCAACAGCCTAAAGCTTGGGTGTATTCCATTCCATTGGAACTAAAAAATGTTTTTATGTTTTACTCACGAAAACCGTTTATGTAGCACAACAAAACACTGCCAATGGGAGCGAAAGAATCTAAGTATCAAAATGTAGACAATTTAACATTTCCTTACTTTTGAAAATAAAAATATAGGAAATGTATCAATTGCATTGCAGAACAGAAAGGCAAACTTGCTAAATGTAGGACAACATGAACAGCATTTTATATATTGATCAATAAATAAAAACATTATTTTATAAAGTTTGAAGTAAATGTTGATCTTCTCAGAAGAATAACTAATGTTCTGAGATCTCTTATTTTGGCATGCTTCAACTAAAAATTAACTTCTGATCGAAAAAAAAAATTTCGTTATGATAAAGAAATTTGAAAATTGGTGGTCCTAACCAGTAGGATCAAAAAATGAAATAAGTATTTAAATTTTTTTTTTTTTTATTGCTAACGGTGGCAGACGAGCCAGTGGCCCACCTGATGTTAAGTGGTAACCACCGCTCATGGACATCTGCAATGCCAGGGGCACAGTTCTGTCACTGCCTACCTGGAGAGAAATGCTCTTCTTAAGCCTCGTTTGAAGAAGGACATATCGTAGCGCTCAGGAAACACCGCAGCTGGGAGTTCGTTCCAGAGCCTACACGTACGTGGAAGGAATGAACGCTGAAACCGAACTGTACTAGATGAGATTGGTTCCAGGTAATATGGATGAACTCTACTGCGATGGCGGGTGGTGCGATGGTAAAAAGGTGAAGAGGGCACCATTGCAAACAGTTCCTCAGAGCACTCTCCGTTAAAGAGACGATAGAGCACGCAGAGAGAACCAAAGTCTCTCCTTTGCTCCAGCGTCTCCATTGAGGCCGTGATATTGGGATCACTGACGATGCGGAATGCACGCCTTTGCAGGGAGTCAAGAGGGTCGAGCTGATATTTGGGAGCTCCCGCCCAGAGGTGCGAACAGTACTCCATATGCGGCCGAATTTGTGCTTTATAGAGCATTAGCCGCTGGCTTGGAGTGAAGTACCGCTTGGCTCTGTTCAGGACGCCCAGCTTTTTGCTCGCCAATTTGGCTTTGTCCTCCAAATGACTCCCAAACTGCACTTTAGCAGAAATTTCCACACCGAGGATTCCAATACCATCGGACATACGAAGAGTAACTCCCTGGAACTGAGGCACTACGATAAATGGGTCCTTCTTCGCAGTGAATGCGCACACTTGTGTCTTCGTGGGGTTGAACTTAACCAAGTTCTTTGCACCCCATTCGGAGACTCGCCCTAGAGAGTCTTCGACTTCAGACACAAGTTGTAACCGCCTTTCTAGCAACGAACTCCGAGGGACATTCTGGTGGTCGGTATACCGCGCATCACCCGTACTGTCATCCGCATAGCAATGTATGTTCTCAATTGACAACATGTCATTGATATGCAGAATGAACAGGGTTGGGGAGAGCACCGAACCTTGTGGAACACCAGCGTTTATGGGCATGGTTTCGGAGCAGCAGCCGTCGACGACGACCTTAATGCTCCTACCATCCAGGAAGCTGGCTATCCATTTGCAGAGTCCCTCGGGGATTCCATATGATGGTAACTTCGTGAGAAGAGCTCTATGCCAGACCCTATCAAACGCCTTAGCGATATCGAGTCCAACGGCGAGAGCCTCACCTTTACCCTCCAAGGTTTCCGCCCAACGGTGGGTCAGATAAACTAAAAGGTCACCAGCTGAACGGCCGTGACGGAAGCCGTATTGTCGGTCGCTAATCAGCTGGTGTTCTTCTAGGTACCGTAGGAGGCGGGAGTTGATGACCCGCTCCATAATCTTGGAGAGCAAGGACGTTATCGCTATTGGCCTGTAATTTGACGGGTCGGATCGGTCACCCTTTTTGGGAATTGGGTGGACGTGAGCAATCTTCCACGAAGATGGAACCCTATTGTTTTGATAGGAAAGGCGGTAAAGGCGCGTTAGTACGGGGGTCAGCTCAGGGGCGCACGTCTACAGCACCACTGCTGGGATGCCATCCGGCCCACTCGACTTATGGACGTTCAGGAGCTTAAGCTCCCGCCTGACCGCACGTTGTGTAATACGAATTTCAGGCAGAGAACTTTCACACCGAGCGATGGTGGGTGGTGTGGCTCCCCCATCGTCCATTGTCGAGTTAGAGGCAAAGAGTTCAACCAGGAGATTGGCCTTCTCTTTTGCGCTGTGGGCCAGGCTGCTATCAGCTCTACGCAGTGGTGGGAGATTGGACTGGCAGAAATTACGTTGCGCAGCTTTGGCCAGCGACCAAAAAGCACGACTCCCACTGGGATAGCTTCCTAGTCGCTCGCCAACCCTGGCCACGTGTTCCGCCTTGGCTTCAGCAATAGCCTTCCTGTTGGATCTGGAAGCAGCGTTGTACTGACGCTTCTTCTCCGTCACACCAGGATCCCGACTTTTCCTGGCGTTTTCCCAGGCGATGTACGCAGATTGCTTGAGGTGGGCAGTCTTCCTGCAGGTATTGTTATACCAGGGACGACTGCGACCGCCAACAGGTATTTTGGCGTTGGGAATGAATGTTTCCATTCCCATCAGCACCGTTTCAGTGACGCAATCTGCGCAAGTATCGGGATCTTCGGAGGCGAAGCAGAGCTGCTTCCAGGGGTAGGATCCGAAGAATTCTCGGAGTCCATCCCAGTCTGCTGACTCATACCGCCAAACTGCACGACTGCCAGCCGCAGACGCGCGATGGGGCCGCGCAAGACTAGCAGTACTACGGACAAGGCAGTGATCCGATGATCCAAGAGGAGCATCGACCACAACCCTGTATCCGCTTGGTCGTGTAGTCAGCAGAAGATCCAACAGGGAGGCTTCATGGCTCTCTATATCTGGTATACGGGTGGGCTGTACGACCAGTTGAGAGAGGCCATAGGCCGAAGCCATGTTGAAGACAGTCCTACCAGGGAGGTCAGTGGTCCGGGACTTCAACCACTCTTTATGGTGAGCATTAAAGTCACCAAGGACCACCACCTCCGCAGATGGGTACTGCTCCAACGCTCGGTCAATCCCCTCTTGGACGTGCTCAAAAAGCTGAGCTGACCCTATTTCACTGGCATGGGACCTGTAAAGGCACGCGTAGATTCGGGTAAGGCCCCCATGGTCCACGCGCAGCCATAGTAACGACAGGTCCCGATGCTCGAGGCCCCGAAGGCGGCGACAACAAACATCGCCCCTGACGAAAACGCACACCCCGGCTTTACGTAGGAATGTGTGTTCCAATTCGTAACCGGGGTATTTCAGGTACGAAATATCATCAGGGGCGCATATTTGCGTCTCCGTTAAGAAGAGCAAGGCAGGCTGAGCCGTCTCTAGGTGGTGGTGGTGGTAAATAAGTTTGATCTGTCCAAGGTTTACATATTTGATATTAGACGACTGTAAAAACATTATTTTGCAATCGAGAAAAAAGATTTTAACCAATTTGAACAAAAAGAAAGATTATCCAGGTCCACATATATATCAATAACAACTAGATTGGTTTCATCAGCAAGCAATGAAAAGGCATACCAGAAGAAAGTTTGACTATTTATTTGGATACATTATTCACAATCACTATAGTTCATTCGCGTTAAGAAAATAGTGACTCATCATCGACTGCCGGCCAAGCCACGCCCCCTAGCCAATTAAAACGCTAGAAATTAGTAAGGCGAGTTCACAGTGCTCAATTGAAGTCAGACCTTCGAATTGATCGGTTGTGTATTTTGCGTACTACTTGTTTAAAATTAAATTTGGAAAATGGATATCTCACCTATTAAAAAAAATAAAAGTGGATCAATTATACATAGCGGAGAGAGACGCGTAATTTACAATGTTTATAAGTATTTCAAACAGATTGATTTAAATGAGACTGTGGAGAGCATAGTAATTAAAACTGCAAGTGCATGCGGTGTGTCCGAAAACACTGTTTATAAAATTATAAAAGAACAAAAAGAAACGAATACATTGAAATCACCTGTGAAAAAAAGAGCTATCCACGGTCGTAAATTAGATGAACTAGACAAATGTGCAATAAGGAGAAAAGTACACTCTATATATTTAAATAACGAGTATCCAACTTCGACAAAATAATAACACTTTGCGAAGCTGATGAAGATATTCCTGTTTTCAAACGTACAACACTTCACAAACTACTGCACGAGCTTGGTTTTGATTTCAATAAACAAGATAGTAGAACATTGTTTGTGGAAAGAGAAGATATTGTTTTATGGAGGCGAAAATACTTAAGACAAATAAAAGAATATAGAAACGCTAATAAACCATTTACTATCTCGACGAAACGTGGGTAAACGCCGGACACGTAAAAACAAAAGTGTGGTTGGATACAACAGTCAAGAATAAAAGACAAGCTTTCCAAGATGGCTTATCAACCGGCCCAAAAGCTCCGACAGGGAAAGGGAAAAGGTTAATTATATTGCACATTGGCAGTGAAAAAGGATTCCTGGAAGATGGTTTACTAGTCTTTGAATCTAAATCTACAAAAGATTATCATGAAGAAATGGATGGTGAAAGATTCCTTAATTGGTTCAATAGTATAATACCGAAGCTTGAACCAAGAAGTGTGGTTGTCATGGATAATGCTCCCTACCATTCGGTAAAAGTTGAAAAAATACCCACGGCCAGTTGGAATAAGCAGCAAATACTAGAGTGGTTGCAAAACAAAGGCATATCTATGGATATAAGTTATTTGAAAAAAGAATTATTATTGAAAGTCGCCGAAATCGCCCCACAATATAATAAATATTTAGTAGATGAGACTGCTAAAAACAATGGCATTACAATTCTTCGTCTGCCGCCTTACCATTGTAAATTAAATCCGATTGAAATGGTGTGGGCCCAAATAAAAAATTATTGCTGCGAATAATACTACATTCAAAATTAGTGACGTAAAAAAAATATTTTATGACGCAATCGCGTAAGTAGACGCCAATCGGTGGAAGAAATGCTGCGACCACGTGATACGCGAAGAAAATACCATGTGGGCTTTGGATGACGTCATGGAACATGCAGAACAAAATTCATTCGTAATAAATGTAACGGGAGAATCTAGCGATACTGATTAGCGATTTAAGTACTTAGTTTTAAGACAATTTTGTATTTTAGTACTTATTTTATTACCATTAATCCAAATATGTGTTACTCTACTAATATAGCGTTTAAGTTGACATTAAAAATTACCTTAATAGGAATATTTTAACATGTTTAAAATCATTGATACTTTATTATTTTTCTATTAAACTTATTTAATGTTTTGAATAAAAAATGTTTAATTTTTTCTCCATTATGAATACACCCTTACCCTGCAGTTGCACTGATGAGTCACTATTACTTAACGCGAATGAACTATAGTCTATTTACATTGAACAATTGGTTTTCGTCACATTTTATATCTACTATTTTTCCTAGTGAACACTGGCGTAGAAAAATTATCAGGTGTGACGTTCGGGCTGAGGTGCGCAGCTTGGGATATCTCTTGTGATATGGATATAGTTGATACATTCTTTATGGCTTCAGGCAAATCTTCCGGCAGCTCGGTAGGTTGGGATGACGACGCTGCCAATCTTTTTTCGGAGATTGTCTTCAAAATGTTTTTTCCAGCTTCTTTTGTCTATAAAGTAAAAATAAACTAACTATATTTTTTTACTTAAACGGTTTTATTGAAAATGACGTTAATAAAATTATTATACATAATTAACCTGCATACACCTGCGAAGTAATGGTTATTGGAGGGAGACTGTACCAGGGTCATCTGCTTAGGTACCTCCGTCTTACCTATTTCTGCCGCAAAGCAGCAGTGCTTGCATTGCTGTGTTCCGGTTTGGAGTGTAAGATATGGCAGTGAAATTACTGGGTACTGTGACTTTACATCTGGTGTCACAAGTTGGCAACGTACACTGTGGTTCTCGTGGTGGTTGCAGTTTTGCTGTGAATCTCACAAAAGCCACATGTATTATAGGTGACTGTTACCACTTACCATCAGGTGGGCAGTTTGCTTGTTTGCCAACTTTCTGCAATAAAAAAAATTCAAAGGTGTATGTGAAGTCATCCAATCCGCACTGGGCCAGCGTGGTTTGACTAAGGCCTAATCGCCCTGACTAGTTAGGGTAGGCTCGTGCCCCTCGGTGGGGACGTACGAGTATATGAGCTGTGATGATGATACATAATTGCATTGTCATCGGAACTAAAGGTGTATACCAAATTTCAGCTCAATCGCACACTGGCAAGTGGGTCAAATTTAACTTGCAAGATTTGACCCAAACAATCGGCAAGCTAAATAAAACAGTTTAAATAATGTTTTTTCTCGGTTTCTACCTCCTGGTTTTGTATAAGTAGTATTATTTTATGCCCCTGCGCTAAATGAGGCCGGGTGCTTGTTTGTCTTGTGGTTCTTATATAAAAAAAAGTTGCGTAAGTAGCATAAGTGCGCCTCATTCATTTATCATTATCCGATTTTAGCTGTTATCGTGCGTAGGCCCTGTCATACACACATACAAACCGCGTTGGATGCGCATCTGATGACGGCTTACTATTATACATAATTATACTATGTCACTCATTGGTGCAATTGTACTAGGAACACCTTTTTATACAATTCTAGCTTTCCGCTCGCGACTTCGCCCTCGTTATTTTTGTTTTCCCGTAGGAAAGTTACCCTATGTCCTTCCCCTGGTCTCGAACTATCCCTATACCGACTTTCATCAAAATCGGTTCAGTAGTTTCGAAGCCTATTCAATACAAACAAACCCCTTCGGAGCATAACAATCAAATCTTTCCTCTTTATAATATTAGTAAGTATAGTCTATAGTCTGATTTTTAGTTCGACGGAATTCTGAGATTTCAGAAGTGTTGCCAGCATTGAAAAACTCTTCCTAAAAAGGGAGAGCATTTTAGCAAAATAAAAAATAAACCTTTATGGAATTTAAGGTTTCAATAAAAAAAACTAAGACTTAAAAAAATACTGATAATTTTAAAATGGTAATTACATTGTTTAATGTCATATTATTGAAGTTACAATAATTGTCAAGGAAATTATTTTTCTATTACTGGGATCACTATTCAATAATCCATAGGCTGCCAACCTTTTTTAGAAAAATCTCTTCGTTTGTAAAATTTTTGCTTCTTCTAAGAGTCAATATAACAAGATGTCAAATCTAAAATTAAAAAACTATTTACGCCGCGTCATGCACCGCGGTACGAGTTGCGCAAAGTGAAACAATTAATATTAGAGGGCATATAATATCACAGCTGAAAAATGGTAAGAATGCATAAACCATATTATTAAAGAAGAGGATAAAATGTGCCCTCTTAATGATCTGCTGGATAGTGTGTGTGATTCTTGTATAATCCGAGTTGATGATGATGACGACAATGATGATATGTGATGATAATTAATAAATATTTTTATTTGAGAAATATGTTGTTTTACTCTGTTACCATTTAAAAATTTACATTCTTGCTAGTGTGCATTGAGTGCACAAAACAAACACTATTTACAGTGTCATTACTTGATCTAATTCAGTTTCATATTTTTTGTTAGTAAATATTTAAATAATTCTAAGCAGAACATGTTATTGATATCTGATTTGTCTATGGATAATATCTGTCAGAATTCCGTCGAATTAAAAATCAGACTGTAGCTGTGCCCGGACTGCCCGGCATGCGTCGCAATGCCACGTAAATGCCATTATTTTGTTAGGAATCCTCACGGGCGTCCCCAAAACATCCTACCAAAGTTTCATTACAATCTGATGAATGGTTTCGGAACGCATAGAGGACAAACATACATGTATATGTATGTATGTATACATTGATTTTTATTTATATATATAAATAAGCTGTGCCCGAGAACTACGATTCGCTTTTATCACTCAACACTAGTTTCCTTATTTTTGGGATAGGGTATAGGGGTTTCTCAGGTTCTTGTGGGAACTTTGGAAAAACCCTTCCTTAGTGGGCGCACTACATAAGCCAACGAGCGCCTGAACCTGGGACTGGGCTCTACGTTGATACCACAGTCAGTCACTCACCAAAGCCTTTTATAAATACAGAAAGTAAGTGAATGTGACATTTTGCGACTGCCATTCTGCGAACGTGACATTGCGCGCCATGAGATAATAATAGTCATGACCCTGTAACCCCCACAAAGGTTACCATGTATATTGCCAACTTGTGACATCAGTACAGTAGGTATCTAGTAATTTTATTGCCCGTCCTTAACCTTCAAACCAGAATACAGCAATGCAAGCACCACTGATTTGTGGCAGAAATGATCACTCTTTATACTCGAGTAACCTCATTACTAAAAATTTTATTCCTTGTAATATCTTCGATTAGCTGTCTGTTTGTTATATTAGTGGTGTGCCGAGTCGACTATATTTGGTATTCGAGTGTTTTTAGTACTCGCTAAAAAAAGAATCGAATCAAAACTCGAGTCAGAAGACTCCAGAGTATTGTTTGTATGTTTACTCAAAGACTTTTTAGGTCCCGAGTATTTATTGTACTGTCAATTATGATTTCATTAGATAATGATATTATTTAGTTAAATAATAGTCTTGAGAACTTCATGATTGTTTTTACCCACAAAGGTATTCAAAATTCGACTTTATTTTGAGAGACATAGAGACTGCTATTTGGTAATGCGACTTTGTTAACCAAAATCCGCATTCGAATTTCGAGTATTTAGTATCCGAAATCTGTATTTCGAATACTTGAGTACGTGAATTTCTTATATTCCCATCAATACCCGATGCACGTTGACTCGGCAGTCGGCACACTGCTAGGCAAAGGTTTGAGTTGGCGAAACTCAGCCGCCTGAGAGATCCATGTCCAGCAGGACGTATATGGACTGAACTTATGAAGTAATCATTAACAGCTGTGCATTAAAAATCTAAATTAAGGGTGCGTTTGAAAACGAGTAATATTTACTCCGGGTAGAGTGAATTTCACCTGATAGCGTTCGAGAACCACCCGAGTGAAACCGAGGTTAACCGACGAATTACTCCGCTCGTATTTCTGAACGCGAGTGAAGAGTAATTTTCGCCTGACAGGAGTGAATTTCTCCCGGCCCCCAGTGAGCGTTAAATTTTACCTGACATTAACAGTTGACTGTTCTGTGATCTGTGGCTACTGATTTTGTTTTTATGTTGAAGTTAAAGTTTACAAATGTTAACATTTAAAGCTTTGTGCAGTTGTAAAATAAAGCTAGTTTGCGTTGCAAAACACAAGAACTCTTCTTTTCGTTTTTAACTGACAGAACCCGTTTGAAAACTCGTGAAGTGCGAAAATCACTCGCTAGCGTTTGAAAACCAGTTAAACTTCTCTTTCTCGCAATATATCTATCCTTTTCTTTTTTACAGAGTGAAAACCTCACGGGTTTTCGAACGGCCCCTAAATCGACCTGTCATTTGGATACGCGTGCGCGCTATTACGGAGTGTGAAATGTCGCCGCGAAGCCCGCCATTTTTTGTGTTTTGTGCCGGCTTATTGTGCGTATGTAAGATCACTGTCGGGGGAACTTTTTTTTTTGTTTTAAAAAACGTCGCCCCACACTAGGATTTTCTCCTGTGTCGTGGGTGCAATTACAAACATAGAATATAACCGTCCCATCGGACTAGGCGTGTGAAGGAACAGAGAGTGCACTTGCGTTTGCGCAGTCACTTGTGCACTATAATATCTCCTGCGCAGATGGCTAGTCTCCGTTGAGATTGGCCGCCGTGACTGAATATAGGTTAGGAGGACATTATTATTGACATGTACTGGCTGCTAGGCAGAAATTCAACACTAAGCTTGGAAAATAATGTCCTTATTTACAAGTGTATCCTAAAACCGATTTGGACATATGGAATACAACTCTGGGGATAAGCGACTCACTCAAACGTTGAAATCCTTCAGCGCTACCAGAACAAAGTGCTAAAGATCTTGATCAATGCGCCATGGTTCACACGGAACACGGAACTGCATGAATATCTCGAAATCCCGACTGTCAAGGAGGAAATAGAGAGTTCCTATGTGTCTTATAAGCAACGCCTTGAGCAACACACCAACCATCTGGCTAACCAGCTCTTAAACAAGAACAACTGCTTATTTAGGCTGAAAAGAATGCAATTAGCTTCGATCTAAAATTAAAAAATGAAACAAAATAAAGTAAGAGATGACATATCACAGGATGTGCACTCTCCAAAAGTCTAATAACACGACATGCAATCTGATTAAAGCCGCTGGGCTGATTGTAAATTATAAATATATATATATATATATATTATAGATAGTCGAAAGCGCTCACACTCTCGTGCTCGAGGCACTTGTAGGCGTAGTGCGCGGCGTGGTCGAGCAGCGAGAAGCGCAGGTAGTACTGCGCGAGGTACCGCAGCGCCGGCGGCAGCTCGCGGCTGGCCGCCGACGCCGCGTCCTGGCTCGCCGCCGTGTACGCCGCCGCCGCGCTGTTCGGCATGTTGCACTTCTCGTACAGCCTGCGACCAGCACATTGTGTTTAATAACAATAACAATAAATTAAACTTAAATCTGTTTACTTATTTCATTGAAAAAAAAGCGTACAAAAGAAAAACAATAATGAACCCGAGATAAAGAAATGTTAATATTAAAGATTATAGTAATCTCTCCTCTGCTCTTGTTTAATTTTTATTTGTACATTAAAATGATATATTTTTATGTTAATGTCGTTCTAGGGGTAGCTTTATTTATCTATGGTACAAAGTGTGTAGTGCGCGCAGGCGCACGATCTAATGGGGTTCGAACGCCACTCGCGTCGCGACGCCAAAAAGATGGTGCTAGAGGGCGTAATACAAGTGATACCTCCCTGTGTAGAGCAAGCATTATACTTTATACCCATAGAAAAATATACATACTTGGCTAATTTAAACAGTGCCATCCCTTCAATATCGCCTGTACTGTGTGCTTTATAATAACATTTGAGTGCATTAGGTATTTTATCCATTTTCTCATAAGCTTCTCCCAGTGAGACCAGCATTCTAGAATCATCAGGTTTCAATTGCGCAGCTCTTGAATAGTAATATATGCAATACCCATTCAATCCTAATATCTCATAAGCTTGTCCCAGACCATTCCACGCTCTGTAGTCATTCCGATTAACATCTGGAATAATATAAAAGATTTTTTACTATAAATAAAAAAAATGATAAGCTAAATAAAATATGTGGCTAAGGACAAAATAACAAAATTCACAACTACACTCGCGAGCAAAAGTTTGGAATCAGTTACTTGAAATTGGTTCCGCGTGATCTTGCTTACTAAATAAATTTTTAATAATCATAAAAATTATATCATGTTAAAGGTGCAACTGTCCACTTTAAATCGATATAAAATTAATTCATATCGAGCCCGTAATTGTGGAGTTATCCCGGATTAAGTGAAGGAGATAGGAAAACAAGGAAATGGGGAAAAATAATGTATGAATAAAATAACAAAAAATATTAAATAAAAATTTTATTTATCTTTAAAAGTCAATATTTTGTGTTCCCTCCCCTCGCCCTAATAACTGCTCCAAGACGATTCTTCATAGACCTGATCAGCTTCTGAATTGATTCTTGTGGAATACCTTCCCACTCCTCAATCAACGCTGATTTCAGCTCATTCAGACATGAAGGAGCAGGAGTTCTGGAACGAACCTTCCTCTTCAGTTCATCCCACACGTGCTCAATGGGATTCAAGTCAGGGCTGAGCGCTGGCCAGTCCAATGTGGCAATACCGACTTCTTCGAGGTATTCCGTTATTACACGGGCAGTGTGACAACGAGCGTTATCGTGCATAAGGAGGAAGTCATCACCGATGTATCCCGCACAGGGAACGACATGTTCCAGGAGAATATCGGAAATGTACCGGTCCGAAGTTAGACCGCCTCCTCGTCCCCCGCCAGGCACGAAAACAAGCTCGGTTTTACCATCGAAGGAAATGCCGGCCCACATCATACAAGAGCCGCCCCCATAAGCCACTGTTTCAGCGACACAGCACTGTGCAAATCGCTCCCCAGGCCGCCTGTAGACCCGTCCTCTTCTGTCGCTACCGTGCAAACACATCCTGCTTTCGTCGGAGAACAGGACTTGCCTCCATTGCTCAACCTCCCAATCAAGATGGGTGCGAGCAAACTGAAGGCGTGCTTGTCGGTGAGCTGCCGTGAGTTTCGGGCCTGTGGCAGGCCTTTTTGGAGTCAGATTTGCTTGCTTGAGTCGTCGACGAACTGTCCACTCGCTGGCTGCTACCCCACGAACATCTCGGAGCTCCTGTTGGACGTCGACACCAGTCAAATGCCGATTTCGGAGAGAGGTTGACACGATAAAACGGTCATCCCTCTCCGATGTGCACCGGCGCCGTCCAGATCTTGGTCTCGGGATAAAGCCACCAGTCTCCCGAAAGCGCTTATAAACTTTTGAAACACAGTATTGGCTTATGTGTGGATTATTAAAAAAGTATTAACTACTCAAGATAACGCGCAAACAATTTCAAGTAACTGATTCCAAACTTTTGCTCGCGAGTATAGTTTATAATAACGGGTGAACCGCCTCCGTGGTCTAGTGGTTGAGTGAGACCACCCAGTAATGATTCGGAGGTCTAGGGTTCAAGTACCTGGGGGAATAGATTTTTTTTTGTTCGATTAGCGGAAGGGCTTCCGAGTCCGCCTGGCTAGTAAGATAGCCAGTTCCTCTGATGATGGGGAGTCCATGTGAAGCTCCCTTCCATCTTCTCCCTTATCTACCATCTTATTATTTACCATCAGGTTAAAGGTCAAGAGCTGTTGTGTGCAAAAAAAACTAAAATATTATTATGGCTCTCCATTCAATATGTACGAAAAAAGGATAGCGATAAATATGTAAGTTAAATACCTACCAATAGCTTTCCTATAACACTGGATGGCAGCATTCGAGTTTTGCAACTCAATAAACTCGTGCCCCATAAGTATCCACGCAGAGAGATACTGGGGATCCAACGAGAGCGCCCTTTGGAAATACATTACAGCCTTTTGATGTTCACTTCTCAAGCTGTAGTAGTTACCTGGTGAAAGAGGCATTTTAAAACGAGAATATCAAAGAGGAAGGAAGGAAGACATGGAATAATCAAAAATGCTTAAGTGTCTCTGACCTATCACACAACATGTCTCCACTCGATATTTGTCGATAGACACCGCTCGCTGAGCCAAGTTTGCCAATTCCATACGCTTTTCTTTTAAGTACAGCAAATGTGAATAGACGTCCCAATTATCCAGTCTGTATGGGTCATTCTGATATAATTCTCTAAATAAATCCAATGAAGAATCAACATCTGGAAAACAGCAAAAACAATAATATTACTCTGAAATACTTAGTAGGTATTATACACGGGTATTATACTACTTAATATTTGAAACCATTATCAATTTGCATAAAACCTTGGAGAACAATGGTAGGACATAATGTCTTTCATAATAAGACACTTTATTAATACAAATCAATTTATTATTAGATAGATACGAAACTCTAGGACAGGTTTACGTAAGGATTGCTTCACCCACAAGCGGGACGACATTGTCAGTACCTATTTGTTGAACAACAAACCCGACCAGAAGTAATTACTAATTTTTTTCGGCTTCATACCGAAGATCGGGTAGTTTGTACGTGTTAGCACATCATTCGACTTATTTGACTTTACCACCCGACTGTACCGATTAATGCCGTCTCGCTGTTGCCACGGCTGTTGCCCGGCTTAAGCGCGCGCGACCGACAATCGGCGAACGATTATTTCTGCGGTAGCGTATACATTTACGAACGTTCCATTTTTCACCGACAATCAGGGGGGCTACCGGAACAGGCGGCTACAGGAACGTAGAACTCCAGAATTACCTATGTTTCATATTCCACCGGCAAAAAATCAGTTACCGACAGGCGGTCATGTGCGTTCGCGCTAATGCATAGGTGCGGCACAGCCGGGGGGCTTTTTTCCCGAACATTCATCTACATATAGGTATTAGGTAATCGATTTTACCGGCTAAAATTTTATCGACTTTCCCGATTGCCGCTTGTGTAATAAATAACCCTAATTTTGCCGTTGCAAGTCGTAACGTTGGGGCCATGGGGGCCTGAAATCAGTTTATTTTTCCTAAACCCGGTGACCCGCCTGATTGCTGTATCGAGTGACCGGAGAGCTGGCAGCCTTCTGGGCACCCTTCCGAGGAGCAGCGATTTAGACAAAATTGTTACTCAATTAGACAAGAGCCAAAGATAAAAATGGGGATAAGCCTAGCTCTGATGAGGATAGCCAGACAGTCATCATTAGATGTGCGCTCACACACTAGGGTAGTATTTAGTATTATCCTGATGGTCAAGACCAGAGATGTGGAAAGTACGGCCCGCGGGCCATCTCCGGCCCGCGACCATCAATTTCGCTGCTAAAAATTTCAGCATTACCAAGAAAATACATATATATATTTATATCAGTAAATAATATAGCCAAAATGCAACAACTTGGCTCGTTGGTAAATATTGACACGCGAAGGAAAAAGTTTACCCATCCCTGGTCAAGACTGACACTGGTCTACTGTTGAAGAAACCGTGCATGTATAGCACAGTACAATAATCATCATCTGTTGCATACGTATTCCTGACGAGGATTGGTGGTCGGGCGCGTCAGAGATGCATAGTCAGGAGATTGACGATGGACGAGATTACCATTGCACCAATTGTCTGTTTATATGTGGTCAATCAATTCTGAATGCTGCCAACTGTAAGTATGTGCGTATCAGATGGTAATGTTAGCCTTTAAATATCTTTAAAAAATACTCATTTTATAATTACCCCGTCTATCATGATGTGCAATAGCCATTTGAGCTGTGATGTATGTACTCTTTTGGAACCCTGCCGCGATTAGGTTTGTGTAAGCATCTAACGCTTGTTCTGATAATTTTAGTTCCACAAATGCATGAGCAGCAAAAAAGTGCACCATCCAATGATCTGGCAATTGCAAAGAATCCAATGCCTCGTATTCATTAGCAAGTCCTGCGAGCTCCAACCATGCCGCCCACAGAGTAGGGGCAGCAGCGACGGCAGATTGGAGTACTGTTACAGCTTGACTTCGTAAATCCAGCTTTTTCAAAACAATTCCTTCTAAGTAAAGAAGATATCCATCCAAATTATTGCGGTTAGCCTGCGAATGTACAAAATACTTTACATTGTTGATGTTAGACATAGGTAAAGTTTTGGTATTTTTAAATCAAGCCCAAAAGTCATGCCACCTAGGGTCATACACAACAAAGCCTTATTTTCATATCCTTACTAATATTATAAACGCGAAAGTTTGTGTGGATGTTTGTTACTCATTCACGCAAAAACTACTGAATGAATTTGGATGAAATTTTGTAGGTGGACGGATTACGACACGGATTAACATATAGGCTACTTAAGTACTATCCCGGAAAAGTAAGTAGTTCCCGCGGAAATATACAGATATGCAGATTTTTCTTTGAACTTTTAAGGCGAAACATAGTTCGCGGACACAGCTAGTTATGTATAAACTCAAAATATTGTTTGTAGCAACTCGTTGAACTGGATTTTTGATACCTGAGTATGGAAATGCTGATATTCGCACCCCTAGACCAGGGGCCTAATTCCGCTAATCTTAACGTCGTTGTCGTGTCTTAATAGCGTTTCAATAAAACTGCTTTTCTCACTTTTATACGCATTTCCTAGTGTAATATATTTGAACTACAGTTTCTTGATAAGTCACAAAAGTTTTAGTTAGTAGTCATTGAACCATATGTAACTTATGCGACTGTAGCCTGTACTTACGTACCTTTAGGTGGGCTGCCTGCTTATTTGCCAACTTAGTTGTATAGGAATAAAACTGAGTGAAGTTATTTTATAAAAAAAAATATAAAAATAATAATGTTAGGTTAGGTTAGATATCTTCTTCTTATTTTAGGTCCTTACATATGAAATTGGCGTTTTGCCATACTGGCTACTTTGATCTCAAATATCTCCTCTATGGTTAGGAATTCCAAATTCAAATTTATACAGCTATATACTCATGTATTTGTACTTCAAAAATTATAATTCACTTGTTTTTTCCTCAATTGTTTTAGACTTTTCAATCAATTGTTTTGTTTTCAACTTTTTTGGAGTCAATTTTTGCTTGGGGCATGGTTTGGCTGGTTCAGCCATTGCGATGAGCGCTTCCGATTATCGTACAGGACCCACTTTTCATCACAAGTAATGATTCGACTTAAAATCCCTTCATTATTGTGCCGGTTGAGTAATGCAACGCAGCAGTCAACGCGCGTTTGTTGATTTGCTTCACTCAATGCGTGAGGTACCCACCTTTCAAGCTTTTTCACTTTCCCAATTTGCTTCAAGTGGATTAAAACAGTTTTATCACTAACACCGCAGCCTGCAGCAAACTCGGACGTGGTTTACGATGGGTCCGCTTCGACAATAGCCTTCAATTCTTCATGATCAACTTTGCTCTCCGGCCGTCCACGGGGCTTGTTTTGCAGGTCAAAATTTCCAGAACGAAAACGTTGGAACCAAAAACGCACAGTGTTTTCTTTTGCGGCACCATCGTCATACACATATTCATCCTTTGAGCCGTTTCTGCAGCACTGGTGCCACGGTGGAACTCGTACTCGTAAATAACGCGATATTTCAAGTTTTCTATTTTGTAAACTGAGTGACGCAAAGAAAAAAAAAACTATTGAGGAAAAAACAAGTGAATTATAATTTTCGAAACACAAATACATGAGTAAATAGCTGTATAAATTTGAGTTTGGAATTCCTAACCTTAGAGGAGATATTTGAGATCAAAGTGGCCAGTACGGCAAAACGCCAATTTCATATGCTACATTAAAGCTACATTTACATTCAGCCCCTGCCGCTGCCCCTCGCGCTGCCGGCAATAATTCCCTAAATACTGCTGCAGCAGGATTGATGGAAGTGTGTGTTTACATACTGCCCTACTACTCATTTCGCTATCAAGTGTTGGCTATGGCAGACGTCGAAATAGTTGCAGCGACCTGTGTCTTCTTGCGAGACATAATTATGTTCAATGTTGAAAAAATTATCAAATGCAAAAAAGAAAATTCGCCGTAGAAGGTGGTGGATGATATCTATTCACCGTAATAGTTATCAGTTACATCCCAAATCACTCTTTCCGTTTCAAGTAGTTCCAAAAACTTTATAGTATTTTCATTGCTTCAGTCGGACGGCATTACTTAAATGGGTAATCGTTGATCTTAAGAAAAAACAAATTACACACGTGTTTCTTCTCCAGGCGTGCGGCGAGAACTGAGCGAGCGACAGCAGTATGTAAACACGCACTGCCGCTCGCGCTGCCGATCCTTTGACTTCCGCACATAAAACCGCTCTTTTAGGGAGCATCGGGCAGCGCGAGTAGCAGTGGCAGTGGCATGAGAAGTATCTTGTTTACACACTCGTGCTGCCCACTTCCCTGCCTACTTCCCTGCTCACTTTGGCTGAATGTAAACGTAGTGTTACATTCAGCCCCTGCCGCTGCCCCTCGCGCTGCCGGCAATAATTCCCTAAATACTGCTGCAGCAGGATCGACGGAAGTGTGTGTTTACATACTGCCCTACTACCTACTCATTTCGCTATCAAGTGTTGGTAAGTATTTACAAGCAACTTCTTCATTTATTTTTACTGCATTTACGAATTCTACTATGTAAAATACCTGTCTTTTGTTTCAGGGACGTAATGGAAAACTTTTTTAATGAGATGAATTATGAAGAATCTGGGGAATTCACTAACTTTTGCAGAATGTCCAGTACCGATTAAGGGGGTAATCTCAAGTGGGTCAAGCCTAAAGGCTTGGCACTTGAGATTACCCTCTTGAACATCAGCGCCATCGTATGAACTTTGAACAATTATCGCAGAATCACAATGAGGGTAGACGAATATGTGCGTGCCGATGCGGAGCACTCCTCATTTTAATCAGTATGAAAGGGAGACCGCGTCAAATGCCACGCACGCAGGGACGTGGTTGGGCGAGGAGTCACTCGTACCATTAGTCTGCGAGGAAAGCACCTGTAGTAGATCGATATCAGACAACGAAGTCTCGACCAAAGGCGCAGATCAAAACATAATAGAGGAAAAATTTAATAATTATTCTGGTAAATGAAAATATTTTATTCACACCTGAAAAAAATAAATAAATCGATCCAGTTCTCTTATGAATTGTAACGGATAAAACGGATTACAAATTTCTTTTTAAGAAACCGAATCTCAAAGATGTTTACCTATAAGTTCACGTTTTTCACAGTCAAATATTGTGACATTATGTTATGAAATTAAGAAGTTATACCAAATGAGAGCAGTAAGATGATGCAATGACGAATTAGATCAATTTATATCTAACATAATATTTCCTACCTGTAATGCTCTTTTCTTGCTAATTGTCATAATTTGGTTGTAAATTTAAATTTGGGAAAGAAAACAAATTTAATCTTTGACTTATTGAAATAATAAGCTTTATACAGTTCTCTTATGCATAAGCATAAGAGAACAATACAATCAAGCCAGCCATCATAATAATAGTCAGATACAATCATATTCTTAGATTTGTAAGTTAAATTAAAGAGAATCAGGTACCTATATTATAATAGATACAGAAATCTATACAAAGGGCAGAATGATTCGGATTTTTTATCAATCTCGGTATCAAACTAATACAGCTAAAAATTGGGTACACAGCTGGGTAATGGAATACACCAAATGAAAATGTTTTGTTTCTTTTTTTTTAAGATTAGCCTGCCCCGTAACGATGGTTAGTGGATCGTACCTTCGACTTTAAATTCTTGCGATCACGGGTCAATGATACTGTACTCCAATTTCTTAGATTTTATGTAATTCCACAGAATTCTTCCTTGTTATATTAGTCGTTTCTTAGTTCCTCCACTGAAAAACCAGACAGCCAAGCCTTATGGGAACTGCCCTGGAGATTCATAGTACAGTGTTGGGTTAATAAGTACATAGTAACATGCCTATGATTATAAATGGTCAGGGGCTCTCACACTGGGTTTTAAAAACATAATTTTTATTAAATTGAAAAATTTTGTTATTTGTTGGATTATAAAAATAACATATGGAGGAGAGAGCACCTATTTTGTGTACAACTACTACCATTAATTCAAAGAAAATAGCCTTTGTGAGTTATTTGCCAAGGAGTGATCTGAAACTTTCTATGGTGAAAATCTACAATATTTATAACCTGAAATGTGTAAATATTGTTCATTTATCCACCAAGATGCCGCTTACTATCAGGTTTATTTTTATGAAATAGGGGATGTAAAAGACGGATTTTGGGAATATAATGTGTTTGACAAAACCCTACCCAACAAAAAAGTTAATAAATTTATCTGTTCTAAATCAAAAAGAAAATTCAAGTGATTTAGAAATACCTAAGGTACCTTGGTAATTAGCGTAAGTACTTAAATTATTATAACAAATTAATGAATCATTCGGAGAATCCTTATTATTTATAGCTAAGTATGTATTACGTGTCCTGAGCCTTGATCTCGAACTGGAAACAAAACCTCGAAGGTCGCGTGCACTTGATATATTCCAACGAAACTATTTCGTATTTTAAAGCAGAAAATATGATATACTTCGATTATAACTAGGGATTGATTTTTCTAAGGTCAAGGTATTGGTAAAGGAATCACACCCATAATACCCCAACCAGTTGCACAACCTATGAAATTCTCATTGTGATTCAAGAAGTGTTAAGGACGGACTTATCGCTTATCACCGTCACCAGTAAACATATGAAATTTTTGAAGTTCTATAATATATAATCAGTGTTCTAAGTGAAAGTAATAAATGTTTGGTTAAAAAGGCAGAAGGTCATAATTAATTACATAATTAATTAACAATAAACAAAAATATAAAAGCTTTTAAAAGCTCCACTCGACGAAACTCTTGTTATAAACTATCAATTTATACATCTCGTGTTAAATGTCTTCATTTAATTTGATCTATTAATTTAAAATATGTTTTGTTAAATGTCTCTAAAAGTTATCAAAACAAACGGATTTAATGTCAAATTTAATCATTTTGAAATTGAAAAAAAAAAATCTATCTTTGTAGACTATGCCAAGATAAACCCGAAATTTATTTTCTTTAATATTGTCTATGCACAAATTGCACAATGATCAAAGGTACTTGCAATTGTCACGTGCAAAAATGACGTTAAAATGGATATTGAGAAACTAATTGACAAAGAATTATTGTAGTAAAAAAAAAAAGTTGTGATTTTTTATGTAAAAACAACAGTAAACGAAAAAGCTTTTTTTGCAAAATTTGTGTTTAATTAAATTTTAAGAACAAACGGTGTTACAATTCGTAAAACTGATGGTTAGAATAGATTTATTCTCAATGTCAAACCTTTTAATGAATTTGTTCAGAGTTGCCTTTTAAAATGGAAGACATTCGAACGGCTATTAAGCTAATGTCTAAATTCTGTTATATGGCGTTCATCGATTTATAAGATGTCTATTTTTTAAGTAACTATACGCATCAATCGTCGAAACATTATCTTAGATTTAAATTTAAGCAAATAACTTATGATTTTTAATGTCTTCCCTTTGCAATTGCTTCAGCTTCATACATTTTTACTAAGCTTTATTATCCCATAAACCCATATTATCTCATCTTAGAAGTCTAAGTAATAAAACTCTTTAGTTTTCTGATTTAGATTTTGTTATAAATTATATAAAAAAAAGTCAACTTAAACCGAATTAACAACTTTCTTTTTTTTTTTTCTTCTAATTGAAAATTTCTCAAAATACTCTAAACATCCTACCTGGTTAATATATAAATCTCGAGGATGCAACGTCGTAGTATAATTAATGGTTAAACAAACTTACCTTTGTGATGTTTGACCATAATTATACGAGACGTTGCATCCGAAGAGATTTATACTCCCTCCCTACCCATTATTTGCTGTGTTGCAAATAAATACCCAATGTTTTTGAGAAATTTTGCTCTAAAGGAATGAGTCAAACGGCGTAACATCGCACAAGCGGTGAATAATACTAAAACTACCTACCTATCTTTTTATTTTTATGTCTTCGCTCTAAAATTGTGCTTGGTGCCCGGTACATTGGAAAGTGGACTACCTGGTTAATATACAAATCTCTTCGGATGCAACGTTCCACAGTTACAAATAATGGCTTGGAAAAGGACGTAGATTACAGATAGATAACACATAAAAACTAACGATATAAAATCTTCTTACCTCTTCTTCAGTATTCATCGTATCATCGCCAGTAAGTCGGTCCCAAAAATCTTTTAAATAATATCGAATGCAAACCAAATTGGATTGAATATCTCGTCTGCACCTGCACCGTATCGAATCGAATTATTTTTCTTCTTCATTAAAGGTCTAAAAGTGGCCATCAGAGACTTTTCTTTTTTATTTAAGTTCGTCAATAGGGATTTCCATCGCATCACTTATATTTTTCCAGGCATCGTGAACCTTATGTTTTAATTTATGATTTTTAACAGTTACATCACAAATCAGTCTTTCCGTTTCAAGTAGTTCCAAAAACTTTATAGTATTTTCATTGCTCCAGTCGGATGGCATTACTTAAATAGGTAATCGTCGATCTTAAGAAAAAAACAAATTACACACGTGTTTCTTCTTCGAGCGCTCGGCGAGAACTAAGCGAGCAACAGAGCAGTATGTAAACACGCACTGCCGCTCGCACTGCCAATCCTTTGACTTCCACACAAAAAACTGCTCTTTTGGGGAGCATCGGGCAGCGCGAGTAGCAGTGACAGTGGCATGAGAAGTATCTTGTTTACACACTCGTCCTACCCACTTCCCTGCCTACTTCCCTGCTCACTTTGGCTGAATGTAAACAAACGTAGTAATATGTAAGAACCTAATATATATGTCTTGCTAAAACTCAAAAACGGCTCGACCAATTCTTACAAAATTTTCTGTGTGTATTTGAATAGGTCCAGGGAAGGTTTAAACGTACAGTTGGACCCGGTAAGTGGCGCTGTAATTGGGCAGGACAACGTCTGCCGGACCCACTAGTCATATATAAACTAATAATAACCTTAGATTTGATACTGCTGGTTACACAGAGTTCCAATATATAATACTATTACAGCATCAGCTTAGCTACCATACAATATTCAGAAAGAAATATAATTCATAAATAAAAACATTTTTAACTGACTTCAAAAAAGGAAAGGTAGTCAGTTCAACACATGTTTTTCAGTTTGATAACTTATGAATGTTGTATGATGTATGATCAACAAAACATAACCATATGCATATTACCAATTGGATCAGCCTTACCACACCTTGAAAAATGACAGTAGATCTAGCAATACTTGAGTCCATTCTGAATTTTCGTTACCAGAATCTACTGAATTGTCCAACCTCTTTTTTTCACTGGACATGTACTGAGAATATCTAAGTAAAAACACACATTTTGGACTGCAGCAATTTTCCAAATAATGAGCAGCTCTATCATACTCTTGACAATCAAAATAAGACTTAGCTAAAGTATATGCTTCTCTTTCTTCATTAACAATGTCATCACCGTATGGATCTCGTGGATTTTCCTGCGTTATTTTATGATCTTTTAATGCAAAATTTAATTCTGCGAGCCACTTAGCACTTTGTGTAAGGCCTCGATCATTACATTCTCGTATTCCATTGCGAATGTCTATTCTAACTTGACTAATATCAACGTGCACATCACCTTTGTTTAATGAGAAGGGATGCATTTTAAAAAATATTAATAAACATAAGTTTTACTCTGTAATACGAAAAACACTTAATCTAACGCTTGATAAATAACAGATCAAATCACAAAATAATTGGCACAAAATCAGTTTGTAAACATTACCAAACATCAGCACACAGACTAAAGGCGTGTTCGGGTAGCCTGTGGTGGCGTTTTTAGCATTATCAAAATTGGCGTTGATGTAAAGCGTTCGGTTAGAAGGTTATGAAATTTTTGCCATTTTTGCTCCACACCCTAACCGAACGCTACATTATCAATATGTCAAAGTCATAAGCTATTATAACCTAAATTTATTTTCAGTTTCCAGATTCTGGATGTATTATGATGTAATAAGCTCGCTTCATGATTAACGATCATTAATTTCCATAAATAATGAAAATAAAATTTATTTCGTTAAAACTTATTCAATCGTGTCAAAAATTTTACGTTTAGTAAACGTCAAAAATCTTAAATGTCAAAAACTGCCACTTTTGACCCTCTTCGATAGCTGGGGCGAAATTGGCAGTTCACTTAAGCTGGACACTGACGATCAGTTTTGCGCGTCAGTTGAACTGACGTCCATCCAAAATTTGATCGTGAGTTTCGAATCATCACTCCAGAGTTTTAACTGACGACGCTCCACGAAATTTCCGGGGCTACCATAAATCCAACCCGGCGCGTCGCGCCAAACTGAACGTGAGTGTGTGATCGTCATGCCAATCGCGTCAGTTCGTGCGCAGCGCCCGCGCCGCGCGCTGATTTAGCGTGCTGTGCTGCTGTGTATGGTATTTTGTTGATACAATGACGGCGTCGCTGTCCTCTAGACGTGTCATAATTTATTGAAAAATATAAAAATTCTCAATGTTTGTGGAAAGTATCGGACAAAAATTATAAAACAAAACAGCATTGACAAAAAGCTCTAGATGAATTGCTTCCTTAGTGAGGTGACATTCACCCACTACTTATAATATAACTTATGTATACTTACAGACAATATAATTAAATATATACTTAATTAACAATTTATAGGTTTTGCTTCCTATTTTAATTGACGTGAGTTAATTGATTTCTTTTTTTAAGTCATTCCTTCATCCATTGCTTTCTTTTTTGCTTTTTGGTAAGTATTTGGCAACAAAGAGTAACCGCAGTAAGAATTAATGTTTCTTTAGAATCAGAATCTACTTTTTTCTCGACACAAATAGGTAGTACACGTTCTTTAAACAGCCCGGCCGGTCGAAAACTGAAGAGCCGGAGTGACGCCAGTGAATGGGCAAATCTAGTTGGCATAAAACCATTGGAGTGACGCCACAGTTTTACATCTAGACTGACGCGAAAAACTGATCGTCAATGTCCAGCTTTAGATAAAGAATGAATAGATAGGACGTGACCGTATACCCGTAAGGGACAGACATAGATGACGTCATACCTGCCTAAAGTAGATGGGTATACCAGTGTTGCTTTAAGTTTTACCCTACTTTATGTTTATAGTGGCTTTTACCACTATAAACATAAAGTAGGGTTGATTGATCTACGTATTTTTTTGAGACATTTTAATGAGCGCCCCTCGCTCAATAATATGTCTCAAAAAAATAAAAGTGGGAGGAAGTTGCGATTTTTTTTATTGAATTCTTCATTCAACCTTCGCCGCAGTCTAAAGTTATTTACACTTTTAAATAAAACTACACTTTTCGGATTTACTCGAGTATATTTCGTTTTAAAACATTTTACTATTATTTATTTAAGCTATTATGTAAACATCTTTACAAATATAAGAAAAAATATTAGGAATCATCATCATCATCCACACGCGTCCACTGCTAGACATAGGCCTCTCCAAGTGCTCGCCACTGAGCACGATCCGCGACCACTCGCTTCCAGCTTTTGCCAGCTAGGTACCTTGCGAAGATCGTCGCTCGATTAAGAATACAGCGGGCAATAATCATTGTTTTTTCTTTATCTCTGCAGTTTATTTAAAATCCAATATTTACACATTTACTAAATATTTGTGAAGATTTAGAAAATGTATAATATTAAATTTTAAATAAACATTTTCTAAAATTAGATTTCAATAGCACCGTTATTGTCATCGAATAAAGGACTTCGGCTTATAGAGATAAAATTCACTACAATACAGGTAAAAATTCACTTGGGCTGGGTAAGTTCAAGAATTGAACTACTGATACCGCACTCAATATGGTGCTAAAAGCCCAAAGTTGGTAAGCTTGCTCACAATGTGGAAAAAAGATCTGGCAAAGAACGCAAGACCCCCAATCTCGCCCCCGCTGGCGGCAACTTGGAAATAGCGCAGGACAAGACCAATTTGTAGATCTCTGAGGAAGATTATGTTCTGTCAAGTACCTATATAATTAATTAGAAACACCTGTTCGGTGCATAGAGCTATATCTACATCCTATGTGTTCTTGTTAAATATTCAGACAAAGTAGAGATATGACTTATTTCATTTGGATTAAGCCAGACTAGCTATGGCACAAAATTGCTAATAAATCACAAACATTTTCTAGAGGCTGTCTACTCCTCGCCACTCACCAGCTGTTTTTGGGTGTAGTAAACACGTATTATATTGCTTACGTACAAACTCATATGCCTTTGAACTTAAAAAGTGTAAGCACAGCGCGAATTTCCTTAAAGGTTCAGAATACTTTCTTTTGTCAACTCCTAAAAATCTTTTCAGAAAATCTCTATTGGTTCCTCCTACAGTATCTAAAATGTCCAACTACTAATTTTGCATCATTAACTTACACTTCAAATCACTTTACACATTTTCAAGTGTGACTACTTTTTTTCCCAATCGTCTAAGCGATTGACGCACTGGCCGTAGTTTTTTATTTGATGACCTCGCTGATTGTTTCAAACCCAGCATTTGAAGCCGCATTTTTCTCTTTCGGGACGTATTCAAATTTGAACCGAAATCCAACACCGATGCGTCCTGAAACAATATGTATACAGGTTAAAAATAAAAGGAGGTTCCCCGAAGGAAATCTGTTAAATACAGACAAACAAGCAAATGGAAAGTCTCACTTCAAAAGAATTACCTTTGTTATCTAAAATGCTCAAAATTTTATACTTAAATATGTCAATATTAATGTAACACAGAAACTAATATGTGAGTTCCCTTTCACGTAACAAATTACCTACGAATCAAGGAAAAATAGTCGTAGCGTAACTGGTATCATTATAACCCGGCAAAATGTTATACGCGTTGGCTGTATACGTGGCCATATTGTATGGCGACATTCCTAGCTTGTTAGGTTAACAATAACCTTACTACTTAGTTTGAAATTTCATGTTTAATCCCATAATATGATTGAGAACCATAGTAGAAGGATAAAATATTGCAATATAACTTGTATTTATAATTTAAAAAATAGTTTTGGCGCTTTTTATTGACACAATTTAGGTCTTACCTGTAAAAGGTTATATTTTCCTGTTTTCTAGCACTATCACTATTACAAACTAAAACGGAGCAGTGCACCATGATTTAAATGTTCAAATAGTTCACAATTACACTAATTATAGTGTTAAATAATTACACAGTAAGCTATAATTCACAGAACAAATTTCTTCCACGTATTTGTTTAGCACCAGACGCTGGTGATAAACAATCCCCACTACCAGTTTCACCTATATACGGTAACAAGGACAAAAAAAAATGATGCCATCTTCTTCTTTCCTTTGGCAACGTGTATAAGTTTATCTCTTTTCCTCATGTTTGACGGCTTTTATAGCCCATCTATTTCATTCTATATCTATGGCAGTTCACAATGCCATTTTTGACATTTTTTCAGCTATACGAACGGTTGACGTAAATAGATAAAAATGCAACTTTTGTTCACATTTCTTCTAACCGAACGCTCCTTGTGTCAATTTTGTCATTTTTAACAGTTATTTTTGCCACCTCGATGCTATCCGAACGCGCCTTACGTATACTACAATAGAGCACCATAAATTGACTCACAAACATTTTAATTATTACTCAAACAGGAATGAGCTCTTCAAAATATTGTTGTTCAAAGGACTTTATTTCTATGTGAATAAAGACTAAACACTTGAAAGTGCAAAAGTGTGCCGAGAGAGATAGCAATAACCTCAGAAGAATAACTAAAGCATAGAAACCTAGCAAACATAGCTACTGAACTTAATATATTTGACTCACTTTGACATTAGGCGCTGCTAATAGAAGTTAGACAGAGACACGTATATGCAAGATGTTTCGTTTTGTAGGTCGTCACTAATTCTCGCTTGTCAGTTCTTCTCCCAGTGATGTCGTGCTCATCACTTACCTAGTTTCAACGTCGATAATTATATTATGTATTTAATAGATCCCTAATACTGAAATGTCTTTATTACGAGAAATATAACATAAAAATTAAGGGTAGATTTTCTTATGTAACTTATCCAGCTAATAGCTGCTGTGTCTTTTTGGTATGGTCAGGCTAGCCGTTCATGAGACTAAAAGCGGGAAGTGCGAGTCGGACTCGCCCACCGAGGGTCCCGTATAAAATTGTAGGTTATACTTTAAATAGAGACTAAATTTTTTATGATTTAATTACAAATGTGGAGTTTGAGACTATATAACTTCACAAATTTCATAGTTCTAGCTAGATCAACGAAAAGTACCCCAGGTATACATTTTGATGCCCGTGAGAATGTCGAAATATACGTTTTTGGCGACATAGACGGCCGTACCTTTTTTTTGTTAACTTAGAAGTTTGATTTTTTCATATCTTCAAGGGACTAGAACTTGTTAGTGTAGAACTGAGTAATTATGTGGTTTTAATTTCAACTCGATACCTTCACGCGTTTCCAAGATAGTCTTGACAGACAAACGGACAATAAAGTGATCCTATAATGGTTCAGTGTTTCTTTTGAGGTACGGAACCCTAAAATTTGGACTATTTAAGTGACGGGTATTTCCCGTTATCTAAAATGTTGGAATTTTTCTATTGCAGAGATTCACAAATTCTATGGGAAGGAAATCGAAGACACACTGCTTTTATTTCAACGCTTAGATTTAATTCATTTTTTATCGCATCGCTTAGAGGTACTTGAGGTTAATCTCATATTTAATTTACTTACGCGAAAATTTAACCTCATGGATTTTGAACCTTGGATAAATTCGTGAATGCTAAAACTACTATTTGTACATATGCTTGGAAATTAAACTAAAAACATTAACATTTGACCATAATTTATTGTTAAGACATTTTTCGATAGATTTATTACGCTTGATGTGCGGCCGGGCTTAGTTAGAATGTAAATTTTCCGAAGGTGGCGTTTTGATATTTTACCTTTTTGACTCTTTCAAGTTCTTTTCTTGATCTAATATTTTAATTCTTAGAAAAAAATCATCTGAACTGGTTGTTCTTGGCATCCGTGTCAAGGATTCCTTAAAGAAATAGTTAAGAAATTAAATACGTTTTTATTTTCATAAATAATATTTTAGTTTATAGATTTCCTTTCATTACATAACTTGACTTACGTCATGACGTCTCCATTTCATAGTTTTACTACTTAGTACATACAAAATTAATCTGATGGAAAATATCTGGAGCAAATTTGACTATGCTTTCTTGGACTCCAATTTCGTCTGACAATACACTTTATCCATATGTTTTTATACATTGTCTTTAGGAAATCTGTAAAATAAAAATATCGACAAAAGGAGATGTCCACGAGTGGGTTTTTATTAATTATATTAAGAGCCCTTTTACAAAATTTCGCTGCTCAAGTTTAGGTAAATGCGGACGTAAGGTGCCGACGAGCGAGGTCTGTATTCGAGCGAGACACAACGCGACGCGCCAATATAGTGTGACTAGTCAGTCAGTGTAAATTGATACTTGAATTTATTATTTTAGTTTGTTTTTACTGAATATTAGTAAGTGACGAAAACGGCTAATTAGAAGATATTTCTTTTAAAAGGTAGTAATTTGTTTATTTTTCTTTTCTTTTAAACCAACTTCAAAAAAGGAGGAGGTTCTTAATTCGATGCGTACCCATGTTTATTGTCTTTTTTTGTGTATTCGAAATTCTTTTCGTATTCGATAGAGTATATTTTTTTGGGCTGGTCCCATTGTCACCAAAGTCAGGATCTGATTATGGGATCCCATGAACATCGAAGAAAACCCTTAAATTTTATAGGTACCTCCAACATCAGTAAGTAGTAAACTTGAATTTATAAACAAGTAGTCAAACAAATAGTACGATTAGTAAAAAAATGTATGGATAAATTCTAAACTAATTTTGCACTTTAGAATTTGTAATATCACTATAATATTTATATGACTATTTTAACATGGATGGGTGCCAGCTTGTTATATCCTGTACTAAACACGCCGTTAGGGCGCCGCCACCGTGAAAGTGTAATTGTACAGTACGAGTATTAGTACAATTAGTACCGTAGATTTCTACCACTTTTGATACAATGAATAGTAGTACTATTGTCGCGAAGGTCGCGAATAGACAATAATAAAATAGCAACACTAGTGACGCACGCTTCAACCAATCATAGTTAAGATAAGGCTAATAGCGATTCTTTAGTCTATGGCAAAATAAGTTTGTAAATAGAATAAAGTTTTCGATGTAAAAGTGAAATATAAAGTTTGCTGTGGCTGAAGCTGAGTCCTGAAGTGCCGTCGATATAATTCTAAGTATCTTGCATATCTTGTAGTTAGAAGATCAGTAATGTGTGTGATTCATTGTTATAAGTGTAACTTGGTTTCCCCCTAAGTTCACGGTTAGGCGAGGTTGCCGGGACGTGAGGTCCTGGCAACAAGCCGAGTCCGGGCCTCCAGAATAAATGGCCCGGGATCCAAGAAAGTGATCGGGTAGGCGATGTTCCGGGACGTAAGGTCCTGGCAACAAGCCGAGCCCGGGCCTCCAGAATAAATGGCCCGGGATCCAAGAAGGTGATCGGGTAGGTGAGGTTCCGGGACGTAAGGTCCTGGCAACAAGCCGAGCCCCGGGCCTCCAGAATAAATGGCCCGGGATCCGCCAAGAGAGACCTGGTATAATAAGTGTTCCAGGCCCAGTCGACTGGAGACGTCCAGAGAAGAAGCTCTGGGTCTATTAAGGTTGGTAGAGCCGCGGTGATGGTTGTTGGTCACCGGGTCTGCAGTACCTCCAAGGTGTTTAGTAGTACATGATGGGAAATCAAGTGTGTTTGTGTTGTGCAGCGTAGGCTGCTAGCGTTGAATACCAACGATAAGAAGTTGAAACTACTTGATGATGTAAGGTATTTAGTTAATAGTTAAATTTAACCCACAGGAGGCGAACGGTACAATCCAGTGGAAATTAGATATACATGGGATGCTCATATCTCAGGTGCAGATGTATCTAAATGCGAAGCAGATATAAATGAGACAAAGATAGAAGATAACTCAGGTATGAGATTTGTATTGTAACTTAATTAAACCTGCCATACATAGAATACTTTCGTCCCGTCCGCCCGTCACGCCGGATGATGGTAATGCATATACCTAGCTATCTAACTACTCTCTCATCCTTCTCTCTGTGTATGATGTGTCTCTGGGTATATGTGTTACTTACACCCCCCATTCGGACGTAGTCGGTGGCGGGCGGGGCGACATGGTGGAGGTGCTGGGATCACCTCATGAGATCTGTACCTGAGATATGAAGAGCATAATTATATGTGGCATTTAGATTTCTGAATTAGTAAAAATTGGTATTAACATAAAGCAAAAACTGAGCTATAATTTCCATAGAAGAAAATGGAGCTGAATATGTGAAGTTGTGAATAATAAAATGAATCATGTTCTGAGATAAATACCCTTTCCTTCCATAAAATTGTTTGTTCCAAAAAAGGAAAAAACATTGTTTGTTTGTTTGCTGGTTACGGCCTCTACATAGAAAAGTTGGAGATAAAGGATTATAAAACTTACATGTATACATCTCAACAGATGGCACACAACAAGTCACGCATGAAGAAAACTTATGAGAAATGAAATGCAAAATATTTAATAAAATTGGGATGTAATTACTTTTGGTTATGCCTAGCTGATTAGAAATTCTCATTTTGTTTCATTCATTACCTGTAACTATTAAAGAATTTATGTTTATTTGTTAAAACAATTGAAACTCAAAATTCCCGCTAATGGAAACATCAATTTGTGGTGTGTTGGCTGACAACAGTTTGTGTTTATGTGTGCGAAGCTTTGTTGTTTGAATAGATATGTGTACATGTGGAGCGACGCTATATTAAAGTTCCGTCCATTCCATGAACTCTGGCGCCATCCTGCAATTTTATGCTAAAAGCTTTAAATAAAAAAGTAGAAAGAAACGACAAAAGGAGTTTTGTGATTTTGCAATGTGTATAACAATTTGTTAAGAAAATGCCAAGTAATTTATGTGGATAAGAAAATCTGAAGCTGTTTCATAGCTTGCATTCAAGCACGGGCACTTGCCTTAATTGTCTTAATTACTTAAGCCTACTTTTAAGACCTAACAAGGTATGGGTTTGGTGTGATTGTATCATACTTAATACAAACTTCATCACTTGCCAGAATTGCTGAAAACAAGTGAGAATGAGGATGAGGAGGCACACAAATACGCTATAGCATGCACGGCCATACCGATAGCAATATTATTGGTTGTACATTTTTTTACTAAAAACAAAAACTAACTTACTAAATAATAAAGCCACATTGTTTGACAATGTTGCAACAAGGCATGATTCCTATTGACCCTAAACTGGCGTCACTTTGTATGTTTTACATGTTCTTGTTCTCTTTTGTAAAAAGGGGAATTTGGCTAAAGTTATAAATAACACTGGTGAAGAGTAAATGTTGTACATTTATTAAAATATGACATATTTGGTAAGATATGTGTTTATTTAACATGAGTGAAAGAAGATAAATACCAGCTAATTTATGAGCCTTTTCTCAGTGTTTTAAAGAATAAATAAAGTGAAAATAAATAGTGTGTGAATACACTGAGCGTGTCATAGTGTATTTTATTTTTAAAACTTACTTGAGCTAGCAGAGTTGTTTTTTTAATATTTACTTAGGTACTGTAATTTATTAAAGAATATAAGAAACTAAGGTTATTAGAACAGAACATTTATAATTTTAGATAAAGAAACTGCATATTTGCACAGGCTTGTCTAACTGGTTACCCATTTTCTTAGACAGTATATCTACAGCAACATGTACAGCTACATGTAATGTCAGTGTTAGATAGAATAGAATAGAAGAATTGAAAGAAAACACTACCTTACTTTGTGAGAATATTATTGGTTCACTGATTGGTAAGGGAAGCCTGCGACTATCATGTAAATAACAAATTTTATTCAGTAAATGTAAGTACATGATATCCCATGTGAAGTGAAACTGATTTATTAGTGGTTGTATTCCCACATATTTAATGAAACTTTAATCTTTAAGAGGCCTAAGCTATATAAAAAAAAAAAAAATTACTTAATAAACTAAAAATCACGAAGAAAAGTTTACATCTAGGTACTCTCTTTTGAAGTTGTTTAAATAGTGGTAACAAGTTTATGATTTTCATTTAAACAATTATTGTTCCCTTGTTGGTAAATTCTAACAAAAGGAATTGAATGAAGAACAAAGAACCACTCATTTTATTCTTTTGAATTAGACTACTGAAAATAATATTCTTGACTTAACTGGTTCAATTTATTATAACTTAACTATGGATGGATGATGATCTTGGAAAGTACTGTGATCAGTCAAATAAATATATTTATTAATAATATTGGTATTTAAATACTTATAGTGCTTGTTATACACAGATGAAAACCAAGTATATGTAAGTATGTGTTCTTGATATTTGCAAGTGATTGATTAATAATAAGTTAAGTTTCTAATTTGTATTAGTAATAACTTATTACTAGTTAAACTAGTTAACCAGCTGAATAAAAATTTAATAAAGTCTAAATAACAATAAAATAAATAATAAAAAAAAAAATATTTGACAAAGGGATACTTAAGTCATAAGTCTTACCTATAGATGTGAGAAATATATTCACTTACAAGATTCAATATGAAAGAAATTCGGAAAAAGAGACTTCAATTAGTATATGAACATATTGATAAAAATCTTTTAAGAATCAAAGACCTTCCAAATACCCTTACCTCAAATGAGATTTGAGGCGCACAAATATTATATAATAAATTAAACTCAAATATAAAAGTTTCAAAGAAAAATTGACTGAATATTTAAAAATAAATGAAGATGCTCCTATAGAAGAGATATCGGTCATGTCAGAAAAACAACTTCTCGCTGAAGAAGTGTTAGTTGGCTGAAGACTAACATAAGTTAATTCTGCAAAAATGGAATTGAGTAATAAAAAAGGTCATATGATGCCGGTAAACTCCCAAAGGTAGCATTACCTACCTTTAATGGGGATATTCTCAACTGGCACTCATTCTTTGATAGGTTCATTTCGAGTGTACATAGTAAAAACATCTCAGATGTAAATAAACTTCTTTATTTAAAAGCTTCACTAATTGGAGAACCTAAGAATGCAATACCGATAAAAACTATCTTATTGCCCTAAACACCCTTTGGGAAAGATATGGCAAGGTGAAACATCTCATTGATGCACACTACTCAGCATTATATAAAATAGAATCCGCTGATAATAACATAACCAATTGTAGGAAAGTCTTCGACGATTTGGAAAGACATCTTCGGATATTGGAAACTTTAGGAGAAGATATTAATCACAATCACCTTAGATTTCTCATTATGGAAAAGTTCCCTTCAGATTTGATTTATGAGATTAAAATTAGAACAAGTACTGATGCTATAGAAGAAATAAGAAAACAGTTGGTTACAATGATTACAGCTAAAGAAGATGCTGATAGAATTGGGATGATGACTGAATTCTAATTTTTACGTCTCGTCATTAAATATTAAAATACCGTGGAAAAAGATGCAGTCCTGTGAAATCAGAATTAAAATCGGCTTAGAAATACATTAGATACAAGCATTTTAAGTTGTTAATTTGAAAGCGATTAGAAAGAGAGATCCGACATCAACCGTGACGTCATAGTTGAGTACGGCCATATAAACTCCTTGTAAATTGCCGTTTTGCTAGAAAGAGATGGAGAAAAATCTTTAATACCTTATATCTTGGTTGTTTTTATAGTTATTCGAAAACCGATTTTTTCTTTCTGTTTATTATATGAATGAGCTTCTATTAAAGCAAGAAAATTTTTTTAGTCATCTAGCCTATTGCATTCAGAAAATGTTCTGAGCTTTCAGAACCATGCACTGTGGAAACACTTCATGTGCGTGACCTTCAACAAACCAAATCAAGCCAAGGAAGATTTAAAACTAGAATTAGAAATGGAAATCAATCAAGAATAGAATAGAATAGAATAATTTTATTTGCTAGAATATGGTACAATAATAGTTGGTAGTACATTCTGTTGCTCCGACATATCCTATTGACAACAATGTGCAAATATTTCGTCAACTATTTTTAGGTATTATAATTATTTCGTTGCACTAACATTCTGAAAGACGTTATACATTTATCAATAAGTAATACTTAAATTTTCTATTCACTACAATAAAAAAATCCTTATGTCAATAATAAAAAAAATACAATTCAACTATGTCAATATCTAAGTATAATACATTATTTAAAATAGTAATTTCTGTCACAATTTTTATTTAAAAAGAAACAAGAAACAAAATTAAAGAGAAGAAAAGAATACAGACTTGAGAAAAACGACAATAACACAGGAAGAAAAATCATAAACCAGCGGAAGCGACGATATGAAAGTCAGGAAAAATTTTGAATAAAGAAAAGAGATTAAAAGGCATACCTGCAATGAAGAGAATAAAAAACCTACATGCATATTTTGTGACGGAGGCCACAATAACGATGAATGTAACAAATTTAAAACCATACTTGAAAGAAAAGCTAGACTACGAGGCCGCTGTTACAACTGTCTTTGACGAAGACATGTTTTTCAGAGTGGTGACACTAAGAAGAAATGCCGCCATTGTGAAAATGGATATCATAATAGAGCACTGTGCCCTACGAGAATTAACGAAACTGTTAGTATACAGAAACCGGAGACCACAACATAACTGATGTAAATGCTAAAGAAATCACTATACTCCAGACGACTATAAACACAAAAATATGTATATTAAAAGTGATAGCGTCAGTGTATGATCCATGTTGATTCATTCATAGTACCTTTCTAAATAGTAAAAAAAAAAAAAAGTCTGAAAGATGGAAAGAAATTAAAAACAAAGATCAATGATATAAGAAATATATACAAATTGATAGATATTTCCTAAAAGGAAATTTTGATTGTCCTGTATTCCATGTTTTTACAGTTCCTTATTGGAAAATTCAGATTAGTTCCATTGAAAGACCAGAACAGTATAAAGATTCCTCGATTGAGCTGATGGCAGTCCTAAATATTACATGTTTGATAAATTTTACACTAAAATATTTTATGGGTACTATGAGTAGACAAATTCTTTGGATTGATAGTGAGACTGTATTTGAATGGTGGTAGAAGACCACTTGTTTCTAGAAGAGTTGAAGAAATTAAAAGGAATAAAGAATTAGAAATAACATAATTGTTCCCTCTGCGCTTAATCCAGCAGATGTTTTTAGCTACAAGAGAATAATGAGTTCAATCGAAGAAAAGCAAAGATGGTTAATAGGGCCAGACTTTCTTAATGAAGACCCAGCGTTATGGCCACCCAATATTGCTTCATCTGCTTCTTCCTTTTTGTCGAGAGAGGTTCTGACCGAACACGCTTAGAAAGATACAACCCCGAAAAATAATTTAGGTGCTATTTCTGAAATCCAACATGATAAGGACAAAGACAAGGAAGAAACTATGTGTGAAGGACAACACAATAGAAATTTAGAAACAGAGACAGAAAATAAGATTCAAATGGAATACTTTCGAGTACTAATTAATAATGGAGAACAGACATTGTAAGAGATGGATTTCCCTATTTATGTGTTTGGCCGTAAGGGCGATTCATCATGAGGTTGTTCAAAATCTGACGGCAAAAGATGGCTTGCTAGCATTAAGAAGATTCATGTCATGCAGAAGAACCTTAATCACATAGATAAGAAAATAAAGTGGTAATTCATTCCTCAGTTGGCCCCCTGGTTTGGAGGATTTTATGAACGTCTGATTGGAATCGTAAAAACGGTATTAAAAGAACCTTTCAGAAACATCTACTAAGATACAATCAGTTAGTTACTATGATCAAGGAAATAGAAGCAGTTATAAACATGAGACAACTTACCAGTGTGGATACAGAAATAGAACACGTACTGAAGCCTTCCGATTTCCTTACGAAAATGCATTTGTGTAAATTGTCAGAGGCTGGAAACGAGCACTCACAATATTAGAAGAGTTTAAACAAATGTTCTCAAACAGATATTTACCAAGCCTACGTAAAAGATATTGGCACTCACCCAGAGAACCAACAGTGACATCAAAGTTACTACCAGCCATAGGACAGATCGTTCAAATTAAAGATGACAACAGAAATAGAACAATATGGAAGGTACGCAAAATAGTCTCATTAATCAGAGCAACTGATGGATTCTGTCGTATTGCTAAACTTCAAGTGGATAATAATGTGTTTACCAGATCTATTGCTCATCTCTATCCACTAGAGATAGAAGAAGGTGAAGAAAATTGCCGTGATGTGCAGAAGGAAGCTTCAAAGATTGATGATTCCAGTAATACATTTCAATTGCCACCTCCAAATCAAGGCATAAATCTAATTGAAAGGGTGGAAAAAGAAAAGGTGGAAATTCAGATGATAATGATAAACTAGAAGGTTCAGACAATGATCCTGATTATGAAGGTCAAACAATTGGACCGGTAGATTGTTCTGATGATAGAACTCCTCGTCGAGATGCTGCTGTAAGAGCTCTCGACAAAAGAATGCACAAGTAACCTGGTTGCTATTCTTCTTCCTTGCGTCGGGAGTGTCGCGAAGGTCGCGAATAGACAATAATAAAATAGCAACACTAGTGACGCACGCTTCAACCAATCATAGTTAAGATAAGGCTAATAGCGATTCTTTAGTCTATGGCAAAATAAGTTTGTAAATAGAATAAAGTTTTCGATGTAAAAGTGAAATATAAAGTTTGCTGTGGCTGAAGCTGAGTCCTGAAGTGCCGTCGATATAATTCTAAGTATCTTGCATATCTTGTAGTTAGAAGATCAGTAATGTGTGTGATTCATTGTTATAAGTGTAACTTGGTTTCCCCCTAAGTTCACGGTTAGGCGAGGTTGCCGGGACGTGAGGTCCTGGCAACAAGCCGAGTCCGGGCCTCCAGAATAAATGGCCCGGGATCCAAGAAAGTGATCGGGTAGGCGATGTTCCGGGACGTAAGGTCCTGGCAACAAGCCGAGCCCGGGCCTCCAGAATAAATGGCCCGGGATCCAAGAAGGTGATCGGGTAGGTGAGGTTCCGGGACGTAAGGTCCTGGCAACAAGCCGAGCCCCGGGCCTCCAGAATAAATGGCCCGGGATCCGCCAAGAGAGACCTGGTATAATAAGTGTTCCAGGCCCAGTCGACTGGAGACGTCCAGAGAAGAAGCTCTGGGTCTATTAAGGTTGGTAGAGCCGCGGTGATGGTTGTTGGTCACCGGGTCTGCAGTACCTCCAAGGTGTTTAGTAGTACATGATGGGAAATCAAGTGTGTTTGTGTTGTGCAGCGTAGGCTGCTAGCGTTGAATACCAACGATAAGAAGTTGAAACTACTTGATGATGTAAGGTATTTAGTTAATAGTTAAATTTAACCCACAGGAGGCGAACGGTACAATCCAGTGGAAATTAGATATACATGGGATGCTCATATCTCAGGTGCAGATGTATCTAAATGCGAAGCAGATATAAATGAGACAAAGATAGAAGATAACTCAGGTATGAGATTTGTATTGTAACTTAATTAAACCTGCCATACATAGAATACTTTCGTCCCGTCCGCCCGTCACGCCGGATGATGGTAATGCATATACCTAGCTATCTAACTACTCTCTCATCCTTCTCTCTGTGTATGATGTGTCTCTGGGTATATGTGTTACTTACACCCCCCATTCGGACGTAGTCGGTGGCGGGCGGGGCGACAACTATTGAATCATTCGGCTTATTAATATGGGAAAAGAAACATATTTAGGAGATTGAAGTTTCAAAGCAATATAGAATTCAGACAAAATACACTCAATATTTTTTATTAAATTGGCGAAAATCATCTATACTAATATTATAAAGAGGAAAAATTTGGAACCAGGGGAAGGACATAGGGTAATTTTCCTACGGGAAAATATAAAATTTCCACAGGAAAACAAAAATAACGCGGACGAAGTCGCGAGCGGAAAGGTTGACAAATTTTGCGAAAAAGTAAAAAAAAAACAAAAAAAATTTTAACTGATTTTTGTATGGAGCCAGCACTTAAAAAAATTACGTATTTAGTATGGATGAGTTCAATTAAAATTCGCACCCCCTTCGCTACACAAGGTGCTATCTGAACTAAACTTCATATAAAAATCAAAATTTATAATGAAAAAAAAAAATCACACTCGGCCATTTTTTGATAAGTCCATTATGTGTGTCCTCATTAGTTGTGGGGTGTATGGGGGGTCAAAAATTTCCTTATTTTTTAGCTCCGATGCACCGTTTTCGAGCTATAAATATTTTTGTAAATATTTTTCTTCAAATATGCAAGGTTCAAATTCCTCACGAAAACAGTCGAAAATATTCTTAGTCCCGGCTCCATACTAAATAGAATCAAATCAATACTGGACAAACGATAAACGTACAAGTAAGTGGTTGTCGTTATATCATGGACTGTAGTCGTGTCCTGACCAGTTGCTAATCCGTCCACCTGAGAATCTGTCCAGTTGCGAATGTGTCCACTTGCTTCGGAGGGAAATTTTTTAACTGTTGGCTCAATACAAAAATCAGTCAGGTTATTTTCTACTTTTTCGGAAAATTTGGTTACTTTTTTTTGATAAATATGATTTTCACCAATTTAAGAAGAAAAAAAATTGCGTGTTTAGTCTGTTATCTATATTGCTCCGAAATTTCAATCTCCTAGTTATATTTCTTTTGCCATATTAATAAGCAGAGTGATTCAATCAATATTCGTACCTATTAGTGCGGTACTATTCATTGTACCCTACTAATAGGTATAATGAATGTATCATTAAGTTTTCAACAAATTTCAAATATTAAAATTAGTATCAATTATTTATATCGATTACTATTCATATATTCATTCCATGCCAATCACTAAACTAATGTAATTTGTACACGTTGCATACTTCACGGCAGTGAGTTTCTGTGTAAGTGTGCGTTGTGATTGGTTCATTCCAATTTCGCGCGAAGATTAGGCTTTCACGGGCCAATCTGGAGAACTAATCTTCGCGAAAGAAATATAACTAGGAGATTGACCTTGCACGGGCAGCGCAAGCTTATGTTTGTTGGTTTAAGAAAAACTAGAAAAAGAAGTGAGAGCAAAACTGACGGCAGCGGTTCCCGTACAAACGGTGCAAAACTAAGCTTTTCTAACGTCTTTCTGTGTTCTGTGCCCTCGAAACTTATCATTTAATACCCATATTGTATAGGTGGCAAAAGGAAAGTGATCCACCATTTCGACATATTGAATTTAGAGCAATATTACTCACTGTGTCGTGTTTCACTCCCAAATCCCTTTCATTTGATACCCATATTGGGTAGAGGGCAAAAGAAAAGCGATCCGCCATTTTGGAATCGGCGGCCATATTGAATTTGGAACAATGTCATTCACTCTATCGTGTTTCATCTTCGAAGCCCTTTCATTTGATACCCATATTGCATAGGTTGCAAAAGGAAAGTGATCCATCATTTTGGAACGGCGGCCATATTGAATTTAGAGCAATATTAGTGACTGTATCGTATTTCACTCCCAAATCCCTTTTATTTGATACCCATATTACGTGAGTGGCAAAAGAAAAGTGATCCGCCATTTTGGAACAGCGGCCATATTGAATTTGGAGCAATCTCACTCGCCTGTATCGTATTTAACCCTAAAAGCCCTTTCAATTGATACCCATATTGTATAGGTTGCAAAAGGAAAGTGATCCACAATTTCCGAACGGCGGCCATATTGAATTTAGAGCAATGTCACATACTGTGTCGTATTTTACTCTCAAAACCCTTTCATTTGATACCCATATTGATGGGGTGGTAAAATAAATATGATCCAACATTTTTTTAATGGTGGCCATTTTAATTTATAGTGGTGACACTACTTAAAAGTCTCAAGTAGTAGTACTCAAAAAACACTTTCATATTGTAAAGTAGTGTTATCAGACAAACATTTTTGCGAAATTTCATGCCAGTCAGATTTTCAAGACGTTATATTTTTCTTGTAAGATAGCGAAAAAAAATTCTGCTTGAAAACGATCAACTCGTGCGGATCCTAGTATAGGTCCTTGTCCAAATTTATTATTTATATTTCAATAATTACGACAATTACGTAAAAACAGTCTTGTGCGGCGCAAACTGACACAGGTCCTACCTCGATGAGCGCTCGCGCTCGATTGATTGAATTGACGCGAGTTTTTACCATACAATTTATTGCATTTACGGCCGACGTTTGAGGTGTAATAAAAAAATAATTAATTATTTTTTTTATTTTAAAAATTATACCGTTCGATTAGTTGAAGAACATAGTTTATTTTGACATAGCTTTTTAATTGTAAATATAGTTTTAACCATTCTAAAATGAACGTTAAAGTGTCATCATATTTCGTAAAAACTCGTAAACTTCAAATATTTTTTTTTTTTTATAAATGGAGTTTACTTTGAGTTTTAGCGGTTTTATTTTGTCTATTTCATGACATTCTGCCAAACAAGGTAAGGAAGAACGATTATTCCAATAAAACTAAAGCAGTAAAAGAAAATCTGTTTTTACCACTGGCAACAATAAGAATAATCCTATTTTCCCCTAGTATCGATTTGTATGAAAATCGTGTTTGAAATAGTAAATTTAGCGCAAGAAAATGTCATTTTCGTGCAAAAAGTGTAAGAGGCCTCTTAACTAAAAGCAATAATTTATACACCATTGGAAAGAGGATCGAAACAGCAATTCAGTCATATTAAAAATATGCTTTTAAGTACCTCCGATTTGTATTAAACTGTGGTGAAAGTTTTGAAATCACATGCTTTAAATCTATCTAATTTACCCGTATTAACTTCATATAGTCTCCGAAATACAATGTATTACTAAAATGTTAATGTATTTTCATATGAAAATCCATTTTATTCGTGTTTTTAGGAAAAATCTACTAATCTTTTAATCAACTGGCAGTGATTGGCTGAAATCTCTAGTCCAATGCTTAAAATGAAAAAAAAAAAGATTTGACATTTTAGTTTGACAGTTTTGACACTGACTTGACGCTGTGGCGCTTGATAATTTATTAAATTATTACCTATGTTGTTCATTAATTAGATTTAATGAAAAATAGGCCCAAATAGGCAGATTGTGGTCAACATTTCACGCAACACCAACAACTTCAACACAAACAACAACCAAACCAAAACCATAGACTAGCATAAGTGTCTTTGTATTTACAAATACAGATTACAAATACATGTTTTTTGCAGATAATCTAACACAGCTTTCGATCATTAAACAAAACTGTTGCCATAACTAAAATATACAAAAATAAAAATATTTCCAAAACGGAGGGGTATAAAGTTATGATTTTTACGGTTTCAGGACACTATATATTAAACCTTTATAACAGGCATAGTTTCGTTTCTTTTAGTTAGCAAAACCCAGCCTCCATACAAAAAGAGGACATCTCCTTTTACAACACTACGTATGATCAAGAAAACCTCAAAGTAATTTTCTAAAAATCGCTAAAACATAAAAGTGAAGTTAATATTACGTATTGTTTTTCTACAAAATGATTTAGCGATATTTCATATGTATATAAGTGTACTTATTAGCTCACATTCAAGTAACAATATGAGAAAACATGCCAATTTAAGGTCAATGATTATTTTCCTTTCGCGACGAATGAGACTGCAGCCCCAAACTACACAAGACATTATGTTACGGAGTGCACAAACACACACTATTTGTAAATACCTAAAGAATTCTTGCTTTCTAATCACGTAAATATTAATAAAATATCATCAAAATATTACTAGCCACGGGACGCACAAACAAATATTATACGAACAATTCAAATAGTTCAATCTCGGATGGTCTATCTTCGATACAAGGTACTATAGAATTTAGCCGTGTTATATATTTTTAACCAATTTTAATTTTTAACCAAAATGACAATTCAATCAATTCATCTAGTGACCACCTTGTGATATGCCAAAAGACAAATATTACTCATCTCTTACATTTACACAGTTTTGTGCTGTATGTTAGAAAGAGACAAATAATACACAATTAATTCTTGTTTTAATCTTCCTTCTATGATTGTTGTTGTGATTGTTCTGAGGCAATAACTGTACCTTTTATCCCTTTCCCAGTGTTGCTACTGTTGTATATTTTATAATTTAGTAGTTATGAAACAACTATTGGTAGATGAAGATTTTTTATTATTGTTTATTTTAATTACTTTTAACGCCCAAAATACCTAAATTGTTTTTTTTTTGTAATAATTATAACATAAAATAAATTAAATTATCATGTTAGCTTACTATTAATAATTATAACACTATGATTTTAAGTCCAGGAAATATTCTAGTGGTAGTATTCAAAAATGTGATATTGCAACAACGATTCTTTGTCAATGTCAGTAATTTTCGTTGTCATTGTAGTAGGGTGACAACAGGGTATGTACATAACATAAGTATTATCGCAATTTTTAACATTTTTTAATAAAAGTAATTTATATTAGTTATTTATTGTTTAGCTTACACGATGCGATGTTAAGTTATTAGAAAAAAGAATTGGCATTAAAATTCTGTACAAGATAAGTATTGGCGAAACCACAAAAGTTTTAAATATTGTTGAAACAATTCGACTCACACTGATGTGTTTTTAATTCTTTTCTTCTTAAAATATTACTCATTCTTTTACTAGGTAAGTATGTATTTAAATATCACAGAGAGATTTTAGTGTTGACTTATTTTTGACAAGTTGACATATTTGATTATCTGTTATGTGGCGGTGGGTTCAACATAATATACCGATTGGAAAGACCCATCTATTGAAAAACAATCATTGACATTCATTATTTTTTAAATAATTATTATATTAATAAAACTTATATTGTATTGAAAAGCAGATATAAAATTCTTTTGCGCAACCCATTGTGAAATTATAGAATAGAATATAGTATTTCTTTGTTGTACAACATCAACCAGCTTAAAGTCAACATATAAATAATACACATAACACTAATTGTACAAAGGGCGACCTTGTCGCTAAAAGCGATCTCTTCCTTAACAATCGTGATTATTAAGCATATTATGATTTTCAAAAGCATCTTTCAGGTTGAATGTTATTGTTTTTAAGAAAAAATCCCTATTTTGTAGAATTTGTGGTCACAAATTTACGAAAGAGACAAACGGTACAGTTATTTATCTCTCGCTCGGCACACTTTTTTAAGGCGCAGGCCAGACAGAGGCGGCGCGGCGCGCATCAGTTGCACCCGGTGGCGCACTCGCAGCGCGCTGCAGGCGCGCCCATGGGCGCGAACGGCGCTTGTATGCTACGGTGCGCCAGCGAGTGAGTACGTTGGTGCCATTAAAGAGTTTGATTTTGATCGAACAACATGTCTTCCTCTGACGACGAAGACATGTTAGCCCTGGTGCAACTCGCCAATTTGCAAAGGAGAAGAAGAAGGAAAAGAAACTTCCGGTCCAGCGCAAAACTCACTATAGACTGAGGTACGCGGCTGTGCGCCAGCAGTGCGACGACCGGCGCACCCGTCTTTGCAACCGTAGCGCGCCATCTGGAAGCTTGTCGAATGATCTTTCATACTAATTGTATGAAAACGGACGGACACAAAACAGATAGAAGCGGTGCGCCGATGGCGCGCCACAGGTGCGCCTCGCCCGCGCCTTTTCTATCTGAGCTGCGTTCAGAACCTACACTCGAGTGCACTCCGAGTGCACTCTGACAGCAACCGACCCTAACCTAACCAAACAACCAACTTGAGCGTAGGGTGAAAAACACTCTGACAGCTTTTATGTCAAAGTCGATGTCAAAAATACGCTAATTACTTATTATTTTATTAAATAACACTACTTTGAACTCTTTTAAGCCTAATACAAGGGAAATATAGAGATTTTTATGTGTTGTAATTATTTTTAAGCAGAAAAATGGATATTGACTGTTAATTTCCTAGTAAGGATTAGTATATTTTGCCCTTTGCTTGATTTTGATCGGCAAGCTACAAACTAAAAAAAAAGATAGCAACCGAGCCGTTCTGAACCTCTGAGCGAGTGTGAAAAACACTCTCGGTTGCATTACTCTGACCCTCGGAACGCAACTCTGGCCCACGCCTAAGCAAGAGCTCATTCCTGTTTGAGATAATTCCATGCTCACAGATGAATGAATGTATCAAGAGAGCGTTCAGAAACGTGCTTTTTTTATTCGCCGTTCAGAAACCAGCCTGAGTGAGGCGTATGCTAGACGTTCAATATTTATCATGATATTTGGATCACGATGATATTTATTGATTGTGTAGCCTTGTCATCAATATTTATCGCGATCCCCGTTTTCCATTTAATCGTCACCACTTTTTCACGCTAACATCAAATGTTCACCATGCCACCATGATCACGAACAAAAGTAAAATAATTCCACGAAAGCATCAATAGATGGCGCTACTTTAATCGATTTTTGTAATGACTTTTTAGTGAATTTAGTAAAAGTCAACAAGGAGGTTCAGAAAAGTATTGATTATATTTAAAAAAATCTCTTAGCACGTGGGAAATATCAAAATACGTTTTTAAGTCATGCTAGAACGTTTTATCATCTCTTTTTACAAATTTATAGCACTCCTAGCGACAAATTATGTGAACTTCAATGTATCTCTCAAAAGCATAGCTCTAAGAGCACGCAATGTCTGCTTTAACTATTTGATTACATATTGCTCACTCATAGATGGCACTATTTATGTATGCTAGTTCGTAAGGTCACAGAGTGAGTTTAATTATTTTATTTTATTATATTACCCACAAGGTGTTTGGTATGTGTTCCCGCCACAACAAGGCGATGAAGTTGCTGATGAATTTTGATTGGCACCAATCCCGTGCGCGGCGACTTCATGTTGTTAAACGTCGACTTTTTTTTATGTTCATTCGTCATTCACACGTCTTACTTAATCGTTAAAAATATTGTAATTATTTTATATAATACACGTCTGAGTTCGTATCAAATAGTATTCATTATTTCAAATTACCTGCTACCAATTTACTTACGATACCGGGCCTGAAACACTGCAAGCATAAGATTTAAACATTGGTCATCTTCGAGTCGGATCATCGGGAAATCGGAGCCTGCCATTATAATACAAGTACCAGGATACAGAAGCATACGGCCAGCCTATCATATCCTTTTCAATCCATTCCAGTAAAATTGTGCTAATAGAGTGTTGTTTGTAATTAGGTAAGCAGAATCAAATTCGATCGCGTTACATATTTTTTCTTCACCTGCCCTCATTTTGTACTTCGCCGCTTGTGTAAGTCGTGAGTAGCCTTTGTTTTACTTGTAAGTCATCAAAATGAGTGATTTTGAGTATGATGAAGCCATTAATAGTTCTATTACAAACGATCTTAAAAAACAAAGAGGCTCCCTTAAAGGAAGACTAACTTTATTTGAAAAATATGTAGGCAAGTTTGAGAATATAACGTTATCCGAGCGCCAACAAATAGAATTACTTTTGCGTATTGATTCTATTACTATGCTCTTTAATAATTTTAACAAAATTCAGAACAAAATTGAACAGTTATTAGAAGAGAGTGAATTGCTTAAACAGATTGAATATAGGGAATCCTTTGAAGATCAGTATTTTAACATAATGTCTGTTGCAAAATGTTTGACTAGCACTTTTAAAGACAAAGCATATGATAACGCTCAAAGTTCTCATATGCAAAACATTTCCGCTTCAATTAAATTACCCGAAATCAAAATACCCGTGTTCGACGGTTCATATGATCACTGGCTCGAGTTTAAAAATTCATATTTATCAATGATTCATAAGCGCAGCGATTTAGACGCAATACAAAAATTTCATTATTTAAAGGCATCGCTTACGGGATCAGCTCGTCAAGTCATTAGTGCACTAGAGTTCACTGCTAGTAATTACACCCACGCATGGGATTTGTTAGAGAGTCGATATCATAACAATAGATTATTGATACACAATCATGTCAAGTCTTTGTTTACTGCACAATCTGTCAATAAAGAATCTTCTATACAGATAAGAAAATTAATCGATGTTGTGCTGCGTAACCTACGAGCACTTAAGTCCTTGGATGAACCGACAGATTCATGGGATACACTAATTGTTTACTTAATGGTGTCAAAACTTGATTCCGCCACGGAGCGCGAATGGGAGAATTTTAAAGGTTCGATGTCATCAGATTTACAAGGAAGAAAAATAAAATTAGAAGATTTGTTACAATTTTTGCGGAATCGTGCCGATATGTTAGACATGATTCATAATAATCAAAATAGAACTACACAAAATTTAAAGCCTAGTCATACGTTAGAACCTAGAAGGCAGGCCAATAATACACAACATAATCAGACCTACAGTTTCGTATCAACGCGCAATAATAACCAAAATAATAAATCTGACAAATTACGTCAGTGTGTATTATGTGGCGGTAATCATGCGCTGTATGCTTGTTTTAATTTTCTCAATTTAACTATACAAGACAGAATTAAATTCATTAACGATAAAAAATTATGTATGAATTGTATGCGCGGTGGACACTCAATTTCTGAGTGTTTATTCGGACCTTGCAAGCAATGTCAACGGAAACATAATAGTTTATTGCATGTGTATACGGTTAATTCGGATTCAACAGCGGTTAGTGCGCCTCAATCACAGCCGACTGACAAAAATTCAATTTCTGTTGTATCATGCGCATTTAATACTGTGAAGTGAATAATGTGCCAAGCGAAAATGCGTCATATAAGTCTCTGCCACAAGTGTTATTATGTACTGCACAGGTCGAGGTCCTGGATAATAACGGAATGTATCACACAGCCCGAGCGCTGTTAGATAATGGCAGTCAAAATAGTTTTATTTCGGAAAAATTAAGTAAACGTTTAAACGTATCGGTAATACAGTCCACTATACGTATATCTGGTGTGGGACAATCCGTCTCACATTCGAATAAATTGTGCAATATTAAGATTCGATCGAAATTAAATAACTTTAGCACGGAAATAAAATGTTATGTTTTACCATGCATAACAGCGATCTTGCCGTCCGTATCATGTAGTAAACATGATTCATTTTATATTCCCGAAAATATTCACTTGGCTGATCCTACGTTTGGAGAGCCATCCGAAATTGACATATTGATAGGAGCGGATGTTTTTTGGAGTTTATTAGAGAATCATAAAATTCGTTTGTCAAATGGACCATACCTTCAAAAATCTAAACTAGGATGGTTACTTTCGGGTCCAATTTACATAAATGGTTCATTTATAATTGACAGTCAGTGTAATTTTGCGCAAATATCAGATATTGAAACAGAACTGCGTAAATTTTGGGAGCTTGAAGAAGTTAGCGAATGTAAGTTAGTTCTTACAAAGGAAGAGCTTTTCTGTGAAAATTATTTTAACAGACATACCAAACGCGATAAAAACGGAAGATTTTCTGTACGAATTCCATTAAAGGAATCACCAAATTCACTTGGTGATTCGTATGAAAAGGCAAAGTTGCGTTTTTTATCGTTGGAACGTAGATTAGACCGCTCACCGTCTTATAAAAAAATGTATTCAGATTTTATGCGTGAATATTGTGACTTGGGTCACATGTGCCTTATTAATAAATACTCGGCCCCGTACTATTTTCTTCCCCATCATGGAGTATTCAAAGAACATAGTACAACTACAAAATTGCGTGTTGTTTTTGACGCTAGTGCCGTCACTACTTCAAACAAATCACTTAATGATATACAATACATTGGACCGCCACTCCAAAATGACATTTTTTCCATTTTACTTCGCTTCCGACAGTACCAGTACGTTGCTTGTGCTGACGTGGAGAAAATGTACAGACAGATTGAAATACAACAAGACCAACGTAATCTACAACTTATTCTATGGCGGGAAAATTCATCCGATGAATTAAATGTGTATCAACTTAACACCGTCACCTACGGAACCGCGTCAGCCCCCTACTTAAGTATGCGTTGCTTGCGGCAACTGGCGTTGGAAACCAATGATGAAGATGTTGCTAGAGCCATAAATGAAGATTTTTTCGTAGACGATTTGATTTTAGGACAAGATGATCCTCAATTGTTAAGTAATCTTTGCGATAAAATATCTTCCGTATTGAAATCCGGGTGTTTTAATTTACGTAAATGGATTTTTAATTTTAATATTACTACTCAGTTATCTAAGGAGCTAGCAATTGGTGACAAATGCCAAAATAAAACTTTAGGCTTAAGGTGGCAGATTGATAGTGATGAGCTTCATTTCACAACCAGCATCCAAAATAAAATTCCTGTCACCAAGCGTAGCATTATGTCGATAATATCACAGATTTATGGTCCGTTGGGTCTAATAGCCCCTATAATAATTATAGCGAAAACAATTCTTCAAAAATTGTGGCTTGCCAAAATCGGTTGGGATGACAAGGTTCCAATTGAGGTTGAAAATTCTTGGCATTTATTTATACAAACTTTACTTCATTTAAATACTTTACGTATTCCTCGTTATGTCATGAGCGAATTTACACAATATTGCGAGTTACATATTTTTACTGACGCGTCACAGGACGCGTACGGCGCATGCGCATTTGTCCGTACATATAACGATAGCTCACCTATTACTGTCAAGTTATTATGTGCTAAGAGTAAGGTTGCCCCTGTTAAAACGATTTGCACCATACCGCGACTCGAGTTGTGTGGTGCACAACTCGGCGCTAAGCTATATGGCAAAATAAAAAACTCGCTGAGATTGACATTTGCGAGCGTATTTTTTTGGACTGATTCCACTATTGTCATGGGTTGGATTAGAATGTCACCTCATCGCTTACAGACATTCGTGCAAAATCGTGTTTCACAAATTAACAAATTAACTGATGAGGCGGTGTGGCTACATATTGATGGAAAACAGAACCCAGCAGATATAGTATCAAGGGGTCTTGATTTAAAGGAACTTCAGCAAAGTGACTTGTGGTGGAACGGTCCTATGTTTTTGCGAGAAAGAGGTTCAAATTTTACAACTGATTTTCATCTAAATGAAAATCAATTACCTGAACTTAAGCCTGAAAAATGTGTAATGTTATGTAATAATAATTCTGACGAAAATTTACTAGATTTCAATAGGTTTTCATCATTTATTAAATTAACGCGAGCGACAGCATATGTGCTACGTTTTGTGAATAATTGCCGAAATAAACAACATCGCATAACCGGTTTGTTATCTGTTAGTGAATTGGACGCATCGGTTACATTGCTTGCTCGGATCGCACAACATCAAACGTTTTACGATGAACTGAATGATTTGAAAAATGAATGTTTGGTAAGTTCTAAGCGCATGATAGGCTTAAATGTATTTAACGGGGGAGGAGGCGGCCCACCTTGCGTCGGTCGGCGCTTCACTTGTCGTTCGACGCATCCGCCTCCTAGGCCTGGACGTCGCCCTCGATAAAACGAGGGCCATGATGTTCCACGCCTCTCGTCGCAGGATCCCACCGGGGCTCCGAGTTCGAGTGGAGGGGGTCCGCATACCGGTCGAAGCACACCTTAAGTACCTCGGCCTGGTTTTGGATCCCCGATGGAGCTTTGAGGAGCACTTCAAGCTCCTCACTCCACGGCTATGTGCCGCCGCAGCCGCACTCGGACGGGTCCTCCCTAATGTAGGAGGGCCAGGATCGGCGTGCCGTCGACTGTATCACGGGGTGATAAGGTCGATGGCACTCTACGGAGCTCCGGTATGGGCGGAGTGCCTCTCCCCCCGAACGGTGGCCCTCTTGCGACGGCCGCAGAGGGTCATAGCAACCCGGGCCGTGCGAGCTTATCGCACGGTCAGCCACGGCGCAGCCTGCGTTCTTGCGGGCCAAACGCCGTGGGATGTCGATGCACGCGTACATACAGAGATGTATCGACATCGGGTTGCCGTTAGAGAACGGGGGGGACGATCCGCTACCGAGGAATTGGAGCGGGTTCGTACCCAAGCGCAGAGGGAGGCTCTGCGTCAATGGGGTGAGGCACTTGCCTTCCCAGCTGCCGGCCACCGGACGATCGAAGCGATACGTCCGGTGTTGGAGGAGTGGGTAGGGCGCCGGCAGGGCAGTCTCTCGTTCCGCATGGTGCAGGTATTGACCGGACATGGTTGTTTCGGTCACTACCTGCATCGGGTCGCGCGTCGGGAGGAAACGCCGCAGTGTCATCACTGCGACACTCCCGACGATACTGCCGAGCACACTCTGTTGGTGTGCCCGGCCTGGCGACGCCAGCGCAGCGAACTCAACGCTGCGCTGGGAGGCGGAGACCTCTCGCTGCCGAGCATGGTCGTGGCCATGCTCCGCGGCGAGGCGGAATGGGGGGCTGTCGCCTCCTTCTGCGAGGACGTCATCTCGCAGAAGGAGGCCGCGGAGAGGGAGCGGGAGAATGATCCTCAAGCCGCTCCCATCCGCCGCAGACGGACAGGCAGGCGAAGGCGGGCATTCGCGCAAGCAATGCCCGTCTAATGACCCTGCCGTGGAGGCCTGCGTGCACGGTTGGCCCCGTGTACGCCTCCGTAAGGCCCTCCGTCTGGGGATTGCCCTGGTGTTCTCGGGCAATCCCCCCTTGGCGATAGCCCGACCAGCTAGGTCGGGCTAGCCCGGGCGCGTTGGTAGTGGTAGTCGCAGTGTGGACCCTACCACGCGCGTCCATAAGGGCAGGAAGAACACCGGGGGGTTTAGTGGGTAGGCCTGGCACTCTGCCGGGAGAGCCCCACACACGCTCGTCGTCTAGCCAACGGCGAGTACGGTGCGTCACGCATTCCCCTCGTAAAAAAAAAAAAAAAAAAAAAAAAAAAGGCTTAAATGTATTTCTTGGCAAAAACCATTTAATTCGCGTAGGCGGAAGACTTGGCAATTCTCATTTCGATGAAAATAAGAAACACCTTATATTATTATGTAGTAAGCACAGATTTACATTTTTACCGTAAAGGCAGAGGGGCTACCACCAGTAAGGGTTACATATGTTTATTTATTTGTTTTTGTACACGATCTATTCATTTAGAGTTAGTTACAAGTTTGTCAACACAGAGTTACATATTAGCATTAAAACGTTTTATATCTCGGCGTGGTAATCCAGTTGAGATCATATCAGATAACGCAAAAAATTTTGTTGGTGCCGAAAAGGAAATAGCGTCATTTGTTAACAATAATAAAGAAATTTTTGAGTTTACAACTAATAACAACATCAAATTCAGCTTCATCCCTCCATACGCTCCTCATTTTGGTGGTTTGTGGGAGGCAGGGGTGAAATCGATGAAACACCATTTGCGAAGGGTTGTAGGTAATAATAATCTCACTTACGAAGAATTTATCACTGTCTTAGCGCAAGTTGAATCCATTTTAAACTCGCGTCCTTTGACTGCCCATTCCACAGATCCTAATGACCTACAACCCCTCACCCCTGGTCATTTTCTCATCGGCCGATCATTTACTGCTCCAGTTGGTCAGGACTTGACTGCTACGCCCACTCAGCGCCTGCCGCGTTTTGAAATGATTGAGCAGATGAGACAAAACTTTTGGAAGAGATGGGCTAACGAATATGTATCGGCACTGCAAACACGAACGAAATGGAAGACGACTAAAGGCGAATTACAACTCAACAGACTCGCTCTCATTAAAGACGACAACTTGCCTCCGCTTAAATGGAAACTGGGTCGTATAATACGAGTACACCCGGGCACTGATGGTATCTCCCGTGTGGCTGATCTTCTCACTGCCACGGGCATCACCCGCCGAGCATTTTCAAAGATCTGCCTCTTACCAGTCTCTACGAACGAAGTTGATAATATGGGTTCTTCTGACATGCCATGTTGATACTGTTGGAACCTGACATTTCCAAGGCCGGGCCTATGTTCCCGCCACAACAAGGCGATGAAGTTGCTGATGAATTTTGATTGGCACCAATCCCGTGCGCGGCGACTTCATGTTGTTAAACGTCGACTTTTTTTTATGTTCATTCGTCATTCACACGTCTTACTTAATCGTTAAAAATATTGTAATTATTTTATATAATACACGTCTGAGTTCGTATCAAATAGTATTCATTATTTCAAATTACCTGCTACCAATTTACTTACGATACCGGGCCTGAAACACTGCAAGCATAAGATTTAAACAGTATGTATTTTGACATAATCATAATAGTAATGGCGTCATTGAAAATTCGAAATTGTAAAATTATTTTTACATTTGAAAGTGTAATGTCGAATTATGGTCGAATTACACAAAAACATGACATCATTTTGGCAGTGGTTCGATCCTGACTCTTGGTGTACCTAGTTATTTTATCAAAAATTGTTTTTTTTATTATTTTGTTTTCCTTTATTGCTTTTTGTTTAATAAATCAATTCCTTTTTTTATATCTCAATTTGTTTTTTATTTATAATTTTCATTTCAGAACAAAAAGATTAAGATTAAAAACGCGATTTTAATAAATAAGTACCCTATTAAATAATTTTTCGGATATTTTCAGTTAAATGCCTACTGACCGAAAAAAAAGGTTCACTTGCATGTTCGTTTCATAAAACCACAAAGTGATTTTTTCACTGACCTAACTATTTTTTGTATGGGGGATTTCAAAACTAATTTTACAAATCTGAATTTTTAATAACACCTTAAGTGGTATTCAACTATGTTAGGTACATACATAGTCAATTGGTCATAGATAATGTACGTAAGTAATACGTCATTACGTATTACTTACGTACATTATCTTAAGTACATTATGAGACTAGCGCGCTTTGTCGGTTATTGCGTACGAGGCGATATACGAGGTGACAAGAAAGCAGAGTACCTACGTAATGACCAATGCGCGCGTGTATCATACGACGTTTTTCAACACACTTGAGAGGAAAATGAAAGATCTTGTGGTATTAATATTTTTCTGAAAACGACTGTGCTTTTTTATCAATCTTCCACGTACGTAAAGTATCGTATGCCGCCAAGTATTTATCCTTTGACTTTGGCGGCAAAAAACTATTACTCGCGCTTTGCGCCTACATAATTATTTCCGGCGGAGTTAATAATATGAATTTTTAATCTTCCCACGGGAACTATTTAAGAGATCATTAAGGAATATAAAGTACATGTCGTTTTCCATAGCATTAGTGACATGCGTACTTCAAAGCTGTCTGCCCACGGCTTAGCTCGTAAACAGATTTAAATTTTCCCCCGGGAACTACTTAAGGAATCGGGATAAAAGATAGCCTATGTTCTTTTCCATATCAAAGGCTACATGCATGCCAAATTTCATCCAAATCCGTTCAGCCGTTTTTGCGTGATTGAGTAACAAACATCCAAACATCTAAATATCTAAACATCCAAACATCCACACTTTCACATTTATAATATTAGTAGGATTGTTTTTTTAAATGTCGTTGTTAATTTAATATTTAAGTAACCAGTAGTAGGCCGTTCATTTGTTTCCAATTGGCAGCCGCATAAAGTCGTGTTAAAGAAAAAGTAAGTATTAAGCTACAAATTTAAGAATGCGTACTGGACATACATTTACTTTGCAATCTTGAACAAATTAGAATTTATCGTATTAAGATTACCGTACTTGTGCGATTATGTAAAGTAAAAAGCACTCGTGTTTAATATACTGAATAACGGGTCTAAATGCAAGGTAATAAGACCCACGAGCAAGTGTGCTGAAAAGATTATTAATGGACATAAGTTGCCTGACTATAAATAAATAAAATTAATGTAGGTACTAACTACTTGAATTATTTTTTATTCTCAATGGTGATTAGGTATATTTTTAATTTTGGCAAATAGGTACGGTGTTTTATTAGATTTTACCATTTACAAATATTGTGGCAACGCGGCTTCGCCCGCATTAATATTGTTTTCCCGTGGGAATTTAATATTTTCCCGTAAAAATAATTTTTAAGCCTATTATATAGAAGACTGTTATTTATATTTAGGAGCTCGAATAATAAATTTCATAGAAATTGGAGCAGGTTTTAATTATTTTCCAGAAACTTTCAACCCTTAATTTGCACAATAAGGGGGTGAATTCCAATAAACCATGAAATACGTGTTCAATGAAATGTTTTTAAGAGCATAAATCTCAAGGTTTATCAAAATCGTTGCTTATTTTAAAAAATCCATACAAACTTGCAACCCCATTCATTCCTTCAGGGTTAAATTTTCTTCAATTTTGAATTAAAACAACTGTCCAAAATACACGTTTCTACCATTAGCAGTTACGGCTGTGCGTGCGTCTATAAATGAGAACTTCTCTTTTTATAATATACTATACTAGCTGTGCCGGCGAACTACGTTTCGCCATAATAAAAAATAGTGTACGACCTATTCTCACACCTACCGAACATACACAAAAAAAATCATAAAGATCGGCCAAGCCGTTTCGGAGGAATTCGGTAACAAACACTGTGTCACGAGAATTTTATATATTAGAAGAAGAAGGTAATATATACGCAGGTTCCCGATTACGCAGGTTCCGTGCACATCTCGCGCTGTTTCGGCCCGTATAACCACGATTGGTTGAGTAGGGCCATGGGTTGGTGGAGGGTAAAGTACACGTCACATAATTTAAATAAATGATTCGAAATTTCAACATCAAGTTTAAGCGAACGGATGGCTCATGAGGATATACTGCGAAATTATTGCGCTATACCGCTAGAGGTCTGTGGTTCGAACCCGCATAAAGCATGTTTTGTTTTTATGATTTTTTATCACAGAATTAATAACATTCTTTAAAATGAAATAGAAAATTAGATAACTGGTAAGAAAGAACAAGGAAAAAAAATTGTTTAAAAAATAGTACTAAATTATATAATTTCGGAATTGATAAAACAGTCGAATAAATTAATTTCAGCCTGCTATAAGCATATACATTTTGCACTTTAATTTCTCAATGATATTTTATATTATAAAATTTGAAATTAAATTGCTTAGTTTTTTATAGGTAAGTATGTATACATACCGGGTTATTTTTCCAGCAGGAGCCAAATTTTGTGTCCTTGTTCAGACAAGCAAAATGAGAGAATCAGCTGTTCCATACAAATGTTCAACATCCACTGAACCTAAATGTATGGAACAGCTGATTTTTTTTTCGCGATTTCGAATTTGGTCCCATAGTAAAAGTTGTTCATTTTGTTTGTCTAAACAAGCATACAAAATTTGGCTCCTGATGGAAAAACAACCCAGTATAAAGATAAACACTTATTTTATTTTAGTATAAAAAAACTAAAATTATAAACTGAAAAATCTTGTCAAATAAAAATTTTTAATCACATTTTTAACAATATACAATATGTGACTTTGTATTTTCTTTAAAAATAATAAATAAATTGAAAAAATTATGAATACCTGAATCAGTGAAAAAAAATCATCTTGGGCGGGATAAAAAAAGGTCACATATGAAATTGTGATAATAGAAAGTACCCACTACCAAATTGACTTATCTCCAATGATATATTTACTTTACATCTTAAATATCAAACGTAGGTATATAAAATGTATGACCTAAATCGTATATTCCATTGCGGAACAACCCCTTAGGTATAACATGGATTTATACGTCACTTTTTTACCAAATTGTAACACATTTAGCTTGGTGCAGCCGGCCGTAAGTGTATAATAAGACGTATTTACGCATAAGTCATTGTAATGAATTAAAAGAAGCATAAATATGAATTTGTTAAAAAAATCATAAGCATAGCAGGAGTTAAAGTGCCATCTGTTGAGTGCGTGCGAGAACTACTGAACCCAATGTAGCAAAGGCTCGATGGCCCGAGCTTGCTCAGAATTGTCAGTGGCGTTTTTGTTGCGTCATCTCGCGGTGAAATGGTGAAATAAAACAGCTCGAAGAATAGCCCGACTTAAGTAGTCCCTATTTCGTTGTATGGGATGAGGCATCTGTACTGTAGTATTATATTATCTGTGACCATGCTTTGCTTTTCTTGTAAGATTTTTTTTTCCGGAAGGCGAGGTAAACACCCATGGCACACTACGAAAATCCAGCATTCAATTACAGATATGTACACTATGAAAATATTACCTCACTATGAAGAAACACACACACATCGACAAATTATCGTGTATCTACGCAATCTCCCGCAAATCATGCCCGTGTACTGTGTTGAGCTACTAACGTACCATTGCATTTTTCTATCGTAACGGCATAAAAATTACTTCAAAATTATACTTAAATAAAACACGTTCATATATATTTTATACTTACATGTGATAGGAAATGCCATAGTCTTGAAGATTTGAGTTACTGGATAGCCTTTTGCAAGAGGAAACTGCACAATTAACAATTTTTACGAGCTCTTACTTGCGATACGAAATGACACCTAATGGCAGCGGCCGCGCGTCAACTAGTTTTATATAACGTGTATGGTCATATGGTCAACGTAAATTGACAGAGGGGTTCACCCAGCCTTGCCATCTCCCGTCTGAATGCTCTAAGGATAAATATCGTGAATCGTGATAAATATTGGGGGTAATTCTGAAGTTACTTGCACTAAAACTAAAACTAAAATTAAACATATAATTTTAAATTAGTTTTAGGTAATTCGTATTCTGAAACGCCGGACTCTCTTAATTTAAACTGTATTTGACAATTTCTTAAATTGAATACACAGATTATAAATACACCTAGTGCTGTGGAAAAACGGGATAATTTAGAAACATTAAAAACAGCTATATTCTACTAATTTTACTATCAGAAATTATTAATTTAAGATTTGATCGTATTTGTAAATAACAGAAAATAAATTTTATTTTTTATCATTCATTTTATCACAAAAGAAAAATTATTCGACATTTATTATGCGATTGTGATGGCTTCGCGCCTATGCCATGAAATAAACAAAATTACGTGGTAGTCTGTAGTTGTATAGATAGGTACTTCGTGACTTCCTCTGAATTTTAAAATTGCGTATTTTGTTTCATTAGTAATTTTTGTTTTCTTTTCATAATAACCGCTGTTATTTATTGACAAATAATAGTAATTGCTAGGCAACAAATTTTAGATAGGCATACTTCTATCTGCAGATAGAAGATTAATTTCTGTTGTAAGAGTAAATACATACATACATAACCTACCTATCATCTAAATGTCAGTACTATTAGACTACTTGGGAACAAACAAATTACAACTCACGACTTGGCAATTGATGCTATAAAAGCCTTTCCTTATAAATGCCATAACAACCAATTCATCATCCATTTGGCAAGTTGCACAAAAAAAATTGACTTCGGTAATGTTAGAAAATCGTTAAAAAGTAACAAGATAAATTTAGACGGCACCTAAAAGTTCACCTCCTAAAATTAGTTTGACATATTTAAAATTATAGAAAAAATTACATTTAGGAAGCATGTCAGAATACGAAAATAACATCTAACACTAAATTGAGTAGTTTAGTAACGTCACTCTTAATTTTAGAGTTAACTTGTGAGTTCTGAATACCAAACGGTGATTGACATTTCTATCTCTAATTTTATTTAGTTATAGTTTTAGGTGGTCGCTTCAGAATCACCCCCATTGAACGTCTAGCATATATAGAAATTCTGTGATCTGTATCGCGATCCATCAATATTATAGACTACACGACCAATAAATATGGCTATCCGATCATGATCCAAATATCATGATAATTATTGAACGTCTAACATACACCTAATAAGAATTACTCGTTTTCAAACGTACCTACCCTAAGGGCGCTAACGCACCTATACGTATTCAGTTCGTTTTTCGATTCGTGTTCGGTTTTGATCCGCTTTGGCCATCATAGTGATTGTATAGACGCTTGCGCACTCATACGTATTCGGTTCGTGTTCGATCCGTCAATTCTCACTTCGAGTTGTTTTTAGGTGTGCATCAGGATGGCGGGTCTCCATCATAGATTTATATTATTTGATGAAGTTGTTAATAACGATTATAGATGTATTTATAAAGATTGCTTAATCGTTTTTTTATATAAAATGACAATATATACTGGAATAAGTGGAATGTTAAAAAGCCTACAGCTTCTTCAAATATCAATATTTTAAGCTGGATCTTTTGCTCGTAATTCTTTTCCCATATAACAAACTTTTCTAAGTCCTAGTTCTGTACCCTTTTCCCTATTGAATATGCTGTCTCATTCGTTCGTCCCAAGGTTGCCTGGAAGAGATAGCTGTTTAGAAATAAAGCCGCCTATTTGTACAGTACTGTTTTTTTGTAAAATATTTCATACAATTTTTGTTCTTGTTTCATACATTTTTTGTGCCATCACAATTTAAATATTCGATTTTAAAAGTAACAAGGTAGGTACTAAATTGTGGTTAAATCTGTTAAATCAAATAGTTTGTAACTTTAATGTTACAGCATGATACAGCATGATCACATCACATTTTGATAATGAAAGCCGGATTTTGTTTAAAGTAAGAAGCAGGTATCAAAATTATAATGTTTGGTATTTCCCGAACGGGAAAACATCCTAGCGTTTGCGCACTTATCCGTATTCGATTCGTGTTTTAGACGGTTGTGCGATAAATGTCAAAATGACGGGGTCACTTCCATTTTTTAAAAACCCATTGCAATTTAGTACTCATTTGGTACTATTTAATACCAAACATTATAATTTTGATACCTGCTTTTTACTTTTTTCACGAATTTTTTCACGTATCGAACACAAACCGTATACGTATAAGTACGCAAGCGCCCTTAATGTCTTGAAATGTGTTCGTAGTCTGTGTGTTTGTGTCATTTGTGTTGTTGAGTTGTTGACTTGTTGTTGTCTTGTTGTTGTGGTGCACTTGTCGTGGATGTTTTGAGTGAAAGAAAAAGTGCGTAAAATTTTCACCTAGATTCAATCAAAATGGAAAAAGAACCAGAAGAAAAAGATACAAATGAGATATCAGAGCAATCAGGTCAAAATGCAGAAGAGGATGAAAAATCCGCTCTTATTGAATATGTTAATAACCTAGAAAAAAGAATCAAACAAAAATTAGAATTGAGACAGCAAAACCTAAATTGTGTCCGCCCTCCTGACAACCATTTCTCTAAATTGGATTCAGGCTTAAAGAAAAACACCACATTTGTTAAAAAATTAAAGACGTTTAGTGCTAGTCAGATTGACATGCTTTTGAAAGATTTCAGTTCATTGAATCTAACTAAATACATATCGGAAGTGGCCGCTGCTATAGCCGAGGCAAAGTTAAAAATGTCTGATATTCCAGCAGCGTTAAATTTATGTTCGGCCTTACATCGTACTTATTCCGAGTTTTCATCTTTCTTTTTTGAAAATTGGCAAAAAATCTTAACATTTAAAGCCACTGATAAAATTGCAAACTCTTCTAAACTTAGAGTTGATATAAGGTTTTATGCTGAGCTAGTTGCAGTGGGAATATTCACAAATAAAACAGGGTTACCATTGCTGGGCAATGTACTTACAGTTCTTATTAATATGGACAAAGAAGAGCATAACAATATTCCAATCCTTTTATCTTTTTGCAAACATTGTGGTGAAGATTATGCAGGTCTTATGCCAAAAAAAATTAGAGATACTGCAGAGGTAAGATATTTTGAAAGATTTTTCTTTTGGTTAAGTATTTAAATAAATATATTTTCATATATAAATATGGTAAAAGATGGTTTAACTTATTTTACCAATTTTGCTAATAGCAAGACTGTAGTTCTAACAAGACTCAAGACTCTTCATAATAGATATACACGGTTATTTTTTTATCATACTGGAAAATTTTAGAGGCAGCTCGGTAGACGCTAGACGACTCATATCAATAAAAAAAACATGTGGTTATATTTTTTAAATTTTATCCGCCAATAATATTAAATTATAGACATTGTTCTTGTTTACTACAAGATAAGGTAAGATTATGAATGAATAAAGCATTTACTACTACGGGCTTAGGAAAATGCGGCAACGTCGCATTATTAATTCAAGCAAGATAATTTACAACTCGTTTGAAATAAGAGTTATTATTGCACTAGACACTACAATAGTGAAAGACAGAGACAAGCCGACCGGCTTTAGTTCGCCTTTGACCCCGGCGCGTGTGAACGTATCGCGATGTCGCGCCCGCGCCTGACGCGCGGCAATCGGGCGCATTCGGAATTTTAGTTTCAAGTTAACACATCTCGCGAATACACAGACCTTACTCCGGTAGACCGTAGACTTTTACTTGTGAAGTGAAATTAAGTGTTTGATGTAAGAAAGTGAACCCACAAACGCACAGACTTGGAAGCGAAAACTGCATTTCGAGACGTTAAACACTAACCAAAGTGATATGTTGTTGTGGTCATGTATAGTTTTAAACGTGCACGACTATGTATGAGTTAGAGGACTTCCTTTAAATTTAGAACTCTTTGGTTATTAGAACTAAAGTTGATTTAAATTGTTTCCTAGGTAGGTAAGTATTTAAAGTTGTTGTTGACAACCTACCATAACCGTAATACCTACCTAGTACTGTTTGTTTTCTTTAAAAACTTTGTTTTGCCGGTCCTAAGCCCGTAAAGTAGGAAGGTGAAATTGTGATCAACTCAGTGATGACTTTGAATCGGCGACGTTGTTGCCAGTTTGCGTTCATTCAATGTTTTGCCTACAACTTCACTCAGTGTCCATACCAGTGTAGTATTTTTTGGATATTTTAGATAATAAATATCTAATTAAACAGGTGAGTAAATTTTATTAGTAATGGTTAAATAATTCTTCTACCGTGTCCTGAAGCCACCCTTAAAATAACCAGGGTGATAAAAAAATAACCGTGTATAATGTACCTAAATATTATTTTAGTATTAACCTTAAATAGAGCAAGAAAGTTAAAAGAATCAAGATCAAAATTAAATTATTTATATTTTTTGTTCCAGAAACACAATATTACAGTACCTAGAAACACATTTTTGCCAGCAGAAAAACAAGCAGTCGTAAGGACATTATTAAAAGATTACTTTTTGTCACTGACCAAACATTTGCTAGCAGAAAGAGCACAGTTGCAATCATTACATGCAGCCAATCAAAGAACTCTCCACACTCGTGGAGAGCTGTCTCAAGAAAGGAAAGACCAGTTAGAACAGCATCAGGTTTCCACATATATGATTAATTAGTCTTCTCTTATTCTTGCAAATAGGATGGTTAATATAACATTATTTATTTAAATACTTTCCAGGCCACATATGACAAATTACTTTTAGGAGCCCAAAACTTTGCAGAAGTTTTGGGGGAAGAATTAGGGGAAGCTGGGGAGCCACCTTCATTAGTGCTTACAACAATAGAAACCCCAGGAACTGTTACTATTGGAGGCAATGAGGAGTTTAATATGCAAGCAGGCACAGACCCTTGGCAAGATGAAGATACCAGAACATTTTACACTAGTTTACCCGATTTAAAAGTGTTTATGCCTAATTACCAATTAAAAGAGGTATCAGATTGACCCCATATTACTTAAAAAGAAATTGTATGTTTAACTTTATACTTATTAACCTCTCAGCTGCTAACCAGTCTCATGAGACCAGTATAGCCTTACGCTATGTAATAATTGATAAATACCTAAGACCTAATATTATAATAAGAAAGGAAATTTATCAATTATTAAATTGCTTTTTACAGAAGGAAAAATATCTTTGGTTTTGAAATATATACAACATGTCTCATATCTCTCCATAAAAATTATAATATTTACTTTTTTAACACCCTTGCTCGTAAAGCTGATGTAATTCCACCGGTTGTAAATATGTAAAGCGGGTCATAAAAAACGCGTTTGTTACCAAAGCAAATAGTTAAGTTATAGTCCATACAAATTCCATAACAGTATTATTTGCCATTTCAAATATGGAACTCATGGAACTGATCGCCACCGCACGACTCCAGCTAGTGAGCAGCGCGCTGTTGCTATTCAAATTTCGAACTAATCGCCGCGCGGCGCCAGTCAGTAGGCAGCGCTAGCGCCCTCTTAAAATGGCGGGAAAGCAACAGTGCATTCACATATTGAGTTTATTTAAATATTTTTTTTTCTGTTTCCTCGCAAATGTGTTAAAAAACGTCGTACGATATACGTGCGTATTGGTTATAACATGCTCGGCTCAATTACGAAATTCCGCCTCGCATGTTATATCCATCTTAACGCACTAATATCGTAATGTACTATATTTAAACTATCAAAAATGCCAACCTAAAACTGTTCTAAGATTGAATTTTCACTATTTTGATTGATATGGCAAGTTATTAAGGTTGACTTTTTTTTAGTTAAATAAATGTTACAATTTTTATGGGGTGTTATGAGACACGTTGTATATATTGTTTTGTGAGGGTATTTATAAAATTTTTCATAGCGTGACGTCGTTTTTTTTAAGGGTGTGGGAATCTATGATTCTACAAGGAACTGAAAAGCTGACAAGTCTGCCCCTTGGATATGCCATTGGACTTGGTAAAAACCCCATACCCCGCTAAACCACCCTCCAGTAACTGCTCGGCCCCCAGTGGAGGTACGCTCGGGATCGGACTACCCTTTCCCCAAATGCACCCACTGGAGACAGACCCAGCGGTGCTTTATGATACTAACCCACTAACGAGCTGGGACTAGCACCTCGGGAAGGGTCACCTAGTTACCACGATGTGACCCCCAAATGGGCTACCAGGGAGGAAAACCTAATAATTCGCAGCTGGTTGGCGGCCGGGCCACTTTCGTCCCTGGTTGTTAAGAGTAGTTGGTGGTGCGCGCCCAAGAACGCGCGCATCCTCCTACACAGCCATCTGCGGCGGATCGGGGCGGCTTGAGGGTCCTCCTGCGAGATCACGTAGAAGAAAGCGGCAGTCTCGGACTAGTACGTCGCGCTGGGGTCTCCATGCCGGGCATTCCATTAGGGTGTGTCCGGGCGTGTCGTCGGGAGCGCAGTATTTGCTCCCGACGTGCGACATGGTGCAGATAATGGCCGAAGCAGCCGTGCCCGGTCATCATCTGCACCATCCGGTAGGTGAGGCTGCCCTCCTGGCGCCCAACCCACTTCTTCAATACTGGACGAACCGCGTCGATCGTCCCGGCAGCTGGGTGGGCGAGCGTCTAGGCCCACTGGCGAAGAGCCTCCCTCAGCGCCAGGTGCCTGATGCGCGCCACCTCCTGCGGGAGGAGGCGCTACCCCTGATTCCGCGCTGCTACCCGATGTCGATGCACGGTCGCAAGGACTCGATATCACACGGGGGCGAACCCTGCAGATGCAGGCCGCCCCATGAGAGACCGTGCGGTAGACTCTCACGGTTCGGGTGGCAATAACCCTCTGTGGCTTGCGGAGGAGAGGCTCCGTGCAGCGCCATCGGCTATTTCACTGTTGCTGCGGCGGCAGACAGCCTTGGGGCAAGGAGCTTAAAATGTTCCTCGAAACCCCATTGGGGATCCAGTACCAGACCGAGATTCTTCATCGAGCTTTCGATCGGGACTTAGATTCCCTCCACCCGGACACGGAGCCCCGCCGGGGGTCTGCGGCGACGCGGCGGCCTAAACGTCATGGCCGTCGTTTTATCGACGGCCACGCCCAGCCTGAGGAGACGGATGTGCCAGACGACGCCAGGTGGAACGCCTCTTCATACGTGCGCCCATTCGCCGCGACAAGGGTGTCTTTGGCGAAGCAGACGACCTCCATGTTCGGTAGTAGGTTGCCCCGCAGAACCCAGTTGTACCCCAGGTTCCAGAGCAGAGTGCCCAGCTCTGAACCCTGGGGTACTCCTGTCGCCATTGGCTACCTGTGGACGCCGCCGTCCGTCCCCTCATACACGATTTTCCTCCCGCGGAGGTAATCGATAATGAGATAATGAGGCGGAGGTTGAGGGTCACTCCGTGGAAACGGAGCGCCTCCTCTATGAATTCGTGGGGAGGCTGTTGAACGCGTTGCGGATGTCTAGGGACACCTCAACGACAACCTTCCCCGCCGACGTCCCCTCACCCAAGTAGCAGAAGCTTCTATAATCAAGCCGTTTTATCACCGAATAGTGATATAATAGGCCTATAATAGTAATCATTTGTGACTGCGTGTACTATAAAGGTTTTTAACATAGCGTTTTTATTCTATAAGATTAAAGAACATTTAAGTTCTATAACTGAGCTCTTAGAACGCTTTCAGGACCATACAAAAGAATCTTTAAAGTGTTGAATTTTAATAGATTAGAAAAAGTGATTATAGTACTATTTAGTACTAAAGACGACCCATCTAACACATTAATGTATTTATTTGGCACTAATAATGTGTCAAAATAACTTTTACAGTACTAGTATTGTAACAATATCGAAAACACTGTTACAGTATCATTCTGCAATATACAAGAACCTTGCACAATCATTACGTAATGTTATAGCTTCTTAAAAGCTCCCTTAACATCGCTATGGGCTAGTTCTTTAAAAGTCATAAAAACTCTTCTATAGTATTATATAGTACCATAGCGACTCCTGGTTCAGTTGCTAAAAAAATTTAAGTGAAAATGGCTGCTGTTTTCTGCCGTGATTGCACATTAACAGCACGATTGAAGCGAATTTGTACTATAGCAGTCGTAGTCGGGACAAGTCCTTATTTTATTTATTTAAATTTAATTAAAACACGAAAATTATGAGGGCGCATTGTCAAAATTAAAATCAGCATAATGATTTTATCGATACAATTATTTTCGCAAGTGCACTGACACGACAGAGTCAGAGACGGTCCTTGAATATTTTGTAGTATGTCATTTTTACTAAAAGTTATGTTAAGCAACAATGACGAATAACATAAAGCATCATAATTAAAGTTACCTATAGTTTTCTTGAGGAACATTAAATGGTGTGATAAAAATGGTCACTGGAATTATTTATGGTGCAAAATAGCACTATAAGTATGTGTTGGTTACTATTATAGTTTAGTTTTGTGACATAAGCGTTGCAGGGAGCACTATTGTAGTACTAAAAAGCGTTTCTTGACACTTTACCATTTCAACTACAGAGCTAATTTATCACCATGAGAGCCTCTATGTAATGTTTATAGATTAAATCAGTGATAAAACTAGGGCCTTTTCGGGGTTCTATAGAAGTTTACAAGACCATTATAGTGCTAATCACAAACACCAATTAGAGGCTCCAAAATGTTCTCAGGATCTTTATAGTATCAAATTTTGCTACTTGGGCAGTCCACCGCTTGAGTTGGGCCACGGCTTCCACGGTGGACCGGCCAGTGCGGAAACCAAATTGGCACTCTGCCAAGTCTGGTCCCGGGCCCTCTAGATATGAAAATCTTCTGGCCTCGTCGAGCAGCACCACCGGCCTGTACTCTGACGGGGCATCGGCAGCGGGGCGATTCGGCTTCTAAAGAAGGCAGAGTCGCCCCACCTTCCAGCACAGGGGAAAACGACCCGAGGCGATGCTCGTATTGAGCACCGCCCGGAACCGCTCCCCCAGGGGGCCTAGTGCCAGGCACAGGACCCCCGCTAGCTCCCCGACCGGTTCCGGCGCTTTCCCCTTCCTCTTACGCTGGAACCGCTCCCTCACCGCGTTGAACTCCAGGTCAGTGACCTTAGAACCCTCTGCACGAGCCCTTCGTCCATCCGGTGTATCGGCACGAGCACTGTCTTGGTACTTCCCCCTCATCAGACAGTACGGCCGTAATCGCATGCGACCGTCTGGGAGCGGAGAGGTTAAGCCATTCTTTGAAAGTAGGTTTGATTGATATTTTTAATATAAAATTTTGTTAAATTCAGGTCCAACTATTGTTATAATCGTAATAAAACCAAAAATTTTACACTTATCTGAATGTATTTCATCATGTATAACTTAATTTTGAAAAATAATTTAGAAATGACTTTATACTATTTGAAGTGTCAAATTGGTATTACTACTCTTGACTTGAAAATTTCAGTTGAAAATAATTATAGTTATACCCTTTTTTTAGACTATGAAAAACAAGACTGAAACTGTTACTGAAGAAATGCTCGATGAGGATCTGAAAGAAGATGAGCTGAGTGATGGTGAAGACCCACCTGCAGTAGTCCCAGACATTGAACAAGAAGATTCACAACCTACAAACATATCTAACAAGTCAGTCTTACTAATACATATATTGTTACCCTTTTTAAATAAGTTTTTATTTGAAAACAGCATTTGTATTCCAGGTATGCTCTTGACGCATTTTTAAATGAACTACCCAATTGTATTAATCGTGAACTGATTGATAATGCTGCTGTTGACTTTGTTTTAAACCTCAACACAAAAAATAATCGAAGGAAACTTACAAGGGTTTTATTCAGTGTCGCCAGGACCAGACTAGATTTGCTTCCATTTTACTCACGGTTTGCTGCAATACTTTATCCCGTTCTACCTGATGTGTGTATGGATTTATGCCAAATGCTTAAACAGGATTTTAAGTATCATGTAAGAAAAAAGGATCAAATAAACATTGAATCAAAGGTAAGCTTAATAATAATGCTTCAACACATTATTTATATATTTTTTTTAGTATTACTGGATCATGCCTTTTTGTGCTACTAGATATTATTTTTAGAGAACCAGAGTGAGCACCCAGCTCTAATATCCAAGACCTTATTGCTCTTCATTAGATACCAAGGGCCTTTTGGCCAAGTCAACTAATAAGTAGGTCAATGAATTTGGATGGTTAGTGAGGTGATATTTGTTGGTTTGTTTTTCATATTTATAATTTTATTTTGGATTCTTTGGAGACACTGAACATTGGATTTGCTGGTGGTTAACTTCAATGCAATGCCATATAAAGCCAGATAGTTATTACTCTGTGAGGAATCCAAGGATAGTCTGTGTATTGATTGTGTACCACTTCTGTAGCCATTGAATACTCAATACTCATGTGTATTTGAAGTTTAACGCCAGGATAACATTGATATGGAGTCTTTGTTACCAGCAACAAAAGCAGAGTGGCCAACAAATGTGCTCTGTGACATTAGTGCGGGTAGGAAGATCACATGTGAAAGAATTGCACAAGAATGATCCAAGGACTGAGCATTGTGGTGCATTGTGGTGCTCCTGCTTGGTATTCAGAGAATGTTTAAGGACTTAAGGCGCTATTTTCCCGTTTTCAAGCAATTTCGATGTACTGTACCACCACAAATATAAAACATACAGTTCTCAAATTCAATGATATTGTTGAACATAGCATATTATCGAAGCATTCTTTAAGACCGAAATATATTAAATAATATTTCACTTGATAGAAAAAACATCAAAAGATCAAAAGAGAAAAACACTCTGTTCAATATTTTCAAACAGGTGTGAATCAGAAAATACAATAATAAATGGCATAAAAGTTTTACCAATATGTATGTGAATTTTTATTGTCTAGAAAAATGCAAAAATACATTTTTTCTAATACTTAATCGATTAAAACGTAAAAATAGGTAACGTTTTCATTCGGTCACAGCGCGTAAGCGACATTAGAAGCTATGCAATTATCGACTTTATTTTCTTGCAATAAAGCAGTCGCCGTTCACTAGTAGATTTCCTGGGAAACCTTGCCTTAGGAGATATATTTAAAGAAATTAATATATTGACTTTAGCAGGACAGACATTATGAAAAGTTTAAAAATATTACTACTGCTACTGATAATCGCACTGCAATGTGTTGCAATAAAGTTTCTGCAGGCCTTTTACTGATCTCGTGGTTTTCAAATGATATCATGATGAAATCATAGTGCAAAACGAAAAATAAGATTTTCGGTCAGATTATTCATTATTTTGAAAAATCCTTTATAGATAAGTTAAGGGTACTTATTAGTTTTAGTCGCGTATTGCAATTTTGGTCAATCGCGTACTACCTACTTCACTTTTGGTCAATCGCGTATTTCAGTTTTGGCAATTTGCATATCTGACTAAATGCGTCTATTGGTCTTCTGCGTTTTTGGTCATATGCGTCGAACCCGTTATGTCACATCAGTATACATAGTGTCAAACATATATTATTATGTGAAATGATATTTTCAATGTGTGACAATTGTATTCCAGATAAAAGTGGTCAGATTTATTGGTGAACTGGTTAAGTTTGGACTCTACTCAAAAATGGAAGCATTATATTGCTTAAAAGTTCTTTTACATGATTTTAAGCATCATCATATAGAAATGGCCTGCAACTTATTAGAGACTTGCGGTCGCTACTTGTATTGTAATCCAGACACGCATCAGAGAACCATGATATATTTACAGCAAATGATGAGGAAAAAGGTAAAAATACTTATGTGATTCTCGTATTTACTACGTACTTATTTTTTTTTAATAAGTATATTTAAATAAAGTTAATAATAAATTAATATTCTTTTTAAAATCATACTTAAATATAAATACGTCATCGAAAAATAACAAGAATCGTAAGTTGAACAATTTTCGAGGTAGGTACTTTATAAAATACCGGAAAATTATGAAAGGCAGTTGAAATGTATTATTTTACGTATACATTTCTGGTAATTGATGAATTTACGGTGTCTCGCGGTAAAATGATCCGACGAATGTGAGGTATACACTGATTGGTTGAATTGAATGTCACACTTGCTTTCAATTCAATTCAATTTTTAGATTGTATGGCTTCTGTCGAGTGTGACAATTTTGCCAATGTCGAGTAGCGAAAACACGTTTAAAATTGATAAGATCTGGCGGTAATACTAAAATACTTGGTTGGTTGGGCTACCTGTGGACAAAGCAGAGCGGACATTAAATTGTTAGTAGCGACTTGAAATTATGGTTAAAAATTATTTTGGAAATGTATGAGGTAGGATAAAATGTGGAATAAATTTGTGATCCCCGCTACCCGCTAGCCGATTGCCGCCATTACTCTTCCAGGAATTAAACATACCAATCCCGTCCATGTGTGTTTTTATTAAGTTTTAGTGGTAAAATTAGCAATTGTGGTTTTTATTAGCAATGATCCGCATTATAACGTTACAATTCTTTCACGATTAGTGAAATGTAGCTTAAGAGATAACTGTTGCCACATGCTTACCACCAATGCTATCGAATCGACCAATCAGAGAACTGTGTATTATGTTACGTAAAAATGTAAACTGAGCAACGACCAACCATTGACCAACCATTTGTGTATTATTTGATGTGTGGCATAACCTTTTGTTTATAAACCCACCGCCAGGCAGCGTAAGTTGATTCATTAGCAAAAATTTATTATAAAATACAAATTAAAAACGAGCCCAAAGCAAAGGGAAATCACAAGAAGGCAACTTTTGTGTTCCACTATTAAGGCGCTATTTTCCCGTTTTCAACTACTTTGGCAACTTTGATTGACTATACCGTCACAAATATAAAACATACAGTTCTTAAATTCATATAATATGATATTGTTGAACATATTATCTAAAAAATCTTAAAGACAAACATGATTGATAATAATATTTTACTCAATAGAAAAAAATCCAAAGATCACTCCAATCAATATTTTAAAATAGCTGTGAACAAGAAAATATGACATAAAAATTTTACCAATAGATGTGCATTTTTATTATGTAGAAAATTGCAAAAATACATTTTTTCTTTTGTACTCCAGTTTACCAAAAATCGATTAAAACGTGTAAAAAGTGTCGTTTTCGTTCAGTCACAGCGCGTAAGCGACATTAGAAGCTATGCTATATTTCCTTGCAATAAAGCAGTCGCCGTGCACGTGTAGATTTCCTGGGAAACCTCGCTTTAAACATGCATTATTCTTGTTTTAGACAGTATCAGCTCTAGATTCGCGATATGTCACTCAAATTGAAAATGCTTTTTACTATGTATGCCCTCCCGAGACACCGGCCCAACCGAAAGAGGAGGAGCTGCCTTTGCACCAATTTATAAGAAAAATACTTCATGAAGACTTGCAAAAAAGCAACGAAGAAAAAATATTGAGATTGATGAGAAAATTAGATTGGGATGACCCTGATGTCGCAACTATAGCAATTCAGCATTTAGCTGGTGGGTGGAGAGTTCGTGCTAGTGCTCGAAGAGTTTTAGCTAGGTTGACTGCAGAGCTAGCAGCATGGCAAGAGACTGTAGCTCCTGCAGTAGTTGATACTATTCTTGAAGAAATAAGAGTAACATTGGAAGATCCACACCCAAGATATAATCAAAGAAGAATAGCCACTGTGAGATATTTAGGAGAACTGTATAATTATAAATTACTTGATTCACGTGATGTTTTCACGGTTCTGTACTCCTTCATAACATTTGGTGTGACAAATGATCATGCTAACATATCACCTTTAGATCTTCCTGAGAACGTGTTCAGGATTAGACTTGTCTGTGCCCTTCTTGAAACATGTGGAGCTTATTTCAATAGTGGGTCTAGTAAAAAGCGATTGGATTACTTTATAACATTTTTCCAAAATTATTTTTGGTTTAAACATTCAGATCCATACTGGAATGAAGAAAACAAGTTTCCAATATATGTCAAATATATTTATCAAGAATGTCTGTCAAGCTTAAGGCCTAAGTTAGTATTTTTTACAAGTTGGCAACAATGTAAGGATGCAATAGAAGAATTGAGACAGACATTATATCCCGAATTAGGTGAAGAGGAGCAATATGACAACGAAGATCAAGGTGATGACAGTGTCAATGAAGGACTTGACACAATAATAGAAACAGATGACGAAACAGATAATCTTGGATTACCTAATGAAAGTTCTGACGAAGAGCCTGTAATAGAAAATACTGGTAATGATGAAAATGAGTTGAACCCGGATAATGATGATATTACTATAGAAGCTAGAAGACCGGCTCCAAAACCGGTAAATAATATTATGCTAAATTTTAGAAAAAATTGTGTACTACTTATTTATAATATACATTTATTTTATAATGTTTATAGGTTGAAGATATTGAATTTGAGTCAGCTTTTGACAAAATGGTAATGGAAAACATTGCCGAAAGACAGAGAGAGAATAGACCGCAGCAACGTGATATTGCAGTTCCGATGACTTGCCGTCAGACCACCAAGAAAACATATGAACAATTACTGGTAATTTTTTGATATGCTATTTTAATTAAATTAGTTTTTATTTATAAAAAAAAAAACAGAATAGGGATCCTTTCGGCCGTCATGGCAACTAAACTTCACAACCGGTTGAGGAAAATACATTTTTATTCTTTGTCGGCAACTAGTTACGAATAAATAATTTTTTTTCTTTATAAGCAACTAGTTGCCAACAAGGAATACTTTTATCCGCCATGGCAACTGAGTCTCTCGACCAGTTGTGAAAAAGAATTTTATATTATTTCTTGGCAACTAGTTGCGGCAGAAGTAATGGAAAGTTATATTCATTTGTTGACAATCTTTGCGGTCAATCCGTATATAAATCCTATTTCTAGAATTACTGGCCAGGGTTATTTTTCCTTTTAATTGATATATGTCAATTAAACAAATATGTCATTAATTTTCCCTTTTAAATCAGTAGTAACACATATTTTGTCCCGAACTGGCCCAGGCCAAAGAAGGTGTACCTGGTGCAGATCATTAGTGGTCACGGCTGCTTTGGCCGCTACCTGCACCGGATTGGGCGTGAGCCAACTACTCAGTGCCACCACTGTGGTGCTACCGAGGACTCAGCGCAGCACACCCTTGAAGAGTGTGCTGCCTTTACCAACGTAAAAAAAGGCCAAAGAAGGTGTATTTAAGTACTTCATTCCAGATAACATTAAAAAAAAGAAGCAGGGTTTCGAAACCTTTTCATGTCATGTATAATGATGAAATATCATAATCATATTTGATATTATCTACTTACATGTATTACCAGATACTCTTGGGTGTAATGTTAACTATTTATTATTATTTGTGTGGCTATTCACAAATATTGAAACTGGGTCAAATTACACAACATAATAAAAATATTATTTTTTTATTATTATTTCTAACATAAACTACGTTTATCAAGTATAAGCATAACTTGATAAGTAGATTAATTTTAAATTATTAACTCTCTTCTTCAGATGAGGACGATGAAGATGATGATGATTGCCCCATATTAATCACAAATTGCTCCACCATAGTATCGATGACATTAACCAATTGACATATCTATCTTCTTCTTTTTTAACTCCCTTTCCTTTTGCTATTTCAACAACAACATACCTAGCTCTGATACTGATTTATAATTTATTTTGCTTTTATTAGCAGTTGAGCTCTTACTTCAGTGTCTACAAATTGTATATTTTTTGACGTTAACCATGACGTCCTGTTGAATGGCTTGAGAGCCACTAGGGCCCGCACCCGGATCACTCATTTTTTAATTCAAAACAAAAAAACGACTACAACAAAACGAAAGACAATTTAAAATCACGTGTAATGATCACATGATCAAAAAACAAAGAGAATGTCATGATTGACAAGCAAGGAGCGATCCTTGATGACAAGCGACACGATGATCCATCCAGTTAAATCAAAACGTCATAATTTCGCCAACTGTGTGATCGAACACCGTTACTTTTAGTTTGGTCGCATTATACGAGTACGTAAACGTTCCGATCTATGCAGGTTGCAAACCTCTGCTTCTTTGGATTCTTTAACAGAGCCATTTTGTGGTTTGTAGTAATATTTTATATTTCGCACGAGACTTTTTATAATATAAATAGTAAAAGTTTATTATTTTGTAGGTAATTGTTTAGATGGCTGTGCTTGTACATTTTACACATAAATTGACAAAAGCGTAATTAAACATTTATTAACACAATGAGTTGAAAATGTGCACCTTTAAAAGAACCTTTTTTTACTTCTTTTTAGTGTTATCTGGAACGAAGTACGTAATTTGAGCACAAACATTAAACAAAACTACTTTTGGTCACTTGGTCACAAAAAAAACCTTTTGCAATTACGTTTTAACGGTTTAATTTACTTAATTTAATTATAGCGGGCTTTATATAGTATAGATAAACACTATTAAAAATACATTTATTTGTTTCAATATACCAGGGATACTTGATACCTAAACTAGGCCCCATAATGGTGTATTAATACGAAATAAACGTATAGATCAGTGTTTGATATATTATTGTATTAGATGAGGACTACATTACTACATGGTTGCGTAAGAAGAAAATAAATTCTTCTACTGCAACTAGTGTTTTTGAAAAATTCCTTGTTGGCAACTAGTTGCTTATAAAGAAAAAAATTTCTTTATTCGTAACTAGTTGCCGACAAAGAATAAAAATGTCTTTTTCTCAAACATGCTCGGAAATGTAGGCATTATTGTAGTAAAAAGAAGACAGAAAGTTTGTAATGCTTGGCTCATGCATTACTTTCCTGGCCTAGGCCAGCCTAGCCAGTTAGTATGAAAATTCATTTTTGGCCGCTGCTCCAATGTTTTTTAATTTATATATAACTTGAATTATGTAACTTGTCATCTAGCCAATTGCTACCACATTATAAAAAAAAGCACTCTTCGATCATATACAACGTGTCTCATATCTCCCCATAATATTTAATTTTATTTAAACTATAAAAAGTGCCAACCTAAAACTGTTCTAAAACTGAATTTTCATAAATTTGACAATTTAATTCTATTGATATGACAAGTTATTAAAGTTGACACATTCTTTTCGGTTAAATGAATATTATAATTTTTATGGGGAGTTATTATGAGACACGTTGTAAGTATTATGAATATTATGAATATGACAACAATTTCATTAAAATGTTGGTATGAAATCACACGAAAATATGCTTAATTTTCGTTGCGGGAGAAAAAAGTCATAATCTGCAGTATTACATTTTTTGCGAAAAATATAATTGGGCTGTATGGGCTTTGTTTCCTTTGCACTAATTGAAAATTAAAAAGTATTACTAAATGCTAGGCTACTTTAATTAATTAATTAAATAATTGCTTGATATGTTTTTTTACTCATATTATACTCTTTTTTTTTATGACCCGGCAAATGACCTCCTCCCGGCAAATGTTAAGGCGAGGATTTCCCAAATTTGCCGATCTTAGAACGTCTAGATCTGGATAATATTAGAACCCACAATTCTGAAATTCACACACCTTAAACTTGAAAATATAATCTAGTGAACTGTGAAAGCAGAAACACGATTTACTCCATTTCACTCGATAGAAAAAAAATCCAAACATAGGTCTAAATCAAAAACTAAAACCACGATTTGAAATCGAAATATACATAAAACAGTATAAAAGTTATACCAAAACACGTAGTTCGTTATTATCTAGTGAACTGTGAAGACAGATTTTTTGATGTCATAAAATATTTAGGAAAATGACGAAAATTCTATAATTTCGCTTGGTTGCAATCGCGCTCCATATAAGACAGTACTCGCCAAGTCGTCTCAGGGTATGGTCATGTCGCTTCGTGTCGCGGGCGCAAAAAAATATATTACGTGTTTCTTTACGATCGAATTTTAATTTTGCAGTTTGCGTTTATTTTGTTAACTTTCATTATTATTATAGATTAGTGTAGTAATATGGTGAATAGTGTAAATAATGGATTACGTATTATAAAGGAGAAAACTATTTTAATCCTTCTTCCTAAATTATTTTATGTGTGAAAAAATATGTTTTTCGTTCTTTTTTTCTATAAGTTATTTTATGTGTAAAAATCGCTAATAAAAGAAGTCAAAGACGAAATGTTAAATCAAATGCATACAAAAAATGCTGAAAGAAAAGTGGTAAATATTTATTTCCCAAATGTTTATATTTTATTGCCGCGGCCATATAGCACAGTGCAGTGTTAATAAACCAGTATGATAGTTTCTTCAAGTAAATATGCAACGATTTATAGGTTCAAAATAATGTTTCCTATAAAACTTTATTGCTGAATTCCTTTAAATACTTAATGTTACCCCCTTTATTCACAACGCCTTGCATCAAAGCTTTAGAAGGTAGAATCAACAGCACATTATACATGTAGCTAAATAATAGAGTTTTATTCGAGCCTATGTATTATATATGATTATGAACAGTAAAATAGTATTTTAGGAATCTTTTAAATTTCGTAACATTTATGGTCAAGCGTGAGTTGATTATAAAAAAGTAAAAAATAATTAACATAAATTTCCGTTCGATTTATGTAAAGATCACTTCATTGTATTAAAAGAAAATATCTGATCAGCGGAATTTTGTGAAACTTTATAAAATATTTGCTTTTGCCCGCTGCTTCGCCCGCATAAATGTCATAGAGGTTCCATACAAACTATTCTTTTTTAGTTTTACCCCCTTAAATGGCGAATTTCCAACATACATGTCAAATTTCCGCTTTTTGTGCCTTTTAATTACGGCTGTGCGTAATCTGTCAGTCACTCAGTAATGAAAGTGTTTTTATATAAATACGTCGGCCCACACTAGGATTTTCAACTGTGTCGTAGGTGCAGTTTTTTTCTTTTTGAAAACGTCGCCCCACACTAAGATTTTCTCCTGTGTTGTGGGTGCAGTTACGAACATAGAATATCACATGTACATACGCCCAGACCGGAAAAAAAATCTGTAGGCCATACAAAATATTTGTCCCGTACGGGAATCGAACCCGCGACCCGTTGCGCAGTAGGCGATCATTCGACCTCTGCGCTAACCGTGTCATCAAAGTTACAAACATAGAATATATTACATATCACATGCACATACGCCCAGACCGGAACATATTTCTGTATTCCATACATAATATTTGTCCCGTAACTACAAAAAAATATTTTACAAAAAATAAAAACCGACTTCAAAAACACTGAAATCTTAAAAATAATATAAGAATAGGTACAGACAACATCACACTTCTGTATTGAAGTCGGCGCCAAACGATAATCTCCTAGAAAGTGTTAAAATTTGTCACCGACTTCAATATAGAAGTGTGATGTTGTCTGTACCTATTCTTGTATTATTTTTAAGCTTTCAGTGTTTTTGAAGTCGTTTTTTATTTTTTGTAAAATATTTTTTATTTTTAACTTTTCAGTGAATGAAATCTTTTTAGTGAAAGAAGTGTGTTTTTAGTGCTTTCCTCGATTTTCTATGGGATCCCATCATCAGATCCTGACTTTGGTGACCATGAGACCACCCTTGCTCTATACTCTATCGAATACAAAAATAATTTTGGACATCGGTTTAAAATGACGGAGTTATGAGGTAACAAACATAAAAAATACAACCGAATTGATAACCTCCTCCTTTTTTGAAGTCGGTTAAAAATATTTGGGAATCGAACCCGCGACCAGTTGCGTAGTAGGCGATCACTCGAACTCTGTGCGCTAACCGTGTCGTCAAATGTAAAGTCATCATGGTAAAGAACGCTAGCTGTGTAGTACTTCCCGAGTTTTCTTACAGGCCTAAGGTGGTAGAATATTAAATAATATTTTAAAACCAGTTTGCTTAGAGACTAATACGGTTGCCTGATATTCATAGCGATTTGTGGCTTTCTTCTTGATAATCTTGTTTAGTACATGCACGCCCCTGTCACTCACGCAATGCAGCGTTATAAATACCTACCACTAAGTAGCGCGCCGGCGCGCCGACCGCTGCACACACGTGTAAAGAAATTCTTAGGTTGTGTGTGAAGTCGACCAACCCGCACTTGGCCAGCGTTGATGATGGTAGCACATCAAAAACAGGTTTGAGCTTGTTTCGAATTCATCTAATAATAATATGATGGATGACATACCTGCCAGAGATACCTGTCACAAAAATTGGGATATAATTAAAAACAAAAATACTATCGTTTTTGATGCTTGCTAAGGCAAGGATAAAAATACCTCCGTCTTACCTATTTCTGCCGCAAATCAGCAGAGGCGCGTTCAGAGCCTTCGCGCGAAGTACAACTTTTCGCTCTAACCCCGTTCAATGCCTTCGAGCGTGACAACCGGGTGAAACAACCGGCCCGTTCAAGACCTTTGAGTGTCGGCACGAGTTACAACCGAACAACCATCGAATTTGATGGTTGTAAAACGCTCTAACGTTTATGACTGAAATACTCTTACGTGATTGGATGATATTGGCGGCCATATTCTATTATGTCATCTACTAGAAAGAGAGAGAAATAAAAAATCATGTGAAAGAGGGAGATAAAAGATTTGGTTGCTGCAATCCGTTCAACGCCTTTGAGCGAGTTAAAAAACAACCGGACAACTACACCCAGAGGCGCTGAACGCGCCTCAGTGCTTGCATTGCTGTGTTCCGGTGTGAAGGGTAAGATGGCACTGAAATTACTGGGTACCGTGACTTTACATCTGATGTCACAAGTTGGCAACGTACACTGTGGTTCTTGTGGGGCTTGCAGTTTTACTGCGAATCGCACAGGAACCACATGTATTATAGGTGACTGTTACCACTTACCATCAGGTAAGTTTGCTTGTTTGCCAACTTAGTAGCAATAAAATAAAACACACAACATTACATTTTTATTTTGAAGGAGTTTTTGTTTTTAAGTGGTGTCGGTATTTTTGTAAAAAAAAAAATTAATTTTTTTCGTGAAATTTATAATAGCTCTCTAAGTCAACTTGAAAGAATATACCTAACTGAGAGTCAATACGTACCTTTTATATCTAAAGACTAACTCCCTAACTCCTTAAAGTTAAGGATCCATCGTAAGCTCAGCATAGTGGAAGAATCCTTGAGATGATGTCTTTCAGACGCAAATACCTGAATAGCTTCAGAAAAAAAACAGAAAAAACGTTGGACGTGCCTATTCTCTCGATTTTCTTGGGATTCCAATACTAGATCCTGACTTGATGGCATGGAACCACTTCGGGGATATACTTTTCTGAATACAAAAAGAATTTTGAAAATCAGTTAATAAATGACGAAGCTATGAGGTATGTGTTACCTCATAACTTCGTGAAGTCAGTGAAGTCGGTTAACAAATCAAATCGAAATAAGTTATAGTACTTATTTATTCAGTAATGTATTAAAATACCTACATATATCTATTAAAATATTTTTCTTCAAACTACTCATTAATTTTACTCTAATCATCGGAAAAGGCAACACTAAGTAATACATTACTACCCTGGAAAACGGCAGTAGTATTGTATGAAATTTCATTAATGACCCGTTCAACATAATTGCCCTGTTGTTTGTTTTTCTAATTTAAAAAGAAATTACAATTCATATTCATACAATTCATACAAAATGTAGGCATTTTTCCAAAGAGATTTGAGTGGTTGTATAACATGTCACAAAAAATACACATGCGCAAAACAAGTTAGATAGGACCCAACAAAGCCAATTTTATTTAAAAAAGAGAGGCAATTGGCTTTAATGGCGAAGATTAGCTTTTATTTTAATAAATTAAAAATTGTATTCGAGTGAATATTGTGCAGTGAAAGTGGTGTTTTTTGGTGCACATTCATGTTGACGGCAAGAAATAAGGGTTTTGTGGTGTACATGACAGTGAGTTTTTTTTGTGGATTTTCCACTTCCGTCACCAACGTCAAGATAAGGTTTGGTTTCTTAATAAGAACAATTTGCATTTTTTTTGTCATAAATAAATAAGTTTTTCTACAGTCAACTTCAGTTTTTTATTATTTTTTAATAAGTTGAAGGAAAAGCAGATTACACACCTCGTAAGTGAGCTATTAATGCCCTCGGGTTATTAGTGCCCTCGAGCAAGTGCTCGTGCACCAAACATCCGCGGGCATTAATAAGTCACTTAGCGCTCGGTGTAACAATTTACTATTTCTAAATCAAACCGAATAGCCGTCGAAGTCAAACAAAAAAATTTAACAGTGCTTTATAAGTATATGCCGCCGCGTCAGTCATATTCTTAGCTTTTGTTTTAAATACTACTTCTAGCCAGTTCTAGCTAATCGAGCATTTCTTGTATTCTAGTGATGCATTCTATACTGCACAAAAGAAATATGCATAAAATTTGAATTTACATTTTATTAATAACACATCATAGAAACATTTAAAACCTTTGAAATTGTGAAGAAACGGTCTAATTATGATGAATCTTGAAAAGTCTAATTATTGGTAATTGCTTTACGTCTCTTTCTTATAAAATATATGTTTGTATCGGTATTATAATGGTGGACGAGTACAATGACGTCACTAGCAAATAAAAGCTTTTTAAACTTTGTTATTTTTTAAGTTATTAAAAAAATCACGTGGTTGTTTGTCAAATAAAAATACTATGTAATGTAACAATTAAAAAGTGTCCATATTTACATACAAGTAAAGATACAATAAAAAATAGCAATGAAGTCATAAAGCTGTATCTTTATTGGTTGTATTACTGTAGGTACTTACCTCAGTTTATAAATCAATACTTATTTGTAACCTAGCAAAAAGTATATTGCATACGATATAAAACGTCCTTGTTGTACTGTTATATTTTTACTGTGCGGCACATGATGTTGGCGCCTGTTCAGTGGCCGCGTCCGCGCTAACGTCATGTACAAATGAACGGTGTGAAGTGCGGAACATATGGGCTTGCACGTGGAAATTCCTCGCCTTAAGCGGTGAAAGAGGCCCAAATGAGTTGACAGATAGAGTAGGGACGACATCCACTATCCTACCTGCCCGCCCCTTGCCGGCCCAAAAGATGCTTTTTCACGCCTCTTTTGAAGGAACCCATGTTGTAGGATGGAGGAAACACGTGCGCAGGTAGAGAATTCCAGGTGTGGGATGAACGACAGAAGAAGGAATCTTGGAATTTCTTGGTACGGTGTGAGAAGGATGACACAGTGTACGGATGACCCCAAAGGCCCTTACGCGTGTTTCTGTTAAGAAATGGAGAGGGAGGGATAAGGTTAAAGAGCTCTTCAGAGCATTCCCCATGGAACATTCGGTAAAAGGCGCTAAGAGAGGCGATGTCACGACGAAGTTGTAGAGGCTCGAGGGTGTTAGTTACCTCTACATCGCCAATAATGCGAATAGCGCGACGCTGCAATCTGTCCAGAGCATCGAGCAGGTACTGAGCAGAGCCGTCCCAAAGGTGCGAGCAATATTCCACGCAAGACCTAACCTGAGTTTTATACAACAAGCATAGTTGGTCCGGCGCAAAATACCTATTACGCACCTTGTTCAGGACACCGAGTTTCCATGAGGCAGTAGTTATGACGGATTCGATGTAGTCTCTGGGGTTCAGATCGCAGCGAATGTTCATTCCGAGCAAGGTGATGTTGCTCTGTATGTGAAGGGTTGTGCCCTGAAGAGAGGGAAGGGGGAGGAAATGTGACCTTTTCGCCGAAAAAGCGCACACCTGTGTTTTCTTAGCATTGAACTCAACAAGATTGCTGGAGCCCCATTCGGAGACGAGGTCCAGCGTCCTGTTGAGCTCAATGATAAGATTCTGCCTCTCCCTACCAATATCACCACGAGCAGCCCCTGAGCTTCCGTGATATCCCCCATGCACTGTACTGTCGTCTGCATAGCAATGTATAGCTCCCAAGGAAAGCATGTCATTGATATGCAGAAGAAACAATGTTGGGGATAGAACGGAGCCTTGCGGAACTCCAGCGTTCACTGCCACGAACCGCGAAGCGCAGCCGTCAACGACAACGCGAATTCTAAGCTCGTGGAGGAAGCTGGCAATCCACGTACAGTACTGCGCGGGTAATCCGTATGCCGGAAGCTTGGAAAGAAGAGCCTTGTGCCAGACTCTATCAAAAGCTTTGGCGATGTCGAGACTAATAGCCACCGATTCGCCGCGCTTATCGATAGATTCACCCCATTTGTGCAAAAGGAACGCTAGAAGGTCACCTGTTGACCGTTTAGGACGAAATCCATACTGTCGGTCATTAAGTAACTAGTGACCTTCCAGATAACGGATCAGCTGGGTATTTAGGATCCTCTCCATGATTTTGCACAAAATGGAAGTGACTGCTATAGGACGATAGTTAGCCGGGTCAGAACGATCTCCCTTTTTGGGAACCGGCTGGACATTGGCCTCTTTCCAAGATTTCGGCACACAACCAGCAGAGAACGACAGACGGTATAGACGCGTCAGGACCGGAGTCAACTCCGCTGCACACTTCTTAAGAACAATCGCAGGAATGCCGTCTGGTCCACTTGCTTTTCGAGTATCGATCGACTGGAGCTCCGCCCGCACATCACGCTGTCTGATACGGATATCGGGCATGGTGCTGCCACAATGGGACAGTTTCGGAGGTTCTGCACCACAGTCATCGACACGGGAATGAGCCGCAAAGAGTTTTGCCAGGAGGTCGGCTTTCTCCTGCGGCTGATGAGCAAGTGAACCATAGGCATGTCTCAGCGGTGGCAGCGAGGGTTGGCAGAAGTTTGATTGCACAGCTTTGGCCAGGCGCCAGAAAGAACGGCTACCCGTAGGGTGCGCAAGCAGTTCCTGGCCCACTTGTGCAATGCGCTGAGCATCCGCTCTAATGTAAGCCCTCTTACACAACTTGGTGGCATTATTGTAGGCTGTTTTCAGTAGGCTAGTATTGGGATCCCTAGAAGCTCGGCCTCTGATCAAAGCGCGGTAAGCCAGCTGTTTGTTTTCAACAGCAGAGGCGCACTCGCGATTGAACCAGAGTTACTCTACTGACGAGATTGGAATGCGGAATATAATATTCCATTCCTAGTATGATCTCGTCAGCAACAGAGGTAGCGCAGGAGTCCGGATCCATCCCATTGAAACAGCGCTGCCACCAAGGGACAGATGCGTAATAATCCCGCATACCGTCCCAATCTGCTGACGCATAGTGCCACAGACGGCGTGCTGCAACCACAGGCGACGGTCGCGACGCCTGAGGCACTGAGACGGATACCAGGCAGTGATCCGAAGATCCTAGTGGAGCTCGAATCACCACCTGATATCCGTCAGGGCGATTTGTCAGCAGAAGGTCCAATAAAGAGGGCGCTTGACCGATAATATCTGGTACCCTGGTGTGCTGGGTGACCAATTGTGTCAGGTCGTGCGTGAGAGCGAATGCGTGGGCAGTCCTACCCGCATGGTCAGTTTTAGAGGAACTTAACCACAACTCGTGGTGAGCATTGAAGTCCCCTAAAAACACCAGCTCGGCGGAAGGAAATCGCTCCTGTGCGTCATCTGCCACCCGACTTAAAAATCGATGTTCAAAAAATCGAGTTGTCTCCAGGTCACCACGATGGGAACGGTAGACGCAGACGTAGACACGGCAATGAGTGCCAAAATCGACGTGTACCGCAAGGATGGAAAAGGAAGGTTCCTCCAAACAGCGCAGGCGACGACAGCAAACGTACGCCCGGACGAACAAGCAAACACCAGCCTTCGCCTTGAAGGACTCCTCAAGAGCGTAGCCGGGGTAATTAAGGTAGCCTGTATCGGCCGGGCAGATAATTTGCGTCTCCGTCAAAAACAGCATTGCTGGACGGGCTGTCTCGAGATGGTGGTGGACAGCTAAGAGGTTAGAATGGAGCCAGCGGATGTTAGCGAGCCCTACCTCGAATAATGGTGTTTTGGTGGGATAATGCACCGCTGTACGACCAGTTCTTTTATTTTGCGCTGCCATGATTGTTGGAGTGAGAGGCGTGAAATTGAGGTGTCGTTGCCGCGTTTTGCATAGTTAATGTGTGTAGGCCTGTTTCGCCAGGGAACAGCCGACAGCTGATTTGCGCTGACCCTCCGCACGGAAGGGCGCCCGAACCCCCCCGGAAGTGGCCGCCGGGACCCACCGTCCGGTCACCAACCGGCACGACGGACCACCCCGAGATTATGCGTGGCATGGTGGGGCAGCCTCACGGACTGATTAGGTCCGCTTGGGCCCCTGTACTATACCACGGGCGGCCAGCGGAACAGTCGTTTCTTCGGGTCTTCCTGGGCGGAGGGTCAACGCAGTCAACCTGGCTTCCGTCGACCCAGTCGACGGAAGCCCACACAAACCACACAAATCGCAGCAACGACCCCTCAAGCTCTGGCTGTGCGCTAGCTGATCCCGAAACGCGGACAAAAAATGGCCACTTGACGGGTTTTACGTCATGCGCACGGTGGTCGCTAGCCAGTCGGGTTTTTAAGCCCTACCACCAGAAGTTGGTCGCTCGATTAGCACCACCCGGGGATCACGTGTAGGGTCTCGAGGGTAAAACCTACGGACGTGAGCGACTCCAATCCCCAAAGGAATTTGTTTCCAATTCAATTCAAAATCTTTTATGCATACCATAATGTGTAAAATAGGTGGTTCACAAAAAATAAGATCAGGACCCGTTGGGCACGCAATCGTTGAACAAGAGAGAGGAAGCTTATTATTATTAGGTACCTATTATTGTCTTATTTACAGACCATAAAGCTAAATTATACGAAGATCACGGCAATTATAAATATTTGAATAAATAGACAATAATTAGTGGAGTTACCTAGTGTGCTGAAAATTTATACAGATGTGCATTTAAAAATATCCCTAAATGAACCAACCTCGAACAACCATTTTTAAGTTGTCTTTGTTTATATGTAGCAATTTTGTAAACAAAGAAATCTTAAAAATGGTTCTTCGAGGTTGGTTCATTTTAAAAAAGAACCTAATTGTTTGTCATTTTTCTAAAAAATAGCAAGGCAAAGAAGGAGTGGAGTTTGTGCTGATGGTCAGGAAAGGAATGAAGCCGCAGTATAAGTCGTTTAACGCTCCACCAGAACTGGCAAGCAACTTGCAACAGCAGGCATTGGCAGATAAACAGGAGATGGAGAGAGTAAAAAGGTAAAATCCTGAGTGGGAGTTCAAGAACCAAAGCGTTGAAAAATGAAAATTTATATTCGTAATCGTGTATTCACAGACGCAAACAAACAGAACGGGCAGTCTGTTTGTTTGCATCTGTGAATGCACGACTTGGGCATATTTTTTTATGAGAATTCGGCGACATCGAGGCAAAGCTCCAAACCTCTAAGCGTTTAAACCATGCAAATATATTGTAGAGTAGTTACTGTAGATCGACTAGAAATTGTAAAAAATATAAGATTTTACTTACAGATTGACACTGAATATTTCGGAAAGGCAAGAAGAGGAAGAATACAGTGCCGAGAGTGGAGGGGGCTCGGGTGGCATTGGCAACCCTAATAGAGGACAGCACGTGCGACAGAAATATCAACATCCTAAAGGAGCACCAGATGCGGATCTTATATTTGGACCAAAAAAATTTAAATGAGACGCGAAAAACTAATTTAGGTGTTCGTATCTAGTACACATTTAATAGTTTGATATATGTATATCATATTATGATCTGTAAATATCAATCGTTTATTTGTTAACTTAGTGAATTGAATATAAATCAAGTTATTAATAAATTTTTTTTAGTTACATCACGACTTTTCTAGATGTTGTGACCCCTTTCGCTTAGCTTGGAATAGGTTTAGACAGACGGCCCGACGTAGCGCTGGAGGCGGCGATGGTACGGGAGTGGTCCGAACTCCGAACTGCCCCCTCATCTCGCTGGCGACGCTAACGGCATGGCGGCGCACTTCGCGGAGGACGATGGATCTCGATGACATATCTCGGTCTGGTATTGGATCCTCGATGGGATTTCGAGGTGCATTTTAAGCTCCTTGCCCCAAGGCTGTCTGCCTCCGCGGCAGCCCTCGGACGGGTCCTCTCAAACGTGGGCGGACCGGGCGCAGCGAGCCGTCGGCTTTATCAAACGCTGATAAAGTCGATGGCGCTGTACGGACCCTCGCCCCTCGAACGGTGGCCCTCCTGCGCAGGCCGCAGAGGGTCATTATGCCACCCGGGCCGTGCGGGCCTACCGCACGGTCTCACACGGGGCGGCCTGCGTTCTAGCGGGTTCGCCCCCGTGGGATGTCGAGGCTCGAGTCCTTGCGGCCGTGCACTGACATCGGGTGGCAGCGAGGAGTCGGGGGGAGCGCCCCCTCCCGCAGGAGGTGACGCGCACAAGGCACCTGGCGCAGAGGGAGACTCTTCGCCAGTGGCAGTGAGCCGAGACGCTCGCCCACCCAGCTGCCGGTAACTGGAAGATCGAGGTAGTTCATCCAAGTCTTAGAGGACTGGACGATTTGCTGGAACTATAATAGGTATATAGTTTCTTTTCTTCAGACAATTCACTGATGCTACCTTTTCTATTTTTAACATTTCAACAATAAACTTTCAACTACTATAATACTGATGAAAAAATACGGAACTACTTATTTCTTTTCAACGTAGTGGAGTCAAAAGATGGTGCCTATGACGGCGCCACAGTTTTACAATCTATACAGTAAGGAAACGAACGTACCTACTTGCTTAGAGCAGTGGAGGGGAACCCACGGGAAAATGGGCGGCGCAGTACGCGGCTCTCCAATTATAGTTTGTGCACTCGAACGCTGAGAGCTAACTTGACCGTATTTATTATTGCCAATCAATAACGCACCAACATAGTTTTTTTGGATTATGTTGTTAGTAATCTTCTGGCAACAGACAGACATGGCGAAAATGTAAGGGTTCCTTGTTTACTACGGAACCCTAAAAAGTTGGTGAAACTGCCTGTGATTTTGGTTGAGTCGTTGGTGCACGTGACTTGCTCTGAGGAACGCTCTTCTGCGAATTCGTTGCTGGTGCTTGGCAACTGACTCCTCCCCGCCCCCGTCTGTTTCTTGGTTAGCGAGGAGGAGTATGTCAGTTACCCTGATACCTACATAGAACATGCATCTGTATATTGAGATATAGGTAAGTAGAAAGCGGTTGGTTTTTGCGGTGGTGCTTCTTTGATTTGAAACCCTTGCCGTTCGATGGCTTTTGCTGCTTTTCTTTTTCTCCTAATTGAGTAGGTACCGAATATCTACCCTAGGAGTGATGAGCTTTATGCGGTTTTGTGTTAATGCAAAGTGCAAATCTGTTAATAAGCGGCAGCTGTTACTGAAATTTCGTATTGCCTGAATTTTATCAATTGATGATAAAATTCAGGCAATACGACATTTCAGCGAAAGTTTGTTAAAATCGGTGACGTCATCGATTACGTCATACCGCTTACAAATGCGCACATGAGCAATTTTGGACGGACTGTTTGCGTGCAAATAGCGCACACGAGCGTTGATATCAAATTATGGACCGCACTCCTACAGTTTTCAGTTTGATACCATAAGTTTTTTTCGATATAAATTCTCGATTAGCAATCGACGTCTATTGGATCGATTGCTATTCGGACCAATACTCCTACAACAATAGTTCTCAAATGTCACCTGTGAGTAGAGTTGCCAACCGTCCCGTGTCAGGCGGGATCTCCCGTTTCCAGGGCTCAAATAATGAGTTCCCGCGACACATCTGTGCGGGACGCTAATTGTCCCGCTTTATGGTAAAGCCAGCCCGGTTAGACAAAAATTTATCAGATAAAATAAAAACTAATCGTGATTTTGCTCAGTTGATCGGGAAAAGTGCTATAATTACTGATTAATATTCCTATGTGGTGTTATAATTATCATTCTATGATAGCAGAAAGTTTATTTTGTTAATTTAATCTTTTTATATATAAAAATGAAACGCTGTGTGTTAGTCTCGCAAAAACTCTGAAACGGCTCGACAGATTCTTACGAAATTTTCTGTGTCTGTTTGAATAGGTCCAAGGAAGGTTTAAACGTAAAGTTGGACCGGGTAGGTGGCGCTGGAATCGGGCAGGACAACGTCTGCCGGGCCCACTAGTTTTAAATAAAACTGATTCAATTTATAATTAGTTTTTTTTTCTCGTTTCTGCACATTTGTAGGCAGGTCCCGCTTTTATGGCCAAGTCCCGCATAAAAATTTCTAATGTCCCGGATAGCTGTAAATGGGAGTTGGCAACTCTACCCACAAATTATATTACTGTTACTCTACCAGAGGGGCAATCGCACTATTTACCAACGTTTGAACCAAAACCAAAACGTTACCGTTCCCATATGTTTTGACATCTGACTGCTGTCAAGGTTGTAGTGTTAGGATAGTTAATCTGTGGTCACCTTGTTTACCGCCAAATCGGCTTGCTCTTGGATATTGTTTTGTGCTCTTGGCGCTCTCTCTCGATGGCTGCTATATGTGTGCAACATTGTTAGACAAAGAATATATGTGCTCGAGGAGTTCTTATTTTGGTTGTTTCATTTGATACATATAATAGTAACACGAGTAAACAATACATGGTGGCAGCGGTGCTCAGTAAGGGTTGTTCTAATAAAAATAAAGAAAAATATGGCAAATGAAGCATCAGGAAGTGCGGCAAAATCGTTGCCCGGCAAAATAGCTCAGTTAGCAGCTCGACAACATCTGTCGGTGAATCCTCCAAAGGAATTCGATTTTAGGGACATAGAATCATGGCCAAGGTGGTTACAACGTTTTGAACAATATCTATTGCTAACTGGTACTAAAAATGACATAGAAAAATGTAATCTGTTCTTCTTCTTCTTCTTTTTTATTGGCGTGAAGGCTGGTGCTGCCATTTGCCATATGCGAGTTATCTTCGATTATGGAGTGAAAGCGATTCGATGAAGATTTATCGATAATAATCGAAACTTAGGGTAGGTATGGTTTTTGTTATGGGTTACGTGGGTAATAGTTAAAGGTAGGAAACGGATTACAAATCAGAGAAAATGTAGAAAAAGGGAACGGAATTTGGAAAGGGACTGCAGGTGAGTAGTTAGGAAGGTATAATTATGTGTTAAAAATAAATAAATAGATATTGGAGTTTTATTAAAATATATTAAATTTTTATATCATTTTTCCGAATAAATTTAGATAACAGTGTTTGGAGTTTAGGTCATGTAAGAGAGCAGGAATGGAAGTAGGAAAAGGAATGTTTGCCTCAATCAGTGATTCGAAAAAGGAGCATCTATCGAATTTAGGGCAAGAAAAGAAAATGTGGTTTATGTCAGCCTCAGCCTCACCACATTCACATGTAGGCTCATCTATTATCCCATATCTTGCTAGGCGATCAGGAGTACAAGTGTGCCCGAGGCGCATTCGGATTAAAATTGATGTAATTTTTTTACTAAATTTTAGTTTCGAGAACCAAGGTTTAGTAAATATTGTTGGTTGTATTCTACGATAGTAGGTAGTTAGCCTTTGATTTATCACCATCTATCCATAACTTTGTCCAGCAGTCTTTAAGTTCTATATTCGATAGGCTTATTAAGTCATATGAAAAGTTTTTGTAATAATATAGATCACCACACTTCACTGCATCTTTGGCAAGATGATCAGCAAATTCATTACCAGCGATACTGCAATGACTGGGCACCCAGGCAAAAGAAACCGAATATCCTTGTATTAAACATAAATGAAGCATTTCGCGTATTTTAAGAATTAGAGGGTAATTTTTTGATTTCAACGGGAATTTGGCTAAGCCGTATAGTGCACTTAATGAGTCTGTAAAGATTATAGTTTTTTTTAGTTTAGCTATCTTAATATATTCTACAGCTTTATATATACCAAGACACTCCCCAGAAGTTTGTGGAGGTAGTCGTATTTTCTGCTGAATTTTATAGTTGCTGTAAAAAACTCCTATGCCAACATCTTGAGATTTAGTTTTAGATGCGTCTGTGTATATTTTGTGCCACTGATGCCATGTCTCATTTACAACTGAATTAAAATAAACATTTGCATTGGTTTTATCATCAATGTGCAGATTATAAATTATATTAGGAATAATCAACAGAGATTCATAGTCAGTGTTATAAATGGGATCTAAATGAAATTGATGTGTTGGCATATTTTCTATTTTGAAATTCTTTAAACTTTTTATTAACGGCGGAATATCTTTATGGGACCAATAATTTGATGTTATTACTTTTTCAGATAAATTTTTTAGTTTTACTATAATTGCATTATTTGTGAATTGAATAGCCTTATAAAAAAATCGGTTTGCTAAATATTGTCGGCGAAGGTGTAGTGGAGGGTCAATGCATTCAACCTGTAGAGCAATTGTGGGGCTAGACTTCATGGCGCCAGTAACAATTCTTAAGGCCTTTGATTGGATTCCATCCAACTTCCGGAAAGCGTTAGCATTACCTGGCTCTAATAGGAAGATTCCATAGTCTAAAACGCTTCTTACCAGAGCAATGTAAAGCAGCCTCAAGGAAGCTGGATGGCCACCCCACCAAACACCGGCAAGGCATCTTAAAATATTTATATTTCTTTTACATTTCGCAGAAATGTACTCACAATGAGAGGTGCCTGTAAGTTTTGCATCAAGAATAACGCCTAGATATTTAGCTTCCGTTTTCTGCGGGAGGCAGTCATCACCATAATATAAGTTAATGACAGGCTGTATTCTCATTCTCGAAAACAATACTACGAGTGACTTGGAAGTGGATAGCTCTAAACCATTATTATCTAGCCATTTTTCGAGTAAAATCAAGGAATTATTTAAATTATTACAAATATTGGTGACAGAACAGTCGCTGAAATATAATACAATATCATCAGCATATTGAATAACAGAGCAAGAATCTTCTACAGAATGTTCAAGGTCATAAGTAAATAAGTTGTAAAGCAATGGGCTAAGAACAGATCCTTGAGGCAGGCCTTTATTTATTGTTCTTTCTATTTTTGTATCATCTATAGATAGAGATAAAAATCTTTCCGAGAATAAATTTATTATAAAATTTGTTAACAATACAGGAATATTTAAAGCAACTAATTTACGGTGTAAGATAGATAAATTCACGTTATCATATGCTGATTTGATATCAATGAAGACAGCTCCTACTGCTTTGTTATCGGAGAATGCAATTCGAATATCAGATATCAAAAGAGCAACACAATCTGTTGTACTTCTACCACGTCTGAAACCATATTGAGTATTAGCTAAAAGATTCTTGTTCTCAATAAACCACTCTAATCTGTTTTTAACTAAGTGTTCAGCTATTTTAAGACTGTAGAAAGAATAATAGGACGATACGATGTTGCGGCCGCAGGCGATTTATTCGGTTTTAGTAATGGCAAGACTATTTGCTGCCTCCACGACGACGGAATGTTTCCTGTCAACATAACAGAATTAATAATTTGCAAATAGTAATTAAGTATTTTGTCACCAAGATTTACAATAAATGAGTATGGAATGTTGTCTTCACCAGGAGCTGAGTCGGTAATATATGAAAGGATTCCTTTCAGCTCTTGTATTGAAAATGGAGAGTTTAGAGTAGACTGATTGTCGGCGTATGGGGAAAGTAGTATGTGCTCCCTAACTGATATCGGAACCAAGTTGTCCATGAACTGTTCTGCAAGATCTAAGGATAAATTAGAGGCTGTTGGTTGAACAAAGGCAGAGCGGAATCTACGAATATTGTTCCAGACCACTGATGGATGCGTTTGAGGGGAGATTGACGTACAAAATTTTTTCCATGCATCTGCTTTCTTTTTTTTCAATTTTTTTTTAACATCTGATGTTATACGTAATAAGGCATTAAAATTTTCTGTTGTCATATAATCACGATATTCGCGTTCAGCCTTCTTTCTTCGATTTATTTCTACAGAGCAATCTTTATCCCACCATGGTGAAGAAGGAATTAGTTACCTACATGAATTTTTAACAGGAAAGACATTATCAGCAACTTCAATCACGCACCTGGCTAATGCTTCTGAGCAATGATTTTCATTAACATTTTGTAATCTTGGTAAAGTAGAAATTCTTTCTTCCAGTTTATTTTTATAGACACTCCAATCTACGCTGTGAAGGTTATATTTATGTGTGGATTTTCTTGCAATAGATCTTTTGGTTACAAATGGAAATTTAATTATTATTGGGTAATGATCACTTCCAAAAGAGGAGGTGAGAGGATGCCAGAGCAATGAGGTGGCAAGGCTAGGTGAACATATTGAAAGGTCTACAGCGCTTATGCATTCAGTGGGACTTGTTAGACGGGTGGGAAGGCCAGTGTTGAGAAGACATAAATTGTTTTTGTCCAGAATGTCTAATAGTTAATTAGTTTAGCTGGGCTCTTTCGCACTTAGCCTCATGATTGGGCCATTGTGCGTCCCAGAATGTCTAATAAGTGCTCTCCATATGTGTTTGATATTGAGCTACCCCAAGACTGGTGATGACTATTAAAATCACCAAGAACTAGACAGGGTTTTGGAAGCTGACTCAGAAGGTTATTAATTTCATTAAGAACAGATAAAGATGGGTGGGGCACATAAATGGACAAAAAGCATATATTACTAACAATTGCAGCAATAGCAGAGTAATCTGGTACCATTAGGTAAAGTCAAAAGTCTGTATTGGTAAGAACACTTGATTAATAGAGCTACGCCTCCATGTCCATCTGCTCTATCTTGACGTAAACAAAAATAACCTGGAATTTTGAAATTAATCTCCGACTTTAACCAAGTTTCTGAAAGAGCAACAATAAACGGATTATACTTATTTATTAAATAAATTAGATCATGTTTCTTACTAGTGATGCTCCGGCAGTTCCATTGAACTACTTTGGCCATCTGGTCCATGGTGGTTTGTAAGTTTATTAATAATGTCAAGTAAAGGAGCAGCGTTGGACGGTATAGTATTAGTAATTTGAGTTAAAAAATTTATCAAAGGTACAATTATATCTGCAATTATTATTGTGAGTATATTATTGTGATTGTGATTAAGGGCTGTACCATTACCAGTGTTGCTAGGCATATCATAATCTTTAATCATGTTAAAATGTGCAGGCTGATTGTTCGGGTTAGCCGAAACAATATTGATTAAATGATAAACTTGTTAACTTGATTAAACTGATATATTTAACTGAGACTATCCTATGTTATAAATGGTAAATAATGAGTAGGCGCGGCGCTCTTGTTGGCTGATCGCTAACTACTAATGAATAATATGCTTAAAACAATGCAATAGCGTGAATGACGTCAACTGAGTACAAAACTGCTGATGCCGCGCGAATTGTACGATGCATGCATTGCTCGTACACTGATTGTATCCCATATTAGGATTGGTTAAAAACTGTTTGGATTTTGCATAAATTGTTTTTTATAAGAGTGTTTGTTTTGAGAGGTGTGACAATTAGTAGGATTTATTGATATGGTTTGAAAATTTGAGGATTGTGATGGTTGGGATAATAATACTTCAGAATATGATTTGTTTACAGGTGGGTGTAATTTTGCAGCTTCAAAGTATGATGTATTGTCAGTAGCCATAGAAACTTTAATGCGTCTTTGACGTTCATATTCTGGGCATATTCGTTGTGTAGCAAAGTGAGAACCATTACAATTACAACAATGTGCACCTTCCTCTTCAACTGAGCATGTATCTCCACTGTGATCTCGGCCACACTTAAAGCAGCGAGGTTTTGATCTACACTGTACCTTAGTGTGTCCAAATCTACAGCAGTTAAAACATTGGACTTTGGGGTAAATATAACGCTCTACGACTAAGGAATTGTAGCATAAAAATACACGTTGCGGAAGAACCTGGCCATCAAAAGTAATTACTACAGACTGTGTAGGTTTCCATGTAGCAACATTATCTATAAAAACTTTGTGATTAATTCGTCTAATTTTAATGATTTCCCCACAACCCACAGGAACAGTGATTTTTTCTTTTATTTCGTCAGGAGTCCAGTCCTGCGGAACCCCACGAACAAGACCCATTCTCGTTATATTGGAAGTTGGAACAAATGCTTTATAATTGTTGTCTTGTAATCTTTTATCATTGATGAAATTGTTTGCAGCTTCAAATTTATTGAAGGATAAAACGATTCGGTTTCTGCCTATTTTTTTACACTGCCCTCAACAATTGAAGAAAATTTATGGTTTTTAAGGAAATAGCCAAAGTTAACAGGATGAAGTGTAATGGGGTCGTTAAAGGCTGTTTGTTCACGCTGGACATGTACTATAAAAGGTGGTAAATCATGTGCTTCATAAGATTTTCTACTAATTGATGAAGCTGTATCAGGCATTGCGCGTAAACAGCAACATAATCATTAAGCAGACACAACATTTCATAAGAGGAAACAATATATAATTTTTTCATCCATAACAGTTACGACTATTATCATTTTCAGTGCAAACATAAAAAATCTGAAACTTCTTCATGTTAAAACATCTATCCAACTAAGTAATTTATGTATATTTATGTATGTATTAAGTAATAATATTATAATAGTAAGTAATAATACATACATATATAAGTATGTATTATTAAAAAAAAAAAAAAATTTTTTTTACGGTTCCACGGAAGATCAGCGTTGCAGATTCTGCAACATGTGCTGAGTGGATACCATTTCGGTAGTCAGTAAATTATTAGATACTAAGGCATAGTTTTAAGCTTTGAAACGTAAATCTACTGTTTTGATGTGTAATACTGTCTACCGAATAAATAATTTGACTTTGACTTTAAACACGCGCTCGCGCGTACGCGAGCCACGACGCGAGCCCCTTTGACTCGTGCCCAAAAAACCGCTCCCGATGCGAGCCTTGCGAGTGGCGAGACGAGCCGCGAGCCGAGCCACGAGCTCAGTGGGGCTAGCACGCAGGAGAATCGAAAATCGAATCGAAATCCGAATCGAGGAGTTTGTATGGCAATTTTATTAGTTCTGCTACTCACCGCCGTGGCGCTAATAAAATTGCCATACAAACTCCTCGATTTCGATTTCGATTCGATTTTCGATTCTCCTGCGTGCTAGCCCCACATGCTTACACTCGCGTCTCGTAAACGTAGTGTTACATACTCTTTGGCGTCTCGTGGCTCGGCTCGTGGCTCGTCTTGCGGCTCGCACGCGAATGTAAGGTGCGTTCGGATAGCATCGAGGTGGCAAAAATAACTGTTAAAAATGACAAAATTGACACAATGAGCGTTCGGTTAGAAGAAATGTGAACAAAAGTTGCATTTTTATCTGTTTACGTCAATCGTTCGGATAGCTGAAAAAATGTCAAAAATGGCATTGTGAACTGCCAATTTCGCCCCAGCTATCGACGAGGGTCAAAAGTGGCAGTTTTTGACATTTAAGATTTTTGACGTTTACAACGTAAAAATTTTGACACGATTGAATAAGTTTTAACGAAATAAATTTTATTTTCATTATTTATGGAAATTAATGATCGTTAATCATGAAGCGAGCTTATTACATCATAATACATACAGAATCTGGAAACTGAAAATAAATTTAGGTTATAATAGCTTATGACTTTGACATATTGATAATATAGCGTTCGGTTAGGGTGTGGAGCAAAAATGGCAAAAATTTCATAACCTTCTAACCGAACGCTTTACATCAACGCCAATTTTGATAATGCTAAAAACGCCACCACAGGCTACCCGAACACGCCTGTAAATGGGGTATATAACAGTAATATGATTTCTGATTTGTGGTCTGTGCTGCCGTCTGCCGGTTTGTCCGTTGTTTTTTTGTTTGTTTTTATGGTTTTTACTTTTTGATTGTGTTTAAAATTAAAAAAACAAATTAGAATTAATTTAAAACAATAGAAATTAATTTGTATTATGATTATGTCAATGTTCAATTTAAGATAAAAATAATCAAATAGTTCAGATAAAATAACCTGTATAATAATGGCAGATGAAGATTTTAGTAAACTATTACAACAAGCTGAGCAGTTGACTACTGAAATCGAAGGAAATGAAGAATTACCTAGAGTTGAGCGATCGCTAGGACAAGTCCTCGAAGCTTCACAAGAGTTATATTCTAAAGTTATACAATCAGGCGCCAATGACATTCAAGCGTAAGTGATGTTTTTACCTACTTGGAATGATTGCTCTGAAAATAAATAAAATATACCCAGTTTTTTCAAACCTTATATAACTTTGTTAAAAATGTCTAACTAGAAATACAAAAAGGTTATAAACAATAAATAAGTCAAAATGTATTTTCACCCTTTTTGGCAATTTGTGCAAATAAAACTAATTTTAATGAAATTCATTCAACCAAAATGGTCGCCCTTCAGTACTATGCTTATTTGACCCTCTAAAGGCGCGTTTGGATAGCATCACAATGTCAAAAATAACTTAAAAGGACAAAATTGACACAAGGAGCATTCGGTTAGAAGAAATGTGAACAAAAGTTGCATTTTTCTCTGTTTACGCCAACCGTTCGGATAGCTGAAAAAATGTCAAAAATGGCATTATGGACTGCCAATTTCGCCACAGCTCTCGAAGAGGGTCAAAAGTGGAAGTTTTTGACATTTAAGAGTTTTGACGTTTACTATACGTAAAATTTTTGACACGATTGAATAATTTTATCAAATTGTTTTATTGAAATAAATTTTATTTTCATTATTTATGATCGTTAATCATGAAGTGAGCTTATTACGTCATAATACATCCAGAATCTGGAAACTGAAAATAAATTTAGGTTATAATAGCTTATGACATTGACATATTGATAATGTAACGTTGGGTTAGGGTGTGGAGCAAAAATGGCAAAAATGTCATAACCTTCTAACCGAACGATTTACATCAACGCCAATTTTGATAATACTAAAAACGCCACCACAGGCTACCCGAACACGCCTATAGTACATACATGTCATATGAGATGAGATTTTTGCATCATAACCTGTCAGCTACCAACCGGTCGAATGCGACCGGTGTGGCTTTACGCTATGTAATACTGAAAACTACCCTCACAAAAGGATATTTATAAATTAATACATTTTATTTACAAAATGAAAAATATACTTTGATTCTGAAATATAAATTTTTTTTGTGAAAAAATATTTATTGAGGGTATATTTAAAAAAAATTCATAGTGTGATGTCACGCATGCGACCGCCTAGAGAGGAGAGGATAATTGTTACACCTTTTGAATACAGAAGATTGCATTTTGTAGTTAATATCACTTCATTTCTTGGATAATTGGTTTTGATCTACTTGCTGTTCTATTTAAATTTATTACAAAATTATAATAAATCAATAAATTAACATCAATATGGAGGAATTTGTAGCTGCCATTTCTCTCAGTCATGCTCCAATCACAAGTGTAATTGTTGATGTTGGTTAACAGGCACCTTTTATTTGGATCGAAGGGAATAGACTTACAACAAATCTCACAGAAATTGGAAACATTAAGTTCCAAACGAACCTTTGAACCATTACAACCAATTGCTGATTCAGATATTGAAAGTTTTCTTAGAAATGAAAGAGAAAATGCAATTTTATCTCTAATTGATGAAGTTAATAAAAATGTAAGTATATTATTGATATAATCTTTATGAACCAACTATTCATTATCAAATCAATCAATGTTATGTATGTGTAATTTCCAAATGTACAAGACCCTTGATACCATTATAAACAGGAATAGATATAGTGTCTGGGACATTTTTAATAAAATCTTCAATTCAGTAGAAAATAAATACATATGAGAGCTCAAATTTCTCAGTAAAAATTTATTTAGGGAGTTTTGCATTAATGTAAAATACAAAAAAAAAAAACAAATCAGTGGTCTTGAATTGGCACCCAATTCCAAGAATTCTTTTAACTATTTTAGTCCATACAAACAACTGAAGATCAAAAATGGGAGCACATGGTGTCAGATTGGAACAGAGAAAAAATAAAACTAATGAATGCAATGATTGGCCCATCCCAAAATTGGCTAGACCTGAAACGTGCTCCTGAACCACCGAGCTTTGCTGATACACCAAAGAAGTTTGGCCACTCCATGCTGGATAATATAGAAGAAGCTTATGCGCGACAAGTACACCAATACAACAAGCTTGTGTTCCAAGGGTCCAAATCAAGAACAGCGCTGCATCAAAAGTTTGCACAAGTGACTGAAGAATTTAATGATCCTGTATGTAAATTTTTTGCTTTATGCAATTATTAAATTATATATTAAATTAAATATTTAATTAAATTGTTTTCTAAAAAGCAGCATATTTTTCAATTTTTTTTTATTCACTTAGAAAGTAAAAGAGATGTGGGAAGTTATCAAGACCATGACAAACATACCTGCCTTGGTACGAGATGAAGACCCATTGAAGGCAAGAGGAAACCCTGCTATACAGCAGTGTCTTATTGCACAAGGGAAGAAGTATCTTGAGAAGAGGTAATATTATTTTATTTCAACTCTTACTCTTTTTGGTGACATTTCACTACTTATTACAAAATAAAGTGTATCACTAAAAACATAATTTTTTAAACACAAAAATTTAATGTGGTCCTTACTGCAAGATATACTCCATATAAAATTATGTAGAAAAAGTGTAGATTCCTAATATAAGTCTACTGTTTATATCACAAAAATCCTGAACTGAACGTGGGATTTACCTTTGGGATTCTGAATCCATATTCCAAAACTATTTGTTTTGGAAAATAAATGTTTTTTTTTAAATTTATTATCTTGCGATCGGCTTTACAAGCCCTTAGCAGATTTGTTGTGGATTATTGTCAGGTAAGAACTGTTCCTCCTGTGGGGAAGCTGTCTTTCATTTTAATTCCAGCTTTGTTTAGGAACAAAGTCCCATTTGTGTTGCCTTTTGAGTCTTCTGTCACATAGTGGTTCACCTAACGTTGCTAGGGTATTTGTGTGTGTTTTTATTCGGTTTTGGTATGCCATTGCTCTGTGTTCTACTTCCTCTTTGATTGTTCTCATTTCTGTGTACTCATGCAATTCACTGATTTTGATAAACAGAGGTACATTGGTTATCATTTTAAGGGCTTTATTCTGGAACCATTGTAAGATTTCCAGGTTGCTATTTTTTGCTGATCCCCATAACTCGATGCCATAAGTCCAGATAGGTTTAATTATTGTTTTATAGATGAGTATCTTGTTTTCCATGGTGACGTTTGAACTTCTGCCCATTAGCCAGTTGAGGTTTTTTTGGATATGGGTGTTCCATGTTTGTTTCCTGTCAAGATGCATGCCTAAGTATTTTGCGGAATTTTAGTGGGGAAGAACGTTGTTTGCCAGTTTGATTGGGGGGCAGTTATCCTTTCTTAAGGTAAAAGTGACATGCACTGACTTGCTTGGGCTGGCCTTGATACGCCACTTTTCCATCCATTTATTAATTTTATTGAGGTGACTTTGCAGAGTTAGGGACGCTACATTGGGATTTTCGTGGTTGCTAAGTGCAGCGGTATCATCTGCGAAAGTGGCAGATAAAACATTATCCGTTGTAGGTATATCTGCAGTGTATAAGAGATACAGAACAGGGCCCAAAATGGAACCTTGTGGCACACCGGCTTTTATGTCTTGAAAGGCTGAGTAGTCGTCATTGATTTTAACTCTAAATATTCGATCTTCCAAGTACGACTTGAGGAGCAGATAGAAGTTGTGTGGGAGTTGGTTCTTTATTTTGAAAAGCAATCCCAGGTGCCAGACTTTATCGAATGCCTGTTGTACGTCGAGAAAAACAGCAGAGCAGTACTGCTTTTTCTCGAGAGCTTCTCTTATTTTATTGACGACACGGTGGACTTGTTCTATAGTGGAATGGCCAATTCTGAAACCAAACTGATGTTGAGGGATAAGATCTTTTTCGGAAATTATTCGAGTTAGCCTTCGTAGGATGATCCTCTCAAATAGTTTCGATATGGTTGGTAATAAACTTATTGGCCTGTAAGACGACACGAGATGTGGGGGTTTGCCTGACTTTGGAATCATGATGATCTCTGATATTTTCCATATCAATGGAACATACCCAGTCCTAATTATGCTATTAATAAGATGTGTTATACCGATTATAGCTTTTCTAGGAAGTTCTCGCAGAATTTCGGCTGTTATTAGGCAGAAACCGGGAGCCTTGTTTAACTCTAGGCCTTTTATTTCTCCTCGGATTTCTCTAGGTGAGCAGCTTTGCATTGTGAGAGATAGTTGTAGATCAGTTTCCATATATTCTTGTATTTCTCTTTCGGTTTCTGCATCACCGCCATTTGGACTAAAGGCTTCATTAAAGAATTGTCCAAACGCCTCAGCCCGTTCTTTGTCCGTTCTAGCCCAAGTGTTGTCGTTCATTTTGATAGGATGTTGTGCTACCTGAGGGGCCGCCCTACTATTTTTTACCGTGTTCCACAGTGAGTACTCAATTTTAGCTTGTGGATTAAGGTTAGCTAATTTGTTCTGCAGAGTTTCCTCTTCAATATCTTTAAGGTACTGTTTAAGGTCAGCGGCTGCTTTGTTGAATGCTCTTTTATCTTCGGAATGTCGACTGTTATGCCACACTCTTCTTAATCGCCTCTTTTCCAGTATCTTTGTTTTTATATCCCTGGGTACGTTCTTACTACCTCGTTTTTGTGTGGTAAGCGGTGTGCATTTCCACGCAGCTGTTTGTATAAGGTTTGTTAAAGTTAGGGCGTATTTTTCGATGTCATCTTTTGTTTTAAATGACACTTTAAGGTTCAGATTTTCATTGATGTATTCTCTGAAGGCATCCCAATCCGTTTTATTAGTGTAAAGTCGCTCTTTAACTGGTCTTTCAATTAAGGTGGTACTTATTGTGGCTATCACCGGAGTGTGGTCTGAACTGCTGTCTAGTCAAGTCTCCACTCTTAGATAATGGTTTGACAATCATTTAAACACAAAGAAATCTAGAAGATCGGGTGTCTTATTTGGGTCTGTAGGCCAGTACGAAGGTTCGCCTGTACTCAGTACATATAATTTATTTTTATCTACACTTCTTTTCATTTCTCGGCCTCTAGATAAAGTTAGTCGGGATCCCCAGCAAACGTTTTTGGCGTTCCAGTCGCCTCCACATATGAATCTGTTTCCAAGGGTTTTAAATTAATTTGTAAATTCTTCTTCCTTAATGGTGTGCCTTGGCGGGCAATATACAGCTGATAATTTTATAGATCCCCGTTTATCTCGCACCATTACTGTAGTAACTTGTATTGGCTCTGTTTTATATTCCTGAAGTATCTTGTGTTTGATGTGTTTTTTGATAATTACAGCCGTACCTGCATGAGCAGTTCCGTCCGGATGGTATGTCGAGTATATGCTGTAATTTCTTATTGTTGTGTTGTGATTTGGTGTTAAGTGTGCCTCCGATACAAGGAGTACATCAATATTTTCATGTTCTAATAAGGTTTGTATATCATATTTGTGTCTAATCAACCCATTTGTGTTCCATGTTACTACTTTCAGAGTAGCCATTTCAATGTACAAGTTTGATGATTAGTGTTGTGAGAAGGTTCATCATGGTTGACATTTGATCTAGTAGTTTGTCCAGCTTTACAGCTTGTTGTGTGAGTAACATTTCTAAGTTACTATTGTTTGTTGTAGGTTGCGTTTTCGTAGCCTCTGCGTAGGATTCATTAAAAAATTGGTATTGTTGAACTGGTTCTGTAGTGATATTTGGTTGGCCTGCGTTATTTGGTTTATTTTGTGTTGCGCTGTGATTTGTAGGTACCTTTGTTGGCTTTTGTTTACCCATTTTTCTAGATAGTATTTCTTTGTACACGGCACACCCTTTGTAATTAGCGGGGTGTGCTCCTTCACATAGCGCACAGGTCGCGGGGGTGTTCCGGTCCTTTTTAGGGCGATCAGGTGTTTTGTGGTCTTGTGCACACTTTACGCAGCAATAGGGCCGCATGCAGTAATTTTTAGAATGCCCGTATTGTTGGCGCCTCTGGCATTGTGGTATTGTGTTTCTTTTTTTAGGCTCTTCAATTATAACTTTTTGGTTATAAATGGATTTTATGGATTTGGCAGTATTGTTATTTGGGCCAGCAACAAGGTTTATAAAGAATGTCGATGTTGGTACTTTTTCTAGGCCATACTTTACATTGATAATTTCACATTGTACTTTGTTTTCAGATTTTTCAAATTCGTCTATGATAGCAGTGTGCGGGGTTGAGTGATAGAGCTTTTTTATTACTAGACGGCAGCAACGTTGATCCTTTCTATTAAAAGTATGACCTATGAGTCTATTTTCTCGGACTACAGTGATGATTTTTTTGTATGCTTCGATGTCTAGGGAATTTATTCTTAGTTAATTTTTATTTACGATTTTTAGAGAGAAATCATCTTTATCAGCAACAGTGTTAAGTAATTCACTTAGTTTATTTACGTCTTCGATTCCGTATAAGATAATCGGTGGAGGTTTGTTTGGGTATTTCTCTTTGTTTTTGGGCTCATCTTCCGTCAGATCTATCTGTAGGCCACTGTACCTGTTGGTGGTTTTGATTGTTTCAGGAGATGGTGACTGCGATAACTTCTTTCGCTTGTTGCTTCTAGCTGTTGGGACTCTTTGCCATTCAGGAGGACAAGGTGTGTTATCCATGTTATTTGTTGGAGTCTGACTTTTCTGTCCTTTTGTTGAGGGTATTGTGTTGGTAGCTTCAAGCTGTGGTTTATTTCCAAGGGATTGACTTCTTGGTCTACTCATAAATAAATTAGGGTGGAAAGCTTGTTGAACAAATCGTTTTCCAGAAACATTTACTGACGCAGACGCCTAGTTACCCACATCCACGTAGTCTTCGGTAGCAAATTTCTCACTCTCTGGCCCGGGTACCAGAAAGCGCCGGGGGTTAGTCGGATCGCATGACATATCGCATTCCTCATTATTAGACTTTTCCATGATTAAAAAAAGGGGGTTGGGAGATTTTTACAGCAGCACTTTCCCACGGCACCACCGTTGCTCTTTTTGGGGTAATTTAGTCCTCCAAGGTCTGCAAAGGCCTGATGACAGGTTATTTACCGCCGCCTGTTGCTCGGCGTTGGGCATCGCTGGTTGAGCCCTGTTACTCGTTTGGCACCACCCAGGGGGCACGTGAAGGGTGGGTCTAGGAAAAGATGGTAAGTCCTACGGATGCGAGTAACTTCACCATACAAAATAAATGTAAGGAAAATAATATTATTATGGAGGGGGAGACCCTATCCTTTATCAACATTTATTTTGATTTTTTGGACATCCAGAAGTTTATATTTAAATTTTACCAGGTTTTGGAATAATTTCTCATATTATTTCTCAAGAAAGAGGTAAAAAGGGAAACATTTGGATCTTTAGGAACAATTTACGTAAGTAGGTATATGCAAGTAAATAATTGTGTAAACCTCTTCTATTTAACTAATAGAATATGTATTATGGAGTTATCATCTACCTTCTGCATTTCTACATGTCACTTATTTATTTGTTTATTTATTATTCATGTACCGTGTACAGAGACGCCCGTTTGTGATTTGCACTTGCAATGTTATTTTTTCATATTCCACATATTCGCCCATTTCTAGTGGTATACATAGACGCGCGCCCTAATCCAGGTACAAGCAGTACATGAGCGACGTGGTGCGGTCGAACCCCGCGGCGGCGATGCGCGGCGGCGAGCCGGGCACGTACCCGCTGGTGCGCGGGTTCGTGGGGCTGCGGCTCGCGGGCGGCGCGCAGGCGCTGGCCGACGGCGCCGTCGACGACCGCCCGCTCTGGCCCATGGTCTACTACTGCCTGCGGAGCGGGGACGCCGGCGCCGCGTTGCACTGTCTCAGGAGGGCCGGGTGAGCTCTTCACACTGCTGATGGGGATGGGGAATCACCAGTTATTTCACGCTGTCAGTGCCATTCAAATCGCCAACAAGCAAAGTAGTCTGTGAATGAATGAAGAGCATAGCGCGAGGTTCTAAGCTTCTAATATTGAATACTGAACACGGAGAGTGATTTAAAGGCACGAGGCGTGAAATAATATGTGTATCATACAACTTTTCACCTCGACCGGTGGGAAATGGCGAGAGAACGAATTGAAAATACTTTGTTTTTTTTTGCGTTTGTTCACACGAGTACAACTTTCTCAGGATTCCAACATTTGAAGCATTCATACAAGTCTTCGCATGTATCCAACTTATATTTTTAGTAACTATTTTATTCGCATGAGTCCAACTTTTTCAGGAATCCAACTTTTATACGATCCATACGAGTTTTAGCTTTAATCTCACTTTTATTTTTTATAAATACTTTTATTAGCACTATTTTAACTGCACGGTACAGTTATGCACATCTATACTTACTAATATTATAAAGCTGAAGAGTTTGTTTGTTTGTTTGCTTGAACGCGCTAATCTCGGAAACTACTGATGCAAATTGAAAAATTCTTTTTGTGTTGGATAGTTCATTTATCGAGGAAGGCTTTAGGCTATATAACATCACGCTACGACTAATAGGAGCTGAACATCAATGACAACTGGATGATCACTGGAGGGAGACTCTGTACTAGGGTGGTCTGCTTAGGTACCTCCGTCTTACCTAGTTCTGCAGCAAAGCAGCAGTGCTTGCATTGTTGTGTTCCGGTTTGAAGGGTAAGATATGGCAGTGAAATTACTGGGTACTGTGACTTTACATCTGGTGTCACAAGTTGGCAACGCACACTGTGGTTCTTGTGGGGGTTGCAGTTTTGCTGCGAATCTCACAGGAGCTACATGTATTATAGGCGACTGTTACCACTTACCATCAGGTGGGCAGTTTGTTTGTTTGCCAACTTACAGCAATAAAAAAAAAAGACAAATGTTGCAAAAACGGGTAAAAAATATACGGCGAAACGTAGTTCGCTGGCACAGCTAGTAGTTATATAAACTTGTTAATTTTGGTCTAATACGCGAGATGCGTCGGTGGCGCAGTGGACTCGGCACTTGCCTTCCAATCGGGGGGTCGGGGTTCGAGACCCGCCATGTACCAATGTGTTTTTCGTTTCGAATTTCATATGTACATTTGTCTGACGCTCCTACGGTGAAGGAAAACATCGTGAGGCAACCTGCATACATCTGCGAAGAAATTCAATGATGTATGTGAAGTCGACCAATCCGCACTGGGCCAGCGTGGTTGACTAAGGCCTAATCACCCTAATATAGGGTAGGCTCGAGCCCCTCGGTGGGGACGTATATGGGCTGTGATGATAACGCGAGATGCAATTCAAATTCAAATTCAAAAATCTTTATTCAACATAGGCCTTTACAGGCACTTATTGACGTCAAAACAGAGCAAAACAATCTAATTTAAAGAAATTATATTAACCTTGTATGTGCATACATCCTAAATATACTCAAGATGTCTGCAAATACAAGTAGGAATGAAAAAAAAAAAAAAGTTGAATCTACACCAAAAAAATAGATGTGGTAATTCAGATTATATAAGCTATCTCTGAGAGAAGTGCGTGAACTTAGCTTATAAATTGCTCTCACTGAACGTTTCTTTGAAACAAAACGCAATACATTGTTAAATATGAGAATTGAGAGTTCAAACCCAAGCTTTTTTGTGCGTCATGTAATCAGACACTTTATAATATGCTTTTTTAATAAGTACATCTTTGATTGCAACTTTAAATTTGTTTAAGCTAAGTTCTTGTATACAACTTGGGATTTTATTGTAGAAACGTATACACAGGCCTCTAAAAGAATTATTAATTTTTTGGAGCCTGGTATTTGGTAAAGCTAACATATTCTATTATCTAGTATTAACTGAATGAATATCACTATTTTTACAAAACACATGAATATTCTTACGAATATATATTAGATTCTCATAAATATATTGCGACGCTACTGTCATAATACCAATTTCTTTGAACTTTTCTCGTAATAAAACTAGTGTTATACTGCGTACTCGTCTATTACTATACGAAGAAGTAAGCACTGCATACAAAACTTCAATACACCTTATACTAACCGGGGAAGTAAACGATAGCGCAATGTAGACATCGCCAGCTTCACGACATCGCCATCTAGTAACCGAATTCGGAACTACATACCGATCACCTTCATATTATACAGAAAGGAGTTTGTACATATGTAAACTCCTCAACAAAACTATTTGATAGAAACTCATTGCGGTTTGAAATAGGAAAGGAAAATAACAACGTCATGTCATGTCCTGAAAAATAATATGGTGGCTGTCTTTCATAGAAAAATTAAATGTAAAAAAACCTTTTTAAAAACAAGCTTTTATTTAAATGCGCTAAACAGAAAAAATAAACTTTTACACTAAAACTTTTACTTATAACGTTATTTCACATTTAACACAATTTACATGACATAAAAGATTGTTGCGAGATTTACTTATGTGTAAATTATTTAATTTACTTGTTTATCTACAAAAGTAAATCTCGCGACAAGCTTTTATGTCATATAAATTGTGTTAAATGTGAAATAACGTTATAAGTAAAAGTTTTAGTGTAAAAGTTAATTTTTTCTGTTTAGCGCATTTAAATAAAAGCTTGTTTTTAAAAAGGTTTTTTTACATTTAATTTATTTTTTACTTTTTAGATATCACTGAACACGTTTCTTAGTCTGTTCATCTAATTCAACGCATCATTGTTGCAAGGTCGTTTGCCGAAACGTCTATACTTACAGAATTTCAGCTCAATCGGTTGAAGATATCTACTTCAAATAGTGACACCACTTTATTTTTCAAGTTATTCGTAGCAAGGCCTTTTATTTGATACCCATATTGTAGGAGTACATTTAAAATAATTGGTCCGCCATCTTGGGTATGCCGCCATCTTGGATTTAGAATGACGTCACACAGTTATTTATGCATTTTTATCCAAACTGTGTGTGTATACAAAATTTCAGCTCAATCGGTTAAAGATATCTACTTCAAAATTGATTTAGAAGTCCGTCATATTGGATTAATAGTGACGTCACATTATCTTTCGAGTTACTCGTAGCAAGACCTTTTATTTGATACCCATATTGTAGAGGTGTATTAAAAATAATTGGTCCGCCATCTTGGATTTAGAATGACGTCACACAGAGGCGCGTTCAGCGCCTCTGGGTGTAGTTGTCCGGTTGTTTTTTAACTCGCCCAAAGGCGTTGAACGGATTGCAGCAACCAAATCTTTTATCTCCCTCTTTCATATGATTTTTATTTCTCTCTCATTCTAGTAGATGACATTATAGAATATGGCCGCCAATATCATCCAATCACGTAAGAGTATTTTAGTAATAAACGTCAGAGCGTTTTACAACCATCAAATTCGATGGTTGTTCGGTTGTAACTCGCGCCAACACTCAAAGGTCTTGAACGGGCCGGTTGTTTCACCCGGTTGTCACGCTCGAAGGCATTGAACGGGGTTAGAGCGAAAAGTTGTACTTCGCGCGAAGGCCCTGAACGCGCCTCAGTTAACCATGCATTGTCATCTAAACTAAACGTGTATACAAAATTTCAGCTCAATCGGTTAAAGATATCTGCTTCAAAATTGCGTTGCAAGATTCCACCCGAACATACATACTTACATACATAGCAAGTTAAATAAAAGCTTGTAAAAATTGGATTGCATTCACGTTTGAGCGGAGTTGTGTTGTCTTCCTTTCCTTTAATATGAATAAATTTGTGTTCATTAATAGCGGAAGAAGCCGCAGAATACTTTTATTGAATGGTAACCGTTATTATTATTCTAAAACAAACAAATCTGGTTCTACTATTTGGATTTGTCAAAAAGAACTTGCAGAGCAACAATTACAATATATGAAGAGGAGGATACTATTTCGCGTGAAGGTTTACACATATGTAAACCTGATCAGAAAAGCAATTTGGTGGAGCAAGCACTGTCGGAATGTATAATAAAAGTTCAAACTGATTTGGGCCTTACCTATCCCACAAATTTATGAGAACGCTATGAAACATTTTACATCGGACGAAAGTTATGCAGACATTGTTCCTAAATTTGATAGTGTTAAAGACACGTTGTATCGCTCAAGAAAAAGGGCCCTTGGGGTTCAAAAGACAACATTCAAAAAATCAACGGATGTTGTTATTCCTGATATGTTCAAGGATTTTTTGATAATAGAAGACGGCGATCCTAAAATTTTAGTTTTTGCAAATTCTTTAGTGTTTGAAAGTGTGTTTTGAAATATCAAGCACTATTTTGTAGATGGGACTTTTTTTGTCGTGCCGCGTCCCTTCTACCAACTCTATACTATACAAGGAGATGTTGGCAGTACTGACAACAAGACTTCGATAATACCGTTATTCTTTGCTTTATTGCCCAATAAAGAACAAATTACGTATGAGCGGTTATTTAAATTGTTACAAAGACGTTTCCCGGACATGAAACCAACAGAGTTTCAGACAGACTATGAGGTTGCAGCTATGAATGCCATTAAATCTACGTTTCCTGCAGCGCCTATAAGTGGCTGCTTTTATCGTTTCTCGAACGCAGTTTGGAGAAAAGCAAAGGCACTTGATAATGTACACAGTAATAAAATAAATACAAAAACTTAACAAATTATATACTAAAACCTTCCTCGAGAATCACGCTATCGAGTGGTGAAAACCGCTTGAAAATCAGTGCAGTCGTTTTTGAGTTAATCGCGAACAGACAGACAGACAGCGGCGGGGGACTTTGTTTCATAATATGTAAGGAAATATGAGCGGCGCCGCCACCGCCTCATATAATACCGGCCATAGAAATTAAATCGTCAAAATTTTTATACCTACCACCCATTCAGGACATCTTTTAGCTGATAAGAAGGTAGATTTAGTTTTAGGTAGGCATTTCATGAGAGTGGGCTTGTGTAGGTACTATTTAATTCATATTTTTTATTCAAATCCTTCTCATCTTTTTTTGCGGTATCAACATCATTCAGTAATATAGGAATACTGAATTAATCTCTGCAATATTCAGACATCTTCATTACATCTATAAAAAATAATACATTCTCTACCAAATACTGAACTATATAAAAATATCTGTTTTTATGGCTTTTCAGTCGGGACCATGAGGAGTTTATGGCAGCTCTGGAAGAACACATCAGAAGTCCTGAGAAGCCGCTCTCTGACAAACTACAGACCTCCCTTAATTTCCACTACAGGATACAAGTGCGCAACTCCACAGATCCTTATAAACGAGCTGTGAGTGTCCATCGTTTCTAAAACATATTTGAATATTTTTAAGGTTTGCTCATCTATCAATCCAGTGCCCACATTGCTACTCATGTTTCAGATTTGTTTTTATTGTCTTCTATAGGTCACTGACATAACCTGTTACTCGATGGCATCTACAACATCCTTTGTTGCAAATATTTCATCTCTTTTTGTGGACCTTCATTCTTAATGTTAATAATGTTTTTCATCTAGTCTGGTAGCTGTATGAGCCATTCACAAATACTAAAATGAGACATTACGAAAGACGTGTGTGATATAATTAAAGGCTGTGAATGTTTCAGGTGTACTGTGTAGTTGGATGCTGTGATGTCAGCGACGAGCACTCTGAAGTGGCGCGGACCGCTGACGATTACCTCTGGCTCAAGTTGTCCCTTATAAAGTCGCGATCTGGCAAGGATTCCGAGTTTTTCTCTTACTCAGATCTTCAGAAACTTATTTTGGAAGAATATGGTATGTTGGTATGACGTAAGCTATACAGGATGTCCCAAAAAATAGTGTCAAGCGTAAGTCCAGAATTAGAGCACCTCTTGGAGTACCCGAATCACCCCCATGGATGTTCCGCGATTATTCGTAGTTTTCGAGTAATAATTTTTTTTCTGACTTTTTGAAAATTTTGATCCAAAGAACTTAAAAATTTTAAATAAAAAAAAGTAGAACATATTTTAATATTTTTCTTTTTTCCACTGAATCATCTTTAGTGCTTCTTTTATGTCTAAAATAATCAGCTTCGTAACTTTAGTGGAAATTTAGAAAACAGTAGTGTAAAGTCAAAATTTGAATGTTAGTGAATAATTACTTAAAAATTCATCTTTAAATTAAAAATCTAAACAGGCGAATTCATGGTTTCTAAGTATGTGTAAAAACTTCTCTAGACTCTCTGCTTTCATAATCATTTAAAAAAAAGAAGTACTTAATAGGGCTACTTTGGCTTAAATCGGCCATCAAAGACAGCGAGGTGAAAATTTCATAAAATTTACCAAATTCCTATCAGATGATAAAAAAAAAATATCTGGTTTTTTTATAATTTCTAAGGTTCAGATTAATTACAATTTAGCAAAAATTAACTACATGAAACCCATATTTAAATATTTTTCTCGCGGATCACATCGGTTGTAGTGTTGGATGTAACGCAGTACTTACCTGCTAAAAAATTGCCCGAGTGAGAGGATATGAAAGAGACCGCATTATTGCTATCTCTCTCACTCTCATTGGCGAAATGGATAACTGTAACTGAGGAATGCTATTCTTTGTGACAAGGGGATGAGGCGGGGGGTGTAGTCCGAGCGCCTATTGTGTTCTGGCGCCAGTCGTTTGCCTGCTTTTGTTTGCGCCTTACGTACGATACGCTCATTTGTGATTATTTGACGAACTTTGCTTTCTTTACGGACCTTGAGTGCGATTACGATTTGGTTTTGTGTGAATACGGGATTTTGACAAATTTGGCATTATTAACGGACTTTTCAAGCTCTTCATTTTGTGATGTCTTTTTCATCGCAAGAATATGCTCTTATGCATTACTTTTATGGATATGCAAGAGGAAATGCTTCTGAAGCAGCCAGGTTGTTCCGGCAGCAAGTACAAAATGGAGGTGGACCTCAGCCTGAAACTTGGCCTGATCATCGCATGATTTTAAGAGTACATAACTCTTACATGGAAGGACGCCTACCAGGGAGAAGATCGGGGCGCCCATCTGAAATGAGTGACCCAGATACTGTCCAATCAGTGGTCGAAGAAGTGGTGAGAGGTCCATCAGTTAGTGTAAGAACAATAGAACGTCGAATCGGAATTCCGAAATCACAAGCACATCGAATACTTCATCAAGAGCGTTTTCACCCATATCACATCCAGAAAGTTCAGCAGCTCAAGCCCGCAGACTACCCGAGAAGGGTGGCATTTTGTCAGGAAATGTTACGGAGACAAGCTGAAAACGAAAATTTCTTTAAAAATATTCTATGGACTGATGAATCACATTTTAAGCGATGTGGGGTGTTTAATGCGCATAACTACCATTCGTGGAGTATTGAAAATCCACACCTCACAAGGGAATCTAATTTCCAAGAACAATTTAGTATCAATTTGTGGTCAGGTATCCTAAACGGACAGCTGATTGATCCGTTCGAACTACCGGACCGACTGAACAGCGAGGCCTACTTGCAATTTCTACGACGTGATCTCGGCGTCTTATTAGAAGATGTAGACCTATTAACGCGGAGAAATATGATTTTTCAAAACGACGGCGCTCCATGCCATTTTGCTAGAAATGTTAGACAACATTTGTCTGAAACATTTCCAGGCAGATGGATCGGTCGTGGAGGGCCCATTGCGTGGCCGCCACGGTCCCCCGACTTGAACCCCATAGATTTTTTCGTCTGGGGATACTACAAGGAATTAGTATACGCCAAGGACATTACAAACGTCACAGTGTTAAGAACAAAATTAAGACAAGCGGAAGAAACAATAAAAAACAACAGAATTGCATTTATAAATTTAAAAGAAAACTTTTTTAGACGATGTAGAATATGTATTGAGCACGAAGGTCGTCATTTTGAAAACTTTCTTTAAGCGATCGAATAATAAATACTTTGAAAATAATGTTTTGTTTCATTTATTAAGTTATAATAAACCTTCAAAGGTTATTAAAGATGGCAGCAGGAACAGTTATTTTTGACCTTCAAATAATAAATTTTTAGCTTTTCTACAATCATTTTTGGTTTATTAATAAATAATTGGAATTAAAAAAAAAAATTATTCAGAAGTCGAGTTTTATGAAATTTTCACCTTGCTGTCTTTGATGGCCGATTTAAGCCAAAGTAGCCCTATTAAGTACTTTTTTTTTTAATTATTATGAAAGCAGAGAGTCTAGAAAAGTTTTTACACATACTTAGAAACCATGAATTCGCCTGTTTAGATTTTTAATTTAAAGATGAATTTTTAAGTAATTATTCACTAACATTCAAAGGGGATTGTCCATTTTGTATGAGACTTTGGCTAATGATGAACATTCATTTACAATAAATTTTTTACAATAATTAATTAGTAAGTAGCCTCATATAAATAAATTTGAGCAAGAATTCGTATCAAAGTCTTTAAATTGATTTTTTTAGCGCTTACCAATTTTGTAAAATGTATAACAAGCAACCTTCCATTTGGTGTCCTTAGCTGAGCAAGAGTCGGAATGAGAGAGAGAATCGATGTCCGTGGGATGGCGAAGGAAAGAGAATTCTCGAGGTCCATTATAAATTAACAAAGTCGGCGTTGCATAAGTCACGAAAATAACACTAACGATGTAGAAAAACAAAGCGAATGACAATTGACATGACATGATATATTTTTTCTTGTTTTCGTATTAGTGTTGCCATATGTCAAAAATATTAAAATCATAGTCAGAAACAGTTCCTATTTATTTTAAATCATAATTTATTATTGTATTACTGATTTAAACTGAAAAAATATTATAACTTTATTTATTTTCACTTAACAGAGCGCAGCATTTTAATCTCTCGCACAGTAGCAATTATTATTGGATAGAATACCGTGCGCTACGCCGGAAGATGTCATGCTATTGATCGCATAAATAAAATAAATACTGAAAAAAAATATATTCACAAAAGTGTTCTTTGATACAAATCTGTTTAAGTATAAGTTTGCTAAAATAATAAGATAATTAATTTGCAAATCATTTTCCTTGTGGCATTGTGTTCACTGGTAGCCAAAAATGGACATTGCCCTTTTGACTTTACACTACTGTTTTCTAAATTTCCACTAAAGTTACGAAGCTGATTATTTTAGACATAAAAGAAGCACTAAAGATAATTCAGTGGCATAAAAAAAACATTAAAATATGTTCAACTTTTTTTTATTAAAAATTTTTAAGTTCTTTAGATCGAAATTTTCAAAAAATTATTACTCTAAAACTACGAATAATCGCGGAACATACATGGGGGTGATTCGGGTACTCCAAGAGGTGCTCTAACTCTGGACTTTCGCTTGACACTATTTTTGGGACACCCTGTATGTGTTTTATCCATGTAACAGGAAAGACAGTAAAAATGCGGTGCGATAATATTACTATGGGACAAATTTAATTGGGAAATTTTAAGTACCTAATTTAACCATTAGGAATTTTGTTGTAAAAAATTGCCTGAATGAAAGAGTGTATTCGAACATACTCATACTTCGTCATGTAACGCGAAAGAATTCACTTTAATTTGATCAAGAAGGCGTAAGTTCGGGAATGCGGAGCTGCGTATACCTTTTTTTTAACTTTACGCATCCCTCGTGGTCGAGCCAAACCACAAGGGTATGTGGGACTCCCCGAATCGTTTCGACCCAGGCCTACCCACTAAAAACCCCCCAGCAGCTTCTCCGTCCGTCACGAGACAGGGGGAAGGGGACAACAGTGAGGCCTTATTCCCACTGACCTCCTGTCCGTGGATGATCCGATGTCGGACTCGCGATACGCCTGTGAAGGCGCGTGGCTCTGCTGCTTTGTCAGCGGCCTTGATGGTGTGCACCGCTCTTCACCCCGATATCCCGGCATCAGGTGCCTTGGGCTTGGGGACTATTTATAATGCGGGGGACTTCCCCTCCCGCTGTCGCCTCCTCCTGGATAATGGGGGCCCCGACGATGTCCTCAGTGACCTCCGTTTCCGCCTATGCTCTTGATTCGGGCTGGCACCTTGGCGCGGTCCTCTTCCTCCTCCTATTAATGGGCGTCCTGGGGGCAGAACAAGTCTTACCCCTAAGGCGGTGCTCCGCGGGCTTCCCAGCCGCCACGCACAAGGGGCATTTCGGCTCCGACGAACATGTCGAAGCCCTGTGCCCTGCCTCTCCACATCGGGAGCTGCGTATACCTTTAACATGCATGATCCACACCCACCCATATGCAATTGTCCTTGCTTTTCACAGTTTTATCATAATAATGAAATATTTATTATTCTATTAAATTATATTTTTTATCTTTCAGGGGAAACACATTATCATGCTTATGAAAAACCTATTGTATACTTCCAAGTGCTGATGTTGACTGGGCAATTTGAACCAGCTATTGAATTTTTATCCAGAATTCCAAGGTACCTATGCACTTGTTTAGATGATCATTTTATTGGTGCTATTAACGAAAGATGACTTGAGTCACACATTACGTCTTTAATAATTTGATAGATTACTAGATATTTAAGATACATTGGTGGTACTACTAATAACAACGCATCAATATCCAATTCAACGCCACCGACGCTCTTGGCGCGTCGGTGGCGTTGTGGCCTGGGCACTGGACTGTGCCCCGAGTAAAAGCGGGAGGCCCGCGATCGATCCTGCCATGTACCAATGTGTTTTTCGTTTCACGAATTTCGTATGTACATTTATCTGACGCTCCTACGGTGAAGGAAAACATCGTGAGGAAACCTGGATACACCTGCGAAGCAATTCAAAGGTGTATGTGAAGTCAACCAATCCGCACTGGCCCAGCATGGTTTGACTAAGGCGTAATCGCCCTAAAATAACTAGTTGGGGTAGGCTCGTGCCCCCCACCCCTAGCTTGACCGCCTGGGGGGTCGAATTTGGAGATACTTGTCGACCCCCCGTAGAGGTAAGTCCTGGCGCGTGCGCCAGGCAACCCTTCAGGGGGCACAATCGGGGAATGGCTAACGCCGATCCCGATTGTGTCTCTACGGAGGTAGAAATATCTGGAGGGTTTTTAGCCGGTATGGAGTCTACCCGAGTCCGGCATATCCTTGGGATGTCCTCATCAGTCGGCCCCTTGTCGAATACCGTAAAAGTATTTTCCCTCCTAAAAAAAAAGGCTCGTGCCTCTCGGTGGGGACGTATATGAGCTGTGATGATGATGATGAATATCCAATTTAAAATTCAGTACACGTTTCGTGAAATTGGTTGACAACAAAGCAAACTTACATTGTTATGTTTGTGAAATTTACACAACAGTTCGCAATAAAATTTTTCGTATCCTTCCCCAGTTGGAATTTTTCTTGTATTGATTTAATTTTTTTGTGAATTATGAAAACAGGTATCAGGTACACGGAGTCCACATGGCGTTGGCTCTACATGACGTCTATATGCTTGGAACTCCGCGCAATGTAGAAGCACCATTATGTAAGTATTCAAAACGTATATTTCTTAACATGTCATTTTGTAACGTAATATTTACAGTTCACCAAAGATTTTAAAATTTATAATAGAAATAGATTTTACTCCATAACATCCACCCATAGCACTAATTTTTTCTGACCTACATTCCGCTCCTAAAAATTTTGTCCAGATAAAATAATAAAATTCCCGTGTTTTTTTTGCCTAATTATATTTATTTTAACCATACTGAATGCATGGAACAAAAATGCACGGTTCCTGAAATAACCACGTACTTATAAAGTAATTATTATTCATGAACCAGTAATAATTTCTACCTCTGAATTCTCTGCATCGCCCAAAGGTTGACTGGCAGATAATGCCCCAGGCATTAAGTCCGCCTTTGTACACAAACGTACATGATGAATAAATAAATAAATAATTTCATATATTAAAGCATTGATTTTTCAAACTTTCGTAATTTACATATTTTATTGTCTATTCACTTTAGTATCTGTGGACACCGACGACCCACCGCCACTCCGTCGGCTTAATTTGGCAAGGCTGTTACTACTATACGTAAGGAAATTTGAACTCACAGACCCGTCGGATGCGCTACATTATTACTTCTTTTTGCGGTAAGTAAGATTCTGGAGATAATATCACTTCGCGTGTGATAAACGCCAATGTCCATGTTCTATTATTATGATTGGCTGCTACAGTAAAAGAATGGCATTTTTATAGACGCCGATGGGTGGGGTGGCAAACACACATGCAATCTGCCTGATGTTAAAAAAATACTGTAGCCTATAAACGATTGCGCCCAATTTCAATAGTAATTGTGTTAATCTATTGTCACATTATATTCCAGTTATAAAAGCCAAGACGATTTTATATTGACAGACTTTATAAACACAATAACATAAAATTATTAAACTTTATTACACTTTTCCTCAAACAAAATAATGTTGGCGACGCGACGCAAAAACATTTTCATTGCTAATGTCTGTGTAATTAGTTAATAAAATATTATCTGTGTGTTGCGTTATCGGTATCTATGCCTGTTGCTTACGGCGCAACTGCGCGGGGTCGCGGGGGGATCGGTTAAAATTGAAACGCAACGAATTGAAAAAATTCATTTATGTGCTAACTGCTCCCGCCGTGACACAGCACTCCTCTTTGTTTAATTTCGTGCCCCTGTAGTTTAAAAATAAACCGTTGTCGAGTCCATTCGGACCATCATTTACTTGGCCCAACCCATACAGTTATAATGACCATTGTGATACATGTCAAATCCAAGAAGTTAATGTCGCCAAGAATATTCCATCAACTTTTTTTAATGAAACAAATATCAATCTTTTTGTCAAATTATAAACTGCCCAGCCCCCTTAGCATGACCACAATAACACGATAATAATAAAACAATATATCGATATGAACAGTCAAAACACCATTGGATTTTTCAGTTATCTGAAATTTTAAGTTTACAGCATGCAACGGAACATCGAAATAATATTTAAGGGTATGTATCAATCAGAAAACTGTTAGGGCTAATCAAGCTACTTTTTTCCAAACAAACTAAATATATTATTTTTTGACTCTATGTGTTGACAGCCCTACATCAGCGTACCTTGTTCTTTAATTAAGTGTTGACATTTCTTTTCTGTTAATTCCATAGTCAGCTGGACTATGGTTGTCACTTGTTTTATTTTAATAAAACTGAAAGCCAGTTTTATTAGGTTTCCAGATCTAAGACAAGCACCAAAGGTCAATCTTATATCTAACCTATATGTCCCTTAAATATTATTTCAGAGTTCATTTGCACCCAGATATTGTATTTTTGTTATTTTAGGTGTCTATATTAAAATTTCAAGGCTGCGGTTATACCTAACACATTTTGACATTTCATATCGATACACCATTTTGGTCATATCGTGTTTCGTTGGTCATGCTACGGGGGCTGGCTTCAAATGGAAATGGCCAAAATGATCCATGGTTGGTTACGTTCACGCCAGGAACCTGAAAGACCCGAGCGGCAAGAACCTGTTCATGTGCTGCTGTACGGACCTGGCGCTGGAGAGCCGCGACTACGAGTTGCTATTCGGACGCGTAGACGCCTCGTTCACGCTGCGGACGCCCGGCCTGCTGGACCAGTTCAACAACCCACACATTGACACCAGGGTGAGTGCCTTGTAACATTATATGACAGACAAAACTGCTTGGGATTGGCAAAAATGTGATAATTGACGATCAAAGGGTATTTTAACACTTTGTGATAATGGGATAGATGTCATTCATTTGAGTAACTGTTCCACTCACTCCGACAGGCATTTCTATATTTTTTTTTTTTTTTAATGTTTGTGAAATATAATATTTGTAATGTTGACAATTTAAAAGAGGGGACAAAAAAAAATACAAGACCTTCCGAGTTTCTTGCCTGTTCTTCTCGAGAAGGCTCTCCGAACAGGTGTAGAGTCAACTTTTTTTTTTCAATTTACTTTTACTTGTATTTGCATACATCTTAATAATGGTTGGGGTGTGTGTACATACAAGGATTAAATAATTAGTTAATTAGATTCTTGTTTGAAGATTTTTAATGTTTTGTTTGACGTCAATAAGTGCCTGTAAAGGTCTATATTGAATAAAGATTTTTGAGTTTGAGCTGCTTGCAAGAGTTTACGCAGCGAATACGTTGCGGGTGCGTAGCGAATACGCAACGTTTTCGGTGCGTGTTGTAGTGCTTTTTCTTGCTAAATTGTAGTAATATAGGGAAATCTTAAAGTTGAAGGAAAAAAAAACAAACTTATTCCTTTAGTCCGATACAAAATGAAAAGCTTTATTCTGGTAGGTACATGGTTGTAATTCACTTATGTATAATGTTACTGAAGTTAACAAAATCCCTCAATGCAAAGCACTTAACTAAATTTTTATTTAATACAAGCCAAGGGCAGGATGGTTCAGGTTTGTTTGATCAATCTCGGCAGGTAAAAATCAGGTTCAAATTGGGTACAAAACTACAAAATGAGGGGCAATAAAGTACACGAACAAATAGTTATAGGTTTCCTTTTTTTTTTAAAAGAGATTAGTAGCCTTCCCCGGAGCGGTTGTTAGTAGAGCGTACCTTCTGCTAGATGCTAAGTTTCCGCGATCACGGGTCAGAGATATAATATTCCAATTCCTTAGATTATTCTCTCTTTCTAATATTATTTGTGTAATTCCACAGAATTCCTCCTTGATATTAGGTTATTAGGTAGGTTAGTTGCAGCGGAGCCCTACGGCCTCCGGGAACTGCCCTGGAGATTCATAGCACAGTGTTATGTTAAAAATATAATTAAATATGCCTATGATCTTGAGGTCAGTGGGTCTAACACTGAGTTCTGAAGGAATCCCAGTCAATACATTTGAACTTCATGTAATAAACATAGCAAATGAATTCTAAAACATAATTTTTAATAAATCGACAAATTGTCTTATTGGTTAGTTAATAAAAAGGACCTATGGAGGGGAGAGCACCAATTTTGTGTATAATTATTGCTATTAATAAAAAGAAAACAGCTTAATTTGTGAGTTCTTTGCCAAAGAAGGATGTGAAACTTAATATTGTGAAAATTTAGAATTTAACATGAAATTCGCAAGTGTTACTCAATATATGCCTTAATCCCACTAAGATGCCGTTTACTATCAAGGTTTTTTAATGAAATAGGGGATGAAAAAGGCGAATTTTGGAAATGTAATATGTTTGATTTAATAATCAATTTACCCACAAATAAAAATACAATTAACAAAATCTGTTTTAAATCATGAAATATAATAAGTTAATTAGATACCTTAGTGTGGGCGGAGTATTATCTATTGATATAATTTATTTATTCAACTAATTCACCGAATCGCGCGCCGGCGATTATAAATATGATTGAGCTTTTACTCTTCAAGCTGAAAACAAAAATAACTCACTTTGTTAAATTCAGGGTGGCTTTTCGAATTAAATTCACACGGAAAACGAGAGAAATACCTACGAAATAAATATATAAAAACTTTATGATCTTCAAATCAATAACAAATTACTTCGATCGATGTCTCACAGACTAGTCATAACCTAGACGATAGACTAAACCAACGCTCCACTTGCGCGCAGATTTGCGTTTATGTGGAAGCGACGGAGCCGAGGTCCGTTTGCTGAATGTTAAGCGCCGTATTGGCGACGGAACCTCTCCTAAAACCAAATTCATTTCATAACACTCGTAAGACTCTTAACTTGCTTCAAGATGTGTCAAGTCAACATACGGATCTTTCGAAATTCTACAATACCTATGCAATAAGTATTTCCAGCTAAAGTTATGTTTAGTTGAAAAACAAAACGTAATGAAAAATTAACCTTAAACAAATTGTGAATGCTTTCCAAATTCTATTCGACGAAACTATAATTATATGATCTATAAGTTTAAGTGTATTTTATTAAAATATGTCTATAGAAATGATCAAAACAAACGGTCCAAATGTCAAATTCCGAATTTTGAGAAAATCAACCCACCTAAATGGAAGCACGGGATTTTGGGCGAAAAAAAACTATCTTTGTAAATAAGGCCAGGATAAACGCGAGATTTATTTTGTTTATGCAAAAAGTGAATAATGACCAAAGATAATTGCAAATGTCACTGACGTGACGTGAAACGACGTTGACGTTGACACTTGACATTGATATTGTGAAATTAATTGACAAAGTTATTGTAATTATGATTTTAGTTGTGAAATTTGTGTTAAAACTACAGTGAAACCAAAGTGTTTTTGCAAAATTAGTGTTTTATGAAATTTTAAGAAAAAACAGTGTTACAGTGTGTACGGCGATTTCGCCACTTACGATGCCGAGTGCATCGTAAGAGAATGGATTCCGACGAGGAAATACTGCTGTTAGCTTTGTTTCTTCGAAGACGCAGGAAACGAAAACGAACGCATCGACGACGACGATCGACGAATTTTTATTTATTTTATTTTATTTATTTTCCATTTTGGGATAGCTAACAGCTTCTTAAAATAAAATTAATACCGGCTTATAATGTCTTAAAGCTATTGATAAGCTACCGCATATAGGTATCAAGAGTTTAGAATAAAATTGTGTAGTTTTGTGTAGTGCATATCTATTTGGCAGTTTTCGATAGTGCTCCAGTAATAGAATTGATTGAGTCGAAATGGATGTCAATATTTGCGTCAGAATCGTTAACAGCTGTTGAAATGTGTTGTTTTATGACATGAAATTGAATTTTAATCTTAGGGTGGCAAGGCACTTTTTGGCGACTGTACAATATGGCGTTCACGGCGCTAGTCTCTGCGCGTCAGTAACGTCTTTGTTGCACATCAACGGCGTGTTCGTTGCACCTTTGCGCTTTGAAAACTCTCCACAGATAAGCGAAGTCCTACTTGAAGGGGGGATTGGGCCATTCTATGGTCTGTGTCTGGTAGGTACGCAGTCTGTTGCTTGGCATTTGTATACCGTGAATATGTCATTGTCAAGTTGGGTTTGGACCCATTTGCGACAGTTTATTCATTGTGAATTAACCGTTACACACCTTAAACCAATATTATGCAGTTGAAATACTAAGCCATCACTGCACTCATTGAATGGACATAATTATAAAAAGTTAATATTAATTTAAAAAAATATTTTTGTTTCAGGTTATAGCTTTGAATGTGGCTGAACAACTAGTGAATAAAGGTCTGTTCGAGGACGCTATCACCATGTACGATATTGCTGGGGTGAGTATCCTTGCTGGCTATTTTATGGTTATATTTTATGCTATTCTTAAAATATAGTGAATGTTAAGGTAATTACCACATTGTTTTTTTCGATTTGAGTCATCAGAGTTTGTGAAAGAAATACAGATAGTGTTTTTAGCGAATTTTCGCAGAAATCTTAGAGATATCGAAAAAATACGGTTTAAACAATCTTACCGAAAGAAGGTTTTCACAAAAACACGAGTCACGAGATCTTGTCATCAGGTGAGGTTGCCTGTCATTGGTAAAATTTTTTTTTACAATACGGTGCAACGGAAAACCCCAATAAGATTTAAGGGTATGTATCCATCAGAAGTGGAGATTCTGTAGGAAAAATATTAGGGCTAATAAAACTACTTTTTTTCCCATACAAACTAAATAAATATTTTTTGGTCTTAAGTGCTGACAGCTCTACGTAAGCGTACGAGGAATACTACGCCGTGACTACGCTCACGTTTATCACGTGCCTTCATTCACAACTATCGAGCGCCATCGCAGGGAGACGCAGCTACGGCTTGTGCCCGGGCGCAAAATCAAGTAGATATTACAGGAAAAGATAATAACTATGATATTATTGCGTTAAGTCAACTTACCTATGTTAAAGCAGCGTCATGGCAGCGTCCAATATGTTACACTAAGTTGACAAGTTAATTGATTAATGTTTTTCACAAACACTTATCGCACGAAGCATTTAATGACTCACACACAAACCGCACACTTTTTTCACCCCGGCCATTTAGTTATTGGATAAAAATAAACACTGCATGAGGTTGAATTTGGGCCGAAATACCTACTATTGAAGTCTTCATTTCAAACGACCGTTTCTTGACCTTTTTGCATCGAGCGAGAGTTCAATCATAAAAACGGCTCAATATGTCTACCACCCTGCTCTATGCAGGCAGCCGTTCGTCGAAGCATCGACTCTCTTATATTCTGCAACATCTGTGGAGTAACAGACTGAAAGGCTGCAATAAGCCGGCTCTGCATTTCCGCTGCAGTACTGGTTCGCGGGTTGCGCTCAAAGTGCTGCAGTATCGCAGTCTCCAACTGCGAACGTGCTGCGTTTCTTGGCCGACCTTCATTACGCGGTGCACGAAATGTCCCAAAACTGTGTAATCTCAGCAAGTGGTCTATTTGCAACAAATCTTTGCCGGTATAACTCACGAGCACCACGAATGTTTCCGTCACACGCACCAACATAAAACCATTTCGTAAAATTCACTATTTGAATAAATTTCACTACCACGACGAGACATTGTTGCTACGAGATCACGACACACGCGACACACATACACCAAAAGTTTTCGCGAGCAACTGATGGACACGGAGAGAGACGACACGAGCCGACTCAAAGGCGCCCCCGCCCCTCGGCCGCGGCCGCTGCATTAGGGATGATCGATATCAATCGATTAATGAAAAACATCGATTTTTAGCAAAAATCTTTTTTTTTTTAAATCGATATTAAATCAGCATAATATCATACGGAACGTTGATATCATACCTAGTCTAGCTCGGCAATCTAATCTGAATTAGGTGATGCTGACTAATGTTGTTGATAGTATTCACTGCACATTGTTCACTTTGCTTAGTTCACCCGCAAGTAAATGTAGCAGACTCCATCTTTTTAGATGTGTGGCTCGGTTGAGAATAAACAAATGTAACCGAACTAAGCTGACCGAAGTTATTCCTTTGCATTTCTTAAACTAAAGGGATTAAAAAACTTGTCAACTTCAATGAATTCCATGACGTAATAATTTCCAGTTGTTAATGTGAAGCGGAAGGGAGTGTTACAAGGTTGCTTTTTTTATTTAAAACCAAACCTATTACTTTTATGGCAAGTGCTGGGATCTACCTATCCAAAGTTGCTGAAAGCAGCAATTAAATATTTGTGCTGCACAGCAACTTTGCCAACTCCGGGAAGACTTGAAAAGTAGGGTAACATTTGTATCAACAAACGAGGAGATTGATTCTTCCAAAATTCGTAAAAAAGTACAAATTCGAGTTTTCAGAGAAATCACAGTTCAGCTAATCAGAATACATGAACATATCGAGCTTCGCTATTTTTTATTTAATATCGCTTGTGTTGACTCTAGTGCGTGGGTGTAGTCGAAACGAAGTGTGGTTTTTATTTCTATTTCTTTATTTTTTTATTTTCTATTATTTTTTATTTGTAATGTAATTTTAATTTATCAATTTGTTTGTTTAAATAAACACAAAATATTATTCATTGAATTTATTTATTAAAGGTTTAATCTAAAATAAATAATTATTACATAAAAAGATAAAGATGTGAAAAACCGATGCTACTACTCGAGACAAGTCAAGCGACGATCTTTCAAAAACTGACGCTACCGCCTTACTCATAGCGACCACTTGCTATCGCTTTCGTGACATTAAAACTATTGTTCTTATGTCACGAAAGCGATAGTGAGTGAACACTTTGAGATAGGCGGTAGGGCCGCTGAGTTGTGAATATCGCCTGAGAAAAAAAATCGTGTTTGAACTTTTTTCGAGTCGGTGAAAAGTAGCCCCTAGATTTACTTTTGATCCACCTAAATATGTAACCAAACTTGATCGAAATACTCCTATTCATCGTTAGACATCTTGCTGTAATATCTGTTAAATGAAAACATTGATATTTTTACGGGTTCGAAGCATCAATCAAAAAAGATTTGCATTCTTCGTAATATCTTTAATATTTTTTAAAATTGATAAACACAAGTATGTAAATAACTTTACTTTGAATGTAAATTAAATGCTAATTTTCATGAATAATAAATACATAATAAATAAAAAAGAATGTTTTTTGCTCCCTAACACATCGATATGACATCGATGATTTCCTAAAATCGATCATTCCCACGCGGCTTATCAATCGATGCTGCCCTGCTCAAACGCCGGCGCCGCAAGAAAATGGGGCGGGACCGAACGCCGTTTTGATTGGCCGCTTATGTTAATTCGAATCATCGTCTTTTGACCAATCAGCTATCGTGTTCATACGCGCTCTGCATGACGTTTACAAAGATTATACATTATCAGAGGACCTAGACAAAAGTAACAATTTGTTCATACATTTTGTTCTTTTCTGACTTCGTTATCCTTTTTGAATTAACAAATAAACATTCGCGTTTATTTTATTTACGTTACACGTTTATATCGAACGGCAATGTATGAGATGATTTGCGATGTGGAATCATTCCTATTCATTTTATTCTTTTCGAACTTTATTATCGTTTTTGAATTGTTACTTTGTCTAGAGGCGCGTTCCATTTAAACACAGATTTGCAGCATTTTCAACATTTTTAGCATCATCGCGTTTCATTAGCTCTTGTAGCTACCAGGGCTAGCATCATAAGTTAACGTAATGTGCTGCATTTAAACAATATCTTGATATTTAGGTTAGGTTCCCTTTGTGAAAAATAATGCAGCTAAAAATGAAAAAATTTCTTAATAGAAACGCAAAACATGGTTAACATTTGATGTTAGCGTGAAAAAAATGGTGATGCTTAAATGGAAAACCGGGTAGGCTTCTTGACTAGACATCTATGGAGAAGCTCGGCGGCCTAGTTGTTCGTGCGTTTGGTATGATGATTGCTAAAGTTTAGTAACATTTACCGTCGTCGTGACCCCGATGGGCGAAAAAAACTTAAATTATGCCAACTCGATCTCACCATCTCGCCTCGGCGGACACTAGCGGATTAGCGGTGTACCTGTCGGACGGGATTGAGTAGATATGGCCGCCGTTGAAAAAGGCGAACCACATCTTGTTTTCAATTTCAGTAATATGGGTATCAAATAAAAGGGCTTGAGGAGTAGATGTCTATGAACTTAATTACATTGCTCTAAGATCAATATGGCTATCGCTCAAAATGGCGAACTACATTTTGTTTATAATCCTGGTAAGATGGGTATCAAATGAAAGGGCTTGAAGAGTAGAGCACAATAAACCTAGCGACGTTACTTCTATGTTCAATATGGCCGTTGTTAAAAAATAGCGGCCAACAATTTGATTTTAATCCCAGTAAGATAGGTATCAAATGAAAGGGCTTGAAGAATTGATTACTATGAACTAAGTCACTTTGCTATAAATTCAATATCCGGCCGCCGTTCAAAAATGGCGGACCACAGTTTATTTTCAATCTCAGTAATATGGGTATCGAATAAAATTACTTAAGGAATGATCACTAGGAATGTAGCAACATTGCTCTAAATTATCAAATGAAAGGGCTTGAAGAATTGATTACTATGAACTAAGTCACTTTGCTATAAATTCAATATCCGGCCGCCGTTCAAAAATGGCGGACCACAGTTTATTTTCAATCTCAGTAATATGGGTATCGAATAAAATTACTTAAGGAATGATCACTAGGAATGTAGTAACATTGCTCTAAATTCAATATTTTAAAATTATTCCTTTTTCTTTTTATTTCGTTATAAACACGCTTTTAAAAGCATAGCAAAAGTAACATTATTGTATCAAACCAAAAAGTGTTTGGTAGTCATAACTTCTTTCTTACTACTTGAGGTAACCTTATTATTTGTAGTTAGATTAAATGTTACTTGATTTACAATTTAATGACTCAAAGAGGTTAGTTGAAATTAGGCATTAAAATACTATGTTTTAGTGATCTTTCTGTACCTTATTTCTTCACTTTGTGTTAAAATTTCTTTTGTGTTAGGAGCTGATTATGGTTGCCACTTGAAAGTTTTTGCTTTCAGTTTAAAATCCAATAATTTTGAAAATATTAGGTCTTCAGGTCTCGGACAAGCATCGAAGGTCCATTTGGTATCTAACTTATATGCCCCTTAAATGCTATTGGGGTATTCAGTTACAGCCTGTATAACCGACTTTAAAACACCAAAAAGTCATCTATACTATTGTTTGTTTGCTTGAACGCGCTAATCTCAGGAACTACTGATTTAAATTGAAAAAATATTTTTGTGTTGGTTAGTCCATTTATCGAGGAAGGCTTTAGGCTATATAAGATCACGCTACGATGAATAGGAGCTGAGCATCAATGAAAAATGTTTCAAAAACGGGGAAAAAAATAGTATGGCTAAACGTAGTTCGCGGGCACAGCTAGTAAGTTTTATAAGGATACATACAACATCACAGTTTTATATTGAAGTTAAAACATGCGTATTAGAATTTAAGCCAAGGATTTTCCTCGATTTTCACGGGATTTCGTCTTTAGATCATTACATGGTGATAATGGGACCAACACGGGAGTATACTATTTCTATTACAAAAAGAATTTTGAAAGTCGGTCCACAAATGGCGGAGTAATCGGTGAAGATACATAAAAAACAATACAGTCGAACACTGAACCTCTTCCTTTTTCGAAGTCGGTTAAAAAACTATTAAATCCATCACTTTTTGCTAGGGCTCCACCTGCGTAAATGTTAATGTTAACGCCTGCGTCGTAATACGTGCTAGTAATAGCCTCACTGCTCGAGTTCTCCGCCGTCTCAACACTTTCCTTGTTGAGGTCCCGGATGCCGATATATTTGTTGACACTCTGGGGTCATTAGTCAGAAAATTTGTGAGGTTTATTTCTTATGTGTAATTGCATCATTGCTTAACTTAGTTTATATGTTGTTTGTAATTATAAATTTGTGTGTTTTCATAATTTTAAGTAACCTAATTAAGTGAATAACATTGTAAGCGCGTTGGCTAGATCTAGCTGTAAGTTTACACTGTGAATTAATAAATAAATAGTGTTCCGTCGGCAGGACATGGAGAAGGTGCTGGAGCTGTTCTGCGTGCTGCTGTCGCAGGTGGTGGGCGGCGAGGGGGTCGGTGGGGGCGGTGGGGGTGGTGGGGCCGGTGGGGCCGGTGGGGGTGGGGGCGGCCTGCGCGCGCGGCTCGGCCCGCTGGCGGAGCACGTGGCGCGGCGCCTGCGCAGCGCGGACGCCGCGGACGCGCCGCCGCCGCCGCCCGCGCTGCGCGACGCCTTCGCCAAGCTCACCAAGCTGATGGCCTTCTTCGACCGCTACCACGCCGACAACTACGAGGGCGCCATCGAGGTAGGCGGCGCTTATGATTGTGATTGGCACGACGTGTTGTGATGTGACACCGTTATTGTCGTACGTCATACCGCATTTTAAAGCAAACGAACAGTTTTTTTTGTATTTTTACCTCAATTCATTTTTTTTAGTCACTTTCAACACGCTACTGCATTCGATTTGTTCTGAATTATAGGCAGCAAACGATCTCATTCAGGGGAGGTTATAAAGATTTTTTTTTCACAACTAGGAAGCTCTTGGCCTTTATCTCACTTTATGGTAAGTAATGATAAGGCTGAATGCGAGCTTCATCTGGATTCCTAACAACTGATAACTATCTTACCTCTTATTGTCGGAGCCCAATAACGCTACTAACATTGTGTGTGATTATGGTGACAAACTTAGTTATGACGACGTAGCTAGCTAGCGGGCGTAGCACGGACCGTAGACAAACCGGAGCAAGAGACAATTAATATGATTCTTCTCGCTCATCCATATATCAATGACGCAAAACGAGATGACACTTGGTCACTTTCTATTCTGTAGTTCACGCGCCGTGCTAGACTTGCTGGTGGTCTCGGAATCTCCCCGATGGTGTCAACCACTAGAGTGCGGAGAAGGCGGTCAAAACGAATGTATGACATGTCACACGTCCAGTTAATATAAAATTACAATGTTCCTTATTTTATTGTCTGCCAAACTGAAGGTTCAGTCTGTCGGCAGAGTTCCCGTAATCGGAATTACATACTGGCAAAACATTATAATATTATCCTTATTAAAAACTAGACCTAAATAGTACAATCATTATAATAATTTTTTTCTCTTTTTTTTTCTTCTTTTCTTTTTCAAAACACTTGCTCGTAAAGTGGATATAATCTCACCGGTTTTAGATACAGGACACTAGTTGCGTTGCAATGTTTTTTTTTTTTTTAAACTCGAGGTAATGTAAAAGACATTTGCCGTGTGCAGATTCTGCGCGAGTGCGAGCTGGTGCCGCTGAGCGCGGGCGAGCTGGAGTGCTGCGTGGCGGGCGCGCGGCAGGCGCGCGGCGAGCTGCTGCGCAGTCTGCCCGGCGTGCTGCGCGCGCTGTGCGCCATGCTGACGGCGCAGCGGCAGCGGCTGCGGCCCGCCGCCACGCACGCCGCCGCCAAGGTACGCACGTCCCGCGCCGACGGCACACCCCGGACACTTCACACAACGTTTGCAAATCAATTACCTATTACCTGCAGGCGTAGCACGGGCTGCCAAGACGGGACTCGAGTCACGCATTATCTCACAATTTCAGTGACATAATATCTATGTCTTATAGAGTAGTACGGGGGCGCCTATTGAGGCTGCGGTCCGATAACAGCTCTCACAGTGCTAACGATTATAATCGCCTTGGCCAAATTAAAGAGAACACTGAAAGTGCTATTAGCATGCTTACGATTATGGTCCGGAAGAACATGTACATTCATTTTGAACCGATAACACAATTATCGAACGTCAGACTGACAGTTCGCATAAAGTGATTTCACTCCAGAGCATTAGCTCCGTAAGTTCTATATTACGTTAACGATGGGGTCATGTGGCTCTTCATGCTGGCTAACATTAGCGCGCTCACAACATTTCGGGACGCGTTTGAGCGCGCTAATAGTGATTCTTATTGATTTTCGGAACGCAGCCTTAGTGTGACTGACATGATAAAATTTCTTGACGCTCCTCAAGGGATACGTGTCACTGAGTCTTATCACAAATTTCTTGGCAGCCCGTGCTACGCCTGCAGGGGGGTTCCACTCCGCAGTTTAAGTACATTTGGCCGGCGCACCGGCCGGGCCGGCGTGTGGCAAGGGTTGCCGCTCGGCTCGCACGCTGGCCGCGTCGCAAGTAATAAGTTAGATTTTTCTCGGTAATTTCTGTAACGATAACTGCATATCGGTGAATGGGAACCCTGCGCTCTTATCGCTTAATCGGTGTCCGGTCAGCGACGCGTAACGGAATTGGAACACTCGTGTCATGCAATAAATTTCAATTTCCCGTGCAGTCAGATGAAGGTCGTAGGAGTAGGTACATTTTCATACCTAAACTTGGTTTTTCTTCGAGAGTGATCCTTCTGTACTTTAGCACTATTATTTATTCTGTGCTATTACCACAGAATATATAACAGTACTTCATACAGAACGGCCACTCACCTCCCCGCACTCATTTCAAACACCTCATCCGACGCCGCACTTCGCTGTAGACATCACTGACACATAAACGAGGGCGCGCGCAATCGCTCGAGCGAGTAGACACGAGCGCCGGCCGATAACAGAGACAGCGCTATACGGGTAAAAGAGAAGGCAGTCGCTGCACTTCTCGTGTCATTTCGATTGATAACCGCGCACTCAACCCTGCTAGTAGTAATAGCACACCCCGGACACTCCATACAACGTTCGCAAATCAATTACCCTATTACTACTACTTAGGCAAATGACGTTTATACACGCGCAAATGTGTGCGTGGAATCTAGCAGGGCTGAGTGCGCGGTTATCAATCGAAATAACGTGAGAAGTGCAGCGACTGCCTTCTCTTTTACCCGCATAGCGCTATCTCTGTTGTCGGTCGGCGCTCGCGTCTACTCGGTGAACTTGGAAGTCTCTCCGTGCCCGAGCGAACGCGCGCGCCCTTGTTTATGTGTCAGTGATGTCTACAACGAATTGCGGGGTGGGGTGAGGTATATGAAATGAGTGCGGGGAGGTGAGTGGCCGTTCTGTACGGAGTACTATTATATCTTCTGTGCTGACGGCGCAGCGGCTGCGGCCCGCCGCCGCCAAGGTACACACAGCAACACGCTAGGCTTTACATGTTGACCTTGAGACTGACCTTATGTCGCTCGTAATAGCGGCGGCTTTCGTAATGCAAATGTAAAGCTTGACGTGTTGCTGACTGTATGTCCCGTTCTGTCGTCGAAGCGGCAGCGGCTGCGGGCAGCTATTTTGTATCACAGTAATTTTGTAATATAAATTAAAAGGTAGTTTTTGAATTTAATATTATGCCATAATGTCGCGATTACGTATCAAAGCGTCACAGCCATTGATTTACTACCAAACGTAGATAGAGCGCTTCATACAAAAACGCGCTTGAAATCTGTCACCTAATCGACTATACATTTGTACTCGCTGATATATACTTGAATATGCACGCACGAATGAAAATTACCATAAAGAAAGTACCGTATATATCGAATACAACCTTATTCTGCATTATTACGGCAACTATTTTAAGTACAACCGTGGGGAGTTACATCATTTCATACCTAGCCACAGAGCAAACGACGTTTTAATAATTGCTACAAGAAAATATCAACTTTATACTCTCAAACATAATGCTTGAAATTGATTATCGCGTTGTCGCTCTAACGCATGAATGAGATAACACATCGTAATACGACGCCCGTGCGAGCGAGACGATTGTGATGTACTGACACTGACGCGAAGCGACATGTTTATTATTAAAATAATTGTTTTTTAATGGTTTTTACGTATGAATCGAATATTTGAATACATGATAAGATGTGTAATGAGTTTACTGTATGAAACCCCGTCTTTTTTCTGCCGTTTCTGGCTATTGTTACCACAACTTTTGAATTCGCACTTCGGCATGTTTACGTGCCGACAACTAATCACTCACTATGGAAAGGAACTGCACGAGTCGCGATTGACCAGTTCTTCACCGGCCCAGTTTTCGATCGTTCATGCGTTATCTACGTTTGGTAGTAAATCAATGGTCAGAGCCAACAAAGTTGCGGACGCTAGGTGGCGCTGAAGTCGTGCACAAAGCCAATAAGTTGATTATAGGCGCGTTCCATTTGAGCGCAGATTCGCAGCATTTTCATCATTTTTTATATCATCGCGTTTCATTAGCTTTTGACGCTAGCAGGGCCAGCATCGTATTGTTAACGTAATGCGTTCCATTTAAACAATATCTTGATTTTTAGGTTAGGTACCCTTTGTAAAAAATAGCGCGGTTAAAAATGTTAACATTTCTTAGAAGTAACATTTGATGTTAGCGTGATAAAATGGTGACGCATGGAAAACGGGGTATGACTAATCGTTTGTAGCGACATCTGTAGTGGAGAAAGTACTTTCTTTGAAATATTTTATATGTGTCGTAAATTTTTGAACAGCCCCCTAGACAAATGCCACACGCTAACTTTTCCGCAGTCGTTCCACAGAAAAAATGTATGGAGATGACATTAGCTGCGGAAAAAATAGCGCGAGGTTGTCGTAAGCTAATGTCATTTTCATTACATTTTTTCTGCGGAAAAGTTAGCGTGTGGTATTTGTCTAGGGCCTCTGACGTGATACCATCACGTCAGTTCTGCGTCGACGTCCAGATGAAAAAATAAGTAATTTTGTCCTTGGATATTTTATATCGTAAGTATTTTATAGTATTTTTTTTGTTTTAGCAAATCGAGTGGTTGCGAGAACAAGCAGAAGTATTGAACACATTTGCTGGAAATATAGCGTATAGAATGCCAGGAGACACCTACAGCCAATTAGCCCAAATGCAAATACTAATGCACTAACTTATATAATTCATGAATAAAAGATCAGGTCCAGTATTTCTTAAGATAATCCAAGCAGTTTTCATTTTGTACCCATCTGTATTACCCTTTTACCATAGAATAAACAAAAAATAGACCAACTCTGTACATTGCGCGTGCGTTATTAAGTAAATATAGCCCTGCATTTCTACACTTAAAATTACATGATTTGAAAGGTGCTTATTCGCCATCACTTCTCCGTTGCGATAGAAAAGTCTGTGCACAAGTAAGATAGAGAAGGAAATTGAAATTGGCATATTGTTGAATGACACATTGTAGAGATGTCATGATGTCCGATGATTCAGTATCGATTTTATACTTCATCGATTTTACACTTCGTTATATACAGGATGGCCCTAAAACAATGGATAAACCTGTAACTATAGATGGACTTCATCATGGCCTCCCTTGCCATGACCTTAGTGAAAATATCACGGTTTCAGAAATATTTATTGTTTTTGAATTTTTCGAAAATTTCCAAGTGCGATTCGTTGTTATAGTGCCATTTCTACAAATTAACAGAATTTTCGATTCCGTTTTTTTTTCATTTCACAAGCGATCTATCTATCTATCAAAAACAAAGACTTAACTAACAAACTAGCATCAAGTGTTTAATAAAAAACTAAAACAGAAAATTATAAATGAAATTAATTTTCTTTCATGTTTGATCAGCTACAGATTTATTTTATTTTCCTTTATTGGTTTACCAACAACTTATACACTAGTACAACTTTGGTTACTAAAACTATTAAAAACTAAAACTAAGTGCACAGTCAATTAAAGGTAAACACCACATGCTTAGAATGGAAAGCCGAGACACTGAGAAAAAAAAGTTAAAAAATGTTAACATAAAAAGTGTAACTTATAATATAAATTTAAATAAAATGTAATGAAGTTGAAGTAGCCATTCAATGTGTGAGCTAAAGTGTTTCAAGAATGATCTTACGAAATTTGGCTTGGGTTATATGGTTGATATCGATGAGGTCACTAACCTTATTCATCAGCTTTGTCATTCTGCATATAGGAGAATAGGATCCCATTATAGTGCGACGTAGAGGAGGACAGAGTGGTGTAATAGGCTTTCGAGGGGGCCTGACGGGAACCCTGAACATAATTTTTCCCAATAAATCCGAACAATCAACTAGATTGCGTAATAATTTGAACAGAAAAACCAAGTCCAACATATCTCTTCGCTTAGACAACTTTATCATATCAAAGCGCTGCAGACGGGTCTCATATGTCACACGCCTGTCGCGCATTCCCACAGAGTATGCCAAATGTCGAAGAAGTCGCTTTTGCAATCTTTCTATTCTTAAAGTATGGATAGCATAGTGCGGCCGCCAGACGACACTGCCGTACTCTAACACACTTCTTACGAGGCTGTTGTAAAGTATTTTCTTTGTCTTAACATCCCGAAATTCCTTACCATTTCGTATAACAAAGCCAATCATCCTCGATGCCCTTCCAATAATCCGTTCCATATGTGGTATGAATGTGAGTTTTCTATCGAAGAGTATCCCTAGGTCTTGGATTATCTCAGTTTCCTTTAAAATGGAGCCGTCAATGAAGTAGGAGGTAGGATTAACATGCAGTTTTCTAGTGAATTTAATATGTGAACACTTTCTTGCGTTCAGATTCAATCCATTATGTGCACACCAGTCATTCAGATCGTCTAAATCCTTTTGGAGTAACTCCACATCATTGCCGTTTTCAATGATCCTCGACAGCTTTAAATCGTCCGCGTACATATACAAAGATGAGCGTGATAAACAGTCTGGGAGGTCGTTAATAAATATATTAAATAATAAAGGGCCTAAATGGGAACCCTGTGGGACGCCAGATGATGTGGGAAAACAATTTGATTGATAACCGTTAACCACTACATAGAAAGATCTATCGCTTAGATATGACTCCAGCCAATGCAAAATAGGTCCAGCGAAACCATAAGATTTTAGTTTCCGAAGGAGAATGGTATGAGGAACTCTGTCAAATGCCTTGCTGAAGTCAGTATAAATGACGTCTACTTGCTTATTGGCATCGACAGCCTCGATTAGATCCTCAGCAAAGCAGATGAGATTCGTAGTAGTAGATCTTGATTTTACAAAACCATGTTGCTTAGCAGTCATATATTTTTTAAAATAATTCTGTATGTGAGTACAAAGTAATGCTTCCAGTAACTTCGCTAGAGTGGGAAGAATAGAGATTGGTCTGTAGTTCCTAACATCTTGGTCGTCATCTGCTTTGTGAATCGGTATGACCTTTGCTAGTTTCCATCTCTCAGGAAATAGACCCATTTTCAAAGATTCATTGTAAATCATCCAGACAGGACTCGATAGGCTACCGGCGCAGTTAGCAATAAAGTATGGAGGAATATATTATTATCAGAACCGGCGCCCTTCGTTGTATCCAGGTTCTTAAGCCCCTTCAAAATATCATCGCGACTTAGCGACACCTGGGTAAAACTATCTAAGTTGACATTATTACTATCCATATCGTTGATAGTTATAGTGGACGATTGATCACGGGGTACACAAATATTTGAGAAAAAGCTCCCAAACATGTCACAAATATCACTACCCTTGTCAGCTGTGGTAGATCCATTATGCATAGTGGCAGGATAAGATCCGCCACTACCTCCTCTTTTATTTTTGACGTAGGACCAAAAGAATTTTGGATTGTCGGCTATTTTTGCTTCCGTGATTTTAAGATAATTTTTATAGCATTCTGAGATTAGTATTTTACATCGCTTTGATAACAAACGATAGGATAACTTATCTAATGGATCTTTATACGTTTTGTATCTCATTCTGTATTTATTTTTTTCCCTTAATCTATTAATGAGGTTCTTACTGTACCATGAGGGGTACTTTTTGTTTTATTTGTTTAAGTTCCGGGACGTATTGTTTAATAGTGTAGTTTATTTTGTCGTAGAGAATATCAACCATCTCTTCAACGTTTTCGGTATTAGAAAACATACCCAACCAATCAATTTTTGTCAGATACAAATTAATTGCTTCGTAATCAGCTTTACGATAGTTTTTACAGATAGTACAAATAGTATAAAAATTTCAAAAAATTGTTTTTGTCGTAATAATTACTCTAAGGTTTTGTGTTAATGTAAAGGTATAATGAGCCTTGGTATTGTGCATTTTTTAATCTCATGGCTACTTAAAGAATATGAAAATTTCAAAGTACTTGGTAAAAAATACATTTATTCGCAAAAAAATCAAATTGACCTTGCGCCCTCATACACATACACATCCTAGACCCGAAGTTTTGACATTTTGAATCGACCGCTCGGAGTCGGAGAGGATTGTGGCCACCCTGACTAATGCGTTGCTCGCTCAACGAGAATTATTAAAATAATCACTTGCAAACTATGCGGCCGCCCCGGATACAATTTTGTCACCAACTAGTGCAGGACTTACTTCCCAACCAGGGGGGCGTAGAGAAAAATTCGTTTCAAGTCTGTCATGTCTGATATTTAAGTAAGTATGAAATTGTTCATTTAAATAAAATGTAAGTTTTTTAGAATATTAGGTCCTTACATATGAAATTGGCGTTTTGCCGTACCTGCCACTTTGATCTCAAATATCTCCTCTATTGTTAGGAATTCCAAATTCAAATTTATACAGCTATTTACTCATGTATTTGTGTTTCGAAAATTATAATTCACTTGTTTTTTCCTCAATTGTTTTGGACTTTTTAATCAATTGTTTTGTTTTCAACTTTTTTGGAGTCAATTTTCGCTCGGGGCATGGTTTGCCTGGTTCGGCAAGGTTCAGCCATTGCGATGAGCGCTTCCGATTATCGTTCAGGACCCACTTTTCATCACAAGTAATGATTCGATTTAAAATCCCTTCATTGTTGTGCCGGTTGAGTAATGCAACGCAGCAGTCAACGCGCGTTTTTTGATTTGCTACACTCAATTCGTGAGGTACCCACCTTTCAAGCTTTTTCACCTTCCCAATTTGCTTCATGTGGATTAAAACAGTTTTATCACTAACACCGCAGCCTGCAGCTAAGTCGGACGTGGTTTGCGATGGATCCGCTTCCACAATAGCCTTCAATTCTTCTTTATCAACTTTGGTCTCCGGCCGTCCACGGGGCTTGTTCTGCAGGTCGAAATTTTCAGAACGAAAACGTTGGAACCAAAAACGCATAGTGTTTTCTTTTGCGGCACCTTCGCCATACACATCATTAATCCTTCGAGCCGTTTCTGCAGCACTGGTGCTACGGTGGAACTTGTACTAGTAAATAACGCGATATTTCAAGTTTTCCATTTTGTAAACTGAGTGACGCAAAGAAAAAAAAACAATTGAGGAAAAAACAAGTGAATTATAATTTTCAAAACACAAATACATGAGTAAATAGCTGTATAAATTTGAATTTGGAATTCCTAACCATAAGGGAGAATTTGAGATCAAAGTGGTCAGTACGGCAAAACGCCAATTAATATGTAAGGACCTAATTTAAACTTCCCATTTATTTTTTATTTTTCAACATACTTGCTTGTAAAATTGAGTTATTTATACCTAAATTCTTCGTCGCGGCCTCCAGACGAGTCGGTGCCGGCCACGTCTTGATTTACGGCTAATGTCAGACGATTCGATTGGTACGCGTGCGCGCCATTACGAAGTGAAAGGTGAGTGAAATTGGTGGCCTGATAGGGCTTGTGTATTTTTATTCTATTCATGAGGGGAGTGAGTCGGAGGGGTGAGTCGTGTACGCCCGGCGAGATCAAGCCTACTCCGGCCGGCTTGCTGGGCAGACTGCTCACCTTGGACAACCCAACCTTTGATTGGCTGCTTGGATGGGGTTCAGTAACCTCTTTGATAGCCTGGTCCACTCGAGGGATGATCTGTCTCCTAGCCAGAAACTGGCTTATTTGCTCTCCGCCTTACGTGGAGAGGCTGGTATGCTCGTCTAGCATTTACCCGTCAACGTTGACAGTTATGACATTGCAAGGGCACTGTTGTCCGCCCGGTATCAAAATGTCCGCTTGCTAGCGGAAACACATGCCACATGCTACCATTTTGGGGCTTCCCAGAGTATCGCGGGTCTCATTGAGAAAGGAGATTTTGAACCCGCTGCTAAGCGCTATTAACGCGCTTAAACGACTAGACCTACCGGTGGACCAGTGGTCCTTCATATTGCTCCACCTCGTCCTCAATAAGCTCCCTATGGAGATGAAGGGGCGCTTTGAACAAAGGTACGTGGGCAATGGTGCCTCGTACCTCCCCCCTTCTCCGATCTCCTTAGATTTTTGGAGGACGAGTGTCGGATGACCGACCTCTTGGACATGGCTCCCATACCGGGACCCGAGTACGGGCCGCTATGAGGCGACCCGGGAAGCGCCACGGAGAGAGCGTCGCCCGTCCAAGCAGTATACTGCAGTGCAGCAAGACTCGGATCTTCTCATGGGGAGAGGCAGCTACCCTGCAACTGCTGCAAGCGGGATGGCCACCGTGTACCGGCCTGTCCCAAATTTGTTGGCCTACACACCGCTGCCTGGGGGTCTATATGGCATCGGCTTTCCCCCAACCCGAGATTGCCGCCATTGTGGAGGGGCCTATCACCCCCTCCTGTACCTCAATAAGAATGGCGCACGTGAGGTGGCGAGAGAGAAGAAAGCGACGTAGAGAAAATCTGTTTGCTGGTATAGTGTAGCGGTAGTTTGTTGGAGTTTGTCTAACAAGTTCCAGAGTTTATCACTAGCACATTTCGGAGATATGTGTGGCTCAGCTGTAGAAACTTTACCAGCTAAGCCACCTGGATCTTGAAAACGAAACGACGGACGTAGCGAATATCTGTTAAAGATAGGTGGTAGTTTGTCCATACATTATTCAAAGATCAGAGTTTGTCGACGCCCCAATCCAGAGAATGCAAGAATCTTTTTATTTGGATAAATAGTTTAGGAGCTAGGAGTCTCAAATGAACGAGATTTCGTTATTTTTTATATTTTGTGTACTTTCTTACAATTAGAAGTGAATGTTAAATAGTCAATAGCATTTAATAATGAAACAGTAGTAATCGTTTTTTATTTGATTTCATGTAAATCCTCCATAAGTGATTGATATACGTAAAATGTGTTATTTGGGCAACATTTCGTATCTTGCAACATGTACAATTCGCCCGATAAAATACCACAAAATCTGAAAATAATTTTGCAAAACACAAAGGCATTTTCTATTTCGTTAGAATTTAACAAATTAGTAACCATGGCTGTATGGCTATGTCTTTGCCTGTCTCTTTGTGAGACGACAGTGATGCCAACTTGGGGTAATTTACCCTGTATTTATAGTAAAAAATTATAGGGTTTCAATTTTTCTAGGGTATTTTTTGGGGAAATTGTTTAAAAGTTTTCGAACAAAATCAAATTATTGTCAACATAATCTGAATACATGGTACAACGTCGGATTACATTTATTTACATAAGTGTCAACAACAATGAAATAACTATAAACAGAATTAGTTTCCGCGACCATCACAGATTTTGTTTTTTGAACGTGTCCCCTCTAGTCTTGTAGATGGTATTATTTGTGGATATTTTAGCTGGAATGTTTGGTATTCTGTTTTAAGTTTTTGTGGAAAATGGCATCCTCTAATTCTGGTGTTACGCATTCAGGTGTGGAAACTTTTATTGTTGTGTTAATAATAAAAAAATAACATATGAGTTGTGGTTTTATTTGTAAATATAGAAAAAAATATGACATTACATGTAAGGTATTTTAAAAGTACAGGTTGGTCCAATTAGTGACGTCAACAATTTTTTTTAGATTCCTCGCACCTGGGGGTATCCGAAAATACCCGATGTATGTTCCGCGATTTTTCTTAGTTTTCGAGTTATAATTGTTTTTGTGTATTTTTAAGGGTTTCTGCCAGCGAGGTTTCAAAAATTCATATCTTTTTTCGTAGTAGGTATTTTGCAGTCTTTTTTGTGACATAATGGTCTTGAATGTTGTTTAAATAAAAAAAATAACTCAGCTTCCTGAAATTACTTAAAGTTACTCAAAAAAGGCTTGAAAGTTGGAACTTTAGTTTTCAGTAGGATTTAGTCAAACATTCAACTTCAATTTAAAAATACAAAAAGGAGCTTCCATAGCTTCTGGCTAAGTTTAAAAACTCCGTATGCTTCTAAACTACCAAAAATTATAAAAAAATAGAGATCAGTACAACTATTACAAATTTGTTCAAATTAGTATTCACATTATTCTCTATGACAAACTAATTTTGAATTATCAAAATCGGCCCAGAAGTCACCGAGATATTGAGTTTTAAACCTTGACCCGTGCGGACGGTTAAAGCCGTGGGCCGAGAATACGCGTGACGTCACAGGCTCCATGCCGTGCGTGCTCCTTGTACGCTCACGCCTCAGTCCGCCAGGCAACGGTGTGAGTGAAGATGTTTCATTTGTGTATTAAGGTGTAATGTGTTTAAATATATGACATTGTGATATTGTATATCGAACTAGTTCTAATCATGCCTATAAATTACTTAAATCTTTTTGTTTTGTGATTGAATTACTGTTAAGAGGCCAATCACAAAATCGCGGCGCGCGGAACTAAACAAACAAACTTTTCGGCATCGCCGACGAAACAATATAAATTCTAGTTCTATTTCAGTCATAAGAAATATATCGCTTTATAAACATATAAATAACACAACAGTTTCAGCAAGGGTTAAAAAATATTTTGGCATAAAAATTACGTTTAAGCGATGGAGAACTTCGTACATAATCTGACTTGTTTCGACGGCTTTTCGTTAGAAAAGTTAATTAGATTAAGAATTTCTTTCTTTTCTTAGGAGCCATTAAACGAAATATATTAAATTTTTGTTGAAGTGAAGGATATTGTGTCACGTAAAATTAATATTTTGATAGTTAATATTAAACAGAATCTATTGTTAGCATCTTTTTATATTTAAATACTAAAATGTGCTATCATTGTTAATTGGCAATGTTCTTGTTAGCAATTCTTTATGCTGAACAGATAAAATGCTTTATAAATTATAGTAAAACCATGCTTTAAACAATCATAGAAGATTTTAATAATTTGTTTTATTAATATTAATTGTAATGATTGCGTTTTAAACTACTTCCGATGTTTCTATTTCGAATAAAAAGAACTACGAGCGCTGTTGTCGACGGAAGTTGTCTGGGATAACCGAACGAACGAACGAGCGAACCGCCACGTGTTGGCGGTAAAAGTCGATGATATTAGCTTGTCAGTAAAAACAGACGGACTTGTTGCCGGGCTTTCGAGCTGGAAGCATTGGAAGGTTTTTCTTAATATTTGTATCAGTGTTTGGTATTACTGTTAATATTATAACTGTGGATCAATAAATAATTGTTGTGTAAGTGTCGAGTTTCACTCCACGTTCCCATTACCGCGTTAACATGGGCAGTTCTACAGCTTCAGAAGTGGGATCAACAAACGCGCACGTGGTATGTAAATTGCAAATTTAAATAGAGTGAATTTGAATACGATTTTGAGTGATTTTTAGTAGACTTTTAGTCGATGCATGTTCCAATAGAAAATAGGTGTAACAATGTAATATTTGATTACTTTTAGTGCCCAGTTCTAAAGGGAAAGTATTATTACAATTTTTTTTTTCTCCTTCCTTCACCCACTACAATCAAATGTATGCACTCATGGGCATCTATTTGTGTAATATAATTTTAAATAATAAAATCTATAACTACTTTTATGAGCAACAGATAAGTTGCTTGATCATATATCAGATTAACATTTTGTTTGATAATTATATATATATTAGTTTATATTATGTTGAATCTGTATTTATAATGCACTTCCCGCTCCATTATTTACTTTCACACTACATAAGGCCGCCTTTTGTGTTTGTTTCTATAGTTTTTATTATGTTGTTCTTTGTGCAATAAAGTATTCATTGTCTTCATAAGGAAAATTAACTTAGAAGAAATATTACAGTTACTTACCTTTATTACTAACATTAATAAATATTGTAGTATTTTGCATTAATACGGAGAACTAGATTTACCAATGCTGAAGGGATATTAGGCCAGAAATCGGTATGTAGTCGTTATGTAAAATTGGTATGTAGTCTATATGTAGAGTCGGTATGTAGAGTCGGTATGTAATGTAGAGTCGGTATGTAGAGTCGGTATGTAATGTAGTCGTTATGTAGAGTCGGTATGTAGAGTCGGTATTTCCTGAATGTATTATTGTTTGTGATTTTTCGTGTTTCAGCGCAATAAGGATGAAGAAGGACGTTCAAGAACAAGGCAGAGGCAGTTGCGGACGCCGACACGCGATCGCTCCTGTGGTAGTGCTCGGAGCCGGGTGCGAAGGAAACGCAGTGAAGACCGCGAACAACGGCGGCGGTCGGAGCGAGCTGACAGCATCAATAATCTCACTGCTCACGGCAGTGGGAGTGCGGCTCAAGGACGTCGCAGTCGAGGTAGAGCAACACCTTCCGTTTTGAGGAATAATGATAACCGTTTAACCCACTTAAATGACCGTAGTCGTAGTAGGATTAGGCGTAGTACATCACACGATCGGGAGCAAAGGTTGAGAGGGGAAACCACTAGACGCTTCGAAGTAGCACGTTACAATCGGATTTCTCGTAGTAGGGAGCGATCAGATAGAAGATCGCCGTATGGTAGATATAGGGAGCGTCGTCAAAATCGCAGGTCACGTAGTATAATTGAAGATGATAGTCGTAATAGTAGGATGTTAGATAGAAATTTGTTGATGAAATTTGCCGATATGATTGATAGTATAACTAATACTAATAAAGTTAAAAGGGAAACTTTTACAAATACTAATGTCATACCTGAATTTGACTCTTCTTTGAAGAACCAAACTATTGAAAAATGGATAATAAAAGTGAACGAATGTGCAACTTTGTATGAATGGACAGATCGACAAATCATACACTATGCTTTGCCGAAGCTCATGGGCGTCGCAAAGAAATGGTATGAAGGTCTGCCTTCAGTGTTGCTTAGTTGGGGTGAATGGCAAAGAAAATTGAGGAGTGCGTTTCCGGCTAACGAAAATTTTGGGCAGATGATGCAGGATATGTTAGATAGAAGGGCGAAATTTGGTGAATCACTAGAAACATATTTTTATGAAAAAGTAACTTTGATTAACCGTCTAGAAGTTATTACTGGGAAAAGGGCAGTAGAATGCATCCTTCATGGCATTGACGATAGGTCGGTACGCTTAGGAGCGGAAGCTGCTCAATTTGACGACTGTGATAAGCTTTTGGCGTATTTGAGAAAAACCAATATACGCAGGACTGAACAAAGTGGATCAAGAAGGAGTAATGGTGTCCCAAAGCTCACAGCTAAACCTTGTACTGTCAATAAGCCTTTTATTAGGTGCTACAATTGTAGAGAAGAGGGTCACCCTGTCTCAAAATGTCCTAAACCAATTAAGAAATGTACTAAGTGCTCAGGCGTTGGTCACATATAGTCTGAATGTTTTCGTCAAATTAAATCTACAAACAAAGCAGCGATGGCCATAAACCAACCTATGGCTCAAAACTGCTATAACAAGTATATACAAAGTGTAATTGTTAACAACGTTCCAACAACGGCTTTTATAGATTTGGGGAGCGAATTAACTTTAATGCGAGAGAGTGAAGCGAAAGTCATTTTTAATCGATGGGACATCTCGGAAAAATACCCTATGACCGGATTTGGTGGAGCAATTGTAGAGTCTGTAGGATCCTGCATGGCTCAGATTAAGGTTCAAAACATTATTGCCAAAGTCAGGTGTGTGATAGTTCCTGACTTGTTTTTAAAATACCCAGTTCTAATCGGTCAAACATTTACGGAACAACCTCACATAAGAATTATAAAAACCAATAACCAACTATTATTTGAGAATGATTCTGTTGCCGATTGTAATCATGAACGGCTCAATTTAAAGATGTGTCGCGATGTCATTGTATGTGAATCGGGGCTAGTGGATGTTTATTCCGAATCTGACTACACTGGTACTTTCTATGTTACTGGGGGGTACAGAGGAGAGATGAATAGAGAATATATTGTAGTGGAGGGAATTTATAATTTAGTGCATGGCAAGGGTTCTATTCTTATCAAACCATTATCAAGTTCAGTTAGTTTAAAAAGAGATTAATTAATGGTGAGAGCTGAAATAGTGTTAGAGTCTTTTGGAATTCATAAAGTTAATAAAATAAACATAGCAACGAAATTGTTTACTCTAGAGGATTTGAAAGTTGGGAATATATCACGGCACGATCAAAGTAGACTTCTTGATTTGGTCAATAAGTATAGAGACTGTTTCGCAACTTGTTTACAGGAATTAGGTTGTACTAATGTAGAAAGAATGAGTATAGACTTAAGAGATAATGAACCGGTAGTGTACAGACCATACCGTATGTCAGTCAGTGAAAGAAACGAAGTTCAGGCGATGGTAGATGAGCTAATAGAGACGGGTATTGTTCGCGAATCAAATTCTCCTTATGCCAGTCCTATAATATTAGTCAGAAAGAAAACAGGGGATAAGAGACTGTGTATAGATTATCGGCAACTCAACAAAAAAACTATCAAGCAACATTGTCCGCTGCCATGCATGGAGGATCAATTAAACAGGTTAGCCGATAATTATTATTATTCTGCCCTCGATTTAGCAAGCGGCTATTACCAGATTGAATTAACTGAGGAATCTAAGGTCAAAACGGCGTTCGTTACTCCAGATGGCCAATGGGAATTTAACAGGATGCCCTTCGGTCTTGTCAATGCGCCAGCGATTTTCCAACGCACAGTGAACAAAACGTTAGGTTCCCTTAGATTTAACACAGCCGTAGCCTATATGGATGACATCCTCGTACCATCCGGAACAGTAGATGATGGACTACAAAAATTAGAGACTATATTTAAGAAATTTAGAGATGCTAATCTAACACTGAAATTATCAAAATGTCATTTCTTTCAAACGTCAGTGGAATTCTTAGGTTTTGAGATATCTGCCCAAGGTATTAGGCCGGGTACGAAAAAGATTGATGCTGTTCATAATTTTCCGGTTCCCAAAAATGTTCACAATGTGAGACAGTTCATCGGACTCGCAAGCTTTTTTAGAAAGTTTATTAAGGGTTTTGCTTCAATTGCGAGACCATTGACTGGTTTACTCAAAAATAATACACCGTGGCATTGGGGACCGGAGCAGCATCAAGCTTATGAGCAACTTAAAACACAGTTGGTATCTCGACCAGTATTAGCCTTGTATAACCCTTCGTTATATACTGAATTGCATACTGATGCAAGTAAGTGGGGTGTGGGAGGGATATTGTTGCAAAAACAAAACGGAGGGGACATGAAACCGGTAGCCTATTACAGTCGCCAGACTTCACCAGAGGAGCAACATTTCTCAGCATATGAGTTAGAAACATTAGCTGTTATTTCATCTCTAACAAAATTTAGGACATATTTATTAGGTATGTCCTTTACTGTTGTCACCGATTGTAATTCATTGCGTGCCACATTTACAAAACGGGATATGCTGCCAAGGGTTGCTCGCTGGTGGAGTCTGATCCAGGAATTCGATTGCAATATATTAAATATGAATCTGAAAAAGGTATGGGCCATGTCGATGCACTCAGCAGGAACCCCGTATCTGGAGAAACTATAAATTTGGATTTTCCTATGGTTTTTATGATTACTGATGATTGGCTTCGTACAGTTCAATCTGGTGATAGTGAAGTTAAAAGGATAAAGAGTATTTTATCTGATCCTGATAGCAACAATATTATAGCTATAAAAAATGGCTACTGCCTTAAAAATGATAATGTATTTAAAATCACAGATAATGAACCAAAGTGGCTAGTACCCAGGGGCGTGAGATGGCAAATTCTAAGAGCGTGTCATGATGATATTGGTCATTTTTCTATGGGTAAGACTTTTGAAAAAGTTAGTGACAATTATTGGTTCCCTAAAATGCGGAAATTTATCAAAAAATATGTTGAAGCCTGTCTTGAGTGCGCTCTCAGCAAAGCTCCATCGGGAAAGAAAGCTGGATATTTGCATCCCATCCCAAAAACACCAAAGCCTTTTCATACTCTGCACGCAGACCACGTGGGTCCTTTTAATGTTAGTAAATCGAAAAATCGATATATTTTAGTTATAGTCGACGCTTTCACTAAATTTATTGTTTTAAAGGCTGTTAGAAGTACGAAAGCGAATGTTACCATTAAAATTTTTCGGGAGTATTTCGGTACATTTAGTGTTCCTATTAGACTTATCACCGATCGATATTCCTCATTTACTGGAAAGAAGTTCAAATCATTTTTAAAAGCATTGGGTGTAAAACATATAATGAATGCTGTTGCCACTCCACGTGCCAATGGGCAGGTGGAGCGGTATAACCGCACCATTCTAGACGCACTGACGGCCATGAACCATGGGCGGAGTGAAGAACTATGGGACGAGAAAGTTATTGATGTACAGTGGGGATTAAATAATACAGTCAATAAAGGGACTGGTAGGACCCCGGCTGAAGTATTATTTGGGATGAAGTTAAAAGGAATGACCGAGGGAAAAATTATGTCTGTATTGCATGATGACAGTACTGCGGCCGATACTGTGATTGACTTTGAAGGAATAAGGGCTGATGTAGACAGACACATAACCAACTGTCAGGCAAAACAAAAGGAGAGGTTTGATAAAAATAGAGCAAAACCGCGTAGTTTTTCCGTAGGAGACCTCGTTAGGGTAGAAAGGAATGTGCTTTGTCCAGGAAAAAGCAAGAAATTAATGTCGAAGTGTTTTGGTCCATATAGGGTAGTGGAAGTATTGCCAAATGATAGGTATAAAGTAGAGGATACGCCTTTGACTAAAAAAAAAGGCAAGGCAGCTTATAACGGTGTACACCCTGTAGAGCGAATCTATCCGTGGTTAAGCTTTAAAGGAATAGATGATAGCGATTCTAGTGAAGAAGAAATGGAAGCGGAAAATCCGAACGGTAGGAATGATGAGATGAATGAGAAAAATAATGAAATGAGTGAGGAAATTAATGGGATGAACAATGGGATATGTGAGATGATGAGTGAAGATGTGAATGAGAGTCATAAGGACTAATTAGATTTACAAAAAAATGTAAGAGGAGTAAATAAATTTATATTTGATTTAAAATTGATTGCGCTAATAATTTCAGCATCAAGTTAATTGAAGAATCATTCGATTGTAAGTTTACAGGTATACCGGGATAGTTTAATGTATTATTTTCGCGATAAGTTTTTATGATTGTTTATTTTAATTGAAAGTTATCCTGAGAAAATTATTTAGAGGATAAGTTATTCCTATTTGATATAAATGGGAGGTTACCCCGATAGAAAGTATTTTTAAATGGGAGGTTATCCCAATGGAAGGTTACCCAAATGGGAGGTTACCCAAATGGGAGGTTATCCCGATGGAAGGTTGTCTATAAGGGAGGTTATCCCAATGGAAGGATATTAAATAAATATTGAGTATACTTAGGATTAAAATAGTTATATAAAATAAATTTAAATATTATCTACAGAATACAGGTTTAGGTTGATTAATTTGGATTGATTTATATTCTCTCGTAGCAGCTTATTTCATAGAACAAATAAAATGATAAATTGAACTAACATTAATTCTATGTATATGCAGCATAAGTTATGTTCTTGTTATTCATGAATTTATGCATTATTTTTGTTTAATTTATTAATATAAGCCGTGTTAATATATTATACAATGTTGTTTTTATTTAATTATGTTTATTATTGAAAAAACTGTAAATATATACATCTAGGGAATATGGATTAAATGTTAATATAATGAAATAATCACGAGGTCGTGATGAAATGTCAGGATGGACCAATTTGTTAGCATCTTTTTATATTTAAATACTAAAATGTGCTATCATTGTTAATTGGCAATGTTCTTGTTAGCAATTCTTTATGCTGAACAGATAAAATGCTTTATAAATTATAGTAAAACCATGCTTTAAACAATAATAGAAGATTTTAATAATTTGTTTTATTTATTTATTTATTTATTTATTAAAGTACAGTAACAGCGATACATTTAAAACACTTACATCTTAACAATATTTTTGTACCAATACATAAATGTTCGCCAATTACAGGTATACATAACAATTGCCATAAAATCGTCGTACTTTTTACTATTCTGGTATTATAAAATTAAAGAAATTTATTCTAAACTAAGCTAAGTAAGTTTAATCTAATTTAATAAAACAATGATGAGAACTAAGTGGTGACTGTGTGACTAAGTAAATTATTTTTGAAAATTGTTGGAGAGTCATTAAAAATATCGACATTGGGTACCCTATTAATTATATCATTATATTCTAAACAAACTCTAGATAAAGGACAATGAGAGCCTAAGTTAGTTCTATGGATTGGAATGCTGAATAATTTGCGTATTGGATGTCTAGGAAAATTGAAAGGAACGTTAAGATTAATTCTATTAAGCAGTTCAATACTTTTAATTTTATTATTTAGGATTTTATACAAAAACATCAAATCTGCCACCAAACGACGACTACGCAAAGTTGACATTTCGAAAAAAGAAAGTCTCTGATCGTAAGGCTGTCTGTGACTTATGCCAGAAGAGTTATAAGCTAGGTACCTTGTGAATGCGCGCTGTATAGATTCGATCCGCTGAGAGGGTGCACAATACACTGGACTCCAGGCGACACTGGCAAACTCAAGGTGACTGCGAACTAAACTGTTGTAGAGAACTTTTTTGTTTGTACCTGACGAAATTCCTTTGAGTTTCGTCTTAAGAACCCTAACATTTGAGCAGCTTTTTTTGTCACTTTGTCAATGTGAGAATTAAATTTCAAGTTGCTATCAAGTGTGACACCTAGGTCTCGAATTTGTTTAACCTCCGCCAATGTTTCTTCATCCAGTGTATAAACAGTTTTAATTGGATTTTTCTTTCTTGTAAAACTAATATGGAAACATTTAGAGAAATTCAATGACATACCATTAGATTCGCACCAATCAAGTATGCTATTTAAATCTAGTTGCAAAAGTTTCGAATCTTCCAAGGCTTTTACAGTTTTACTTAACTTCAGATCGTCAGCAAATAAAGATACGTTACTATACTGAATTCGAGACACAATATCATTAATAAATATTAAAAATAACATAGGACCCAGATGAGATCCTTGTGGAACGCCAGATTCAGCAATAAAGACTCTGGAATCAAATCCGTTTTATTAATATTAATTGTAATGATTGCGTTTTAAACTACTTCCGATGTTTCTATTTCGAATAAAAAGAACTACGAGCGCTGTTGTCGACGGAAGTTGTCTGGGATAACCGAACGAACGAACGAGCGAACCGCCACGTGTTGGCGGTAAAAGTCGATGATATTAGCTTGTCAGTAAAAACAGACGGACTTGTTGCCGGGCTTTCGAGCTGGAAGCATTGGAAGGTTTTTCTTAATATCTGTATCAGTGTTTGGTATTACTATTAATATTATAACTGTGGATCAATAAATAATTGTTGTGTAAGTGTCGAGTTTCACTCCACGTTCCCATTACCGCGTTAACATGGGCAGTTCTACACTATAAAGAGTTCCCAAATCAGGTCCGCGTGAGTTTTTGCCTTAAACGTGCTTCTGGTAAATAACTATGACTAAGTTATAAGCCGCTTTATTGTTACTGTAGATAACAATATTATCAAGTAAATGCTTTTTATTGCAACCAACAAAAGGTATACTATTTTAACCATTAAAAACCTTAATCTGCGCGTTCTTTTGTAAAAGGTCTCTTAAAAAATGTAAGCTATTTATGTTGTGCGGAAATTATGGGTAAACTTATAGTATATCAAAATATGATATTATTATAATACATTAGCAATGTATCTATAACCACTTATAATATTGGTGTACCTTTTCCATAAATAAATAAACTAACTCATTTAGATCATCAGTTCCGAAATAGGGTAGTTGACTCATATCAAAATTTATTAAAATATTGTTTATTTCTAACAGTATTTGGCATAAGGCTCCACAATATACCGATTTTAATAAATAACAATGAATGATTGCTGTAAAATTTTAATTTGAAAATGCTAGAAATAATCTTTTTTTATCTCACGCCGTAAACGCTTTGATATCCTGTGGTCAGGGCCGTGACGTCAATCATATAGTAAACAAAGAAATGTCAAATTTGATTCAACAACTCGTCGATTTGCACTATTCTTTCCTAAAACTGGCAAAAAATCGTCCAAGTCTCCGTTATTATATTTGTAAATATCGTAAATTATTTGTATTAATAGCAAAATCAACCATTGATGTTGGATTTGTGGGAGCAGATAGTACAAATCTTGCGAAAATAGACAGATTGATGGTCAGGAGATTCTTTGTGTATCGCTCTAAACAATATAAGTACAGTTTCAATACTGTTATAATGAAGAACGGTTACAAGTGTACTTGTCAAGATTGTCACGCGGCAGAAGAGAGTTGCAAACATGCATTTTTGGTGTGGTTGCACCATCACAGTGAGGAGCTATTTTGTACAGCAGTTGAATGCTATTGGATAGAATTCTATCTCTCAAAAGTCAAATAAACACTAAAAATATTTACTTCAAGAGAAATGTTGAAAAGAAAACATCAGGATCATGTGTCAAATACCAGTGTAGTACTGCAAGAATTTGTAAATGAACATAAAAAGAGAAAGATTGGCAGTTGTTCATTTGTCAAGCATGAAGAAAATTACTACGAGGAAAAATATATATACATTCACAGACACAGATTGTGACATATTTCTTAAAAAATAAAAGACCTCTTCAATGAAGAAAGAATAAAGTGCATAGAAAACTAAACCACGAATCATCAATACAGAAGTGCTCTTTAGTTCGAGCTTCGTTATAGACAATAACAGCTTCCATGTGCTATAAAGTCAGCCAGTGCATAACACATGATGGTTCTTTTGTTGGGAAGATTTTTGGTGGGAAATCTTGCAGACACATACGAGTATAATGAAATGTGGATAAAAGTTGAAAGATGAAGATTTGGGTTGAAATTTGCAAAATGTGACCTCATTTCTGATTAATAGTCTATTCAACAAACGGTATCCATAAAATGAGATTAATACAAAATTGTCATGCTCTTTTACTGAAGATAATGTTAATTATCAAAGACGGAAAACTGTGAACAGTATGCTTAACTCAAGTATAGATGCAGATGTTTTGTGCCAAAGCAAACAAAACTTATATACTTTTGTGTTGCTAGCAGTATGTCATTTTGAAAACACTCAAAAGGTAACAATATTAGCTATAATAGGTATTTGTTCTAACAATCTGAATGTCAAAAAACTTATTGATCAAATAGTGTCATTTTGGAAACTATACTACATTTTTCCTAAATTATATGAAAGTATTACTTCATAATAAATCACTTTACTATTATTTTGACTTTTATTACCTGCGACCTTAAGGCAATATATACAAATTAATAAATTTGATCTAACTCTATTCAACCTATTTGTACTTTTGGAACATATACTATATTTGAGTAACAATGATAAAAATGAGCAACAAACCTATAAAATATTATAAATCTTTTAAGGTGTAACAGAAAAATAAAACACATGCATTTCAAATTAAAATATTTTGATTCAACTTAAACCTTTACAAGTCATTATTGTCAAATAAACATAGAACATTTTTTTTGTGAAGAACATAATGACTAATGTAGTACAAAAATTTATTATGTCATCTTTAGATGTTAGTTATGTATAAAGTAAAGAAAAAAAAATTCTTTATATTATTTATTTAATAAGAAGGGTCTTGTAAATTAAGAAGAGCACAGGCTGACAACACAGCAATCACATTTAATATATTTGTATACGGCTTTAAAATGGATAACTTGCATATTCTTGCGTAAGCTGTTCTGAAATTTACCAGCCATGGTGGCCAGCAGATTTAATCAGTGAAGATATAACATCTTTCAGTTTTACCAAACTGGATCTATTTACTTCTATGGTGCTTTGGTATATGAATACTTGAGTTATTTTGTTGACATAATGTTGTTCTAGTTGACGGGTCACATTTTGATGTTGTGGCTGAGCATGCACTGCTTTGTATTATGTTGCACAACTTTTACTGCCTTATCAATCTCGTTGTCAAGAGGAGAACAGGTTAGTACACAATAGTTCTCATTAAGTAACCACTGAAAGCAACAAATTTTAATTAGGTACTCAGTAAATTCAAGTAAAAGTTGTTTAGATAAATATATTCATTATGAAACTTTGATATTTTTGTTTGTATTACATACTTTTTAATTAATATTCAATTACATCATTATTCAATTGGACATAAGTACATATTCTTTTCCTTGAAACATCATCTAGTGTCAGTGTATAACTTAGATTAAATCAAAAAGGCGTAAATGGTCAAGTTTTCTCTCAGTTATCTGGTCAAGTTAAAATTTGGTTGGTCGGCTGCAGTCAGTTTTCATTCTAACTGAAAGATAAAAATTTAATTAATTTACATACAGATTTGATTTTACATACAACCTAAAAACTTCTATATTGTTTAAGTTGAAACTGAAGTACCTACACAGATTGAGTTATTCAGTTATAGTACTTACATTAATGTTATTTTCGCAAAAATACATTTGAGTTTCAGTAGATAGTTACAGGATTTCTTTAAGCGAGTGTTAACCAAATATTTCGCATGTCTATATCACTGGGTACGTCTAATCCACAGATTTCCTGGAGTCTTTGAAGAGGTATTTCTATATTACTGTTCTATTGTCCCGTTCCATATACAGTTTTACTATATTTTGTGATATTTAATAGAAAGCATTGTTTTTGTGAGGTTATTTCGCCCCCGTGCTTTGTTTACTATAAGACTGACGTCATTGCCACAGATAATGAACAGACTATCATGGCTGACCGTGTTTTCGGTCCAAAATTGAAAATCTTAATTTAAAATAGATTTTTTGCACTTTTTAGCCATCGAAAAAAATAATATTCATGTGCTATGATACAACAATTATGAACATTTTAAGCCCTACTTAAAAAAAGGGTCAACTAGCCTATTGTCTGCTGGTCCCAGGTCTCTTCAATATAGTAGTTGTGAATGAATGTAATTTACAAAGACTTTCCAGCGTTTTTTTTTAGTCGGGGTCTATTTCTTCATACTTCTTATTTTACAAGTAAAGTAGTTATAAATAAAATATAGATTTATTTAAAACGGTTTCTATTTTTTACATAAAGGATAAAATAGAAATTAAAAATCATAAGAACACATTTTGGTACAACCAGCTGTTGGTATCTTGAGTTTTGCGTGCACGATAAATACCTATTTGAAATTCACGGCCCTCTGTATATATTTACTTTGTGTACTTAATAAAGAGGACAGGCTGTCTACATCGGGCGGAAACAGGCTTACTCGTACATAGACGCGGGCATACAGCGATCTAGGTGCAGTTAGGAATGAAGGATTCAAGCCCGTTTGTCATAGCGCGCGATTCACATATCGATACATAACGCTCTGTCTCACGCTGCCAAGCTATTCGAGCCATTGCTGCTGAAGAAGATCCACCTCGCGGCCGTAATGAAGCTGAATAACCACACCGTCGGGGTTTTGTGGCCTCCTGGTCTCCTCTACAAGCTGGCCGTCATCAACATCTCACCCGCTTATATGAGACTGCTGACGCTATTTCGGAGCTTCGTTCTTTTGATCAAGGAGGCCACCTTCCAGCCACGCCCCATACTCGCAGGTATACCCCAGGACAGCTGCCTGTCGCCGTGCCTCTACGCATCCTACATCGAAGACATCTTCACCCTCCAAGACCAACTCCAGGAGGGGCAGCAGGACTTATTGTTAGCCCTGCTCGCCGTCGAAAGCGCCTTCTTCGCTTCGTCGCGGATGGTGAGCCTCGCAATCAGGTCAAGATGGCCCGTGTCATCCAGCGCCCGTTACTGACATCCTGGCTGCCGCTGCGTATGAAACTGTCATGTTCGTTTGCGAACGGTGAACCCGCTAGGACAACGTATAATACACGGTGAGTAAGCCTCTGGTGTTACGAAAAGCACTACTTCGAAGTACTCGTCGATATCAACAACTAAGGTCGGCCTTCTGCATCTACTTGTGGTTGAGCCGTGGATCGATTCGCCCCTCTATTGTGTATATGCAGTTGATGGATTGATCTGTCGTTTATACATCCATTTTGCTTCCATGTAAGCTTGTGTAACCTATTAAATGACATTTTTGTAACCCAAAGGGGAAGTTGCGAGTCATTCCCAACACGAGTATCTTTGATAACTCACTGGGAAGTCTCGGCGTAATTGTTGTAAAAATGATTTTAGAATTAAGGCACAGCAAATTTTTATTTTATTTACATCCAAAGCTGCTGCTCAAGTGTTCATATAATCAATGTCGCCAAAATAATATACTAAAATAATAATATACCTACCTACCACAGAACACATAGTTAGAAAAGCCTTGTTATAAACCTTTAACTACAACTACCAATGTAGTTATTTGGTGTTATTATTATTACATTTTTTTCTAAAAGTATCTTAAATTTAAGTTTTTACAATTCATACATGTAGAAACACAAATATTATAAAAAACTTAAATCTACTGTTCCACTGACAGCGGAGCACGGCCCATGCTACCGGTGCTTATTATTTTTATTATAATATTATTATTATATTAATACTTTTCGCAAAAATAGTAATAATATTTTAATAGAACTGTTAAAGTTATTCAAAACGATAACAATATAACTGCGGAATATTTACTGATAAAGAGCTCAATGAAAAACTCGTGTATTTTTAATCATTATGTGGATTGTATGTTACACATATATTTTTTTTCCGGACGTTTACATTTACATATTGTATATGTATATTGTATACCTTTTTGAGGAGTTTGGTGGCGCATAGGCGCGCGCGCTCAGCGAATAATTGTTAAGGTTAAGCAACGTTCGCTGTGGTCGGACCTAGGATGGGTGACCAAAATAAAAGAAGCACCTCAAGCTCCTCCGTGCTTCGGAAGGCACGTTAAACAGTGGGTCCTGCGCCTGATCTCACCCCGGTCGTGTCGGTTAACCATCCCATCGGACTAGGCGAGTGAAGGAACAGAGAGCGCACTTGCGTTTGCGCAGTCACTTGTGCACTATAATATCTCCTGCACAGATGGCTAGTCACTGTGGAGATTGGCCGCCGTGACCGAATATCGGTTAGGAGGACATTATACCTTTTTAGCCTTTTCTGTGTTCTGTGATAGTTAACATCTAGTTTAGTACGTACGTAGACACATGACAACCCACTAGATTTTACAAGTTGCTTAACATCTCTCTTCTCTTTGTCATGGAACATCACTCTTTCCAAAGTTTCTCTGGCTTTTTCATGGACGTATTGCTATATTTAGGTACTATGCAATATTAAGACATAGTTGATTGTCATAATAACAAATATCAATCGGACGCCAAATAAGTAAAAAACAACAATTACCAAGCGTAGGCACCGGCGCACAGTATCGCGACAACGGCCCGCTGGCGGTCACGGGGCCTGTGACGTCACGGTCTCTTGCCGCGACTTTTACCGAGTGGCGCATTCATTTAATCGCTACTCCCTCATTTTTGGTCGTATAAAAAAACTAATTATACCAAAGTTCAGGATTTTTTACGGACTATAATTCTACATTCAAAACTAAAAACCGCGTTGATCCTCATTGGACCATCCTGTATAATACAGATTCTAGGGTAAATTGAGACCAAGCCTGGGGTAATGTAAAAATCTAACGTGGTAATAATGTTGATCTCTCAAGATTAGTGCTGGCCAGTGAACAGAGGCGCGTTCAGGGCCTTCGCGCGAAGTACAACTTTTCGCTCTAACCCCGTTCAATGCCTTCGAGCGTGACAACCGGGTGAAACAACCGGCCCGTTCAAGACCTTTGAGTGTCGGCGCGAGTTACAACCGAACAACCATCGAATTTGATGGTTGTAAAACGCTCTGACGTTTATGACTGAAATACTCTTACGTGATTGGATGATATTGGCGGCCATATTCTATAATGTAATCTACTAGAAAGAGAGAGAAATAAAAAATCATGTGAAAGAGGGAGATAAAAGATTTGGTTGCTGCAATCCGTTCAACGCCTTTGAGCGAGTTAAAAAACAACCGGACAACTACACCCAGAGGCGCTGAACGCGCCTCTGTGCAACACTCAGAACAACATGGTGCAACAATATTATAGATGGAAATTCAAGTGATGACAGTAATACTACAGATAACATTAATTCGTTACATTATCTTCTCAGTAATAAAAAATATTTTAAAATTGTAAGTATATAATTATGTCCTAGATACAATTAAAAAATTGTAATACCTATATTAGTTTAATTAGCTGGTAATAGTTTTAAGATAAGATTATTTTACTTGGTTTTTAAATTGTAATGATTGACCCAAAAAGGCCTGTACCCGGTTTTGTTAAATAAAAAAAAAGAGATGCACAAAAAAAATGATTTTGACGTTTGTTAACGACATTGACAATATTGACATTTTATTTTGAGGTTGGTTAAAATTTTTTGTTTTTGTTTACTTTGGTGTTTTAGATAATAATATAAATAATAATATTTTTTAATTAATTAACTACTGCAGCCTTTAAATCGATTAATACTACTGTTTAAATGTTTATTCCTTGTAGGTAGGCCTTCTGTCGTTTGTAATTTACTTTGAAGCGTTAGTCACCACTGTGTAAACTATTTTTGAAATATATAAAACTAGAGCGATGGAAAAGCAAAGGTAATCATTGAATTGATAAATCACTATACGTTACTTTATTTTCTAATAAAATCATTTAGATAAATGTGTGATAAATTTTACTGATGTACAAGTTCAATGTTGTTTATTTTCCTTTCAATTATTTACAGTGTTGAATGGTAACTTTAGAAATTATAAAATGAAATCATTTTGATGCTTCCTTTCAGATTTTCTTTGTTACTCTTAGAACCTGGGGAGGTATACTTTGAAGACTTTTCTAGCACTTTAAATGATAACAACAATGACAAAGAAGGCAATATAAGACATGGTCGTCTGAAGCTTTGTTCCAAGTCTCTTATATTTGAGCCTAAAGAGTGGAGATTCCCTCTAGTTAAGCTGTATTTTAAAGATTGTATTTCTCTGTCGATAGTTAAGTTGAGGTATTCTAATAAAATTAGTGATGTCATCAAAATCACAATGAAACAATATGCTGAAATGCTTGAGGAAAATTTACTAGCACCATACAAGTTTACCTATGAAGCAAAGAATTTCTTTATTACTTTTGATTTTGCACCAGCAGAGGAGTGCTTGAGTCAAATGGAACAGTTGAAAAGAGCTTCCACATTACATGCCCCTGAGCACAACAGTATGATTGCTACTATTTTACATTCTCGCTATATGAGAATGGTGTTTGATCCAGTCATGATGGATGACTTCACTGAAGAAATACTGTGTGAGTTGCAAGCTGAAAAAATATCCCCTCTTGTCAGGCATCAAGGGAAACTTGCTATAACTCCTACTACCATCTACTTTCAGCCGTTCAGCAATGTTGAGAGTGTAATTATTCATGCATTTGTATACTTCTTGATTGACACCATTATAGTTCTTGCAGCTTGCCAGTCTGAAAATACTAAATAAAATTTTTGGCATATATTTAGAGTACAAGTAACTTAGATTGATATAGCTTATAATATTATATAATTTATGAATTGCACACAATTTATATTTAATAGGTTAGTTAACCTCAAATCTGTTCAAAATATTGCTGAATTTGTACATAACTAGCTGCTGGATTTTAAATCTGCTTTAAATTGCTTAAGAAATGAATATGCAACATTTGAAAGTACTATATACTTCACTCTATATTATAAAACTTTTGTGTCCCTAATGAATAGTATTCATTAATAAGTAAAAAATAGCAAGCGATTTCCATTTGCAGGGACCAGAAAGAAACACTAGTCATTCAAATTTCACACAAACTTTTAACTATATTGTTGTTCATGATGTTGTCTTCTGTCCTCATGTTCTGTCATTATCTGAAATAATAAAGATAAACACTTTTTTTTAAGTATGTTACAAAATAAAAAGTAATTTTTTAATAAAACTCACAATATGAAAATTAAACTAAAAAATTAGCTACTTTCAACACCTGGGCAGAGTTGGCACAATAATGATGAATTTCTACACATGCCTGATACTAATAAATATTTTATTACTTCTAAAAATTATTTTTTTATAGATCACTGTATGATAATAAATTAATTAATGCATTAACTTCCAGAGCTCCATCTTGAAGGTGAAATTATGCCATTTGAAGAGAATTTACAGAAGAAGATTTTTGCTGAGGCAAGTTGTATGTATCACAAAAAGTGTGTTAAGTAAAATAATATTTATTTTATAAATAAAAGTTAAATTACTGAGTCAAATTATATACTTCCTACAATATTTTGTATTTTTTCAGGGTTTAGAACTTTATAGTTCTGAAGGTAGTTCAGTATCGCACATATACTTAAGTTTTCGATGTGAGGATGATAGAGAGAAAATATATTGTTTCTTAGAAGGGTCACCAAATGTAAAGTTGGAAAAGGTGCATGCGGATGAAATGACATTACAATGGCAGAATGGAGTTGTTTCTAACTTTGATTATTTGATGTATTTGAATTGGTAAGAAATTTTCTATACTAGTATCTTTTTAATTTCAAGCTTGACATCTGTTTATATTAAATCATGGTCCATAATTTGAGATTGCCTCAACATAGTTGCATGATTGATATCGAGGTGTCTGACGAGAGGTTTCAATATCCTATTCCTATCTATCTCTGATTCGAATTTATTTATTGGAAACTAGCTTTCCGCTCGCAGCTTCGCCCGCGTTATTTTTGTTTTCCCGTGGGAATTTTATATTTTCCCGTAGAAAAATAATTTTATAGCCTATGTTCATCAGGAATAACATAGTATTCTCAATGTGAAAGAATTTTTAAAATCGGTCCAGTAGTTTCGGAGCCTTTTTAATACAAACAAACAAACAATCAAATCTTCCCTCTTTATAATATTAGTATAGATAGAATTTTGATGTGTTTTATATGGAGCTAATTTCAAATATCTATAGCTAGCTTAGAGCATTTACCCTATGGAGATGGTATGCAACTAATCGCAGTATACATTTTTCTGCCACATTTGGCAGGAGGCGAGGTAAACACGTATGGCACACCACGAAAATCTAGAATTCAATTACAGATATGTGGTTCTTATGTTTACGAACTCACATTATAGAATAAATCGCGTATTGGCACCCGCGCCGCACTGTCTGCCAGCTATTTTACGTTGCGCGTGCTCACCACGGCTTTTCGTGAAATACTGAGGTCACAGCTTAGTGAAAGGGGTGGAGTAGGGATGGATCAAAGTGCTGTTGCCATCTTTGTTGCTGCCGACAAGGATGCCAATAGCTATCTGTTTAAAGAAAGTAATCAGTTTCATTCATAGATATGACCTCTAATCTAAGGGATCGCACAATTATTGAGATAACTTGGAGACACATTTCGAGAATATTAAAGAAAAAGGTTTGTTTTTTTTAAGAAATCTACATCGCTGCCTGAATGTGCTACTAAGTTTTCTCGGGTTGGTCAATATTCACAGTGTATATACAGTGTTAATTGTAAAACACCTGCAACCTTGCTGGATTAAATAGCTAACATCATTAACTACAATGCTTGTTTTACGAGTTTTAACATAACTCAACAAATTGAACAAAAATCTATTTTCAAGTTTTTATTGCACTGTCGTGACATTGATAAGTCTATGTTTCAGTTTAGAGGTATATTAAATTAATATTTATTTTTGTATGAAAGTAAAATCAAACGAATTATCAAGTCGTAGAATAAACGTTGTTGTTTATGATGTTAGCTATCTAATCCTGCGAGGTTGCAGGTGTTTTAAAAATAACCCTGTATAAAAATCTCGTTTCACAGTTTTGTCTGGTATAAACTCCGAAACTATTTTATATCGATTTTTATGACATTTGGATTACTGTGTGTAATATGGTCTAACTTAAAAGATAAGATAGGTACTTTTATCTCGATTTTTGACGTCATTTTTATTATTTTAAATTAAATTGTTTGTAAATATTCATTAGTTTCATAAGCTTCAAGCAGATGGCGGTGTGAGCTTACTTATCACCACAACATAAGTACTACACTGACCTTCAAAAGTAAGTACTACACTTTTAAAATTAATTTTTTCCCTAAACTACAAAAGATAAAGGATTCAAACAAAAAACATTTTCAGCTCATTTCGTCAGGTTTCTCGGAAGTTATAGTTTTTTATACACGAGTCTTTTAATACTTTTTATTTTGAAATTATTAAATTACTGCAATTTTAAAAGTGTGGTACTTACTTTTGAAGGTCAGTGTATAATAAGTACTAAGCCTATGCAATGCGTGGCCGGGTCAGCTAGTATTATGATAATTATAGCATTATAAATACGAAACAACATCTGCAGTGATATTCTGCAGATTCTCAACTAATAGGTTCTGTCTTCAATCCTTACAGCAGAGTTTTATTTTTATTTTCAGTCAAGCCGATAGAAGCGAATATGACTTAACCCAATATCCGATATTTCCATGGGTTGTAGCAGACTATACATCCAACACATTAGATTTGGAGAATATCAACACATTCAGGGATCTATCTAAGCCAATGGGTGCACTGAATCCAGATAGATTGGATAGATTGAAAGAGAGATATCACGAGATGAGTGAGCCAAAATTTTTGTTTGGATCCCATTATTCTGCTCCAGGCCTTGTACTTTTTTATTTAGTAAGTGTTACCAGTTTAACAGCCACAATACGTCTACTGGACACAGGCATCTCCAAAGAAAGGTTTGGGTCCTTCACTGCAAGTTGGTGGGGAACCAGAGCTTTGTTTATTTTTAAATTAGTGAATAGGATGAATCTCACCCTTAATTTTATATTTTTCTCACCCATACCAAAAAAGAAAATTAATAGTACCAATCCATAAAAGCTGGCAACCAATTTCTACCATTGTTTTATTTGAGAAATATAAGTTAAATTTTTGTATTTAATTTCAGGTCCGCAAACATCCACAGTACATGCTCTGTCTTCAAAATGGTCGCTTTGATCACCCCGATAGGATGTTCAACTCTGTAAAAGATGTCTATAATAACTGTTTACGCAATATGTCTGATTTTAAGGTACGTTTTATTTTTTGCCTGGCTTTTCTGTTGAGGGCCTTTTTTACAAATTTATTTTATACTTATAAAAATAATATAATAATTTAAATTCTTATAATTATTTACTTTTGGTTAAGTAATTTGCACCAACAAAATGTGGATTTGAGTTTGGTCCCCTGAATTTTCTTCTAAATTTATAAAATTAAATGTCCTGACTAATTCATCATTGCCGTGCGTAAACTGTAAAAGGTGGAAATATGAAAAACTGCCAGTAGGTTTCTTTTAGGACGAATTTTTTGTAAGTTCAGTCCCGAACAGGGTAAATTGGGTGTGTACAACTTTCAGTTTGTATCAAACTCTGTTATTTTTTAAACATAAAAAGTATTATGTTTATACAATTTTTAAGTAGGTTTTTTGATAATTAGGAGCTGTTACCTGAATTCTACGATACAAGTGGGAAGGGCGATTTTTTGGTTAATACGTATGAAATAGATTTTGGCGAGCGGTTCGACGGATCCAAAGTGAACGATGTGGAGCTGCCGCCTTGGGCAGTCTCGCCCGAGGATTTCGTAGTCAAGCTGAGACAAGCCCTAGAGTCCGATTATGTCTCCAAACATTTACACGTGTGGATCGATCTGATCTTTGGCTACAAACAGAGGGGCGTTGAGGCGGTGAAAGCTGATAATGGTATGTGAATAATGTCTTTACAAGCTTTTATTTACTTTCACCTGTCGCGGTGTCTGTAATGAAATCTTGCAAGTTAAATTTGACCCAATTCCCGGTCTCTGATTGAGCTGAAATTTTTTATGCACACGTGACTCTACTAATCAACATCATGAATGAGAGTGTTGGTTTGCCCCGCTTCAATATTGCAATGAAAACAACAAATCAATTTGTTTTATTGGCACTCTTGAAATAGTCATTGATCATAGTTGACAGGTAGTGTTTTCGAAAACAAAAATGTACATTTTATAAATAATATTCCAGTTTTCCATCACGTTTGCTACGAAGGTGCGGTGGATCTTGAGTTGGTGTATGACATGAACGACAGGCACGCTTTGGAAGTGCAGATCATGGAGTTTGGCCAGATACCCAAGCAGCTCTTCACCAAACCCCATGTCAGGAAGGTCGGACACGTGGTGGAGAGACTGTTGGATTGTTCAGAGCAAAGATCCTATAACGTTGAATGCGTAGACGTCATAAGTCTTCACAAAAAAGCCATCACGTGCGCGGTTAGGCAGGGTTCGAAGGTAATGTCTGTGGGGAAAGATGGTACTCTCAAAGTGTATGACGTAGTACAGAAGAAGCAGATACGAAGCGTCATATTATGCGAAACACCGTTGAGCTCGTGTGTGATGATCGAGGAAAATATAGTCGCCGCTGGTTCCTGGGGGAATGAAATGTAAGTTTTTTTTTATATATTATAGAAAAGCTTTAGAATTCTCAAACACGAATTTGCAGGGAATCTGACTATCTTATCACTTTTTAGAAATGCAGCGAGGCTGTCAATATTACCGCTATGGCGATAGACTTACCTATAGATCTAAAGTTACAGATTGTAACGATGTGCTATATTCTAGATATAGCAACTTGTTGCATTCCCGCCTAATCTGACTGCATTTTGAATTTTATATTTTTGTCGTAATGACATTCTGTTCTCCCGCGACTCATTTACCTAAGAGATTTATACGTGACTGATTTATCGAGACGCGAAGATGACTAATTTTAATATAAATTAATATTTTTATCAGTAAAACTGTATATAAAATCAGATATCACCATGCTTATATCGCGTTACGAATATACTTACTAAAAACTATAGGCACTTATGTGTAAGGCTTGTATTATTCAAGGCTAGTAAGTTTTTATATGCTTGATATCCATAGTTTTACAATAGTTCCTATATTTATACAGAGTTTATTGTAACAGCGAAGAATAATATATTATCAGTGACAATCCTGATGCCTCATTTGTAAACCCTACGTACCCACTGCACCTCGTACGTCACTGAACCTCACCACGTTACACTGGCGCCCAACGTGGGGCGTGGTGTGTAACGTGGTGAGGTTTAGTGACGTCGTGGTGAGGTACAAGAGTAGACCACAGTAGCGGCTTTATCAATCTTGGTTTCATCAAGGCATACAATTTATTCATTTTTCAATTTACATTTTGGCGATTATGTATATTTATTTTCCAATTATTTGGTTACTATTGCTAGATTTATTAATATACTTAATACAGTTAAACATCCCCAACCATAATGATCTCTCCCACATCCTTCTAGATACTTATATGATGTGGAATATGGAAAGCAACTGGAATCCTTCCGTGCGCACGATGACGCAGTCACCTGCTTATTGTGGTTACAAAAAGGTAATTTTTTGTAATATTATCATGTTAAAGTAAGTTAAATTATGTGTTTTGTTTACAAATTAAGTGACAAACAACGACGGAGGAGTAAATCATACACACGCGACGCATCTCGCTTCATTGTTCTGTGAAGAGGGAGATTATATCATGATTTGTCTCTTGTCATGATTTACTTACGGCTAATGATCAATAAAATCTTACGTTCATACACGCGAGTAAGGTTACCAGGGCGTGTATTATGACATCTTAATTCCAGCCAGTTATCTGAATTGCTATCAGTGCCTTTCTATTACTCATTATACATTATACAAAGAGAAAGAAATAGCATTATTACAATTCAGAAAACTGCCTGGAATTAAGTCGTCATAATATACCCCCAAAATAAACTGATGTGATAGGGGACGCAGTCAGTACGCTTGTGTTGATACCGAGGCGTTGTGGGTCTGCGTCGCGCAAATGACTCCCAAGTTACGCAAAAAAAAATCGATGTTCACGATTGCATATTAACATTTGATTTAGATCGAAACATCTACTCCAATTACTACTAGAGGCATTTATATAACGTGCTAATGAAATAGCGCAAAATATCAGACACCCCAACTTATTTTTATTATGAAAGAGCTATATAAATTATCAAAATTAATTTTTGAACTTTATTTACGAAGATATTTTCTTGTTTTGTTGCATATCTTGCAAATTTAAAACTCTATGGTCATTGGTCATGCGCCTGCAAGTACGATAGCCGTGTGCCGCCGATAGGAGAACAACACGACAGGGCTTAGTCAATTTAAAAAGTGGCGTGGTAGATTTTTTTCTTAAAATCCGACCCATTATTTTTATTGGTGGAATCGAGTCTACTCTCGATCCGATCAATTTTTGGCTTTGCGCATTTTAATCAACACTTTTTATCATGTATATAAAACATATTATTATATTGTAATATTGGTATATTGAATGTTGTAATGCTATACGTGTGTTATTTAAAAAATTAGGCCTTCCAAATTTTTGTTGATGGCTGTTCTCAAGAAGGCTCTCCCAGTATCCGAACTGCGGGCCTAGCACGGCACAAAGACAAAATCTCGTCAAGGGCGGGACAAGTCTTTCTCTTCCTTCATCTTTCTCCTATTAGCTAGCATGTCACCAGGGAAAGACTCGTTTGACTCCGGAGAAATGGTTTCTTCCGACAATGCTACCAATATACGGAAACAATTAAAGAGCGTATTACCCAAACAAAATGAAAGAACTTGACAACACATTCACGTTATATGCGCACCAGTGAATTTTTTAATTGTAGGTATAATAATAAAGTCAAGTAATTTCATAGTCTGTGGTATGTTATCAAATTCAAATTAATTACCTATGACAATTCAATCAGTTTATTGTAGGCGCGTTCAAGATAAGCACGGATTGCAACATTTTTAACATCAACGTTGTGTGGGCGAGCGGTAAAAGAAATAGAAAGGAAAGCACCGTACCTTTAAAGCAGCAACACTCACTCTTCAGCCGGCCGGCACTATAGCTCGCTATTTCTTGTTTCTTCGATAGCTTTATTATACACACAAGTCGCTACTTATTTATTGAGTATAATTAAACACTCGCGGCGAAATCAAATAGAGATTTATCAACTTTGCGAATTTTTATTGCGGAGCGGTGCGTTTGCGTATAGCAAGATCGGTACTCGAGAGAATGAGAGGAAGGGTCGGGGAAGGATATTATATAAGGAAAGTTTTGTTGTGTGCGTGTGCATGTGAGGGTGCGTTTATTTAATTGCGTAAATTTTATAAAAAATCTACCGTCGTTCAACGGCGTTAACAACTCCCCCGGCCTAGAGGTTCCCTCTAAAAGAAAATTAAATAATAATTAAAAATAATAAATTAATAATAATAGCATGCGTTTAAATAAATTAGAATTATTGGAGCGGCAAAGGACAAACTCTTACCACTGGACGAACGAAACTACCACTGGCAGTTCGGACTCTCAGTGTGCGAATCACATCATCTTTACCTCGAAAAACCTCCTCAATCACTCCCAAAGGCCAGCAAAGAGGATGCGTATTATTTTCTTTAAGAACAACTACAGTTCCTTCTTGAATAGGAGTAGACGGATTATTCCATTTTTGTCTTTGTTGGAGGGACGTGAGATATTCTTGGCTCCAGCGTTGCCAAAAACTATAAGTAAGTTTTGTAAGAAGCTGATAACGTGATAAGCGATTATCTTCTATGTGAGTGAGATCCTCAGCGGGAAGAAACTTAAGCGGTGTTAAATTTAAAAAATGATTTGGAGTTAATGCGTTTATATCTGAGGGATCTGAACTAAGAACACACAAAGGACGACTGTTAAGCAAGCCTTCTATTTGTGTTAAAATTGTGATAAATTCTTCATATGTGAGAATTTGGTTTCCAATGGTTTTATAAAGATGAGTTTTTACACAGCGTACATTAATTTCGTATAAACCATTGAAATGTGGGCCATAAGGCGGACTATGTTTGAATTGAATGCGTTGCTCAGCCAATTGCTGACCAATAAAATTTTTATGGGATTTTGATTCTAGCAATGCGTATATTTCGTTTAATTTGCGTTTGGCTCTATTTCTTGTTTCTTCGATAGCTTTATTATACACACAAGTCGCTACTTATTTATTGAGTATAATTAAACACTCGCGGCGAAATCAAATAGAGATTTATCAACTTTGCGAATTTTTATTGCGGAGCGGTGCGTTTGCGTATAGCAAGATCGGTACTCGAGAGAATGAGAGGAAGGGTCGGGGAAGGATATTATATAAGGAAAGTTTTGTTGTGTGCGTGTGCGAGGGTGCGTGTATTTAATTGCGTAAATTTTATAAAAAATCTACCGTCGTTCAACGGCGTTAACAAACGTTTTTCATTAGATTTTTCGTGTTAACTTTTCATGCTAGTTTCGTGTGCTCCACATAAAAATTTTCACCACGAAAAGCTACCATCAAATATCCAGGTTATTCTAAGGGCCTGCTCTAAGGGGTTGTTCTAATGCTGTATGAGGTTATTAGACGGGTCCTCTAATATCACTTTAATTAATATATTTTTTTTTAATTTATTTATCCAAAGATATACAAAATGGTACAATTAATTTTTGCCCGCCAACCTGCAAAATCAGGTTGTTGGCGAGATAGCGCTCATTTACAATATTATTGTATACCTAATGGCTATAAAATCGAAATTGTATATTACTATATAAATCTAGAAAGATAAATATTAAATATTATTATTAAATAAATAGATGCAAATTACTGTCCCAACAGTGTAGTTTTAAGTTTACATTTTAACACATTTTTGCTTACTTTTCTACTTTCTCTTAGCCAGTCTATGCTATTGAAAATTTTTGGTATTAGATATTCGTTTGTTCGTTTACCATATGTATTTGTAGCTATGTATCCAACCATTTTCTTTTCCCTAACCCCTCTTGTATTATATTTATTTGTTATAAATTTTTTAATATTATTATCGTCATTGTAGTAATTTTCTATAGCTATCAAGTAATCTACTTTTTTATTTATAGGCAATATTTTACATATTAAATACAATTTTTCATAATCATCTTTACACTTTCTTTTTGTTTTGCTATCTACCAAAAATTTCAATAACCTAGTTTGTAAGTTCTTGATGTCCTGAATATACGTTTTATAAGTACGTCCATAAATACTAAGACCATAACTAAGAAGAGAGTCTGCAAGGGCATAGTATACCATCATCAGAGTGCGCTTGTCAAGTACACTGATTAACTCATAAAATTTACTAATTATACATCTAAGTTTTGTACATACTCCGCCAATATGCGTTTTCCAGTTAAAATCTCGATCAATATCCAATCCTAAATATCTAAATTTTTCCACAAATTCTATTTTTTTACAACTACAGTAGCGTTTACCATTGTGCAGACAGTCATATGTATGTCCTATTATAGCCATTTCATTAATATTAACCATTTTAGCTTTACGGTTATACTGCGAGTATATATGCATGCATTTTGTTTTTGCGATATTGATAATGATACCGTTATCGTGTGCCCACTTAGTGACGTTTTCTAAGTCATGCTGAATGTTTTCCTTTAGTTCTTTGGGATTTTTTGATGAATATATTAGACACATATCATCTGCATACATATATACCTTACAGCGTTGTACAACATTTGCTACGCTATTGACATGCATAATATAGCCTACAGGACCAAACACAGACCTGGGGCCCTATTACCGATCTCATGGTTTTGCAAATGATATCATATGATATCATAGTGCAAGACGAAAAATACGATTTCCGGTCAGATTTTTGATCATCTGTTCATTATTTAATAATGACATCATTGAAATTATGCCATGTTGATGATATCATTAGAGATCGGTAATACGAAATGCAGCATTTCATGACTTCTTTTTCTCAAATTTATACTATGTCATACGATGAAAGATCCATAATTGGCCCGCCGGTCGGAACTCCCAGTTCTACTTTAGCCTCTTGCCCTAACTCTCCGCTAACAGTTGTGCATATCGTGCGTTGACTGAGATAACTTCTAAGCCATTGATTAGTAGGCCCTCTTATTCCGCATTCCTGCATAGCCTGTAGTAGGATTTCATGATCCAGTGTGTCAAAAGCTTTTTTATAGTCTATAAAAAGGACAAGCACCTGTTCACATTTATTAAGACTTATATTAATGTTTTCTGCAAAGATATTAAGAGCGGAAATGGTACTTCTCCCCTTTCTAAACCCATGCTGTGCGTCTGACAATATCATATTTTTTTCTAAAAAGTCAGTTATCTGGCCCGCCACAATTTTCTCTGTTATTTTGTTAACTACCGATAATATTGCTATCGGTCTGTAATTAGCATACTCAATATAACTCCCCTTTTTATGTACTGGGCGAATAAGTGCCCTTTTTAATTGCGCTGGATACACACCCTGTACAATACACATATTTATAAACCTGGCTAATATCGGACTAATTTTGTTTGATATACACGGTTATTTTTTTATCACCCTGGAAAATTTTAGGGACGCTTCAGGACACATCCAATATTATAAAAAAAAAAAAAAAAAAAAAAAAAAAATGCTGCTCACAACTAGTGCAGCATTTTTTGTATTTTTTAAAAAATTAATATAAAATTAAGGAGGGGGGTTATTTTTTTTATTTATATTTAAATCATTCTAATACCATGTCGTGAAGCGTCCCTTAAATTTTCCAGGGTGATAAAAAAATAACCGTGTATATATTAAATCTTGGGACCTAATTTCGTCTAAACCTGGTGCTTTATTACAATCGAGATTCCTTATAACCTTTTCTACATCACTAGCATTTACCCTACAATACCTAAATGAAACATTACATTCCTTTACATACATTTGTCTGTCCATAAATTTACTATTGCAATAGTGCTTTATATCTTGTATCTCTTTGGTGAACGCTTCAGAAAATTGGCTACAGATAGTATATAAATCGTTTATCTTCCCTAAATGTTTCAAAATTACCATATCTAAACTCAATTTAACGCGGCCCGTCCACTCATTAATATATGCCCATATTTTCTTATAATTACCTTTACATTTTTTGAGTAGCTCCCTTCGGTATTTGTTTTTAGCTATTGAAATTTTTCTATTTACAATATTTCTGAAACGTGTATAGTCTAATCGCTTAATCATACTATGGGGTGACGATTTCCATATACGGAAAAGTTTGTCCCTTTTTAATATCAATTCAAACAGATCTTTATCTATCCATGGTTGCCTGATTTTATTATATTTATTACAAACTTGTATTTTACTGGCGCTATATATACCTTGAAATGAGTTACAAAGTTCCCTATATAATAATAACGGACAGTTAATTTCCAATAATTTATCCCAGTCGCATGATTCCAATCCCTTACAAACAAGTTTTTTACTAATAGAATAATGCGGTTTGGATAGTAAATGTAAACAATTGTCCTTACCAGACTGTGCTTGTGACTTACGCATCGCAATCCCCACTATATGATGGTCCGATACATAGCAATCTATAATGTAAGCATGGACGATATCCATGCTGCGCGTGCGCTCCTGTCTCGATCGCACCCATACGTGATCAAGGCAGGCCGTCTCAGCGCGCCCGTCCACTACTGCTTCACGCGTTATCTCGGTACACGGAATAACACTTTGCAAGCCGTATGCACACAAGGTGTTTTTATATTTGGTTATAATGGAATTTATTTTGTTTTGATACACATCTATGTTGACATCTCCAATAACCACTAGGCTATCTGCGCTTGGTATATTTTGTAATAGTAACTCTAGTTCTTTAATAAAATGCAATTTATTTTTATTTGGGGGTCTATATATTACTAATATATGTGTATATCTGTTCTCAATATTCATTTTTCCGTGCATAATTTCTGCTAATCCAGTGTTAATAGTCTCGACACTAATATGTAATCTTTCCCTTATGTACATTATTAATCCCCCTCCCCTTCTTCGTTCTCTGGTATATGAGTGTATTTGGTAACCTTTTATGTTATATATCATAACTTCCTCTTGTTTAATATTAATTTCAGTTAAGATAATAATGTCTATTGGTCGTTTGGCTTGATTTATTAGAACCAAAAGCTGATTAAAATTCTTTCGCATAGACCTTATATTTAAATGTATAAAATATATATCCTTAGGTAAGGTTAGGTACATACAGTGATTAAACAACTACACGTTCTTGTTGGTTATTTAGATTTTGCGTTTTGTTTGACGTCAAGAAGTGCCTGTAACAGTCAATGGAATAAAGATTTTTGAATTTGAGTTTGGCTACGGTAACTGCTTAAAATAGTGAGGGTCGTTTGTTTGTTTATCACGACTATAATTAAAACAAAAGTGTTTCGCCCACATTTACTGTTACAAGAGGCGGCTCTACAGTCTGGGTAATGGGTACAAACACAGACGAAAAAATTAAAATTAAAGTAGCACTCGGGGACTGCCGCGGTAAAGCTATTGCATAGCATTTTTTATCAACTTATGCAATTATAATGATTTTTTTTTATTTATGCAGTATTTTTTTTCTTTGATATTAATTCAAGTTACACTTTTTGAGCGTGTTTACCGATAAGAACACATTTTTTTCTTTTATTGAATAAATGAGAAGTTAATATTGTTTAAAATATTTTTATTATCTTACAATACATGTAGGTTATTCAGGAATTTTTATCATTGAAACTATAGGTTTATGGTATGAAATAAGAAACATAAGTTTGAGACTTGATATCCTTTAAATATCTGGAAAATACCGCGTCAAAACACCGTGCCGAAGTCTGCTGAACTGAAACGACGTTAGACGATGCATGGCTTTCAACGCCGCACCGCTGTGCCGCCGCAGGGCTATTCTCTAACTTCGGTTGCTAACTAGTACTGTCATTTTTGAAAGGAACTTATCATCCATTACTGCTATCATGAACGCTGCCGTAAGACATAAGATCACTTAAGGCGCATCGAAAATGAATCAAACAATGGGAGGCGTGGTCTATACGTAAATGCGGGGCGCCCCCCGTGCTCAAGTAGCTATTCCTTATATCTATGGCATCAAAGTCGTGAATGCACTGCGCCCGCATGCAATCAGGTCGTTTAGAAATTATCGACGTAAGCGACAAAATACAAATTATTTTATAAAAAAATAACTATAATGATTAGAAAAAAATGCTTTTACACGATTCTAAATAATGATGATATCTACTTATTTATGGAACTTTTTAATGAATACCTAATACCGTTTACTAGTAATCCTGAATTTTCTTATTTTTAAGAGGTAATTTAAAAAATAAAATGTATCGAGGCAAAATCTTTAAATCGCGTTTCCGGTTTTTGGCGTTTCTAGCTAAAGATATAAAGAAACACATATTTAAGTTTCAGATCTGTAAGATCTCTCAGTGACCTATGACATTACATTAAAAATAACCAATTTTTTCGACATAGCCCCTTAACTAGTAATGGATATAAAATGTCTTTCAAAAATGACAGTTCTAGTTACCAACCGTAGTTAGCGAATAGGCCTGCTGGTCGGAGTGGGAGGTGTTAAGTTTTTTTCGTTATGGAATTTCTTGATTCGGTCGCCGCGCTCAAAGCCCGCGATAAAAATTATGCAATAGCTTAAAAGTGTAATTAGTTCGGTCAGCCGGACTTATAACCGAACTACTGATAAAAGGTGAAAAATCTAACTTCTATCATCAGAGTTGCCTCATGGCTCATACTCGTAATTGTTAAACTCACCTTTTGCTACGTCTATACTAATTAACGTTTTAACCAAAACCAAATTGCTACCGTTCCCATAATATGTTTTCATATGTGACAGCTTCCTTCTCCTATTTTCATTTGGGGTCGGCTCTCCTTATTCTCAATCTCCATGATGTCCTATCCTGGGGCCATCGCTTTGTCCAATTGGGTGTCTTTCAACTCCTTTTCCACGTTATTCCACCAGATGGCGCTGGACCGACTTCTACCTCTCTTTGCCTCCTGCATTGCCGTTTGAAGTGCATGTTCTTCATGCCTCATTACATGGCCATACCATCTCAGTCTGGATTTCTTTACCTTGTCTGTAACTGGAATCACCCCGCAGCTGTCCCTCATGTATCGGTTTCTTACTCTATCTACCCGTGTCACACCACCAGACTATGAGCATTTTCATCTCATTCGTATGGAGTTTTTGCTCGTGTACCTTTTATACTCTCCAACATTCTGAACCATAATTTATCATCGCTGGTCTTACTGCAGTATTAAAGACGTGTCCTTTAGATTTTATTGGTACACGGTTATCGCATAAAACTCCTGTGAGCGATCTCCACTTCTGTCGTGAGTTCTATGGGCAACATCAGCATTTATGTTTGCATCAGCAGATAGCACTGAGCCTAGCTATTAAAATTCTTTATCTTCGGGAAGTTGTACTCCATCTTATGTATGGGTTCATCAATATCTGAGGTTTACTCCTTTAGAAACATTTGTTTTAGAATAATATGTGTACAGCATGAAATGTGTGCCATTATGACGTGAATGATTTCCTTGTGTGAGTATGAAATTATCAATGTACTGCTCAGTTTCGGGTATGTCCGAAATAAATTATTTATTTTTATACTGAATGTTGCGGACAGCTTTATGCGACGTAAGATCCGTGATTTAAATTACGTTACATATATATTAGCCCAAAAAAATAATAGCTTCCGGTGCTAACAGAGAGTTTGCTGATCTCGGGCGGAAGTGACGGCGTGGTGCGTGTGTGGGCGGACGTACGTCGCGCTGGGCCTGCGCTCAAGGGACTCCAGGCGGAGCTGGACCACGACGGGAACATCACCATGCTCGACTACAGGTATTTCTTCATACCTAAATTTCAAAACCACTAGGTAGTCTCATTGTCACCAAGGCCAGGGTCTGATCATGGAGTCTCAGGTAATTCGGGGATTTTTTAGGCACACCACTTTTTTCAAATTTTATCTTAAGCTATTCAGGTATTTAGTAGGGGGACCTTTCATTTGGCATAATGTTGTTTGTCATAAAGGCGCTTGGCATAAATCACTAAGCATAATAATCGAAAAGCATAACATTAACGTCACATAATTTTTTCTGTGCATAATTTGTATAAGGCACAATTATCCAAAGGCATAATTTCATGAAGCATAATTAATGAAATCCCTAATTTCTTTTGACATAATATTGGTAGTCCTAAAATGTTTTGCCATAATTTTAAGTGTCATAATTAATGATATCCCTAATATTTTGGGGCATTTCTTATAATTAGAAATGATTTTATTTTAAGGGATATCATCACGTTCATTAGATACAATGTATACTCTCTGTTTTACAAAACTTTTTATAATTTATTTATTTATTTACAAATGGCTCTCCATGGTTGGTTACATCAACTCTCAAAATACAATCATGTTAATTACTTTATTTGCTAGATGCACCAACTAGTAAAGGAAAGCACCACATGCTAATATTATATACCTACTTAGTAAAGAGAATACCAATATAACTATTGTTTACAATACTATAAGTAAACCGATCGAGACTATCGCAATATGTAAAAATTTTGTTTAACAAATACAAAATATAAAAAATACAATAATTTAAATTAATGGACTTGAAAAGTTAGAGAGAGTTGGCCATATCGGCCGAGATCCGAATTAAATTGAACTTAAATTTACTAAAAGTATCTCCAAAGATGTCTAACAGATCACTACGCTCATTAACCAATTTACATATTCGGGGTACAGGCGAGCTAGTTCCCAGAACGGTTCTACGAAAAGGAGGCGCAAATGGAGTAAAAGGCTTTCGAGGATACCTATAGGGGACTCTGAGCTTAAATTGAGTCAACAAGTTAGGGCAGTCAACGTTATTGTGAAGTAATTTGTGTAAGAATGTCAGATCAATAATATCGCGTCTCTGAGTCAAGGGTTGCATTTTAAAAAAAGTCAATCTATCCTTGTAGGAACTTTTCTTGTGTGCTTGACCAGCTGCATATGCTAGATGCCATAAAAACCGTTTTTGTACCCTTTCTAACCTTAAAGCATGAACTGCATAATGAGGTCTCCATACGGAAGAACAATATTCTAGGCTACTTCGTACCAAACTGTTGTATAACAGGATTTTTGTTTTAGGTTTACAAAAATCTTTACCGTTTCGGATGAGGAAACCTAACATTTTTGATGATTTTTTCACGATACTATCTATGTGAGGTATAAAAGTTAATTTTTCGTCAAAAATTACGCCTAAGTCCTTCGTAGTGTTATTAACTACTAAATGTGATGAACCAATTCTATAGTTAAATTTTAAGTTATTTGTTTTCCTACTAAAAGATATTTGTGAACACTTGGATGAATTCAGAGGCATTTTGTTAATCTGACACCAGTCATTTAAACTATTTAAATCTTTTTGCATTAATTCTACATCTTGAATGGTTTTGATCACTTTCAGTACCTTGAGATCGTCTGCAAATAAATAAGGCGTACAGTAATTTGAGCAATCAGGGAGATCATTAACGAATATGTTAAATAAAAGAGGTCCTAGGTGTGAACCTTGTGGCACACCGGAACCAATTTTAGGACGAACAGTTGAAGCAAAGCCTGCCACCACCACCAGAAAATCACGCTGTGTTAAGTACGATTGCACCCATTTTAGGACAGAACCGCTGAAACCATATGCTGCTAGCTTAAAAAGAAGGATGGAATGGGAGACTTTGTCGAAAGCCTTACTGAAGTCTGTATATATCACGTCAACTTGATTGTTGCTATCCACAGCCTCAGTAATGCTCTCCACAAATGTTATAAGATTTGTACATGTAGACCGTTTTTTAATAAAACCGTGCTGGTGATTTGAAATAAATTGTTTAAAATGTTGGTAAATGTATGGGAATATAAGTGTTTCTAAAACTTTTGCAAATGTGGAAATGATGGAGACTGGTCTATAGTTACTAGCAATTAGTTCATCACCACTTTTAAACAATGGGACCACCTTCGCAGACTTCCATTTCGCGGGAAACAAACCTGATCTCAGTGACTTGTTAAAAATTATACTCAAAGGAAGAGACAGGCTTGAAGCACAATTTGCAATAAACTTGGGTGGAATGCCGTCTGGTCCTGCTCCTTTATTTATGTTAAGGGACTCAAAAGCTTTCTGCACCGAATTTTGAGTTACGAGTAAATAAGACAGATTTAAATTATTATTTTTTACCTTGGATAAGTATTTATTAAGAGAGGCACATTGTTCTTGATTAAGCGAGGACTCATCGTCTTTATGGTAAACAGACGCAAAATAGTTAGCAAAAATATTGCAAATATCCTCACCACCCACTACAGTTTTATCTCCATCAGTTATCGAAGTTGGATATGTAGAACTGCCTTTCCGTTTGGATTTTATAAAGGACCAAAATAATTTGGGGTGAGACGAAATTTTATCTTCTACATAGTCACGATATTTATTGTAGCAAGTTATAGAAAGCATATCACAACGTTTATTTAGTTTTTGTAAAATTAACTCATCCATTGGATTTTTATATATTTTAAATCTACGTAAAACCTTGTTTCTCTCCCGAATAGTCCTAATTAAGTTCTTGTTGAACCACATTGGAAATTTTGAGCCATTAGGTTTTGTCAGAGGGACATGTTTTTTAATAATATCAGTTAATATATTATAAAATTCATCTAAAGAATCATTAACGTTTCCAATATTATCTAATATATCGCACCAATCGATGCCGTTAATTTCTTTATTTATAGCCTCATAATCACATTTATTAAAATTATGTTTAGTGTTATATTTATGTTTAAGTTTATTAATATATATTTTATTGATATATATTTCTATAGGAGGGTGTAACACGTCCACTCTGCATAGCTCGAAATCTGACTTATTAACTTCAATGCTAGATATGTTTGCGAGCACCAAATCTAATATTTTATTTTCAGAATTTTCAACTGTGTTAAATTGCTTGAAATTATTTAAACAAGTAAAGTCTATTAGCATCTGTCCGAGAGGAGCCACCACAGTAAGATTCCGAGATTTTTCTATTTGTTTCCAGTCTATTGAGCTTAAGTTAAGATCTCCTACTATGAGTGTCTTGAGATTGTGAGACTCTATAACGCAATTACAATTATTAGTGAAATTACTAAGCAATGATCTATCCACAGGTGGGGGTAAGTATGTTGCGCAAAGAGCTATTTGCTTATCGGTAGATGATAGTTCAACATTCAAAATTATAAACAAATCTTCACCGTCGCTCTCCCAGTTAGACATACGTTTTGATACAATACTATTCTTTACAGCTACTAAGACACCTCCTCCTTCCTTTTTTTTACTACTTAATTTACACGTCTCTCTATCTCTTCTGTACACAGTATATCTTTCATCAAATAATTCCTGAGTTAATACATTCGAGTTCAACCAAGTTTCAGTTAATACTATTACATCGTAATTAGAACAAGCCAATTTTTTTGAAAAGATTTGAGTTTTGGTCTTGAGACCTCTTACATTTTGATAAAATAACTTTAATGAACCGAATTTTATTTATGGAAAGACAAAAAGCTCATGCTTAATTAAACTATAAAACTGATACCTAAATTAAATTAACCTATTAATACTGTCCATATCCCTTATGTATTTAAAATTTCTCATTTCATGATATTATGTATTTCATCTCATTCCTAACCCACACATACTTGTAGCCCTTCTCTTTTGCAGCAGCTCGAGCCGCTGCATGCAGTGCTTTGTTGTGGGCAGACAGATGTTCGCAGACAAATACTTGCTTCTTTTCCCCTTTTATTCCCATATGTGATGTATTTAACTTGTCGCCTAAATGGGACTTATTATATTTTATAACTGCTGCTAACAGAGAATCGCGCAGTCGAGGAGAGCTGAGTTGCACCACTATGGATCTCGGTCTCGTGCTTTGGGGATTGATTTTAGCCACTCGCGTGCAGTTCAATACGTTGTCGTCCTTAATGGTACACCCCACGAAACTACCAAGATGTGTAACAATATGTACCAAGTTTTCTGTCTTACACTCTGGGACACACTGGATCTCCAAGTTATTGCTGCGATTTGTTTGTTCCATTTGATTAAATTTATGATTTAAGTCCGCTAATGCCGCCGCCATGCGATTATTCTCCTCCTGTAACTTTCTGACCTCAGAACTATTTTCCAAAGATATTTTTTTCATGTCTTCGTACTGTTTACCCAAGAACGTTATGGATTCTTTGAGATCAGAAATATCGGATTTAATGGAATTTAATTCTTTGGATAATGAAGAAGTTATTGTGGTATCGAGTTTTGATAGCAATATTGCCATTTCCGCCTTAAAAATATCCTGGACATCATCCCTGGTTAACGGTGCCGATGAATCCTGAGTAGGGGACGACATGGCAGGCCTTTTATTAGATCTTTTATTGAGGTCACATGGGCTCGAACGAACGGGCGTATTGTCGTTTTTACCGCCTCTGCTCTTAGTATTCAAACATAGAGGACACTTCCAAGTAGCCGTGTCTTTGCCCTCGATATTAATGCATTTCAGATGATAAGCCTTGTTACATTGAGTACACGTCAGATACTTGTCGTCCGCAAGGCCTAACTCACAACAACCCCAAAACAAGACAGATTTCGACATTTTATATTTACTATCTCTAAATTAATAACAATAATATTCAATTATTATGCTTCGGTGTGAATTTGCTACAAATTTATCGACTTATAATTTTTCTTAAGTCACTTCGAGTCGAGTCGGTTTACTATCGGTCGATTCGAGTCACGGAGTATTGATCGGTACAAGCACAGTTGAACGCATCCGATTCTATTATCTATGTTGCTCCGATGTTGACAACACTGCTTGAATGATTGTCACTTTTGACAGTCAGTGACGTGAGAGACAAGCAGCCGAAGCAGCCAATCAGCTGATCAATTAATTCGAGTTACTCCAAACAATTAGCGAATAGTATTCTTTTTTTTTGATCTCGTTAAAAGTTATTGTGCAATTTAAAATAAACGGCCAGATAGAAATCTCACCTCAGTAATGTTTCAGTGCAGAAAAATCCAATATCAAGTGGTTAATTGCTATTTATCACTAGCTACATTCAAGCAGCAAGGTTATATCTTGATGATTTTCCACTATGGAGGAGCAAAGCAAGTATGCATGTGCATACTTGCTTGCAAGGTGCATGCTTGCTTGCGTGGTACATGCTTGCTTGCACTGTGCATACTTGCTTGCATGCTGCATGCTTGCTTGCATGTTACATGCTTGCTTGCATGCATACTGCATGTTTCCTTACATTGTTGCATGCTTGCGCGCCTTTTATGCCTAGAGAAATTCTGCGTAATTGTATTGTTCGTTGTGATTAATATGCTAAACATTAATTATGCTTTGAAAAATTATGCGTCAAGTCGTTCTGTGTTTCGAGTTTATGGGTTTTAATACTTATGACAAATGATTTTCTGCCACACAATATTATGCTTATTACTATTCTGCTTCCTGATTATTATGCGTCTTGACGATTATTACAATCGAAATTATGGAATATGATTTTATGACAATAATTTTTATACCTAGAAATAGAGAGCCATTTAGTAGTCTTCATCCTATGATGCTGAGCTCATGATGGAAGGTTCCTTTAGGATTAGGAGTTAGAGGATAGTTTTTTTGATATTATAATCACGCATTGATCCGTGCTTGTATTCTTTAAAGTTACTTAGGTTATCTGCTATTAAATTCACTAGAAAGATATTTATTTTTTTACGAAGATAAAAACATCACATTTTTATATTGATGTCGGTGTCAAATGATGATCTTCTGTAAAGCCCTAAAATTTGGCACCGACTTCAAAATAAAAATGTGTAGTGTAGATGTTGTGTGTATTCTTATTTATTTTTTATTTTATTTTACGATTTTATTGTACATATTAAAATACAGAACACAACCGAAACAACATACACATGGCCACAAAAGGTCTTATATTAATTTTGACTTTTTATGTGTTTTAAAAGATGGTTTTCATTTTTGTATACAATGACACTCGCGATTTGTACGACGCAGACGCAGCGGGCGCGAGGTGGACATAATAACGGGCAGCAGCGACGGCGAGGTGTCGCTGTGGCGGCTGTCCACGCGCGCGCGGCTCAGCTCGTGGCGCGCGCACAGTGCGCCGCTATGCGCGTGCGCCGCTCTCGCCGGACCGCGCTTGCTCACCGCCAGCGAGGACGGCGAACTGCGCGTCACCGACCTCGGCTTTGCGCACACGGTGAGTGAAGCTGGCTTCACATGGTCAGTGAGAATGGCTTCACGCGGTAAGCGAAGATGGCTTCACACGGTCAGCGAAGCTGGCTTCACACGGTCAGTGAAGCTGGCTTCATACAGTCAGTGGAGCTGGCTTCACACGGTCAGTGAAACTGGCTTCACACGGTCAGGGAAGCTGGCTTCACACGCTCAGCGAAGCTGGCATCACACAGTAGTGAAGCTGGCTTTACGCGTTTAGTGAAGCTGGCTACATGGTCAGTGAAGCTGGCTACACACAGTCAGTGGAGCTGGCTTCACACGATCAGTGAAGCTGGCTTTATACGGTCAGTGAAGCTGGCTTCACGCGGTAAGCGAAGCTGGCTTCACACGCTCAGTGAAACTGGCTTCACACGGTCAGTGGAGCTGGCTTCACACGGTCAGTGAAGCTGGCTACACATGGTCCGCGATATCACAGGTGCTCCGTCGGCTGGGTCTGGTCTGTGGAGTGGAAGTATTGAAGATCGTGTGTTTGTTGCCACCTAGGATGGTGAGCTCCGCGTCACCGACCTCGGCTTTGCGTACACGGTAAGTGAAGCTGGCTTCTCACGGGCAGTGAAGCTGGCTTCACATGGCCAGTGAAGCTGGCTTCACATGGCCAGTGAAGCTAGCTTTACATGGTCAATGAAGCTGGCTTTACACAGTCATTGAAGGTGGCTTCACACGGTCAGTGAAGCTGGCTTTACGCGTTTAGTGAAGCTGGCTACACGGTCAATGAAGTTGGCTTCACACAGGTGCTCCGTCATCTAGAAGAGCGAGCAGTGCGAAGTGTTTTTTTGTATTTTTTGTATTGCCACTTTTAACCGCTTTCGTGGTCTAGAGATTTAGACCACCGGATATGGATCGGGATGTTCGGGGTTCGATTCCTCACGGGGGCAGGGGTTTTTGTGCTCAGTTTGGTTGGTGGTAAGGCTTCTGAGCCCGCTTAGCCAGCTACCACCGTCTTATCTAACTTTGTCGTCATGATAATAATGTTGTGTTCTGACAGTTAGAGGTAAGACTGTCAGTTCTTCAGTTGTTGAAGAGTCCAGATAAAGCTCGCTTGCACCTTTGGCCTTATCGTCACTTACCATCAGGGGAGATGAAGTCCAAGAGCTTCCCTATCGTTTAAAAAAAGTATTAAAGTGCGTGTTCGTGGCCACCTAGGACGACGAGGTGCGCCTCACCGACCTCGGCATTGCACACACGGTTAGTTAAGCTGGCTTCATACGGTCCGTTATATCGCAGACGTATTGTGTTTCAGACCCGACCGATGTATCTTCGTGGTCATCTAGAACGGCGAGTTGAGCGTCACATACCTTATATGCTTTGAGATCTCACTAGAGCGTTACGTAGTTTGACTATATTTTTCTTGTGATTATTACGAAATGTAAAACTTTATTTAATTGGCGGTAGGTATACTCCAGGCGCCTGAGTGACGCAGTGCGTGCGTGCACGTGGGCTGGCGATGCTTTGTGGGCGGGTGACGTATCAGGGACATTATCGCATTGGGACCTTCGAGCCGTCACAGTACGCAGCTCTATTCAGGCGCACCAAGGTATGTTTAGATATTAAAGCCACGATGAAGACCCATACAAGAAAGTGCAATGTACCAAAATAGGCATTTTGCTAAAGTGTATTCTTGAGATAGTGCTCTGAATTAAAAATGGTAAGTGTGCGGGATCTAAGACCATGTTGGGCGCCACTGTAACACTTTCGGTCTTACTGTAAATTACTGTCTAACAATTGTTTAAAGCTAGTCACGGTTGAAATATGATGCCCTTGCATTTGTATCATTATGGCTAGATAGAGACAGCATTAGCAGGCCTATTACCGATCTCATGGTTTTCAAGTGATATCATGATGAAATCATCATAGTGCAAAACATGTCATAAGATTTTCGGTCAGATTTTTGATCATTTGTATATTATATCATGATGACATAATTAAAATTATGTCATAGTGATGATATCGCAAGAGATCGGTAATACCAAATGAAGCTTTTCATGACTTCCTTATCTCAAAATTTATACCATCTGATACGATGAAAGACTTATAATAGACCTGCAGGTTAAAACTATGACTAAGTATAGGCAATTGTTTTACAACGTTATGTACCGTTTCTGTTACATTGGCGCCCAACGTGGGTTTAGAGATCCTGCGCACTTACAATGTTTAATTCACTGACCACTGGATAATAAATTCAAGTTTTCAAAAGTCGATTGTAAACTAGTTTGATTGTAAGTTCCGTAGCTTCTGAGACGATCGGTTTCCAATTATTTTGTTAGACAACAAAGTTGGATTAGATTTTTCGGGCTGTCATAAGTAGGTTAGCTATTAGACTTAGTTTAGTTTTAGTTGTCCAACTTGAAGTCACAAGTCAGCAGTAGTAAGTAAGTTCTTCTTAAAAATATAATTTCGCGGACTTTGGTGCTTATTCAGTATATTTCATTGACAGATTCTATAACGAGCATATTCTTTGACGAAGCCTCAAATACGTTGGTAACATCCAGCCTGGACAAGACTGTGAAGCTGTGGGCACTGACGCAGAATTCCTGACGTAACCTCTGTGAGTTCACGCTCTGCAGCATTACAAAATATAACATTAAGGTTATATTAGGCAAAACATTGTGATATAGCGATTTACAGAGACAAGTAACTGGTTGCTCAGACATATGATTGAATACAATAAAATATTTGGTAGGTGGATAAGTATTAAGTGTATGGATTGGAGCAATTTCTACATGATTGAAACTACAGAATGAAAGCTAAGCTGAGTGCACGAATATTAAGCCGAGTAAAGAAATCGCGTGGCGTGCGCCACGAAATGTTCGGGCTGCGTGGATGTGCGTGTTTACTGGAAACATTCGCCGCATACGATTGTTGTGAGGAAAAAATCCACAAAATAAAGTAGTCGGGTCTAAAAAATATAGATATTTTACTTTATGTCAATGTGACGTGACCTCAGGACAGCATTGGCGTATCTTCAGTTATATTGCTTACGTCAGCACCTCTTTGTTCCTGCTTCGTGGTTCGACCAATGTGTCCGTATTTTCCATTCGTATGCGCGACGTTAGTACTAAATTTTCGTTTTTATGGTCCTAATTCGTATATCTAATAAAATTACGCGCGTATAGGCACATAACACATTGCACCGGACACCGCTCCGGTGTGCGGCGCTGCGGTTTTTAATTTTGACTGAAGAATCTTAATTTGTATACAAAAACCGCAGGGTATAACACACTCACACCGCATGCCCGTGCGGTTGTGCGGCGGGCGCGACGGCACCGCACTCCCGGACGGTGATGCGGTGCGGTCCGCGGGGTATGCCATACTGTGCCGCAGTATCGTACGGATTTTTGCATAGAAAGGACGTGCATACGCGTAATAGATCTCGACATAGATAATGCGGCGATGCGGGGCGTCGTGCACCGCAGCTCCGGACGGTGATACGGAGCAAACCGTACGGTGGCACGGTTTCGTGCCGCCGCAGCCGCATGCGGTTTTCGTCCCTCCGTACACCGCAGCGGTGTCCGGTGCAATGTGCTATGCGCCATATTGTTTTATGTTGGCTCTATGCCAGAATCGAACGGTTGAAAAATGTAGAAAAATAGCTATTCAGATGGAAAGACTATGTTGATTTAAGTCTCATGGACGAGTGCATTGAAAAGAGTAATTAGTAAAGTATGTTTGATCTCTTATTCATATGGAGTTTTCAAGATGGGTATTTTCAATGGCTGTATCCGAGTGCTTCCAGCAATGATGTTTATCTTGATTGTGATTTATATTTAAATAGTTTTTTTATAATTAATTTTGAATTACTGCAATTTATCATCAAAAATCACTGATCAGCGACGTAGCCGCTTGCAATGGGTCTCATAAGAAGATTTAAAGTCACTCAAAGGGCAATGGAGTGGGCTATGTTCGGGAGTTTTCTACGTGATCTGAAAGGATGAGATCTGTAAAAGAACATAAGTCACCAACATAGCCCAAAGAATTGCGAACCTTAGTGGTACCGTAAACTCGTATGACTTTGACAATATTCAGCAATATTTTCATTTTCGTCTTACAGTTTAAAGGGCTTTAGATATATTTGTATGTCAGTGACTTAGATGCATTAAAGGGGATATAAGGAAGCTATACACACAAAAATTTGCTTGCCAAGTCAAATATTGTGTATATGTATTTTTTTTCAAACTCTGGGTCAAAGTCTCACTTGGACACGCATTACTTTGGCCTGCCCTTTTTTCTGATCTAAAATCGCTATGTTTTTGACGCAGGGCTAAATTGAACTAGCACAAATACACTCATTTGCAAAAAAAACGGGCGGTTTTGATTTTCATTCATCTTTAAAAAGATACAATACAAAAAAGGTTTCAATCGTTTGTACACGTTACTGGCCGGTTTTAAAAATGCCGTGGTATTTAAAAAAGTACGTTCTAAATTCAAATTTTCATTTGATGCTCATTTTTACAGAAATGGGGATTCGCGCGGGAACCTTTGAAAAATTCAGGCGCCTTTTTCACATATTTTGTTAAAACTTGTTTTGTGGTTTCTTTTTATAAGCGATTTATTAAAAAATAAGACAAATCATTTTTATTTTATAGTATTTAATATATTACAATTAAAATATGACCAAATCAGCCAGAAAAAGAAAGAAGAAAGTAGATGGTGAGGATGAGGAGTCTGCGGAAAGCTCTGATGCTGCATCTGTCATCGAGGTTGAAGCAGATAAGTATGTTCCCTTTCGCGTGCCTAACTATACAAGGAAGTATCCTGAAGATAGCCGGCACTTCGAGTACATTGTGTTCTTGGAGAGTGCAGAACCTGAGAAACCACTCGGGACAAGGGATATGATGTCTCTTGCCAATATCCTGAAACGACATAATAAAGGTATAAAACAACTAAAAAGGATTAATAAATTTAAAATTGGCGTTATATTTGAACGACCAGGTCTTGCTAATGCAGCTTTAATGAATGCAAATTTTCTTAAATCAAATAAGTTAAAAGCAAGCATTCCGGCTGCCGCGACGGAAATTACTGGCGTTATTACTCATGTTCCACCAGAGCTGTCCAATGAGCAAATTTATTCTGCCCTCACTTCAACCAACAACATAATTTGCATTCGCCGTTTCATGCGGAAAACTATAAATGATGGCTACAATTTGTTACCAACAAAAACCGTAGCTATTAAATTTTCATGTCCAATATTACCAGATAGTGTAGACTTAAATAGCTGGAGATTTGATGTTAGACCATATATACCACCAGTAAAACAGTGCTTGAAGTGTTTAAGATATGGGCATATTGCAAAGTTCTGTAAGAACTCGGTCCGATGTTCCATTTGTAGTGAAGCGCATGGTTACAGAGAATGTAGCAAATCTACTGGAGACGCTTTCTGTTGCAACTGCAAAGGAAATCACATAGCTATTTCACTGGATTGTCCTTTAAAAAAACAAAAAATACAAGAAAATAAGGAACGATTTATGAAAAAAAGTTATGCAAATGTCACCTTAAATAATGAAAGGTCATTCCCTCCTTTAGTTAAGGATAGATTCCAACCATTAGATCTGAGTTCTATCTTGAACTCAGATGTAATTTTGAACATAATTGTTGAATCAGTTGTTAAACTGATTAGTATTAATAAAAATAGTGAGAAAATTAGCACCCAAAGTATTAGAGAAGTCATTACAGATTCATTAAAAAATAAAATTCCCTCATAATTAATTTAATGGATTATTTGAATGTTGTGCAATGGAATGCTCAGAGTTTGAATAGCAATAAACACATTTTCTCTTACTTTTTATTAACAACAAATTCACATAGCAATTATATGTGAAACGTGGTTAAAGTCACATCAACATATTAAATTTAAAAATTATAATATTATAAGGCTTGATAGTGGTAATGATCATAATGGAGTGGCTATACTTGTTCACACCAGTCTACAGTATAAAAAAATTCATACTTATTATGATGACTCTATTCAAAATTTAGTTATAAGATTAAAATATGATGTAAATAAAGAAATAACTATAGTAAGCTTTTACAGTCCGCCTAGAAGTAATGTGTCAGTATCTTAATTAAATAATCTACTTAGCAGTCTTCCTCAGCCAGTTTTTATTGCAGGTGACTTCAACGCACATCATACAGCTTGGGGTTGTGACCAATGTGACTCGCGTGGTAATCACATACTTAACTGTATACAGGACCATAATTTTGTTTTACTAAATGACGGTCAACCCACCACTGTTGGCTCCCATAACAGGCGTCGAAATGCTCTTGATTTAACTATCATATCTCCCAATGTAGCTTTATATTGTGAATGGCATGTACATGATGATCCCTTAGGTAGCTTTCATTTACCTGTAATCACAAAGATTAACATTCAGCACAATTTCGTCAATAACACATCAAATACACCTTTTCATCATAATTTCCATAAAGTAGACTGGGAAAAGTATACAAAGAGCACTGATTTACTTTTAGAAAACTTTGAATGTCATCAATATAGTCCATTAAGTACTTATAATACTCTAATTAATAAAATACAGTCAGCCATAGAGACGTCAATGCCCTACAACAGACATGCATTTTCACTTTCATCTTTACAACCAAGAAAGTTTCACAAGCCCAGAATCCCTTTACCTTGGTGGAATAATAAATGTACTATGGCAGTACAAAATTCCAAAAATGCCTATATACAGTTTAAAAATGATCCATCACAAAGTAATTATATAGAATTTAAAAAACAACAGGCCACCAAAAAATTAGTATTAAAACAGGAAAGACGAGCAAGCTGGATAAGATTATGTGAAAGTTTCAATAGAACTACCCCACTTTCTACAATATGGAGTATGATGAAAAGGTTCAGCAAAAGCCCTATATCACCTCAAAGTCACATAGATCATTGGATTCCTGATTTCTTAAAAAAATACACACCGGATTCAGTAGAAATTCCTTTAAAATATGATGAACTGCTCGTTACTTCAAATAATTGTGATTATTTAACAAAACCATTCTCCATTGAAGAATTTACATCAGCTCTGTCCCAAAGACGTGATACAGCATTCGGTCTTGATGGTCTTCCCTACAAAGTCCTGAAAAATTTGTCAAGTCAGTCAAAAAAAACTGTTTTACTGGTGTATAATCTCTTATGGACAACTAATACTATCCCACCAGATTGGAAAGTTGACTGCTTAATTCCAGCCTTAAAACCAAACAAAGAAACATTTCAAGTTGATTCATATAGACCTATTGCTTTAACCTCTTGTATGGGAAAAATCTTTGAACAACTTATAAAGCAAAGGCTTGAATTCTTTATTGAGAAGAATGGTATTCTACCTGCCAATCAATTTGGTTTCCGTAGAGGGCGTTCTGCCAGAGAGAGTGTTGCTCATCTAAATTTTGATATTTACAATGCCATTAAAAATAAAGAAGTCGTTATTAGTGTTTTCTTTGATATTTCCTCTGCATTCAACAGCGTGAATCATAATATACTTGTATCCGAGTTTTTGTCTATAGGTTTACCTGAAAAAATTGTCAAATGGATTTTTCAGTTTTCACATGGAAGAGAAGTATTTGTTAAATACAATAATCATCTAACAGGGCCTAGGTTATCACACAAAGGCGTAGCTCAAGGTGGGATTTTAAGTCCATTAATTTTTATACTGTACATTAGAAAATTAAATATGATTTTAGGATCTCAGGTCAATAACCTACAATTTGCAGATGACTTAGTTGTTTATGCAGCAGGAACTAATATTAGGTCTGTAGTTACTAATATAAATAATGCTTTAATTCGGTTACATGAATATTTTCAATATCTTGGCCTAGACATAAATACAAGCAAAACCAAAGCTGTAGTGTTTAACAGAATTAGACCATTCCATGTGAACATTTACTACAATCAAACAAATATCTGTGTTTTTCCATTAGTGAAATTTCTTGGTGTAGTCTTCACTTCAAACTTAACTTGGACCAAATATGTAAATGAAGTTATTTCAAAAGCTTCCAAAGCATACAACATTCTCAGGTGTTTAGCAGGAACTCACTGGGGGTCTGACCCAAAAATATTATTGATGCTCTACAAATCTTTGGTACGTAGTCATTTTGAATATGGTTTTTTATGCTTTGGGTCTAACAAAAAGTTAGTAGATAAATTAGATAAAATACAGAATTGCAATCTAAGACTCATACTAGGTGCAATGAAGACTACTCCTATAAATTCTCTACAAATAGAGTGCAACACTCCCCCTCTCAATATAAGGTTTAACTACCTTAAATTTAGATTTCTTCTTAAACTACTTGGTGTTAAAAAAAAATTACTAATGAAAAAATTAATTCATTTTCACAATCACTTCCCTTACTCTCAAACCGCTAATGTCCCTTTTATTCTTCATGACCTTTCATTTTTAATGGAATTGAACACAAAATATAATCTATACAAAAAAGATTATACTTGGCCTTGTTATGATTATGAATACAATAGCAAATTTACCGATATGTCTATAGTAATTGATAAAAAACTTAATCACAGAACTGAAGTCTTTAACTTAATATCTCAATATCCAGATTACAAATCTATTTACACGGATGGATCAAAGAATATCTCAAGTACTGCTATGGCTTTTTACTTACCTGATATAAAATGGGGAAGGGGTCTGAAACTACCACCACAATTTAGCATTTTCTCTGCAGAATGCTATGCTATTCACGCAGCCCTTGAATATATCGCACAGCAAGAATATCAATATTGGCTCATAGTCACAGACAGCATGAGCGCTCTAAAAGCTCTTAAAAATAATAAATTATCTGCAGACACTAATTACATAATTTATGAAATTAAACATTTGTGGTCTCAACTTGTGGAACAAAACTTTAAGGTAGTTATGATCTGGACACCTTCTCACATTGGAGTCCCCGGAAATGAAAATGCAGATGATTTAGCAAGAAGTGTCGTCCTCAGAGACAGCGGCAGCCCTGATGACGATATTTCCATCCCAACGTCAGATTTGATACCTTTACTGAAAGAAAAATTACTCAGTCAATGGAAGGAAGATTGGCGAGAAACATTAACAAGAAAAGGCACATGGTTGGCTTCTATTATTAGTGAAGTTGGAAACAAACCCTGGTTTACGCAAAGTAATGTAATGACAAACAGAAACTTTTTTACTATGTTAACGAGACTGCGTTTGGGACATGCTCGATTTAATGCTCACCTCTATCGAATGAATATTATTAATTCTCCAACATGCAACTATTGTGGCAATTATGATCAAACATTAGATCATTTATTTTTTGATTGTTCAGCTTTTGGATTGCAGCGTCTTACATTTATTGAGAAGCTCATAGAATCATATGATAAACCAGAAAACATCCCGCGCACAACTCAAGACCTTTTAAAAAACAACGATTTATATCCAGCAATATATCAATTTTTAACATCCACAGTCGAAAATATCTAAATTAAAATTAAAGTTGAATTCGAAACAAATCAAGAATCAAGACAGATAAAACTCCTCTCCTCCCACTACAGAACCTCTTTATATAAGAAAAGGCTGTATGGCTAGACCTTTGCCTACCATTAGGTGAAATAATTAAAAAAAAATTTTTTTTACAGAAAACCCCTTTTTATCCTACATTTTTGTTCCAGAAGTTAACATCGACTTTTATAACTTTTATTCAATTTTCATTGATTAATTTCATATCCTTGACTGTCAAAGCTTTATTTATTGCTGTTTGGCTGTATCAAAAATGGTAGATAAAGTGGTAAAAGCTACCAAAATTATCGCGCTGCTTGAAGAGGGTTGCAGCCAATGCTTCGTGGCTAGGAGGCTAAATGTTAGTCGCTCGACGGTCCAAAGGACCTGGCAGCGATATCAGGAGACTGGTTCCGTCCAGAGAAGGCCTGGTTCTGGAAGAAAACCATGTACCCAACCACGGGATGATCGTTTTCTTGTGAGTCGCGCATTGAGAAATCGCAAATCTTCGTATGTGGATCTTAAGAACAACCTCCAAGAAGTAAGAAATGTGCATATTAGTCTATGGACGGTCAGGAGGAGGCTTCTCGCTGCCAATATACGCAGTCACCGTCCGGCCCGCGACCCCAAATTACTCCGTGAGCACCGAGTTCACAGGCTTAGGTTCGCTAGAAATTGTGACTCAAGAAGATTGGAATAGGGTTTTGTTCTCTGATGAAGCCAGGATATCTCTGTTCGGTGAAGATCGACGTCGGCGAGTGCTAAGAAGACAAGGAGAACGCTTTGCAGAGGCATGTTTCGAAGAAATCACACCTTATGGTGGGGGCTCTGTTATGTTTTGGGCAGGAATAAATTCAATGGATCGTACAGAGTTAGTCTTCATTGAAAACGGCTCACTGACTGGGCATCGATACATAACGGTAGTTCTAATTCCTCATGCACAACCCGCATTGGCCGCTCTAGGTGAAGACTCGATTTTTATGGACGACAATGCTCGCGCCCACCGATCTCGCGATGTTAAAGCGTATGTGCAAGAGGTCGGCATTCGTCGTTTGGATTGGCCAGCTCGAAGTCCCGACCTCAATCCCATAGAGCATGTCTGGGACGTTCTGAAACGGCGTGTGAGATCAGTACAACCAGCTCCGCAGACCATCAGAGAGCTGAAGAACGTTTACTGCGGAGTGGGAACGTATTCCGCAAGCAAGTATCCGGGATATACTCGCTAGCATGCCCAGACGAATTTAAGCTGTGATTTTAGCTAGAGGGGGTCACACTCGATACTAAACATTTATCTGCTTTTACTTTATTAAAGAAAAACAAACAAAAAAACTTTTTTATTTTTACTTCATGAGCATATGCACTACTAGCGAACATACACTACTAGTGAGGTTTAGCATTATTTCCCATAAATTGTATCAAAATTTTATGAAATACTGATGAAAACGATTATTTTCTTATTAATTTACCAAATTGTGAGGATAAAACTGCCTATAATTATCAAACAAAGCAATATTAACATTTGAAATGGTTCATTGCTTAGGTGCCCGTTTTTTTAGCAAATGAGTTTATTTATATAGACAAGAAAATACAATTTCTTGTTACCACTAGACCTACTAGTCCTAGTCCTTAGTCCCACTAGTAAACTCACCTAAATTATCCGTTGCAGACAAAAGTTTGCACTACAAAATTTTGCCCAAAAACAAACTTCTGCTGGAGCCAAATCAACCAATGAGAGAAGAGATTACAATTTCAAAGCACTGCCATCTATTGATTTGCGCGTGTACTTTTTCGAAAAAGACTATAAAAGGGACTTTCAAACTTTTTCTGATTTAGGGCCAATGTCACCCCTAAGGGCTGAAATCATACGACTTTACGGTACCTTAGTAGCCGTTTGCGATGGGTCTCATAAGAAGACTAATGACCGATTTCACCAACCATAACTTAGCTTAGGAAGCCCCTAAGACGTATGCTGTCACTTTTCGTCTTTATAAAAAGAATGTGACAGCATGCCACCTAAGAGTCACCTAAGATAAGAAGAGGTTGGTGAAAATGGCCATTAAAGTCACTCAAAGGGCAATGGAGAGGGCTATGTCAGGGGTTTTCTACGTGATCAGAAAGGATGAGATCTGTAAAAGAACATAAGTCACTAACATAGCCCAAAGAAAGACTGACGGTCATTGGGACGGAAAGGTCTTAGAGTGGCGGCCGCGTAACGGGAGACGAAGCGTTGAGAGGCCCCCCCACTAGGTGGACCGACAATGTAGTGGAGGTGGCGGGAAGCCGCTGGATGGGAGAAGCGCAGGACCGATCGGTTCGGAGATCCTTGGCTGAGATGATGATGATGATCAATCAAATTAAGCCTCTGCACTCCACTCATTACGCGAGCACCAAATTTTGAGAGAATTTAAATTTAATTAAACATAGCTTTGCTAGAAATTGTAAGATTTGCATCTAATAAATAGATCATGCTTATATTATTATAGAGAAGTTTTATTTCGATTTTATTTGCGTATTATATTGTTGTTTATGTAGTATACACGGTTATTTTTTATCACCCTGGAAAATTTAAGGGAGGCTTTACGACATGGTATTAGAATGTTTTAAATATGAATAAAAACAATATCTCACTTACTTAATTTTATATTAATTTATTAAAAATCAAAAAATGCTGCACTAGTTGAGAGCAGTTTTTTTTGAGATTTTTAATATTTTTTAAACATTTTTATTTCCTTTTTTTTATTTTTTATATAATATTGGATGTGTCCTGAAGCGTCCCTAAAATTTTCCAGGATGATAAAAAAATAACCGTGTATAGTGTTATATTATGTTAATGAAATATGTATATACAATGTGTTTGGAATATACCCTATCAAGCCGAAATGTACGTATTTTTTTCTTTGTTTATTTACGTCGAAATCATACGTGGAGATGGAGGCTCAGGGCCCTCCCTGTGGTGGTTGCCAATGCTGTCGGGCAATGCCTTTACGGCTGAATAGCTGGTTCGAGGGAGCTAGAAAAGCGATGCTTAGATAAGATGTTTTTGTAAAGATAAATATATATAAAAATAAATAACAATAATAATAATAATGGTCTTATAGCAAAAAAAAAACTTCCCTACGGGCACAAACTTGTTAAATTTAGATATAAGGTTGCTACATACACAGTAGCAGGTAACGATGTTATAATTTTAAAACAAATTGATAGGTTATGTACCAAATACCTTGTATGAGGTGTGGAAATTTTTAGTGCTACCAGAATGGAATAGAAGGAATATTTTTAAAAAGAAGCAAAACTGCATTTATATTTTTGAAAATACTCTTGACATCCGGGAATCTAACCGGTAAAAGTCCGAAAAACCCGACCTTAAAATATTATTCGACAGATTCAATCGTAAGAATCAAATCTAACATACTAAATTAAATGAAAAGAAATTCGATGGGATAAGATAAAGCACTCTTACTCAAAGGTCCAGATTACTTATGTTAGTAAATAAAAATTTTATTTGACTTAATCTTTTTTATTAAAATGACCAAAGACAGCTATGGAGATCAGAAAATCTACACATATTTGCAATGCAGACTCTTAATTTGATGCTTGGGTGAGGGATGAGTGATTTGAAAAGGTCGACGCAGTGCAACGATAATTTTTTTGTTTTTCACAAGTTATTTTTTTATTAGCCAGCTACAGCGTAACTAAGCGTAATAATGGCTTATCAAGAATAATTTAATTTAAGAAAGTTTTTTTGAGTGTTCACCACAACTCGCTATTGAAATTAAAAGTCGAAGTTAATTCCTTGGAAGAATAAATTTGTGTATCGAACAAAATGGAGCTCATTTCGTGGAACTAATTAGATAGTTTACTTTTTCGTCCAATTAAAATAATATCTTTTGTTTTTCTTTAATTAATTTAGTGTGTTTGTTTGAGAGATTTAATACTTCCGATCGACCGTGTCGATTGATGCCACAAAAGTATACCTATATAGGCTGCTATTTTTTAGCATTTTAGTCGGTTCGATTTTCGGGTGTACTAAGCGTGCTTTCAAAATCTCTGAATGCAGTATTGCTTCTATTTAAATAATGATGATGAAAACGTTGTGCATCTGGAGAGCTATTTTTGAATTACGTATGCGACTTCGAAATCACCGATGTGACTAATAATCACCGATTTTCAATAATTCTTATTTTTGAATATCACTTGTGACTACCTTAGTCACGGATGTGATTTCATTACGAGTGCCCTCACCCACTCGTAAACAAGTCATACATAACTGTGGAAACGTTATCTGTGTTTTGTTTAGAGAACATATTGACAAGTTTGAAGTTGATGTGTGTTGATTTTGAGTTGGATTTAAAATTTTTAAAATTTGTCAAATAAGTAAATATACACGGTTATTTTTTATCACCCTGGAAAATTTAAGGGACGTTTCACGACATGGTATTAGAATGATTTAAATATACTTAAATAAAAAAAATAACTCACATTTTTTTTTAAATACAAAAAATGCTAGTTGAGAGCAGCTAGAGATTTTTTTAGTTTTTTTATACCTATATTTTTTTTTTCATTTTTTTTTATATAATATTGGATGTGTCCTGAAGCGTCCCTAACATTTTCCAGGGTGATAAAAAAATAACCGTGTATTAATTTAAAATCTTTTCAATTTGTGTCACAAACAAAACTTAGACCAGTATTTTCTTATATTTTGGCCTAGTTGCAATGAATTTATAGCCGTATAATAACCGGTATATACCGAAAACGGCTACATTCTGCGTGGAACCGAACCCTTACGTATGTGTGTAGGTACTTTATCTATGTTGGCAGCTCTGCGTTCGACTTTCAAAAATAGGATGTTTAGGAATTCGTGACTTCAAAGTCATCGCTGACTATTTAGTCAGCGGTGATTTCTAAATCGCATACGTAATTCAAAAATAGGTCTCCTGGTCGTTATGATTCGTACGAGGAGCTTTTCAAATGTAAATTTGTAGCGCGATTAAACTTTGTTACAGTCACGCTCATTTTAAAAGTCATGTCTTATTTCTTATCATTCAAGGGAAGTGGAATGACTGTCAAAGTGACTGTTGTACGATATTTGTTAAATATGTAGTAGATAGTACCATCAACAAAAAATACATAACGATACTTATTTTGTAGATAGTTGGGGTACTATACTAGGTACCTTTGTGTCGATGTGGCAGTTTTGTTGGCTGTGGATTTTCCGATAGACATTGCTTGAATTGTAATTAAATCTGTTGGAAAATTAAGTGATAAGTTAAAAGACCTATTAGCTATATAATTTCAAATAGTAAGTTGTAAGGTATGTATTTGAAGGTAGGGAGCTCGCGCACTAGACTGCCACGACCACGACCAGTTGTGACGGCTCATTGTTTATGGGCTTATGACCGTTGGTCGCTGCGACCACGTGCGCAATCGTTCACACCGTTAAGAGGAAACACCAAGGTCGAGAGAATTCAAAAATAGGTATTTGTAAAACGTATTGCTGTCGCGCTGTGTCCGAACAACTGAACTGACCGCGATAGGGACAACTGCAGCTGGGACCGAAAATACCGATGAAACGTACACAAAATATACGTTTCGTAGTCCCCTGTTTTCTCCGCGAAAATTTGACCGATTTAATTAGTTTTTGCGTTAAAAATTAAAGTAAGGCTTTATCTGTGTTCCTGTTTTTTGCTTTTTTCATATAATCTTCTTCAGTTTGTTTACTTTTTTAGGTTTTCGGTGGTTTAAAATCTCTTTTAATAATTACTTTAATAAAAAAAGGAAAACATAGGATCAAGCTTATAGTGGCCATTGATTTTATTGGAAAAAATAGAGCAACTAGTGCCATTATCCAGGAAGGAAACAAGGGGCTACGTTGGTATGAAAAACGGACTGTACGATTTCCTCTCAACCCGTCGCATGCGGCCACTGGTCGTGGACGTGGCCGTCTAGTGCGCGAGATCCCTAAATTACAATTATTCTATAATTTTGAATGAAATGTAATTTTTGAAAACTAGGTTTACATACACTTACTAATCTAAATCATCATCATTCAACATTGATCATGATTGGAACGTTCGTGTAGAAATGTTTCTACCTGAAACATCAGGTAAAAAATTATCTACACGAATCAATGATGATTTTTCGTAATAACTTTAAATGATATTAACTTAATAACTATTGCGAAATTAAATTTTAAAAACGTTCCTAAGGTGCTTCTTCACAATCGGTCACGAAGGGCGAGGCAGGCAATCACGATTGTGTACGATGATCGCTCACACAATCGACCATCAAAGCGTGGGGCGGCACAGGTCGAATGAGAATTAAAAAATAATTTCTACAGTAATAAGTCACTGCGTTGTTCAGTGAAAAGTTAGCATCTACCACCATATCTTGCTTTTACACATTTATTGGCGCATTTTTAATAATAATAAAAAATAGTATCGTAGCAGCCGCCACCACTTATATCCACATTCAATATTATAAAAAAAAATGTTGTGTGGATGTAGGCAGTACAGCTACCAACGTGGCGATTATGGCTATTGCTTAAGGCGCATAGTAAGGTCAAACATAAAAAATCACTGCAGAAAAAACCGGTTCTCTTCATAAATATTGAATAAAAAAATCTTTAAAAAAGATATGTTATTATTCAACGCATTCTTTAGAGGATGGTCTTTTTAATTTTTTGAAAAATTAATTAAAACTTGGTTAAAATGTGACCCAAACATGCCTCAATTTTTAAACTAGAAGCCTAATCGCTTCGTAAATATTAGGTTAAATCACATACTTTCAATTTCAATAAATAAAGTGAACAATATTCTAGGGGATGGTCTTTTTAGATTTTTCTTATTCGCCTTTATAAATTTTTTATTGAAATAATTCATCTTACGCGTAAAGGTTTGCTTGAATATTCCCCTCACTCTCACTCACTCACTCCTATGTAATCAGTGCGGGACGATCGACGCAAGGTCATTGGGAGCACTATGCGCCTTAAGGGGACACAGTCAGTCCACTAGCGCCGCTATTCGTTTTTTATTAATTATGATGAATTAAAGGCATTTCTACAAAAAATAGCAGTCACGAACTCAATATAGATACTTCAGATTAATATTTACGTATTTTGTACACATTAACCGTATAGAATAGTCGAAATCATAATTATTGCTTAAAGTGGCCACTTTTCACAATAATTTTGAATTTGATTATTCCTATACTTTGAATCTATGCCTAAATAGCTCCCAAAAATCTAAAATATTTATATTGAGTTCGTGACTGTGATATTTTTTGTAGAAACGTGTTTAATTCATCATAATTAATAAAAAACGAATGGCGGCGCTAGTGGACTGACTGTGCCCCCTTTATCGCCCTCATGACCGATTGTAAAGAAGCACCTTAGAAACGTATTGGAAGATTTAATTTTCGCAGTAGATTAATACTGTTTAAACCCACATTACAACAAATCATCATAGATTCGCCTTTATTTTGGATATTTTGAGGTATTATATGACGAATATGTAACAAAAACAAAGGCGTAGGTATAAACTTTTTGATGAGGGGTGTCCACTTGTCCAGATTGAAGACTTTTTTGCCTAGTGTATAGGTAGAGGTATACTGAAAACTTCATTCTATATAATGTAAGTTGATTTACATGGGGGTTGTCTGGACCCCCAACCCCCCCCCCCCCCTTACCTACGCCAATGAACAAAAATAAATTGTATGAAACTGAGTGGAGTTTCATTTAATTTATTATTGTTACATATACAGGGTGTAACTGAACACCCCAATAACATTTAAGGGTATGTATCCATTAGAAGTAGAGATTATGTAGGAAACATTTTAGGGCTAACAAACTTACTTTATTTTCCCATACAAACTAAATAAATTATTTTTTGGTCTTAAGTGCCGACAACCCTACGTAAGCGTACGAAGAATACTACGCTCACGTCATACAAACTAAATAAATTATTTTTTGGTATTAAGTGCCGACAGCCCCACGGAAGCGTAGCAGGAATACTACGCTCTCGTCAGTCACGTGTCATTTTGTGTTTAATTTTTTTTGTGCTTAGAGCTGATTAAGGTTGTCATTTGAAAGTTTTTGTTTTCAGTTTAAAATCAAATAACTCTGTAAGTATTGGGGTTCCAGGTCTCAGACAAGCACCGAAGGTCCATTTAGTATCTAACTTATATGCCCCTTAAATGTTATTGGATTGTTCAGTTACACCCGGTATATAGACTACTATTGTATTCTTATCTACTCATAAATAGGACATTTCATCAAATGTAAACCCTTTTCAACCTCAATCGTAGTGTAGCGTGGACTAATCCTTCTTCTTATAAATTAAAAGACATACTAAATATACACTTATTAAATAAATCATATGAGTTTCATTGCCAAGTTATTGTATAAGAAGCCAGTGAATATGAAAATTGCATTCAGAGAAAAAAGTTTAACTTAATCGAGCTTTTTTTCTGTACACATGAGGTCCTTCGTAAACTTCCGACTTTGAGCAGCGGAACAGTCGTAGTGGATAAATTTTAATGATCTTAATTTTAACAGTTTGTGTGAATATTAATAGTATTACTAAATTAGATTTATGAAACGGTTTCCTGGATGTCGATTTTTATTATTAAACAGTATTTTGTTATTAATTAGTAAGAAACTTTGTGTATCTATCGTAATTTGCAAACTCCGAGTTCATTATACTCGTACTTATCTAAATCATTCAATCTGGGAGTCTGTAATTTGTGCCAAAATGGCGACTTTTAAAAATATTGTTGATTTTTTTCAACGGAAACCTTGCGCTCAGTTATATTCTAATTTTAAAAAAGGATATGTGTATATCCCCAATTGAAAACTGTTAAGTATGTATAATTTATTCATTAAATATAGTTGAGTAATACATAGTATTATCAGATTCATATTTACACCCATTTTTTTATTTCATTCATATTTTTATTGTTTGTATGTAGGTTATCAATTGTGGACAATAAAGTTTACTTTGTATTAAAAATATCTTTATTTTAAATCGAGTGTATGGAAACAATATCCTTAGGACGGACCGATACTTCTATCGGTATAATAAAAATTGATTAACGTTGACTTTGGCGGGCGTCCTGGTCCAGTAGGCTTACTGTTGGACCAATTCCGATCGATCGACATTGGGATTGGGATTTCTCGTACTCTTGGTAGCAATACTAGCGCCAAATTGGGTCTGTATTAAAAATTAAAAATTAAAAATTGGGAAAATTAAATAGCACTGAGTTTGGTTCTACCAGTAGTTATAAATTGTGTGACTGGCTGATTCATCGTCGCCGAACCTAAACTATTGAAACTAGATTATATCATCCGGCAGGTTCCTTTTATGATAACATCAATTAAGATTAAGATTCTAAAATAGAGCTTGAAAGTTTCAAGATAACTTTGTTACGTTTTTAAGGTAAAAGCATGCACCTTTCTATATTTACCTATAGATTACTAACTGTGGCCGCCAACTTCGTTTCGCTTTAATAAAGCTTAACACTCAAAAATTTCTGTAAGGGACCACCCTTATCACTTAGAGATATAAAAAATAGCTTACGACCTACTCTCAGACCTACCAAATTCCACAAAAAATTTCATTAAAATCGGTCAAGCCGTTTCGGAGGAGTTCGATAACAAACAATGTGGCACGAGATTTTTATATATGTAATCGCAGGCGTATCTTCATCGGTACTCATTGTTAAATCGATCGATTGGATTGTAAAATAATAAAACGCTACGATTATTATTATTATTGTTTAATCACCATAAATCACATAAATCTGCACGTTCACACTTAATTAATAATTACTATTTTAGGTTTAAATCAAAATTAGCTTACAATGTCAAGGGATTCGCGAGATTCAAAGCGATTCGCCAAACGTGTGGTGCGCTCGCGCTGCCCCGTCCGACCGACTCTCGAACAAGATCAAGATGGCTGCGCCGCTACCCACAGACTATGACGCTTCGCTAGGATGCTAAAATTCTTCGATGTGCCGTCATATATTCGATTAAATAGAAATGAGTAAACACGCGTTTTAACTTTTGAAAATACCTTAAATAATGTGTTTTAACGAGGCTTTTAGACTTTGCTGAGAAGAATCCGAAAAAATAAAAACAATTCCAGCGACAATTTTTTTTTTAAATAAAAAGATATTTTTAATTATAAGCTCTAATTACACAATTTATACGTTGTTTTTTAATTGTGAATATTGTAAGAAAAATACGTTAGGTTTAAAAAAACAAAAAAACGAGTGAAAATGTTTATCATTAAAAATAATAATTTGAACTGAATTCAGATATTTAAGTCACGTAGTAAGTAGGCTCACTGAACCATTGGTTCATTGGTCCAATTCCGATCGATTTGTTGACTTTGGCGCCAAATTGAACCCGTATTGCGCGCATGTCTGAACCAAACTCATCATAACAGCTCATATACGTCCCCACCGAGGGACCCCAAGTTAGGGTGTTGAGGCCTTAGTTAACCACGCTGGCCCAGTGCGGATTGGTCGACTTCACATAAAGCTTTGAATTTCTTCGCAGATGTATACAGGTTGCTTCACGATGTTTTGTTTCACCGTTGTAGCAGCAGATAAAAACACATTGATACATGGCGTTCTCGAACCCCGGACCTCCCGATTGGAAGGCAAGTGCCGAGTCCACAGCGCCACCGACGCTCCATTAATGGTTTCACCATTCATTTACACGCAATTTGCGTTATTTCAAAAGGTGTACGAAGAGGAATTGTGCATCGGTAATGAAGGTAGTGGAGTGCCAGCCTCCTTTATTTTTGGGTTCTCGGCTTAGCTTCGATTTAAGGCGCATAGTGGCCCAGTGACCTTGCGTTGCACAGTGTGTTAGAAAGCCCGATTTTGTTGCATGCCTTTTTTATTACAGAAATCGATAGTATTTATCATTTTAAGCACTACAGTCAAAGTCCGGCATCGATACGACTTGTAGATGTTTTTTAAAAAAAATCTCAAAGTTGCTGTATAACCGGGTCATGAAAATAATAAAAAAATAATATAAAAAAAACCAGCATATATATTTACATTTCCATTATCGTTACTAATCAAACTTATAATACCTAACTATCTGACAAGTTTTCGTGTCTGTATTGTAAATAGATCGCGAAATATTAATATTTTTATGTTTTTTACTTTTTATTTAATTTCTTGGCAATAATGCGGTGTTAGATTGTCTACATGTATGTCTATCGACAATATTAAAACCACAATCTAATTCAGCGTTATTTAGAAGTTATGAGAATTTTGAGTTATATCCGGATTTTTTTGTACTAAGGTTGGAGAAATTTAAATTGAATATTTTTTATAATTTTGAGTTGTAGCTGAAAGAAGTCATATATTTTATCGATTAATTATCTTTATATGTGCACTTTCCACTCGCGACTTCGCCCGCGTTATTTTTGTTTTTCCGTGGGATTTTTTTCCGTAGGAAAATTACCCTATGTCTTTCCCCGGGTCTCTGAACTATCCCTATACCAACTTTCATCAAAATCGGTTTAGTAGTTTCGAAGCCTATACAAACAAACAACCAAACAATCAAATCTTTCCTCTTTATAATATTAGTATAGATTTACCAATAACTGAAACTATGGCCATGGGCACTCTTCTTCTTTGATTCTTTCGCTAAGTCCGCTAATTCTAGAGGGACGATAGGTGGTATAGGCGACGATGACCGCTTACCACCAGGTGACTCGTTTACTTGTTTATCCATATAATTAGTGTAAAAAAACTATGCCCTTGCAATAAAAAAAACTTTCATGCTTAAAGGTAAAAGTTAGAGCTTTGACGGTGATACTAATTAAAATCTTGTCAAGATTATTTGTAGATGTTTACTAAACATCAAACAAACATTATTTAGGTCTTTTTTTTAAAAGGTGGTCCTGAAAGTTTCAGTTATGTATTTCGATGATATGCTACATGTGACTTGGGAAGGAGTCCACCATCGAAAGGCATTAGATAAAACCCCAAGTTAAAAGCATTATGGAGCCGTTCCGGACTCATGATGTCACTTTGCCTCAGAAGGAAAATGCCAAAATGTTCTAGTAGATGATAATTCGTCATTCATCATCAGAACATGATGAAGAGACTTTAATCATTCAAAATGAAAACCAAGATTTATTTATTTTTTAATTTTTTGAAAATATATTTAGTTTTTCTAACCCGGATAAAACTTGATATTTTCGAATGTGACAACCCTGGCCGAAATAGAAAAATTCTCATAACTTCTAAATAACGCTGAATTAGATTGAGGTTTTAATATTTAGATAGACATACATGTAGACAATCCAAGAAATTGCCAAGAAATTAAATAAAAAGTAAAAAACATAAAAATATTAATATTTCGCGATCTATTTACAATACAGACACGAAACATTTATAATGGAAATATAAATATGTACTTATGCTGGTTTTTTTAATATTATTTTTTTTAATATTTTCATAACCCGGTTATACAGCAACTTTGAGATTTTTTTTAAAAACATCTATAAGTCGTATCGATGCCGGACTTTGACTGTAGTGCTTAAAATGATAAATACTATCGATTTCTGTAATAAAAAGGGTATGCAACAAAATCGGGCTTTCTAACACTGTGCGACGATCGTCCCGCACATTATACACGGTGAGTTTTTTTTTCGGGTCAGTATGGGAAAATTCTAAACTATTAGAGATAGAGAAAAACTCTCTTAGGAACCGTGATCTTAATTTTAGATAAAATAAAAATGGTAATTAAAAAATTTTCAAAATCTCTTATTTGGAGATATCGGATTTTTTGAAAAAAAAATTTTTTTATTGCGATTGTATATCACTATACAAACCAAAAATTGTATGGAGACCATAGGTCTAAAGTTGCTAGAAGTTGTTGAAATTAACGTTTTAGTTTTCTTTATTAGCAAAATAAAGAAAACTAAAACGTTAATTATACACAATCGAAATAACAAAAAAAAATTTTTTTTCCAAATTCCGATATCTCCAAGTCTATTAAGATTTAGAAATTTTTTTAAATACCATTTTTATTTTATCTAAAATTAAGATCACGGTTCCTAAGAGAGTTTTTCTCTATCTCTTATAGTTTAGAATGTCCCCATACTGACCCGAAAAAAAAACTCACCGTGTATAGGAGTGAGTGAGTGAGAGTGAGGGGAATATTTAAGCAAACCTTTACGCGTAAGATGAATTATTTCAATTAAAAATTAATAAAGGCGAATAAGTCGGTTAAAAATCTAAAAAGACCATCCGCTAGAATATTGTTCACTTTATTTGAAATCGAAAGTATATGATTTTACCTAATAATTACGACGCGATTACGTTGACGCCGGTAGCACACCTCCGCCGCGGAACTGTTGTAGCGAAACCGCTAAACGATTCCGCCACGTTGTCGTTTGTACGGCGCGCGAGCTCTGGCGAGCTTGCCTGCTCTAACGCGGATATTTAACTATGGCGCTGTCTCTGTCGCGCGCGGTTCTGCCCGATCTACTCAGACGCCATCTACACCTCCGCGTTCGATTCGCCGTTTTGTTTGTTCCTGACTATGCGACGCGGTTTCGCCTTGTTAGTTTCGCGGCGGAGGTGTGCTACGCGCATTAAAGTTTTAAAATCGAGGCATGTTTGGTCACATTTTAACCAAGTTTTAATTAATTTATCAAAAAATTTAAGAGACCATCCTCTAAAGAATGCGTTGAATAATAACATATCTTTTTTAAAGATTTTTTTATTCAATATTTATGAAGAGAACCGGTTTTTTCTGCAGTGATTTTTTTTATGATTGACCCTACTGTGCGCCTTAACGTCACGTGGACAAGTGTCGCTTATCGCAAAGTAATTTCGGATCTGCACTGATAGAATATAATGAGTTCATGATTTCAAATCTTGTTAAGTCGGTTATTTATAGAATGTATGCTAAGAATAGAGTCACAGGCCGCATTAATTTTGGCACACATTTCGTCAATACGGCGGAGCGACAAATATTTTTGTATCTGAAAATATCTCGTACCTAATTCTTTCAATCAAAGGCCATAGACTTATGTGGTCTAAAAATAATATTCAATGCACTGTATGAAAGGAGAGCTGAAGAATTTTGCTGTCGAATGTCAGATTGGATCATAATAAACTGATATATGTAGAACCTCGCGTGTAAATGAAATAGTTTTTATTGTTTGTGCGAATGAATTATTTTTGTCTGTAAACAAACGACTAGTACTACTAAATAGTTTTTTTAGTAGGGCTAATCTGTTATCGTCGCGTAATGGTCATTTGAGTGCGAGCGAGGACGATTTTTTATTTCTCTTTTTAAACCTTTTTTTGAGAATTTTATGAAGTAATGAAATATGCTTATATCGAAAAAACCCTGAGTCGACAAAAACGAAAAGTGTACCAATAGATCACATATAATTAGCGTTTGCCGTTGCCAAAAGGGCAACCCCGAAATCCGTATAGTAAAAGGGCGCATGCGCACTTATACGTTATCCGTATTCGATTCGTGTTTGAAACGGTTGTGCTAAAACGTCAAGATGACGGGATCACTTCCTGTTTTAAAAAAAACTTTTACCAACGCAATTTTTGTTACAATTTGATACCAAACCAAACATTATAATTTTGGTACCTGCTTAGCTTAGACAAAATCCGGCTAAGATTATCAAAATGGCGGGAACATGCCCTAACATTAAAGTTATTAACTACCTACTTGATGTAACAGATTAAACCACAATTCAGTACCTCCAGAAATTAAATTCTGATGGCACAAAAAGATGTATGAAATAGAACAAAAAATATATGAAATATTTTCCAAAAAAAACAGACCAGTAAAAATAGGCAGCCTTATTGCTAAAAAGCAGTCACTCTTGGAACAAAAGAATGAGACTTACATTGCGAACGGTCAAAAATCATGTGGTATCACAGAATTATTCTTCTTAACAAGTTCTAAAAAATGTCCGCGGTAGTAAGTACATATCTATCTTTTAAGGTTCACTGACCACTTACACTTTGTTGCCTTTGAAATGGATACATATTAATGAGGTCGACTGTACTTACATTCAGTACATTGGTAATAATAAATTGCTCTCATGCATAAAGCACATGCATGACCATTTGTTGACTTACACCCGCAATCCTGATGCAGACCTAAAGCCGGCCAAGTGCGTGTCGGGCCACCTTTGAGTTCACACTCACACCTCACAACACGTTGCTATTAAATTATGTATTATTATTATGATTAAAGCTGCAATGATTTTATATTTACTTAACTTCACCTGGTTCGTAAATTTATATTCAGTACTTATTTTCAATGAAATTTTAATTTTCCGAGTACATTTTATAAGTTGGTCGTCTATAACTTTTTAGTTTGTACTTAGTACGAGTACCTACTCAACTCTGATAGTTTTCCTTTAAACTGAGTTATATATACTACTGTTGTAATTTTTTTCACGTGTCCATATATAACCGTTTAGCAGTTAGAGTGGGGGGGGGGGGGGGGGGGGGCACTTACCTCTAACAAAAATTTGCACTTTAAAACCAAATATTTCAGAAACGGATCCCTATATCGAAAAATAGAATTCTGAACATTACATTGCTTTTTAAAGACCTATTCAACAATACCCCACACGATGGATTAGTCGAGAAAAGAAAATGTTACTCCCACTTTAATTGTATGGGAGCTACCCCAAAAAAATTTTTTTTTCAATATTTTTTGCTACCACTTTTTTGGCATGATTAATATGCATACCCATACCAAATTACGGCGAAACTATAAGGGTTCCTTTTTTACTACGGAACCCTAAAAACGACCCGAAGTGAGATTTTACGAATCGTACACGAACCGATACGTGCGCATGCGTCCGGACGGTCAAACCGGATCAAAACCGAACATAAATTGAATACGAACCGAATACCTACAAGTACGCAAGCGCCCTAAGAGCTATCACCCAACAAAAATAGCAGAAAAATCGGAGATATAATTATTTAAGCACGATGTTATAAAAGAAAACAATATTAAAATATAAGATTTTGATGTGTGAATGTGAGACTTATATCATAAATCAAACATGAGTATATCAACTACCATAGACAGTAGACACTAGTAATTAAAAACAATATTTTTAGTGTTTCATGAATTTCCATTTCTTGCGCCGGTCGCAGTTATTCATTTGTTTTCGTTGAGATCTGTGCGTTTTGTTTTACTCCGTGGATTTTTACTACTATTATCAATAACATGTTACAAGTCAAATCAACATAAATACAGCAACATATTAAGTCACAATATAACGATGTCTCCGATTTTTCTACTTATTTTTGTTGGCTCGTTCCCATAGCTCTTATACTACACCGATTTCGGGGTTTCCCTTTAGGTAACGATAAAAATGTATCATGGTTAGTTTATTGACATACATTTCATTCCTGACGATTCTGAGTTTTTAGTTCATACATTATTAGCCATCTCCTTTATGGAAGTAGTCTATTTGAAACTGATTTAACAGTCACAATTACATATTGATACGTATAAATGCCATGGCATTATAGTGCTTAAAATATTATGCACGAAAAAAGGCGGGAAAGCCAATGTCATCGAACACAAATACGCTTTGGAAATTTTGCTTTCATTTACTTTCCTCATATTCGAAATGAAAAGTAGTGAACTGAACACACCCATTTCAGTGTCGAACTACGAGTATGGCGCTCTCACTTCCTTCGAGCACCAAAATATCTCGACTGCTGTAATGGGTGCTGTTCAGCCCTTATAAAACAATCTTCTTTAATTTTGTTTTCAATCCAATACATCCTCTATTGAAAGATTTCTGTTTGATCCATAATGAATTAACTGCAGGGATCTGAGAAAACGATTTCGAGGTTCGATGACGTTAACAAGACGTAGCTAATGGGCGCAAGGAAATATTTGGCAAACTCCGCTGCAAACTACTTTTGGCGAATGTTTTGTTGTGTGGTGTGGCTGCGAATAGAGGTCTTTTTTGGTCTTTTTCGAAGTTACGATGAAAAAGTGGCAGTGATTACGGAATTTTCGGACATGTTAAATATAATGTCCTCCTAACCGATTTTCGGTCACGGCGGCCAATCTCAACAGAGACTAGTGAAACTAGCCATCTGCGCAGGACACAGAACACAGAAAGACGTTTCTGTGTTCTATTTCTATGGCGCAACAGATGTTATAGTGCACAAGTGACTGCGTAAACGCAGGTGCACTCTCTGTTCCTTCACTCGCCTAGTCCGATGGGACGGTTAACCGACACGACCGGGGCGAGATCAGGCGCAGGCAGGGCAGGACCCACTGTTTAACGTGCCTTCTGAAGCACGAAGGAGCTCGAGATGTTCCGTATTTTTGTCACCCATCATAGGGCTGACCATTTTTTTACGAGGGGAATACGTTTGCGCACCGTCCAAGCCCCCGTAGGGGTAAGGGTGTGTGGGACTCCGCAGCGAGCGACTACCCACTAAACCCCTCGATATGCCCTTTATGGCGCCTGGAGCAGCCACGTCTAAAGGACGCGCCGCTGCCGAACGAGGTCGTGGGAACCCTTACGGACCGACCATAACCCCGTCCGCGGCACCTGCCCACCAATGGCGGGCCCCTCACACCCTCTCCAAGATGGAGATGGAGAGGAGTTCCCGGGGCATACTCCGGGTGGTAATTTTTTACTGCGATTTTCTTCCACGAGGCCCGACGCTCAGTGCGCCAGGCCCCCGGCCCCGCTCAGTGCGGGGTAACGGGCTTGCCCGACGGCAGACCCCACTGGATCCACCGCCGCGCACACGAGCCGAAGCTCAGCGGCGCCAAAGCGCCGACCCACCGCAAAAACGGGCACGGTGGCCACACTAGGTGGCCCGCCGAGTAGCACTCGGCCATCCCACGCCCCCCTCATGGGGGCCGCACAAGTGTGCCGAAGCCACACAGTGATCGGATCAGCCTCAGTCCTTGGAACAACGACACGCCGAAGCTCAAAGAGCTTGCACCGACTCGGAACAACGACATGCCGAAGCTCAACAAGGACCCGCACCAACCCGAACAAAGGGGCAACGGCACAAGGCGCAACGCGCCATGACCCGCGAGCGGGTCCCCAGACGACTCACAAACCCATCTTCAAAAAGAAGGGGAGGTGACGCCCCACATGGCCACGTGAAGTGGCCCGCCAGATTAAACCCGGCCACACCACGCTCCCTCCACGGGGTAGCTGTCAGACTCTTAGCCCGCGGCAGAAAATCTGCCGGGTTGCCCAGGGTACACCACGAGGAGGTGTTCTGACATCGCACCCCATCATAGGACTGACCACAGCCAACGTTACACAACCTTAGCAATCTTCGCTGAGCGCACGCGCCAATGCGCCACCAAGTATATAATACATATACACACTGCTATTTCTTGCAGCGATACAGTCGCGATGCAGACGTGATACAGCGGTGTTTGTATCGATGCTGTATCGTGTTTGCAGCGGCACGCGAGCGTTTGCATAGCGACTGTTTCTCTGCAAAAAATAGTATGTATGGGGCCTGTATAAGGAATTCGCAAAATGATGATAGCTAGGAAAAAGTAGAGAAGGAGGCAAAGAGAATATACACTATATTATCAGTCAGTGTTGTGTTGTGATGTTGCACCGAGTTATTTAGGTTGTGTTTACATTCGAACCGATTTCTTATTTCCATTTCAACATTAATGTGTATATCTATAGATATGATATGCTATGGCCTAAGGTCTTGACTGGGCATTTACTTTTTCCAGTCCGGATAAAGATGCGGTCTCCGACTGGTAATTAACTAATTACAGATTAGATATTATTAATTGTAATTGGCTAATTTGAGGACGTATATTTAAAGATAATTTGTATAATTATGAACTAATATAGGTTAATAATTGATCAGTGTGCACACTGATCAATTATTAAAAGTTAGCGTTTCAAAATTATTTTTGGTCAATGTGTCGAAAGTTCGTATAACTTTATTAAGAATTGAAGGTAAGTTCTTTACATAATACTAAAAAATCTATACAATACAATCAGTAGTTTAATGTATATGTCATAGTCAAAGGTCGATATGCAGTCTCTTCGCGGAATGACTGGCTTATCCTAGGTTTGACCAAAGCCTTCGGGCAAACCCCGAAATAAATTCCAATGTCGACCTTTGATTAAATAATTTTTAGTCAAACCTAGAAGTTCCTAACTTTTCAGTCAAACGTCGAAAGTAGAATAATCTGTTTCGGGCTTTGCCTAGTCGATCCTAGAAGCGACTGGTAGACTCGGTCAAACGTCGACTGTACTTGTAAGACATTTAAACAAGTTTATACCTGCGGTGTTCATGCAAGCAAGTTTATGCTTTCTCTGTAAATTATTTTATCATTTGATTTTTCGACATTAAGCGTGCGGGTGTGTAAGATTAAAGATGAGTGAATCAAATAGTGGTGTTACTGAAAAAGTGGATGAAGAAGGTTTAAAAGTGAAGTTTACGGAGAACAAAACAAAAAAATAAAAACCGACTTCAAAAACACTGAAAAGTTAAAAATAATATAAGAATAGGTACAGAGAACATCACACTTCTATATTGCAGTCGGTGCCAAACGATGATCTTCTTCAATATAGAAGTGTGATGTTGTCTGTACCTATTCTTATATTATTTTGAACTTTTCAGTGTTTTTGAAGTCGGTTTTTATTTTTTGTAAAATATTTTTTATTTTTAACTTTTTAGTGAATGCAATCTTTTTAGTGAAAGAAACCCTAATTTAATACCAGCTGGTATTAAATTAGCGTTTCCCCCGATTTTCATGGGATCCTATGATCAGATCCTGACTTTGGTAACCTTGGGACCACCCCAGGAGTATACTCTATCAAATACAAAAATAATTTTGAAAATCGGTCCACAATTGGCGAAGTAAGCGCTTAACATGCATACAAAACACTTTGGAAACACCTTAAAATTTAAGGGTTTTCCTCGATTTTCATGGGATCCCATCATCAGATCCTGACTTTGGTGACCATGGGACCTCCCTTGGAGTATACTCTATCGAACACAAAAAGAATTTTGAAAATCGGTCCACAACTGGCGGCGTAATCGCGTAACATACACACAAAAAAAAAGAAAACATACGCATCGAATTGAGAACCTCCTCCTTTTTTGAAGTCGGTTAAAAATGGTAGAACTAAGGCTACATACGTGTAGCAAGGAATTTTATGTTTACGTTAACTCACATTTTTTGGTGCAACTTGAAGGAAAATGCCCGATATCGTCCCAAGCGTTATAACACGTTGGGCCCTATCGCAAATGAAACGTTTTCTAAAATACTAATTTTGATTGTATGGCAGTAAGTTGCTATCTTGTGCTTCTTACTTGCACGAGATAGCAAATTACAACCCTATGAGCAAAGCTAAACGAAAAAGTACCTACCTATTAAACCGTAAAGGTGCCTCCAGACTCACGCCGAGAACCCCCGAGAACACCCGAGAAGCGTGAATGTGATGGGTTTCTCGGCTTCTCGTTCTCGGGCTCGCCTGTTCTCCGATCGGTGTCGGTTTTTTTGCCCGCTTCAAAGGGTTTCTCGGGCGAGAAAAGAGAACACTATCACACTCTCGTTTGTTCTCAGTGCGACTGCGACCGTGGCGTAGATCGCATGTTATCTCGTGCCAATTATTCTATAAAAAAATACTTTGTGGTGTCTGATGCATATCAGTATCATTTAGATAACTTCACAGTTATTGTATACTCTTTCATTTAACATAGTCTCTCATCTGTGCTATCAGTGCTTAACAAAATAATGTGTGATAAATATTAAGAAAATAATTTAAATTCACGAAGATTTTAATTGTTTTGAGATATTTCGTTAGTCTTTATAGTTCAGTAATTTTAGACATACGAGTAAAAAATGTGGAAAAATGAAACAGAGTTAAAGTTTAAATAATATTTTCACACAGAGCCCATTTTGTGGGAAGCAAAACGTTTTCTATAAAAAAGTACTTTGTCAATAACCACCATCGTTTGAGCCTTTTTTTCTTAATATTATTTTTAATTTTCGTGTTAACGGGATTATAATGTGCTAACGCACACAATACCAAGGCAGTAGCACTGTCGTCCATTCCGGATCACGACCGAGAATGTAAATGAGAAGATCGCTGAGTGTGGATAGCTTCTCGGTTCTCGCGCAAGTTCTCGGCGATACTTCTCGCCGAGACTTCTCGCGTGAGTCTGGAGCCGGTATAAAACATCTAAGACATTCCCGGTATAACTGCACCCCGCGCTAACTTGTTTCAACGTGTTCAGATAGAAGCGTGGCGCAAGTCAAGTCACACTAGTCATAGTTTTGATTGCACTCCGGAGTGTCGTTCTGAGGCCCAATTCAGCTAATAAACTACAGCCGAATCGAAACTGAACCGTTGCGGTCGACCAATCGGAGCGCTTATATTGCCTTTCATCTGCTCGATGACGTGATAATGTGGCGTTCTGATTGGTCGATCGCAACGGTTCAGTTTCGATTCGGCTGTAGCTTATTAGCTGAATTGGGCCTCTGTTTTGTTTACTGACTTTTCATGGTACCTTTATTTTACTTTGACCATGACTAATTACTTGACGTATTTTAATGTAAATAAACCAGTTACATTTATCATAGTGTGTGGTATTCTACCAGTCAAGCCCTTTCATTTGATACCCATATTAAGAGAGTTGTGAAAAAATACGTAATCCACCATTTTGTGGCGGCGGCCATCTTGGATCGATAGTCAGCAAACATAGCTAAGAACACTCCCGACTAATTCACCTTTCAAACAAAAAAAAAAAACAAAATCAAAATCCGTTCATCCGCTCGGGAGCTACGATGCCACAGACACACTCACAAACACACACACACAGACACGGCAAACTTAAAATCAGAAATCAACGCGGACAAAGTTGTGAGCAGAGAGCTAATTTGAGTAGATAGCTATAGTCTGTTCCCCGAGAGCTGATAAAAATTATGATTACGCATCGGAGCGTTTACTGTGTTTCATAATTTAGTTACATTATACTTACGCCTATGACTGAAAATATATATTTATTTCAGACGATCAGCTAAACAGCAAGTGAAATTGCTGTATTAGACATAAAAATCTAATTAAAGCATTTTAATAATAATTAGCGCGCCTCGCTTTGTACTAATTTAAGAAACCCTGTCTTCATTGTATTTTTATCAACTCTAGCCGAACAGGGTATAGTAATAAAAATACAATTTATTGTAACATTTCAATCATTCACTCACGACGACCCAAATAGTTACTCATTCTTTGTGTAACATCACTAGGGACATTAATTCTTTGTGGTGGGGCGATTGCGTAGATACACGTTAATTTGTCGATGCGTGTGTTTCTTCATTGTAGGGCTGTGTAATATTTTCATAGTGTGTGTTCGTAAACATAAGAACGTCTCTGTAAGTGTATTCTACATTTTCGTAGTGTGCGTGCGTGTTTACCTCGCCTCCCGCGAAAAGTGGCAGAAAAATTTACACTGCGATTTGTTGCGTACCGCATCCATAGGTTAAATGATCTAAGTTAAAAAGGTTAAATGTACAGCGCGAATCATATATTTAATAGTGAAACGACTCATTTTTAGGTATAAAGTTGTTACTTTTTACGAAATCGTAAAACGTAAATTTGGTGCAACCACTAGAGTTATTTATTTTAGTTAGACTACTAAAATGTTAATTGTTTTTTTTTTAAAGTAAAGGTAATTTGCCCAAATATAATTATTTCATTTGTTATTTTCTCTTGGTGGTTTTTTCATTTACAAGCTCTAATCCTATAGCTTAGTATAAGTTGAATAAATTTTTGCCATTTCACCGTGTAGTTTCATTCTCCCTTTCTTTCTTAATAATAATAATCCTACTTCATCTCGCGATGTCCTCTATATGTAAGTACCTATTCCTATACGTGACGGAAAAGGACCTTGATAAATTAGGTAGCAAGGTATGGTTCCAATCAATAACATTGAACTTTGTCAGAAGCAAGTCGTTACCTTTTGGCACATTCTTGTAGCCTACATAAGTAGGTAAGTATAATATTTTACTTAATCATTTCCATACTATAATGACTTCAATAATATTCACAAATAGACAGTTCTTTTTGGTCTTAAGATAATAACTTATTTGAAAGGACCTGTTTGAATCGTAATGAATTTATTGTAGGGATCTGATAAGATTTCGGTTTTACTTATGAATCATCTCCAAATTTAGCCCGTGACGCGCCTCGCGAACACCCGGATGTACATAAAACCTTTGTTTCTAAAATTGTAATAACTTATTAAACCGTGTTCACAGTCAAAATTGTGCGTAAGACAATATTCCAGGAGTACTTACCTACTTAAGTATATTTAATCTAATATAACACGAAAAGCTTATATAAAATTTCGTGGGAACAAATGTTGTTCTTATTCATTGATAACATTATAGGTAACGTGAAATCTCTCAAACGAACTACCTAGTTTCATTATCACAACAAAGTGTACGTGCCTGGCGGCATGCTGGTGCGGCGCGGAGTGCTAACGTCCAAATAGAACAGCGCCGCATTTTACGTTGCGTAGCGTGTTGCCGCCCAATGCCACATTGCCTGCACTCGCTCCCGCTCCCGGCCTACGAGATGTTTACAAGCTACGTGGATATGCTACGCATAGAGGTAAGTATTTACTACGTTGTTGGTGGTAACCATAGAGACTCGGTGGTGGTAACACTGAATAGTCGTCTCAATTACAGAAAATTTCTTGAGAGGAAACCCATTATGAATGAATGAATTAATACTTTTTTGTTTGTATAACATTGAAAATAAAAAAGAGTTGTTGTGATGGACTAACAAACGGCGGCCTTATTGCCAAAGCAGCAAACTCTACCAGGCAACCGCTGTGTAGAGGAAAGTTTATATTTAGGTAAGATATTAGAGTTCTCACTAAAATGTATAATTTAACCTAAATAAACACTTGTTAATAAAATATATAAACTACACATATTACAGATATTTAAAAAATACACTACATTAAATACATACATACTATTATGGTGCTGGAGATGTTTTCTTAAATGTCCAGCTGCAGGAAATGTTTTTTTTATTGCACGCTTGAATGTATCATGTGTTGGTGCACATCTGATGGCTTCGGGTAGGGAGTTCCAGTTTGATGGACTTTACCGTAAATAACGTGTCGTAAAATATGGAGGATTGGAGAGGGAGGACAAGTGACAAGTCATTTGAGGAACGAATGATTCGTGTTAGGATTGAGGAGTTGAGGACTAAGCATGATTTAAGGTAATAGGGTGCATGGGGGTGGGTTAGGATAGAGTGAAGAAGGGAAAGGATATGGTAATCTCTCCGACGGCTTATTGTTATATCCGAAGATATGTAAGTACAAAAAAAAAATAAAAAGCGATATAATTCGACACATGTATAATTTGATGGTTAAAAACTCGAAGCAAGATGTTTGCAGCTATTTAAAGTGGTTTGAATTTTTAACACCGCCTTTTGTATTTAAAAGAACAATGTGATACAAGGGTGGAAAGTAGGTTATTGCAGATGAGCTGTTATTTACAAGCCCGAGTCGAAGGTGAGGGTTTGTTTGCGAGTTTGCAATAACCTACACACCCGTGTATCACATAATGTTTTTTTGTTGTGGAAAATAGTAAAAAAATAAATCAAAAAATTAAGTGTTGTTACTTATTAAATGGTTGCTATATATAATATTTATTTTATTTATTTATTTATGTACACAAAACAAAAACATTACAAAACAATGAACGTAACTAATGAGGTACTATCGCGAGCACTTCCGCCTGACCATTTAAAAATTTATTCGCTTGAATCGTGCGGAAGCGCCGGGCTACGCCCCCTTAAGTTTTGGCCTATTAGAAAAGAAATGCTCTTTCTCTCTCAAATTCAAATTCTTTATTGCATTCCATAAGTATTCTCTAGCTGACATATACAATTTGTATCATTATGGACCTTGTTAAGGCACAGCAATTCTTGAGAGAAGCATGCACTACTTACATATAAAAAATTATTTATCTAAATCTAATGTCCATCATATTTAGAAACTATTATCTAAAAACTAACACAGGTACATTTAAATTTAATTTATTATCACAGCATTTTATTATTATTATAATCAGAATATGTCATTATTAGAAAATATGTATATGGAATAAAATTAATATTATTAATATTTATAGTGACATTGAACAAAATAACATTTATATATTACAATATATCTTAATTTGGAGACTTGTAAACATTTATTAATATAGGTAATTGTATTTTAATAATTACATTTATATTTATTTAATTGCACTTTATTAAATAGCTATCTCTGCTTTTTAAGTTTATGTAACTATATCATTACTTTTTTTAACATTTATATATTTGTTTCATTATATTTATAATATTTAAAGCTAAGGTGTAGTTGAAATTTATATTTACTTATACATTTAATTTCAACTAGTGCTAGGGTTAGCTGGTAGAGATCTCTTAACGAGATAAGCTCGCCTTTTTAAAAATATTTTGTATAAACAATCGTAATTAATAAATGTACAACTTAAAGCTAGTTATATCTCGAAACATATTTATCAACATAACTTTATATTTATCTATTTTGAGTAATATTATGCTACTTAATAGCAAGTAAGTAATTAACGTAATTATATTATGGTAGGTCTATTTAATATTTCTTTTTTTATTTGTTATTCATAAAATCATTAATTGTGTAATAGCATTTTCTAATCAATAGTTCTTTTAATAACTTTATACTTTTTGTCGTTTTCTTCATTTTTTATATTTTCTGGTATCTTGTTATAAATTCTAGTGGTCACGGACAAGGGGCCAGACGAATGTAGTCGTAGGTTTGAGGTTGGTGGTACTAATTTATTTTTGCGTGTAGACCTTAGCGAGTAAAACATTTTTAGGTGTTCTCGTTTTGTATATACCTAGCTCAGGATGTTTTCGTACAAATTTAAAGGCTTCAAGTATATATATGCTTGGCACTGTCAGGATCTTATGCTTTATAAAATGTGGTCTACATGTATCGGTCATTTCTATATTTGCTATGATTATTATCAGTTTTTTTTGAGCAGTAAAGAGAGTAGGGGCATCAACACTGTTCCCCCAAAGAATTATGCCATAGCTCAACCATGCATATGCGTACGCATAGTAGGTTGTGAGCGCGGTTTGTAAGTCCGTGGTTTTCTTAACTTCGTATAACGCATAAGAGAATTTAGATAGTTTTAGTCTAATTTTGTCAATATGATTTTTCCAATTTAAGTGGGGGTCAATATCTAATCCTAGCAGTGTAAAATTGTCAACTTTTTCAATTGTTATATTTTTGTATGAGAATTTGATGTCAATTGGAGATTTTTGATAGGGATGAAATGTCATTAATTTTGTTTTGTTAAAATTTATTTCTAGGTTGTGGTCATTTAGCCACCCTACAGTTTTGTCCAGTATAGATTGAAGTTTGTCATTTATATCTAAATTATTATGGCATGATGTCATTATTGAAATGTCGTCGGCAAATAGAACACAGGGCTCGTCCATTATTTTGGGGAGATCGTTGATGTAAATTAGAAAGAGTAGACAGCCTATTACGCTTCCTTGAGGAATTGAAGCAGTTTGAAATATATTCTCGGATCTTATTTTTTGTATTTCTCTGGTGTTATGATTAAAATATTCTATTTCCACTAATTGTTGTCTATTGGATAAGTATGATTTGAACCATTTGTGAGTGTCGCCTCGAATACCTATACTGTATAGCTTGTTTAACAGTATATTGTATTGAACTTTGTCATATGCCTTAGTCATATCGAGTGGTATTCCTATTGCGTATTTTTTGTTGTTGATATTTTTCAGTGCTTCTTCAATATATTTATAAACAGCTAGGGTTGTCGATTTCTTTTTTCGGAAACCATTTTGAGATTCGTCTAGGAGTTTAAATTTTTCGCAAAATTTATAGACGCGATTGCATATAATTTTTTCAAATATTTTTGAAGCTGTAGGTAATAGGGCAATAGGGCGATAATTATTTAGATCTGTTTTCTTATTCTTTTTGTGGATGGGCTTTACTATTGAGATTTTTAAGAGGTCTGGGAATACACCTTCTTTCAATGATTGGTTGATTATCATGTGAAGTGGTATGGTAAGCTGCTCCGCGCATTCTTTAAAGAGAGCAGGAGGAAGCTCGTCAATTCCATGACTATGTTTATTTTTTAAGTTTTTTAGTGCTTTGTATATTTCTGACTCTTTTACAGGATAAAGGAAAAATGTGTTTACTGTAGGCTGTAGCGCCGGTCGCCCGCCCGTAGGCGCCACCAGCGGCTGCGTAGCGTCACTCGTGCCGCAAGCACTTGAAGTGGATCTTCTCTCTCCGATAGACGCAAAAAAGTTATTGAAGATATTTGCAACTAATTTTGGTTCAGTGTAAAGAGAATCATTTACTTGAATTTTCATATTATTTTTTTCTTTATTTCGTTTTTTATTTGTACGCTCATTTATTACATTCCACATTGTTTTTACTATGTTGTTTGATTTTTTCATCCTGTTAATATAATTTAGTTTTTTTGAAGTGTTTACAATTTGTTTAAGTATTTTTTCATATTTTTTATAGTAGTTTGTTATTATTTTGTTATTAAATTTTATTGATAGAGATTTTAGTAATCGTTTATTTTTGGAAGCTCGTTTTATTCCTGCTGTTAGCCAATATTTTTTAGAGTTTGTAATTAGTTTAATTTTTTGTTTTGGTATAGTTGCGTTTAGGTTATTTATTAATATGTTATTGAATGCATTGTAGTTATCATTTACACTTTTGTCAATTCCTATTATTTCGGACCAATTGGTTTTTTCAATTTGTGATCGGAATAAGTGTATGTTTTTATTACTAAATAGTCTTTTAGTTGTATACCATGTAAATTTCTGTTTATATTTAGGGATTTTTATGTGTAAAATAGTTGATAAGTGATTTGTAAAACCAAAATCCTCCACAGATGTGTACAAGTTATTGTTATTGAAATTTGTAAATATTAGATCTAGGCACGTTGATGAAGTTTCTGTTAAGTGAGTTGGTTCTTTTATGTGTTGCATTAGTTTATTTTCCGACATCAATTCTAAAAGTTGTAGAGCTTTAGGGCTGTTTTTAAGCGTATTTGTATTGAAATCACCTCCTATTATAATATTCGATTTGCAATATTTTTTATTTATAAATTTTAGCATTTAAAAGATTGAAGAACAAATCATTATCTCTACCATTCCAGTACATTGTTACTAAAAGAATGTCTTCGTTATTTAAATATGTGGCGCAAGGTTCGAGGCCAAATTCCTTTGACATTTCATGGATATCTTGAATCTCGGTGCTTTCTATGTGATCTTGCAGAAAAATAACTACGCCGCCTCCAGCTCTTTTTTCACGACAGAAAGATGCTGCAGTTTTGTAGCCAGAAAATTTTATTACTTGTAGTTTTGCTGCAGAGAGCCAGGACTCAGAGATGCAGATAGCTTGATATGTGGGATATTGATCTATGAAAGCTTCCAAAGTATGTTGTTTGTTGTAGATGCTTTGGAAGTTCTGGAAGAGAACTTTAAAATGTGGGTCTGCTTCTTCGAAAGGAATGATTGCCTGGCTTACTGTGGATAAGTTTCTTCGAGGAATCGCATACTTTGTTCTTAGTAATGTCAGTTTCAATGTGGTCATCTATTTCTTTAATGCTTTGCTCCGAAAGCTTTGTCTCTCCGTCCTCAATATTTACTAATTTACCTTCAATAAACAGTTGATTTTTTCTTATCACTGCATGTAGACCTTTACCACGAGCCTTAATCATTTTTTCTTTAATTATTTTTCTTTTTTGTCTTGCCTCCATGTTCAAGAATTCAGTTACTGCTAGTCCAGTTCCCTTAAAATTGTAGGTGTTATTTAGTATGTATTTTACCATTCGTTTACTTATCAATTCTATCACTAATGGTCGACTATGACCTCTATTATATTTTCCGACTCTATATGTGTTTTCTATGTACCATTTCTATGTACCATCTCTATTCGGCGTTGGGGGGTTCCTCGGCGGCAGGCCGAAGAAGTGATCGAACGGCCAAGCATGATCTTTTATTTCATTATTCCATGTCTATTCGAGGTCGACGGGGTGGGGCTAGAGAGCGCTAGTGCAAACGAAAATGAGCGTAGCGGTGATCAGGCGGAACTGCGCGCGATTGTACATAGGTTCTGCTTATTTCCGAAGAAATTTCTACCAGCAGACCTGCAATAGGAAAAAAATATATATTAAATTTTACGGGAGTTTTGCGACAATTTAATGACATATTATACTACTTAAATACATAATTATAAACTACAAAAACTAATAATATACTATTTATATTATCCAGATATTGTTATGTACATGAATTTAAATAGTGCTCTTTAACAAGGCGCTTAAAAGAAAACAGCGATTTGGATTCGCGGATGTGTGTGATTCAATTACGAGTTTTAATTTAATTATTTTCTCATCAACGTTTATCAAATACGTGTTCAAGCCTCTTGTCTAGTTTCGTTGTAAAAACTATACCCAGTTGCAAAAACTCGTCATTTTCGGAAATTTTTCATTTTTTGTGTGATAAATTGATTATTTTTTTTGAGAATTCAATGCTAAGATGTACGGAGTCATTCATTTTTCCTCGTATAAAATCCATTTGATTTTAGTCTATGCATGAAAACTTCTTGCTAATAATTTTGTTAAATTGGCTTATAAATTTAACCCAAGCTGCAAAAGTAATGAGCGAGCTCGTAAAAGAAAAATAAGTATGCAAAAGATTTGATTTTCAAATCATAATTATAGCCTATATATACGAAAGTAGGCCTTATCAACTGTATAGAAAAAATATTTGTTCAATTCGAACCAGTAGCTTTTCACAGCTGTTCAGCTTTATAATATAAGGTGTTCTTATGTGCTGCTGCTGTTTTAAATTTAACTTCGTTGAATATTTTGGTTATAAATGATTTATTTAAATCCAACCTGCGCTGATCCCAGTTCCAGCAGCAAGGTTAAGCTTGTTTACAATGTGATGAGTTCACTCAGCTGCATGACGTATATACTCTGCCGGCAAGGACAGCTGAGTAATTAGGGCACGCCAATCGCAGCATTATTCTAAACGCTAACTAAACGATGCTTGGTGATAAATGTACGCAATAAAATAAAGAGATTCTTGCCTTTTCTTGGCGTGAAGCCTTCAATTTCCAAACAGGTGCGAACAATTTTTTATTCTAGTTTTATTAGTTTCTAGTTCAGTTTCTTGGCACACCCCTTATTTTATTTAACAACATTGGGATCCTTACTGTCGGTATTTCCAGCGACGTCTTGTTTTGTGGTGACCTAGACAATAAGGACCAACTGACTTCTAAAAAGCTTGGTGTGCTCAACAAGGGAAAGTGGTATTTCTCGCCGGCCCAGAGACTCGTATTATAAGTCCCAGCCCCCCTAGACAATGCCACACGCTTACTTTTCCGCAGTCGTTCCGCAGAAAAAATGTATGGAGATGACATTAGCTGAGGAAAGAATACCGTGAGGTTGTCGTAGGCTTATGACATTTCCATACATTTTTTCTGAGGAACGACTGCGGAAAATTTAGCATGTGGCATTTGTCTAGCGGGGCTGGTTCGGCGACATATGGAATGTTGCTGTTGTTTGTGGGTGTACCAAAATACCAGTTTGAATCCTTTGACGCGGTTCGGAGAGGTGCTGTGCAAATTGTAGGTGATCTCACAGATGGTGTAAAAGCCATAAGTCTGAGCGGAGATATCGCTTTTTTGTGCGCGTTCTACCGCTTGTACAATCACAGGAACTGTTTGACATGATGCTAACAGCCCCATTCTACCATCGCACCGCTCGCCATCGGAAGGGAATTCATTCCGATGCCTTGGAACCTAAATGGTCACGGACCACATGGTTCTCAAGACACTTTCTCTTACATACAATCAGCCCCCTAACCATGATTTTGATTTTGATTTTAATAATGTTTTAACCTTGCTATAAGGCCCCTGGTGGTGGAAAGGAAACCCCTTGTGAGGTGTTCTATAAGAGTACGTTGAAGCGAAGAAGGTAAACGAAAATAATGACCTGAAGTGGAATGCTATTCTTAACCTGTCTACGAGTATTTTCATATTAATTGCTTCTTTTCCCACACAGTGCAGAAAGGGAATTGTTTAGTTTATAAGTGTACTTTGGCGTGAAATTTTATTTGAAAATTTTTAATTAAAAATACTTAGGTAATAAACAATATAATTGCAAGTTTAGTGATATGCCTAAATCGATACATGTAATATTCCGTTACAAATTCGCTAAAGTTGTTATAAGGCGAAAAAATATAATATTGATTCGAAATTAAATTACCAACCAATGTTTAAAACATATATGTACAAAGAACACGAAGATAAAGCGAATATTTAACCTTTTATTACAGCATCAGTGTAGATTGAACGGTGCAACATTATTGCATAAATAAGCTAAGTAAGGATACATTTACAGTAAAATAGTTTTTCAACACACTTGCTCGTAAAGTGGGTCTTATTACCTTGCATTTAGACCCGTTATTCAGTATATTAAACACGAGTGCTTTTCACTTTACATAATCGCACAAGTGCGGTAATCTTAACATGACAAATTCTAATTTGTCAAGATTGCAAAGTAAATATATGTCCAGTACGCATTCTTAAATTTGGCGCTTAATACACTTTTTTTTAACACGACTTTATGCGGCCGTCAATTGGAAACAAATGAACAGCCTACTACTGGTTACTTAAATATTAAATTAACAACGACATTAAAAAAAACAATAATTAATAACTATAACTATAATAAATTATTGAAAATTCACACAAACTTGTTTTTTAAAAACTAAAATATTCGTTTTATTTAGTTTTGAATTTTGGTTGTTAGGCCCTTTTTTAAATGTTGGCTGTATGAAGAGTTTATAGCCATGCCCGGGCAGCGCGCGAAAAAAAAGGCGCGCGGCATTTTCCCGCTATTGAAATTTTTTGCCTTTTTTGTTGTAATTAATAATTGATTATCTACAAATATGTCGAGTCCAAGTGAAGAAGAATCCATATTATTAACTCCGCCGGAAATAATTATGGAGGCGCAAAGCGCTTCTTCTTCTTTGGCCTCGCCTTTTCCCGTTACGCGGGGTCGGCTTTCCTGGTGCTGAGGCGCCACTTATTCCGCTGGTATGCGTCGTCATCTGAAAGCCCCAACTGCTTCATGTCCTTGCGTACATTTGTCATCCACGTAGTTGGGGGCCTTCCCCTCCCCCTCTCCTTTGTAGCCATGGAAAGGCACTTTTTCACGACATGGTCTTTTGGTCTTCACTGTATATGACCGTACCATCTCAGCCTAGACTCCGTGATTTTTTCTGCAATTGGTGCAACTTTAAAGGTACCTCTTATGTGTTCATTGCGCACCCTGTCTTTAAGTGTAACTCCGCCCGCCTAGCGCAGCATTCGCATCTCGGTCGTGTGTAGCTTCTGTACATGGTTTTTCTTCGCAGCCCATACCTCGCTGCCGTAGAGGAGAGCTGGTCTAACAGCTGTTTTATAGACCTTGCCTTTTGTTCTAATTGGCATTTTGCTATCGCACAGTACTCCTGTAAGAGTACGCCATTTACTCCACCCACAGCTTCAATACATCCATCCGCCGAAATAACGGAACCCAAGTACTTGAAATTGTTTACTCTAGGTAGAGCCGTGCCATCTAGCCTGACGTCCGCGTGCGCTGAGTTATCCGGATCGAAGTTAAAGACCATGTATTCTGTCTTAGTTCTACTGATGCGCAACCCATTTGACTCAAGTGCCACCCTCCATTGCTCTAAATTGTCTTGTACATCTTGAAAGTTATCGGATATTAGTGCTACGTCGTCGGCATATAAAAGGTAATATGGAGGCGCAAAGCGCGAGTAATATAATATAGTTATAGTTTGTTGCCGCCAAAGTCAAAGGATAAATATTTGGCGGCATACGATACTTTCATGCAGTGGAAGATTAATAAAAAAGCGCAGTCATTTTCGGAAAACTATTAATACCACAAGATCTTTTATTTTCCTCACAAGTGTGTTGAAAAACGTCGTATGATACACGCGCGCATTGGTCATTACGTACTTGCCTTCTTGTCGCGCTCGCCTGCGGCTCGCGCACAATATCGCCTCGTACGCTATGACCGCCATAGCGCGCTCGTATCATAATGTACTATTGTGTGTGTATTGTTTTGATCAAAGGTAAATAAATAAATGTCTTTGAAAAAGATTTCTAATGATGTCCTGCTAAAGTCAATATATTAATTTCTCTAAATAAGTCCCTAAAGAGAATCTCTTGCTCGTAAATTATAAATAGCGCGAACCGCTCTTTTTTGAAGTACAAAAATACTTTCTATGCTAGCAGCCGATCCCTACAGTAATATTCCATATGACATGACACTGTGAAAATAACTAAAGTAAATCAATCTTGCCGTTTCAACATAAGTAAGTTGTCTTATTTTTTTAACTGCATATGCTGCAGAACTAAGTCTGTTTGCCAAGGACTCAATATGTGGATCCCACTGCAATCTAGAATCTAGTGTCATACCCAAAAATTTGGTAAAGTCGATGAATTCAACAATTTCATTATTCATTTCCACAATTGTATCCACTTTTCTTATATTAGGCAATGAGAATTTAATACATTTAGTTTTACGTGAATTTAAAGATAAATTATTTATAGTGAACCAATGCAATACTTTAGAGAGAGTACTATTTACAACGTCAGTATTTCCATTTCCTCTGTCAACCTTAAATATTAAAGAAGTATCATCTGCGAATAGTACTGTATCGCACAAATTCTTAGTGAAGTGTGGGAGGTCATTAATATAAATTAAGAAAAGCAAATGTCCCAATATCGATCCCTGTGGCACGCCCATAACTATAGGTGCACCAGCAGACTCAGTTTTGTTAATAACAACTTTCTGAACCCTATTGGACAAATAAGACTCAATAAGTCTCATTGCTTCTTCAGAGACACCATAATGCTTGAGTTTATTTAAAAGAGTTTGGTGACCAACGCAATCAAAAGCCTCTGACAGGTCACAAAATATACCAATTACATCCTGTTTACACTCCCAAGCAGCAAAAATGTGTTTCAGAAGTGCCACACCGGCATCAGTAGTGCAACGACCTTTGGTAAAACCAAATTGGTTCATATGTAAAATGTTGTTACTTGCGAAATGATCAGATAGCTGATTAGATATAATTTTTTCAAATATTTGACTAAGAGCTGGTAGAATCGAAATTGGTCGATAATTTGAAGGGTCATTTTTATTCCCAGACTTAAATAGAGGTATGAACTTGCTATTTTTCATGAGGTCGGGGAAGACACCTTCATCGACACATTTATTGAATATCAACGCAAGTTGCGGGGCAAGTTCTTCATCATCATCATCATCATCATCATTTATTTGTAACATAATTTCTTTAATTACAGATTTAATTATATGGGTCGAAATACCCCAAAGATCTTCAGTTTTGGTACTGATCATACGAAATGTTTTCAAAACAGTGTTAGCATCAATGTGACAAAAGTTGAACACCTTGTTGCACTTCTCCACACTCTGTCCCAAAAGAGCTACAACCTCATTGGGACATGAGTTGAGACCACTTGTAGTTTCTATGGGTATATGAGAGAAGAAGTCCTCAAATACTTTAGCAACCGCATTGTCTGATCTAATAGTTTTGTTATTGATTTCTAAAGAGAAATAATTCACAGTTATGTACATAGCTTTTGCGCACATTTTCTAATAGGCCAAAACTTAAGGGGGCGTAGCACGGCGCTTCCGCACGATTCAAGCGAATAAATTTTTAAATGGTCAGGCGGAAGTGCTCGCAATAGTACATACGAGTACATTTGTTCGATGCTCCTATGGTGAAGGAAAACATCGTTAGGCATCCTACATCTGCGAAGAAAGTCAAAGGTGTTTGTGAAGTCGAACAATCCGCGCTGGGCCAGCGTAGTTGACTATAAGGCCTCAACACCCAAAGTTAGGGTAGGTTCGAGCCCCTCGGTGGGGACATGTATGGGCTGTGGTGATCATAATCATAATCATAATGTTTATTTGCTTATGATGATGGTGATAAGATCAATTGAACGATGAAGGTTCTTAGAAATTACTTGTGTACAAAATTATTAATACTTCAGGAGTTATATATGAAAATTTGCTATTGCCAAGCTGGAGAGGAAAGGAGATCTGGGTGATTTCAAAAAGAGGGATGAAAGGAGACCACATGACTCTAAATTTGTTTACCGACTTATTTTTTTTTTCTGAATCTTATACCGGGAAAAAATAGACACCATTAAAGGTGAACATCTCACAAATATTGAAGTTATTGAACTTATTAGTATTAAGCCGCTTAGCAATATCTAGTCTTAAAACAAAATTATACGAGTATAATTTTAGTATTATACGAATAATGTTCGAAATGTAGCCTTTAGGTCATTAATTTTTTTTAGAAAGAAAAATTACCAAATTAAAACTCGTTACATAATAGTACATCATGATACGAGCGCGCTATGTCGGTCACTGCGTACGAGGCGATATTGTGCGCGAGCCGCAGGCGAGCGCGACAAGAAAGCAGAGTACGTAATGACCAATGCGCGCGTGTATCAGAAATTACTTGTGTACAAAATTATTAATACTTCAGGAGTTATATATGAAAATTTGCTATTGCCAAGCTGGAGAGGAAAGGAGATCTGGGTGATTTCAAAAAGAGGGATGAAAGGAGACCACATGACTCTAAATTTGTTTACCGACTTATTTTTTTTTCTGAATCTTATACCGGGAAAAAATAGACACCATTAAAGGTGAACATCTCACAAATATTGAACTTATTGAACTTATTAGTATTAAGCCGTTTAGCAATATCTAGTCTTAAAACAAAATTATACGAGTATAATTTTAGTATTATACGAATAATGTTCGAAATGTAGCCTTTAGGTCATTAATTTTTTTTAGAAAGAAAAATTACCAAATTAAAACTCGTTACATAATAGTACATCATGATACGAGCGCGCAATGTCGGTCACTGCGTACGAGGCGATATTGTGCGCGAGCCGCAGGCGAGCGCGACAAGAAAGCAGAGTACGTAATGACCAATGCGCGCGTGTATCATACGATATTTTTCAACACACTTGTGAGGAAAATAAAAGATCTTGTGGTATTAATATTTTTCTGAAAATGACTGCCCCTTTTTTCAATCTTTCACTGCATGAAATTATCCTATGCCGCCAAGTATTTATCCTTTGACTTTGGCGACAACAAACTATTACTCACGCTTTGCGCCTTCATAATTATTTCCGGCGGAGTTAATAATATGGATTCTTCTTCACTTGGACTCGACATATTTGTAGACAATTAATTATCAATTACAACAAAAAGGCAAAAAATTTCAATAGCGGGAAAATGCCTCGCGCCTTTTTTTTCGCGCGCTGCCTGTGTTAAAAAAAAGTATTAAGCGACTAATTAAAGAATGCGTACTGGACATACATTTACTTTGCAATCATGGACAAATTAGAATTTGTCGTGTTAAGATTACCGCAATTGTGCGATTATGTAAAGTGAAAAGCACTCGTGTTTAATATACTGAATAACGTGTCTAAATGCAAGGTAATAAGACCCACTTTACGAGCAAGTGTGTTGAAAAATATTCCGTTCACCGATTATTCTGCCATTTGGGGACCACTTTTTAAAAGGGTATAATTTAAATGGTCATCAGAAATATTTTTATAACCCTAAGCCGAAGTTGGTACTTCGGCTTAGGGTTATAAAAATATTTCTGATGACACATCAAAAAAGTCTAAGCAACATGTACTAATTTAAATTTTAGGATGGTTCTTCACATTATAACGTTGTATTTTATTGTTAAAATTATTACAAAATGAAATTTCTAAAGAAAATGAATTTATTGTGAAGGAATAGGACAATTTAATACAAAGTATGGCCTCCTCTGCTATTCAGAACTTGGCGGCAACGATTATTCATTGAATTAATGAGACTGTTTATGTCATCTTGCGGTATTCGCTCGCAATGGAATTGTAGCAAATACTTCAGCTGTTGAGTTGTTGTCACTCCGTCCAAGTCCTTCAAAACACGTCTCTGGAGCATGTCCCATGCGTGCTCGATGGGGTTGAGGTCTGGCGATTATGCAGGCCAGGGCAATACCCGGATGTTCTCCGTTGCCAAGTATTCACTGGTTCGCTGAGCTGTATGTGAACGCGCATTGTCATGCATTAACGTAAAATCGGAACCAAAGGTTTGTGCAAATGAATGGACATAAGGTCTGAGAATATCCTCAACGTAATTTTCAGCGTTCATGTTTCCATTTACAAAAACGAGCTCAGTTCGCCTGTTCTTCATAATACCTGCCCATACCATAACTGTTGAGCCGCTGTATGGATGAACTTCCTGAACGCACCTGAGCCTTTCAGTATTTCCGGGCCGACGGTACACTCGCACCCTTCTTGTATCAGGCCTAAACCCGAATCGCGACTCATCGGAAAACATAATTTTATCCCATTGTTCCTGGGTCCATGTTATGCGTTCTCTACACCATTCATTTCGACGAGCGCGATTCCCGTGACGTATCGGTGGGCACCTGATTGGGCGTCGAGCTCGTAGGCCGTACTCATGCAGTTGATTTCGCACAGTTTGGGGACTTACATCAACACCACTTGAATTTTGTAGCCTCAAACTTATCTCTCGAGCGGTTAACATCGGCTGGCGTCTTGCAGTCAGTTGTATGTACCGGTCTTGCCGAGTGGTTGTACTCCTTTTACGGCCTGGATGCTGTTCAGCGGGTTCCCCTGTATTATTGTAGCGCTGCCAAAGACGACAAATAACACTTCTATGAATGCCAAAATGTCGAGATACCTGAGAGTGATTACTTCCCGCTTGCAACATCCCTACAGCTCTTTGCATTTCATCTGCCGTCAAATGACGTCGCTCCATGACGTAAAGAATATCTAACGATTCAATTTTATCGTTAACTTTATTTAAATGGTTGGTAGAATTATAAAATCAAGACTAAACGTAGCAATTAAAACGCACTTAAATTCAAACAAATTCGCAGTCATTTGAATTTAATGAAAAAACAAAACATAATCGATTTTTTTTACAACCAGCCAGTATGTCATCAATAACAAAAAAGTTTACTTACCTACGCACTTTGAGTGAGTAAATACTTAGAAATTAATTAATATAAATGGTAAATTTGTAATATCATGCATGTTGCTTAGACTTTTTTCATGTGTGTAATATAAATAACTCCAAAAAAATTAAAATGATTTTATAAAAAAGGGTCTTAAAATATACGACATTATGGTCCAAAATAAATAAAAACAAAAATAAATAATTGCGCGTTTTGTACAAATATTCTCATTGCTTTCTAAAATGAATAAATGGTCATCAAATAATGCCTTACAAAAAGATTAATATTACTACCAAAAACCTTAGGTACTTCAAATTTCTTTGACTGTCATTCGAAATTAATCGAAATGAATAAATTGAACCCAGATTACTTTAATCTATACTTTTCTATTCTAATATTATAAAGCTGAAGATTTTGTTTGTTTGTTTGCTTGCTTGCTTGAACGCGCTAATCTCAGGAACTACTGATTGAAATTGAAAAAATCTTGTGTTGGATAGTCCATTTATTGAGAAGGCTATAGGCTATATAACATTACGCTACGACTTACTTAGGAGCTGAGCATCAATCAAAAATGTTCCATTAACGGGAAAAAAATATATGGCGAAACGTAGTTCGCGGGCACAGCTAGTGTAAGACTAAAATTACAATTGCTTCCCTTTATTTCTTAAGGACAAATTAATGTTTTAAGTAGCTACGAATATACCTAATTAAACATATTATTATTTTCATTCAGAGTGGCTATTCAGACCCGGGTCCCTACAGAAGTCGATTGCTATGCGTACCCGAGAGAAGCGTAATCAAAAAATAGATTATAGGATAAAACTGAAAACTGTAGGTTAAGTTAGGTCGATCCCCCCGTAGAGGTAAGACCTGGCGCTTGGGTCAGCTACGCTGGCTCACCGTCGGGCCTACCCTCCAGGGGGTGCACTCGGGGAATGGCTAACGCCGATCCCGATTGTGTCTCTACGGAGGTAGAAGTTGCTGGAGGGTGGTTTAGCCAGGTATGGGGTTTATACCCGAGTCCAATGGCATATCCTTGGGGCGGCCTTGTCAGCTTTCAGCCTCTTGTTGAATCGTAAAGAGATTCCCCTGCCTTAAAAGAAAAAAGGTAAGGTACTGTGACCACACACAGCGAAGCGTGCGGAGCATGAAACTGAAAAGAAACTGCATGTTTCATGCGCCGTGTCTGAATAGCAATCGACCCGAGTCCGAATAGACACAGTCATTTTTATTTTACTTTTGATTTTTTATTTCAAAGTAATATTTGAAACTTAAATAGCTATAACATTTGGCTATGTTATCATATTTTAATCAATTTCATATACTAACAATAAACAAGTGACATATGTTTGGGAACCACAATATAATATTTGGTATTACAAAAAATGTTCGATCAACCGTTAGTTTTTTTAGCTCAGAAAAATTACCAAATTAAAACTCGTGTCTTAAAATATTGGTAACATCTATTTAGCGACAATAAATAATATTTGGTCTGAAATGAATTAAAAAGGCGTTCAAATATTTTTATGACATTCAATAAAAAGAAAAATTGAATCTATCTCTTATAAGTATATAATAAAATCGTAGGGGTACAAAAATCTGTAATTGCGAAATATTAGGAAAAAAATACACAGGTCGCCTTAAAATCATTAGCAGAACACGATAGAATAGTTTTAAAAAAAATTGTTTGTTTGTTTGTTTGTCTGTTTGTCCGGAAAGATCTCCGAAACTACTGGACAGAATTTCATATGGCTTACACCACAATGCTTAGAATTTTCCGGAAGAACATTCAGGCATAATTTCATTTGTATTCACTTCTTATTTTTAGTGAAAAAATACCATATAACATTTTCGAACAATGCTTATGTAGAAAATCAATATGGCGCACGTGAAGTTATTTTAACAAGTCTTTCACATAGTGCAAAGAAAAAAAATATTTTTTCTGTTAATGGCTGTGCCCATCTGGATTTCGCCAACCAAGAAGTTTAAAAGTTTAAAAATTGTCTTTTTCTTATGTAGTAAGTACCGTGGTGGTAAGGCAAAAGAAACAAGCCATACAACCAATGTAGGTATAAAGCATTTTTATGACAATATCACGTCACAATTAATATAAAATTTGTAGGTTGGTTTAATTTGAAAGGTGTTATTGTTTTTACATTTAAAACTATTAAAAGTAATTGATTAATATTGATAATAAAAAAAATATCTGACTGCAATGATTCTGGGTTACGCGTAGAGGGAGTACGGGACTCTTGATCCTAATGTCGGATCGCCTTTTTTTCGGGTCTACCCAAGGAACATGGATATCAAACGAAGGACCTAAAGAGTAGAACACATTGAACCTAGCCACGTTGACCTAATTCGACATGACTGCCGTTAAAAGTTCGTTTCCAAACCCATCAATATGGATAGCAAATGAAAGGCCTGAACCTAGGAAAGTCGCCCTAAATTCAACATGGCCGCCGGTCAAAAAAAAAACGGACAAAAGTTCGTTTACAAACCCAGCAATATGGGTATCAAATGAAAGGCCTAGATGAGTAGAGCACGATAAACCTAGCAACATTGACATAATTTTACATGGCCGCCGCTCAAAAAAGATGGATAAAAGTTCGTTTCCAAACCTAGCAATATGGGTATCAAATGAAAGGCCTTGAAGAGTAGAGCATTAGGTACCTAGGAAAATCGACCTAAATTCAACATGAACGCCGCTCAAAAAAAAGGAACAAAATTTGTTTTCAAACCCAGCAATATGGGTGTCAAATGAAAGGCCTTGATGAGTAGAGCACTATGAACCTAGCAACATTGACATAAATTTGACATAGCCGCTGCTTAAAAAATATGGATAAAAGTTCGTTTTCAAACCTAGCAATAAAGTTATCAAATGAAAGGCCTCAAATAGTAGAGCATTATGAACTTATGAAAATGCCATAAATTCAACATGGCCAACGCTCAAAAAAATGGATAAAAGTTCGTTTCCGAATTCAGCAATATGGGTATCAAATGAAAGGTTTGGATGAGTAGAGCACTATGAACGTAGCAACACTGACATAAATTCAACATGGCCGCCGCGGTGGATAAAAGTTCGTTTCCAAACCTAGCAATATAGGTATCAAATAAAAGGCCTTCAAGTGTAGAGCACTATGAATCTAGGAAAAGTGCCCTTGATTCAAAATGGCCGCCGCTCCAAAAAGGTGGATAAAAGTTCGTTTCGCAACCCAGCAATATGGGTATCAAATGAAGGCTTTGGTGAGTAGAGCACTATGAACCTTGCAATATTAACATAAATACAACATGGCCACCGCTCAAAAAGGTGGATCAAAGTTCGTTTCCAAACCTAGCAATATGAGTATCAAATGAAAGGCCTTAAAGAGTAGAGCACTAGGAATCTAGCAATATCGATGGAAATTCAACATGAACGCCGCTCAAAAAAGGCGAATAAAAGTTCCATTTCAAACCCAGCAATATGGGTATTAAATGAAAGGCCCTGAAGAGTGAGTACCTAGAGCATTCGAACCTATGAAAATTGTCCTAATTTCGAAATGGCAGCTGCTCATGAAAGGCAGAATAAAATTGAATCATTATGGAATAAAATGGAGGAAAAAACTAAACACTGTGTTAAGCATTTTGATAGCGAAACGTAGTTCGCGGGCACAGCTAGTTTTATAATATTTCAGGAAACATAATTTGGTCACCATTTATTTATTCGTTTTGGTAAGCGTTACGGCGGCTTTTTAAAATTCTTTTTCTATCATGGGATTCTAGGAAAATCGACAGAACCCTCAAATTTCACAGGCATGTCCAACATGTTTCATGTTTTTTTAAGATTTTCAGGTATTTGCATCTGGTAGTCAGCATATCATGTTACTGAGCTGATGATGGAAGGTTTCTGGTATAGGATAGGAGTTCGGTAATAATTCTTTCACTATTGCGAAAGATGTTTTATTTCATTTATTCTAGTATTTGCCTATGGTCAAATTTGAATACGCATGTATTCAATTACTAAAAAGATTGAAATAACATTTATTTACAAAAAAATAAAACTGACTTCAAGAACACCAAAAAGTCATAAATAATGATTTATGACTTTTTGATGATAAATATAAGAATTCATAAAACATTACATTTTTATATTGAATAAAAATTAAAACCATGGTTTTCTTGCACTTATTTCCACTATTTATTTTACTGTTTGAATTTGCTATTTTGTACGACCGGTTTCGATTACTACATCTTCAGGTATACCTGAATAAATAGCGGAAAAAAGTGCAAGTAAACAATGGTTTTATTAAATATGAACATTCAGTTCCATCAAGAAGTCACACCAATAAGTATAAAAGTTATTACATTTTTATATTGAAGTCGGTGCCAAGCAATGATCACCTGAATATAATGAACAATGAATGTAGTGAGTTAAAAACTGGCACCAACTTCAATTTAAAAATGTGATGTTGTATGTATTCTTATATTATTAATGACTTTTTGGTGTTTTAGAAGTCGGTTTTATTTATTGTAAAAAATATTGCCTAATTGACGGACTAGATTCCGATTTTCATACTCAGTCCGCGTGCTAATTTGTTTCCCTTTTTAAGCATGAAATGTAAATCAATTTTCAAATGTAAATGAATATGGCGTACTTTCAAAGGCTAAAATTATGATTCGAACATTAAATCTCTCGCATCTTTCTGTGGCGCCGTCGTGACTTTCTTTTACGAGCTCGATCATTACCTACTTTTGGAGTTTAGTTCTAAATCTATAAGTCAATTTAAAAAGTTTAGTAGCACAGAGTTTTATACATAGGATAAAATCGGATGCATTTTATACCAGGAAAAATGAATGACACTGCACATTTTAGTATTGAATAAATAATCATTTTATAACACAATAATTGAAAATTTTCAGAAAATGGCCATATTGGCAACTAGACATATTTTTTTCTACAACGAAACTAGGCAACGGGCTCGAACGCGTATTATAATCGTTTTTGATAAATGTTGATGTGAAATTAATTATTTTAAAATTGGTAGTTAAATATAATTGACAACCATTTATAACATATTTAATAATTTTTGATTTGTTTTACTTTTTCTTTTTTTGTCTATTTTTCACAGCTATATTGAAAAACATCGTGTGATACACAGATGTGTAGGTTAATTGCAAATTCGTGACATCATAAACCCTCGCCTTCGGCTCGGGCTTATTAACGGCAGCTCGTTACCAATAACCTACTTTCCACCCTTGTATCACAATGTAATATAAAGATACCCACCAGGACATCCAGGCTGGAAAATCTCGGATTTTGGACTAATTTCAGGGGATGAAACAAAGAGTGCCAATACGCATGTACATGTACAATATGTACATGTATTGCCGCTCCTGCTCTTCCCGTGGATGTTCTGAGACGACTCTCAGCGAAATCACCACAATTAACTTTTGCTAGTGAGGAGAGGGAAAACTCAAAACAAATCCCCCTCATCAACTCGTCGGCTAGCGTGGTGTAGTAGGCCAGTGCCACCTCACTTGACGAGTTCAGTGTCCAGCAGTGGGACCTATATGGGTTGAGGTGGGAATGGGGAGGGGAGTCCGCAGGGATGCGGGGTTTTTTTTATCGTTGTTTTTTTATAGTGGGAACATATCCAGCGGCGAGGACTGGGAACAGCCGGATTTTCCGCAAATTATAAAAAAACCCATTGCAGTACAAGCAGGAGCCACCTTACTGAAGATGAATATGTTGTGTCTTATTTAATTCAAAGATACGATATATTCTCTACAATTGGTAGATAATTTTAAAACTAAATCAAATCAATGATGAAAACTCCACCCACATAAAAAATAAATTGTGTTTGTACGAGTATTTAGAAAGGAAAGAATTTTGTTATTACTTGATTAGAAGGAAAAATTAAAACTACAGTTAAATTAGTCATTTAAAATTTATATACCTATACAACGATGTAGCCTTAAAAATTGTAAATCGTAGAGAATTTTAAAACTTACCGCCTTGAAATCAATGATAAAAGTCCACCCATATAAAAAAAACAAACTCGTATTTGTATTTAGAAAGGAAGCAATTATGTTTTTACTTGATTAGAAAGAAAAATTAAAACTAGAGTTAAACTTTCCATTTCAAATTCGTTTACCTGTTTTTTTTCTTTAATCTATTTTAAGAGGCTTTAGTCACTCATCATAACCCAGTTAGCCTCATAGGGACTCTCCAAATCGTTATTGAGCCCAATGATTGATTTACCTGTTCCAAGACGTAGCTTAAAAAAATGTAAAAATAAACACTGAATGTCGTTACCCCTACCTAAAGGGTGAAATCTGTCGGGAGTAAACAATGCCTCCGATCTACACGAACCATTCATGGCACAATTGGCACTGATTAGGAGTATTTTGTTAAATAACAGAAACAATAATTTTAAGAAATTATCTATTTTTACAATAGTTACCGTTTTTTTCCAAAATATCGCTTCGGTATTTAAGTATAGTCAGAATATTTATTGCGAGGGATAATCGACATCAGTGTTTTAAAGATCGTAATATATTTTTAATCAGTAGGTCAGTAGAGCACATTATTTTTTGGTCGACCAGACCTTAAGTTCTTGCACCCAAATGAACATGAGTTTGACCTTAAGATTTAAAAAATATACTATCTATGAGTCATTATCATCGCAGCTCATATACGTCCCCACCGAGAAGCTCGAGCTTACCCTAGGCCTACCGTGATTAAGCCTGAGTCAACCACGCTGGCCCAGTGTGGATTGGTTGACTTCACATACACCATTGAATTTCTTCGCAGATGTATGCAGGTTGCCCAACGATGTTTTGCTTCACCGTAGTCAAAATAAAAAATCTATCTATGAATAAACGAAGTTCATTACTTTTTTGATTGTAATGAAGTAATTTTTGTAAGCTAACTTGCGAAGGAGACTCCACGTCATGTTTGATTTTCAACCGACTTCAAAAAAGGAGGAGGTTCTCAATTCGATGCGTATGTTCTTTTTTTTTGTGTGTATGTTTTTAAATTAGGGTTTCTTTCACTAAAAAGATTGCATTCACTAAAAAGTTAAAAATAAAAAATATTTTACAAAAAATAAAAACCGACTTCAAAAACATTGAAAAGTTAAAAATAATATAAGAATAGGTACAGGCAACATCACACTTCTATATTGAAGTTGGTGCCAAACGATGATCTCCTAGAAAGTTTTAAAATTTGGCACCGACTTCAATATAGAAGTGTGATGTTGTCTGTACCTATTCCTATATTATTTTTAACTTTTCAGTGTTTTTGAAGTCGGTTTTTATTTTTTGTAAAATATTTTTTTTAGACTTGTGTATTATGAATGCGTCACGAGGACACTGAACTTGTCTGAAGGTAGAATCATCTGCACGCACTTAATATGAATATAAATGAATGTAATGCAAAAATGCATGTCTTACATTCCATTGACTTGAGTCATCGTAGTTTTAAAAATTATGTAAGAATATTTAAGACATATTAAAGTTAAGTTTTTAAAATGTGAACGTGCAACCAAATTTTTTTTGTAATTGACTTAAGTATACTTAACGTGATTTTCTTACTTAAAGAGTTTTTTCAGTTTTAAACATGAATTCAACTAATATTATACATAATTCGGTTAAAATGTATGTTCTTAACATACATCACTTAAGCGTATAACTATAAAATAAAAACATTTTATTTGGAACTATCGGATTGTGTTACACGGATGTGTGCGAACTACTGTTACGTACTTATATAAGTTTTGAGTCATTCTCTATTTTCAAATTCTCATTCTATTTTCTAAATTGTTAATATGACTATGACATGACTATACGTTACCAGAATACCTAGGATTTTCAGTACACCGCTAAGTGTATTATTTTTAGTAATATTTTGGTTAATTACTCTGCTAACGTCAACTAGCAAAAATAGACGATATTTTCTTATTTTCATCGAATTAGATCGTTTTGACAACCGAATAATTGTGAGCTCTTTAAATATGTTAACTATAATATGTTATAATTATTTTTTGTATTGTAACAAAAGTCTATTCTTTAAATGGCTATACTTTCCTATAATAATGTTATTTTAGAAAACATGTTCAAAAAAGATTTTTATGATTGTAAAGTTAATAGCCAGGAGAGGTAAAAATATCGGAAAACAATTTATTCATAAGTATTGGATCCCAATCAATATAATTAAAAATTTTATAACATGATAATTCATAATGACGATTAAAAGACAACAAGTAATTCATCTACACAGTAACAGACTCTACCATAGTTTTCTTAATTAGTTCTCCGAAATTTTCCGTGGTTTCAGAAGCATTGCTTTCTGTCGCCGTGTCCTTACTAGGCTGGGCCGACAGTTCCGAAGCATCTTGGGTGGCGTGGTCAGCATTATCCAAAGTCATCAACGTGTTCTGACTAAACCAATTTTCATCATTATCTAAAGATTCCAACTTAGTGCTATTTTGATATGGCAATGTCATCAGCGTTGTATACTGTGAGTCACTTTTATCTTCAGGATTAATAACACATCCCGATGGTGTTTTGTACGCTTCATATTGGTTTTGTTGTATATTGTGATTGTGATATTGTAGTGAGTGCTCATTCAAATTGTTGTTCTGTTTATGTGTGTACTCGGGAACATACATGTGGCCGTATTGGTTGAACATGTTTATTTGAGAGTTGTGCGCGAATTCTTCGAAACTTGTGGCAGAGAAGCTTTGTAGGCCTTTGAAGCGATGGCTTTCCGAATGTTGTGCGTGTTCATATGTGTAATTGAGATCGCATGGGAAACGTTGCATATTGTTTGTCATTGTGCTGTAACCCATTGTATTAGCCGCAGAATAGGGCGGTCCCTTTCCTTGAAGTATATTGGATGTATAGGGATTAGTGTGATTGTGATGATTGTTAATATTATCGTAGCATATAGTGCTTTCATTCATGTTTCTGGAGGTTCCTGCGTCGTTTCGATAACCATAAGACATATCTCCTTGCATACTGGGGGTATGAGCTGTGGTATTCAGATCACAATGAACATTATTGAAATTTCCGACATTAACACAAGATTCCACTTCGATTCTTGGGCTTAAGTTGACGTCACGTAGCAGCCCGTCCTCGTGAGTAATGCAACGGTCTTGTTCATACGAAGTATTCGTTACACACGAAGGAGTGGTAATATTATGGGCGTCTGCCCATTGTCTTCTAGCCGCTTCTTGATTCTCTTCATTCTTCTTTTCAAGACCTACTCTCATGAGTGTATGAATGAAGTGTGTTCGCACTCTTACAGGATTAAATTCAATGCGCCCTGTAGTGTTTCCACATCCTTCTCTGGTGCAGCCACAAGGGAAGTTCAGCCTATCAACCTGACATTTAATTCCCGCCATACTACATGAACAGCTTTCCGGGTTACAGGTTCCTTTGCAAGAACAGCCGCAAAATTCTCTAGATGTGCGTATATCTCGACATTCGTCTTTTTCATAAGCTTCTATTTTTCTAACACCTGCTGTGCGAAGTAATGCTCTTCTTTGTCTTGTTGGTATTGGTTGCAAGAAATAGTAACTATCTAATTCAAGTTCCGATTCCGAAATATCACTTGCTTCTTCCTCGGTGTCACTATCTTCGCTAGAAGACAGGGATGCGCCTTGCAAATGACGTTCACTTTTTAGCTGTTGTAATATTTGCCTATGTAATCTTCTTTGTTCTAAAGCGTGTTCTGCCAATGTGAACTTTTGAATATGCGTATGTTCCCATTCCATTCCCAAGGTGGATCCACCTTGAGACGGCACACACGTAAAGCCTTGAGCTCTAGGAAAATAGAACACAGTAACGCTATCGAACTTAATGCTCTCTTTTCTTCGTTTGCACGTCGGCTCATTTTCATTTTCATCATTTAGTTTTCTTTTCAAATTACTCCTTGCTGGAGATATATTTTTTAATAAGCTTCTGTCTTTCATTTCATTATTTTCGTCGTTATTTTTTTCACTTGCTTCTGGTAATTCAGGTTTTTGGTTATTGGCGTTACTTGCACATGGTATTAAAAGATTAAATGCAGGAGCTTTTGAATCTTCGTTAGATTCCGACCCAAGACCAGAGTCACTTCCATCTGACCGGTCTTGGCCTTCTTCTTCCCTGTCGTTAGGCGCTGCATCTGAAGGAAGGCTTCCAAGAGCTGAATCTTCACTGTCCGCTGAAGCTGTGTCCGTTTTTATATCTTCAATGTCACTTAATGTGTCACTATCCTCTATTTTTACGGCAAAATCTATTTTACTATCACTGCTCTCATAAAACTGAGAATTAATATTACTATTTACATTACTTTGATCCTCATTAGAGTACAAATCATCACTGTTAGCATCACTGTCACTGTTTTTTTCGTCTTTTATCACAGACTCTTGCTCTGCATTGTCCTCTTGCACATTTAATGTGTTTTCACAATCGGTATTTGTATTTTCCTCCTTAGGGCACACGCCCTGGTCTGTGGCTGGATTCTCCATGATTATCTGGAAAGACAAATGATTGAATTCATTATTAATCAAAAGCTTTGACGACTGTCTGGTTTAGTCGTTAGTGATCATGCCCACAAAGCCGGAACTCCCGGGTTTAATTCCCTGTCAGCTCAAATGTTCGTGTGATGAACACAATGTTTGTTCTCGGTTATGCGTATATATTTCTCGATTATATATTTGAATTTTTGTATTGTTACATCGGTATGTATATCTGTTATCTAGTTTCCACACAAGTTTTATTGATACGTTCTTACTTTAGGCTAGATTAATAGTTATGACTGTTTAAATCGATAGAATAGAAACTATATCTTAATAATTGCAAAAAGTGAAATAAATGAACGAAAGCGAATAAATAAAATTAAAGATAATATAGGTAAATAAAAAAGTGCCGATTGATAATATCTTAAATATCTTTGTTTGCTATTAACAGTTGTGCGGCTGCCAACGCTTATTAAAATAATATTACACGGGGGATCTTTAAGCCACCTGCATTCATTCAAACAGTACCCATACTATAAATCAAACAAAATGATAGTCGAAAACCGGTACCTACCTATTTAAAAGGCTGTGGCCTCGGCAGTCTTCACTGTTTCTTGCTGCTTCTTTTAAGGTCTCCAGTCCATGGTGTAAATCGTTAGGATTAATATGTCCTATTTAAATTCAATCACGAATAACTGAAGAACGTATTCATAATTTTGTTCAACGTATCTGCCATAATTCTGGATGCTAAGCGAATCACGCTTTTATCACGCACCGATAGGGTTCACTTCTTATCGCCGCTCGCACGACACTGTTGAGGTATTTTAGCCCTATTTATTTATTTTCCGCCTTATTTTTACAGCGGCACACTGAACACCTCAATAAGTTCTTTTAATAATCCATTCCGGGCGAACTGATGTTATTTATCACAACGAACAGGTAAATGACCTTCAAACGGAGATAGAATTTGATGTACGAGCACAAAAATACACTCGCGTAGAGAGAGCCACTTTTACTACAGCGATCTAACAATTCCCAACTTCCCACCTCGCGTAATCGTGTTGGACGACTCGAGCGACGCAGGCAAGTTTTAATCCGGCGCAATTCGATGTGCCTTTGCTATGCAGCTTTAGCGCGTGTTGGGACGCCTTCTGAATTGAGTCGGGTATGAAATGCGTTGTTCGACGTGACGTTGCCGCGGCCCGTCTCCCCGCCCCGCCATGCGACCCTCCTCACCGCGTCCCCCCGTGAGCTGGCGCAAGCGCGTTCCGTTTCTTGCTAAAGCAGTGATACCATGTAGCGATAGCAAAATTCCGGTTTTTTCATTTCAATAATGGCTTCAAATCAATTTTTATGATTTATTTCAATGTGAATATCAGCAACATAAGGTTGTAGACAGTTTTAACACGTGGTATTTTATACATTTTGTTTCTATGCAATTCTATAGTTGAAATATAAATATAAATTGTTAGATAAAGAATTAAATTTAGCTAAAAGGATGAGCTTGGCAGGTAATAAGATAATAATAAACAGGCAAAGATATAATCTATACTTAATATTATAAAGCTGAAGAGTTTGTTTGTTTGTTTGAACGCGCTAATCTCAGGAATTACTACTTCAAATTGAAAAAATCTTTTTGTGTTGGATAGTTCATTTATCGAGGAAGGCTATAGGCTATATAACATAACGCTACGGCTAATAGGAGCTAAGCATCAATCAAAAATGATACAAAAATGGGAAAAAATATATGGCGAAACGTAGTTCGCGGGCACAGCCTAGTAATCTATAAAAATTTAATACTTACATTCATTACAAGCTCCGTATTCACGTTCTTTATCTCGGTATTCAAAGAATTATTAAATAAAACTTGTCTTGGATTCTGTTATTTCTTTGTTGACTGTTATGTTTACGTAGGGATGTAATAATATCGATATCATTATCAGTATTAATTAAAAAAAAATAACTATTATCGCATGACTATATTTGTTGTGCACAACTATTTTGATTGTTCTCTTAAATTAAACTCGACATAATATTTTTCCATATAAATTGGTAGAGGTGAAAGGGCAACACAGGTTCACAACCTTTTGCTCTTGGGCCAGCTCGACAGGTCTCGACCGACATAAGCAGTATACCTCTACGTCATGGCGCGATGGCTTATACACAGATGTGTACGTTTTCCATACATATATTGTTTTCGTAGGTACATACATATAAACGTACATACTTCAGTATGTTCTATATATTTTAACTCGGCCATAACGCGGCCAACGATCTTGGTTATCAAGACAATACTGAGCGACTGAGAGTCGTAAATAAATCTGATTGTGTTTGCTGATATACACTTAATTGGTATAAACAGCCTACACATAATAATGGCATAGTCAGAATGAGTTAATTTTTTTCTCTGCTTGATTAAAATTATTACGATATAAGGTATGTTCAGCTGCAGCGCTACATATGTTTGCGTCATCATGGTTACTGGCATTGTTTCCAAGATGGTGTAGGTGTTGCCGACGTCACTGTCGCTCCCCTGCCGTACGGTACGGGCGTTCTTCAAATAAATTGGCACTCGACGCCAGCCGCCATAGTACGGGGCGAGGTGGATGTATACGTTCCAACCGCCGTGTATACGATAATCAATAGATATTTTCAGGAGGCTTTCGTGGAGGACGAAAGCGACGGTCGATTCTCACGTAGCGCTCTCTCGCTCTTCCCAGTAATTTGTGTAGAGCACGCTGAAAACTTAGATAAAACTGCTCGCATTTTTTACATTTAGTTTAATTGTGTGTATATATATATATATATATCTTTATTACGTTGATATTTACAATATAAGAAAACTGAAATATGGTGTATCTACTCCTCTCAGAAAAAAATGGTTGCTATTACGTCTAATTTGCTTATGAAAAGATCTCTACATTTTGACATTCTTAAAGTTTCTAAAGAAAATGACTGTTTTTAATAATCATATTGTTTATGTATAAAATACGTTGTATCTTTTTTATTATGTAGGTGGTAAAGAATGCTAGTATTATGTTTTTGTCAGAATTACATAGCTACATGACAAACGTAAATATATGAGTAAAAAAATGTTTTATGACATATCTGAATATTTGGTGTTTGTTACACAATCCGAATTAATCCGAATTCCGAATTAACAGGTTTCGATGAAATTTTGTATATTATCTTTAAATTAAACAGAGGGTATGGCTCGGTGAAAGCTCAATTTTGTAGCTTACGTAGACGAAGAAACGAAGTGACGTTGGTACGGCATAAATATTTGGCTCATTGTACATACGTCAGATAGCATTTTGTTTGTTTTGAGAATATTATACTTGATTTTACAACTGTATAAATATATTTTAACATTGGTATTTAACCTTTGTTTCTTAATTTTAAAATTGACATTGATATAGTTAGCTATTTTTAACGAAGTTTAATAAATAATAACTTTTGCTATTTACAAACTGACAAAAAGTAAATTAATTGTTTCAAGAAATTTAGATAAAATTTCAAGGTATATTTGGATATTTGCTGTTATATCGACGTCAAAATGTATTGGAGAAAGCACTCTTTTATAGCGAAACGTACGAGGCGACGGAATAGCTGTAATGGTACTTTTTGTTGGATACATCAGAAATGCTCGTCATTTCGCCGCGCATTTTTTCTCATTTCTAACGGTAGTCTGTGCGCCGCCGGCTCCAACAATACGTTGATGCCATGACTAGCTGTAACATGGTACATGAACTATGGTTCCCATGGTAACGCCGTTGTAAAACTGAGGTTGGAACAAAAATTCGGAGCACCACTAATTATGGGCGCTTGGTAACATGAATTAATAATTCGTCAGAATGAGCGTATATGGGCGGGCGGAGGTGCAGCCCGCGGGCGGCTGGGGGTGGGTGGCGGTAGACGGAGGGAGATTAAATTTCGTACCACACCGCCGGCTCTGGCCTGTTCGCCGTAGGGCTGCAATGCTTCCTCATATACTCGAGCTCTTATTACTATGACGTGTTTATTTTTCTAAAATACAGTTGGAGCAAAACAAATCAATCAGCAATTAGGTTTAATATAAGATAATGGGTTATGAAATAATATTTTGGTTTATGTATATAAATAGGCACTTCTACAGTATACTGTCGGATAAAACACTAAATTTGAAATTTCGGCATACATGTGATGTTTTGCACCATAAAGTTTTGGTTATTAGACATACGTGAGATCTACGGAAATATTATTTAGAATCTATTAAATTTTGATATTTACACATCTTGTTGTTCAAACTATATCTCTCCGTCCATTCATCTCGTCTCCACTATATGTTAGAGTCCGCGCCTATATGTGAAGATATATATTTTTTTGAAGTCTGTTATTAACTTTTGTCTAATATTTTTTGTATAGTTGCATTTCTTTATTGTGCATTGTTTAATAATTTTATCGCAACTCAAACTCGAAATTAAAAATAGAAAAGCTGCTTTCACATGGAACCCTTATTTGTCAGTCCCTTCTAATCTTGAGCCCGAAAACACGGTGAATCCTAAATCCCTACTGAATATAATAAATGCAAAAGTTAAAAACGAAAGTAGGTCTGAAGTTGTCTGAGGAGCGGGCTGAAAGTAATACTTTTCAGCCCTAGGGATATTGTTATTAACTGACAGTTGCCAAATTATAAAAAAAAACTATTTCTATTTCACATTTCAAGACAATACAAAATTGTCTGTATACTGTGTGTATGTGTGCGTGTGGGTATGTGTGTGTGTGTGTTGTGTTTGCTTGTATGTGCGCGTGAGATGACGGTTCGTTGCTGCGTGGGTAGTGTGGTTGGTTTTTGCTTGTCTATTAAAGGAATACGAATACGAAGTATACGTTAATAACATGTAATATTGAAAAAAAATATGCAAAGTTAATATTATAAAAAGTAAATATTATAAGGTTGAGTTTATGGAAATGCGTCCACGGGGAGAAATGTGCCGACAAACTGTTGCACAGTTTGACAGGATTAAGTCTTAAAGCTATTTGTAAAAATATATGTACAATAGTACATTGTTACCCTAGGGGTGAAAGTAACTTATTTAGTCCCGAGACGGTGTTTGGCGCCCGAGCGTAGCGAGGGCACCAGTAGATCGAGGAACTAAATAAGTCTTTAACCCGAGGTAAACACTGTGCTTTTCATTAAGAATACAAGGAAAGTAAAAATAAAATAATGAATTAGCTAAAGAATATATGTGTAATTTTTTTACACAAATCATCTACTTCTGCTTTAGCCCTTTCTCTTATAAAATCAAAAACTCCATACTTGAATCAGATGAACTTATTGTGTTAATTTTAACACAATGTTATACAAATATAATTAACTGTTAATACAAATCTCTGATATATGGAAGTATAAACAAAACTCTACAACTTGAAAAAACAAATGAAAATCGCATTGCCGCTTTCCCCGTTTACTTTGTTTTTTTTCTGTGGCTGGCCAGCTATTCAGCCATTATTTTTCATTTTTATCATCATAGAAAAAATTTACATTTTGCCCATATCTATGTTAATTTAAAGAAATAGTTGAAATTAAAATTTAATAAAGTTATATTTAAAAATATATTCTTTAAATTCTTAATATTATGTTATTTCAATTTTACACCGCGCTGTAATTGAGTGGCTGTATAGAAAGTCGGATCACGGTTCAATAGAAATATGAAAATAGAACTAGTTTCTTTTTAAAATTTGACAGCAGCTGTCAGTTGAAAGTGATTCTCCCTAGGGCTGAAAAGTATTACTTTCAACCCGCTCCTCAGGCAACTTCAGACCTACTTTCAGAGTATGAGTAATGAAAAATACATTTTAAAAAAATGAACTTTCTATACAGTCACTCAATTACAGCGCGATGTAAAATTGAAATAACATAAAGTTAAACATTCATTAAAGAATATATATTTTTTAATAGATAGATAGATAGATAGAACATTTATTTCATTTTTTTTATGGGATAGGGGGAAAACGAGCAAACGTATCACCTGATGGTAAGTGATTACCGTCGCCCATGGACACCCGCAACCCCAGAGGAGTTACAAGTGCGTTGCCGGCCTTTAAGGTAGGAATACGCTCTTGGTACATTAGGATACATTAGGATACAGGCCTTATACACTAAATTCTAATTATAAGTAGGTAATGTACCAAAAAGGTCTACACTCAGCGTACGCCGTGACACTCGTAACAAAGAGTGCCACGACACTGATATTCTGTGTAAACCTTTTACAGATGTAACATCAATAGAAAAGCGTTGGAATGGTAAACATAAGCAATTAAAATAAGTAAAGACATAAAACAAAAATAATTCACTACACAATATTTATATACAAACTGACATGACAACTTACAAACTAAACGCAACATTTATATACAAACTGACATGACAACTTACAAACAAAAGAAATAGTTAAAAGTAAGTTATAATAAAGTCATTAAGACTTTATTATAACTTACTTTTAACTATTTCTTTAAAATAATATAGATTAGATAAAATATTTACCATTTTTTCAATGATGAAAATGAAAAATAATGGCTGAATAGCAGACCGGCCACAGAAAAAAAAACAAAATAGGCGGGAAAGCGGCAATCCCATCTTCAATTGTTTTTTCGAGTTGTAGAGTTTTGTTTATACTTCCGTATAGTAGAGATTTGTATACATTGAGTTTAATCTGATTCAGATATGGATTTAACGCCAGATTTCATAAGAGAAGAGGCTAAAGCAGAAGTTGTTGATTTATGTAAAATAAAATTCACTCACTTTTTCTTTAGCTAATAGGTTTTTATTTTTACTTTCCTTGTATTCGTAATGAAAAACACAGTGTTTACCTCGGGTTAAGGACTTATTTAGTCCCCCGAACTATTGGCGTCCTCGCTACGCTCGGTTGCTAAACCCCGTCTCGGAACTAAAGTTACTTTCACCCCTTTTTTTTTCTCGGGGGAAATGCGTAACCGCACCGTACCCGCCGTTGGCTAGACGGTGAGCGTGTGTGGTGCTCTCCCGAAAGAATGCCAGGCCTACCCACTAAAACCCCCCGGTGTTCTCCCTGCCCTTATGGGCGCGCTAGGTAAGGTCCACACTTCGACTCCACTACCCACGCGCCCGGAAAGTAACTTTCACCCCTAGGGTAACAATATGACGACACGGTTAGCGCAGAGGTCGAGTGATCGCCTACTGCGCAATGGGTCGCGGGTTCGATTCCCGTACGAGACAAATATTTTGTATGGCCTACAGAAATTTATTCCGGTCTGGGCGTATGTGCATGTGATATTCTATGTTTGTAACTGCACCCACGACACAGGAGAAAATCCTAGTGTGGGGCGAAGTTTAAAAAAAATAGTACATTGTTACCCTAGGGGTGAAAGTAACTTATTTAGTCCCGAGACGGTGTTTGGCGCCCGAGCGTAGCGAGGGCACCAATAGTTCGAGGGACTAAATAAGTCTTTAACCCGAGGTAAACACTGTGCTTTTCATTACGAATACAAGGAAAGTAAAAATAAAACAATGGATTAGCTAAAGAAAAAACTTGTAAATTTTATTTTACATAAATCAACAACTTCTGCTTTTAGCCTGTTTTCTCCTATAAAATCAGGCGTTAACTCCATACCTGAATCAGATGAACTAGTGGTGTTAATTATAAACACAATGTTATACAAATATAATTAACAGTTAATACAAATCTTTGCTATACGGAAGTATTAACAAAACTCTACAAATGTAAAAAACAAATGAAGATCGCATTGCCGCTTTCCCGCTTATTTTGTTTTTTTTTGTGGCCGGCCAGCTATTCAGCCATTATTTTGCATTTTCATAATTTAAAAAATGGTAAATATTTTGCCAAAATCTATATTATTTTAAAGAAATAGTTAAAAATAAATTATAATAAAGCCATTTAAAAATATATTCTTTAAATACTTAACATTATGTTATTTCAATTTTATACCGCGCTGTAATTGAGTGGCTGTATACAGAAAGCCGGAACATTATTCAATAAAAACGTGAAAAAAGAACTAGTTTCTTTTTTAAAATTGACAGCAGCTGTCAGTTGAAAGTGATTCTCCCTAGGGCTGAAAAGTATTACTTTCAACCCGCTACTCAGGCAACTTCAGACCTACTTTCAGAGTATGAGTAATGAAAAAGTATTATTCTGCCTATATGGCTTAAGCAACTGAATCAATTTTAATGAATTTTGGTATACATATAGTTTAAAATCTGACAAAGTTCTTCTTTTCTAGGGAATAACCGAACTCATGGTAATAATTGACCTCACGCAGACGAACTCACCGGCAACAACTAGTTTAATTATTATAATAAACATCTGTATACTATACATCTTTTGTCACAAGTTAGCAACGTACACTCGACACTCGGCTGCATTACAATTTAAGGCGCATTTCAGATAGGAACGGATTTGCGGCATTGTCAAAGTTAGCATCAAATACCTTAGCTATTAAATAAGTCCTCCGATATCATTTTTTGACAGCTTTGACATTTGAATCATTTTTTTCGAGAAAAAAAAAAGATTTTTTAGATGATTTAAGAAATACATTGAAGGAAATTTATAGTTTTAACCGATTTGATTTGTATTATTTGAAATTTTAAGTTACTGGAATAATTAGGCGAGGTGTCAAAATTCACCACGTGAAATCAGTGCCTACCGTTTCATTTGTAACAGTTAGCGCGGCTAAAAATGTTAATATTTCTTAAAAGAAATGCAAAACGAAGCCAACATCAGATGTTAGCATCAGCAAAGTGATGATTTTTACCTGGAACACACCTTTCGTATACACAATAACCGTCTTTATTACGAGCTATAAGCGCGGTGCGAAGGTCAAGCTTTACAGAGGCCCTAGACAAATGCCACGCGCTAACTTTTCATCAGTCGTTCCGCAGAAAAAATGTATGGAAATGTCATTAGCTTACGACAAACTCACGCTATTTTTTTTCGCAGCTAATGTCATCTCCATACATTTCTTATGAGGAACGACTGCGGAAAAGTTAGCGTATAACATTTGTCTAGGGGGGCAGTATTGCTAGTTGTCTTGTCTGCATACATGTACACTGGTGTCCTTTTAGGGGTTGCACAGTAGATACATTAGCTGGTCACAATAGATGGAGTTTGCGAGGACGAACTTATCCCTAATAGATCTCTACCAGTCAAACTTTATTACTCGACGAGCGACATAAGTGTACACTGTGGCAGTCCTGCCGTACTCAACAATGACGTCACGGTTGATGTCGGATCTTTCTGTCTAATCGCCTTCAAATTAACAACTTAAAATGCTTGTATCTTATGTATTTCTAAGCATTTTAATTCTAATTTCACAGAACTGCATCTTTTTCAACGGTATTTTAATATTTAATGACGAGACGTAAGAATTAGAATTCAGTCACCATCCCAATTCAACCCCTAGGCAGAGAAGGAAATTCGAAAACCGTTTTTTTCTTTCTGTTTATTATATGAATGAGCTTCTATTAAAGCAAAAAATTTTTTTTGTCATCTAGCCTATTCATTGATTGTTCACTTACCATCAGGTGGGATGAAGACCAAGACCTTCCTTGTTGTTTCTGCAAACCAGCTAAGTTGCGAGTTGAGCCGTGAAGTTCCTAACTACACGATGTACGGTTTTCAGTTTTTTTCCTACACATGTGCTGTAATAAGACATTGATTCTTGCCAAATTTCGTGATTCTAGTTCAACGGGAAGTATAGGTTTGAGTCCCTTGTGAAATCGCAAAATATGGGAAATTTGCGACATGAACGGTAATTTGACTTACAAGTTTGATCTTTTCACAGCTGAAAGAGTAAACCCGAGAATTTAAAAAAGTATGATATCTCTACGCATTCCTGAGAAGAAAGGTCTTGACAGAGAGACGAACAGACCCACCGACGGACACACAGAGAACTATAAATATACACATAAGTCTAGCAGAAACAAATATAAAAGGGGTACACATAAAAGGGGCTCAAACATAAATCAGACTCTTTATTTAGGCTCTATTATATTAGGCTAATAAACGCAATACAATAGGTGGGGTGCGAGCATGGAACTCTCGATAAACGAAATTTGACAGCTAAGATCGACGTACTTGACAAAAATCAATATATTTGACAGATATTCTTAAGCAGTGAAAAGCAAAGGTGCTTTTGTCGGTCGATCGATATTATGTTTATCGACAAGTTCATGCTCGCACAGCTGGCCGTCTAGTGCATCGATGCAAGCAAACGCGATACAGCGTTGACGAAAATGCATCGGTATAACGACTGCTTACAAAAAAGTCGTATTGTGTAACCCTTTACATACTACGATTTTTTTGTATCGATACAGTCGCGATGTAAAAGCAATACATTAGCTGGCTGTATAACTGCAGCATAGTCTCGCTGTAAATTCGTTGATTTCACCACGACCGCCTTACCTAAGTTTGTTAATTAATATGAAGGAAGCAGTGGTCTTCTTTACCGAGGGGAATTTTCTTATCTTTCGAGTTGACGAGGGATAGAGAGAGAAACGTAAGTAACGTCCATTATTAGCGCCCATCCCGAACCAATTGAAAGAAAATAATAATTTATAAGTAAATTGTTTTATTATTGATATTGTGGGAATATCCAAAACTTATTATAATTATTTAATAACTAGCTGTGTCCGCGACTTCGTTCGCGTGGATGTGGGAAAATAACAACATGTCGTACATTTTTTCCCGTTTTTGCAACATTTTTCATTGATGCTCAGCTCCTATAAGTCGTAGCGTAATGTTATATAGCCTACTACTATAGCCTTCCTCGATAAATAAACTTGGTATCCAACACAAAAAAAAACCAATTTGAATCAGTAGTTCCTGAGATTAGCCTGTTCAACCAAACAAACAAACAATCAAATAAACTCTTCAGCTTTGTAATATTGGTATAGATCAGCGGTTCTCAAACTTTATTGGCGACGGAACCCTTTTGGATAGCGAAATATTTGACGGAACCCCACAATAAAACAATAGTTTTTAAAAGTGTATTCTTAATTAATAAGCGTAAGAAAAGTACGACCAGATTGGTGCTTTGATTTTTTCTAAATTATCGCGGAACCCCTACAGGGGTATAGCGGAACCCTAGGGTACCGCGAAAAAGAGTATGGCTGGTATAGATGAATGAGTGGTTTGAAATAAGATGTTACATGGTTACAAGTATAAAGCCAAATCAGACAAGGAAGCAATTGTGTGCAGTGATATCTTTAAAATATAAAATATTATGCAATTTTTGGTATGATGCGAATTCGTCGTCTGCATTACCACTGATTATAGTTAATAATCGTCGAGAAGGCAGGCCGCAGTTACGTAGTCTCTTATATAACGGTATCGATACCCGTCACAGCCTCCGTCGGCTTGATTGTTCATCCGATTTTGAGCTGTATTTTAATGGAATTACGTTTCAAAATGATGTTCCGTGAATGTGTATTACTATTGCTAATTGCAAAACGTTACGTTGGCGATGTTGTTTTAACAATAGTTAATTTGTAATGGAAAAAATACAGCAAATAAATAATATTGGCCGCCTGAAATAGATTTTAACGGCCTCCGTGGTCTAGTGACTGATCGGGAGGTCCGGCGTTCGAATCCCTATGAGGCAGAAGTTTTTCTGCCCCCCTAGACAAGACGTATTTCGATAATCGCTAACGCAATCTCTAGAAGGAAAATGTATGCGATTTGACATAAGCCCTCGCTCAGCTTTCGAGCGCAATTTTCAAATATCATACATTGTCCAATTAGCGATTGCGTTAGCGATTATCGAAAGACATCAGGTGGGTGATTTTGTAATTCATCGACAGTCGGCCATCGTATAGACTTGATATTTCTTTTTGATTAAAACTAATTTTTAATATGTTTAACATTCTGTAACGTCGTCGTCTGAGTGATCTTGGTATATTTGTTGAATAAATCAACCAATACTTATGGCTAATGAACATAATTCGGCTTTTCTTCACTAGTCATTCAGTTTGAAAACGGTTGCGGATCAATCGATGAGTTACAAAATCAACACCCTGGTCTAGGGGTGCATGTCGGTTTCGTTACCGGTAGAGCTTCTGAGCCCACCTGGCTAGCTACCTCCGTCTTACCTACGTTAGTCGCCACAATAACAATGTTGATAGCTTTGTTGTATTCCGATAATTAGAAGTAAGATAGCCAGTTTCCCAGTTGTTGAGGAGTTCAGGTGAAGCTCGCTTCCACTTTCGAAATTATCGCCACTTACCATCAGCTGAGATAAAGGCCAAAGAGCTTCCCTGTCGTATTCCCTTCCCAGAGTAAATCACTCGCAAAGGAATCATTTTTCTTCAAATATTTTATACAAAAAGATCAATTACAAAGATATATTTTTTTGTAACCAAGCTGGCAAAGAAGCAGCCTGCCCACCTAATGGCTAACTAGCATCAAGCTACAGTCTCCTATAGTACAAGCTAGTTATAGCTTTGCCTGCTATTACGAATAAGATCGTAGAGTTTAGCAGGCTGGGAATTATTTGTATTTAGAATAGAAAGCATTTATTCAACACAGGCACATCACAACAGCAACATCCAAAGGAAGGTAGGTACAACAAATCATTATAAAGAATTTAATTGATTATTAATTGCGCTGAGCATGCCCGTATCGAAAGGGTTGCTAACTCAGCTTTTATTTCCGCAGTCATTCGACATAAAAATGCATGGAAATGACAATAGTCTGTGACAACCTCACGGTTTTTTCCCGTAGTTAATGTCATCTCCATACATTTTTTCTGCGAAACGACTAAGAAAAAATAAGCTTGTGGCTTTTCTCTAAGGGGTCAGGTTTCAATTCGACGAAGTACCAATATATTGACAGTTGTGTTCTACAGACTATTTATAAGTTACTTTATCCATTGTAAGAAGGTAGATTAAAAACAACAATGTCTGTCTTCTCATGCCTTTATAACTAGACAAAATCAAAAATCTGTTACCTGCTAAACATTCAAATTCAAAGTCACAGAATTCAATGTAATAATAATAATGTTTAGATTAGAAGATTTTTGATTTTGTCGTATTATAAAAACAAATGAGCGTTATAGAACACAATTAAAAGAAATTGTTAGTTTGTGTTTTGGTAAGTATAGGTATTTTATGAACTAAATGCAAATAATTCTCAACCTGCCAAAATTTTATATTCTTGAAACTTGTGTGAAAAAAAGAGCGAACGTATTTGACGGTAACGACAGCTCTACAAAAGAGTAATTTGTTGATAGTTACCAAGAGTTTTTATTATTTTTAAGCTTATTAAACCTATTCTTAAATTTTCCAATATACATATGTTTTGCGGTCAGCTTGAGTTTAATACAACACTTGCATTTAGATGTAAGTGGTTTTGTGATGATATTCTTTTCTTTTTTTTGTATCTAAGCCGGTTTGGGATTTACTTATCGATTCCTTTAGTCATTTTGTGAAGCATACGTCAATCTTTACGATTTTCGAAAACTTACAAGGAATCTCTAGCCTGTAGCAGTGTAGCAAACTGCATTCGCTAACGCAAATTAATAGAATAGTCATTGTATGGGTATGACATAATTATGCAGCCTTGTTATTTTTTTTCATATATACATATTATGTTGATTGATATAATATGTTGCTACAAATTCCAGGATTTCGCTTAAAAAATTAACTAATTCGGTACTAAATCAGGGCGGGAACATCGAGTGATTTCGTGATGTGGCTCTTCAATCCATACGCACACTCAAAATTTCGCTCGAGTTGGAAAGTCCTTGGTGACCGAGTGGTCATTTATAGCATCTACACGGTATGTTGAAGGCACAGGTGCGAATTCTTTCCGAGATAAAGTTTTATCACGTATTGATTTTATTTATAGATAAGTGTTTGTTTAACATTTTTAAACAACATTCATTTCCCACACTTACTCACTTATTTTATTAACATTTTTTTATACATACAACAGGAAAGCTTTTGGCCTTTACCTCACCTGATGGTAGCCATAAGGCCGAAGATGGAAGCAAGCTTCACCTGGACTCCCCAGCAACTGCGGAACTGGCAATCTTACCTCTGATTGTCGAAACACAATAATACTACGAGTATTATCATTGTTATTATGGCGACAAACTTATAGGTAGGACGATGGTAGTTATCTAGGCGGGCTTAGAAGCCCGACCACCCACACTTCTGCCTTTATGGGTAATTGAACACCGATCCTCTAGATCAAGACTGGGTGATCTCAACCATTAGACCACGAAGGCGATTAACATATAAAACAAGATAATGATCTTTTTCTACGGACGGCTATATTAGTGATATTGAGATTTTTCTGTAAATTTGGTTCCTTATTTCAATTGAACCCCAATACGAGTAATATTGATCTACTTAATGCGTGATATTTATAGAAAATGACCTTCGGATTGGGCCACTCACTAGCTGATAACCATCAAAGCTGTATAGCAACTTGTGCAATAAGTGTAAGCTTCTGTAGTATACAAGGTTATTTTTTAGTTACTAAAAAAATTTGGTGTGCTTGTTCAGACAAGCAAACTGAACAACTTTCACTATGGGACCAACTTTGAAATCGCAAAAAAAAATCAGCTGTTCCATACTCGTACATCTAGGTTCAGTGAATGTTGAACATTTGTATGGAACAGCTGATTTTTTTTTTGCGATTTCAAAGTTGGTCCCATAGTAAAAGTTGTTCAGTTTGCTTGTGTGAACAAGCACACAAAATTTTTTCAGTAACTAAAAAATAAACTTGTATATTTTGGTTTTTCATTTATTAAACGTTTATAACAGTTTTAAAGGAGATTTTTAAAAAACATGAAAGATATTTTTTTTGCGTTGTAATTCTTATGAAATTTGTTATTAAATGATGTTTCTAACAAACTATTATTTTTTTATTGCTACTAAGTTGTCAAACAAGCAAACTGCCCACCTGATGGTAAGTGGTAACAGTCACCTATATAATACGTGCCTATACGTAATATCTTCTGTGCTTTGATAGTAAGATTTAAAACATTTCAACAATTTGTTCCGGGTTCATATATATTGTATATATAATAGTATATATAAATTACGCGACAGGTCGACATGGCAATCGAGGTATGGGATTGAGAGTAGATCGGAGACACTCCGCATATCCCCACAGCACTACAGTCCCATCTTAGGCCTCGTTTACGGAGACGCGGGGCGTTGCGCGACGCGGCCCGTACAGAATTCACACATATGGCGTTGTATGAGTACGTTTACGGAGAAGCGATTTTACACACCTTTGCTTGAAATGGCGCGTTTTTTACGGCCGAGCCCGCGGATGGCACCGCCGCGTCCGTCGGTGTTCCCGTCTCGCATCTCTATGAACAACATCGTATATTGCCATATGTTTGTGTTAACGCGTGCGATTATGAGTGCCGCTTCACGCGCCGCCCCACCGTCAACAGAAAAAACGTCTGACGCGCCGCGCGACGCCACGCCACACGCGACGCGCGACGCCCCGCGTCTCCGTAAACGAGGCCTTAGTATGAGTGCTGCACAAGTCAGCATTTATCAATTTCGATATCGCCTACGTAGTTGCTTATAGTTTCGTATCCAAAATCTAAATTGGATTCCCATTTCGACCTGTCGCGTTTCGTAGGTACCTATCTATATCTAATATATAAAATTCTCGTGTCACAGTGTTTGTTACCAAACTCCCCCGAAACGGCTTGACCGATCTTTATTGTGTATATTCGGTAGGTCTGAGAATAGGTCGTAAACTATTTTTAATTATGGCGAAACGTAGTTTGCGGATACAGCTAGTAATATATAAAAATCTCGTGTCACAGAGTTAGTTATCGAACTCCTCCGAAACGGTTTGACCGATTTTTAGGATTTTTTTGTGTATATTTGGTAGCTCTAAGAATAGGCGGTAGGCTTTTTTATACTCCTGGGTGATAAGGGTGTCCGGCTCCAAATATTTTTGATAATTATTATGTCGAAACGTAGTTCGCGGGCACAGCTAGTAAATAATATAAAAAGACGCATTGAAATGTCATTTTGAAAGCATCGGCAACATATTATAGAATACGACTTAACTGGAATACGATATTTTTCGTTGTCAAACCCTAAAGTTTTCAACGATTGAACACGAATTATTCTCGGGAAATCTATACGTAGAAGAACTAATTACACGGAATTGAGTAAAAACATCACTACCAGTATACGTTGCTCATTTGCGTCAAGTTAAAAATCAATCAAGATTTCACAAATGAGGAATAAAATAAAAACGCATATAAATGTAATATGTTTGTTCTCGAGTTGTTCTGTATGTAGTATGTATGTACTTTGACGATGTGCTTCCTGCTGGCGTAGTTTATGTAGATTAAATCTGCATAAACTACATGCATATAAGATGGGATCAATACTCTGACGTCAAAAGAAAGCTATAGGAATATTGAGAGCACTTAAAAGCTTTCATGCATATAATAATATGAAACGGCATTTTTGTATGAGACTATTAGAGGCTGTAAGCGGTAAAGTGTAGTAAGACAATAATTACACCGTCACTCATATAAAGACTGATATTGATACAATTTTATTCCCAAAGGAAAGTGATTTAAATAGCTTTAGAAATAATAATTTATTTTTAGAATCTAAAATATTACCACAATATGTTTGCATTCAATGTAAAGCTACATACTAATATCGTTCATACCAATATACTATCGTCGGAACTGAGCTTAGAACTATAATATTTATACCGAAACATCCCCGATCGATAGGACGTTTCTTAAGCGATCTTGTTTATTTAACATGTTTTTATTTGCTAAAGGTTATAGTTATTTTTATATTCATTATATTTATTTAATCGCCTCTTTTCTTATTTCGATTCTCACCAAGACATTTTTGAGGGCTTGACTGAAGTCACAGACGCGTTAAAACGCATAGAACCGCACGTTATGGGAAAGATTTAGTCTCGTCTTTTTGTAATATTTATTTTTAACCGACTTTAAGAAAGGAGGTGGAGAAATTCGATGCGTAGGTATGTTTTTTTATGTGTATCTTACGCGATTACGCGCCAATTGTGGACCGATTTTCAAAACTATTTTTTTATAGATAGAGTATACTCCAAGGGTGGTCCCATTGTCACCAAAGTTAAGATCTGATGATGGCATGAAAATCGAGAAAACCCTTAAATTTTAAGGTTTGTCCAACTTGTTTTGTGTGTATGTTACGCGATAACTCCGCCAATTATAGACTGATTTTCAAAATTCTTTTGTATTTGATAGAGTATACTCCTGGGGTGGTCCCAAGGTCTTTATAGTCTGATGATTGGATCCCATGAAAATCGAGGAAAACGCTAATTTGATACCAGCTCATCGAAGGTGTTTCTTTCACTAAGGTTTCATTCACAAAAAGATTTCAATCTTGAAAAAATAAAAACCGACTTCAAAAACACTGAAAAGTTAAAAATAATATAAGAATAGGTACAAACAATATCACACTTCTATATTGAAGTCGGTGACAAATTTTAAGACTTTCTAGATCATCGTTTGGCACCGACTTCAAAATAGAAGTGTGATGTTGTTTGTACCTATTCTTATATTATTTTTAACTTTTCATTGTTATTGAAGTCGGTTTTTATTTTTTGTAAAATATTTTTTTAAAAGAGACACTGATTTAATTCCTTTTTCCATTGTGTAATAGTGAATATTCAACTTGTTTGAAAAATTCTGGATATCTAATCTTCTCTCTTAAAGTAATTGTAGTCTGACTGATTTGAATATGTTAGATTCATATTAATTCATTTAATTATGTAGATATTTAGGTTGATATACCTATATATGTTGCAAAAAAAACTAGACAGCTATTGTCGTTCTAATATGCATATGCGATTTTCACTAGACACTGTAATTTTTTTTCCGTAAGCCTAATTTAATCGTTGAACTTTATAACATTTACTCATTTTGTCTCTTTTCAAAATACAAATCTAAGAGAGCTCAATTTTTATGCCAACTCATTTATTTCCAACATACTCACTTAAATCTCCGTTAGAGACAAATCTAACTTTATGCATATTCACTCCAAACTGTTTTTATTGGGTGCAGTATATTTTTAAAATAATATTCGAAAATGTTAATGAGGCTTCGGGAATTGTTGAGACAAATTCGTATAAAGTAGCATTTTATGTTGTATTGGATTAGCTAATGTCAAGTACCTACTAAGTTCAAAAAAATCCCATAGCTTCCAAGCTCTATAAAAAGTTTCATTTCGAATTATTCTTTAAAAAAAAGCACACATGCTTATATTCACAGCAAATCTGGAGGATTGCATAATTATTGCACAGCCAAAGAAGTTACTCTCTTCGCGAACGTTTTTTTTTCGAATAGGTACCGCTGGCTGCAACGGGAGGGTGCGATGGTAGCACAACAAAGTGGGGGGTTCCCCCCTCCTCCCGGCGCGCTCCTATATACCGCAGTACATGGCCGCTGACGATTTCTATGACAGACTATGTATATCTGTAACTCATTTTACGTAAGCGACGTGTTCGCGGTAGTTTTAGCATTGAACGTAATGTTTGCACGCGTTATCGTGGGCTTTGGCTTGTGTGAGTCGTCCATTGTGGGTTTGGCATCACAGTAATTCATATCAACATAAAAGACATTTCGTAAATTGACGTATAATTCTTTTTTGAGCTCGGACGGATTGTTTTGGTCGTCCATCTAGTATATGTTATGAACTGTGCGATTTAAAGTCCCGTAGGCCAATCTTCGATGGACAAATATTTGTTTTATTGACAAGAATTTTGTCGTTTGTTCTCGAGTCATGGCTTTGTCTGTATTTATATATTTATCTACGTACGTACATGTAGGAATCGCAACGAAAAGCGGAGGTACTAATTTATAACAAAAATTACACTTTGTAAAAATTAATTGATTAACTCGAGACGATATCAGAATTTGATACACACCCTGTATTGCCTCTCTCCCTCTCTACGTTCTCTCATGATGCCAATCGATATTTAAAGGAAAACATCAATTACTATATTATCCAGTATTATATCCTATCTTACACACGAGTCTAGTTGCATCCATAGTTTTCAGGCTAACTCCAGTTCTAAGTGATCTAAGAGTAAGTAAGATTGGTTTATTTTATTTTTACAGTTTTTGGATTGGAGTAAGAGCATGTATAGACGAATGTAGGTCAACGGCGTATACCCTACGTCAACAGTTCGCTCTGGTCGGTGGCAGCCTGACTTGCCAATCATAAAAATTAGGAATTAGGAAGAATTTATCTAAAAATCGGTATAAGTATTTAAATAAAAATTGGTATCGATTTCTATTTCATACATCATACTTATGTTAAAAATGCGAAAGTGAGTTTGTATGCTACGTTTTGACGCCTACACCGCTGAACTAATTTTAAAAATATTTGGTATTTTTTAATCCCGAAATTTAATGACTTCCCTAGGGATGCAGACGAAGTCGCGCGTAGCAGCTAGTACCTAATAAATACTGACGTTACCACATTTTAAGCAACTATGCTTTACTGCCATTTTCTTAGTTTATTTATTATTTTGTTTTAGACACTTGAAACACCAAACTACACCGATTTTATGCCGTAATATCCAGTAAGAAACAATTTGCGAGGAATCAAAACACAGTTCAACTAAACTAAACAAGATAACACCAAAAACTCAGAATTGAAAATAAGTTTAGATGGAGTTTATTTTATTTTCCGAGTTCTATTTTTTTTACAAAAAAAAAATTTTGATTCATCATTATAACAGCCCATATATGTCCCCACCGAGGGGCTCGAGCCAACCCTAAGTTAGGGTGTTTAGGCTTTAGTTAACCACGCGGGCCCAGTGCGGATTGGTCGACTTCACATACACTTTTCAATTTCTTCGCAGATATACGAGTATGCAGGTTGCCTCACGATGTTTTACTTTACCGCGTAGGAACGTCAGACAAATGTACATAATGAAATAACAGAAAAACGAAAAACACATTGGTACGTGGCGGTCTCGAACCCCGGACCTCCCGATTGGAAGGCAAGTGCCGAGTCCACAGCGCCACCGACTCTCCTTGTAGGTACATTATTCGTTTATATTTTTCAAGACTTGCCAGGTGATCATTGCTTGATGGTACCGACTTCAATATAAAAACTGTAATGTTGTATGTATTCTTATATCATTTATGACTTTTTGGCGTTTTTGAAATCGGTTTTATTTTTTTGTATTTCATTTTTCAATTTGTTTAGTCTTAATAGTTACATGCGTATTAAAATTTGAGCCAAGGCAAACACCAGAATAACTTAAAATAAAAAGTCTTTCACTCTAAATAGTATTGAAAGAATTATTTCCAAGCTCTACAAGAAACCTAAATCATGGAAGGTTTAGCTCAGTAACATAATATGGTGACTACCAGACGCAAGTACATGAATATCTTCAGAAAAAAACATGAAACACGTTGAACGTGCTTATGACATTTAAGGGTTTCCCCAAATTTCCTTAGGATTCCATCATCAGATAATGACTTGGTCACAATGGAAGCACCCCTGGAGTATACTCTTTCGATTTCAAAAAGAATTTTAAAAATCGGTCCTTATGGCGGAGTAATCGGTGAACTTAAATAAAAAAAAACCGGCCAAGTGCGTGTCGGCCCACGCGCAGTGTAGGGTTCCGTAGTTGCAAATATCAACTTTAAGTTCACACTCACACCTCACAACACGTTGCCACAAATTACTAAATACGTTGCTATTAAATTAGGCATTATTATTATTATCAAAGCTTCAATGATTTTATATTTCTTTAACTTCACGTGGTTCGTAGATTTACATTCAGTACTAATTTTCAATGAAATTTTACTTTTCCGAGTACATTTTATAAGTTAGTCGTCTATAACTTTTAAGTTTGTACTTAGTACTCAACTCTAATAATTTTCCCTTAAATTTCTTTATATATACGACTGTTGTAATTTTTTTCACGTGTCCATATATAACCGTTCGAGCTACCGTAAAAAAAATTTTTTTTCAATGTTTTTTTCCACCTATTTTTTGGCATGATTAATATACATACCCATACCAAATTACAACTTTCTAGTACTAATAGTATCTGAGTAAAAGCGCGGACAGACAGACAGACAGAATGGCGAAACTATAAGGGTTCCTTGTTTACTACGGAACCCTAATAATAGATACAGTCGAACCTAGAACCTCCTAATTTTTTGAAGTCGGTTAAGAGGATTTCAAAAATAGGTATTTGTAAAATGTATTGCTGTTGCGCTGTGTGCCCGAGAAACTGAACTGAGCGCGAAAGGGACAACTGCATCTCGGACCGAAAATACCTGTGAAAAGTACACAAAATATACGTTTCGTAGTCCCCTGTTTTCTTCGCGACCGATCGCGAAATTGACCGATTTAATTACTTTTGGCGGTAAAAATTAAAGCAAGGCTTTTACTGTGATTCCATGTTTTGCTTTTTCATATAATCTTATTTAATCTGTTTGCTGGACGTTTGAATACAGCAGAAAATTAGGTCCATTTTTTAGGGTTTTGAACGTTTGTAATCTCTTTTAATAATTAACTTAATATAAAAAGGAAAACATGGGAACACGCTTTTAGTGACCATTGATTTTATTGGAAAAAATAAAGCGACTAGTGCCATTATCCAGGAAGGAAACAGGGGATTACGTTTAGGGGTATTACCAGGATAGCGTAGGTTTCTCCGACGGGAGAACGGTGGACTTTAAAAGAATGACTTTATATTGTTTGCAATATAAAATATAAAAAATATGTGTGACCGACAGTTGGGATGAATATGTCATATCTGTCACATGTATGTGACAGTCTCATTCATTTCTTGGTCCCATTTTTAGGGTTCCGTAGCTAAATGGCAAAAAACGAAACAGATTCGTCATGTCTCTGTCTGTCTGTCCGTCCGTATGTCACAACCACTTTTCTCTGAAACTATAAGAACTACACTGTTGAAACTTGGTAAGTAGATGTATTCTGTGAACCGCATTAAGATTTTCACACAAAAATAGAAAAAAAACAATAAATTTTGGGGGTTCTCCAGGGTTGCCACCCGTACTTTATTATAAAGTATTGTACGTTATTTCGGGTAAATGTACTCTATACTTTATGCCAAAGATAAAGTACGCGAAAATACTTTATTTTGCGCGATTTGATTTCTCTGAGATTTATTAAATATTAAATATAAAAAAAAAATATTGTAAGAATGTTTGCGTAATACGGAACGACAGATTATGTAGAGGTCGCCAAAAGCTCATTCTTCTTATAGTTTCTCGTCTATTGGAGGTTAGACAACATCAGGGCAATTTTAATTTTATAAGCTGCTGCTCTGAATAATGAGGTAGTACTGCAGAAAAACCATTCCCGCAGGTTCTTCAACCACAAGTGCCGCCTTCTGTCAGCACTTCTCTTTCCAGCAACTTTCCCCTGAATGATGAGTTGGAGTAGTTTGTATTTATCATTTCTCATTCGCTTGATGGTATTCATAAACTCCATCTTCTTCTTCTTGAGCCTACTTAGTACCTACACGGTGGTGATTCGGTCACGCCATGAGATTTTCAAGATACGGCGGTATATCCACACCTCAAACGCCTCCAATCTTTTTATCATATTTTGTGTGAGAGTCCATAGTTCTACACCGTATTGTACAGAAGAAATAGCGGACTATGCGTAGTCTTAAGTCAAGGCTCTGATCTCGATCAATTCATTCTGAAAAAGGCTCAAAGAGCCACCGCAATGCGGACTTTTTTCTCCTGAGCATGGTCACCTCTCTCATTAATCCAACTTCCCAGGTACCCGAACTCAGTCACCCTTATTACCAGTTCTGTCCCGACATAGAGCTACGAGTTATATTTCGGTGTCTTAGAGATCAACAAGTATTTGGTTTTTTGCAATATTGATGCTCAATCCCATTTCCTTACTTGAATTCATTAACATTATTACGATGCTCCTGTAATGGCATTAAATTGTCTGAGATCAAGGCAGTATCATCAGCGTTACATATATTATTATTGATAGGAGTGTCTTTTACAATAATGCCTGTATGACTAGCTGATCAATTCCGGAAAAGCTCATCTGCATAGATGTTAATAAGAAGTGGGATTGATTTCAAAACTTCGATCAATTTCATATGTTTTTTTTTTCTTTTTTTTTTAAAAAAAAAAAACGTCGCCCCACACTAGGATTTTCTCCTGTATCGTGGGTGCAGTTACAAACATAGAATATCACATGCACATACGCCCAGACCGGAACAAACTTCTGTAGGCCATACAAAACATCTGTCCCGTGCGGGAATCGAACCCGCAACCCGTTGCGCAGTAGGCGATCACTCGACCTCTGCGCTAACCGTGTCAAAGGGCTAATGTTGAACTTTATCAAAAGCTTTCTCGTAATCGATGAAGCAAATATGTAAGTCACGCTTTATGTCACGAGAGTACAAAAGAGGGCGTCCCTAATGCACTCTATTTCTCTAGCCAGAAGCAGGAATCTATTTCTAAAGCCAAACTGTGTGTCGCCAAGATCTTCACATATTCGGTATATTCTACCATGTACTATTTTAAGGAAGATCTCTAAAACATGACTCATCAAGCTTATTGTTCGGTAATCACTACATGTTTTAGATCCACTTTATTCGGGATGGCGATAAAAGTTGATAAGCCGTTGTTCTGGTATAATACTGGTCGTATATATTTCATTAATTAAAGAGGTTTACGAGTAGGTCTAAATAAATAGTCTTCTTCTATGAGTTATAAGTTTCCCACATCAACTTCAAACTCTTCTGGTCTTGAATCTCTGTATATAATTAGCCCAAACTAACAGTTTCACTTTCATATCTAGATCTGGAAGATTTTATGGATGAGGACAGGAGTTTCCCGTTTTCGGTGCATCTTTGACCTTCTTGTGAACCAAAGCCAAAAAAAACCAAAAGCTCATTCCTGAACGCAATTTAGTATTATATTATCTGTGACATTGTCATGTCAAGGTGCTTAAAAAATTCGTTTGTAAACATAAAGTGCAATAAAGTTGCTAGAAGTAACGAAACATATATTTAAAGCATGATAATAAAGTGGAATAAAAAGTACTTTATGTTCCCACAATGTACTTTTTTTTTTAACCTTTTGAAAGCCAATGTACTTTATATGGACAAAAAAAAGGTGGCAACCCTGTTCTCCATACCTAAAACTGAAACCCAAAATTTTTTTTTCATCAAACCCATACGTGTAGGGTATCTATGGATAGGTCTTCAAAAATTATATTGAGGTTTTTAATATATTTTTTTTCTAAACCGAATAGTTTGCGCGAGAAACACTTCCAAAGTGGTAAAATGTGTGTCCCCCCCTCTGTAACTTCTAAAATAAGCGAATGAAAAATCTAAAAAAAATATATTATGTAAATTACCATGTAAACTTTCACCGAAAATTGGTTTGAACGAGATCTGGTAAGTAGTTTTTTCATGACGTCATAAATCGTACGGAACCCTTCATGGGCGTGTCCGACTCGCACTTGGCCGGTTTTAAGTGACTTTGTTCATAAATAAATCAAGGCAAGAAAAACTACCACATCGAATCTTCGCCTTCAACTTAACGTTTCAACGAAGCCACTGAGGATTATCTAACCCGAGCGAAATAACAACTGTATTGATCATTTTAACTATTAAGTAATCTGTGATTTTGCTTATGATTTATAATTTTTATAAAGAAATAACAACGTCACGTTAAAAATTTAAAAGTGACTGTGTATTTTAATCAATGTAAAAAAATCTCAAAATTTTCTACAAGTCATTCTGTCATCTATATTATGGGGATAAATTTTTTTTATAAAAATAAAAATCGTAATCGCTTCGTCAAATCGCATTCTTGACAGACGAAGGGAAATTTTTGAAATCGCTTTATAAATGCCGTAAGTGGTGTTACCCGATCATATCATTTGCTTCGCTCTGGTAGGCCATCAACGTCTTCAACTGAAGTTAACATCGCAAAAGTGAAGGCGGAAAATCTTCATTCAAGTTTGAGAGAGATAGTCGCTGAACTTTCTGTGTCTCACGAGTCGATCCGTACCATTTTAAATAAATAATCACTTGGGTATGAAATATATTGCCGCTCGGCTAGTCTCAAAAGACCTGAATGTTCTCCAAAAAGTCAAAAGCATAAAAGTCGCTGAGGACATGCTAGAACGAGTCAATGACGACCCATCATTCATGAAAGGCATTGTTACTAGTGACGAGATATGATACGAATCGACCGTGCTAAAGCACGATCACTGCTATGATACATTAGGTAAAGTTTATCACTGCTATGATACATTAGATTTAATTATGACTAAATTACTCGAGTAAACCATATCGAGAATTCGGATAATTAAATACTTATTAAAAATCAATACCAACCCGTAGAACATTCTATTGACCTTTACGTAAGCACTTTTAAGGGCAGCTGGTGTTCAATCGAGGCGAGTTTTTATTCTTTCAACACCTGTCTGGGATTATGAAATTAATTTGTGGAACCTTCTAGCAATTTACATTAGATCAATAATAAGCAAATTTTTCAAAATTAAGTAAAAAAGACAAGTTAAAGGTAGAATTACAAAAGTACGACATTCGTTCTGTATATTTTTTTCCATACAACATTTCAAAGAGGTGTACAAAAGGTGGATTTAATGCCTCAGGCATTCTATGTACGTATAAACCAGCCTGTTAGTCAAATGTTAGTAATTATAATTGACAGGATGCGAGTTGAATAGGTAGGTAATGAACCAAGAAAACACTCAACAAATACATTTATGAAAGCATATACGAAATGTAAATAAAACGAAAAATAAAATTTACAAAAAATAAAACCGACTTCAAAAACACTAAAAACTTAAAAATAATATAAGAATAGGTACTGACAACATCATACTTCTATATTGAAGTCGGCGCCAAACGATGATCTCCTAGAAAGTGTTAAAATTTGTCACCGACTTCGAAATTAGTGTTTTCCTCTATTTTCTATAGGATCCCATCATCAGATCCTGACTTTGGTAACCATGGGCCCACCCTTGCAATATACTCTATCGAATACAAAAAGAATTTTGGAAATCGGTTTAAAAATGACGGAGTTATGAGGTAACAAACATAAAAAAAAAATACAACCGAATTGATAACCTTCTTCTTTTTTGAAGTCGGTTAAAAACTGTGTAATATGTTCTGCACTTTTGTTCCTTCGATAACAACAATTTGAAAAATATCAAAAGCTTTTCCATTGCCACTGTATTGCTGATACAAAGTTAATGCCTTTTTTAAACGATTTTATTTAGCTTGTACTGTTTGTTGTTGTTGAGTCAAATTTAGTAATTAAAAAAGTGTTTAAAAAAGAAAAGAAGAAAAGTAATGAAAACTTTATCCCCTTCCTGGTGACCGATTGATTTGAAATTTGGTACACACCTTTCTTTCTGATGCAAAAAAAAAAAAAAATATATGGACTGCCTACTAACTACACACAAACACAAATAACCCTAATGCCAGGTCATAATAGTTTACATTAAAGTTTCCGTCAAATGGTTAACAATAAAAAAATCTCAACGCTATTAATTACATTGCTAAAATGTTTTGTATAGGTATTTCAGCGCGCTCTCGATAACATCATTGATAATATGAATGCGTTGCGTTTATAAATTATAACCTACGAGTACTATGTAGCACACTGGTCAGCAACGAAAGTCCATGAACACATCCAAATTTTCAAAACACCTGCACACTATAAAGGTTCATATGTAACTGAACAGGCTGTTGGACAAATCCCTGTAGACATTTGGGAATACCAAAAGTAGATGTACATTATTTTTACAAAAGTTGCTGAACATGTTTAAGTACATAATTAGCCTGATCTGATAGAATATGAATGTGTAGAGGATACATCCGTAGAGACCACACGGAAGCACAAAATCCAAGACCCACAAACATACACAGATGGCAGTAAAATTGATGAGTGGGTTGGAGCCGCCGTCTCGTGGTGGGTAGAGGGAAAAGAAACCGCCAGTTACACATTTAGTCTCGATCCCACCTGTACGGTCTTCCAGTCTGAACTGTATGCTCTGCATAGGGCGATAGAGATGGTCCGGAGAGAGGGTGTCACCTCAGCAACAATACTGAGTGACTCCAGATCCTCATTGCAGATCATCACGAACCCCAAAGCAGGCCATCAGCTAGTTCAGAGGATACATGAAGACATCAGAAGTGTCAGAAGGAACGGTGGAGAGGTCAAACTGTTCTGGCTGAGAGCACACGTAAGCACAGCGGGAAACGAAAGAGCAGATGAATTAGCCAAAAAAGCAGCGCGGGTGGTAGACGGAACGCGGGACTACTGTGAGATCCCCGTGTCGTTCGTGATGAATAAGATAAGGGAGGAGACGATCCGAAAATGGCAGGATAGGTACGTTACCTCCACTACAGGAGAAGTGACCAAATGGTTCTTTCCAGATCAGGCGAAAGCCTATAGCTGGGTCAGAAAAGAAAAACCATCACCTCGTCTGATAGAAGTCTTCACGGGGCACGGGGGGTTCGCAGAATATCTGTACCGATTCAAACTCAAGGACAATCCATATTGTGAATGTGACCCCGGGGAGATTGAATCCGTGGTCCACGTGATCCTGGACTGTCTCAGATTTGCCAGTGCCCGCCATGACTTAGAACATAACTAGGTAAAATAGTGATAAGAAAAGAGAATATCCATGCGCTACTGATGGATAAAAAGGCAAAACCACCCATAGTGAAGTTTATAGAAATAGTAGCCGATCTGGCGACACAGCGTAACAAGAACTATACTCCACCAGCGCAGGGGGGTGATGATGAGTCGGTAAATATGGCACCACGAACGCGGGAACCTTACGTGGCCCCAACGATAACGCAAATGCAGTGGTTGAGCGACGGAGAAAAAGGAATAGTAGGTCTCCTCACAAGGGCTATGGCGTTGTTCATGGACAGTGCAGGAGAAAGGATTGGCATTAGTTTCTGTATGTCCAGAACAAGGAAGCACGTTGCCATATCACCTGGCTTAGCAGTCCTGCTAAAAGGCAGCACTACCAGGGCGACCATTAAAAGAAAAGTGTTTGATGCAATGCCTGAGTTGATGCTCGCAGGGCAAAAATGCCGGATTGTACGTTTCAGGAATAAGTCAATCCTACTCCTGGACTGGCACATTGACAAGTCGTCCTTTACTATAGCGGGAGAACTGCTGTTAAACATGGACGGAGACCCAAGAGTCATCAGCGTGGATGTCATGAAGGTAGTTCTCGAGAAAGGGAAAGTGTCCGATTACACTCCCTTATTGGAGGCCTCCCGAAAACACAAAATTATCGTGTACGAGGAAAGAGGCCAAAACCTCGACTTTCGTTCAAAGACCACGAGCAGACTCCACGCAATGAACCAGCAGAAAGTGGCTCAGCCCGGGCACAAAGGCGACACGAGGAGGCGATGCAAGAAGCAAACGAAAGAAGACGCCTCCAATCACAAAGACAATCCCCGACAGACGACCTCGTCAGGGGCATATCTGTTGCCCTGGGCCAAGCTCGTCCTCGTAGAACAGGCAGTGAGACAGTACCGGACGTGGTCCCCAAACATAGAACGATCTCCTCACCCAAAACCACACTGGCAGACATGGGCAGGGTGAGACCGCCATCGAGAATAGTCACTGACTGGGACGGAGATGACCTAGTCAACGCCTATCTAGAGTACCTGGAGACACTGCGGGCGACGCCGCAGGTAAAACACACCACCTGCAGCAAGATACTTGAGGCATTTCAGATAAAAGCCCGCATGTTACTACGAGAACTCCTGGACGGGGCGAGGGCGGTGGTGGTCTATAACAACGACACCGGACTGTGGTGGCGGGAACTCGCCCTATAGATAAAAAGCAGATGGCGGCGTACAGTGGCACGTCAGGCATGGTGCTGGTGGAGCAACTGAGGAAAGGGGAGCACTCACGTTCTGCGCACCGATCGAGGACCCAATAGTGGTAATTGCCAAGTGCACCCGCTTCATGCTGGAAGACCGAATTCTAAAAACGGCGGAATCCGTGAGTGGAACTTGGATCTCCGAACCATGCGGTAAACTAGAAATCAGATGGGTTGACGGTGTGCCGGGGTGCGGGAAGACCACGTGGCTCCTCAACAACTTCCAAATGAAGTAAGATATAATAATAATAATAATAATAATGTTTTATTATTTTCTCATCACAAAGGTAAGTAAAAAATAATAAGGTACATTATAAAAGATGATTAAATTACAATACCCTTGTGAGAGACTGGTGTCCATACTAGGGTAATCCCTGTGTGACGGATCGCCAGGCCCTCACCCTCGGACTAATGATCTTACTTATTTACTATGGTTCTCTGTCTCGTACCTATACTATTTAAAATATTTGTAAGAATTATTATTAGGTAGTTTTTTTTTGCTCTAAATATTATAAACAAATTAAATAATGAAAACATTATAACAAATAAAAACTATACATCTGCATGCAAGAATGAATATGTGTATGTGCGTGCGTGCATGCGTGTGTGTGTGTGTGTGGGTGCGTGTTAGTATGTGTGCGTGCGTTAGTGCGTGTAGTCTAAATTTCTAAGTAGTCTAAATTTAGAAGCCACTGTTGTAAGCGCTGTTTGCATTCTCGTAACGGAGATGAGTAATAGGACAGAATTGCATTTAATTTATTATATAGGTACCCTCCCAGAAAGCAATAGAACTTGCGTGAGAATCGTGTTTTGAAGTTCTCAGTAGTGCAAATGTTGTTTCGTCGTCTCCTGTTTTCTAAGGTTGGATCATATTGTACTGTAGAATGTTTGTAGAGAATTGTATGTAATATGAACAACTTACGAACGGAAAGAACCTCACATTGCTTATAAAGGTCGTTTGTAGGATAAATGAAAGGTAGGGATTTACTTACTTTCAAGACCGCCCTTTGAGCTCTTTCGAGCTCTATGATCATCACTAGCACACTCGAGACGGCAAAAGAACTGTCGCACAAAGTGACGACTCGATTCGGGGCGGTCGTGAGGGGGAAAATAAGAACCATTGCCTCAGTCCTCATCAATAGTGTGGAAGCATCAAAACGCCTTTTGGTGGACGAAGCTCTCCTAGTCCATTTTGGAGCTATCATCATGGCAGCAAGGCTGGCCGGGGCAAGAGAATTGGTACTAATGACCGATACAAATCAGATCCCCTTCATAGACAGAGACAACCTGTTCGAGATGCGTTACGGAAGCCCCGCCGCCATCACGTCGGTAACAGAAAAGCTCCTCTGCACACACCGAAGTCCGATGGATGTGGTGTATGCCCTCCAAAACATCTACAAGGGTATTTACACATCACGGCAAGTGCTGAGGTCCATGACATGCAGAATGGCATCGGAGGCGGTGTTACGAAGGGGCAACCCAAATACTCTCTTCCTTAACTTTACTCATGACGAGAAAGAAGCGAATGGGAGGGAAGGGTTCGGCACCGGAGAACAATCCAGACTGCTGACGATCCACGAAGCACAGGGACTAACGTACGATCACGTGGTTGTGCTCAGAGGAGCAGAAAGGAAGAACCCTGTCCACGATAGTGTCCACGTAATACCAGACACACGGTATCCTGCACCTACTTCTACCGGGAGTTGAAGGAGGACGACGCAATTAGACGTCTCATTGCCCTTCCCAGCATAGCAACAGATGAAGTCATGGAGTACAATAAAAAATTTTGCTCAGAACCCTATCAAGCGGAGCGACCTTGGTGTAACTAAAAAAAAAAAACAGACGTAACATATGCTAAATATATTAACTGACCAAATCTTGTTAGGAGTACTGGCATAATAATTATAATGATGCAAAAATTGTGAAATAGTCCATAGATAAAGAAAAATGTATAATATTATTAAGATATACACGGTATAATCAATGCGTTATCTAAAACTAATTATTAAATTGTGTTTACCCGTAATGTCATTCAACCCAACATTTTCATGTAAATCATAGACATGATGATGATATGGATACGTATTTCTGAGAACACGATATCTAGGAAATAAATAAATAAAAAATACTTTTGAAATTATGTTATAGACGTAAGTAGGTTGAATGATTGAATTCAGTCGTGTTGTTATCAAATATATCAGTGATTGTCATCAGTCTTAATTCGAAAATTAGTCCGGTCACGATCTAACAAATCACTTTTAAACGATACTACGTCCAGCAACTTTTGGAAGTTTACTGTCCAGCCACTTTTGAAAATATAATGTCCGGTCACTTTTGGAAATATACTGTCCAGCAACTTTTGGAACAGTACTATCCAGCCACTTTTGGAAATATACTGTATAGCTACTTTTGGTAATTTATAATGTAAATGGAATTTTGTTTGTAACTATGATCAGTAACTTATGTACAATTCATGTGTCTAGTATCTTTTGTAACGTTATTTTGTTCGGCAAGTTTCGTTGCTGACTGTACAAGCCACTGCCACCAAGCGGCCTGCGTATGTGCCGCTAACCCAGAAACGCTCATGTGCGGCCAGGGTGCCTCGCAATGATTCACATAGTATGTTTTGTGTGGATGAATTTTATGTGAAATAGACAGATATAGATATAGAGCTTACCTACTTATAGATAAAGCGTGCTTATAGATATAGAGTACTAAAGTTATGAGTATATTACGAACAATAACAAGGTCAATATAGAGCGGTTAACCCTAAAATGCGTGTTATATCCGTGCGGTGATGGATTTAGAATAAGTACTTGTGTAGAATTTTGTTATTTTTAAGGTCATCTTTTTTACAAGAAATGTACATATGGAATGGAATGCTTGGAATTTACCAAAAAAGTATTTATTAATTTAATTCTTCATGTACTTTAATGAACAAAGGCGGACTTAGAGCTTGGGGCATTATCTGCCAGTCAACTTTTGGGTGGTACCTATATTCACATGTATATAGGTACATATTAAGCTAGGCACTGGTTTAAATATTCCATACTAAAGATAGAATTCTAAAACCAGCCGTAAGGGAGCTAGAACAATCATACCTCTAAGAAGAGATGGAAACTCAACACAAAACAAGGCCAATTCCTCCTCGTCCAAGAGAGACCCCGTACCCAGCAGCGGGACGTTTATGAGTTGAGGTGCTGAACGAAGTGTTACTTTTGTTAATGTTATTCGGCTGTCAGGCCCTTGACACACTGCGACTTTTGCAGCGATACAGTCACCGCCTCGGTCGCAGTGTAAACGCGCGATACAGTTGTTCGCATCCATACCCAGTATACCCACGCTCGTTTGCTTCGATAAACTATCATGCTCGTTTGTATCGCGACTACATTGAGTTTGCATTGTAACTACACACACTGACACAGTTAGCGAGATACAAAAAAATATATTATTTTTCATAACATTTGATAGAAAATTGGCCAGCTTTTTAGGACTTTAATTTCAACAAGTAAAATTAATAAAAAAAACCTTTTTTAAATACAAGCTTTTAGTAGTCGTCAATACGAATCAAACGAGCCCAAACTCGATGGGGCTGTGTCGTTTTATTGCGGAGTTGCTATGCGCCTTCCAGCTCTATCAGCATCAGCTCAGCTCTATGTCATCATAATATTGCATTGTCAGGCGATATACATATGCATGCAAAACAGCTCAATCGAAAACCGGGAAATGGGTCAAATTTAGCTTGCAAGATTTCATTACAGACACCGGGACAGGTGAAAGTTAAATGGAAATAATTAATAGTATTTTTTTTAACAAGCTTTTATTATTGCATTGTCGCGCGATATACCTACATATGCATGCAAAAGTTCAGCTCAATCGGAAACCGGGAAGTGGGTAAAATTTAGCTCGCAAGATTTAATTACAGACACGGGACAGGTGAAAGTAAATAAAAGTTTGTAAAAAAACAAGTAAAAAATTATAAAAAAAAACTTTTTCAAATACAAGTTTTTAGTACCTACTCGTCAATACGAATCAAACGAGCCCAAACTCAATGGGGTTGTGTCATTTTGTTGCGGAGTTCCTATGACCACCTTCCAGCTCTAGCATCAGATCAGCTCCATGTCATCACAATATTGCATTGTCACGAGATATACATATTATTATACATGCAAAATTTCAGCTCAATCGGAAACCGGGATGTAGGTCAAATTTAGCTTGCAAGATTTCATTACAGACACGGCACAGGTGAAGTAAATAAAAGCTTGGAAAAAAAAGAAATTTAGGGCGTCATTTTTGTTTGTTTCCCGATAATGCTCGAGCTCACAGTGCTCGCACAGACCAAGCAGATCTAAGCTATGTGAGTATAACAGTGATGCAGAGGCCAGCAACATCCCCGAATATGAATCATATAGAGCAAGTTTGGGACTTGTTAAGAGAAGCGTTAAATCCAGAATGCCATCCCCAACCACCTGAGAGAACTGCCAAACGCATTACTTTAAAAGTGGCAGAGCTTGTCTCAAAATACAATAGATAACATAATTCTCAGCATGTTCAGAAGGATGGAAATGTTAGTGAGAGCATGAGGGGGCACACACGTTATAATAAATAAATAAATAAAAACAGAGCAAAAAGTGTTTTTTCAAGTGAAACTTTTTTACATCGCCTCAAATTTTTTCGTCCATCTATCGCATGATTCGCATGTCACATTACATAAAAACAAAAGATCTTTAATTTTGCAACTTCATAATGGATTAGAAGTGGTCTATGCTTAGATCTTCGACTTTAAATCTGTGTGGCAGTGTATCGATTATGGTGTAGAGCGTTATTTTTTTCATACAATAGTTTTTTTATTATTTCCTTCTATTCCTTTTTTGTTAATTTGTTTTATTTATTTTTAAATAGTTATTTATATTTTTTTTCAGAAGAAATAGATTTAAGTTAAGGTTAAAAACGCGATTTAAATAATCGAATAATTTTCCGAAAATTTCCAGTTGCCTGAAGATGAAATGTCTGAAATGGCAAGAATATGGTGCTTAATGCTTTGCAGTCTTGAGAGCCTCACATGTTCAATTGAACTAAGTCAATGTGCAAACGCTTACATAGCATTGAAATATGTTAATCATTGGCGTAGGTAAGGGGGGGGGGGGCTTGGTGTCCGGACACCCCCATTGAAAATCAACATACACTAGATATAAGGTGTAGATATAGATATAATGAACTTTTTCTCCCAAGCAAATAAAAGGAGCAGGTTTTATATCAGTATACACTAGGCAAATTGAAGTCATCATCCCCCATACCTACGCCTATGCTCTTAATTAAGAATTGGGGCTCAACAAGCGCACAAAATTTGGCTCCTGCTTCAAAATTAGCCCTGCATCATTAACGTATTACAATTAATAATTATCGTATTACACATAATCAGTTTTATTTGCGTCTAGTTCATTAATAATATTGAAAATCTCTATTTTATCTGTCATCTGATTAGAATTAGGCAAACTAACGAATTTTGTATTTGCATTTTTATATTTTCCTTTAAAATTTCAAAATACAATACATAAATACATGATTTTTTTCCAAATAAGATATTGATATGCAGTTAATTATGTAAGTATATAAAGGTTACTTGGGATGAGCAAAGTAAAAAGAGATTAATACAGATCTAGTTTCGTTCGGGTTATGTTTTTCGTGGCCTTTTTTCGGGGGGAAATGCGTAGCCGCATCGTACCCGCCGCTGGCTAGGACGGCGGGCGTGTGGTGCTCTCCCGACAGAATGCCAGGCCTACCTACTAAAACCCCCCGGTGTTCTCCCTGCCCCTATGAGCGCGCATGATAAGGTGAGTTTTAAGGAGCGTCCCCACTAGGGCCACGCGGCTTACGAGGCCTAGCCGCGAGGCTGAGCCTCGTAAATGAGGACGCGTTGCATGAGAGCAAAAAAAGCTCGTGAGGCCGAGCCTCGCGGCTTCCGCGGCCTAGCGGCTCGCTATGGGGACGCGCCTTTAGGTGGCCTAACGGCTATAGCGTTGAAGACGCAAGTTCGAATCCTGCCAAGGAATTAATATAAACGTATACAACGAAAAATAACCAGCGTCATCAATTTCTATCTTCATTTTCTTTCTTTTATTTATGTTTTAGGGAATATAACTGTCATGAAATTTGAGAGAAATCATATTATTGGTAAGATCATAGCTAATTTGTGTTGATATGGAAAAGAACGTATTGGAAGGTGGCAATTTAATATCGCGCAGGAGGCGTGGGTAACAACAACAATAGCACAAAGATAACAAACATTTATTAGTGTATTTATTTAGTAAGGCGAGGTATCTGTTTCAGCCGGTCTATTCTCTAGCTTCCAATTAAAGTTTCAGTCATGTAGAGTTTTTGTAAAATTTTACATCGATTTTGATATGGCACATGACATTCTATTTTCTGTATTTAATTAGTTCGAAGTGATTTTTTTGTGAACTAACATGAACGTAAACAAACAAACAACATAAAAATAATATAACTTAAATTCAAAAATAATATAAGAATACACACAACATCACATTTATGTTCTGTAATAAGACTTTCTAGAGGATCATCGCTTAACACCGACTTCAATATATAAATGGGCTGTTGTGTAAATTCTTAAATTATTTTTAATTTATAAGTGTTTTTAAAGTCGGTTCTTATTTTTTTTGTGAAAAACTTATCATTTTTAACCGACTTCAAAAAAGGGGGAGGTTCTCGTGTATCTTACGCGATTACTCCGCTAGCTGTGGACCGATTTTCAAAATTCTTCTTGTATTCAATAAAGGATACATCTGCGGTGGTCCCATTGCCGCCAAAGCCAGGATCAGATGATGGGATTCCATGAAAATCGAGAGAAACTCTTAAATTTTATAGGTACGTCCAACGCGTTTTATATTTTCCGAAGTTATTTAGATATTTGCATCTGGTATTCTGGTAGTCATGAACCGAGCTGATGATCGAAGGATACTTTATTTTAAAAATTAGTTTTTTTAAATACAATAGACACGTATTGACCCCTTGTCGTATTCTTTCAAGTAACTTCGGTGAGCTGGTATCAAATTCACAAAAAAATACAAAAAATAAAAACCGACTTCAAAAAACACTTAAAAGTTAAAAATAACACAGACAAAATTACATTACTTTATTGAAGTCGGTGCCAAACGATGATCTCCTAGAACAGGGTTTCTTAAACTTTTTGCAGTCACGGACCACTTTTACAATTTAAACAATTCCACGGACCGCGTCAAAAATATTTTCGGAATGAAAAAAAGCCGTACTTTCATTACACTTACTATTAAGTTAATGAGAAGGGTGCTGCTGTTTGGCCGTAGTGAGAACGTTAAATTGTGGGATTATCTTCAACAACACAAGGCGCATGTCATGTTTACGTCGAGTTTACTACACACTTTACTAGTATATGTTTACAGATTGTCCTACTGCGGACCCCTGATACACATGCTACGGACCTCTAAGGGGTCCGTGGACCACACTTTAAGAAACCCTGTCCTAGACAGTTCTATAAATTTGATCCCACGTGATGTTAAGCGTTCATAGTGAGGTTCGTGAGGTATAGACGTTTGCGACCAGCATACTGCAGTGCAGCACACAACGTAAATACTCTACTCACTGACAGTTTCCCTCCCGTGATATGTTTGAAGATAAAGTACTTATTCATGTTGCTTATTTTGCAGGGATCGCGATAACACGAATATTCATGTTAAATAGCTGGCCATGTGATGCCAAGCATAACTCACGTCGTCGCGAACACATAAATAAAACTAGAGAGTTACACATTTCACTCGCGAAGGTGTATCATAGCGTAGCGCATTCCTGTTAATATTGCCCCACCATTTGGAGGATAAACGCTGTGTGCCCTATGTCTATTAATCGCGGGGACAGCGCAAGCCGCAATGTATGGCGAATTACGCATTTGAATCCTTGTTTGATCGCATAGAGTTTCCATTATGAATGCTATAGCTCCTATACCTATAACGTTGTAGGACTAATTAGATTCATCGGCCGACTGGTCGATGCACTAGTCGACGAGCGCCATGCTCCCGACATTTCAATGTCTACCTATTTCAGTTTATCGATCCCCTCAGCAAACCATCTTCCTGCTTCGTTTTTTTAATGCCCTGCTGATCAGGTCAATGTGCAGACTACTTGATGCTGTAGCATAAAGTTAGCATGTCATGGAAATACCACCAAAGAAACAGTACACCAAAGTTCAAATCATTCGGATCCGTGAAAGTTAGTGACAGCCTTTTATTATTATTAGTCGTTGTGTCGGGGCTATTTTCGTCACTGCAACCTACAAAGATCTATTGTGACTAGCCTCCAAGTAAGACTTATTAGGCCTTACATGTACTCCTTTAGCTGGACACTGTCTAAAAATGATATAACAACCCCAGGCCGTGACAGGGAGTCAGTCGGGAGGTTCGATTTTCTTTGTTAGTCGAGGAGTTCAGATGGAGCTTACCTCATATACCATTATTGAGATGTCACTTACTTAAAGGTGAGATTAAGGTCAATAAAAAAATATTATTTAATATTATTGTTTCTGGGATCACGTCAGTCAAGATAAGATAAGCAAGAACTGTTATCTGTGTTAGTTTACCTCAGTAATTGTGTAATATCACGGTTAAATAATTTTGAGTGATTCAAATAATTTATCACTGTCTTACCTAATTCAATTGGCTGACAAACTTGGATAGAAATACTGATATTTTTTAACCGACTTCAAAAAACGAGGAGGTTCTCAATTCGATGCATGCGTATGTTTTTTTTGTGTGTATGTTACGCGATTACATCGCCAATTGTAAACCGATTTTCAAAATTCTTTTTGTATTCGATAGAGTATACTCCAGGGGTAGTCCCATGGTCACCAAAGTTAGGATCCGATAATGGGATCCCATAAAAGTCGAGGAAAACCCCTAAACTTTTAGGTGCGTCAAACGTGTTTTGTGTGTATGTTACGCGATTACTCCGCCAATTCTAGACCGATTTTCAAAATTCTTTTTGTATTCGGTAGAGTATAGTTCTGGGGTTGTTCCAAGGTCAGGATCACCAAAATCAGGATCTGATCCTGATGGGATCCCATGAAAATCGAGCAAAACTCAGGGTTTCTCAATTCATTTAAAGGATATCATTCACTAGAAAGATAAAAATAAAAATTATTTTACAAAAATAAAAACTAACTTCATAAACACTGAAAAGTTTAAAATAATATAAGAATATGTACAGACAACATCACACTTCTATATTGAAGTCGGTGCCAAACGATGATCCCCTAGAAAGTCTTAAAATTTGTCACCGACTTCAATATAGAAGTGTGATGTTGTCTGTATATATTCTTAAATTATTTTTAACTTTTCAGTGTTTTTGAAGTCGGTTTTTATTTTTTGTAAAATCGATCCTTCGGTGAGCTGGTATTAAATTAGGGTTTCCCTCGTTTTTCATGAGATCCCATCATCAGATCCTGACTTTAGTGATTTTGGGACCACCCTAGGAGTATACTCAATCGAATACAAAAAGAATTTTGAAAATCGGTCAACAATTGGCGAAGTAATGGCGTAACATATACACAAAACAGGTTGGACACACCTAAAACTTTAAGAGTTTCCCTCGATTTTTATGGGATCCAATCATCAGATCCTTCAGAACTTTGGTGACTATGGGACCACTCTTGGAGTATCCTCTATCGAATTCAAAAAGAATCATCAAAATCGGTTCATAAACGACGAAGTTATCTGCAAACAAACATAAAAAAGCATACTTATATACGGTCGAATCCTTTTTTTGTTTTTTTATGTTGTTAAATTTTTCCGTTTTTTTTATGTTGTTAATTTCATAAATAGGGATGTAAAGGATAACGCTTACACCTAGGTAAATCCATCTGCTCGTGCTGCACCCTGCTAACTAGCAGACGAGACTAACTCTCCCCACCAACCCACTTTGTGCCGGTGGCGTGGTGGTTGAGGGCCCTTATTACTTATTCATGGAGGAAACCTTTACTTTTCAGTATTGCTATAGTCAATAAAATGATGATGATTAAAGTCTTTATTACGGTTACCTGGATTACATCTACAGTTCATTAGTGCAACACCACCTGTGTATACAATAGAAAAGTAATAACATCATGTTCTACATTTTTCTAAATAGGTGTAGGTTGACATAAATATTATTTATAAGAAGAAAGAAGCCAGGAGATTGCCACAAGAAATTAATTACAATGTTATAAAAATATATACTAGCTGTGCCCGCAAACTACGTTTCGCTTTAATGAGGCTGAACACTGTTGGCCTTATTAATAAAAATTTTACTCCTTGGCTCCTCTTTTGGATTAATTACTCCGTGTTTTGTCTTATTTTCGCACATGTCGACTGTCATATGTCAAAACAAGACAAAACACGGAGTAACTAATCCGAGGATGATCCAAGGAGTAATTTTTTTTTAAATAACGCCGTGTAGGTTTTGTGTCCATATTTTTGGATGGAGATTGAAAAATCTGGGGGATTACTGTCTGTCACACCATTCTGTCACATTAGTGGGGGGTGGATGCCTACATAAGCTAACGAATACCTGTACCGATATAATTTCATGCTTCTAGCTCCAGTATTTTGGGCTCTGCGTTGATACCTCAGTCACTCACCAAAGCCTTTTTAATCGACTTCTAAAAGGAGGAGGTTATACAATTCGTCGGTATCTAGATTTGGTTGGAGAGACATATCGCACACTTGAAAAAATAATTGTTTTCTTATTGCATGAAAATTATATTAGTCCATTGCGCACAAGGGGTCATAGGGTCTTCCTTACACTGGGTTAGGGTAACGCCATAAGTTACACTGGTGTAACCACAAGAAATGAGTCTGCATGACGTTTTTAATGCCGCAAAATAAATTCTTTTTAATTCTGTAGCAGGAAACACCTAAGGGTATATACGCTGTGAAGCGGTCTGTGTAATTCTTTGGGCCTTTTAGCTATCGTATAAAGTTGGTAAAGTTTTTCTCGGTGGATTTTTACGTTGCTTGGTATTATATTAGATTTGTCATTGTGTAAATAAAATGTAAGATGTTTCACAAAGATATCTTTAAATTATTATTTAAAGGTTTTAAACTTCGGGTTTGGACCGCTTACAAAAATATTTAATATTATTTTAATTAGGCCCCGAACAACCTATATTACACCATAATAATTCAACGCTATATATACACCAAATGCACATAGTATTAAACATACGTATTACAAATTGACAATACAGCGCACTATTTGCACCTTGTAAAAACAATTTCATAACGCATATTAACTGATACCAACGTTGACGTAGATAAGACAAATACGTCAATAATTTTATGGACACAATATCATTGACTCGATTTCAAAGTCATGAAAAATATTACACCACAAAGCAATGAACCATCAGACATATTTATAGATTAGAAGAATATTAGACTTCTAAGTAAAAATTCGCGACTCCGGTATTCGAAAAAGATTTTTTTACTGCACCCGCAGGCCAATTATGGATCTTTCATCGTATGACATGGTATAAATTTGAGTAAATGAAGTTATGAAATGCTGCATTTCGTATTACCAATCTCCAATGATATCATCACTATGGCATAATTTCAATAATGTCATCATTAAATAATGAACAAATGATCAAAAATCTGACCGGAAATCGTATTTTTCGTTTTGCACTATGATATCATTTGCAAATCCAAGAGATCGGTAATAGGCCCTCCGATTAGACCTGATTATCCTATTGTGGTAAAATAGTTACGTTAAAAGATTGTAAAAAAAGTTCGTAAAAAGTTTTTAAATTCTATATCTTAGTTATTCACATCTGGGCTTGATAAAATGAAATCAGTCTTTATTACCATTTATCATCACAACTTTATTTTTTTATATAAGTATTTAAAAACTGTATTATTAAAAACTATTTCACCTTGAATTCAATGTCTAAGTCAAAGCATTTGAATTAGATCACTAAAAAGATTTCATTCACTAAAAAGTTAAAAATAAAAAATATTTTACAAAAGATAAAAACCGACTTCAAAAACACTGAAAAGTTAAAAATAATATAAGAATATGTACAGACAACATCACACTTCTATATTGAAGTCGGTGACAAATTTTAAGACTTTCTAGGGGATCATCGTTTGGCACCGACTTCAATATAGAAGTGTGATGTTGTCTGTACATATTCTTATATTATTTTAAACTTTTCAGTGTTTATGAAGTCGGTTTTCATTTTTTGTAAAATATTTTTATTGTATTTATTGTATTTATTGTACGTTGTCACTTTCAGTCCCTGATAGAAAGTGATAGTACATGCATCTAAAAGAGTATTGCGGCAGTGTGATCAAAGGCGCTAGGCACTTATCCGGGAGACGCAGTTATGGTAAGGCAGACCCCACAAGTGAGGCCGATGACCTGGTGAATTTCAAAGGACCCACTAGTTTGGACATTGAAGGCTGCCTATAGGTGAGCGTATCATGGCTGAGAATGATGATGCTGTTACGAGAAAGCGTGTCACGAAAATAAGACATTAAAATCACAATTAATTTTAATTAATTATATACATACAAAAGTTATTATTATTGCTAACAATCACATTAATTTTGGCTTATTATCTTAAATAAATTTAAAAATAGCAGAAACTTAGAATATAACGCTTTTCAGTTCAGAATTTAATATAGGTAATGCATAGCTTTAATACAGCATTATTGCAGTTTTACTGTTATTTGTTAATCTAAGTCACATTCCAAAGTAGATACTTACGTAAAGTATAATCTAATGTTGAGGGCTTTGTAGGCCACATTCAAACAAAAAGTTGTCATTATTATGTTAACAATATACTTAAATTTTAATAATATATTATTTGAATATAACTACTTGAACTACTTCTAGTGTTTGGGGAAGAAAAATCCGTTAGTATGTAGACATTACAAATGAGTTATTCTACCTACCTGCGATCTATGACAATATATGACACACAAAAATATCCTTGTATAAATTAGAAAAATATCCTTGTATAAATTACAAAAAGACCAAACAAGCATTCTAGGTTGATCCACAAAGTAATAGACTACCAGCCTCCTAACCATGATTTCCCAAAACAATATTAAAACCGCACTGTGAGCGGGATGGCGCTATACGCTATACCCTCGAAATATAGGCGCCCTCGCTGCGCTCGTGCGCCTATATTTCGAGGGTGCAAATGGTGCTTACACCCGAGCTAACTACTCTGCTTTACATCTCGACTGTGAGGTAAGTAGGTCCTTATTACCCCCAAATAGGGCTTGTAGGTGACCAATAAGCGCTCTAGGGTAATAATGTAGCTTGGAAAGCCCTAGGGCGGTAAGTAATTAAAAAAAAACACTTCACTATTTCAAAAAGTTCGCGTCGCGTAATTACTTACAGCCGTATATAGGGTTTTTCTAGCTACATTATTACCCTAGAGAGCTAATTGGTCACCTACAAGCCCCATTTGGGGGTGATAAGGACCTACTTACCGAAAATGAGAGATGTAAATAAATTTTAAAGTAAATATATATTTTTAATATCATTCGTTTTAATCCTTATATCGTAAAATCTGTGTAACATCAGTGGAATATATCTAATTATTATAATAAATACTTATATTCGTAATAAGGAAGAAGAAAGAATAACACATATGTGCGAAAATACATTATATACCTACATTTAAATAAATTTAAAAAGGTACTGCGACTCATATTTTCTTCTAACCTACCATATTGAGTATTTATGTAGTACTATGGCTATGAGCATTAAAAGGCTTATTATAACTATGCTAAAACGATATAATGTCACTTATATCATTGTAAAAACCAATGTTAATCGTTGGCATTGAGCAGCTTATACAGTTTTCACAAGCTAAGCCACAATACAATCCTAGTAGCTACAATGAAAATCATTAAGTAAATGAAATTGTAAAAATCTAGGATAAATAGGAGTAAAACCCTCTCTTACTATCTTCATCATCGATCGTCTATCTTTAGTTTTATAAGGATAGAAAGAAGAAGATAGAAACGATAAACAAAGTTAAAGTTAGATATATCTAATGCCTTAAAATATTATAAGATATTAAATAATTAGGTATGTTTATGAGTTTTATGCATTGATTTATAGTAAATCAATGGTTTTATGACTCAAATACTGTTTGGTTTGTTATTATAAGTTACAATTTTTTTTACATTTATTAATATCTCCTTAGAAGTAAGTATTTATCTATGTCTACGTGTTATAGTTTTATACTCATGTTTGTATGTTATATAAATAATGGCAGAATAACTTAATTACTATATTTAAGTAGCATGATAAACAGTTAGCAACTACTAGTAGTTATTGTGATATTAATAAAAAAATATGTTTTTAAAAATCTGAAGTCAAATCTGAAACTGATATTGATTTTCTTTGAGATAATACACCGTTATTTCTATTCATGCATGCATATAAAGAGGTAAATTTGAACTGTCTTACAGATTTATCAAATTATTTCACTAAGGAACGGAACTTCAGAATGCATTATTGCTACAATAAATATTTTTGTAAACACACTGCTCATATCACAATAAATATAGCGATTGGAATTTTTGGTAAGGAAATGAAGAGCAACATTTCTGTTCAATAAATTTAATAAAAGCTTGAATTAATGAGAATACCGAAGAAAAAATTATAAAAATATTTTCGTTATTAAATCAACTGAACTTCTGTGCTTCTTATTTATTGAGATTAATGTAATTTGTTAATTTTAAGTTGTGCGTGTAAACATAAAAAAATTTTAATAATCAAAATTTGAAAGAGTTCTTTAGGAAATAATATAAAGTCAGTATTACAGTGCTACTAGAACTTTACAAATATAATGCACACTTAAAATAAGATAGAGTCGTTTTGATATACATATTTGTAAGATATTAAAAATCACTATTTTGTCTCACTATGTGTCCAACTTATTTTAAATTAAAATCGTACGATCATCATTAAAAAGTATTTACAAATTATATAGCTAAATAACTGTAAATATGTTGCATATGACTAAATAAAAAATTGAGCATTGTATAATATGCACCTTTTAAATATTGCGAACAATTATTTAAAAGAGAATGATCGATAGCTAATGTTAACAATTAGCATAAAACTACACGACAACTATAAGTTTTGACAATGTAATTTATATTTATATGACTAATCAGTATATTTTATTACCACTCATTTAATCCTAAGGTATTTGAAAACTATTTAACTTATCATATGATTTGGTATGTATCTGATCTTCTAATTATTAAAAGGTATAATTAAAAAAGAAAAATAGAAAGGAGTGTTATATTGATTTAAAATATTCCCTTTCCCTTAGATATCAATATATATTTAAAGTATTTTTTATTGAAGTCTTAAGATTAAATTAAAACAAGCAAATATACAGCTACTTATTTAATTATTTGGCACATACTGACCTCATATTTTGCAGACAATTAGATATATTTATCTATATATAAAATTACATGTCCTGACTGGTTCATCACCATCAAGCCTAAATTATTTAGGTTAGACATATGAAATTTGCCCAGCAGGTTCCGTATATAACCATTATCCCTAAGGGGTTTTAGAAATTTAAATCCTAAGGGGGGAAAGTTTGTATAGGACTTCGTATTTTTGAAGCTAAAAACATGGACTTTCGTATTTGGTTAATGAATAGAAATGAGTAAACAGTTTTAGTTGTTTTCAGAAATTTACCCAGAAAGGGGTGAAATAGGGATTGAAAGAATTCTATATTTGCGCATCAGACACTTAAATTTCCTTTTTTCTTCAAAGCTTCTGTCTTATGGTTCTTACTACGAGTAAATGTAGAGTTCCCACTAAAAAAATGAAAATAACGCGTAAAAAGCTGCGGTCGTAAAACTAGTAGCCAATATAAAACTAAAATGAATAGGGAAAATTGCATTAGGTATCTAAGTTTCCCTATTCATTTTAGTTCCTATCTGGAAAATCCGTGGCATGAAAATAATTTAAACATTACCTACTCATCAAAATGATAGCCGTAATAATTAAAACAAACAAACAAATAATTTAAACATTACCTACTCATCAATGCTGATGATAAGTCACTGTTTATATTCTAAATACGTATGAAAATTAAAGCACGTTTTTTTCGAATCAATACAATAAATAGTAATTTACAGTAAAAGCAGAATTATGAGCATATTGTTTATGGTCAAGTAATTGTGAAGGCAGACAATTTAATGTGGTTAATGATTATGGCCTACGCAAGGCAAGCGAAGAGTCGGTCGACCGAGTGCAAGATGGGTCGATGATATCACAGTTTAACAATATGATTGTTAAACTGTGATGATATTAAGGCGCTACATCGAAAATGAATCAAACAATGGGAGGCGTGGTCTATACGCAAACGCGGGGCGCCCCGCGTCCTCAAGTAGCTATAGTCTTTTCATTACTCATACTCTGAAAGTAGGTCTGAAGTTGAAAGTAATACTTTTCAGCCCTAGGGAGAATCACTTTCAACTGACAGCTGCTGTCAATTTTAAAAAAAGAAACTAGTTCTTTTTTCACGTTTTTATTGAATAATGTTCCGGCTTTCTGTATACAGCCACTCAATTACAGCGCGGTATAAAATTGAAATAACATAATGTTAAGTATTTAAAGAATATATTTTTAAATTACTTTATTATAATTTATTTTTAACTATTTCTTTAAAATAACATAGATTTTGGTAAAATATTTACCATTTTTAAAATTATGAAAATGCAAAATAATGGCTGAATAGCTGGCCGGCCACAAAAAAAAACAAAATAAGCGGGAAAGCGGCAATGCGATCTTCATTTGTTTTTTACATTTGTAGAGTTTTGTTAATACTTCCGTATAGCAAAGATTTGTATTAACTGTTAATTATATTTGTATAACATTGTGTTAATAATTAACACAATGAGTTCATCTGATTCAGGTATGGAGTTAACGCCTGATTTTATAGGAGGCTAAAAGCAGAAGTTGTTGATTTATGTAAAATAAAATTTACAAGTTTTTTCTTTAGCTAATCCATTGTTTTATTTTTACTTTCCTTGTATTCGTAATGAAAAGCACAGTGTTTACCTCGGGTTAAAGACTTATTTAGTCCCTCGAACTATTGGTGCCCTCGCTACGCTCGGGCGCCAAAACCGTCTCGGGACTAAATAAGTTACTTTCACCCCTAGGGTAACAATGTACTATTATATGTATGTCATCAACGTCGTGAATGCGCTGCGCCCGCATGCAATCAGGTCGTTTAGAAATACAAATTACTTTATTAAAAAATAACTATCATTAGAAAAAATGCTTCTGAATACTAATGATTTCTAATTACTTAAGGAATATTTTAATGAATGCCTAATAGCGTTTACTAGTAATCCTGAATTTTCTTATTTTTAAGAGGTTATTTAGAAAATAAAATGTATCGAGGCAAAATCTTATCGCGTTTCCGGTTCTTGTCGGGTCTTGCTAAAGATATAAAGAAACAATATTTGAGTTTCAGATTTGCAAGATCTTTCAGTGACCTATTACATTAAAAATAACCAATATTTGCGATGTAGCGCTTTATCACTGGTCTGACCTGGAATTGGCACAGAACCGAGGCGATATAATATGCTATACATAGGCAGAGAGCTACATGGTATCCGAAAATTACATGTTATTGCTTCTGAACTTGCTTTTATTTCTCGTTTAGGTTTAGTTTATTATAAAATGATCGATTCACACCAAATGATCAGCCAACAAGCATGAAATCAGCAATAAATTGCAGTCATCTTACATCATTATATTCATCTTACAATACTTAAATAAGATCTACTGCGTATCTAAAGACCGACCAAAACTATATTTTGGTCGAAACCGAATATTCGGTCGGTTTGTCACTAATAATTATATTACGTCAAGGACGAATAAGAATATCTTATAGCTATCAATAAAAGCCTCAAAATAGGCTCTTTACAATACTACTAAGAAACAACTATCTCATTTTTGGCACGTCGATTCACAGTGATGTCTCTTCTAGGTAATAAAATTACAATTATGGAGAAAGTTCACTTACTAATAGGTATTTTATGGTATAGGTAATTATATAATTTGGTATCAGATACGATTCCCATTAGAGTTAATCTAAGTTTAAAAGTTTAATCTGTTATGTACCCATCTCAAATTCATTCTAATTATAACTATCATAAGCTCATAACATTAACGTATGACTGACGTTAAACGAACAATGAATCTTTATATTTTCTAATCAAAGAATTGGCGGAATATTGTTATCATAAATGTCTTCAAAGAAATCAGTACTTACAAATTGTAACATTAGAATACAGATATGTTCATTGTAATAGAATTTAATCTGTCTCAAACCGGGGTCATGATATTGTTATCATAAATGTCTTTAAAGAAATCAGTACTTACAAATTGTAACAAACAACATTAGAATACAGATATGTTCACTGTAATAGAATTTAATCTGTCTCAAACCGGTGTCATGATCCCCAATCTATCCTGACAAGAGGACGTAACAAGAAAATTTGGTGTCAGATCTGACACCAATTTTCTATTTTCGAAGAATAAAGCAAATTTTGGAAATAACACGTTTATTATTTGCCAACTATGCTAATTTATTACAATATAAAGACACTTATGAGACGGTGGTTCGGACGATTTAGGACAATAACGTCCGTACTGTAATTGAAGTAAAGTAGATCTGCCTCATGGGCTTTTTACAGGGGCTTATATACATGGTTCTTAAACAATGGTTGCTCTGTTTTCAATCACAAACAAAGTAATTAAGAGACGTTTATAATCAATCTTTAGAATTTGTGCGGAAACATCTAATCTAAGGAAGAATTTTGGGGATCATGACCCCGGTTTGAGACAGATTAAATTCTATCTGTATTCTAATTTTGTTTGTTACAATTTGTAAGTACTGATTTCTTTAAAGACATTTATGATAACAATATCATGACTCCGGTTTGAGACGGATTAAATTCTATTACAATGAACATATCTGTATTCTAATGTTACAATTTGTAAGTACTGATTTCATTGAAGACATTTATGATAACAATATTCCGCCAATTCTTTGATTAGAAAATATAAAGATTCATTGTTCGTTTAACGTCAGTCATACGTTAATATTATCAGCTTATGATAGTTATAATTAGAATGAATTTGGAGATGGGTACATAACAAATCCATCAAACAAAACTTATCAATCAATGTTGAGTACCTATATAAAAGTTATTTTTATACTCTACATAATTATAATCTAAAAGTTTTGTTTGGTGGATTTTTAAAAAATTATAATTGATTTTTAAATTATAATTTAATCATTTTAATTAGAATTCAGGCCTTTATAGGATTGCGGCCGAATTAAGTCTTTCATTGTCATTATTAAATAACTTTGCTTCGGATTATGTTACATTGTATGTTGAGATAGCAACATAATATATTTAGGAAACATAACGAAAATACGCGATGAATACTCCGTAATAACAGGTACCAAATAACCTTCATTTGATACAGATAGTACGTTACCTAATGAGTAAAGTGACATAGAATTAATATAAAATGTTCCCGTGCAATTATAAAAAAATTGTAATAAGTTACTTTGTCTTTTACAACATTTTTTTATTTACATTTTAGTTAGGTAGATTTTAAGAGCGTCGTCGGTGGCGTTGTGGGCTCGCACTGGACTGTGCACCGAGTAGAATCTGACGCTTCTACGTTGAAGGAAAACATCGTGAGGAAACCTGCATACCCCTGCAAAGTAATTCAAAGGTGTATGTAGGTAATACTAAGGCCTAATCGCCCTAACATGTTAGGGTAGGCTCGTGCCCCTCGGTGGAGACGTATATGAGCTGTGGTGCTGATAGGTAATTTTGAAATACTGATCATAATTTTCAGACTTGTTCTTCTGTGTAATTCATTTTATCTCCTGCTTCTATATAACTTATACTTTAAAATGGTTTAAATAATAAATAATGCTAGGGAATTATGTGGAATATTTAAATTTATATAATTTATAATCATAAAAATGTGTCAATACTATAAATAAAAAGAGGCTTTCTGATTACTTAAAAAGAATCGGTTCTGCTATCAATAAATACATTTAAGTATAATAATATACTTTTTGAGCTTACATTACGAATATACATTACATAATTGCACATGTCGCTTACGTTATTATTAGTCATAACAAAACGTCTATATTTTCTTTGGCAATCTTTCCTATTCTTCATAGAATATGCATTAACACTATACATTATGCTTAAATCTATCCAATGAGTAACTCCAAAAGAATAGAAAATTTGAGTCAATAGTATTAAATTAATATGATTTATATTATATTACTGTTACTGAAAAATTAATTATAGTGAAAAATTCTGTGCATCATCATTTATTAATAAAAAATTGAGTAGCATACCATAACACTTCATGATCCTTTCAAGTGAAATGTTCAATTCATGTCCACCACACTATCACTACGAAGATTTTCTTACTAATTTTGCACCTAACACTCTAGATTAACTTTACCTTAAAAGAAATAACTACAAAAATGGCTATTTGGGCTAGACCCCTTTGCTCTCCAATGTTGAGCGATTTAAAAAGTCTATGGCTCAATTTTAATCTGTGGTTCTCAGGACGGCGGTTCGGGCGGCGGCGGCGGCGGGCCGGGTGCGGGCGTCTGCAGCAGCTTGGCTGCGGCTGGGAAGCTCGCCAGGTCGAAGCCGGGCGGCGGCACTATGCCGGCTGCTGTCGCGGTCCCTTGTAAATATGCCACTAGCCTGAAAATTTATAAAAATAATTTTTGATATCAGGGCGATTCCACAAAAATAAAATTAAAAATTTTAAAAAACCTCCGACCCAAAAATCACTCTAAAAAGTATAAAAGAATATTTTTTAGCTCCTTTTATAACTTGATTAAAAGTAAGCGACGACGATCGCTATATTATTATTATTATCAATTATGAAGAAGTAAAATTAATCAATCATCTATCAATTACTACGTTTAATAGTTTCAAATTATTTCTTTATTTGTATTTTGGGTAAGTATATTAAACGAGCGTCGGTGGCGCTGTGGACTCGGCACTTGCCTTCCAATCGGGAGGTTCGGGTTCGAGACCGCCATGTACCACTGTGTTTTTCGTTTTCGAATTTCATATGTACATTTGTCTGACGCTCCTACGGTGAAGGAAAACATCGTGAGGAAACCTGCATACATCTGCGAAGAGATTCAATGGTGTATGTGAAGTCGACCAATCCGCATTGGGCCAGCGTGGTTGACTAAGGCCTAACCACCCTAACATAGGTTAGGCTCGAGCCCCTCGGTGGGGACGTATATGAGCTGTGATGATGATGATGATATTAAACTTGATTGAGGTAAGCCGACGCGGTGATTCTCATCTTAAAAATAGAAATAGGTACTTTTAATCAAGTTATAGGATATAAGAGGAGCTAAAATAAGATTATTTTTATACTTTTTAGAGTGATTTTTTGGGTTGGGGGGTTTTTTTAACTTTTATTTCATTCTTTTCAAATTTCTAATAAATTCTAATATATACCAATAGATCCACAACGCAGCTAATAAAAAATAGCTACCTCGTCTTGGCAAAGTGCTTGTAGCTCTTGAACTACTAATCCGATTTTCATAAAACATACCTAAGAACCACCGCGATGAACAAGGCTTTCGATTAAAAAAACCGCACTCAAATCGGTTCATTAATTCAGGAGCTACGGTGCCACAGACAGACACACACACAGAGAGACACACAGACAGACACACGGAAAAAAAAGAGTCCCGGGATTTCTTTCATTCAAAACATTATATTGTCTTGAACATATTTTGTTGAGACAAAATATTTTACTTTGAAACAGTATGCCACGGAATTGACTTAAGAATGTTCATTTTCTTAATTCAATTCGAACATATTATTTTAACCTGAAGTTAATTTCGTTGCTTCAATAACATGAAACTTACTTGACCGAAGATATCTCAAATAATTGTTTCAATACTTTCATGTTCTTGTTTTACAAAATATGCCTTTAGATCAAGTATTTATAAATATGCAACGAAACTCAGTTATAATATTAAACGAAACCAATAGAAGATTAATATAATTTAATATTTCTTTAACAAAAGAAAACCGATGTCTTGGTTCTAATAGAGTGATGTTTTTCATCAGAATTCTCTCTGTTTTCGTTGAAGGGTGTGTGTGCTTCATTTCAATACAAAAACTTCTTGGACTGAAATACTTATTCCAAAATTTTGTTTTAATATCACAGCCAATTGATCAAAGTAAATTTTGTATCCCGATGAAACTTTTATTTTTTTTATGAAATTTAAAGACATTATTGAATGGAGTCAACAGATTGTTAATAGAATGCAACATTACTTTAACACAAGAAAATCATTGTCTTGGTTCGAATACACTGAGGTTTTTTATCACAACTCTCTTTGTTTTCGTTCAAGAGTGTGTATATATTATTTTAATGTAAAAAGTTCTTCAATTAAAATATTTGAAAATTTTGCTTTAATACCGTAGTTTTCTTTGTTTCAAGTACATATTTTGTCCGTCCAACCTTTTATTTTTATTGGACGAAAATTTATGACTGTTTTAATGTAAATAAATTGTGAATTTTGAATAGAGTCAATAGAATTTTAATCTAATGCGATATTGCTTTAGCACAAGAATTCTGTTATCTTACTTTGAAAACAAATGTTCTTTTCAACTAAGGCAATATCACTTTCGGTTTACAACTTTTACTTTCAAACAAGATGTCAGATTTTCATATGTAATACACAATGCTTGGATGAAAAACACAATTTCCACAGAGAACTTGTACGAGTATTCTTCCACAATGCGTCAACCATACCACACTACGCGTTCCTGATTGACTGATTCAGTGAAGAAGCCTTCGTCTGATGAATTCTTTCTGTGTTTGCGACTGGTTTGGAGTATGAAAACCAACGAATACTGTGCCAATATAATGTAAATGTATAAGTTTAGTGATAATTTTAATAGTTCTCAGATCAAATTTAGTGAAACATGAAGCAAGCAGCGCGTTATTACAATGACCGTACCAAAAAATATTATTGCTGTTCTTTTGGAGTCCTGGAAAATTCCGAAAGATTTAATTCAACGTTTTGCAGTGAGTATACCAATATACTTAATCTAAATTTGTTTTGTAGTCAAAATTTTTCATATTTCGATAGATGTTACTTTGGAAATTTTTTACATTAATTCACTTCCTTAAGTGTTAGTGTAAGGTACTTTGTTACACCTCATATATGACATATGACGTTTCCAAATAACATTGAAAATATAAATTTTCAGATACAAAATTACCAACGGAGTTGACATGGGTTCGACGCAAGCCTACATTATCCCACCCATCCGGGAGTCATCCAAGACTGGGAAGCTTTCACTCAAGAATGTCAGAGAGTATCATGATATTAGTTGAGGTGAGTCAACACTTATGCCACGTAGAATACAACTTCTTTGAATTCTTTTACTTTGCTTTTGGAAATCATAAAAAATCCTTCAAAACTTTTTAATAACCTCTAAGCTTACAATAATATGCGGTTGCATCTCTATAATGTTACTGGAACCCTCGGTGGGCGAGTCCGATGGCTCATGGTCGTTTATACACTCCGGAACACCTAAATCGAGTCACCTTGCACCTTTGGATTATATTGTCCATAACATAACTTTAAAAAAATGTTTGGTCGACCAAAAAGTGTTATACAATTTTATAGCTGGCACATACATAATCAGCAGATCGGACTGAACATGAATATGTCAGCTACAAAATTGCATAAAAACTTAGTCATTTGGACAAAAATAACTTCGCTGTGGACTCGGCACTTGCCTTCCAATCGGGAGGTTCAAGGTTCGAGACCGCTATGTACCCATGTGTTTTTTTTTCGAATTTCATATGTACATTTGTCTGGCGCTCCTACGGTAAAGGAAAACATTGCATACATCCGTGAAGAAATTCAAAGGCGTATGTGAAGTCGACCAATCCGTACTGGGCCAGCGTGGTTGACTATGGCCTAACCACCATAACTTAAGGAAGGCTCGTGTCCTTCGATGGGGACGTAATGACGTAATGTAGATGAGCTGTTATGATGATGGCAAAAATATTGTATTTTACTTTCATTTTTCTTTCAGAATCCTGGTGATAATAACGCCTCTATATAAAAGCAGATGATGAAAAAGGCGAGAAACGAAAAAAATATATTATTGTGTTAGTTAAGGGAAACTTGAGTCTAGATTTAAGTCTGCCAATATAGACTTATTCTGTCAAATGTAAGGTTTGTAGATTAAGACCACAAAAAAATGCAAAAATGTAGATAAGTGATCTACCGCATAGGGTATTACACGTAGGGATCATCGAGATGGCTGAGGTCATTAGATCTTTTGATGTATGTGGCACAGTAATATTTTATTGCATCCGTAAAAAAAATATAAAATATATTGACTATATAGTTAAGCAATAAAATTGTATAAAAATGGGAATTAATTTATTGTGTATCTTAAGGAAATTGCTTACTGTAAAGTTAATTTTTAATAAATAAATAATATTCTATACTTTATTAAGAATGTTTTCATTTTTAAAACTCTTTCCCAGAATGAATTAAATAAGAAACTGACAATACTAAAGTAAAAGAATGTGTTTTTGATGATCGAAGTACTTTGTAGTGATAATTATTTTTGTTGTTTCAGATCCAGTTGTACCTCTACTTGGCTCTATGGAATGAATTTATCAGAGCAAAACCCCACTAAGCATTACCGTTTAACATTCTTCTCCTCATACTTATTATTTTTTGTGGCATATTGTTGCTATCCACACATCAGTTACACGACGTAACCAGAAATAATGCAAGAGCTCCGAAGATGTTATAGTACTGCTCAGATGCAACAACTTTATTTATCGCATCTCCGAATCGTCGTGTAGAAATCTAAGCAGTGGTGTAGCACCCTTGGAGTTCTTGCATTATTTATAAATACGCCGTGTAACTAAAGTGTACGTAACAATAGCAATAATGCCACAAAAACATTTAATATACCTATGAGGAGAAGGAATCTAAACGGTGCTGTTTAGTGGGGTTTTGCCCTGATAAATTTATTCCATTAAGTCAAGTTTTTGTCAGTTTCTTTGAAGATCATTTATACTTTAAACCGAGAGAATATTTTCTTCTAAATATAAATTATTCTTTTAAGACAATAAAAAATTATATTGACTCGAATACCTAGATTTCCATCAGATAAGTCGATATGCTTGGTTCAAAATGTTAAATCTTACGAAAACAAAATATTGTATTGAGCTAATATGCTGATGTTATAATGCAAAACAAATAATTGTTCAGAACAATAATATATCTACTTAGTTTAAAGTAGATGGTATTTAGAACCAAGATTTCAGTTATATTGGCTGAAAGAAGTAATGACTTGAATCAATCATATCGATCATGTTGAACCAAGGCAGACAGAATCTCCATTCAATACTTTATATTTAATTCATTTAATTGTGTAGAGATGAGCACAAGATAATATTATCTTGACTGAAAGAAATGATCGTCTAAATAAAGTGGTTTAGAAAACCGATATCATTGCATCAAAAAATTATTTCATTCAATTTAAGGCAGAAGAGTTCAGGACAAAATCTCTGTTGTCTTAACTGAATGGCGTGATCGTGTCATACTAAAGTATTATTGAAAACCAATTCATTGGAATAAGACAATCATTATTTAATTCAAGATTCTGTTATGTTTAGTGAATCGACAGTGTTATTTTGATTGAATGCAGTTTACATTCGTTCAAAATGATATCATTTTTGAATTCAAAAAAATACATCGTCTTAATTCAAGACATTTAACTGCATAGTGCATATATAACCGCATATTTTCTTGAATCAAGATATCTTTTTTTTCCGTGCAGGTCAAACTTATAATAACCCTCTTTTTGCGTCGGAGGTTAAAAATAAGACAACTCTGTGTCCGCGTGTCTTATTTAATTTATTACGAAGTATATTAATTATTTCTAATAGATTGGTGTTCCATCCATATTTATGAATACTACGTAGCTAAACAAATTTTTGAAATAATACTGAAATCACTTGAAAAATTGTTTTTACCTAAGGCAATTGCCACTGTAAGCAAGTCGATATAGGGACTTGCTTACAGTGGCCGACTTTCGGTCGACTTTCGACTTTGTTAGAATTAGTATTTTGAAAACATTTATTTCGCTATATTACCACTAAACTCAGCATGTGAATTTTGAGTATTTTTTGAGTATGGACTTTCGAAAACCCCTTGAAGGTGGTCCTATTTTCATGGAATCACCAATCTCTACCATAAAAAGACCCTTCTGCTGCTTTGCCTACCCGTTAAGCACGCAGCGAAGTTTGCTGCGAGTTTGTAGTGTGTAAAAATAATTCGATTTACGAACACTACTTTTTTAATTTTTCTAAATATTTTGTCAATTGCCAATCTTTTTATAAAGTACTCTTTGCATTTTTCTTTAAAAATGCTAATTAAATTGAAAAATTAATAAAATTAACAACGAAAAATTTTCGTCTCAGGCGGGGTTTGAACCCGCGTCTTGTTGATATGTAGTTATTAAAAGTGAATACTGACTACTTTGGCTTAACAAAGTTAAAGATTTCGTCGGGGCTGGTAAGGGCTCGGTGGCTGAGAGGTCTAGGCGTTCCCGATTCGAATTTTTTTCTTTATTGATTTTATTTATTTTCAATTGCTATCTTACCAAAATTTCTTGCTGGGGCCTAATTCCGCTTATCTTAGCGCCATTGTTGCGTCTTGATAGATTTTCAATAAAACTGTGTTGCTTTTATACGCATGTCCTGGTGCAATTTATTCGTACTACACTATTCGTACACTTTCTTAATAAATCAATAGTGTCAAATGTTTTAGTTAGTAATCGTTTAACCAACAATAACTGTCTCAAAAAGCGATGCTATTGAAGCGTTACTGACACGCCACAAATGCGTTAACGCTAGCGGAATAAGGCCCCTGGTCGAGGTGAAAATTTAAAAAATAAATTTGCTCTCTTGATGAAGAAAAACATTGTTTCTAGGTGATAAATGTGGCCCTCGGTTCTTTTGACAATTATTATAGCGAAACGTAGTTTGAGGGCACAGCTAGTAATAATACTATATAACACTACATTCAAATAGGACTATTTTAGTAACCAACATTAGAATAATTATAACTATAGGATCATTTTGATTGACATACGTATCTAAATTGCTTGTATATAAATCATTGTTCTCAATCAGCGCATATTGAAAGTACATTATTTTACGCATGCATGCAAATTACCTTCGTAGTTCATCAAGAGCGCTTGCTTGCATCAAAATGTAGTTCTTGGCGAGCAGGAGAGTTGCGATTTTGGACAGTTTCCGCACTGAAGGTGAATGTGCATAAGGAATCACACTTCTTAACTCGTCTAACGCGTCGTTCTGAAATCAGGGATACAGCAAAACTTTATGAAGTGTGTAATAGCGTTAAGTTAACGCTCTCTAAGGACAGACCCGCGCCCAGCAGTGGGAGGTGCAGATGGTTAGTAAAATGTCAGTAAAAAACCGCCTCCATGGTCTAGTGATTGAGGCCATCTGATATTGATCTAAAGTTTCGGGGTTTTATTTTTCACGGGGGCAACATTTTTCTGTTCGGTTTGGTTGGTGGTAGGGCTTGTGAGCTTGCCTGGCTTACCTTACCCAAGTTTGTCGCCAAAACAATAATGTTAACATTATTGTGTTGCAACAATTAGATGTAAGTTAGTTCCTTAGTCGTCGAGGAGTCCAGGTGAAGTTCTCTTCCATCCTCAGCCTTATTGTCACTTAAGATCACGTGAGATGAAGGCCAAGAGCTTGCCTCTTGTGAGTAAAAAAAAAGTTTACTGAGGTCAAATTAAGTCCTAAAGATTAACTTTTACCGGAGGGAGATTCTGTACCAGGGTCGCCTGCATGGGTACCTCCGTCCTGTAACGAGGTACTATACCTTTCTTTCTACACATAGCGAATTAGCGACTCCTGGCTGAATTTTTAAATTTTCACATTTTTCATATAGGTAAATTCCTTCTGTTCTCCGGTCAATCAATTGTCGACATGAAGACGTTATAAATCGCGATAACGGAATTAATTAATATAAATAAATATACAGGGTATGAGTGACGGTGTCCCATTTCTTTTAACAGTGAGTTCAGATCAATGTTAATATTTGTTTACCGATGTTTATTTTTCCCGGTATTTATCATTAATATTGTTATTGTGAAACGATATAATGAACTCGAAATGTCTAAAAATATATATGAGTATTTTAAATTAAGATATTTCATTCATTTCATTCATTCATTCATACCTGACCCACTCTACTGTAACACCTCACCACGTTACAGTCTTATACCTATTTCTGCCGTAAAGCAGCAGTGCTTGCATTGCTGTGTTCCGGTTTGAAGGTTAAGATATGGCAGTGAAATTACTGAGAACTGTGGTGACGCCCTTGCGTCTATGACACCGCATTCCACCTCATTGCGTAGATATGCTTAATGGCAAGGAATCTCACACTTTTAAATATAGGATATTATAGAAGATTAAAAGACGATCACCAAGAGTAAAACGTGACACATTGTAATGAGAGTTGAGTAATAGAATAATTTGATATACAGGGCGTCCCAAGACTATGGGACATGAAGGGAAAGTACCTTAAACATCGTAGATAGGATATTTTGCTGAAAGAAGAATTTATTATTATTTTTAAAAGTTAGTAATACTGCATTCAAAGATTTTCTAAAAATTATCTGCTTCGTCTGGGAATCGAACCGGCTTAAATGTGTAAAAAAATCATAGGTTAATTTAGATTACTTATGGCACAGATTAGATAATGGTTACTACGTTACTTATGGGGATACGTAAAAATTTGCTTTACAAAAAGCAATACGACAACGTGGGCGAATTACAAACAGAATTAAGCCATATCATGTCGAGTATTCACCATAATATGATAAGAAAATCAACAGGCAGTGAACTTGTTAAAAGATTGACGATTTGCATAAGACAAGAAGGATCACATTTTGAGCATTTAATTAATTAATTTACAAAAAATACTCGATTGACTTCGGCGGTTTCAAGTATGTTTTTAATTTGATTAAAACGATTAATAAAACGTTATTCCTTTCTTTTTAAGATACTATGTTACTCAAGAGGATTTATTATTTTTGTCCATTCTTTCGATTGGTATCATAATAATACGGGTGATTTTTTTTTTACATTTAAGTCGGTTCGATTCCCAGATGAAGGAAGTAATTTTTAGAAAATCTTTGAATGCAGTATTACTAACTTTAAAAAAAAACATAATGTCTTCTTTCAGCAAAATATCCTATCAAGGATATTTAAGGTACTTTCCCTTCATGACCCATAGTCTTGGGACGCCCTGTATACCTAACCGTCTTATTAATAAACGTAGACTAAGGCAGGAGTATAACTTTACTCCGAGTATTAAGTTTAGATGGCGTTTTATTTTTCACAGTCGAATTGAGCGAATTTCTGTTTATTGTTGGTGTAGTTAATTTTGTATTGTATTATAATGGAAAGTGACTATTATTTAGATGATTTGATGTTGATCGACGAAATCGTTGTTTGCGTTGCGTTTTGTCATGTTTTTGCAATATTGCGATCACAAATCGCGAACAAATTAACCATAAAATAACCTTGAAAGACAATCTCAAACTGAAAAGGTGAAAAAAACAAAAAAAACTGTCATCCCATGTATTTCTGTTTGTCACACGATGCTCAAATCGTTCACCGACTCATTCTTTTTACTTTTAAATTGCAAGGGTTGCCATAACTTCGCGTTAATCCGAGAGTATTAAGGAAGGCTTTGTTAGTCTAAGCTTACTCCGTGTTTATTAATAATGTTATAAACGCAAAGCTACTCCTAGCTTAAACTGGTAGTAACTACTCCGAGAGGACGTTCGGATTAAGGAGGGAATAGGCGATTTTTATTAATAAGGCTGATATGGTTTATATTAACGTCCCAAGTTCCCAACGATCGCGTAATACGCGCGTAGTGCGCTACAGTACCGTGACTTTACATCTTATGTCACAAGTTGGCAAAGAACACTGGGGTTCTTGTAGGGTTGTAAATTTACTGCGAATTTCACATGAACCACATGTAATATAGGTGACTGTTACCACTTACCATCAGGTGGGCAGTATACTTGTTTGCCAACTTAGCTGTAAAAAAATCGCATCCATTGGAAAACCGAACCAGACGGTAGAAACCATCTATTCGTATCTATAGGAGTGGTGATCTTTGAATATCTCGAAATTAACATTTTTTTTTCTAGAGCTCCTTTATAGAGAACTTGTGTATTGGTAGTTTTGACATGTTTACCAAGTCATGCATCCTCCGCCGCTCCCTGGCGTTGATGTTGAGGCGCACAGTTTTCCCTTGGCGCATTTTCTGTTTCGACTTGCTCTCGCCGATGGATCTGCAAATAGAAATATGTTTATGTAAAATTACTACATAATATAGTGTTTTGTGGCATCTTACTACCAATACCAATCTTTTAATGAAGTTGACGGTAATTGAGCAAAACCTGAAATCAATTTGTTCAGAATCGAGAGTAGAATCGATTCCACAAATAACAAAATATGGGTTTGATTGTTTAAAAAAATCTTCGTAAATAATCTGCGAAAACTGTCTGAGGTTTTGCGTAATTTTACTAACACGTTGTATTATATGTTAGGTTCTTACAAAACAATATGATAGGCTTATTATATCCTGGCTTAATACCAAACTAAATTTCGGCCCTATTAAAATAAAGTAATGCATACCTGCTAACCCTCTATCTACACTACTCAGTACACACATATACACATACGCACATTCACACACTCACACATACACACGCATGAACTCACACCCCGCACACACACACGCACACATACTCCCTACAACACCAATTCGCCTGCAACCTTATTTTTAAGATGTTATAATTTCTCAAAATTTTTCTTTATTTTATTTTTTGTCTCCTTTTTACTAAAATGTGATTTGTAACTACATAATACATATACTTAATGTATCCGATGAGTGGGGGCCTGGTGACCTGTAATACAGGTATATTTTATACTTACTTCAGGCACCAGCCTCTTTAAAGTGTCATAATGTAATGAAATCTATTTAACGAATTGTAAAGAGGAAATAAAATGGATTTATTATTATTATAGGCAGGCGAAGGCGGGCATTCGCACAAGCGATGCCCGTCTAATGACCCTGCTGTGGAGGCCTGCGTGCACGGCTGGCCCCGTGCACGCCGCCGTAAGGCCCTCCGTCTGGGGATTGCCCTGGTGTTCTCGGGCAATCCCTCCTTGGCGATAGCCCGACCGGTTGGTCGGGCTTGCCCGGGCGCGTGGGTAGTGTAGTCGCAGTGTGGACCTTACCTATAGCGCGCCCATAAGGGCAGGGAGAACACCGGGGGTTTTAGTGGGTAGGCCTGGCACCCTGCCGGGAGAGCCCCACACACGCTCGCCGCCTAGCCAACGGCGGGTACGGTGCGGTTACGCATTTCCCTTCTAGAAAAAAAAGGTTCTTACATATGAAATTAGCGTTTCGATTCAACTGGCTACCTTGATCTGAAATATCTGGCGTTTGGTTTGGAATTGCAGTTTAGGCTCGTGTATATCTGTTTCGAATTGAGTGATTCAATTGTTATCGCACTGTTCTTTACAAAATGGAAAACTTAGAATATCGCGATATTAACGAATATGAGATCCAACGCGGCACTAACGCTGCAAAAACAACGTTGTATGTTTGGTATCGGTTAAGCAACAATAACTGTCTCAAAAAAGCAATGCTATTGAAGCTTAATTGATACGCCATAAGTGGATTAACGCTAGCAGAATAAGGCCCATGTATTGTAGACACTTGCAAACCATGATAGAAAATCCATCTGTTAAGCAACCAAGGAGGTCAATCGTTCTAGCCCCCCGCGACTTTAGGACAACGGTAGACCCCAAACTTCACGACAGACGGTCACTGAATTAGAGGTGCACCAATTGGAAAGTCTCCGACATCCACCATACTTCCCATGCCTTGCACCAACGGACTATCACTTTTTTTTGGAATTTCGTCAATTTCATTCATCGTCAATTGAATATCGATGAGGCAGTCCAAACTTCCTCCAAAGACTTTATTGATTCTCGCTCCCACAAATTTTTCAGCGAGCAAATCAATGAACTACATTTAAATGGCAAAAGTGCATAATTTTTTTTTATTCTTATGGCTTAATGTCGTTCACAAATTCAAAATAAAATAAAATAAATAATCACACACAATAAAAAATTATTATAATAATATTCGCTCCTTTAACTGCTGAATCCATGGGATAGCGTCATTTTCAAGGGTGAACAGGTCCGTTAGGTTGCCGTGGTATTTTGTAAGGGGGCACTCTCGGACCGTGTGTTCCACACTCTGAACATCTGCTCCACACTCGCACCTTGGTGAATCCCTCCACCCGCACATGTACAAGAAGGCATTACTCCGCCCGCATCCAGTCCGTACTCTGTTTATTTGACACCATTCTCTTCTTGGAAGTCTAAATCCAAGAGGTTTTAATAGGGGATTAATTACAACTCCCATGGCATCAGGTGGTTCTACGTTCCATTGCTGCATCCACTTCATAGACGTGTTGAAATCGCCGTTTACGAGTTCCCTTGCGGTTTGGTATGGTGGACGTCGCGATTTCAAGCGATGGGGTGGAGGATCACAAAACTCTTCGTGAATTGGGAGGTTGGCGTTTCCGTAAATCTTCTGGGGGATGAAGTTGTTCACGTCCGCAGGAATTGCCGTCAGTACCCTGCACGTATCCCCCGGGTGGCGCTAAACGAATAACAAACAATTGGCTGCTGTACTGTTGCTTTAATGCGACCTCACAGCACTACGTCGTTCATAGAATCTCAGTGCATAGCTACAAAACCAATACGCGCACTACCGATATTCTGACAGTTTTTTGTGTTCCATAGCGCTCATTTGTTTTAAAATATAATTACGATATATTATTTATAAATATTATAAATACGATAAAATAAAAAAAATGATCAAATCCCATGACTATTCTTATGTACGTACGATGGAACGCACTTCCGCAATACTTTTGTACAATGAAACCACCTCCCCAAGTGGGCTGCTTCTTCTGATCGCAGTCAACCATGGTTGTGTTCCTTTGCATTACTGAGGTAGTCAGAGCTCAGAGGAAACGCGTCACGTTTTGGCGATGCGTGGTCCGTTACGCGCTAGTGATGCAGTCTTTGGAGGCACACGTATTTTTAGAGACCCAGTCATGGGTCTAAAGCAGGGGTTCCCGACTTTTACCCTATGCGCCTCACCCAACATTATGCTAAAATACTACGCCCCCCTAGGGGCCGAAATGGGGAGTCAAAATAAGAAAAATAGACAATTCAAAAGTAGGTAATCAACTAAGAAAAGTAAAACATACAATTAATGACAGCACTGTGGCTGCACTTTATTAACCAATTGGTGAATCCTTGACTTCATAGTAGTCAGTCCACAGCGAAGATCTTTTCTTTAATATACTTTATACAGTTTAATTCTGGAGCCGCTCCCTGCGCCCCCTCTTGGTTCACTCTACGCCCCCCAAGTGGGGCGCGCTTTACTGGTTGGGAAACCCTGGTCTAAATGATGTTTCTCTGGAGTCAAAAGGGTTTAGGCCGTATGCTTAGAATTTCTTCAACGTTTAGCAATGTTAAATTAATATAATATACAGTGTGTCTGGTCACCGGTGTCCGATCCGTTAAGGCTAAGTAATATGATCAATTTTATCGACAAATCCATCATAATAAGGCATTTTGCCCCTACTGTTTTGAAATGGCGGCAATTTGTTTTTACTGAGTATACAGTTGGGTTCATTTATTTTGCCATATCTGCCGATGAAGTGGTCCTACAGGCATAAAATGGTTTCGTTCGATAGCCACAAAAGTAGGCATTAAGTTCATCATAAAAAGTTTATCAAAAACTCCCATTACAACCTTAAAAAAAATTTTGAAACTTGTAGTGTGAAAAAATTTGGTTGTTTTTTTTTACTTTTTAATTGTTTTCCAAAAAACTAGTCTGATAACATACCCTTTTTTACTTTTTAGATTTTTTTACTTTTTTTACTTGCAATTTAGAATTTTTAACTTGAAAACAAAGAAGACATCAGAAAATGTAAGTGATGCGGTCGAACCAGCTGGCCACAGGGGTGAAACATTCCTTTCTAAGAAATTGGTCGCGATAGTGGATCATAAATAAAACACTAGAAAACATTGCGATTTGCTAAACCACTTAAATGGAACTTCTATCACCTTCTATTTTATAAAAACTCAAGCTCCAAGAAATCGTAATTGTTTACATTTCGAAAAAAAAATACTTGAGATTATGAAGCTTATCTTAGTTACCGTAGGTATGTTTGTTACTAAATGATTGTATGAAGAGTCTTTTTTTAAATTAGTCGGATAGTATGTAAAATAGGGGTGACTTGGCCTATTTTGACATCAAAAATGCTACCTCTGATTATTCATTCCGTTGTCGGGATACTCATTCTTTCTAATAATAAATAATTTACTATTTTTCTAACAAATTTACGAGAAAATCGAATAAATCAAAGTAAAAAGAAATGTTTAGGTTTCACTCTATTGACCCCGGAAACCCCTATCCACCCTATTTTAAGGTAATGGCCTCATTCCATTCGTTCCTCATTCGTTCACGAAAGTTGTCTATGGAATAGTACATTATTGCAGAGGCTGGGAAGTTAGGGATTGCCGGACGAGTAGTCGAGTAGAGTTTTACGACAATAATTACGAGTCCGGTAATCCCATTTCCGCCGAGGTATGGAGGTAGTGCTTTCCTCAATAAATGTGAGGAAACAATGAAAGACGTAATACTGCAAACAAATGAGTATAATTTGAATTAAAGAACAAATAAAGCCATTAATTTATTAATTATAGTAGCTTAGCATTTAGTAATACTAATACTTGCTTATATAATTTCCAATTAGTGCGGAGGAAACAAATCCCATACAGCCCAGTCATATTTTAAGCAAAAAATGTAATACTGAAGATTATGGCTTTTTTCTCTCGCTCGCAACGAAAATTAAGCATATTTTCGTGTGATTTTATACTAACATTTTAATAAAATTGTTGTCATATTCATATAATTCTCTATTCATATTTAATTGCAACGTCTTAACAAGGTACAATGTGTAACTTCATCTCACACTTGTAATGCAATAAATAAATAATATGCTCGAAGAGTGCATTTTTTATAATGTGGTAGCAATTGGCTGTATGACAAGTTACATATTTCAAGTTATAGATGAATCAAAAAACATTTGAGCAGCAGAAATGAATTTTCATACTTACTTTCGTGGCCTAGACCGGTAAAGTAATGCATGAGCCAAGAATAACAAGCTTCGTGTCTTCTTTTTCTAATTGAATGCCTACATTTCCGAGTATGTTTAAGAAAACGAAATTATTGTGCGTCTACGAAAATTATATAGAGTTAGGTAAGTATTTGCGAAATTCCGTTTGATCTTCGTTTGTTGACGAAAGTTCGTTTCGGAGAAACAAAGTTGATCTCGAGGCTTAGAGAGTTCAAAAAAATATATAATTCTATAATTCTCCGTAATATATTTATTATAGCATTAAAAATCTAATTTTCATTAAAAACAAGTTAAGTTATAACTAGTTTATAAAATGTTTTGTTTCTCACACATAAAGATGTAGAGATAGATAAAGATACAATCACATTATATGAGTGGAAAATACAATGAAAATACATTTATGAATAACGGGGTCGATGTATGTACATTGTTTCTTATTGGTTGTCAGACTTTTATACTAAAGTCTGACAACCAATAACAGACAAAAACAATAAAAATACGAAGCTTAGAACAATCGTAAATATATATCTTGAGCGTAAAGCATTTAAATCCCGGCAATAAAACGTATATTCATAGCGCGTATTACCCTGTGTGTAAATTAGATACGCAACCGGAGCTCTACGGAGCGTAGCAAGTGCCAAATAACTCTTCAGCGCGAACAATAGTCGGGATTGAATAGCAGTCGCTAACTAGGGACGAATGGGGTGGTGCCCGCCATAGAGCTACCAAGCTATAAGAACTCTCTGTTATGTGTTTTTTGTTTTATGGATATGGTTTCACTCTTTTACATAGGTAGAATTATTTTTGTTTTGTCTTTTCATTGCGTTATCTATCATGCTTAAATTGCTGAATCGAATTTGGCGAGTTTTGGCATTGTGGTTCTTGTAAGATTAGAAATCATACAAAGCCTACAAGGACTATAGGTACGATGCTATCTTGTGATTCGAGTATAAGGTTTAATGTTACAGTAGGTACTCAGAAATTTTAATGCCGACCTTACCCTTCAAACCGAAACACAACAATACAAGTACCGGTGCTTCGAGGCAAAAACAAGTGAGATTGTGGTACCTCAATCTCGTCTATTTTAGCCGGAAAGTGGAAAATGACTCTGATACTGGGACTGGACACTTAGTAGCATTATTAAATAAATATGAAAAATATTCATGAGTATAATATATGTTTGGAATTTATTGATTATGTGATCGTTCAAAAATGTAAGGTAATCATAAAACAATATAAAAACAATACCTACTATAACAATATCTAATATATATAAAAATCTCATGTCACAATGTTTGTTATCGAACTCCTCTGAAACGGCCTGACCGATTTTTATGATTTTTTTTGTGTATATTTGGTAGGTCTGAGAACGGGTCGTAAGCTATTTTTATACCTTAGGTGATAAGGGTGGCCCTCCAGATTTTTTTGACAATTATTATGGCGAAACGTAGTTCGCGGGCACAGCTATTATATTATAGATTTTTATATATTGCTTTTGTTTTCAGTAAGCTATATTCCTTTTATAATAATTCATATTATTATTAGAAATTGTTTAATTGCCATAATTATTTTGAGAGATCTACAAATATTAAGGTCTACGTTGTAAATATCATAAAAATCCTGGTCAAGGGAACAAACATGAACTAAACACTTGCGCGAAGGGTGTGGGGCGCTCGCACTGTGCGCACAGATGTCCTCTATGCACATAATATGTACTTAATCTCCACAACATGTGTGCGTTTTGGATTATTTCCTTGCGAATTTTAATACAAAGCGTTATTTGAGAGTATATTATTCTATTATTCTATGGTGCACATCAATAAGCAAACTCATGAAAAAACAATTGTTCCAATGCAAACGTGTCCCCACGTGTATACACATATTTTTTTTTATACAACTAAATTGGCAAACAAGCATACTGCCCACCTGGTGGTAAGTGATAACAGTCACCTATAGTACTGTGGCTCTTGTGAGATTCGCAGTATATCTGCACTCCCCACAAGAACCAACAGTGTACGTTGCCCACTTGTGACATAAGATGTAAAGTCACGATACCCAGTAATTTCACTGCCATCAGAGATTTAAATCGTTAAATCTCTGACTGCCATATCTTTCCCTTCAAGCTGGAACACAGCAATGCAAGCACTGCTGCTTTGCGGCAGAAATAGGTAGACACAGGTACCCAAGCAGGCGACCCTGGCACAGTCTCCCTTCGTTAGGATGGTATAATAAAATAAGCTTTTTCATTTAATGTCACAAGATTACATGTAATTTTATTTGCAACTAGCTGTGCGCGCGACTTCGTCCGTGAATTAGTAACTTTTGTTGAAGTTGATAAAAAGTAGCCTATGTTATACCTTATATAATTAGCTATCTATTAGTGAAAGTTTCGTCAAAATCGGTCCAGAACGGCTGGACCGATTCGCGGGAACAAACAGACAGACAAAAAAATTTTAAATTGTGTTTTTGTTATTGGTACCCCATATACATTCATACCCATTTAGTAAAAACTTGTTATTTTGACATTACAAACAGACACTTCAATTTTATTTATTTGTATAGATAAATCTCAACTTGATGTACTCGTAACAATCTATACATACTAATATTATAAAGCTAAAGAGTTTGTTTGTTTGAACGCGCTAATCTCAGGAACTACTAGTTCGAATTGAAAAATTATTTTTGTTTTGAAGGCTTTAGGCTATATAACATTACAATATTGTTATTTTCGGACATCCACGCGAACGAAGTCGCGGGCACAGTTAGTATCATCATAAAACCGATTTTCAAGTACGTCCCCTTTATTAAATCTCGATAAACGTAAAGCGCTCCCCACACAGAGGTGTCAAGCGGGACGGTAGCGGAGCGAAATTTTTTGTAATGTTCGTGTTAATATGGACAGTGCCACACAGAAACCGCCCGCGGAACCGGCGCGGCGCAAATAAATCGCCTCCCGCAGTTCCGTAACCGTCCCGTTTCCGTCTCAGTGTGTGGAGTGATTGTCGTACTAAAACTATTGCAAAAAAATGTTAAGCAAATAATTAACTTAATTTATGATGATTTGTCAGTTTTGTCTCTGTTTCAGGTAACGATTTAATTGCGATGCGCGCCGTTTCGAATTCTACGAACTACAGAAACTAAAAGCGAAAAGTATGATTTACTGCTGTGCTTACTGGAGGGAGACTCTGTACTAGGGTCGTCTGCTTAGGTACCTCCGTCTTACCTATTTCTGCCGCACAGCAGCAGTGCTTGCATTGCTGTGTTCCGGTTTGAAGGGTAAGATATGGCAGTGAAATTACTGGGTACTGTGACTTTATATCTGGTGTCATAAGTTGGCAACGTATACTGTGGTTCTTGTGGGGGTTGCAGTTTTGCTGCGAATCTCACAAGAGCTACATGTATTATAGGCGACTGTTACCACTTACCATCAGGTGGGCAGTTTGCTTGTTTGCCAACTTTCTGCAATAAAAAAAAATTGAAGAAAAAAATACATTTTAAACAGAACTTTGCTTTATTATTAACCAATTTTCAAGAAATCCGTAAAGATTTCTAAATTGCATGTTGATACGTAGTTATTAACAGTGAATTAGGACTACTATGGCTTATAAAAGTAAAAAAAAGAGATCAATAGGCTAAAGATTTCGTCTGGGCTGGTAAGAGCATTATCTAATCTGTGGTAAGAGCTCGGTCGCCGACAGGTCTCGCGTAGACCTGTCGGCGACCGAGCATGGCATATTGGAGACGCGGCGGGCTCAAATTTCGTCCAAGACAAAACTTTTGATATTAATAATTAAAAAAAAAAAGATTTAATTTTTTTATTATTAATTTGAATATCTGAGTTATCTGCCATAATAATTAATATTTATCAAATTTTAAAACAATTGTAATGTCTCGGATTTCAGACGGCAGTATGTATGATCTGTTTCATGCATGAAATACTTTTAAGGCCAAAGGTCCTGCGTGTCCTGTTTGGTCTAATATATTTAATCACTTTTGTTGAAAAACGCAGAAGTGAATGATAGTACTGTTTACATATTATATCTTTGAAGAAAATTATATTAAAACCGTTTGTTCTTGATAAGGTGTTAATATTCTGGCGCTAATCAAGAATGAGCATCGAGTGAACACGATCAACTCTACTTAAATTTTTTTCAATGCGATGAACGGCAGAAATAAAAATATTGAGCGAGCTTAATTTTTTCAACGTGGTTGAAAGTGACTGGCATCGATTGATTCGCGTCAATGTTTACAGGAGTTTATTTGGTTGTTTTATCCAAATAGAAAATCAGTATGAGGACCATGTAATTTCGCCACCTTAGTGTAGTCTTTAGCATTAGAATTTGGAAGTGGCGTGAATCTATACAAATAAATAAAATTGAAGTGTCTGTTTGTAATCTCAAAATTACAAGATTTTACTGAATGGGTATGAATGTATATCGGGTACCAATAACAAAAACACAATTTAAAAAAATTTTGTCTGTCTGTTTGTTCCCGCTAATCTCCGGAACAGCTGGACCGATTTTGACGGGACTTTCACTAATAGTAGGTTAATATAATCTTATTTGGCTTAAGCAAATTTAATGCAAAATGTTGGTTTAACTGACAAAATAAACATTGTTGAACGAACTTATGAAAAATATAGCATATATTTTAATTACTGTATGCCATAATAAAGTATTTATTTTATTCAATATTTACACGTTGGTAATTTTCATTAATTTTCGTAAGATATTTAATTTGAATAGTCCTGAACTAAAATATTAACGGTACATTGAAAAATGAACCGAAATGTTACCTGTAATAAATACCCAAGTTTGACAAACTGTTTTTCGAAGGTAAAATATGAATGCGCTTGCGTGAAATTATAAACATAGTTACGGAGAGACAATCATTACTATGCAAATATGATTCGCCGGTACCTAGTGCATTGTTCCAGCGATATTTACTTTTTCAGAATTCACATGACAAATATTGTTTTTATGCTAGTAACGCTTAACTAACCTCTGTCCATAGCTGGTGCCGGGCTCTGGTTGGTTTTCATCGGTGGGATAGCAATGCTGTGGTGGGGGCGGAGGCTGGCCTCCTTGCATGTAAAATCCTCCTAGGCCGACGGCGCCCAAAGGCGTTCTTCGGCCCGGCACAGACTGCGGCGGCGAATGCGACTCACCGAGCGGCATGCCATCCCACGTTCTCCGTCCTTCCATTTTTGAATATCACATGAAACTTTTTAAATTTGACTTTTTAATTATGGAAGCTAGTGTAACGCGTCCTTGGGTCCGTGTTGACGGACACCGCACAGAGTAATGAGCGTAGACGCGGTCCACAGATCGATCGGAGCACGCAGCTGGGGCGCGCACCCCTCATCTAAGCATCTCGTCTGAGCATTGTTCGCGATGCAATTGGGATATATAGCGTATGACCAACTACTGTCGAGAGTGAGCGCATTGTGATTGCTGCTTAATGTTGAAAAAAACTATCGATTTTTTAATGTTGACGTGATAGTTTGAGCAATCATTTTTAATTGACTTCGAAAGGAGGAGATTCTATGTTTCACTGTACCAATTTTTTGCGTTTTGAAATATAATTATGAAGCGTATGAATTTTAGTTTAAAATTAAAATGAAAGCTTGTTGAATACATTACAATTTAAATTGTAGGTAAGCAAATTTGATTTAGGATTCTTTATTAGTATGAAATAAGTCATAGGAACAAGAACCTAAAAATAACCAACATATTATTTGCAGATTTAATGAAATGTATTATTGTATACAAGCTTTTGCCCGCGACTTCGTCCGCGTGGTATTAGTACATAATCTGGGTAGTTTATTTTTTACCCAATTTGCTAAAATATTTACCCACAACTCAATTAACTACTTACCTCCATATCACATATAATGTGATCAATGTGTTCAGCGGTTTAATCGAGAAGAGGTAACAGACAGATTTTCGCATTTTTAATATTAGTATAGACGGAGTCCAAAAGGACGAAAATGTACAATGCCATGATATTTTATAAATATATACTTAATTATATGTTTACACTTCAACCGAAAGTTGTCATTTATCTTACATTCGACAATTACATTGCCGAACGCTTTAAAAAACAGTATAATTAAAACTATACGAAAAAGTAGTAAAGTAGTCTTGTATAATTTGTATAGTTGATCACTTAAAAGTTTTCTCGCTTTACAACATTTACTTAGACTCTTTTTGACGACATAATTAAATACCGAAAAAGAAGCTTTAGTTTTATAGATGCATGACTATGTTCATCACAATAAAATGTTCAAAGTTATTCGTCAATTTATGTTGTTAATGTGTACTGGCCTAGTATAGTTTCTATAGTATAGTTTCTATAGTATAGTTTTATATAGGACATAGTACCTTTTTATTGGGCGAGAGGCGAAAGTCATAGTATTGTGCATCGCGCATAAATCGAGTAGGTATAGTATTTAGCTCTTGAAAGTATACTGCGCTAATATACTCGTACGAGTAGTATGAGTGCGTACTGGCGTAGTAAATGTAAATATTTTTATTAAACGCTTTGAAGACTTTAATTTCTTTGATTGTTTCATAATGTGGTTAAAGCTTTTTACAAGCTTTTATTTACTTTCACATGTCCGGTGTCTGTAATGAAATCTGTAAGTTAAATTTGACTCATTTCCCGGTTTTCGATTGAGCCGAAATTTTGCATGCATATGTATCTCACGTGACACGTAATATTGCATATATTATGATGATATGAAAAAAAATATGAACTCAATAAAAATTACTCAACCCCATCGAGTCGGGGCTCGTTTGATTCGTATTGATGAGTACTAAAAGCTTTTATTTAAAAAAGGTTTTTTAAAATAATTATTTTAGTTCTGTAATCAATGTAACTGTAATAAAAAGTAAAATACATCCCAATAATGGCCGAATGTACCAAGCCTTACGTTTTACAGTTTCGTAAAAAGCATCAGTAAAATTCAACATAATAAGTAAGATTGCACAATAAAATTTTATGAAATATCTATACTTACGACTCCTCTGGTCAGGTGGTTTGACCGCATTTTTTATACTTACATCTAAGTTGGCAAATAAGCATACTGACCTGATGGTAAGTGGTAACAGTCACCTATTAGTACATGTGGTTCTTGTGAGATTCGCCGTAAATCTGTAACCCCCACAAGAACCACAGTGTACGTTGCCAACTTGTGACATAAGATGTAAAGTCACGGTACCCAGTAATTTCACTGCCCTTCGCACCGAAACACAATGCGAGCACGCTGCTTTGAGACAGGAATTGGCTAGACGGAGGTACCCAAGCAGGTGACTCTGGTACAGAGTGTCCCTCCGCATAATCGATCAATCGGACTAAGCTTTTTAAACCACACGGACTACTAGATTCCAGGACCACGTACAGTGAATCCATAAATCGCACCACGACATCCAGTTCATCCGAGTTCGATTCATCGAAATATGATGATTCATAAAGCTTTCATAGTCTAATTACCAAACTCCACGCAAAAATCTTTAGAAAATTATATTAAATGTCAATTGACAGATTTCAATTTTTATAATCTGACCAAAAATTTGAAAATTTCTTTGAGTTTGAAAAAATATCTATTTCATTAACAAATGTCCATAATGCCATCAGAGGAAATAATATATTACATCGACGGGAAAAGTTTTATTGCATAATGGTTACCAGTTCGACCACTATAAAGCTGTTTAAAAATCCTCTGCGGACTTGTCTCACTAACAAGATAAAAATGAAAAAAAAAGCGCGGGAAACTCTCAATAGGGCGGACGTTCTTTTTATTTTAATTTAAGTTATCAGTAGAGTTATGTATTGTATATACGAGTAAAAGTAAAAGAAGAATAGTCAATTGGGCTACGACTAGTAATAGTCAAGATTAAACTGTAAAGAATAATGTAGAAAGCACATTTAAAAAACCTTTACAGATATGACTAAAGAAAATGGTAATTCTCACTCAGTTTTACCTAACACACAAGTTTCTGTGTGTTAGGTTCAGTTTCTGTGTGTTAGTTTCTTTCATTTTTGTCGCAAGCAATACATATCATCTGATTTAGCTTCATATTTATTACATGTCCAGAGAGTGGAAACCAATAACCTTTGGTAATTTTCTTTAAAAAAATCGGACTGACTTTATAAATATAATTACTGGCAGTGATAAACGCATTGGTAGAAATAGATGCACTCTGTATCTTTTTCTACAATACATGATGCTAATAGTTTTATAAACTATAATAGTTAAAAGATTTTAAACTGCGAGCTTTCTTTCCTACTTTTAATTTGAGTATAGTTCGAGGGGTTCCGGCTGAATGGTCTGCGGAAGAAATCAAAGAAAATGTTTCAGTTCTAATTGGCTGTAGACAAATAATTAAAATAAGATGCCTGAACTATAAAGTAGCTGTTAATGAATCGGTGATTTGGAAGCCATCTCAATCAGTAGTTTTTTACATTTGATGGACAAGTTCTACCTAAGAGCATATATATACATTTGTTATAAGGCATTGCTGTTCAACTATACATATTTCCAACCATACAATGTTACAACTGTTGTCGTTATGGTCAAACAAAATTGAATTTTAGATCTTCGATGTTTTAAATGTACTTAGGAACATAAAGGTGAAAACTGCGATGTTGAGGAAAGCTGTGCATTGTTTATTATGTGCTCTGGATACCATTAAGCCACAAACAAAATATATGTCCGGAATTCAGCCGGCAAAAGGAAATTAAACTTACAATGTCTAATAGCAAAATCTCATATTCTGAGGCCAAAAAAACTACATCTCCCAATTAGTAAACCATATGCAGATGTTGTGTCATCATATAAAATAGGTACAGTTGACAATACTTATATCCCTAACCCAATAAATTCACCTTCATTATCATATAAAAAAACTGTTTTCATAAAACCTCGCCCTAAAGTGTCAAACAAAGGCTATGAGTGCTATGACCAAACAGTCCACAACAATCTCATAAGAGTTTATAATATGCAACATAGCTCAACGGTCTTAAGTCTGAATTTAGAAAACCAGGAATGTAATAATAAATTTTGAGTCAATCATAACTTTTCTTAATTCAATGCTCACTAAGCAAAATTTAAAACCGTCCAACGTTGCCATTATAATTGATGTAATTACAAATTTAATAAATTACAATAATGGAATTATTATAATCCACGACACGGTTAGCGCAGAGGTCGAGTGATCGCCTACTGCGCAACGGGTCGCGGGTTCGATTCCCGTACGGGACAAATATTTTGTATGGCCTACAGAAATTTGTTCCGGTCTGGGCGTATTTGCATGTGATATTCTATGTTTGTAACTGCACCCACGACACAGGAGAAAATCCTAGTGTGGGGCGACGTTTTTTAAATAAAAAATATAATGGATTTAAAAGTCCTACAATGGAACTGCAGGAGTGTAATGCCTAAAATAGTGATTTAATTTATATCATTAATGCTTGCCCAACCACTATATATAACGCATCGCTTCAAACAGGACTTTTTCCTAATTTGTGGAAAGTTGCACATCTGACCCCAGTATACAAATTGGGTGACCTTAATGACGTCAGCAACTATAGACCGATTTCCATTCTTTCTGTATCTGGAAATTTTTTTGAATCGATCGTTCAGAAACGTATTTATAGTCACATTAAAGGCTTTTTACATACGAGTCAGCATGGATTTCTACCCAAAAAGTCAACAGCTTCAAATCTGATAGGTTACGTTAGCGACGTATATGAAACATTAGATCAGCAAGGTGAAGTTCATGCCATTTATACTGACTTCAGAAAGGCCTTCGATCTGGTTGACCATGACATCCTAATTTTAAAACTAAAAGGCATCGGTATTCATGGATCGTTACTCAGGTGGTGTGAATCATATCTTAGAAATCGATCACAGTTGGTTTTTGTGTATGGGTATAAGTCTATAGCGCAACTGGTGCCATCGGGAGTACCACAAGGGTCTCACTTGGGACCTTTGTTTTTTGCTATATTTATTGATGATTTGTCTACGAATAATTTTCCGAAAATTTTCAATTCAATATAGCTTGAATTGATAACTAATGCAAGTTAGTTATCAATTCAAGCTATATGCCGATGATTTAAATATATTTAAATATATATGTAAGTGAACATTTTTCGGATCGTAGGCATATAACTGAAAATTTTCGGAAAATTATTCGATTTAGGATTAACTGCAAAATGTTCACTTACATCGTGGTTTCATAAAACCACACAATGATTTTTTATCATGTAACCTTTATAAATTTAATGTGTAACAAATAAATACCTACCTATAACGCTCTACGTTCTTATACTGACTGATTTAGAATATGTGTCGCTATTCCTTCTGGTGAATTTCCCATAAGTTTCCTGCAGCAATACTATTTTTTTACAAGTAGGTATAAAATATTTGCAAAAAATTGGCGAGGCAAACAAACAGACAGCCCTGTTATTGTTTATGTAAGATTCGGTAATCACTACGGACTACAGTGTAAGTTGCTTTCTTGCAACTTCAGATGTAAAGTCTCAGTGCATACTCTATAAATACACTGGGTAGCAAAGTGTCAGTTACGTTTAAGAATGTTTTTGGTCCTAGCAATAACATAATAAACTTGTTCATAATTTTCATCTGACATGTTATTCTTATATACTTTTTGACTGAGATAAGCGATGTTTGAGGCGAGGTTCATGGTTAACAGAAGAAATTTTACTAGGTATAAACATAATAAGTGGATAGTAGCACAGTATTAAACTGTGATAGTGGTCACTGCAAAACGTTGAATTGAGACGATACCAAGTTATCAATGAGGTCAATCTAGGATTACAAATAAATAGATCAACTGCACTTACATGTTCATCAGATTTAGTGCGTTGAGTGGGAATGCCTGAGTCTAAAATACATAAGTTGTGCTGATCAACAATTTCTAACACATGTTCACCATTCTTATTAGCGGTGCCACAGCCCCAGGGACGATTGTGGGAATTGAAATCACCGAGATGGAGAAATGGATTATCTAGGAAGTAATAAGAGGTATAACTTCACTTTCGAAAATATTAGGAGACGGGTGAGGTAAAAAAGATGAGATTATAGAAATTCCACAAGATAGTGTTACACCTAATATAAAAATGTCATTATGCTGTCGTGTTGTGCTGAGGCAAAGCCAATCGTTGAAAAGGAATAGCATTCCTTACCAAGATGGTAACTCCTCTGGCTCGATCCAGTACGATCTTCTCTGAGACATGTGAAGCCGGGAACACAAACAGGAAACCAGGTTTCAGTAATAGTGTTCTGTGGCTTCAGTCATGTTTCAGATAAAGCAATTATACTTATTAATGATATAAATTAAATCATTCTTTTTAGGTATTACACTCCTGCAGTTCCATTGTGGGACTTTTAGATCCATTCCTATTGTAATTTAAAATATGTAATTACATCAATTATAATGGCAACGTTGAACGGTTTTAAATTATGCTTAGTGAGCATTGAATTAAGAAAAGTTATGATTGACTCAAAATTGATTATTACATTCCTGTGTGCGGAGTGCGAGTTTTATCGAGCTTTACTCGATCACACGCATCGAACGCGTATACGCGAATTTGTATAGAATAAGAGCAGTGCCATCTAGTAGTCACTAGATGAAGCTGTCTGATTCCATAGCAGATACTAGATGGCGCTGCTTTAATTCCATACAAATTCGCGTTAATAACGCGTTCGATGCGTACGATCGAGTACAGAGTGCCTAGTACGAGTTTTATCGAGCTCTACTCGATCGTATGCATCGAACGCGTTAACGCGAATTTGTATGGAATTAGAGCAGCGCCATCTAGTAACTGCTGTGGAATGAGACAGCTTCATCTAGTGACTACTAGATGGCACTGTTTTAATTCCATACAATTTCGCGTTTACGCGTTCGATGCGTGTGATCGAGTAAAGCTCGATAGAACTCGCACTCTGCACACAGCTCGAAAAAACTCGCAATAGGCACTCTGGTTTTCTAAATTCTGACTTAAGACTGTGCCGTTGGTTGAGCTATGTTGCATAATATTATGTTGCATAAAATTCGCGTATTTAGTAGCGGGAGAAGGCGTTACTACAATAGTTATACCTTGGACTAATTACTTCATATAATATGGATTGAACTTCACTTTAGGTAAGTTCGTTTAATCCTATCATTATAAACTCTTATGAGATTTTTGTGGACCGTTTGGTCATAGCCTTTGTTTAACACTGGTGGAGGGCGAGGTTTTATGAAAACAGTTTTTTTATATAACTAGCTTTCCGCTCGCGACTACGCTCGCGCTTTTTTGTTTTTTCCCGTGTGAATTTTTTTCCCGTAGGAAAATTACCCTATGTCCTTCCCCAGGGGGGCTACCGCCTAAATCATAGCGATCACTCGCTATCGCCTCCGTGACATTAGAACAATAGCTCAAATGTAATTTGTGACGTTAAAACTATTGTTCTAATGTCACGACAGCGATAGCGAGTGATCCCTATGAGTTAGGCGGTACGGCCGCTGGTCTCGAACTATCCGTACACCAACTTTCATCAAAATCGGTTCAGTAGTTTCGAAGCCTATTCAATATAAACAAACAAATAAACAATCAAATCTTTCCTCTTTATAATATTAGTATAGATTTTTGTGGACTGTTTGGTCATAGCCTTTGTTTGACACTGGTGGAGGGCGAGGTTTTATGAAAACAGTTTTTTTAAGTAGTGCAATCACAGAATAAAATTTTTCATATAGGTCAGGATTGGTCTATGCGTTAGATCTTCGACATTAAAACAGTTTTTAAAATGTAAAAAAAATGAAGTTTCACTTTAAAAAAATTTATAATTATTATTTTCTAATGTATGAGTTCTGTCTCCGTTTATGACCTGCTGAACAGGCTTAACTCAGCATAAACAACAGCGCTAATGCGTAATCATTCAAGCTTCCAGCTAATTCGTTCTTCAAACAATACCACTTGGACTTCTTCAAAGTGAAAATATCTTTGTTCCGAATCAGACTAGATTTATTTAAATGCTTTACTAAGGCCGCTACCTCCTGGCATTCTCATCCGCCCCGCACCCTTAGCACGCTCGTTTAGTATGACAAGATTTATCTGTGACGTAATTTGACAGCGGCAAACGCCACAGCCTTACAAATAAACGTGGCATAAAGTTAACTCGAGAATAAATTAAGAATAAGCAAAATGTCTACAAATAAACCAAGAATAACTTATACTGAGTATAACATTGACATTTCTATTGATACAAACGTTATTCCGAAGTTATACCAGCCCGCACCCTTGTATAAACCTAGTATAACTCGATTTGTGCTTGTTTGCTATTGTCATTTGAGGTTATTATATTTAAATATAGTTAATGGATACACTAAAGTAGTCTTTATTCACTGTTAAAAATTAACAAAGTTCAAATGAGATCAATCATCGTCATCATTTCAGCCAACAGACGCCCACTGTTGGACATACGAGTAGGCTTCCCCCAAGGATCTCCACACCGATCGGTCCTGCGCCTCCCGCATCCAGCGGCTTCCCGCAACCTTCATCAGGTGGTCGGTCCACCTTTTGGGGGGCTTACCAACGCGGCGTCTCTTACGGATCTCATCATTACTTATCGTTCACGTAATGAAACTCCGAGCATAGCCATCTCCACCCCCCACCCATCCTCCCCCAAATTAATGAGATCAATACAGTTAAAGATTTCGTCGGAGCTGATAAGAGCTCGGTGGTCGAAGTGGTCAAAGCGTCAATACGGTACGTTGGAGACACGGGTTCGATCCCCGCCCGAGACGAAATTTATTTATTGATTTATTCAGCATTTTTGAAAAAAATCAAAGTTCTTTATCGAAATTTAACTATTTTCAAATTAATATAATTATTTACACGAAAGTATAAACAAGTATAATAATATGGAAATGAAACTAATCAACAAAACGGTCGCCCGGTCGAAAAACTGACAGCTTTCACAGATAATATGTTACTTTTTTGTACATTTCTCTTTGATTGCGTTGTTGCCATATTGTGCATTTTGATAGATCGGAAGAATAGCTATACCGAAGATAAACCTCGTTTATTTGTCAAAAAATATTCTAGAGTTATTCTCGTTTTATACTAAGTATAACTATACCTAGTATAAGGGTGGAATAAATGTGGTATAACTCATTTTTATTTGTAAGAGTGCAAGTGTTTAAAGCGTCGATGGCGTAGTGCGTAAGGCTGTCGCCTTCCAATCGGGAGGTAGCGGTTCGAACCCCGCCACGTACCAATGTGTTTTCAAATTTTGAATTCATATGTACGTTTATTCGACGCTTTACGGTGAAGGAAAACATCGTGAGGAAACCTGCACACACCTGTGAAGAAAGAATTTCTTTACAGGTTGTGTGTGAAGTCAACCAACCCGTACTTGGCCAGCGTGGTTGACTAAGGCCTAATCACCCTAGTTTAGGGTAGGCTCGAGCCCCTCGGTGGGGACGTATATATGAGCTGTTGATGATGATAATGATGAAACGCCAAGTGAACGGCTAGTGGTTCCTTTGTATCATTCTGTAGCGAAACAAAGCAGAAATTTAAAAAATAAAACACACTAAATTATATTAAGATTTGTTTATTTAAAGAATATTAAAGCTAATCAATTCAATTTATATACAACTTATCCAATCAGTTCCGACTTCATTGTAGTCCTCTTACAAATGTACATTTGCCTATAAACGTTTTGTTTTTATAAAACAAACAACTTAAATTTTAATTATTTGACATTCAACAGTGTTTTACGACACATTTTGTAACATTTTATATACCAAAAATTTTATATAAAGGTATTCGACATCATTACAAAATAAACTGTTTACAGTTTCTTTTTAATACAATTTGTTGATAAATTGTGAATAAATTAAATATAATTTTAACTTGAGTATATTTTTTTATATATTTAATGAAATCGGAATCAAAATCTATCTAATCCAAACGCAATCAACGATTAAATCCATTCCGCCATTCTCATAGCTTTTCACTGTTTTTCACAGCCCTTATTCTATGACTAGAAGATGACTATGTTTAAACGTTTATCGTATATGTGCACACGCATAAAACAGACAATTAATCTTAATTAAGGAGAAATATCAGAAGACATAACATTTTCTATACATTATACCTAATAGGTAACGACAACTCTGCAATGATAAAAGGTTTGTAAAACATTTATCTATTTAAATTAAGTATTCTTTTTAATATTCAGTGTTCAGTAAGGATATTCAAAACACGAACAGTAGTAATATTGCCATTCTAAATTATATTATTATGGCTGATTATATACAATATTATCCGTGATACAAATATAAGGCAGAAAAGGGCACATTTATGAAACAGGTTGCCAAAGATATTCACACACATACATAGCATATGCCAGAAGCGCCGTCTTGTAACATTCGACTGTTTGCAGGACGACACATGTGAAATCTATACAATAATCTAGCCTATTAGATACTTAGCATAATAATACTGTGAAAAAGTAGAAAACTAATATATTACAACAGTTTTGTAGGCCGTAAAGATAATATGCCTATACACCTAGTCAAAGATTTTGTGAAAAAACTCGTACAATTGTGTTTCGTTAACACAGCACATAGCAATAGTTTAGTTTAAAAAATTTACATTGCAGCAATATATCATGATCAAATCACTACACTAATTACTTTAAATATTACATAAACATCAAACTTTTCGTATCTTTGGCACGTTAGCTTGAGTAATAGAGATAAATTTTGGTAGATATAAGCTTTTACATAAAATGACGCATATAGTTATTATTGTCAAAATTTTACTCAAAACACGATATTTCCCCATCCACTCACAAGATAATTGATTTTAGTTTGCTCAACACACACGCTCAATCGCAGCTGGAATAATTTATTACATTATTACGAGTATAATTATGTTTTAATTCAACGAACCACGAACGAACTGTAAATAGTGAATGAAAAATGCCTCCAATACTTAGCGAGCACAAAATGTAGACATGAAAGAAAGAAATGCCACTCGTAAAAAATGATATGCAATTAATTTATCGAAGTGCACATCAATTTACTGCTGTTAATTTCTTGCATTATTATACCTAAGTATTCTTTAGAATGCAATGTTTGTATGAAAATTTTAAGACGTTTATACAGTATATGACAATAAACAATTTGTTAACTTTGATTATACAGGGTGTCTCAGAAACAATGGATAAACCTTTAACTGTTGATAGGTTTCGTCGAGACCTCTCTAATCTCAAATTTTGACTTTAGTAAAAATATCTCGGTTTTCAAGATATTTGATAGTTTATGATTTTTTTACAAAATGCCACTTTTGGTTGGTTTTTAATGTGCCATTTTTACAAATACGGACTTTTTCTGATTCAGTTTTTTTAGCTTCTAACGGAATAGTTCAGCTATCAATAACAGTGGTTAAAATTGAGCTAGCTAATCACGAAGTGCTTGGAAAAAACAATGTTCCAAAAAAAATTAAACAAGAAATTATTTTTCTTCGTGTTTGGTCAGCTACCATGTAAAAAAAATGTATGACGCTCATCGTGCCCATTATCTTTAAAAAATGCTTAGTTATTTTAGTTTCAAAAAAGCTATGATAACCTATGCTTAATGTATCTCTTAAATTTTATTACTGCTTGAATAGCAAATGGTATGAAATTTTAAAAAGATTTTTTTAGGAATAGTTATTAATTCTTAGTTTGAATAAAGAATTTGAAATAAAACAACATGAAATTTTAATTTTTTATTAAATTTACAATAAATGTTCGAATTGGCGTCCTTGCGCTCTGATACACGCCCTACATCTTTTTATAAAAGAAAGTTTGATGCGGCGCGCGTAACCAGACGTTTTTATGTGTGCAGCTGCATTTTGTATGCGAGTACGCAACTCTGTTATTGAGGATACTGGCCTCGCGTAGACAAGGTCTTTCAGACATCCCCAATAAAAAAAATCCAAGGGATTTAGATCCGGCGATCTGGGCGGCCATAAAATAGGGCCGAGCCGGCCTATCCACCTTTGTGGGAAGTGTTGATTTAAATAATTTCTTACTACTATTGCGTAGTGAGCTGGGCACCCATCATTTTGAAGCCACATTCTCCGCCTCACTTCTAAATTGACATCTTCTAGCATGCCGGGTAAATCATTTTGTAAAAAATTAAGGTAAATTTCACTATTCAGTGTAGCTGGAAGTTCATATGGCCCGATCACCTGTCCGTCAATAATCCCAGTCCACAAGTTAACTTTAAATTGAACTTGGGACCGATCTTCCCTCATCAAATGTGGGTTTTCAACTTGCCAGCTATGTAGATTGTGGATGTTGAAATATCCATCTCTCCGGCATGAGGATTCATCCGTCCATAAAATTTTATTGAAAAATTGCGGGTCCTCCCTTATTTTATTTAACATGATTCTGCAGAATGCAATCCTGCGCGGATAGTCAGCAGGCTGTAGAGTTTGGACCCTTTGAATATGGAAAGGGTGCAAAAGGTATTTTTTCAATATGCGATGCACTTTGCTTCTATTAATGCCGGTTCGACGTGCAATTCCACGCACAGAACGTGTTGAATCTTCTTCTATTTCGTCGAGGACTACTACTTCTTCATCGTCGTTTCTTTCTGGTCTTCCTGGCCCTGCACCACCAATGCCTCTTCCTGGAAGCCTCCCTTCGCAGTACGAATTATGTACCCGAGCAAAAACTCGATAGTCCGGGTTACGTGCGTTGGGGTACCTAATACAAAAAAATGACGTTATTAAATTTACTAATTCATTTAATTTTAAAATCTAATTAAACACGGCGTGTGACTATTTTTAGAAGGATAACATAATGTAAGACCCATCCTAATACGTTTAACTAAAGTTGCAATAAATGTGTGTGATTTAAAAAAAAATAAGATTGATTGAATTAAAGAGAAAATAAATAATCTTACCTCTCTGCGTACAGACGAGCAGCAGCGTTAGCATTTCCTCGACATTCGCCATAAACGAAATGCATGTTTGCATATTCGCGCGACGTGTACTGATGTCTAGGCATGTTCAGTGTTATGTATTGGTTGTCAGTTAGGTTTCACAGCACAAACAATATCCAAATCGTAAAGCTAGCCAAGTCCAAATGATCACCAGTTGTCAATAGGTTTCACAGCACAAACAATATCCGAATCGCAAAGCTAGTCAAGTCCAAAATCACAGCAAAATGTCGTTTAAAATCATCGAAGCTCTATCGAATCTCTCGAATACAGAAAACACGCGTGGGTCACAACCGGAGTTCAGAAGGACACTAACAATCGTAACAAAGAACCCAATGATCAGACGCAGGTAAAAAAAGTCCTTCCAGGAAATTCGATAGCAGGTAAGGTTGCAAATGCTTATGACTCATGTGCTGTTAATGATAAGGCTCCTTTTTGATTGCGCATAGTGGATGAGACATGTGGCAGGCAGGGGCCACAAAAAAAAACACGTTTCTCAACTCTGTGACTCGCAAACGAATGTTTACAAATAAGCTTTAAGTGCTTATTAGTGGAAAAAAAAAACTTTTTTTTTCAAATTTTCATTTTATTTGCTATTCAACCAGTCAGAAAGTCAAGAAAGCATAAACTTAATACTGGAAAACTAAATTAACCGAATAAAATTAATCCGAAAAATAATTAATCCGACAAACAATCTTTTTAAAATTTTCATACCATTTGCTATTCAAGCAGTAATAAAAGTTCAGAGATACATTAAGCATAAGTTTATCATACCTTTTTTGAAACTAGAATAACTAAGCATTTTTTTAAGATAATGGGCAGGATGAGCGTCATACATTTTTTTTACATGGTAGCAGACCAAACACGAAGAAAAATAATTTCTTGTTTAATTTTTTTTGGAACATTGTTTTTTCCAAGCACTTCGTGATTAGCTAGCTCAATTTTAACCACTGTTATTGATAGCTGAACTATTCCGTTAGAAGCTAAAAAAACCTGAATCAGAAAAAGTCCGTATTTGTAAAAATGGCACATTAAAAATCAACTAAAAGTGGCATTTTTAAAAAAAATCATAAAATATCAAATATCTTGAAAACCGAGATATTTTTACTAAAGTCAAAATTTGAGATTAGAGAGGTCTCGACGAAACCTATCAACAGTTAAAGGTTTATCCATTGTTTCTGAGACACCCTGTATACTTGTCTATATAATCAAAGTTTCTTAATAACAAGTAATGATTATATTTTTGGTAGTGACTAGAGAGTTACTAAGTTGACGTAAGACACTTAAAATTATGAAATACGCTCAAAGAAATACGCTTATTTACATTGATTTGTGATCAAAGTTTTCCTTGCTAAGTGTCCAATGACGATACTCGGCCAAGTGTCCGTTGGTCAGTTATCCACGACTACACACAGAATATACATTGTTCGCAAAGTGTCCATGCACCGACTACACAATAAAGAGATCTCGGGAAGTTCATATGGGCGCGGCGAGCGTGGGCGCGGCGAAGCTCGCCGGCACGGGCAGGCACGCGAGCCACACGGCGCCGGCGCCGGGCAGGCATCAGCGCGAGCGGTGCGCGGGCGCGGCCGCCGGTCAGGGCGCCGCCGCGGCGAGGGGCGCGCGCGGCGGCGCCGGCACGCGCGGGCACGCCACCACCGACCCGCTGCGGGACGCCTGGCTGTTGTTCGCTGCACCGCCTTTAGGGCAACGACAAATGTTAGACACTTGATTTTGCTTTATTACCTGTGTTGTTTGGTGACTTGAAAGTAGGGTTACCATCTGACAGGCGTTCGCCGCATTTGACAGGCATTTTGCGATTTAGACAGGTGTGCGGCCGGCGCTACGCTGGGACAGGCATTTCTGAACTTCGCGGATCTCAATAGCTCAAATACATTGGCGGAGGTAACTGCGGGGGCTTGGGATCCGATCCTCAAATACATTCTCCAATCATGAGACAGGCATTTTTCCGAAAATTCAGGCGTTTTGTGCATCCTCAACAGGCATCCTCCCTGACATGGATGGTAACCCTACTTGAAAGTGTTCACTGGTCGGTATTTGTGTTTTAACAATTCAGTGTTGAAACATAGATCTAAAAGAAGATATTTGTCTTCTAGATTACGTATTAATAATATAGCGCAAAATCTGAGACACCCCTACTTTTTTAAATCTTTATTTGCCATACATCCCTTAGGGTTAACTCGGCCAACCCCTACTTATTTTGTTATAAATGAATTAGGAGTATAAAATATGAACATATTTTGAATATAACGCGCGCCTCCAATAAGAGTTAAAGGCGATAGAGTTGAATGAATTTAAAAAGTGGCCTATTTTATTGCTATCGGTGGCCGACGAACCAGTGGCCCACCCTGATGGTAAGTGGTAACCACCGCTTATTGACATCTGCAATGCCAGGGGAGTAGCTCAGTTACTGCCTACACGGAGGGAAGTGCTCTTTTTAAGCCTCGTTTGAAGTTGGACATATCGTAGCGTTCATCAGGAAACATTGCAGCTGGGAGTTCTTTCCAGAGTCTGGACTTACGTGGAAGAAAAGCACGCTGAAACCGTACTGTGCTAATCCAGATCGGTTTCAGGTGATACGGATGAACTCTACACTGCCGGAGCGGGTGGTGCAATGGTAAAAAGGTGATGAACACCATTGCAAACAGTTCCTCAGAATCAGAACACTGTCCGTTAAACAACCGATAGAGCACGCAGAGAGAACCCAAATCCCTCCTTCACTCCAGCCTCTTCATTGAGGCCGCGATATAGGGACGCGGAACGCACGACTTTGTTTGTAGGTGGCGCGATTGCATTTTTAAAAAATATTAGCTGACCTATCTAATAATTCTAATATTATTGAAGAGTTCATTTGTTTATTTAGTTTAATGCGCTAATCTCAGGAAATACTGATTCACATTAAAAAAATATTTTCGTGTTGGATAGTTTATTTATCGAGGAAGGCTATGGCACAAAATAAGTAATACTAAAGTAGCTAGATAACATTACGCTACGATCAATAGGAGCTGAGCATCAATGAAAAATGTTGTAAAAACGAGAAAAAAAAATTTAATCCACGCGAACGAAGTCGCAGGAACAGCTATAGTTTTTTATAAGTGGAATAGATTCTACCCTTGGTTCTGAACAAATTTATATCAGGTTTTACGCAATTTTATTAACACGTCGTATAAATAGGTAACTCTAAGTAGTATTTATTGATGTCGCGATTTAAATTTACCATTGTAGGTTTAATATAATTTAATAATAACGATAAATTTTATTCCAGCACAGTAATACATTTTAACGAATAAGGCAGGTATCATAAAAGCTTTTACCTATGAGCGATCCGAGCATTTTGGTGACGGAGAATTTGCGCGTGCGTTGCGGAGTGCGCACCTCAGCGAGCAGTCGGTCCACGCAGCGGTAGAGGTCGCCCGAGTTGTCCGCTACGCTCGCTTCGCTGAAAGACGCGCCGTGAGCAGCGCTCACTGCCTGCCCTTCCTTTGTGCTCACCTATAAACAATAAAATTCTCCATTTAAAAATAGAAACAAAAAAGTTATTGTATCCTACCTATTAAGTTTAGATGACTTGTTTCTTGTATTTATATCTATATACAAATAAATGAAATTGAAGTGTCTGTTCGTAATGTCAAAATAACAAGTTTTTACTAAATGGGTATGAATGTATATCGGGAACAAATAACAAAAACACAATTAAAAAAATGTTGGTTGTCTGTTTGTTCCCGCTAATCTCCGGAAGGGCTGGACCGATTTTGACGAGACTTTCACTAATAGATAGCTAATTTTATAAAGTAGAACATACGCTATTTTTATCAAGATCGGTCCAGCCGTTACTATTCCACACGGACGAAGTCGCGGGCACAGCTAGTTGGATATAAATACTTAATACAAAAATAATTAGCTTTTTATTTATTTTACCTGAGCAATAAAATTGCAATAATAAATAATACTACGTAATTAAGTATAAATAATAGCATTATTACGTTTGACAGCAACTTAATAGCTGAAATGATTATCGTCTTTTAAGTTGTTTCATTGAAAACATTAGAATATTGAAAACTTAATTAATGATGAAGGGCGTCGTGCAACCTTTAATAATGAGGACAGTGACACAGTACATGCTAAGGATTCTCTTTGTTCAAAGTAAATCAATATGAATTTCAAATTTTACCCGAAAATTTCTCAGAGTATATTTTGTATTACAATTCTAAGTTCCAACTACACAATAGTCGAAGAAGTCGTAACAATTCCAGCTGCCATTAATAAGATTTCACATTATAGTCATGTCAAGATTATTATATACCTTTAAAAAATATATATTTAAGAACAATGAAAATAAGTAGTGTTTAAGAAGGGTTTATGTTATTACATTACTTTTTGCTTGTTTCTGTATAGTAATGTCAAATCCTAGAAGGTTTCCGCCAAAGTAAGTCGATGAGATATAACTATTGTCAAAATCACGAACAGCTTATAATTAATGTCGGCGGTTTCTTTTCAATGCATCGCATCACGTACTTTAGTTTTGCCTTGGGTATATCAGAACGGATTGAAATGTGAAACAGTCAAGAAACGGTATATCAACTAGTTCCTTTCAATGTGCTCGCGTGATGCCTATTGTTCCTTCAGGCAGCTGTCTAGCTGATGTAGTCTTTTGTTTCCGCAGCAAATAAGCATGTCCATGCCATCGAGTGTATCTAGCAAACAAAGCTGCGAACGTTTCTATGACATGTCAAAACTTGCCTTACAATAGTTGTCTGATATAGCAAACTTGGCCAGACCTTAAAATATGAAGGATGATTTTCATATCACAAATATTTTACGGTATATGTACTTAGGTAATCTCACAAAGGGTATTCTTCATATTTTGTTACATTTTTTCACGAGACTAGATGATAAGTTTATAATATCAATAAACTTGTTTGGACGGTCAGTCGTGTGTACGTTGACCGGTTTCACGGGATGCCAAGAAAAAGCCAATTTGCAAAGTAAATCTTCATAGGCGTATAATTTGCAAAGTAAATCTACTGTGACCCAAGTATGGTCTTGTGACAACCCCAGGATGTTAGGCTACCGTTTCAAAATTCAATGATGGACGCCAAACATTGAAATAAACTGACTAGATACGCCAATGTAAATCTTATAATAATAATATAGTTTTCGTGTAAGCGGAAAGTAATCATAGAACTTCTAATGGAATATACATAAATATTTATAATGGAGCAAAAGTCTCAATATTGATCTTGATTAATTGTATATTGCTTGTGTAACAAATTTTATTAATTGTTTGCTGATGTTTCCTTGAGATTTTTGTGCAAATAGCTCTTCAAATTCAAAAGAAACCCAATATTACAGTTGTCTGAACATTGTTAGAAGTATCTGAAGTATATCGCGCGTTAAATTATGTTTACTATTGTACCTACGTTTTGTTGTGCCTCAAAATAGCTCTGGTATATTTCCATGTTTATTCTCACAAATATGTGTGGAAAACTGAAATTTGAATTGCTAAACATTATTGTGTAATACCACCAGCTCCGTTCAATCGCTAAAATGTTCAACAAAAGATGTTGAAACACATTCGTTCAGCAGCTGTCATCATTTAATTGGCTAGGGTTGTGTAACGCGTGTATCGATGCGCCGCCATTGAATTATAAATATCGACAACTACCTCGAAAGATCGACGGAAACGTTGGAGCGAACGATGAATGAAAGGGCTATCTTTGACGAAGGTTACTCTAATACTATTTCGTAATAAAGGCAAGGTCTTATGATTCATTCATTAGAAAGATATACTGTTATGTTAAAAATAATAGCGTATTCATCAAGAAACTCGGTCACATTTATTTGGAAGTTGCGCTGTCCGTAGTTTTTTAGAATTAAGTTAGTGTACATAATAGGCAACAAAAAGTATTGTTTTATTTTGTGGGAATGAAACTTATCAATGGAAATTGAAATACATGATTAAAATACATAGACGCCTGGAAAAAACCATGATCGTCGTTTTTCTGTATGAACAAAACCCATCCACTTAAACAACATTCGAGGAAAAGTCCGGTGAATTTGGGTAACCGATTACGGGTCACCCCAACTCAAGTCGGGATATCTACACACACCTGTCAACGTTCATTGTGGCTGGCTCGGTGCGCAACATTTTACCTTGTCAGAGTTTAATCAACTGACCTGTCTCAGGTGGTCCAGGTCAGTCTTGTTGCCGAGCAGGGCCAGGGGCATGGTGGCGGAGGCGCCGGCCGGGCCGTGGGCGGGGCTGCCGCTCGTGGGCGCGCGCTTCAGGGTGCTGAGCACTTCCGTCGCGTACTCGAAGCTGCTGCGGTCCGTCACCGCGTACACCAGGAGACACGCGTCCGCCCATTGGATCTGGAAATAATACGAATGTGGGTTATTTAAAGTACATATTTACATGACACTGGCGTTTAAGATTTTAATGTTTAATATGTATAAAACTTTTACGGGATTAAAACGCGTTTGTACCTTATTTTAACAATTAATAGACAACGAGATGCCTCTCCAGTACGTTGATCTACATAAACACTGTCTAGATGGCAACTTTTTTCTTTTCCAAGGTCAGTATTACCTTCAGATTGATGGTGTTGCAATGGGTAGCCCAGTGGCCCCGGTACTGGCCAACATTTGGATGGAGCATTTTGAAGAGAAGGCACTGATTCTAGGCCCGAAGACCGATCGACTTTGGAAAAGATACGTAGATGACGTTTTCAGTGTCGTTAAAGGTAGCAAACAGGAAGTAGATCAACTTATACAACATCTTAACTCCATACACCCAAATATGCGGTTTACATACGAAATGGAAGCGGAGAGAACGTTGTCTTTCTTGGATGTCAGGATGACCGTGAGATCTGATGGGTCCCTCACACACTGTGTTTACCGCAAACCGACACACACGGACAGATACCTGCATGTAACGTCGCATCACCATTCTCGTCACCTGCAGTCCGTGATATCTTCGTTAAAGAATAGAGCCTTTGACCTCTGTGACCCTGAGCATGTGGAGGAGGAACTGAAAGATGTTCAGGAGGTACTAAAGAAAAACGGGTATCAGGTGAATATACGACGAAACCAGCCGAGGAAAAGATTTAGGCGTCCAGAGGTGTGCAGACAACCGGCCTACTTGCCTTATGTCAAAGGAGTGACGGACAAGATCGGCCACGCATTGCGTGAATACTATATACCGACAATCTATAGTCCTGGCATAAAGGTGAGTAATATGGTGAGCACCCCGAAAAATGTCTTGCCCTTACAGACCAGGGGTTTACAAAATAGACTGCAGTTGTGGCAGCTCTTACATTGGCCAAACAAAAAGAACGATCCATGAAAGGATTAGAGAACATTATAGCCGCTGTCAAAAACCACCAGTCTAATAAATCGGCGATTGCGGAGCATCTTTTAGAAAAAGGCGCAAATCACTGTACGAGAAGCGATTGAAATCAGAAAAAATCAAAATAATTTCAATCGGGAAGATGGATTTAATCTGTCAACAGCGTGGAATCCGGTGTTTGCAAACACAAAATCTTCATTAGCAGTCGGTAAACCTCCAGAATACGGCTATCGTACGGAATAGGGACACTGTTAGTGTTGTGTGCGGGGGTAGTTGGAGAAATAGTGTGACGGTGGAGGAAGATTCTTCATCGGACACTGAGGCGTAACATCGCTGCTACAGTCAGCCTGTGACCACGGCCGGTGAAACCTGGCCGAAACGTCGGAGCCAAAATAAGGTACCAAACGCGTTTTAATCCCGTAAAAGTTTTAGTAATTTAAAATGCAACGCGAAAGTTTAAAAGTGTATATAATATGTATAAATCAGGTTTAGTGTGTACGTCAAGGAATAGAAAAAAAAGTGGTGTGAGGGCGTGCCGTGCAGGCTGCAGGTATTCTTATGTATTCTTGAACTTGTACTTTTTCACCGGATCAAATTTAGTAAATTTCATCTTGCATGACGGCGTATGTTCGATGTACACTCGTATTTTATTTAGACTGATTTCTAATAAACACAAAACAAATTCGACAAATCAGACAAAATGTTTCTTATATAGCGGCGGAATTAGTTATTTTTGTATGAGATTTAAGCGACAGCTATCTCCATAAACTTTCACACTTTGTTCTGTTCCGTTGTGTGATTGTTTGAAATTGACATTACAGTATACTTTGCATGTGACATAAATACGGAAGAACGGCTCAGTATTGGTAGGCGTTGTCATTGAGAATCTAACGCTAAAAGTTTTTAATTGTTATTTTCACAATAATGCCCTATTAATTCTTGAATTAATTAAAAAGTTCTTATGAAGTAAATACATCTATTACGATATTTTTGTTACGATATTTTTGTTTCAATCGTCAGAAGACTTATCTGTGGAACAAAATATGACATTTGTTCAGATGTCGTTTCTTCCTCAAATAAAAGTTGGTTATCAATATGCTTGAAACCTGACCTATGATCGAAAGGTAAGGAAATTTTGTGAATGTTCATTATGGTTTTTTTTTATTGCAGAAAGTTGGCAAACAAGCAAACTGTCCACCTGATGGTAAGTGGTAACAGTCACCTATATAATACATGTGGCTCTTGTGAGATTCGCAGCAAGACTGCAACCCCCACAAGAACCACAGTGTATGTTGCCAACTTGTGACACAAGATGTAGTCACAGTACCCAGTTATTTCACTGCCATATCTTACCCTTCAAACCGGAACACAGCAATGCAAGCACTGCTGCTTTGCGGCAGAAATAGGTAAGACGGAGGTACCTAAGCAGACGACCCTGGTACAGAGTCTCCCTCCAGTAAACTTCGCTTTCGGTATGAGGTTTCGATCGCTGGCGTTTTATTTCAACAGTTACGAACATATCAAAATTATTGCAAAAAACAATTTTTTTTGTGTTTCAAATTTAAAGAAAAATTAGCTACCATTTTCATCAGTTACGTAATAACTTTTGCTTGAAGAAAACGCGGCTGGTACGGTTTTTCTTTAATTTTCATCTTTTCTAACTTAAAGTATATAGTATAGTATAATAGTTATGCCCGTCTCACTACATTTAAATATTGCTCGTTCTGTTTCATACGATTTCTAATAACGAAATACAAGACCAGCGCTTCTATTAAAATATTTATCGTCTATATAGCCAGCGTAGTAACTGGCAGCTATTTTAGTATTTAACTTGGATCGGTTAATTCATTTTTATTTTTAAACTAGAGCTTGGAAATTAATGTTTCGCTGTATACCATTTCACGCCCTTTTACCTTCCTTCCCAATTTTCTATATTTGTGATATAAACTGAAATTATATTTAAGTTGCCAAGAAAGTTAAGCAGAAAATAGCAATTAATATCTAACCACGAGCCTGATCTATTATATAAGCATGATTTGAAGTAAATTACAGAAAAGTAAGGTGAATCACCTTCTAGATTTTCAAGAAACTTTACAACTTCGAAATATACATTATGATGAACATTTAATACTATTTTTAACGCGATATAATTTTAGATTGGTGACTTTGCATTTTCTTTAAAAGTACCTACTTAATAAAGTACATAAAAGAAAAAAAAGAGAACCTTTATAGGATCACTTTGCTGTACGTCTGTCTGTCTGTCAAAAGACCCTTTATTTTGGGAATGCGTGGAGGTGTCGAGTTGAAATTAAAACCATATACCTACTCAAGTTGACAGTTCTTTGAATTTGTGAAAAAATCAAACTTCTACGTTAACGTAAAAAAAGAAACGGCCGTTTATGCCGCAAAATGTGGTACTTCTCGTTCAATTTGGCAAAAAGCAAGGACATTTATAAGGGAAAAAATCTGAAAACCTTCGGTTCGGGCTGAAATTCGAAATACTGTTTTTATACAACTAAGTTGTCAAATAATATCTAATCGTATTGCTCTATGGTAATTTTAGTAAAGCGCATTTGGGGATGGTTCGTTAGTAACATCGTATATGCGTTTTCTTAAAACACTAAACAGGATGCTCCAAATGACTAGACAGAGGCGAAGAATGTTCGTGATTAATTGCGCGAAGCAGCATTCCGGCTGAAATTAGCGTTCGTCGCGAACGCCGACCCACGCCCGAGACCAAATCTGATTTGCGAGCCGTCATCGCTGCCCGAAAAATGGGCTGGCGATCAACTTTAATTGGACACAGCTGATAGTTTCTTGTGACAAGTGACGGAAGCGTTGTCCGCTTACAAGCCCGTGTTTATCTTTTATCTTTGTGCTAAACGGTACTTTTGGAGTGTTGAACTAGGCTAGGCACTTACTTCACAATGCCCTTTCCTCAAATAAGGAAGAGCGAAAATACTTATACACGGTGTTTCATAATAACCAATAAATAATCAATTCTTTATCGAAAACTCATTATTAATATGTGTTACACGTAATGTCATTCCACCCAACATTTTCATATAAATCATAGTATCATCATCATGTCTATGATTTACATGAAAATTTTGGGTTGAATGACATTACGTGTAAACATATTTTAATAATGAGTTTTCGATAAAGAATTGATTATTTATTGGTTATTATGAAACACCGTGTATATCTATGTAAAAGTTATCTTATGCTTAGCAATAACTCGTTGAGCTGAAACCTTGTTATATAGAGTCCCACATAGAAAAGGACCCCTCCACATATTTACATAATCTCGCATCAATAACCCATCCGGCCTGTTGCTGAGCTCTACGCAAACAAGGATTTAGTTTGCTTTTAGTATGGTTGTTTAATTTAGATTTAAGAATATCAATACCGAACTTTGACATACATTATTATTTCAAAAGCGCAAAATTATCGTCAACTATATTAGCTAGTCAAAGTCGTTGTAAATATTCATTAAACATGGACCTGTATTAGGCACGTTAAAACAAATACAACATTCATATGTATTTATGATTTTGTACCTACTTACATTTTAATTACTGCGTACTTTATAACACTATTCGTCGCAGAACACGTTACTAATAGACGGTGCCGTTGCAGTTTTAATAGATATTGAACGATATTTAGCCATCGACAAAAATAGTAGGCTTTGCGCTATCGAGAAAATCGATATGTCGGAAATGTCACCAGATGTCATGACTATGCTCCTCCTTGATTGTGTAGCAAAAATCTATCGTGATCACTTTCAATTTTGACAGGCAAAGTGCATCCATTAACTTTTTATTATCTGACAGTCGACACAAACCGTCTTATTACAAAACATGGTCTAAACTTAGCCTTGTTTTAAACCTTAGGCTGTCTCTATCTAGTCCTATCAACACAAGTAAAAACGCATCAGGCTTTAACTTAAGTTTAGACCAGGTTTAAAACCAGGTTTTGTAATAAGTCTTGTATTGACGCCGCAATGATTAATAATTTCAAGGCGATATTTATAGTCTCTTCGGTCGCACAATACAGGCTTAGGAGATGCGCACGTGGGCTCAAATGGTTTTCCGATATGCTCGCTCCTTGCAATCTCCTGGTGACCTTTGTAACACGTGTAGTTTAAAACTTACATACGCATACGTACCATTTGACGACAAAGGAATTCAGATAAAGCCTTTTTTTTGAAAAGTTTGTATGAATTTTGTACCTCATGCAATGTCTGTCATATATACATATATGCCAGACATTGCAGTGCTCAATACCATCAAGTTAGCAAAAATGATTAAAACCCTTTCACAAAGTTATTAAGGTATAAAATGCTTCGAAAAAACGAATTGGCGTTCAGTTCTTCTATTTTTCATCACAAGACGTAGCCTGTATGCGTCTTTTATCTTTACACAAAACATTAATGTATTATAATAACAACGGACGAAAATGAGGAAGTTAATGCAAACATGCGGATAAGATTTTAAAATAGTCAGAAGCTTAATTACTTTGTGCTATAGCTCACATGTTGACTTTTGTCCGATAGTTTTGTAAACACTATGAGCTGTGAGTCACCGAGCATGCAGGTCACTGGAAATACTGGGCTAGGGTTGTCACTGTTAACGTAAGTTAGTATTATGAAACCCTAATACAAAATGTTTGCATATAAAATAATTGCACATATCGTAAATGCGATCACCATCATGGATTTTTTGAAGATTTAGACCTCTAGTTACATGTCATTTCACTTTCGTTGCAATGATTCGATATTTTTAACATACTTCAAGTGTTTACAATAAGGTTGTTGGGCTATGAAATTATGATAATGGATCACTTAAGCTTATCTGTAATACTCCAAATCGTTTAGGTGTTCCCTTAAAACGTTGTTACTAAAAGTAATATGATGGAATTATTCACGAGCACAGCCCTGTCCGCCAGAATTTCGATCCGCCGATAGTAGGGACGAGTAACCTAGATTTCGAGATATAAAATTGTAAGACTACAGCTGAAAACTTTGTGTTTATCGGCATTTCTATCTATTCGTTATACCAGTCCCTTAATCTGCGACCTTATTATAAAACTTACAAAACTCTAGCATGAAGAGAATGCTTTTTATAAACAAAAGTTTAACGTCTGTTCTTTATGATGGAATACATTATTAAAAGTTACCTACTCGTACATTATTATATTAGTCTTTTGGAGATAGTAACATCTATGAGTGGAACGTTCCCTTTGGGAAAAGTTTTCGTTTTTTTAATACAATATATTTATATAAAAATGAAATATCGTACGTCCGCCTACATTACGCTTTGGTTCAGTGGAGTAACAGTGCGGAAGACATCTTAACCATCATTACCAACCTTAAGTTTACTTGTACCATCGAAAGTATCGGGAGCTTATACTACACTAAAAGCGGCTCAAATAATAACAGGTAGATCAATCTATTTTACGATATCCCTAATGATTAATATACATGGATGTTTATTGTTTGGATCTGAGGTCGCGGTTAAAACGCTGTTTATAATCCCCCGAAGGTGATAGCCCGAAGCTGCCCTTGATTATTTTTGATACTCTAATCCTTTTAACAAGCAATCGCACGAGAGTGAGTAGTCCTCATATCTATGTTATTTCTATATTTTTCTGAAATGAAACGATGGTCAACGAGAAGGTCAATAGTTTATACCGCAATAAAATAGTTTACGGTGTACTGAGTTACGTTGGAAATGCCCGTAGCTATTTCGACGCGAATTTTACTTTCTAAAAGCGCTATTGATATAAAAAGCATTCTGTAGGTAATTAAAATTTGTCATACAGATCATGAGAACCAGTGCTTCTATTACAAAATTGAGGAAGAACAAATAGTTACTGCAGATTTCCAATTCCTGTTTTCTTTAACTTTCTGAGATATTTCTTGTAATATTCTAAATATCCAATTAGTTCTTTGTTGTCTTGAATATTTAACTAGCAATTTATTTTATTGTTGAATAAGTTTATTAAGTCACAAATAAAATGACAAATCAATCCCTAACTGCACTATTTAGTAAAGCACGTCTATACTTTTTGTAAAGTCGATCAGTTCCATTATCTTTACTCGTTGTCATTGTATGAATGAATGATCTAGAAATGAAAGCTATAAATAGTTAGATCCGGTTCAGCTCCGGTAGTACACATGAAAGATACGCACCTGCTCAGCTGGAAACTTGTCCGAGTTGGAGCCAGATACGTCAATCACCTCCAGCTCCACGGGAGTGCCGTTGATTGGCACCGTCTGCCGGTACAGGAGATCTGGAGACGAAGTTTGATAGCTTTAGCGCATACTTCAGGAGTCAGGCTTGATGTTTTTTTTTTGGGCAAAAGCTAGTATTTTTCGTATTTTCAAAGTGTTATATACTTTGAAACAAATTTAATATTAGTAGGTATTGAATTTTATAAACAGCGTCATTAAAATGTTGCTATAGTATAGCCTAATTACCTGTATTGGAATGATATTCTCCGATATACCGCCTTGTCAGGTATCTGACGATCAAAGCTGTAACAAAAAGAGATATTATTTTCCAAACACATTTTACGTACCATACAATGTTCATCTTATGATTTAATATGAATCGTTATAATTCATTCGTGTAAATACACATAATGCATAAAGATATGACAAATCAAAAGAAACAAGTATTATTTCTTTTTATTGTACGCAATAGCTTAATATAATTAGTTGTAAACAAAATGCTATTGATCAAGAAATTCAGTCGTTACGAGCAGCCAGAAGCAATTGCTGATTTGATCAGTGTTACTCAAGTTTAAAAAGTAAATTTAAAAGATTCTCTTGATATTAATTGAACATAGTCGACAATTAAGAACATATTTTTGTACCTTTGAAACGTTATATATCATAATGTTTTTACTTAACATTACACAATACATATCTTTCTAATACCTATGTCTATTTTGGTAAGACTCGCCTGTGGCTTTTATCAACTAGATTGAGGAAAAAAATGTGATGTGGACACAAGCTGAAAGTTATCTCCTGACGTTCATGACGGTCCGAAAAATTTGGGTCGGAACATAAAGCTGAAAGTAGACGCGCTTTTACTACATATACATTTTTGTTCTTTACTCGTCTTCATCGTGTTACGTATTAGCATACACGTGTAATTTTTGCGAGCAAATTATTTTCACGAATAATGAAATACATACTTCTAGGGCTATATTTAAATATTATTAGAGGACCAGAACAATGTTAAAACAATTTGATAGGCATTTCAACGCCGACGAAAATAACTATTTTAATTTTACAAACGCATGTAAAGAAGCGACAAGTCTCGCCGTATGACGTTTTTAATTCTATTTTCGCGGGTTGTTTTTGCATGTTTATCTGGTGGACACTCACCGGACTTGCCAACTCTCGAGCTGCCGATGACGGCGATGCGCACGCGCGGCGTGCTCGCCCTCTCGTCCCTCATGACTGTGAATGAACGCGAAAGCTGCAACAAACGAAACGGAAGGTATTTCAGTCAAGGTCGCGGATTCGTGAGAAAATGAGTAATAGCATTACCGTAGTAATAGCAACACATGATGACAAAACATCGGATCGCGTTGGTTCCTCCCAGCGAAACGTAAACATGAGGTGTCAGTTACTGATACGGTTCCCGGTATTGGAACATTATGCGATAAGCTCAACTGAGCTTTTGGCGTTAGAATGACAAAGCCCCGAGGAATTCTTATGAAATATCTTATTATGTATGAGTATTCCGATTGCTTATTATGTGAATATTTACGCGTAAACATCTAGTCACAAGAATCGCAAATGACTGCCTTATAATCATTCCCCATTATGTAAATGGTTATATTTTGGTACATTTGGAACATTATATTCACTAGAGCAGAATGCCATTATAGTCTGTAGCTTCATATACATTGAGCTTTTATGAAATATTTCTAGAAAGTTATGCATGGCAGTATATGCTTGTAAGTGATTGTGAAAAGTTACATCATGTGAAGTGATTTCTATAAATTATTTGATGCGAATAAAAACAACAGTGTTCATGTCAATGATCATTTGTTTCAGACTCAGACGTTCAGTATTCTACTGGGTTAGCAACGAACATCGTAGTCTTTTGCTAATAAAATTATGTTATCAACAAATATTATACCAGTAATTAAATATATGACGGGGCTTCTGTGGTTAACAAAATTGGACGGAGCTTGCTTCTACTATGAGCTTTAGGTGCTCAATACACTTACTCTCACTTACTCTTTGGTTTTACTTTAACTCTTTAACTGCCGCGGTTTGACAACTTCATATACCTTTTGCAGTCAAATCGAAACGTGGCGTTTTTACTTATTCTTTGACTGCCGCGGTCTGACAGCCGCATAGACTGCATTGAAATTGAAACGCGTAGAGTTCTGCGTTTCGCGTTCTGACTTATTGTTTGACCGCCGCGGTCTGACAATTGTAGTGAACTAGTAATGTAGAATTTGACGGCAGAACGCAGACCGCCGGGGTGATGTGCTCGGCGATTTAAAACTTTAATTGACCAAAGTAAAATGACACAAAACAAAACATAAGCTCAATATAACCATCACATTTCGATAATACTCGGACGATATTCATCATAGTTACATATTATAATATGTGCAGCTACTTAGCAGACGTGACAATATTAGGAAGTTAATCGCTTTTCCTAATGACAAACGGCATCTGAATTAGGACAGGTGCGCTCCCCGGCCCGTTTCAAACGATAACATCCTCCCTAGACATGTTGCGTCAACTTGCGCACGTGTGTAAATGTTTTCTTCCAGGCAGCGGAAAGTCCGCCGGTGCCAATTCATACCGCACTATATCGCTGCCAGATATTTAATGGCCGGCAAGCTGGTTCCAGGCAGTTTTCTGGTGCCGCTGCCAAATTATGGAAATGTAAACTATCGAACAATTATACTGACTAATATTTTTATTGCCGGTCGTATTACATCTATATTGTCTTCTATCTATCGTTCACGTTCAAGATAATATTGCGTTATTGTTTTAAAACTGTATATCAATACAGTTCCTTTTAAATCAGGAATCGTACTAGAAAATGACTATTTACACTTAAATAATGAAATAGAAAAATCTAAAGACATGTCTGTTTAATTTATTACATTGAATGGAAACATATCTCCGGTTGATGAAAGATTTCATAAAATGGCATTTGCGTTGATTTCTCTTATCGATAAAATTAAAGAAACGTTAAATAGTAATGATACTGATTTAAAAAATAACGACCTACGTTCTTGTAATGTATCTTGCAAGAATGGAATGTTGGTATGACAATTACATATTAATAAAAGAAATCGCGTAGTTGGCTTGCGTAGTCGCATACCAACTATAATAGACGAGCGTAAAAATATTACGATAAAACACAACGTAACAGCCAAAATATCAAATAAGATAAATCTTTACAAATGCTGAACATTTATAACCAGTGAATGATAGCGTCAGCATTATCTGTCAATCGCAGCCACTGTGACGCAGCGGCTAATGACGGGACGCGTCACGCTGACATTATTATCTCGATTCCAGCAATGACGATTTATTGGAAAACTTTTGTTTTCTGTTTTCAATTGCCCACTCGACCCGCCGCCCACTTCCTGTAGGAGTGCTTGGTTATGTAATTAAAATATTATTTTGTTTCTGAAAATATTTGCCACGTGATAAACGGATCTTTAAAGCTACAGTGTCTTCCTATTCCCTCTATATTGAATAATAGATTCGTGGGCGATTTTTTTTCTGTCGGGTTTACGAGATATCATGCTAATATTACGAGTTGTGCTTACCCGTCAATACACTACGATCCCTGATTGAGCACTATCATAATTCGTATAAGTAATATATGAACAATACGTAATAGTGAATTAACAGTTTCTGTAGTTTGTAATTATGTAGTGTATTCTAATAATCTACACATTGTGCTTGTTATACATTGTTTCCTATCGCAGGTTTGCGTATAAATTTCATAGCAAATGAGCAGAACCTATTACCTCATATTACGTACCTACTTGATTTTTGTGTAATTTGTTAATAATATGTGCACATAAATAAAAACAAATATAAATTCATGTAATTGGTAAAAGATACCAGAAAACCCACAGTGAACTTCGGATGAATACGAGCTCTGCAAACATGGCTATATTTAGTATTTCAACGTGGGGTAGAGAAAAAAGGGTTTTAAAAATGGTTTAACAAGCGGCCGTGCAATGAGGCGTAGCCAAACATATTTTTAGGCGTACACGTCACTGGCCGTTTACACCCAGTGGTTTAATAACCCTTTGCGTGTGAATGGTCTACGTTTGTCTATTTAACGCCAGAGGATATACATAAAAAATATTGGTTAATGTCTCGTTCTACTTAGCTAGAGGGCAGCACAAAATATTTTTGAACTCATCTGACAGAAATTCCAAATTCTCGATAGAGTTTTAAAAACTCCGTTATGTTTCGACAATTAGAGGAGCCATTTCCTCAATTGTTGAGGAGGCCAAGTGAGGCTCGCTGCCACCTTCCGCCTTATCGTCACTTACCACCAGGTGAGATGAAAGTCAATGGCATCCCTGTCGTATGTAAAAAAGAGATTTCTTTTTCAAGCATTTCTTAAATTAAAAGAAATGCTTGAAAAAGATTTTTCCATTTGGTAAAATGATGTTTTCATAAAAGCTTTCCTGAATTATAAATCTGTCGTCGTCGGATAGATGAAACTATTTTTTTTTTGTTTGATAAAATGTTAACCATAAGATGAAAGGTAGATGAAAGGACCATAAGATGAATAGAAATATTTAATGTTACTACGTCTTCGATATTTTGAAATAACTTCTGAAGATTTATATCATATATGAAAGCCTTTGCCCAATTTACTCGGCGCGCGTGTTTTAATTTGTCTTTGTGCGTTAAGATTTATGGGATTGAAATAGAGAGAAGAAATTATAGGCTTCATTTTACTTGGCACGCGATAAAACTTGGTATTTCAGAAATAGTACTATCGAATAGTTTTCTTTATACACATTCAATAATATTAATAGCCAGTTTTGTCATCTTTTTTAACATCGAATAGATCTTAAAATTTTAATATGTAAAAAAAATTGAAGAAAATGAGAATAAAATAAATAAATATTAAACTAAAACTCAACAGTTGTGTTAGTAAAATTATACCGACAAACGTTTAATTAAACTCCAGTAAGTTTAAAATTAAAATCTAAGACCACAAGTATCCCTGTCATATTCATAAAATCACCTCGCTTACTCATTTTTCACGGCCGACGACGGTAGCAATATGTTGAAAGATATTTATAAAATGTGTAGACTTTGTATGATGTACGACTCTCAATTTAGTTGCATTCAAAACAAAGTGTGGACAGGCGCACTTTTTGCACATCCAGCTTTCATTGCTTTCGCGAAAATTTAAATAAACTGAGTGAAATACAAGAAAAATTCTTTGTTACCGTGTTTGTTTTTATATTTTAATGCGCGTGCGCTTATTGTGTAGTCGCCATGGGAGCTTGATTTCACGTCCGGTGCCGCCTGCGCTAGAGGCTTACACTCTATGCCTTTATTCAGTTATGAAGTCGTATCTTGCCGTACGTTAGTGTTTTTTAGGACCAAACCAACACACACTAATATTTTTAGCCTCGAGAAGTCGTGATACATTGAGACTCTTAACACACTGCAACGTGTTACGCGCTTACGCGTTTGCATCACGGTTGTGTTGCTGCAATTGCTTTCGCATAACGACTCTATCGCTGAAAAAGTTGCAGTGAGTCTTAAGCGCATAAGTGTCAATCTAACTGAATACAAATACTGCTCAAGCGCGTGTTGTTATACAGTGATCTCAATACTATCGCCTGATTGTGTGTAAATATTAAGACGATATTCAGGCTGCGCCTTTTAGTCGGAATCCGAGTAAAAGGCGGCTGTATAACGTATAACGGCTGTTATTCGTTTTCGCGAGTAGGACATGCAGACTTTAGACGGCAGGTTTCGAGTCGAGTCGAGAATTAAGCAAACAGTTAATCTGTGGGGCTTTATTGCGGCTTATACGGCGAGAGAGTACCTACACATTTTAAACTTTGGTCACAAGCTTAGAGAGTATCCCTACGGGGCCGGCCGCGCCGGCGCAGCTCTACGTTGGCGACACGTCGGCGTCGGGGTTTATTTACGTTCGGCGCCACATTATTATATCGTTTCCTCAGTTTCTCAAATAAAATTATCACGTTTTACACTAAAATCCTCACTTGACGTACGCACGCAGAATAAATTATTGACACTGTCCGATTTTTTTTTATTTTTTAGAAGCTAATTTTGAAGACTGTTGTATCAAAGGTCGTCCGAGGCAAAATACATAGGTACACCTAGGTGTTAGATCCATTTACGCACGAACTTGGTTCGTATTACATAATATAGAAGTAATTTTGTTTTCGATTCATTTGAATATCAATGTAGCGTGGAATGAAAGGGTGCTATTCATTTTCATAGTAGAAAGCTTCACGTGATAAAACACGTGGCACATTTTGGAAATGTATTGTATTAGGCACTCTATTCAACAAACGGTTATTGTGGGGACTTCCCAATAACGTGTTTAAGTGTATCTACGTCGATATTCTTCGATAAAGTTGAGGAAGCAAATAATAAACTAAATTATAAAAAACCCAACTAATAAAAGTAAATAAAAAACTATTGCTTGAAAGAGAAATATTGAATAAAAACTAAAAAGAAAATAACAAGAATTCTAGTGGTCGGGACCTATTACTGGGAATTTTTTGACCTTATCTAGATTAATGGGTCACGATTTATTCAATGTTTAGTTTTAATGCAGTCGGGTTTGTAATTTTATTTATATTTACCGAATTTTCATTTATTTATAATAATTAGTTTTAGTTAATTGATTTTACTAGAAATTTATAGTACGCTCGTGCCTATGTTCGTAACTTCGCACGCGCGCTCTCTTGTGGGTTTAATGACTTTAGATTGTTATATTTCTTGCACGATTAATCAAAATGAAAAATGGTTAAAGAAACCTAACAAAATCCTAACAATAATTAAGACCCATTTAATGATTACCACACATGATGTCGTTCAAAAATTTTTTTTCATTATGGCGACTGTCTTTACTTCTTTAGTGACACTCACAAGATTAAAACGAATCAATTCATATGAGAAACATCAAAGCCAGTCCTCGCGTTTGGCCAATATAGCGCCACATAGCTGCATAGGAACAAGCGTACATACATAGACTGATTGCGTTGCGCAGTCGTCGGGTAGAAATAATGAAATAATAAAGACTTTCTTAGCTTTCGTTATAAGATCTCTTTATTGCGCCAATGATTTTCTTAGTTGATTTCATAGTACTTTGTGTATGTGAATTAAGAGTAAATTTTTAAGTATTTTTTGTACAGTCTCTTCCTGTTATGATTATTTTGTAATTTGATAAAAAAATAGATGAGGTTTTTTAACTATTCGCTCGTTATACAGCCAGAATGTTTATTAGTTAAGATTTCAACGACTTAATTAAGTTTCGCTTACATACGAAAGACGTTGAAACCTGTCTATTGATGTGAATAATTTACTTGTTTATGGCTGAGTAACCAAATTTCATTGATAACCTGAAAAGTGTGGGCTGAGCCTGTTTACATCACAAAGTTCTTAAGCTAGAGCTTTTAGAAGTTCAGCTAAATTACCTATGTTCGTATTAAGTTGATCCTTTAATACCTCCAAGAAGAGCAATCTGTACGAAAACTTTCGTGTGGAGTAACTTGGGATAAATTTACTATGGCGTATCAAAGAAATTGCTCGAAAGTATTTAGCTACATATCTTTATCATTATCTCTCTTCTACCCATTATGTCTTATTGTTGGGCACGGGCATCTATTCTCAGATGAACAGGAATGGGATTATTTCGCTACGTTGCGTTAGCCAGGTGTTATTTGGTTTAATTTAAAGTTATCTCTTCATCATCATCATCACAACCTATATATGTCCCACTGCTGGGCCAGGGTTTCCCACATGAATGAAACACATGAGGAGTATAGGCCATGACACCACCATGCTGCCCAATGCGTATTGGTGGGAAGCAATGGTTGCAGTAGCATTTGGGACCAACGCAACGGTTTAATGTGCCTTCCGAAGCACGAAGGAGCTCGGGATCAAAAGGTTTTGGTTACCCATCCAGGTCCAACTATGGCGAAGATTGCTTTGTTTTCAGTATCCAAACCGAAGCCTCCGTATCACTGCACTACTGAGCTCTTCATAGAGGAGTAATCGCGGTGAACCGCTTTTGTCGGTTCTTATGCTTTGGTGCAGTACGTACTTACTTAGTTACCACACTGACACTGGGTACTAATAAGTTAATGAATAACATAAGCATAAAACAATAAAACAATACATCACAAGAATATCTTTTTGCTTAGACACAAAACTTGATTTCGATTTTTTCTATATGCAAAGTTATTAATAAATCAATATCATGGAACTGTCCGACTAATGGCAAGGGCCGCGTTTATATGTCGATGATCAAGCTGATCATCCTGATGTATAGAAGCGAGACCTGGGCGTGCACTCAAAGACACGTCTATGCCATCCAAGTTGCCGAAATGAAAATGCTGAGATGGAAGTGCGGGGTCACCAAGCGCGATAAGATCCGGAATGAATACGTGAGTGGCAGCCTCGGTGTCCGGGTCATCGCAGATAAGGTGCAAGAAAGTAGGCTGAGGTGGTATGGGCATGTTAAGAGGAAACCTCATAATTATATTGGCAACTTGGCACTACATCTCTCCATACCCGGTAAAAGATCCCGTGGGAGACCTAAACTAGATGGCTAGATGTAGTGCACACTTGCACAGAGATATGGAGACACTCGTATATGCCACGCTTCCGAATTAGATGTAGAGGATAGAGTGAAGAGCGTCGGTGGTGCTGTGGACTCGGCACTTGTCTTCCAATCGGGAGGTCCGGGTTCGAGACCGCCATGTACCACTGTGTTTTTCCCAAAAAACCTTTTCACACGATCCTAAATTCGATTAAATTGTGTGTGTGTGTGGGTCTCATAATCTATTAACATAAACATTTATATAGTCATAGTTTGAAATAAATTATTTGCGTACGATGACATTTGTCTGACAGTCCGTACGGGTATTAAATAAATAAATAGTATTTGCTTTAATCCTATTAAAATAATCAACGATCTTCTCTTTGATATCGATCCCTTCAAAGGTTAGACAAGGGAGCGTGGGTTGACAATGGTCTGGGCAGACAACATCGAGGAGCTTAGGCTCGCCGTGGGCGTACAGTCGCCGAATAACTTGGCTGCTAACAAATTGTCTCGCTGCGTAGACAATTTTTCTAATTTTGTTTAAAGTGATTAATGTCCAATCAGTTGCGTATTCGCAAAACTTTTGAACGTTTCACAGCGACAGACTTCTTTTTTTACTTAGTTTTGATATATGGCTTACCGAAAAAGAAGTTACAATAAAAAAAAATCAGTTATTGACCAAATTATGTCCACCATTAGATTGTTTATAAAATTGACCGAAAGTATTGTAAAGAAAAATGTTTCTAACATCAGTATTTACAAGTAATCAATATGGGTATATTCCGATATTTAGATTTTTTATAGAAGAGTTTTAAATAATTACATACATAAATACATCAATTCTGAACATGCTCCTTAAAGGGTTCACAGGGTTTTTGCTATACACTGTACATGTAAAGTGAACGTACCGAAAAAGTATTGTGTGGGATTTTTGTATTTAGCTTTTAGCAATAAAATTCATAAACAAACGAACTCATTACATAACCGTTGTTTCTTATGTAACTAAAACATTTAGAATGCTATCACGAAAGTCCCTTGGCCTTCCAGGGATCACGGCCTTCAATCCCATTTAAGGACAGAACCTTGGCTTGCAATCGTCACAGCTTATGATTCCCGTCGGAGACCCGAAGGCCAAACAGAAGGCCTATCGACCTTCAACGGTAATGGCACTGGCAATGGGCGCCATCCAAGGCTATGTCGTCAGTGTCCTTGATATCATAACTGTAGGAAGATTTACGACACAATTAGTGGTTGTCTTCTATAATCGACGCTGTGAATTAATTACAAAGTCAGGGTCTATCGTTGACCCTTTGCCTTTTCCCCGAGATTAGTTGTTATTACTTCAGTTTCTTCCGGCATTTGATTCAATCTCAAACACCTCAAGGAAGCAGTCCAAAAAAATTAAGGCCACGATCCCAAATAAAGTAACATCGAACAGACAACACAACGAACGTAAATAAACGCCATAATATATTAATAACTCGTTTATCTCGGCAAATAGAGGTTATGGCCGTAATTCTATGCAATTATTAGAAGAGTTTCTATGTGCTGTGTATTTTATTAACAGTAAATAAACCTAGAAAGCAGTAGATAAACCTATGAACTCTGGTTAGTTTACATTGCGAATTTGTTTATTGTTTTGGACATACAATTATCACGTGCGCGATAGCACGTGTTCTAAAGACCAGTTTTTTAATTTGTGGTTCATATTTCAATTTTTACATACGAAAGTTTCGATTCTGTGAAGAGATTTGTGATGATTGTAAAGGATTTTTACACCGTGACACAGTTTTATAATACTTTAGATGATGGCAACGTTCATTTTAAATTTAACTACTTACGATTTGCTTAAGCCGCTTAAAGTATTATTAATACTTTAGATACATTACTCAATAATGTCATACAGAGTTCCATGTTGTAATAATATCGCATATCTTCAATACTTTCGATTTTATTCAATCAACAATCATGTTCCCTTATGATCGTAGGTGTATAGGAAAAACTCATCGAGTGAATCATTGGAGTATTCAATCTGACAACATATTATTCCTTTATTATTGTACATCCCATATAAACATATATATAGATGTACAATATAAGCAAGTACTCACTGAGTGAATCATTCGGGAGTGAGTTACGCCGGAGCGTTGAAGCAAATAACGTTAAAGGGGAACTCGATAACAAGGTTGTTAGTGCATCGAAGTACTTGCCTTTTTGCGAACTGAGTTAACCATCAGTTGATGGGCGGAGCTTCACAAACCAATCTCATTTATTTAGGTCAATCAATAAGCCTTGCTAGTGTATTTATGGAGAAAAATCACCATTCTTCGTGATTTTCTTCATCTCTCCGAATCGAATGAATACATAACATATACCATACATAATGAATTAAATTCATGATTATTCTGTTAAACCACCATTATAATCTGTCTGTTGGATTCAAGGATTGAACGGTGGAGAATGCTATTTGGCATTAAGTTCGTCAATTGTACATTATTTGTATTGTATACTAAAGTTTTAATCTAATATATATAACTAGCTTTCCGCTCGCGGCTTCGCCCGCGTTATTTTTGTTTTTCCGTGGGATTTTTTCCCGTAGAAAAACTACCCTATGTCCTTCCCCTGGTCTCGAACTATCCCTATACCAATTTTCATCAAAATCGGTTCAGTAGTTTCGAAGCCTATTCAATACAAACAAACAATCAAATCTTTCCTCTTTATAATATTATTATTATATTATATACTAGCTTCCGCCCGCGACTTCGTCCGCGTGGAATAGTTACTTTGCGCTAACGCTAACTTTAACCCGCGACTTCGTTTATATAGGTGAGTAAGTACTGGGTCTTATAATGTTATATCATGTAGATTGTAGGTTATTCTCAAAAAACTAAACTAATGTTATTTTAAAGTACTTCTGCGTACACTAAATTTTTAGTTTTGTTTTCTTCCGGCAGAAGTAGATAGCTAACTGGGGCCACCGCCCTTCCCTCTCATGACTACCCGCCGGCTATGCACATTGTGCGCGCAGTACTCGATCATTATTTTGCTGTGATGTTATTTTAAAACTGCTATATCTCCTAAGATATTCATTTAAATCGAATGATGTAAAGGGCAATTTTGTTTTAAATTAAATACTTGTGATGAATAACGTATTTATTTGGATAAGGATTAATATCATGTTTATAAAAAGACCTTCGCAAATAATGCATTATTTTAGAACAAATTTGGTTAGCATAAAAAAGGTTATAGTGAGCTAAACTTAAAAGATAGACATATGCTGTCGCGGACATTTTTTTAGAACTTTTAAAGGGAAACAATTCTGTCATACATAATTTTTGAGAAACTTCAACCGTTTACGCAGCGCACGCAGTGGAAGCTCTCAATAGGAAAAAAAAACCCCCGACTTTGAAACATTCTTCATTGGTGCTCCGCTCCTATTAGTCTTGGCGTGATGATATATAGCCTATAGCCTTCCTCGATAAATGGGCTATCTAACACTGAAAGAATTTTTCAAATCGGACCAGTAGTTCCTGAGATTAGCGCGTTCAAGCAAACAAACAAACAAACTCTTCAGCTTTATAATATTAGTATAGTATAGATATAAGGCCTTACTAATAACCATTGTATAAGCCTTGTATAGTTAAGTAGTGTTTTGTCTCTTTTGTTCGAATTTGAAATGTCATTCGAGTTAACGTGACAAAACACTGTTTAACTAAATCAGGCATATACAATGGTTATTAGTAAGGCCTTTAATATATAAAAATCTCGTGTGTTTGTTATCAAACTCCTTCGAAACGGCTTGATCGCTTTTTATGAAATTTTTTGTGTAGATTTGGGAATAGGTCGTAGGCTATTTTTTATACCCCATGCCGATAAGGGTGGCTCTCTCCAGTTTTTTTTCTTTTTGACAATTATTAGGGCGAAACGTAGTCCGCGGGCACAGCTAGTAAACAAATAAATAGTTAATTGCACAGAATATGGAACAATGGTTCATAAAATTGTCAAGTTTACGACATATTTTATCATTTAAATATAATACAATATTTTCACAGCATCAAATCCAGCTATATACTTATATTTATTCTAATTACAGTAATTTTCAGATGTTTCTTTTACAAATGCTGCAAGACATTGCTTCTTGCCAAATTTCATGTTTCTAGGTCAACGGGAAGTACTGTGGTGACCTACCCTATAGGTTTTAATTTCTTGTGAAGTCGCAAAATAGGCGACATAAACGGTCATATCCTTTGATTGCCTTAACCTACAGGTTAGATTTTTTGAAAAAGGGAACGACGAAGTGATCCTGTAAGGGTTCAGTTTTGACCTTTCGAAGTACGAAACCCTATGGAACTCCCTAGCCGGAAGCGAATGATTCAAAATAGAGCCCTAGCTCCGGGTCGCGGTCGATTCGACACTGACCGGGTCACCTGGATGACCTGGATCTCACCTGATTCTAGGCACAGCCTCGCAGCCTGTGTCAAAGTAGGCGAGGACATAAGCTAGCTGACCTATAAATTACAAACGCGGACCGGATTTCTTTAAAACATTTATAAACCTTATGGTTTATCCTTATAAGGCCAAATTCACCAATCCTATCTCAGCTTAGGAAACTCCTAAGACGTATGCTGTCATTTTTTTTCTTTAAATAAAAGAATGTGACAGCATGGTACCTAAGAGTATCCTAAGCTAAGACAAGGTTGGTGAAATAGGCCATTAGTCTAAAATATTTGCATCTAGATGAAGTTTTAAAAAAAAAAAAGTAATTCCTTAATGGCGTGAATTAATCAATTATCTTTATTAACCCACTTAAACAAGGAGGAGCCTCTATATGTTAGACTATAGCTATGTACTTCAAGTCTACACTTGAAGTGTTTTGAATTAAAAAAATCGTAGAAATACAGAGGACTATTCACATTACCAAGGACTTTAATACGATTAGAACGAACATTTTCATAACACAGATGCTCGAAAATATTGTTGTTTGTATATTAAATACGAGCACACTTGACCTATTTTTTTTAAAAGTTCCAGTGCCGGTTATTATCCCTCAACAAGTGTGTTCGACGAAGTTTCTGGAAATGTTATGTGGGCAACTTTGTGATTACAAGAGCATTAGCATAAATAAGTTAGTATGCCGCCCAAAGTTAGCGTTAGCCCAAAAAGCTTTTAGCCGCATTAGAATACAATTCGTGCTTACATTTGTTACTTGACCTTCGAAGTTGTCGTATTGAATAACGTCTAAGTATGTGTACCTAAATATTCTGGAAATATATCTATCTGTTCTACAAGTATTTGTGTAGCATGAACAGTTTATATTCCATTAAAATACTATATTGTGGCCTAAAATGCTCGTGTCGTATAGCAAAACGATTGAATGTAAATATTAGGTGTTTCTGTATTCACAAGAATATTGACAAAACATAGGTTTTGTCGCTGAATCAACGGATAAAATTTACCTATATGTTATGTTGGTTTGTACTCATTTGAAAAACATGAAAGAGATCCTATCTGCATGTTAATTAATCATCTAAAATAAATGACAATCGAAACACTTTGATCTCTACTATTTTTTTTACGTTTTACAGCCAATACGGGTAACCCCTTGACCTTATGTCATGCTTTCTATTCTAGGTATTTAACTGCCATATGCTTTATAGGAGATTTAAATATAAATGTTATGTATGAAAAGCCTATTTGAATTCAAGGAAAGAGTCTTGAATAAATAAAATTAGAATATTCCAAATGAATAACGTTATACTCCAAATGAATAATGAATATTTTCCTGTACTTGGATTTCGGATGAAAGAAATTCTGGAAGATTTAGTCCTGATATAAGATATCTATTTTGAGACTACTTATGCCGTTTGTTGATCCTAATGTATAATTGAGTTTTGATCAGTAACGAATGTCATTGACATTGTGTATTTTATGTAACTCATAAGGTCATTCCACTAAGCCCAAAGAGTCTACAAATTCTTTAAAAAATATATTCACGTTCAATTATATCTAAAGATAGACAAAACTGTTCTCTATGAGACAAATATAGACATTGCTAATTCTTTTTCTTTGCTTCTTCCAATTATATTTGTAGTTTAATATATTTTCCAGTTCATTTCGTCTACTTCGTTCAGAACCCGAAACGTTAGCTGATCTAATGTCTCGCGCAAAAATTATCGTTTTCAAGGACAGGTGTGAGTGATTCATTGTTTGAAGCGTTCAAAAATATACGAAAAGTTCGGAATATGTTGTGCACTTTTACTTCCAGTGCGCACCGAACTTGACCTATATCGCCAATAATATTTCAGCCCAGCTCAGCAGTTATGAAGTTGGTGAGTCACGTGTCTTAGCAGAATTTAAAATTAGCATATCCTATGTACCTACCTATGTGGTTTCTTCGCCAGAGGTGGAAGGCTAAATGCGCTTCATTTGCATTATTGCTTGAGTTTATTTAGCTAAAATGGGCTGATTTTAAATTTGCAAAGTTGAGGTATCTGAGTCGTGTTGTGGTGTCAAGGACATTCAGATAAGATACTCGTATGAATAATTCAGTGAATTTAGGGTTTGAAATGAAGAATTTTTTTACGGAATGATGACCATAAAGAATTTCTTCATTCACAACCAATCGGTTCCGAAATGGTTCGATTCATTCCGGTTCGATGACCGAAATTGTCTAGAATGATGTAAGTATATGTTTTAAATAGCCATTTCTATTTCCTTGGAGACTATATAAAATGTATGAGGTTACCATAAAATTGACAGGATATGTAGGTATGTATTTTAATGAAGTCGCGGGCATAAACAAGTTGAAAAAATTATGACAGCAGCATCACTGCGTCGAAAAAATACCTTCGTATCAGGTATTCAGGTCCACACTTGCCCTCTATCGGGCAGGTGTGGACAAAATGGGTCAGACCACGGATACCATTTAATCTATGTGTCTATAGTCTATAGTTATATTTATAGAACTATGATGTGTCCATAGAGCTCTGACTAAGGACACAAATGGTGAACATGGTCAGAACCTGTCTAACGAACTGATCTGACCATGGAGACTAGGGGATATGGAGATTTACTTACAATTATTATATTTATACTTACTACACTTCGGGAAAATAAAATTAACATATTAATTCAGATCAAATATAGTTATATGCCTGACAATATATTCAACTATAGCAAATTCGTATAGGGTAACAGTAATTGATCACAAAACTTCTTATAATGAATGAATGATATGAATACTGTTATTTTCGATCGAATGCTCGTTATTAAGTGCCATATTATAATTTTACACGTGGTAGGAATTACTGCGAGATGAGTAAACACACGCTGGGACCAGCCACGCAAAGTACAAATTAAACACGAAAAACGTAACAAACGAGGAATTAACAAAAACAAGCTTACTTAATCAGCGTGAGTGGTTTCCCTTTAATCTACTTTAATACATAATTTTCTCGTTTTATTATTGTAACATCATCTATATAGTTGACGCTAAAGCTATTATAAAAGAAAGAACCCTTTTTATTCAAATTCAATATCTTTTATTTAATTAGGATTTTACAATCGCTTTTGAACGTCAGAGAAGCTCCGCTATTGGTTCACGAGTCTACGGCGGGAGACCTTGTACTGGAAAGAACCAGCAAGAAAACCAACAAGTGCTATTTTTTTTCTCCCCGTATTGTTACAGAGTCGTCAATTGAAAGCAGAACTCAAAAGTGCCTAGTAATTTCACTGTCTAGGTTACTCCTAAAACTGGAAAACAGCCATACAATACTGTGCTGCTTTGCAGCAGACAAAGATAAGATAAAAGTAATCTCTAAGACGACTCAGTACCCACTTTCGCTCTGGTGAAATGGTAACAGAACGTAAAATAGAGTAAGAACGTAAAGGAGAGTTTTTGTCTTGTAATGCGACTAAACTTTCAAATTATTAAAATTTTTGCTTCGCCCCGCGTGTGGCTTTATTTGGGTACGTTTTTTAGAGCAAAGCTGGCCAACAAACAAACTATCTACCTGATGGTAAGTGATTCGCAAACACCCAACCCTTACAGCAACCAAAGAATACGTTGCCAACTTGTGACATAAGATAAAACGCATAGTACCCAGTAATTTCAGTGCCATATCTAACAATCCGAAACACAACAAAGCAAGCAGGAAGAGGTAAGACAGAGGTACTCACGTAAACGACTCTGGTATACAGTCTTTCTTTGGTAAAGATCTCGAACTAGTGCAAATTATGAGTTGAACATTTTTGTTTACCTTGATTCCCCAGCTGCGTACATAATCATGACAGTAGTTCCGTCGCCGTCGTGTGTGTGTGTGTATGTGTAAGTGTGAGAGATGTCGCACGATTCGTTCATCACACAATAATAAATTGATAGTAATGTTCTTAGTAAAGACTATTATAGCTGTCAATGGAGTTCAGTAGACTTGTTTTTCAACGACTACTCAATATATCGGGTATCGATACGACGCATGCAGGTGCGCTCGAACAAATAAACACTGCACTGAAATTTTCCAATCACTTGGAGCGGAACGGCTGCCATTCCGGATGAAATTGTTTGGACTTGAAGTTTAACTGCCAATCGTAGCTACGGATCTGCGTAGTCTATTCCTAGAGTATACATAGAGCTTGGAGATAAATTTATTAACGTTATACATAGAGCTTGGAGATAAATTTATTAACCGTATATTAGAATATAAATTGAGGACGTTTAATTTATAAACTGAAGGCTAGTGCCGAGTGTTTAGATAAAAATTATACATATGTTACAGTCCAAATTCAGTTGATGTTTAGTTATTTAATAAAATAATCACACTGTTGTAATTATTTTGTAGTATTTGTTTTAATAAATAATGCTAATTTAAAATATAAAAAACTTATCATTTTTTATTGTTTAATACTTTTTTATATTATTTTACTGTAATAATGATATAATGCAGTATAATAAAGAAGATAAGATTATAATTAATAAATTTCCTTTTCTTTTGGCTTTTTAAATAAAATAACTGATAGCCCAATGTCATTTACAAACATTTAGGGGTGCTAATACTTTCTACTCTTTTTAATTAAGGGAAGTTTAGGTTATTAGATGGAGAGGCGAGTCTCTAAGCGATTCGATAAAAGGATTTACTCGAGTTTCAGCAATATTAAACAACGACTGAACAATCGGCCTGGTAACAAGGTTTCGTAATTGTTTTTTACCGGGAAACAGTAATTGTTCTTTATAATGTTAATCACGTACGGATTAATCTGTATTAGTCGCATTATATATATAGTTCCGAAATTTAGTTACTGTTTAAAAATGTTGTTTAAATATAGAATCTTTTTGCTGTTATGGGATAACCTGGGTCTTTTGCCTACAATTTATCTGGTCTGAGATGTATTATAGTTGTATTGAGTATACTTAAATAAAATTTATAACTTTTGTCAGATTTTAACGCTGACTAGCTTAAAAAAATTATATAAACTATATTCAATATCTGAAAAAAGTTGTGCAAAAGACGAAATACAAAAAAAAAAGAATTTGCGCAAGCCTGCCTCAACGCAGAATACCTACAGGCGGCCTTATTTATGTTCGCACGTAAAACCAAGTCGTCGTAGTGGATTCGCATACCGCGAATTCTTGGCAAGGCCCAGTGCAATGGACTCCGCCGATCAATGCTACCGCCGTTTTTAGTGTAGCGCAGACACGTTAAATAGGCTAGATGACTAAAAAAATTATTTTCTAAAAATTCTTTAATAGAAGCTCATTCATATAATAAACAGAAAGAAAAAATCGGTTTTCGAATAACTATAAAAACAACCAAGATAGAAGGTATTAAAGATTTTTCTCCATCTCTTTCTAGCAAAACGTCAATTTACAAGGAGTTAATATGGCCAACAATGATATGGTACTCAACAATGACGTCACGGTTGATGTCGGATCTCTCTGTCTTCGCCTTTAAATTAGCGAAATAAAATGCTTGTATCTAATGTATTTCTAAGCCGATTTTAATTCTAATTTCACAGGACTACATCTTTTTCCACGGTATTTTAATATTTAATGACGAAACGTAAAAATTTAAATTCAGTCATCATCCCAATTATCGTAATGTTTACACGGTTATTTTTCTGTAACGAACCAAATTTTTCGTGCTTGTTCGGACAAGCGAAGTGAACAGCTCTCACAGTGCGATCAGTTTTGAAATTGCTAATAAAATCAGCTATTCAATACATCTAGAGTCACCGACTCTATACATATTGAAAATTCGTATAGAACAGCTGATTTTTTCACGTTTTCAAGATTAGTCCCATTGTAACTAAGCATTGTAAAGGTTGTTTGACAAAATTTAGACATCTTATGCTAGGGCGCCATCTGCATTAATATTAGTGTTAAATCCTTAAATTATAGTGTATAGAATTACACATATTATATCTTTAATAATATTATTGAGAGGAAAGATTTGTATATTTGTATGTTTTTTATTGAATAGGCTTCGAAACTACTGGACCGATTCCAAAAAATACACTGTGGCTCTTGTGGGGGTTGCAGTTTTGCTGCGAATCTCACAGGAGCCGCATGTATTATAGGCAACTGTTACCACTTACCATCAAGTGGGCAGTTTGCTTGTTTGCCAACTTATCGCAATAAAAAAACTAGCTGAACGTATATAAAAAAAATCTATTTCAAAATTCCACATATTTGTTAGTCTGTAAAATTTAATTGGAAACTATTGCTACATAGATTAGTACCTAATAAATTATCATCATCATCACAGCCCATATACGTCCCCACCGAGGGGCTCGAGCCTACCCTATATTAGGGTGATTAGGCCTTAGTCAACCACGCTGGCCCAGTGCGGATTGGTCGACTTCACATACACCTTTGAATTTCTTCGCAGATGTATGCAGGTTGCCTCACGATGTTTTCCTTCACCGTAGGAGCGTCAGACAAATGTACATATGAAATTCGAAATGAAAAACACATTGGTACATGGCGGGTCTCGAACCCCGACCCCCCGATTGGAAGGCAAGTGCCGAGTCCACTGCGCCACCGACGCTCTGCGAATACATTATAGTCCAAATTAATTTTATTACGAGTATCATCTGAATACAATGCGGCAATTGTTAATTCAAAATATTCTATAGGTATCAGCGGATATTGCGACTTTCGCCTTCCTGGAATACGGTTATATCGGGAGTTACCTAGGGAGCTTAATAATTTGGAATAAATAGTAGCCTATATCTTTTCTCAGTATCTCTACCTCTATGCCAAATTTAACCAAAGTTGATTGGGCAGGGCCTCAATTCTGTTAAAGTAAAGAATAATCGTGTCTCGATAGCGCATCAATAAAATTGCTTTATTCATTTTATATACGCTTTCGAGGTCCAGTTTATTCATGCTACAGCTTCTTGATATGTCAATAGTGACGACTGTTGGTAGCTGGCTATTGTTCGACTACCAATAAACCTTGGCAAAAAGCAATGTTATTGAAACGCTATAAATACGTAACATTAGCAGAATTAGGGCCAGCCAATTTTAGGTGTAAAAACGTAATAGACAGTAAGAATTACTTTTTAACTTACAACAAGGAAGCCTTTAACTCACTTGATCGTAAATGATGATAAGGCCGATGTTGGAAGCGAGCTTCACCTGGACTCCTTAACAACTTAAGAGCTGGATATCTTACCTCTAGTTGTCGGAACATAACAATGCTTAATAACATTGTTATTATGACGATAAACTTAGGTAAGACGGTGGTAGCTAGCCAGGCGGGCTCAGAAGTCCTACCACCAACCAAACCGAGCAGATAAAATTTTGCCCACATGGGTAATCGAACCCCGGACCTCCCGATCAACACCCGGTCTCAACAACTAGCCCACGGAGGTTCATCATCACAGCTCATACACGTCCCCACCGAGGGGCTCGAGCCTACCCTATGTTAGGGTGATTGGGCCTTAGTCAACCACGCTGGCCCAGTGCGGATTGGTCGACTTCACATACACCATTGAATTTCTTCGCAGCTGTATGCAGGTTAGCTCACGATGTTCTCCGTCACCGTAGGAGCGTCAGACAAATGTAGGTACATAATGAAATTCGAAAAACGAAAAACACATTGGTACATGGCGGTCTCGAACCCCGGATCTCCCGATTGGAAGGCAAGTGTCGCGCCACCGACGCTCCTCCACGGAGGTTGTTTTAACACCTATACATACAAATAAATAAAATTGAAGTGTCTGTTTATAATTTCAAAATAACAAGTTTTTACTAAATAGGTATGGATGTATATCGGGTACCAATAACAAAAACACATTTTTTTTGTCTCTGTCTGTTTGTTTGTTCCCGCTAATCTCCGGAACGGCTGGACCGATTTTGACGGGACTTTCACTATTAGATAGCTAATTATATAAAGTATAACATAGGCTACTTTTTATCAACTTCAACAAAAGTTACTATTCCACGCGGACGAAGTCGCGGGCACAGCTAGTTTTTAATATAAGTAGGGATGTAGGTATTGTAGGCATTGCTCTCAATTGGAAAGAAATACCTGCGTGACAACAAATTAAGACACGTGTTGGAAATTCCCTCTATACCAAATAGATCTAAAGAGCCACAGTTTGCAAAGGTTTAATTGTTACCTCACACCGTATAGAATGAAAATAAATGAGCCTGTGTTGCCAGGGGCCAAAATTAGCTTGGTTTTATTACGTTCCACCGTAACCTGCTCCATTTTTATTAAGATTTTTTGCATTAATAATGATGTGGCCGTGAATTTAATGTACTTATATTTTGGTTAGCAACGGGACCCACGGCGTTGTAACCTTTGTGGGAACGAATTTGATATTAAATTCAACTGTAAGCTAACAAAGTATCAGTTTTGTTATCACTGATAGCAGCAAACTTATTGATAACAGATTTGCATTTAATTGATATTCAAATAAGTTTGTTACAGTCAATGTTATATATGAAACACCGAATTATTACGAGTATTTGAGGAATTGATTGAATAATAGAAAAGTTAGTATTAATATTGAATTTATTTTGGAGTAAGATATAATTCATGTTGAGGAAGTTACAACAAATAATTAAATGTTTGATTTATTGAAGATAGTAAAATTAACATTTATGATATGTTTTGCGAAATGTAAATAATTTGAGCACGTTTTCCTCCTTAGTATCTCATCTTGTGCTATTGTGCATTAGGTCATTTATGTCATATCGTCATTATACATGCAAATTAGTTAAGTTTTAGAGGTACTTGTTTAGAGAGGTTTGTTCCCTGTGACTGTGATCTTATGGATTGGTATTATAAACATACAGAAAACTAATTTTCTACATTTCGCGGGTTCGATTCCCGGTTCAGACTAGCAAATTATTTTAAAGACTGTGAATGCATTTCGAATCGATTCCAAAATTAAAATGAAGTCTTCTTTCATTACAATTTTCTGTCGACAGTGTTTAAGATACTTTCACTTCAGGTAGCATCGTTTTAGGACGCCTGTATGTACTCTTGCTTTTATGTGACGCAAGAACAAAACGTTTCGCAGCGTTCACGACAAAGTTCATTTGTTTTTTTAAATTTTGTACGTTATTTTAACTGTTTGACAACGCTTCCCCTTTGCTTTCGTCAAAAAAGCATATCAACACTAGTGTTTCGGTGGCAGGTGGTTACACCAAGTTATGTAGCTTTTAATGATCCAGATGATGTGATAGTATTAGGATGGTTGGTAACAAGGAGCGGCACAAAGTCGATACTTCAATTAGCTATTTCTATTCCTTAATGCATTTCGTTTCATTTCTTTTTCAATTTTACGATACAATCTGCGTCAGAGAGATATTCAGAATCTGTCGGCACATCTCGTCAACTAAAATTATAACTGTCTAAAGGTCTCGAAAGAAAAGTGATTTTCTTCATTCATGAATGAGGGATCATTCATGAAAGGAGAAAGTTCTTATTTTTAGATTTTTCTTTATTACTATGCCTCCAACTGAAAATTTCGTTATTTATATCTATACTAATATTATAAAGCTGAAGAGTTTGTTTGTTTGTTTGTTTGCTTGAACGCGCTAATCTCAGGAACTACTGATTCAAATTGAAAAATTCTTTTTGTGTTGGATAGTCCATTTATCGAGGAAGTCTTTAGGCTATATAACATCACGCTACGACTAATAGGAGCTGAGTATTAATGACAAATGTTGCAAAAACGGGTAAAAAATATACGGCGAAACGTAGTTCGCTGGCACAGCTAGTCATTAATAAAATCTGAACCATTTTTTAAATTATTTAGAATTTGTTGGTATGTTTTTACAATTTTTTAATTTGGGTTCGTTTGAAATAATGAGGTTAATAACTTAAGAAATGTTAACGGTTACTGGTAATTTAATAGCACAGTTACTTATGACTGACAACAAATTAAGTAGATGAAGTAGGTATATATTGCTTGAATTTTTGTCATTCACACAAAAAATATGAATCCTACTATATATGTATAATATTATAAATGTGTAGATGTTTGGATGTTTGTTATTCAATCACGCAAAAACGGCTGAACGGATTTGGATGAAATTTGGTATGCATGTAGCCTTTGACATGGAAAAGAACATAGGCTACCTTTTATCCCGATTCCTTAAGTAGTTCCCAAGGGAAAATTGAAAATTGTTAAAAATTGAAGTCCACGCAGACGTATTCGCGGGCAGAAGCTAGTATCTAATATTTTTTTTCACTCATTTAGTGTTTGTTCTTATGAAATAAAAGCCAAATAAAATTGTGTAATTGTGATTTTTTTGATTGGGGATTATTTGAAAATCGCATGTTTAAAATATAACATAATACCTACCTATCCAATATTTATCTTAATCCCTCGTCAGTGTTACTTTTAGCGGAAATTTTGTCCACTTCATCTCTACCCAGTAGGCCTAGCACGGCGCGTGGACTATAGAAGAGAAAGTGACTAGCCCTCGTCCCGTCTCGCGTCATTGTTATATGAGGGAGCGAGAAGAAACATGTTATTTGTCTCTTGTCCCGTTTTATCCACGGTCCGTGCTACGCCTGCAGATTTAAGGTACTTAACGCGACTTTATCAACACTTCGAGAGCCCAGCAACCAAAGTTGTAAATAGAAAATACATCAAACTACACAGTCACTTGCGAAATTATTTTATGGTAAAATCTTAATGAGAATTGGGTTGTGATTTTTCATCTTCCATATAAAAGATAATAGTTGTTTGTTTGTCTTTTATACCTATATGCCTAAACCATGGATCAAATTGATTAAGCTTTGGCACGGTCGTTCGGAAACGTCCGTGAAGGTACGTGGCACAAAAACTTACATAAATATTATTTTATGTCGCATAGAAACACTTGCCGCTTGCTAGTGTTAAAAAAAGAGAAAAAATTAAAATATACCAATGTTAGCTATTTCGAGACTATCTCTTGTACGAGTTAAGTTAAGTATATTCTGTGTGGCTTTGATTTTTTTTGATTGTTGAACAAAGTTGACAAACAAGCAAACTGCCCACCTGATGGTAAGTGGTAACAGTCACGACTATACGATACAGGCAGACAAATACGACCCTGGTATTCTTGCTGGTTCTTCTTCTTTATTGGTTATTTCTTCTTGGTGGCGCTGTGGACTCGGCACTTGCCTTCCAATCGGGAGGTCGGGGTTCGAGACCCGCCATGTACCAATGTGTTTTTCGTTTCGAATTTCATATGTACATTTGTCTGACGCTCCTACGGTGAAGGAAAACATCGTGAGGCAACCTGCATACATCTGCGAAGAAATTCAATGTTGTATGTGAAGTCGACCAATCCGCACTGGGCCAGCGTGGTTGACTAAGGCCTAATCACCCTAACATAGGGTAGGCTCGAACCCCTCGGTGGGGACGTATATGAGCTGTGTGTGATGATTCTTGCTCAGCAGTGTAAAATGAATCCGGCATTATAAAGACAGACAAAAGAAAGTTTCTCGAAGTTCGAATTAATCGAAAACTTCCAAGTGAATGGTTCGTTAGCGCTGATGATAATTGAATTTTTAAGGTGGCTGTTGTCAGGCGAACTTGGTTTGAGTAAGGGCGCTTGTATACGCTAAAATATTCCATCGTGTCCGGTGCAGACAGGGGCAATGTAATTGTGTACTGAACAAGATTCTTGTTTCACTTAGGCACGAAAATTTTTAAAGTATGCAGAAAGATTTTTCTTTCTGCACGGCGCGGCGCAACCGTGCATATAGAAACAGCACCAAATTTTAAAGAGGTTACGGACTTTAGTTAACCGTGTGCAGTAAGCTTTAATTTTTGTGGGCTTCGGCCCTTACTTGAGTGCCACTTAGCGCTGTTTTCGACAATGTCATTTAATTTCTATATCTACCAAATAGAGTTGTCACTGAAATATGTACATGGGTATATCTTACCAATTCTGTATTAAAACGAAGACTTATTTTTTATTATTATAAGTTTATCAAATAATACCCGTTTTTAACCAACTTTAAAAACGGAGGAAGTTGTCAATTCGACCCGTATGTTGTTTTTTGTGTTTATGTTATTAAAGAGTATAATACTTTGCCGAATGAAAATGTACTCTCGTATAATAAAAAAACATCTCTTGAAAGACACTTTTCTAGCGGTCTCCACCCAATTAGGGCTATGGCTTCTAGTCAGTGATTAGTTAGAATGTATTTTGTTACATCCATAAATGTAACAAAAGTACATTTGTACATTTTTAACCGACTTCGAAAAAGGAGGTTCTATGTTCGGTTGTATGTATTTTTTTTATGTGTGTTCAGCGATCACTCCGCCATTTGTGAACCGATTTTTAAAATTCTTTTTGTAATCGAAAGAGTATAACTTCCGAAGTGATCCCGTTGTCACTATGTCATGATCCGATGATGGAATCCCATGAAAATCGAGGGAAACCATTGAATTTCTGAGCACGTCCAACGTGTTTCATGTTTCTTCATATTCAGGTATTTGCGACTTGTGGTCATCATGTCATGTTACTGAGCTGATGATGGAAGGTCTCTGGTAGATTAGGAGTTCGGGAATGATTCTTTCGAAGCTGTTTAGAGCGAAAGACCTTTTATTTTAAGTTATTCTGGTGTTTGCCTTGGCTCAAATTCTTAATTTTTTTTACAAAAAATAAAACCGTCTTCAAAAAGACCAAAAAGCCATAAATAATATAAGAATACATACAGCATCACAGTTTTATATTGAAGTCGGTGCTGAATTTTAAGTACCTACATTAATTGTTCTTATATTTTTTTAGACTTTCTAGATGATCATAACTTGGCGCCGACTTCAATATAAACTGTGATGTTGTACGAGTATGTATTCTTATAATATTTTTGAATTTTGGGTGTTTTTGAAGTCGGTTTTATTTTTTTGCTTGTATGAAAATCACTTAAAAAATGAAAATTTTAAACCTTCGGATATCTCGGATTCTCTCTAATAAACATTCTATTCTATACTTTACATACTAGCCTCTCAATGTAAGATGCAATTGTTGTATTGCTTATTATTTATTTCAAGAATTTGTTTATAATATTGAGATTGTTTTCATGAATATTAGAAATCAAAACAGTGGCATTTCTTGTAAAGTAATTACTTATACCTCACAGAGTCATCTTGTGACCAGGAATGCTCAAAAGCATTTAACTTCTCACCTCACCTTCCTGGCGGTCGCATGTGACCGCCAGGAAGGTCACGTTATGAATATTTTTTATAAATACCCTCATAATTTTTTTTTCACGAAAAAACATATATTTTTCATAACCTAAGCATATTTTTCATTCCGTAAAAAACAATGTATTAATTTATAAATTTCCTTTCGTGAGGGTATTTGTCAATTATTACGTCTCATGAGACCGGTTGGCCGCTGACAAGTAATGTCGAGCTATTTAACAAAATGTTTTGACATTTAATACTTATACACAAGTAGCGTTTCGAAAGTTGTTTCATATAAATTATCAAACAACTAAATACGTGTAACAAACCAGAATTTTTATTGCGATTGTAAAATAATTCAATATTATGTTTTACATGAGAATTGTCGTTAAGAATTGATTTAAATATTTTAATATTTCCATTGTCATAAGGCATTTTAAAATTTTAATATAAGGTATAATATACGTCACTTATTACAATTTTGACTTAACCTCAAAAGGAGTAATGTACAAAAATATACTACAGTGTCCATGTGTATGTAGAACTGTAGCACATATCATTGTAAGGGAAAATGTCTACCAAAGGACATCTCGTCCTTAAGGGATGTGGGCGAAGGATTGGATTTCAATAAGCCTTCTATATATTTCTTGGTTATTTTTATCTATGTTGTTGCTAAGAGATATTTTCCTTAAATTACGTAATTAGATTATATCGAACTTTTTTATAAGATGATACAAGTTAACGGAATAAGATGATATAAAAGTCTGTCACAACTAGAAAATAAAAAAATGCACAGCATTGAAATGAAACACATCATGAGTTTTTAGATTAAAATGTGTAATGTAGTTGCTTAACACAAATATAATGATGAAATGTCAATTGAAATCACATGAAGAAAAACCCGAATCGTATGAAAATTAAGATCGAATGATAATTCAAGTGAATTTGATTAAATATTGAATGAATTCTACGTATTGATAAATGGCGGATGAATGGAATGTCTATTTCATTCATCGAATTTGTTTGACAAATCGATTACCAATTTTTTACTAAGCAAAAACATGAAACATGAAAAAGATGCAAGCTTACCTTAGTGAAATGCGGCTCGGGAAAGCTGTACGCGTGTCGCAGCACGCCGGTTTTCAGCACAAGCAAACAGTCTCAACACTTCACGACCTTAGGTAAAGTCTTGATAAGCACTGTGATTAACAGGTAGATGTGGTTAGTCCAGAGCGACGTGAAGCGTCTCCGGGCGTCTGGGAAAGACTGGGCAACGCGCAGACGTGCCAACCTATATATACCAGCACCTCATAGCTCGCCGTCCGAAGCCGCCCGCCCTCCAAACTGTTTAATGCAAAAATATCAGAGGAATTCGGAGCCCAATTTTCGCTGTCACTGCCTTTGCGCCGACACAATGAGAGCGTTGATCTCTCATCTGCATTCGCGATGACTCCTTTTAATACGCTCCATTTTTTTTTCTGTTGTACAAATCTTCTCGCGCGATTCCTTTGGCCATGTAAGGTGAAGTGCCCTCATTATATAAGAGGTATGTTTGCGAATCGAAAATTAGGCTAGCTCCGTTTGCGTTCTAAAGATTTATGTAAGTGATTGGTAGAAGTTTTTATTGCGTTGCTTACATAAATCTACCGGTAATAATGGTGCTTCAAAGAAAAACTATAGTACTGTCTTGCACAGCTTTCTTCTTGTTGCTATTGTACATCTGGTAGGGTGAAATAAAATTTTTTCTTCGCTTTGAGTAGCTTTGATTAGTAGCGGACACATTGATTTTTGTCAGTTAATTGATTTATCACAAAAGGTCAAAATAAACTTTTTCCTAGACCTTTAATTTAAAGGACAAAAATAAAAAGTAGAAAGGTGATTTGCGTGAAGTCTTCCTTTTTTACCCCCTGGTGGGTCTCCGAAGTCTTGAATGTCTTTTGGAATGCCACTGGTTGGACTGCGAAGACATGAATGTCTTCGCGGTCGCATGAATGAATCGAAAGAAAAAATCGGTTATAGAATGCGATGACTTAAAAAATATATAAGTATGTATGAAAACGTACAGGACAGCAGCAGGTGGGGTTGCTATGTGAAAAAAACACATGAGACTTACCAATCAGCAGAAATTGGTATACATTTCGACTGGATAGAATTCAGTGGGTCCCCGAAGACATAAATTTAAAAGGATTCTTTTCCTACAAGATAGTGGGACTAGTCGTGGGACTCGGAAAACTAAGCGAATATTGAGAGCTTCTTTTGTTGATGTAATCATTAGGCGATAATAAAAAAAAATAAAAACCGACTTCTAAAACACTTAAAAGTTAAAAATACTATAAGACTAGAGACAAAATTACATGAAGTCGGTGCTAAATTTTAAGAGTTTCTAGGAGTTCATTGTTTGGCACTAACTTCAATATAGAAATGTAATTATTTCTGTATTCTTATTATTTTTAAATTTTAAGTGATTTTGAAGTCGGTTTTTATTTTTTGTATTTTTTTTTTACTTTTGAAGCAGACGGAATCGGGCAAGCAGGGAGGATTTATACCAGCTCACCTAAGTAACCCCTAAAACTTAAGGATCCTTCCATCATTAGCTCGGTTCACGACTACTAGAGGTACACGACTACTCGGTACACGCATATACCTGAACAGCTTCGGTAGAAACATATGAAACACGTTGGATGTACCTCAAAAATTTGAGGGTTTCCCTCGATTTTCCTAGGATCCCCATTATCAGATCCTGTCTTTGGCTTTGGTGGCAATGGCAATGGGATCACCGCAGGAGTATACTCTATCGAATACAAAAAGAATTTTGAAAATCGCCCCACTATTTTGCGGAGTACTCGCGTAACATACGCACAAAAAACGCACCGAATAAAAAAAAGTCCCTTTTGAAGTCGGATGAAAAATAGCAAATTATCACGAGAATTTAACTTTGTTATGAGGAGTAAAAATGTATCTTCATAGGTTACTATCTACTTATTGTAATGCTACTGATTCGTAAGGTTTTAGAACAAAAGGAACGGTAGAGTTGTTTCGCTGCCACTCTGAAACATAAGCTACGTGTAATCCAGGTCACTATGGGGATGAAGGGTTTGGATTATGTTTCATATTTTATTGAATCCTAGCCTTGAATAAGCTTATATGTTCTAGCTTATTATATAGCTACCTAATACCTTTTTTTACATAGTTTATCTTATACAGAAAAGACATTGTATTATACTAGCTGTCCACGAGCATTTTATATATTAGGATTATACACGGTTATTTTTTTATCACCCTGGAAAATTTAAGGGACGCTTCACGGCATGGTATTAGAATAATTTAAATATAAATAAAAAAAATAACCCCCCTCCTTAATTTTATATTAATTTTTAAAAAAATACAAAAAATGCTGCACTAGTAGAGAGCAGCATTTTTAGAGATTTTTTTATTTTTATTTTTATTTTTTTTTAATTTTTAATTTCATTTTTTTTTTTTTTATATAATATTGGATGTGTCCTGAGGCGTCCCTAAAATTTTCCAGGGTGATAAAAAAATAACCGTGTATATCTGTGCAAATGATAACTAATGAACTTGTTCAGGATAAGTAAGTTTTTTACTTTGTTGAAGCTCTAATAGAAATATGTATTGTCTATTATAACGATTTCTCCGCTTCACCTTCTCATTGCCTAACTTCGGGAAAAATTTCTCGTTGTGAAATGAATGTTACTTGATAAGGCAAGGAATTTAACGACAATGATTATAAGGAAGCAAATGCCGTGGCTATATACACATGACACACACACACAAATATTTAGGTTTTTTAGTGCCATACTAGGTAAAGTGTTATTATAAAGTTAGGAGTAGCACTTAAGTGTATTTCTCAATCTTCATTACTCACTTATCAAATGTTTTACACTTTTCACTTTGAATACTCAAAATCAGCGGAATAAAGTGGGTTTATAATATGAGATCGTCTATCTGTTTTTAGCTTCGAAACAGAAGTTTAACCGTTAGTAGCCAAGAGGATGGGCATTGAATCAATTAACGTGAAGAACGTCTAAGTTGTTATTTGTGGATACTTGAAAGTTTCCAAGCGCACGTGTATGCTATATCGAAGGCTGTTCACATAGCCTTGACATGTTTTATTATTATAAAAATCAATATTCACGAATGATGGCTATAATTTTCCTACAACGCTATACGTTTAGGGGTGCACTAAGACAGGATTTTCAAAATTCACCCCCTAAGGGGTTGAAAAGGGGCTCCAAAGTTTGTATGGGGAAACAAGATTAGTTAGACTATTTATTCGAAACTTCACTCCTCCTTTTTTTTTTTTTTCGCGTGGAAATACGCAACCGCATCATACCCACCGTTGGCTAGACGGTGAGCGTGTGTGGGGCTCACCCGGCAGAGTGCCAGGCCTACCCACTAAAACCCCTCGGTGTTCTTCCTGCCCTTATGGGTGCGCTAGGTAAGGTCCACACTGCGACTCCACTACCCACGCGCCCGGGCAAGCCCGACCACCCGGTCGGGCTCTCGCCAAGGGGGGATTGCCCGAGAACACCAGGGCAATCCCCAGACGGAGGGCCTTACGGTGGCGTGCACGGGGCCAACTGTGCACGCAGGCCACACGGCAGGGTCATCGGACAGGCATTGCTTGAGCGAATGCCCGCCTTCTCCTGCCTATCCGTCTGCGGCGGATGGGAGCGGCCTGAGGATCTACCTCCCGCTCCCTCTCCGCAGCCTCCTTCTGCGAGATGACATTTTCGCAGAACAACTTCACTTCTCCTAGTTCTCCTATCGATAAATGAGTTAACACCTGTTTCAGGTTTTTTCAGGATTCACCCCTTAATATGAGGTGTCAAAGTGTGAAAATTACAATGGGTATCCTTCGTATGGTTTATTGGGTCGCTGAATACGCTGAAATATGGAAAAGAAGAAAATGAGTGACTAACTCACATATTAACGTACAGCCCAAACCGCCGGGACAAAAGATGCAAAATTTGGCGAGTAGATTCCTTATGAGGTTTAGGGGTGCACTAAGAATGGATTTTTCAAAAGCTTAAGGGGTTGAAACGGAGGTCCGAAATTTGTATGGGGAAACAAAATTAGACTATTTTATTCGAATTTCACAGGAGTACTTCTATCGATAAATTTCACAAGAGTACTATCGATAAATGAGTAAACACGTGTTTTAAGTTTTCACAGATTGCAACCTCTAAAATAAGGAAATGGGATGAGAATGTCTGAAAAGTATTATGGGTATTCTTTTAGTGGTATAAAAAAAAAAAATTAAAAACCCCCGACAAAATATCTCCAAAAAGTAAAAAATAAAATATGTTGGTTGGCCCTTTAGTCGTCACGTCGGGGGACCGCAATTAATATATCTATTTATTTAATTACTTACCTACTGACCGAATACGTAGAGCGTTACTAGATATATATTTTTTTGGTTCTAGCAGTCTGCAAATGGGCTTGACATTTTATTATTATTTTCACGATAAGGTGGCAAGTAGGGTTGCCATCAGACACTTATTGATTTAAAACCCTTAAATTGGTACTAAAATACGGGTTATGGTTATATTTTATTGGAGACAGTAAGAGAAAATAACAGTTTTAGGAAGGTATTTATTTTTTGAAATTATTTTTATTGATAGAGGAAGCAGCCTCGAAAATATCTTCATTTCCTGAAATGAAAGCATAAAACTCTGTGTTTTAAAGTTACATTTCGCTGTTAATTCCACTTTTATTATGTCAATGTTGTCCATTACGTTAAGTTGAACTTCATCTGGTTAGTGATAGTAAATATGGGAGCTTTGTTTACCCCGTATTTCGTTTCTGTGTTATTATAGCCTGAAAAACGGGGTAACCCGTAAAATACGGGGCATCTGGCAACCCTAGTGGCAAGCAGGTGGAATATTCCAATCTTTTGAAATTAAAGTATTTCTCAATATCAATAGTCTCACGTAGTATTACAGGGATCAAATTCCTAGAGCTAGAATTTGTAGTTTTCCTAGCTTAAATAATGGCAGGATCTGTTAAGAGTCCTTTTTTCGCGTCTATGATCTGCGTCAGTTATTTATATGTTTCTTTATCGATGTCGCGATTCTATTCTTTGTTTGACCTATATAAAAGGGTACATAGTCACAATCGAATTTGTACATGACTTCATCTTGAAAGGGAGTTTGGGATTCAACAGATCAGACAGAGGTATTGGTTTATCTTGTTCGGCGGCCTAAAATAGGTTTTAATCGAAACACGCCTCAGGAGATTTTGCAAATATTGAAAGAAGATGTTTATGAGATTGTCCTTTTATTATTAAATCACAAAGTCACCTAATCGACCAGTCCCCCGAAGGGTGTTTGATAACGAAACCTAGTTGGTTTCTAATAGAGTTGGAGGACATCCAAGAGGTTAATTGAATAATACTCATTAAGCTGAATCCTACATACGAGCACATTTATTATTTAACTATACGTAACGAAAGCGAATTTCTTTAGGGTAAAAAGTTTGAAATACCTCTATTTTTAATGTTTGCCTTTCGCCACACAATAGTTTAGAAAAAAGAAATGGAGTGCAAATTGTTGACAGTTAATGACTTCTTTATTCTTCACTGATATATAGGCCTCCCCCTAAGATCAATTAAGTCGATCGGCACTGCTCGCATCCAACAGCTTCCCGTGGCCTTCACCAAATCACCGGTCTACCTTGTAGGGGTCCTATCAACGCTGCGTCTATCGGTATGTGGCAGTTGCTTAAGGACCTTTCCACTCAAACCTTCATCAGTCCTGCGAGCAATGTGCCCCGGGTAATTCTCATCGACACGATTCTCATCGTCACCTTCGTGGAGAATTTTTTTTCTGACTTATTGAAACTATTTTAATAAGCCAGAAATTGTGTTATAATTTCGACTCTCTGAATACCCCTGAGTTGGAGGTCATCGAAGCTTTACGGTGACACCATTTGGGACGATTAACACGTGTGGGCAACGCCGGAGACCTGCACGCTGCGGGGCCCGCAGCACAGAGTAGCTAACATTACTGACCCCTTAGACAAAAACCTCACGCTAAGTTTTCCGCAGGCGTTCCGCAGAAGAAATGTATGGAGATGACATTAACTGCGGAAAAAATAGCGTGAGGTTGTCACAAGCTAATGTCATTTCCATACATTTTTTCTGCGGCACGACTGCGGAAAACTAACGTGTGGCTTTTGTCTAAGGGGTCTGTGCCGGAGCCGTCACGGAAGTCAGTTTGTATACGTGCCTGCTTGCTTGTATAACATTCTTAGCCGAGAAAAAAAACATGACATAATTTTATGCAGACCGTACTTTAGTGATAGTAAATAGTTGAAATTGTTATTTTCAAACCTAATGTCGAATTTTGGAAATTAAAATACGGCGATAGTAAGTTAGGCGAAGTGAAATAGGTTAAATGCATAAAAAAATGTAGGCTAAAAGTTTGTGTGCCATCTGCAAATAGGACTTCAAAAACTTAGGCAATCCAATAATGCGCGCCCACAAGGGCAGGGAAAACACCGGGGGGGTTTAGTGGGTCGGCCTGGCACTCTGCCGGGCCAGCCCCACACACGACCGCCGTCTCGCCAACGGCGGGTACGGTGCGGATGCGCATTTCCCCCCGAAAAAAAAAGGCAATCCAATATATCCTACCCTCCTAATGTACGTTGCCAACTTGTAACATAAGATGTCAAGTCCCTGTACCCAGCAATTCCACTGCCTGTCTTACTCTTCAAACCGAAACACTGCGATGCAAGCAACGCTGGTTTGCGGCAAAAAAAGGTAAAATAGAGGTACGCGCTGTACGGAAGTTTCCCTCTGGAATTTGGCCTACTACATCACGCTGCCCAGACGGGTTAGGCCTAAAATGCTCGAGCGGCTGGCCGCGATGCGGTGTGCCGCATGCGGCTGACCGCACTTCGACTATGACGCATTAGCTTGCGGCGAGTGAGTGCGTTCATATCATACAGTTTCATATCAAAATCGAAGTGCAGTCAGCCTAATGTCGATTCTTGTTTGTTTCTACCTCTTCGTAGATTGACTGTGGTAAGCTTCCTTAAGCGTAGGCCACAAAATTGCCAGCGAGCGGGCGGGCGGGCGAGCGGGCTGGCGGGCGAAGCGAAGCGATGGAAACTATACAAACTAAGCGAAATTTTGGTGAGTGGTTTATATCATAGGCGAGCGAGCGAGCGAGCGTGCGGGCTGTTGGGCGACCGGGGAGGGCAGGCAAGTGAGCGAGCGAATGGACGGGCGAGCATCGTTTCACCTCTTTTCATACTTTGGTTCACACCGCGAACTACAGAGCTAACGAGGTGAACGAGTAGCTTCGCTGGAATCGTTGGATATTTCGTTCGCTTCGTTCGCATCGCTGACGTAGCTTAGCTCTGTAGTTCGCGGTGTGAACCAAAGTATGAAAAGAGGTGAAACGATGCTCGCTCGGTTCGCTCGCTCGCCCGCCCGCTGGCAATGTGGCCTGCGCTTTAGTGCATTCCACAATTAATAAAAACTTTTTAACAAAAAATTGAACCGCCGAAAAAACTAAAAAGCAAATACACTGAAAAGTTAAAAATAATTAATAGGTACAAACAACATCACACTTCTTTAGTGAAGTCGGTGTCAAACGATGATCACCTAGAAAGTGTTAAAATTTGTCACCGACTTCAATATAGAAGTGTGATGTTGTCTGTACCTATTCTTATATTATTTTTAACTTTTCAGTGTTTTTGCTTTTTAGTTTTTTCGGCAGTTCAATTTTTTGTTAAAAAGTTTTTATTTTATATTTTTTTGTGACTTTCATCTATTAATTTTACAATCAGTGAGTGAATCATCAGTCATCCCCCGTTTTTGTACCTTTAGGGTTGGAATTGTTTTTTCAAATTTATATGGGACCACTCTCGGGGTATTTCCTTTCCAATAAAAAAAGAATCATCAAAATCGGAACACTCTGTACGAAGTAATGCGTGGTCATTGATCACAATTAGTGAATAAGTCAACAATAATTTCCAGTTTTCCTACCCTTAGGGTAGGATTTTTTTTTAAATTTAAATGGGACTACCCTCGGCGTATACCCTTTCCAATAAAAAAATCATCAAAATCGGAGTTCTCTGTAAGAAGTTATGCGTGATCATACATTAAATAAAAAAAAATATACACGTCGAATTGAGTACCTCCTCAGTTTTTTCGTCGGTAAAAAAGTATTTCCAATCAAAGTCAAATATAGCCTATACATGTCACCCGAGAATAATGTAGCTTTCTACTGTTTCTAGAGATTACTTCCTCCACATATACTCACTACTGTCCACACGTTCTAAGAAGCCTGATGTGACAGCTATCACTCCTATAGTTTATCTGTCAAAACCGACGGATAGCGATCAAGGCGAGTTTCGTAGAACGTGCGGACTCTCTGCGGACTATAACTTACAAACCACAAACATTACATTAATATAAGTATAGATACTAATAGGTGGGTAATGAAATATTACTACTTACTTACTTATTATTGTGTTTGAGGCCTTACCTAACACGCTCTTACCGTCAAACATGTTGACAGTAAGGGCATAATATAAACTAACGACTACTAATTGTATGTTTGATATATTTAGAAAGCAAAATTCAAGACAATAAAATGATTAAAGGAAAATGCGATTATTTCCATTTTAAGAACAATACACTCACCCACACTCACTACAAACACACGGGATTAAGTCGTCCTACCGTATTGTATAAAGGCTGATATTTATAAAGTTCTAACATTGAGCGATGAACAAAGTTATGATAGCTATGCAGAAAATGCAATTAAATTAATTATAAATAGCTTTCATTTGACGTACTTTTTCCTGAATCATTTAAGGCACGCTAATTTTAGATATTTTCCTTTGGAATTCTTGAAGGCATTCGTTGATGCTGGTACGAATAAATTAAGTGGGCGAATTCATAAGAAATTACAAACCGAAATAAATATTTTTTTATGGTCATATTGTCTTAATGCCAGGGTAGGAAAGAATTTAGACGCTTGTACAGCAATCTGATGTATGTACATCAGATTTAGACAACGATTTTTTTTATGTAGTCCATTTGGTTTCACTTTACAAGTGTTGTTAATATTGATAAAATTCCTTTATAATATGTTTCACACTTATTCATATCTTTATGCTCTATACATGTCAAAACTTACGTTTTGAAAAAAGGAGGGCCTCACATAAAGGACATTTTCAAGCGGCAAAAAAATATTTGTATATTTTCTTTAACAGAGATCAAAGGAGTGTTTAAGCTGTATCATTATAGCGTCATAGAGACTGAATATTGTTAGAAGGCCTTCCTTTAAAGGTTTGCTTTAAAGGTCTAGACACGGTATTACCGATTAATCATTGCTGGGTTTCCTTTCCAAGGGCGCAGGGCGCAATATCGCTCAGCACGACGCCTATCCTTCAAGATCTTTCCACTTAATGTTACTTTATGATTCATTGTGGCGCGACTCGTAAGCGTTTATTAGGTATCACTTCTTAGTACAAGGTTATGTAAGAGATTTGCGAGGTTTTCCGTTCAAAATAATAATGGATTTCTTCTTATTTCTAGAACACTAACACCGCTTTGTGTGACAAACGTTAGGTAACAATGCTTTGAGTGTTTTGTTCGAATAGAATTCAATAATATTTTGCTATTGCAAACAGGTATTGATAGTGAAATTGACGTGTATGCAGAGGTGCATAAAAATAGTACACCCATAAAAAATCTTGTAATATTAAAACCATCTACTCTACACATGAGTGTTAAGGTGGGAATAACTTTCAATGGAATATAAGCCAAACTTAGGCGCTCCACACACTGCGGCGGAAGCGGGACGGTAATGGAACTGCAGTAAACGAATTACTAACGCTGCGCCGCTTCCGTGGGCAGTTTCTGTGTGGCACAGTCCATAGCAATACGAACATTACAAAAAAATCCGCTACGCTACTGTCCCGCTTGCCGCATCTGAAATTGCTGAGCGTGCTCTCTATCGATAGCAGGCGAGACTCTGGCGAAGGCTCACCTCACAAACACGCACCGAACCAGCGTGATAAATGAGAGATGCTCCTCCCCCCTCTTGAGTAGTCGTTTGTGCACATTAGATCATCATCTGTAATCTGAGGATGGGAATCTTCTTTATAAAATCACTTTACATATACATTCACTAAAAAGTCTACTTGTATTTTTGTGCTCACTCTCTCACTGCGGCTTGTCTTCCCCACTCTGAAGAACTCCAAAATGCTCTTTCACGCCCCGCCTAAATGACTCGGGGTTGAAGAAGGAACGAAACATATGCGCAGGGAGTCCATAATTTTATGATGCGGCTTAGGAAAGACATTCCAAGCCGCTTAGTATGCACAAAAGGTTAATGCACAGAATGCCGCTGGTTTCATAGTCCTACACGAGTGCTGCAGGATGAAAAACGAAAGGCGTAGATTAGGCGGAACAGGGGTCTTACTATGATCGCTTATAGCAAGGTTAAAACAATATTGAAACAAGGACACCACCCTAGCTCCGTATAGTGACATCTCACACTCAGTGCAGCATTGATATTTTTTTAGCGATCATGGTTACGGGGTAGTTCGTCAGAACACTCTCCGTTATTAAGTTGAAAACGGATAGTCAAGCTGATGGCTTTTGCCCACCATTGCAACCTCGGCTTCATGGTAGCGTTAGAGGCGGCGGCTCGCTCACAGCCATTTGCTCCTCCTAACCCGCGGGCCGCCTCGTCCCTACGCGCCTACACAGGTTTGAATTACTGCCTCTACGCATCTGGAGAGGTTTGAGATGTTTTGTTAGTTTAGTGCGCTTTTGCAATATTTCGAGATCATTTAGGTAATACTCGTAAACATGTGGGTAATTATGATCATAACAAACATACAGACCTGCTTATTATCCAAACATTGGCTCAAATCTGAAATTATTAACTCTCGGTTTTGTAGGCAGGTTCGTGATTATTTTATTTAAGCTCTTGTGCTCTGAGTGTAGTATTTGCAGAATTATATATGCTGGACTTTTGCAACTGTTTATGCTGACTATAACCCGGCGCCAAGTAAATTATAACAAATTATCACAGGAGTTGAACAAAGAGCAAACATGAGTAAGACATTGCTGCCAAGCCGGTTGTATTATGAATCATCATCGTGGCTTCGAGTCTAGTTTGCTTTAAAAATGCTTGAATAATTGTCATCTTAACATATATAGGATATAGGTCTATCACTATTGTACTCAACAAGTAATCTTTTATTCTATAGGCTTTATATTACTGACCTATGCCTATTCAATCTTAATGTTTATTCAGTCCAACTTCCCGAAAGAGGTGAATCGACGAATCACACTCGGCTGGGCAGCAGCAGGCTTCGGAAAGCTACGCAACATATTCTCGGCCAATCTACCGCAGTGTCTCAAGATGAAAGTCTCCAATTCGTGCGCGTTGTCAGTGATGGCGTACGGAACTGAGACGTGGCCGCTTACAGTGGGACTCATAAGAAAGCTCAAGCTCACTCAAAGGGAGATTGAAAGGGCTATGCTTAAGGGCTCTCTATGCGATCGTATCAGAAATATATTCCGTATAAACTTGTGAGCGATGTGTCCTGTCCACTATGTGTAGGACACATCGCTCGCAAGATGGATGGATATTGGGGCGGAAAAGTCCTCGAGTAGCGGCCGCGTACGCAGTATTACGGGAGACGCGCGGTTTCTGGAAGCCGCTGGATGCGGGAGGCACAGGACGGAACTGTTTCTTTATTTATCACATCACATTGTGACGTCATCATGATCAGGTGAAGGTGACAGCTTGGAGCATTTAGGTGCGAAATTAAAAGAATGGACCTATTAAATGTGATTTTTTCTCTGAATTTAATGAATAACATTTTTTAATATATTTTTTCGCAATAATTATGTGTCTCATTGTCTATCTATTATATTAAAGCTGTCCCAAAAATTCATCAACATCCCTATTTGGCGCTAGTATTGCTACTGAAGCCAGAGGGGATTACACTCCGCAGTTTAGGTACGTTCGGCCGGCGGCGCACCGGCCGGGCCGGTGTATAGCTGAGGGTTGCCGCTCGGCTCGCACGCTGGCCGTGCCATGCACGTAATAATTTAGATTTTTCTCGGTAATTTCTGTAACGATAACTGCATATCGGTGAGTGGGAACCCTGCGCTCTTATCGCTCACTCGGTATCGGGTCAGTGACGCGTAACGGAATTGGAACACTCGTGTTATGCAATAAATTTCAATTTCCGTGCAGTCAGTCAGATGAAGTTCGTAAGAGTAGGTACATTTTCATACCTAAACTTGGCTTTTCTTCGAGAGTGATCCTTCTGTACTTTAGTACTATTATTTATTCTGTGCTGAAGCGTAAAAAAATCACAATCCCAATGTCGATCGATCGGCGTTGACTCTTGAGTAAGCCTCCTGATTGTCGTAACCTATCCTAACATTTTTATGACTTTACATAGGTCAGGTACGATGGTTGCATGGTAGCCAACTATAGTCATCTTAGAGCATTTACCCTATGCTCTAAGACAGTTATTTAAAGTTCTGCCATTAACAAACCAAGGAGATCGTAATATTTTTTTATTTTCAAATCATTAACATTAAAACAAGGTCTTCTCAATCGGATTTTTTTTGTATTTAATTTCTTTGTTAAAAAAAAAACATTTTTTTAACAAAGAAATTAAATACAAAAAACAGTATTTCACAACAAGACATGTTTCATGTGGAGGTTAGAAAAACTTCGTAATATTTTTATTTTAACTTCACCATAAAATGACTCCTCTATTTTTATACTTGAGGAATCAAATCATTTGGTGAATAAAAAAGTGAACAAATAACATGATATTTCTTTTTCAATAATTCAAGTATTCAATAAATAAATCATATTTAAGGTGGCGGCTGTTTAAGATATTTTATACAGGGTGTAACGGAACAGCGAAATAATATTTTAGGGTATGTACCTGTAGGAAGGATATTGGGGCTAATCAAGTTTTTTTTTACCATACAAACTAAATAAATCATTTTTTGATCCTAAGTGAAAGAAATAAAAGGTTTTCAGATTTATGTCAAGCACCTAGAGTTATGCCACCTAAATATTATTCCGGCGTTCATTTACACCCGGTTTACATTGACGGTTTACTATTTTTTAAAAGAAGCTTTAAAAACTAAAAAATGTAATGTTATTATTATATATTTCAGTTTATTTATGTGTTTATAACTTTATCAATCACAATCTTAATCTATGAAATAGTTGAAAAATGAATAAAATCTAAAAATAAAAAACCGGCCAAGCGCGAGTCGGACTCGCCCATGAAGGGTTCCGTACGATTTATGTCGTATTAAAAAAACTACTTACTAGATCTCGTTCAAACCAATTTTCGGTGGAAGTTTGCATGGTAATGTACATCATATATTTTTTTAGTTTCATCATTCTCTTATTTTAGAAGTTACAGGGGGGGGGGGGGGGGACACACATTTTACCACTTTGGACGTGTCTCTCGCGTAAACTATTCAGTTTAGAAAAAAATGATATTAGAAACCTCAATATGATTTTTGAAGACCTATCTATAGATAAACGTATGGGTTTGATGAAAAAAAAAATTTGAGTTTCAGTTCTATGTATGGGGAACCCCCAAAATTTATTGCTTTTATCTTTTGTGTGAACATCTTAATGCGGTTCACAGAATACATCTACTTACTAAGTTTCAATAGTGTAGTTCTTATAGTTTCGGAGAAAAGTGGCTGTGACATACGGACGGACAGACAGACAGACATGACGAATCTATAAGGGTTCCGTTTTTGCCATTTGGTTACGGAACCCTAAAAATTTCGTTTCGGGCGGGATTTGAACCCGCATCTTAAATCCTATGCGACTAACGCATCTTCGACCAAACGGACTCAATGACCAGTCACGCTTTTGGGGAACGTCTCCAAAGTCGTCTGTGTTTTTGTTGATGCATTACTTCGCTGGATGGCTATACTTTTGAGCTTGGAATGAGCGAACTGGTCACTGGTGGCAGCAACCAATTCGGGTTTCACTTAAATATTTCAACTGACGCGCCAGTATTTACTTACAAATTTCTTTCTTTCGCTCTCACTCACATCCTAATGATTCATGCAGGATCATTGATTCAAAGTCATTAGCGGTACTAACCCTCATAAGGGTGGATGAACGCGAATAATTGGGCATTTAGAAGCACCGCCATGAACTCTTTCGGATCCAATGGCTGACTGATAGAGAATGCCACATGGTATTAAGTCAGTAATTGTTCATTATTTCTATTGTGCAATAATGATTTAATTAATTAGTAAATACTTAAAAGAAAAGTCGATTATGAACATTGTTTTTTAAAAATGGAATTGAATAAATACTTAAAAGAGAAGTCGATTATAAACATTGTTTTTCAAAAATGGAATTGAGGCCTAAGGTCAACTTCCACTATTTTAGCATTCCTTGGCGATTAATAAAAGTATGCGTCAACGCGTTTGTCAGCAAGTACCTAGTTTTAAATATTAGGGTGTACTAGCAAAAAGTCTCTGGAATTTTTATTGTAATATAAATCAACGCGAAGACAAAACTAAGTACCTGTTTTTTGGCAAACGAAACTAAATGTAGAGCGTCTGACTTGAGACTACAATATTCATACAAGATTCTCTAGATTTGTAATATTTTGTATGAAACGTGTCTATTTAGTCTCGTGTTCAACGAATATCATTGCTATTGGAATATCTGTTTTACCGATTAACGTTACATCACTAATGCACAAAATAAATGTTTTTCACGCATAATACCGTTAATAAAAGCAACGCGCGTTCGTGGCAAACAGCAGTACACGTCACTATGACCGCTTCGAGCAAGTTTAAAACAATATTGAAACAGAGACACCGCTATCGCAGTGTGTAGTGCCATCTCGCTCTCACTGCGGCTTTAATGCTGTGTTAGTGATCACTGTAAAAAGGTGGGAGGTTTGTGTCCAGCACTAGAAAATCATTGGTTGCGTCGTCTATTGTCATATTGTGGCGGCCGCTAACAATTGACAGTTCACGTTATATTTTTTTAATTAGAGAATCAAAATTTCCAAGGTTCACGTCAGTGAACCGATGGCTTTTGAGCACTATGGCAGAATCAATGGGCTATAGTGCCAGAGGGTTGCTGTTCGAATCCGATCCGATCCGATTTTTAATTACGGAATTTTTATTGGGGATCAAATTATCGGATTTATTTTGAATTACTAACCAATGCCTGAGCTGTGGAATTCATCCAAATATTATAAAACTTACGATCAAAATAAGACAATTTTTTGCAAGCTGTTGGGAATTTATATAAAAAATAATGATGCAAGTATTGCTCATGCAATGAAATATCAAATGGAAACATCAAAATAATAATATTCTATGTCATCATGTAGTGTAATTTCAGACAATAAAGCAAATATTTTGGTGATTGTTTTCTTTTTATTGCTAAGATAATATCCACACAAGCTTTTTGCTTCAATATCTATTTGAATGATAAATACTGAACGTCTAGCCTTCTCCTAAGGGAATGTGGTACATCAGTATTTATTACACTGATAAGAAAATGGTGTTCACATACTGACAATATTATTGAAAGACCTAACCAACGGCACCCGACACCATAGGAAAGACGAATAAACAAAATTCATTCCCACTTTACGTGTAGGGGATTAACCATATTTAAAAAAAAAATATTTGACTACTTTGCTAGCGTGATATATATACCCACACCAAATTACAGATTTCTAGTATTAAGAGTCTCTGAGATAAATTACGAACCAACGAATTGGGTTCCTTTTTGATCACGGAATCCTAAAAAGGAAAAAAGTGAAAAGTGAAGTAAATAGTAAGTGTAAGTAAAAGTAGAAGACAGTGAAGTGAGCAATTGTTAGTGCAACAGTGACCGGCAAAGATGTAATCATTTACGAGAATAGGCCCGCACCGCACCCTTGAAGTGAACAAGACTCCAGGGACAGAATAAATGTTCCTTTGAACGAGTACTAGTATTTTATTTCAATCCTATACCCACTTCCTTAATAATAAAATCATGTACTGTAATCAAAATATGCAATATAGTTTCTATGAGTAGGACTACGAGGAACTAGGGTTCCTCGTGGTCCTACTAGTAGTACAAATTAGTAGGACCACGAGGAAACAGCCGAATATTCCTTGTTTGCCAAATTAACTGTTACAAACTTGTTTGTTATCTTTAAATTAAATCCTCGTCATTCCCCTGTATGCAGGAGGAGCTATAAATAAATATTTAAGTATCAAGCCCGTTTCTTGAATGAAGTTTCAAAATGGCATTAGAAGCAATTTAATTACAACGCTCATCTTCCTTTTCTCTTAAGGAAATCCTTGGTTTATTTAAAGTCGCAAGGGTTAAGCCCTCCACGTGTAAGTTCCAAAGAGAAGAGCTTTACAGGTTAATTTTAAATTTGTTAATTTAAAAGGTTCATCAATTTCTAAGCACGGAAAAAATATCTTAGTGTATTTTGCGGAGCGAACGTTTGGTAAAAAAAGGATAGGTGATACATAATACACACATTTTGACCAAAGAGTTTTTTGCCGAATGTTAGTATGATTAGTATAATTCAGTGAAGCTTACTTTCAATGAAATTATTTTATTCTAACTCATCATGATTTACGTAAATTATCCGGCATCCGCTAGATACGGACAGCGGAGCTCACTTTGGAACTGCAGTATTATATTATCTGTGCTTTGGAGATTCTTGGAGTGAATCTGTGTCTCCAAGGGTAATTAATATGTAATATATAATAAATACGAAGAGACTTTGTTGTGAACAGAGAATTCAGAATAAACACTAAATTAAAAAGTACAGAAATGACAAGTAGTGAAAAACGCATGAAATATTTTCTGCATGTGATGCATGTCCATTATTTGCACTTCAATATCCTATAGTTACCGTTAGCCAAATACCTATGTGAATTTAAAAACACTAGTAATGATTCACATGCCGAAACGACTTAAACAATATACTGCATATTAGTGACTATTTATACTTTACAACCTCTAAGTAAATTAGTGTATTTGCTTTCAAAATCACTTTTGAAAGTATATTCTTATAATTTTTAAAATTATTTTTATTATAAAGCAGTACTTTCATTTTTTTACAAATAAAACATATAGCTATCAAAATATTAGTATCGACAGATTCCCATAAAATACCAGCATCACGTGTGTATTATGATAAATCTGGCAATCACTCTCAATAAAAGCGCAGAGGAGTCCCAACAAGAAAGACCCCTCTATCGGTGGATCTGTCGGTAATGTGTGAACGCTGTTGAATTTGTGTAGTAATTCACATAAAGTGCTCTATCCATCATGTCTTTATTAGAGCGTTTAGGATTCATTCACCTCGGCGAAGAGGATGCGCCACTCGGTAACCTCTCTACCTTTCATTATCAATATTGAGTTTTTATACTCCACGAGGACTCAATTTGTATCCAAGGTTACGCGAACTTCACAATATTGAAGTTATAATGTAGCAATAAACAATCTTCAGTGCAAGGGTTGATAGCGTTTTCATATTTATAGAATGTACTGACAAAGGTATTCGTTTTTAGCTTTTTTGCAAAGAGACGTACAACGTAATGTTACGGTGCCACCTGCGTTATTGTTATTGTTAACGCATCTTGATATGAGTTATTGAACGCATTAAAAATAACGCCTCCAACAATGGTAACATCTGCCATGTTTGCTACAAATGTTATTGACATCTAACGCTATACAATGCGTTCATAAACACCTTAAGGCATATAAGGGCCAATAATTTCTTTTAAGATATATAACGTTGTATATTACGTTGAACGCTAACGAGATATTGTACCTATGTTTACAGAATCTGTTCTGTATGAACATAAGAATGTTTAAAATTAATTGTGTTAAAAAATGATTATTGTCAAGACTCGTCACGCAACTGAATACCTACGCATAGAGGTCAATTTGAGTGTCGGATAGAGGTTGTTGTTACAATTCGCTACCTTTTATGTTATCATTCGTTATGATATTCACATATTGAATTAACCAGCATATTTTGGTAACCAGTTCAGATTCCGAGAAAAAGTGTTTACGACTGCCACGACAACTCGACACGCAAAGTTTAATAGGGGTTTTTTTACATTACACGATTTATCGAACTCTACCATTAGTGACAGGGGAGTGTTATAAGAAACGTCTGAGTACTAAGAGACAGAGACGTGCAAAATTTTTCAAGTTTATTTTTCGACTGTGAGCGAGCAAAGCAGAAAGAAATTTTTGAGCGTAATTGTTATAAGCGGTCTCTTAGCTAGGGTAGACGAGAGGCAAGACCCGGGAAATCGTGTCTAGAAAATCGGGTATAATAGGACTATAATAAGCTTTGTTAATGATAGGGCTACTGAGCTCGCGTTATTTTACTTGCCATGTGGTGGGATGAAGGCTATCTTTCCGGTCCTAATGAAAGGCGATATTCGGCCATAACGCAAAATTCGTGCGATAAGCATGCGGATTAGTTATAAAAAGGGAAAATTGAATTAGTCAGTTGGAATATATTAATAATATGAGACACTTTTAACACTTAAAAAAGGAGGATTGATTGGTGATTAATTTCCAACGTAGAGATTTTTCTATTTCTACGTACATTTACAATAATCAATCAGTTGTCTGACGATAACTCAAAACTATGTTATATAAAATTTAATAGTTTGTATTATGTCATCATCATCATCATCACAGCTCATATACGCCCCAACCGAGGGGCACGAGCCTACCCTAACTAGTTAGGGAGATTAGGCCTTAGTCAAACCACACTGGCCCAGTGCGGATTGGATGACTTCACATACACCTTTGAATTACCTCGCAGGTGTATGCAGGTTTCGTCACGATGCCTTCCTTCACCGTAGGAGCATCAGATAAATGTACATTATGAAATTGGTGAAACGAAAAACACATTGGTACATGGCAGGATCGATCGTGGGCCTCCCGATCCTACTCGGAGCACAGTACAGTGCCGAGGCCACAGGGCCATCGACGCCGATGAATTACCTATGTATTTTATATAAAATCTTTGATATTGAGCTTATGTATACATACATAAATACATATGCTCAATATCAAAGATGTAAAAGGTTTATTTATTTTTTGCTCTTAAATCATTTTCATCGATTTATCTTTCTGTTATTGCTTTGTTGAAAACCAAAAACTACGTATGACCTAAAGCGACACTTCAAATCAATGTAACACCGCTAGTTGCTGATTACGTAAAAAGATACACGTGTGCAATATACGTTGACAAAAAAATTGCCCGCATTCCTTTTGTATTATTTGATAATGAGCGTTGCTCCCTCCCACCTATTTTGTTACTCCCACTATGTAGATACATCTCCTTCGCAGTCGTTTGTGTAACCTTTAGTGTGCAGGAGGCGCGCGAAATAATACGCCCACAAAATGGAAAATGTTCACAATATCGTTGCCATTTAGCACATCTAGATCTAATAAGTAAAAGTCATCAATCTCGAACAGATTGAAATAAGTTTGTATCATGACGTTATATCGTTAACAGATTTGTTTATGCAGACATTTTTGATTGATGGTTTGAAATAAAAATTCGGTGTTTTAGTGGGTTAAACGATTTGAAATTTTGTATTTGGGGTAAAAAATTAAAACACTTTTTCGGAGTCTCCAAGCATTAGCAAATGAAAAGATAGATTAGATACTCAAATACAAAAAAAATCTACAAACTAATATAAACAAGAAAATTTGCGTCATATTTAGTTTTTTATATTGACCAAACTTCTGTAACATGGATAACCTATAAAATGTGTAATTTTTGTGTCTGATCTATCTTTACGACAATAGCCTTATAATTTTTTAATATTCGGCAATTTAGCATGAGAAAGTAACAGAGAGATACATAGATGTTCTTACGATCCTAAAATTAGTAAGAAGACAGTACTACTTATGCTTACAATGTAAACAAGTATAATTTATTCGCACAATTAATGATTGAATATTCTTTGTGCGTGAACTGCAAAGCTTGACATTTATTTCGATACCTTTGGCCAAAATATAAACTTTAATGATTGAAAAGATTTACCCGGATGATTTCCGAATAATTATATAAGAATGAGAAAGATAAATATATAGTTTTCATAATACCTACATCTGATTGTTGACTTTTGTCGTGGGTTAATTAAATAATGATTTATTAAACAACGTAAACTAATGATAGTTTTGCATACGCAATATAGTTAAACAAATCAATCTAGGACCTTTTTCGCCGGTGGCGCAAACTAGTGACCATAAATACGGTAGCCCCCATTCGTGCTTGTTGTTATTGTCAGTGATGACGTAAGAATCTGAGATGTGACGGCTTACAGGTAGGGCAATAGCTCCCCATTGTCCTTCTTGGTTATAGGTACTGAGAGTTTCCCTACGCAATCGAATAGAAATGATGAGAACCATAATAGAACCAAAGTCACAGACAGCCTAAAGAACTGTTTTTTACCTTATATGGCAGCGGACACATCGCTCGCAAGATGTATAGCGGTTGGGGCGGAAAGTTTGGGGCGGAGAAGCAGCGTTGGTAGGGCTCCCAAATGGCGGACCGACGCTGAGGATCCGGTGAAGGTCGCGGAAAAACCGCTGGGAAAAGTGCAGGACCGATCGGTTATGAGATCACTGGCGGAGCTCGATGTTCAACAGTGAGCGTCTGTTGGTTGAAATGATGGAATAAGATATAGTTTTAAATATTTTAATTCAATTCAATTCAATTCAAAATCTTTATTGCATACCATAATGTGTAAAATAGGTGGTTCACAAAAAATAAGATCATTATGGACCCGTTGGGCACGCAATCGTTGAACAAGAGAGAGGAAGCTTATTATTATTAGGTACGAGAACTACTAATTGTCTTATTTACAGATTACAAAGCCCAATCATACGAAGATCACGGCAATTATAAATATTTGAACAAATAGACAACATTAAACAATATTTTAATATGAAAGGTTTTTATTTAATATGGTATTATTATTGTATTTCATAATTAATTTTAAAATTCAGTATAGTTTAAATCTATATTTTTTAATATTTTACATTGATTTGGTTAAATTCATTAGGAAATTAAACAGAAAGATTAGATTGAATGTCAATTTCATCGATTATTTTCGAGTCATTCAAAATATTACTTACTTAATTAAAAATATTTGTAAATAAATTATTTGTAAAAAATATTATTTAAATGTCATGCATGTAAATATTATGATTATTTATTGTCAATCATCATTATCATCAAATTAAAAATCATGTTTTTTTTTTCTTGTCGTCAAAAATTTATTTTAGTAGATAAAGTTTTATGTACTTATTTATTTGTGTAGACCGATTATTTTTAATGTTATTTATTAAGTAATTTTGTGTCATTCAAGTATTCGTTAATAGTGTAATAGCATTTGTCAACTAACAACTTTTTTAAGTTATTAAAAAATGTATTATCGTTTTTTTCTTGTATAAATTTATTAGGTAGTCTATTGTATATTTTTATAGAGAGCATATAAGTACTCGAAGAGGTTAATTTCAAACGGGAGTTTGGTAATATTAATTTATGTCTTTTTCGTAAGCAATATTTTGTCCGCATATTATTATCATCACGCAGTTCGTAGAAATCTTTATGATTACGCACAAATTTGCAAATTTCAAAAATGTACAAGGAGGGCAAAGTCAGGATTTTATACTTGAGGAAAAATGGCTTACAACTATCAGTTTGTTCTATGTTTGCAATAATTCGTATTAACTTCTTTTGAAAAGTGAATAATGAGGAGAAATCTGTACTATTTCCCCACAGCACTATACCATAATTAAGCCACGCATGCGCGTATGCATAATATGTTACTATTGCCGCTTCTACACTCGTTGTCTTTTTTATTTCGCGTAATGCATATGAAAAACTAGATAACTTGTTTTTTATTTTGTTTATATGTACTTTCCAGTTAATATTTGTGTCAATAACTATGCCGAGTAAAGTAAATTCCTTCACACATTCCAAATTTATGCCTTTGAATTTGTATGTATAATTAAGAGCAGTTTTTTGATAAGGGTGAAAATACATTAATTTAGTTTTTTCAAAATTTATTTTTAGGTTATGGTCAGACATCCAATGTGTTATTTTTGTAAGTAGCGAATTTAGATTTTCCTCAATATGATTAATATCTTGGCACGAAGTTAACAAAGATATATCATCAGCAAACATTACGCATGGTTCCTCCATGATTTTTGGTAGGTCATTAATATAGATTAAGAATAATAGACATCCTAACACACTCCCCTGGGGTATTGACGCGTTTATTATTTTACATTCCGACCTTATCCATGAAATCTTTTTAGTGTTGGCATCGGGGTATTCGACTTCAACAAACTGTTGTCTATCCTTCAGATATGATGCCAACCACTTATGTGCGGTACCGCGTATACCTATGCCATACAATTTTCTAAGCAGTATATCATGTCTAACTCTATCGTACGCCTTTGTCATGTCCAATAATATACCCACGCCGTACTGTTTGTTCTCTAGTATATTGAGAATTTCTTTAATATATTTATAAACAGCCAAAACTGTCGAACGATTTTTTCGAAAGCCGTTCTGACAGTCGTCAAATATTTTATATTTTTCACAAAAGTTATTGACACGATTATAAATGGGTTTTTCAAAAATTTTTGAAGCTGTTGGCAGAAGAGCTATTGGACGATAGTTATTTGGATCACTTTTTTTATTTTTCTTATGAATTGGCTTCACAATTGTCTGTTTAAGAGTAGATGGAAAAATGCCCTCACGAAAGGATTGATTAATTAATTCGCAAAATGGTAAAGCTAGTTCATTAGCACATTCTTTAATTAAGTTTGGTGGTAACTCATCAATTCCGCGGCTTTTTTTGTTTTTTAAATTTTTAATAATTTTTAGAACTTCGGGGGTGTCTACTGGACTAAGGTAAAAAGTGTTTTCGGTCGGGTGAAGTACTGAACGACCACAAACATTACTTGTACAATCTACCTCACCGACTGACGCAAAAAAGTTATTGAAAGTATTGGCTATTTCTTTAGGATTTGAGATTTGTTTATTATTAAGTTGTAACTTCATTTTGAATTTCTCTTTAGTATTAATTTTTTTCGTCTTTTCTTTAATTATACTCCACATTGTTTTAACCTTATTGTCTGATAATGTTAATTTATTTATATAGTGTAGTTTTTTTGAGCAGATTATTGCCCTATTCAATATTTTTTCATAACTTTTATAATGTTTTTTTAATACTGTATTTTTAGATGTATTTGTAAAAATTTTTAATAATCTTTTGTTCCTGCATGATTTTTTTAAACAATTGGTTAGCCAAATCGTTTTGGGATTCTGTTTTACTTTTATAATTTTTTTGGGTATTGTTTGGTTTAAAATATTGAGTAGAATTTCATTAAAAGCGTCGTAATTTTCATTTGTATTCTTATATGAATGGATTACATCATGCCAGTCTATTAATTGTAATTTTGATTTGAAGTCGGAAATTGTTTTTCTATTAAAAAGTCTTTTTTCTGTGTACCAATTTGTTTGTTTAATTTTTTGAGACATTTTGAATTGTATTATTGTTCCTGCGTGATCTGAAAAACCCATTTCCTCCACTTTACTGTGTAAATCATCGTTTTGGAAGTTTGTAAATATATGGTCTAAGCAAGACGATCTATTGCTTGATACATGAGTTGGAGTTTTAATATGTTGGTAAAAATTATATTCAAGCATTAAATTTAAAAAATCTGACGCTTTTTTGTTTTGTTCTAAAATATTTATATTAAAATCTCCGCCTATGATTATATTATATTTTTTATATTTTGTATTTATATAATTTAATATTAAATTTAATTGTCTATAGAAAATTTCTTCCTCTCTTCTGTTCCAGTACATAACTATTATTATACTATCTTTTTTGCATAATTCAATCGCGGTTACTTCTAAAATATATTCAATAGACATGTTCGTAATATCGTGCAATTCTTTGAATTCTATATCTTTTTGTAAAAGGATACAAACTCCCCCTCCCGCATGGTGTTTCCTGCATAACGATGCTGCGACTGTATATCCAGTGAATTGCACTAATTTCAGCTTTTCCTCTGTCAACCATGTTTCGGAGATGCATATAGCTTGGTACGCAGAGTTTTCGTTAAGAAATGCCTCGATTATGTCCACTTTATTATAGATACTCTGCATATTCTGGTATAATATTCTAAAATGTTGGTCTGTATCTTCGAAAGGAATGATTTAGCGCGGCACCACGCGGTTGATGTGTTAATCGGGTTTTGTTTATTTCCATATTGGACTGTTTTTTCTTGTCATTTGTAGGGGTTGAGTAAATAGCTTCATTGTCGCCAACGTCGATAGTTTTTCCTTCGATATACAATTTATTGTCTCTTATTACTGCGTGTAGTCCTTTCTCCCGAGCTGACATCATTTCGCTTCGCATTTTTTTCATTTTTAGTTGTGTAGGTCTGTCTAAAAATTTTGAAACCGACAACCCAGTTCCTGAGAGACAATGATTGCAATCAGTTAGGTATTTAGCCATTCTTTTGCTTAAAAGTTCAATCACAAGAGGCCGGTGTCCATTTTTGCTGTATCTGCCGACTCTATAAATGTCCTCAATGTAGCCCGTTATATCTACGTGTAATAGCTCCCAAAAATAGCTACACAGTCGATCTAAAATTTTATTTTGAGGTTCGTTATAATACTCTTGAAGACCATACAAAACGATTTTTTTGCGGTCGGTATCCGGGTTACTAATTTCGTTTGTGTAAGTTATATTTTTCTGTATGTTTTGTAATTCTTTTCTTATATTTTCATTTTCATTATTTAATAAATCTATTTTAGTATTGAGCTGTTTTATTTCTATTATTCTATTGTTGTTTTGTTCAGTTAAGTGTTTTGTGTCTTGCTTTAGTTCTTCTCTCAATGTGTTAATTGCTTTTTGTATCTCTGTTTGGATTGTAGTTTGCATCTGTGCTATAATGTATGTATTATTTTCCTGTAGTCTTTGAATTATAATTTCGCTAATACTTTGCAGGGTCAGTAGTGTGTCAGGGTCAGTTTAATTACTTTTAATACACTGAATATACCGCATGGTTGATTATAATTATTTATTATTACTTCAAAATTATTGATGGTCGTTAGTAAAAAAAAGGTCGACCAATCCGCACTGGGCCAGCGTGGTTGACTAGGGACAAATTTTAAGACTTTCTAGGGGATTATCGTGACTTCAATATAGAAGTGTGGTGTTGTCTGTACCTATTCTTATATTATTTTAAACTTTTCAGTGTTTTTGAAGTTGGTTTTTATTTTTTGTAAAATATTTTTTATCAGAAGTGGGTTAAAAAGGCACTGCAAATTCTACTTGGCTCAATAAACTAGCGGAATTAAAACTACCATTAAGTAGTTTATGCAATATCATTAGATGTAGGAGTTTGCGCAGGTTCTCCAATTAAGTCAGTTTAAGATGCGAAAGGCGAGTTTTTATAGTCTGAGTCATAAAGACTACCTCGCACTCTGTAAGCAAGATGACGAGTGAAGTTCTTATACGTTCATTTTATTTATATATAACAAATATAAATATTATAAAAAACTTACATTTAGCGATCCATCGGCAACAAGATATGTTCAAATTAATGGTGGTTAGGCACAGACGTCTTCGTTTTCCGACGCCCCTACTGTGAAGGAAAACTTTGTGAGGCAACCTGCATACATCTGCGAAGGAATTCAAAGGTGTATGTGAAGTTGATCAATCTGCACTGGGCCAGCGTGGTTGACTAAGGCCTAAACATTCTACATTAGTGTCGGCTGGAGCCCCTCGGTGGGGACGTATGAGCTGTTATGATGAGGGTTGCATAGTAAGGAACCTCCTGACAATTCGTGTCATGTCAAGAATTATTATTATTATAAATGCGCAATGACTACTGGAATGAAATAAATATGTATTTATTTTAAAATATTATTCAAAACAGAACATCGTAAAAAGAATGCGACGTGAGTTGTACACAAACTCGTATTATCTTTAAAAAATGAATGGTATTACGGTGTTGGCCATCACATAGAAGCCTTTAGACTGGCTACTACTCAGCATTCTCTTTGGATCTATTGAGGCTTCATCGCATAAAGGGAAACCATCAGGCGGAAAGTATGCTTATTGCGTTCTATTCACTAGAGCCTCTAACCAGTGTTACAAGCATGTTCGTGACATTAAAACTCCTAGAACGGCAGAATATGTGAATGACATATGACACATAGTTTTGTAATGTCAATCTCATACATTGCTGTATGGGATTTTGACTGGCCTTAAGATGATAAAACTTCTTCCCTAACATAGACTGTGTATTAGCCTAGTAGTAGTTATCATAATTCAATTATTTGATTCTAGGAGTGACGATATTATTTATATATGTATTGTTATGTAAATTTATTTATACTAAAACAATGAACATAAGATTAATTGATCAAAATCAAAAAGAATAACCTAGAAATGTTTACAAGCGATCATATTTTAGTTGACCTATTAAAGTTAAGTAAAATAAAAATATGGCAGGTCATTTTTACAAATCTGTTCGAATCGTGACAGAATATCTTTTTCCGTCATAAAGATTGATTTTGTATAACACTATATAAAAAAAATAAAAATGTAATAAACCATTATTTAAAATGGATGTGAATGTCAGTAATTATTTTAAAAAATGATTTTGATTTCAAGACTTAATAATATAATTATATTTAAGGTCGTTCTGCCCGAACGAATCCTTTCTATCGCTCAAATTAATTATTTTCCCTAACGCTATTATTGTTAGAGCGTTTTGTAATATTGTTAAACACCCCTTAGATGTTGAAAAAAATATCTTCACATTCAGCGGCGTAACTTTTTTCATTAAGCAACGTAACTCCTAAGTGCTCGTAACAAAAGGCCCCGATTCCGAGTCAATGACACGTCTACGATGCACACTACGGACTACGGCGCCCGTGAGAGGCCCTGAGAGCTACGCTTTTCGTAGTCCGTAGCAATGACACGAGACATTAATCACTTGAACGCTTATAAAGCTTATTTTTCGAGTAAATATTCTGCTTTAATAACGTTTATAGCTTGTTTATTCATCTCAATATTTCGTGTGTGTACTTCGAAATGAAATACTAGGTGTATTTCATTCAAGAACACGCATGGAGCTCTGTGAATATATGAAAAAAACATATCTTCATAATACCGAAAATAATATTTTGTAAAGGCAGATCTATTTACAAACGATTTGCTTAGTAAAATGTTCAACATAATGAAATATTAAATTGGCTATATTAAACAAAACTATACAATAAAAATACAATCTAATAGATACATTGATACACTGATCAGCCGAGGGATGTTTGCTGCCGGTCATAGTCCTCTCCTAAAGGTCAATAGAATAATTGTGTAAATTAAAATTAATTAACACTTGAAATAAATAAAAATAACAACTTATGCAAAGTTTTTCTTATGTATAATTATTTAAAGATTCTGTTTACATAAGAATATGAACATTGTACCCAAGAAATTGAATTACCATAGAATCATTAGTTTATTACTCAACCTAGCATGTCTTTAATGAAATAAAAATAAGCTTATCGTTCCAACGTTGCTCAGGCTCCATAAAACTAGTGGCTCGTTCTTGGCAAATGTGAGGTGTTTTTAATAAGCTCCCACGATGTATCATTGACTTACCTTTTAATAAGATACGCTTGAATAAACATCACCACAAAAATGCTGTGATGGTTATATTTAATGTTTAGTAACAACAACATTAATTATTGTATTACAAAATGAGTGATTATTTACGTGTACATACGATTTGGAACGAGCTTGTCTGGGTTTTTTTTTTAGTTTATTTAAAACTCCACAGACTCGTGGTCCGTGCCTTCTGAATTCTTGGGTACAATATTATGTGATCTATAAAACGCTTACTACTAAGTACTCTTCACTTAATCTAGGGTGAGTTGCGCATTAACAATTTTATAGTTGCCTATATAAAGATAATCTAATATTAATAAAATAATAATTTGCAATAAAGTGTATTATTATTATTATTATAATCTATGTATTATTATTTTCATACGTGCATTATTATACTAACTATATAATACTATTCATATGTTACAAACTACTGATTGGACTAGTTCCGGATAGGGTTCGGGATGATATATTTATTGGTGGCTGGTCTTGCACCCAGATCGCTGCCCGTGTAAGGGCCCGTGAAGGCTTGTCTGGGTTATTATGTCATGCTTATTGTTATTATGTGTATTGGTAACAGTATTATTTATCAAATATGTTCATACAATTTTTGTTAGTATACCAATTGTATTTTTTATATTTTAATAATTGTCATGGCAATGTGACAAAACTAGTATAGTAAATGGTGATTTAAAAGTGGAGACAAAAAATTAGACCTTTCGAATTTCTTGCGTGTTTTTCGAGAAGGCTCTTCCTATTTCCGAACAGGTGTAGTCATTTTTATTCTCTCCTTTGCAGACATCTTAATTATGTCTAAGATGTATGCACATATAAGGTTAAATATTTTTACGTGAACACAGATCCGTCCCGATAAATAAAGTTCTCGAGCTATTACTACCGTATGTGGGCCGACGTGAGTTATACCCAGCCCAAAGGCCCTTCATTTAGATCGCGTCCACCACGAGGGACGATATTGTTCACTTATCCCAGATCTAGTTTACTTATTCTTCGAGAATTGGAGCTCGCGTGACATAACCCGACAGTTTTTGTGACCTTGTTCGCTTTTATGGAAATATAATATAAGTTGACGGAATAAATTGATCCTTTTATACAGTTTGATTTTAGTTTCGGGGTCAAAGTATGGTGGACTCAATTAGGATGACGATAAAGTTTTGTTTCAATGTCCATTATGTACATTTATAGGAAACATTGTACACATATTTTTAATTTTTTACGTAGGGTCAAGTGGACAACAGTGAACTAGTGGTACACTGTGGTTAGTCACCAAACGTATGTACTAAACTATTGTCGACCGGATCAAACCATTGACATACTCGTATATATACCACATACACGGTGTTTCATAATAACCAATAAATAATTTGGGTTGAATGACATTACGTGTAAACACATTTTAATAATTAGTTTTAGATAACGCATTGATTATTTATTGGTTACTAGCTGTGCCAGCGAACTACGTTTCGCCGTATATTTTTTACCCGTTTTTGCAACATTTATCATTGATGCTCAGCTGCTATTAGTCGTAGCGTGATGTTATATAGCCTAAAGCCTTCCTCGATAAATGGACTATCCAACACAAGAAGAATTTTTCAATTTGAATCAGTAGTTCCTGAGATTAGCGCGTTCAAGCAAACAAACAAACAAATTCTTCAGCTTTATAATATTAGTAAAGTAAAGTATTGATTATGAAACACCGTATATATAGGTTTAGGTTTAGGTTTATTTATTTCATTTTTACAAATATTTTTATAACATTGAAGAAAATTTACAAAAAGTATGTAAAAATGATCGTCACAATATTAATAATAAAATAAAATAATATAATATATGTATATAAAAAAAGATAATAACAAAAAAAAATCAGTATGTATGTTCAATGAAGAAATTCAATTCACAAATTATTATGTCAAATATTTACAAATGTCTAATACAATAATAGTACGAGTATAAAATAAAATGTCAAGTAAAATAGTATTTATAGGTATAAACGAAAATGTCAAATAAAACTGTATATGTTGTATTACGCAATGTAATAAAATCAAATATAAAATGTCATAAAGAATATCATTAAAATGTCAATTATTAAAATGTCAATGAAAAGAAGTCCTTCGTTGAGTATAATTCTTTATCCAACAAAAGGTTTCTCAGACGGTGCGTAAATGTTTTGTCATTTTTATCATTGCGCAAATCCGCCGGCAAATGCTCGTAGTATTTTGGACCAATGACGCGAGGATTTTTTGTAGCCAGGTACGAATTTCTAGGAACGCTCAACAACCTACCTGCATTTCGCAATTTATAATTATGATTTCCACGGCGTTCGAACATGTGCATATTTTCTCGTACATACATAATTATGTGAAAAATATACAGAGAATACATAGTCATGATTCCATGCTCCTTAAACTATACGTCAAATGGTTCAAACCACCGACGCAAAAGAACGTATTTTATACCGTCCCCCGCACTCCCCAGTCATGAGCGAGCGCTAGGTGCGAGTATTTAACGTGCGGTTGGTCATTCTGCGCTTTTCCGCGCAAAAAGTAAAAATAGGCGAGTTACGTTATTTCTTCTCCAATTTCCATTTTTCTTGAATTCTCTTAGTGCATTTATTTTCTCTGTAAAGAATCTATTTGGGCTTATAATAAAATTTATGTTTAGGGCAATAGGTTGTGCGTTATTTTTCATGAAAACACTAATTTTGCAAAAAACACTTTGGTTTCACTGTTGTATTTACACAAAAATCACAACTAAAATCTTAATAACAACAATTCTTGTTGTTATTAGTTAGCAGTTGCAAGTACCTCTTTGGACATTGTGCAACTTGTGCATTAACCAAATTGAACAAAAAACAAATTTCGCGTTTGTCCTGGCATAGTCTACAAGGATAGTTATTTTTCTCCCAAAATCCCGTGCCCCCCATTAGGTGGGTCGATATTCTGAATATTTGGAATTTGCTATTAAGTCCGTTTGTTTTGATAACTTTTAGAGACATTGAATAAAACACATTTTTACGGATCATGTTTAGAGCTTCGTCAAATAGTGTTTAAAAAGCGTTATTTGTTGTTTATCGCTAGTTTTCCATTACCTTGTGTCACTTCCAACCGAACTTATAACTTTCGCTTGAAAAATTTATTGTATGTTAAAGAATTTCTTAAGATCCATATGTTGACTTAACACATCTTGAAGCAAGTTTACGAGTATTATGAAATGAAATTGGTTGTATGGAAGATTCCGTTGTCAATACGATACTTAACATTGGGAAAACGGACTCCCGATTTTAGTATCTGCCTAGTCTGTGAATGAAGCGATAATATTTGTTTGTTGCCTAATCTATGCTTATCAATCGACTGTATAAATCACTAGGACACTAACCTAACCGTCTACGAGTATGTGATAAATGACGAGAGAAATGAATGGATTAATTGTGGATTGATTAGAATAATAAATTACTGGGCGGTGTTTCCTTTGCGAAAATGAGGGATAAGTATATCAAAGACACGCGATCTGCAGGATTTTGTTTTCAGCTCGGTAGCAAAGCTCAGGACAAACAAAATATATTTGAGAGGTTAATCGCTGGCATAAGCGAGAATTCGACGACCAAATTGTTAATTGAATATAACAAGTAATATTCAACTCACGCCAGCAAAAGGGCAGTAGCCGTAGAGATTGGCTGCCTGGATTTTTCAGAACTAAAATAATTAGGAGGGAACCAAACAACATTAAAGGGAAGTAATTTGTTACCAAATAGCAAGGAAGAATTCTGTGGAAGTAATTAAATAAAAACATATATTATAAAACATTTGACAAACGGGAATACAATATCTCTGACCCGTGATCACAGGAATATAGCATCAAAGGTACGATCTACTAGCAACCGCTCCGGGGAAGGCGACTAATTATTGGATAAAGAAAAAAAAGCAACTTACAACTACATTACATATCTTGCTATAGGCATTAAGAAATTTGATATCTTGGTAATTACATGCATAATTATACTATATGTAAAACAATAAAGCTTATTGTTGTAAAAATTAAAGGAATAATTTTGTTTTCTTTTACCTACTTTAAAATTTACCACATTTTAACAATAAAGAAAGAAAAACACTACAAATTTTAACCTATAATAACAAAGTCTTCAAATATTAACCTATAATAATAACTCTTCAAAACTGATTCACTGTGTACAACCTACCCTGGTTGTACACAATGAATCAGTCTTGAAGAGTGCGCAGTGAACTATGGTTCAGTGTGTACCACAAGGAAGTTTACTGTGTAATGTGCACATAGCATACGTCTTTATCTATCGATACAAACATTTTAAATAATTAATAAATTCGTTTGTTGCTTCAGATTAGGTCGAAAAAAGTAGCTAGTAGCTAAATAGGAGAAAAATGAAATAGACAACAGAAAGAAAAATGTATAGATGGCACTGCTCTAATTCCATACAAATTCGCGTTTACGCGTTCGATGCGCGTGATCGAGTAAAGCTCGGTCGAGTAAAACACTGAAGTCTGATAGTCTCAGTCATATAGAAAAAAAAACGCTAACACCTAAAATGTCCGAATGAGGAAAGGTTGATTATTTTGTGGATCATTGTAGCCCACCTAACCATAATCAACATCTTGTGACGAAATTTTGATCTACCAATGTGTTTTTCGTTTTTAGAATTTCATAATGTATATTTGTCGTTGAATTTCTACGTTGCCGGAAAACATCGTGAGGCATTCTGCATACATCTGAATTCAAACGTGTATGCGAAATCGACCAATCCGCACTGGGCCAGTGTGGTTAAATATAAAGCCTAAACACCCGTTAGGGTAGACTCGAGCCCCTGAAGGCCCAGTGTATCTGGGCAGCATCGCTCTCGACACACAAAGCGATTGCGAAAAGTTCCCTTTGTGTGTCGGTAATGGGATTTAACGGAACCTCCCAGTAATTTTTTAGTGGGTAAGCCTCATTAGGAGAGTCCCACATAACTGCAGGTAGGCCCCACTCCCACTGCAGTAGATTTAAAATCTTTTTTAACTGGGAGAAAAAAAAGGTAGACTCGAGCGGCTTGAGCCTACCCTTAGGGGTGTCCACTTAGAAAAAACATACAGATGCAATACATCGAAGCTATGCATCGATATTTTCCGATGCATCGGTTACAAACACCGATGTTTTCTTAAAATCGAGTACTTTTTCTAACATTCGACCCCTCGGTGGAGACGTACAGGGCATAAGTGATGGTGTCCCATTTCTTTTAAGTTAATATTTGTTTACCGATGTTTATTTTTCCCCGAAAAGCTTTTAAAGCGAAAAAAAGGGAGTTAAAATTTTGAAATTTTATTCATTTTACGCAATGTATGGCGCGCCGGCGCCATACATTGTTCCGCTCACACCGGTGCGCTGACGTTCGATACCTATACAGCTGATTCCGCGTGCAGTACGATGGAAATGTCATACGATTTACATTGCGAAGTTTATTTTTTGTGTAATTATTGTGTTTTTTTACAGAATATGATTTGTAAACGTTAACTAAGTTATATTACACCAGAAAATTTAGAAAAAATAGTAAAAAATCTATGAATTTTCCGGGAGAAAATTTCAGTGATTTTGAAATTAGGATCATGGTCTGAACTCACTGTGAAAAGAAATGGGACACCGTCACTTATACTCGGTATATGAGCTAATATGATGAAAAATACGAGTCTGATATTTTTCCATGCCATACCATCCTGCCATACCATTATAATCTCGTACAAATACGAGTATGTACGAGACTACGAGTAGGTACTTGCAATAGTTTCCGAAAAGGTTTTCAATGTCAATAAAAATGTAGAGTATTAGGATGAAAAACAATTTTATTAACCTGCCAGCGAACACGCTTTATTATTTTGTCATAGTTAAGGAATGCGCTCCCATGATATTCTCGGAGGGATACGAGGGTGGTTTCATTGGGTGTAAGTGCACATGTTCATTTATTAATATACTCGGATCCCGAGCGCGACTAGTTGTATACTAGAAAATTGTAGTATAAAATTTTATACTACAATTTTCTAGTGGATTTTTTGGGTAAATATTTATCATATGTATATTTATGTATTCGTGGAAGAGAAGTTGCAAAGACTACGAAAGACCAGTATTTCACATGCTAGAGAATGCCGATTTAGAATTTTGAGATTTCACAGAATGATTATCATTTTATTGAAAATTCAAAGCATATTAAAAAAACGCTTTTTTATTTATTATAGACATTCATATACGACTTGTTTTTATAATGTGCTACAATGTATAATAATGACCAATGGGTAATGACAAACCAGACACTTTTGCTGAATTGGAGACCGCGCGTGAATGCTCATGACCACAAAAGCGTCAAGGAAAGAAAAGTCTGTCCAAATATACAATGATATTAATGATATTACTACATATATTCAAATATTTTAAAACAAAAAAATGTGATTCTCTAAACATATCTTTAATATTTAAAATTCTTGTGTCACAGTGTTTGTAACCAAACTCCTCCGAAACGGTTTGACCCAATTTTATGAAATTGTTTTGGGTATATTCGGTATGTCTCAGAATAGGTCGTATGCTATTTTTTATACTTCTAGGTGATAAAAACTGATAAGGATGGCCCTCTCCAGATTTTTGACAATCATTATGGCGAGAATCATAGTCCGCGGGCATAGTTAGTCTCGATATTATATCTTTTAGTAGTTTACACAACAGTAGTAGGTTTGTGATAGTAAAATACACTTCATTGTGGCCATTCACCGCATTTTCAGATGGGCAGTGCTGGTTTGCCGACTTTGTTGTGTAAAAAATCTGTGATATTGTCGCTGTCAATGACAATATTGTAAAGTTAAATTCAATTGATAACGATATAAAAATTGTAGTTGAAATATAAATTATAAAACATTCCCTGGCTTTTATGCTATGGACATATTAAAGTGTTCAGTTGTTCACGTATGTAAATATTTAAACGCAAAAAACAATTAAAATGCGATTACTGGAGCGGTTCAAATAATGTCCTCATTACGCATTCTGGGTCAGTTCGAGTTATTAATTTAACATATTCGTAGTATAACTAAGTGTTTCAGTATCATGTCGTAACTCAGTCAAGCGAGAAATAGCACCACAGAAAATAAGTATTATTTACAAATGACTGTTTCATTTTGCCCTTGTTTTTGACGCTACAATTGTAATAAACCAACGAAGCATACATCATATGAGATTTTAGTGTTACATAGCACATGATTTGATTCTTAAGCATATAACAGAATTTATGTAACGTATATTCCGTAAAGATTCTCTTGTATGTATTATTAATGTATCAATTGATTGTGTATTGATTTGTATTTATTTATAAAATAATAAGAAAATTACTAAATCGTCTTAATGTGCTTATAAGTGTTTAGTTTTTGTATGAAATAATTTTAAATGCATTGCAAGCTTTGTCGGAAATAAGTTATTGTGACATAATACATGTATTTTTACTTTGTTTTAGTGCCATATGAATTCACTAGATTATTATCAGTAGTTGAAATTTAAGTACATCACTTTTACATTTTTACCAAAAATAAGGCGTGCAAGTACTAAAATTATAAGTATATTAAAAATAGCCTGTCTTTGAATATTCTTTCCTTGTAATCTCAAATTCTCAATGTTAAGAACTCTCCGTGGCAGTGTCGAGGCTACGACAAGAGCTCTCCAGCCATCACTCCATATATTTTTAGATATCAGCTATGGAAATCATACGAGATTTAGTTGTTACGTGCTCTCTGGTTTACTAAGTTAATTATCAACAACGAGACAAAGTACCTAAGCAATTTTAGATTCCTCTGCCACACGAGTGGAAAATTGTATACATTACATCAAATAAATTCTTATAGAATATCTTTATTCTATAATATTTTATTATAAAGTAATATTATTTGATTATGATTTTGGTTATTGTAAAAGAAAAGAGGTCCGTTTCGAAAGTACCTGCACAACTTCATTAATATTTGGTTAAAGTTTTAGCAGCTTGATAGGTGCAAAATAATCTTATAGTTCTCATTGACGAGTGGTCCGAACGTATTTATTTAAAGTTCTAGCGAAATATTGTATCCGAGCAACGAATGAATTTATACCGGGTATAAGAGACGGTGTCCCATTTCTTTTAACAGTGAGTTCAGACCAATGTTAATATTAGTTTACCGATGTTTATTTTTCCCGGAAAAGCTTTTAAAGCTAAAAAAATAATTTTTAATTTTTATTCATGTTACGCAATGTATGGCGCGCCGGCATCATTTTCGTTCCGCTCACACCGGTATGCTGACGTTCGATGACCTAAACAGCTGATTCCGCGCAGTATGATGGAAATGTGATACGATTTTCACTGCTAAATTTATTTTTTGTGTAATTATTGTGTTTTTTTTACAGAATATAATTTGTAAACGTTTACTAAGTTATATTACACCAGAAAAGTTAGTTTTTTTTTTAAATTCAGTGATTTTCATATTAGGTCTGAATTCACTCTTAAAGGAAATGGGACACCGTCACTTAAAGGGTATAAGTGGCGGTGTATAGAACTCCGTTTGACGTTTTTTTTTATTCTTATTTATGTGTATATAAAATACTAGCTGTGCCCGCGAACTACGTTTCGCCATACTATTTTTTCCCGTTTTCGAAACATTTTTCATTGATGCTCAGCTCCTATTCATCGTAGCGTGATCTTATATAGCCTAAAGCCTTCCTCGATAAATGGACTATCCAACACAAAAATAATTTTTCAATTTGAATCAGTAGTTCTTGAGATTAGCGCGTTCAAGCAAACAAACAAACAAACAAACTCTTCACTTTTATAATATTAGTAAGTATAGATTCGTGTATTGTATCCCATAAGTTAAAATCAGTCTTCTATTTATAAACGATGTTCTATTTGAAATTAATATCTTCATACTATTTATTTTGTATATGTACACATATAAAACCTTATTATTTGTATAAAAAAGATCCAGCCAGTATAATGTTCCATCTACATTTGCGCGCCGCAATGTGATTGGTGGTTAATAAGTTTCCCGCGGAAAATATGACGTTCGACAGCCCGCGCATTGGTAGAAGGCGCAAGTGACAAAATTCAAATAGATTTTCATTTGTTTTAGTGGAAGAGAATTTCCAAGGCTTGCAGATTTTATTAGGAGCTTTTAATGTCTAAAATAAATTTCTTGCTGTAACCTTTGTATGGAAATATGTATTAACATTTTGCCAATGTGGCAGAAAAAAAATATTACATATTTACTAGTATTTTTAACTATTATACAACAAAGCTCACGGTAAGTTCGCATATTTAGTCATCAAATTATTCATACGGTATCTTAAGTAATATTTATATAGTATGATATTAATTATTTATAATTTTGTATTTAATTTCAATTACTGTTCGTATACCTACCATCCTCTATGTCAACAGAGGTTTTTAATTGTAAATTCTACGGAAAGTTGTGTACTGTCGGATACCGTTTTTTAAGAGTACCTACCTACGTATTAAAATTTTATTCTTTCCTCGCCAGGAACATCGGCATTTTATTTATTCGTCCTTCTACTCTTTTAGGAGTACGGTCTCAGATCGCCACAGTCAAGCCACACGTCACATGGATCGTCATATTACGTCACGTCACGTATATTGGTCCTACATTTTCTCAGATATTTGACACTGCTCAGATATTTCTTACTTAATAAAATAAGCCGCGTAATTAGATTTTCATATTAAAATTGTTATGTACTAGTCACTATTTATAATACTTATAGACACGTTTGACACGCCGAAGATGCTCCTATGGTGACGACAACTTTTATTTCGCTGTCACATTGACCTGATTCTTGGGGTTACTTGGATTGACAAATTATAAGACCCGACGGCTTAACTAGTCAGGGTCACTAATAAATTCTCTTGGCACCAAACTAAACTAGACTTGTGCTATATTAAAACAACGTAGATAGTCGATTCTGTTGCATTGTTTACAATCCTATCTGTTAATTGTCATGCATGGAAAGTGGAGATTACATGCGTCAGCAGTCAGTGATTGATCGTCAAATAAGTACGAACAATGCAATTAATGTTAATGGTGTATTAATTACTCAATAACACCTCTTATCACTGTAATGCTAGAATAACAATAAATAAGTTTCTAGTGAAAATTAGTTAATATTATGTACAAAATTATCGGCAAAGTAAACTTACACTAAAGCACGCGTTGATTTTGTTTTGTTTATCTATAAGGTGAAATTCTGTTATATTTAGGCATTTGTTAGAAAACGTCGAATTAATTAATAGAATTATACGGAGTTTAGTTTTAGAACCAGCTGAAGATTAAAATGGATAACGCTTGCATTCCAGGAATTTAGTAAGCGACTTAACCAGCAATCGTTCAACATGTCTAGTCTTTTAATGAACTATTCAGACACTCGCCCTACATGTCGCACGGAGGGCAATTTTCCAGAAACTTGCTAAACCACGTTTCACTGAAATTAACTTCAGAATAAATAACATGGAACACGAGTTGGTAGTCATCGTTTCCAATAAATTTTCGCGTTATTTCTTTTGTAAATCGAGCGTTTGTTAATTTGCGAATGAAATATTCGGTTCGCTTTTTAGTTAAATTTACTGCATACTTAGAATAAAAGTCGTATAAATAACGGCCTTACTTCCTCGTCGCAGCTCTTTGTCCACTTGCAGGATGTGCGAGTTATTTTGATATCTGTCCTTCAGATTTCGTTGCGACTTCAATCAATATGGAAATATAACTAAAAAGCGTTAACAGAATCTCGGGAATGCTGGTGTTTTCACTGATTTATAAATATCAGTGGATTTTAGCAGAAGCAAAGAAAGCTACTAAGTAAATTTTGGCTCGTGACTTTGTGTTGCAATTAATCCCTGATGATAATTATGCGATAATAAAGCGCACCGGCATCCGCGGATTATCAGAATTGTTTTTAATATTTTGTATCAGTATCAGCAACAATCGATGCTGAAGTCACAGGTCAGGGGGAGTTTAAATAAATAGTTATACAAAAAAGTCACCTGTTTCATCATTCTATTGTTTTGTTGACCTAATTGTGTGTCGTGTGTAGTGAAATAATAACAAATCACTAATCCTTAAACCTTACTCATATCCATAAAGCCTCCTACAATTTTTATGTATTCATCATCAACAGCTCATATACGTCCTCAGCGAGGGACTCGAGCCTACTCTAAACTAGAACGATTAGGCCTTAGTCAACCTCGCTGGCCAAGTGCGGGTTGGTCGACTTCACACACAACCTGTAAAGAAGTCTTTCTTCATATGTGTGTGCAGGTTTACTCACGATGTATTCCTTCACCCTTAACCGTTAAGTATTACATGTCTTTAATTCCAAACAACATAATCACGTTTGTTCATAATATTATAGTAGGATATATATTTTTGAATTATGAACTAATCAGCAGCAGCGTCCGGTGACCTACAGTGAAAACCTGCATCAGCAACTAGGTGTTGCTAACCTTAATCAGTGGCACCTTTTATACATGGTAGCAGGGTGCGCAAAAGTAGAGTGCGCAGTGTACTCACGAAACCAATTTTACAAAAACAATAAAGACAGACTTTCGAATTTATTTAATTAGTGTTCTGTACGTTGGTTATTCATCCGTTACATTCTCGTTACATACTGTGGGCTCGTTTAATTAATACTTTTAGCAATAGATTTATAGCATAGGTTTCTCAGATTTTTTGTAAATAGTTTTGTCTGAAATGTAAGCAACACTATACCAAACAATGGGTCTTATAGCAAACACTGTCACTTACTTTAAATAAACACGCACTCATTTAGCTATTTGTAAACATTGCGGATATCTGGATCAATCAGGAAGCACGTGGCTGCAGAATCGTGTTAATGTGTTTTACACTAACAAGACATAATGATTATGTTTCTGACATTCTAATTTCAATCCAATTGTCATATTTGACTCAGACGAGGTTATCCATAACACATTTTAAGGAAGTCGAAAACAATGATGTTAACATTAATAAGCTAACACTTGTTTTTTTTTCTAATTTATTGGTTAAATATATAAAGAACAGGTAAATTACCGAAGGGAGACTCTGTACCAGGGTCGTCTGCCTGGTTACCTCCGTCTTACCTATTTCTGCCGCAAAGCAGCAGTGCTTGCATTGCTGTGTTCCGGTTTGAAGGGTAAGATATGGCAGTGAAATTACTGGATACCGTGACTTTACATCTGATGTCACAAGTTGGCACGTGGTGTGACAAAATGGTGTGACAGAGAGTAATCCCCCGTACATTTTAGTTCTTGTGGGAGTTGCTGTTTTGCTGCGAATCTCACAGGAGCCATAATATTATAGCTGACTGTTACCACTTACCATCAGGTGGGCGGTTTGCTTGTTTGCCAAGTAGCAATAAAAAAACATCTTAATTCACTTTTTAGTTCCCAATGTAACTTCTCTCTATCCATTGAATTAGACTGTACATCATCTACATCAATCAGAGTGCGATCATGAAAATTATGTGTTCAATAATTTTTTCTATAAAAATATTTATTTCTAATATATAAAAATTTTGAAAGACCAAATATCAACGCAGACGAAATCTAAATCCAATGATCAGTAATCATAATTTGCTTAACACATTGAATTTATTCATTATGTTCATAAAAAAGCTCACGCAATTGGTTTTTAAAGGCAATTTGCTTGAAGCGTTTCAGTCTTCTTGTGGAAGAGCATTTCATAAAAAAGTAGATTTTCTCAAAAAGGAATAATAATTTATATCTTATTCCATATCCCTGGTGATACATTTTCTTTATATTATATTCCTGGTAGTCCAAATAAATACATAAAAAGCAGAATGTTCAATCAAATCAAATTAAAATGACGATCAGGTTAGAAATCTGTAGTCTAATCAACTTCATCGCTAGGAATATTACTTATAATATTTTACCATCAAAAAATAATGTATTCCGATATTATTAATTTTGTGAATTCTGAACTTGGTCTCTTCTCTTTTGTGTTCCTCAAAATGTGAAATAAACATAAATATCGGCATAGACATAATAAATACATGCTCATTACTAAACATTTACCTCGACCTGGAATTTGAACCCAAAACTTTTAGTTTAGAAGGCAAGGCCACTTAAAACACGACTAGATAATTGACATAAGAAAAAACAGTTCAGAACAAAAGAAAAATTTCCAACTTTTGATAAATAATTTGTAAAGTTTCTCCGTTTTGCATGTTCCTGAAGTTAATCTCGTTGAAACGGCTTTACAGGCAGTTTCTGGTATTGAAGCTCGATACAGAGGCCATAAAAAGTAGATAAACTTGTGACTACACATTATTCTCAGGAAAATGATAGTAGGTAGGCTATAAGGCTCTTAGGGATAGTAGGCTTTTTGCTTCATTCATAAATCTAGTCTTTAATAATTCTGTATAGTAGGTGTGATGACAACACTGTCTGTTTAATATAAATTAAAAGCATAACCTTTATATACCGTTAAGCTTGAATTTTTGTATAATGAAAATAAATTGATTTCTGGATAATAATAACTTCGATTAAGGACCGATTTTTTAAACCGTCAGTTAACTTTTATCCGAGGAATAAATATGACACCTAGACAGCTTTTGTGTAGAAAATCCGATATTTATTCTATAGTTAAGAGTTATATGTCAGTTGGAAAATCAGCCCTAAGTAGTTTTTGTAAACTTAATTGAACAAAATCAGATTTATTTGGCTTATTAATTTGGCTAAGGTAAGGACGTAAAAGTTGAAATCATTCAGCATTCTTCTGCTGTATGAATATTAAAATGTTTTATTTACACATTAAAACTCGCCTTGATGTTGCTCTAAATGCTTAGGTGAATGCATAAATTTGTAGGATCAAAAATGCGACAAATATTTGAAACGACGCAAAGCACTAAAGCGGTGTGGCGCCTTATAAAGAAAGCGACGTCGTAAAGATCCAAAATAAGGATTTAATACTGCAACTAATATTAGACTCTTATTACAAACACGAATGGATTTCATTTAAAAATAATCACAGGGAGTTTCGCCGCCCACGTTTACTCATATTGAGTCACACTGTCACTGTCCAATCGTGAAAAATTATTCTTGTGGAGAACTTCTGTAGGTGAGAATTTAACATAATTTGAGCCCTATTGCGCACGAAGCAAGGTAGCAGCTGTTTTGATTGTATTTCTAAAACTTTCACTGTAAATAGACATTCAAAATCATTTAAAAAATTGGCTTAGTTTTCCTGAATGTTGTATATTTTAAGATGCATCGATTGGTATAGATAGACGGTTTTAAAAGACTTATGGATGGTTGAATTTCTATACATTTAGTTTTTGATTTAACGAGTTTTTAATTTAACAATTCAGAAATTCACCCCCAGTTTCTGAAAGGCTGATCAAAATATTGTTCAACTAACATCCATGTCATCTTAACAGCAGCGTCAAATCAATCTAAGTTTCCGAAACGTTGGTTAGACAAAATTTACTTATCTTTAATAATTTGATTTCTCGTGAGAAATATTTTTAGACACGGTCACATTGCTGAAATCATATATTTTGTTTTATTCATATGTATTTTTAAAACTCAAAATGGGTCTTTCCTTAATAATTTTGAAATGAATTTGACAGCTGTGTCAACTAACACAGTGATAAGTTGATTTAGCTTTCAGCAACTCAATTCATAGTTAACATTAGATTGACAACTTGTTAGTTAATTTTATCGCTGAACAGCTTTTCAGAAACTGGGTGTAAACATAGCAACCAATGTTTAAAGAATCTTACCAACCAATGTTTAAAGAATTTTCATAAAAAATTGCGCTATTACGCGTCTATTCTATACCCTTTAACTCCATTGTAAAAAACTGTTAACATACTTTGATATTTGCGTTTCTAACTATGAGTAGATTTATTACTTCTCGGTGCCGAATTTATTAGGAAATAACTAGGAATAAAATATTTGTATTTAATTGATGATTTATCCCGCGGATACTTTTTTTTTGAGAAATTGCAACTTGGTTAAGTCTACTACTACAAATTAATATTAAAACACACAATTTTGCCGTCAACAGTGTTTCATTTGTCCAACATGTTATAAAATATTCTTAAAGAACTAATTAAAGACAAAAAAGAAATAAATAACAAGAACTCAAAGTAAATCATTTAAAAAGTTTGCTCCATAAGTCCCCTTTGTTGTTTGATTATGTAAAATAACAAGTGGAATTCATCAAGTTTGCAAAGTTTGTTGCTTTTAATTGTTTGGTGTCATTCGTCACCCAAGGTCCTGGGGGTTAAACACCTCACCTGCAAAGCCGCAGCCATCATCGCATAATAATCACAAATTCAATCCTTTAACGGGTGCTTTTGAATTATTTCTGGCGTAAATGTCTTCTCAGACAAGCGGAATGTTTAATGTTCAGGAATTCGTTAATACTTCACGCCACCTGTTTAACGTAGTTCATTTTTACACATGAAGTATTTCAGCGCTAATCGGATTTTTTTCACTCTTGCATATAGAGATATCGGACTTAACATTTCTTAGTGCGTTTTCTATCACTCAATTATGAGGGTTATATGACAGAGATTTATGAGATTACCCAAATGCATAGGGTATTTTTTCCTTGATCATCCTGTCAGTTTTTGATAATAATAATAATAATTTATTTATTGAATCAGATAATAAAATCCATTAAATATGAAAAAGAATACAAATAGTTTTAGTAACAATTTTACTTAAAAACTATATTAATAGCTAATTGTTGACTCGTCACTTAACAATAAATGGGTACCTACAGCATGTATTGTCAGTGTGTGCATCACGGCTATCCTACCCCACTCGATATCTCACAGCAGTGATTCACATACCGAACATCCAACCTGCTGGCGATCATACTCAGAATGCTGTTAGAGTAGGGCTGCCATAAGTTCTGAACCATCGACCGGGACATTTTGAATACTTCTTAGATTTTTTACAAAATATAGAACCCACTTCAATAACACCAAAAATTCATAAATAGTAAAAGACTACATACATCACAGTTTTATATTGGATTCAGTGCTAAATTTTAAGAAACTACATTAATTTTTTATATATTTTTTTAAAAGACTTTCAAGGTGATCATTGCTTGGCACCGACTTCAATATAAAACTGTAATATAGTATGTATTCTGTTACTATTTTTTTTTGTTAATATATCTATATACATATAAAAATTTGAGCCAAGGCAACGTTACGTAGATAACGCATGAACGATCGAAAAGTGGGCCGGAGAAGAACTGCTCAGTCGCGAATCGTGTAGTTCTTTTCCATAGTGAGTGATTAGCTGTCGGCACGTAAACATGCCGAAGTGCGCATTCAAAAGTTGTGGTAACAATAGCCAGAAACGGCAGAAAAAAGACGGGATTTCATATTTTGCGTGAGTAAACTCATTACACATCTTATCATGTATTCAAATATTCGATTTATACGTAAAACCAGTCAAAAACAATTATTTTAATCATAAACATGTCGCTTCGCGTCAGTGTCAGTACATCACAATCGTCTCGCTCGCACGGGCGTCGTATCACGATGTGTTATCTCATTCATGCGTTAGAGCGACAACGCGATAAGCCATTTCAAGCGTTATGTTTGAGAGTATAAAGTTGATATTTTCTTGTAGCAATTACTAAAACGTTGTTTGATCTGTGGCTAGGTATGGCGCATAACACATTGCACCGGACACCGCTGCGGTGTACGGAGGGACGAAAACCGCATGCGGCTGCGGCGGCACGGAACCGTGCCACCGTACGGTTTGCTCCGTATCACCGTCCGGAGCTGCGGTGCACTACGACGCCCCGCATCACCGCATTATCTATGTTGAGATCTATTAAGCGTATGCACGTCCTTTCTACTCAAAAATCCGTACGATACTGCGGCACAGTGTGGCATACCCCGCGGACCGCACCGCATCACCGTCCGGGAGTGCGGTGCCGTCGCGCGCGCCGCACAACCGCACGGTGATGCGGTGCGAGTGTGTTATACCCTGCGGTTTTTGTATACAAATTAAGATTCTCTAGTCAAAATTAAAAACCGCAGCACCGCACACCGGAGCGGTGTCCGGTGCAATGTGTTATGCGCCTAAGAAATGATGTAACTTCCCAGGGTTGTACTTAAAATAGTTGCCGTAATAATGCAGAATAAGGTTGAATTCGATAAATACGGTACTTTCTTTATGATAATTTTCATTTATCAGCATTATTTGATATATCAGCGAATACAAATGTATAGTCGATTAGGTGACAGATTTCAAGCGCGTTTTTGTATGAAGCGCTCTATCTACTTTTGGTAGTAAATCAATGCAAGGCAAACACCAGAATAACTTAAAATAAAACGTCTTTTGCTCAAAACAGTTTCAAAGGAATTATTTCCGAGCTCCTAATCTGTCAGAAACCTTCTATCATTAGTTCAGTAATAAGAAATGACGACTACCAGATGCAAATACCTGAATATACCCTTCCCTCCGGATCTCTGTTCAGTTCAGACGTATTTTGCTCACGGATTTACGCCGAAATAATAAAATAATTTTAAATTCAACGCAAGAAAACTCATACGAAATATTAGGACAGCATAAGACGAGGAAGGTAGCAGTGGATGCGCATCTATCTGCATCGAATACTGCGTTCGTTGGATACAGTCAAATTCCCCAGCTCGTCAATTGCAACACGTAGTATCCTCGTGAGTAACCTCCATTCATAATAATTTAAAATATCTCATCCAATTCCACAAGTGCAAAAGAGAAAAAACCAGAGCTCTACTTATATTGGGCGGAAAGCGAAATCGTACTAAGACCTCGATCGCCGGCCACTTAAGCTGATCCCTGCCCCACTGCCTGCTTTATATTTTGTGGCATATTGCTTTCGCATTGCTTATCGCCTAGTACTTTGAACCGCTAAAATGCCTCTCAAGCGCACGCCGCCTGTTTCGCCCGCGCTCACTGTTGGCGTACCCTCCTCGCAGGCATCCTCATCAAGTACGACTTTACATAACATCGCTCCTGCGCTCACAAAGGCTGCGGAATTGGAAGTACCGTCCTCTAAACTGCATCATTCTTCGTCTGAGCCTAGCCTAAATGTTGTACGCAAACGTAAGCGTTCTTCGGATAAAGAAGAAAATTTACATACTTTCATGACGGAAATAAGACAAATGTTTGCTGACTTGAAGGAAGATTTGAACAAAAGTACTGAAAAGTTACATACCGTCGTCGATGATATGAAGGCCTCTATGGATTTTATGGCAAGTTCTTTGGATTCCTTACGGGAGAAAATTGCAGTATTGGAGACTGCACGCGAATCTGACGGCCAGTACATTAGACTTCTGGAGGAGAGATTAGAGAATTTAGAGCGTGGTGCTAGATCTACCTGCTTAGAAATAAGAAATCTTCCCGTGTCCACTTCGGAGACGAAAACGTCTCTTGCGGATAGTGTTATAAACGTTGCCAGTATCCTAAAGGTGCCAATACAGGTTTCTGAGATTAAGGACGTCTTTCGGTTGCGTTCCAAGGATCCGGAAAGCAGGACGGTTTTAGTGGACCTAAGTTCAACATTACTTAAAGAGAAAATTATCAAAATGTTTCGCAATTTTAACAAGGGTTCTTCTAGACTTACAACAGAACATTTGAAGCTTAGTGGCCCGCCGAAACCTATCTATATATCAGAAAACCTTACTTCTAAAATGAAAAGATTGCACTTTTTGGCCAGAGATTTTGCGAAGGTTAATGACTACAAGTTCTGTTGGGTTGCTCATGGAAGAATCTTCCTGCGTAAAAAAGAAAATGGAACCTTGATTCGCATTACTAAAGAAGCTGACCTCACTAATGCATTAGGCATGAAATGACTATTTTTCATATTATTGCTTGGTCATAATTTGTTTCATGTCTTGTTTATGATAAGTTTTATTGTTAGATTAACTGCCTTTGATGGTTATCTTGTCTACAATGTATACACAGTGTTCATACTTACACAAATACACACACACTCACACTTACACGAAAATTCACACTTATGCTCACAATCATATTCATATCATTATTTAATCTCACACTTATATTATGTACAACAAATAATATCATTAGTTCTAAAATTATCGGGTCTCTATAGTATTTTTATAGGTGCTATTGTACAAGATAATACTTCCATTGTTCTGATACTAATCAGTAATGGATGATATAATCAACATAAATAATAACTTAGATCAACTATCTGTCTCTGAGGCTGTATTATGTTCTCCAGAAGATGTTGCTGCACACTTATATAAAAGTGAGGCATTTAATATTTTCCATGTCAACATCAGAAGCATTAACTGCAACTTTGATAATTTCCTAACCTTAATACATAGACTTGACTCTCAATTTGACGTTTTTATCCTTACTGAATGTTGGTTAAGCAAAGTTGCTGGCTTGCCCACTATCCCTGGTTATGACTCTTTTAAATCTGACTATATGAATCAAAATGACGGTGTTGTGGTCTTTGTCAAACATGGCATAGAATGTACTATTCTTAATCTTGATTTAAGCGACGGGAATTGCTTAGTCTTAAAATTTTCAAATAAAATATCTGTTGTTGCCATATATCGTTCTCCATCATATTCAAATTTAGATCGTTTTCTTGACAGCCTTAATACAATTCTACACTCACTACGGTCCTTTAAGTCCTTGTTTCTTATTGGTGACCTAAATATTAATATAGCCCCATCAAATCGTAATGCCTCAGCTGATGATTATTTGAACTTGCTTGCACAACATGCTTTACTTCCAGCTCATCTTTTTCCCACTAGAGAAACAAATTGTCTCGATCATGTCATAGCCCGATCTCCTTTTAATTGCAAAACACTTGTTTTAGATAGTTTTATTACTGATCATGCTCCTATTATACTTAGTTGTAGTACACACATGACTAGGTCTAAACTTTGCTACACCTATCGACGTTCTAATGTTCCTGATATAGTGGACGGATTGTCTAAATCCAACTTTTCTACCGTCCTAAAGTGTAACGACCCCGATACAGCTTGTGACAACTTAATTCACATTGTATCGTCTGCTGTTAATAAGCATACTCAAACTATTAGCGTACCCAGCAGAAAACGTATATTAAAACCCTGGATGACTTCTGGTCTTCTTCGGTGTGTTCGTAATCGGGACAAATTGCACAAAAAATATCGAAGAGACCCTGAGAATATTATAAATAAGATTTCATATTTCCGCTATCGAAATTTTTGCAATAGTCTTCTTAAAAAAGTCAAGCGCGAATACGAACAGAGTGAGTTTCTTAAGATTAGAAAGAGTCCAAAAGCAGCCTGGAAACTTATAAATCGCATCGCTAATATCGATAAAAAGCAAAATACTGCCAATGCTTTGTTAAAATTATGTGATGACCCCAGCATGTCAGTTAATACCGTGAATTCGTTCTTCGCTAGTATTGGAATTACTCTAGCTTCTAAATTCAACTCAAACACTTCGGCTTATGAACTTTCTAACCATTCTTCTGTTTCCTCACTTCATGATGTCCCCGTGACCTCGATGGTGCTACTTGATGTCGATGACGCAGAGGTAGAAAACGTAATTTTGGGTTTAAAAGATAAATGTGCGCTTGGATGGGACGGTATTTCTACTACCCTTATCAAAGCTGCTAAACATATCCTTATTCCTATTTTAGTTCATATTTTCAACCTTTCACTTTCTCATGGGATTTTTCCGCGTGCCTTTAAAAGGGCTATTGTACATCCTATTTTCAAGAGTGGTGATAAAGATAGTGTCACTAATTACAGGCCCATTTCGGTCTTAACAGTTTTGTCCAAAATCTTTGAAAAAATTTTAAATGTAAAATTATTAAACTTCATAAATGCTAAGAATATACTGTCTGCAAATCAATATGGTTTTCGAAAATCTAAATCTGCGGAAGACGCGGTCTTGGAACTATCCGATCACATTATTAAAAACTTTGACAAACGACTCAAATCCGCAGGAGTGTTCCTTGATCTGTCAAAGGCATTTGACACTGTTTCTATCCCCATTCTTATATCAAAACTTCACTCTATTGGCGTTAGAGGCATCGCCCTTGATTTATTTAACAGTTACCTCACAAATCGTTCGCAAATTGTTGTTATAGATAAATTTGAGAGTGAGGAGGAATCACTTAGCTTTGGCGTCCCGCAGGGAAGCGTTCTTGGCCCCACTTTATTCTTAATATACATAAATGAACTCTGCAACATGTCACTTCCCAACACCAAAATTATCACCTATGCTGACGACACAGCACTTCTTGTTCATGGTCGAAACTGGGACGAAGTTCGTGTTTACACAGAAAATGCCCTGCGATCTATTATGAGCTGGCTTAGTGCAAATCTTCTCACTCTCAATTTATCTAAGACCATAGTTATAGGTTTCGCTCCCACAGCAGCCTCACAAAATCCTCCATCGTTCTCCGTTCGAGCTCATGTTTGTCCTTATGTGAATGGTTCGGTACCCTGTAACTGTACATTATTGAAAGTTGTCTCATCTTCTAAATATCTGGGAGTCATGATTGATAGCGCTATGAATTGGAAGCAACACATCGAATACACAGTGTCGAGAGTGCGTAAATTAATTTATACCTTTAAGAGTCTCCGATCGGTTGTTGACTTCAAATATTTAAAAACCATTTATTTTGCTCTCGCCCAATCAGTGCTATCGTACTGCATTACATCTTGGGGAGGATCAGCAAAGACTCATATGTTGCGCTTGGAAAGAGCTCAGAGAGCAACTCTTAAAGTACTTTCGAAGAAACCTATTCGCTTCCGGACTTCTGACTTATACTCTCTTTGCCGGGTCCTTACAGTTAGACAACTTTTTATTCTTTACACAGTATTAAAGAAACACGGTGAAATTGATTTTGACCCTCAAACTGTATACTCGAAACGTCGATCCGATATAGTTTGTTTCACTGAACGTCACCGTACGGCTCTGGCAGCTCGACATTATTGCTATTTGAGCCCAAAACTATATAATAAAGTTAACAAACAGTTACATATTTATCCACTCTCTTCATTTAAATGCAAAACAAAATGTATACAATGGCTGCTATCACTGTCATATGATGAGACTGAAGACCTGCTAAAAATTATATCATAAACGCATACTCACACACCCACGCACACACTCACACACTCACGCATATACACACACACACACACACACATACACACATACACACATACCTACATATTCATATATTCTGATATTCTAACAGTCTAATCACTTTTTGCTTTTGTTATTTAAGTATTATTGTAATTATTTTAAAATTTTCTTGATTGCTACTGTTTCGGAGGGGGGCGTTGATGCACGCGACACAGTGTTATACACTATTGCGGGTATCATCGTTTTTCTTATTGTAATGTAAATGTCGTTAGTGTTAATAATATTAAATAAAAAAAAAAAAAAAAAAATATCTTAAGAAGAAACATAAAACACGTTGGAAGTGCTTTGAAATTCAAGGGTTTCCCTCGATTTTCATGGGATGCCATCATCAGATCCTGGTTTCCTTATCATGGGACCACCCTTGGAATATCTCCTTTCAAGAATCATCAAAATCGGTTTATAAACGACGAAGTTTCCCTCGAACACACAAAAAATCAATCGACCAAGTGAGAGTCGGACTCGCGCACCGAGGGTTCCGTACAAACCTGTAGGTATATAAGCTTTATTGCGTTGACATAGAAGTTTGATTTTGTTACAGCTTAAAGGTATTATAGACTTGAGTATATGATATAAATTTCAATTTAATAACTCTACGCTTTCACGAGAAAAGGGGTAGTAAGTTTAAAATTATTAAAAATATTTTTATTACATGATGTAACTAAAATTTTACGGTTTTTGCAATGTTTCCTTTATCTGTGCTATAAGACGTTACTTTGTACCAAATTTCAAGATTCTGAGTTCACGGGAAGTACCCTGTAGGTTTTGATTCCCTTGCGAGTGTGAAAAATTTGCGGAAATTGCGGCATAAACGGCTATATCTTTTGATTGCGTTGGCTTAGAAGTTTGATTTTTTCACAGCTCCAAAGAACAGTAGACCTGAGTATTTGATATAAATTTCAGCTTGATACCTTCACGCGTTTCTGAGGAAAAGGGTCTCGACAGACAGACGGACGGACGGACAACAAAGTGATCCTATAAGAATTCCTTTTTTCCTTTCGAGGTACGGAACCCTAAAAAATATACGGTCGAACTGAGAAACCTCCTTTTTTGAAGTCTGTTAAAAAGGTTATACAATGGAAAATTCCAAAGCTCAATGAATGATAATATACCAAAAAACTATATTAAAAAATAGGACTTGTACTTCGATACGAACTTTCAAGTTTCATTTTTAGTAGGATATTTTTTTAATTAACTAAAATGTTCAATTAAACCAACAATAAAACAAAAAAACATGCTTATTCTCAGCGTTATCTCTCTTATTCAATGTTCGCGTTCTCGATATATCACTTTTCTTTGTCCAAACATATTTTTCCGAGGTTCTGACTTTTTGAAGCGCTAATAGTAATCAACTCGTACTCCCAGACCGGGACAAATGAGTTATTGACGGGGACACCGGGACATAACGCTACAAACCGGGACATGTCCCGGTGTACCGGGACGTATGGCAGCCCTATGTTAGAGCTGCCCCTCACCCTTCGCGCCAGTGATGCGCATCTCATGCGCATTGTGGCATAGGAGCAATCTACACGATGTTCAGCAAACATTCCTGATGCGCTACAAAACCCTAACAGCAACCTGAATGCATTATTGTATTGCACTCTGAACGTACTGTAAGCTTTCTGTGTAAATTTAGCCCATAGGCTGCAAGAGTAAAAAGAACTGCAATAAGATCTGAAGAGTGTGATTTTCACACTGTTTGAGCAGCGAGCAAACCTTTGCACCAGCATGTTAGCTCATACTGACAATGCCCTCCGCTCTTTCGATGTCTGCATCGTCTTTGAGGTCGGGAGTCAATACATGGCCTAGATATTTAAACATGTACCTATACACTTTGTGGCTCATAGTTATTAAGTTTTATGTTTGGAATCTTATCAGGGCGATTGGTCCCGGCCTCAAAAACATTATAGACCAGACCGTGAGACTCTGCATACTCTTCACACATCGCGACGAGCTTCCTAAGGCCACACATAGATGCGCTCAGCAGCACCATGTCGTCCGCATAACTGATGTTGTTTACGCAGACACCATTTACTTATATAATGAAGTCACGAAAATGATGATAATAATCGAGCCTTTTCCGGACCACCAAGATTACATTTACCGTAACCGCTAGATTACATTTTATACAGATGAAGATTTTATAAATAATTCTGAAAATATTTATAGCATAAATTTAAAATTTTTGCAAAACATTAAATGGGCGACAACCTACAAAAATAATACAAAAACTATATAATGGAATACAAAAAGAGATAACTCGTTACTGATCAGTCTCAGGTAAACCATCTCTTGTATTTCTACTGCAGAGTATATCCAGATATTTCTTCGCTCACAATTAGCATGTTAATTTTGCCGAGACCATCTTTGCCATATTTAAAATAGAAATTGCCACCTTTTTCAAATCTAGCGTTACGCAGCTTGTTTATTGTATTTTAAATTTGTTTGGTAAGAAGGTTGTTGCATACGAGTATTTAATTTCATTCTTCTCCAAATCCTTCTATTGTCGCGTACACAGACATGGTATTCTACTTAGTCTTTTAACAAAACTCGCATGATACTGCATGCATTAATACAATCATGGCCTGTTTTTTATTTTATCCCGCACAACTGTCACAGCAGAATGCAAATTCATTTTAAGTCATTCTATCGTCGACTTAAGGTATTTAAAGATAGAGTAGTATAGATTTCATTACATCCTCTTTTCACTTCGGTTTCATTTCAAAGATAACAAAATGCAGGTCTGGTACCGCTGACAAAAATGCTATCATTGTAATAGGCAAGCTTTCGAGTATAGTAGAAATTGCCACTTTGACCACGAGGTGTTGTTAAAACCTTCTAGATTAAATAAAAAAAAGTTTATCTTTGCTTCTTTTTTGATCCTCTAGAAATAGCTTTAATGATTTTTCTTTACTCTTTACATGGTTATATAAGCATCTGATTCAATCGCTTTTTATTATTTTTTCTACATTTCAATTCTTTATTCTCTCGCGTTAATCACATATACTTTTACACAACTTTTGAAACGCCTAAATGAAGGTGTTTACGAGTGTTCAGCTTATTATCTCTCAATCTGAGGCGAAATTATGATTGCGCTGTTATATTGGCAGCGTTTTCAGAGAGTTCAAAATAACAGAAACCTTAAAGGGCTGCCAAATTTGCAGTTTGCTTGGTGGCGTTTTACAGGACTATGCACATATTAACGAAAAAAAAAGTAATCCAATCAGAAATTTTATAAAATAGTTTATTTATTTATATACTTTATCGCACATACAGTACGGTAAAAGTAAACATAACATTTAAAAATGTTTGCAAATTGGTGGACTTATCTCTAATAGAGATTTCTTCCAGTCAACCCATGACAGTGAAAGTGGTCAAATAGTGAGGCGACACTAAAGTGTATCGTTATCATTTCAGCCAAGAGACGCCCACTGTTGGACATAGGCCTCCCCCAAGGATCTCCATACCGATCGGTCCTGCGTCTCCCGCATCCAACGGCTTCCCGCGACCTTCACCAGATCGTCGGTCCACCTTGTGGGGGGCCTACCAACACTGCGTCTCCCGGTATGCGGCCGCCACTCGAGGACCTTTCCGCCCCAACGGCCGGCAGTCCTACGAGCGATGTGTCCTGCCCACTGCCACTTATGGTTTGCAATTCTTTGGGCTATGTCGGTAACTCTATTTCTTCTACGGATCTCATCATTTCTGATGTGATCACGTAGAGAAACCCCGAGCATAGCCCTTCCCATTGTATCGTTAACTTTAATATATTTATAAAATTTATACAATGCAAACAATAATAATGTAATAATAATAAATACAGATAGATACAGAAAGCAGTGATTCTCGACACGGCACGTATTGTCCGGAGATTCCTCTCTCTGCAGCCCTAACCACCGGCAGCTTGGGCCTTGCCTCGCTGTTGGCGGCATACTAGGTTTAAGTTTTTTATAGTATTTTGATTTATATATATATATATATTGTAAAAAACTTAAATTTAAGAATATTTTTGAATAAATACATATATATATACAAAAATACTACTTATATAAAACACACATATACATATAAAATATATAAATATAGCTTGATGAATATGAGTATTATTTTGAATCAAACGTTCAATGGGGAAAGGTAGAATTTCTTAGGCTGACGTTTGAACGAGTACACTGATGGACAGAATATGTGTCGGGAGTTTATTCCAAAGTTGTAGAGTATTTAATAAGCTACCCGAGTCTCTTAAAAAAGAATTAAATACAAAACAATTTAATAAATCCCTAAAATACCTTTTAGTTAAGAAAGCATACTATAGCTTAAATGAATTCATGAATGATAAATTTTAGTTGCGTTATAGAATGAATTAGTTTCTTCGGTACAACAAATCGTCGTCGTCGTATTAATTAATTATACCTATTTTTAAGACTATTAAGTTTTTTTTTATGGGATAGCGTGCAAGCGAGCAGACGTATCGCCTGATGGTAAGTAATTACCGTCGCCCATGGACACCCGCAACCCCAGAGGAGTTACAAGTGCGTTGCCGGCCTTTGAGGTGGGAATACGCTCTTTTTTTGAAAGTTTGAAGGTCGTATCGGTCCGGAAATACCGCAGGCGACAATTCGTTCCAAAGTTTGACTGTGCGAGGCAGGAAACTTCGAGAGAAACGCACAGTTGTGGACTGCCAACCATCTAAGTGATGGGCATGGATTTTTGCCGCGTGGTACGATGGCGGAAGGAGGCGGCAGGTATAAGTCCGAACAATTCCTCGGAGCATTCCCCGTAATAAATACGATAGAAGATGCATAGTGAAGCGACATCTCTACGCAGCGCCAAGGTATCAAGCCGATTTGAAATTTCCTGGCAGTCGACGATTCGAGTCGCTCTCCGTTGAATGCGGTCCAGTGGGAGAAGTTGGTATTGGGGTGCCCCAGCCCAAAGATGAGAACAGTATTCCATATGAGACCGAACCTGCGCCTTGTAAAGCTGAAGGCGGTGCGCCGGAGTGAAATACTGTCTCGATCTATTGAGCACACCAAGCTTCTTAGAAGCTAATTTAGCCTTACCCTCTAAATGGCCACGGAACTGGACTTCGCTTGATATGTCGACACCAAGGATCCCAATATTGCCTGAGGCAGTTAGGGGAATGCCCTGAAAGCGAGGAGATACGACAAATGGCATTTTCTTTGCGGTGAACGCGCAAACCTGTGTCTTTGAGGGGTTGAAATGGACTAAATTAAGTCGACCCCAGTTAGAGACTTTCTCTAATGAAGTTTCGATTTCAGACACAAGTTTATTCCGGCACTTAATGACGTTTTCCTGAGAAGAGTTCGCACGGCCATTATAGAAGGTGTCTTTCGTGCTGTCGTCTGCATAGCAATGAATGCTGCTGATTTGCAGCATATCATTGATATGCAGAAGGAATAGTGTAGGTGAAAGCACACATCCTTGGGGGACACCAGCATTTACAGACATTGGGTCTGAGCATTCACCGTCAATCAAGACCTTAATGCTTCTGTCTGCTAGAAAGCTAGTGACCCATCCACAGAATTTCTCGGGAAGCCCATATGAAGGAAGTTTTGAGAGGAGCGCTTTGTGCCATAACCGATCGAAGGCCTTCGCGATGTCCAAACTAACTGCCAGTGCCTCCCCCTTCGCTTCAATTGCCTCTGCCGAATGATGTGTCAAGTAAACTAGAAGATCACCAGCAGAGCGACCCCTACGAAAGCCGTATTGTTGATCACTGAGCAGCTGGTGATCCTCTAGGTACCGAACAAGCTGGCGGTTGATTAGTGATTCCATTATCTTTGAAAACAAAGGGGTTATAGCTATCGGCCTGTAGTTGGACGGATTCGAGCGGTCACCTTTCTTAGGGATCGGATGCACTAAAGCTGTCTTCCATGAGGTTGGGACTACGCCAGGTGAATAAGAGAGCCGAAATAGTCGCGTTAAAACCGGTGCCATCTCTGGAGCACACGTCTTTAGCACGATAGGAGGGATACCACCAGGCCCACTCGACTAGTAATGAAATATGTAATGACATTTAGGTAATCCAATTTAATTTTTATTTTATTTTATTGTTAGTTTTAATGAATTTATAATTTTATTCAATGATTATATAAATTTATTATTATATGACATTATTTTAATTTTGACCATTTGTACCTTTAATTTGACTTGATCTATCTCAGTATTAAATTTATTCAAATAATTTGATTCACTATTACTACATACATTTTATTGTTTGCTATGCCCTACCAGAGTGCATGTTTGGTACCGAAAATATGTTTTTAACATCTTGTAAACCACATGATTGCAATAAATACTTTGACTTTGACTTTTTTGTGCAGCATGAAAGGAAAAAGAGTGAAAAAGAAAACGGTAGTTGGTATTAGGAAGTTGAACATACTTGTTATACATGAACGTTTAGGACGGATAGGAGGTGGTAAAAATTGGAATCGGGAGCGGAGGTAAGAAGGAGTTTTGTGCGGATCTTTCAAAATTTTGTAAAGAGTTGAAAGGATGTGCACATTACGCCGAAGCCGAATAGGAATAATAACATAAAAGTAAAGTAAAACAATTATCGGACATAGTTACTGATCTACTGACCGACTATCACAGCTAAGTAATAAGAATGATATGAAACTGTTATGGTTTTTTGCAATATTTAGGCAGGATTTAAATAATGATGTTGTTCCTTATTCGATTCTGTTTGTTTTCGATCTGTATTATGATGGTTTCTGCGCGAGTTCTGCAGCACACACTTACTGCCACGGTACATGTATAGGTATCTCTATTTATTGTTTTATTTTAAGTTGTGATTGTTATGCATTGAAATAAATGTCTATCTAAATAATGAAATAATGATAATTACCCAACCCAACCTAACCTTCTCAAAAAATGCTAATTTCGTTCACGGACTTTTGTAAAGCTGTAATCGCAGTTCAATTGATGCAAATCTTATTAAAGACAAACGCTGGTGAACGAATTAGGTCAGTTCCTAGAAGTATCAATATCTTCACTTTACAGCAGTGTCGTCGCCCTCCGAGTGCTGCCACTACAAAGAGGAGGTGAACAGCCAATTTCCAAGCATTATTTGCTTCGTTACCTTCATGGAGTGAACGACACGATATCAATATTTGCGTTGTCTTTTACTTATGAGACGGAAATAGATTTCGATAAAAATACAATGCAAGAGAATAAATCCTTCAAATGATAATATGACATTTTGTATGTTACCTACCTAAATTTGGCTACATACCTTGTGTATAAAACTTTGGTATAAGGTTAATTACATTTTAAGATATTAGGTTTAACGTCAATGAGGTCTATGCTAAAAGAGTGTGATTAAGTTTAAGGATCCAAAAGGCGTTTTGGATTAAGCGTAAATGAAGCTGCAGCCGTGCTGTGGGCGAATTTTGGATCACATGTTGATGACAAACCATTCGGCTCATGTCATGGTTCTGAGCAGTGAGTGCAGTAAATCCTTCTTTCAAAATACCAGGAAAATTACTAGAAGGGTCATTGTATTATTTGAGCCATCGGTTAACGGCGGAAAAAAGCAGCGAGTGAAATTCTCTATCTCTTTCTTTTTTAAAGACAGGCGATGTTATAAAATTACTTTTCGCGCGAATTTAAAGGAATCTCGAAGTCACATGATCACCTAAAAGGACAGCCACAACACAAACATTAAAAATCATTGTATGATCAGATAGGTTATAATTTCATTTGTTTAGAACATTTATTTATGTAACAATTAAATGAGACAGACAGCCTTAAAGTTAAGCAAATATTTTTAGGTTTAGTTCAGAAATAGGTAGGTAGGAGCTCGTTCATAACACAGGGTATAGAGGACAGCTAAGAATATAATATGATCTGCGGGCCTATTTTCTAACATCGGTTGCTAACTAGAAGTGTCATTCTTAAAAGAAATGAAATATCCATCACTGTTAGTATGAACGCTGCCGTAACACACACACACACATACACACACACACACAAAACTAGTAATGAATATAAAATTTCTTACAAAAATAACAGTTCTAGTTACCAAACGTTATTAGTAAATACGTCTGCTGTTGAACTAATCTGTGACATAAAATCTTCACAGGAACTTTACAAGGCAAAATCTTCGCGATCAATGCGTAATTACTAATTACTGATTTCCAAGAATAACTAAAAAATTGTTGATATAGATGTAAAAATAAGTTTAGAATAAATAAACGCGAAAATAGAACGAAAACAGCATCGGTGGCGCTGTGGCCTCGGCACTGGACTGTGTCCCGTAGAATCGGGAGGCCTGCGATCGATCCTGCCATGTACCAATGTGTTTTTCGTTTCACTAATTTCATATGTACATTTATATGACGTTCCTACGGTGAAGGAAAGCATCATGAGGAAACCTGCATACACCTGCGAAGTAATTCAAAGGTGTATGTGAAGTCAACCAATCTGCACTGGGCCAGCGTGGTTTGACTAAGGCCTAATCGCCCTAACATTACTAGTTAGGGTAGGCTCGAGCCCTTCGGTGGGGACGTATATGAGCTGTCATGATAATGATGAAACGTATCTGGGATGGTACACAAATAAGTCCACATAGAAAGTTCCACTGGGAACGGGGAAAAATTACAGCGAAAAGGGGAACATAGAGTGGGAGGCTGTCTTTCCGACCATCTTTCGTGGGAGCCGGGGACAACCCTGGTCGGCCCAATCGTCGGAGCTACCAACCCGAAGACACTGCGCCAAATCGAGCTACGAAGCAAGGGCTGGAGGACCCGGTGACATCACTGCAGCCTATTATCTAGGCTGGTAGGCTAAATGAGATCCCTTGAAACAACTCACACACACACACACACACACACACACACCTACGCACATAAACACACATGCATACAAGCCATACTTTCAACCGGTCTAATTTCGCCGGATACAGGCAACCGTGACCGCGACCGGCTACGCGGCCCACTAATACAATACATAACATACACTTTAATACATACACATTTATATATCGATATACATCCATATTGCATACACACAATCACACCACGCATTCATAACCATAACAAAAAAAATAGGTACGATTAAAATAAGATAAGATATTTTTTTTTATTTCCATAAAACAATAAAATACAATTCATACAAACAACATTATTCTAGATCAAAACACTAATTTATAATTATCTACTTCTGGAATAAAATCAAAATAAAATAAAATTTGCACTGTACAATAGTATTCAATATTACCAAATATTACTAATGGGCCCCAAACTAGGCTAAGCCTGTATCTTGGTGACCCCAGTTTTAGCGGGTTACAGATAGAGTGCGCGGCTACGTGATCGTATTATTCTTAAATACTTTAATTACTTTACTAAAATTACTTAAATCGTGGTTAATCGTGACTGAAATAAAATAAGTTAATACTGTACCCAGGATATACACAGTTATGTAATGGTAGCATGCTGCAAGTATTTAGCAACTGAAGTTACGAAAAGCTGCGCCTATTGTGTGTATGTGTTTGTAGTTTGTATATCTATGTGTGCGCGTGTATATATGTATGTGATAGCCAGTGTGTGTGCGTGTGTGGTGTCCTTCGAGAAGTTCCTGAGAGTCATTTTTTGATTGAGGTATGTCGCAAATATCCTTTATAGTCCTCCAAGGTTTTTTTGGGTTATTATGGTGTTTACTGATTTGAGAGTTTTCATAGTTAGATTTAATTTTTCGTAAAAGGTTGTTGCAAAAGTTTTTATACCTATTGTATGTTGTCTTTAGTATAAGGTTGTTTGGTTGTTGTCGAACCTGAAGATGTAGTCTTTCACGGTGTCTCATACAGCGTACAAGCCCTGGAGTTATCCAAGGCTTTAGGAGGTGTTTGCTGCGGCTCACTCTAATTTTTGTGGTATATTTCTCTACTAACCCAGTGATTTTGTCATTCAATTTGTGTACAGCATCATTGACATTACCGATTAATGAGATGTCAGACCAGTCAACTGATTCTAAGTCGTTGACACTAGCATTGAAGTCTATTTTTGTTTTCATCCTATTTTCAGATTTTCTAGTACTACGAATCTTGTGTAGGTTTAGACCCACCATTGTCAGGCTATGGTCTGTCAAACAACAGTTGCAGATAAGACCTATAACATTTTCCTTCCTGTTCACAAAAATATGATCAAGACAGTTTAGGAATCTTGTGGGTTGAGATATAGCCGGGAGAAAGCCGAGTTCCATCATGAGGCATTGGTAGTTAGAGCAACTGCTGTCTGGCTTTTCACTTAATAGATTTTTCCCGCCACTATAGTGATTTTTTTTATCTTTAATGGGTTCAAGCGTCCGTTCTAATAATGCAATTTTTTTTTTAATATCGTTTACTGCTGGCGATCGATATATGCCGACAATACTGGTTTGACTTGCTACATTCACTTCAAGACAATTAGCATCATCGAATTCAGGCTCTTGTCCATTAGCAGTCCAACACTCTTTGATGTAGATAGTAACACCACCGCATTTGTTTATAACTTTTTTTTGTGTAAAAAACATTATAACCGGGGATCGACGGAATGTGTGGGTTAGCTTCGTTAAACCAACACTCCGAAAAAACTAAAACGTCATAGCTTACATCAAGCCGCTTTAATGCTACAAAAACCTGCCCCGTTGACGCTTTGTGCTGAAGACCTCTGATGTTACACGAGAGTATTTTGAAGTTGTAGCCACTTAAGATACTCTTACAGTCTTCTAATTGATTGATTGTGCGACACCTAGTTTTAAGACTTTCGTCTATGTCTTCATTCATACAGATCCAACTCATCCATTGTCAATAAATAAAATCAAAATAATGTACAAATTATAAAGAGTCCTATGTGTCGCACTATAGTGATATGATTGTGTAGTAGGCCATGTTCGTGTTACTGACAGGTGACGTGTAGGTGGGGTGCGATGTCAGACAACCTCCTTGTGGTGCACCCTGGGCAACCCGGCAGATTCTCTGCCGCGGGCTAATAGTCTGACGAGAGGACCCTCCATAGAGGGGGGGTGTGGGATGGCCAGGTTTAACCCGGCGGGCCACTTCGTGTGGCCACCCGCTTTATGCGGGGAAGGGCGAAGTCCCCTCTTCTTATTTTAAGAAGAGGTGTGGCTTTCGCCGGAAGCCTGATTTGGGCGGCTACCTTGAAGGTAGCAGAGTGGAGGCGATTTCTCGCCACGGCGCTTCGCGCCTGCCGGGGGTTTCCCCGAGCTTCGGCTCACCCGCGCGGCGGTGGATCCAGTGGGATCTGCCGTCGGGCAACCCGTTACCCGCACTGAGCGGGCCGGGGGCCCAGCGCACTGAGCGTCGGGCCGCGTGGAAGACAACCACAATAAAAAACCAGTCCTTGGGTGTAGAGCGGCGCAGAACCGCTCCACAAAGTAGCAGAGCCAGGAGGAGAGTCCGGCTATGGACATGTCACAGGCAGGGGGTCAGCGGGAATAAGGCCTGGCTGTTGTCCCCTTCCCCTTGTCTTGTGACGGACGGAGGAGCTGCTGGGGGGGTTTTTAGTGGGTAGGCCCGGGCCGTGTACGGTCTGGGGAGTCCCACATATCCTCGTGGTTTGGCTCGATCACGAGGAATGCGTAAATGCATTTTCCCCCCTCCCAAAAAAAAAAAAAAAGGTGACGTGTAGGTATAACGTGGTAATACAATATGCTCAATTTAATGCTAATCATAAGACAATACCCCAACACATTTATTATTAAATCACTTAGTAACTATCTACAAAAAAAACACACACACATCAATCTGCATGCATCACAAACCACCCCACTCATTATCACACATAAATATTTACACGCATATGGCACAAAATCACCTTGCTAACACACACACATACACTGTCTCCCGACCAAGACACTCTGCAATCACACAAAGCACACAAAAAGCACATACACAAACATATACGAAACCACAGTTTCTCCTTCCTCTCTCCCCCTCTCCTAATCCTCTCTCTTTTATTGCTACTAAGTTGGCAAACAAGCAAACTGCCCACCTGATGGTAAGTGGTAACAGTCACCTGCTATATTACATGTAGCTTCTGTGAGATTCGCAGCAAAACTGCAACCCCCACAAGAGCCACAGTGCACGTTGCCAACTTGTGACTTAAGATGTAAAGTCACGGTACCCAGTAATTTCAGTGCCATATCTTACCCTTCAAACCGGAACACAGCAATGCAAGCACTGCTGCTTTGCGGCTGAAATAGGTAAGACGGAGGTACCCAAGCACACGACCCTGGTACAGAGTCTCCCTCCGGTGAACATCAATTAGTGAACAACCCACCACACCCTCATACTCCATTAAAGAACAGGGAGAAAGAATGTATCGAATCGCATTCTTGCTTCCTCTCCACTCCCATCAGCGTTTGCACACCACACCAATGTGAAACAACTAGGAAAGAAAAAAAAACGTATTTGGGATTTTCCACGTCTACAATCAAAATCCATAAATGTAAAGAGTAATGAGAAAAGTAATCTCAATCTCATCGTAGCCTTCTGAACGCGCGTAAAAATATCATCGCACAACGTGAAACGAAGCGTCGGAAAGTTGTTACGGACATTGTAGTACGCATCAGGGTGAGTCACGCGCGGGGTGCTCCACGCTCGTGCAACAATCAGGTCACACGGCCTCGAGAGAGGCCGCGGTGCGAGGTACAAGGTATTTGTAAACATTGGCCCTAACGATCGGCCAAAGTAAACATTCTTTAACTGATCCAATGAGGTGGTTTGATATTGAGACTAATCATAGAAATAGAAAAGAACTGCACGAAACACTCGGAAAGTATTGAATATCAGAAAGTACCGATGTCTTTGCTGCGCAGGTGAGAAATGCGAAGTAAGAAAGGAAATCGTGAAGCTAACGTTTGCTACGCGGTAACTTAAAAGCGTTTTGTCTGTTATTATGAATATATAAATATATCATGTTGTTATATAAATGAATTTAATAAACATATTTCTATTGTTTCTTTTTATATTGAAAAATGATTAGGAAAAGTTAACGTCCAAAACACAAAAGCTCCGTAAAATAATATTGCATTTCTTAGTGGGGAATTCCCATTAACTTGAAACTTGTGTTGCTTTTGTCCTATATTCTCTGGACATTGTTTATAGCTATTGGAGTAGGGGATCAGAGTCGGATGCCGGATTACAAGTTTTGTTTCACATTCTTTGACTGTTTATTTTAATCGCTCCATATTTTTTGTCCAAATATTTAACAAATTCTTGAAATATTGGTGTTACATACCTCTACTGGCAAACCAAACCATAGTGTTAAGATCCATTTGGCTTTTAAACATACATCAACATTCTAGTGACATTGTCAGCTTTATATTCGTTTCGGAATTGCATAATTAAGGTAATATCGGCCCATTTCTTGTATTTATTATTAATTATTATATTATATTTCAATCTTACTAATATTACAGTTTCATTGCTTTGCTCCCCATTTCGTCCGCTTCAATTGGTATTGCTCACAACCTTGCATTTTAGCAAAGCTATATTTCCTAAAGTTTTCATCTAGTGCACGTAGGGGATTTTCAAAATAATACATCATTAAAATTTCCCGTGAAATATCGTGTACACATTAATAAATTATTCAATCAATGGGCACATATTGATTTTTGAAGGGATTTACGCGACGTAGTAATAAAATAATAGAAAGGGAACAACAATTTTTAAATAGCTCCAACAAATACACAATATAGTGTTTGTTCTCTCCTTAATTATACATGTAGATTAGAATTAATTAATTACCTATCATTTATTATGTCAGCCCATGGTATTAATTGAATATGTTATTAATAAGATTAATGTATAATTTTTTAATATGTAGTTTAAAACTGTTTTTAATTCAGATTACATAGTCATTAATACTCTTAATAAATACTTACCACTATTAAATATTACTCGGGGATATAAAACATACTCCTTAATTGATCAATTAAATTTATGTAAAAGGAGAGAAGAACACCGATGAAAATACAAAAACATTGGTTTCATAACGCAAGTTTGTTTATATTTTCTATAAAATACAGGTGTCTTTACAAATATACTTTTAATGCTTCAATTATGTTATGAAATGCCATTGCTAGTAAAGTTTCTCTGTTAGGTACTGTTATGCGACTCTCTGTTGTGCTCGTGATAATAGTACTTTCATATCAAATCCTTACGAGCGAACGTGACCATTGTGAGAAAATTGACGCAGTTGTTACATATGAACGCATAACGATACCTACTCTTACCAATCATCGATAATATGATTCTCAGTATTGCAACAAAAGAACTGGCGATCTTAAATATTCGTTTCAATTCTAACATAAAATGTTTTTCTTCATATTAATCATTTCTTGAAATAGTAGGTACCTATAATAATTACCTATTTCTTAAATGAAAATTTGATACATTTATGGTATCCTTATGTATTCATACTTAACATCAATAATATGATTCTCGGTATTGCAACAAAAGAAATGTGTATTGTAAATATTCTTTTTAATTCTACCATAAACTGTTTTTCTTCGTATTGATAATTTTCGAAATAGTAGGTAGGTACAGTAAGCTCCTTATCAAGCTATACTGTTTGACCTTAGGACCGTTCTTATGTCGCTCGTAATAGTGATGGTTTTCGAAGTGTAAATGTATAGCCTGAATCGGAGCTTACTGTACCTTTAATGATTACCTATATCTTAAATGAAAGTTTGATACATTTTTTATACGTCTGTTATAGCTAAAAAACTATCTTAGTTTATGTCTGAAGGATTATCCCTTTCTAAGCATTAAAATTATTTGCTTATAAAAAGCGTCAGAAATACGTTTGACAAACATTATTAGCGCGCTATCTCGGGCCTGAAATGTGTTGGAACCAAAAAAAGATTTTTCGCAATAACTTCCAATTAAAATTTTGCTAAAATTCTGCGAACAATACGATAACAACACAATGAAATTAATAAGTTTTGTTACAAAACAATAGCGTTGACAAACAAATCAAAATAGGTTCACTTGGAATAACAATGAAGGTTATTGTACGATTTAATTAGATTAAAATGAGATTCTAGAGAATATTATTGAATCCCTTTTTAGGTAGGTATAATATTATTTGATACTCTTAAAACTCATTATTTTATGGGCACGTTAAAAATAAATTATCTATATTTTAATGTTTATCTTTATATGAATTATTTCGGCAGCTTTTCCAGACATAAACATAAAACAATCAGTATTCAAGGTAATTATAAAAAAAATACTATAATGCGTAATCATATTCTAAGACATCATTTGATCCCCCTTTTTCACAATTGGTCTATTATTGGTTTATTTTAAATAATTGATGATTTTTACAAACTGTATATGTTTTAATATCGAGTTCGTGTCATCTAACATTTAGCCGCTACGCTATCCTACAGGCATTACTTCCATGTTGATCTGCCCTCTGGTGTTCTACCGACCTGAATGGAAGGTGGCATTTCTGGAAGATGGCCTTTCTGGAAGGCGGCTTGAATTTCATCTGATTATGACCGAGATGATGATGATGCCGTATTGTACTACTTTCCAGTGTAATATTAATAGCATGAAAAATAATTTTCCATGCTATAAGTAACCTAACCTTTTTTTTTAGGAGGGGATTTCTTGTTACGGATTCAACAAGGGCAAGCGGCTAACGAGGCCGCCCCAAGGATATGCCATCGGACTTAGGTATAAACCCCATACCTGGCTAAAACCCCTCCAGATACTTCTACCTCCGTAGGGACACAATCGGGATCGGCGTTAGCCATTCCCCGATTGCGCCTCCTGGTGGGTAGACTGCTAAATTAAATAATTATTATTTAATTTAGGGAAATAAACAAAGTTATTAATGGGTTAGGTAACATTTGTATATTAATTTTTATTTAAGATCCCCATAGTTCATTGGTCCGGATTTGACGACCCCTGCTAGGCTACACGATACACGTATCTGCTTATGGATGCATGACTTAGAAATGCAGTTAGCGTTGCTCGCTGAAACTTATTTTGCATGCAATAGGAATCCTGTTCATCTATTCGCGTGGTTGTAGTAAAGCGGTGCTTCACACTTACGTACTAATATGTTAAAGTTCAGAAAGTATGATTACTGTAACAGTATATGAAGCCAACAATAGGTAGGTAATGTTTGCAATATTAAACATGTACCTATATTATACGAGTATGTAAAATACGATTAAAAATAGGACACTACAAAATTGAACTTCCGAGTGTCATGCTTGCTTTCCTCGCGAAGGTTCTATCAAATTCCAAACAGGTTTGTGTATATTACCTTTTTTTGAGTATTTTTATACATCTTGATTATAGTTTAGATGAAGGACGAAGGAGGATGAAGGAGGCATATTTAACTAATTGGTGCAAATTAGTCATTTAACCCAAAATTTTTGCCACAAAATCTTAAAAAAAAAACTAAAAATGAATACCATAAAAGCGAATTTGAAAATGCGGGCACAATTAAAAAATTTGGGATACAATTAATAAAATAACCTATAGGAAAACTAGCACTAGCGGTCCCAATGAATTATTCAGTAACTCGGAATGCTTTGATAGAACTATCAACTCTATAAATGAATATTTTGTTAATGTGGGTGAGGCACGAGCGCAAAGGTTTAGTATAAATTCAACATTCCCCTTAAATGAAAGTAATGCACCAGTAACTTGTCCTCTTCATTCCTTTGTTTTGAGCAATACTAAAGAGCAGGAGGTAAAAAGAATAATCATGTCTCTTAAGGATAATAGTTCCGTGGGTTGGGATGGTATCTCCAATAAACTATTAAAAGATAATGTAGACACTTTTGTCCCACCCCTTATTTTCATCTTTAATCAGTGTCTAGAAAAAGGCATTTTTCCAGATTTCCTGAAGAGGTCATTAGTTCGCCCAGTCTATAAGGCGGGGGATAGAAGTCGAATTGAAAATTACAGACCAATATCGAAAAAATTAGGAAAAAATTATTAATAACACTGACAAACCATCTTGAGCAAAATAACCTACACATCAGTACAGAATAAATAATAGTACTAAAGTATAGAAGGATCACTCTCGAAGAAAAGCCAAGTTTAAGTATGAAAATTTACCTACTCTTTTTTTTTGTGATAATGGCTTTTGTCACTACGTGTGCAACAATTCCGTCAATGTCGAGTTCGAAAAAGACACGTAATGTAGCAAAATGAAGTTGACTATTCACTCAATTACTTACTCTTACGACCGTCATCTGACTGCACGGGAAATTGAAATTTATTGCATGACACGAGTGTTCCAATTCCGTTACGCGTCGCTGATCCGATACCGATTTGGTGATAAGAGCGCAGGGTTCCCACTCACCGATATGCAGTTATCGTTACCGAGAAAAATATAAATTATTACTTGCGACACGGCCAGCGTGCGAGCCGAGCGGCAACCTTTAGCCATACACCGGCCCGGCCAGTGCGCCGCCCAAACGTACCTAAACTGCGGAGTGAAACCCCCCTGCCATCAGTACGGTTTCCGGCGTGGTAGATCCACAAATAATGCGGTACATTTAGTTACTAAATTTATAACTTCCAATTTAGATACAGGAAATAAGTGTTTGGGAGTCTTTTTAGACATGGCCAAGGTATTCGACACGGTTGCTATTCCCAAGCTTTTGGTAAAATTAGAAAATCTTGGAGTTACGAGGTACGCAATTAGATTTATTTAATGATTATCTGAACAATCAATACCAATGTGGCAAGCTAGGTAATCGTACAAGCACTGAGCGATCAATTAATTATGGGGTTCCACAGGGCTGTATATTCGGTCCAACATTGTTTCTGGCGTATATTGATGGACTTCTACAGCTTGAAGTTTTAAATAGTCGTAAAATTTCATATGCGGATGACACAGTGCTTTTGTTTTATGGCAATTCATGGAATGACACCTTTAAAACGGCTCAAAGTGGAGTTGAAAAAGCTGTTCAATGGCTTCAAGTGAACGGCCTGACCCCCAATTTTGGTAAAACCAAGTATCTTACATTCGCTATGCGTTCCCCTACATTCAGCAATACCCTAAAACTCGAGGTCTAGGGATACGAGCTGGAACATGCGAATGTGGTCAGATATTTGTGCGTCATGTTAGATGATAATCATAACTCTAAATATCATATTAATGTTTAGTGTGGTAGAATTAGAAAATTGTTCTTCGTTTTTAAAACCCTTATGGACATTTTAGAGCCATCTTTACTTAGGCTAGTTTATATATCTCTGTGTCAATCTCTATTTATTTATTGTATAAGTTGTTGGGGTGGAGCTCACAAAACCGATCTGATAAGGTTGGAGGTGGCACAAAGAGCTTTATTGAAAATTCTTGTTAAATATATTGTTGAAACAGTATTCCACAATCGATTTTAATCCCAATAAATTATAGAAAAGGAGAACATATGCCATCTGCGATCAACTTGTTCGTCCAAGATCTGCTTTTATCCATAGATTTTTCTCATTCCTTGGTCCATTTATATACAAAATTAATAAAAGACTGAATATTTTTCATCTGAATTCTTTTGACTGTAGGTAAACTCTTATATCCTGGTTAAAGGTACTTTCGTACGATGATACTGAAAACCTTTTAAAAGTGCATAAGTAGTAAGTTTCATCCCATTAATGAAATTCATTTGAATCAAATCCTGTTTCTTGTAAATCATACGAGAATTTTATAAGTCTGTATACTTAATCGGTTCTCTTGTGATACATGTTTCTAAACAAACCCTCTCTTCACCACACATACATACTCACTTTGCACATAGAGAGGTCAACACACACCCACACCCATCGATAAAAAATAACATATTTTTGGTGTTATTGTTTTTGTTTGTTTTCTTGTTATTCCTATAATACGCACTATTTTATGTAACTGTAATATGATGCGCTGGTTACTCGATATACAGGCTAACGCCTAGTTTGATAACAGATGCGTATGATATTGTTGTTGTTGTTGTAATTCTTTGAATAAACTATTATGATTAAAAAAATATGATTTTCGATTATGAGAGTAGCTTCTAATATTTGTATTATTTTTTTTGTATATATACTTTATTGTTCAAATACACAATCATCAATTACCCTGCCTACTTTTAAGGCGCCGTTTCACTGCGGCGCACGCAGTTCACGAACTCTCTCAACTCTCAACTGTCTCAACTCACCTTAGATTCGTAGTGTCTGCTTGAACGACGACGCGGGTCGACGTTTCCACTATTAAATAAATTCGTAGCCATTCGTAGTTTCATAGGCCACGCTATACATGGACGCGGAGCTTGATGACACTGTGAACATAATATGCATGGATTGATCCACGCAGATGACCCCGCATGTGCTGTTGTGAAAAGATAGCCACACGTAGCTAGACCAATGGACCCACGCTGCTAACGTGCATAGCGTTTGTGTGCACATCCTATAATGAAACCATGTATAGCGTGCACAGTGTTGAGCTACGTAAGTGACATATTATCCGAAAAACACGTGTACCAATGACGTCAATTTATGCGTAGCGTGTCCGTAGGATGCAGTGGACGTTATCACTACCATTTTTATGCATAACGAAGCCTAGTCAACGTGCGTAGCATTGCCGTGGAGCAGCGCCTTTATGTGGGGTCGGCGCAACACGTTTTCTTATCTCATTCATCTCTGTCATACGTCATCTCAACACTGATAATTCTTCGCACGCATATTTTATCTTACGCAATCCATCCATATTTTATTAGGTCTTCATCTATATAGCCAACGGCGGGTATGGTGCAATTACGCATTTCCCCCGAAAAAAATGGTCTTCAGGTGCAAACTCAGCTTGGTTGAGTTGTATGTCTGATTTACATTCATATCTATAGCTCTTGTGGTAGTATGGCCCTTATCCCGCCTCATCACATGCCCTCACTATGCTGATCTTTTACTTCTCAGTCACTGGGGCTACTTTTGAAGAAGAAGAAAGAAAAAATATTTATATATAAACTCTCCTCTAAATATTTAATCTCAATCTTATCCATTCTAATCACACTACATGCATTTTAACATTCTCAGCTCCACCACGCAAACTTTCTTTCAACGCTTAGATAAGAAATTACACAAAGAACTATAGAATTATGTTAACACACAATATAAAAGGAATATTTAGGCAAAAGGTGGACATTTCCTATGCTGTAATGCTATGCTAAGCAATTACGACCATAATATTTCAACCGTCTTATCACGTACTTCAGCAACTAACACGGTTGCTAACAATGTCGCATTCACTGTGACGTATTAGAGTTATATTAGCTGTCAAATTGAAAAACTCGCTTACACTATATGGGGGTTGGTAGTAACTTTCGGCTGAAAACTATAAGCAGGTAGATTTGCTACTCTGGTAACCTTTTTCGGTGAGCATGCGAGAGAATTAAAGTTCACCATAAGTTCATCAATCAGGTACTCATGAGGGGTTATAATTTAAAAGATATGTGATATGCCTACCTCGAGAAGTCAAAGTCTCATCAAACTTATAATCCATACGTTTCTCAACCTTATTTTGAGCGATCTCATAAGTTCCTGTTTTCTTTGTTATCTTTTAACTTCAAAGATAAGATTGACAAATTGATGCAGTTTCAACTACTTGGAGAGACAATGTATTGTTTGCAGTGATAACCTATTATATTCAGTATAGTTTGGGTTTTCACGAATTATTATATTTCAAAATTTGAAATGCCCCACGTTGGGCGCCACTGTAACCTTTTTCGGTGAGCATGAGAGAGAATTTAAATTCATTCAGATTGTGGGTTATAATTTGGAAAATATGTGCTATGCCTACCGGGAAAAGTGTATGGATATATTTTTAAAGGATATACAGATGCAAACGGACTTCAGGGGTTTAATTTTAATTAGTACATGCAATTTATTTTCAATACATCAAGGTACAGAATATAAAAATATAAAGGAGTGTAAGCAAATATGAGGGGGATACATTCAAGTAGTTCAATTGATAGTACCTACAATAAAATTAATCGACCTCCTCCTAACGACGTTAAAGCGGAAAAGAAAGGGGTCAAGAGATGGGGTCTCAATGCAACCATAGTAAATACTATCGATACACTAATCGAATGACGACATATTTATGAGGAAAATACTCAATGCTTAACTAATGTAGTTGGAATTAATTAAGCAACAGAGGTGATTTACCACCTTGATGGGAAAAGGAAAATAAAAAATCTATAAATAAGTAGGCTTTTAAGCATAAGAATGCACTATCGATATCCGTCTATTCGATAAGACGATATTTCCTGTAAATCAATACCACGGCACGTACTCCACAGATGATCAAAACATAATAATATTCTATCCACAGACTCAACATTCTCATAAAGAAACCAATTTGAAGGTTTTTTCCATTTAAGAATAGAATTATTATTAACTAAGTAAATATTAACATAAAAACCGGATACAATCCATTTGCAATTATCTTGATTCAGCTTAAATGTATACATGATCGTGTGAACTGGGAACGAGGGGAAAGCTGTATAGCGATCTCTTTGCTCACGGAGAAAAAGAAAGTTACACACAAAAAAAAACTACAACACAGTTCTGTCATAACAATGATTAATAAATTCAAGAATAGTTTTATGAGTTGAATGTTTAATGTTTTTATTTCAGAATAACAAGAAAAATGCTATAATGTCACTAATTAATTACAGAAAAATCAATGAATTGTGCTAGCCACCTAGTGTTAAAAAACATTAATACACTCTCACCACAAAAAGGCTAAAAATTTACGAACAGATTCGCGACGCTGTTGGAAAATCAAACCATTAGTGCCCGTCTCTCCGATAAAAAAATCTCTCAGACTCAGTAAAGTCTCACAAGTCATACGCTGAGGATACGTGTATTGTCCGCACTGTAATATAAGATTGTTATGAAACCAATTGGTAATCAGTTGCAATAATGGCACAACGTTGTACTATAGAGATAGAGATGAGTCTCTTCGTTTTGTCAACAATGAGACGATGATAATGCTTTTTCTTTGTATCGATATTTGAATTGGTTTTCAAATATTTATAAATTATTTACTCATCTCGCACCGTTTTTCTTAAATAAATATCCAAACTTAGAAACTAACTCCCGCGCTACATTCACGCTTATATAGGTATATAATAATAATAATAATAAAGTATATTTATTTCTCACCACAAAATTACAGTACATAAAAGGAAGGCATATTAGTGTATACAATACAATTTATTTTGTGGGAGACTGATGCCTAAACTAGACAAGTCTGTATGTTAGGACATCAGGCCTCCACTCTCAGGGTTGACACATCTGCTTATTATTGTCTTGTTTATCCTTACATGACTGTAAAAAGAGAAAAGAAAAAAATCCGCTCATTTTGTAAAATAAAACTAAACTAATGTATGTGTGCGTGTGTGTGTGTGTGTGTGTGTATGTGTGCGTTAGTGTGCGTGCCTGTGTGCATTTACCACTTTTATACATACATATTACAATTTTATAATGATAATTATTTTTGTTTAACTGTGTGGGTGTGTGTGTGTATGTATGTGGATGTGTATAAGTATGTGTGTGTGCTTGCATGAGTGGCTGTATATTGTGTACCACTTTATGGTAAAAACAATTCTGTTTATTATTATTTTTTCGAGTATACATATGTATATGTATTTAAAATTCTGGTTTTAACAGTTTCTCACAGCTATTGTAATCAAACAATTTGAGCCATTCACATAAGTATTTTTTAAGTTGATAGTCACTATAATCCCTTATATTGGTAGCTTTTTGAATAAGGTTATATAACCTAGGTGCCTGAAACTCATATCCTCTTTCCGCGAAGGTAGTTTTAGTACATCGGGTGGGGCAGCGAAACTTTCTCTTAGATGTCTTTGGTAATTGGGGAACAGCTAGTTTATGGTAACGCCTAACACATTGGTAAATGAATGTTTTGCGGACACTTAATACATTTGTTAGTTCATAAACGGAAATAGTAGGATGGCGAAATGGAAGTGAGAACATGACCTTCAATACAGCCCGCTGTGCACGTTCCATTTCCATTAGGTACGTTTTAGATGCACCTCCCCATGAAACAATACAGTAATTTATAATACAATGGCATAACGCGTCATAGGTCTGTAATAGTAACGTATTATCTGCTACTGATCGCAGGTTCTTAAAGACCAGCATGAGTTTCCTAATACGCTTGGCAGTATTTTGAATGTGAAATTCCCAATTCAATCTCTCATCAATAGTGACTCCAAGATATCTTATAAAATTTGTCTTTTCTAAATTGTTGCATTCACATATAGCTAGTATAGTTAATTTCCTATTACAGGGAAATGTGTGTATGCTAATATTGTAATCCTGAGGTGGGCTGGAGGCTTTTGTTTTTCTGAAGCATATGTATTTTGTTTTAGAGGTGTTAAGTGTTAATAAACTGTCCTCCAACCATCCTGAAATCTTACATAGACCACTTTCTGTAATGCTCCTTAAGTTATTCCAGTTCATCGAATGGAAAAGCAAAACAGTGTCGTCAGCAAACATAAGAAGCTCTGCATTGGTAAGTTTCATGTGACATAATTCATTTATGTACACTAAGAACAGTGTTGGGCCCAGTGTACTGCCTTGTGGAACTCCGTATGTACATATTGCGGAATCACTAAGGGTTTCTCCCACTCGAACTCTCTGGGTTCTATTGTAAAGATAGTCCTGAAACCACATAAGCGGCGTTCCTCTGATTCCTAGATTTTCTAGTCGTGTTAGTAGTACTGGAATTGAGACCGTATCAAAAGCTTTCTTTAAATCGAGGAAAACACCCAAGCACTTGGGTCCGTCATCTAAATGTGTTATAATTTTTGATGTTAAAGTAAGCACAGCATCATTAGAAGCAAGTAATTTATTTTTCTCTAAATATGAAATAAGTCTTTTATTTACTATTTTTTCAATTACTTTAGAAAGCGATGACAGTAATGATATAGGCCGATAATTTGAAGGTACGTACCTATCGCCATTTTTAAAGATTGGGCATACAGTTGCCTGTTTCAAGATTGATGGAAAGAAGCCGGACTCAAAGCTTAAATTACACAAATGGGCTAAGGGTTCAGCAAGAAACATTACAATTTTTTTCAGAAACGTGGTTGTTATTTGGTCATATCCTGGAGCAGTGTTAGTTTTAAGGCTTATAATTGTTGCTCTAACCTCCTCAGAATCAGTCAAATAAAGTGACATAGAATAGGCTGGTCCATCTTTTTTTGAATTAAGTGCCAAATCATGATCAGTTCTTTTCATGCTTATTAAAATCGTGTCGGCCAGCTCACGTCCTATTGTTGTGAAATATTTGTTAACGACATTGAGTGAACCTTTTTGTGTCTCAGCTATAGCAAGAAGTTCTGACGAAACTGTATTAGTCCGGTTAAGGTTACAAATATCTTTAATCACCTTCCAAGTATTTTTCGGATTACCGAGATTATTTTTAAGTTGATTTTGGTGGTACTCTTTTTTTAGCGTTTTAATGATTTTATTACAAATATTTCTGTAGGATATATAATATGCTTTTAAGTCATCATTATTTGTAGATTTTTCCAATTTTTTATGAATTTTGTCTCTCTTTCTGATTGATTTTATGACTCCTTTAGTTATCCATGATTTCAATGGTTTATACTTATTGGAGATTGTAAACACTTTTATATTACTGTCGATGATATTCTGCAGCGTTTTTATGAACCACTCTGTTGCAATATTAACATTTTGTTTCCTTGTACAATTCTTCCCATGACATATTATTAAATACTTCTTGAATTTTGCTATAATCAACAACTTTTTTAACTTTTGTGCTAAAGTTTTTGTCTAATTTTGTGTTGTTAATAAACAATAATATAGGACTGTGGTCTGTAAATTCTTCAAATACTATAGTTTTTGCAGTTCCATTGAATTTTACCATAAAATGATCCAAGCAAGCTTGTGCCCTAGTTGGAAGATTGATACATTGCCGAAGACCATGTGAAGCCAAGAGATTAAGATATTCCGAAGCAAATCCAGACTGTCTTTCTGGCATAATATCCAGGTTTATGTCTCCCGTTAATATTATGTTTTTTGCTTTAATGTCACAAAGTAGTATATCTAGAAAGTTTATATAATTTGAAACGTTATGAAAAGACGGTGATCGATACGAACATATAATGGAAAATTCTTTTTCAATATTAAGCAATAAAAAATTACCTTCATTAAATATCGGTTCATGAACAGTAACTGAAATTCAATTTTTTACATAAGCAATAACGCCATCATTTTGATTTTTGCTGTGTTTGGTATGATAAGAATTATAGTTAGTTATTGGTGGTATAATACTATGCTCGTCCACCCAACATTCTATAAGTACTATAATGTCGACATTGATTTGAGTACGTGTTAAAAACGTTAAAAAATGATCTAGATTTCGATTAACACTTCTTATATTAACTGTTATTATACACAACGAATTAGACATGGTACTGTCGAAGTTTAGTACACTATAACATTTTGATGGATCGTTCAGTCGAGTACAAGTGCAGTCAAGGGTCTCATCAAGCTCGTCAGATATTGTGACGCTATCCGGATTGAATTTTAGGCACGATTATATAATTGACATAGCTTAATTGACTATCAAAACAGAATGAAGGAAATAGCGGTGCTAAACAGTGGTATTTGTAGTTATTTTGTGTAAACATGGCAATGTGTTGTGTGATAATGTAATATATATTTCTAAAATTTAACCAGGTTTGAATAAGGGAAACAATAATAAAACGTTGAATTTCCAACTGGAGTAAAGTGATAAGTGGTGGTACAATAAGACTAATGAATTTGATAATTTTTGTAGTTGTGGCAATGTATAGTATTAAATAAGGTGTGCTTTTACAACTGTACATTAATACATAGTAGCAAACTTCAATACGAATGAATGTAGCTAAGTATAAAGTACTGTCTAGTAAGTAGTGATATTGCTGTGAACAGCGCGCCAAAACAAAACATAGTCATTAGGTTTAGGTATATCACTCTCACTATTTATAGGAATCAAGGGTGAGCCATCATACCTTCTCAAAAACACTCTTCCATGTGATGTCCAATAATATTTATAGTTATGTTGAAGAGCAAATTCACGGACCAGAGATAATAATTTCTTGTTTTTTGCAGACAGACTCTCCGAGACATATATGGGCAACTTAGGCCCACTTATCTTAATATATATATATATATATATATTATCAACTCTTGGGTGATCGCAGGCATAGAGCGAAATTTGGTGGATCCAATCAGTGAATGCGTTCTTTCACAAGTCCTTTACGGTTCCCGCTGCTATATTATGGAATGCACGTAACAGTACTTGCATTACATCGTTCAAAAAGAAACTAAAAGCTTATCTACACTCGAATTTGTCATAGCATCGTCCTTAAATTTATTCTATACTAGCTTCTGCCCGCGACTTCGTCTGCTTGGACTTCAGAATTGGGTCTAAAGCTTCGCTCGTTAACAATTTTTAATCTTCCCACGCGAACTATTACATGTCCTTTTCCATAGCTTAGGTGACATGCATACCAATATTTCAAAGCTGTCTGCCCGCGGCTTAGCTCGTAAACAATTTTCAATTTTCCTTCGGGAACTACTTCAAGAATCGGGATAAAAGGTAGCCTATGTTCTTTTCCATGTCAAAGGCTACATGCATGCCAAATTTCATCCAAATCCGTTCAGCCATTGTTGCGTGATTGAGTAACAAACATCCAAACATACAAACATCCAAACATCCAAACATCCACATTTATAATATTACTAGCTTCTGCCCGCGGCTTCGCTCGCGTTAAATTCGGGGTTACACCGAAGATTTAAAAAAAAAAAGCCGGTATTTTTCGTTGGTAACAAAGAGTCTGTGTACCGATTTTTAGCTTCCTACCTTGAAAACTGCAAAAAGTCCCATATAAAATTTCACCGCCTCTTTTAAGGGGTTGGGGGCAAAATTCCAAAAAAAAAATGATGCACGATTTTTTTGTTAGTCACAAATAGTTCGCATACCAATTTTTAGCTTTCTACCTTGAAAATTGCGGAATGCTCCATACAAACTTCCACCCCCATTTTAGGGAAGTGGGGTGTTAGAAAGAGACAAAAAGTAGCCTATATCACTCTCCATCCGTTCAACTATTTCCACTTAAAAAATTACTTCAATCTGTCGCTCTATTTTGCCGTGAAAGACGGACAAACAAACACACACACACTTTCCCATTTATAATATTACTATGGATATAGTAGGATTTTTGTGTATGTATATGTGTGTGTGTTTGTATGTATATAAAAAAATTAAGTTGTTTATGGTGAATTTGATTAAACTTGTTCCGCATCTACTCGATTATCATACTTTCTTTATGAAAATTGTGGACGAGATCTCTTTAGGAGATTGTCTGCTTTAAGTTTTAAATTATGTCTCTATATGTTATGTTGTGTAATAAAGAATACATATCGTGGTAGATTAAGGGCCGTCTGTCTGATCGCTCTCTTAGTATAACACAGCTACTGTATTGAATTTATGAAATCACGTGGAGAAAAATGGCAACTCGAGAATGAACAATTCATCTTTGTGGTCTGTGGCTAAGAATGCCCAGTATTCATATGGTGATCCAGGGTTCGATTCCCCATGAAGGTAGAAGTTCTTCCGCTTGGATCGATTGGTGGTAGGACTTTTGAGCCCGTCTGGGTAGCTACCACCGTCTTGTCAACATTTTTCGTAACAATAACATTGTTGTGTTCCGATAATTAGAGGTAAGATAGCTAGTTCCTCAGTTGCTGAGGAGTCCTGCATCTTCGGTCTCATTACCACTTATCATAGCGTGAGATGAAGGACAAAAGTTTACCAGTTTTATAAAAAAAAAGTCATTATGAAAATGGAACATTTCTGAAGATGATGTTCATACTTTGCGAGCAGGAGTTAAAAATTGGAAACATATATCATTCTTTAATCTTACCCAGACAGCGTCGGTGGCGCTGTGAACTCGGCACTTGCCTTCCAATCGGAAGGTCTGGTGTTCGAGACCGCCATGTATCAATGTGTTGATACATGGCGGATGTTTTGAGTATGATGAATCTCACCCAAGAAACACAATAAATTAGTTTACATCCATTACCATATAAAATATTTAAAAGCAGGTACACAACATCTTTGACTAACCGTGGTTAAACACTGGCCTGACAAATTTGTCCACGTTGATAAACACTCGAGACAAAGCTAAAGGTAGAACGCGGCGTCAATGTCAACGGTTCTTGGCGACGCGTGCCCGGCAGATGTCACTCGGCTAATTGAACATAAAATAATATTAACAGATGCGTCTTCCGACCTCGCGACCTTTGCGTCGCATGGTGGCAAACATTCTTACGACGAAGTCAACGTCCTCGCGACTCGACAACACGTTTTATGTGATGGATTAATTAACCAAAATAGTATGTACCCACCTTATAAGCGATTCCATGATAATTTTTTTTTCAATTAAGTGATGAAAAAGCAGACGCGACCTTCAACCGGATTCCCGAAAATAAAATAATCAGTTATCTCACCTAATGAAGTTTTACTCGTTTTTGAAAATAAAGAAACATTTATTAGAATTGCTGTCTTAAATATTAACGGTACTTTCCCTCCAACTAAGTACCGTTTTTCCATCAATTTGTAAGTGAGTTTTAATTTGTTAATAGCAAAAATAACATAATGGACATCCTTTGTAAATAGATATCTTCCAGAAACATTGAACGCAAATGACAGCTTCGTATCGTTATTGTCCTTCCATGTTTGTAGGTATCTGGAGCAGGTCCACGTGTACGTCTAATTGGAACAATATCGTATTCAGATAAAATTATCCGCATTATTCATTTGGACGTGAGCTCGCGATGAATACCACTTGTTTTGCTTTAGTTATCTGCTGAATGCCCAAATAGGCTTGTTTGTTGGTAAATACCGCAGCCTTGGCCTTCTATGTAGCGCGTGAAGATGATATACTCTGTATTGTTATAACGTCAATAAGTTACTGTTTACCACTATCACCCATGGTCAATACCTACCTTATGATTATAATGGAACATTCTTGACTATATTTGTACTTTATATTGAATGAGGATCTTTAATCACGATTTTGAAATGTTCTGATTTTGAAAAGTATTTTATACCATTCCCCCTTTTAAAAAGCTTATTTTATTCACTGTAAACAGTGAATAAAAAGCACTTTTAATCACTATTTAGGTGTTTGAATTTAGAACCCTCCGATATATTCGACCTCCATCTCAATGCTGTACAACCTATTTGCCCTTAAAATACTCGATATTAAATGTCTATTTTCGCTTAAATCTTTCTTTTTCTCGTAATCATGGTATAAAGTATAGTATGCAACTCTTGAATAAAACGGATTTATACCGAGGGCTATGAATGAATCGCGGCGTTCAGGATTCTAACACATGAATCCCTACGGTCCACCACTCCCTACGGTCGTGATTCAGTCATAAAAATCCTTCACTTGCTCGTGATTCACCTATGGCCCTCGCGTTGAGTCCGTCCTTTATTCACTAGTTGCATAATATACTATTTGTCAATCTATATACAACAAAAAAACAAGGATGAAGGCATGAACGTGAAATTCTCATTTCCAGATTGGAATAAGAAAATTCCAATAGCTTTTAACACATAATACTGTCCTTTATTTGCACGAGTACTACGCATTTCAATAAAACTACACTTTTTGGATTTACTCGCGTATATTTACTTTTAAAGCTAATTATTTAGTCCGACGTTTCGAACGCATTCGTGGTCCCGGGATGACTGAAGCTGGTGGGTAAAGAATCCGATGAAGCTGGTGGCTGTAAAGCATTCGAAACGTTAAACTAAATAATTAGAATGCTTTTAAAGTAAATATACGGGAGTAAATCTGAAATTTGTAGTTTTAGTTAAAAGCTTTTAACACAGTTTTATTTAATCTGTCATCATAAGGTTCTTCCTAGTTATGTGGGGTTCTTCCTCTCCCAGCATGTTAGAGCGTACCTGTTAAATTTCGGGTGTTCTACTGTTAAGTTGGTGTCGAAAGACACAGGATACCATTTATTACCACCGTGTGTCTGTCACCGACCGGCTAAACTAAGACCCTGTTCTGCTGATACACGTAATAACCATAGCTTGCCCAATCTGGGAACTACCATGATGTCCAGAGTAGCTTCCTTCAGGCGACAAGACTCAGCCCGTAACCAGCCGGGCTGTTCAAGGGTGGTTTAGAGAATTGGAAATAGTTTCCATTTCTTCCGTACCCAACCCCAGATCGCTCAGACTATGTTTTGCTATGTTTTTTAAAAAAACGTCGCCCCACACTAGGATTTTCTCCTGTGTCGTGGGTGCAGTTACAAACATAGAATATCACATGCACATACGCCCAGACCGGAACAAATTTCTGTAGGCCATACAAAACATTGGTCCCGTACGGGAATCGAACCCGCGACCCGTTGCGCAGTAGGTGATCACTCGACCTCTGAGCTAAACGTTGAGACTGAACACTGAGACTGAAGACAAAATGGACGTCAAGGTAGTTTCGTGGGTAATCTTAAAGTTTTATCAATAGGTAGGTAATGTAAATGTTAGTGGAATATGTAGTTTACTATTTTGCATAAATTATTGCCTATTTACTTACACTATATTAGCACGGCGAGGAAGTGGTAAGGAACTGGGTCACTGTGCGTGAAGTCGAGGAAGCTTTTTGAGTTTCAAATTAGTGTGCTTCATTGCAGATTCCCTACAGAAGATACGGTGATGAAGAAATGGATGGAAGCTATTGGAAAAGAACAGCACCGTGTTTGCTCCAAACATTATAATTGTTTTATTTATTATCAAATATCATAAATGCTCCAGATTAAAATTGAATGATGTCCTCTCATTAGGACGTCTTCGTTCAGAGATGGTGAAAAATGAAATAATAAAATAGTCGTTTATTTCAGCAACACCCTCAATAACAACTGTCGACGACAAATATATGTATACAAAAGGAATAAGGTGCAAAAATGTATACATAACTTTGGATGTCGACTCTACTTTTAAACGTCATATTTTTACGAGAAAAACACTTAGGTATTTGTGTTCTAGTTATTATGTCCCCCCTCCCCCTCATTTTTGCCCTGTTTTTGCACTCTTTTTCATAGATGTAAATTACTTCTGTAAATATTATCGTTGCAGCTGTATTTCTATAAATTATATTGATTATTATATTATTTTTTTTTATTTTCAAATAAACAAACAACTACTAACAGTATCTAAATTTGTTGGGAAGGTTTCACAGGTAACTTCAAGGTAACTTCTACGCTTAGTTCTTGTTCTGACGTAGACGTTTTTATGTTTATGCGATCTTTGTGGGAGTGATAAATACATTAAAACATATTTACCTATTAATTCTTTATTAGATTATTAAATACTAATTATAGTCTATATTCACAATAATTTTGATAATTCCAATCTAGATCTCTTCCTTCAAAAGCAAGGAATTGGTAGCAAAAATGTGCGTAAATGTATCACAATACTGTTATGAATAGAGTTTGTTGAGAGTCGAATGGTATCTGGCGCATGCGATTTCAATTGGCTTCGAGCCAAACTGACATGTGAGCTTCAGATATTGTTTAAATATTGGTGGTCCTTAGGGCTCTGCATATTTCTCGCGCTTAAATCTTGTCATTAAAAAATAATTTTGTTGACTAAGTCATTAGCAATTTATTGGTACGAGATTCTCTGGCCGACAGTTGCCTAGTGTTGTGGTGATGTCGAAGTTGGTGACATTACAAGGTAAGATTGTTTTGGCGTTGTTCCAAAAAGGAGGATAGAGCACGTGGCGTGACAGGGTTGTCTCATCAATAATTTGTAGAGCAGTAGGGTTACTCTTGAATCCGATCGATCGGCATTGAGATTGTGATTTTTCGTACGCTTATTTTTGCGCATTGGCTCCAAATTGACCCCGTATTGTGCGAACCAACTTTTTGGGTGAACCAAACTCGGTATTACTAAGTTTTCTCAAAGCATGGATCCAATTTGGCGCTAGTGTTGTTACTCAAGCGTATAAAAAATCACAATTCCAATGACGATCCATCGGAAATGGTCCAAGAGTAACCCTACAGGTATTAAAATGGGCGGAGAACCTAATGCTCTTTTCAATTTAAAAAGTAACCAATGTAGCTATAATTGTTATATGTCAAAACTTTAAATTTATTTATTCTCTTATAGGTATATAAAAATGAATTGCTGTGTGTTAGTCTGACTAAAACTCTTAAATGACTGGAACGATTCTTGCGAAATTGCGAGTACGTCCAGGGAAGGTTTTAAAGTACAGTTGGACCCGGTAGGTAGCGGCGCTGCAATTGACCCACTAGTTTAAAATACAATAATCGTATAATATATTTCTTCAACTATAATTTTATTGTTTAAATCTTTAAAAATAGTGAAATTAAAAATCTATATAAATAGTGAAATTAGCATCCTCTTATATTTGATTGTTTGTTTGTTTATTGTTATATTCAAGTGTTCTGAATATTGCCCTTAAGGCGCCTCTTCACAATGGGCCATGATGGCCCATCAAATGATCGCCCATCAATGCCGCCATGATCGAGGCGCCTCTTCACAATGGACCATGATGGCCCATCAAATGATCGTCCATCAATGCCGCCATGATCGGGCAATTCTGCACACAATCGTGAACATCATTTACTAACTGTTTATTGTTATGATAAGACGTCTATCAAAAATATTTTACAAAAACTAAAAACCGACTTCAAAAACACTGAAAAGTTAAAAATAATACAAGAATAGGTACAAACCACATCACACTTATATATTGAAGTCGGTGCCAAACGATGATCTTCTAGAAAGTTTTAAAGTCAATCAAGTCAAGAGTATACTCTATCAAATACAAAAAAAAAATGAAAATCGGTCCACAAGTGGTCGAGTAATGTGTTCAAAACACGTTGGACAAACCTTAAAATTTAAGGGTTTTCCTCGATTTTCATGGGATCCCATCATCAGATCCTAACTTTGGTGACCATGGGACTACCCTTGGAATATACTCTATCGAATACAAAAATAATTTTGAAAATCGGTCCACTCGCGTAACATACACACAAAAAAAAAACATAAGCACCGAATTGAGAATCTCCTTTTTTGGACATCGAAGAGATTATCGCGGCAGCGGCAATATTTTTACTTAGCTCTTATAATCATCTACATAATGTGCGTGAAAAAAAAAACATCATAGATTAAAATTTATTTACCGAGAAGTCTACACTGTACTCGAGCCAAATACGTACTGATTAATCGGCGATTGTGTGGACGCGTATGCCATCATGGGCCATAATTCCTTTGATGTACCGACAATTCTCCGATTGCTCACGATTACCGGCGATGATGGCCGATCATAGACAATCATGCCCTCTACACAATCGTGATTGTGTATACTTGGCCATCATGGGCCATTGTGAAGAGGCGCCTTTATTATAGGCATATGACAAAAAGGGTGCAGGGGCCGCTTATAGTATATAGGATGTACGAGTATAGTATACTCCCTGTCAAACGAAATCATACCCGTGTTAACACGATCATATAAAAGTTATATGGCGTCTTACAAAATTAATTTTCTTATTCCCCATACATTTTTATAGCAGACCTAACTATGAGTATCGGGAATTTCAAATTAATTTTACAATTGTGAAAATTTAATAACACCATAAGTTTTATACAACTAGTTAACATGGGGAGGTTGCGGCCTGATAGGGTATTTACTAAACATATTATTGTACCTATATATCAGTCTTCAGAATAAGTAATATTAACAACCTATATAGTTAGGAATAATAATATGTGGCATGACAGCCCTGTGAGAAAATAGTGGCAAATACCTACAGAAAATGTACGTGCAATTAACATTTCACGTCCATGAACGGGTTTTTGTCACCAAAATATCTAAACGTAAGCATTCCAGCGATGTTATTGTTGGTAGCCATCTTCGAAATGAGTTATGTAAATGAAATAATGAACATTTATCTAAATATATATATTTTTTGTTAAATGTGTCCGATCTATGATTGTTTATTAAAAATTGAAAATGTAATGCTTAACTATTATTTTGGCGGCGAGGGAACAAAAAATTACACAATTATTGTTTTTCTTGAGGAGGTTCTTCAAATTTCTCAATAGGTGTAGTATAATAATAACGAGTATTAAAGGAGCATTGTAGTCTATTCAAGAGAAGAAGGTTCCCCTGATGAACTTTTCCGTTTCATGCATACTAGTTTCCATGATTAAAAATATTATGATATATAGGGACAGCTAGTTTTATAAAAATCTCGTGTCACAGTGTTTGTTATCGAACACCCCCGAAATGGTTTGACCGATTTTTATGAAATTTTTTGTGTATATTTGGTAGGTCTAAGAATAGGTCGTTGGCTATATTTACACCCCTAGGTGATAAGGGTGGCCCTCTCCAGAAATCTTTAAGTGCTGTGCTTTATTAAAGGGAAACGTATTTCGCGTGCATACCTAGTATTTTATAAAAATGCTAAATGAATTGATAAATAAATTTAAATCGATACAAGTATAAATTTCACTTCGGGCAGGAATCGAACCTGCGTTTTTAACATACCGTGTTGACATTACAACCACTCAGAACGCCGAAGACTTATCTAATCCCAAAACTTCTCCTTTTTTTTACTGTGTTGCGCAAAATAGACACACAATCTTAGAAGTAGGTGCTATAAACACATTGGTATCTGTCAGTGTGTGTAGCACACATATCTAGCAAAACGATGTGTAGCAAAAAAATATTCTTAATGAATTTTATACTTTAATTCAAAATAATAATATACGCTTAAGATCACCTTGTAGCGTACTCAACCAACTGCTTTTGCAAGAAAGTTCACGTAATAACCTAATTAGCATCTTATTACAGTGTACCTAACACTGGAATAAGATGCTAATTAGGTCTTGGATTATTGTGTGACGCTTTTGATTTGACAATCGTTTGCGACAATGAATGCGTGTGCGGCGTTAATTAAGACTATGTGACTGATGCCTTTTTAGAAGGTGGTAGTGGATATGTATGTATGTATATTGAGTGTGAGAGTTGAATGTGATCGTGATAAATTTTCGTCCGTGCGGTGATAAAAAATGTGCCTCTGCTTTTTTTCTCTTCGTGGATAACATAATGATCGACTAAGGAAGTTTACTGCAATATGCATAAGATTAATGAATTTTATTGATATCATATCATAATAAATTAAATCATCACAACTGCTCATCAATATACGTCCCCACTGAGGGGTTCGAGCACAGAACACAGAAAGAGGTTAGAAGGGCTATGTGGGCGGGGCACACGTAGCCACAACTATGACTAAATGCTCATACTTGTGGCCCCGCAACGCGAACGCGTTGTTTAATCACTGACGGACAACTACAGTGAGTGTATCGTGAAGCGCGGCGCTATAAATATAAAAAAATGCCTTCTTGTGCTATAATTACTTGTAAAACAAGAAGTCAGGTGTCAAGTGTAGCTAAAGAAGGAATTTCTTTTCATCGGTAAGTAGTAAATTAATCATAATGACCATATTCCATAGATCATAATGTCAAAATCCACCAAAACTGATCATAACGATAAGTTACATAATATTTTTCTAAAAAATATACATTACCGGCAATGTACGCCTGCGATTTTTGCCATATTACTTAGAGCGCGTAATGTAGTACACTGCTTTCGGTAGTGACGCATTTGGCTTAATGAGCATTAACGCAGTAGTCGCAGTACAAGGGATAGTGCCGTGCTAATCAAAAAACGCACGCATTACATTTTATCGATAAATGTATATTTTAAAATATTTATATAAAGTAAAAATAACATATTATTTGTCATTTAAAATGCCATAATAATAATTATTACTTATCGATAATACAGAATGTTTGGCGAAGCTAACACCTACCCTTTCTAACATCCTATTCATATAAGTACGGCAATGTAATCAAAGATTAAAATTGTAAAATTAATTTCAATTTTCACGATACAATTAGTTCGATTAGTAAAAAAATTATGGGCAAATTCTAAACAAATTTTACAACTTAGAATTTTTAATATCACCATAATATTTATATGACTATTTTAGCATAGGTAGGTGGCCATGCAAGACATGAAGATTTGAGTACTTTAAAAAACAAATTTACAGGTAAATATTTACTTTACAAATATTTACTTCTCCATCCAACTAAAATATCCTAACAACTAAACTACCGCACGTCCGTTTGTCAGATTATCCATTCTAGTTTATGCTTTCAGACCGGTGCATTATAGTATTATAGTTTTTCTTTTATTTTACGTCTAACCTACAACATTTTTGAGCTAAAAAGCTTTAATTTTGTTACTGTTAACGCCGTTGAACGACGGTAGATTTTTTATAAGATTTACGCAATTAAATACACGCACCCTCACATGCACACGCACACAACAAAACTTTCCTTATATAATATCCTTCCCCGACCCTTCCTCTCATTCTCTCGAGTACCGATCTTGCTATACGCAAACGCACCGCTCCGCAATAAAAATTCGCAAAAGTTGATAAATCTCTATTTGATTTCGCCGCGAGTGTTTAATTATACTCAATAAATAATTAGCGACTTGTGTGTATAATAAAGCTATCGAAGAAACAAGAAATAGCGAGCTATAGTGCCGGCCGGCTGAAGAGTGAGTGTTGCTGCTTTAAAGGTACGGTGCTTTCCTTTCTATTTCTTTTACCGCTCGCCCACACAAGTTCTTGGTCCTTCTGTCCCCGGATTCCGCAAAATACACTCCACAAATACACATATATTTAAATTCAATAGTCCTTTTCTCCGTGTTGATTTTTTTGCTATCTACCTCCCCATTTACAAAATTGTTAAAACCGCAACTGTTTCACACACGCATTATATTTTAACGCATATTTATATATTTTTTAAGGCATATTTATCGATATTACTACGCATTTTTCATATTCCGCATTTATTTAACTGCCCATTCCACCAGAGGGAGACTCGGTACTGGGTCGCCTGCGTGGGTACCTCTATCTTACCTATTTCTTACCGCTAAGCAGTGGTGTATTTGCATTACTGTGATACGGTTCGAAGGGTAAGACAGGCAGTTAAATTACTGGGTACAGTGACAATAACATCAGAAGTCACAAACCAGCAACACACGCTCAGCTAGTCTTCACTACAGCTAACTCCACTCAACCGCATTTTCAATTTATTTCTCACTCACTCATTTCTCAATTAAACTCTCGTTTTAATATTTTTATTGTAATAATCGCATTTATAGTTTAATAGTAACGCAATTTTATTTTCACACGCAAATTTATTTCGCAAGATGGCACAATTAAGGCGTAAAATTAATTTATTAGAAGCTAAACAGGAAACGTTGTTTGAAAGAGTTCAACAACTGTACAATCTCGGCCTAAAGGTTTCTGATCCCGAAAATGAATCTAAATTTCTCACCCGCATACATTCATTAGAAAGTACTAGAACGGAATTTCTTCAAATTGTCAATGATCTAAATTTGGCCTATATGGAGTCGAATGCGGAGGTCAAGCCTTCCTACTCGACGGTTAACGCATTTGACGATTTATATTGTAACATCAAAGTTGTTGAAAAATCCCTTACTCAACTCAGGGCTGGCATACAGAGCAATCCTAATTTTAATAAAAAATTGCCTCCTTTGGATTTAGCCTCCTTCGATGGTACCCCTAATAGGTGGACCGTCTTTTATCAAAACTTCAAAAGCCTCATTCATGATAATGCTCAGCTCACTGCAGCCGAAAAGGCTCAGTATTTAATAGGGAAACTCTCAGGAAAAGCGTTATCAGTGTGCTCAGGTATTCCGCCTACAGGTGAAAATTATATGATTATTTGGAACGCACTCATTGAAAAATACCAAGACATAAGAGTACAAGGGTCTGCTTATTTGGAGCAAATGTTGCATTTTAAATCGCAGTCATTGGACGCATTCATAGATCAGTTTTGTTCTGCTGAGGCTGCCTTACGTCGCCTGGAATTCGATGACCTTGCTGATTTCATAATAACGCATATTGCACTTAGTAAATTAGATAAAGATACCCTCACTCTTTTTGAACAAACTAATAGGCAGGTTAAAATTCCAAAGTTCTCTCATCTCAAAGAATTTGTCAAAGAACAAAACAAAATTCACACTTTACGTACGCTTACAAATAATAAACAAACTTATAATAATGTCACAAAAACCTCAAGCTCATATAAAGTATCAAAACCAACACATTCTTTTCTTGTAAATACCGATAGTAATGTGCAGCAACCCTATAACGCATATAATAGTCATTTATCACGCAATTGTTTAGTATGTAAAAGTCAGCCTTCACACGGCTTATATAAATGTGCTAAGTTCTTATCTTGTAACGCAAAAATAAGAAACGATTTAGTAATTAAAAATAGTTTTTGCATAAATTGCTTAGGTTTTCATCATATCAAAAACTGCAAATCTCAAAATGTTTGTTCTATTTGTCGCCGCAAGCACCATACCTTATTACATGTTGATAATTATCACTCGCAATCTAATTTCAATTCGCATAACACCAATAATATTCGTTCGAGGCAGGGTATGTCGAGCGAACCGGTTGCAACTCACACGCCAAGCGATTCCCAGCCTAATCGCCCTAGTACCCAAGACTCAAATTTAAATGTAGATGGTATTAGGAACGTTTCGCTGTCAGTTACCACTACTCAATTGACAAATAAACATACAGCCGTTCTTTTGCCTACCGCATCAGTCTATGCATTTGCATTTGATAATAACGCTCGGCAGGTACAATCGCTGCGCGTATTTTTAGACACTGGCTCGACCAGTCATTTTATAACAAAAGATTGTTGTGATCGCTTGAATTTATTGATCACTCCCGCTTCGTCTACTATTCAAGGTATCGGCTGTACGAAAAGTGCTTCGCTAGGATGTGTAAAACTCACAATTCAGTCCCGCTATGACGAACGCTGTCAATACACAATTGAAGCTCGAGTGATGGACACCATCACCGATCGCTTACCTAGCGCGCCGATAGATGTATCGCAGTTAGCTCATTTGCGCAATTTACCTATGGCCGATGATAATTATTTTTCGCCTTTGGGTATCGATTGTCTCATAGGTAATGAACTCATTCCGTTCTTACTCGGGGGTAGAAAAGTTAGTTCGCCCAACTCATCGGTTGTCGCTTTTGAGTCTACGCTTGGTTATGTTGTTATGGGACGGGCTGATTGTGATGCGTCTCTTTGTTGTTCTGCACTCGATAAAAATAACGCTTTTATTTATGACACGGAAATTCAACGCTTGAATAATTTAACGCAACGCTTTTGGGAACTCGAAAATGTTCCTAATAAAAAACACGTTAGCCCCGATGATGAGCAGTGTGAACGTAGTTTTCTCTCTTCATACTCACGTGATGATACCGGTAGATATACTGTGTCGCTACCATTCAAGTCTCAGCCGACAGAGCTGGGCGATTCTGTTAGTATTGCTAAACGGCGCTTGTTATCATTAGAAAAGAAATTAAACGCTTCGCCTAACTTACGGTTAGAATATAACGTTACTATTCAAGATTACATTGATAAAGGTTATTTGTCAAAAGTAAGTAACGCTTCCCCGCAAGATAGCTCTTATTACATACCGCATAGGGCTGTTATTCGCCCGGACAAAGAAACCTCTAAGCTTAGAGTAGTTCTTGACGCCAGCTGTAAAACAACTTCGGGAAAATCGCTTAATGATTTATTATATGTCGGACCTAATCTTCAACAAAATATATTTTCACTTTTAATTAATTTACGAATGTTCAACATCGCTTTGTCCGCAGACATCGAAAAGATGTACTTTCAGGTTAAACTATCGAAAGAACATCAGCCGTACCAACGCATCTTGTATAGGTTTGAGACCGACTCAAATATTGATACATATGAGTTTAATAGGGTTTCATTTGGAATATCCAGTTCTCCTTATCTCGCAATGCGTGTCGTACGGCAACTAGCCGCTGACGAACGCGATCGCTTTCCGCTCGCCGCTTATGAGGCCGAAAACCACATGTACATGGACGACTACGTAGCTTCTATTGATGGTTCAGAGAACGCTGAAAAAATATGTCAAGAAATGGTCGACATGTTCAGGGTCGGGGGCTTTAAGTTAGTTAAGTGGATGTCCAGTGACCCTAATGTTTTAAATAAAATTCCTGAGTCGTATAAAAAGATTTCGCATCTCGTTAACTTTGATGACACGTCTCACACAAAAATAATAGGAATGCATTGGTGTCCTAGTGATGATTTTTTATTATTTCAAGTCAATCCAAATAATAATGTACAGTTGTGCACAAAACGCACAATCTTATCAGAAACCGCTCGCTTGTTTGACCCGCTCGGATTGATAGGCCCAGTTACCGCTTTTTTAAAATTGTTAGTGCAGCAGTGTTGGCAACTCAATCTCGGATGGGATGATCCCGTCCCTGATAGCATTCTTCAAAGGTGGAATCAATTTCGCGTCGAAATGCCTTATCTCCAAAAATTAAAAATTCCTAGACATATAGGTATAACCGCAGGTACTCACATTTCTTTAATTGGTTTCGCTGACGCTAGTGAAAAATGCTATGGAGCCGCAGTGTATATTAGGGTTTGTAATTATAAACAAAATAGAATCACCACGAATCTTTATGCTTCAAAGTCTCGATTAGCGCCATTGAAAAAGGTTTCACTCGCACGCCTAGAGCTTTGCGCTGCTCTTCTTTTGAGCAAATTAATGACTTCTGTTATGGAAACATTGAGCTTGCGCTGCAAAATAGATGAAAAATACGCCTTTTCAGATTCCACTGTCGCTTTGACTTGGATTCATTCACCCGCTTACAAATTTCATACTTTCGTCGCAAATCGAATAACTGAAATTAATACTCACCTTCCCGCTGAACACTGGTATCATATAAGCGGCCATGATAACCCGGCAGATATAATATCTCGCCCTGTTACGCCTTGCAATATATTAAATAATTTAGTTTGGTTTCATGGACCTCAGTGGATATCAGAACCTTTCTCGATTTGGCCTTTGGTTCCCTTCAAGCCCAGCGATACTGGCAGTGATTTTTTTGAAACCAAAACTATTACATTACATACGCAGGTTTCAACTATTGAATCACTCGATAATAATCCAATTCAAAAATTAGTCGATAAATTATCTAGTTATAAAAAATTACTTCGCGTTATGATTTATATTCTACGCTTCATTAAAATTTTAAAAACCTCTGGTTCATTTCAAAAATCTGATTATGATTCCGCGGAGATTTATATTATTCATTTTATTCAACGCAAACATTTTTCTAGTGATATTTTCGCATTAAAAAATAATAAAAATGTCTCTAAATCTTTGTTAAAACTTCATCCTTTCATTGATAGTGATAACATATTACGCGTTGGTGGTCGATTAACTCATTCTCAACTTAGTTATGGTCAAAAACACCCAATAATTTTACCCGCGAAGGATCGCCTCACTCAGTTAATTGTTGATGATTATCATATTGTAAATCTTCATACTGGCCCCGCACTTTTACTATCACTCGTGAGACAAAAATTCTGGATTCTTGGTGCCAGAAATTTGATACGCCAGAGAGTTCATCAGTGTAACATATGTTTTAAAATGAACCCTAAACCACCTACACCTATTATGGGTGATTTGCCCGCTTTTCGTGTTTCGGAAGCGAAAGCTTTTGTTTACACTGCAGTTGACTACGCTGGACCTTTTTATATCACGCACATTAGGCACCGTGGTGTTAAAAGTCAAAAGGCATACATTTGTCTTTTTGTCTGTTTGACAACCAAAGCGATTCACCTTGAACTTGTCACTGATTTGAGTTCTGATCTCTTTCTTGCCGCTTTCAAGCGTTTTATCTCTCGCAGAGGCCCCGTGTCTATGATTTATAGCGACGGAGGTACCAATTTCATAGGAGCCAAACGCAAATTAAACGAAATATACGCATTGCTAGAATCGAAATCCCATAAAAATTTTATTGGTCAGCAATTGGCTGAGCAACGCATTCAATTCAAACATAGTCCGCCTTATGGCCCACATTTCAATGGTTTATGCGAAATTAATGTACGCTGTGTAAAAACTCATCTTTATAAAACCATTGGAAACCAAATTCTCACATATGAAGAATTTATCACAATTTTAACACAAATAGAAGGCTTGCTTAACAGTCGTCCTTTGTGTGTTCTTAGTTCAGATCCCTCAGATATAAACGCATTAACTCCAAATCATTTTTTAAATTTAACTCCGCTTAAGTTTCTTCCCGCTGAGGATCTCACTCACATAGAAGATAATCGCTTATCACGTTATCAGCTTCTTACAAAACTTACTCATAGTTTTTGGCAACGCTGGAGCCAAGAATATCTCACGTCCCTCCAACAAAGACAAAAATGGAATAATCCGTCTACTCCTATTCAAGAAGGAACTGTAGTTATTCTTAAAGAAAATAATACGCATCCTCTTTGCTGGCCTTTGGGAGTGATTGAGGAGGTTTTTCGAGGTAAAGATGATGTGATTCGCACACTGAGAGTCCGAACTGCCAGTGGTAGTTTCGTTCGTCCAGTGGTAAGAGTTTGTCCTTTGCCGCTCCAATAATTCTAATTTATTTAAACGCATGCTATTATTATTAATTTATTATTTTTAATTATTATTTAATTTTCTTGTAGAGGGAACCTCTAGGCCGGGGGAGTTGTTAACGCCGTTGAACGACGGTTGATTTTTTATAAGATTTACGCAATTAAATACACGCACCCTCACATGCACACGCACACAACAAAACTTTCCTTATATAATATCCTTCCCCGACCCTTCCTCTCATTCTCTCGAGTACCGATCTTGCTATACGCAAACGCACCGCTCCGCAATAAAAATTCGCAAAAGTTGATAAATCTCTATTTGATTTCGCCGCGAGTGTTTAATTATACTCAATAAATAATTAGCGACTTGTGTGTATAATAAAGCTATCGAAGAAACAAGAAATAGCGAGCTATAGTGCCGGCCGGCTGAAGAGTGAGTGTTGCTGCTTTAAAGGTACGGTGCTTTCCTTTCTATTTCTTTTACCGCTCGCCCACACAGTTACATAGAAACAAAATATTACTTGAATATTATTAATTATAAACGTATAATGAAAGTAATAATTATCTTTTGGTTTTCTAAATATTTCATATAGTTAAATTGCTGGCAATATTTAATATCGATAGCTATTAATCGATGTCAATCACTAAAATAATGTTATTTGTACACGCGGCTCTGGACGTCAGTGAATTTCTGTGAATGAGGAGCCCATTGAGCGTTGTGATTGGTTCAGCCCGATTTCGCGCGACTTTGCATGGGCGGTGCAAGGAAAAGAAGTGGGAGCAAAACTGGCGACAGCGGTTCCCGTACAAACGGTGCATGATTGCCTTTCTAACCTCATTCTGTGTTCTGTGGGTTCGAGCCTACCCTCAGTTGGGCCTTAGTCAACCATGCTAGCCCAGTGCGGATTGATTGACTTCACATACACCTTTGAATTTATTCGTAAATGTATGCAGGTTGTTCACGAATTTCACGATGTCTTCCTTTACCGTAGGAGCGTCAGAGTACATATGAAATTCGAAAACGAAAAACACATGGTACATCGTGGTCTCGAAATTTCACTGCCTGTCTTTTTCTTCAAGCAGGAACACAGTGATGCAAGCACCGCTTCTTGGTGGCAGAAAAAGGTAACATAGAGGTACCTATACAGGCGACTCTGGTACGGAATCTCCTTCTGGTCTGTAATTAATTGTGACTGGTTGTCGGAACACAACAATGCTATTAACATTGTTACGACGGCAACAAACTTAGGTTAGACGGTGGTGGCTAGCTTTTCATCATCACCATCACACCTCATATACGCCCTCACCGAGGGGCACGAGCCTACCCTAACCAGTTAGGGCGATTAGACCTTAATTAAACCACGCTGGGCCAGTGCGGATTGGTTGACTTCACATACACCTTTTGAATTACTTCGCAGGTGTATGCAGGTTTCCTCACTATGTTTTCCTTCATCGTAGGAGCGTTAGATAAATGTACATATGAAATTCGTGAAACGAAAAACACATTGGTACATGGCAGGATCGATCGCGGGCCTCCCGATTCTACTCGGAGCACAGTCCAGTGCCGAGGCCACAGCGCCACCGACGCTCTAAAGCCTTTAAAGAAGTGTAAATAGTTAATAGCCTACACTGATGTTGAGATCGAGACACAGCCCCCCTAGACAAGACGCATTTCGATAATCGCTATCGCAATCGCTTAAAATGAAAAAGTATGGTATTTGACATAAGCCCTCGCTTAGCTTTCGAGTGCAATTGTCAAATCTCATACATTGCTGGGCATTTGCGAATTGAGAGTTAAGACTTTTGGATCCACAAAAACGTTAGAATCGTACGTCACGGAACATAACGATATCTCACTTTTTGGATTCGAGATATGACAATTGGCAAAAGTAAAATTTTCATTAAGGCCACCCAGTTCACATTCTGATGAAAAGATTGGTGTTTGCTCTCAGTTTAAAGAAGAAGATTTAAAAAAGCTTGAAAGCTCTGTAAGGATAGTTTTCATATACGAGTATACTCAAAACTGTTGCGTAAATTGAACAACAGTGATTTGATTTTGTATAAATTTATTTTTTGGTAGGTTTTATTAAATTCTATGTCAGCAATCTATATTGTATCTGTTTTGAAACAGGGATTTCTTTGCAGTGAAAAAATATTTCTACATGGCTATCATGAAACTGAGCTCTGATATTATATAGTACTTAGTTGAAGTTTGACTATTTCGCCTAGATAATTTTTAAAGGTTATCGTATCGTATCATACTAAGACCATACTGAATATTTATTCTCTCAGTGATTTATACAGCTATAGTAGTGTGCGGCAAGAAATTTGATGCTTTATTACAGAAAACATTGCAAGAATTGCTCGTAATTGATCCAGTATTTCAAATTCATTTAAATTGACTGAATAGTTATGTTTTTGTTCGTGAGCCTGACGTAGCGACAGTTGAAGCTAGGCTTTAATTAACCATATAAAAGTGCAACAAACTTTGGCTGTACCCTTCTCAAAATTTCTTTATTACAGAAGTCATATGACAATAAATGAATCATTTTATGCTAAAATAAAGTCCGAACTCAAGGCTTTCAGTGTAATATTTCATCATCATTTGTGTAGTCGGGATATATTTTGCGATGTTCATTAGAGCCTTGATGTGTCGCAAACTGTGATAGCTCCAGTAAATGTCACCACACGAGACCTCGGCTCGGCCTTGCAGCGGCTGGACATAATTGTTACGAGCGAATCATTTCCGCGAAATTTGTCACGAACTACAACGGACGAGTAAATGAGCGGAGCAGATGGAAGTCTGGAGAAATAAAAAATACATTTACTCTTTGCCCCCGTGAAATGAGCGGGAAGATTATAATGTTCTGATTCTCATGCATATTGCGATAACAAATGATATTTACATTGTCAGGTTATTGAGTCTGACAGTCTTGTCATGTTACACGAGGATTAAGCTCGGTGAGAATAATTACATTTCATTGCAAAAGTAAAAACAGCACACGAGCTATGATTCATGCAATATTTTCTAGAATCCTTATGTATTGTCTAGACGTCGACATTTTCAATGTCATAGTATCACTATAAATATACGTGTTAGGTTAAATAGCATTGTTAGTTTTAAGAACTTATCAATTTGTGGTAATAATAGATTTTACAATAAGTGCACGAAACGAACCATTTTTATCCGAGACGAAGGCGAGGGCTGATAGTAATGTCGAGGATAAAATGGTTTTGTAGACGAGTTATAAACTCTGCTTTTCACTTCGATTGCGAGGAAATAAAACAGTAGTATACTCGTAACATAACATTTCATTAATTAAAATTCAAAGTAAAATTAGTACAGTTTTGAATACTGAAGGAAATTGTTTTATGTCTTAAAAAATACATAAGGCAAATAAATTAAAGAAAATATAATAAAATAACAAATTCTATCTATGAACTTCTTATTGTCTTTGGCTATATTGCTCATTTTCTTTGCCTTAATATAGATACATTTATGTATGAGTAGATACGTTAATGCACTTGTGCATAAAATTCGATTTTGTGCAGTCTATATCCTGCACAAATAAGCACTTTCAGAGCATGAGAAGTGAAAAGTGCATTACTGCCGCGGCAGTGCAGCATCGCCGGACGATCGTGAGTATGATTGCAACATCACGAGTCCGGTACTGCTCAGTTATGTCTATGGATTGTATTTCTATAAGGATTTCTAAGGATTGTATATTTATAAGTTTTGACATGCGGGTAAATTAATACTGTAATAAATAATAAATGTTTTGCCGCTTCTTGAATTTCTAGCGGTGTTAAAATATTACCATTATTCAACTCGTTTTATATGATAAATTATATTATTTAAATGATATGATATATTATTTAAATAATATTTAAATGATATTATTTTTACCTTTGTTTGTGTTTACACACACAACTACCATATTAAATATTTTTTTATTAGTAACGGGGCTGCTGGAAGACATTTCGCTAAGAAATAAGCAGTGCCTTTGTACAGTGTTTCCATGTGTATATGTTTTTGATGCTGTTTTTTGTGTGTACATAAATTGTAAAATAAAATAAAATAAATAAATAAATAAATGGACAATAATAGAGAAAAATAAATAGTAAAGCTGCGCGCAAATATTGATCCCTTTTTATGTTTTTAAAATATGAATCGTAGGATTCTCTATGTCGCGCCAGTTCAAAATTTAAATAAATCTCAAGTGAGTTATCTCTCGAGTGATCATGTGTACGAGCGATGTGTAAGAGTATGGGTGCGAGCTTTAAAAGGAGTTCGTTTCATTTTCAAATTAAGTACATTGCCGACCGCTCAAACACGCCCGTAAAGAAATTGCTGGCTGCTCCCTGTCCCAGTCTGTGCAAGTAGGTGTAAATCGCTAAAGGCTTGTGTGAGATATGGTCGTATATTGTAGCATGTTTGAGGAACTTGCTTTACTAGAAGCGACCTACTCATGATCTGTCTGTAGGAACGTAGAGACCAGGGGCATGCAAGCAGGAGCAAGGTTAAAACAATATTGTAACAGAGGCGATGCTCATGCAGTGTATAATGCTATTTCGTTCTTATTGCGACTTTAACACCATATTAAAAGATCATGTATTGGGGCAATGTCCGGTCAGGGTTGTGATTTTGTAACTCGTCGATTGATCGGCAATCGTTATCAAACTGTATGACTTAATGAAAAAAATCGGCCAAGAGCGAGTCGGACTCGCCCATGAATACCGGGTTCCGTAGGATTTATGACGTATTAAAAAAACTACTTACTAGATCTCGTTCATACCAATTTTCGGTGGAAGTTTGCAATGGTAATGTACATCATATATTTTTTTTAGGTTTATCATTCTCTTATTTTAGAAGTTACAGAGGGGGGGACACACGCATTTTACCACTTTGGACGTGTCTCTCGCGCAAACTATTCGGTTTAGAAAAAAATGATATTAGAAACCTCAATATAATTTTTGAAGACCTATCCATAGATATCCCACACGTATGGGTTTGATGAAAAAACAATTTTTGGGTTTCAGTTCTATGTATGGAGAACACCCAAAATTTATTGCTTTTTGATAAAATCTTAATGCGGTTCACAGAATACATCTACTTACCTAATCTAAGTTTCAACAGTGTAGTTCTTATAGTTTCGGAGAAAAGTGGCTGTGACATACGGACGGACAGATAGACAGACAGACAGACAGACATGACGAATCTATAAGGGTTCCGTTTTTGGCAATTTGGCTACGGAACCCTAAAAAGCGGTTCTATGTTCATTAGCTATAAATATTGGTTGATTTATTTAATAAATATACCAAGACATCGTAACAAAATGTTAAACATATTAAAAATCAGTTAAATCAAACAGAATTGTCAAATCTATACGATGGCCGATTGCCGATGAGTTACAAAATCACCCCCCGTATGGTGGGTGCTCATGAAGCCCTTTCGGCTTCCTTTTTTCTAATCGCAACATAGAAATGGAATCTATAATTTAATTCAACATTTTACCCGCTTCCCTATTTAGCAAATTCGTTTGCTAACTGGAACTATAATAATAATAATAACTTTATTGACTCGTTTCTTATAGCCAAATTAAAGTAAAGTGCAGCACAAATTATGTATTACTTGTCCCACCACCGACCACCCACCTCCGAACTAGGAATTAACCTGTATCTCGAGAGTTGAGTAGCCAGTGGCGGGTTACAAGAGAGAAACGGAGTACTACTACACCTCTAGTCGAAATCATTAGACGAAATTGATATAGGCGAAACGCTTAGAATAATAACGCAAACGATTATATTTAAAATCAGACATAATTTTTGAAAGTAACTTTATATCCATCATTGTTAAGTGATAAGTTTTGTTATGGCAGCTTTCCTTATATAAGTATAGATATTAGGTTTCTTTCAAAAAAGACAATTCTAGTTAGCAATAAAAGTTAGTAAATAGAGATCAATGGCTGAGCAATAAATAGGTACGCTGAAGTAAATAATATGTGGTAAAATGTGTCATATATTGGTTACTGGAGGGAGACTCTGTACCAGGGTCGTCTGCTTGGGTACCTTCGTCTTACCTATTTCTGCCGCAAAGCAGCAGTGCTTGCATTGCTGTGTTCCGGTTTGAAGGGTAAGATATGGCAGTGAAATTTCTGGGTACTATGACTTTATTTATTTTTATTTATTTATTTAAACTTCCAGTACAATTTGTGTACAGAGGCGGACTTAATGCCAACGGCATTATCTGCCACTTAACCTTTGGGTGGCGCCGAGAAATGGAAGTAGATGTAGTACTTTAATGGTAAAAAAAATACTGGATAATGGTATATACATAATGCTATAGACATAATATACTAATACATAAATATTATACATAAAATAAATTAATATATATGTGCATACTATTAATTTACAAAACTATAAAACGAAAATGACATTCAAAATGATATTTCGAAGATAATCTGCATTATCCTTAATGAGAACATTCCATAACAGGATTGACTGGATTAAGAAAGAAGAGTGTATGATATCAGATTTGTGGGCATTTGAGGAGACCATTAAAGGTAGAACGAAGGGATCTATCATGTGAGGAACATAGGAACTCAAAACTATTGTTAAGATAACTGGGCTTGTTGGGGCTATTAAGTAATGAATGGAGTGTAGTCAAAGTTCTCATGTGACGACGTTGCCGTATAGACAACCATTTCAAACGCAGCCGATGTTCAGAAACATGATCAAACTTTTTTAAATTATAAACGAATCGAATGCAGTTATTTAGAAGTCGGTCAAGTTTATTGAGTAGATCTGCATTCAGGTCGAGATAGCACACATCACCATAGTCAATTATGGGAAATATCAAAGTCTGTACAAGCATTTTCTTAGTCTCTGAAGGTAGAAAGTTCTTCAGGCGATAAAGAGTCCGTAAAATCCCTGTAATTTTTTGGCAAATGTTGGCAGTTTGGGGTCGCCAACTAAAACTGGAATCCAGCTATAAACCTAAATCCTTCACGGTATTACTGAAGGGGATCTTGTCATCGAAAACAACAACGCTAAGGTTATCGGGATCCATCCTTGACATAATTCTTGAACCACCCATAATTATTGCTTGGCATTTGGTTGGATTGATAAGGATCCCAAACTGCTCAGACCAGCTCTTGATAGATTTAAGATCCTCATTGATTGTATCAATAGCATCATTTACATTATTAATATCGGCCTGGGTATAAAGCTGCAAGTCATCGGCATATAAATGATACGAGCAGCGAAGATGGTAAGTAAGAAAGTTTATGAAGATAGAAAACAGAACAGGGGATAAAATGCCGCCTTGAGGAACTCCAGCTACAAGGTCACTCCATGAGGACGATGACTCATTCGAGATAACCGATTGCTGGCGTCCCTGAAGATATGAAGAGAACCACTTCAGAACCTCCCGGGAGACCGAAAAATGAGAAAGAATAGCTAACAGAATTTCATGATTAACGGTATTAAATGCATTTAAAAAATCGTCAAGAACCAGAATAGTAACCTTCCTGTCTTCAATTCCAGCTCTAATATCACTAGTTACCTAAAGCAGAGCAGAAGTAGTGCTGTGACCAGGTCTAAAGCCAGACTGAAAAGGACTCAAAATAGAGTTAAGGTGGATAAAATGGGAAAACTTCTTATGGACGCAGGCCTCGAGCAACTTGGATAGGTACGGAAGGATAGAAATAGGGCGGAACTGATTTAGGAGAGTTGGATTTGAAACTTTTGGAAGTGGACGCACTAAAGCTTTTCGCCAAAGGGAGGGATATGTACAAGATTCGAGAGATAAATTTATAATATGCGTGATTGCAGGTAGGATTTGCTCGAGAATGGACATAATCATCTGACCGCCAATATTGTCACAACCCATTGCATTAGACCTGATTGATATGATAATCTTTACATCTTGTGTCACAAGTTGGCAACGTACACTGTGGTTCTTGTGGGGGTTGCAGTTTTGCTGCGAATTTCACAAGAGCCACATGTATTATACCACGACGTTGCATCCTCGAGATTTATATATTAACCAGGTAGTCCACTTTCCAATGTACCGGGCACCAAGCACAATTTTAGAGCGAAGACATAAAAATAAAAAGATAGGTAGGTAGTTTTAGTATTATTCACCCGCTCGAGCGATGTTACGCCGTTTGACTCATTCGCTTTCTTTGTGCGGGCATCACAGCATCGAAATATTAAACATCAATGTTTTATTATTTTATAACTTTATTTTTAGTTTGTTATGTAGTTGTTATATATACCAACATGGGTAAAAGAAAACGTAACCCAAAACAATATACTTGGGACACATTTGGTCTGTCAAAAACAGTGTTTTATCCAAAACTTGAGTTTGGCAAAAATGGTTATGTTTACGATCGATTGCCATTTTTAATGAAGTGAAGTATACATTCTGATACGAGTAGTACTGGAAGTATGTAAGTTTTAAATATAAGTGTTTATCGTTTATAATATTGTACTATTAATAGACACGTTCTCATCTTTGCATTTCGTTCGTTGAAAGCATGACTTTATTTCGTGTTTGTTTGAATCAGTTGATTATCTTTAGGTCACTAATTATTTTATTGAAATTTATTGAGCAGCAAAGAGCGCTTTGCTGTTTATGCATTGCCTAACATTACTGTGTAATTAGAGAATATGCTATATGCAGTGTTAAATAAAATGGTATCCGCAGAATACCAGCATCAAAGCACTCTGTGACTTTGCATATGCCAAGCGGGGCCTATATGGCCTAAAATCTATCTGAATATATATTAATATGTTTTATTACCTTGTGTATTGTATTTTTTGGTACCAAATAAACGTCTATTCAAGCATTCATTCATAATAACTAACCGTGAATTGGCACTTTGAAACACGCCTTGTTTACACGTGTTCAAGTGTTATTATTTCTTTATATTTTATAGAACACTGTGCCTTGAAACTATGATGTAATTATAATCACGCACAGTACTACGATGCGATTGTAGTCATGTTTTTTGGTCATATTTATTAGTACCATGACGCGATCACCGTCTCAACCACACACAGCACTTCGTGTCATGATGCGATCATGACCTAGCTTATTTTTTCAACAGAATGTTATTATTTCTTTATATTTTATACAACAGTGTGCCTTGGAACTATGATGCGATTATAGTCACGCACAGTACTACGATGCGATTGTAGTCATGTTCTTTGGTCATATAATTATTATATTAGTACCGTGACGCGATCACGGTCTCGATCACAGCACGGTCATGATGCGATAATGACCTAGCTTATTTTTTTAGCAGAATGTTATTATTTCTTTATATTTTATAGAACAGTGTGCCTTGGAACTATGATGCGATCATAGTCGCGCACAGTAAGTACTACGATGCGATCGTAGTCATGTTCTCTTGGTCATATAATTACCTATATTAGTACCGTGACGCGATCACGGTCTCCATAACAACACTTAGTGTCATGTTGCGATCATGACCTAATTTATTTTTTTCAACGGAATGCTCACAGGCTGAGGATAGCCTCGCAGAATATTACTCGCCTCGCAGAATATTGCTAATGTTACTCGCCGACAGACTACTAAATAATTTGGTATTTCTGTTTATAATGTATGCATTTTGTTAAATAAAATTAAAAAAAAGAATCCATGAAGAGGATAAATTGGCTTCAGTCTGTTCACATACACGGGATGTTCAGTGAGTGATTCAAGGAACAACCTAGAATATACAGGTGATGACAGCACAAGCACCAGCCGAGTGTCCCATACCATCCACTAGCTCTCAGGTACTTGTAAATGATGTTGACCCTCCAGCAACCAGTTTGCTTGAGAATATTTTAGAGGTCTTAGGGACCTCAAAAAGGAAATAGGAGGGATTCGGAACAAAAAACCAGAATGAAATCTCTGAACGTTGGGGTCATATATTGTGCGGAGGCTTAAATAAGGATTAATAGAAAGTGTCAATTAGTTCAAACACCCAAATTGAATCCCGAAATCACTGCTTTGTTACTCGAAGAAATCAGCTTATACTGGACCTACATTATGAAAACACGCTTAATCGAAAGAAAATTAATAATGTATTCATTACATTAAAAGTTTAAAAAGATTGAAGATGTACGAAGTAATTCATTTCTCTATGGCGAGAAGTCACTGATAAAATTAAAGCATCGAAGTCAGCAGAAAAATCGGGACTCCAAATCAAGAAAGTTCCAGCTACGAGTACTTCTTCTTCTAATAGGCTTTTAGTCAGCTAGCAGGGAAACTGGAAAGCCCCACCGCATCAACTGCCACGCGCGCAGAGACGAGGTTAGGCGAGGAGTCACTCGTCGTACCATTAGTCTGCGAGGAAAACACCTGTAGTAGATCGATATCAGACAATGAAGTCTCGACCAAAGGCGCCGATCAAAATATAAAAAAGTAAGCCGGTAAAATTTAATAATTATTCTGGTAAATGTGAATATTTTATTCACACCTGAAAAAAACTATCGATTCAGTTGTATAAGAATTTGTAACGGGTAAAGTGGATTACAAAATTCTTTTTAACAAACCAGTATTTCAAAGATGTTTACCTATAAGTTCACGTTTTTCACAGTCAGATATTGTGACATTACGTTATGAAATTAAGAAGTTATAACAAATGGGAGCAGTAAAACGATACAATGACGGATTAGATCAATTTATATCTAACACATTTCCTACCTGTAATGTTTTTTTTTTCTTGCTAATTGTCAAAATTAGGCTGAAAATTAAAATTTGGGAAAGAAAACAAATTTAATCCTTGACTTACTAAAATAATAAGCTTTATTTGTTTACAAACAGCTCTCTTATGCATAAGCATAGGAGAACAATACAATCATAAGCCAGCCGTCATAATAATAGCCAGATACAATCATATCCTTAGAGTTGTAAGTTAAATTAGAGAGAATCAGGTACCTATATTATAATAGATACAGAAATCTATATAATCAAAGTGCAACTATATAATCAAGGTTCAGGTTTTTTTTAATCAATCTCGGTATCAAACTCATAAAGCTATCATCTATATTGGAAACAAAACTGGGTAATGAAGTAAACTAAGTGATTAGCCTTCCCCGAAGCGGTGGTTAGTGGATCGTATCCGATGTGCTCCAATTTCTTAAATTTTATATGTTTTAGATAATTATGTTATTTCACAGAATTCTTCCTCGTTATATTAATTGTTTCTTAGTTCCTCGACTGAAGGGTCAGGCAGTCAAGCCCTATGGGAACTGCCCTGGAGACTCATACCACAGTGTGGGGTTGAATATAATATGTAAACATGCCTAACGATCTTATGGTCAGGGGCTCTAACAATGGGTTTGTCAAACATAATTATAAATAAATTGTAAAATTTTCTTATTTGTTGGATTGTGGGAATGACATATGGAGGAGAGAGCACCTACCTATTTCGTGTGCAACTGCTACTATTAATTCAAGAAAATAGCCTTTGTGAGTTGTTTGCCGGAGAGTGATCAGAAACTTTCTATGGTGAAAATCTGGAACTTGACATGTAATGTGTAAATATTGTTCATTAATCCACCAACATTCCGCTTACTATCAGGGTTTTTTAATGAAATAGGGGATGTAAAATACGAATTTGGAGAATATAATGTGCTTGAAAAAACCCTAATACCTAGTTACAAAAAAAAAAGTTAATAAAATCTGTTCTAAATCATAAAAAAATTCAAGTAATTTAGAAATATATTAGGTACCTTGTTAATTGGCGTAAGTACTTAAATTATTATAACAAATTGATGAATCATTCGGCGAATCCTTATCATTTATAGCTACGTATGTATTGCGTATCCAGAGCCTTGATCTGGAGCTGCAAACAAAGCCTCAAAGGTCGCGTGCACTTAGTAGTAAATTCCAACGAAACTATTTCGTTATTTTTCTTAAAATGAAATGCACGCAGAAGACTTCGTTACTATATATAAAATTACGGATTAATTTTTTCTAAGGTCAAGGTATTGGCAAAGGAATCATACCCATACTACCACAATATGAAATTCTCATTGTGATTCAAGATGTGTTAAGGACGGACTTATCGCTCATCACCGTCACCAGTCAACATATGAATCTTTGGAAGTTCTACAATATATAATCAGTAGTTATTCTAGGTAAAAGTTTTGAATGTTTGGTTGAAAATGACAGCAGGTCATGAATAATTAACAATAAACAAAAATGTAAACGCTTTTAAAAACTGTACTCAACGAAAATCTTTATATGTCTATCAATTTATATGTCTCATGTTAAATGTCTTCATTTAGTATGATCTATTAATTTAAAATATGTTCTGTTAAATGTCTCTAAAAGTTATCAAAACAAACGGATTAAATGTCAAATTTATTTTCATTAATTTTGTCTATGCACAAATTGCACAATGATCAAAGGTAGTTGCAATTGTCACGTGCAAAAATGACGTTAAGGATATTTTGAAACTACTTGACAAAGAATTGCTGTATAAAAAAAAAAGTTGTGATTTTTGTGTAGAAACAACAGTGAAACCAAAGTGTTTTTGCAAAATTTGTGTTTAATAAAATTTCAAGAATAAACGGTGTTACAATCCGTAAACCTGAGGGTTAGAACAGATTTATTCTTATTGTCAAACATTTCAATAAAGTTCAGAGTTACCTTTTAAAATGGACGACATTCGAACGGCTATTAAGCTGATGTCTAAATTCTGTTACATGGCGTTCATTGATTTATATGTCTATTTTTGTGCCACTACGCATCAATCGTCGAAACATTATCTTAGATTTAAATTTGAGCAAGTAACTTATGAATTTCAATGTCTTCCCTTTGCACTTGATTCAGCTCCATACATTTTCACTAAGCTTTTTAAACCCAATTATCTTATCTTAGAAGTGCTGAGTTTACTATTATAAATTATTTAGATGATTTTCTGTGCCTTGGAAATTCTTATCAAGATTCTATCAAGAGTCTATCATGCGTAATACTCGTAAAACTCTTAACTTATTGATTTAGATTTTGTTATAAATTACTTATATAAAAAAAAACAACTTATACCGAATTAACGACAAACTATTTTTTTTCTCTCTCCTAATCAAAAATTTCTCAAAATACTCTAAACATCCTACCTGGTTAATATATAAATCTCGAGGATGCAACGTCGTGGTATATTTAATGGTTAAACAAACTTACCTTTGTGATGTTTGACCATAATTATACGAGACGTTGCATCCGAAGAGATTTATACTCCCTCCCTACCCATTATTTGCTGTGTTGCAAATAAATACCCAATGTTTTTGAGAAATTTTGCTCTAAAGGAATGAGTCAAACGGCGTAACATCGCTCGAGCGGGTGAATAATACTAAAACTACCTACCTATCTTTTTATTTTTATGTCTTCGCTCTAAAATTGTGCTTGGTGCCCGGTACATTGGAAAGTGGACTACCTGGTTAATATATAAATCTCTTCGGATGCAACGTCTCGTATAATTATGGTCAAACATCACAAAGGTAAGTTTGTTTAACCATTAATTATAGGTGACTGTTACCACTTACCATCAGGTCCCACCTCATGGTAAGTGGTAACAAGTTGCTTGTTTGCTGCAATAAAAAAAAATTGGTACCTTGGTAAGCACAATTTTTTTGTTTGTGATAGGACATTAGTGGCATGTCAAAGTGTAAACGAGAATTTGTACTGCAATAGCATGGTATAATATTCGTACATATTTTGAAGGTCAAACGCCCGTGTATACTAAGATATAGCTGGATATGGTCGCCAGTAAATGTGAAGTGAAATTGGAATAACATTGCAATGTACAATAGTCATTCAAGACACGGAAGCCGAACTCATAAATATAGGCCAAGGGATGCGCGAGGTCCGTTGTCTGGCGTCTGCTCGGTTGTATTTGGCAACAATCGGCATGCATCCGAGTTCATTCAGAGTGTCGAAATGCTCCCGTCGCGCCCGTCGTCGCTTTACAAATAACACTCTTAAACCACGAGGAACAAAGGCCATAATTCAATGCGTCCTCGCCGCCTCTACAACAGACCGAACATTTCTTGCACAACGGTCTGCAGTCTCCATTAGACGACGCTTCCGGACTAAACTGGGTTGCTTTAAATTTTTCACTGTCGCTCGAAAGAAATATTACTAATGATTTATACATAGGAGCATCTCTTTTTCAAGTTATTGGTGTGAATAAAACGCTTTTAGACGCTGTCGTAAGTATTTAAGACAGATGAATGGATAATAAAGAGGTCTGGGCATTAATAATGTTAATGAGATTGACTTATCGTTTGTTGAAATCATTACAAGAATGCAGAAAATAGGAACATATAGTTCATATTAATTTATTGTTGTTACAGAAAGGAGTTATTAAAATTAGCTTCGAAGATCACGTTAAAATAACATATTAACGAAACATGTAAGGAAACACCGCGCTGAAGGTTCAACAAACATAGTATTGACACGAAGATTTGGCGCCGTCGACAGCAGCACATCTTCTGAAGCGGCCTATACTTGTCTCGTTGACCTTAGCCGAGCGCGGATACACACATCATTAGAGGATTCAGTGACTCACCCGGCAGAACTTTAAGATCGTAGACTAATTTATTGTGGAAACTGGAAGTGATACGAAAATTGTTAATGCATTAATCAAAACTTAAGTCGCTATATATTGTGTTAAAAAGCCAATAACTTTTATAAGCGCTGTCACGGAAAATGATAAATTTTTCTATTGACAAGTAAATAATGATGATATTAATTCTTTGGAAAAGTTATATCTAAGGTTGGACAATGATTGTCCCATTTAATTTAGAAAATATAAAATAAATACTTGCCAAGATGAATGCAAGCGCAATACGCTTATGTTTTATAGTTAGACCATTTCAAATGACCTTTAAGAGTCTCCGATCGGTTGTTGACTTCAAATATTTAAAAACCATTTATTTTGCTCTCGCCCAATCAGTGCTATCGTACTGCATTACATCTTGGGGAGGATCAGCAAAGACTCATATGTTGCGCTTGGAAAGAGCTCAGAGAGCAACTCTTAAAGTACTTTCGAAGAAACCTATTCGCTTCCGGACTTCTGACTTATACTCTCTTTGCCGGGTCCTTACAGTTAGACAACTTTTTATTCTTTACACAGTATTAAAGAAACACGGTGAAATTGATTTTGACCCTCAAACTGTATACTCGAAACGTCGATCCGATATAGTTTGTTTCACTGAACGTCACCGTACGGCTCTGGCAGCTCGACATTATTGCTATTTGAGCCCAAAACTATATAATAAAGTTAACAAACAGTTACATATTTATCCACTCTCTTCATTTAAATGCAAAACAAAATGTATACAATGGCTGCTATCACTGTCATATGATGAGACTGAAGACCTGCTAAAAATTATATCATAAACGCATACTCACACACCCACGCACACACTCACACACTCACGCATACACACACACACACACACACACATACACACATACACACATACCTACATATTCATATATTCTGATATTCTAACAGTCTAATCACTTTTTGCTTTTGTTATTTAAGTATTATTGTAATTATTTTAAAATTTTCTTGATTGCTACTGTTTCGGAGGGGGGCGTTGATGCACGCGACACAGTGTTATACACTATTGCGGGTATCATCGTTTTTCTTATTGTAATGTAAATGTCGTTAGTGTTAATAATATTAAATAAAAAAAAAAAAAAATGCTCTTTTTTGACATAATATAAAAATAGAAAATTAGAATAATAGTCTGTGGAACTCGCTGTCTAGTGGGCAGTAGCACAGAAAATAATAATTCCCCAAGCTGGAGTATACAACGTAACTTCTATTTATTTATCATTCAGATCAGCATCATCATAATTACAGCCAAAGGGCGTCACTATGGGATATAAGCCCTTACCTAATTATCTCCACACCGATCGGTCCTGTGCTTTCCGTATCCAGGGGCTTACTGCGACCTTCGTCACATCGTCATCATTATTGTAATCAGCTAATTACTACTTCGTAAAAATGTTTTCTATATATGTACTTATGTAATATAAGACTAATAAGTAGTATTTGTATGTTTATATTCTTTACTGTATGTAGGTACAGTTATACCCTTTGAACCCTTATTTATAGTTTATTTTTAAATCTATCTTGTGTTTCTCTTTTTAATTTTATGTATTTACCTATTTCTGCTAAAAATAATAACTTTCCTCATCATAAATATCATCATCATTATTCTAATGCAGCCCGCTGATGGACCTTTCATTTAGACCGGTCTCCAATTTGCGAATAGGTACATCCACTGCCAGCCGCTTTGCGCAGGTCGTCGCTCCACCTCACCATATGATACCCCACACTGTGTGGTGTCCAAACGCAGTCTCCGATTTATTCCGTCGAACAAGTTTACCCGACGTTTGTCAGTTCTTGGACAAATGTGATCTGCCCGTTGACACTTTAGCTTGTAAATTCTTCAAACTGTATCAGTCACCTTAGTTTTCTTACTGATCGCTTCATATCTAAGAGGAAAGCTGAGTATAGTTCGTTCCATCGCTCGCTGTGCTACCTTATCAAAATTGTGCACTATTTTTACTGTAAAATTCCACGTCTCGGCAATATTTGTGCAACATTTGCCTCATCTCTATCAGATAGAAATTTCTACCGTAGCAGTAAGACTGCTCATTGTACCATGTGATCTTTCCCGTTGTACTTTTTGTTCTGTTTGAATTTCATTGAAATTTGACAAGGTATCATCTATTTATTAACCTTGTAGATATTTTTTAACTAGAATGATAAACAATGTTTGATCACTTGCTTTTCGTCACATTTTACACAAACCGCGTGAAAAATGTGACGAAAAGCAAGACTAACAGTATAGCGACTATATAATACAACGACCTCTTTTGCCTCCAACTAAACATATACTTTGCTCAACTTCTTCCTATGTCAAACCCTTATCAACGTGACATATTCTGATGACTGACCTACTCTTTATATTTCCATTCAATAGGATAAATCAGAGCATTTTATTATCCATGGTTCAACGAGCCATCTCGATTCTAGGTGCTCTCTTCACGTCCAAACGAGAATCCGGTGTTGAAATAGGTCGGCCCTTTTCCCTCTGCTTCCGTGTGACGGCAGCCAAAGAATCATAAGAATGCTTATCGGAACAAATGAAGCCACATATCCACGATGCAATGTAAAAAACTACTAATAAGGCCTGCAAGAAAAGCAAGCTAAGTGAACATAATAATTTTTTGATATTATATTAATTTCAAGTATTATTTAGCAAATTAATAAAAGTAAGTTACGCACGCATCTCAACTAGAACATTATCGGCCAGATTTACAAAGTTTAACGTTTTACCATTACATAAAACTTTACGTTAAAATGAACTTAGTATTATATAACGTTAAAATGAACTTACTATACTTCGAAAAGGGTTTAAATACACGAGTTGCAACACTTAGACTTTCTTAAATTAAGGATTAAATAAATCGAAAACAGGTAAAGTTAAGAAGATTTTTATGTGGCACTATACGGCTAATGAGCAACGACTCTAGAAAAAGAGTAGGCTCTTTTGAACATTCTGCATGAACAACTTATTTCGTTGTATTCTAAACATGTAGAAAATATGCCATATGGGATATTTACGGGTGTATTGAACCAATTGTACGCTACAAATTGTTTTGATGAGAATTGGTCCATGGTCACGTGTAAGCCGGGCTGACTATTACACACAAATCACATCTCAAAGTTTATTTTCCCAAACCTAAATACATAACTTCGCTCTTACATCATTTCATATTGTGATGGGCGAGGAATTAGGCTGCGTAAAATTCACTGGGTCATAATTATTATATAATGCAGTCAAATGTAGGTTTTTAAGTGAGAAATTGTCTAAATAATAACAAATGTCTGGACGTCCATTCATAAAACCACACGATGATGTAACCGTATGGGAAAGCAGGCCACAGATGGATCGTAGATGGACTAGTAAAGTGACTGACCTGGAATTTACTTTGATATTGGAGAAATTTAGGTTTATTCGTGTGGTTTAGAGGTTAGTTATTAATCTTGTTCACTCGGCTGCGTGGTAATTTGTATAATTGATGGATGCGTTCGAAGAAAAGTTGTATCTTTTCGCGAAATATCAAAACGATAGCAATGTTTGTTAATTGGCGCGTGTGAAGTTGTTAGTTACATTTACGTCGGTCAAAATTTATATCGCACAGTTGCATCAAAATGCCTTGCTTCTAAAATTTAATCTATACTAATATTATAAAGAGGAAAGATTTGATTGTTTGTTTGTATTGAATAGGCTTCGAAACTACTAAGCCGATTTTGATGAAAATTGATATACGATTAGTTCGAGACCAGAGGAAGGACATAGGGTAATTTTATACGGGAAAAAAATTTCCATGGGAAAAAAATAACGCGGGCGAAGTCGCGAGCGGAAAGCTAGTCATTTACATCTTTAACGTCAAATATATGGCGCAAATTGTAATTATTGGATGAAACAACCCATTCTTGATTTAACGCCACTTTTAAAGAAATTGTTAAACGTAGCTTAGTCGCAATTAAGCTGCTGTTAATCTCAGTGTACCGAAATGTTGTAAATTTTTTCAGGCGATAAAAAATCTATTGTTTCCTCTTGGATTTCCTTGGAATCGTTTAAGGTTACTTAAGGGTACGCAACAATGTATGTATATTTTACATGGAAATGATAGGAACAGCTTTTGTATCCATCTGGATTATCAATAAAGATAGATTTTTCAGAGAGTAACATGTGCTTGTATATGTAAATAAAAAATTGATTCTCAACTATGTACTATACACGTAAAGTTTAGAATTCATTGATGAAAGTTGAGTGTACCGTTTACTGTTCAATCTACATATCGCTTTGTTTATTCACTGAAAATTTTGCAGCTGTCATTTTAAATGTTCGCAGAACTTTATCGTCATGAGGTAAAGCTCTCTTTACATTGTATATTTATTATAATAAATTAAATATAATAAATTTATTATAAGTCTATATTCCAAGAAAATGTTGTAATGCTAATTTGTTTATGGATTTTTCATCCGCATTCTACGTAGTCCAGTGCCTCGATTCCTTTGAGTTTCATATGAAACTAGCTGTACTTGGCATGCGTTGTAATGCCACGTAAATGCCGAATTTTTAGCTAGGAACCCTCACGGGCGTCCCCAGAATACCCTGCCAAAGTTTCATTACAATCTGTTGGTTTCGGATCGCATAGAGGACAAACATATGTTATGCTTAATATAACGGATGTTATATTAAGCAAAATTAGCTTCCTCGGATGGATTTATAATTAATATATTGCATGTTTTTCGGTAATGTTAATTTATGTAACATTCCGAAGTAAAATTAAACGAATAATTCGAAATTCCACTCGTAAGTTAAACAATAAAAAAAACTAAGTTTTGTTAAAGTTTGAGAAGATTTTGTCCGAAATCTAAGCACATTACTTCATTTGTGTGCTTCGTTAGCCAATTTACTAATGCTTCAATCTAAGTAAAAGTAATCTAAAAAACTTTTGCTGCGTTGAAATGTCAATTACCGTTAAACCCTCCAAAGTGAGAGATTCACTTTTCATCATCTACAAAGTTGTACTTTGTACAGAAATTACTTATCCCTAGTCCATTTGTCCTCCTTGGAGGTCGTTATCTATCTTGAGATGTGCGTGTCCTCGAAACGAGACGTCTTCTGATCTATTAGACTTTGAAATACATAGTGCCAACAACTATATAAAAACTTACCCGGGTCTAATGACCCGATGTGAGCAGCGGGAAGATATGAGTATGTGCAGTGTACTCGTACGTTTTACACCGACGAGATAAAATAATGAGTCCGCTATAATCCGTGAATGTTTCCGTTTTTTTAATACTGTAAAATTCAGACGAGTAGACGGCCCACTTGATAGTAAGTGGTAATCGCCGCTCGTAGACTTTGCCAATATCAGGGTCATAGCTAAGCTACTTTGGGTGAAATGCACTCCTTGAACTTCGCTTGAAAATAAACATTTTATTATAGCCCTCGGAAAAAGCAGCAGGTAGTTCATTAAGTGTTTAAATTAATAATTGAAAAAAAAGTATAGTTTAAATATAGGTAGAATTTTTTATTTTCAGATGATAGAGATTTAAAATACTTGTGCTACCGCTGCCTAATTTTTCCGTGGATACCGTAAGAGACGTCTAAGGCAGCTTACAGTGTCTACCTCTGCTAGTGTAAAGATGGAAAATTCGCAGCATGAATCAACACCAACATCGTGGTAAAGTAGGTCAGTTACTTCTCGTATGAGAGGGCTCCCATACTGTGCAACGTATGTACATGGTTTGAAGTTGTGGGTTGAAGTTATGAGAATGTTCAATGCAGTAACTTTATATGATAGACGAAAAATGCTAAAAGTACAGCCTATTTGAACAAAAAATCATCATCACAGCTCATATACGTTTTTTTTTTTGGGCGGTAGATGTGAAAGAGTATAGACGTGTTTCTAATCTTTGCATTTTGAATTATTTATTTAAACTTAATTTAAACATTGTACTTGTAACTTAAATCAGTAATTTATAAATCTACTTACAGTACAAGTAATCAATGTGATAATATTTATACATCTGCACTACCTGCCAGCACTTCACTTGTAATACTGCCTGGATTCATTCACTGAATAGCACAATTTTTATTTTGATACACTATGTCTCAACTGGCTGATATTGTAGCGGCGCAACAAAACCTTGAGGAGAAGGTCAACCAGAAAATGTTGGAACTCCAAAAGCAACTCCAGACAGCAGGTACACCAAAGGACACAGTTGCTAAGGTGGCTGAAGAGTTCAGGACATTCAGAGAGCTCGTCTTTACCATGTTAAACCTGCTCCATAATCAAATTGCTGAGTTCAACAAACATCTTGATGTTATTGAAACTCATCACCGAAGAAAAGCATTGATTTTTCTGGGAGTAGTTGAGGAAAATAAAGAGGATTGTCGTAAGTCAATCTTCAACATTCTGCATACCAATCTCGGTCTCAAGGAACTGACAGATTCCTGTGTAACTTCTTGTCATAGATTGGGGAACACAAATGGAGATCATCAACGTCCAATCCTTGTAAGATTTTCCACCTGTGAGACTAGATCCTCTGTTTGGAAGGCAAAGACAGGATTGAAAGGTACACATATCTCAGTTAAGGAATTTCTTACTAAAACCAGACAAGCTGTATTCAGTAAGGCTCGACTACACTTTGGGGTGCGATCTTGTTGGACCCAGGATGGAAACATCTTTATTAAGAGCAGCGACAACAAGAGACACAAGATTAACTCTGAGGAAGAGCTAAAGCGCCTGACCATCGTATATCCCGGCAGCAATCAACAACTGCAAGCTAAGTCCCAGTGAGCAAAGCCATAGTACATAATTTCTTTTTACAATAGCTTGATGCGCTTTTAATAATGCTGTCTCGGACACTTTTTTCTTGTTTTTGTATGCATTCTCACGTTAGAATGGCTGGATTTAGTATTGCTTCGATTATTTTGCCGCATTTAGTGTTTAGTTCAATTTTTACCAATTTTGTATAGCCCATTGTATCAGTCTGTTTGTTGTAGGTATCTAATATGTGTGTTTCTTTTTTTTTTGCTTTGGTCGGTCATAGCAACACTAATTTTGTTATTGTACGGTACAATTAAGTATAATAACATAATAATTAAGTTAAATGTAAAAGTAGGTAGTAAAATTTTTGTTTTCTCAATGTTGTTGGGTAAGTCTAGTAAAATCTAAATACGTCAAAGTCAATTTCATTTTTTTTTTAATGTTTTACCGGCCATGGCTACAAAGGCCTTCAGCCGAAGCTGTGTCGTGCATGACCTCAAAGCGCAGTCTAAATCACAGATTAAGTACTAGTTACTAAATATGCTATGCTTTTAGTGTTATGCTCAAGGAATCGCAAATCTGTACAGCCATAGTACTTATATTTTTTTTGTAGTAGTAGCCAAGACCTCTCAACTTTGTGTCAATTTAATTTGTGGTAATTTAATTTGTTAATAATTATGAGTGATGTAAGCTGGCGGGTGGTATAGAGACTATACACACTCATTAATTTGCGATTGCGCTTGTATTTGTATTTATATATATATATATATATTATAATTATTTATTGTAATGTCCATAGATGATATATATTATTCTGCTAGTGAATCTGCAACTTCATCTGATACTGATAGTTTTTGTTCGGCCACTGACACACTCAGGGACTTTATAAATCGTAATTTCGATGCTTTGCCTAGCCGTTTCTTGAATGTGTGCCACATTAATGCCCAAAGCTTGCCTAGTCACTATAGTGAACTCTTCGATGTTTTCTCTCAGTGTAATGTGCATGCTATCCTTGTCTCAGAGACATGGTTAAAACCTCATCTGTTGTCGACTACATACCCTTTACCGGGTTTCACTTTAATTCGGAATGACCGCATTGGTAGGGGTGGTGGGGGGGTAGCTATCTACCTGCGCAGTGATTTTCCTTACTCAATAGTCTCCTCTTCTGCTTCTCACTACTCTTCCGGTGCTGAATTTCTGTTTCTAGAGGTTGGCAGGGGTGGCACGAAGGCGTTACTTGGTGTAGTGTATTGTCCACCTACTGTGAACTACTTCGATGACATTGAGTCTGCATTACAATCTGTAGCATCTGGTTATAAGCATCACATCATCATGGGCGATTTCAATACAAATCTTCTCACTCCGAGCACTACTCGAAGTTCTAAATTAATAAACCTAGTTGAAGCGGCCAGTTTACATATTTTACCATTACAAGCAACTCATCGTAATACTAGTGGCGGCAGTGATTCCTGGCTTGATATCATCCTCATATCCAACCATTCCCTTGTTTCCTCTCATGGTCAGTGTATTGCTCCAGGCTTTTCCCACCACGATCTCATTTACATTTCCTATATCCTTAAGCCCACTAAAATGCCATCGAAAATTTTATATCGACGTAGTTTTACACGCGTTGACTACGAAAAACTTAAGATGGACGCTTCTGGAATTAACTGGGAGCCTATGATGCAGGCGACTGACATTGATGATAAGGTTAGTTTATTCAATGAAGCTGTTATAGGTGTATATAATACGCATGCTCCTATTAAAAAGATCAAAGTGAAACGGTTACCTGCGCCTTGGATGACCAGTGATATAAGAACGACAATGAAGCGTAGAGACCGTGCATATCGGAGTTTCGTGAAACATCGCTGCGAAGAAAAATGGTCTCAATTTAAAACTGTTAGGAATCAATGTAATCAGCTGATACGAAACGCTAAACGTCGCCACATTCTTCAAAATATTTCTACTTCTTCACCAGCTGCTACCTGGAAATTTCTTGGAACGTTAGGCGTTGGCAAGCCCCGTCATACTGATCAACCCAACACATTTGATTTAAATGACCTTAACCGTCATTTCTCTACTGCACTAAAGCTTGATCCTCTTATAGCTTCTGATACTATCTCCTCTATTAATAGCTTAAAACGCCCTAATATTGCACCCTTTCTTTTCACACAAGTTTCCCAGGAGGATGTAAAGAAAGCGATATTAGCCATAAAATCAAATGCAGTTGGCTGTGACAACCTGAGCCGACATATGATTGTTCTCATATTAGCTGACCTCCTTCCTGCTATCACACATTTAGTAAATTGTTCCCTGGATTCTGGAACCTTTCCCTCACAATGGCGTAAGGCCTACGTTCGTCCCTTACCCAAAATTCCACATCCCACCCTTCTCAATGAGTTTCGTCCGATTTCCATCCTTCCCTTTCTCTCTAAAGTTCTTGAGGCCTGTGTCCACAAGCAGCTATCCAAGTTCATATATGAGAACAGTCTTGTCAGTAATTTTCAATCAGGCTTTAGACCTGGCCATAGCACAACTTCTGCTCTCCTTAAGGTTACAGGGGACATTAGAACAGGCATTGAGGATAACAAGGTTACTGTCCTAGTATTAATTGATTTCTCAAATGCCTTTAATACAGTTAACCACGATATTCTACTCGCCATGTTGTCTTCTCTAATGATCTCTGATGAGGTCGTGCAGTGGTTCTCATCCTATCTTCGTGAACGCCAGCAATCAGTTTTAAGTGACAATTCTTCATCTTCTTGGTGTAATCTAGACTCTGGCGTTCCTCAAGGCGGCATTTTATCTCCTCTTCTGTTTTCAATTTTTATAAATTTTATCACTCCTATACTTCGCTGTTCGTATCACCTGTATGCTGATGACCTTCAGTTGTACCAGCAAGCAAACCTTGACTGCTTAAATGATGCCATTAACAAACTGAATATAGACCTCCAAAACATTAAACTGTGGTCCGATAAGTATGGAGTTTTAGTCAACCCTTCAAAATGTCAGGCTTTGATCGTTGGCAGTCCGCGGATGATTGCTAGAGTTCCCAATGCTTATCTCGAACAGATTACTTATGATAGTATTATTATCACGGTAGACAGTCATGTTAAAGATCTTGGCTTGTATATTGACTCTACGTTGAGTTGGCAAGTTCAGGTGAGTAGTATCTGCAAAAGAGTTACTGGCATGCTACGATACCTTTATCGGCTTAAGAATCTTCTGCCGTCAAACACCAAGGCGATGTTGGTTCAAAGTGTAATATTTCCCTTAATTGACTATGGTGATGTGTGCTATCTTGACTTGAATGCGGATCTCTTGAATAAAATAGACCGGCTGTTAAATAACTGCATTCGCTTTGTGTTCAATCTTAGGAAGTATGATCACGTTTCCACCCACCGCCATAGTCTATGTTGGATGCCCATTCGACAACGCCGTAAGATGAGGGCTTTAACCACTCTTTTCTCCTTACTCCATTCCCCGAATTCACCTACTTATCTCAAATCCCATTTCGAATACTTATGTACATCTCATGATAAAAACCTTCGTTCTTCGTCAAATCGACTACTCACGTGTCCATCCCATCATACAGATATTTTCCATTCCTCCTTCTTCGTTCAATCGATTCTCTCTTGGAACACGCTCCCTCTTGACATTAGAATGTCCACTAGTCCGTACGCTTTCAAGAAGCGGTTACGTAAATGGTTGTCGGGAGAACTTCAATCACGTTAGGTTGTAGATTTATTAGCATGTATCCTACTTTTTGATTCATTAGTATATATTAATGTTTATATATATGTATGTGTATATATATTTCTATATATATTATATATGTAAAAAGGTTTATTAGTTTATCAATTAATATTATTCGTTTCATATCTATTTTGTTAATTACAAAAAAAAAATTCTTTTGTCAAAAAATTCTTGTGCATCTACCACAACAGTCTCTCAACCACCCTAAGGTTGACTGGTAGAGAATGCCTAAGGCATTAAGTCCGCCTTTGTACTTCTTTTGTACATAAAGAATAAATAAATAAATAAAATAAATAAAATATACGTCCCCACCGAGGGGCTCGAGCCTACACTATGTTAGGGTGATTAGGCCTTAGTCAACCACGCTAGCCCAGTGCGGATTGGTTTTTTTTTTTTTAAAAAAAACGTCGCCCCTCACTAGGATTTTCTCCTGTATCGTGGGTGCAGTAACAAACATAGAATATCACATGCACATATGCCCAGACCGGAACAAACTTCTGTAGGCCATAGAAAACATCTGTACCGTGCGGGTATCGAACCCGCAACCCGTTGCGCAGTAGGCGATCACTCGACCTCTGCGCTAACCGTGTCGTCGGTTGACATCACATACACCATTGAATCTCTTCGCATATGTATGCAGGTTGCCTCACGATGTTTTCCTTCACCGTAGGAAGGAGCATCAGACAAATGTACATATGAAATTCGAAACGAAAAACACATTGGTACATGGCGGGTCTCGAACCCCGACCTCCCGATTGGAAGGCAAGTGCCGAGTCCACAGCGCCACCGACGAATCCACTCCACACCGACAAATCGGTGGCGCACAAAAAATACTCGATATTAAATGTCTATTTTTGCTTAAATCTTTCTTTTTCTCGTAGTCATGGTATAAATTATAGTATGCAACTCTTGAATAAAACGGATTTATACTGAGGGCCATAAATGTCTCGCGTCGCTCAGGTTTCTACATTTGAATCACTCGCTGTCACTCCCTACACCAGGGTTTCTTAAAGTGGGGTCCACGGACCCCTTGGGGGTCCGTAGCGTGTGTATCAGGGGTCCGTAGCGTGTGTATCAGGGGTCCGTAGCGTGTGTATCAGGGGTCCGCAGTGGGTCAGTCTCTAAACATATTTACTAGGCAAGTGTGTTGTAAACTCGACTTAAACATGACATGCACCTTGCCTTGTCGAAGACAATCGCACAATTTAACGTTCTCATTGAGGCCAAACAGCAGCACCCTTCTCATTAACTTAGTGTAAGTGTATAATGAAAGTACCAATGAAAGTATTTTTAATTACAATATAAATAAGGTTTTCTTTCATTTCCAAAAATATTTTTGACAGGGTCCGTGGAATTGTTTAATTTGTGAAAGTGGTCCATGACTGAAAAAAGTTTAAGAAACACTGCCCTACACGGTCGTGATTCAGTCGTTAGAATCCTTCGCTTGTTCATGATTCATCTATAGCGCTCGCTTTAAATCCTTCCTTTATTCACTAGTTGCATAAAATACAATACAATACAATTGTCTTCAATACAATATATTTTACCATTGATACTCGACAAATGGTTTGCGATTCTTTAAAAACAGTGAATAAAACTCTCCTTGTTTCACTGAGTGAAGAAATATTAAATTCGGAACATGCGCGAATATACGGATTATAGTAAAAAAAAAGGAAAACGTGCAAAGAGGTTGCACACTATAAAAACGTACTAAAAACCACCAAAAAGTAATAACTACGTTTTAAAAACTGTTCTAATTGTACAATTATTTTATTAAGTTCTTTTGTTTTCTATTGTTCTTTTATGTATTACCAATAATAAAATTTGATTCATAATCACAGAGTAATTATTTTCTCGCAGTCAATGATTAAAAGTAGAGTACCCAACATGTGAAAAAAAAATCATCTCGGCTCTTGTATCCCTTGATCCGCTCCTTCGCTATGCTCGGGATTCTACTCTAGAATCCTTGGCTCATCTTGGGATACAACTTAGTGACTCGAAAAGAATGCGCCTTTTTTCACTTTGTTGATGGGTTAATCACCATTTTCTATAGATTTTAAGTTGCAAGCGACGACTTATTTTTGCTCACACGTTTATATTCGGCTAAGAAATTCGGTGATTTAATGGAAAGGTATATTTAGAGCACAAATAAGCATTATAAAGTATTTATATCGGTAATAGGCGTAGCCAAAAAATAAATAGGTTTTTAGCCACGAACGGTAATCTAATGTATTGAAATGTTGAAACGTATTTAAGGGAATCGAAATTTAATGTATACGTTTATTTTTGTCGTGAATAGGCTTGGTACATCCTGAACAGGGTGTAAAAATAATAGTCTTTTAATTGTACGAGTACTACACATTTCAATAAAACTACACTTTTCGGACTCACGGAAAATGTACGGACTTTCGGAAAATGTAAAAAATTGTAATGAAATGATTTCCATTCAAACCTGCTACTTCCTATCACGTGCGATTAATTCCTTTGTGAAATCGCAGATCATTCGCATTTCATTGAAGAATGTAAAGAAGATAATTTTTTTAAATATGTCACCAATTTTAGGTTGTCGGTCTCAAGCCTATTCAAGTTTGAGGGACAGTTTACTGTATAAAAAAGTACAGAATACAGTACCTACCTACACATACATAACACAAAAACCAAACGAGTAATAAAATGTTATATTTCAAATAGGTAGCAAATTAGTTATCATTCATAATAATTCATACTTCATTCTAGAAGCAAACAGATAGCAAATGTGATATTAGTCAACTGCAAAATTAAAATCATTTTGAATATATCATTTCATTAAATGAAAACGAATGAATATCCATCGAATGAAACGAATGAATAGCCATCATTTGACGACTCGTGAAGCAAAACGTAGACCGAGGAATGTATTTTAATATATACGAATGTCAATATTTATTTAACCCTCACGGTAACAATACGTTACCTTGATTCAAAGACAAGGTCTCGTGTGTCGTGTCAACTTTTGGGATATTTAAAAGTTAAATATTTTCAGATGCGGTTTATTTTTACTTGTTGTACCTAGCCATTTTATTCACAGGGTGGATTAAATTTCGTCTCGTCTGACTTGTAAGAGTGTGGTAGAGAGGTTCTGATAACACTTTATAGGACTAAAAATAACCTCGATATATGCGCCGTGCTGACTAACGGACGAGGCTCTAGCGTTTCCCACCAACATGCACTGGGCCATCGTGGTGGGAGACCCCGCCTCGGCGGAGTAAGTCAATAAGAGGTGCAGTAATTCTCAACATAGTATAAATCAAATTAGCTACCCGCCGTTTGTCCTTTAAAACGCAACGGAATGTGGTTTTCACTGTCAGTTAGATATTTTTTCCGAATCGCTAGTAATATAATGATGCCGAGCTTGGTGGCGCATTGGCTCGTGCGCACAGCGAACGCTACGGTTAAACAATCGTTCGCTTAACGTTAGCTTAGCTACGGCTAAGCAAACGGAAATAAGAAACATCTCGAGCTAAGTACTTCCTGCTTTCGGAAGGTACGTTAAACAATGGGTCCAGTGCCTGATCTCGCTACGGTCGCGTCGATCAACCGTTCCATCGGGTTTGCGCGTAAAGGAACAGAGAGTGCTAACACGACGTTTGCGAAGTCACTTGTGCACTATAATAATATCTCCTGCGTAAATTGCCGTTAAGATTAGCCGCCCCGTGACAGAATATGGGTTACGAGGACATTATTATAATATTGGACGGGACATACTTCGTTCTGTCAAAAGTTATTTACTCTATGATTTATGTAGGAAAAGAAAAGTGTTGTTTTTACTATTTTCCTCTCCATAAGAACCTTCCTTGTTCTCAAAAGAGAAAAAATAGCCGAACCGGTCCACCCGTTCCTGAGTTTTGCACTAGTAACACATTTGGCGATCCATTTTTTGTATAGATTATGTTATATAGATTAGAAGAAAATACTTTAGTTAGTAACTCTATCTGTCGATATGTTTTTTACGCTTTCACGCTCAAATCATTGACCCAATTTCACTGAAAAAAATGGTAGCCTATCAAGTTAAAATTTTGCTTGTTTGAGTAAAATATAATAAAATTAATCATCAACATTTTTAAAACTACAAACCACAAATGATTATGACATTCAATTTGAAATGATTGAACGCTTAATAAGAAAAACATATTCAAAACAATAAAGTTTCTTATTTAATTTTGGTGACGTCACCTTTGTAAACATTTATAATTGTTAATTCTAATAAGATAAAATGATTAATCATATCAAGTTTTGCGACTTGCCAAAAAAGTGATCAAGTTCTTAATAAAATCCACAAACATCATAGTGACATTAAAAAGTAATCTTACTACGGCCAACCAACTATACTTTATTACTGTAATCATGCACCTTTGTGCGCTCGTATATAAATAAGTTGCATGAATGAAGGTAACACATTCTTGATACATATTATCAATTTTTTTTCAGTGTTTAATGAAATTTAGTATAGAGACAGTTTAAGTCCTGAGGAATTATATAGGCTACCTTTTTTATCCAGAATTTTAATGAATTCCTTAAAGTACATGTCATATACATAATCGAACTTGTGTGATATAACTGAAATCCACACAGCAAACGCGGGCAACACCTACATATACATATATCTGCAGCAAGAACTAGTGTTTGTAATATCATTGCAGATGTGCCTAGTAATTTCTAAAACTACTTACCTATTAGAGAGACTATTCAGATAAATAGTTAATGTGAAAGTATAATGTACTTACGTACATAGTCGTTTTTCGCCGTACATTAATGCGTGTGCTGTTTTCAAGCAATGAAACGCCTTCTTTGTAAAGCGCGTGACGGGTACGAATCTTCAGCAATCGATATAAATCAGAATTCCCTCTAACAAGTAACTATTATATAAAATTTACTATAACGATTATTTATCAATACTTAATTACCTGTGATAACAGTCAACTCACAAAATTAGTTTCAAAACGGTGAAGTATCGAGCACATCTACCTTCCACCACAGCAAACTCTCACTTCAACTCAATACATCCCATGCTGGGTACGGTATTCGTCGGTGGCGATGTAGACTCGGCACTGGCCTTCTAATCGGGAGGTCCGGGGTTCGATCCTGCCATGTACCAATGTGTTATTCGTATTTTGATTTTCATACACACTACACAAACCTACATTTATTGTCGAGAGTCAACCGGAGGGAGACTCTGTACCAGGGTCGTGTGCTTGGGTCTTACCTATTCCTGCCGCAAAACAGTTGCACTGCTGTATTCCGGTTTGAAGGGTAAGATATGGCATTGAAATTACTGGGTACCGTGACTTTACATCTTAAGTCACAAGTTGGCAACGTACACTGTGGTTCTTGTGGGAATTGCGATTTTGCTGCAAATCAGGAACCACATGTATTATAGGTGACTGTTACCACTTACCACCAGGTGGGCAGTTTGCTTGTTTGCCAACTTAATTGCAATCAAAAAAACCTGCATACATCTGCGAAGAGATTCAAAGGTGAATGTGAACTCGACCAATCCGCACTGGGCCAGCGTCGTTGACTAAGGCCTAAACACCCTAACTTAGGGTAGGCTCGAGCCCCTCGGTGGGGACGTATAGAGCTTATGATAGGTATTTGACATTACAAAATTATATCTCCAGTAAACAAATCCAGGCAGAGATAGGATATTGAATCCGGTCGTTGTTAGTTGGCTCTTACGGCATCCCCGGGAAGACATACGAGTAGGTTTCGATGCGGTAATCTCCTTCCTTTGAGCTTGGAAATGGATTCAGAATACATGCGCCGCATATGTATTTTAAATACGTCACACAGACTACAAATTATCACCGACTAACGCATGAGCTTATAATATCTAACAAGTGCTATATGATATTACGTAGTTATTTTAATTTGCATTAGCACATAATTGGCATACCGTTCTTTTATTAGTGATATAAATAAACAAGGAAACTTGGGCTTTCATAACAAAGCTATTTCCAATGGGTAATGCAATACGAACGTATAAAAATGTTTAATGCGCAGTCCTCAGGAAAGTTGCAGGCCGTGGGCGTCTGTTTACGGTGTTATTAGTGTTCTTATTACTAATAAATATTAGATTCCGCTTTTTTGCTGTCACCGGCACGAGCGATCTTCGTAAGAATCGGTGTTTAAATATAATATTATACACTACTTTCTACATTTTCAAAATATAAATAAAACGACTAGCTATCGTTCATTAACGCTTGTGAACAGAAAAGTGGATTTAATTCGGTCAACTTCACTTTTACTCGTAATATTTTTTTAAACATGGACTTTTAAAACCAATTTTAATTTTATCATAATGTTACCCAATTGAGAATCATAAGCGCTTGGAGTGTTTCTATTGTTATATAATTCTTGTTTATTGTCTATTTATAGTCACGTGTGCTTTGAACTTCATGATAGATGTCGCTTAAGGTTACGCTGTCAAGGTCGCTTGGTACAACAAGTATTATGTAAACAATTATTTTTTGAATAAGGTTTATGTATTACGTGTCTTTCGTGTATGCTCAGCGTGAAAGTGATTAGTTTATGTTTACGCTAAACGTCTTAAAAAACATTATTTCATCGATTAGAATATAACCTGTGATTGCTGTTTCTTATGTTTTCTATTACAAAACTGTGTGTCGTAGTTTTTTGAATATTGTGTACTAGATTCAGACCAAGGTTTTATAGTACCAGTTCAATATCGCTGAATCTTATTGAAAATTACATTCAAGAATGAACTCAACACGAACATTACCATTTCAATTGAGAGTTTATTAGTGCGCAATATGCAAAAACTAACCTAGCTTGACTTTAGGGCTGAGTCAATAATTTAACAAGGCTCAATCCGAAAACATGATATCGAACGTATTCGATATTTGATGGTGGTTGGGGTTGGAATCAGATGCTTGCAAATGCAAATGAGGGTAAAACTCCATCCTGAGAACCGTCGCCGACCACTGGGACTCGCCTATCTTGCGCCACTGGGTTCACCTGCATGCTTCCATCTAGCCACCCCTTGGGCCGCTGTAATTATAGTCTGTAAAATAATTAATTATAATAAAATTTATGTTATATTATAATCAGTTAATAATTTATTGAATAATTTGTTTTATATTGTGACATGTAATTTATTTGTATTTTAATAAATTTAATTTAATTAATTTTGTGATATAATATACTAACCTAGCTTTTAAGTTTCCATTGTTACTAACCATTAAGTCTTTGTTTCTCGAAATAAATAAATAATAATAAAACATACAAGTCCAAACATTTTATACACTCTAAGCCTAATGTATGTAGCTTACGCCGCGCCGTTGTGGTGTATAAACTTGTAATTGTTTAAAAACAACTTATCGTAATGTTGGAATATCTTTCATTGTATGCAATCACCAGAGCTGAATGAGAAACATTTTCCACTGTTTACTCCGTGTCGCAGCATGGCAAATGAAGCCAATGTTGTGCTAAACAGTTACTGTACGTTATGCTGTAAACATTGATTTAAGAAAAATAGAGCAAGTTGCTCTACTTGCAAGTATCAATAGAGTACTTGTGGTGAAAAGTTGATTTTGATATTAAAGATGTAATATCTTTGTTTATACACCCATGTTATGACAAATAAATTATCATTATTATCATTAACCTTTGTATGGAAAGCTCGTTTGTTTAACCTTGTGCAAGATGTTTTTTCTTAAAATTCTACTAAGCTTTTTACTATTTCTCGTCAGTGCGTAAAGTTTACGACAAAATTTGATTCATAGATCGGCAGATTTACACTGAAATAGATTTCACAGTGACGTATTAAAGAAAGTTTATTGTTATTGGGCGGTTATTTAACAATGTTTTGGTTTTTGATCCCAGTTCCACAGGCGAACGATCATCTTTTATGTTTTAAAAGTTTGCTTGATTTATTTCATCTTCAATAAAAGATCACCTCTTAGTGTGATCCATAACATTTTTGTAAGAAATGCAGTATTTAATATTCACGTGAGTAGATGAAGTATATTGAAATAAAAAAACTGAATTGAAAAATTATTTTACCTCTGATAGGATTTGAACCCGTTTGTTCAACATACCGTGTTGATGCCATGAAGATCTAAGGCATACTCCCTATAACTATCTGAGGCAAAATTTACGTCACTCATCCCGTTCTTTGGTGGAACGGTACGACCTCTCTTTCTTACAGATGGTTGGGTATTCTGTCAAAAAGGACCTCTCTTTCTTACAGAATGCCCACTACCAGTTCAGTAAAAAAGATACGCCACGGAGAATATATCCGACCCGAACCAAATTTCAAACATACTAATCTCTTTTTGGTATGTTTAACCAGACTTTTTTTTTTTTAATGGATGGCCCGGCAGATGACCTCCTCCCGCCTGATGTTAAGCGGTGAAAGAGGCCCAAATGAGTTGACAGATAAGAGTAGGGACGACATCCACTCTCCTACCTGCCCGCCCCTTGCCGGCCCAAAAGATGCTTTTTCACGCCTCTTTTGAAGGAACCCATGTTGTAGGATGGAGGAAACACGTGCGCAGGTAGAGAATTCCAAGTGTGGGATGAACGACAGAAGAAGGAATCTTGAAATTTCTTGGTACGGTGTGAGAAGGAGGACACAGTGTACGGATGACTCCGAAGGCCCTTACGCGTGTTTCTGTTAAGGAATGGAGAGGGAGGGATAAGGTTAAAGAGCTCCTCAGAGCATTCCCCATGGAACATTCGCAACTTAATCACTGTCAAGATCCAATGTAAATGAGGTGGACATTTTTCTTGTATTGATTTATTAATTTACCAATTTTGTCTCTTTGTTTAATTTATAATTCATTACAAAGGTACTTTTATATTTTGTTAAATAATATAAATAGAAGATTCTTGAGTATCCTACCGCGTAGCGAGAGACACGTTGGTAAGTGCCAATCAACCAACCAACGATCTGGTGAAGATAGCGCAAAGCTGCTGATTGCGAGAAGTTCTGGACCGATCGGATGGGAGATCCTCGGAGTCGGCTTATGTCCAACAGGTGGCGCCTATTGGTTGAATGATAGAGTGTGTATTGAAGTGACAGCTCAACAAGTTCATTAAAAAGGTACGTTTTGGTATAGTATGATAAATTATTGTGAAATACATCTTCCTAGCTCATTCATGATTTTATTGGCGATTACCTGAAGCAAGAAAATGAATATACGATTAATTAATGATTATGATTGATTGATTGTTCAAATTGTTAATAGTTATATTATGTAATCTGGTATAGTAGTTATATCGTAACCACCATTTGAGATAAAGAAAATGTAACAAATTATCTTGAAATATGAGAGGAGGAAAACGACAGTTTTATTCGCTCCCTTGCCCCCGTACCTTGTCAGTATCAGACCAATGTTTGGTAACAACATCTTTTTCAAAGAATAAAATATTTAAAATATTCCATTCTCGCAAACCTTTTAGCCAGCATGGACGTCTCATTCAACATAATTATCCATAAAAGGAGTTTCAGTTAAAATAAAAAGTTCATCGACATAACGGAGACATTGATCTCGCTTGCAAAATGGTAATATTCAAACAATCACGATGAAAACATGTTTATAACGTGATGCGTATTCAATACGATAACAAATCTTGAAGATAAGTCTCACAGTTTCGATTGCAAAGGAAAATCCCCTTTGATTTACCATTAAACAAACAAAAATGAGCAGACAAGAAGAAATCTTTTACAGATCCGAATTGCCTGTAATGGCAGCTTTAGGCCGGCCACACTCAATCTTTCACGTGACATGCCGAAGTTTGTTTCTTTTTTTATAGGAATTGTGAAATATAGTATAATTTTAATGCAGCTCTATGAATATATAGGTGAAAGTTTTTTTTTACATAATCTGAATAGAAATTATCTCCTTTCTATTAAATTATTAATTTAAAATAAACGTACAAAATTCATTTCCTAATAAGTTGTGCAATACATTGGCAATCTTAGGTATTCTATTAATACGAAATAAATGTAAGCTGCCTGAAGTAAGGTAACTGATTGGTCTCTGATATTCTGAAGGTATCGTAGCCGAAGAAGGAGACGCTATTTTATTTATTCAATAGTGTCATCTTAGTCGGACTAGTAGTAAGTAATGAATTGAGGGGGGCATTCCCTGATTCCTGTTTGTACTGTCTTGCTGTATGGTGTTTACAGTGCATGTGATTCTTTTTTAAGGAGTTACAATTTTCAAGGAGAGCCTTTGTTACCTTTGTTATCATAAAGTTCACTCCACTGAGCAATAATAGAAAAATCTTAGGCGGCATGAAAAGTCATCTCATGTTTGAGCTGCACATTACAGTTACATATACATAAGTTATCGACCACCTCCGAGATCTCGTGGTTGAGACCAAAGGTAGTGATCTGAAGGTATTGAGGAGCAGGAGTTTTTCTGCTTGTTTTAACCCCGTGTTTTAGTATTTAATTAGTTCCGTACAAGAACAATTACAAAGTAACGTTTTAATTTTTGCTTGCTTATTTTTTACATATAATAAAATAATCACATTACGGTATGTAGCCTACCTTAATGCACTAAGCTCACGAAAACAAACGAAATACTGTTGGCACTGTTAGCTATCAGCATAAAGATATATCGTGTTAAACACAGATGCAAAATTAAAATTTCATAAATAAGTTTTCCCGAATATCCTCAACTAAACATTAATAACTGGTAAGTTTTGATCTAATCATCTATTGTAAACATTACTGTATAGCTAAAGGTTTAAGTAAAGATATAACTACGTCAAGAAGAGTTTGTTATTAATAATCAAATCCATCATCTTCAGCCATGGATTATTATACCCATGACATTCAGGGTGGTGATTATGTAACTCACTATTGATTGACAATCGTTATCAAATTGGAGAAAGCAGAATTATGTTCATTGGTTATATTAAGCATTGGTTTATTCATTCGACTCGGACGACGATGCTTCAAAATGTTAAACATATAAAAAAACAGTTTCAAGTAAACAGAATTTTGAAATCTATACGATGGCCGATTAGGGATGAGTTACTAAATCAGATCCACAGATCTAAAAGAAAGAAAGATATATTTATTTACTGGAATATGGCGACACAAGTTCTTTAAAGTTCAATCACTCTGCATACATGAAACAGGTGGAATAAAGAGTCACTATTGTCACTCACAAATTGAGGACTTAATACCACAAGACCATGTCCTAATTACCTCCATGCTTATTAACAGCGGTGACTAAATGATACGGAGAAAATGCAGACAGTTTTATTGCCCTATCTGCTAATTTTTTTTTCTATCCTTGCGGGGGTGGAAAGCCAGCCAACCGAGCTTGATTTAAGAATAATCCCATCATAACAGCTTATATACGTCTTCATCGAGGGGCTCTAGCCTACCCTAAGTTAGTGTGGTTAGGCCTTAGTTAACCACGCTGGCACAGTGCGGATTGGTCGACTTCACATACACCTTTGAGTTTCTCCGCAGATGTATGCAGGTTGCCTCACGATGTTTTCCTTTCACCGTAGGAGCCACCGAAAAATGAACATGAAATTCAAAAACGAAAAACACATTTTTACATCGCGGTCTCGAACCCTGGACCTCCCGATTGGAAGGCAAGCGCCTAGTCCACAGCGCCACCGTAGCTCTTAGAACGATCAATCCTAACCGACACAAAATCACAGAGTTGATTTTTTTGTTCTTCTGCGATGTAGCCTTCTTGGTAACGCGGTATAGCAATATCACGTACCGTATTACTGGAAGTTGAGCCAGTAATATTTAGAAATAGTATACTCGTATATGAGTAGCGCACATTCTCGTTTGATAGTTTTTAGGTGAACGAACTGGCGATGTAATAACGGATGCCAATTACGGACAGACATAATATTAGCTCAAGATTAGCTCGCTTTCTTATCTCTTTGAAGTATTAATATATTATACGAAATCCTGTCTCTATATTACTTTTGGTTTCTAGGCGGCTTTAGGGCAAAAGCTTATTATTAAAAACAAACCTCTTTCGAGAGAGGATATAGGGAGGATTTTTGTATAAGGATAAAAATCGCTTTATCGTGAAGATTTTATTGTAATTATCTTTGTAATTATCTTTTAGTTTGTTCCCAAAAGAAACATACTACCTACTTAAAAATTAATTTAAACTGATAACAGGATGGGATGGGATCCTTTACTTTACAGAAAACATGTTTAGAATTTACTAACTCAAAGTACATTAGCTAATTGGAAAAATGAGTTGAAAAAGGCCTAATGTCTAATAGGTATTTCACCTTGTTCAACACATTTTTTCCAACATCCTTTACGTGATATTTCATATTAATAAAAAGAACTTAAAATAAAAGATAAGATTCATACAAGGTACTTAAAAAATTTCAGAGAACATAAAATACTACTTTTATTTAAGCGCAGATTTTGAAGGGATCTCTTTACAGGTTTTAATCCATTATTTCATTGTCGTTGAGTTCATTCATATATTTTAAATAAATACGAGGACATTAATATTTTCCACATAATATCATTTTTAAAACGTATTTTTGTAAGTACTAGCTGCTATGTAGATAAAATATAGACTAAAGTGATCAATAACAAATTTGTGGGCAATATTTAACTTTTCAACATATTCTTGATGTTGAGAAGGCGTTACTTGGCGTTACTACGTACTATTAGCACATTATCAAATCTAGGAAGTGAATCGACCATAATTGAATACTCCCATACACCACATAGACCTCGAGAACTGGATTACTGTGTCTATCTATTAATTCCATGCCTAATTAGTCATGCACTAATGTGGGGCGATTTGCTTCCGAAAACATTATATTGATTTATCGTTGACCTCAGCGCGCAGAACTGCGTCGTAATGAGGACTGTATCGGCTGCAGAGATTAGAATTAAGGCCAGAAATGAATATGATCTGATGAATCTACCAGTGATTGTGCTTCTGTTGGTTGATTTATTCGATCAAATGGAAATATGCGTACCTAAACTTTAAATTTTGTGGACTTTGACGTTGAACCACAGGCGCCTTAAGCTCATTTCAGACTACGCTATACTATTGTGCTATATAGTATAGCAAATAATTTATAACGTATAGTAAACCAATAATATATAGTACAGCTAAGTGTGAACATGTCCATAATAAATGTATGGTGCGCGATATTGCTGTGCTATGAACTATATGCTATTATATTATAGCGTAGTCTGAAAGCACCTTTAGTATCTGTAAACTAACGGCGACAAATAAGCCTCATGGTTTTCGTTTGCTGCTTATAATATGTTTTTTCATGATTATAAATATGAAATGTAACTAAATAAAAAAAACAAAGAGATTGAACGATAATCTGCAGATAGTGTTCGTTTTGCGCCTAATTTACGTGCGGGCGGCATCGACTTGAATATGTACTTAGTACAAAAAGGAAAAACAAGGCATCATATTAAATTGCATATAAATAAACTCTGATTTCTGCATTCATGCGTCTGCGAGTAGGTACCCGATTTCGGTGGTTTAGTTGGGGAATGGAAACACTATTCCATATTGGTTAAGTGGCAATCAGTCATTATGAATTGCCATTTAATCAAGAAGTAAAGTGTATCTACATATCTGTGTATGTCTAGGTATCATAAGTTAGATTCTTACTGTCTCTTGGAAAATTCACTTTAATCAGTTTGAGGACACGAGGAGGAAGTGACGCCGTCACTGATACTTGTCTGTATTGATGGTATACAGAGAAGTTTCAGTGACGGCGTCGCAGGTTAAACTAACTAGCAAATAAATATAGGCAACGATGTAGGATTTTATATAGAATTTTATATTTAAACAAAAAAGCTGAATAAATTCAAAAAATAATAAAATTAATAAAGAAAACATTTCATCTCGGGCGGGATTTGAACTAGCGCCTCCAGCATATCGTGTTGACGCCTAGACCTCTCGGCCAATGAACTCTTACCAGCCCTGATGAATTTTAATCTATATTGATCTCTTTTTAAACTTTGTTTAGCCAAAATAGTCTTTATTCATTGTTGATAACTGCGTATCAACATCTTATTTATAAATATTTACAGATTTTTCAAACTGGTCAAGAATAAAGCACTTTTTAACAATGTTAAGTATTACATGACCTAACTTTAAGCGTTAACGTTAAAAAGCGTTATTAAATAACTCGGAAACAATGTATCGGAAACTAAGAGACGATACGTATGATTTTTAGAGAATCGATTGAGTTTTTTTAATGAAATTCATATTGATCTTAGAAATGAAAAAAATGCATTCTTTAAATATAATAAATATTTGTCGAATAGCATAAAGAACTCCGTTCCTTTCCTATCATGTATCCCCCGATATCACATGGCTTTTTTTATTATTACAAAATGATAAGATTAACTCTCATTTGGAATATCGAACGGACGGATAGGTACCTGTTTATTCGTCTATATTAATTATCTTCCAGAAACATAATAAACGAGTTTATTAGCATAATAATCTATCCATGGGAGTAGACTGTTACGCACTCGGGATACTTGAGACTAAATAGTCTTAAATCGCTTTCAACCGAAGATTAGCTCTTGACGTCTCTAGGTCAAAAGAAGGTCGGTTCGGTATTGCCTTGATCATAATAGATCAATTCACAGGTGACCGCTGAAAAATGCATCTATTTGAAGAGTATACTGATGGTTTCGAAGACTAAATTGTTGCTCAACATTCCATCAACTGGGGGCAAACAAAACAAAACGTGCAAATGTTATCTTTTGCCAGCTTTGAAAACGCGAACTGATATGTGAAAATAAAACGGTTATAACAATTATAAGTCTTAAGCGATCGCAATAAGATTGAAAATGGCACGAGTAACGTATTATGTAAATGTACAGTGGTTTTCCGATATTACACCTATCTGGGTGAAATATTTCGTATCAATATATTGTTATGTGGCAAATGCGACAGATTATGTGATACACGTGTGTTCAGATCCTTTTTCTTTACGAATCTTTTATGAATGAATGACACGTGACAATAGTTGATTTCCTTCCTCGTTTAAAAACATTTCCGCTATATAGATATATATATATATATATATATATACAACGTATAAGTTGATATACGTCTTATGATGTAATCTTGAAAAACCGTCATATAGAGTTCTTGTTTCGTATATCAAGTGAAGTAATGTAGTGAATCATATGTAGTAATACTTATTGTGATAATTGTCTGTATGGAGACTGCGATGTTGATTCAATTTCAAGTTCTTAATATGATGACGTAGTTATGAGTTTCGCGTGAAAATGCATTTGTTTTGTAGTGCTTTTTCTTGCTAAATTGTAGAAATATAGGGAAATCTTAAAGTTGAAAGAAAAAAACAAACTTATTCCTTTAGTCCGATACAAAATGAAAAGCTTTATTCTGGTAGGTACATAACTATAATTCACTTATGTATAATGTTACTGAAGTAAACAAAATCCCTGCAAAATCAATGCAAAGCACTTAACTAAATCTTTAATTGATACAAGCCAAGGGCAGGATGGTTCAGGTTTGTTTGATCAATCTCGGTAGGTAAAAATCAGGTACAAATTGGGTACAAAACTATAAAATGAGGGGCAATAAAGTACACCAACAAATAGTTATAGGTTTCTTTTTTTTTTAAATTAGTAGCTTTCCCCGGAGCGGTTGTTAGTAGAGCGTACCTTCGATGCTAAGTTTCTGCGATCACGGGTCAGAGATTTAAAATTCCAGTTTCTTAGATTATTCTCTGTTTCTAATATTACTTGTGTAATTCCACAGAATTCCTCCTTGATACTAGGTTATTTTGTTATGGTTTCTAGCTGTAAGGTCAAGCAGCGGAGCCCTACGGCCTCCGGTGACTGCCCTGGAGATTCATAGCACAGTGTTAGGTTAAAAAATATAATTAAATATGCCTATGATCTTAGGGTCAGTGGGTCTAACACTGAGTTCTGAAGGAATCCCAGTCAATACATTTGAATTTCATGTAATAAACATTGCAAGTTAATTCCAAACATAATTTTCAATGAATTGTCAAAGTTTCTTATTGGTTAGTTAATAAAAAGGACATATGGAGGGGAGAGCACCTATTTTGTGTATAATTACTGCTATTAATAAAAAGAAAACAGCTTAATTTGTGAGTTATTTGCCAAAGTATGATGTGAAACTCAATATAGTGAAAATCTAGAATTTAACATGAAATTCACAAGTGTTCCTCAATATATACATTAATCCCACTAAAATGCCGCTTACTATCAGGTTTTTTTAATGAAATAGGGGATGAAAAAGGCGAATTTTGGAAATGTAATATGTTTGATTTAATAATCAATATACCCACTAATAAAAATAAAATTAACAAAATCTGTTTTAAATCATGAAATATAATAAGTTAATTAGATACCTTAGTGTGGGCGGAGTATTATCTATTGATATAATTTATTTATCCAACTAATTCAATGAATCGCGCGCCGGCGATTAAAAATATGATTTTCCTGAGCTTTTGCTCGCCAAACTGAAAACGAAAATAACTGACTTTTGAAGTCTCACGGTAGCTTTTCAAATTAAATTCACACGGAAAACGGGAGAAATACCTATGGATTTTATTCGCAGAAATGAATTTAAATACTTTATGATCTTCGAATCAATAACAAATTTCTTCGGTCGATGTCTCACAGACTAACCAGTTCGGAGATCATAACATAGACGAAAGACGCGTTCAAAGACTAGGGTGAAAAATGGGCGCGTTCTATTTACGCACATACTAGAATCGAGGTCCGTTGACCGAATGTTAAGCGTCGTATTGGCGACGGAACCTTCCCTAAAACCAAATTCATTTCACAACATGTGTGTCATGATGTGTCAAGTCAACATACGGATCTTTCGAAATTCTACAATATACAATAAGTATTTCCAGCCAAAGTTATAAGTTTGGTTGGAAAACAAAACGTAATGTAAATTAACCATAAACAAACTGTGAATGCTTTCCGAATTCTATTCGACGAAACCATAATTATATGATCTGTAGCTATAAGTGTACTTTATTATGATATGTCTCAAAAAATGATCAAAACAAACGGTCTAAATGTCAAATTCCGAATTTTGAGAAAATCAACCCACCTAAAGGGGAGCACGGGATTTTGGGCGAAAAAAAACTATCATTGTAAATAAGGCCAGGATAAACGCGAGATTTATTTTGTTTATGCCAAAATCGAATAATGACCAAAGATAATTGCAAATGTCAATGACGTGACGTGAAACGACGTTGACGTTGACACTTGACATTGACATTGTGAAATTCATTGACAAAGTTATTGTAATTACGATTTTAGTTGTGAAATTTGTGTTAAAACTACAGTGAAAACAAAGTGTTTTTGCAAAATTAGTGTTTTATGAAATTTTAAGAAAAAACGGTGTTACAGTTTCTAAAAAGCGTGGTTACTGAAATCTAAACTCTCATAGTTCCTCCTCATCGCTCTGATATTGTTCACTCATCCTTTTTTGTCCGATCTATTCTTAAATGGAACGCCCTCCCTCTAGAGGTAAGAAACGCCCCAAGATTAGCTTCAAAAATAAATTGCGAAGGCATTTCAAATAACAGAACTGATTTTTTTAGGCATCGGCAATCAAAACATTGCAATTATCTCGTTGGTCGTAGGCATTTTAGATATAATATGTTAGTTTATTTTAAATATTTTATTTATCTAGTAGAATTTTATGTTATATGCATGTAATATGATATTCTTAATAAGCTGTTCCATTGTCGGCACATCTACCGCATCTCCCTTTTCTGCACACCACCCTAAGGTTGACTGGAAGAATATGCCACAGGCATTATGTCCGCCGATCGACGCGATCCGTCCGGTGTTGGAGGAGTGGGTTGGGCGACGGCAGGGCAGCCTCACGTTCCGCATGGTGCAGGTACTGACCGGGAATGGCTGCTTCGGTCACTACCTGCACCGAGTCGCGCGTCGGGAGGAAACGGTGTCACCACTGCGACGCTCCCGACGATACCGCCGAGCACACCTTGCTGGTGTGCCCGGCCTGGCGACCCCAGCGCAGCGAACTTAACGCTGCGCTGGGAGGCGGAGACCTCTCGCTGCCGAGCATGGTCGTGGCCATGCTCCGCGGCGAGGCGGAATGGGAGGCTGTGGCCTCCTTCTGCGAAGAAGTAATTTCGTAGAAGGAGGCTGCGGAGAGGGAGCGGGAGGAAGATCCCCAAGCCGCTCCCCTCCGCCGCAGACGGATAGGCAGGCGAAGGCGGGCATTCGCGTAAGCAATGCCCGTCTAATGACCCTGCCGTGGAGGCCTGCGTGCATGGTTGGCCCCGTGCACGCCGACATAAGGCCCACCGTCTGGGGATTGCTCTGGTGTTCTCGGGCAATCCCCCCTCGGCGATAGCCCGACCAACTTGGTCGGGCTTGCCCTGGCGCGCTGGTAGTGGTAGTCGCAGTGTGGACCTTAGCATGCGCGCACACAAGGGCAGGGAGAACACCGGGGGGTTTTAGTGGGTCGGCCTGGAACTCTACCGGGCCAGCCCCACACACGCCTGCCGTCTAGTCAACGGCGGGTACGGTGCGGTTACGCATTACCCCCGGAAAAAAAAGTTTAAAAAATTAAGTCCGCCGTTGTACGAAAATTATGTACATAAAGAATAAATAAATAAAATAAATAAATAAACCAGAAACTGGTCTAGTGGTTGAGGCTACCGGGTGGTAATCGCGAGGTCCGGGGTTCGATTCCCACTCGGGGCAGAAGTTTTCTGGTCGGTTTGTTTGGTGTTTGGGCTTCTGAGCCCGCCTGGCTACCTACCACCGTCTTAGCTAAGTTTGTTGCCATAATAACAATGTTGAAAGCGTTGTTATGTTCCGACAATTGGAGGTGATAGCCAGTTCCTCAGTTGTTGAGGAGTCCAGGTGAAGCTCGCTTCCATTTTCGGCCTTATCGTCACCCACCATCAGGTGGAATAAAGGCCAAGAGCTTCCCTGTCGTATGTTAAAAAATCCTTTAAAAATTAGTTAGATGAAGTTGTATGTAGGATACGTGAAGTGAAACAGGATAATAGCAGTACGGAACCCTACATTGCGCGTGGCCCGACACGCATTTGGCCGGTTTTTTTATATAATTACTAGCTTTCCGCTCGCGGCTTCGCCCGCATTAGATAGCAGATTTTAAGCAGTTTCCATAGAAACCATGAAACACGTGTAAGTTGTTAAAGAGGAGGCAGCACTAGCGGCGTTCAGACTCCACAATGCTGGCACACTGGGAAAGGACCCCAGAATCAAACACATACGCATAAAAGAACAAGCGACCAAACATTACCCGATGATGACATCACCCAATGATAGGATTCTGAAGAGATTCAATTTCTAGAAGCACTATAATATACAGCTCGAAGAGGAATCACACGATTACTCAGGCCCAAAAGAGCTCAGAATATACACTGATGGCTCCAAGACCAACTCAGGAACCGGGGCAGGCATATACTCAAATGAGCTTAACATTAAGATATCCAAACCGCTAGGTAGATTCAACACCGTATTCCAAGCGGAATGCGTAGGTATCATCCTGGCGGCCCTCGCCATAGAATCTAAAGGAATTATGGATTCTCACATCCGCATAGTCTCTGATAGTGCTTCGGTACTCAAATCCCTAAACAAAAGCTATGTCACTTCGGAACTTGTATTGGAATGTCACAATGTGCTAGAACGAATTGTGACTTCCAACCGAAACACAGTGACACTACAATGGATAAAAGGACACAGCGGATCACTGGGCAACGACGCGGCCGACGAGCTGGCTAGGAGGGGATCCGACATAACGGCTTTCGGACCAGAGCCCATCGTACCAATTCCCTTCAGCCAGATTCGCGGATAGCTGCAAGAGCTCACTCGCACACAAGCACAAGACCACTGGTTCTCGACTCCAGGGTGCAGACAGTCAAAGGAAGCCATGCCAATCCTAAACAACAAACTGACCAAACGCATATTGCGTCTGGACAGGAACAGTCTGCGGCTGGTGACGGGAACCATCACTGGACACTGCTCACTAAACAAACACTTCCACACCATAGGCATAACAGATAGTCCCCTATGCAGAGCATGCTTAGGGGCCGAGGAAACGGTGTCACATGTGCTCCTTGACGAAAAAACACCCTTGGATCTCCCAATTCTGTTACAGCATCTCTGGACAGACTCGGAGATCTCATACGCTTCTGGAGGAAGGTGGGCTGGCTGGAGTGACGGCCGCCCTCACGTACAATGGTCCACCTTAAGGACTAAGTGCGGAAACCGACCCCGATAACATAGAACATAGAACACGTGTATAATGAAATGTTTTTAAGAGTACGAATCTCCAAATTTATCAAAATCGTTGCTAATTTAAAAAAAATCCATACAAACTTACAACCCCTATTTCATCCCTTTAGGGTTAACATTTTTTAAAATCCCTTCTTAGTGTCGTCCGCATTTCGAATTAAAATAACAGTCCAAATTTCACGTTTTTATCATTAGCGGTTACGGCTGTGCATGCGTCTATAGATGGGAACTTATCCTTTTATATATAAATAGAAGATATTCTTATTCACAGGCGAAATCATATAACCAGCGACTCAGTATATGTTTTATCTTCAACGTTATTTCTGTCATAAGATGTTTATTTATGCATTTCTGCGCTTAAATACATTGAAATCCTCCAACACACAAAGATAATAGAGCCTCTTTTCAAATCTGATCACTGTTGTGGTCCATGTCAAAAGTGAAAGTAATAATAATATGCTGGTATTGGTATCCTCAATATTTGCCTTTTAGTGCGAAATTTTTTGAATTTACTGTTCCTTCCTTTTTTTTATTTGGCCTAAAGCCGGCATCAAGTGGGAATGGGAGAGCCATAAAAATACATATTATAATAATTATGAATACTTTATTGCACACAAAGATAAACAAACAGAACATTTTCAAAACAACACAGATGTACTACACAGGCGGCCTTATTGCTGATGAGCAATCTCTTCCAGACAACACGGGACCAGGGAAATACATTAAGGAAATTCAAATCGGGAACGGATGCAATAGTAGCAAAATATGGACAACGAGGGACTGATTTAGCTAAGGATTTAAGGATAGGAAGTGATTCCGGACTTGATTCTTATAGGACTTCAGCGTACGAGCTCTCTTAATATTCTCAAGGACAGAATTCCATAGCCGAACGGCATATGCGGGAATAGAGTATGAAAGAAAATTAGTGCTGTGGAGTAGAATATCAAGAGTTAAATTAAAATTCGATCGTAAAATACGACTCGAAGAAGCGGAGCGAAAAGTGAACTGGGACTTTAGATATGGATATGAATAATGGAAAAGCTGGAAGAAACCAAACATTATAAAGTAGGGATAAAACATGTAAATCTCTGCGTTGGCGAATTGGGAGCCATTAAGTTGAGCGCGATAGTAAGATACATGGTTTAATTTACGCTGATTAAAAATAAACCTATTTGCCACATTTTGTAAACGCTCCAACTTGTCTCGTAGTTTTTTTATTTACAAAAAACAAAGTACAGTAGCTCCTCAGTCAAACCCGCCCAGGCAGCGTCAGCTTAGCCAATTAAGGAAAGTGGAAATGATTGAGCTAACACTGTTTTAGTAGCCATTGGGAGAAAGTTATTTTTACCACAGGCTATAAATTTTCCTGGCGTAGGCAATAAATTGATTTCCAGTCTGTTTTCGTATCATATATCATAATGTTAAATCTCCAATAAACATTTTTATAACTTTTTATAAATAGATTATTCAATAAGAGGCTAAAACTCGATACTGCAGCTTCCCTGTAAATAATGAATGGATAAAATTTAAATGTAATAAAGCGGTTTATCGCCGTGAACTGTCAAAATAAAATATATTTTTATCGTATTTTGACAGTTCATCGCGATAAACTGCTTGGGGGCTGTGGCTACTTTGCACTCCGGGCGCAAAAATTTGGCATGTATTAAAACATGGATGGCAAACGGAGTAATAGTTTTGGAGTGTACATTATGGTGAGATATTTTAAGGATTTGCTAATCTATGTGCTTACTCTCTAAGCATGTAACCAAAGTTTTGAGAGTCAAAATCGTCGTTCATTTCTGTTTCATGCATGGATTTATTAATATGAGTCCATGGTTTCATGTGTTCGAACCAAATCATGGGTCTCGCTGCGTTGTACAACTAACTTCGAGATAGCCCTTCTAGGAAAAAAATTATATTCTTTGTTTCACACAACCGTCTTTGTTTCCCACAAACGTCTTTGTAGGTAAACGGACATCGATGACTCCTAATAACAAAAAATGGTAATACCAAAAAATTGGCTTATAGAGACAAGACAAGGCATTTTTGTGTGAGTTAATCTCCTTTGCTTCAATTACTCAGAAATTGGAGAGTTCATTTTTTCACTTTGATGCCTGAAGCCCTCAATATTAAAGGACAAATCTTTCTAAATATAAGAGTGAAAATTATATAATAGAAAATTGTAAGCAAATAATTTACATAGAGACATACAAGAGTAGGTGCCAGCTGATAAGAGTTTATATGTGAATAAATTATTATCAGGTCGTATTTACAGGAAAATATTTGTTTTATGTAAGCTGTTTATTACATTTTATTATTAGATTTCAGGTATGCCAACGCCACCAACTAATTTATTTTATTTATTTATTCATTTATGTCAAGTTCATACACTCATATTTTGTTAGTAGTTCTTACTTATCCTAAATGTTAGTAATAATTCATTTTATGTGTAATTCACAACATTTATTAATGTAGACACAGTCTACCCTGTCAGCGATAATTTTCAAGAGGTTGTTGAAGCTCGCCCTGACTCTGCGCACAAGAGAGGCTGCGCGTTTCCGCATTGTGGCATAAAAACAATCTACTGCCACCAACGCGAACATGCCTGATGCGCTGCATCGCCAAGGCAGCCCCATCAACCTCCTAAATGCGCATAGAGCTCCGTACGCCTTTTGAGTATAACTTGCCCACAGGCTGCACCTGTTAAACGATGTACAGAAAGCTCTAAATAGCGTAATTTTTACCTCAGCTGAACAGCGTGCAAACCTGTGAGCTATCATATTTGCCCGGACGGACAGAGCCCTTCGTTCCCGGTCAATATCAGCAGTGTCCCTGAGGCCGGCGGTAACGAGGTGACCGAGGTATTTAAATTGATCCACTCGCTTTAGTACAATACCTCCAAGTCGTACAGGTGGGACATTATCGCTATACCTCACCCCGCCGGCCCCAAAGACCATGTACTGACTTTTATTCACATTATACGCTAGCCCGTGTGCTGCTGCGTAGGTTTCACACGTAACCAGCAACGATCTTAACCCACTAACTATTTAAAAAATAATGAATGTGTGCTAGCATTAGCCTTTGTTCGTACATCAATGGCTAGCGGAAGCAACATAGTTAGTTTTGGTATTAGAACTGGCATATCTAGAAAATAATCAAATCATACATTTAAGAAATCGTAATACAAAAAGTTTGCAAAACTGTCTTAGGCGCATAACACATTGCACCGGACACCGCTGCGGTGTACGGAGGGACGAAAACCGCATGCGGCTGCGGCGGCACGGAACCGTGCCACCGTACGGTTTGATCCGTATCACCGTCCGGAGCTGCGATGCACGACGACGCCCCGCATCACCGCATTATCTATGTTGAGACCTATTAAGCGTATGCACGTCCTTTTTACGCAAAAATCCGTACGATACTGCGGCACAGTGTGGCATACCCCGCGGACCACACCGCATCACCGTCCGGGAGTGCGGTGCCGTCGCGCGCGCCGCACAACCGCACGGTGATGCGGTGCGAGTGTGTTATACCCTGCGGTTTTTGTATACAAATTAAGATTCTCTAGTCAAAATTAAAAACCGCAGCACCGCACACCAGAGCGGTGTCCGGTGCAATGTGTTATGCGCCTTAGGTTAGACACTGTTAAACGCGATGCTGTCTTTAACTATTCCTTTATAACAAATGAAACAACATCATGTTTAAACAGTGACTTTAGACAGCGATTAAATACTTTTTTAAGTAACACCGTAAGGCCTCGTTTACGGAGACGCGGGGCGTCGCGCATCGCGTGTGGCGTGGCGTCTCGCGGCGCGTCTGACGTTTTTCTGTTGACGGTGGGGCGGCGCGTGAAGCGGCACTCATAATCGCACGCGTAAACACAAACATATGGCAATATACGATGTTGTTCATAGAGATGCGAGACGGGAACACCGACGGACGCGGCGGTGCCATCCGCGGGCTCGGCCGTAAAAAACGCGCCATTTCAAACAAAGGCGTGTAAAATCGCTTCTCCGTAAACGCACTCATACAACGCCATATGTTTGAATTCGCGTCTCCGTAAACGAGGCCTAAGGCTCTATTAGATATCAAGTTTTGGTTACAAAACGCAGAGAGTTACGAACGAAATGATGAATATGATCATCAAAGTACATGTTTTCACCAACAAATCCCTGAGCTCTAAGATCGTACGAATGAACACCACTTTTTTCATACACAACACGTAAGTACTTGGCTTTCATCTCACCTTTTCTCGCACCGAGCTTCACCTGGACTCCTCAACAACTGAGGAACTAGCAATCTTACCTCTTTTTGTCGGAACAACAATGATATAAACATTGTTATTATGGCGTCAAACCTAGGTACAAGGCGGTAGCTAGTTAGGCGCGCTCAGAAGCCCTACTACCAACCAAATCAAGCAGAAAAAAATCTGCCCCCATGGGGAATCAAACCTCGGACCTCTAGATCCATACCGGATGGTCTCATCCAAAAGATCAAGGAGGCGGTTAACTAACTGTAGAATCGTAGAACTTCTGCCGACAATCTCGAAACTAACGCAAGGCAGATTTTTGGCTTCAGAACTGGAGATGTTTACACCAATGAACTCGGAAGAGTGGCTGTCACTGGGCGGGACGCAAGTCCGCGAAGATTCTACCAGTACAACGGACATACGCAGATCTTGACAGATCAATTTCCTTTTTGCACATTAGGACCATTTAGACTTTAGAGTCTATACACCTTGTGGTGCCTTGTAATAACAGCAGACGATCCATTAAACTGAATCCTCCCAGTCTTATATCTCTCCGTCATGAAATAAAATGATGCCTGGGTCGGTTTGGTGGAGGGGAAGTCCCGGAAGGGTCATGTTTCACACACATCTTTCCATAGTTGATAGCAGAAGGCAAGTGCTTAAGCAATTCAAACATACATTGCAACGTTCGTCAGCAAAAAAGTTGATAAAAAGAAAATATTCGAATCATTTAATCATATTTTGAAAATGCTTAATATAAATATAAGCTTCTAAATTATTATCACTGAAAAGTGATTAAGGTTACGAACATTTCTTTAAGTCGGCTGAGAGACACCCCTACTGTATTTATCTTAAACTCACTACTGCTCCATTATCAACACCTTCACTGCATTGTGTAACAAAATGTTACGTGTTACCGCTTGAATTCTAGAAAATTTAATGTAGAATAAAGAAGGAAGAAAAAGAAGAATAACGCATAAAAATGAAGTGTAATGAATTGGATCGTGATAATATATCCGGACACACTTACGTGCAGTGGTTGATTGCGATTTTAGGTAAAAATAAACGCTTAAAAAATGTGTTACTTAATTAGGTGTTCTTTGCTATGTAGTATTTTGACAGATAAATTATCAGTTTGAAAATAAGTTCAAAAATTAAACGTCTTAACGGGAACGCAATAGTTATGTTTGTTTTTCAAATGTGAGACGTGAGACTGTGACATAATACTGTCGTATCGTACAGTAATACTTTCGGAGATATCAACATCAGCTAGATATTATCATCTTTATCAAGTTTTCTCTTGAGGTTAGCATTACCCTGAGTTTAACGTTAAAACTTTTTAGCTGCAACAACCCTATTAAGCTATGGACTTCAAAGTGGCTGGATTTCGCCCATGACAAAAGTGCTGCAGTCTGACAGTTCACCGACAGGATCACCCTTGACTGATATTGAGATATCGTGGGTGGCGAGCACAATGTCGATAGCTGCCGTATTTGGGGTTCCACTGTACACATATATAGCAGACAGGTTTGGGAGAAAAGTAGGCGTGATTGCAATGGCTGTACCTCAAGCGGTAAGACAAAAGACCAATTTTATCCAAGATTCATCGTCAAACTAATTCTATTAAGTCATGTCGGTTCTTGGAAGAATGTGTGTGTGAGCTCGTCGTATGCATGACTATGCGTAAGTGACAGTTGTGCTATTCATACCATATCTTTTCAATATTTGTAATTGGAGCGATGACGGATTGATCTGTTATGATTGCTTGAGTAAAGTATGGTCCCTGATGGCAAATAGGGCACGGCCGGAATTCAGTCAAGAAAACTACATTATTCTATACGGATCAGACAGGAGATGTTCTCCTGTTTATCTCTTCCGCGCAGGCTTAGGCTCACAGTGTTTTTTTATTGCGGAAAAAAATACTTTACTTCGACTAGTATTAAAAGTCATCTTTGAATGTATGCAAATACAAGGTTAAACAATAATCTACTAATTAGATTTTTAAAATAGTTAATGCAATATTTTTAAATACACGTCTAAGAACTTATCACCTATCATTTTATATTCATTAATTATAACCTTTTTACATATCAAAAATAGTGATTGCAAATCAGCTATATTTCAAAGCAAAGTTTTGTCAAAATGCATTGCTTGATAATTATAATACGTTATTTACTCTAACTTACATTAGATATAGAAATCTTTCTTACACACCGAGTAGTTCTTTCTAAACAATATAAGTTCAGGTATGGAAGTCTAACAATAAAGGAGTAAAATTTAGGTGAATTGTTAGGTAAGGCTGGAACTGCCGACCACATGCCTGAACCGATTTCACTTGGTAAGGGCAAATAGTGGAGCGTCGGCGGGGGCGCTGCGCTGTGGACTCGGCCTTCCAATCGGGAGGTTCAAGGCTCAAGACCGCAATATATCAATGAGTTTTTCGTCTGTCAACATTTGTCTCACGCTCCTACGGCGAGGAAAAACATCGTGAGGCAACCTGCATTGCATACATCTGCGAAGAAATTCAAAGGTGTATCTGAATTCGACCAATCCGCACTGGGCCAGCGTGGTTGACTAAGACCTAAACACCCTAACTTAGAGTAGGCTCGAGCCCCTCGGTGGGGACGTATATGAGCTGTGATGGTGATGATTATTTTAATCATATACTTTTTTAAAAAAAAACGTCGCCCAACTACGATTTTCCCCTGTGTCGTGGGTGCAGTTACAAACAGAATATCACATGCACATACGGCCAGACCGGAACAAATTTCTGTAGACCATACAAAATATTTGTCCCGTACGGGAATCGAACCTGCGACCCGTTGCGTAGTAGGCGATCACTCGAAGTCTGCGCTAACCGTGTTAACATTGATTAGTAGAAGGTTGTTAATTTATTTCACACTTTGCCATTAGTTACTATTACGCTACCTGTATCTTCATCGAAATAGTAATATTAATAACATTGTTGGTTTATGTCTATGGGGTGAGAATGCAAGTTTCTTAGATGACGGACTCCAAGGAAACTCGGATCCACATTAAGTTGCATTATAACTTACCATCGAGGAGATGAAAGCCGAAAGTTTATACCTACGATGTAAACTAAACTTATTTAAGTGGCTAAAGTATACCTTTGATACTAAAATGTTATGACTCTAACAAGTAAACAATATACAAAAGAAATTTTGCAATAAACCAAATGTCTTTATTAAGCGAAACATCAAAATTTTTATTTAAGCATTTTTTAATAATGTCAAAGCCCATTAGGTGTAATTTGCTTACCTTTGCTTTTTAGTCAACAAACAACAGACGACATTTTGTTGTGACCTTCTTTATTTATTCAGAAGCTTTTTTTTACAGCTATGTTGGATAATAAAGTTGTCTTCATCCAATACAATTGCCTTAATAATAGCAAGAGCCTGCGGGGGCGTCCCAGCTGGGGGGTGCTTCAACCTGATCCCGATGTATATCAAAGAAATCAGCCAAGACAACATAAGGGGCGCTCTTGTCTCGATGACTATGATGTTCCAAAACATAGGGCTCCTGGCAATGTACGCGATGGGTGGGTACATGGACTACAGCGTGATACTGTGGATTGCCCTCAGCGTGCCGACTGTAACGATAATATTCATGACAGTTGCCCCCGAATCGCCGGCGTTTCTAGTTAAGAAGGAGAAATTTGAGGTCAGTTTGTATAATAGGCTAGTTGACCCTTTTTTAAAGTAGGGCTTAAAATGTTCATAATTGTTGTATTAGACCATAGCACATGAATATTATTTTTTTCGATGGCTAAAAAGTGCAAAAAATCTATTTTAAATTAAGTTTTTAAATTTTGGACCGAAAACACGGTCAGCCATGATAGTCTGTTCATTATCTGTGGCAATGACGTCAGTCTTATAGTAAACAAAGCACGGGGGCGAAATAACCTCACAAAAACAATGCTTTCTATTAAATATCACAAAATATAGTAAAACTGTATATGGAACGGGACAATAGAACAGGAATATAAGACTCCAGGAAATCTGTGGATTAGACGTACCCAGTGATATAGACATGCGAAATATTTGGTTAACACTCGCTTAAAGAAATCCTGTAACTATCTACTGAAACTCAAATGTATTTTTGCGAAAATCACATTAATGTAAGTACTATAACTGAATAACTCAATCTGTGTAGGTACTTCAGTTTCAACTTAAACAAAATAGAAGTTTTTAGGTTGTATGTAAAATCAAATCTGTATGTAAATTAATTAAATTTTTATCTTTCAGTTAGAATGAAAACTGACTGCAGCCGACCAACCAAATTTTAACTTGACCAGAAAACTGAGAGAAAACTTGACCATTTACGCCTTTTTGATTTATTCTAAGTTATACACTGACACTAGATGATGTTTCAAGGAAAAGAATATGTACTTATGTCCAATTGAATAATGATGTAATTGAATATTAATTAAAAAGTATGTAATACAAACAATAATATCAAAGTTTCATAATGAATATATTTATCTAAACAACTTTCACTTGAATTTACTGAGTACCTAATTAAAATTTGTTGCTTTCAGTGGTTACTTAATGAGAACTATTGTGTACTCACTTGTTCTCCTCTTGACAACGAGATTGATAAGGCAGTAAAAGTTGTGCAACATAATACAAAGCAGTGCATGCTCAGCCACAACATCAAAATATGACCCGTCAACTAGAACAACATTATGTCAACAAAATAACTCAAGTATTCATATACCAAAGCACCATAGAAGTAAATAGGTCCAGTTTGGTAAAACTGAAAGATGGCTGGTAAATTTCAGAACAGCTTACGCAAGAATATGCAAGTTATCCATTTTAAAGCCGTATACAAATATATTAAATGTCATTGCTGTGTTGTCAGCCTGTGCTCTTCTTAATTTACAAGACCCTTCTTATTAAATAAATTATATAAAGAATTTTTTTTCTTTACTTTATACATAACTAACATCTAAAGATGACATAACAAATTTTTGTACTACATTAGTCATTATGTTCTTCACAAAAAAAATGTTCTGTGTTTATTTGACAAAAATGACTTGTAAAGGTTTAAGTTGAATCAAAATATTTTAATTTGAAATGCATGTGTTTTATTTTTCTGTTACACCTTAAAAGATTTATAATATTTTATAGGTTTGTTGCTCATTTTTATCATTGTTACTCAAATATAGTATATGTTCCAAAAGTACAAATAGGTTGAATAGAGTTAGATCAAAATTAATTTGTATATATTGCCTTAAGGTCGCAGGTAATAAAAGTCAAAATAATAGTAAAGTGATTTATTATGAAGTAATACTTTCATATAATTTAGGAAAAATGTAGTATAGTTTCCAAAATGACACTATTTGATCAATAAGTTTTTTGACATTCAGATTGTTAGAACAAATACCTATTATAGCTAATATTGTCACCTTTTGAGTGTTTTCAAAATGACATACTGCTAGCAACACAAAAGTATATAAGTTTTGTTTGCTTTAGCACAAAACATCTGCATCTATACTTGAGTTAAGCATACTGTTCACAGTTTTCCGTCTTTGATAATTAACATTATCTTCAGTAAAAGAGCATGACAATTTTGTATTAATCTAATTTTATGGATACCGTTTGTTGAATAGACTATTACAGGGTATTAATCAGAAATGAGGTCACATTTTGCAAATTTCAACCCAAATCTTCATCTTTCAACTTTTATCCACATTTCATTATACTCGTAGGTGTCTGCAAGATTTCCCACCAAAAATCTTCCCAACAAAAGAACCATCATGTGTTATGCACTGGCTGACTTTATAGCACATGGAAGCTGTTATTGTTTATAACGAAGCTCGAACTAAAGAGCACTTCTGTATTGATGATTCGTGGTTTAGTTTTCTATGCACTTTATTCTTTCTTCATTGAAGAGGTCTTTTATTTTTTAAGAAATATGTCACAATCTGTGTCTGTGAATGTATATATATTTTTCCTCCCAGTAATTTTCTTCATGCTTGACAAATGAACAACTGCCAATCTTTCTCTTTTTATGTTCATTTACAAATTCTTGCAGTACTACACTGGTATTTGACACATGATCCTGATGTTTTCTTTTCAACATTTCTCTTGAAGTAAATATTTTTAGTGTTTATTTGACTTTTGAGAGATAGAATTCTATCCAATAGCATTCAACTGCTGTACAAAATAGCTCCTCACTGTGATGGTGCAACCACACAAAAATGCATGTTTGCAACTTTCTTCTGCCGCGTGACAATCTTGACAAGTACACTTGTAACCGTTCTTCATTATAACAGTATTGAAACTGTACTTATATTGTTTAGAGCGATACACAAAGAATCTCCTGACCATCAATCTGTCTATTTTCGGAAGATTTGTACTATCTGCTCTCACAAATCCAACATCAATGGTTGATTTTGCTATTAATACAAATAATTTACGATATTTACAAATATAATAACGGAGACTTGGACGATTTAATGCCAGTTTTAGGAAAGAATAGTGCAAATCGACGAGTTGTTGAATCTTTGACATTTCTTTGTTTACTATATGATTGACGTCACGGCCCTGACCACAGGATATCAAAGCGTTTACGGCGTGAGATAAAAAAAGATTATTTCTAGCATTTTCAAATTAAAAATTTACAGCAATCATTCATTGTTATTTATTAAAATCGGTATATTGTGGAACCTTATGCCAAATACTGTTAGAAATAAACAATATTTTAATAAATTTTGATATGAGTCAACTACCCTATTGGAAGCTTTGAAGTATTTAAAAAAATAGAAACGTAACCTACAGCGACACAGATTTGAAATAAAATCATCATCTTTAACAGGATACTTTACTTTGATGTCCTTTGTGGTTGCTTTACAGGTCTTTAGTCTAAATAGTCTAAAACAATAATGCAAGTGTTGAATATTAAGTTCTTAGTTCCATATTTTAAAGATTTCCATATAACAGGGAGTTCCATGTTTTAAAGCTTTTGCTAACGATTACACTATATATTTCTTTTGGCTTTAAGAATTTTACCTTTTATGTCATACCTATAAGTGCTTAATAATATACGAAGCTACTTATCGGTTTTAGTAAAGTTCCGGGACTTTATACTTCTTAATCAAAAATATTACAGGAAGCAGCAAAGACTATTGCAAAATTGAGAGGATTACCTGAGGATCATAAAACTGTGGTGAATGAGGTCGAAGTGATGAAAAATGAAGAAATGCATTTTAAAACTGTTGAAAAAATATCTTTCGTAAGAATATGTAAGTTCTGTAAATTACTTACGTGATTTTTTAGGGTTCCGTAGCCAAATGGCAAAAAACGGAACCCTTGTGGATTCGTCAAGTCTGTCTGTCTGTCTGTCCGTCCGTATGTCACAGTCAATTTTTTCCGAAACTATAAGAACTATAGTACTGTTGAAACTTGGTAAGTAGATGTATTCTGTGAACCGCATTAAGATTTTCACACTAATATAGAAAAAAAACAATAAATTTTGGGGGTTCCCCATACTTAGAACTGAAACTCAAAAAATTTTTTTTACAAAAAATAAAACCGACTTCAAAAACACTAAAAACTTAAAAATAATATAAGAATAGGTACAGACAACATCACACTTCTATATTGAAGTCGGCGCCAAACGATGATCTCCTAGAAAGTGTTAAAATTTGTCACCGACTTCAAAATAGAAGTGTGATGTTGTCTGTACCTATTCTTATATTATTTTTAAGTTTTTAGTGTTTTTGATGTCGGTTTTATTTTTTGTAAAAAAAAATTTATTTTTAACTTTTTGGTGAATGAAATCTTTTCAGTTAAAGAAACCCTACTAAAGACTCTTATGAGCAAAGGCTACGATTAAGAATGATGCTAACGTATAATGGTAGTCTGTAGATAACGAGTGATCGTTACAGTGAAAGCAAATATTATTGTGTATGGTAACGACATAATTTATTGAAGAAGCTGATAAGTTTCTTACGCGCATTGTTTTTGATAAGTTTCTTACGCGCATTGTTCTTATCAGCTAAAAGAAGCTCTGATACGGTATAGGCAAAAAAAAATTGGACGATTCAGAAAAGCTTTCTTTCAAGGCTCATTTGAATTATTGAATTATTTTAATTTCAGTCAAAAATAAAGCTTGGTGTAAGAGCTTCATCCTTTGCATGTTAATGCTGACGGCTCTTGACGCCAACGGTTACTTCACCATCTTGAACTTCGCGTGGACCATCATGACGCAATCAGGTGTCACTGTTAACCCTGAGCTGCAGACGCTGAGCATACCAGCCCTGATGATACTCGGTTCTGTAGTGTCCATGAGCCTTGTAGAAAAACTAGGAAGGAAGGTAAGAAAGTATTGTTCTTTAATAAATAATTTCTTTTGGTTGATGTTAGAGGTGAGTAATATCGTGTTTCTACGATATCAAACCATATACGAGTAGTTTCGAAAATCCGATACGATGCACATCGCCCACCCCTAATTGACAGATGAGTGACAGACTTCTTAATTTGCCTGCTTCGACTACTATACGAAATGTAGTCAGTTCTCCTATTGCTGGGGAATCCAAGTGCAGCTGGCTTCTTCCACTTTCTCATGTCCCGATAGCGTCATTTACTAACAGGTGATATGACGGTCAGGAATTAAGATGTCGTAAATAAAATCATAAATGAGAAATCTCGTAAATAAAATAAAACAGTATAGATCAGAGAAGTGTGATCACAGATCTACGAAGCCTTTAAATAAGGCGTCAAAAAATGTATACTGGTTTACAGACTATAACTACATATTTCGTTCTATCAACAGAAACATTATAAAAAACTTCATCAAACAAATGCCAAAATTCAACTGTAATTAGTTAAAATATTTATATTTATCAAAAAAAAAAAAGTTTCTCTTAAAAAAGTTAAGACCAATATGTAATATTTAATCAATAACGATCGAATTATGTCCTTCAAAAAGTTTATGCCAATGACATGACCTAGAGATTATGATTAGTTTTGAACCCACAAATTCCACACGAGTAAGCCTATACTCAAATCCCGTGACAGTACCCCGAGTCAAACTCAAACTGTATCACATCGCAACATCCTTGAAAAAGTCAGGTGTATGTAGGTTTTGAGAATTCCGTAGGCTCATTTAACATTGTCCAAGGACGGAGAAGTGAAATGGATATCTACTGACCTTGAATATGCCTTACGGCAAGGTTGACACTGGGGAGGCTACAGCTTACATTTCCCAAGAGACAATAGTAGACCTGACTTCCTTGTCTGTCCTTCTCGCAATGCCTCCCAATTTCAGGTGTAAATTCATTTTTATCTAATTATATTTGCAGACATCTTGATTATGGTTGGGATGTGCATACAGGATTAAGTAACAGTTTCCTTATTAGAATCTGGTATTCGTTTTTGACGTCTATATGTACGTAGATTTTTGGTTTTGTATTTTGTATCTGTAATTATTTCTTGTAATTAGTATTTTTCATTATGTATTCCCAGTGGAATAAAAACAGATGTTAGATAACCGTCGTCGGCGCCTTAAACAGTAGTGGTTAAGTCTAGAAGTGGAATCGCAGTACGCAATAAAATATAATATGTTTAATACGCGTAAATCATCATCAACAGCTCATATAACGTCTTCACCGAGGGGCTCGAGCCTACCCTACTAAACTAGGGCGTTTAGGGCTTAGTCAACCACGCTGGCCAAGTGCGGGTTGGTCGACTTCACACACAACCTGTAAAGAAATTCTTTCTTCACAGATGGGTGCAGGTTTCCTCACGATGTTTTCCTTCACCGTAAAAGCGTCGAATAAACGTACATATGAATTCAAAATTTGAAAACACATTGGTACGTGGCGGGGTTCGAACCACTACCTCCCGATTGGAAGGCGACAGCCTTATGTACTACGCCGTCGACGCTTTTTTACGCGTAAATACCTACCTATAATTAATACATTAGACAAATCTAGAATAATTGATACGGACAAATTAATCTATAATATATATATATAAAAGAAGAAGTTCCCATCTATAGACGCATAGGCACAGCCGTAACCACTAATGGTAGAAACGTGAAATTTGGACAGTTATTTTAATTCAAAATGCGGACGCACACTATGAAGGGATTAAAAAAAAATAATCCTGAAGGTGTTAAATAGGGGTTGCAAGTTTGTATGGAAATATCTTTTTTTAGCAACAATTTTTATAAAACTTGAGATTCATACTCTTAAAAACATTTCATTGAATACGTGTTTCATGATTTATTGCAATTCACCCCCTTAGAGTGTCAAATAGGGGTTGAAATTTTCTATGGAAAATATTTAAAATCTGCTCCAATTTCTATGAAATTTATTATCAGAGCTCCTAAATATAAATAACCGTCTTCTATACAATAGGCTACAAAATTATTTCCTATGGAAAAATAGAACCGTTTTCCCCCCGAACGAAGGGTAGAAAACGAATATTTAGATTTCAGCCGTAGCTCGACCCACTGTGAGATTAACGCTTTGAATTTTACCTGTTTGCAGTGTGCATCTACCCTATATACAATTATTCACCTAACATTTTCAATGAGGGTATGTAAGTAAGTGCGGGTGCCATCGCCGACTAGCTTTTCTCTTCAGTACTTTTCACACACGCCGGCTAGAACAGCAAATTTAGTGGGTCGAGCTACGGCTGAAACCTAAATATTCGGTTTCTACCCTTCGGGGGGAAAACGGTTCTATTTAGGTGTTCGAGCCTTCGCTCGACCCACTGTGAGATGTGTTTACAATCTGCCGGCGATGGCTAGACGTACTGTGAAATTGTACAAATCGTTTTTCAATGAAAAACAAAGTGACTTTACAAAGTAAATTATTTTAGTAATTATTTTAAGGAACAATATGACTACTATTTAATTCAAGATATGCTTATTTGCTTATATGTACAATCAAGGATTTAGGTATAACAATTAAATCGGAACTAATGACTGAGTTTAGTTAAATGGAGCTTGAGGATTGTCAATAGCCCACTCATTTTTGCCCATGTACGAGTATGTACACTTTGAAGCGTACATGTGTACCAAAATGTTGAGAAAAATTCGAGAATTCCGAAAATTCCTTTTTTATTGAGATAAAACTAGGTAATAAATAAATAAAAGTGTTAATTACTCGATACGAATTTGAGTTGATTGAGTATTCAATTGCGTTTAGCTTCGACTTCTGCAAAACTTGTAGTAAAAGATTTTATTTTTAGTTTATTTTTGCTTACGTACTGATGTATCGTGTACTTAAATCAAAAACATAACTTAATGGGATTACAACCATCAAAGTAAAAAAATAAAAAGAAATTGTAACTTGCAATTCATCTGTCTCTACGCAAGTAACAAAACGCTACAAAATGTCAAAATACGATCTATGGTGCCCAAATGTTAGTGCCACAAACTCTTTGAATGGACGATTCAAAAGGGACTTCAAGTTAGTAAGAAACGACTTTAGTAACAAACAATTCCGCTACCTATCTAACGATGGACTTTGGGACTGCAGGGGCTATAATAAATGCTTTCCATATTCCCAATCAAAGACCGCCCAACTAGAAAAGACGAAGAGCATCTTTTATGAATATTGAAGCATCATTATTATTGTATTGTGTGTGATACACTCTTCAATGTTTTAGTCTTCGACGGACTATTCGGTTAAGGACAGATTCTTAATACGAGAGATTCACTCATAATATGCTTCCGATTCGAGTTCCATTTCAACCAGAAAATAAAGTAAGATTTTGGTACCTTATCTGAGAGTTCTTACAACTCTCAGGTAGGGTAGTACCACGGTTCGTCCGTTTATAGTATCGTCCGTTTCCATCGTATAAAGTGCATATCAACATTTTCATTCAAATTAGTGTACGTAAACTCGCGCGCATCCCTGGACGTGTACTCATTCAACATAATCATAGTATCTGCAGTATTAATATAGCACTTAACAATAGCAATAAAAATGTCATCATTTCATTTACTGATACCTGTCAAATTGGAATTGTTTAACAGGTTTTTGAGTATCAAAGATTAATTGTTACAGATAAAATGACGTATTTTCTTTTAAACAAAAAAGATTAGTGTATGTACCTCGCGGTACATCGATTAGGCAGATTGAGCCGACATCCTTTCAAAATAATGTCAGAGAGAAAAAAAAATTGTAGATCAACAATTTTCCCTTATAATTAAGATATCTATTTCAAGGTTGCTGTTTATTCAGTTTTCAGAGAAAGGTAACTGCAGCTCTACAGCTGCCGGGTGAAGCGATGATTCCCGCTTTTTTGAATAAAGATTGAAATTAACATCCAATGACGCTTCGCGAGGGTGGTTTAACTTTTCCCCTGGTAGATACGAATAAATTTGTTATGCTTCTACGTCTTGATTTGCTTACTGGTATATATATGTTTATTCACCCAAAATACTAAATACTAAATTTAGCCTTTCGTCCCTAATAATATTAAGCATCCAACCAGATTGCCTAAATTTTGATGAATCAGACTTGGAACCAAATTTCGGCCATAGTATAATAATAATCATCACTCGATACGAATGTCTTGGGATGTATGACAAAAAGAGTCAACTCGTGAATGCGTCTACCTGAACACAGGAGGATAAATGCAGCCACATAGCGTGACACTTAGTATATGTTGTTTCTATTGATATCAAATGAGTAATTATTTAATTTGTGTAAAAAAAATACAACTAAGACGTTCACTTCATTCGGGGTCAGCAAAAGTGGCCACTACTGATTTATGAATTATGAACTGCTATGTTTTTGTAATAATATGTGTATGATTATGAACCAAAAAAATATATAGCGCAATATCATTTGACTTGGGATTATCAGCTATTGGCAGTTGTTACTCTGGGCGCCCCATTCCACCGTTCCGAAGTAGGAAATAAGTCTTTAGGATTCGATTGACGCCATGACGATTCGAAGAGATTCCGCTTCTCGCTTGACTATGGCATGGGATGTAGTTGAAAGGACAAAAAGTATTCAAATTCAAAATTGTTGTTATGCGGTTTAAAAATGTTACATCTATGTTTTTTAAATGTTTGCTCTCTTCTCGCAACAGGTATTGAAAAACTATATCTGAAGTTTTACGAAACATGGAACCAGCTGCCAGAAAGCGCTTACTAATATGGGTTTCACGTTTAAGGATGTATCTTTATAAACATCTATAAAGTGTCTCCCGTGCGGAAGTAGGCCATCATGAGTAATTATAACACCTAAGCATTAGACTACTTTTTGTCAAGAGTTGAACGGGCTGCCATGCAGGTGTAGCCGTTGCGAGGCTACTATTGACTTTTATGGAGGTGAATACATGGTTGGTTTCTAGATATTTTTGTACTTCAAAATAACAAAATATTTTGTCATTTTTCAGCCCCCAAACGTTAAACTTGGATTTCATGCTTAGCAAGTGATTCCTTTGTGTCTCCAAATAAAAAAGAAGTGTTTCTATCGGTTATATTAGGAGGTACCAGGTTCATTATATCTGCATCTGGTTCACACCCTGTATCATTCATTCTAATAGAAGGCGTTATATCTGCTATGATCGAAGGTTGATAGCGAAATGGGGTTTGCCTTCTCAATTTTGACCTCGAGGATACGTGATTCTTCACTTTGGGAAATTAGCTCAGATTTTATCAAGGTGTAAAATCTGTATAGCCACTATCTGTGAGGTAATCTTTTTCATTAAGGCAAATGGTGTTTAAACCAGAGCACAACAGAATACAATTTAACAGCTTTTATTTAATTGCCTTATATTTTTGTTTGCTCAATGATTATATGTATGCGTGTCATCTTCGCTAAAGCATAAGCTAATTGAACTTTACAGATTGCAAATCGGAGCCGACATTCTTCGTCGGATGAAATCTTATCACCAAAGAGGTCTTTATGATAGACGCAGTCAACCACCCATGATCTCCAACTATCCGCATTAATATCGTCTATTTTTAGATAAACTTTCCATGTGGCAGAGCTACCTAGGGAGGTGGCTCCCAGTTGCCTAGGTCGCAAAGGATCGTGTGCTCCGTAATTTTTAATTGCTAGCCAGCTAATGAAGTAGGCTGCGTAGCTAGTATATTATGTGTAGCGGCAGGACCGGCCCTACCATAGGGCGAACAGAGCGGCCGCTCCAGCGCCAAGTTCCAGGGGGCGCATCAGTTCAAAAATTATCCTCGCTTTTTCAATCTTTGGGCGCAAGGGGAGCGCCATAATTGGAACTCGCTTCATCTTAAAACTTGCCTTGAGCCGGCACTGTAGGGGTCGGATCATTAGCCGACGCGCAGTTCAAAAGTGACGGCTTATGACGGCTTTACAGCCGACAGTGAGGACTGGGCAGTCGACAGTGAGGGCTGCGCAGTTGACAGTGTGGGCTGCGCAGTTGACAGTGAGGGCCGCGCAGCTGACAGTGAGCGCTGCGCAGCCGACAGTGAGAGCTGCGCAGCCGACACTATTACATGAAACGCATGCTAGAATGGTGAAGTTGTTCGACCATTCAAGTGTAGAGTCGCAAGTTTGCCGTCCAGAGAGTGACCATTCGTAAGAACAAAGCAATTTGTGAAACGAGTGCTAGTTTCTAAAACATGATACGTATGCTGGGATGGCGAAGTTGATTCTCCATTCATGTGTGGAGTAGCGCATCTGCCGTCCGGAGAGTGGGCATTCGCAAAAGTAAAGCACTTTGTGATACAAGTGCTAGTTCCTAAAGCATGATACGCATGCTAGGATGATGAAGTTGTTCCTCCATTCATGTGTGGAGTAGCGAGTCTGCCGTCCGGAGAGCGGGTATTCGCAAGAGGAAAGCACTTTGTGATACAAGTGCTAGTTCCTAAAACATGATACGCATACTAGGATGATGAATTTATTTCTCCATTCATATGTAGAGTAGCGAGTCTGCCGTCCGGAGAGCGGGCATTCGCACGAGGAAAGCACATTGTAATACAAGTGCTAGTTCCTAAAACATGACACGCATGCTAGGATGATGAAGTTGTTCCTCCATTCATGTGTGGAGTAGCGAGTCTGCCGTCCGGAGAGCGGGCATTCGCAAGAACAAAGCACTTTTTTAACTTGTACACTAAATAAAGGAGGGATCTTACCTCAAAATCTTCAACAGCTATTCTTAAATAATTTTCAAATATATATATTTCTTATATCAGCAAATAGCGCACAAAAAAAAACCTACTTTTTATTGAAATTAATTGTGTTACTTAATTTAAACAATATAGTTTTAACAATTTTGCACACTGCTCACGACAAAATTCAAAAACGTACTGAAGAAAAAGCTAGTCGGCGATGGCACCCGCACTTACTTACATACCCTCATTGAAAATGTTAGGTGAATAATTGTATATAGGGTAGATGCACACTGCAAACAGGTAAAATTCAAAGCGTTAATCTCACAGAGTGGGTCGAGCGAAGGCTCGAACACCTAAATACAAAATTATAACACGGACAAAGTCGTGAGCAAAAAGCTAGTGAGAGATATATTTAAAGTGAAATCAAAGACTTCCGGAGTTCCGGAGGAAAGTATCCTGAATGCCAACTACGTTATTTTTAGAAAGGAAAATAACTGCGCTCGTAGATTTTTGCCAGAGCTGGGAGTAGAATCAGCCAAATGTCGAAAATAAACCGATAAATATATCCAATCACAAAGAGTAGGATTATCTAATACTCGTCGTTTGATATACCTTTTTTTTTATTTTTTTCTCGGGGGGAAATGCGTAACCGCACCGTACCCGCCGTTGGCTACACGGCGAGCGTGTGTGGGGCTCTCCGGGCAGAGTGCCAGGCCTACCCACTAAAACCCCCCGGTGTTCTCCCTGCCCTTTTGGGCGCGCTAGGTAAGGTCCACACTGCGACTCCACTACCTATTTTGTTCCAATTTAAAGGAGTCTTTGGAAAACAAATCTTTGGAAATACTTATCAAACCCTTATATTTAAACCCTATATTACTAAAAATGTTTGTCAAGGAGGTTATTATAACTTTCCCGGAATCATGTCACAGTACTATAAATAACAGAACATTGATTATAACGATGATTTATGGTTTCAGCCTCTACTATCCGTTGCGTTTATAATATCAGCGTTGTCTATGGCGTGTTTGGGCACGGTACTGCTGGCACAGGACTACGGCATCAAGGTCCCGAGTTGGGTAGCCGTGGTGGCAATCGTGGCCAGCGTTTGGGCCTACGCTGCTGGCATCTTGCCAATGACTTACGTCGTGCTATCTGAGATTTTCAATTTTCAAGTAAGTACCCGCTTGTTCACTTTTTACAAGGTGCAAGAAGCACAAGGCCGATCAGTTTGGAGATCCTTAGGATAGGCCTATGTCCAACAGTGGACGTGCCTTTGTTGAAATAATCACAATGATGAAGTTCGATACGGCACGTTCAGGTGAAAATATGGTCTACCCACGTTTACTATATACCCTGCGCGTCATAGAAAAATAACCCTCATTTTTACATTGCATTAATATCTTGATACGAGTACTTATGTACATACATATTAGAAAACGTTTGTGATGATACGGAAGCTTTGTCAAATTTGCTCCTGGCCGAGTGTATGCAATAGTAGTTGTCTTTATTTATGATATATTTTTTTGAATTAATAATTTGATTAAGCTCATTTTGTTATATCACTCAGTCCTGATTTTGTATACAGCGCGCCACAGAAATAAGCACACCCTGAAAGTGGTTTGGTTGAAATTGGCTTCTGAATCCATTTCAATAATTTGGATTTATTTAAAGTAATAATTTGGAAAAAATACGAAAAAAATATTGACATTAATTATTACGTCGCGGCTGCCAAGCAGTGAATGCCTCAAAAACTCAAACTCAAAAGAAAGTCAAAGAAGCTACGCCATTCATTCACAAGATTAGTCCTGATAAGCACTTCCTGTCACGGCGAAGGTATGATAAGTAGACCTTTTTTGTATCCCGTACCTCAAAAGGAAAAACTTTGTTGTCCGTCTGTTTGTCTGTCTGTCCAAACCTTTTATCTCGGCAACGCGTGGAGGTACCGAGATGAAATTTAAACCATATACTCAGGTTTACAGTCACTTAAAACTATGAAAAAATCTATCTAAGCTAACATAAAAAAGATACGGCCGTTTATGCCGCAAAAAACATATATTTCGGCACTCTCGGGAATCAACATTTATAGGGTACTTCGTGTTGACCTAGAATCATGAAATTTGGTAAGAAGCAAGGTCTTATAGCACATATTGAGTCTTCTGATGAGACTCATTGTAACGGCCACGTCTCAGTTCCGTACGTCATCACTGGCAACATGCACGAATTGAAAACTATCGTCTTAAGACACTACGGTTGATTGGCCGAGAATATGCAAAGGGCAATGGAGAGGGCTATGCTCGGGGTATCTCTACGTGATCGCATCAGAAATGAAGAGATCCGTAGAAGAACTAGAGTCACCGACATAGCCCAAAGAATTGCAAACCTTAAGTGGCAGTGGGCAGGACACGTAGCTAGCAGGACTGACGGCCGTTGGGGCGGAAAGGTCCTTGAGTGGCGGCCGCGTACCGGGAGACGCAGCGTCGGTAGGCCCCCCACAAGGTGGACCGACGATCTGGTGAAGGTCGCGGGAACCCACTGGATGCGGGAGGCGCAGGACCGATCGGTTTGGAAATCCCTGGGGGAGGCCTATGTCCAACAGTGGGCGTCTCTAGGCTGAAATGATGATGAATGATGATAGCACATATTAAGGAAAAAATCTGAAAACCGGAAATATGTACAGTAAGCTCCCATTCAAGCTTTACATTTGCACTACGAAAACCGCCACTATTACCATCGACATAAGAACGGTCCAAAGGTTAAACAGTATAGCTTGATAAGGAGCGTACTGTACATAGATAGTTTTAAAGGTGTGTATGAAACACTCGGTGTGCGAGTCCTACTCGCACTTAGGCAGTTTTGATATCTACGCCTGCTTTTTTTTATTATATGTGTGTATCGTTTCAGGTGAGAGCGAAACTCATCGGTGTCATAGTAACATACGGCTGGTTCGTGTCGTTTGTCCAGCTGGCTGTGTATGGCCCCATTTGCAATCTCTTGGGCATGTACACAATGTTCTACATATTTTCTGGAGTCAACGTGTTTGGAATTTTTGTGTCCCTCGTACTCCTGCCAGAAACAAAGGGCAAAACAGTAGAAGATATAGAGCAAATATTGATTGGCAGCAGAATTAAGTGATATTGAATACTTGTGATTTTGAAATGGTGAATAATGGCGGTGATATGACATTGTTACGTTGTTAAGACTTAAAGGCATTGCAATTTCCCTTTGAACAGTTTCATTTCCCTTATAATTTAGATTTATGTAATGTATTTATATAACGTACTCGATTGTAGATCCTTTCATTCACATAACAAATGGTATTTTTTTAACAAAAATATTTTTAAATCAGCAAAGTTGTTAAGACAACTTTGCTGATTTAATTTAATTTTACCCTATAAGTAGATTTTTTTTTCTAACACTTTTTCGATAGATAAGGTATCCGCATTCCTACGATAAGTCAATGCAGTTCGTTGATGTCTTTTATATTACCTCTAGCCTTTAAAAAAATAATACTATACCGAAAATAGTGCGGTTATAATTTTATAACCGCACTATTTTCGGTATAAAATTATAACCGCAACCGTAATTTTATTTGCGAAATAGCACACGCGCGTTTAATGAGCTGCTTTATGTATTTTAAACCGGTGAAGTTAGATCCACTTTACGAGCAAGTGTGTTGAAAAAGGTTTGAAGATCTTCCTCGATATCGCTGAAGCCTTCGATACAGTCTTGATCCTGCATCTGCTAGTAAAACTTAAGTGAACGAACCCAGCAGTTTGGAAAAGATGATTGGCAGAGTGCGGAGGAGACTGTTATGGTTTATGGTGTCCCACAGGACACCCGCGGCATATCACGATATGATGCGGCACGTCGTCGTGTCATGTCGCTACTCGTCGTGCCAAGCTGTCGCACGCTATGTCGCTGTGTCCTTCTACAGGGAGCCCTACCACACGTTTCGTTAAATTTGGTTAAAGGAATTCGAATGCTATCCTTACTTACTCCTACATATTATATAAAGTTCTCCGCCGCGTTTATCCGTTTGTTTGTTCGCGAAGATCTCGAAAACTTCTGAACGGATTTTCATGTGGTTCTCACTATCAAAAATAAAATAATAAATAATATTACATTCATAGAAAATATAATATATGCGGAAAACTAGTAGTCATATAAATAAAAAAATAATAGTAATATGTACGTTCAAAAGTAATATATTAAATGTTAAAACGAATGCTAGGTAATTGTTTGACGTCAACAAGTGCATGTAAAGGTCTACAAATATTAAATTAAAATTTTAGGGTTTAATGAAACATTGCCATTTAATTAATTATTGTTTTAAATTACTCTCATTACGAAAAAATCATCATACAAGCCTGGCTACAACTGAGCATTGCCGGACTTTAGATACTATATATGACTAGCGAACATATTATAATAAATATATCGTTCGAAAAGTAGAATTTTCATGATTCTGTGTTAATATAAAATAATGTGACTTATCTTCTATACATATTTTTCATATCATCATTGTTAAGCAAAAATCTATTAAATATGTTTAAAGGGGAAAATCTATTGGATTACTTAACAAAACTACTTGTTTGTTGGTTCGTAGATAAAACGCTGATATTCTGTCACAGCCCGAGGGCTTTGTGCTCACAGTATTGAAACAATGTCTTATAAAAGCTTTGTTCACAAATTGTGTATACAACCGAATTTAGAAGATTAATAACATTTTTAATAAGATTTAGTTGACTGACTAACACTAACATGGTATCCCTAACATGAGAGCGAAATATATCGCTATCCCTTTCTCTCTCTCTGCTAGTTACAGATTCAGTGTAAACGTGTCTCCGTGAATAAAACTTATAATTAATTAATTTACGCGTTTTATTCAAGGTATAATATTGGCGACGAGGAAAGTGAACACCACAGTGCACAATATTCATAAAATTTCATCAATTGTACGAATAATTATAACACTACTACTACAATATAGAAGAAATTAAAATTGGTCAGAAAGCATCGGGGTGAAGTTCGTGCGTAACGTTAATTTGCGGCTGCATTCCACGGCGCCGCCATTTTGTGTTTGTAAAAAAAAACTCGCAGTAGGCAGGCTAAAAAAAAGGTCAATGTCGTCAAGTTTGGTTGCAGATTCAGAAGATTTAGATTCAAAGATAACTCAAGTAAAACTGGGAAAACTTAGCTTCATTTATAAATGTAATAAATCCGAACTAATACAAATAATTAAAGACGAAAACCTGCAATTTCCTGACTTTGAATGTTCGAATATTTACGCAAACTCCTAAGTGAATATTACAAATCAAAAAATTGTAGTCAACAAACACCAAAGAAAATGTCGACGTTAGGAGAAATCAAACCTTTTTACGGCGAAAACTGGAAAGCCTTCGAGCAACAGCTAGAATGCTACATCATCCTCAACGAAATTAGTGAAGAAAAAAAGGTCCCACTTTTAGTAACTAGACTAACTTCAAGAGCGTACGAAACGCTTACACACCTGTGTGCACCTATCAAACCCAATAAATTGTCCTTCGAAGAAATAAGCAGCAAGTTAAAACAAAAATATGTAAAAAAATTATCAACTGTATTAGAGAGAGCCAAATTTAGACAAAGAAATCAAGTACCAAATTAGAAAATAGAAGATTACATCCTAGAATTAAAAAAACTTGCTACAAAGTGCGGTTTCAAGGACCCGGATGATCAGATCAAAGAAAAATTAATAGACGGTGTAACATCTAAAATCATCAAATTTGAGTTAATGAAAAGCTCAGTGGAAATGCATTTAGATAAATGCGTTCAAGTGGCACAAACAGTGGAAGCTGCATTACTTTATACAGACAATGTGCAAGAAATCAGGGAAGTTTTTATTAATAAAAAAGTGCCAAAAGCAATAAAAAAATCTACAACTTATGATAACAAATTAAAGGAAAAGAAATGTTATTGTTGTGGGAAGAATAACCATATTAAAAGTGAATGCACCTTACGAATGAAGTTTTGCTCAGAATGTGGACAACAAGGTTATACCTGGACCAAACTATTTCATGCAGACCAAGAAGCAACACAATCGCGTTCCGCATTCAATTTAGCAGTACCTAAATTTAGATTCTTCCGGTAGGTAATACGGATATAATACAATTGAACATCATCCGCATATAAATGGTAGCTGGCGCTTTATTACATTGACGATATCCGCGTTGAAGATTACAAACATAAGAGGCGCGAGTATGGACCCCTGGGGAATACCACGGTCAAGAAAATAATCTGGGAGAAACTTTTCGGCACAAATGTTGGATTATTGAACATCTGTGATCTGTATGCTGGCTTAATTTACTAATTTTCATAGGCCGGAGAATTTTTCAGGTTACAAATGCCCCGTTGACTGGTGTATATTTTGACTAAGGACCCACTCTAAAGGGAGAGGAAAGCCTAAGGGAGAGGGGTCCCTAAGAGGACCCTTAAAATTGTGGCCTGGATGATGAAAGAAAAGTTGAGATAACTCGTTTCGTTAAGATACCGTCCGTCCACGTTTCATACTAGACTCTAGGGTATAATAAATAATAGTTGTTTAATCTTTGCAGTTTGATTATAATACAAGTTCAATGTCAAAGACTTCGTTCCCTCTCTAGTAGGTCATGAACCTTTTAACATGGGATGAAAGGTTATATTCAAGAACTTTGGATTCGTGCGATCGCGGTAACGTGGTCGCGTGAGTGTACAGTAAGCTCCCATTCAAGCTATACATTTACACTACGAAAACCGCCCCTATTACGAGCGACATAAGAACGGTCCAAAGGTCAATCAGTATAGCTTGATAAGGAGCTTACTGTACACCGAACGTAATTAAAATAGTTTTAGACCAATAATGCGTGTAATTAGTATTTCGAAATCATAATTAACGCTTTATTATCAAGTAGACGAAGCCATGTAAACACATACCAGTAATTGGTTTTTGTTGTCACCCGCTTTGTTTGAATATCACACGTTTTCTCGAATGGGTCGTTATTTTCGGCTTTATTTTAATGAATATTGTTTAGGAGCACTTAATACTTTTGTTTTGATCGTTATAAACTTGCTGAGAGAAACGTTAGAGCACGTCAAAATATTTGGAACGTTGAAATTCATCATGTGCTAGGCGCCTCCATAAAACGTGTAAGGCATGAATAAGGGGTGTGTAGAAAATAATATAAGGTAGGTAATCAACAAAACTCGATACCGAATCTCCACTAAAGTAACCGGTTGTAACAACAAAATGTCTTACTTCTTACGACCCTTTACCTTTTAAACCTCAAAAAACAGGTCAGGAGTATGAGTTACATTAATCGTTATTTAAAAGATAAACAACTCATTCTTACCTTTTGAATAGATTTTTATGTTTGTTTTTACGAAATCGTAAAGCGTAAAACTTGATGCAACTGCCTGAAAACGGAATTGTTATCTGAAGAGTAAATTTTATAAGCATTACTTGTTGGCGAACGCCTTTTTAACCCTTAATTAGGCGCGCCTAAAAAGTTGCCTATATTATGGTCGCGCGGGGTGTGTAACACCCCATAGTCAGTTAATTAAATAAAATAAAAAATAATCTCAATTTTCAATTTTGTTGGCGACCACATTTGAACATGAATATTAATCAACTTTTAAAGTTGTTTTTAAAATAAGTAATCAATTTTAAACAAGAAACAGAAATATAAGTACCTAATAATCATTTACGCTATAACTTTGACAGACTACAACCATATGGTCATTGCGTACATTTTGCTCCTTTACCGTTGTGCTCCTTTACCATTTTACGATCGCTTACCGTTTTGCTTTTTACCATTCTGCGCCTAAAGGATTTTCGCGGTACTCAGAGCATTCTGCGAAGTTCGCCTCTTAGCTTACCAGTTCCGCATAATTAATAGGCTCCTCCTCTTAGCGGCTACCACCCCGTCCATTATTCTTGCACGTAGTTCCACATGCAGAAGAGACTCCCACAAGACGTGGAAAACATCCTGGTCACTATTCCCGCAATCACACATACTTGTTTCAACCAATTACATGTCACGCGGCCTTTTATTAAAACTTCCATGACCTATGAGCAACTGGGACGTTTCATAGGTCGGCACGACCCAGTCTGAGCTAAGTCTGACCGACACATGCAGAAAGGATCGATACAGCTCCCTTCCTTTCGTCTCTGCATCCCATCTCTTTTGTCCAAAGAAAATAATACTCTATGAGCTTTTGCCACTCATCTATCTGTCCTCAAATGGCACGCTTCCTTCTGCTAAGCTCAGGCTTTGGCAGCGTCCGATGTGCCTCTTCAAGTAGACCTGCACGCTTTACATACAAATCAGGGGCAGGACTCCAGGCAACATCGGCAAAGCGATCGTGCTCGCCGAACTGTACACCTGGGTGCGGAGTACTATTATATCTTCTGTGACCTGGGTTAAAAGGACCAAAAAAGTTAAAAATAAAAAATATTTTAACAAAAATAAAAACCGACTTCAAAAACACTGAAAAGTTAAAAATAATATAAGAATAGGTACAGACAACATCACACTTCTATATTGAAGTCGGCGCCCAACGATGATCTCCTAGAAAGTGTTAAAATTTGTCACCGACTTCAATATAGAAGTGTGATGTTGTCTGTACCTATTCTTATATTATTTTTAACATTTCAGTGTTTTTGAAGTCGGTTTTTTTTGTTAAAATATTTTTTATTTTTAACTTTTTAGTGAATGAAATCTTTTTAGTGAAAGAAACCCTAATTTCCGCTATAAGATAATATAATATAATGAGCGCAGACGATGCTCCACGAACGCTCGACGCTAAGCGAAATATTGATGAAAAATATAAGAATAGGGCCGCTAGTCTTTGGCGGAAGCGCAGCCAGTCCATACCATATTGCTCGCTGTTGTTACTGGTCGTATCGTTCGTGAATGTGACAGTTTCTCTTTTCAATCACTCAAAATTTTCTTTACTTTGTAACCTAAATGAACCTGAATGACCCAATGACTCTATCCTTAATGACCTATGGTCATTAAGGATTAAGTCGTTATAACTAAATTTTGTTGTACTGGAAGAGGCTAAAGAATATTTATTATAGGGACCAACATAGATAAGCTGTTGAGCAGTTACGAGTAGGTGCAATGAGGCATAAAAAAACGTAAAATCGAGAATATCGATGGCTATTTCATATGTAGCGAAAATTGAAATATTTTGAATCTGCCCGGAGGAATTAACGTAATATATTACATCTAGCCGAGATAATGTTGGTCTATGCTTCAGACTGTAATCGGATGCTTCTCGTGATTAGATTTTTTATATCTTAGTCTTTATACTTGTAGTGAGGAGGCACAGAGTTGTTCCTTGCATCTTCTATGAAGTTCTAGATAAAAGAGGATGCGGCAGTAACTGTTGCCGAATCGCAGAATTAGTCGACAGATAGACTTTTAACTACTCGACAGAGAACCCAACATAATCTCATTTCAATTGGGAGGTACGTCGATACGTCGATTTTCCAGTAAAAAGGACGAAAAAAATACTACAACAAAAACGTAAAAGTTTCTGCACCCAATGAACTTTCAAGGGCTCAACCACTAGAGTCCACAGACAAAACACGGAGCAAAAAAAAACAAAAAAAGCATTTAGCCGTGTCACGCGTGCGCAGTGCATAGAACACAATACCCCCAAGGGGCGCGTGCGGTAGGTATGCAGAACTCCGAATAACTAAACTTGCACTTTCATCCTTTGGATTATCTTAGTTTCATCCACAAGGAAAGTTAATTTTATTTGATTATATAACTGTTTCATGCCCATTCTTGTTTCATTAAGGCTAAATTTGTCGTATAAAACGACAAATTGGGAGAAATGTTTTCTAGTGGTGGAGCTGTTTGATATTAGGTGGTAGGTGGAATCATGTTTCATAATAAGGCTCTTCCGATTTCCGATCGGGTGGGTGATTTTGTAACACATCGGCAATCGGCTATCGTATAGATTTGATAATTCTGTTTGATTTAAACTGATTTTTACTATGTTTAGAATTTTGTAACGTCGTCATCTGAGTTGTCTTGGGTATATTTGTTGAATAAATCAACCAATAATTATACGTAATGAACACAATCCCGCTTTTTTCAATAAGTCGTCCAGTCTAATAACGATTGCCGATCAATCGATGAGTTACAAAATCACCACCCAGATGTAGAGATAACATTTTTCATTTTATTTGTGCTTGCATACTTCTGAATTATACCTCATTTTCAATAACATTCTTGGTAAATCACATTTTTTGTTTTGTTTGACGTCAATGTGTGCATGTAATGGAATTGTAAAGCGTTAAATAAAGATTTTTAACATTGACTTTGTATGAATATTTAACAACATCGGTCCCCGGTTCTGTTCAGTGAAAAAATGTTGGCTAGAATGACCACATCTTGACGCTTCAAGTACATACAATTACTTTGCAAAAAACGGCAAATATTCATTCTAAAAGCGCACCTTTACTCCCTGACCTCGTAGAGGTAATTTCGAACAACGAGAAAACAGAATCGCACTTCGTTCAAAGCACCCAGAGGTCGGCGAACCTTAGAAATTAAATTCCGATATCACAAGCCCTCGTGCTAATGGAAATGGGTTTACGTGACCCTTTAAGGATTGTGAAAAATTGGTTAGGTAGTAGGTATATGTTCAGGTTAAGGTTCCGTACGATTCATACATTTCTCTTGTTGGTACTATATCGTACCAACATAAAACTACAAGTTCAACTTTTTTCCTAAATTATCTAGACTAGTTTTATTTCAATCATCGCACTATCAGCCACAATTCTTAAGTAATTGAGAGCAAATAATTTTTAGGGTTCCGTAATTTTTTTATACAAACAAGTGACCTTACTGATGGTAAGTGCTAACAGTCACCTACAGTACATGTGGTTCTTGTAAGATTCGCAGCAAATTTGCAGCCCCCACAAGAACCACGGTGTGCACAACTTTTGGCATACGATGTAAAGTCACAGTAGCCAGTAATTTCACTGCCATATCTTACCCTTCAAACCGGAACACAGCAATGCAAGCACTGCTGCTTTACGGCAGAAATAGGTGAGACGGAAGTACCCAAGCAGTCGACTCTGGTACAAGAGTACTATAAAGGAAAAACGAATCCCAGGAACACTTCATTATCCCGTCCGTCTGTCCGCTTGTCGCGTTGAACGCGTAGATATATCAAGTTTATCAATTGGTTTACGGTCTTTCAGCTGTGAAAAATATATTTGCAAAGCAAGGGGATCAGGGGACAGCTTATGTCGCATAATTTCGCAAATCATGCGATTTCACAAGGGAATAAAAACCTATAGACAAGAAGCAGTCTTATAGGATTCTAGCCGTGCTCGCGACATCGTTCACGTACTCGTAAATGTCGGAAAAAACAACATCGTGATGTTATAATTATATTATAACTAAAAATATAGCCTTCCTCGATAAATGGACTATCCAATACAAAAAAAAATTTTCAATTTGAATTTTCGGTAGTTCTTGAGATTAGCGCGTTCAACCAAACAAATAGTAAGTATAGATTTAAAGGAAAAATATCTGAAAACTGTAAATGTATACATAGTTAGGAACTTATATACTTACAATAGATAAGTTTGTATGGAACCGGTCCAACTCGCTTTTGGACGGATTTTGTATTTGCTTTTATATCCGGTTTCTATATTCAAAAAACGATTCGTTTTTGCTACAGACAGTTAAATTTTGAAATATCTTCCACATGATTTTCCATAGAATAATCGTTTTTTGAATAAAGAAACCGGGCATTAATGATGATAGGCTATAAAATAAGAAAATATCTATTTACTTTGAAGCTTGAAAAAAATTAATATTACCAATACCTACTACGAAGAATTACAATATATCTGATGTTAGCGTGTTAATTGGAAAATAGCAAACCCATAACCATGATGTAGACAGCAATCGGATTTGTTCAGCCCGAGAGTATCCAAAAAGCTGTGTAAAACATTTGAGTAACCATTTTGTAAAACTTTGTAACACATGTACGAAGCTTTTTAACTTTCAATAGATGTTGTAACTTACGCGATCCCGGAGTGGTAGCACAGGGGGGTGGCGAAGAGGGGCCCGTCACTACGTGACGTGCCCAACAATGCCCGGGCAATGGGCGACAAATGCCCGAAGCCCGCACCCGCCCATGGCGGAAGAAACTCTGACTGACTGGGAGGCCTGCGATCGATCCTGCCTACATTTATCTGACGCTCCTACGGTGAAGGAAAACATCGTGAGGAAACCTGCATACTGCGAAGTAATTCAAAGGTGTATGTGAAGTTAAACAATCCGCACTGGGCCAACGTGGTTTGACTAAGGCCTAATCGCCCTAACTAGTTAGGATAGGCTCGTGCCCCTCGGTGGGGACGTATATAAGCTGTGATGATGATGATGATGAAATAAAAATTAAAGTGGCACTCGGGGACTGCCGCGGTAACGCTATTGCATAGCATTTTTTATCAACTTATGCAATTATTATTTATTTATTTATTTTATTTATGCAGTATTTTTTTTCTTTGATTTTAATTCAAGTTTTTTCTTTGATATTAATTCAAGTTACACTTTTTGAGCGTGGTGACCGATAATAAAACATTTTTTTTTCTTTTATTGAATAAATGAGAAGTTAATATTGTTTAAAATATTTTTATTATCTTACAATACATGTACGTTATTCAGGAATTTTTATCATTGAAACTATAGGTTTATGGTATGAAATAAGAAACATAAGTTTGAGACTTGATATCCTCTAAATATCTGGAAAATACCGCGTCAAAACACCGTGCCGAAGTCTGCCGAACTGAAAAGACGTTAGACGATGCACGGCTTTTAACGCCGCACCGCTGTGCCGCAGGCCTATTCTCTAACTTCGGTTGCTAACTAGTACTGTCATTTTTAAAAGGAACTTATCAATTATCATCCATTACTGCTATCATGAACGCTGCCGTAAGACATAAGATCACTTACCTAGTAATGGATATAAAATGTCTTTCAAAAATGACAGTTCTAGTTACCAACCGTAGTTAGCGAATAGGCCTGCCGGTCTGAGTGGGTGATGTTAGGTTTTTTTCGTTACGGAATTTCTTGATTCGGTCGCCGCGCTCAAAGCCCGCGATAAAAGCTATGCAATAGCTTAAAAGCGTCGTTAAAAAATGGTTGTTGTAAAAAACATTTTCATGATTGTGTAGGTTTTGGTATGATAGCCAATTTGATGATTTTATAAAGTATTCTTAAGGTGTTTTAATTTTTTTAATAACTGGATCTTTTTTCCCATAGTTATAAATGTTATAATAATATAAGTATTGGCCCTGAGTTTTGCTGGCGGTTTTCTCAATCTTCTTACGAATTCTGTATCGTTCTTTTCGATTTTATATGTAGTGTTATTATTTAAAATGTTAACTACCAAACTCTCTAATTGGTGGTAACCTTTTCCTTCTTCTACTCCAAATAATATTAATTTTTTTCTGCTATTTAACCTGTCATGATACCTTATTTTTTCTTGCTGTTCTTCCAAATTTTGTTCTAGTTGGTGATATCTGATTTGCAATGCTTGGAATTTAACATTTATATTATCAGTGATAGATTTCCTAATGATTTCTGTAACATTTTGAAGGTCTTTTTTCTGTTCGTCCATACGATCTTGAATATTCCTGAGGATCGTTACGTATTCGTCCATTGTTAGTGCCCTCTTTCGGTGAGTAGCTGTACTAGATATTTATCATTGACGTTCCGCCGTACCGACCTTTCTCGATAGTTGGTGTTCCACGATAGGTATCGCTGTTACCAATACCTTGGGTGGAGTATGATTTTTGTTATCCCAGGTTATCCCTGTCGGTCAGTGGAACTGTAGTGACGTTCGATGTGTCAAACCCTGTCAAACGTGCAAAATTACAGCCTTCTCCCTATAGATGTCATTGTTGCGAAGCATCTACATTTTAGGTTACTTTCACATATAAATTCCCCTAATATCATTTTGTTTTTCTTTTTATTGTACAATTTCTCACTTTTAACTTACGATTTGTAACTAAATATTTTGCGGATCACGCTAAAATATCACTGAATTTTTATCTCTCTTTGCAAAACTCAACACCTCGTGGTGCTGGATGAATACCAGTTTTATGTTATTTCACCGATTTCACTTCACACTATTATGTTGTACTGTATTTAGAACTCAGTATTTTACTGTCTAGATTCTATTTCTTTGAGCAATATATTTAAATTTGATAAAAACGTTGCATATATTTTTATACTGCAGAATTAAACTTTGAAACATTTCTGAACTACACATCCTCCGCACGAAAATTCGATATGCCTTATCTACAACAAAGTTCATATTTACAGTTGAAATTTAGTTGCTATGAGTCACACCCGAATCCACATACAATGTTACATTTATTTTATTCCATAAGCGAGAAGCTGTTCGGTTCTACTGTTTCATCTGGATTTCCATTAATAAATCAAACCAAACGCGACCCAAAAATACCTCCGTAATTAATTTCGTGGCGTTCCAATGATAAATATTGATACAAATTTTTATTTTTATTTCTCTGGATAATAATTACAAATGTTTAGGGGTGTATTGTAACTTTGTTGTTTCTATCAGGACTAATATTGTAATAGGCTAGTTGACCCTTTTTTAAAGTAGGGCTTAAAATGTTCATAATTGTTGTATTAGACCATAGCACATGAATATTATTTTTTTCGATGGCTAAAAAGTGCAAAAAATCTATTTTAAATTAAGATTTTCAATTTTGGACCGAAAACACGGTCAGCCATGACAGTCTGTTCATGACATCTGTGGCAATGACGTCAGACTTATAGTAAACAAAGCACCGAGGCGAAATAACCTCACAAAAACAATGCTTTCTATTAAATATCACAAAATATAGTAAATGTGTATATGGAACGGGACAATAGAACAGGAATATAAAATTACCTCTTCAAAAACTCCAGGAAAGCTGTGGATTAGACGTACCCAGTGATATAGACATGCGAAATATTTGGTTAACACTCGCTTAAAGAAATCCTGTAACTATCTACTGAAACTCAAATGTATTTTTGCGAAAAATCACATTAATGTAAGTACTATAAATGAATAACTCAATCTGTGTAGGTACTTCAGTTTCAACTTAAACAAAATAGAAGTTTTTAGGTTGTATGTAAAATCATTAATTAAATTTTTATCTTTCAGTTAGAATGAAAACGCCGCAGCCGACCAACCAAATTTTAACGCCAGACGTAGAGAAAACTTCACCATTCACGCATTTTTGATTTAATCTAAGTTATACACTGACACTAGATGATGTTTCAAAGAAAAGAATATGTAGGTACCTACTTATGTTCAATTGAATATTAATGATGTAATTGAATATTAATTAAAAAGTATGTAATACAAACTATTCCAGTTTCATAATAATGAATATATTTATCTAAACAACGTTTACTTGTATTTACTGAGTACCTAATTAAAATTTGTTGCTTTCAGAGGTTACTTAATGAGAACTATTGTGTACTACCCTGTTCTCCTTTTGACAACGAGATTGATAAGGCAGTAAAACTTGTGCAACATAATACAAAGCAGTGCATGCTCAGCCAGAACATCAAAATGTGGCCCGTCAACTAGAAAAACATTATGTCAACAAAATAACTCAAGTATTTATATACCAAAGCACCATTGAAGTAAATAGGTCCAGTATGGTAAAACTGAAAGATGTTATATCTTCACTGATTAAACCTGCTGCCCACCACCAATCAACTGCAACATCTCCCAATAAATTGTCTGAAGTAAAGTGCTGCAAACCACCTATATCTGGCCAGACATTATTAAAAATTATTATTTCCAAGTGAGGAAAATTATGATAATGACATTTTATATACCTTCACTAGTTGGATCATTACTTAAGTCTTCTCCGTCAAGCTATAAAGTCGGACAACTGAAGACATAAAAAGGAAAAATCACAATAACCAAAAATTAAATCTGGACAGTACGTACTTTTATGTATGATAAGGCACAAACCAAGAATATACATAGGGATACCTAAAGAACTTTATTTAATAGTTGATATATTATTTCTAAAGAAATAAAGCTCTTGAGGAAACTTATGAAGAAAAGAAGAAAGAAAGTTAGTGAACTTTCACCTTTTATTAGACCTTTTAACCAAAAGCACAATAAAAAAAGTTACTTCTAGTGTTTCACCATAAGTATAAAAGGGTAATCATAGATTGCTAAGAAATGAAATTCAAAAACCCAATAAAGTACTAACTTGGCCTGAGTATAAAAACGCAAATACTATTGAATATTGATTAGTGTGACTACCTGATGGTTTAGTCAGCTTAATATATACAGGATATGAAAGCAGTATTAGTGTATTAACTTACTAGAAGAAAGTAAATTTCAGAACAGCTTACGCAAGAATATACAAGTTATCCATTTTAAAGCCGTATACAAATATATTAAATGTGATTGCTGTGTTGTCAGCCTGTGCTCTTCCTAATTTACAAGACCCTTCTTATTAAATAAATAATATATAGATTTTTTTTCTTTACTTTATACATAACTAACATCTAAAGATGACATAACTAATTTTTGTACTACTTACATTAGACATTATGTTCTTCACAAAAAAAATGTTGCATGTTTATTTGACAATAATGACTTGTAAAGGTTTAAGTTGAATCAAAATTTTTTAATGTGAAATACATGTGTTTTATTTTTCCATTACACCTTAAAAGATTTATAATATTTTATAGGTTTGTTGTTCATATTTATCATTGTTACTCAAACATATATATGTTCCAAAAGTATGTACAAATAGGTTTGAATAGAGTTAGATCAAATTTATTAATTTATCATAGTATATTGCCTTAGGGTCGCAGGTAATAAAAGTCAATATAATAGTAAAGTGATTTATTATGAAGTAATACTTTCATAGGAAAAATGTATAGTGTGTGTGTAGTATAGTTTCCAAAATGGCACTATTTGATCAATAAGTTTTTAGACATACAGATTGTTAGAACAAATATCTATTATAGCTAATATTGTCACCTTTTGAGTGTTTTCAAAATGACTGCTAGCAACACAAAAGTATATAAGTTTTGCTTTAGCACAAAACATCTGCATCTATACTGAGTTAAGCATACTGTTCACAATTTTCCGTCTTTGATAATTAGCATTTTCTTTACTAAAAGAGCATGACAATTTTGTATTAATCTAATTTTATGGATACTGTTTGTTGAACTGACTATTACAGGGTATTAATCAGAAATGAAGAGGTCACATTTTGCAAATGTCAACCCCAATCTTCATCCTTCAACTTTTATCCACATATTATTATAGGTGTCTGCAAGATTTCCTACCAAAAATCTTCCCAACGAAAGAACCATCATGTGTTATGCACTGGCTGACTTCATAGCACATGGAAGCTGTTATTCTTCATAACCAAGCTCGAACTAAAGAGCACTTCAGTATTGATGATTCCTGGTTTAGTTTTCTATGCACTTTATTCTTTCTTCATTGAAGAGGTCGTTAAGTTTTTAAGAAATATGTCACAATCTGTGTCTGTGAATGTATATATATTATTCCTCCCAGTAATTTTCTTCATGTTTGGCTTGACAAATGAATATTACTGCCAATCTTTCTCTTTTTATGTTCATTTACAAATTCTTGCAGTACTACACTGGTATATGACACATGATCCTTATGTTTTCTTTTGAACATTTCTCTTGAAGTAAATACTTTTAGTGTTAATTTGACTTTTGAGAGATAGGATTCTATTCAATAGCATTCAACTGCTGTAGAAAATAGCCTCACAGTGATGGTGCAACCACACCAAAAATGCATGTTTCAACTCTCTTCTGCTGCGTGACAATCTTGACAAGTACACTTGTAATCTGTTCTTCATTATAACAGTATTGAAACTGTACTTATATTGTTTAGAGTGATCGTTTGGTAGTAAATCAATGAGAGCGATACACAAAGAATCTCCTGACCATCAATCTATCGATTTTCGGAAGATTTGTACTGTCTGCTCACACAAATCCAACATCAATGGTTGATTTTGCTATTAATACAAATAATTTACGATATTTACACATATAATAACGGAGATTTGGACGATTTTTTTGCCAGTTTTAGGAAAGAATAGAGAATCATTGAATCAAATTTGACATTTCTTTGTTTACTATATGAGTGACGTCACGGCCCTGACCACAGGATATCAAAGCGTTTACGGCGTGAGATAAAAAAAGATTATTTCTAGCATTTTCAAATTAAAATTTTACAGTAATCATTCATTGTTATTTATTAAAATCGGTATATTGTGGAACCTTATGCCAAATACTATTAGAAATAAACAATATTTTAATCAATTTTGATATGAGTCAACTACCCTATTGAGCACATTTTTGTTTCTGATGATGTAATTTTTTTTTTTTTTTGATCCTCTTTTATGGCAATTTGTTAATTATGCCAGCGTCAAGTGAAAGATAGATACGTAACAAAAATTACGAAAAATTTTGAAAGAATTGTTCACCAATGATGACTAATGATTCTGATGATTGTTAAGCATGATGTAATTGATGACAAAGCAAATCAAGCTTGATCCAAAAGAAGAAAAATAAATCCGACTTCACAAATACCAAAAAGTCATAAATAGTATAGCCACAGATAACATAATACTAGTATATATCAATACAGTTTTATATGAAAGTTAGTGCCTTAAATATATTTTTAAAACATTTCAAGGTAATCACATTGCTTGGCACCGACTTCAATATAAAACTGTGATGTTGTATATATTCTTATATTATTTTTGATTTTTTGGTGTTTTTGAAGTCGGTTTTATTTTTTTTTGTTAATTCGTAAAGCTAATGCGTATTAGAATTTGAGTCAAGGCAAACACCAGAAAAATTTAAGATAAAACATCGTTCGCTCTAAACAACTTTAAAAGAATTATTCCAGAATTCCTAATCTATCAAAAATCTTCCATCATTCAAATTCGAATTCAATATCTTTTATTCAAATTGGATTGTTACAATCTCTTTTGAACGTCAAAGCAGCTACGCCATTGGTTCACAAGTCTACGGCGGGAGACCTTGTACTGAAAAGAACCAGCAAGAAAACCAGCAAGGGCTATTTTTTTCTCCCTGTATTGTTACAGAGTCGTCAATTGGAAGCTGACCTCACAGCAGAAGTTTGAGCTCAACTTCCATTACAAGATTAGATGTGTCAGTTACTTATTACCAAAATTAATATTTGCTTAAACAAATGGTTATACATAACAACACGATTCATTATCTGAAAAATGAACACCAGGCATTGGCATCATTCAAATAATCGTTGACTTTATAATATCCTTTACTCATAAGAGTCTTTTTTACATGCGCTTTAAACTTATGAAAAGGCAAGTCGGTAACATTTTGTGGAAGCTTATTATAAAAGGTTATACATTTCCCCATAAACGAGCCTCTAGTTTTTTGAAGCCTGAATGTTGGAACGGCAAGTTTATTTTTGTATCTTGTGTTTAGATGATGAATTTGGAAATTGGTTTCAAATGTAATTCTTATAGACATAAATCAAATTTTCATAAATGTACTGTCCTGCTAAAGTCAATATATTAATTTCTCTAAATAAGTCCCTTAAAGAATCTCTTGCTCGTAAATTATAAATAGCGCGAACCGCTCTTTTTTGAAGTACAAAAATACTTTCAATACTAGCAGCCGATCCCCAAAGTAGTATTCCATATGACATGACACTATGAAAATAACTAAAGTAAATCAATCTTGCCGTTTCAACATCAGTAAGTTGTCTTATTTTTTTAACTGCATATGCTGCAGAACTAAGTCTGTTAGCCAAGGACTCAATATGTGGATCCCACTGCAATCTAGAATCTAGTGTTATACCCAAAAATTTTGTAAAGTCGATGAATTCAACAATTTCATTATTCATTTCCACTATGGTATCCACTTTTCTTACATTTGGCAATGAGAATTTAATACATTTAGTTTTAAGTGAATTTAAAGATAAATTATTTATAGTGAACCAATGCAATACTTTAGAGATAGTACTATTTACAACGTCAGTATTTCCATTTCCTCTGTCAACCTTAAATATTAAAGAAGTATCATCTGCAAATAGTACCTTATCGCACAGATTCTTAGTGAAGTGTGGGAGGTCATTAATATAAATTAAGAAAAGCAAGGGTCCCAATATCGATCCTTGTGGCACGCCCATAACTATAGGTGCACCAACAGACTCAGTTTTGTTAATAACAACTTTCTGAACCCTATTGAGAACACGACGCAAATACCTGAATATCTTAAGAAAAAACGTGAAACACGTTGGACGTGCCTATGAGTTATAAGGGTTTCCCTCGCTTTGCCTGGGATTCCATCATCAAATTAGGACAAGGTGACCACCTATATATATATATATAATAGGACCACCTCGGAAGTGTACTTTTTCGATTACAAAAGCTAGTTTGATAATCGGCCCACAAATGGCGAAGTATTCGGTGAATATATACATAAAAATAGATACAATCGAACATAGAACCTCCTCCTATTTCGAAGTGGGTTAAAAAAATTGCACGAAGAATTTGATTTTAAGAAATTATATATTAAAGAAGATTTCCCTCCGGGTATATTAGAAAAAAGAAAGCAATTAAACATACAACTTAAGGAAGAAAAAGAAAAGTGGAGGAAAGCTGTAATTAAATACAACCGCCTAGTCATTTAGAAATCAACAAAACTCTAAAATATGTCAATAGAAGAAATAGGTATGTCACAATCACCAGAGTCTTCGGATATAAACTCTGTAGACATAACTACTAAAAATAAAAAGGTAAAAAAAAAAAAACAAAACTATAAAGCCATTTCCAGAAAAAGAAAATGACAAATCTAGTGTCTACTCACACATGCAGCGGAAGCACCGCATGGGCTTTTGCTCCAGAAGTTGGATGGAGGCAGAACTCCATCCAACTTCGAGCCGACCAGCATCAGCCAACCGTCTTGCCGCCTCCACAGGTACCGAGGCGAAAGCCACCCCGATGCCCCGCACCCCTGTGTGTACTCAACCCACTTTAATGTGCTGGGCTGGACACTCACCGGCCCACGCCAAATTTTACGCTAGTTCTTCGGTGGACACCAAATCGTCCAAGCCGACGACTCGGATGTCCGCCGTCTTTACGGGATGCGTCTTGGCCACGTCCCCTAGCGCCTCCCCTAACCTTGCCTCCAGGGTATTGGCCTGGGACGGGGATGTCTCCTTAGAGAGCTCGATGATATGAGCTCCGGTAATCCCCTTCCTAAATTTAGCGGGCCCTATGCCGAGAACACCAAGGCTTACCGAGGCCTTTGCTTTGGCGATGGTTTCACTATGTGAGGCCCTTCGCCACTGCCTCCGGTTTGAGGGCCAGCACCACCGTCAGTGAACGTGGCACTTAGGGCAACTTAGGCGCCTTCTGCGCCATGTAAGCCTTCCTAGGCACTGCTGTCATTGTTCATCTCTCGTCCCTCAAATAAAAATATCTCTATATCTATCCTATTTCTATCCCATTTCTATCCCTATTCTGTCCCTAATGCGTTGCGCCATTTTATAGTTACCAACCAACTTCATAGACTTGAAATAATCTCCATCTCCATCTCCATATATAATAAAATCGTAGGGTACAAAAATCTGTAATTGCGAAATATTAAGAAAAAATAAAAATACACAGAAAAAAATACACATAAAATCATTAGCAGAACACGATAAAATAGTTTTTAAAAAAATTGTTTGTTTGTTTGTTTGTCTGTTTGTCCGGAAAGATCTCCGAAACTACTGGACAGAATTTGATATGGCTTACACCACAATGCTTAGAATTTTCCGGAAGAACATTTAGGCATAATTTCATTTGTTTAAATTCACTTTTTATTTTTAGTCAAAAAATACCATATAAAATTTTCTATGTTATGTAGAAAATCAACATGGCGCACGTGAAATTATTTTGACAAGTCTGTTACGTGTTACATAGTGCAAAAGAAAAATATTTTCTCATAATGGCTGTGCCCATCTGGATTTCGCCAACCAAGAAGTTTAAATTCTCTTTTTCCTCTGTAGTACCTACCGTGGTGGTAAGGCAAAAGGATTAAGCCATACAACCAATGTATAAAGCATTTTTATGACAATATCACGTCACAAATATAAAATTTGTAGGTTGGAATAAAACTACTTAAGGAATGATCACTAGGAATGTAGCATCATTGCTCTAAATTTAATATTTTAAAATTATTCCTTTTTCTTTTTATTTCGTTATAAGCTTTTAAAAGCATAGCAAAAGTAACATTATTGTATCAAACCAAAAAGTAATTGGTAGTCATAACTTCTTACTTATTACATGAGGTAACCTTATTATTTGTAATTAGATTAAATGATACTTGATTTACATTTCAATGACTCAAAGAGGTTAGTTGAAATTAGGCATTAAAATACTATGTTTAAGTGTCCTTTCTGTACCTTATTTCTTCACTTTGTGTTTAAATTTCTTTTGTGTTAAGAGCTGATTATGGTTGCCACTTGAAAGTTTTTGCTTTCAGTTTAAAATCAAATAACTCTGAAAATATTGGGTTTTTAGGTCTCAGACAAGCACCGAAGGTCCATTTAGTATCTAACTTATATGCCCCTTAAATGCTTTTGGGGTATTCAGTTACACCCTGTATATAAAAAAAAATTTTTTTTTGATGACTTGTAACAAATGAATTGCGAAAGATTATTTCTTTAACGCGACTGCCTTAAAATAAAAAGGTGAAAAATCCCTAATAAATATTTTATTATTAAAATTGAAATTTATATGTCTAATTTCATATGACTGGGCACCCTAAAAACGTACCTGTCATGGCGGCCACTCGAGCACGAACTTGCTCCAAAGGAACAATTAGCTTGTTCTCAGCTTTTTCTTTTTCACAAAATGCATAAACCTGCAGGATTGTCTGTCTTTTGCAACTTTTAACCACTTTTGGCATCTTTAAAACTTACACAAACTAAAAATCACAAAATATACCGAAAGCAAGATGGCGACTGAGAAATCACTGCTACCAATCACTCACGCGTCAAGTTAAGTTGAACGGTCAGTACACTACCACAGAACAATATACTCTACACTACAGAACAATATACTCTACACTACAGTACAAAGATCGTAGAAAGAGTATTATTCGTCTAAGACAAAGATAAATTAGAGAGTACTATTATATATTTTGTGATTAGACTCTGTCTAAAAATTCAATTTACATGGGTAATTTCATTCAATGGTAATTTTAATACTCACCCTAGCAACACAGCAAATAATGTATATTTTGAGGCTTAACGCGACTGCCTTAAAATAAAAGGATCAAGGAAAGGTCAAGGATTAACTTGACCAATTTTCACAAAATCGGTACAATTTTTGAAATATTTGAAATGTTGAAAAGTGAAGATACCTTTTTCAAGGTATTTTGAAAGGTGTTATTATGTTTTTACATTATGACTAAGGAATCAAACTCTTTCATCCATTTAAAACTATTAAAAGTAATTGATTAATATTGATAATTAAGAAAAAACATCTGACTGCAATGATTCTGGGTTACGCGTAGAGGGAGTACGGGACTCTTGATCCTAATATAACATTGACGTAAATTCGCCGACATAGTTGCCGCTCAAAAAAGGTGGATAAAAGTTCGTTTCCAAACCCAGGAATATGGGTATCAAATGAAAGGCCTTGATGAGTAGAGCACTATGAACCTAGCAACATCGACATATATTCAACATGGCCGCCGCTCAAAAAAGGTGGATAAAAGTTCGTTACCAAACCTAGCAATATGGGTATCAAATGAAAGGCCTAGAAGAGTAGAGCATTATGTACCTAGAAAAATCGACCTAAATTCAACATGGCCGCCGCTAAAAAAAGGATAATAGATTTAATAGATTAGATTTATTGTGGATAAAATTTTACAAATTGTACATACACGGAGTTACAAGAATGTATATAACTTAATTTTGTAATAATTGAATGTAAGTACAAAGATAAAAACCCTTTACTTCCCGCACTAGTTAAAAAACTGTGTCACAGCAAAGTAATGATTGGTATCGACTTATTAGTTGAATTAGACGGTAGATGTATATTTTAGATGTGTTCTTGTACTATAGCTGAACGCGACCGATGATCAAGAGAAAGTGATGACGTAAACACATAGAACAAAATATACCTCTAGCGTAAACAAACAGCTATGCGTAGCTTAGGTATGTATGTGCAAAATGTACAGACTAAAATCATCGTTATGTGACAAAAGCAAAACATGTAAAGTATAGAATAGTGAAGTTAAATAAATGGTGTAAAAAAAATAGATTGTGTAATTCCTTCAAGTATTTTTTTTAATATAAAACAAGTAATTGTCTATAATATGTTTACTTTTGGTCAATCAGGTAATAATTTATTAAGTAAAATTATTATTTTTAGATCTTTATTCATAGATTATAAATGTATATGTAGGTATATATAATAATAATAAAATATATAAATATTAAATTTATCTATATATTTATTTATTTATTTCACTAAGCAAACTTAACAGCATATAAGTCTATTTGGTTTACAATCATAAAATTAAAAACATATACAGCCAATAATAAAGTTTGCCGAATTACAATTTACAGATGACGTACTTAATTATTTAATTAGACTATTAAATAATTAAGTACGTTTTTTGTTCTCATTTAAATAATTTGTGTGTAAATCAAATAATAATGTTTACCCTTCCCTACCATAACAGGTTGTCACAACATGAAAATAATATTAGGTATAAACTTAATTTGACATTAGACTTAATGACAAATTATTCAAATAAAATCCATATTATTGACTATAACAAACTGACAATTGTTAGAGATAATGCTTATTTAACAAATGATAGATTATATCTATCAATGTTCTTAAAAAAACAATTAGCTATTTCGCTAAGATTTTATTTTTTAACTTTAGCCAAAAACATGGCTATAAACTCTTTCTCTGACAATGCTTTTATTGAGCAGCCCACTCACAGTAGTCAAATTGCTCCTATTAAGCAATACTCCTGTGATAATAAAACGACTGTCAGTAATAGTACTGATGATAATTTTTACAATTCTTTAAATTAAGTAATGAGACAATAGAGACATCCTCTTGCTTATCATTAAGTAGAAAAGATACAGTAAACTTTGTAAGTGATAATATATTGCAAAACCCATTTAATAACAAAGATAATGTAAATCTCATCAACCTGGTGCACCAGAACATTCAAGGAATGTCAGGCAAGGATCTGGAAGTGGAATTATTTTTAAACTGTAGTAATGTTGACATTTTTTGTGTAACTGAACATTGGCTTCAAAGCCATCAGTTTATATTTAATTTCAGTAATCGTTTGGTTGGTAGTTTGTTCAGTCGAGAAAAGGCAATTCGTGGTGGTTCTTTAATAATATTAAATAAAAAGCTGAAATTTAAGGATCGTAAGGATATTGTGAGCCTTTCGATTGAGCGAACAATAGAAATAGCCTGCGTGGAGCTGGACTAGATTATTGTATTAAGTGTATACAGGCCTCCTTCAGGATTATATGACCTTTTTGAAGATACTATAGGATGAAGTATTGAAAAAAGTGTGTAGTTCCACGAAACAAACCATTGTTTGTGGTGATTTTAATATTAATTTATTAGAAAATTCTAGTTTATCTATTAGGATTAAAAATCCTTTTTGAAGATACTATAGGATGAAGTATTGAAAAAAGTGTGTAGTTCCACGAAACAAACCATTGTTTGTGGTGATTTTAATATTAATTTATTAGAAAATTCTAGTTTATCTATTAGGATTAAAAATCTGTTTTGGTCATATAACCTTGTAAACTTATTTTTGGAGCCAACCAGAATAACTCAGTCGTCTGCCACATGCATTGACAATATTTATACAAATATTGTTCCTTTAGCACAAAGAGTTTTTAATAATTTAGAATCTGACCATTCTGGGCAAATTGTTACCATTCCATTTAAACGTAAATGCATAGAAAAACAGAATATCACTGTTGTGCCAAAAACTGTTGGTCGCTTAGAATGGCTGAAAAATAATATTGGTATTAAATTAAATTATATAGGTTATGAAGAAAACCCAAATAAATTATATGAAAATTTTTTCATACATTTTGTTCTGAATTTAAAAATATTTTTGTTCGAAAGACTATATCCGTTAATTGTACTTCAGCTTTTAGTGAATGGGCTACACCAGGCATTCACAAAAGCAGAATCAAACTTTTTGAACTTTATAATGAACGTTCATTTAATACTAGCGATGAGTTTAAACTTTATGTGAAAACTTATTCCAAAGTATTCAAAAAAGCGTGCAAGCTTGCTAAATCTAATTATTTAAGTTTAAAAAATAAAAAACAGTAATAATAAAATTAAAATGACATGGAATATTATATTATTATAAATAATAAGACTGGAAAAGCGAAAACTACTAATAATCAATATTGTTTGAATATTGACGGTAAGAAGGTAACAGTTGACACAGAAGTAGCTGCAGAATTTGAAAAGTTCTTTACTGACATTCCAGTCTCAATCACAAAGTCATTGGATTCCTCCCCCGCTATTGCTGAATCTATAATGAAAGATCATGTTGAAGCTTGTGATGATAAATTCAAATTTGTACACATTAGTGGAATGGATATAATAAAATCATTTAAAACTTTGAATATGAAGAAAACTGCGGATCTGTGGGGCAATTCCGTTGATGTTACTAAATCCGTAATTGAAACAATAGCTCCAATACATGCTAACATTTTTAATGATTGCATTGACTGTGGTGTATTTCCTGATCTAATGAAGCTGAGTAAAATTATTCCTTTGCATAAATGTGGTAGCACATCAGACCCCAGTAATTTTAGACCTATCTCTGTGCTACCTACCTTTAGCAAAATTTTTGAAAAAATAATGTTGGAGCAAATGCAAATTTATTTTAATAGGAACAATCTTCTACACTCTAAACAATTTGGTTTTAGGAGGGGTCGCTCAACAACCGATGCTGGCGTTGAGTTAATACAACATATATTTGAAGCCTGGGAAGACTCACACGATGCGTTAGGCATTTTTTGTGATTTGTCTAAGGCATTTGATTGCGTTTATCACGAAACCTTGATCAGAAAATTACACCACTATGAATTTCGTGATACTGCACTGGATTTTCTACTCTCTTATCTAAGTGGAAGGATTCAAAAAGTAGACGTCAATGGAAAAAGGTCTCAAGGTTCCGCAGTTAAAATGGGAGTTCCGCAGGGTTCGATTCTTGGTCCTTTTCTATTTCTTATATATGTCAATGACCTCCCTGTTTTTGTACAGGACAGGCATGAGATAGTGTTATTTGCAGATGATACTTCACTTTTATTTAAAATTAAAAGAGGATTGCAAATGAATGACGATGTAAATAATTCTATCTCAAGAATTGTTCATTGGTTTAATGTAAACAACCTGTCACTTAATGAAGGGAAAACAAAATGTATAAAATTTGTTTTACCCAATGTAAAAGAGGTTCACACCACTGTAAAAATAAAGGATATAGGTGTTGACCTCGTGGACACCACAGTATTTCTTGGGATCACACTTGATTCTAAGCTGCAATGCTCACACACACAGCTTGTTCGATGAACTCATGCAGTCACCTGGTGGACAAAATTTAGCAGAATCCTCTTCGCCTACAGTGGGTAGGCCCTTATTGAACAATCATATGAGTAATAAAAAATTTCAAAAATATATTAAAATCAAGAAAATGCTAAAAAGGACTCAATACCAATTAAAAAAGTATAACTCATTTAGGAGTAATATTAAATTACGGAAAGAGCGTGCATGTCTAATAGATTCATTAGACATTTATGATAGCAAATTGAAAGAGAGCAGGGGTTTGTTTGTATGATAGGGACGTTGAAGAACTCAATAATACTATTAGAAATTTACAACACAAATTGTCAACTATCTCCGAAAATTATGACACGGCTCAAAATTATATTAAAATGCATATTCAATCTATCAGAGAACTAGCCACACTCTGTCAGCATAACGAGGACCGCTATCAGTCCCTTCTTGAAAAACAACTTTTGACTGCAAGTGAGAATATTTCAATAACAGAATGCAATGTCACAAATAATAACAATGCACCCAGTCATACATCCTCCGCTCATAGTATTGTATGTCAGTCACCAGTCAATGAGCAATCTAGTTTTCATTGTAAGATGTCTGTGTCTAAGCCTAAATGTATTATTTTTTGTGATGACATAGGCAAAGGTATGGGCCAGTTATTGACAAATCAGTTGGATTTTAGTGTCATTAATTATTGTATGCCTGGCTCAAGTTTCCATGATATTGCAAATAAAATTAATAGTTACAAGTTTGATATTAATGACAAACTGGTTATGATCTTGGGAAATAGGGGTAATTTGAACAAAAAAGTACTAAAACATTTTTGTTCTCATTTAAATAATTTACATGTTAATCAAATAATAATGTTTACCCTTCCCTACCATAATCGTTTGTCACAACATGAAAATAATATTAGATACAAACTTAATTTGACATTAGATTTAATGACAAATTATTCGAAAAAATTCCATATTATTGACTTCAACAAACTGACATGTATTAAAGCTTATTTGACAGAAGATAGATTATATCTATCAACATTCTATAAAAAACAATTAGCTATTTCGCTAAGATTTTATTTACAAACTTTAGCCAAAAACATGGCTATAAATTCTTTCTCTGACAATGCTTTTATTGAGCAGCCCACTCAAAGTACTGAAATTGCTCCTATTGAGCAATACTGTGGTAGTGATTCCGTTGATATTACTAAATCCGTAATTGAAACAATAGCTCCAATACTTGCTAACATTTTTAATGATTGCATTGACTGTGGTGTATTTCCTGATCTAATGAAGCTAAGTAAAATTATTCCTTTACATAAATCTGGTAGCACATCAGACCCCAGTAATTTTAGACCTATCTCTGTGCTACCTACCTTTAGCAAAATTTTTGAAAAAATAATGTTGGAGCAAATGCAAATTTATTTTAATAGGAACAATCTTCTACACTCTAAACAATTTGGTTTTAGGAGGGGTCGCTCAACAACCGATGCTGGCGTTGAGTTAATACAACATATATTTGAAGCCTGGGAAGACTCACACGATGCGTTAGGCATTTTTTGTGATTTGTCTAAGGCATTTGATTGCGTTTATCACGAAACCTTGATCAGAAAATTACACCACTATGAATTTCGTGATACTGCACTGGATCTTCTACTCTCTTATCTAAGTGGAAGGATTCAAAAAGTAGACGTCAATGGAAAAAGGTCTCAAGGTTCCGCAGTTAAAATGGGAGTTCCGCAGGGTTCGATTCTTGGTCCTTTTCTATTTCTTATATATGTCAATGACCTCCCTGATTTTGTACAGGACAGACATGAGATGGTATTATTTGCAGATGATACTTCACTTTTATTTAAAATTAAAAGAGGTGTGCAAATTAATGACGATGTAAATAATTCTATCTCAAGAATTGTTCATTGGTTTAATGTGAACAACCTGTCACTTAATGAAGGGAAAACAAAATGTATAAAATTTGTTTTACCCAATGTCAAAGAGGTTCACACCACTGTAAAAATAAAGGATATAGGTGTTGACCTTGTGGACACCACAGTATTTCTTGGGATCACACTTGATTCTAAGCTGCAATGGGGCCCACATATCGATAAATTGTTAAAGAGACTTAGTTCTGCAGCTCACGCTGTATGGAAAATACGTCAACTGACTGATGTTGATACAGCAAGACTTGTATACTTTTCTTACTTTCATAGTGTGATGTCGTATGGTATTTTGTTGTGGGGAAATGCTGCTGACATTCAGATTGTTTTTGTACTGAAGAAAAGGGCTATTCGAGCAATCTATAACCTTATAATGAGAGATTCTTTGCGAGAAAAGTTCAAAGAAATTGGTGTTATGACAGTAGCGTCGCAATATATTTATGAGAATCTAATATATGTTCGTAAGAATATTCATGTGTTTTGTAAAAATAGTGATATTCATTCAGTTAATACTAGACAAAAGAATATGTTAGCTTTACCGAATACCAGGCTCCAAAAAATTAATAATTCTTTTAGAGGCCTGTGTATACGTTTCTACAATAAAATCCCAAGTTGTATACAAGAACTTAGCTTAAACAAATTTAAAGTTGCAATCAAAGATGTACTTATTAAAAAAGCATATTATAAAGTGTCTGATTACATGACGGACAAAAAAGCTTGGGTTTGAACTCTCAATTCTAATAGTTAACAATGTATTGCGTTTTGTTTCAAAGAAACGTTCAGTGAGAGCAATTTATAAGCTAAGTTCACGCACTTCTCTCAGAGATAGCTTATATAATGTGAATTAACACATCTATTCTTGTAATGGAAGTTGAGCTCAAACTTTTGCTTTGAGGTCAGCTTCCAATTGACGACTCTGTAACAAACTAAAATTGTAAATGGCGATTTAAAAGAGGAGATAAAAAATTTAGACCTTTCGAGTTTCTTGCCTGTTCTTCTCGAGAAGGCTCTCCCAATTTCCGAACAGGTGTAGAGTCAACATTTTTTTTTTTTCATTCCTACTTGTATTTGCAGACATCTTGAGTATATTTAGGAGGTATGCACATACAAGGTTAATATAATTTCTTTAAATTAGATTGTTTTGTTCTGTTTTGACGTCAATAAGTGCCTGTAAAGGCCTATGTTGAATAAAGATATTTAAATTTGAATTTGAATGGGGCTCACATATAGATAAATTGTCAAAGAGACTTAGTTCTGCAGCTCACGCTGTATGGAAAATACGTCAGTTGACTGATGTTGATACAGCAAGACTTGTATATTTTTCTTACTTTCATAGTTTGATGTCATATGGCATTTTGTTGTGGGGAAATGCTGCCGACATTCAGATCGTTTTTGTGCTCCAGAAAAGGGCTATTCGAGCTATCTATAACCTTAAAATGAGAGATTCTTTGCGAGAAAAGTTTAAAGAAATTGGTATTATGACAGTAGCGTCGCAATATATTTATGAGAATCTAATATATGTTCGTAAAAATATTCATTTGTTTTGTAAAAATAGTGATATTCATTCAGTTAATACTAGACAAAGGAATATGTTAGCTTTACCAAATACCAGGCTCCAAAAAATCAATAATTCTTTTAGAGGCCTGTGTATACGTTTCTACAATAAAATCCCAAGTTGTATACAAGAACTCAGCTTAAACAAATTTAAAGTTGCAATCAAAGATGTACTTATTAAAAAAGCATATTATAAAGTGTCTGATTACATGACGGACAAAAAAGCTTGGGTTTGAACTCTCATTTCTAATATTTAACAATGTACTGCGTTTTGTTTCAAAGAAACATTCAGTGAGAGCAATTTATAAGTTCACGCACTTCTCTCAGAAATAGCTTATATAATGTGAATTAACACATCTCTTCTTGTAATGGTAAAGTTGAGCTCAAACTTTTGCTTTGAGGTCAGCTTCCAATTGACGACCCTGTAACAAAATCAAAATTATAAATGGCGATTTAAAAGAGGAGATAAAAAATTTTGACCTTTCGAGTTTCTTGCCTGTTCTTTTCGAGAAGGCTCTCCCAATTTCCGAACAGGTGTAGAGTCAACTTTTTTTTTTTCATTCCTACTTGTATTTGCAGACATCTTGAGTATATTCAGGATGTATGCACATACAAGATTAATATGATTTCATTAAATTAGATTGTTTTGCTTTGTTTTGACGTCAATAAGTGTCTGTAAAGGCCTATGTTGAATAAAGATTTTTGAATTTGAATTTGAAATTGGTTGCGAGTCAGAAAGAAAATGTCTGTATCACCAAATCTATCCTCGTAAGTATGTATGATACGATACAATACGGAATGTTTGGCGTAATTTGAACGAGCTGACCCAGCATAAAGTGAGCTTTTTCGCCTTGTGCGCATAGTACAGGCACAAAGAGCAACCCGTGATGTGAGCGCCGGGCAGTCCAGTGTAGCATTGACTACATCATAGAGTAACTTCATATCCGCGACCATACGACGGTCCTCCAGAGAGTGCATCCTAAAACCAATAAGTCTCTCCTCGTAGCTTTTATATTTTCCAAGGCGATAGTTTAAACGTCGAGTGAAACAACGCTGAACTGATTCGATGCGAGCCCTGTGTGACGTAAGTTGGGGACCATACTGATGAAGCATACTCCACAATACTACGCACGTATGCGAAATATAATATTTTCAGGGACTGAATTTTCTTAAATGGCTTGGAACTTCTGTGGAGGAATCCCAACATCTTATGAGCTTTTTGCAAAATAAATTCAAAATGGGAAACAAATGACAACTTACTGTCCAACATAACCCCAAGGTCACGGACTAGGCTAACCCTAGGAATCATACAGCCATCAAATTGATAATCATACAATAAAACACTGCGCTTCCTAGCGTAGGTAATTATTTGGCATTTTTTGAAATTGAGTTCCAAGCGATTGCGCTTACAGTATTCAGAAAGCCTCAATAAATCTGATTGAAGATTTTCGCAGTCAGCAATACACCGGATCGGCATAAAAATCTTACTATCATCAGCATACAAAAGTATTTGAGAGTGTCTGAGACACAACTCAATGTCGTGCAGATAGATATTAAAAATTTGATTTAAAAGTGCCAATCCTCACAGCCTGCAGACGATTACGAAGATAGGACTCCAGCCAACGAAGTAGATCGCCATGCACCCCGATGCGAAGTAACTTGGATATAAGTATATTGTGATCTATTCGGTCAAAACACTTCGAGTAGTCTGTATACACAGTGTCGATTTGTAGACCAGCATCCATATTCCGTGAAACAAAATCAGTGAATACGACGAGGTTGGAAACAGTGGATCGCTTACGCATAAATCCATGCTGAGAGCTCGGAATACAAGCAGCAGCTACCGGGTAAAGCTGGTCGTGGACAATTAGCTCGAACACCTTGCCGAAACAGGACAAGATAGAGACCGGCCTGTAATTCTCTACGTTTTGTTTTGAACCGCTTTTATGAACCGGGGTGACGAACGCTTCCTTCCATGTTTCAGGAAAGCAGCCTTCATCAATGGACCGCCTAAAAATAATAGACAACGGTAACGATAGTTCCTCCGCGCAAATCTTAATAAATATAGACGGAATCCCGTCGCAACCGGCAGCCTTAGTCTGGTCAAGGTTTTTCAAGTAGTCAGCGTAAGGCGTAATCAGCTTTTTTATAATTACGTACCATATTTTTGGGATTTCTTAACATGTTAATCAATGATAAGTTGGGTATCTCTATTTCTATTGCAGGGTGATGAGGCATATCCTCACGAGTGATGGGAAGAGTACATCGAGACGCAGCTAACTCTAAAGTACTAAAAAAAAAATCAAGATAGCGGTTATTATCGTTAATCACAGTGTTGTACTGATTAAATCCAAACAATGAAGTAGTTTGCAAAAGAGTTTTTTGAGCCTCACTAACAATATTGAATGGTATGAGTGTCGATGTGTTATCAGGATCATTCTTCCACTCAATATTCGGAAAGTTAAAATCACCTAATATTAAATAATCAGCCTCCAAATTATCCTCAATGAATCCTGCTAAATATGAAGTCAGGCTCTCAACCATAGCATCGTGCGAGGCACCCGAACCCGGTAAATAAACGCAGATGACATGGAGATTGCGAGGCGCGCGGATCGTACGGGCCTGAATCACGACGTGTACCATATCAAATGAAAGGTCGCTGGGCGTGGGCAGCGCGCGCGCGGCCAGCGCTCGGCGAGTCAGCAGCATGACACCCCCACCGCACCGACAGCGCGCACCCTACCCCCGCGCAGCGACACACCGCCGTTGTCGCACGGCCGGTCCCGTCTATATCATATCTACTGTCGCTCACCTCTGCATCCCCAATACCATCCAGCAACCAGGTTTCGCAAATAGCAACAACATGAAAATCATGCAAAAGCAACCCCTGTGAGAAATCAACTAATTTACCGCGAACGCTACGGGAATTCTGGAAGTATATTTTAAAACACAGCAAAAACAAAATAAGTAACAGTCGTTTGGTATAGAGTTAAACCGTAGCAAAAGCGGCAAACCAATCCCTCAAGAGTAGTATGTTTGTTTATGTAAATGTGTTGATTGTATTGTGTTGAGTGGAGTGAGTGAATGAAGTGATAAAAAAAGTTAACATCATCAAAAGAAAACAAAAAACCAACGTATAACAGATCGCTTAACATAATCAGAAACACATCTGACAGTATGTCTATTTTCCGAGTTTGTCTACTTGTTCTAAATTGAAGATACGCATCGCAGGTGACTTGTGATGTTTCCGTACATAAATTTTTGTATTCCGGGTCCAGACATTCTGAAACCCCAGCTCCTTGCATTTCGTCCGGGTTGCTTTCAATAGGGCTTTGTTTCTGGACGTTAGATGCTCATTAACATAAATATTTTTAACATCGCCCGGAATATTTATGTGAGTAGTAGTGAGGCCTCGTTTCTTACGGACAGCGCTTAGCAAACTGTCACTGAGCTGAATAGATTTAAATTTGACAATAACAGTCTTTGGCAATCCGCTGTTATTTGCTCGCGTGGGAAGTCGAGTAGCAAACTCAATATCCTGGCCAGTGATGGTCACCCCGACCGATGACGCAATCTGAGATGTGATAAGAACAAGGTCCTCTGACTTCTTCTCCGGTATACCAAAAATCTCAAGATTATTCAACCTCGCTCGCTGCTCAGCCTTCCCAGCGCTCTGTTGCAAGCCCTTCAACTCAGATAACTTAGATATAACGGGGATAATAAACGGGGATGATGTCGTGGGAATAATTAAATCATCAAGACTTGAAATCTTGGACATACGAGTAGAAACCTTATACAGTGTAGGCATCCACTAAGGAAGAATTTTTGGAAATTCCACCCCTATGGGGGTAAATAGGGGACGAAAGTTTGTATGATAGTCCGTCAGTTTTGAAGTTAAGATCCTCAAATTTTGTGTTTAAGCTAATGATTGAAAAATAATTTTGACGAATATTCCACATTCAAAGGGGTGAAAAGGGGGACAACATTGTAAGAATAAATGCAAGATTTTTCGGGAATTCCATCCTTAGGGGCAGGATCATAGGGGATGAAATTTTGTATGCCAAAGTCCTTCTTTAACAAAGGAAAGTTATTAAAAACTAGGTGTGCCCGCGAACTACGTTTCGCCATCAAAATGCTTAAACAGTGTTAAGTTTTTTCCTCCATTTTATTCGAACGAACGAACTTTAAAAATCTTTATTTAATATCTAGTATAACCTTCCTCCGCAGCTAAGACGGCACGTAGCACAGTATGATCTAGGAGCATGAGTGTTTCTTTTATTTTGATAGTCCCAGCGTTGAACCAAAAGCCCCCATAAATTTTTAATAGGGTTTAAATCAGCAAACCGAGCGGGCCATTGAATGGGATGAATGTCACGGTGTAGGTTCAGCCACGCCATAGCACGGGCCATGTGTATCCGTGCATTATCTTGAACGTAAGTAATGTGTGGGAATTCTGATTGTCTGTGTAGTCCAGCACTGTGCAAAACTCGTCCGCTCGTCCGAGCACTCACATCATATTTTTTTTCTCTAGCCTATACTGTCCCACTGCTGAGCAAAGGCCTCCCCCAAATCCCTCGACAAAATCTTGTCTCGAGCCACATGCCACCAATCTTCGTGGAAATTTTTTAAGTCATCCCGCCAGCGCTTTCGTCATATAAAGCAGCAAAATAACTAGTTGGTGTGAAACCGTTCTTTTCGTAACGACGAATCATTTCTGTAATCAGTAAAATTTTGCTCTTGTCCAAAAGACGTCCAATCATTTTTGCTAAATGTCATGTCAACAAATAAAGAAATGAGTTTCATAATCAAAAAGTGATAAATAATTCTCTTTGTTATTCTCGATGCGTCATTTTGCATAATAACTTTTAAATAGTACATTGTTACCCTAGGGGTGAAAGTAACTTATTTAGTCCCGAGACGGAGTTTGGCGCCCGAGCGTAGCGAGGGCACCAATATAGTTCGAGGGACTAAATAAGTCTTTAACCCGAGGTAAACACTGTGCTTTTCATTACGAATACAAGAAAGGTAAAAACAAAACAATGAATTAGCTAAAGAATAAACGTGTAAATTGTATTTTACATAAATCAACAGCTTCTGCTTCTTTGCTTTCTTTTAATAAATCAGGCGTTAACCCCATACCTGAATCAGATGAATTCATAGAGTTAATTATTAACACCATGTTATACACATATAATTAACAGTTGATACAAATCTCTGCTATACGGAAGAATTAACGAAACTCTACAAATGGAAAAAACAAATGAAGATCGCATTGCCGCTTTTCCGCACCTATCCCGCTTATTTTGTTTTTTTTTCTGTGGCCGGCCAGCTATTCAGCCATTATTTTTCATTTTCATAATATAAAAATGGTTAATATTTTTCCCAAAACTATGTTATTTTGAAGAAATATTTAAAAATCAATTATAATAAAGTCATTTAAAAAATACATTCTTTAAATACTTAACATTACTAGTATGTTATTTCAATTTTACACCACGCTGTAATTGAGTGGCTGTATAGAAAGTCGGAACATGGTTCAATTAAAATGTGAAAAAAGAACTAGTTTCTTTTTTTAAATTTGACAGCAGCTGTCAGTTGAAAGTGATTCTCCCTAGGGCTGAAAAGTATTACTTTCAACCCGCTCCTTAGGCAACTTCAGACCTGCTTTCAGAGTATGAGTAATGAAAAGGTAATAAGTAACTTGATATGACATTTTAGACTTAAGTAAAAAAAGTATGTTAAAGAATCTAATTTCAAAACTGGTAAACATTTTCTGACCGCGACCGTACATAGCTCTACAAATATCGTGACTATCGGTACAAACTATAAACGCCTTAAAATAATAACTATGAAATATGAATAAAAATAGTGTTTAGCTAATTAATAAAAACTAATGCCACAGTAACATTTAATGTTAACGATCTCTGCAAAATTACGCAACGCGGCTATTTTCGTCGTCAAAATATTGTGTGTAAAGAAGGTGTAGAGTTGATATTTCGATTCCAAAGATGAAGTGTCGATGGATATATTTATAGCGGAACCAAAAATATTCAGGTCATTGGAAAGGATAAATTGAGACGATAAATAATATTATTTGTTGATGGTGCATCTGAGGAATTTTCGTGTCGCTTTCCGAGAAGGTTGCTTTTATTCTATTTTCCTGTTGTTGGAGTGTTGATGCGTATGAATGAAAATGCTTTTCAGTATTCTTAAAAGGCTTGGTGAGTGATTCACTAAGGTGATTGTAGAGCCTGAACTAGTGAAGCTAGAAGCATGAAATTCTGTATAGTTCGTTGACTTATATAATATAGGCACTCTCTAAGGAAGGATTTTCGAAATTCCCACAGGAAGCTGATAATTTCCCATCCAAAAAATAAGCGAGTTTAGGTAAATTTTAGGTTGTGACTTGTGACTCATTGGTGGACCAGACAGGAACGCTGAAGGACACGCCCAAGAGGGCAGTCTAGTCAGCTTGGTCCTTGGTCTCCGTAATACTTTCATATTAAGATCCTTTCTTTGAAATCATAGGGATCAGCGTCGGTGGCGCTGTGGACTCGGCACTTGCCTTCCAATCGGGTGGTCCGGAGTTCGAGACTGCCCTATACCAATGTGTTTTCGTTTTCGAACTTCATATGTAAATTTGTCTGACGCTCCTACGGTGAAGGAAAACATCGTGAGACAACCTGCATACGAACGTCAAAGGTGAACCTATGTGAAGTCGACCAATCCGCACTGGGCCAGCGTGGTTGACTAAAGCCTGAACACCCTAACTTAGGGTAGGCTCGAGCCCCTTGATGGGGACGAATATGAGCTTTTATAATAGGGATTTACCCGTTTCTGTGGACGTGACCTCTCAAAATCCGGAATTCAATTCCCTGTTAGATAGGAGTTTTTAATTTAAGTACCGCTCACCGTGGTCAAGTTCAAGATGGTGATCTGAAATGTTCTGTTCTTGCTTCGGAAGGCACGTTAAACAGCTGCCCTGCACCTGATCTCGCTCCGGTCTTGTTAGCGAGCCGTCCCATATCGGACATGCGGGTATAAAGTCACGTTAATAGTCACGTCAATGAATAAGTACATAAAACAAACAACCTTCGGAAGTCCTCAGAAACAAATCCGATTTCGGTGCTATTTTTGAAAACTTCGTTTTTTTATATTATTCAAAATCAGAAACCTTTTGAATAAAAAAAACAGTTTCGAATCTGTTAAAAAAATTCTTTACTCTTGAAAAATCATTATTTTTCTTAATTGAGTAAGTATAAAAATAAAGTTATTTTTTAATTATAATTCAATGTTAACGTCTTACAAAAATATGTTTGTATGTGTAAACATTATTGATGTGCCTCCGGAAAACATACAGCATTGTTTATGATGAAGCAGTGTATACTTAGCTGAATGTACGGTCGATTCCTTTGCATTTCGCGTCACGTTGTTGTTTTTCTTGTCTGTCATTTGTGACACCTAATGTCACCAGCAGGGGCGCAGGAACTGTAACCATCTTTGAAGTTCATAGCGTTGTGTACTTTGAACGTGTTCGGTCGTAAATCCAAAATTATTTCTACAATCGTTTATAGTTTTACCTATAAGTGAATTTAAATTGTTTATAGTACGATCATAATCGCGTCTTAGCTTATTATTTTCGTTAAACCAAGTATCTAACGTAGTGATTAACATAATTATTATGAATAACGTATCGAGCGCGCGTAGCGATGAGGAACCTACCCTACAATATGGACAGAATCCAGTACCATCAGACAGAATCTCACAGCTTGGAACCAGTTCATCAAGCTCTGGGGATTCATCCAGCGAGAGGGAACAAGAGGAGTCTGCCCGGGAAAAAAAGCTAAGGAAATTGAAGGTAACGTGCGATCCTAGGATCGACGCGTTGTGCGAACAGGTCAGTCTCCTTACAAATATTTTAATGCACCAACAATGTGCTTCTGCCAGTACTCCCGGTTCGAACGATGAAATAGATAATAAAGTTCGTGCCGACACAGAGTTTCTCACGAACCCTTCAATATCACAAAGTAAAATTCTAGAACTAGGAACCTGCCAGACTGATTTTAATGTCAAAAAATATATCAAGCCAGCTGATGCGAAGCGACTAAAACAACTTATTGAGCTTCAGCATTTCAATTTTTCCCTCGTGGCAACACGTGCGTTACAGTAAAGCTTTGCAGGATATGGTAGCACAACCGGGGTTTTGTAATTTAAAAGTCAATAATGAGTTAATGTTGTTTGAACAAAGGCAAAGACTTTTTACTGTCAACGGAATTAACGATAGCAGCAATAACTAATTCATTGCTTCATCAAAGGGAATTATTACAGTCAGGTCTGCAGACTATTATAGATTGGTCTCATGATAATTCGGTAAAATTAAATACAGACAATTTATTTCATAAAATCATGGAAACTTTTGGAAAGTCTAGTCCCAGTTACAATGTATCTGAACAGTTATTGCAACTTGTTTGCGGTAAGCGAGCAGAATGCATAGAAATTAGACGCCAACCATTGATTTCTGAAATATCCGATAAAAATATACAGGCAACCTTGGCTAGCATACCACCTAGTGAAGAATATCTCTTCGATACAATAAAACTGAATTCCTTTATTCAGTTGCTGGGAGGACCTCAGTTTTTGTTATCTCAAACCAAATTTAAAACGTAAAGCTAATGAACCACTTCCACCTACAACTAGATATAACCCACCTTTAAAACAATTTATACCTGAAAATTACAAGAAACAACATCATCACAGCCCATATACGTCCCCACCGAGGGGCTCGAGCCTACCCTATGTTAGGGTGATTAGGCCTTAGTCAACCACGCTGGCCCAGTGCGGATTGGTCGACTTCACATACATCATTGAATTTCTTCGCAGATGTATGCAGGTTGCCTCACGATGTTTTCCTTCACCGTAGGAGCGTCAGACAAATGTACATATGAAATTCGAAACGAAAAACACATTAGTACATGGCGGGTCTCGAACCCCGACCCCCCGATTGGAAGGCAAGTGCCGAGTCCACTGCGCCACCGACGCTCCTAAAGAAACAACAATCAAAACATAATTTTAAAACTAAAACTAGCAGCAAACAGACTTCCTTTCGAAACACAAATACAAAAAAGAAGTGACAATTCAAAGGCGTTCAGAGGAGGCTGCTTAAAAAACTTCAAAAAAAGGTGGCAAGCACATGGTGCAACAAAATTTATAATGTCAATGATTTCCGGCTCTCGGGTCCCATTTGTCAAAAAACCTCCTCTAATAATGCCCTCCAAAAGCATTATCCACCAATATGCCACCAAACAATCCCCTGCAATGTCTCAAATTATCTCAAAGCTCTTGGAGCAGAAAATATTGCAACATCAGAGCAGACACAAGCCAGGCTTCATTTCAAAAATGTTTTTGCGAAAGAAAAGTGATATCTCAATGCGTCCAATCATAGACCTAAGAGAGCTGAACAAATTTGTGAGACCGAAACTGTTTCGACTGATTTCCCATTCCTCAATACCAGATTTCCTCCAACCAGGGGATTGGTTGGTAAAGATAGATATATCCCAAGCGTATTTTCATGTACCGATTGCAGAATCACATCAAGCCTTCCTACAGATCAGCTATCAAGGAAAACTGCTAAAAATGACATGTCTCCCGTTTGGTCTGGCCTCTGCCACATATCTCTTCTCGGCTCTAACATGCTGGGTCGCGGAGACCCTGCGTGCAAAAGGATGTCGTGTGTTAGTCTATCTCGACGACTTCCTTCTAGCCCATCAAAACCAACACCAGTTATGTTCTCAGGTTACGGAAACCTTAGACCAGTTGGAACAAATGGGCTGGAAAATAAACTATCAAAAATCAGTTCTATGGCCAACACAGGATCTGGAATACCTCGGGGTGCGGTGGCAGACCTCTGCCAATTCAATGTCCTTGCCGGGAAACAAAATTATACATTTAAACAACACATTGTACCGTGCCTCACAGCAGAGAATAATAAGTCTCAAACAACTACAAAGCCTTCTTGGGCAACTGAATTTTGCAAATTTCGTCATACCACGGGGCCGGCTGCATTGTCTAACCTTGCAGATATTTTTAAGAAATTTCAATAAAAAACAGGCACGACATACTCAGAGTATCCCAGAAAAAGTGTATCAGGACATGACGTTGTGGCGCGGAGCCCTGCGGCAGTCAGAACAAATACACAAACAACCCGTAACCACTTCCTGGCAACAGATGCTTCGGATGTGGGTTGGGGTGCGCAATTAGATGGAAATCTAGTATCAGGTCAATGGTCAAACGACTAGAGACGATGGCACTGCAACAAAAAAGAACTATTTGCAGTAATAGCTGCGCTAAAACAGAACATCGGCACTGTAAAAAATACTCATATACTGATACAGTCAGACAATCGAACTCTGGTCAAGTACATTCAAAAAGAGGGGGGAACAAAGTCGATAGCTCTACTAGAACTAACGTTTCAGTTGCTCCAACTCACAGACATGTACAATATTACCCTATCAGCCCATTATCACACCGGGAGATACAATTTAATAGCGGACAGATTGTCACGGGGAAAACAACCCGCAGAATGGCACCTGCTACCTCAGATAACCAAAAAGATATTCGCGAAAAGGGGAATACCAGAAATAGATTTATTTGCTTGAAACGAACTGCGGTAGTACGGAAAAACGTCTCAATAGACTGCAGTGATCGATCCGCAAGCTATATAGATGCCTTCAGCAGATCATGGAAATACGAACTCGTATTTCCTCCCCCCAGTATAATTCCAAGAGTGCTGAAGCATCTAAACAGCGCACAAGGGACGTTCTTATTAATAGCACCAGAATGGCCACAAGCATTTTGGCTGCAAGACCTGAAGTCCCGAGCTCTGGATCATCCTTACGAAATTCAGAACCTATTCGAGCACCTGATAGATATGACAACACTGCAATCACCACCGCAAGTACAAACAATAACCTTGAAAATATGGAAAGTTGGGGGTGGAGTTCCGAATTAAGTAACTGGACAACAGAGGAAAAAGAGTTCCTGAAAAACAGCTGGCGTCAATCTACACTATCTACGTACTTGCCAGCAATTAGAAGATGGTTAACATGGTCCTCCTCATGGGGAGTAGACCCTAAATCACCTAAACTTGCAGATATAGCAACATTTTTAATTCATCTTTTTTCAAGGGAAAAACTATCTTTTAGTGCTATTCTTGTACATAAGTCAGCAGTACTCTTCTGTGGTACCTTCTGTGGTATCCAAGCTGAAAAACAATCCTCAAACTTTATTTTAAAACATACCCTTAAGGCAATAGGATTAGCGAAACCAAAATTGACTAAATCAGCTTTCATTTGGGACCCGAACTTAGTGTTAAACTGGCTCAAATCAAATCCCCATAATGATTCATTGTATGAACTAGCAAGACAAACGGCAACCGTTTCATTGCTAGTATCTGGACGTAGAGTACATGATCTCACATTACTAACTATTTCTAACGATAGTTTCTTTGATAACGGAGACAAAATATTTCTCACGCCAGCCTTCGGGTCAAAGACCGACACCCACTCCAATAGACAGTCAACCTGGATGATTTCTAAACACGAAGATAGTAATATCTGCCCCGTTACTTTAGTAAGGAATTATCTAGATAAAGTAAAAAACAGAAGATCAGAAATTAGGGAACTAAACAACCTCTTTATCTCTGTACGTGGTGCCACTAAAGCAGCATCACGTACTATGTTAGGAAATTGGGTTCGCTCTGTATTACGTGATAGTGGAATTACGGCAACTCCAGGGAGCTGCAGAGCAGCTGTGGCATCGATGAGATGGCTAAATAATCAACCTTTGGACGAGATTCTCTCTAGAGGAAATTGGAAATCATCAAATACATTCTTTAATCATTATTGCCGAATGATTGATCTCCCTAATAATAATAATAGCTCCTTTTCGATTCTTTTACCCCATGTTAAAATTAAATATTTAAAATTGATTGTTTTTTTTTCTTTTATTACTATAATTAGAATATAATTCAATAACACATTACAAAGTAAAGCCTAATTGTATTACTTTCATTGTTTATTCATTTTGACAAAGAAATTTGAAAGATCTATGTAATTAGGTTTATCAAGCAAAAATCTTAAAATAAATGAAACTATCCTTCATCCCTTAAAAGTAAGAAATAGGATTCATAGAGAGATCACCTTAAGAAATAGGATCCGAGGATTTTTCGTACAAAATGTATGGGAAATGTTTTTGGCGATTTCTGTCGTTTGTAGTACTCATACCTTAAATGGTTCCATAGAGTCTTTTGATCCCTACATGAAATAGGCATAAAAAATTTTTTTTTGCTATCTCAGCATTTTTTTCTTGACTGTAACTTTTTCCAAAATCTGTGAATGCAGATCAGAATATATTAAAAAGTTATGGATGGTTGCCTAACATTGTTTTCTTGTAACTATAACGGTTAATGTACCTTGGTGCCCTTTCAATCCCATCTCAAAAATCCATCCTGTATATACATAATCTAAACAGAAATATTAGAATTTAATAAAGCCTTTATACAAACGAGCATTTCTTTCCAGTGAACTTATTAAATTGTTCTCATGTTACATCAAAAACAAAGTTTTCATTGAAAATTAATTGTTGTAACCAAAACTTATTACCGCTATTGTCTACGACCAGAGTAAATGTAACCGGAGTAAGGTCACTGCCCTTCCATTGCGGTTTTCCCTTCCTGTAATTATAGTACCTACATCAAACGGATAAATCACAGAAAATGAAAAATTTTTGCCAAAGTTTCAAGACTACTACTTTGTTTTCGTGAATTTATGACTCCGCGAAGTTTTACCGCTATCAACGGGCAATAACGTAATTATGGTGGTTAAATTAGAAATTATTAGTAGCTACTCTGCAGTCATACTATCGTTTTCCGCTTAAAAAAGAGAAGTTTCTGTGTTTCTGTTTGATTACTGTATCTATTTATGACGTATATGAATTAATTTTGATCGATGTCTTATAATTATTGTTTAATTTTTATAATTATTTTTAAGTGTTAATTCTCAGTAATTTATTTTTAGGTAGATAAAAACTCGCATATCAGTTTTGATTTTCTATCATAGTAGGGTTTATTAACTGTGTTTATTACCTGAAAATTATCAAAACACTCTCAAAAGATTTTTCTTTTCGAACCAACTGCAATAATCTTAAAACTGAGTACTAAAATAAAATCCGAACTTTTTACTCAAAATCTCACCTTAATACTTACTTACTATAACAAAACTTGTCGCCAGCAAAATAAAATTTCACGCAGAGGGATACAAAGCTCAGCGTCAGCTTAACTGGTAACGTTTTGAAAACTACCTAATGGTTTTGCGGTATCGAGTGCTAAGGGTGTCTCGGAGGTGAATAAACTTGAATCCTATTCTCCGTCTATATTCATTTATCTACTAAGGGTCGAAGTTTGCACGCGAACGGTTAAGCTATTTATCACATTTACAGCAGAAATTGTTAACGAACTTAGTGTGTGTGCCTGGAAATGGAGGAATACGTCATTTAGAACAGTTAGTAGATTCCCGTCATTAGTTATTCAATCTAAGAGATCTGTTCTAAGAAGGTACCTCAGCTAGCACCGAAAATAGATTGTCATGAAATAGTTACGTATTCTACAAATATAGTCATGTAATATATAAAAATCTCGTGTCACAGTGTTTGCTATCGAACTCCTCCGAAAAGGCTTGACCGATTTTTATAATTTTTTTGTGTATATTTGGCAGGTCTGAGAAAAGGCCGTAGGCTATTTTTTATACCTTCCTGAATCCAGCAAATATTGAGCAATGGCAGACTTACCCTTTTGCAGGTTTTTGACAGCTGCGATATGTTCCTTGACCACCGATCGTCACTATTATTCCAGAATAGCACGAGAAGCGGTTGAAATTAAAAAACATAAAAACTTCAACCGGGAAGATGGATACCGTTTATCAACTACCTGGAACCCTGTTATTAGCAAATTTAGGCAGTGCGGTACTTCTAAAAAACGTCAGTGTGTAGATGTCGTGAATGTGGTATGTCGAGATCTTAGATAAAGAATGAATAGATAGGACGTGACCGTATACCCGTAAGGGACAGACATAGATGACGTCATACCTGCCTAAAGTAGATGGGTATACCAGTGTTGCTTTAAGTTTTACCCTACTTTATGTTTATAGTGGCTTTTACCACTATAAACATAAAGTAGGGTTGATTGATCTACGTATTTTTTTTGAGACATTTTAATGAGCGCCCCTCGCTCAATAATATGTCTCAAAAAATAAAAGTGGGAGGAAGTTGCGATTTTTTTTATTGAATTCTTCATTCAACCTTCGCCGCAGTCTAAAGTTATTTACACTTTTAAATAAAACTACACTTTTCGGATTTACTCGAGTATATTTCGTTTTAAAACATTTTACTATTATTTATTTAAGCTATTATGTAAACATCTTTACAAATATAAGAAAAAATATTAGGAATCATCATCATCATCCACACGCGTCCACTGCTAGACATAGGCCTCTCCAAGTGCTCGCCACTGAGCACGATCCGCGACCACTCGCTTCCAGCTTTTGCCAGCTAGGTACCTTGCGAAGATCGTCGCTCGATTAATAATACAGCGGGCAATAATCATTGTTTTTTCTTTATCTCTGCAGTTTATTTAAAATCCAATATTTACACATTTACTAAATATTTGTGAAGATTTAGAAAATGTATAATATTAAATTTTAAATAAACATTTTCTAAAATTAGATTTCAATAGCACCGTTATTGTCATCGAATAAAGGACTTCGGCTTACAGAGATAAAATTCACTACAATACAGGTAAAAATTCACTTGGGCTGGGTAAGTTCAAGAATTGAACTACTGATACCGCACTCAATATGGTGCTAAAAGCCCAAAGTTGGTAAGCTTGCTCACAATGTGGAAAAAAGATCTGGCAAAGAACGTAAGATGCCGATGTAGATAGCTGGTTATTCTTAGTTGCCCGTGTTGCCACCCCCAACCTCGCCCCCGCTGGCGGCAACTTGGAAATAGCGCAGGACAAGACCAATTTGTAGATCTCTGAGGAAGATTATGTTCTGTCAAGTACCTATATAATTAATTAGAAACACCTGTTCGGTGTATAGAGCTATATCTACATCCTATGTGTTCTTGTTAAATATTCAGACAAAGTAGAGATATGACTTATTTCATTTGTATTAAGCCAGATTACTAGCTATGGCACAAAATTGCTAATAAATCACAAACATTTTCTAGAGGCTGTCTACTCCTCGCCATTCACCAGCTGTTTTTGGGTTTGGTAAACACGTATTAAATTGCTTACGTACAAACTCATATGCCTTTGAACTTAAAAAGTGTAAGCACAGCGCGAATTTCCTTAAAGGTTCAGAATACTTTCTTTTGTCAACTCCTAAAAATCTTTTCAGAAAATCTCTATTGGTTCCTCCTACAGTATCTAAAATGTCCAACTACTAATTTTGCATCATTAACTTACACTTCAAATCACTTTACACATTTTCAAGTGTGACTACTTTTTTTCCCAATCGTCTAAGCGATTGACGCACTGGCCGTAGTTTCTTATTTGATGACCTCGCTGATTGTTTCAAACCCAGCATTTGAAGCTGCATTTTTCTCTTTCGGGGCGTATTCAAATTTGAACCGAAATCCAACACCGATGCGTCCTGAAACAATATGTATACAGGTTAAAAATAAAAGGAGATTCCCCGAAGGAAATCTGTTAAATACAGACAAACAAGCAAATGGAAAGTCTCACTTCAAAAGAATTACCTTTGTTATCTAAAATGCTCAAAATTTTATACTTAAATATGTCAATATTAATGTAACACAGAAACTAATATGTGAGTTCCCTTTCACGTAATAAATTACCTACGAATCAAGGAAAAGTAGTCGTAGCGTAACTGGTATCATTATAACCCGGCAAAATTTTATACGCGTTGGCTGTATACGTGGCCATATTGTATGGCGACATTCCTAGCTTGTTAGGTTAACAATAACCTTACTACTTCGTTTGAAATTTCATGTTTAATCCCATAATATGATTGAGAACCATAGTAGAAGGATAAAATATTGCAATATAATTTGTATTTATAATTTAAAAAATAGTTTTGGCACTTTTTATTGACACAATTTAGGTCTTACCTGTAAAAGGTTATATTTTCCTGTTTTCTAGCACTATCACTATTACAAACTAAAACGGAGCAGTGCACCATGATTTAAATGTTCAAATAGTTCACAATTACACTAATTAAAGTGTTAAATAATTACACAGTAAGCTATAATTCACAGAACAAATTTCTTCCACGTATTTGTTTAGCACCAGACGCTGGTGATAAACAATCCCCACTACCAGTTTCACCTATATACGGTAACAAGGACAAAAAAAAATGATGCCATCTTCTTCTTTCCTTTGGCAATGTGTATAAGTTTATCTCTTTTCCTCATGTTTGACGGCTTTTATAGCCCATCTATTTCATTCTATATCTATGGTCGAGATACTGACGATTCTAATAAAAATAAAAATTCTGAAGATCAAGCGGAGGGTAGTCGTGAAACCCGCGCTTTGCGAAGACGTCGCTGTGCCTCGGCAGTCATCCCGTGACCACGGCCTGATGCAATTCGGCCGAAATGTCGGGAAACAGTAAGTCAATATAGTTATTGTTTACCGCGAAATAGACCCGAGTTAATTGTATTTAAAATGTGTAAAAATCGCGGGAGTTACAATATAAAAGAAAATCGTGACTACTTAACAGACTGACCCCTTTTTAATGGTTTTGTTTTTCATTTAATATGGGCTCTATTTCAGTAATCAAAGGTGGGTATTGGTATAAAAGGTTATTAAGAAGTTCACATAGACATTTCTTCTAAATTACTTTATACAAGTATAACAATTATGACGTCAGTTAATTTTAATGTTATATTTGTGTGATACACAAATATAAAATTAATCACAGTATATACATGAATAAAGTTGTTCGCTGAAGTTTAAAAACCTTGAGACTTCACGAACAGAGTGTGTTGCCAGACAAATTAAGTCAATACTTTGTACACCCCCTGGGAGTGTGGCAGCTTCGTTGCGGTAATTTCCCACGTACATTAGGGTATTCTTTGGAAGATTTAATGATATTATAACGTTGAGTTTCTTCACGCGTGCACCCAAGGGTATCTTGCGTTATTGCTCTCTGCTAATACTGCTTAGTCGGCAATATCAGCTTCCTTTTAGTACTGTTAATGGAAAGTTACATGTTGAATTGATTAATTTTTTCCCGTTCTGCCGCACTGTCTATTTTAGCTTCATTTTAATTAATTACCTCTTATAATGTCTGTGATATTAAACTGGAACATAAATTAATTGCCATTGTAAGTTGATGTTACATAGGTTCCATTCTTCCTTCCGGGACTTGGTTGTTTACATGACTGGATGTTTTAAAGTGCTGAACAGATATATAATACAAACAGTTTAGTCAGAAAACAATATGCACAAATGAAAAGGTTTGGAATTAAAATACAAGTAAGTAACATGTGAGTCATGTAACGGTGATGCGATGTCCATAGTGCAGTGTCAAAATGCTTGTGAAACAACATCACTTAGTTTAAGACTTACTGCCGCACTCAGTGGAGTCATTTATTTTAATGCATCACTAAGGTGACTTGTCGTCTTATAGAAAAAAAATAGCCTCTCCCTTCCGTCAGAGACGTCATTTAATTTTTAATTACTTATTAGAAAGAAATAATGAAATATTTTTTTAGAAAAACGTCGCCCCACACTAGGATTTTCTCCTGTATCGTGGGTGCAGTTACAAACATAGAATATCACATGCACATACGCCCAGACCGGAACAAATTTCTGTAGGCCATTTTATATTTTTATTCCTTTTATGTCAATCAATTATTGAAGTTACTCTATCTCTTTCAAAGTTTTTAATTAATCATTAAGTGACTTGTCATCTTATACTATTGTTATGGTATTCCATAACAATAGACTTGAATTGATGGACATCTCTGAGTGCGGCAGTCAGTATGGCAGTCAGAGCTGTCGGGAAGTAGACTAGTGGATATAATAGCAATAAGCAAATCCTACGGCATTAATACGTTGATGTGCTAGTTACTTGGGGATATTAATTATTTCCTTCGACGAATTGAGCCTTCTCGATGCCGAGCGCCTCACCATAGAGGGCAAAGACATTATGGAGGGGGGTTTCACGGGGTATCAGGAAGCCGGTGCCACTGGTAGGCGGGAGTGCTACGGCAAGTGTGCGGTCTTGTCTTTTTTTCTAAAAATAAAAAACGTCTTCAAAAACACTAAAAAGTTAAAAATAACATACGAATCCTAGGTACGGACAACATTACACTTCTATATTGAAGTCGGTGCCAAACGATGATCTCCTATATAGTCTTAAAATTTGGCACGAGCTTCAATATAGAAGTGTGATGTTGTCCGTACCTATTCTTATATTATTTTTAACTTTTCAGTGTTTTTGAAGATGGTTTTTATTTTTGTAAAATTTTATTTATTTAATCTTTTTAGTGAATTTAATACCAGCTCAATTCAGATCCAAAATCAGGTCAAGTCAGGTTAAGTCCAAAAGTTAAGGATCCTTCCACCATCAGCTCGGATCACGACCACCAGACGCAAATACGTGAATAACTTCAGAAATACATGAAACACGTTAGACGTACCTATAAAATTAAAGGGTTTCCCTCGATTTTCATGGGATCCCATCATTAGACCCTAACTAGTGACCTTGGGACCACCCCAAGAGTATATCTCTATATCGAATACAAAAAGAAATTTTGAAAATCGGTCCGCAATTGGCTGAGTAATCGCGTAACATACACACAATACACGTTGGTCACACCTAAAAATTTAAGGGTTTTCCTCGATTTTTATGGGATCTCATCATCAAACCCTGACTTTAGTGACCCTAGAACCACCCTAGGAGTATACTCTATCAAATATAGAAAGAATTTTGAAAATCGGTACACAATTGGCGGCGTAATCGCGTAACATACACACAAAAAAACATACCCATCGAATTGAAAACCTTCTCCTTTTTTGAAGTCGGTTAAAAATTGAAAGAACCTAAATAATAGGTTGGGGAAAAAGTTTCTTCGCATTTTTTAAGAAAATTCAAAACATTTTTTAATATAGTTTATTTACATTTAACTAAAGTATGTAGGTACCATTTTGTTCGATAACTTTTTGCCATCTTGTAGGTAGGGACATGATCCCATAGAAATTTTGGGACTTCTGGTCAAAATACCGCTACAAGTGGTTTTGGCAGTCCTCTCGTGATGTTAACCTGACACTGCCTAAAGAATTCTGAAGAGACCGAAACAGGTGGAAATCTGAAGGTGCAAGGTCAGGACTATACGGCGGATGCATTAACACCTCCCAGCCAAACTCTCTTAATTTTTGCTGAGTGGCTAAAGATGTGTGAGGTCTAGCGTTATCATGATGAAAAACCACACCCCTTCTGTTGATTAATTCCGGCCGCTTTCTCTCAACTTCTTGCTTTAATCTCATCAGTTGTTCGCAGTAGAGTTCAGAATCGATGGTCCTGCCTGGTGGTAACAGCTCATAATGAATAATGCCCTTCCAATCCCACCACACACACAGCATCACCTTGTTGCGAGTTAACCCGGGTTTCGCCACAGTCTGTGAAGCCTGACCGGCCTTTGACCACGACCTTTTTCGCACGTTCTTGTCGTACGTGATCCACTTTTCATCACAAGTTATCAGCTTCTTCAAAAATGGTTCGGTTTCATTACGTCGTAATAAAGAATCACAAATGAGTACACGGTTCATTAGGTTTCTTTCAGTGAGCTCGTGAGGTACCCAAATGTCGAGCTTTTTTGTGTACCCAGTTTTTTTCAAATGCGCCAAAACTGTTTTGTGGTCAATTCCCAGTTCTTCAGCTACGTCGTAACTACTGACATGCCGATCTTGCTCCACTTTTTCAAAAATGGCATCCATTTTATCTGTAATATGACCAGAGCGACGTGCATCTTTGACATCAAAATTTCCGGATTGAAAACGCTTAAACCAAATTTGTGCTACTCTCACAGACACTGCACTAGGTCCATAAACATCGCAAATTTTTTTCGCGGCTTGCGTTGCATTTTTACCTTTTTTGTAGTAAAATTTTAAAATGTATCGAATTTCTTCATTAGATTCACTCATCTTGGCGGTACGAAAAACAAATGAAAATCACACATTTTCCTAATTTGAATTTGGAATTATGTTCTTTAAAATTTAAACTTTCAATGATACCAAAACCAGCCAGATACAAATAGTATAGCCAAAGAGATTTTATTACAAGTTTATACATACTATAATGCGAAAAGACTTTTTCCCCAACCTAATATGTATTTTATTTGCACAAGGACTAAAATTTCAATCAAACATGCGTGGTCACTACACCTATTATTTTCAGTCATTGCGAGACCACAAATGCCGTAATATAAAGCGTTCGAAACGTGTATATGACTATTTAAGATCAAAAACTGCTTCAAGCAATTTATGTCTGCTGTTTACTTCTGTCTATTTCTACAAGATATTCGAAAATAACAGCTCATATATGTATCCACCGAGGGGCTCGATCGGGCCTACCCTAAGCTAGGGTGTTTAGGCCTTAGTCAACCACGCTGACCCAGTGCGGATTGGTCGACTTCACATAGAGTCATAGACCTTTGAATTTCTTCGCAGATGTATGCAGGTTGCCTCACGATGTTTTCCTTCACCGTAGGAGCCTCAAACAAATGTACATAATATGAAAATCGAAAAACGCAAGACATTGGTACATGGCGGTCTCGAACCCAAGACCTTCCGATTGGAAAGCAAGTGTAGAGTCCACAGCGCCACCGACATTCATACAGACAGCAAAAATAACAGTTTGAAAAGGAATAAAGTATGCTCATGGTCATTCTCCTTTTTTACACTACTTTATTTATAATATAAAAATAAGTTCATGACTATTGCATGTAAGTTATTTTTATTTGGATTGTCTATTGTAGAAAATTCGCTGAAGTTATTTTTAGATTGTCAATATCAATAATAGACAATAGGTGATTGCCCCGAATGGGTTTATTTGTATACAAATATATTTCCTCTGCACACAGATGCTCCCAATATTACGGTCTTTTGTTCCTTTCATGTGAACTAATGGAATGACAAACTTGAACCGATTTTTGAAGAATATATTTCGGTCGAGTAAGTTTTGAACTTTTGTATGTAGAGCCGGATCCCAGAGTTGGTCCCGAATTGAAAGCTCTTGAGTTTGATCAGCTTTATCTTTAAATCATCAATGAACACAACACAATTTTGGAACACCTTATGTGAGCTAGTTGGTATAATATCTACATCATCATTACCAAAACACATCAAGCCGATGTCGGAACCGATTACTTGTCCAAATAACATTTGACCGAAAACATTTGAACCACGTCTCTTACTACATATACGAGTATGTATTGCTTGCCATGTTTTTAGACTATCGAAATATCATTTGATATAAGTGTCATTTTACCGAACTACGTTTCAGCGATTCTCAAACTATTGACCGAAGTCTCTTTTAAACTTTTTTCATTTATCAAATGAGTTCTCTTCACCAAAATAACATTTTACCGAATATTATTTGGTTAACCGTTAGTTGATTAGGTTACAGGCCATAAGTTAGACATTGTAATTTCACATCAAACTGCACGTTGCTGTAGACTGTAGTATTATATTATCTGTGCTGCAGGCTACGCGTGCCGCGTATAATGACAGCAAAGATTAGGGATCGGAAATAGTGTGCTGAAATTATTTGAGGTATCTGGTATAATGGAAAAATGGCAAATAAAGCAGCGGTGTAATAAATGTTCCGAAACATAATACTTCAAACAAATGTTATTTCGGCTGAGCATAACTTCGGTAATAGTACATTCCTGCAAACGCCGGGAAGTTAGGGAGTGCTGGAAGAGTAGACAATAATTACGAGTTCGGCAATCCTATTCCCGCCGAGGTACTTATGTATAGTGCTTTTCTCAATAATTGTGAGGAAATAATGAAAGAATAAAACGAAATAATGAATAATGAAACTTTTTTTATATATATAACAAGTAACGTAATGAGTTTCTGTAATTGGCTTAAGCACAGGTAAATACATAAAAATAATATATATTGAACATGCTGTAGAAACTTTGTTTATTGAATAAATAAATAAATAAATAATACTGGAAACAAATGAGCATAATATGATTACAGGAACGAATATAGCAATTAATTATTGTAGCCTTTTTTTTTTTTTTTTTTTTTTTTCGAGGGGAATGCGTGACCGCACCATACTCGCCGTTGGCTAGACGGCGAGCGTGTGTGGGGCTCTCCTGGCAGAGTGCCAGGCCTACCCACTAAACCCCCCGGTGTTCTTCCTGCCCTTATGGACGCGCGTGGTAGGGTCCACACTGCGACTACCACTACCAACGCGCCCGGGCTAGCCCGACCTGGCTGGTCGGGCTATCGCCAAGGGGGGATTGCCCGAGAACACCAGGGCAATCCCCAGACGGAGGGCCTTACGGCGGCGTACACGGGGCCAACCGTGCACGCAGGCCTCAACGGCAGGGTCATTAGACGGGCATTGCTTGCGCGAATGCCCGCCTTCGCCTGCCTGTCCGTCTGCGGCGGATGGGAGCGGCTTGAGGATCATTCTCCCGCTCCCTCTCCGCGGCCTCCTTCTGCGAGATGACGTCCTCGCAGAAGGAGGCAACAGCCTCCCATTCCGCCTCGCCGCGGAGCATGGCCACGACCATGCTCGGTAGCGAGAGGTCTCCGCCTCCCAGCGCAGCGTGAAGTTCGCTGCGCTGGCGTCGCCAGGCCGGGCACACCAATAATGTGTGCTCGGCAGTATCGTCGGAAGCGTCGCAGTGATGGCACTGCGGCGTTTCCTCCCAACGCGCGACCCGATGCAGGTAGTGACCGAAACAACCATGTCCGGTCAATACCTGCACCATGCGGAACGAGAGACTGCCCTGCCGGCGCCCTACCCACTCCTCCATCACCGGACGTATCGCTTCGATCGTCCGGTGGCCGGCAGCTGGGAAGGCAAGTGCCTCACCCCATTGACGCAGAGCCTCCCTCTGCGCTTGGGTACGAATCCGCTCCACTTCCTCGGGAGCGGATCGTCCCCCCCGTTCTCTAACGGCAACCCGATGTCGATACACCTCTGCATGTATGCGTGCATCGACATCCCACGGCGTTTGGCCCGCAAGAACGCAGGCCGCGCCGTGGCTGACCGTGCGATAAGCTCGCACGGCCCGGGTTGCTATGACCCTCTGCGGACGTCGCAAGAGGGCCACCGTTCGACATAATTATTGTAGCCTAGAATTTAGTAATACTAATACTTTAATTTTCAATTAATGCAAAGGAAACAAAGCCCATACAGCCCAGTCATATTTTAAGCAAAAAAATGTAATACTGTAGATTATGGCTTTTTCTCTCGCAACGAAAATTTTCGTGTGATTTTATATCAACATTTTAATAAATTTGTTGTCATATTCATAACGTCGTCTACTGGTAAAATCACACATACTTTGTACAGATTGTCGTAATTATCTCTGTATTTAGCTTTAGTGTGTTTGCTAACTATGCTCGAAGAGTGCATTTTTAGGGTTCCGTAGCCAAATGGCAAAAAACGGAACCCTTATAGATTCGTCATGTCTGTCTGTCTGTCGGTCACTTTTCTCCGAAACTATAAGAACTACATTGTTGAAACTTGGTAAGTAGATGTATTCTGTAAACTGCATTGAGATTTTCACACAAAAATAGAAAAAATCAATAAATTTTGGGGGTTCCCCATATATAGAACTGAAACTCAAAATTTTTTTTCATCAAACCCATACGTGTGGGTTATCTATGGATAGGTCTTCAAAAATCATATTGAGGTTTCTAATATCATTTTTTTATAAACTGAATAGTTTGTGCGAGAGACACGTCCAAATTGGTAAAATGTGTGTCGTCGTCCCCCCCCCCTGTAACTTCTAAAATAAAAGAATGATAAAACTAAAAAAAATATATGATGTAAGTACATTACCATGCAAACTTCCACCGAAAATTAGTTTGAACAAGATCTAGTAAGTAGTTTTTTTTAATACGTCATAAATCCTACGGAACCCTTCATGGGCGAGTCCGACTCGCGCTTGGCCGGTTTTTTTTAATGTGGTAGTAATTGGCTGTATGACAAGTTACATAACACAAGTTATAGTTGAATTATGAATTAAAAACATTTGAGCAGCGGTCAGAAATGAATTTTCATACTTACTTTCCCGGCCTAGGCCGGTAAAGTAATGCATTAGCCAAGAATTACAAACCTCGTGTCTTCTTTTTACTTCAATAATGCCTACATTTACGAGCATTTTTGAGAAAAAATATTTTTACCAAACGTCATAGCAACGAAAAAAATCGAATTTATAATAGGTCAACTGATACAGTGGCCAACGTAATTTCAGTGAAGTAAAAAAGACGGACCGAAAAGAGTCGAAAAGTTTTCTTCAAAATGATGTTTGGTCAAAAAATTATTGAACTTATGATAGGTACCTTATGATAGCTAGCACTAATGACTGATGGATCGTCTTGAGTCGGATATTTAAAACTCCGAACCGTACATGCTGTTTAAAGAGCAGTAATCCTACACTTTTTGTACAGATACCAGAGATCCGAGGTATAGAGGTGGGATTACTACTCTGTAACCAGCAAGTATGGTTTGGATTTTTAGATCACGTGATCTTCAGACTAATCAGACGGCATTTTCCATTGGAATTGACTAAGCAGTTCGGAATTGACGATTTTTTTGTTAAAGGCTACCTACCTTGGCTACTTTGTTCGCATGAAGAATACCAGATACCAGATTGCCAAAACAGCTATTTTACTCTGAGCTTAGTTTCGGTAAACGCAGACTCAGACGACAGTGACTGCGTAGAGATTTCATAAAGCATTTTGAATTTATAGCATTTTGAGCACATCCGCCTCGAAACCACTTAAAAATAACTGAAGCAACTTTACTCTGTCTCTTACAGCACTTTGGTTTTATTGTCATGCTCGTGCTCGCGAATTAATAGATCCAGAAGAATAAGTTGGCTAATGCTAGCACCGTCAGCGTATATGTCTGGAAGGAGATCATAATCAAATCTATAATTAATCTTAAACGCTCTTAACATAACTCTTCGCTTTTCTTTATCTAAACATACATTTTATACAAATAAGCATCTATTTGACATATGATGCTCATACAATCCCGAAAATAAATATATTTTATTCTCTCTTTTACTAACTTCCCGAATATAAATCTATAATAATAAAGCCCGATTCCGAACAGGAAATACTCTGTTTAAGCGGTGTTTGCTCGCACGAGGCAGTTTATACGATCTCATTTGTCATCAGGATAATAGGAAGTTATTTCGCGAATGAACAAATTCGCGCAGCGACAGCTTCGAGGTACTTCTTTATCTAGTACTTGCAGCAGTCGGAACATTACCGTTCGGGAGCAATGAACTCTGCAGCCTGATGCTTGGTAAACTTTGATTAAGTTTACTTAATTTCAATTGCTATCTTATATTAAGGTGTAGTCAATCTCAGAAAATCGCTCCATATACAGGGCGTCCCACGGTGATGCTACATGGAGGGAAAATACCTTGAATACCGTAGATAGTATATTTTACTGAACTGACAACCTCATTCACCTTTGGTGAGCTGGTATTGAATTCAGGTCCAAGGTCAGGTAAGATGAGGTCAAGTCCAAAAGTTAAGGATCCTTCCACCATCAGCTCGGTTCATGACAGTCAGACGCAAATATACGTGAATAACTTCGGAAAAAACATGAAACGCGTTCGACATACCTATAAAATTTAAGGGTTTCCCTCTATTTTCATAAGATCCCATCATTGGATCCTGACTTGGTAAACTTGGGACTACCCCAGGAGTATACGCTATCGAATACAAAAATAATTTTGGAAATCGATCCACAATTGGCGGCGTAATCACGTAACATACACACAAAACACGTTGGACACACCTAAAATTTAAGGTTTTTTATCGATTTTTATGTGATCCCATCATTAGACCCTGACTTTGGTGACCTTGGAACTACTCTAAGAGTATACTCTATCGAATACAAAAAGAATTTGGAAATCGGTCCACAGTTGGCGGCGTATAATCATCTAACATACACACAAAAAAACATACGCATCAAATTCCTCCTTTTTTGAAGTCGGTTAAAAACAATGGTTATGACAAACAGTACAGAAACAAGAATCCCAGTCGATAACGAAGTACTTGATTACACAGAAAAATATTTAACAAAAAATAAAAACCGACTTCAAATACACTAAAAAGTTAAAAATAATATAAGAATAGGTACAGACAACATCACACTTCTATATTGAAATCGGTGCCAAACGATGATCTCCTAGAAAGTCTTGTCACCGACTTCAATATAAAAGTGCGATGTTGTTTGTACCTATTCTTCTATTATTTTTAACTTTTCAGTGTTTTTGAAATCGGTTTTTATTTTTTGTAAAATATTTTTTATTTTTAACTTTTTTGTGAATGAAATCTTTTTAGAAAAAGAAATTAGCGTTTCCCTCGATTTTCAGAGGATCCTATCATCAAATCCTGACTTTGGTGACCACGGGACCACCCTTGGAGTATACTCTATCGAATACAAAAAGAATGTTGAAAATCGGTCTACAATTGGCGGCGTAATTGCGTAACACACATACAAAAAAAAACATACGCATCGAATTGTGAACCTCCTCCTTTTTTGAAGTCGGTTAAAAAATACATCTACTTTTATGTCATATAAATTGTGTTAAATGTGAAATGACGTTATAAGTAAAAGTTTTAGTGTAAAAGTTTATTTTTTCTTTTTAGCGCATTTAAATAAAAACTTGTTTTTAAAAAGGTTTTTTTACATTTAATTTATTTTTACTTTTTAGTTATCACTGGACACGTTTCTCAGCCTGTTCATCTCATTCAACGCATCATTGTTGCAAGGTCGTTTGCCGGAACGTCTATACAGAATTTCAGCTCAATCGGTTAAAGATATCTACTTCAAATTTGATTTTTTAGCTTTAGAAGTACGCCATATTGGATTAATAATGACATCACTTTATTTTTCAAGTTATTCTTAGTAAGACCTTTTATTTGATACACATATTGTAGGAGTGCATCAAAAATAATTGGTCCGCCATCTTGGGTACGCTGCCATCTTGGATTTAGAATGACGTCACACAGTTAACCGTGCATTTTCATCCAAAGTGTGTGTGTGTACACAATTACAGCTCAATCGGTTAAAGATATCTACTTCAAATTTGATTTTCAAGCTTTAGAAGTCCGCCATATAGGATTAATAGTGACGTCACATTATTTTTCGAGTTACTCGTAGCAAGACCTTTAATTTGATGCCCATATTGTAGGGATGCATTAAAAATAATTGGTCCGCCATTTTGGGTATGCCGCCATCTTGAATTTAGAAAGATGTCACACAGTCAACCATGCATTGTCATCCAAACTGAATGTGTATACAAAATTTCAGCTCAATCGGTTAAAGATATCTGCTCTAAAATTGAGTTGCAAGATTTCACCCGAACATACAACATACATTGCAAGTTAAATAAAAGCTTGTAAAATATGGAGTTAGAAGTAGAACTAAGAATATACAATACCTGGAATAAATACGAGCGAAATATTCAAAAGCAATATGACAGTAAATTTAAAAATTAAAAGAAAAAAAAACTTTTTAAAAATAAACAAGCTTTTATTTAAATGCCCTAAAAAGAGTAAAATAAATTTTTCGTTTGAAACTTTTACTATCAACTTATAATGTTATTACACAATATATCTGATAAAAATGCTTGTCGCGAGATTTAAGGACCTACTCGTAAGTATTTAGTTTACTTGTTTATTTAGGTGCTCAGGTAAAACTCGCGACAAGCTTTTTATCAGATATATTGTGTAATAACATTATAAGTTGATAGTAAAAGTTTTAAACGAAAAATTTATTTTACTCTTTTTAGGGCGTTTAAATAAAAGCTTGATTTTTTTTTAAAGTTTTTTTTTACTTTTAATTTATTTTTTACTTTTTATTCTGTCTTCAGACTTTTATATTTTTTGGTTTAATTTAAGGGTATGTTAGAACTGCAGCCACGTGTAAAAAAAAATCAAGTCCGTACTGTCAACTATTGAGGAGTTCTTTCATTGGGAGCCGATCCTGGGTGTACCATCAGGTCATTTCAATCATAATACTGCATTGCCATTAGCACTGTAGCCACGTGTAAAATTTCAAGTCCGTAATGTTAGCTATTGAGGAGTTCTTTCGTTGAGAGCCGATCCTGGGTACACCATCAAGTCATGCTGAACATTATAATGTATTGTCACGTGAATCAAACGCATATACAAAATTTCAAGTCAATCGAATATCAGGAAGTTATTTAAAATTGGTTAATTTAAAATTGGTTAGGTTAGATTTGAAAAAATGAGTTCCTACTTACATACGAACATGGCAAGGTAAATAAAAGCTTGTAAAAACTAGAGTGATGTACACATGTTTCCTGCCGTGTCTAACTTACGCTTGTCAAACCTGGAAATACACTTACAGAGTTAGGGATAAAATTACCAGCTGTCAACGCGGCTTGGAACGTAGTATGCTGAACATCAAGAAAAGTGAGAAAATCAGACAAACAAAAATAAGAAATATTTCAAAAGCTTCTGACGCTCTCTAAATCATACCCAAAAGCTAAAATGGAAATGGGCGGACCATGTGGTAAGATAAGACTACAAGATGAAAGGTGGACCAAAAAAATTACGTTGTTGAGTGGCCCAAAAGGGAAAAGATACAGAGAAAGACCCCACACAAGATGGTAGGACGATATCACAGCCGCAGCGGGCCCGAACTGGACACAAGTAGCCCAAGATAGGGACCAATGGGCTTCATTAGAGGATGCCTTCACCCGAGGAGGGGTTCTTGTAAACAAAAATAGTGTTATGTACCAAACCGTGTCGGACATTTTCTTGAAAAGAGGTTTGCTTACGTTCATCGAACTGATGCTCAGTTTGGTGATTCCGCGAACCACCGTCTACAGCAAGCAAAATCTCAGCGTGTGGCGCTAGCAGCGCAGCTGTACTGGCACACTGGAAGCGCGCCCTTCTTGAATTTAGGAAATGGATCGTCAAGAAAATCTGTGCATGCAAACGACACAATTTAATGACGCCGTGCGTTGTTTATTGTTATTTATATTATCATTTTAACATCGTGTGTTGAATACAAAATTATTATAAAGAATTACAAATATAAGTACGAAGATTAATTCGAAGATCGGATAGCCGGCTGCTGCAGAGGAACGGTGAGTCGTACTCAGATTTTCTTTTGTGGGTTTTGTCCGACACGGTCTTCAAATTATATTCTTATATTTTACTTTATATACAGTCCACTCTGTCGATCCAACAAATAGTATTTAAAAACGCTAGAAAAACAGTATTTAAATATGTAAATACACTATGGTATATTGTACAAAGGTATCAAACCTAAAACAATACAATATGTATGCATGTATGTGAATGTGTGTGTATGTATGTATATATATATGTATGTGTGTATATATGTATATATACAAGCCTAAAATAGACCATACCTTACTTTAGATTTAAATAACCATATTAGTGATAGCAATAAATTATATAGGTACATGGTTATTTTTTTATCACCCTGGAAAATTTTAGGGACGCTTCAGGACACATCCATTTTTATATAAAAAAAAGAAATAAAAAATTTAAAAAAAATAAAAAATCTAAAAATGCTGCTCCCAACTAGTGCAGCATTTTTTGGATATTTTGGAAAATTAATATAAAATTAAATAAGTGAGTTATTTTTTTATTCATATTTAAATCATTCTAACTAATACCATGTCGTAAAGCGTCCCTTTTTTCAGGGTGATAAAAAAATAACCGTGTATATGTAAAAAAATAGTATTAGATATAGCAATTTAGTCGTAGGTTCTTATTAGTAAAAAATTTATGAAATTAGCTTTAACATATTATTATGATTTGAGTTAAATCACTTGTTAGATATAGCATAAGTAAAGATGAATTGTACATACTGTTATTATTATGAAAGAAATAAAGGAAAATATTAAAGAAATTATTATAGTTATATAAGTGCGTGAAAATGAGGAAACCTAGTAGAGTTTTGGCCCTAGGTGGCATGACATTCAGGGTAATAACTCCCCGGCGTTAATATGCGGACCGTAGCTGGTCGGGCTGTCCCAGGGTAGAGATTTGGGGTTACCCAGACTCCGGATTACCCTGACTATGAACAAGATAGACATTAAGGTGGGTTTAGTGGGTATGCCCCGTACTCAGCAGAGATCCTAAACACGCCTGTCATGTCGACTAACCATCGGCAGGTACAGGGCGCAATAGCATTCCACCCCTTAAAAAAAAGGTGACATGACCGTAGGGTCGGATTTAAACATTTTGAAAAAGGGTAAAACCAAACTGTAAACACTATCATCCAGCTAATGCAAACCAGAAGGCTTTGGGTAGCCCAGGGGCTGAGATCTCGATGAAAAGGACAGACAAAGATGACAAATAAGCGTAACAAAAACAAAGTTTGGAGCACGCAGAAAATTTGGTGCAGGAATAGTACCTCGTAAGGTAAGCGTGCGATGTAAATTCGCATTTGCGGTCATGGTTTCCCCTAGCCATGATCGCCCAAAACAATATTAAACCCGTACTGAGAGCGGGATGGCGCGATACGCAGCAAGAGCGGTGTCTCTGTTTCAATATTGATTTATTTAACCTTGCGATAAGCAATCATGGTAGGGCCCCAAATCTGGGGCTGTTTTGTATAATTCATCTGGCGTCACCCGTCTGCCGAGCGATGTTTGTGCTGGATTTCTACTGATTTTCATTTCGTTTTCGAAGGAAAGCAACGTGATAATACAACGAAATTCAATATCATTTTGATTTTCATCAAGACCGAAATGATAATGAGTAAAAGACGAGCGCTCGACGCCCGACGAATAATTCAAAAATAGAGCCTCTGTTCTTCTCGCTAGACGTTGAGTTTAGTGTGGTGTGGGGGCTGGGGGCTTATAAACTAGTGCCCGTTTTCCTCAGGGACTGGAAAACCCATTCATTTGCTCAAGTCGTTCAAAGGGGTAACCCGTTCGCATGGTAACCCAGTGGGCTCGGTAAGCCGTTCAACAGGTTTCCCAACAATAACGTTTTTCTACTGCACCGGCAAGGCTGCCGGCAAAATAGAAATGTATGAATATCTTTAGTTTTTCCACTCCCCGGCAATGGATAATGACAGCGGAAAAACAGACAATATAGCTGTAAGCCGACTTACTCTTGTCTATGGGCCTTTTCACAAAAATATGGTGATACCCACGTGATACCGCATATATGCATTACCAGATCCGTGTGCATAACATGATTTTTAATAATGTTATGTTCCAAATAGTGCCGCCATATTTATTACAGTACAATTCTACGCTGAAAAAAATGCTGTGCAAAATAATACGCTGGAACTGGAACATTCAACGCCAGGCAACTGGTTTCAACAACGTCTGCCATTATAATCAAGCACTTTGTTAATAAATAATACACTCTACGTTCGGAAAATCCATACGATCTGATTGCTTTACGTCTCACAATCGGATGAAGGTCAGGAGGTTCTCCGTACTGTTTACAATAAAACACTGTAATTCCAGGCAGAACGAGAAGGCATTGAAACTTTTATCAAAGATGTCTAAAATTGGTGTCTCCACTCAGAGAAAATCAAAAGCTATCGAGTCTGCGACGATTTCATTATGCCAAGAAAAATCAGGCCTTTTATACACTGCGACTTTTGCAGCGAACATCAAACCACACCACACTAAACTCAACGTCTAGAAGAAGAACAGAGGCTCTATTTTTGAATGATAAGAGGAGATACAAAATTTTGACCTTTCGAGTTTCTTGCCTGTTCTTCTCGAGAAGGCTCTCCCAATTTCCGAACAGGTGTAGAGTCAACTTTTTTTTTTTCATTCCTACTTGTATTTGCAGACATCTTGAATATATTCAGGATGTATGCACATACAAGGTTAATATGATTTCTTTAAATTAGATTGTTTTGCTTTGTTTTGACGTCAATAAGTGCCTGTAAAGGCCTATGTTGAATAAAGATTTTTGAATTTTGAATTGAATTATTCGTCGGGTATCGTCAAGTGTCGATTCTTACTTATTTTCATTTCGGTTTTGATGAAAATCAAAATGGTAATGATTTTCGTTGTAATATTATGTGGATTTTCATCGAAAACGAAATGAAAATCAGAAGAAATCGAGCACAAACGTCGCTCGGCAGATGGGTTAAATCATACAAACGTACGTGACATCTATACTACTGCATCGCTACGCTAGCTATTGACGGACATTTGTATCGATCGTGTCATGCGAGAGTTTGCATCGCGATTCGCGACTGCATCACTGCAGCACAGAATTATAATAATAGTGATTGTCCAACTTAATCCCGAATTACGAATGACCGAATAACTATTGCTCGATTTTTTTTAGATCGAATAATCTTTGATCGAATCTATCGTAAGATCGAATAACGTTAGCACGAAGTTACTCTTGGTTATAAAATGACTAATATACTTTTTCTATTACGCCAGGTTTCTAGGGAGTGCTGGGATCTTGGATGTGCGTGTGGTGTGAGAGCTCTTTTTTTTAAAGTTATAATATTTTTACGAAATCAAGGAAGAATTTAGGAAATAATTGTGAAAACAACATGGTGAAGATAAAAAAATTGTGAAATCAATAGGGAGAAAGTTCTGGTCGATTAACTGGAACACTCACTCTGCCAACCAGAGAAAATACGTAACTCCGGTCTGAAAATATATTAGATATAAATGTTCAACATTTTTATGTGGAATAATTGTGTTGAATTTGTGAAACCTATTCACAAATATTCAAAAGATTTTAACGGTTTATTAGGATTTGGCAAAGGTTTATTTGGAACACTCAATTCTCTTATGGTGCAGACGGAGTGTTCCAAAACTTACTAACTTTGGCTAAATAAATCGTTAATATTCTTACTCTGTTTTACGAGTATAACGCAGAGTCAATTTGTGAAACAAAAACCTTGACGTAAAACATAATAGTTAGAGATAAAATTAAAAATATACTTTCTTTACAACATCCCGTGCGAGAGCTCCGTATTTTAGATATTATTTACATAACCCGAACTTAAATACAAACGGAGGCCACATCAGAAATTGTGAAAATGTTGTCACTAAAATTTTGACTCATTTTTTATTTCAGAGCTTGTTTAATTTTAACAATAATCAACTTTATTACATTTCTAAGCGAGAAATGCATAGGGTGACCATTTTTTTGTCGGACACATTTTTTAAATGCTTGGAAAAAAAGGTAGAGGAGGCGTTACGCCAAGAAGCTTCAGAAAGTTCAAAGGACAGGGACAGTTTCAGTGACGGAGGCAGCAATGAGAAACAATGATAATGATGAGGAAGACTTTTTTAATTCTGTTACTCAGTGTAAAAAAACCTAAGAGCCTCAAATCATTAAAGGCTAAAGCTCAATCTCTCGTCAAAATGTGGCTAGACACGAAATCCAAAGACTCTTTTAATGATGCGGCATTCCTCGAGGAACAGATATTTATAAATCTGTTTACTTATATTAAATATAATACTGCTATACCCTCGAGCGCTGCAGTTGAACGTCTTTTTTCCACCGGCAAAGATATTTTAACACCGAAACGAGCCTCACTCTCAGACGAGAACTTCAACATACTAATGTTCATGAAGGGGAATATCCACATTGTGCCAGATGATTAAATTACACACTTTTATTTTTTATATATTTACACACTGTCTTTTTTTGAACCTAACTTATTAACTTCCAGAACCCAAAACAACAGTTTTTGTAAGCAGATCACAACCACAACGATATAAAAAATGCAATTTTTATCACGTGTTAACGGATTAACGACTAACGTTAACTTGCGTTAAATCTTCCGAAATGTAACGTTTTAACGTTTAACGAGGTTAATTTTTTTAGTAACGGATTAACGATTAAAGAAGTTATCTATTTGATTAACGGTGCCCAGCTATGCTAACTATTTACTGTTTACACTCATAGCTTTCCTGTAGATATTTCCATAGATTTCTATAGATTCCTGTCAAACGCAACATTTGATTGAGCGTTGCAATTATTTATTTGTATTGTATTGTTATATAATCGTGTGTTCCCGCTTACTGGTAATAAGTAAGAACGTAAGTACCTATCTTCATCAGTACGATTTATTTATTTTATAATAGTAAAGGTTCAGTATTTCGTTTTCGTATGTGTTAAGAGAAGAGTGAAATTATTAAGCATTTAATAAAGGCTCCAAAAAATAGTAAAACCTTGAAGGAAAGTATATTGAGCTATGACTTCTTGTGTTTCTTTATAGCCTTTTTCTTTCAAAATTTTAAAATGGACTTTTACCCACTGACAGCGTGGCACGGCACGGCTTCCGTATTCCGCGGCATCTTATCAATTCAAATTCAATATCTTTTATTCAAATACGATTGTAACAATCACTTTTGCACGTCAAAGCTGCTACGCCATTGGTTCACAAGTCTTGTAGCCCGCATAATAATATATTAATTACTAGCTTCTGCCCGCGACTTCGTCTGCGAATTGGGTCTAAAGCTTCGCTCGTTACCAATTTTTAATCTTCCTACGGGAACTATTTGAGAGCTCATTAAGGAATATAAAGTACATGTCCTTTTCCATAGCATAGGTGACATGCATACCAAAGGGGAATGCCCATTTTTCATAGTAACCGCGGCCCGAAGTGCCCACCTTTAAATTAGTATGCAAATAATAGAATATAATCGTATTATTAAGTAGGATAAATACTGATTCATAAAAAAGTTGCACTTTTTAAATAAAACAAGAATTTCATATGTAGATATTTATTGATATTTCTCATCAATTCTAGCCATCAAGCTCATCGATAAAGCTAGCTGAGCTGATTGTAAAATCCCAATTGAATAAAGAATATTGAATTTGAATCTGTTTTCCCGGATCAGTATAATCTGAACATATGTAAATAAAAAAGCATCTTTTAGGCGAGCATGTACCACCTTAGGCATAAATAATATAAAAAAATTAAAAAGTACAAACAACAATATTTTATTTGATGTATGCATGGTCACCCTAAACAAATTTCTCACATAGAAATGTAATAATGTTGATTATTGTTTAAATTAAACAATCTCAGAAATAAAAAACGTGTCAAAACTTTAGTGACAACATTTTCACAATTTCTGATTTTGCCTCCGTTTGTATTTAAGTTCAGGTTATGTAAATAAAATCTAAAATACGGAGCTCTCGCACGGGATGTTGAAAAGAAAGTTTTTTTTTTCATTTATTCTCTAACTATTATGTTTTACGTTAAGGTTTTTGTTTCACAAATTGACTCTGCGTTATACTCGTAAAACAGAGTAAGAATATTAACGATTTATTTAGCCAAAGTTGATAAGTTTAGGAACACTCCGTCTGCACCATAAGAGAACTGAGTGTTCCAAATAAACCTTTGCCAAATCCTTATAAACCGTTAAAATCTTTTGAATATTTGTGAATAAGTTTCACAAATTCAACACAATTATTCCACATAAAAATGTTGAACATTTATATCTAATATATTTTGAGACCGGAGTTACGTATTTTCTCTGGTTGGCAGAGTGAGTGTTCCAGTTAATCGACCAGAACTTTCTCCCTATTGATTTCACAATTTTTTTATATTCACCATGTTGTTTTCACAATTATTTCCTAAATTCTTCCTTGATTTCGTAAAAATATTATAACTTTTAAAAAAAGAGCTCTCACACCACACGCACATGGATCTTGGTACACAACCGTTTCAGTTTATCGGCCGTGGTCCTATTGCGGTAGTCCTACTGGTAGTACCACGGGCATTTCATTTCGCCCGTGGGCCTATCAGTAGGACTATAACAAGAAACAATTTACATTAGGTATATGGGCATTGGACCTACTGATCGGATAGTGCAGTCACTATGCAAAAAATCTCTCTCAAGAAAATGTGATCAACTTCCTGAATTAAAACAGTTTCTACTGGGATTTACTAGGAGTACATGACACCAGAAGAGTTCTCAACTGAAATTTTATTCCATGTAGGAATGGAACAAATGGAATAAAATTTCACTTGAGAACTCTTCTGGTGTCATGTACTCCTAGTAAATCTCAGTAGAAACTGTTTTTTCATTCAGGAAGTTGATCACATTTTCCAGCACTCCCTAGAAACCTGGCGTAATAGAAAGAGTATATTAGTCATTTTATAACCATGAGTAACTTCGTGCTAACGTTATTCGGTCTTACGATAGATTCGATCAGATTATTCGATCTAAACAAAATTCGAGCAATAGTTATTCGGTCATTCGTAATTCGGGATTAAGTTGAACAATCAATAATAGTACTCCATACAGAACGACAACTCACCTCCCCGCAAATACCTCACCCCACCCCGCACTTCATTGTAGATATAACTGACACTCAAAAAAGGGCGCGCGCGTTCGCTCCGGTGTGGTGACACTTTACTTTCACCGAGTAAACGCAAGCGCCATCCGATAACTGAGATAGTGCTATGCGTGTAAAAGAGAAGGCAGTCGCTGCACTTTTCGCGTCATTTCGATTGATAACCACGTACTCAGTCCTACTAGATTCCACGCACATATTTGCGCGTGTACAAACGTCATTTGCTTAAGTAGTAGTAATAGGTACCTAATTGATTTTCGAGCGTTGTATGGAATGTCCGGGGTGTGACTGCAGCTAGACGCCCGGCTGCATCGTAACAGTGGGCCTAGACAAAAGCCACACGCTTATTTTTTCATAGTCATTCCGCAGAAAAATGTATGGAGATGACGTTAGCTGCGGAAAAAGTAGCATGAGGTTGGCACATGCTAATGTCATTTCCATACATTTTTTCTGCAGAACAACTGCGGAAAAATAACCGTGTGCCTTTTGTCTATAGGCCCACTCCAGCACGTTTGTATCGCTCCTTTGAGTAGCGTGTATGTGAAAGGATAATAGCCGTAACAGACGATCCGATTTGGTTGGAGCCAACCGCCCGACCCCAACCAAATTGGAACGTGTGTACGGCTGTCGGCCCGACATAATTATTATTAGCTTGTTGGATGCTCGACGGCCCGATCGCTCATCCGACAAGTAGGGACACGACAAAAGACAAAAGTATCGATAGGTACTTTGTGGTTTAATTTAATTATGTGTGCTTAAAGTAATAAATTAATAATTTAGTAATCTAAAATGACTCGACTGCTGTCCTGCCAAACCACAAAGTAGAGAAAAAAATATGTTGCAAAAATGTTGTTTTACTTTTTGTTTGTGTTTTAACAGACATTACCCTATTTATGAGTACCTACCTAATATAATAAACTTTTATTTGTGAATTTACAGATGCTTTTTTATTATTGTTTATACACACCTACTTAATTTGTTGCTGTTTTCAAGTCACTGACTGACGTTGAAGTACTCTACACTTTGAATTTGAAGTATTGATACTTTTCTTTCAATATTTTACGAGTACGATAATTTTTTGGATCTTTTGGATTTTATGTTCGGGATTTTTATGATACCGATCGATAGAGTAGGATCACAGGAAATAAATATTTCTAACAAACATTACCTCAAAAAATTTACCATGAAATCTATCTGTACCTATTTATTTATTCCTTATAAACAAATTTTATAAACTTTATAAAATATTAACAAAAGGTGTTAATTTATTTGAGTTTCGCAAAGACAAATTATGTTTTGTATTGGCCAAAATAGTATTTTGTATCGATATCGATATAGGTACATAATACTTTTTAGGGCATCCCTAATGTTGGATTGCCAACCGCGTCGGACCGTCTGTAGGCGCGTCGGCTCCTCATTTGGTTGGATCACGTTGGATCCAACCAAATCGGATCGTCTGTTAGCACTTTTAAGCCGGCCGGTTCCCGCTGTCGGATATCGCCTACCGCCAACCAAAATTCTGACGCACTGTACCGTCTCGTAGCCAATTAATAACCAAAAAACGAATTTTAACTTGCGTTTTCAGTCGTAACTCGCCGTTTCGCCTTGTAAAAGATTTTTTGATTCTCCTTTATGCTTTGGCTACACCTGCCTCCATACGCGTTATTATACGGCATAATTTTGACACTACGCAGATGTGGCCAACAACTTATAGCCGTAACAGACGATCCGATTTGATTGGAGCCAACCCACAAATTATATTACTGTTACAGATAGGAATCAGCCCTTCTATCAGTCGTTTCGTAGTGAAATGACATGCTCAGCATTTATAGTGGTGTAAACTATCGACTTCTTAATATCGACATACTAAAAATTATCGATATAAAAGTTACAGCCCTAATATACTTTTTTAATAGACTGATAATATTTTAGGTTTTTAAAAATCAAAACAACGAAATGCGATTATCTTTTTATTGAATCTAACATACAATATGACAGAAACGTATACAATGGAACTTATTAGAACCCACAATTCTCCGCCATGCAACGCTGTGCTTACTCTGCGATTCGGGAAACAAAGATAAATAAGCATTTTTATAAAGTGTGACGACTTTATAATGAAAAACAGTGAAAATAAATAACCTGCTTCTCCATCTGATCTTAGTCTCTCCACTTCTCAATATCTGTACACCTGTTGATACAAAAAACATAATTATATAAGACATTGCTTTGTTTTTCAGAATAATTTTGTTTTATTGATTATTTACAAAACTTCAGATTCAAGAATTGAACTCTGCAGACAATGGCAAATAGTTTAAAACGTTTGCATAGATGTTAAAGAAGTTAACTTTAAAAACAATTAATTTTATAGTAGGTAATCTAACCAAACAAATCAATCTAGTTTTTAATTTTGATGAATATGTTAGGTCAATAAGAAATGTTTTCCATAACTTAGTGATATTCATTCATATAAATGATTTAAATTACAGTTTGAAAAAGCATTTAAAAGGAATGGCATACCCATTCCTTTTGTAATGCTTTTAAAATTATGTTCATCAAACTTTCACATTCTCTTAAATAATTGTCAGAGTTAAATGTTCCAAATTGGTTCATTAAACTCAAATAAAACTAGATGTATCAAATTCTCATGGCCAAATGTAAGGAAAGTGGATACAATCGAATTGTTGAATTCATCGATTGTAGTTACAAAATTTTTGGGTATTCTTGATGCACGTTTGTGAGATCAACATAGTCCTTCGCGAACAGACCTTGTTCTGTTGTATATGTAGTAAAACAATTCAAGCATGTTACTATGTTGATACGGCAAGATAAATTTACTTAGTTATTTTCAGTGTCATGTAATTGGCTATAACTGCGGGGATTGGCTGCTAGTATAGAAAGTATTTTTGGACTTCAGTTGGTGCTATTTATAATTCACAAGCAAAGGTTTCTCTAAGAAATATATTTAACTAAATTAATATATTGATTTAAGCTGAACAGTGTAATTATGAAAATTTGATTTGTCTATAAAAATTCTAAAACCTTTGGTACCAATTTTCGATTTCATTGATAACAAGTGTGTATTGATCTGGTCATCACGTTCTAGTCATTTTCTGATATAACTATAAAAAGTTGGTGTTATAATAGCAACGTAACATCCCTTTTTTTTTTTGTTGTGACTAGAGTAATGACTATTGTGATTTTCAAAGCTTATTTACTTGCAAACTATAAGACTTGAGAGAAAATTGCCATGAATAAAAAGTGTTTATTTTAAAGCTATTCTATATGATACAACCATAAAAAGTAGGTGTCCTAATATCAAGGCAACATCCCAAAATTTTTTTGTCCTGCGGCCATTGTAATTTTCAAAGCTGATTTACTCGCAAACTATAAGACTTGAGAAAAAGTGAATAATGTGTTTATTTAAGTCGTGAATCGGAACTTATACTTTACACAAACATTTTATTTGTAAACTTTAAACAAATATTTTTTTAGAATTATACTTTTATTTAATTAGGCTGATATTCTTGTTTTTATTTAATATGAACTTAATTATTGCATTTTTGATAAAAATAACCTAAGGAGATAAATTATATTTTTCATCACGGAAACTAGTATGCATGAAACGGAAAAAATCGATCTGTCAAGGGAACTTTCTTATCTTGAATGTACTATACTTAATTTTTATCACTGATCAGCCTTTCAGAAACCACGGGTTAATAAGAAAACATATTTATGTCAAAAACAAATTAATCACCTTTTGACAGTCCACTTTCTGTTATTCATGTCCTGTTCATTGCTTATGCAGCGGTTTATGTTCTTAGCATATTAATAAAATTGATAAAATGAAATTCAGGTCCATGGTGAGTAACCAAAATTTCTAACATATCGAGTTTCTCTATGCTTCCGAAGTCACCTTTAATAGTGAACCATGTCCTTATTTTCACATAATGGTATCAGCGAGGTGAGTTGTCCATCCGACAATTAGTGAGGGAATAAATGGTATTTGTGTTTGCGCCCAGACATGTGCACCATCAGAAGATCAATTTTAGCAGGGATTTGCTACTGTTTTTGAGTTTCATTTTCATTCAATCTGAAAAAAAAATTACATCTAATTTTGAACAACAACAGTGTAGTGTAAAACAATATTAAATTAATTTTAAATTATTGTTTATTTAATGAAAAAAATATTCCACAACTTTGCTTACTTATCATTATTGGATTTTTAAGTATTCCTGAATTTATTTCACTTGGAGGAAGTTATTTATTGCATACTCAACTCTTAAGATATTCAGCTTCAAGTATTTGTGTCTCAAAATAACACTAATTTTTCTGTGTTCAAAATATTTTTTGTCGATTTCAAAATTGATGTGCATCCAGAAATGTAACCTCTGTCTGTAAAATATTTTAGTGGATTCATAACAATATAAAGTTCGCTCGTTTTTTGGTATGGGAAAGTTCAACTTCATACATTTTGGTAAATGACTATTAGGCCAAAGATGAAAGCGTCCTTCACCTGGATTCGCCTACAAGAGAGTTGCTGGATATCTGACTATCAGAGTAACAAGTTGTACTCTGCACAAGTTGTACTGTCACCATGATGATCTGATAAACTTAAGTAAGATTATGGTAGCTAACCAGGTGGGCTCAGAAGTCCTAGGTACTACTAACCAAACCAAGCAAAAAATCTACCCCGTGGGGAATCAAACCCCGAAACCGTCTTTTCTTACACACCACTGAAATATATTAGCATGAAATAGTGTGAAACAATGAAAGGTCAAAAAGTTATTAAGTTTAGAAACTCACAAGCAAACAAACCGATAAAACTGCCGAATCCCTTCGTACACACACGTACTGTTATTGAATCAAGAACAGTGAGTGTCAAAACTCTTAAAACATGCTTAAAACACATAAGATCTGAAGATAAAATAGAGATTTAAACAAACCAACAACGTAATAATGAAAAATGAAATGCAAATGTGTGTCACAGAACAATATACTCTCTACCAAATGACACACACATGCACCCAAAAGCAAAATGGCGTCGAAAAAAATGGCGGAGACTGTCTCTGAGCCGCTCCACTAACGACCTTGTAGTTCTATGGGTGATTCCAACGCCTGAGCCAACCGTCCGACCCCGATCAAATTGGAACGTATGTACGGCTGTCGGCCCGACATAATTATTATTAGCTTGTTGGTTGCTTGACGGCCCGATCGCTCATCCGACAAGTAGGGACACGACAAAAGACAAAAGTATCGATACTTTGTTATTTAATTTAATTATGTGTGCTTAAAGTAATAAATTAATAATTTAGGGCCGGTTTTTCAATTGTCAGATAACTCTTAACTGTTGAATAAATATGGCGATATGACAGATTTTCTATACAAAAGCAGTCAAACTGTCATTGTTATTCCTCAGATAAAAGTTAACTGACTTTTATCTGATATCTGATATGATTGAAAAATCGGCCCAAACTAAAATGACTCGACTGCTGTCCTGCCAAACCACAAAGTAGAGAAAAAAAATGTATTGCAAAAATTTTGTTTATTTTTTATTTGTGTTTTAATAGGGTTTTCGTTATTTATTAATTTTCGCACGTTTAGTTACGCATTTTACAGTAAGCTCTTTGTCAAGCTATACTATTTGACCTTTGGATCGTTCATAGGTCGCTTGTAATAGTGGCGGTATTCGTAGTGTCAATGTAAAGCTTGAATGGGAGCTTACTGTACATCCTGCTGTGGATTATAAAAATAGTTATTAACAAACATTGCCCTTTTTATGAGTACCTACCTAATATAATAAACTTTGATTTGTGAATTTACAGTTGCTTTTTTATTATTGTTTATACGAACCTACTTAATTTGTTGCTGTTTTCAAGTCACTGACTGACGTTGAAGTACTCTACACTTTGAATTTGAAGTACTGATACTTTTGTTTCAATATTTTTACGAGTAACTACGATACTTTTTTAACCCCCGTCGGAAAAAGAGGGGTTTTATAAGTTTAACATGTGTATCTGTGTATCTGGATGTCTGGCTATGGCTTCATAGTTCCCAAACGAATGGAACGAATGGACCTATTCAGTGATACAATACAAGGCATCCGAAGGCGATGCCACATGGAGGAAAAGTACCATAGATACCGTAGATATAACTGCGGAAAGATTTCATAATTTTAAATTCAAAAACAAATCCAACCGCATTAAAAGACTGCTAAATAATCACCTGTCTGGATCGGGAATCGAACCCACCAAATGAAGAAAATGAATATCCTGTATTTTTATGATACCAATCGATAGAGTCGGATCACAGGAAAAAATATCTCTAATAAACAATACCTGAAAAACTTAAGGAAAACCATGAAATCTATCTGTACCTATTTATTTATTATTTATAAACTTTATAAAATATAAACAAAAGGTGTTAATTTATTTGAGTTTCGCAAAGACAAATTGTGTTTTTGTATTGGCCAAAATAGTATTTTGTATCGATATCGATATAGGTACATAATACTTTTTACGGCATCCCTTCTATTGGATTGCCAACCGCGTCGGACCGTCTGTAGGCGCGTCGGCTACTCATTTGATTGGATCACGTTGGATCCAATCAAATCGGAACGTCTGTTAACACTATAAATCAATACTGTATTTGCGTCGTATCAGTGCTGCATCGCAACTGTATCGGTGCAAAAGTCGCAGTGTGTAAAGAGTCATAAAGGAACTTCAATTATAATATACTAGCTTTTGCCCGCGGCTTCGCTCGCGTTAAATTCTGGGTAACACCGAAGATTTCAAAAAAAAATAAGGCAGGTATTTTTCGTTGGTAACAAACAGTCTGTGTACCGATTTTTAGCTTCCTACCTTGAAAACTGCAAAAAGTCCCAAATAAAATTTCACCCCCTCTTTTAAGGGGTTGGGGGCAGATTTCCAAAAAAAAATGATGCACGATTTTTTTGTTAGTCACAAATAGTTCGCATACCAATTTTTAGCTTTCTACCTTGAAAATTGCGGAATGCTCCATACAAACTTCCACCCCCCATTTTAGGGAAGTGGGGGGTTAGAAAGAGACAAAAAGTATCCTATGTCACTCTCCATCCGTTCAACTATCTCCACTTAAAAAATCACTTCAATCCGTCGCTCCGTTTTGCCGTGAAAGACGGACAAACAAACACACACACACACTTTCCCATTTATAATATTAGTATGGATAATTAGCACAGGCACTGGCCAAGGGCGAAGATTGGCGCTCATTTGTAAGCTCATCGTGGAGTCATAATGAATTCCAGTTCCGACCCTTACTTGAGTTCACTGACCTGGTGTGTTAAATAATTTTCTGAATTTCTTATTCAGGTTGTGTGACAATAAGTGACTGTAGAAGTATTTTTTCATATTTAAGATGAATAACAAAATCGATTTTGAGTGCCTGCATAATGACATTATCAATTTAATAAAAATAAATACAGACAAGAAACACCTACTTAGTTTGAACTCATACTACCTTAAGATAGTCAAAAATACAATTTAATTATAGTAAGTTAATAATATTTTTGTATTTGTTAATAACAACTTTTATATCAAAATATACATTTTGATATAAGTGCCTCTATGGTCAAGCTAACGATTGAGACAAACTGGTGCTGATTTTTTATATAACTAGTCCATAATCGACAAGCATATCGATATGAATGGTTTGATGAAGAAAAACGGAATTATGTTCTTCGTCTATAATTTATGTCAATACATAAAAATATCTCATCGGAAGATGACGTTTTACAAGTAATGATGAGCCAAGAATTACAAACTTTGTGTCTTCTGTTTACTTCAATAATTCCAACATTTCCGAGCATGTTTGAGAAAAATATCTTTTTATCAAATCTTTTTCTTTTTCAATATGATATTTTGAGACGTTTAGCATTTTATATATAAAATGCTAAACGTCTCAAAATATCATATTGAAACCCACGGACCAGAAAAAGATTCCGAGCATGTTTGAGAAAAATATCTTTTTATCAAATCTTTTTCTTTTTCAATATGATATTTTGAGACGTTTAGCATTTTATATATAAAATGCTAAACGTCTCAAAATATCATATTGAAACCCACGGACCAGAAAAAGATTTGATAAAAAGATATTTTTCTCAAACATGCTCGGAAATGTTGGCATTATTGAAGTAAAAAGAAGACACAAAGTTTGTAATTCTTGGCTCATCATTACTTGTAAGTATGAAAATTCATTTTTGGCCGCTGCTCCAATGTTTTTTAATTTATCTATAACTTGAATTATGTAACTTGTCATACAGCCAATTGCTACCTGATTATAAAAAATGCACTCTTCGAGCATATACAACGTGTCTCATATCTTCCCCATAAAAATTATAATATTTAATTTTATTTAAACTATCAAAAGTGCCAACCTAAAACTGTTCTAAAACTGAATTTTCATAAATTTGACAATTAAATTTGATTGATATGAGAAGTTATTAAAGTTGACACATTTTTTTCGGTTAAATTTAAATGATTATTATAATTTTAATGGGGAGTTATTTATTATGAGACACGTTGTAAGTATATCAATATGACAACAATTTTTTAAAATGTTGGTATGAAATCACACGAAAATATGCTTAATTTTCGTTGCGAGAGAAAAAGTCCTAATCTGCAGTATTACATTTTTTGCGTAAAATATGATTGGGCTCTATGGGTTTTGTTTTCTTTGCACTAATTGAAAATTAAAAAGTATTACTAAATGCAAGGCTACTATTATTAATTAATTGCTTGATTTGTTTTTTATTCATATTATACTCATTTGTTTCTAATTCAATTCAAAATCTTTTATGCATACCATAATGTGTAAAATAGGTGGTTCACAAAAATAAGATCATTATGGATCCGTTAGGCACACAATCGTTGAACAAGAGAGAGCAAGCTTATTATTATTAGGTACCTACTATTGTCTTATTTACAGATCATAAAGCTAAATTATACGAAGATCACGGCAATTATAAATATTTGAATAAATAAACAACATTAAACAATATTTTAATATGAAAGGTTTTTATTTATATGGTATTACTTATTATTACACTGAATTTCATAATTAATTCCAGTATTACGTCTTTCATTATTTCCTCGCAATTATTGAAAAAAGCACTATACATACCTCGGCGGGAATGGGATTGCCGGACTCGTAATTATTGTCAAGGCCTCGCTCACGCTCAGCCTTGAAAGCATTACTCGTCCGGCAATCCCTAACTTCCCGGCCTCTGCAGTAATGTACTATTTGTAGGTCGATGCTTCTAGGCTACCCAATAATTTTCGATACAGAAAAGCTATTTCAACTTAGCACAGGATAAAACCAAAGTCAATCAAAGACATCATAATGTAGTAAGCTTTTCTTTATTATTCTCATGACATCGTACTCTATATGTAGGTATTATTATTCTTTATGATTTGATTATTCATTATGAAATTTACCTTAATTGCGCTTGCTATAGTGCTGGTGGTGGTTGGTGTTTACCGTAAATCAACAAGCTAATATGATAAATAAATAGTCAAATAATTAAGTGGGCGAAATGCAATATTTTCCATCAAGCGTCATAATCCAATTGTTAACCTGTGCGACCTTGTTTGGGAACGTGGGGCTGAAACGTGACTTAGGATTTCTCATAATACTGTTTTTCATTCAGCGCTCCTTGCGTGGGACTTACTACAAATTGAACGGAACTTTTTTCTGTTTACGATGACAAAGTAAACATTACACAACGGCTACAAATATCGCATTATTACTAATATTGTTCTCTTGTTGTATTGTAAGATCTCTACGTACATACTTGTGAACAATAAATCGAATGGACATTTTATATAATTTTTATTTTCAGTTGTACATATACGCAAGTGAATTTGATTTAGTTCTGGCTATAGGCGCCGTTCGATTCCCTCACGAGGAAAGAAGTATGTTTTGGTTGGAAATTTGCAAGGCTTATGCCCGTCTGGCGCTACCAATATTTTATCTGCCGGCGGGTCTTTTATAAATACGGCGTTTTACAAGTTCCTAAAATTTAAGGGAAAATTAACCTAATACATTAGAATAGCATGATCCAATACTATTTATGTCATACAACTGACGACATTTCCAACGTAAAAGATAAGGCTATTAAGCTGAAATCATAAAAAGTTTGAAATTTTGGTGCAATCTGCGTGTAAATATCGATGTCACTAGAAGGTCCGAAAATTAGAGGCAGTAAGCTAAGTAGGTACCATTAGGTGAGAATGAACCCCATGAAAGCTATGAGCCTAATGAAGCTTTAAAGGTTAAGGTAACCACGCGGACTCAGACGTCCTTTGTTTATGCCTGCGTGGGGAATCAACTCCGTTCACCAGCTCCCTTATTCCTAACTGTCGGTAAGCAATCAAATCACGGAATCTCTTTTATTGCGGGGCGGCGGCGTATCAAAGCAAGACGGGACGTGCCTTCTGCGGGGTTGTTGTCTAAGAGAAAATCTATCGCGATCGCTTACAACTTGACAGTCACCGTCCATACATCGCTGTTTTATAAAAGGATGTCGGCTTACAGTCTTGTATTCACGGCGCAATGGCTGTCAATTTGAAGGCGATCGTGATAGATTTTTTCTTAGACAATAACCCACCTGAATTAGCAGATTTCTTCTTAGACAAAAACCAACCCACGGCGTTTTCTACTGATTTTTGTTTTGTTTTCGACAAAAATCAAAATAATATCGATTTTCGTTGAAATGTTCTATAGTTTTTCATCGCAAAAGAAACGAAAATCAATAGAAATCGAGCACAGACGAGAATTCAAAAATACGACCCCAGATCTGAAACAACACGTGTCGCGTGACAATCACAAGAAACATTTTTCGCGAATTGTCGCTTCTAACAGTTAAAATCGCAATTTATTATTTTTATCTATTACTAGCGTTACTTTCCGCAGCTTTGTTTTCCCGTATAAAAAATAATTTTGCAGCCTGTGTTAATCAGAGATATTGTAGCATTCTAATGGTGAAAAAAAATTTTTAAATCGATCTAGTATAGTTTTTGAGTTTATTCGTACATACATACATACAAATCATACCTTTTTATAATAATAGTGTAGATTTTGTGCCAAGAACGAAGAAATTCATTAACTGTGTCACTTTTTTTTAGTAGTCATGCCGCTAGGTTGTCGAGTTGGGGTTTACTTAGGCAAAGGCCACGCCGTAGGTGGCACGCTTAGCGGCAAGAGGTTAGTTGGTCGCTTCGATGACTCATCCCAGTGAACGCTATGCGCGCGGCCCCACCGCTCGCTTGGCGGGACGCTTGGCGCCTCGATAGCGGCTTAGCGGTTAGCGACGCGATCGGACGCGTCGGTTATTTGCTTAGATTACTAGGATGCATTGTGAAGGAATTGATTGATAATAGTCCTCTGTTTATAAAAACGAGCCATTGTGAACTCCTTCCCGCACGTTAAGTAAACAATTTATGTGTGTTAAAAATTGTGGCAAGAAGTAACCGATATTTTACAATTGTTTTACAGTGATGTTAATATTATGTTTTACTTTTTTTGTATAAAATTTCAAATTCTCATTTAGTAGACGACGACATATTAATATCACGTACTCAATATGTTCGATTACTTCGAAATTAAGAAGCAATTTTCTAGAAAAATTTAAAAGTGAGACATTTTATTATAACAAAATATATATCTATTAATACGCTTTAGATCACCAGGCGCGCACTGCCAGTGTGGCCACTATCTATCGAAGCATTTTGACCGCTAAGCCTGCCTCCTATTCAACCTGTAAGCCTGCCACCTCCGGTGTGGCCTTTGCCTTAGACATAGTGAGGTCTGTACAATAGAGATATTATATTATTAATGTCGTACTTTACTTTTTTAGCTTTCTTTTCCGTTCAAAAGTATCGTTTACCTTTTCGGAGAATTTCTCGAAATTTTTGTAACTGCTTAAACCCAGGGTAACACAGAAATTGTGTAAAAATATATAGTAGCACTATGTTTTTCGACTTTTGTTATTTCGAAAGTTTTTTTCACTACTGAGTGAAAAAGTTTTCACATTATCTCTTAATAGTAGAAAAGAGTATTTATGGCGAGGACGCTACTTTGAACCACGAGCGAAGCAAAGAATCCTGAGCGCAGCGAGGGATTCAAAGGACATCGCCCGAGGTAAACATAATTTGCTCTCGCGTCATATACTCTACTTTTCATCCCCTTTCTATGAGAAAATAAATAAGAGAAAGTGCTATGTAATTAATGAATATATTTATTTAAAAAGACATCTGAATATAAGTAATAGTTATTGTTTCAGGAGTTAATGCATTATCACTTTCATAATTCGACGTAAAACTCATTATTTTTGCAAACTACAACAAAGTATGTACCTACTAATTACAAGAACAGAGACTTAATTCGCGCGTTTTTGGTTTTTTTTTCAGTTACCGCGGGGGCCGTCGCCGTCGTCGCCGCCGTGCAGTTAACACGTACCAGCCAGTAATTCATACAATTTGCGTTCGATTTTTATGAATGATACATGTTCTAAATTGTTTGTTGTGGACTCGGCACTGGCCTTCTAATTGGAAGGTCCGGAGTTCGATCCTGCCATGTACCAATGTGTTTTTCGTTTTTCGAATTTCATATATCCTTTACATTTTGTCCGACACTCCTACGGTGAAGGGAAACATCGAGAAACAACCTGCATACACGTACCTATAAAATCTAAGGGTTTCCCTCGATTTTCATGGGATCCTATCATCAGATACTAATTTGGATGATCTTGGGACCACCCCAGGAGTACACATTGAATACAAAAAGAATTCTGACAATCGGTCCACAATTGGCGGAGTAATCTCGGAACATACACAAAAAAACATACGCATCGAATTGATAACCTCCCCCTTTTTTGAAGTCGGTTAAAAAGTACTAAGAAAATATTTTAAATAAGAGATAATACATTACAAATGAACGAAAAAAGGAACTGCTGTCTGGTTTTGAGTAAAAAAAACTAAAATTTATTCAATCCATAATTCTTTCGTCAGCTGGCTATCCTTTACTTATAAATTACCTTGTCTCTATAATCTTTTAGGTATAGAGTCCTTTTCAGTGGACCTCGTACGAAAAAATATAAGGCCATTGTACAATAAAACGAGATTTTGATAAAAATTATAGGCGAAGGAATAATAAATCTTTAATTGTTTACTCAGTGTATACTTCGAAAGAGTGAGGCAACTTATGAAATAAACGTAAAGCTATTTCGGTGTTTACAAAACTATGAACTTAGTTCAATGGCACTTCTTTGCTATTATTACGATATTCCAAGAAAAAATCTTCATCTACGTTATTTTAATCGTCTGGAGAATCCTGTATGTCTGAAGACTTAGTCGGTCTATGTAAGCAAGATATAAAAATAATGTGAAAAATATTGCGTGCAAACAAAAGCATAGATAAGATGTTACAAGTAAGAAGACCTACCTCATATCTGTTCATCTTAATCGCTTATATTAAAGCAAGATAATCTATAGCAGCCGTATCAGTGAATAGAAGTAACAATTGCTGCTATAGCAGCCCATGTGAATGGAAGTAGCAGGTGTGATAAGTGAAAATCATTTCATATGATTTTCAGATACTGTATTCTGCAGCTTATAACTCATAAAGTACGTCCTACACGTGACTATTAATAATGTCTGGCTGCCACCTGATTAACTAAGCATTCGTCGCGCTGCTGTTGGACTAGTATTAAATAAATAAATATAATATTAAATAATTAAATATAATATTAAATAAATAAATATAATATTAAATAAATAAATATAATATTAAATAAATAAATAAATATTAAATAATTTTTCGCTTAATTTATTAAAGATGCTGCTTGGTCTTTTAAGAAATGCGTTTTGCCTATAGTTGTGAAAAACGAAACAAATATGAAGAATTTGAGTAAGCTGCAAAAATTTGTGGCAGATGTTTAAGAGCAATAATGAGATTAGCTCGAGACAGTCTAGTTTATTGCCCGATGTCTCATTTGCACCATTGGCGTAACTACTTTGTCTCGTTTGCACCATTAATGGTGCAATCGAGACATAGTAGTTTCGTTTGCACCATTACAATATAAAACGAAACAATGACAAGCAGACTGATCTATTTCAAATGATTAAAAGTATTGGACTGAAAATTTAGATAATTACGTTGTCAAACACTTTGTTTCTTTGACATATTTCTTTTTTATATCGTTTATATTTTAGAAGTTGGTAATATATTTAATAAACTCTCTTATTTTAATTAAATTTTTAGAAGATTATTCCTATTAAATAAATTTTAATAGGAATAATCTTCTACACTGTAAACAATTTTAGGAGGGGTCGCTCAACAACCGAGCCTGGTGTTGAGTTAATACAACATATATTTGAAGCCTGGGAAGACTCACACGATGCGTTAGGTATTTTTTGTGATTTGTCTAAGGCATGTGATTGCGTATTATGGAACCTTGATCAGAAAATTACGCCACTGTGGGTTTTGTGATACTGCACTGGATCTTCTAATCTCTTATCTAAGTGGGAGGATTCAGAAAGTAGACATCAATGGAAAAAGGTCTCAAGGTTCCGCAGTTAAAATAGGGAGTTCCGCAGGGTTCGATTCTTAGTCCTTTTTTATTTCTTATATGTATATTATTATGTCAATGACCTCCCTGATTTTGCACAGGACAGGCATAAAATGGTATTATTTGCAGATGATACTTCACTTTTATTTAAAATTAAAAGAGGATTGCAAATTAATAACGATATATATAATTCACATATATCGTATAAAAATATTGAAATTTGAATGTATCATACAACAAACACTCAGTGAAATATTTTTTTTAACTAATGTAAATACCACAAAGCTTTTATGTTATCAGTTAGACAGAGATATTCCACACAGACCGTGATGTCGCTGTACGCGCCGGGCATTCAATACGCCTATAAAATTTTTAATTATTGGTGGTGCCCCAAGTAGACTCCACCACGTCGGCGTTTCACCGACTTGTATTGCTGAATTTTATTTGACTACCAACTCATAGAAAGCTGGTATTACTTACCTTGGCTCCAATTGTCTCCTTCCGTCTCCTCCATAGCCGGTGGACTTCCTGAGCTAGCTCGAAGGAAGTCGCGGCTCCTGAAGATCTGCAGTGGATCCACCGGTGGAGACCGGAGCACTACAAATGCCTAATAGGCCACCACGACTCACACACGCGATTTCGCACAACACAAAGCGGGCTTTCGCACCCCGATATTAGGTGCGCCGCGCAAACCACTATTTGCTTGAATATTGTATATTATATTTTATTCCGGCCTGAACTTATAACCTCTAAGCATGTCATGACATTTCGACTCGACTCAACTGACATATCACATGCGGCCGGCCGCCAAAAAAGCTGTCACTGCACAGACTAGAATGCAGTGCCGCCACTCGCTCTTCCTCGAGCGTGAACATCCCCCCGCTCCGGACAGTCCCGGACTGTCCGCCAAATCAGTCTAAGGGGAGGCGAGAAAGAGTAGCGACCGCGCGCTTCAAAACAGAATCCCCAACTAGGACCTCGGCAAACCTGGGCACACCATCAGACCCTAGAGTAAGTTGGACAATGCGTCCGCGACGCCAACGTAAGGGTGGCAGGTTTGGGTCCTTCACTAACACGAGGTCTCCAACCCTCGGTGGGTTTGTCTTATCTGACCACTTAACGCGCTGTTGCAAAATGTGTAAATATTCAAGGTGCCAGCGGCGCCAGAAACTCTGGGTAAGCTGCTGGAGCAACTCAAACCGCGAAAGGCGTCCGGGATTGATATCTCTATAAGGATACTCGGGCAGGGCGTTAAGTGGTCTGCCTATCAAGAAATGGCCCGGCGTGAGGGCCTGCAAATCGTTCGCGTCGGTAGACAACGGACATAACGGACGCGAGTTGAGAACCGCCTCAATCTTATGAAACACCGTCGCGAGTTCCTCAAACGTGAGAATAGTCTCCCCAATAACGCGGCGAAGGTGAGTCTTGGCGGCCTTTACAACAGATTCAAAAATCCCTCCCCAGTGAGGGCAAGACGGCGGGGAGTATCGCCATGTTACCCCCCTACGGGAGAGTGTGGATCCGATCTCAATATTATTTTTATCTAAAAATTCACAAACTTCTCTTATATGTCTATCAGTGCCCTTGAAGTTCGTCCCACAATCGGACCGAATTAGAGAAGGCAGTCCCCGGCGGGAGACAAATCTGCCTAACGCTGCTAAGAAAGCGTCTATGGTGAGCGCACTCACCACCTCCAAATGAACGGCTTTAGTGGCCAAACAAACAAACACACACAAGTAAGCCTTTTCAGTCTTAGCATTACGGAGTCGCGACGTTTTTATAGTGAATGGTCCCGCAAAATCAGTTCCAACTCCTAAGAAGGTCATCGATTCATTCACACGATCAGCAGGCAAATCACCCATTTGGGGCTGCATCGTCTCGGGGCGTAAACGATAGCAGGGCAGACATCGAAAGATAACAGATCGGATTATTCTTCGCGCTGACAAAATCCAAAACTCCCGTTGGAGGAGCGCGGTCAATGCATTACATCCGGCATGAGCATTCTTCACATGGCGATCAATGATCAACAATCGCACCAATGGTCCGTCCTTGGGGAGCAACAGGGGATGACGTGATCTATAAGGCAAGTTAGCGTGCCTCAATCGGCCTCCTACACGCAACAATCCTTTATCATCCAGAAAGGGAGTCAAACGCACCAAGGGTCCCTTCAGTTTGGACGTCCCGGTACGGAAAATCTTAAGTTCCGGTTCAAACGCTCTAGACTGGGTCATACGCACCCAATGCACAAGAGCATCTTGGCGCTCCTGCGGTGAGAGGACCGGACACAAATCTTTGTCCTGAGGCCGGCGACAATTTCGTATAAATCTTCTTATCCAAGCGGTCACGCCGAGCAACTTGTCCAGAGAACTGTAGCGGTCTAATAAAAATTCCCGCTCTGGAGCCGCCATAGTCTCGACAGCGTGAACACGCAAGCCCGGATTTGGTACCTTCACCACAGCTGGTGTGGAAGGCCAAGATGGTTGTAACAACCAGTCGGGACCCCACCACAGAGTGTGGTCAATAAGCTGAGGGGCTTCGCTGCCACGTGATGCACAGTCAGCAGGGTTTATTTCACCTGGCACGTGGCGCCAAATCAACGTGGCCTTCGAGGCCTGTATTTGGGATACCCGATTGGCCACAAATACTTCCAGGGAGTGGACGGAGTTCTTAATCCAACACAGGACAACCTGACTGTCGGACCAAGCAAAGAGCGACTCAAAGTCCACACTACGTCCCAGGGTGTCAACAACGTGGTTCATCAAACGAACCAGAAGAGTAGCTCCAGACAATTCTAACTTCGGAATCGTTAACCGAGTCCGAAGTGGAGCAACCTTACTCTTAGCAATTAGCAAGTGGAGCTTAACAGCTCCTCTATCATCGACCGTCCGGATATATACGACGGCTGCGTATCCACTCTCAGACGCGTCACAAAAGCCATGAAGGCTGGCCGTAAACCGTCCCTTAGGCAGTATATGTCTAGGGATACTAACACGGTTAATGTCGGGGAGAGACAACATGAAGGACTCCCAATCTCGCAGCAAACGGCCCGAGAGGGGCTCATCCCACGACACTTCGGCTGACCAAAGTTCCTGTAGGAAGCACTTCATCCAAAACACTACGGGACTAATCCAGCCATTTGGGTCAAAGGTACGAGCTACTGTAGACAAAACCAACCGTTTCGTCCAGACCTTGGGGCTTGGCAGCTCCAATCGATAGGTGAACGTGTCCTGGACAGGTCTGTATTGCACTCCCAAAACAGACAGTAAATCTGGAGTGTTGGCATTCTCAAAAATATGAGGCTCCTGCTGGTGGTCGTCTGGCAAGTCACACAAAAGCTGAGGTGAGTTGGACATCCACTTCCTCAGTTCATAACCACCAGCCCCGAGAAGAGCAATTAGTTCATCTCGCAAAATCAAGGCTTCCTCGACACTAGAGGAGCCCGTACAAATATCATCAACAAATGCATCCTCCTTGAGAACCAAGGATGCGCGAGGGTATCGTAATCGTTCACGTTCAGCGAGTTCCACAAGTGAGCGAATTGCCACAAAGGGGCTCGAACGCAAACCGTATGTATTGGTGTTCAGCTCGTAGACCAGCATGGGATCCCTGGGATCCTCCCTCCATAATATGAGCTGATATCGTCTATCGTCCGGGTGAATCACAGTCTGCCGAAACATCATCCGGATATCGGTCACAAAGACGACGGCATGGCGACGGAAGTTGGTCAATACATCGCCCACCTCGTGGTGCAACTTCGGTCCAGCATGCAGACATTGATTCAGCGAAACTCCGGTAGACGTAGGAGCTGACCCATCAAAAACAACGCGTATCTTCCCGGTGGAAGGTTTCAAAACCGCGTGGTGAGGAAGAAAATTATGTTCCTCGTTTCGCCAGTCCAGTCGCGAGACCGACATGTGCCCCAGTTGCTCATATTCTCGCATGAAGTCGACATACTTCTGTTTGAGGTCGGAGTTCCTACTCATACGACGCTCCATGGACAGCAGCCGCTTCTCGGCCAACGGCCGGGAGCTGCCAAGTGAGGGGCGAACTGACAAAAAGGGCAAACGAGTGATCAGCCGTCCCGAGTGAAGGCGACCTGTATTGTTCTGGTAGAACAACTCACACTCCTCGTCTAAGGGGTTCACTCGCTTCACGGTAGGTGGCTCTTCCACCTCCCAAAACCGTTGAAGGACATCCGATAAGGTGGAGCTAACAGTTATGTAACTGTCCACCGATGGAGATGGTGGGTTATGCCTAACTGGTCCCATCACTACAAACCCAAGCGATGTAGATAAGGCTACCAGCCCACCCTTCTGTAACTCTCTCCTCTTCCCACAATACACGCGGCCTAGAACATCGGCACCGAGCAATAAGTGAATCGGACCGGTTCGGTGGAAGGAAGGGTCAGCCAAGGTCAATCCTGATGTCGCATCAACGACAGCGCGCGAAACGTGCTGTTGCGGAAGCTGACCAACAACCTTCTCATAAACAATCGCGGTAGCGCCAATTTTGGGCGCTGAAGAGAAGTGGGGGGAGAAGGAGAACAAAACCTGACCGATCGGATCCGGGATCCGCAGGTCTCCGATTCCTCGTACCGATTCAAGGTATGGAGATGTGTTCAAACTCAACTGCCGGACCAGCCAGCTGGAGGCAATGCAACCCTGAGCTCCCGTATCCAAAAGGGCGCGAACTAAAACAAAGGTGCCCCTCGGGCCCCACACCTGTACGGAGGCTGTTGGTAACAGCACCTGCTCCTGTGGGGGGGTTGCAGCCGACAGTTGGTTTAGTGAAAATCCTCCCGCATTCCCCGCAACGGGGGGGAAGGGGGGTCCGAAGAAAAATGCGTGCGCGGCGGAGGAATAGGGCGCTCAAGGCGCTCGAGCGGGTCCCAATCCGGCACGTACACACCCCGACCAAAGCTGCATCGGGGGGCCGGGCGGTGCCCATGATGGGCGAAAGTTGGGGGAGCCCGTGACAACCGGGGTCTCTCCATCAGAGGGGGAGAGAAGCGTATTGTCTCCCGACGTGGCTCCCTAATAACCGCGGCCCAATCCCGCGGTGGCGCCTCATAAGCGGCGCGTCGATCCCCCCCGCCCGTAGGGGGGGTGGGGCGCCCAATCCTCTCACTGGAGGGGGGGCGCCTGTCCAATCTCCGCGGAGGGGTGGCACGCCCCTCCGATCTCCTCGGAGAGGTGGGTGACCTAGGAGGGCCCCCGCCCGTGTGCGAGTCCCTCTCTCTCACCACCTCACGAGTGTCTCTATTGTTGAAGCACAAAAGGGGGTGATGGGCCCCTCCACAACAGTGGCAATCTCGTGGGTGGGGGCAAGCCGATGCCATATGGGCCCCCAGGCAGCGGTAGCACCAATTCCGCTGCTTGGCCATATTCCTACGCCCCTCGGTGCGTAGGCCAACAAATTTGGGACAGGCCGGCAAACGATGGCCATCCCGCTTGCAACACTTGCAAGGCCTCGGCCTCTCCCCGTGTGGAGAGTTCTGCCGCACTGCAGTATACTGCTTGTGCGGGCGGCGCTCTCTCCGTGGCGCTGCCCGGGTCGCCTCAAAGCGGCCTGTACTCGGTCCCGGTATAGGAACCAGATCCAAGTGGTCGGTCATCCGACACTCATCCTCCAAAAATCTGAGGAGATCCGAGAAGGGGGGGAGGTACGAGGCACTATTGCCCCCATACCTTTGTTCAAAGCGCCCCTTCATCTCCATGGGAAGCTTATCGAGGATGAGGTGGAGCAAAATAAAGGACCACTGGTCCACCGGTAGATCAAGGCGTTTGAGCGTGTTAATAGCGCTTAGCAGCGGGTTCAAAATCTCCTTCCTCAATGAGGAGACCCGCGATACTCGTGGCAGCCCTAAAATGGCAGCCACATGTGTGTCCGCTAGCAAGCGAACATTCTGATACCGGGCGGTCAACAACGCCCTTGCAATATCATAACTGTCATCATTGACAGGTAGATGCTGGACAAGTACACCAGCCTCTCCCCGTAAGGCAGAGAGCAAATAGGCCAATTTCTGGCTAGGGAACAGGTCGTCCCTCGAGTGAACCAGGCTATCAAAGAGGTTAATGAACCCCATCCAAGAAGCCAAGTTCCCATCAAAGGTTGGGATGTCTAAAGTGGGCAGTCTGCCCAGCAAGTCGGCCGGGGTAGGCTTGACCTCCCCGGGCGTGCACGACTCACCCCTCCGGACGGATAGGATTGCCTGAGCCTTGTTTATAATCACATCCGCCTGTTCAAAACACTGATCATAATCGGCATTAAATTGGTCGACTGCCCGCAACTCAGCGGCACCCTCGGCTGGGTGGTCGAGCAGATATTGTTGATGAGCAACGAAAAGCTGCTCCAATTCCTTCAAGCGAGCCGGTACTCCCTCATGCCGAATTAACAAGGCCTGTTCTCGGTCTGGTCGGTCTACCAAAGCGACGGCACTAGCAAACCATCTCAAAATCTTTTGTGCACCCGCGCGGGCACCACTAAGCGGGCTGACTGGCGGGACCATTTTGCACCAAAATTAATAAACACTATAATAATACACGGACAAACAGACCGACAACCGCAGACAACAAAACAGATCGGGAGGAACTTCAAAGGCAGAACAAAATATATAAACAAACCAAAATCAAGTATAAATGCTAGAACTTAACTAGAACAACAAGGCATTTAACAACAGAATTTTTCAAACAAATTAAATTCAAGCATTAAGTCAATAACTTAACAAACACAATATTCAAAGGCAAACAAAACAAAATCAAATGTAAATGCTAAAACTTAACACAGCAAAATAGTGTATTACAACAACAGCAAAGTCATTTAGCAGCAAAATCTTTTACACAAATTAAGTTCAAGTATAAGTTTACAACTTAACAAACAAAATAGTCAAGGGCAAAACAAAGATATGAAAAAACAAACCAAAATTTAAATATAGGTAAATGCTAGAACTTAACTAGAACAACAAAAGACATTTAACCTCAATTTTTCATATACAATGACAATTAGTTAAGGAGATCGGTCCACAAATGAGCTGGTAGTCAGTTTAAAATCAGCAATCAAAACCAATTAATATGTATTGCCCGTTTGGACATCCAACAAGATTACAATATTAATTGTACAATACTAATCAAATACTCAAATCTAAGAACCACGCTCTGCTACCAAGAGATGGTGGTGCCCCAAGTAGACTCCACCACGTCGGCGTTTCACCGACTTGTATTGCTGAATTTTATTTGACTACCAACTCATAGAAAGCTGGTATTACTTACCTTGGCTCCAATTGTCTCCTTCCGTCTCCTCCGTAGCCGGTGGACTTCCTGAGCTAGCTCGAAGGAAGTCGCGGCTCCTGAAGATCTGCAGTGGATCCACCGGTGGAGACCGGAGCACTACAAATGCCTAATAGGCCACCACGACTCACACACGCGATTTCGCACAACACAAAGCGGGCTTTCGCACCCCGATATTAGGTGCGCCGCGCAAACCACTATTTGCTTGAATATTGTATATTATATTTTATTCCGGCCTGAACTTATAACCTCTAAGCATGTCATGACATTTCGACTCGACTCAACTGACATATCACATGCGGCCGGCCGCCAAAAAAGCTGTCACTGCACAGACTAGAATGCAGTGCCGCCACTCGCTCTTCCTCGAGCGTGAACAATTATTATTAATTTGTGTCGAAATAAATATTATTATGTATGTCACCGTTTCTCAGCTTTAGAGCTGGTTTTACCTGTAATCACGGGCTTAGGCCAAGTAAATTACAGAGTTGGTGGTATGGTTGGTAAATGGTGTGGGGTTATGTTGTCCTCTTCTATTGCATGAATTTGCATGAAATTATTATTATTATTAAAATCTCTTAAAAGAATCACATGGCATGCAATTTTCAGTAGCTAATATTTTTTTCATTTTTCAATATCAATAAAAACACGACAAGTTATGTTGGATTCTCATGTAGTACCCACTCCTGTGAAGGTTGGAGGCTCTACACTGGAAGGTGTGAGTCTATCTGGCTGGCCCCAACGAGATTTATCAACATGTGATAGCTTTTCATAAAGACCTTATTTTGTACCTATAGAAAATAAATGAAATATATTTTGTACCTCGCCAGTTTTTGATTAAATGACGTTTTTATAAAGTGTCCAGCCAGCGGGCCCTTTTTCAATATTATATTTTCAGATCGCCCAATAGTGCTAGGATTTAGCAACTATTATGTACCTTACAAATCGAAAAATTTCGTCCTTCTGTGAGCTATACTTCAGAATATATTCAATATTTAAACAAAGGTCCAGCCAGCGGGTCCCTTTTTAAATATTACATTTTCAGATCACCCAACAGTGCTAAGAGTTAGAGACTATTTTGTACCTTGCCAATCTAAAATTTCGTTCTTCTGTGAGCTATACTTCAGAAGATATTCGTTATTTAAATAAACGTCCAGACAGCGGGCCCCTTTTTAAATATTACATTTTCAGATTAGCTAACAGTGCTAAGAGTTAGAAACTATTATTTACCTTACAAATCCAAAATTTCGTCATTTTGTGAGCTATACTTCGGAAGATTTTCGTTATTTAAACAAACTTCTAGCCAGCCAGGTATTTATTAAGGAATATCTTTTGAAGTAAAGATCACAGAATGACGAAATTTTGGATTTGTAAGGTACATAATAGTTTCTAACACCTAGCACTATTGGCCGTTCTGAAAATATTATATTTAAAAAGGGGCCCGCTGGCTAGACGTTTGTTTAAATAACGAATATCTTCCGAAGTATAGCTCACAGAATGACGAAATTTTGGATTTGTAAGGTACATAATAGTTTCTAACTCTTAGCACTGTTAAGTGATCTGAAAATATAATATTTAAAAAGGGGCCCGCTGGCTAGACGTTTGTTTAAATAACGAATATCTTCTGAAGTATAGCTCACAAAAGGACGAAATTTTGGATTTGCAAGGTACATAATAGTCTCTAACTCTTAGCACTGTTGGCTGATCTGAAAATGTAATATTTAAAAAGGGGCCCGCTAGCTGGACGTTGGTTTAAATATTGAATATCTTCTGAAGTATAGCTCACAGAAGGACGAAATTTTTCGATTTGTAAGGTACATAATAGTTGCTAAATCTTAGCACTATTGGGCGATCTGAAAATATAATATTGAAAAAGGGCCCGCTGGCTGGACACTTTATAAAAACGTCATTTAATCAAAAACTGGCGAGGTACAAAATATATTTCGTTTATTTTCTTTAGGTACAAAATAAGGTCTTTATGAAAAGCTATCACCTGATGATAAATCTCGTTGGGGCCAGCCAGATAGACTCACACCACTGGAAGTTATTGGCGAATATGTTTACCTGGAGCAAATAGTCCAGCTCAGTAAATTCGTTTTAATCGCAGAATACCAGATTCTCAAAATACGCAAAATATGAGATTTTGGACAGTCGAAATCAAAATATTCGGCATCCAGATAGAGGTAAATCGATGAATCTAAGGCCATTTACCGCAGTCTTATGACGAAAGTATTCAATTCGTACGTGTTGCTAGTGATGAAGTAGGGAACTGAGATGTGGCCGCTTACAAAGAAGGTGAAGAAATTGTATAATTTATCATTGGTAAAATGTATGTAAAAAAAAAATTATGTTGAAAATTTTCAAAATAAAATGGGCAAAGAAGTATGAATAAGTTGTATTATCATCAATGGTGCAAAGGCAATTTTTAATAGAAACGGATTATTAGCTATGTTTTGCCGATTTTATAATGTGAGAAGGGGTATTTTTCGCAGATATCGTTGTAATTATCAGAGCGATATTTTTCCTTAATGCGATTGCATAGATATTTCATAAACTTGCACTGAATTCGTTCAATGCAAGATATATCTATCTGGTATTATGGGGTTCCAAGCCTGAGATTCATATTCCAGGTGTCTTCGTACAAAAATTCAATAGAAGATTTTGAGGGTTTTGACTTTCAAATAATCTCTAGAAATGCGAATAACAAGCCTTAGAGCCCTGTTTGCTTTAGCGACAATCTTATCAACATGTAGGTAAGTTATACAGCAGTTTCGAATCGTGGTAGACTGCCTCCGTAGTCTAGTGGTTAAGGCCACCGGGTGTTGAGGTCCTGGTCTAGTGGTTGAGGCCACTGGGTGTTGATTGGGAGGTCCGGGATTCAATTCCCCATGGGGGCAGTTTTCTGCTCGGTTTGGTTGGGCTTTTGAGCCCGCCTGGCTAGCTACCACCATCTTACCTGTTTTTCGCCATAAAAACAATGTTTAATAGCATTGTTGTGTTCCGACAATTTAAAGGTAAGACAGCCAGTTCCTCAGTTGTTGAGGAGTCCAGGCGAAGCTCGCTTCCACCTTCGGCCTTATCGTCACTCACCATCAGGTGAGATGAAGGCCAAGAGCTTCCCTGACATATGTAAAATGAAACGTCGAGATCATGCATTAGTACATGTCTTTGCAAGCGCATATTTTTGAGCTTGTAGTCAAAATTACGGCTAAAAGTTACAACACTACATTTAGAGGCATTAAGATCAAGGCGTTTTTCAGCACAATAATTTTCGAGACTAACATTAAATGAAAGTGCATGAAAATTAGTAATCATTTTCATGCCTAATCGTCGCTAAGCTACTAGACTCCTGTATTCTCTGGTAAGGGTGAGGACATAAAGAGGTGGGTTAATGGCGCGGATATACCGGTACCGAAATTTACATGTAAGTACATCTTCATACAAATTACTAGTTTTAAGAAGTAGGTATTCATTGTGTATATTATAGGGATGATGGTTAAGTATGAAAAAATCTGATTAATCTCTCAGTTGGGTGATAAAAAAATATCACGAAACCTATTTCTTTCTTTGTCGAAAAACAAAAAACTATCAACATAATATAGCGATTTAAAGTTCCGGAGTGGGGGCTCGACACGCCGCCGTGACGTCACGCGGCTCGATCAATTAATATGTGAAATTTGTGGAAAAAAGGAAAATATACGCACGAATGCAATATTTTTAAAAGTCTACATAACATACACTAAAGCAAAATTTTGTCATCATCCGAATTGCACAAAACTTTAAAGTTTTTAGGAACGTTTCTTTCTCTACTTCTCAATAATAAAAATACCCCTTCGCTCCTCAAACGACATGACTCTCTCCCACCTCACTCCTCCATGTTCTATGACAAGTCTTTTAATATTAGACTTCCTTCTCATGATTTCCTTTAAGCGAACAATAAGATTACATTTGCTGCAGCTAGAATTTTAGTTTTTTTTTCCTTTCTTTGCGATAGTAAGTATATAGTTTATGTTATTTATATATTTTGTTGACTTATTTATTTGCTAATAACATGTAGTTTATGTATTATTATTAAAATTCAAATTAGTTACACCGTCGTTTATGTACCAAATTAAACTTTCTTCTACTCTTAGCTTGCCTGGTAATTAAATTGCCAATTAAGCAATAAGGCCGGCTATTGTTAATAAGAACTAGTTTTAATCACAGTTCTTGTAAACTGTAATAAAGCAATAAAGTTATTCATTCATTCAAAGGTTGTGAATTTTCCCTTGTCGCAACTTATCTCGAACATTAACATGGCAGCTTCAAGTGTTTAAGCAGCGTAATAATGACGCCACTGAAACCATAAATTAGCCTCCCACGGAAAACTGCCTCCGGTCGCTAGGGGGCGCAACCCTCGCGTGGCTTGAAGACATCAGATAAGGTTTCAGGGTCAACAACCTCTCCCACTGGGTCGAGAGACATCGTCAAATTTTGCCATTTTATTATACCTCCACAGATAAAACAAGTTTTATGATCCTAACGCTGATGACATTAATATACCTACCTACTTAATGAAAATGCTACGCGGGCAGTCCGGATAAATAAAACTAATTTTGTATAATGAAATGTTTTTTATATCTAGTTACCCTCTGTTTTGTGCTTAGCTAAGGCGAATTATAATCTATAGTTCTAAACATGCATTCAAAGATAATAGAATTTTTCGTAAAATTACGATACCTACAACATTTCAACTACTTACTGGAATTGGCAAGCAACATACTTACCAAATATATTTATATATTCTAGTAATGTAAAGGTTACATTTGTGCTATATATACAGTGGTATATTTCTAAGTAAAATTAAAATAAAATATTTTTGCTGCAAAATAATTATAAGCTCAAGGTGTAAGGAATGTAATACGTTATAATAATATTAATGACAATAATTTTTTTAAGAGTGACAATACTAGCTTTCGTAATCCTGTAACGTGAACGTCCTAATGTAAAAAATGAATTTGTACACTAACGTGTCTTTCATTATTATTGACCTACAAGTTTTAAGAATGTTTATTCTATAGAAATGGAGGACAAGCTACTCCATTATAAAATACATAACATATACTTAAATCTCTAAAACGAGAAAAGTTACTTACAAGCTCAAAAAATTTGTTGCGATTAAAGAATTTACAAATTGGTCCCAATCAGCTTGAATCCTTATTATATACAACAATATGTTAACAATACACATTACAATTTTAAAAATGCAAAAGAGTGAATAGAATAAAAATCAAGTGCTAGGCTAACAAAAAAATACCCTCTAGTTAAAATATATCAGTTATAAATCTAAAAAGTGATAGATGTTCTAAATATAAATTATGCACATATCATTATTAATGACTTATTCGAATGAATGCCCAGACACCACGTGATGTGACTACACTACATAATAAGTGAAGATCCAAATACATACTTACATAATCAAAACACGTAAATTTAGAATAACATTATTATCTATACTAATATTATAAAGCTGAAGAGTTTGTTTGTTTGTTTGCTTGAACGCGCTAATCTCAGAAACTACTGATTTAAATTGAAAAATTCTTTTTGTGTTGGATAGTCCATTTATCGAGGAAGGCTTTAGGCTATATAACATCACGCTACGACTAATAGGAGCTGAGCATCAATGACAAATGTTGCAAAAACAGGTAAACGTAGTTACGTAATATACGGCGAAACGTAGTTCGCTGGCAAAGCTAGTATAAAATAAAAGTAGAGATGCATGACTTCAATTCACGTTTCTAACCAAGACTTAGGTTCACTGACATACCGAGATAGTCCCGACGACGACGCCCTGCGTTACACCCACGTCAGACTTTTTGTAGGCCCGATAATCGGGCTGATTCTTCTCTATTTTATTTTTTATCTACTTTAGTAGGACGTGTGCATTTCACTATTGCACTCAGTAAGTTTCCCTACAAACAATCGGTCACCTATTGTCGGTTGTGTGCGCGTCATTTTTAGGCCGCAGTGAGAGCGAGATGGCGCTATAAGCAAGGCTCGGATACCGGTTAAATTTTTAAACCGTTATCATATACATACTTGTAACAAAACCTTTTCATTACGGTTTCATTCCAGTTAACCGTTTTTTCACCGGTTCTTGCAAAAGCTTTTACATAAAGGTTTTTGACAATAAACCACTACGTTAAAACGTACTGCGCGGCCGTACGTGTCTTCAAGCCAATAACACGATACAATTATAATGTCGATGAAACCGGTTTATTTAGGTAGGTAATAGTAAATTTCTTATAATGTACGCGTTCTCAAGAAAATATCGGAGCAAAGAAGCTAAAATAAACCGATATTAACCGTATATTTGAAACCGGTTCCGAGTATATTGGCTATAAACTTCAACAGCGCTCCTCTGAAGGTGGGGCCACATTTGTGACACTTCGCCGGGCTGAACTGCGTGGGTTTTGTCATAGGGTTCGCTACAATAATGTAGAAGAGTGCACGCCACGCATTACAATGACAGTAGGTACTCAGCAGATTTAACAATTACAGCGGGCAGCTCGGCACTAGTAAAAAAATACTGTGGTCGGTGCTTATGTGTACTCTCAAGTAAATAGTTGCGAGTTACGATCACTCGTGCAATGCGACCCACTGCTCGCGCAGTGGAGCAGTGGGTCGCATTGGGGGATACGAACCCCCCATAACTCCGTGATGTGGCTGTAACCAAAGCTGTTAACAAGTAGGCGTGACGAAACGGAAATATTGACGTACAGGGTCACGCAGGCATCTTTTGATAAATACTGGCTAGTGACACGTAACATTTATCCGTGACATACAAATGTACCGTCTACACTAGTAGTTTAAATAGTCTACACGTCTACACTTTCTCGTAACGCGTACGCGTTTAGTGTAGACAATTTAAACTACTTTTCGGCCGTCCTATTAGAGTTCGCGGTGGGTCGCACCGAGATTGTTTGTCGTAATTTCAGATTACGTGACAAATATTGTCCACATCAACAATACATTCGCAAAACGTCAAACATAAGTAAACTTAGCGTTGTAATTTTTTTACTGGAACCTTTTTGTGCTATTTATAGAGTAATGGCAATGTAAATTTATCTGACGATACTAATTCTAAACCAAATCGTACATATTTAAACATAGAACACGTAACATACAATAGAGATTCAATTTCAGCCGTCGCCTCATAATATTCTTCATCTATCACAAAAAACTCTGGTAGAGTTATAAATTCAAAGGCAAGCGGGAAAAAATTAAGAACCAAAGAGGTGGTACGTATGTGAATTTAAAATAATATTTTTGCAAACCCATAAAATAGATAGAAACAGCAAGTTTCAGTTTGTTCGAAATAAACGGATAGTTTTCTATTCAGAGCCTACCAATACAGAACGGTAGGAGAACTGAGTAACCCTAACTACCAAGTAATTAGTGTGTGCGGAAGACACCTGTAATACATTGTGGTATGTATTGCAAGTCCCATATAATTTTTAAGGTAGTTTAAATTAATTACACTAACTTGTACCTATTTAGAACTATACTCGGTGTTACAAAATACCCGTGAAGCGGAAAGGGGGTAAATAGTCCCTAGAAAAGAGTATATTTACAACATTTCACGTTAATATCATAATCAAATAAAATATAAAAAAATCATTAAATTTTTCATTGGTGTGCAAACCCTATTTCAGTAAAAATTAAAGAGTAAACTTCGCAGAATGACAGGTGCGGTGATCTCTGACATGACAGCTTACTAGGGTTGACAATATTTTTGGCTTTGATAATAATGTATTCTATTTTTTAAACGTTATTTTCGAAAACGTTGTATAGTTACTGTAAAGGTCAGAGATTTAGTACATCGCCGCTCCCTTTTCCCGATGAATGTCATAAAAACCGACTAAGAATGTTTAATATATTAAAATCTCTGCGCCGAGATGAAAACTATTTAATTCCGAATTTGTTTATACTGGAGATAGAATTTTGACGTAGGTATTTTGTATGAAACTAATGCCAGATACCTATCGCTAGTATCCAAATCCATAAATCGATAAAATATTGAAAATAAACCAAGTTCTCCTCTAAGGATGATGTTGATGATCTAAAGTGATGATGATGAACATTATAAAGACAAATCATAAAAAATCAAACACCTATTCTGAAAAATAATGTTAAACTAGAGAACATAAGAAGATATAACAAAGCGAAAAAAGAAGTTTTAAAAATATTAACATCTCATATTCGTTTTCACGAATTTCACGTTTATCACAGGTTTTTGACGAATCTTATTATATCTAATTACAATCTAAAAATCTTATCTCTACACAGTGTTTGAAATCTTAATTATTTTTAACTTTCATACATACCTAGATAGTAAATTCTGACTGTAATATGGGGCTCACTTTCATCGATTCTTATTCTAAAACATTCAAATAATAACCGACTAACATAGTACTTAAAGAATTATTTAATTAATGCATATTGACCTAGTAGGGCTTATAAAATTACTTAATAAGTAAATTTATAAATGGCAAAAACAAAAAAAAACTTATTACCTAAAAATATACTTATTATATACTTATATAGTTATTATATAATATACTTATTACCGAAAAAAAACTTAATACCTAATAATATAATCACCTAACACATGAGAAATGTTTTTAAAATTCAATTCAATATCTAACACGAAAAAAATATCATAAATAACAAATAATAAAGTATCACCACAGCTAATTACAACAAAAGTATACCTTCTTGCTTCAGCTGTCTGACCACTTCGGGACATATTTCCTTTTCGCGGAACTTGTAGCCGCACGATATCAGCTCCTTTGCCACCTTTAAATTTTTCCTCAGCGACTCCAGCCATATCGCGTAGGAGTAGTCTGGCCAAATGCCGCCGTACCTCTCCGGCAGGTGGTCCGGGTGCACGTGCTCGTGGAGCGAGCTGGTGTCGTACCCGTGGAAGTGGATCCTGGACCGCATCTCGGCGTTCAGCAGCGGCTTGAACATGTTGAACATCTTGTCGAAGATCCAAGAATGGTTGATCACGTGGATCGCGTGCGTGTTCGCCGGGAAACTGGACTGAAATAAGAAGAGAATATTTTTAAACATTGCATTTTGGACCTATTCGAGTTTACTTATACTAGATGTTGCTGTAGAATTCAGGTATATGGCGAATTCCGTTCTATCACGCTTTCCCCTGGGAACTCTTTAAAATTGCTTGTTTTATTTATTTATTTGGCTCACCAACGATTGAGTACACTATTAGTCTATAACATACACAATGAATAAGTAAGATAAGTGTAAAAATCACTGTCTTATAGATGAGCGACAAACAAAATATTTAATTCTAAGAAATAAGAAGAAAGAAGAAGAACAAAACGAAATGATTGGAATAAAAACAAAAATGAAAAAAGCACACTAGTGCTCAAGGACTACAGTTGGTATCTATTCCAAATATGGCCACCAAGGCAGCCAGTTTAGTTGTTGAGTGGAAATGTAAATCAAAATTGTCACTAAAAAGGTAAGCAGCCTTTGTCATTCATCATTCAGCCTATGATATCTCATTTTTAGGGTTCCGTAGCCAAATGTCAAAAAACGGAACCCTTATAGATTCGTCATATCTGTCTGTCTGTCCGTCCGTATGCCACAGCCACTTCCGAAACTACGAGGGTGGGTCAAAAAGTTCGCGGAATGGAGGGTAAAAAGTAAGAAATAAAACACAAAATTATTTTTCCTTCTCAATGTATTCCCCCTTAACTCTAATACATTTATTAGACCTATCAATTAATTTATTAATACATTCGAAAAAAAAAGATTTCTCTTTGTCATCAAAATAGAATCTTAAGAAGTGAAGAGCGCAATTTCGGAAAATTTCATCGCTGGAAAATTTCTTCCCTCGAAGCTCTTTTTTCATTTTTGGGAACAAATAATAATCACTTGGGGCTAAATCTGGGCTATAGGGAGGATGTTCCAAAATTTCGAAGCCCACTCTTTGAACAGCAGCCATCGCAACTTGTGCACGGGTGCATTGTCGTGCAAAAAGAGCACACCTTTAGTCAATTTTCCCCGTCTTTTTTCTCTCACAGCATCTCGCAGACGTTCTAATAGTGCAGCGTAGTACCCTCCAGTGATAGAGATACCCTTTTCTTTATAATCAATAAGGAGGATTCCCTCTGAATCCCAGAAAACAGTAGCCATGAGTTTTCCAGCCGACGGAGACACTTTGAATTTCTTCGGAGGTGGTGTGGCCTTTTTGTGCCACTGCATGGAGTCTTGTTTGGACTCAGGCTCATAATGATGAACCCAAGTTTCATCTCCAGTCACAATTCGGTTCAAAACTTCATCCTTTTGTTCACCACAGAGCGCTAAAAACTCGCGACAACACTCAACTCGCCGCTGCTTCTGGTGTGGCGTGAGCATTCTCGGCACCCATCTTGCACACACCTTTGACATGCCAAGATGGTCGTGTAGGATGTTCAAGATGGTTGTAGCTGATACTCCAATCATTTCTGCAAGCTGTTTCTTCTTTAAACGGGCATCTTCCAATATGATTTTTTCAAGTTTTTCGACGTTTTCTGCCGTGGTTGCTTCGACAGGCCGTCCTGGCCTCGGATCATCTTCAATCGAAACCCTGCCTTGCTTAAACAGGTTGTGCCACTTATAAACCATGGTTTTACCAGGGCAAGAGTCCCCGTAAACAGAAGACATCTCTTCCAAAATAGTCTAGGGAGGTTTTCCTTGTGTGGTAAGGAACTTGATGACTTCGCGAAACTCAATTTTCTCCATGTTGCAAATTTTCTTCCGGATTGACTAGTTGATTGATGTGTAGCTCAGGTAATTATGACCTATTTTTTTTTTAACTTAGTATTTATACTCTTAATGAGTGTCACAACTAGTGCAGGTAGTAAAAAGTCACCTTTCCCCCCTCCATGCCCCTCATTCCGCGAACTTTTTGATCCGCCCGCGTATAAGAACTAAAGTGTTGAAACTTGGTAAGTAGATGTATTCTGTGAACCGCATTAAGATTTTCATACAAAAATAGAAAGAAAGCAATAAAAAGTTCCCCACACTTAGAACTGAAACTCAAAAAAATTTTTTCATCAAACCCAAACATCATCTATGGATAGGTCTTCAAAAATGATATTGAGGTTTCTAATATATTTTTTTCTAAACTGAATAGTTTGCGCGAGAGACACTTCCAAAGTGGTAAAATGGTGTGTCGTAAACCCCCCCCCCCCCCCCTGTAACTTCTAAAATAAGAGAATGATAAAACTAAAAAATATATGATGTACATTACCATGCAGACTTCCACCGAAAATTGGTTTGAACGAGATCTAGTAAGTAGTTTTTTTAATACGTCATAAATCGTACGGAACCCTTCATGGGCGAGTCCGACTGTAATGTAATCGTTGTAATGAAAGTGACGAAGTACCTCCAACTCACAGAAGTTATCATATCATCAGGCTGTATGATTATTTAATTCTTTATTGTACACATAAGCATTGGATACCAGTGAGTACAAGATTTACAAGAGCGGATTTATCTCTGGGATTAAGTAGGAATGAGAAAAAATGACCTCACCACCAACAGTTTGACGATCCTCGCTGCGACGGAAGGTGTTATCTGCCAAGCATGTTGAGTGCCGATGTCTTCCAGGTCAAAGAGCGCTATGCCCCCGAGGATCTGGGTCCGCTGCTCCATTAGACCTAGCTCCAAAGCCAGGAGCGTCGCTTTGAATAGATCTTCCACAGGTATAACTTTCGGGTCCCAGCAGCCTGGAAAACATAATAGCAATGAAAATGAGAAAATCTTATAATAATACCACAGATTTTTATGGCATAGAAGTGCAGCCAAAGAAAAAACATTATTGAACCTTAAATTACAGAATTTATACCATTATAACATAGAAAACATTATTGAACCTTAAATTACAGAATTTATACCATCATAGCATCCGAAAGACAACAATTATTAATTATTACTTGCATAGAATCTGCATACCGATCTTAATTCTTCCGGTATGCGGCTACTACTCAAAGACCATTCCGCCCCCAACCGTCTTATGAGAAGTATGCCCTGCCCACCACCGCTTAAAACTCCCAATTCTTTAGGCTATATGAGTGATCTTGGTTTTCATGCAGACCTTATGGTTTCTAATTCGATCACGCAGAGAAACTCCGAGCATGGTCCTTCTCATTGTCCTTAAGGCGACTTTAAGCCGTCTTAAAAGCCTATTGTACGCGACCACGGCCACGTCTCGATACCGTAAGTCATCACTGGCATCCGAATTACAAGCATGGAACCTTTACGCAGTAGACTGTAGAAGGTTCTTAAACTATTTCTAGAAACAGAACATTTTTTTGAGATTACCAATTCGAAACAGGATGAGACGTCTGCCTTCCTGGTCGCGGTACGGCGGCACTGCTATGACATTGGCATCGCCTATCACGTGCAGGTCCATCGGGAACACATTGTCAAAGAGCTCTGGGTTCTCGTCCTTGAACTGATAGTAGTTGACCATCTGGGAAGTAAAATTTTACATAATGCTAACCAGAACAACGCTTCTTACTGAAGATGGGTATTTCAATTTCATTGAATTGTTTTTCTTCACAGATTCATGGTCCGTACATGTTGTTTATATGTCTGCTATCATTGCTGCTGCTATATGCTGCTATTGTTTATACGCGTCTATCATTTTGATATTTTTTCTTATCTATACTAAAATTATAAAGCTGTACTATACTTACTTACTTACTATACTTACTAATGTTATAAAGCTAAAGAGTTTGTTTGTTTCGTTAAACGCTTTAATCTTAGGAACTACTGATTCAAATTGAAAAATCTTTTTGTGTTGGATAGTTTCTTTATCGAGAAATCCTATAGGCTATAAAGCATCACGCTATATTTCACGCAAGCAATTCAAATAATTTCTTTAAATTTGTTTGCCTCATATTTGAATACAGCAGAAAATCTCGAAACTGGTGAAACAAGGGTGACCTGTTTTCGACCCCAAACCACCTATTTCGGTTCGCAGGCACCCCACAATGGCCAATATGCATTCGCCTCCACGACAACGACGCTCCGAAATACCTCAACCCGAGCTATATTTAGCGGCGATAAAAAGGTTGAAACTTTAAATGTAACATTAAACTGTCGACCGGTTTCGCTTCACACACGTCCTCCCGTCGGCCACGGTTACAACGACCTTTGGGAACAATGCGAGATGCGGACATCGGGTGAACATGACAGCCACATCCACATGTCCTCGCAACCTTTGTTATTCAGGAAAGGCTGCCGTATAATGTCGAGTTCTTTTTCCGCGCAAAACACAGACTGCTTCTCGTCGGGAATTATACCTACCAAACTTGTCAGGTATGAAGCTGACATAAAACTATACTTCATACTTGTTTGTGTTGTGTAATGATTGTCTAATTCCTACGATATCGACGGTACCTTGGTTTATCAGGCCACGACCGGAACCAAATAAGTTAGACAGATTTTATATGTTATGTTAGTCCACTAATTTACCACTACAATGTCATGTTCTCGAGTGAAGTTTACTAGTAAGCTAACAGTACGAATATTGATAGAGCCATTTTAAGCTACCCAACTAACAATGCCACGTACCAATTAACGCGCTAAGCTATTGACTACATAATATTGTGTAATCAAATCAAAACTAAACGCATTAATTAACGCGTTACGACGCAAGTGGAAGCCGAGCTCTATTATTATTAAAGTACCTGTAATATATAAATACACTTACTTGCAATGAAATCGACCCACCTCATAGGTGTCGATTCGAAAATATCGGTATATTAACAATAAGATAAGACGAACAAAAACTGTAAATACAATTTGGAAGCATACTTCATAAGCTTTATTTTAACATACGCTAAACGTGGATAAAAGAAGTATTGCTGACAATAGACTTATTTCTTCGGAAAACCCTGTTTCTCATTTTTCCGTTATACGCAATCTCTGTAAGTGTACAGAGTGTTAACAGTTAATTAAATCAATGTTTATTCAAAAATTGATTATTCCTATAGATTTATTGACCTCTTTAATTGACCTGATTTTCACAAAAAAAATTAGGTATTTTTAAAAATTTTAGTTTTCAGTTTGTAAAATCAATAAACCCCAATCTGTCACAGTAAAAACTGGTCTAATGTAAGCTTAGGCTCTTGTTTAACAAATACGGTTAAAAGATATTATTTACTAGCTTCTGCCCGCGACTTCGTCTGCGTGGACTTTAGAATTGGGTCTAAAGCTTCGCTCGTTAACAATTTTTAATCTTCCCACGGGAACTATTTGAGAGATCATTAAGGAATATAAAGTCCTTTTCCATAGCATATGTGACATGCATACTTCAAAGCTGTCTGCCCGCGGCTTAGCTCGTAAACAATTTTCCCTCGGGAACTACTTAAGGAATCGGGATAAAGGTAGCCTATGTTCTTTTCCATGTCAAATTTCATTAAAATCCGTTCAGCCGTTTTTGCGTGATTGAGTAACAAACATCCAAACATCTAAACATCCAAACATCCACACTTTCATATTTATAATATTAGTAGGATTGATGGTAGATTTTGATTTATCGAACTCTGAACCAAAGCGTAAAGGTGGGTCGATTTCATTGCAGGCAAGTGTAGTTATTAGAAAATTACTTTTTTTGTTACATTCCTAATTTTCTTTCTACCAACGTTATGAGATGCCATTAAATTATATTATTCAAATAAAGGAGACTAGGAGAGAGACCATTGCAAGAATATTAATGAGTATATTTTATCTTACCAGCCTGTGAGCTCGCTGTGGTATGAAGTTGCGTGCGCGAAGAAATCTTATCAGAAATTCGTCATCCATCCGATGCGGGGTGCATTCACCGCGCTCTGAAATATATTCAGAAGCTATTTTTAATTGCCGAGCATGGTATGTTTTACAATTAAAACGGTTTTCAAGAAGATATTTGATTTATTCCATCGACACATGTAAGAATCACACCTACGCGTTATCACAGTTGCGAATTCGAAATATCCTACACCAGGGAGGTTCACCTGTCGATGGTGATCGACTGGTCGATCGCGGCTATTAGGTGACCCCCCGAGAAAGTTTCGCTAAATGTCACGACCTACGGGTTGAGAAACACTTGTCTACTGTGACCGCGAACTATACTAATCGCTTTAATAAGGCTCAACAGTGTAGTTTCTTTATTTTTTGTATGGGAACTTTCTCAGTTTTCTGTGGGAATTTTGAAAAATCCCGCATTTGACCCTGACTTCACTTGTCATCTGTTGTCGATGGCGTAGTGCGTAAGGCCGTCGCCTTCCAATCAGGAGGTAGCGGTTTGAACCCCGCCACGTACCAATGTGTTTCAAATTTTGAATTCATACGTACGTTTATTCGACGCTTTTACGGTGAAGAAAAACATCGTGAGGAAACCTGCACACACCTGTGAAGAAAGAATTTCTTTACAGGTTGTGTGTGAAGTCTACCAACCCGCACTTGGCCAGCGTTGTTGACTAAGGCCTAATCGCCCTAGTTTAGGGTAGGCTCGAACCCCTCGGTGGGGACGTATATGAGCTGCTGATGATGATGACATGAAGGCCAAGATCTTCCTTGTTCAATGTTAAAATAAGACTATTTGTTTAAAAAAAGGGTTTCTGACTCATCAACGCACGTGTAGGTAATGTTGTTGCACGACTATTGATGAAATGCAAGGCCTTCTACTCTTGTTAATGGCTAAGTGGTCACTGCAGGCATAAGAAAATTGTTGATATTAAAATAATTTGAGACAATTGTGGATTTAAGTTACGGACCCTTCACCGTATTACGGACTTCACTTACCTAACAAACAGTTTATTGCGACATAACCAGTAAATATATTAAACTTTTGACATTTCATTCATTAAAAAGAACGAAAATAATAAGAGCTGCATAAAAGTGTTAGCCACAAGTTTTACATACTTGCATCGTTGGTCAAAGTACCACTTAACAATTTGATCAGAACAATATCTTAATTTGTTGAACTTTCGTATGCTCTTCCTAATACTTTCATTTTCAATAAATAACCCTTCAGTCAGAAATGTATTTCTATTTCTGTCGTAAACATTACACTATTCTATAAGTTTGCAGAGCTTGTTCAGCTTGTATTGGTTTACGACGGTTTATAGCCATTATTATACAAGTAATATTTACATCGATATTTTCTTACTTAGATATATGGTGGTCATTATTTTCTCATTACGTTATTGTCTTGTTTTCAAACTGCTACTTATAACATGCCTATACAAACATATACGAGTAATAATATTATACATAATTATCTATGTTGAAATAACAGTTGTGTTTACTATTGCAAATTTGCCTTTACCTGAAATAAAAAACAATGTAGAGTCAATTACACAAGCTGTGGAATTGAGTGCATGGAGTACTAAAATATTAGGTTTATTACTAATAGGCAAATACTCCTCTTTTACGCCCCTGACTAACTACTGATAAAACCTGTCCCAGATACGTCATTGAATGCATAGCAAATAATCTCAAGCATTAATCCGCAATAACTACATACACCAAGCAGCACTGCTTGCATTGCTATGTTCCGGTTTGAAGGGTAAGGACAGGCCAGTGAAATTACTGGGTAGGTACTGCGACTTGACATCTCATGTCACAAGTTGCCAACGAACTTTGGGTGTAGGGGTTGCAGATTTGCAAATTGCTCAGGGGACACAGGTAGGTACTATAAAGGTGCAAACAAACTGGGCTTATGTGATGCCACGCCACGTTATGTGATTGGTCGCGTTAACGAAGTGTAGTTCTAAATAATGATTTTTCATACATTTTTTTCTATTAAGACCGATGTCTTCTGATGGACGTAACATCACATACGTGGCATCACATAAGCCCAGATTGTTGGCACCTTTAGTGTCTATAACAAGGGCGGATCTAAGATGTCATTTGAGGGGAGGGGTATTCTTACAAGGTTCCTGCTCAGAGCTAGGGTTCAAATCACAAGTCCATATTGGGAGATGGGGGGGGGGCATTCTGACAATGTTCCTACTTGGAGCTAGGGTACAAATTACAAGTAAACTAAAATAAAGTGTAACCTTGATTTTTTACAAAACAAAGTAATCGCGCCTTGTGCCGTTAAAAGTTGAGTCGTAATTATGGAATTCCTAGTCTTTGGGGGATGGGGGGGTATGAGCTATTACCAATAGATGGACAACCTGCTTGTTTATCAAGTTAGTTGTACTATATAAAATACATACCTACATATACTCAAACCTCATTCCCATTGGAGTAGACTGATATCAATTTCCACTTACTACAATCGAACAATACTTCTGAAGTTTTGCTTTTTCTGTCGGATGAGAGTACTCTAAAACTGTAATTCAATGGTCGAAAAAATATCTCAGATGGAGTTCATTTCCCACTTTGGGCGTATGTGAAACTACGGTCAAGAAGATCGATAATCATAAGTTTAAAATTTGGCACCGACTTCAAAATAAACAAAATGTGACCTTAATTGTGCCTTTCCTTATGTTATTTTTGATATTTTTGTGTTTTGGAAGTCAGGTTTATTTTTTAATAATTTTTATTTTATTTTAATCTTTTTAATGAATTCAATACCAGCTCACCGAAATAACTTGAAAGAATACAGCTGAAGGTCAGTACGTGCTTATTGCATTAAAAAACTAACCTCTTACTCCTAAAATTTCCAATATGGTCACTTCATTTAATGCTTTAGTTATTCTTCTGAGATTTAATGACCGCATATACGTCAAAAGTACTTCTAAAATTGACACGTGACATTTCGTTCTATTTGATATCCAAAAAGGTACTGCCTAACAAATAAAAATAGGCAGTTTCGCTCGCCCGTGCCCAAATCGTAGGAGTTTGCATTGTTTCCAAGAATAATGGCAGACCATACATTAAGCGCGGTTCGTTCAACTCCCAACCCAAAGCAGGAAGAAACTTGTATTAAATTGTACGAAAGCTTTAAATACAAAAGCCAGGAAGTTAGTTCTCCAGAATGTTATAGAACATCTTGATCTTTAATTACTTAGATTGTTCAGTCGGAAGTTTCATTTTATGACCCCAAGATTTTTCAATATTATCTAATCTTTTCTAATATATAAAATTATCGTGTCACAGTGTTTGTTACCGAACTCCTCCGAAACGGCTTGACCTATGTTTATGAAATTTTTTGTGTATGTTCAGTAGGTCTGAGAATAGGTCGTAAACTATTTTTTATTATGGCGAAACGTAAGTTCGCCGTTATTATGGCGAAACGTAAGTTCGCCGTTATTATGGCGAAACGTAGTTCGGCGGCACAGCTAGTAATATGTACTTAATAGATTATTTGATTCTTTAGGAGAAAAACTGTGAAGATGTCTGATTGGTTGTTGATTCGTAATTATAAACAGTGAATAAAGTATACTTTAAGTTAACAAAGTAAAAAGTCCTCAATGACCCCTTAATCAATGACGTCAACCCGGTTGAAGACGCAGGTTTAAAATCCCGACTGAGGCGGAATTTTATTGTATTGATTATATTTATAATTTGTTGTATAATTTTTAAGCAAAATGCAAAACACAGAAATATAAGGCATATAGGATTTTTTCAAAACATCCTACTCTTAAGAATGTTAAGTCACCAAAGCTACGAAACGAATAAAAATTGGAAGGTATACCAACATTTTATTAAAGCAAATCTAACATATGAATCAAATCGGAGATACGGAGTTTGTAGACACTAGACAGCAAGACGAAATTGAAAGCTAGCTTCGACTTAGTTTACCTACACCAACTTTTATCTGAGTGCCGAAACATACCTCACTATCAGATTGCGAGGAATAATAAAATCGTTATGTTTGGCAGTTTTTGGAAAGTAACCTTCAACGACCTGTTTATGTGTTTCCGATATTTTAAATACATTCATTGCACAAATCACATTATAAATCATCATATTATTGAGATGTGAAGTTGATAATATTCTCTTAATAAAAAGTACTAAATCTTCAGCCTTGCACACGCCAGCGCATAGAGTTCTAGTTGTTAATTATTGTTCAATGATTCCGATTGACTTACCGTATATCATTTCTCTGAGCTCGTATATAGCCTGGAGCCGCGTGCCCGGGTCCTCCCCGCAGTGCTGGCGCGCATACTCCTGGAGCTGCTGCGGCGGCTCCCCCAAATCCAGGTCCACGCTGTAGTCCGGCGTCGGCATCGTCTGAAAGCATCGGCCGTTAATAGATGGCCCGCTGGTTCTCGGAATCGATATCATTCAGAATTGTCGACGAAGGACATCGTGCCAGTAATGGTTATTGATTTTTTTAAGCACTCCATACGCTGACACGGTCGAGTGGCCATTTCGAGTGCATTTTCAATCAATCATTGTATATTTTTGATGATGCCTCTTGAACTATATTCATATTAGGTTATATTTTTTGCATACAACAGGGGATTGATCTTCATGTTACCTAAAGGTATGTAATGACAATAGGGCCGAAGATGGAAGCGAGCTTCACCTGGGCCCTTCATCGACTAAAGAACTGGTTATCTTACCTCTAATTGTGTGAAACACAACAATTTCATTAATATCGCTATTATGGCAACTTATTTAAGTGAGACAGTGATTTAAGCAGAAAAAACTTCTGCTACCATGAGGAAGAGAACCCTGGATCTCTAGATAGTCTCAATCACTAGGCCACTTTTAGTTTTATTAGGTATTGTAAGAATCTGAGAGCAGGAATTTTTTTTCAAATAACTTGACAAAATGGCAGTCATCTACAATAGTACATGTAAGATTTGCTAATCTGCCATCTCTGGAAATACTTAGTATGCGACGCAACTTGTGACGCAGATATCTATTCATGGTGTTCAGTAATTTCCCTGATTTCCTTACCTACTTTTCAAACAGGAACACAGACACAGCCCGCTTTGGTTAAATTTTGTCTTAACGATTCTTACGGCGGTATGCGTAACGTTTTCTACTTTTATTTAAGTACTAAACGCGTTTAAAGCATATTTCGATTTCCGTCGATTTCAAACGGGTGACAAAGATTAATTATTTAGGCATACTGTGAGTGTTGCGTAAGTCGCCCGTAGACAGAAAAAGGTAAATAACTGTTATCTACAAATTTTATATTTCTATAACCTAACCGATATTTCTCAGAAGGGTGTGAACAAAGGCAGATTTTTTTATTTAGAATGATCACTGGGACTTAGTGACCTGAGACCTGGGAATATGGGACCTACTTAGTTCCGCCAATAAATGTAAATTCACTCGTGCTTTGAAAAATCCTGAGTTATTATATGTTTTTGGAAACACGAACAAAGGTAGCTCCGTTTTCTAGATGATAGATAATTTTTAATATTTATTTAAATCCAAAGCAAACGATATCGTTGATACAGTACCTATAGTAACTTAATTAAATTCAAGGGTAAGATTCTATTTCTAGAACTACAAAGGTTTTGTGCGACAAGTAGGTGTAAGCGTAATATGATTATAAACATTCAGAACTCTCGAACTAAACCCACAATGTAGATATTACCTAAGAATATCTGTATGATTAGGATTTGAATTGAAGTGTTTCGTCTATGTCGACGATAAGGATGTAAAACTTGTTATTTTTTTTTATTTATTTATGGATGGCCCGGCAAATGACCTCCTCCCGCCTGATGTTAAGCGGTGAAAGAGGCCCAAATGAGTTGACAGATAGAGTAGGGACGACATCCACTCTCCTACCTGCCCGCCCCTTGCCGGCCCAAAAGATGCTTTTTCACGCCTCTTTTGAAGGAACCCATGTTGTAGGATGGAGGAAACACGTGCGCAGGTAGAGAATTCCAAGTGTGGGATGAACGACAGAAGAAGGAATCTTGGAATTTCTTGGTACGGTGTGAAAAGGAGGACACAGTGTACGGATGACTCCGAAGGCCCTTACGCGTGTTTCTGTTAAGGAATGGAGAGGGAGGGATAAGGTTAAAGAGCTCCTCAGAGCATTCCCCATGGAACATTCGGTAAAAGGCGCTAAGAGAGGCGATGTCACGACGAAGTTGTAGAGGCTCGAGGGTGTTAGTTGCCTCTACATCGCCAATTATGCGAATAGCGCGACGCTGCAATCTGTCCAGAGCATCGAGGAGGTACTGAGCGGAGCCGTCCCAAAGGTGCGAGCAATATTCCACGCAAGACCTAACCTGAGTTTTATACAACAAGCATAGTTGGTCCGGCGCAAAATACCTACGCACCTTGTTCAGGACACCGAGTTTCCGTGAGGCAGTAGTTATAACGGATTCGATGTAGTCTCTGGGGTTCAGATCGCAGCGAATGTTCATTCCGAGCAAGGTGATGTTGCTCTGTGTGTGAAGGGTTGTGCCCTGAAGAGAAGGAAGGGGGAGGAAGGGCGACCTTTTCGCCGAGAACACGCACACCTGTGTTTTCTTAGCATTGAACTCAACAAGATTGTTGGAGCCCCATTCGGAGACGAGGTCCAGCGTCCTGTTGAGCTCAATGATAAGATTCTGCCTTTCCCTACCAATATCACCACGAGCAGCCCCCGAGGCTCCGTGATATCCCCCATGCACTGTACTGTCGTCTGCATAGCAATGTATAGCTCCCAAGGAAAGCATATCATTGATATGCAGAAGAAACAATGTGGGGGATAGAACGGAGCCTTGCGGAACTCCAGCGTTCACTGCCACGAACCGCGAAGCGCAGCCGTCAACGACAACGCGAATTCTACGCTCGTGGAGGAAGCTGGCAATCCACGTACAGAACTGCGCGGGTAATCCGTATGCCGGAAGCTTGGAAAGAAGAGCCTTGTGCCAGACTCTATCAAAAGCTTTGGCGATGTCGAGACTAATAGCCACCGATTCGCCGCGCTTATCGATAGATTCACCCCATTTGTGCAAAAGGAACGCTAGAAGGTCACCTGTTGACCGTTTAGGACGAAACCCATACTGTCGGTCATTAAGTAACGAGTGACCTTCCAGGTAACGGATCAGCTGTGTATTAAGGATCCTCTCCATGATTTTACACAAAATGGAAGTGACGGCTATAGGACGATAGTTAGCCGGATCAGAACGATCTCCCTTTTTGGGAACCGGCTGGACATTGGCCTCTTTCCAAGATTTCGGCACACAACCAGCAGAGAACGACAGACGGTATAGACGCGTAAGGACCGGAGTCAACTCCGCTGCACACTTCTTAAGAACAATCGCAGGAATGCCGTCTGGTCCACTTGCTTTTCGAGTATCGATCGACTGGAGCTCCGCCCGCACATCACGCTGTCTGATACGGATATCGGGCATGGTGCTGCCACAATGGGACAGTTTCGGAGGTTGTGTACCACAGTCATCGACACGGGAATGAGCCGCAAAGAGTTTTGCCAGGAGGTCGGCTTTCTCCTGCGGCTGATGAGCAAGTGAGCCATCGGCAAGTCTCAGCGGTGGCAGCGAGGGTTGGCAGAAGTTTGATTGCACAGCTTTGGCCAGGCGCCAAAAAGAACGGCTACCCGTAGGGTGCGATAGCAGTTCCTGGCCCACTTGTGCAATGCGCTGAGCATCCGCTCTAATGTAAGCCCTCTTACATAACTTGGTGGCATTATTGTAGGCTGTTTTCAGTAGGCTTGTATTGGGATCCTTAGATGCTCGGCCTCTGATCCAAGCGCGGTAAGCCAGCTGTTTGTTTTCAACAGCAGAGGCGCACTCGCGATTGAACCAGAGGTTACGTCTGCCTCTACTGACGAGATTGGAATGCGGAATATAATATTCCATTCCTAGTATGATCTCGTCAGCAACAGAGGTAGCGCAGGAGTCCGGATCCATCCTATTGAAACAGCGCTGCCACCAAGGAACAGATGCGTAATAATCCCGCATACCGTCCCAATCTGCTGACGCAAAGTGCCACAGACGGCGTGCTGCAACCACAGGCGACGGTCGTGACGCCTGAGGCACTGAGACGGATACCAGGCAGTGATCCGAAGATCCTAGTGGAGCTCGAACCACCACCTGATATCCGTCAGGGCGATTTGTCAACAGAAGGTCCAATAAAGAGGGCGCTTGACCGATAATATCTGGTACCCTGGTGTTCTGGGTGACCAATTGTGTCAGGTCGTGCGTGAGAGCGAATGCGTGGGCAGTCCTACCCGCATGGTCAGTTTTAGAGGAACTTAACCACAACTCGTGGTGAGCATTGAAGTCCCCTAAAAACACCAGCTCGGCGGAAGGAAATCGCTCCTGCGCGTCATCTGCCACCCGACTTAGATGTTCAAAAAGTCGAGTTGTCTCCAAGTCACCACGATGGGAACGGTAGACGCAGACGTAGACACGGCAATGAGTGCCAAAATCGACGTGTACCGCAAGGATGGAAAAGGAAGGTTCCTCCAAACAGCGCAGGCGACGACAGCAAACGTCCGCCCGGACGAACAAGCAAACACCAGCCTTCGCCTTGAAGGACTCCTCAAGAGCGTAGCCGAGGTAATTAAGGTAGCCTGTATCGGCCGGGCAGATAATTTGCGTCTCCGTCAAAAACAGCATTGCTGGACGGGCTGTCTCGAGATGGTGGTGGACAGCTAAGAGGTTAGAATGGAGCCCGCGGATGTTAGCGAGCCCCACCTCGAATAATGGTGTTTTGGTGGGATAATGCACCGCTGTACTACCAGTCTTAATATTTTGCGCTGCCATAATTATTGGAGTGAGAGGCGTGAAACTGAGGTGTCCTTGCTGCGCTTCGCATAGTTAATGTGTGTAGGCCTGTTTCGCCAGGGAACAGCCGACAGCTGATTTGCGCTGACCCTCCGCACGGAAGGGCCCCCGAACCCCCCCGGAAGTGGCCGCCGGGACCCACCGTCCGGTCACCAACCGGCACGACGGACCACCCCGAGATTATGCGTGGCATGGTGGGGCAGCCTCACGGACTGGTTAGGTCCGCTTGGGCCCCTGTACTATACCACGGGCGGCCAGCGGAACAGCCGTTTCTTCGGGTCTTCCTGGGCGGAGGGTCAACGCAGTCAACCTGGCACTGGGTCGACGGAAGCCCGCACAAACCATACGAATCGCAGCAACGACCCCTCAAGCTCTGGCTGTGCGCAGACTGATCCCGAAACGCGGACAAAAATGGCCACTTGACGGGTTTTACATCATGCGCACGGTGGTCGCTAGCCAGTCGGGTTTTTCAAGCCCTACCACCAGAAGTTGGTCACTCGATTAGCACCACCCGGGGATCACGTGTAGGGTCTCGAGGGTAAAACCTACGGACGTGAGCGACTCCAATCCCCATATATATAACTATAGCGTTTTAAACTCTTTTGTTGTTAGCTTATTTAATTATTTTCGTCGCTTTACTGAAACGACAAACCACTTTAAGGTATCATTTGCGATTTGCATTATTATTACCGCCTTATGTATGAGTATAGTGATCCGTGATTTTTTATACAACAAATTTGGTATGCCAGCAGACTGCCCACCTGATGGTAAGTGGTTACAGTCGCCTAAAGTACAAGTGGTTCCTGTACCACGTGCATACCTACAAGTCCTATAACCCCCCACATGGACGCCAATGTACGTTCCCAACTTGTGAAAGTTGTGAAAGTAATACACACACACATACACACACATATACACGCACATAATCACACAAACACACACATACACCACAAACACAAATACACCCACACACACACACACACACACACACATGCACACACACACGCACACACACACACACACACGCACACACACACACAAACAAACACAAATCACATTCGTACAATGCGTAGGATTTTATAGATAGGTAATTATCGAGTGAATAAAATCATAATAACAGTGTTTTTAACAAGATGACATACGATCATTAATTTGTATAGCAAACCTAAATATCTCCGTTAGATCGCAATCGGTATTAACGATGAATAATTAATATTTCCTTGACCATACCTAACACGGTTATGTAATGGGTATCAACCTCATTGGGCATGGTCAAGAAGTGCATTGAAACCGGTGCCACAGCTTATGCAATATGCAGCTAAATTTAAGACGGCACCAAAACAAGTTACGTTTTGGTATACTTTCGTATAAGGCTTACATAGCATACGGATAGGTATCGTAAATTATTGTCATTTTAAATTGTTAGATGATTGTACGAAATCGCCGATAATTTGTTATTGAAGTTTACTTACGCCTATAATTTTGGCTCCTCATTTAGCTATACACTTACATAATATATTTTTCAAATTAAAAATAATGCTCTAACAGACGATTTGGATCCTATTGGGGAATTATTATTATTTATTACGAGCGTCGCTGGCGCTGTGGGCTCAGCACATGAGAGACCGCAATGTACAGCTCAACTCCTTGTCAAGCTATTAATGTCCTCCTAACCGATATTCGGTCACGGCGGTCAATCTCAACAGAGACTAGCCATCTGCGCAGGAGATATTATAGTGCACAAGTGACTGCGCAAACCCAAGTGCACTCTCTGTTCCTTCACTCGCCTTTTTTTTCTTTTTTTTTTCTCGGGGGGAAATGCGTAACCGCACCGTACCCGCCGTTGGCTAGACGACGAGCGTGTGTGGGACTCTCCCGGCAGCGTGCCAGGCCTACCCACTAAAACCCCCCGGTGTTCTCCCTGCCCTTAGGGGCGCGCTAGGTAAGGTCCACAATGCGACTCCACTACCCACGCGCCCGGGCAAGCCCGACCAACCGGTTGGGCTATCGCCAAGGGGGGATTGCCCGAGAACGCCAGGGTAATCCCCAGACGGAGGGCCTTACGGCGGCGTGCACGGGGCCAACCGTGCACGACAGGCATCGCTTGAGCGAATGCCCGCCTTCGCCTGCCTGTCCGTCTACGGCGGATGGGAGCGGCTTGAGGATCATTCTCCCGCTCCCTCTCCGCGGCCTCCTTCTGCGAGATGACGTCCTCGCAGAAGGAGGCGACAGCCCCCCATTCCGCCTCGCCGCGGAGCATGGCCACGACCATGCTCGGCAGCGAGAGGTCTCCGCCTCCCAGCGCAGCGTTGAGTTCACTGCGCTGGCGTCGCCAGGCCGAGCACACCAATAGGGTGTGCTCGGCAGTGTCGTCAGGAGCGTCGCAGTGATGACACTGCGGCGTTTCCTCCCGACGCGCGACTCGGTGCAGGTAGTGACCAAAACAACCATGTCCGGTCAGTACCTGCACCACGCGGAACGAGAGACCGCCCTGCCGGCGCCCTACCCACTCCTCCAACACCGGACGTATCGCTTCTATAGTCCGGTGGCCGGCGGCTGGGAAGGCGAGTGCCTCGCCCCATCGACGCAGAGCCTCCCTCTGCGCCTGGGTACGAACCCGCTCCACTTCCTCAGGAGCTGGTCGTCCCCCCCGTTCTCTAACGGCAACCCGATGTCGATACACCTCCGCATGGACGCGTGCATCGACATCCCACGGCGTTTGGCCCGCAAGAACGCAGGCCGCGCCGTGGCTGACCGTGCGATAAGCTCGCACGGCCCGGGTTGCTATGACCCTCTGCGGACGGTTCGGGGCGAGAGGCACTCCGCCCATACCGGGGCTCCATAGAGTGCCATCGACCGTATCACCCCGTGATACAGTCGACGACACGCCGATCCTGGCCCTCCCACATTGGGGAGGACTCGTCCGAGTGCAGCTGCGGCGGCACATTCGTGGAGTGAGGAGCTTAAAGTGCTCCTCGAAGCTCCATCGGGGGTCCAAAACCAGGCCGAGGTACTTGAGGTGTGCCTCGACCGGTATGTGGACCCCCTCCACTCGGACACGGAGCCCCGGTGGGATCCTGTGACGAGAGGCGTGGAACATCATGGCTCTCGTTTTATCGAGTAGCGTCCAGGTCCGTAACCAATGGATCCTGGAAGAAGCGGCCCAGTGCCGACCGCTTCCTCGCTACAACTTGTTTCAGCCGCTCGATTTCCCTATAAGCAGGGCGAGTCTCGGACACGTCGTCTATGCTTTGACGGGGCGCACCCCCAACGACGCTCTTCAGTGACAATACGGGGGACACCTCACCGGCGACCAATTTCTTCGCACTGCCATTGACCGGTGTGCCGCTCTTCAGGTTCCCGGATTTCCCCGGGGAAACAAGTTTAATAGGGTCCCTAATGGGACCCTCCTCACCGGCAGTGTCCGTTTCGGAGAATATGTCCGTCTCGGACATGCTCCAATTCTGGGCCCTGCCCAATAAAGATTCCGTTGGCGAAAACAGAATTTAAAAATATTGACTCGTCAACACAAAAAAAAAACAATAACAAACACAAGTGCAATGTCTATATGGACCACTCTGCCATGCATTGATCACGACGTCAAGCGACGAATCCACAAAAACAAAATCGCCGAGATAAACAAAAACAAAACTTAAGACTAGTCCTAAAAACTATCTTAACCCTACCTAGAACTACTTAAAAACTACACAAACAATATCCTTAAAGCACAGAGCAAACAATAAATACACGGCCGTTTAAATCGAATTCTTGGTCCGAAAAATGTGCGACCCACAGTACACCGAGGTGATGTAGGGAGACCCAATTCTCGGCCCAAAAATTCCCACACTCAAAATTTGACCCACTTACAGAGCCACCAGGACGCCACAAGTGGTGTCAAAAGTTGCGTCTAAGGGAGATCCACAAGTTGCAGAAAACCCGAAAGTCCTACAACCCGTAGATCCCGAGATAAACTGAAAAAACAAAAACGACGCACTCATACAAAATGAAAAAGTTAAAAATCAAAATTAAAAATATGAAACAAAAATTAGGCTATATGCCACTAAAACTAGAAGATGCGCAAAAAAATCTAATTTTTTTTGGCGCAAACAAAACAAAGAAACAATAAAAAACAAAAAAGTTATTAAAGAAAATCCAAATATTGCTATTTTGGCTTTCAGGGGTCAAAAAGCAGAAAAACTACAACTAAAAATAGAAATTATAAACTTAAAAATCTACAAGAACAACCAAAATAACGAGAAGAAAATAACCAATTTTTACAAGAAACAACGAAAAAATACAAAAGAAACAACCAAAGATAAACCCAAAATACCAAGATTTGCTATTGCAATTTTTGGGGCGCTCCGTACTGGGGTGGACACGGGTGAACAGTGGCACGTCCGGCACGGAACTTTCCTTCACTCGCCTAGTCCGATGGCACAGTTAGCCGACAGTACGGGGCGAGATCAGGCGCAGGACCCACTGTTTAACGTGCCTTCCGAAGCACGGAGAAGCTTGAGGTGTTTCGTATTTTGGTCACCCATCATAAAACTGACCACACCCAACGTTGCTTAATCTTAGCAATCGTTCGCTGAGTGCACGCGCCAATGCGCCACAAAGCTCAACTGATAATCTGTCAAGCTATACTGATATACTGATTGACCTTTGGACAGTTCTTATGTGGGCTATGTGGCTCGTAATAGTGGTGGTTTTCGTAGTGTAAATGTAAAGCTTCAATGGGAGCTTCCTGTACCAATGTTTTTTTTCGTTTTCGAATTTCATATGTACGTTTGTCTGACGCTCCTTCGGTAAAAGAAAACATCGTGAGGCAACCTTCATACATCTGCGGAGAAATTCAAAGGTGTAAGTGAAGTCGACCAATCCGCACTGGGCCGGCATGGTTGATTAAGACCTAAACACCCTATCTTAGGGTAGGCTCGAGCCCCTCGGTATATGAGCTGTAATGGTGAGACGATTTAGGGAAAGATAGTTGCGCCAAAACATTCTTGATATAGGTATATTTATTGTTTCTATTTCCTTGTACAGTCCGACAAAAAAGTGGTTAACCACTCTATGGTTGAAATCAGTTTCATGTCATAAAACCATTGACGTATGCATAAAACAACACAGTTGACTCTCTTTCCATCAAGGTTAATAATATTTTGTTTATACGCGAAGTTGTGTCGAAATTAATACACCACATTCTTGGCCGACTGTATATGCAACAGCTTATGCTTATGGCTTTAACCTCACCTGATGATAAGTGAACTTCAAATACGCACTTACGCATTTTTAATTCGTAAGTATAATATGACATGATTATGACAACTAAGAACAACAAGTATAATTATAACAGACAACAAGTATAATTATGACAACTAAGAACTGTCAGCGGATTTTTAACTTTTCATGTGATGCTTATGTTAGTACAGGGAAGCCTTTGCCCTTCATCTCACCTGATGGTAAGTGACGATAACTGACATCCTCAACAACTGAGGAATTGGCCTTTTACCTCTAAATGTCAGAACACAATAATGTTATTAACATTGTTATTATAGCTGTTGCCAACAAATTAGGTTAGACGCTGGTAGCAAGCCAGGCGGTCTCAGAAACCCTACCACCAACCAAACCAACAGAAAAACTTCTGCTTCCATCGGAAATCGAACGTCGAACCTCCAGATTAATACCTAGTGGTCTCAAACACTAGACTATGGAGGCTTAAGTTAAGGTTATTGCTAACATTTCCTAGCAATTGTCGTGCGGTTTACAAGTAGGCGTTAATATACGAACCGTTTTTTAAAACTTTTTTCTATTATTAACGAATTAACCGTTTGCTATATACTGCAAAACTACTTAGTTGAATTTATCAACTATATCATTCGATCGTTCTCTACAAATCCTTTTAATTAATTTGTTTGAGTGACACGTTGAAGTCACAAACAAAAACAATGTTTTTGCTTTGTGGTTGAAGTCAACTCGTTCTTTTGTTTTGTTATCGCGAAAATTATAGTTAAACTAGCTGTGTCCGCTAACTACGTTTCACCATAATAATTGTGAAAAAAATCTGTATAGGACCACCCTTATATCATCTGGCGGTATCAACAATAGCCTGCGACCTAATTCCCAGACCTACTAAATATATTCAAAAAAAATCATAAAATTTTTTATTATTAAATCGTTTCGGAGGAATTCACTAACAAACATTACGTGACACGAGATTTTTGTATATTAGATTTAATGATGTTAAAATGTTTTCATGTTGAATGTTGAAATATAAAGTTAGTGTGAGATAAATTCTAGGCTAAAAGTAAACAACCCAATGTTTATTACAATTATGTCACTGAATATGCATTCGCACAAGCAATGCCCGCCTAGTGACCCTGCCGTGGAGGCCTGCGTGCACGGTTGGCCCCGTGCACGCCGCCGTAAGGCCCTCCGTCTAAGGATTCCCCTGGTGTTTTTGGGCAATCCCCCTTTGGCAATAGCCCGACCAACATGGTAGGGCCTGCCCGGACGCGCTGGTAGTGGTAGTCGCATTGTGGACCCTACCATGCGCGCCCACAAGGGCAGGGAGAACACCGGGGGGTTTTAGTGGGTCGGCCTGGCACTCTGCCGGGAGAGCCCCACACACGCTCGCCGTCTAGCCAACGGCGGGTACGGTGCGGTTGCGCATTTCCCCCCGAAAAAAAAGGTTAAAAATAAACAAAACAAGAAACAGTTTGCAAAAAAAATTACCGGTCCTTAACCTGGAAAGTATAAAGTGAAGTTTGTTTCGTTTTATTGTCTAGATTCACAATTCAAATGAACTGCTATCTTAAACAAACTTAGTTAAAAACAAAGATGTTTTAGTTTGCGTCACGTCAACTACTTTGTAAACAGTTTTCTCTAATACATTTGCTGAATGCTGACCACTGGTGGTCTCTTTTAGCACTCGCAGAGGTCCGCAAAGCCATCCAAAAGATAGTATAGATAGAACAACCCTTTTTTTCATTTATTATGTACGTATATTGGTCCAAAGTTCCAAACAGTTGGTAATCCATGGCTAGACAGATATGTAAAATGGTCTTTCATCACTAAAAGGTTAAAAACCACTGCTTTCATACCTATAATGCATAGAGTTGTCGTTTCTGCAAACCAGTTAACAACGTCAACTGGTATTTCAACTATTTGACCGTTTATTTAACGTGTTAATGAAATTGCGCAAAACCTGAAATTAATTTGATTTGAATCGAGATTAGAATCGATTCCACTAATAAAATGGGTCAGATAATAAATGGGTCAAATTTTTTTTTCAACCAGGCCGGTTTCTAAATTTACTAACTCTGTGGTATTGGCACAGCCCGCGGCGCGACGGCACAGTTTAATGATTGTTAAACTGTGGCGACGGTTAAGCGGTAACGTCGTACTCGCATAGAGTTTGAAATTTGCAAGATTTGCATTAAAACTAAAACAAGGAAATATTTTCATAAGTAATGCGCGAATTTTTATTTTTATTATTTAAATAAAAAAGGTTGGGGTGTCTGAGGCTATGCGTTATTTTATTGACACGTTGTAATAAACGGTTTCGTACCCAAAAACCGTCAACGGCAACGCTCTACGCCTACATACAAGTGACGTCTGTCGTAGTCAAGCGATCAGCTGCGAGACACGAACTTCCACCTTTACACAATGTCTCGCAAGTTTCAGAGCCGTGTCAGAATAAAAAGAAACACATTTGTTTGCGAATTACAATAGCGTTGAATGTTCGAAACTTGACCGAATAACAACATTTCTTCTAAGTATTTGGCACGACACTGGTATCGGAATCTAAAAATAATATAAGCATTAACTTTAACAATAGGACGAGGCGTTGTTTTTGTTTCTTCCTATTTTACCGTTACCTAAAAATTTATAAAGGTACCCTAAGGATAATAATAAGGTTTGCAATTTTCCTAATAGAGAAACATTCGGATTATTTTAGATAGAGCCAAGTGCTCTACAATAATCCGAATGTTTCTAAGTTTTTTGTAATCATGTGCTTTTTTGTTAATAGTATCGACAAGTGGATCTCACAGACTATACTAAAGTGTTGATAATGCATGGTTTTTTTTACAGTAACAGCCTGTAGTATCATCAAACGCTGCCATAAACTGAACGGCTGTTGCGTGCAGCGTGGTTAATTAAAAAAATGCAGCTCACGACTTCTCTATAGCTCGGTTACAATCGATGCATTAAATCGCTTTAGGGTAGCCGGCCGGGGTAGCGGAGAAAGTGCGGAATATCTAGGACGCAGCTGGTACAATGAGCTGCACTCGACTTGGCGCAATTCCCGTGATTATTACAATTATGTCACTGAATGTGCGTGAAAGCACGGCCTTTGTACGTATTTAGGTTCACTCGTTTAACACGCAAAGGGTTTTTAAGTCCAATATACAAAGAACAGTCTCATAATACTGTTCTAGGAAATTTTATATGAGCTATATGACTACATGTTAAGTGGTGGTATGATGGTTTACCGCACACTATTGTGTAGAGAAATGCTTTGTAGTAAATATTGAATAGGTTAATTTTGTACCCGGTTAAAACTTACCTTATGAATGGGTACTTATTTGCTTTTGTTAGTAAGTAGTAAAAGTAAGACTCCACTTTATTTTTTTACAATAATAATTATGTTTATATTTTTGTAAAAAAATAAAACACTATTTATATTTTCACTAATACTTTTTCGTCTTTTTCTGCTTATTATTGCTAAGTATAAATTTAAACTTAAATTAGAATTTAAATTAGAGTAACTTAGAATGTTACTTACCAGTTCTTTGACGTATAATTTTATTTCAAAATTTCAAACCAATTAAAATTTAATGGGGGGCCATTCGTTTTTAAGATTTGTGAAAATATTGCATTTACGAGTATATTGCCGCAATCTTCAGCTATCTATCTCAACCACTCTTCCGATCAACGAACAGCTTTGATGCGTTTACATTCTCAAAAGTATGAGATTTCATGTTTAGCCAGCAGAGCTGGAAAGACGTTTGGACTAGATTCTTTTGTACCTTATATTTCTATACTTTGCTTTTTGTCAATGACGCTACCCGCATCAATCCGTATTGGACCAGCATGATAGAAAACGCCGAAAATCTCCATTTTTAGGGGAGGATCAACCCAGAAGTGGGCCTGTCATCGGTCAACGAGGTTGATGACGGAAGCTCCCGGGCTTCATCTCATCTAAAAAATAATCAGGAACGATAAGCCCGGAGAAGAACAAAGGAACTCCTTTATTCTTCTCCGACTTACCTAGTGGTGTCGCGCCGCCCAGAAGTGAGCCTGTTATCGGCCGATGATGATGATGACGGAAGCTCCCGGGCTTCATCTTATGTGCCTACAAAATAATCAGAAACGATAATCTCAGAGAAGAACAAAGAAACTCCTTTATTCTTCTCCGAGTTACCTAGTGGTGTCGCATTGTGGACTCTACCAAGCGCGCCCACGAAGGCAGGGGGAACACCGGGCGGTTTTAGTGGGTAGGCCTGGCACTCTGCCGGTTGAGCCCCCCACACACGCTCGCCGTTTAGTCAACGGTGGGTATGGTGCGGTCACGCATTTTCCCCCGGAAAAAAATAAAAAAAGCCTACCTAGTAGATACATATCATCAGTATATTTCCAAAAGGTTAGGCTGGGGAGTATAATACCCATATTTCGCCATCTTTGTAAAGAAGGCGAGTCTATTGCCATTTTTCGGGCACTTATTCCAGACTCGAAGCTTCGTATGAGAATTTCCTAAGGGCCGGGACGATTCCCGGACTTATTGAGTTTTTTTCTGATCCCGGGATCGAACCCGGGATCTTAGATGAGCAGTCGCACTACTTACCATATTTTAGTATACATAATTGTCGTGGAATCCAGCCTGCGTACTTACGGTGACTGGACGTGACATTTATGTGACAGTGTGTTAAGTTGGTACCTACTTGACGAATGAATAAAATCAATAAAGAAAAATGTTCATCTCGGGCGGGATTTGAACCCGCGACTCCATACTTAGCCTTATTGATCTCCGTCATTCTTTGTTAAGTCAATGTAGTCTTTATTCACTGTAAATACCTTCGTATCAACATCCAATATAGAAATCTTTTTTTATTTTTTTTAGAGATTTTATTCAATTTTAGGGTTCCGTACCTCACAAGGAAAAAACAGAACCCTTATAGGATCACTTTGTTGTCCGTCCGTCCGTCCGTCTGTCTGTCTGTCAAGACCCTTTTTCTCAGGAACGCGTGGAGGTATCACGCTGAAATTTATATCAAATACTCGGTCTACTGTCTCTTGGAGCTGTGAAAAAATCAAACTTCTTAGCCAACGCAATCAAAAGATACAGCCGTTTATGCCGCAAATTTCCGCAAATTTTCGACACTCACAAGGGAATCAAAACCTACAGGGTACTTCCCGTGAACTCAGAATCTTGAAATTTGATACGAAGTAATGTCTTATAGCACAGATAAACTAAAAATTGCGAAAACCGTAAATTTTTGGTTACATCATAATTATAATAAAAATATATGGGTGAACTTTTACCTAAATACCTACAGGTTTGTACGGAACCCTCGGTGCGCGAGTCCGATTCGCACTTGGCCGGTTTTTTCAATTTATTAAGCATTTTTAAAGAAAATGCAAAATAAATTGTACTTATAATTAAAATAAGTAATATTGTATATGTTGCTTATTGTACACCTACCAGTGAGACGTGAAGGAGCATCGCAAGAACTGGTCACAGTCACGAGCCCGTCCAGCGGGAATAGCTTTTCTATGCCACGGAAAAGTAGTGAAAGGAAACGTTTAATTAGCTTACGCTTTTAACACTGACATCTAGAAATAGAATCTATTCATTCTAATTAAATGTACGAGAAAATGCAGCAGTTGTGACTTTCTCTAATGACTATTTTTACAATGTTGCAATCATGTTATGTTACAACGTTGCAATAATGTTACGCTTTACCTAATGTCCCCAGTCATTACCATTTCGAACCTATATGATTGCTTAATCCATTTACACGATGAATAATTGCATCAAAGCAGGAAAAAGTGTCAACAGAAAATATAAATTTCCATAGTTAATATCAGATATAAGCGGAGTTTCGACTGCATATAATCTGACATATAACGAACAACACGAAACGAACCCTACATATAAACGAACCTACCTACCCTACATATAACGAACAACATTAACGAACCTACATATACCTAACCTACCCTATATATAACAAAGCCTACATATAACGAACAACACGAAAAGAACAATATCTCCTACGCGACTTCAAATCTAGAAGTTTACTCTGCCAGTTAGAGCTTTGTACATATTTGATGTATTAAGTGGGCTTTAATATAGTTCCAGTTTCTACGAATAATGCGGCCATTGTGTAACTTTGTGCATAATAATATAACACCGCTATTAGGTTACAGCGGAGGATCGTGTTGCAGAGGAATAATCTTTGTTTGTCACGTTCTACTGGGAAATATTCAATAGCAACATTTCTTTGCTGACTGTACGTTACCGTTTGTTTTGGTTTCGTGTTATTTAATATCTCCATCTCTCCATGTACTCTATTGTGTTTATGATCGCTTATATTATATCGGAAACTAATAAGCTTATACTCCGTGCTATTTCTAATGCAGGTCTAAATAAATTAAATTTATTACTACTTTAGTCTTGCCCAGTTTTATTAAGATTTGTGTTGGCTTTAATAAGTCTATATCGTTTTTTATTTATAGAAATATATTGTGTCTCACATTCATACAAATATAAGTTATTAGCAATCTTTTTTATATAAAAATCAATAAACTTCAAAATCTATCTGACTTTCAATGAAACTTATAGCTTAAACTATTGCGGATCAAATAGATAGAATTTAGTCTTTATTTATTATTCTAAGAATTTAGTGTTATGTTAGGATAGTCGTAGAAGAAACGTACGGACGCGCGGACGTTTAATAGCGAAAAGTAAAGTATTATTGACATTGACCTTCAGTGTTCATTGCTTCAGTGTTTGGCAGATTGTGAAGCAAATTCAAGATCAAAAAAATGTTACTTCAACATGCCCCTTTTATAGGCACTTCCAAACACAAAAAGTTAATTCTTTACAAAAATACTCATCATCATATCAGCCAATAGACGCCCACTGTTGGATATAGGCCTCCCCCAAGGATCTCCATACCGATCGGTCCTGTGCCTCCCGAATCCAGCGGCTTCCCGCGACCTTCACCAGATCGTCGGTCCACCTTGTGGGGGGCCTACCAACGCTGCGTCTCCCGGTTCGCGGCCGCCACTCGAGGACCTTTCCGCCCCAACGGCCGTCAGTCCTACGAGCGATGTGTCCTACTCCTGCCCACTGCCACGATTCTTTGAGCTATGCCAGTAACGTACGTACGTACTACGGATCTCATCATTTCTGATGTGATCACGTAGAGAAACCCCGAGCATAGACCCTTTGAGTGACTTTGAGCCTTCTTATGAGACCCATTGTAAGGGGCCACGTCTCAATTCCGTACCTATGTCATCACTGGCAACACGAACGAATTGAAAGAAAGAAAAGAAAGAAAGAAACTTTTTATTAGCCAATAGGTAAGAAGACTCGAATTGAAGACTTTCGTCTTGAGACACTGCGGTAGATGGGCCGAGAACACAGATAACATAATACTAGTGCCGAGAATATGCTGCGTAGCTTCCCGAACGCTGCCCAGCCGAGTTGGATTCGTCGATTTACCTCTTTCTGGAAGTTGGACTTACCGAACTGAACTATTTGCCCCAGGTACACATATTCGTCAACAACTTCCAGCGTAAAGCCTCCAACATTCACAGGAGTGGGTACTACACGGGAATTCGACATATTTTTTTTTTGTTTGTTGTTGTTTGTTAATAATAATAATAACAAAATACTATGATTCAAAAATTATGATTAAAAATTTTGGTCTCGCGCCCACTTATAACCAAAAATCTCATAACCAATACGTAAAGGTCCCACTCATAACTGTTGATGTGAGAAGACGAAACTCATAACCAACCCAACTACACAATTATGTACAGTCACTTTAATAATTATTAACAACATTAACAATAAAAGGTGAATAATATTTTAAATCAAAGTAAAATGCTTGGTATAAAAGAGATGTAAAGAGGCATCTTGCAGGTCGGCAAGGTGAGGGTGGCTATTGCGGTGTGTAATCTCTCTTCCGCATTAAAATTAGACAGCACAAACAATACAGAAGACAAAATGTATTTTTTTTAGTATGTATGTATGTATTTTAAATGTATGAGTGGGTCCTCAAGTCAGTTATGAGTCGCCACATTTTATTACAGTTATGAGTTTCTGGTTATGAGTGGGCGCGAGACCAAAATTTTTACGTAAAAGTGCAAAATCATTCATATTTTCAACAATGAATTTTAACGAAGTGCCAAAATTTACGATACCCAATAAAATGCCACATATTATTATTTTCACTTAATAACACTTTTATTTTCATGGTATGGACCACTGACATTTGGACAGACAGCTCAAAGCATTGGGTTTGACATTATTTCATTATTGAGATAAGATTGAGATGCTCTTTTGCAATTTATGCTACCGCATTAAGGGCACAATTTTGTCATTCACTATCCACATATGGCGCTGCGATTAAGTTTTTATGGTTCCTTAATTGAAAGTTTAAATAACTGCTGTGAATTAATATAAATGCGATGTTGCGATTGGATCGAGAGATTTACGACGCGTGTTTTGTTATCGTCCATTATATAACATGCTTAAAAGCAACGACAGTGCGTTATAAGACTTAGGTGACTTGCATCTAAGATTCTCTCTAATATACCGTCGTTAATGTAAATTACCTATTGTAAACAAACTACTATTCAATTAACAAACTAACGATTACTGTCAAAAATACGTGTTGTAAACAAATAGCATGTCTAAAATATACACCGTAAATTAATAATAAGATTAGTTACTTGAGCATAAAGGGAAGTAAGTTTCTGATGAATACACAATTGACGTGTCAAAATATTATGTCGCGATTATTCAAAGAATGTTGTTTTGTAATAATAATCGAATAGTTGTTTTGTAATTAATTACACAGTCACAGACAATGTTGAGCTCCTAGATAAATATTGTCAGTAATGAAATAGGTAATTATTGAGTTTATTTTTAATTTATTGTTATGAAATAACCACTTAATTGCAGATTAATTTCACACTTATTTAATGTAGTAATGTCCTATTTCTAACAAGATAAAAATCAATGCAAGATTCGGACAGGGTTTGAACATCTTTGACAGCTATGTAGAGCTAGATAGAGCGGTTCATCGTGGTGAACTGTCAAAGTACGATTAAAAGTATTGTATTTTGACAGTTCACCGTGATAAACCTATGCTCCGGTGCGAGGCGGAATGGGGTGCTGTTACCTCCTTCTGCGAGGACGTCATCTCGCAGAAGAAGGCTGCGGAGAGGGAGCGGGAGGCAGACCTTCAAGTCGCTCCCATCCGTCGCAGACGGATAGGCAGGCATAGACGGGCATTCGCACAAGCGATGCCCGTCTAATGACCCTGCCGAGGAGGCCTGCGTGCTGCGTTCATGGTTGGCCCCGTGCACACCGTCGTAAGGCCCTCTATCTGGGGATTGGTCTTGTGTTCTCGGGCAATTCCCCCTTGGCGATAACCCGACCAGTCCAGTCGGACTAGCCCACACGCGCCCTTAAGGTCAGGGAGAGCCCCATACACGACCGCCCTCTAGCCAACGGCAGGTACGGTGCAGTAACGCATTTCGGCCCGAAAAAAGGGGGGGCATGATTCGAACACCGCGTCTTCAACATACCGTGTTGACTACGCAGCTACGCGCTGCGCTCGTTGGTGGTGACTTCTCGCCGCCAGCTATTCTACATAAAACGGTAAGTAGGAGTGGGTGTACGTTATCTCGCAGGAGGAACCAGTGGAGAAGGAGCGAGAAACGAATCTGACGCCGCTCTCCTCTGACGCAGACGGTTTTGGTTGCTGCTTCCATGACTGCCCTTGTTGTGGTCTGCATGCTATGGTAACCCTCCTCCCTGCTTGTCTGGGAACTACCAGGGAAATTTTCACAAGTGTTAAGACCTGTCCCGAGATTGTCTGGAGAACAGGGCTGCCCATTAGATATTGACTTAGTGGGTATGCCTCGCAATATTCATGGAAAGACCCGTGCGCAATAGCATTCTATAACATGAAAATGCCACGATGAGGTAATGTTTGTATTGTATTGAGTTTAATGATATATAAAGCTTATTTAGAATGTATATAGAAAACGCAAAGTCAGAAATATAGAAATATCTTATAATTAATCATTGTTCTTTCTAGTTTTCAATATTGGTCACAATAATCTACTATTATACAAATACTTTTAAGCTGCATTATTCGTATAAGCCGTTGAAACAAAATCAAGGTACAAAATTGAGGTACCTATGTAGTAACCTAACAAAACTAAGTCCCGTTTCCAACAACAAACTGATATTAGAAAAGTTCCAAGGCTGACGAGGGATCTCAGATTTCTAAATACCTAGCTAAAAAGGGATTATCTCTACCTAGAGACGTTTTTGCTTAATGATTGGAAAAGTCCTTGCAGGGCTACAATTTTTAACCGACTTAAATATAGAAAGTTTGGTCCGTTTTTTAGAAGTATTTGCGTCTGGTGGTCATCATCTCATCTTACTGTTGAGGTTCTTAGTTTGTAAGCAGGAAAGGGACAGCTTTTAGAGTTAGTCGTATTATTGTCAATGTCAAAATTTTTCTCACGGCCACATTTTTCTGCCATTTATTTTTAGTAAGTAGTTGATCACTTTACTTAATCGCTTTTTTAGAATTATTTATATTTAATAACTAGCTGTGCCCGCGACTTCGTCCGCGTGGAATTATAACTTTTGACAGAATTTAGATTTTTGTAGGCAATTTTTTTTAAGATCTTGATAAAAAGTAGCCCATGTTATTATACCTTATATAATTAGCTATCTATTAGTGAAAGTCCCGTCAATATCGGTCTAGCCGTTCCGGAGATTAGCGGGAACAAACAGACAGACAGACAGACAAAAAACAATTTGTGTTTTTGTTATTGTTATCCGATATACATTCATACCCATTTAGTAAAAACTTATTATTTTGACATTACAAACAGACACTACAATTTTATTTATTTGTATAGATTCCAAGTAACTCTGGTGTTAACAAATTGCAATACGCTTTAAAATTAAAATATGTGACAAAAAAAAAATTTAAAATCACTTAAAATTAGAAATAATACTGGAATATCATAATCATTACTTTACATTACAATATTGAAGTCAGTGCTAAAAGGTGACCTACTGGAAAGTCAATCGTACAGGCCGGTTTTCCATACAAATGTAGTCAACTGCTTACATCCTGGACAATGGCAATAGTTGCGCTATTTTTCCAAAAACATCAATGGTCACCATTAGCATGTTCCTACGTTTCTCTTTTTTTTATTAAGTAAATTATTAAAGGAGACCTTCCAAAACATAAAAAATTGGTTTGATTTTATGCTAAGCATATTGAAACATTCAGCAAACGAATTTGACAAAATTATAAAAAAGGAAAACATAGCAACACAGCCAAAGCCTTTCTTTAATTTTTAATGCAAAAAGTAATTAAATCGGTCTAATTTTAGGGTAGAAAATAGGGAAGTACAAAACGTATATTTTGTGTACTTTTCACAGGTATTTTCGGACCGAGCTAGTTATCTCTATCGCACCCAGTTCTGTTGTTGGGGGGCACAGCGCGACATCAATACGTTTTACAAATACCTATTTTTGAGTTATCCCGAACCTAGAGTTTTCTCTTGAATAATGTCAGAAAATTAAATAGTTTTGTCATTAAAAAATAATTTTTCATCCCCCCATCTCGGTAAGAGTATTTTTGCTATTCGATATCAGACGGCCAAAGCCGTTTTTATCCGCTTGAGGTTAAAGTAAATTTGAATTTAGAACATCGCGTGCACTAGGTATGTGATTTCAAAACATCATTAAACCTATTTACTTCCATCTCCATGGAGCAGAATTTATCATACAACTTTTTAAAATTTTGTTAAAAACTTAGATTCTAAACCTCCTTGCTGTACTTTTGTCATTAATTTGCTTTGCGCGCGCCATTTTGTTTTCACGTCGTATTGTTATAAATAAGAAACTTGAAAACAAGTAAAAAAAAACGAAAATGAGTGATTCCAGCGACGAAGAACTTTATTTTAATGTTGTAGTAAATATGTACCTAAACTGAAATAAAAGTATCTTGTGATTGTTTTATTTTGCATTTAGTCATTTCCTCGCTGAGGGGGGGATGAAAAGTTACGTGTTGCACTCGAGTGCAAAGATTTTTCACCTTGTGCTCTTTTGATGTCCTTGCTAACGCTCAGGATTCTAATTTTAGAATCCTTCGCTTGCTCGGTCATCAAAGTTGAGCACGCGGTTAAAAAGTACTTGTACTCATGTATAACAAATAACTATTTTTATCGTTTTATACATATACCAATGTCAAGTATTCTCAATTTAAAGTAAGCTATAAAAGCCAAAGGGAGCTAAAGTTGTATGGAAGTTCCCTTGGGTAATTAAAATATTTAAATTTGGAGCGCCAAAATATCGACAAAAATTTCAATCAAAAATAGATTTGATAAAAAAACAACCTTTGGCTTTCAATTTCACGTCCTCAATTGAAATAAACAAACCAAATAAAAACATCACTCAAGTTTCAATAATTTTTAATTTGATAAACTTACTTTTAATTGAATGTATAATTTCTTTTTTGTTTAACCTCACATTAGGTGTATGGAGTATGCTCCTCCTGAATGGGGATAAAAGTGTCTTTGCCTTGGGCTGACTTGAATCCTTCGCTTCATCCAGTATTCCTACTATAATGCCCTCTCTTCGTTCGGGAATTATAGTAGGAATACTAGATAAAGCGAAGGAACCATAGAATCCTTCATTTCGCTCAGAATTAAATTCTACTTAATCTACTATTAAAAGTATGTCAACTTCTTTAATTAATATAAAAAAGTGATGAATAATGTGATGAGTGAATTGATATTTTTCTGTTTAAGTTATACTTATTGAATTGTACGCGCATTTGAGTAATGAAATCAAAAAAAATATTTTCCAAAAAATAAAAACCGACTTCAAAAACACTGAAAAGTTAAAAATAATATAAGAATAGGTACAGACAACATCACACTTTTATATTGAAGTCGGTGCCAATCGATGATCTCCTAGAAAGTCTTAAAATTTGGCACCGACTTCAATATAGAAGTGTGATGTTGTCTGTTTTTAACTTTTCAGTGTTTTTGAAGTCGGTTTTTATTTTTTGTAAAATATTTTTTATTTTTAACTTTTTAGTGATTGAAATCTTTTTAGTGAAAAAACCCCTAAATAGTGTTTCCCTCGTTTTTCTTGGGATCCCATCATCAGATTCTGACTTTGGTGACCTTGTGACCACCCTAGGAGTATACTCTATCGAATACAAAAAGAATTTTGAAAATCGGTCCACAATTGGCGGAGTAATCGCGTAACATACATACAAAAAAAATCATACGCATCGAATTGAGAACCTCCTCCTTTTTTGAAGTCGGTTAAAAAGAAAATCAATTCATATTTTAATTTAGTGAGTGTGGTGTGGATGACGTTGGCGGCAATACGGAACAATAACATGATCCAACCATAAAATATGCAATTCTATCATACATTTGAGCACTAAGTTACAAATCCAGGAAGCGGTTAACCATATTATATCCGTGAAACCCCACACAAAAGATCATTATAAAGTAATTTGCTCTAAATATTACGAAACCTTGACAGAGTCGTTTTTATTCTGCGTTAAGTGTTATGTTTGTGCTGTCAAAGACTATTATAAACTACTTAAAAATGATATCACACTTTGTTAATCAAATGCTGAATTCGAACAATATAATAATTCAACAGATCCTACTTCTTGAGAAATTTATAAGTTTCTTTTTTATTATTATTTTTTATACCTCAAACATACTTCCGCTGTAGTTCAAGTGTGACTTAACGAGCAATGCTTGCTTGTTTTGAACCTACAAGGAAATAATTATTACTTTGCTGTCAAAGCTATATGCAATGGCATTGTTTAGCAGAAAAATTAACACCTTCAGGTGTTTGCGTCGTGTCATCTGGCCGGAGTAGTCACGCAAAGATCGAACGCGGACATGACCGAGACCGACAGACTGACCTTGTATCACTTTTTGTTACTCTACCAGTTGTGTTAGTACTTGGTCGATTAAAGTTATGTGATTGTACATGTATTTATAAATGTAGGTCCCAAGTTTCGCGCAATTTGGATAATTGCACGAAAATCGATAAGTTTAAGAAAATATTATTTTCTTAAACTTACCGATTTTCATGCAAAAATATCATTGCGTGCTGTTTTCATCACAAACGTTTGCTTTTGCAAGTTTGGGTTCAGTAACAAGAATGTTTTTATTAAGTAATCAGAGACGACATTCCTATTAAAGGCTGTTCAGTTATACTCCAACGTGCGTATATATAAAACAAAAATATTATTCCTATATATTCCTAATATCTGTGTAGGTTATGCGATAGCATTACCATCAATGATAAATATATTTGATTTATCTTTAGATTCATACTTATATTATAAATAAGAGTTACTTGCCTATTTCTTTATTTGTGTGTATTTAAACATATCGATTGATCATCGATTCAGCTAAATTATTTCCAATAAAAAATTAAAGCAACGTGTATAAATTGTTATTCAATTATCCGTTCTCATGTCAACAATCTCTTGACACTGCAATTCATTAGTATTTTTTGTCTGCAAAATTTATTCAACCTTGCGATTGTTTCGCGTTGTTGTGATGGGAAAATTCAGCAAATCAGTCCGCCGCGAACCGAGACGAGCGGGTTCAAGGTTTCGCACTCTCCTGTCGCTTCCTATGGGTAACGAGCCGTAGGGGGAGATGGAACTTGTTTCGGTAAAATAAGAACAAGTTTAAACCCAGGCAGTCGCTATACAAACCGAGTTGCGTATCCTCAATTTCTTTCGAAATCTTTTTTCGTTTATACGCCCATAATGTTTTTGAACAATATAAAGATTTGTGTTAATCTATTAAATATCATACTTGAGTAATCAACAGAGTCCAAATTTCTCCAAACGCAACTATATCATCATCACAGCCCATATACGTCCCCACCGAGGGGCTCGTGCCTACCCTATATTAGGGTGATTAGGCCTTAGTCAACCACGCTGGCCCAGTGCGGATTGGTCGACTTCACATACATCATTGAATTTCTTCGCAGATGTATGCAGGTTGGCTCACGATGTTTTCCTTCGCCGTAGGAGCCTCAGACAAATGTACATATGAAATTCGAAACGAAAAACACATTGGTACATGGCGGGTCTCGAACCCCGACCCCCCCGATTGGAAGGCAAGTGCCGAGTCCACTGCGCCACCGATTTTTATTTTGTAAACCAAAATGTTTAAAAAATAAAAATCAATATTACCTATATATTTTTTAATGATAAAAACATTGCGCTTAGCAGTTTGAAAAACATATTTTGTCATATTAATAATATGGATGTAGGTGGTCGACCATAATTTGGGTAAATGGATTAATGTGAGGGTCACAACCAGTTAGTAGGTATTGGTGCTGACGTAATATACGAGAAATAAAAAATATCAAAGTTCGTTACATCTTGATTAAATAGTCTTGTTTTTTTGATATTACGTCGCCATAAATGGTAAATACGCAACGACAACGTTGAATTAAAAATAAACCTATTTATCACTCGCATGTTTGAGCATCCATAATAGTAACTAGATATCAAAGTTTATTGCGACAAAAACATCTGACATATAAAATAAAATTAATCAATGTGGATATATTGCAACTGGTATTCTCTTACTCATACTCTTTTGAAAATTACAAATGACATCAATATTTTTCCACGGTTCTCAATTAAATTAATAAGACGTAATTAAGTTTTCCTGCTACCTATATAGTGTCGTCGTCAACCGAATGTTAATGTTGACTACTTTTTCAGTAGAAATAGTAGGCTCTTGAAATTCGAACAGTGATAGAGTCAACTTTTTTTTGACTGTGTTTAAAATAAACACGTGCTTATAAATGACAAAGGTCTAAACTTAAACTATTATTGAATAAAGATTTTTTTACCTAAATTTGGTGGAAACTCTTTTCCTGATTTCCTCAATGGGATATAACTCTAAAATATTTAAAGTTATCTCCATAATAATAATAATGGAAAAAGGTCGTTTCTCTGCTAAATATCTCCGCTAAATATAAGAAATCTAATACGCCTGTTGAGAATTTAGAAAAACCTCGTTTTAGTTTTCGGTCCTTTCAAGATTCTTTGAGTTAGTTGACTCATAAAAAAATTATAGAAAAGAATATTGAAATTAGTTACTTTTAACTGACACAGGTATTCCAATTGGGATGATGACTGAATTCAAATTTTTACGTCTCGTCATTAAATATTAAAATACCGTGGAAAAAGATGCAGTCCTGTGAAATTAGAATTTAAATAGGCTTAGAAATACATTACATACAAGCATTTTAAGTTGTTAATTTGAAGGCGATTAGACAGAGAGATCCGACATCAACTGTGACGTCATTGTTGAGTACGGCCATACGAACTCCTTGTAAGTTGCCGTTTTGCTAGAAAGAGATGGAGAAATATCTTTAGTACTTTATATCTTGGTTGTTTTTATAGTTATTCAAAAACTGATTTTTTCTTTCTGTTTATAATATGAATGAGCTTCTATTAAAGCAAAAAAAAATTTTTTTGTCATCTAGCCTATTATGGTTTAGCATACATCGAAAAATGTCATGAAAATGGAAAGTCATTAATGATGGGTAAAAATAAATAAAAGATGCAACATCGAGTAATATGGCAGGAATCTATCGGAGGGTCTCGAAACATACGACGCAGTTCCTCAATATCGTGCCCTCATTCAATATTCGTTGCTCGCATCAGACGTCCTAAGCAGATGTCATTGCTAAACAATGCTGCATTCAGCATAGAGCTTAGAGAATCTATCTTGTTGCAGACTACGAACGGCAACATTCGTTTTACATCAAAACAATGAGATCATTAATCAAAAAATGTAAGCGCAATGTAACTATTTCATGTGCTATTTAGTATTTGTACAAACATATTAAATTGGAATGAGGGATCAAAACAGAAGACAGTATCAGTAATACAGTCGACCTTGGGACAATTTTTCAACACACAAATTTTTTAACTGCAAAATAAATATGGCGGTTTGGCAGATTTTATATTGTCGTATATATGTATAATTATTATATTGTCATATTTATTCCTGTGATAAAAGTTACCGGACTATTCAAAAATTAACCCTTAATGAAGAAGAAAAGATTTTTCTTTTGTCGAATAGGTATGTCAATACCCATGCGCCGTCGAAAATAGAACTAGTGAATGTAAAATATCTCATATTAAAAAATACGCTGGAACAGGAAAATTTGAATAGAGTATTCAGCTTTGAGCTCCTGGATGATATAAATCAGGTGACCAAATTTCACCGCGCTGTGCAATGGAATCATACAGTAAGGCAAAAAAGCTGCAGCCTTTTTTGTGATATTTTATGAATATACCGAAATGCATATTATTCATAAAATATTACGGTTGAAAATAAAAACAATGATAAAAGATTTTTATGTATGTGTACATATTATAAATACATATTACAAATTAGGCACCTTACTTAATTTTTGAATGAAACTTTACATCACTAATTTAGTTATTAGTTTTGTTATGGCGGCGTTCATTATAGCCACAATGGATAATTGTATATACAGTTTTATTATGTAAATTGAATGTTATTATGCTACGAGTATATTTGTAATTTTAGCGATTTAAAAATAGAAGACAAAAATTAGACATAATTCGAGTTTCTTGTCTGTTCTTGAGAAAGCTCTCGTAATTTCTGAACAGGTGTAGAGTCAACTTTTTTACATTTTACTCGTTCTTCTTTTTTTTTGTATTCAATAAAATATACTCTTGCGGTGGTTGCATTGTCACCAAAGTCGGGATCTGATGATGAAATCCCAGGAAAATCCAGGGTAACCCTTAAATTTTATAGGTATGTCCAACGTGTTTCATGTTTTTTCCGAAGATTTTCAGGATTTTGCGTCTGGTAAGCCGACTTCGAAAACACTTAAAAGTTAAAAATAATATAAGAATACAGATAACATAACATTTATATATTAAAGTTGGTGCCAAACGATGATCTCCTAATAAATTTTATTTGGCACCGACTTCAATATCTATACAAATGTAATATTATCTCTATTTTTTTTTAACTTTTAAGTGTCTCTGAAGTCGGTTTAAATTTTTTGTAAAGTTTTTAATTTCCCGTTTCATAATTAGTACGCATACCTATTGTGTCTCTTTAACAATCATGTAATCCAGCTTCACGAACTAAATGGAGTTGGATAACCTTTGACCAAATAAGTCGTTGTAACGATCTGCATCATAGTTATTTATTAGGTGCTTTCATAAAGCCGATAACAAGACTGCAGTTTGTAGGTTGATTTCACACACATTGCCCAACGGAAAAGTACTGGGACATAAGTTAGCTAACTTTAGAGATAACCAGGGGCTCTATTTTTGAATCATTCGTCAGGCGTCGAGTGTACGTCGAGCGTCGTTTGCGTACGATTTCTGTTGATTTTCGTTTAGTTTTCGATGAAAATCAAAATAATTGTGATTTTAGACATGATACTCTATTGATTTTCATCGCATAAGAAACGAAAATCAAAAGAAATCAAGGTCACAGCCCACGCTCGACGAGTGTTCGATGCCAACGAATGATTCAAAAATAGGGCCCTGGTATTTAAAACTTGTTTGAGGGAAGTCCTAATCTAATTTAGTTCTAAATAATACCACAAACACAACCAGTGTTCGTTGTATTTTTTTGCAACTTCATTACAAACGAGTGTAGCACTGGAACGCGCTGAAAAAACAAAGAACTTGTTTTAATTGCACACGTAGTCTAGTTTTTATTGGTTCGAATGATGTTTAAGACCGTTCAACACTTTTGCTTCATTTTAATACTCGATTTAAGCATGGATATAGAATTCCTAAAACAAAATGGTTCTAACAACTTTTTCATGATTTTATAACTATTTTTATATCATTAGGTACCATAATTATATTAATATTTACAAGATTTTTAAGCATTTTGGAATTTGAAATCAGTTTTTGCAAAATTTTATACTTTTGAAAACCTTTAAGAGTAATATCTTCGGAAACACTGAATCACCTATTACGATTTTCTTTTTTCCTGTAGTCATTATTACCAACGGGCGCCTAATTTTGACCATGCTTAGAGTCTGTTTTACCGGAAATATTATAAAACGTCACATAATCAAAACTCACTAACTGCGTTGATGTCGTGCAATTTATTATAATAAAAAGGAGAGTTTAGTTTTTGTTTTAAGCTTAATAGTTTTTAATTCAAAAATTAAAATAGGAATCAATGTTCGACATTTCAAATGTTCTATTTATTGCATTGATTTCTTTTTTAATTTGTTTACAACAATATAGCTGTACATACAACATCAGTAACAGAAACATATTCAAATGGAAGCATTGTAAAAAGTACTGAAAGCTTCGTGAAAGATAGGTGTCAGTACAGTACCATTACTCAAATGCAGTATATGTTTTTACCACTTAAAATTTGTAAAATTAGTTTTTACCACTGCTTCTCGAAAAGGAGCATTTGATTTATCAATAACAGTGAATAAAACTATTTTTAGTCACTGAGTGAATAAAAACATTTAGAATTTAAAACAAGCCCGAATTATGAAATGATAAAACGTTTTGAAATTACTGTACCCGAGAATGAATTTAAAAAGATGCAGAGGTGTGCATAACAGAGCTGGCACGATTGTCAGCTAAATGGTAAATAGAAATCCAAAGTTTGATGGAGATTTTCATTACGTTGTTAATTTTTTCACTACCGCACGAGTTTAATACTCGTGCAATGTCCAGAGGAGATACGTCGAGTATATCTAGTATACTTAACCAATTGCAATGTAAACATTGACGTACATATTTACTTCCTGTATTTACTTAAACAAATGTATTAGCTACACAGTATAAACGGATTGAATGGGAACTGTTTTGTTTGATTATACAACATAAGTGGATAGACCACGTGCGGCGACGCCGTCAATGAAGGTCGTGCTCTGTCCGGTCGCGCGACCACACTGTTACCTAATATCTGCTCCATAATATGCCATCATCTATTATTAAATGTTAGCTTATCGAGGTTGGTACGATCGGTTTCAATTTTCTGTCTGTGGATTTGTCTACTAGCGAAAGGTATTTGATATGAGCTCCATACAAAATACTTTAAATTCTATGTCCTTCCAAAATATTATATTTCTTCTAGTAAAGAGGTCGTAAGCGGAAAATATTTGCTATCCACAATTATACATGGTGGCACATTTAGATCGGTCAGTAGGATTTTAGTGATTTAGGGCATAAAGACAAAAAGGCAAAAATGTATAGGGCGGCGCGGGCATTGGACATTGGCAGGCAGACGCAGTATCGCTTGCGGCGAAATTGACCCGCCCCCCGCCGTGTGCAAAGCGCCTTATAGTTACAGACTTGCCCATACTGCCCGATCTAAACGTGCCACTCTTTAAAAATCCATACAAATATACTTAGAATACCAAAGTAACAAAGACAGATAATGTTTGTCGTCATCAAAATTGGAATCGAGATAGCTTAAGCCTCGAGGAAAAAGGTAGGGTACTTTTATCCTGAATTTCAGCGAATTCCATTGGGAACATGCGAATTAACCGAACTCGTGATATACATGAATCACGAAGTGACAGCCCAGCCCCCATAGCATTAATACCGAAACACGATATGATAAAACGATATATCGATCAATCGATATGAACTGTCGAAACACGCTGGATTTTTCAATCTTGAAATTTTGGGTATGTCTTGGATACACATTATATAGTTACTATCCATAGGTACTAACATTATAAATGCAAAAAAATGTGTCTGCCTGTCTCTCTGTTATTTCTTCATGATTAAACCGCTAAACTGATTTATATGAAATTTGCTATAGAAATAGTTTGAGTTCCGGTAAAGGACATAGGCTATACTTTTTATTGCAGAAATCATCCTTTAATGTGGTGAAAAGGGGGGTGGAAATTTGTATGGGTAATCAATAACCACTGAACGGATTTAGATAAAATTTGGTATCGAGATAGTTTGAGGTGTGGTGGTATAAACAGATTGGATAAAAAATAAGCTGCCCAAATTACTAATACCACGCGGACGAAGTCGCGGTAGCACCACCTCCTTCTTGAGTCGGCTTAAAAGAAAAAAGAAGTGTGAGTTGGACTTGCGCACCGAGGGTTATAAATAAAGAATATAAATTCCTAACTACATATTTTCAGTTTTTAGATTCTTTCCTTTTCATGCGCTACCTTTCCTTTTCATGTGCTGCTATCCTTTTCATGTGTTGCAAGATATTGCTTCTTGCCAAATGTCATGATTCTAGGTCAACAGAAAGTACTCTATGTAGGTTTTGATTCCATTGTATATAATAAAAAAAAGGCGAAAATATATGAAATATATGAAAATACCGAGTGTTTGATATAAAATTCGTTTGTTTGATTGGTTGCACGCGCTAATCTCAGGAACTACAGATTCAAATTGAAAAATTCTTTTTGTGTTGGATAGTTCATTTATCGAGGAAGGCTATAGGCTATATAACATAACGCTACGACTAATAAGAGCTGAGCGAGCATCAATGAAAAATGTTGCAAAAACGGGGAAAAAATATATGGTTAAAAAACACTAGTTGCACAGCTACTTATAATCAACGTGCCCAAATGTCAAAATGGTCATCTTCACCATTACACATCAGTAAGTTACGTTGATATGTCATTTACATTATTGGACAAGTTCAGTACAATAGCGGACTAACTCTCCCTTTGTCCGAAACTCTCGGAAACTAATGCCGTAATTGGAGATTGAAACTCTGATTAGATGTTACTCACTATTGAACTTAATGTAATAGCGTATGCATACCTACATGTACTTATATTGATGACTTATTTATAACTGGACTCGGCTATATTCAATTTGAGCTGTAATATAATTCTTAAAAATGACAGCGTCAGCATTAAAATTGTTTAGCGTCGTAAAGCTTTAAAACAATCTAGTCCGAAATTATGATTGTCGTATTGTATTCCAGCGCCCACTATCCCTTTCCTTACTTATATCTTCTTCTTCTTATAGTCCGTGTTTGGCCAAATCCCTGTCAAGCTGAGACCTACCCATGTTAACATAGTCATACGAAAATTGGCGTCACTGAAAATTCGAAATTGTAAAATTAATTTTGAAATCGCCCAGACAAATAATTAGGTCTGTGAAAAAAATGTATGAGCATAAGGAATTAGAAAATAAATTTAATAATATTGAATTTACAATGACGCCATAACTTTTATATGACTATGTTAACATGAATAGGTTTCGGCTTGATAGAGTATCGACCAAACACCTTGTTTACAAAAATGAATCGCGCGTTCGCGTCTCGCTAAAACTCAAAAACGACTAGACCAATTTGAGTACCTACCTACATATTTATTTTTTCCTTTGGTCGCTTTAATACAGGGATGGTTTAAAAAGATTAAATAATAGGTAAAATCTTAAAGATAAAATTTAATATACAGTAATAATGATAATTTTGTGTGAAAAATGACGGCATACTTCGCGATTGCTTATTTAGATCAGTAGCTAGCACCAACATTTGCGTCAAAGTATTCGTATCGTCATCGTGAAATATATATTAGTATGAAAATTGTACTTTATTTGAACTAAAATTCTCATACGAATTAATAATTTTGAACTAAAATTCTCATACAAATATTTCAATACTTTGACGCAAATGTTCATACTAGTCCTACTGTCATCTGTCAAGGGGATATCTACGAAGATTTCCGAGTCAGCTAGTTATACATAAACGCGGAAGTCGTTATGACTTTCTGGTTGTCTATAAGTTGAAAAGTGTGTACTAGTTATTTTTAACTAAGTGTTGCCCGCCATTTCATTTGCTTGGAAATCAGTTAAATCGTGATTTCGTTATATTACTAAGGGTACTCAGGGGAAATAAAAATGAGAAATTGTATGTATTCTTATATTATTTATGACTTGTTGGTGTTTTTGAAGTCGGTTTTATTTTTAGAAAAGAAAAAAAAAACATTTATTTTAGTAAATTCAATACATGCGTTTTAGAATTTGACCCAATAAAAATACCAGAATAACTCAAAATAAAACGTTTTTCACTCTGAACAGCAATGAAAGAATGATTCCCGAACTCTTAACAACCTAATTGTTTAGGAGTTATACTATCCACTATCAGCTTACCTGAATCACTTAAAATATTAGAACAACGCGTCAATAACTTTCCATTACATTGAAAGAAGTATCCCCTAACTCCTAACCTATCAGAAACCTTCCATCATCAGCTCAGTATTACCATCTCCACCAGAGTATTATTATCACCAGATGCAAATCATCATCACAGCTCATATAGGTACGTCCCCCACCAAGGGGTTCAAGCCTACCCTATGTTAGGGTGATTAGGCCTTAGTCAACAACGCTGGCCCAGTGCGAATTGGTCGACTTCACATACATCATTGAATTTCTTCGCAGATGTATGCAGGTTGCCTCACGATGTTTTCCTTCACCGTAGGAGCGTCAGACAAATGTACATATAAAATTCGAAACGAAAAACACATTGGTACATGGCGGGTCTCGAACCCCGACCCCCCGATTGGAAGGCAAGTGCCGAGTCCACAGCGCCACCGACGCTCCTTTATACCTGAATATAATTATTCAGAAAAAACATGAAATACGTTGGACGTGCCTATGAAATTTAAGGGTTTCCCTCGATCTTAATGAGATCTTATCATCAAATCATTACCTACATGGGACCACTTCGGGAGTATACCTACTCTTTCGGTTACAAAAAGAATTTTAAAAATCGGCCCACAAATATTGGAGTAATCGGTGAACATACAAAAAAAATAGATACAGTCTTACTAAGAACCTCCTCCTTATTTTGAAGTCTGTGAAAAACTAACGTCATTTACACATTTAAACATCGCCATAAAACAAGTGAACTTGCAAACAGCTAGATGAGACAATTGCGAGTATTTATGACCAATAACTGCGCATATTAGCTGCAATAACGCATTATTGGCATTTGTCTTATATAACCATAGGTACAATGCCGGTGGCATCGACTGGTCAATAGGGTATCTCTGAAGTGGCTATGTACTTTCAGTTAATATTGAGTTCGTAAGTACTGTTGATACGCGAAGTTCACAATACATTCATATGCATATAGTTTATTTGCTGCGTATTATTTTTATGAATCGTCAAAAACCTATACGTACTACATATTTTTTGCAATTCTTTTATTTTTAATATTCTATTCTAAAACTGTTTAATCATATATTGAATCAATCATTTATTGTTTCTTTTAATGTCATTAATTAAAATGGAACAATCGAAAAAATTAAAATCAATGAAATTATAAGTAACATAATACAGAGTACGAGTTATGTTATAACCTTGTAAACGCAAATATTTAAAAATATATAGGTTAAGTGCACTTTAATAATATAAAAATTATAATAAAAAATGCGCTCACCGATCCAAAAGCGCTAACTGAAAACTATTCTGCGCACGCGCACACTATGGCGCGTCGCGGCGGTGACTGCGCCGAGTCTTCGGGTTCCGTGACTATGCTAACTCCTGCGCAAAAACCACAACCAAAATCAAAACAAAGCGAATGCTTAATACCTCACAGATATGTTATCTTTCTTATCTATAAATAGAGTTAACGGCTTATCATTTTGTTTGTAGGTCAATGTTAACATTACATAGGCTACTGTAATGAAAACATTGACCATACCATATCATACTTGTCTATATTATGTATTATATTCATAAATCAATGTGTGTATTACCGATGGAGAACGCCGCCTATTCGCCTAGTCGTCTAATTTACAAACTCCTAAATTAACATGCCGAAGTAGAAGCAAAATAAACTATTGACTTTTTAACCAAAGGCAATCTTATACATTATGTAACATAACCCTGTGAACTCTTTTAGGAGCATGTTCAGATTTGATATATAAATGACGTGATTGAAAATTTAAAATTGCAAAATTATTTTTGAAGTCTCCCAAACAAATATGTGCATCTGCATGAGACATAGCCGACCGGAGCCCTTATTTCTACCGCAAAGCAGCAGTGCTTGCATTTCTGTGTTTCGGTTTGAAGGGTAAGATATGACAGTGAAATTACTGGGTACCGTGACTTTACATCTGATGTCACAAGTTGGCAACGTACACTGTGGTTCTTGTGGAGGTTGCAGTTTTGCTGCGAATCTCACAGAAGCTACATGTATATAGGTGACTGTTACCACTTACCATCAGGTGCGCAGTTTGCTTGTTTGTCAACTTAACGCAAAAAAAAATAGTTGGGGTCTGTGAAAAAAAAATGTATGAGGAATTAGCACGGACCATGGGACAGACTAAAATTATGAATTTTTATTGATGCAATGTCTTTTAATATCGATTCTGAACATGCTCCTTCAAGGGTTCCAGGGTTTTTATTACACGCTATACACGGTGTTTCATAATAACCAATAAATAATTTATCGTTATCTAAAACTAATTATTAAATTGTGTTTACCCGTAATGTCATTCAACCCAAAATTTTCATGTATATCATAGTATCATCATCATGCCTATGATTTACATGAAAATTTTGGGTTGAATGACATTACGGAAAAACACAATTTAATAATTAATTTAAGATAACGATAAATTATTTATTGGTTATTATGAAACACCGTGTATAAGTAAATCTCTGGGACTTGTTGTCTTACAAAAAAATCTATCACTAAAAAATCTATCAATGTTTCATGACAATAATTATGTTTCATAATATGTATGTTGCCACATGGCCCATAATTATTGATAATGATCATCTTCTAATCTAATATATAAAATTCTCGTGTCACAGTATTTGTTACCGAACTCCTCCGAAACGGCTTGACCGACCTTCGTGAATTTTTTTGTGTATGTTCGGTAGGTCTGAGAATAGGTCATAAACTATTTTTTATTATGGCGAAACTTAGTTATATGTATAAAGTAATGACACTAACAATATCGTTGATTGTAAATTCAAGCCCTTTCATTTGATACCATACTCTTGGATTGGAAAAGAAACTTTATCGGGAAACGTTATTTTTGAAGAGCGGCCATATTAAATTTTAAATATTGTTGCTAGATTCATAGTGCTCTACTCTTCGAACCCATTTATGTGATACCTATATTACTGGTGTCGAAACCAAAATTTTATGGCTAAATTAATATTGAATTTAGGGGAACGTTGTTAGGTTCGTAGTATTCTTCTCTTGAGGACCTTTCATTTGATACCTATATTACTGGGGTTTAAAACAAAACATAATCCATTATTTTGGAATTTGGAAATTAGGATTAAGGGCAGTGGCGTAGCTAGCCCTGTGGGGGCCCTTTATGAAGTATTTTTCTGGGACCTTCCTATACCACTGTAGTCTACATTTCATTTCAGATAAAAAATGTAAAACATTTCCAAAATATAATCTTTCGTTTCAAGATCATTTGTTGTTTATCCTATACATCTCAGGCAGCAGCAAGTTTAAAATTGAAACTGAAAACATTTTTTGCCTTCGCTGCTAAAGAACTAATTGAAAGACTATCTTTCAATTTGTTCCTTAGCAGCGAAGGCTCTGACAAGGTACTTACAATTTCACTAAATTGACAATGGTAAAAAATAAAAACGCTTAAAAAAATAACCAGCCTCAAAATTGGAACTCGTTTCGCTGACTATTAAAGTCACTATATTATATTTCAATTGAATATGAAAAAATGGCGAGTTAGAGTAGAGTGTAATCTATACTATACTTACTTACTAATGTTATTATAAAGCTGAAGAATTTGTTTGATTGTTTGTTTGGTTGAACGCGCTAATCTCAGGAATTGAAAAATTATTTTTGTGTTGGATAGTCCATTTATCGAGGAAAGCTATAGGCTATATAACATTACGCTACGACTTATAGGAGTTGAGCATCAATGAAAAATGTTGCAAAAACGGAAAAAAATATGGCGAAACGTAGTTCGCGGACACAGCTAGTACATAAATAAAGTTTATATAATCAAATAACCCATACAGCGAAAAAAAACGCTTTATGAATTCCCAAGTTTCGGATATAGTTTGTCAAATTTCGCGCACCGTCATGGGTCCCTTAAAGTACGGGGCCCCGTATAATTGATACGGCTGATGCGGCGGTAGCTACGCCCCTGGCACAAGGGTCTATGATCCACTATCTCTCCAGTAAGGCACAGTACGATTTATTGTAAGTTACTAATTGCCTTTAATCGTTTTGATTTCTTAATCTGAATATGTTTGAAAAAACAATAAAACTCCTTACAACATACCTTGCTGACGTCATGACCAATCCCATTAAAAATTGTAATGAGAGTCAAGTTTAATATTAAGAAAAAATATGCGTCGTTGTTGACTTCGCCTATAAAAGACTTAATATCTATATGGCTACCAAGTTCAGACTAATAATTTATGCATTTATTTCACCTAGGATGTAATTCAAGTTCAGGATATGAATTGGCTAGTTTTTATTAATAAACCAAATTTCAGAAATTGTATAGTTGCCGGCACCTAACTTGGCAAGATTTTGACGTCAATTTTTTAATTTTGCGCGTGTACCCTCTTGAGCAACAAAAAATGTTGCTGCTTTTTATTTAATTTTCATTCTGGCCAATAATATTTCAGTATTATTATTATTCATAGTCCCCCATTCGAGCCATAATATATCCCCCGTTCTTACCAACTTACGTACCGCCAACTATAGTTAACTAGTAAATTCAACGCATTCGTTTATCACTTTAACGGTGGCCGACTTTTTGTAGTTCGTGTGCGTTGCAACGTAGAACTCCATTATGTTTCATTTTCCACCGTCAAAAAATTGGTCACCGATAGTCGGTCGTGTGCGTTGGCACTAAATGTGTCAAAGCAATAATTTGCCTACTACATTCATGCGCCATACATTTCGTTTGTATACGCCATTTTTTGACATCGATAGAAGGAACCATGTAGGCACATTTGGGGCTATACACAAGAAGCCCTAAATTTGAATTTATTTTGCTTAGATCGGCTAAAATATTCAGTCAATCATGTCACCTTGCTTGACACCTTGAACTTGACTTCAAACCTCAGACTTCGATCTCAATAAAATTTAATTTTATAAGGCTATTCGATTCGGAGGTCAAATCACATAGAGTTTTTTTCGCTAGACGCACGTTAGACGCACGTACAGCCGTAACCGGTAATAGTAGAAACGTGAAAATTGGACAGTTGTTTTAATTCCAAATGCAGACGCACACTAAGAAAGGATTTCAAAAAAAATAAACTGAAGGGGTGAAACAGGGGTTGCAAGTTTGTATGGATTTTTTTCAATTAGCAACGATTTTGATAAAACTTGAGATTCATGCTCTTAAAAACATTTCATTGAAAACGTGTTTCATGGTTTATTGGAATTCACCCCCTTAGGGTGCAAAATGAACGTTTCTATGGAAAATATTTAAACACTGCTCTAATTTCTATGAAATTTATTATTCGAGCTCCTAAATATAAATAACAGTCTTCTATACACGGTGTTTCATAATAACCAATAAATAATTTATCGTTAAGTATCTAAAACTAATTATTAAATTGTGTTTACCCGTAATGTCATTCAACCCAAAATTTTCATGTAAATCATAGACATGATGATGATACTATGATATTCATGAAAATTTTGGGTTGAATGAAATTACGGGAAAAACTATTTAATAATAATAATAATACCTTTATTGCTCACCATAAACACTATAAACAATCCAATTGTGCACTTTGACTTCACAAATTCACATACAGATAAAGAACACTATAATGCTAATAAATATTTTAGCAAGCTATTCACACACAATTATTTGATAATATTTATGATGGACTAATACCTGAACTAGGTCATGTCCTGTGTCTCAGGTTATTAGCCCTCCACCCTATCAATGGTCAGAATTAAAAAAAAAACTTTCATTTAATAAATTTACGTAATTGACTTTGGTAAGTAACAGTATTCATCGACGCTTATACAATCCAAAAATCCTCCTTTGTAAAAATAAGGAGTATCTGCGTATGGTGCAAGTCATAGGCTGATTCCAGTTTCATTTTAACTAATGTTAACCGGGTTAATTCAGTATACTATTTTACTTGATATAAGAGTATTAAATATTAAAAATGTATGAACAGAATAAATAGTATAGAATAATGTACAAATAATATGTTGCTTAAAGATTCTATTTATTCGTTTTTAGAAAATTTTCAGTTTTTTCGTAGCTGAGTTTTAATAATGTATTTTTTAAGGACAACTTAAGTTTATTTCTATTCATTTTATAGCACCGGTGTATATCGTTGAAGTTTCTATATAGGAAGGGACCCGCAAAAAGATATTGGCGTCGTGCAAACACAGAGTGAACCCTAGGTACGCTAGAGCGCGGTCTTCTTTTACTAAGGTCCAATTGTGACAAATCAACATACTTATGATGGCGAAGTATGGCGTTTGATATGTATAATTGCCTAACAGTCAATAAATTTGCTTCACTATAAAGTTTAGACGTCGGATATTTCCTAGGCTTATTAAGCATTACTTTAATTAAGGCTCTTTGTGCCCGTTCAAGAACTATTAGGTAACATGTAGCAGCACCTCCCCATATACTAATGCAGTATGTCAAAAGTGATTGACACAGTGCATAGTAGACCTTTTTAAGTAATATAATGTCAGCTGATGCACGTAAGTTTTTAAATACGTGAAGTAGTTTCCTTATCCTTTTGCTAAGTGTTGTAATATGAGGACCCCAGTTCATATTTTTATCAATTATTATTCCCAGATATTTGTGGGTATCCGTTTGTGTTAATAAAGGACAGTTACACTGGTGTTCTGTATTTTCCTTTGCTGTACATTTAGCAGTGTGAACCTTTAAATGAAAGGTAGATGGAGGAGCAGTGGCGCTCGATATCCTGAAGCATATATACTTTGTTTTGGGTACATTTAGGGTCAGCAAGTTAGCGTCTAGCCATCTCATTACTTTATTCACACCACATTCTGCTATTCTCTTAACTTCCGGCCATGATTTACCTTGAAATATGAGGGCTGTATCGTCAGCAAATGCAATTGTACTGCCATTATTAATTTTTAACTTACAAAGATCATTAATGAATATTAAAAATAGAGTAGGCCCCAGTGTGCTGCCTTGTGGTATACCGTAGGTGACTGGCGCACTGGTACTTTTAACTCCAGCCACTCTTACAACCTGGCTTCGATCTGTTAAGTAACTTCTGAACCAGTCTAATGCTATTCCTTTAATGCCTAAGTCTTCGAGTTTAAGAAGCAATAGTGGAATAGATACAGTGTCGAATGCTTTTTTAAGGTCAAGAAAGACAGCTAGACATCTATCTCCCTTGTCCAAAGATTTTGTGAGTATCTCTGACAGGCTTGCTGCTGCATCTTCAGTACTTCTGCCAGTTCGAAATCCGTAATGGTTGTAGGTAAGTAGCTTTTTACTCTCTAGGAAATTCTTAAGCCTAGTATTGATCACTTTTTCAATTATTTTACTTACTGTGCTGAGTAAAGAAATAGGCCTGTAGTTAGAGACTACGTTCTTGTTACCTCCCTTAAATATAGGTATAACTACTGCTTCTTTAAATATAGTCGGAAAAGTACCATATTTAATGCTAAGGTTGCACAAGTGGGCTATTAATGAACATACAATATTGTGGGACTTTTTAAAAATTATAGTTGGAATTAAATCGATGCCAGGTGAACTATTAGTCTTCAGATTACGGATTATTTTATCTACTTCAATAAAATCTGTAGGATTCATGCACATTGAACAAACATTTCCGATTTTATTACAATTTTGTAGCAGGTTATTAACCGAGGTATTATTTTTGCTCAATATATCTTTTGCTAAATCACTTCCAACTGTAGTAAAAAAAGTATTAATGGAATCCAGTGAATCTTTGGGGGTTGTTGATAAAATTATTAATAATTAGTTTTAGATAACGATAAATTATTTATTGGTTATTATGAAACACCGTGTATAATAGGCTACAAAATAATTTTACGGCAAAATATAACATTCCCACGGAAAAACAAAATAACGCGGGCGAAGCCGCGAGCGGAAAGCTAGTCTTCAATATACAGAGTAACTATTTTATCACCCCGAAGAATTTAAGGAGCGCTTCAGCCCCCGTAGCAAGCATGTACACCGAAACACGATATGATAAAACGATAACTCGATATGAACTGTCAAAATATGTTGTTTATAATGGCTTCCTTGAAATTTTATCCACATTAATATATTAATAATACCTACCAAAAATAATATCAATATATACAGGTTGTAACTGAACACCCCAATAACATTTAAGAGTATGTATCCAACAGAAGTAGAGATTCTGTAGGAAAAATATTAGGGCTAACAAACCTACTTTTTTTTCCCATACAAACTAAATAAATTATTTTTTGGTATTAAGTGCCGATAGCCCTAAGTAAGCGTACGAGGAATACTACGCTTACGTCTGTCACTTGTCATTTTGTGTTTAAATTTCTTTTGTGTTAAGAGCTGATTATGGTTGTCACTTGAAAGTTTTTGCTTTCAGTTTAAAATCAAATAATTCTGAAAGTATTGGGGTTCTAGGTCTCAAACAAGCACCGAAGGTCCATTTAGTATCTAACTTATATGCCCCTTAAATGTTATTGGGGTGTTCAGTTACACCCTGTTTATTCAATATACACGGTTATTTTTTTATCACCCTGGAAAATTTTAGGGACGCTTCAGGACACATCCAATATTATATAAAAAAAAAATAATGAAATAAAAAATTTAAAAAAATTGTTTAAAAAATCTCATAAAATGCTGCTCTCAACTAGTGCATCATTTTTTGTATTTTTTTTTAAATTATATAAAATTAAGTATGTGAGTTATTTTTTTAATTCATATTTAAAACATTCTAATACCATGTCGTGAAGCCTCCCTTAAATTTTCCAGGGTGATAAAAAAATAACAGTGTATAGGTACTCAAAGCTTCAAGATAGCAGAAAAATCCAATTTTTCAAACAGATCATATCGATATATCGTTTTACATATCGCGTTGGGTTACCTATTGAGACGCATAATGTTTTTCGTCATAAACTAAAAATGCATAATGTTAATAGCCATAATCGTCACTTGCCATAAGTCTTAATCAAAACTTTATAACGCATAATATTATAAGGCCGAAATATGTAAGGCATAACCATGAAAAGGTATAATTTGGTTATAGTTGGTTACTTTTTGTCATTAATTTTTTATTTTTTAAAATTAAAAATAAAAATTGGCAAAAAGTCAACATCACGCGGTGTTCCCAGGCGGTCACCCATCCAAGTACTGACCGCGCCCGACGTTGCTTAACTTCGGTGATCGGACGAGAACCGGTGTTTTCAACGTGGTATGGACGTTGACAATAAAAGTGTTGTAATTTCGATATGTAATTGTAGGTACTCCCTAAGTAATATATTTGAAAATAACAAGTTTCGTCTATCGTCACAGTTTTAGAATATTGAAAAACGTATTATCTATTTAAAAAATAAAAACCGACTTCAAAAACACGATGATCTAGAAAGTCTTAAAATTTGTCACCGACTTCAAAATAGAAGTGTGATGTTGTCTATCTTTCTTCTTTTTATTATTTTTAACTTTTCAGTGTTTTTGCAGTCGGTTATATTTTTTTGTAAAAAAAATAATTTTTAACTTTTTAGTGAATGAAGTCTTTTTAGTGAAAGAAACCACACTACACCGCTATTTTTAAGTTATGACAAAAATTTTGTGTGCTTGTTCAGACAAGCAAACTGAACAACTTTCACTATGGGATCAACTTCGAAATCGCAAAAAAAAATTCAGCTGTTTCATACATTTAGGTTCAGTGAATGTTGACCATTTGTATGATAACAGCTGATTTTTTTTTGCGATTTCGCGTGAAAGTTGCATAAAATTGCTTTTTTAGTTTTTATAAATATACTTATTGATATTTTTTCCATACCTACTTAAATAAAATTTAGCTCTTAAATTTAAGTTTATTTAATGGTTCATAATTTGATAATAGTAGATTATACAACGAGTGAAAATAGGGGTTTTAATTCGAGGGACTAGAGAGCAGCGAAGGACTCCAGCTAGCTAGACTTCTGTTCTAGAGTAGGTAAGTAAGTAACGAGTAGGTAAAAAGTAAGTGAGCTGAGAGAGTAATAGAAGGACCGAGTTGAATTGTTTTTTCACAAGGTCTGTACTCTACTTTTTACCATTGTTGACTGCAAGAAAATATATACATATATTAGTGCCCACAGAACACAGAAAGACGTGTGTTCTGTGTTAGTGCCTTTAACATTTATATTTGTCTGTCACATTTTATTATGTAAGTATGATCAGCAATTAGAAAACAACGCATTTATTTATGTATGCTTTAATGCTACAAACGGGTTGTACATATTATGGCGGACTTAGCGATGGACATCGCTCTCTACCAGTCAACCATTGGGCCAAGCAGAGAAAGTAAATAACTAACTCCATTTAGCCAGTCAGTAAGTACCTTCAGCAGATTTTATTTATATTTTCATAATTCGTGCTTGTTCCAAATTCAAAATGTTTAAGTCATTCGGTGAGTAAAACAGAGTTTTTTGACTGTTATTGCTGAATTAAATGCCTCTTTTTGCGTGGCAATGGTAAAAATACTTTATATATAATAATAATAATATGCGTTTATTTCAGAAATCTTAGCTACAACATATTGCTCGGATTTTCCAGTAAGTAATCAAAAGATACTTGTATTGGGAATAACGCGCTACTTCCCCTGCGTGGATATATTATTGGTAATAGCGTCATCTAACGCGACTATACCTATTGTAACATTTCATAGGAGAAGCACAGAAGTAGTCCACAGTAGAAGCAAAGCAAACTACATGAATATGAAATCTTATTGCCTATTAATAGATGGCGCCTTAATAAACACAAATGCTTTGGATTCATCTTAAATTATTAGTGTATGTAATATAATGTTTTCTTACTATGGAAATTTATTAAAAAAAATTAACGTAATGTTTGAAAACGTAACCTTTGATTTACGAATACGAACGTTTTACATAGTAGGTACAATAACATAATACCTATGAACATTTTGAAACGAAATTGTCAACGTCCATACCACGTTGTAAACACCGGTTCTCGTCCGATCATCGAAGTTAAGCAACGTCGGGCGCGGTCAGTACTTGGATGGGTGACCGCCTGGGAACACCGCGTGATGTTGACTTTTTGCCAATTTTTATTTTTAATTTTAAAAAATAAAAAATTAATGACAAGAAGTAACCAACGGAAAAAACATGTTTTTATTTGAACTGTAACTAAATGGGTCGATGTAAAAAGACAAGCCAACATTTTATTTATAGAGAAAATATCAATAAATTGATAAAAACTAAAATTGCTAATATAAATTTTATGCAGCTTTCTCTTGACGTAAAGTAGAACTTTACGAGCATAGAAGTTACCAAAAATTTGCATTGCTTGGTAAATATCGGAATTAGTCAACCCTGACCCCACCAGCTTTCGAGTCCGTAGCTACGAGCAAGAGGTGCAGGGGAGCGGAGCCCCTCGGGTAGGGGGATGGAAGTGGAAGCCCCCCTCAAGGAAAAAAAAAGAACAAATAGGATTAAACTGTAGGTTAGGTTAGGTTAGATATTGTGTTGGAGGAGTGGGTTGGGCGCCGGCGAGGCAGCCTCACCTACCGGATGGTGCAGATGATGACCGGGCACGGGAGATGGGTCGAGGGCAAAAACAAATATGGACAAAGAGGGCATAAACTTGGCATTTTGGGCATAAATTGATTTTACGCCCATATAATTGCCCGATTACTGGGCAAAAACTAATAACTTTGTTTTGTAATTAATTAAGCAGGAAATTATGTTAAAATGAATTATTAGAAATTTATAAATTAATTTTTTTCTCATAAAATCATAGCCATAAATAATCATAATCTTGATAAATAATAAGTGAAAATTCTAATAATTTTAATAGTTAAGCTGTCTTATGTCACAAGTTAGTAACGTGCATTGGCGTACTTGATGAGTTGTAGATTTAGAAGTCTTACAGGAACCACATGTATTTATTATAGGCCACTGTAGCCACTTACTATCAGCTGGGCAGCCTGCCTGTATCCCAACCTAGGTATTTGTATAAAAATTAATACAGTTTAAGCTCTTGTAAATATATCTCAACATAATTTATATCTTATGCATGTCCATTTTGAGACCCACTTGTTGGAAAACTCTACAAAGGTCTCCTACATTTTTCCACTGTCTCAGCCATGACTACGATATCATCAGCAAAACAAGGGTGAGTCATAATATACTCGCCGTTTATGTTGATGCCGAATCCTCTCCAGTCATAAAGGTTAAATACATCCTCCAACGCAGCTGTGAACAGTTTTGGCGATAAGACGTCGTTCTGTTTGTACACCTCGCTGAAGTCATATTGATTTCGAGTTTTGGTCCTGAAGGCGAACTGACATGGTGACGTTTTCACTTCACACACTTGGATGTACCGATAATCTATTTGGCACCTCTGGAGTGACCTAAGTACGGCCCAATTCTCGACAGAATCGAAGACTTTATCATAGTCCAAAAACGCCAAGCATTATTCTTGGCGTTAGTGGCAGACTATACTCCTTCGTCTTCTGTATAACATGTCGCAGCGTATGAAGGTGGTTTATGCTACGATAGCCTTAGCGGAATCCGGCTTTATCGGGAGGCTGGAAGTCATCAAACCTGCGCGCGAAACGATTCGTGATAATTCTCGAGAACAGCTTGTATACATGACTCAGGAGCATATGGGTCCCATGTAGTTCCCACTCCTGTGAAGGTTAGAGGCTTTACACTGGAAGTTGTTGACGCTACACTGGAAGTTTACCTAGGGTAAATAGTCCAGGGGATTGCCCTGGTGTTCTCGGGCAATCCCCCCTTGGCGAGAACCCGACCGGGTGGTCGGGCTTGCCCGGGCGCGTGGGTAGTGGAGTCGCAGTGTGGACGTGGACCTTACCTAGCGCGCCCATAAGGGCAGGAAGAACACCGAGGGGTTTTAGTGGGTAGGCCTGGCACTCTGCCGGGTGAGCCCCACACACACTCATCGTCTAGCCAACGGTGGGTATGGTGCGGTTGCGCATTTCCCCGCGAAAAAAAAAGGGTAAATAGTCCAGCTCCTTAAGTCCAACTTCCAGAAAGTCCAGCTCGTTAAGTTAAATAGACGAATTCAACTCGGCTGGGCAGCGTTCGAGTAGCCTACGCCGTATATTCTATCAACCGTAATATTTCAAGACGAAAGTCTTCAATTCGTGCGTGTTGCCAGTGATGACGTATGGAACTGCGACTTGGCCGCTTACAATGGGTCGCATAAGGCTCAAGGTCACTCAAAGGCAGTGAACAGGGCCATGCTCGGGATTTCTTTATACGATTATATCAGAAATGAGGAAATCCGTAAAAGAACTCGCAGTATATTCTATCTACCGTAATATTTCAAGACGAAAGTCTTCAATTCGTGCGAATTATAATTTGTCTGTCTGCTTACTAACAGTGTGTGCTCTATTGTGTATGTCCTCTTTGCAGGTATCAACTGGCAAAGTAGTTTTAACTAATATTAATAAATAAATAAAATACACCTACCCATTGTACTTTCACGATCCATGTCAAGAAAGCAGAGTCTTACAAGGGCATTACCATCCATCTGAAAAACGAAAACTAAGCAAAAAACTCGATTCTGGCGAAATCCAAAAGGGAAACGCCACCAAGCAAAAAAGAAGAAGAAGAATTGCCAGTGTTGACGTAAGAAACTGAGACTTAGCCTCTTACAATGGGTCTCATAAGGCTCAAGGTCACTCAAAGGGCAATGAAGAGGGCTGGTGGTGCCCAAAGTAGACTCCACCACGTCGGCGTTTCGCCGAATAATGATTTGAAACCGACTACCAGCTCCTAGAAAACACTGTGGCTTACCCCTATTCCATTTGGTCTCCGTATGTAGCCGGTGGACTTCCTGAGCTAGCTCGAAGGAAGTCGCGGCTCCTGAAGGGTTGCTGTCAATCCAACGATGGAGACCGGAGCACTACATAGGCCTATTAGGCCGCCGACTCACTTCACCCTCGGATAATAAAACTTTGGCACACTCTATTCACCGACACTAAAACTTGGCGGATCTTCGCACTCACAAATTAGGTGCGCCGCGCAAAACAGTTCAATTATACCTATATTTCTCGAAAACGCGCCGCCCGGTAACCTATTTCAATGTCATTTCGTATTCGACTCGACTGACATGTCACATGCGGCCGGCCGCCACAGGCTCTCACTGCACAGACTATAAGGCAGTGTTGCCACTCGCTCTTCCTCGAGCGTAAACAAGGGCTATACTCGTAATTTCTCTATACGATCAAATCAGAAATGGTGAAATCCGTAAAAGAACTAGAGCTACCGACATAGCTCAAAGAACTGCAAACCTTAAGTGTCAATGAGCTGGGCACATAGCTCGCAGGACGGACGGCCTTTGGGGAGAAAGGTCAAAAATCAAAATGCATCAATTACTATTTTTAATCGACTTCAAAAAAGGAGGAGGTTCTCAATTCGATGCCTATGTTTTTTGTGTGTAACATACGCGAATTCTTTTGTATTCTTTTATAATTTCGATAGAGTATGCTCCTGGAATGATCCCATTGTCACCAGTCAGGATCTGATGATGGGATTCCATGAAAATTGAGGCACTCTTAAATTTTATAGGTACGTCCAACGTGTTTCGTGTTTTTTTCCGAAGCTATACACGTATTTGCGTCCCACAAAGAATTCATTCACTTAAAAGGCAGAAATAAAAAAAATACAAAAAAAATAAATCCAACTTCAAAAACACTGAACAGTAAAAAATAATATAAGAATATAGGTACAGACAAAATCACATTTTTATATTGAAGTCGGTGCCAAAGGATGATCTCCTAGAATGTCTTTTGGCAACTACTTCAATATAGAAATGTGATGTTGTCTGTACCTATTCTTATATTATTTTTAGCTTTTCAGTGTTTTTGAAGTCGAATTTTATTTTTTTGTAATTTATCGGACAGTCGACACAGAGTCTTGTATTGACGCCGCAGTGACTAGTAATTTCAAAGCGATCGTGATAGATTTTTTCTTAGACAATAACCTTTAACCTTTTCTTACCCCCCTGGTTGATGGTTTGGAATATCAGGCGTAGGTACTAACTTAAATTAAGTTAGATTCATCTCGACTATCATCGCTGAAAAAATCTTCGATTTTAGTATCAAAAAAATCGTTATCATTACATAATTGCATATTGTTTGATTGAGCATTGTTTTTGCTCTATATATAGCAAAATCAACTAAACATATGCTGCGTAGTTTAAAACCACTTTTTTAAGGTTTCTTGCAATTTAATATTATTTATTAGCCATAATATATGTATATTTTGTCAAAAAAATCTTTGATGTATAGTTATTTCAATGAAAAAGTGAATAAAACTTCTGTTAAAGTTTCTGCCCAGGAAACGGGCATTTATTTGGCACTTACTCAATACGCCCAATATGCCAGGGCATAAACCCATCTCTAGACTCATGGGTGCTTCGGCCATTATCTGCATCATGTCGCACGGAGGGAGCAATCGGGGGATGGCTAACGCCGATCCCGATTGTGTCTCTACGGAGGTAGGAGTATCTGGAGGGTTTTTAGCCGGTATTGGGTCTTCTACCCGAGTCCGGCATATCCTTGAGGTGGCCTAGTCAGTTCAAGTCCCTTGTTGAATACCGTAAATGTATCTGCCCTCCTAAAAAAAAAGGATACATATTGTGACCATACAGAGCATCATCAAACTTATTGAAAAAGTAACTTATTGGCTAAAACTGTAGGTTAGGTTAGATTCTTACCCTTTAAATGTCACCTGAATGAACATTTTTAAAATAATATTTTAACAGTTGAAATATTTTCTAAGTAAAACATTTGCGATACCTGTATTATTTCAAATGATTCTTTTTAAGGTAATAATGTTTTCGAAATGAAAGTTTGTCAAATGATTAGTTTTTCATACGTTGTTTGTAAAACGATCTTTTGTCATACGTTTTTTGGTAAACAATAGTAAACCGACAAAAAGTCAACATCACGCGGTGTTCCCAGGCGGTCACCCATCCAAGTACTGACCGCGCCCGACGTTGCTTAACTTCGGTGATCGGACGAGAACCGGTGTTTTCAACGTGGTATGGACGTTGACAATAATAGTGTTGTAATTTCGATATGTAATTGTAGGGACTTCCTAAGTAATATATTTGAAAATAACAAGTTTCGTCACAGTTTTAGAATAGGTGTTGAAAAATATTATCTATCGTAAAACTCGTTTACATCCTCAAACATTACACGTTCAAAATTTTTTTTTGTTTCCATGATAAAAAACATTATTTCATACATAAACTAATAATTGATTATGTATGAATCAAATTTAACAAATATTAAAATAAACTTTAATTTTAGAACAAAATTTTATTTAAAAAATTATTAATACATTTTTGGTAACTTCTATACTCGTAAAGTTCTACTTTCTGTCAAGAGAAAGCTGCATAAAATTTATATTACTATTTTAGTTTTTATCAATTTTTTTTTATTTTCTCCATAAATAAAAATATGTTGGCTTGTCTTTTTACATCGACCCATTTAGTTACAGTTCAAATAAATAAAACATGTTTTTCTCGTTAGTTACTTTTTGTCATTAATTTTTTATTTTTGAACTAAAAATAAAAAGTGGCAAAAAGTCAACATCACGCGGTGTTCCCAGGCGGTCACCCATCCAAGTACTGACCGCGCCCGACGTTGCTTAACTTCGGTGATCGGACGAGAACCGGTGTTTACAACGTGGTATGGACGTTGACAATTTCGTTTCAAAATGTTCATAGGTATTATGTTATTGTACCTACTATGTAAAACGTTCGTATTCGTAAATCAAAGGTTACGTTTTCAAACATTACGTTAATTTTTTTTTATAAATTTCCATAGTAAGAAAACATTATATTACATACACTAATAATTTAAGATGAATCCAAAGCATTTGTGTTTATTAAGGCGCCATCTATTAACAGGCAATAAGATTTCATATTCATGTAGTTTGCTTTGCTTCTACTGTGGACTACTTCTGTGCTTCTCCTATGAAATGTTACAATAGGTATAGTCGCGTTAGATGGCGCTATTACCAATAATATATCCACGCAGGGGAAGTGGCGCGTTATTCCCAACAATACAAGTAAGATTACTTACTGGAAAATCCGAGCAATGTGTTGTAGCGAAGATTACTGAAATAAACGCATATTATTATTATTGGGTGTCCCAGAAGCCGACGTCAAGCCGAAAGCAGGCGGTAGACTAACTCATATATGTCATCAGAAAAATATAAAAAAAAATATAAGTCACCTATTTAAAAAAAATCTAACATTTAAAAAAATCCATATAATTTACACCCTGTGACGGTTTTTTCAAAACATTTTCTTTTGTTTTGTAATCCTGAATAATGTTTCTGTATACTCTAATCTAAAATTTAAAGCCAGCTGCTCCAAATTTGAAGAATATACCATTTTTATCTAAATTAAATATTCAAAATTAATTTTTCGCATAGCTTTAACAAGCTGTACTGAAAAAAAATGTACTATGCGAGTTTGGCAAGTAACTGCAAAATTTGGCGCATTCAATAAGGATTCCAAAATGGTATGATACTTGGTAGATAATTTCTATGATTGCAGACAATATTTGATAATTTCTATGATTGCAGACTGTATATATAAAGTACTAGTTTTTACCCGCGGCTTCGCTCGCGTTAAATTCGGAGTAACACCGAAGATTAAAAAAAAAATAAGGCAGGTATTTTTCGTTGGTAACAAAGAGTCTGTGTACCGATTTTTAGCTTCTTACCTTGAAAACTGCAGAAAGTCCCATATAAAATTTCACCCCCTCTTTTAAGGGGTTGGGGGCAGATTTCCAAAAAAAAATGATGCACGATTTTTTTGTTAGTCACAAATAGTTCGCATACCAATTTTTAGCTTTCTACCTTGAAAATTGCGAAATGCTCCATACAAACTTCCACCCCCCATTTTAGAGAAGTGGGGGGTTAGAAAGAGACAGAAAGTAGCCTATGTCACTCTCCATCCGTTCAACTATCTCCACTTAAAAAATCACTTCAATCCGTCGCTCTGTTTTGCCGTGAAAGACGGACAAACAAACACACACACACACTTTCCCATTTATAATATTAGTATGGATTTTTATCATTGCCACGCAAAAAGAGGCATTTAATTCAGCAATAAGTAATAGTCAAAAAAACTCTCTTTTACTCACTGAATGAAAATATAAATAAAATCTGCTGAAGGTAAGTACTTACTGGCTGGCTAAATGGAGTTAGTTATTTACTTTCTCTGCTTGGCCCAATGGTTGACTGGTAGAGAGCGATGTTTATCGCTAAGTCCGCCATAATATGTACAACCCGTTTGTAGCATTAAAGTATAAATAAATAAATGCGTTGTTTTCTAATATTGCTGATTACCTATACATAATAAAATGTGACAGACAAATATAAATACTATAGGCACTAATATATATATATTTTCTTGCAGTCAACAATGGTAAAAAGTAGAGTACAGAACTTGTGAAAAAACAATTCAACTCGGTCCTTCTATCACTCTCTCCGCTCATTAAGTAATCTGTGCTTAGGTACCTACTCATGCTTACCTACTCTAGAACAGAAGTCTAGCTACTTTAGTACTATTATCTATTCTGTGGTCTAGCTAGCTGGAGTCCTTCGCTGCTCTCAGGATCCAATTTAGTCCCTCGAATTAAAACCCCTATTTTCACTTGTTGTATAATCTACTATTATCAAATTAAGAAACATTAAATAAACTTTAATTTTAGAGCTAAATTTTATTTAAGTAGATACTAATGGAAAAAATATCAATATATTTATAAAAACTAAAAAAGCCATTTTAGGCAACTTTCTCGCGACATAAAGTAGAACTTATACGAGTATGGGACGTTAACAAAAATTTATTGAGATTTTTTTATGAACAAAATTTAGCCCGAAAAATTTAATATTTTTTAAATTTGATTCATACTTGTATGAAATAATGTTAATTACTATAAATAAACAAAGAAAATTTTTAACGTAATGTTGGAGGACGTAGGTAATCAGTTTTTAAATAGATAATAGGTAATTTCAATATTCTAAAACTGTGACGAAACTTGTTATTTTCAAATATATTACTTAGGAAGTACCTACAATTACATATCGAAATTACAACACTATTATTGTCAACGTCCATACCACGTTGAAAACACCGGTTCTCGTCCGATCACCGAAGTTAAGCAACGCACAGAGGGACACGCTCCATACAAGGGCGGTCATAAATAGTTAAAGTCCTGTTACTATCAATACATTGTATTATTTTAGTGACTTATAGTTGTAAAAGTGTTTTAGGAACATTAAAATGAAAGAAGTACATGTATTTACGGAATAAAAAACGTTTACTTCAGTAAAAAACAAATATAAACAATAACATACTTTTACCTAAATTTATCATGAACAAACACTTAAAAATTGGAATGTAAAACATATATTTTAAATAAAATAACAGTCAAAACATTGATAACATTATTTAATTATAATAAAATAATAGAAATAAATAAATTAAAATTAATTAAATACAAAAAAAACAAAACAACTAACAAAATACAAATAAATTATTCTTATTCTAACAATATTAAACATGTAACAATTCTATTACACTTTGTGACAGAGTATTTTTCTTTTTAGGGGGAAGTTTCCGAAGACTTGTAATATAAGGATCTGAATGTAATAATAGTCGTTGTATTAAATCTTGATTGGTAACTTCACGTGACATTTTTCGAGTGTGACTTCGTCTATAAATTTTGATATACTTATTTGTCGCTTCAGCAGCTTCTTCGGAAAGTTCTCCTATAGATAACAATGCATAACTTATAATATCTGATCCATGTACGAGCACCTTGTGGACAGAAGCAGGAAGACTATACCACGGATATTCCTCGACCAGGCTGTATGCTGTTTGTAATGCATAGTCTTTAAACTTGCATTCATTCATTTTATGTCCAGAAGATAACGTTTGTAATATTACACAACAACGATCTATGAGATCCTTATTCAAACCTGTAATTTCAGCAGATACAGCTGATTCCAAAAAAAACTTCCTGGCCGTGTTTCCGTCGTTAGACGTCCCGCTTCCACCACTACGCGGCTTGTCAACTATTAAACCTAATCGTTCCCTAAACTGGGACTGTACATATTGTTTTTTATTTGATAACAATTGTTTATCACTATCTAGCCTAACTTGCCATTTTTTTATGTCTAATCTATATGAAAGATGAATCAAATATTCGAAGAAACGTATCCAAGAATGTAGTGGTGATAATCCAAATTGGTATCTACTCTCTATTACAGGTTTTTGTAAACATTCGTCTATTTTATTCATCTCTTTAGGGGTAGCATTACATATATAACATCTACTTGTAGATGTTTCACTTAAAGCACTACAAATTTTACCATCTACCATTGAAAGCTGCAACTTATGAGAAACGACCAATTCACGATTGTCGATCTGAATAAAAGTAGGTTGCAAACTTTCAATTTTATCCTTAAAATAAGCTTCCTCTTGCAAAGACACTGCTGTGCTTTCTTTCAAAAATTGAAATCGAATAGGACGGCAGTACCTAGTGGAAGAGGGTCGAGGATTTTTCCATAAAATTTTACTATTATCTTCAGCTAATTTTACAATAATTTGAAGGGGTACATAAGATGTTACAAACAAACTACTATCTTCTAAAGTTGAATCTGAAAAAAATTGTTTGTATTCACTATGTCCAGTGCTGCCATCGAATCCCCATTTCCCAAGTAAAGAGATATTAGACAAACAATCATCAGGAATCTGATCTAAGACCTCTTTTTGAGATTCAAGGATTCGAGAAGCTGTGTGATCAAAAAGACTTTGTAATTCAACTTCAGCTGAAGACTCGGAAACAGTTATATTAGAAGGGTAACATCTCTGTTTCGCTTTAGTAATTTGTTGGTAACATGGTAATACATTAGGAGAAATCTTACTATTAACAAAGTTTTTAATTAATAAATACTGATGTTTTGTCAACTGAGCATCAGTCACAAGTGACAAGACATCATCAGTGCTAACTCTAGATATACACGAATCGAATGAACAGTCTGAAACATCAAGCAATGCACTCAGTAGAATCATCAGACTTTGACAAATCAGCTACTCTCCGACGTTTAGTCCTTTTACTACATTGCGTAAAAGGTTTTCGAGGACGACCACGTGAATGACACGGCGACGTTTCAGACGGAGTACATTGCTTATTGTTTTTCACAAGTTGAATTTTTTCAATAACATTAAACCAATCGGAATTCTTATATAAAAGCTTGGTTTTATCCCTATTACATTTTTTCCAGAATCGAGCAATAGCTTTACATAAATTATTAACAATTTTCTCTAAATAATGAATATCAATGTTCTCAGCATCGTCGTTCAGAGTAGTCAACAAACTTTGTAGGACTTGACGACACTTTTCCGAGTCATTATCGGTATTGACAGTTAGCCATATTTCAAGAATATGCATTCTTGAAAACGAGCATATATATAAATTACCTAAAACAAAAAAAAACGGTTAAAATTCAGTCACAAAACCTACATAAAGCACTAAGACTAAATAAACTAATTTCGTAGCAAATGCTACGAGATAATCTGGCAACCGTAGCACCCTTGTCATCGCCAAAAGGGCAGATAAGGGCAGCCAAGTTTTAATTTTCCTAAGATAAGAAAGTCTAAAGATTATGGTGCAATATACCTCCATAGTCGGAGCGAGTGGGAACATATTTAAAAGTTTATTCAAACTTTGAATATTAAAATATAATACTCCAAGAAAAGTCGCCTCGTAGCAATGACATACTAAAGAAAATATATACTAAGATACAATTAAAATAAAAATATTAATTATTACATACCCTGTTCTTGGATATCCATTTCAGAAAAACTCACACAGCACTCACAGGTCCCGCAATGACAACAAATGACGTCACGCTTTTTAATGACTCACTGATAACAGTATTTACGATTGGCGATGCGCTCTCTTTGAATGCACAATAGATAATGAAGGCGCACTCTAATTACTGACCTATTTATAGTTTCAGAAGGTACCGCAACTATCCAATGTAACGACAAGGAATAAAATGTAAAACAAGAAAGCAGGTTTTTAAGATTTATGACCTATGGATGTCCCACAGTGCAACGTCGGGCGCGGTCAGTACTTGGATGGGTGACCGCCTGGGAACACCACGTGATGTTGACTTTTTGACACATTTTTTTTTTTAATTAATGACAAAAAGTATAGAACATTTTTTATTTATTTATTTGAACTGTAACAAAGTGGGTTAATGTAACAGGACAAGACAAAACAAAATACTCGTACATAAAACAAAGTTGGATTCGATATAATAATATGTTTTTCAACACACTTGCTCGTAACGTGGATGTAATTTCACCGGCTTTAGATACTGTTAGTGATTGTCTCTAAGACACCACCAACATAAAGTGTTGTTTTGAAATAGTAGGGTGTACGGCCTTCGAAGTGGACTGTAAAACACTTGCTGTAGATTTTGTAATCAGGAACCGGAGTACTGGATGGATCAATGAAACACTGGTATCACTACTGGAGCGCTTGCTGAGAGAGGTCGGAGGCACTTCTTGTTTGTGGTTGAGGTTGTTGCTTCCTCGAGTGGTCGGAGCGGACTGGTTGCGGTGGCTTGTCCGCGCCGCCTTTTATTCTATTTTTTGTTATATAGGTCGTCGTTTATATATGGTTCCCCCCGCGCCCCGCAAGAGTGGCCTCCCACCTCTTCGCGCATGCGCACTTTATTTGCGTAAACCAACTAGCGTTTATTCTTATTCTAATACAATGAAATATTTCGATAAAATAAACCATTACAAATGTTACTTAACCATTCTACCTATTTAATGTTCCCTATTTCTAAGTAAAAGACAACAAGAATAACCATTTATTTTACATATACAAACTTATCGTTAAAACCAAATTATAAAAAAGACAAACTAAAAACTATACATTGTTTTTCAGTTATTTGTGAATAATTTCGTCGTGAACATTATCTCCCGCCGTCGCCTCGCGAATTCCCGGTAGCACGACGATCCTCTTGGTAGGTCTCCGGAGTACGTGTCCTCGGCTCGTTGTGACGTCGACCACTCGAACTACGCCGTCTGCGCCTGGGTAGACTGCGGTGACTCTGCCTCTTGGCCATGTGTTGCGGGGTAGGTTGGAGTCGCAGACGATGACTAGGTCGCCAGTGGTTGGGCTAGTCCCGGTGCTATGGGGCTCCCGCCGCTGCTGGAGTACAGGCAGGTACTCGCGCACCCAGCGTTTCCAGAAGAGGTCAGCGAGGTACTGGGCGCGTCGCCAGTGTTGTCGTGCGTTCATGTCGCTGTCGTCGAAGCTCCCCGGGGCTGGTGAGTAGCAGTCTGGCCCGAGCAGGATCATATTCGGAGTGAGGGCCGGCGGGTCGTCTGGAGTCACCGGCACGTAGGTCAGGGGTCGAGAGTTGACTGTGGCTTCGACCTCGGCTAGCAGCGTGCGCAGCGTCTCGTCGCTGGGGCGTTTTTCGTGCAGCGTAGCCTTCATCGCCTCCTTCACTGTGCGCACGAGGCGCTCCCATGCCCCGGCCATGAAGGGTGCGGCGGGGGGCAGGAAACGCCAGCGGATGCGGCGTGCTCCGGCGCCGTTCTTGATCGCGCCGGACAGCTCACGGTCGGCGCCGCGGAAGGCGGTGGCGTTGTCGCTCCACAGCTCGGCGGGGCACCCGCGCCGTGCGATGAAACGGCGCAGTGCGTTGATGGCTGCGTCGGTGCTAAGTGACGGTACGATCTCCAGGTGTATCGCGCGCGACGTCAAGCAGGTGAACAGCGCGACCCATCTTTTTTCTCGGTGACGGCCAACGGTGACTTCTATGGGCCCATAATAGTCTAGGCCCGTGTATGAGTATGGCCTGACGTGGTGGGCCAGTCGCGCGGCGGGTAGGTCTCCGGTTGACGGGGCGGCCGGTTTCGCCTTGCGTATCCGGCACGCGAGGCAGTGGGCGATCGCTTCCTTGACCGCTGGCCTTATTTTTGCGATGTGCACGCGTTGCCGTAGCTCGTTGACGACAATCTCGGTGCCTCCGTGATGTAACTGCTCGTGTACGTGCGAAATGTACAACTTCGTGTAGTGATGCTTCCTATGTAGTATCACGGGGTGTGCGTTTGCCTCTTCTATGCCGCTAGCCGCCTCTATTCGCCCGCGTAGTCGCACGATGTCGTCTTTGTCTATATACACGCTGAGTTTGGCGAGCCGGTCATCCTTGTCTGGTGCGCGACCGCTTGATATGCGCTCTCTCTCTCTCTTGTAGCTGTCTTCTTGACTGGCGCGCATCCATAATTTCTCAGCCTTGATTATGTAGTCTGCATCTAGCGCGACGTATTTTTCTTTTTTCTCGCTCGCAGAGACGGGTTCGATGTGTAGACGGCCCCGCGGCGTTGCTTTGTTCCAGGCTTCGTCTTCGCTCGGGTTGGCTTTTGTGCGTTTTCTTCGTGCCGCGGCGATTGTTTCTATAGCCGGGGCGCGCGGGATGGTTGACTGGCGACGACAGAGACTGATGAACTGCAGTACGCGTCCTGTAGCCCGTAATAGTCGTGTCCACTTGGAGAAGCGCTCGATCTCGGGTAAGTGAGCGTGTTGTCGGCGTTGCTGCAGCGTGTTGCATTTTTCTCGCTCTTCGCCTGTCGCAGGAATTTCGACCTTATTTTCAGCGGGCCAAGACTCTTCATTATCGTGCAGGAAACGAGGTCCGTTGAACCATCTGTGACTTGCGCCGAAGTCGATCGGTGTCGCTCGCGTTGCATCGTCGGCGACGTTGTCTGCTGACGGTACCCAACGCCATTCGTTTTTCTTGCTTGAGTCTTCGATTTCGGCGAGGCGGTGCGCAACGAACGTCTTGTATGTACGGGGTTCGCTTCTTATCCACGCTAGGACGGTGCGTGAGTCGCTCCAGTAGACCTTGCGCGCTATCTCGAAGTCGTGTTCGTCGGCGACTGTCTTCGCCAGACGTACGCCTAGCACGGCAGCTTGTAGCTCGAGCCTGGGCACGGAGATCGGTTTCGTCGGAGTGACGCGACTCTTGGCTGCTGCGAGGGCGATTCTGACGCTGCCGTCGCTGCGTATCATTTTCCAATATACGGCGGCTGCGTAGGCTTCTTCGCTGGCGTCGACGAATGTATGTAGCTCGTAGCGATCGACGTGCTTCTTGTCGTAGCACCTAGGTATACTTAGTTCGCCTAGGTCTCGAAGTTGCTGTAGCCACTCGCTCCATCGGTCGTGTAGTGCGTCGGGTATCGCGTCGTCCCACCCCATGTTGTGGCGCCATGTGTCTTGCATGATTCTCTTGGCCGGCGTGGTGAATGGCGAGATCAAGCCCAGCGGGTCGAATATCGACATTATGATACTGAGGGCCTCGCGTTTCGTGGGCGGTCGTAGGTCGTTGATCACTTCGGCTGGAGCTCTTCTTGCATTGAGTCGAAATCGAATACAGTCTTCCGCGGTGTCCCATAGTAGGCCGAGTGTTTTTTCCATCTCGCTCCCGCCGATGGGGACCGTAGTGCCGTCTTGCTTCTCGCTAGTGCTGCTGATTGCTTCGACGTCGTTCGACGCCCAGCCGCGTAGTAGAAATTTCGCTTGTTTATGCACGTAGTCGACTTCTGACGTTATTTTTCTTGCTTCTTCTAGTGTCGCGAAGCTGTGTAGGTAATCATCCATGTAGTGATTACGCTCGATGGCCCGTGCCGCTTCCGGGAATCTTGACGCGTGTTCTCTTGCGTTGCGATTTTTGATGTACAGTGCGGTGCACGGCGATGACGACGCACCGAATACCACGGAGCTCATTCTGTATTCGTCGGGCGCGCACTCCCGCCGGTCGCCTCTCCATAAAAAACGTAGCGCGTCTCGATCTTCTTCTCGAATCTTGATCTGCATGAACATTTCTTTTATGTCCGCTGACACGCCGTAGGCATACTGGCGGAAGCGCATGATGACTCCGGGTAGGCTCTGTAGTAAGTCGGGCCCCGGCAGCAGCATATCGTTGAGGCTGAGGCCGGAGGAACGAGCGGCGGCGTCGTGGACCACTCGAATCTTTTTCTTCTCCGGGTGAGTGACGGCGAAGTGCGGCAAGTACCACAGGCGGCCGCGGGGCGGTGCGACGACTCTCTCGGCGTAGTTGGACTTCAGCAAGTTCTCGATGCGCTCGTTATATTCTTTCTTCAAATTCTCGTTGCGGTCGAGCTTGCGTTCCAGTGTGTATAGTCGCTTAAGTGCGTCAACGCGATTGTTAGGTGTCGCGGCGGCTTCTTCTCTCCACAGTAGCCCCGTCTCGAAGCGGCCGTCGGGCAGGCGTCGGCTTCTTTCTTCTAGTGTCTTGAGTGCTTGCAGCTCGGGATCGCTTCGCTGTCTTCTTGGCTCGATCGACAGTGATTCCAGCGCGAAATAGTCCTTCATCATTCTCTCCATATTCTCAGCCGGCTCACTTTGAGTAAGGTGAGCGCAACAATAGGCGACAGGCTCCGCTTGCGATGTTCGACACCCGTGAAGCACCCAGCCGACGGCCGTGCGTGAGGCCACCGGTTGGTCGCGACGTCCTCTTCTTATTTCGCGCGAGACGATCAACTCCCAGTTGTCTTGACCGATGAGAAGTCTCGGCGTGGCGTTGCTGTATATTAACTCTTGCTTCACTTCTTCTAGGTGCGGGCAGTTTTCTATTTCTTCTTTGCTCACGGACTGTGTTGCGAAGGCGAGGCTGTCGACTGTACGAGCGTTATAAATTTGCTGTTTGTCGTTGCTGTGGCGGCCTCTTATTGCGACGTTCACCCTCTTGCTCTTCTTGTGTTCCATTTCTTCGCCGCCGACGCCTTGCACCCACATGGGTTCTGTAGGCCCGTCGAGACCAAGGGTGTCGGCGAGCGACGCGTCGATGATCGTAACGGTGCTTCCCTCGTCCAATAGCGCGAACGTGTCAACCGCGGCGTTCGGGCCGCTCACAGTCACGGGCGCGATCTTCAGGTAGGCGCGGCTCTTGTTCGCTGCAGCGCTCGCGACTGGTTGTGTTGCTGACGCTATCACCTCTTCTTTCTTCTGGGGCGCGGGGGACTCGGTGGCGGGGACGCCGGTGAGTAGAGGCGTCTTCTTCTCGTGGTGCAGCAGGCGGTGGTGTCGCATGAGGCAGCCGTTGAAACCGCACGGCTTGGCACGGCATGAGAGGCGGCGATGCGTGCTAGCTAAGCAGCGATAGCACACGTGATTCTTCTTGGCTACCTCCCATCTCTCGTTCGTGTCAATCTTCAGGAATTTCGAGCACGCTGTCAGTTGGTGGCTCTGCTTGCACATCGGGCACGACGTAATCTTGTCGCAGGAGCTCTTCTTATATGGCTCGCTAGTGGCGGTGAAGGCGCGTTCGATCCTTTTCTTGGTCGCCCTGTGTTCCCTGTTGTCATTCATGGGTTCAGGCGGGGCGTAGGGGGCGCACTTGTCCGCTTCATGGTTCAAGAATTCGGCGATTCTCTTCAACTCTGGTATTTCTTCTCTGGTGGCGGCGTAGTCGTACCACTTGTTGCGTAGTATTGGCGTCAGCTTGTCCACGATGAGTCGTAGCACCTCCGGGTTGTACAGGTACTGCGGTTTCTTCAGTATTTCGATGGTAGCCACGGTGTTAGCGATGCGGCCGGCGAATATGCATAGGTCGCGCGGGCCGTCGGTCAGTCTGGGCAGCGTCTTGAGTTTCTCCATTTCGTTGATGAGCAGTGCGTCGGGCCTCCCGTATCTTCTTTCCAGCGCGCCGATGAGATCTTCAGGTTGCGGCTGACTAATGAGGAGGGAACTGACGGCCTCCAGCGCGACTCCCTTCAGACTCTTCCTTATTCTTGCGACGTTCTCGCTGGGTGAGAAGCTCGACGATGACTCAGTGTATGCTGCCTTGAATTGCAGCCATTCACTGCACTGCCCGCTGAACACTGGTAGTTCGGTGATGTATTTCCTCGTGGATTTGCTTGACTGGATTGCTTCTGTCAGCGCGGCGGCTAGCGACGTGACATCTATTTGCGGCGGTCGAGGCTGTTCTTGGCCCGTCTGATGTTGCGCGTGTTTATTGAAACGCGCGGGCGCCCCCGACTTCATCCCGTAATCTTGATGTCCCTCTATCGCTGCTGCTTCTTGCTGCGGGCGCCGATTGAACCAGTCTTCTACTCGACGCGGTGCTAGGTCCTCCTCCTCTTCTTCATCTTCCGTTGATGACTCGGCGACTATTTTTTCTAGGCGAATCTTCTCTAGCGTGGCTTCGGCTTGAATTCGTTGCACTTCTAGCGCGGCGAGCCTCTCCTTAGCTTCTAATTCTGCGCGAATCCTCTTGCTCGACGCCTTGGAGTGACGTGATCGCGCAGGCGGAGGTACTCTTGCGGCGGGCGGCGGCGGTGGCATTAGTTTGGTGCTGTGACGCTCGACGATCGTGTGGATACTGCTTGCGGCCGGCGTAGCTTGAATACCCGACGTGTCGGCAGGTGCGCCGTGCGTGGTTCTCGTTTCGCCGGTTGCCGGTGTTTCGCCGCTGTCTGAAGACTCTCTTGCCGTGTCGTCGTTCTTTTCCTTCTCGTGGCAGCTCCTTGTGAGAACCATGGTGATTCTTCAGTCTTCACGTTCTTGATGCACTAGTCCAGAAGATCCGGCTCCGAAAGGACCATACAATGTTAGTGATTGTCTCTAAGACACCACCAACATAAAGTGTTGTTTTGAAATAGTAGGGTGTACGGCCTTCGAAGTGGACTGTAAAACACTTGCTGTAGATTTTGTAATCAGGAACCGGAGTACTGGATGGATCAATGAAACACTGGTATCACTACTGGAGCGCTTGCTGAGAGAGGTCGGAGGCACTTCTTGTTTGTGGTTGAGGTTGTTGCTTCCTCGAGTGGTCGGAGCGGACTGGTTGCGGTGGCTTGTCCGCGCCGCCTTTTATTCTATTTTTTGTTATATAGGTCGTCGTTTATATATGGTTCCCCCCGCGCCCCGCAAGAGTGGCCTCCCACCTCTTCGCGCATGCGCACTTTATTTGCGTAAACCAACTAGCGTTTATTCTTATTCTAATACAATGAAATATTTCGATAAAATAAACCATTACAAATGTTACTTAACCATTCTACCTATTTAATGTTCCCTATTTCTAAGTAAAAGACAACAAGAATAACCATTTATTTTACATATACAAACTTATCGTTAAAACCAAATTATAAAAAAGACAAACTAAAAACTATACATTGTTTTTCAGTTATTTGTGAATAATTTCGTCGTGAACAGATACATAAAGCAGCTCATAAAATACACGTGTGTTACATACAGCTGAGGTACGCATCACAGAATCCGGCAATGCTTCACTTGCTGGCCTCGGCAGTAATGGACTATATTTTTTTAAAAGCTAGAGGTACTAATATAAAAGACATCAACGAACTACATTATTTTGTCAAACGATTATTTTCATACCATTATTTAGTTTTATCTACAAATTAACAATGATATGTGTTATTTTTTTTTAGATTATGGGTAGACACTTGTCCTCATCTTGCCTGATGGTGAGCAAAGGTGGGTACTAAGGTGGAGCGTGCCTACTCATTAGGTGCCGACTCACTCTAGTCCTGAAAAGACCCGGGTTGTAATGTGGTGGGAACACAGTACAGAAGACGACAAAGAATTCCATTCCTTTGCAGTACGCATTAAAAAAGTTAACGCGAAACGCTTCGTGCGAAGCAGTGAAATTTCTACTACGTAGGGGTGGATCTTTGCCGTTCTCCGGGTGCCTCGGTAGTAAAAGGGAGATGGTGGAATAAGATCAAACAGCTTTTGGAAACACTCTCCGAAATGTAACCTATAAAAAATCTATAAACAGGCCACTGCGCGGCGATGTTGAAAACTCTGGAAATTTGAAATTTTCAGAGTGTCTTCACCGATCAACCTCTTCGCCCGGCGCTCCACCGAGTCAAGGGCAGATAGCTGGTACTTAGCAGAGCCGTCCCAAAGGTGGTTGCAGTATTCCATGCATGACCGGACCTGTGCTTGATAAAGGTAAGAAGCTGCCCCGGCGTGAAATAGATTTGCCTTATCCTTAGCGGTGTGAGACAGTGATCCATCAGGTTTCTGAAGGGGCGGTAGTGATGGCCGGCAGAAGTTCGTCTCGACCGATTTGGCAAGGGACCAAAAGGCTCTATTCCCCGATGGGTATGATGAGAGTCTGGCCCCAATACGACCAATGTGGTCGAGGCGAGCCTTCTTCTGTGCTTTTTTGCAGGACTTGGCGGCTTTATTAAAAGCTTTCTTCTTGGCTCCGAGGTAGGCAAGTTTTCTACTTCGCACGGCAGCCCATTCCTGATATGCCGATTGTTTAAGGGCATCAGCCTATGCGCAGTCGGCATTATACCAGGGACGGGCGAAACGTTCGGTGGTCACGTCAGAATAAGGAATGAAGTACTCCGTAGCTTGCCGTATCACGTTAACAATGTTGTCAGCGCAGATCGTAGGGTCCTCGGATGTAAAGCACGTTTGCCGCCAAGGATAACATGCAAAAAAGTGTCGCATCTCATCCCAATCTGCTGACTTGTATCGCCATCTCCGCCTGGTTTCCCTAAGGGCAGTGTCAGGCGGGGAGAATGTCGATACAGATTTCACCAGACAGTGATCGGAGCTTCCCAGAGGGGATGATACGGCTACCGAAAACTTGTCCGGATCTGTTGACAGCAGAAGGTCAAAACAATAGGCGGTGTGGCCTTCTACATCCGGTATTCTCGTAGGCTCAGTGACCAACTGGGTGAGGCTTAGCGACAACGCAAGCTTGCGCGACTCTCGCCCAGCATGATCGGTGTTCTGGTATGGGCACAGCCACTCCTCGTGGTGGGCGTTAAAGTCCCCCAGAAACACTAACTGTGCCAATGGATACCGTTCATGTACCTTGTCAGCTGTTGTGCTGAGGTAGTTAAAAAGCCGAGTCGTCGTCTGATCCCCGCTATGTGATCTATACAATGCGGCGAAAATAATTTATTCCACCCCTATCCCACTTAATCCAATAATTCAGCTTATTAAGTATTTTTCCTCATAAGTGTGTATACCGTTGTGTATATATCGTTGTGTCATACGATATACGTGCGTATATTGGTTATTTATCACACTCGGCACTTACTGAAGGGAACATGATCAGTGATACGCTAACTCGTTATAACCACCATAGCGCATTTATATCGTAATGTACTATTATAATATTCTATAACTGTGACGTAACTTGTTATTTTGGAATAGAAAATGGTTACCTATTGAAACGCATAACGTTTTTTGTCATAAACTAAAAATGCATAATGTTAATTGCCATTATCGTCACTTGCCATAAGTCTTTATATCATAACTTCATAACGCATAATATTATAAGGCCGAAATATGTAAGGCATAACCATGAAAAGGCATAATTTGAATAAGCATAAGTAACAAAAGACATAATTTATGTTTGCCATAATATTTCAAAGGCATAATATTCAAAAGACATACTTACATTTAAAAAGCATAACTGACAAAATCCATAAATGCATTGCGAAAAGGAAACACTTGCTATACATAAGATTATAGATTAAATTTATTTTCTTATTGCTCTAAATAATAGATTAAATTTATTGTCTTATGTTTAAATTATTTACATACTATTGTTTTTTTAAACCTTATTTATGAAGAAATAGTTACAAATACTAAATAAAAAAGCTCTTATTTACGATTAATGCTAAGAAATCACGTAATAATATTAATATATTACATCATCTTGCATACTCATGCAGACATGCAGCATGCATGCAGCCGGAATGCAGCATGCATGCAAGCATGCAGTCATGCAGCAGGCATGCAGCATGCATGCAGACATGCAGAATGCATGCAGGCATACAAGCTGGCATGCAAACAGGCATGCAACATGAAAGACTTCTGCCATAGCTCCGGCACTGCGGGGTTCTGGCGGTCCCACGCATGCTAATCGTCGCAGATGGCTTTCGCTCACCACCGCAGCCTCGGCTTGATGGCCAGCCTCAGCCGCGGCGGCTCGCTCATAGCCACCTGCTCCTCAGCATGCTGGCCGCCTCACCCCTCCGTGCCTTCGCGGTTCTGAATAACACTCTAGGGGTATGGCAGACAAGACTACGTGGAGTCGGGGTTGCCTGAGTCGGTTTTAAATAGGACTAGTTTTTTTAATAATTAGTAAACCTCGTATGGAGAAAAATACTTTCCTTATTATGTCAAAGAAGATTTATGGATACCTATTTACAGTTATTATTCTTTAAAAAACTATGTCTTTAGTGAGTTATGCATAATTATTTTATGTCAAACAAAATTATGGTTAATAACAGTTATGCGTAGTAAAATTATGCGTTTTAAAGTATGCTTAATAAAATTATGGCAAACCAAATTATACCTTTCAAAGATTATGATTTTTAATATTATGCCTTTCGACAATTCTGCATTATAATGTTTATGCCTATTGATGTGTTATGCCAAATATTATTATGCTTTTTGATTTTTATGCCATATGATGTATGCCAATCGAAATTATGACAATTAACAGTATGCGTTTTAAAGTGTCACCATAGAAAATACTTAATATTACTTAATAGGTACAATTACACATCTTAATTTCGATAGGACTGTTGTCAACGTCCATACCACGTTAAAAACACCGGTTCTCGTCCGATCACCGAAGTTAAGCAACGTCGGGCGCGGTCAGTACTTGGATGGGTGACCGCCTGGGAACACCGCGTGATGTTGGCTTTTTGTCAGTAATTTTTTATTTTTAGTTTAAAATGTAGTGCTTTTTCCTGCTGAATTGTTGAAATATTGGGAAATCTTAGTTGAAAGAAAAAAAAACAAACTTATTCCTTTAGTCCGATACAAAATGAAAAGCTTTATTCTGGTAGGTACATGGTTGTAATTCACTTATGCATAATGTTACTGAAGTTAACAAAATCCCTCAATGCAAAGCACTTAACTAAATGTTTAATTAATACAAGCCAAGGGCAGGATGGTTCAGGTTTGTTTGATCAATCTCGGCAGGTAAAAATCAGGTACAAATTGGGTACAAAACTACAAAATGAGGGGCAATAAAGTACACGAACAAATAGTTATAGGTTTCATTTTTTTTTAAATTAGTAGCTTTCCCCGGAGCGGTTGTTAGTAGAGCGTACCTTCTATGCTAAATCTTGCAATCACGGGTCAGAGCTATGATATTCCAGTTTCTTAACTTATTCTCTGTTTCTAATATTATTTGTGTAATTCCACAGAATTCCTCCTTGATATTAGGTTATTAGGTAGGTTAGTTGCAGCGGAGCCCTACGGCCTCCTGGAACTGCCCTGGAGATTCATAGCACAGTGTTATGTTAAAAATATAATTAAATATGCCTATAATCTTAGGGTCAGTGGGTCTAACACTGAGTTCTGAAGGAATCCCAGTCAATACATTTGAATTTCATGTAATAAACATTGCAAGTTAATTCCAAACATAATTTTCAATGAATTGTCAAAGTTTCTTATTGGGTAGTTAATAAAAAGGACATATGGAGGGGAGAGCACCTATTTTGTGTATAATTACTGCTATTAATAAAAAGAAAACAGCTTAATTTGTGAGTTATTTGCCAAAGAAGGATGTGAAACTTAATATTGTGAAAATTTAGAATTTAACATGAAATTCGCAAGTGTTACTCAATATATGCCTTAATCCCACTAAGATGCCGTTTACTATCAAGGTTTTTTAATGAAATAGGGGATGAAAAAGGCGAATTTTGGGAATGTAATATGTTTGATTTAATAATCAATTTACCCACAAATAAAAATAAAATTAACAAAATCTGCTTTAAATCATGAAATATAATAAGTTAATTAGATACCTTATTGATTTTTTGCACTTATTGATACAATAAATCCATTTAATTTAATGAATCGCGTGCCGGCGAGTAAATATAGTATTTTTTTTCTTAGCTTTACTCTTCAAGCTGAAAACAAAAAGAACTGAATTTTGTAAATTCTTTTCAAATTAAATTCACACGGAAAACGAGAGAAATACCTATGGATTTTCTTCGCTGAAATTAATTTAAATACTTTATGATCTTCGAATCAATAACAAATTTCTTCAGTCGATGTCTCACAGACAAATCATAACATAGACGATAGACGCGTTCAAAGACTAAGGTGAAAAATGGGCGCGTTCCATCTACGCGCATACTAGAATCGAGGTCCGTTCACCGAATGTTAAGCGTCGTATTGGCGACGGAACCTTCCCTAAAACCAAATTCATTTCATAGCATGTGTGTCATGATGTGTCAAGTCAACGTACGGATCTATCGGAATTCTACAATATGCTATAAGTATTTCCAGCCCAAGTTATAAGCTTGGTTGAAAAACGAAACGTAATGAAAAAATTAACCATAAACAAACTGTGAATGCTTCCCAAATTCTATTCGACGAAACTATAATTATATGATCTATAAGCTTATTTGTATTTTATTAAAATATGTCTATAGAAATGATCGAAACAAACGGTCTAAATGTCAAATTCCGAATTTTGAGAAAATCAACCCACCTAAATGGAAGCACGGGATTTTGGGCGAAAAAAAACTATCTTTGTAAATAAGGCCAGGATAAACGCGAGATTTATTTTGTTTATGCAAAAAGTGAATAATGACCAAAGATAATTGCAAATGTCACTGACGTGACGTGAAACGACGTTGACGTTGACACTTGACATTGATATTGTGAAATTAATTGACAAAGTTAATGTAATTGTGATTTTAGTTGTGAAATTTGTGTTAAAACTACAGTGAAACCAAAGTGTTTTTGCAAAATTAGTGTTTTATGCAATTTTAAGAAAAAACGGTGTTACAAAAAATAAAAAAACACGTATATAAAACATCTAAAAATACTGCACTAGCTTATAAAATAATGGATGTATCCTGCCCCTCAAGCATGATCACCGAAACGCGATGGTGACACTTTGAAACGCATAGATGTCATAATTTCGATTTGCATACATCATATGCATAAAAATCAAAAAGCATAATAATATTTGGCATAACATATAGGCATAAACATTATAATTCAGAATTGTCGAAAGGCATAATATTAAATGATCAAACGAACTTACCTATAGTGAAGTTCGATCTTGATTATCCTGTCTTCGCCGAAGAGATTCGCGCTAACCCTATCGCACAAGTTTTAAAGTCAGAGAAAGAAAACCACTATATCTTCCTCTGTCTAATCACACCTGACAAGCCTCCGCAGTGCCGACCTCATTCTTTTTAGAGAAATAGAGCAACATTGATATAGGGGGATAAGATTCAGGGAGGGAGGGACCTTAAATCTCTTCGGCGAATACAGGATAATCAAGATCGAACTTCACTTCAGGTAAGTTCGTTTGATCATTTAATAGGGAATATGCATAAAATTTAAATTTGTATCAAATATGGTTTTCTAGATTCTTTATTGTCTTTTACATTATACTAAAAAGGTATTTTTTTATTTAGTTTTTATTTAAACCCAAAAAATATCATATAAAAAGTGAAAATTATAGGAGAGAAATTCAAACTTACAAAACCCGCCACCATTGGTCGAAACGGAATGTGACGTCAGTGGTCATTCACGTCAATGCCTCAATGGATTTATCGGCGTCGATATTCATGTGTTAGTAGTATTTGTGCAATGAGAAAATTTGTTTAAAACTGTATTTCTGTGTGATTACTTGTGTACTTATATATATATTTGTAATCAATCTAGGACGACGACAGAAACTGGTTTTGTCAAAGCACAATCGGATAATCTATTGAAAATAGATGCATTTATTATGTCAGCACATTTTGCATCAAATCTCGATTTTACGAGCGCAGTGATCTAAGGACTGAAAGCAGCAAGGTAATTTTTATGTTAAATGGTATATTTAAGTCCAGAACATAGATTTTTATTCATAAATGTTTAAATAATACAACAAAACATAACCTTTACCATACATAACCATCTACCTACCTACATAACCATTTGTCAATAAAATTGTTCCTAAACTCCTAATTTACGTCTATATCATTATAATTTACACGTAATATTATATTATTGAAGCTCACTCAAGTATGATATGTTTATATACTTTTTGTCAAAATGAAATAAGTACTTACTGCGATTTACATTAAAAATTTTCTTTCAGTATTGTTCTTTAAATTTTCTTTCAGTATTCAAGTGCTTGTTTGTTTCAGATCAGCGGCCCAATTCTGCTAATAAGTAATAGCCGAATCGAAACTGAAACTAACTTGCTAACTTTGTTGTAATAAAAAATCAAAATTTCGTAAAACCGCAATAGGAATAAGCAAGCTCTTTAGATAAGTTTTTAATCACCGCCATCTTTGTAACCATATTTATGCAAATAAAATGATTTATTATTTATTATTATTAATGAACTTTTGTACAGGTTAGGTTAGTTTTAGACCGAATCATCTACTGCTCAATAGCTAATTCACACTAAGCCGTACATAAATATAGCACACGTTAAATTTACAACAAAATACAACCGATAAGGTTAGTCGGGGCAAGTGCGCCATAATTTTTTCATAGATGAATTTGATCCACAATAAAATATTTAAATGATGACTTAGGTATGAGTGAAAATTTAGCATGTTGACAAAATTTGGTATTTTGAAATTGCAACAAATGTCGATTCAATCAAATCTATCAAAAATTTTACAATATTTTATGGAAAATTGGAAAACATAGGTATAGGCGCACTTGCCCCTGGAAATGGGGCAAGTGCGCCTGTATGAAAAAAAGTGCTAAAGAATTATGTTACAAGAAAAACAATTGGTGTACTCTATTCATCATTGCCAACTAAACGCATTAATCTTGTTTCTTTTTTAATAATCTAGTCCCATAAGCAACATCAGCTTGCTTAATAAATTTGGGGCAAGTGCGCCATAGATTTGTCATTAGGGGCGCTAAACATTTTAAAGTTATTTTTCTTATTATATTAATTCAAACTGCTCTATATAAATAAAAATGTTTGCGGACAGTTTCGCTGGAATAATAGTATTTTTAATAATAAACCAAATTAGCATTTTTTGTTACTTTTATTTATAAAAAAATACAAAAATAGATAGGTAATAATTTTGATGCTTCACGTCCAAATAGGCCTGATCAAACAGCGTCAACTGCCTGACATGAAGTCTCTCTAGCTAGACCAAGAAGGGTTATTGTAAGTTTTTCTTTAGTAATTACGAGCCATCTGAAAAAAGGACATAGATAATCATTTTAGGGCTAATTATGGTAAGTACTCATCTGTGTGTGGACCTTACGGCAGTTGTCCAGCTTATTATCGAGTGGTCAGTGGCCAACCTAGTTTCAGAGTTAAAACCCATCTAACTACACCTCACATAATGACCTAAGCAAGTAAAAAAATCATCATCACATTACGTACTAAAAAAAATATGATTTTACTTGACCACTTTGTCGATGTAATTAATATGTGTATCCATGCAAATTACAGTTATCTAAAACTTGAATCTCTTAGTTAAGCTGCGGACCGACGGATGGACGGACCTAAATAAGAGGTATCTATCACTACCCAATGGCACTCATTCACCGTCTCCATCGTGTGACCCTAAGCACTTTAGTTAGTAAGTTTTCAAAAAACATCATCTTGTAACACCGTTTTTTCTTAAAATTTCATAAAACACTAATTTTGCAAAAACACTTTGCTTTCACTGTGGTTTTAACACAAATTTCACAACTAAAATCGTAATTCAATAACTTTGTCAATGAATTTCACAATGTCAATGTCAAGTGTCAACGTCAACGTCGTTTCACGTCACGTCATTGACATTTGCAATTATCTTTGGTCATTATTCGATTTTGGCATAAACAAAATAAATCTCGCGTTTATCCTGGCCTTATTTACAAAGATAGTTTTTTTCGCCCAAAATCCCGTGCTTCCATTTAGGTGGGTTGATTTTCTCAAAATTCGGAATTTGACATTTAGACCGTTTGTTTTGATCATTTCTATAGACATATTTTAATAAAATACGCTTAAACTTATAGATCATATAATTATAGTTTCGTCGAATAGAATTTGGAAAGCATTCACAATTTGTTTATGGTTAATTTTTCATTACGTTTTGTTTTTCAACCAAACTTATAACTTTAGCTGGAAATACTTATTGCATATTGTAGAATTTCGAAAGATCCGTATGTTGACTTGACACATCTTGAAGCAAGTTAAGAGTCTTACGAGTGTCATGAAATGAATTTGGTTTTAGGAGAGGTTCCGTCGCCAATACGGCGCTTAACATTCAGCAAACGGACCTCGGCTCCGTCGCTTCCACATAAACGCAAATCTGCGCGCAAGTGGAGCGTTGGTTTAGTCTATCGTCTAGGTTATGATTAGTCTGTGAGACATCGATCGAAGTAATTTGTTATTGATTTGAAGATCATAAAGTTTTTATATATTTATATAGGTATTTCTCCCGTTTTCCGTGTGAATTTGATTTGAAAAACCACAGTGAAACTACAAAATTCAGTTCTTTTTTGTTTTCAGCTTGAAGAGTAAAGCTAAGGGGAAAAATACTATATTTACTCGCCGGCACGCGATTCATTAAATTAAATGGATTTATTGTATCAATAAGTGCAAAAAATCAATAAGGTATCTAATTAACTTATTATATTTCATGATTTAAAGCAGATTTTGTTAATTTTATTTTTATTTGTGGGTAAATTGATTATTAAATCAAACATGTTACATTTCCAAAATTCGCCTTTTTCATCCCCTATTTCATTAAAAAAACCTGATAGTAAGCGGCATCTTAGTGGGATTAAGGCATATATTGAGTAACACTTGCGAATTTCCTGTTAAATTCTAAATTTTTACAATATTAAGTTTCACATCCTTCTTTGGCAAATAACTCACAAATTAAGCTGTTTTCTTTTTATTAATAGCAGTGATTATACACAAAATAGGTGCTCTCCCCTCCATATGTCCTTTTTATTCACTAACCAATAAGACAATTTATTAAAAATTATGTTTTAGAATTCATTTGCTATGTTTATTACATGAAGTTCAAATGTATTGACTGGGATTCCTTCAGAACTCAGTGTTAGACCCACTGACCCTAAGATCATAGGCATATTTAATTATATTTTTAACCTAACACTGTGCTATGAATCTCCAGGGCAGTTACCGGAGGCCGTAGGGCTCCGCTGCTTGACCTTATAGCTAGAAACCATAACAAACTAACCTAACACAAGGAGGAATTCTGTGGAATTGTACATATATAGAGAGAAAAAAATAATCTAAGGAATTGGAATATTATATCTCTGACCCGTGATCGCGGAAACTTAGCATCTAGCAGAAGGTACGCTCTACTAACAACCGCTCCGGGGAAGGCTACTAATTTCTTTTATAAAAAAAAGGAAACCTATAACTATTTGTTCGTGTACTTTATTGCCCCTCATTTTGTAGTTTTGTACCCAATTTGCACCTGATTTTTACCTGCCGAGATTGATCAAACAAACCTGAACCATCCTGCCCTTGGCTTGTATTAATTAAACATTAAGTTAAGTGCTTTGCATTGAGGGATTTTGTTTACTTCAGTAACATTATGCATAAGTGAATTATAGTTATGTACCTACAACAATAAAACTTTTCATTTTGTATCGGACTAAAGGAATAAGTTTGTTTTTTTTCCTTCAACTTTAAGATTTCCCTATATTACTACAATTTAGCAAGAAAAAGCACTACAATTTGGCGCCCGAATATACAGCAGGTTTTGTGGCATTATATGGCCCATTATTCTGGTCTAATGCTCAGATAATGTTGATCCATCTCGGTATGTATCTTTAATAATTTTCTTTTTTAACGTTGTGTGTTAGTTAAGCTAAAACTCGAAAACAGCTCGACCGATTCTTACGAAATGTTATGTGTATTTGAATAGGTGTTCAAATTGTAGTGCTTTTTCTTGCTAAATTGTAGTAATATAGGGAAATCTTAAAGTTGAAGGAAAAAAAACAAACTTATTCCTTTAGTCCGATACAAAATGAAAAGTTTTATTGTTGTAGGTACATAACTATAATTCACTTATGCATAATGTTACTGAAGTAAACAAAATCCCTCAATGCAAAGCACTTAACTTAATGTTTAATTAATACAAGCCAAGGGCAGGATGGTTCAGGTTTGTTTGATCAATCTCGGCAGGTAAAAATCAGGTGCAAATTGGGTACAAAACTACAAAATGAGGGGCAATAAAGTACACGAACAAATAGTTATAGGTTTCCTTTTTTTTATAAAAGAAATTAGTAGCCTTCCCCGGAGCGGTTGTTAGTAGAGCGTACCTTCTGCTAGATGCTAAGTTTCCGCGATCACGGGTCAGAGATATAATATTCCAATTCCTTAGATTATTTTTTTCTCTCTATATATGTACAATTCCACAGAATTCCTCCTTGTGTTAGGTTAGTTTGTTATGGTTTCTAGCTATAAGGTCAAGCAGCGGAGCCCTACGGCCTCCGGTAACTGCCCTGGAGATTCATAGCACAGTGTTAGGTTAAAAATATAATTAAATATGCCTATGATCTTAGGGTCAGTGGGTCTAACACTGAGTTCTGAAGGAATCCCAGTCAATACATTTGAACTTCATGTAATAAACATAGCAAATGAATTCTAAAACATAATTTTTAATAAATTGACAAATTGTCTTATTGGTTAGTGAATAAAAAGGACATATGGAGGGGAGAGCACCTATTTTGTGTATAATCACTGCTATTAATAAAAAGAAAACAGCTTAATTTGTGAGTTATTTGCCAAAGAAGGATGTGAAACTTAATATTGTAAAAATTTAGAATTTAACAGGAAATTCGCAAGTGTTACTCAATATATGCCTTAATCCCACTAAGATGCCGCTTACTATCAGGTTTTTTTAACACGTTCTCTGCCAACGCGGTCAGTGCTGACCGACAGCGATTTTTCCCTATAGGCCGAACAAAAATCACAGTTCCATTCAAATTTAGTCCAAATGTTTTTTTGATCAGATACTTATATTTAATGTCCAAATATATGTTTTTCTTAACAAAAGTCAGTTTAAGTCAATACTTATGGAGATATTAACGTCGGACAGCACTGACCGACGTGGCGCCTGGAGACAAAAATTCGATTTTCCGTTACGGTGGGCCGCGCGGGTCACGGTGTCGGGTCGCCTCCCGCAGCTCCCGGGATTTACATCTTTACACCCGCGCTCACGCAGTTGACGCCCGTTCGTTTCTTGAGTTGCACCGTCACATAGAATAACTGTTATTTTAGCGTATTTATTTGTTTATAGTATTGACATTTATTATCAGTATGGACGAATTAGATGGTTTTGAGTTTACTGAAGATATTTTAACTCAGATCGACAACATTGAAATCGATTTTATCGACAAAACTTTAAACCTAAGTTTTGATGACGATGAAGAGAATATTCAACCCCCTCGATCGAGACACAGGCGCCTGCGAATCCAGTCAACAAGTGAAGGTAGTGATGCTGAAATTGGTCGCGCTATCCAAGATTTAGAAAGTAGTTCATCATCTAAGTGGACAGAGCCCAAAGGTAATCAACGCAATTTAATTCCATTTACTGAATGTTGTGGCATGCCAGTATCTATTCGCACGTCGATGGCTAACAAATCTCCAGCTGATTTTTACGCTCTTTTGGTGACGGATAGTCTTTTACAGCAAATTGTTGAATGTACTAATGCTTTCGCCATGACAAAGATAACTCGGGTAGTTTTCCAATTACAGCACAAGAGCGCATTATGCGGCATAATGCTTAACGTTGAATGTTCCAACTACAGCAACACTTCGCACAATCGAGCACTCTCAAAAGCAATGTTTTCGTGTGATGCGTGCAATCGATACCAACTCAGTGACAGAAAATTAACAAGTGTTTTTTCTTTAAGTTAGCATTGATCGAAATGTTTTATTTATATATAATCGTTAGTAATATTATTTATTGTTGAAAAATTTTTAAAGCTTTCGTTTCATTGTAGTTTTTTTGAAATAATCAAAGTTAATTCAAACTGTTAAAAAATAAATATAAGTAGGTATGGATGAAGGTACAAAAATTACTCAAAACAAAAAAATGGTAATGAAATAATCAAAATCCAAATTACTTAAAATAACCGTAAATAGTTTTCAACCAATTATTATGTATACCACATTATTTACACATTAATGAGGTTATTGCTAACTCTATGAATATTTCTTTTTTTCAACACTGAACTTAGCGCACTCTGCTGGTGCATTTGAAAACTAATTCACGTTCCAATTAAGCATCAGCATAATTCGGCATTGTGCGCCACTGAGTCGCATTATGCTCTGTAATTGGAAAACTACCTCGTACTGCAGAAGCTTCGAAAAATGCAAGAATTCGCTCATGGTCTGGAACTAACTTAACCGAGATAAAACATTTTTTCTGCTTAGTTTTGTACATGGGTTTGGTTAAACTTCCAAAAATTGCTGATTACTGGTCCAAGGATGAGATTATGGGCCAAAATTTTCCACGAACCGTAATGTCTCGAAATAGGTTCGAACTGCTTTTACAAATGATTCACTTTTCCCTAGATGATGATAATAATAAATCGGACCGACTTCACCGCGTAAAGAACTTGGTAGATGTAATGAATGACAATTTCAAAAGAAATTATATTCCCGGTCAAGACATTTGCATTGATGAAAGTATGGTTCCGTTTCGAGGACGTTTGGTATTTCGACAGTATAATAAGCAGAAACGGCACAAGTACGGTATTAAACTGTTTAAACTGTGTACCTTACCAGGGTATACATACAAGATCAATATATACGCTGGTAAACAACATGAACAAATTAATGTTACCCCTCAAAGAGTTGTAATGAACCTTTGCCAGGACTTACTTAATAAAGGACATTCCCTGTACACAGATAACTGGTACACGAGCGTAAGCTTAGCCAGGGAACTCCTGAAAAATGAAACACATTTAATAGGCACTTTGAGAAAAAACAGAAAGCATTTTCCTAAAGTTGTGGTTTCTACTAAGCTGAAGAAAGGCCAGTTCATAGCCAGAGAAAGTGATGATGGGATAACAGTTTTGAGGTGGAAAGACAAGCGAGATGTGTTGGTGCTTTCTACAAAACATTCGACACGTTTTGTTTCCGTTACTAAACATCATAAAACTGTAATGAAACCAGCTATTGTCGTAGATTACAACAAGGCAAAGGGAGCAGTAGATCTATCTGATCAGATGGCTGCATATCAGACACCATTAAGAAAGTCTTTAAAATGGTATAAAAAAATTGCATTTGATCTGATTTTGAATGTCGCCATGGTGAATGCTTTAGTTTTGTATAAAACCGTCACAAACAAACATATAGCTATTGTAGACTTGAGAAAAGAAATACTTTACAGTTTTTTGGCAAAATCTTCAACATCCGGAGCACCTTCAGAACGGCTGATAAGAAGGAAACATATGCTGAAGAAAAAGGAAGGACACTCTCTAAAGGTGCGTCGGATGTGTGTAGTATGTTACAAAAATAATGTGACTACATTTGGCCGTGCACTGGCCAGAAACAAAACTAAAAAGGTGCCTACTTTTTGTGACACTTGCGTAGATAAACCTTTTCTATGTGTTGAATGTTTTGCCAACATTCATGTATGATTTTTGATGATCTTCAATGTTCCTTTTCATGTAACTAATTGATATGGCTGCTATCTACCTAATTCGTGAAAGCAATTGCGAAAAGCTATTATTTTTAACTATTCGACACAATTTATCTTTGTTTATTTTTATAAAACTTTTCGGTACCTTCACAAAATAGTTTTTTTTTGTTTATAGTTATCGCTTTATATTTTTTTTGTTTATAGTTAGACATCTACAAGAATGAATAGGTACCACATTTACATAGAATGTAAGTGCGCAAATTATTTTGAATGATTTATTCAATAAGAATTTTTACTCTTTGGTAATTGTAGTTTTTTTTCTAAGTCCTTTACGTTTTTCAAAAACCAACTTGATTTGTAGTAACTGGAGGGCCACGCGGGTCAATGAATATGGGATTTAGTTTGATAGCACTGCCCGACGGCCCGTAAGAATTGATCGCAAACACTCGTAAGCCGCGGTCAGCACTGACCGACATGGCTCAAACGGAAAGTCTAGTTGTCGACCAGCACTGACCGACGCGGCCTTAACGGAAGGATGCATTTTTTCTTTTGGCGTTCAACGTGTTAATGAAATAGGGGATGAAAAAGGCGAATTTTGGAAATGTAACATGTTTGATTTAATAATCAATTTACCCACAAATAAAAATAAAATTAACAAAATCTGCTTTAAATCATGAAATATAATAAGTTAATTAGATACCTTATTGATTTTTTGCACTTATTGATACAATAAATCCATTTAATTTAATGAATCGCGTGCCGGCGAGTAAATATAGTATTTTTCCCCTTAGCTTTACTCTTCAAGCTGAAAACAAAAAAGAACTGAATTTTGTAGTTTCACTGTGGTTTTTCAAATCAAATTCACACGGAAAACGGGAGAAATACCTATATAAATATATAAAAACTTTATGATCTTCAAATCAATAACAAATTACTTCGATCGATGTCTCACAGACTAATCATAACCTAGACGATAGACTAAACCAACGCTCCACTTGCGCGCAGATTTGCGTTTATGTGGAAGCGACGGAGCCGAGGTCCGTTTGCTGAATGTTAAGCGCCGTATTGGCGACGGAACCTCTCCTAAAACCAAATTCATTTCATGACACTCGTAAGACTCTTAACTTGCTTCAAGATGTGTCAAGTCAACATACGGATCTTTCGAAATTCTACAATATGCAATAAGTATTTCCAGCTAAAGTTATAAGTTTGGTTGAAAAACAAAACGTAATGAAAAATTAACCATAAACAAATTGTGAATGCTTTCCAAATTCTATTCGACGAAACTATAATTATATGATCTATAAGTTTAAGCGTATTTTATTAAAATATGTCTATAGAAATGATCAAAACAAACGGTCTAAATGTCAAATTCCGAATTTTGAGAAAATCAACCCACCTAAATGGAAGCACGGGATTTTGGGCGAAAAAAAACTATCTTTGTAAATAAGGCCAGGATAAACGCGAGATTTATTTTGTTTATGCCAAAATCGAATAATGACCAAAGATAATTGCAAATGTCAATGACGTGACGTGAAACGACGTTGACGTTGACACTTGACATTGACATTGTGAAATTCATTGACAAAGTTATTGAATTACGATTTTAGTTGTGAAATTTGTGTTAAAACCACAGTGAAAACAAAGTGTTTTTGCTTATGAAATTTTAAGAAAAAACGGTGTTACAATCTGCATCATAAAAGTTAGCGATTTCTGACTCGGGGCAAGTGCGCCATACTACCAACAATTTGGGCGCACTTACCCCACTCGACTATTTTGAGGTCAAGATTTTAAACTGTATAAAAAACATTAATTTCACTAATTAGGAGTAAAATACTAATACAGATTTGAAGAAAAACATCTAACCTTTGTACTCACCTCTTTGGTTTGCCGCAATTCATTAAATAATTAAAGAATAATGTGGATTTGTAATATTAAGTCATCTCTGGTAACAGGTCTCAATGACACTAAAACTTAAATGGCGGATATTTCAAGTTAAGATGAACAGAGCCATCTGTGAGTGTGAAGTGGAACTGTGTTTTAGTTTGTTGCAAGGATATAAGATGTCGTTAGTTGTGTAATATCTGTATTTTTCGATATTTTTATGGGTGGCGCGCTTACCCCGTTGGCGCACTTGCCCCGCCTGAGCTTAATGGAGATACATTTTCCCTTCTCATCATCTTACACCATTTTTTCCTAATTTCGCATCGCGTGGAATACGAAGACTACAATACAGTTACTTAAAAAGTAGTATATTGCAGAGCTGTTTAGCGTCCGGGTTGACCACCATTACGCGCTAGTGCTTTTTCTTTACCAAATGTCAAATGTCTAGAATGACACACATTTTGCTTTTTTCCTGCTTTTTTCTAGCATGCTAAGTTAAGATTGCGCTAAATAATCTGACTGGTCTACCAGATTTTGTATTGTAAAAGCATGCCTAAAAGCAAAGCATAACAAAAAGCACGGCCGGACCTTGCTTTTAAAAACACGACAAGCAAAGCATAGCACGCATTTGCTTTGTCACTGCTGTGTACGTACGACGACATATTTGGCGCCATTTTTCTAAAATTTTCTCTGCGTGATTATTGAATGTTGTTATTTGCTTAAAAGTTTAATCTATCTTCTAATATATAAAATTCTCGTGGCACAGTTTTTGTTACCGAACTCCTCCGAAACGGCTTGACCGATCTTTATGAATTTTTTTGTGTATATTCAGTAGGTCTGAGAATAGGTCGTAAACTATTTTTTATTAAGGCGAAACGTAAGTTCGCCGTTATTTGTAGTGAAAATAACTATTATGGGGTGTATTATTAATATTGTTTTTGCACTGCGGTACCATACAATACTTGTAAAAAGGTTTTTTAACTTCTTCCATGATTTGTATAACAATTAACTGAAATTATTAAGTCACGAAATAAGTATGTGGGCGCGCTAACGCTATAGTAAACAAACACGGGACGGGACCAATGACAACTAAAACCAATGACGTCATCAAAACGCGCGCAAAATGATGGCGTTTGAACGGCTCAAATTTATTCGATGTTTTAAATTTCACTTTGAACAATAACTTGACTATTTTCAAGCCTATTTATATTTTTTTCTATGTTATAAAGATGTAATTCATTAGTTTATGAAATAAAGAAAAATCATGCATATTCCCTATTATCCTGTCTTCGTCCTCCGAGATTTATTCCATAACCATGTAGATGTTCAGAGAGTATAAAATCAATGTTGCGACAATAAAAAATAAAACAACAGTAAAACATCAAAACATAATTATTACGTATTTCCATTTTTTTGGCGCCACTAGCAAAAATTTCAAAACAACAAAAAATTGTGAACAAAAAACTAATAAACCAACAGTATTATTTTAAGTACTTAATAATAATTATACTTGTGACAAAGATTCAATAAAAAGTTACAGAACTAATATACCGGTCCGTTATAAAAATCAGCAAATACAGCTGATCTTTCCGAACATCGTGCGGTCTTTCTAATGTTGATGCGTGTCTCGCTCGCTCCGAATATTGAGATGTCAATGCCACTATCGCACATGATCTGCTTTATCCAGCGCCCAATGGGTTAAGATGAAGCAGGTCTACGTGGTTTCTTATGTGTGAGGATCAGGTGTTGTTCTGAATCTGAGCGAATTGAAGATGATACAGCAATATATCTTAATACCACTGATGCTGGACAAATACCGGGATATTAAAGAATAAAAAAAAGGAAGTTTAAAACCGGTTGAGCTTTGCCAATTGCTAATGTTTTAATTAAATTTGTAAGTGTTATAATTACTCGATCTTCATATGCTTTATTAATATTTCGTATTTTGGTTAGAGAAATTGTATGCGTCCTTGGTCCAGCTAATAACATGACTAACTTCTTACTCATTTTTTCAAGATTAATTGTATCATTCTCAAATCGTTTAATAGTCAAAAACTATAATACCAGGGGGCTACCGCCTAACTAATAATGATATCGCTTTCGTGACATTAGGAAAATAGTTCTACCTAAACTTCAAAATTTCAAAACACATTAAAAGAAATTCCAACAAAAATGTAGTATTTACATTTAAAAAAATCTGTTATATTCTTTTTACAAAATTCCCACCATATCTTTAGACTAGAATTATATTAGCGGGGATCAGACGACGACTCGGCTTTTTAACTACCTCAGCACAACAGCTGACAAGGTACATGAACGGTATCCATTGGCACAGTTAGTGTTTCTGGGGGACTTTAACGCCCACCACGAGGAGTGGCTGTGCCCATACCAGAACACCGATCATGCTGGGCGAGAGTCGCGCAAGCTTGCGTTGTCGCTAAGCCTCACCCAGTTGGTCACTGAGCCTACGAGAATACCGGATGTAGAAGGCCACACCGCCTATTGTTTTGACCTTCTGCTGTCAACAGATCCGGACAAGTTTTCGGTAGCCGTATCATCCCCTCTGGGAAGCTCCGATCACTGTCTGGTGAAATCTATCGACATTCTCCCCGCCTGACACTGCCCCTAGGGAAACCAGGCGGAGATGGCGATACAAGTCAGCAGATTGGGATGAGATGCGACACTTTTTTGCATGTTATCCTTGGCGGCAAACGTGCTTTACATCCGAGGACCCTACGATCTGCGCTGACAACATTGTTAACGTGATACGGCAAGCTACGGAGTACTTCATTCCTTATTCTGACGTGACCACCGAACGTTTCGCCCGTCCCTGGTATAATGCCGACTGCGCATAGGCTGATGCCCTTAAACAATCGACATATCAGGAATGGGCTGCCGTGCGAAGTAGAAAACTTGCCTACCTCGGAGCCAAGAAGAAAGCTTTTAATAAAGCCGCCAAGTCCTGCAAAAAAGCACAGAAGAAGGCTCGCCTCGACCACATTGGTCGTATTGGGGCCAGACTCTCATCATACCCTTCGGGGAATAGAGCCTTTTGGTCCCTTGCCAAATCGGTCGAGACGAACTTCTGCCGGCCGTCACTACCGCCCCTTCAGAAGCCTGATTGATCACTGGCTCACACCGCTAAGGATAAGGCAAATCTATTTCACGCCGGGGCAGCTTCTTACACTTTATCAAGCACAGGTCCGGTCATGCATGGAATACTGCAGCCATCTTTGGGACGGCTCTGCTAAGTACCAGCTATCTGCCCTTGACTCGGTGGAGCGCCGGGCGAAGAGGTTGATCGGTGAAGACACTCTGAAAATTTCAAATTTCCAGAGTTTTCAACATCGCCGCGCAGTGGCCTGTTTATCGGTTTTTACAGGTTACATTTCGGAGAGTGTTCCCAAGAGCTGTTTGATCTTATTGCACCATCTCTCTTTTACTACCGAGGCACCCAGAGAACGGAAAATCGGTCCGCAAATGACGGAGTAATCGGTGAACATACATAAAAAAATAGATACAGCCGAACATAAAACCTCCTCCTTTTTCGAAGTCGGTTAAAAAATCGGTCAAGCCGTTTCGGAGGTGTTTGGTTACAAACACTGTAACACGAGAATTTGATAATTATATTAAGATTTGGGACTATTACGGTTTCTTTCAGCCTACGGTAAGTCAACGCGATCAAAAGATATGCCCGTATGTCGCATTTCTAACCGACTTCAAAAAAGGAGGCGGTTCTATTACATTAGTACTATTATCTATTCTGTGGTTCTATATTATGTTCGGCTGTATTTTTTTTTATGTATGTTCACCGATTACTCCGCCATTTGTAGACCGATTTTCAAAATTCTTTTTGTTATCGAAAGAGTATACTCCCGAGGTGGTCCCACTGTCACCATATCATGCTCTGATGATGGGATCCATGAACATCGAGGGAAACCCTTGAATTTCATAGGCACATCCAACGTGTTTCATGTTTTTGCTGAAGATATTCAGGTATTTACAACTGGTAGTCATCAGTTACTGAGCTGATGATGGAAGGTTTCTGGTAGGTTATGAGTTCGGGAATAATTCTTTCCGTACTGTTTAGAGCAAAAGACGTTTTACTTTAGATTATTCTGGTGTTTGCCTTGGCTCCAAATTCTAAAATGCATGCTCAAATTAAAAAAAGTTTAGAAAAAAATAATTTATATTGAAGTCAGTGCCAAGCAATGATCATCTGGAAAGACTTAAAAAATGAAAAGATTAATTAATATAGTAGTAACTTAAAATTTGACACCAACTTCAATATAAAACTGTGATTTTGTATGTATTCTTATATTATTTATGACTTTTTGGTGTTTTTAAAGTCGGTTTTATTTTTTTGTAAAAAAAAATTTCGCATATTTTGCGATTTCACTAGAAGGAAATCAAAACCTACAGGGTACTTCCCGTTGTTCAGGAAATTGGCAAGAAGCAAGGTCTTATAGCACATGTTAAGAAGAAATATGTACACAGTTATGAACTTATACAGGTATTTAGATGTGCTTGTAAGGAACCATCAGTGCGCGAGTTTAACTTGACCGGTTTTTATTTTGAAGTCTGTGCGGATGATCTGCTATCATGAGTTAAATTTTGGCACTGAATTCAAAATATATTTTTTTTCATACTTATATTATTTTACACATTTTTGTATGTCACATTTTATTACTTGAAAGTATACAAATAAGGGTCAATATGTGCCTATTGTATTTAAAAACTAGCCCTCTCTGATCAGATTGTCTAACTTTCAATTCATCTCAGAAGCAAAATGCCTGAAATATAATGATTTCTAAGTAGATTCGTCTACAGATCAAAATGTCTACCAAGCATAATGCCTAAAATGTAATAATTACTAAGTAGTAAATCGTCTACAGATTAAAGTGTGCATTGTATACAGACCAAGCAAAATGCTACTGCTTTAATTCATTCTTAAAAGTCAAGGATCCTTCCATCATCATCCTGGCTAATGACTACCAACCGCAAATACTTGAATAGCTTCAGAAAAAACGTTAACGCGTTCGACGTGCCCATAAAGTATATTGGTTTCCTTTGATTTTCCAGGGATTCCATTATCAGATCTTGACTCAGTGACAATGAGACCAATTAAGAAGTAAGTAATTGAGAGGGTATCTCAAGCAAAAAAAGAATTTTCCAAATCGGTTAATAAATGACGGAGTTGTAAAATAACTAAAAAAACATACTTTTAGTCGAATGGAGAACCTCCTCCTTTTTGTGATATCGGTTAAAAACAAAAGGGTGAAAGCCTAAAATTGTTATGTTATGTTATTATTTTTTTATACAAAGGAGACTAACATAGTGCAGCATTAGAGCTACATAAAAACTTTCATTGTGTTCTTTGACATTTTGGTTACCTACTTATATAAAAATGTGTCAGTAACATTTTATATAGGTAAAATAGGTACGTAGGCGAGGAGCTCCCTTATTTTATATTCGACAGACAAGCTCTTGGCCTCATCTCATCTGATCAGTGATTTTAATCTCTGCATCTGATAGTAAGCGACAGCAAGACCGAAGTTGGAAGTGAGCTTCATCTGAACTCCTCAACAGCTCTTGAACAGAGTTTTTGAAAAAAACACTGCCTTGACCGTTCCTTGTTTTTTCTGTGATGACGGACTTAGAATAAATGTGTCACCGCTCCCTTTCTTCTCACGGATGTGAATGAAACCGACCAAAAGACTTTTACTTTTCAGGTGGAGACTGTACCAGGGATCATTCGTCAGGCGTTGAGTGCTCGTCGAGTGTCGTCTGCGTTCGAAAATCAAAATAATATTAATTTTCGTTGAAATTTTCTTTTGTTTTTCATCGCAAAGGTAACGAAAATCATTAGAAATCGAGCACAAGCGAGACTCGACTAGCGCTTCATACCAGATATTCAAAAATAAGGCCCACACCCCCCCCCCCCCCCCCCTACCATGACCACCGAAACACGATATGATAAAACGATATATCGATATTTATAAGCTAAAAAATAAAAACCGACTTCAAAAACACTGACAAATTAAAATAATATTAGAAAAATAAAAACCGACTTCAAAAACACTGAAAAGTTAAAAATAATATAAGAATAGGTACAAACAACATCACACTTCTATATTGAAGTCGGTGCCAAACGATGATCTCCTAGAAAGTCTTAAAATTTGTCACCGACTTCAATATAGAAGTGTGATGTTGTTTGTACCTATTCTTATATTATTTTTAACTTATCAGTGTTTTTGAAATCGCTTTAACTTTTCAGTAAATAAAATCTTTTTAGTGAAAGAAACCCTAATTTAATAACAGCTCACCTTGGGTGAGCTGGTATTAAATTAGCTTTTTCTCGAATTTCATGGGATCCCATCATCAGATCCTGATTTTGGTGACCTCGAGACCACCCCAGGAGTATACTCTATCAAATAAAAATAAAAAATTAATATCGGTCTACAATTGGCGGGGTAATCGCGTAACATACACACAAGAAAAAACATACACATCAAATTGATAATGATAACCTCCTTTTTGAAGTTGGTTAAAAATATTCTACAAAAAATAAAAACCGACTTCAAAAACACTCAAAAATTTAAAATAATATAAGAATAGGTACACACAACATCACACTTCTATATTGAAGTCGGTGCCAAATTTTAAGACCGACTTCAATATAGAAGTGTGATGTTGCCTGTACCTATTCTTATATTATTTTTAACTTTTCAGTGTTTTTTCATGGAATAGGTTGTTACACAAGGTAATTGGGAGACTCAGTACTACTGTTTATCAGAGAGCGACTCATCACCAGATCACCACAGTCATCTACGCAAGTAGTACCTCTATCCTAACACCGCGTTTACACATTCGCGCGAATCGCGAGGCGAATAGCGAGGCGAATAACGAACTAGCTGTTTACACATGCGTGTTCGTTATTCGCCTCGCTATTCGCCTAGCAATTCGCCTCGAGATTCGCGCGAAATAGCGCGTTTACACATTCGCGCGAATCGCGAGGCGAATAACGAACACGCATGTGTAAACAGTAAGTTCGCTATTCGCCTCGCCATTCGCCTCGCGATTCGTGAGTTCGCGTCGGGAGCGGTTTTTTGGACGCGAATCAAAGGGCACGAATGGCGAACACGAACTTACTGTTTACACATTCGCATGCATTTAGTTGACTGCTAGCGCCCGACCCAACCGAACGTGTAGACAAATTAGAGTGGAGTAAAGTGCGAATTTTAGAATTCCTAGAACTTTATTATAGAGAAGAGCTCATTTGGAACCCAAAACATCGCAATCATAATTACACATAAAAAATATTTTACAAAAAATAAAAACCGACTTCAAAAACACTGAAAAGTTAAAAATAATATAAGAAATAGGTACAGACAACATCACACTTCTATATTGAAGTCGGTGCCAAACGATATCTCCTCGAAAGTCTTAAAATTTGTCACCGACTTCAATATAGAAGTGTGATGTTGTCTGTACCTATTCTTATATTATTTTAAACTTTTCAGCGTTTTTGAAGTCGGTTTTTAATTTTTGTAAAATATTTTTTATTTTTAACTTTTTAGTGAATGAAATCTTTTTAGTAAAAACAAAAACCCTAATTTAATACCAGCTCATCAGTGAGCTGGTATTTCATTAGCGTTTCCATCGATTTTCATGGGATCCCATTATCAGAGAATACAAAAAGAATGTTGAAAATCAGTCCACAATTGGCGGCGTAATCGCATAACATACACACAAAAAAAACATTCGCATCGAATTAAGAACCTCCTCCCTTTTTGAAGTCGGTTAAAAATAAAAACCGACTTCAAAAACACTGAAAAGGTAAAAATAATATAAGAATAGGTACTGACAACATCACACTTCTATTTTGAAGTCGGTGTCAATTTTAAGACTTTATAAGAGATCATCGTTTCGTACCGACTTCAATATCATCATCATCATCATCATCACAGCCCATATACGTCCCCACCGAGGGGCTCGAGCCTACCCTATATTAGGGTGATTAGGCCTTAGTCAACCACGCTGGCCCAGTGCGGATTGGTCGACTTCACATACATCATTGAACTTCTTCGCAGATGTATGCAGGTTGCCTCACGATGTTTTCCTTCACCGTACGAGCGTCAGACAAATGTACATATGAAATTCGAAACGAAAAACACATTGGTACATGGCGGGTCTCGAACCCCGACCCCCCGATTGGAAGGCAAGTGCCGAGTCCACTGCGCCACCGACGCTCTGTCGCGCGCTGTATATGCAAAGTATGTATGTGTATATAATGTGTGTAAACACATTCATACACATTACTTTCATAAAACTTACACACACACACATATACAATATGTATATGTGAGTGTTATGTGCGTGTATGTATGTTTTTTTCTTAATATCATATTATTTGAATATAACAATTATTGTCATTTATTACATTTATTTTCTTATGCCGTCATTTACTTTCTCTCTTTAGCCTAATGGTTGACTGGTAGAGAGCGATGTTTATCGCTAAGTCCGCCATATGTTTGTAACATTAAAGCTTAAATTATTAAAAACTAAAATGTAGCACGCATGCCGCCATTATTTTCACGTCCTCCGTGTTCGTGTGCTAATATCAAAATGAATCACCCGCGAATGTGTGAACAGTAGTTCGCGGTGGCACTCGTAGGTACGAATGTTTCGTCGAATGACGAGGCGAATAGCGAACACGAATGTGTAAACGCCACACGAATGTTTCGTCGAATGTTTCGTCGAATGTTTCGTCGAATATTTCGTCGAATGTTTCGTCGAATGGCGAACACGCATGTGTAAATGCGACATACGCCGCCGAGCAAAGGTATTTGCTTCGCCGTGTGCTGGTTGGAATGGTAAGTGTCTTACAGAAACCACATACCTATTGTACTATAGGCGACTGTAGCGAATCATGAGGTGGGAAACTTGTTCGTACTAGCTTTGTTGTATAAAAAAGTTAGGTACATCGGAATCCTACGGGCATGCGTGGTACAGGAGTAAAGGGAGCGATTAAGTGGCACAATTCGCCAGAACACTCCACAATACAATTGTTATTGAAAACTTGGTTTAATTGAGTGCAATGATCCAGTGTTGGTTTAGCTTTACTTTTTGGCCTCGTATGAGTAATGATATAGTACTGTTATGTTATTGTTACTGCCAGTCTGTACAATCTGTAGTTCTTTACTATAGCTGTAGTTTTTCATCTATGTGTTGCAGTCTCCGCGCACAGCTGTCGGCAGACGCACGCTCATTCGAACTGTGAAGGGGAAATAGCTGTATTTTAAATAACTCCCCGATGTTTCAAAACAAAGTTACGCTATTTAAAACTTAAATTTTGTATTCTATATCGTGCATTGAAGAAACAGTGTAATTTTAAGTAGTATTAGCATATCAAGTTCAAAATAAAACAGCAAACATGCCGGCTCAGATGGAAACTATGATTGTGCGGAGGGATGTGACGCCGGAAAGTAAGTTTACATACAATTTCACTGACTGACTTTTAATTTCAAATTTTTATTTGAATTCAAATGCACCTATTTTTAAACTAGGTAGGATGATGGTACCCCTATGATGATGAAATTATAAATACCTAGCTAACATGTAGAGATATAGAAGGTACCTAGTTTTAATTAAATTCATTTTATGACGTCGAATTTTATACATTATTACTATATCCGCGCTCTGTATAATTTTTTCTTAATCCTCTTTTATTATAATATTTTGGATAAGTATTTTTTGCTAAGAATAAAAATAATAGTTTCTATCTTTATATCTTAAATAGGTATTTTGAAATTTTAATAACATGTAGCCTTATTCATACAATTATTTCAACAATGTTTAAGTTAAACAATGCTGCTATCACTTTCTATGTCCTTTTTTGTAATGAGATTGATAGCCAATTTCACTAACCTTGTCTTAGCTTAGGACGATCTTAAGTGACATGCTGTCACATTCTTTTCATTAAAGACAAGAAGATTGTTTTTAGGACTGTCTTAGCTAAGACAAGGTTAGTGCAGTTGGCCATGAAAGTGACAGTGACGCTGCGTAACTTAAATATGACAAAATATTTTTTGAAGAAAGCCGATAAGGTGTACCTTTTCGTAAAATTCTCATTACGCCACTTCGTTTATTATTGAAAATTTTAACTCACATCTATATTTTTATCATTTATTTATCTTACATAATTTATATAGTAATAATCGGCTCAGCTTCATAGATGCAATGTCTGCCAGGCAACTCTACGTTAAAAAATATGTTACTTTTTGACGCTAGCAAGCAAGAATCTTAGCAATAATCGCATCACCAAATAATGTGCCTAAATATAAACTTAATAATAATATCGCGTTGTAACATAAATTAATCATAAAAAGCAATAGAAGTTAGATATAAAGTATTTGTATGTAAACAAATAAAAGTTATAATATCGTTTTTATCGCTTCGTTGAAGTTACTAACTAGCCTATCTATGAATACACATTTTTGTAAAAATTTTTCAACAAACTATATTTCATTCTCCAACAGCAACGACACATCACAGGTGAATAGTGTTTGTAACCCCAAACTTCACATTGTGCACTTTGGTGGTTGTGTGTTGATAGATGTAAGAGATTACATAAGGCTGTAAAAGCTAAACGATGGTCGAAAGTAATGAGTGTGTGTGCGGGTAACTTCTTGGGAAAAAAATACTTCGTGAAATTTTGAAGATAACTTTCTAGAAAAAAAATAAAATAAGTAAAAAGGTGAGTAAAAATTCAGCGTAGCGCGTGTTTGCAGCTAGTACAAAATAATCTTATAACATATTATCTTTACATTTTCCCAAATTTTATTTTCCTAAACGATCATCTTTGGATTGTCTTCACTATGTAGCATGACTGTGGGACATTTTGTAGCATATTAGAACATTACGTTTTAGCATAGCGAACAAAGTATTTCAACATTTATTTATTGCTGTAAAATCGTAATTAATATGCAGTATTCTAATAACTACAGTAGTTCGGTAATTTTTCAGACAGATATGCAAAAAAGAACACAGAAGTATTTGTCTAGGTCTGTGAAAAAGACACACTTTGCCGAAACTAAGCGCACGAGTATTGTTCTTATTTGAATGCGCTGTTACGGACTCGATATAACAAAGAAAAATACAAAAAATAAAATCTGACTTCAGTAACACTGAAAAGTTAAAAATAATCTAAGAATTGTTACAAAGAACATCACATTTCTATATTGAAGTCGGTGCCAAATTTTAAGACTATCTAGATCACCGTTTAGCACCGACTTTAATAAATAAATATGATGTTCTGTGCTCCAATTCTTCTATATTATTTTTAACTTTTCAGTGTTTTTGAAGTCGGTTTTTTGTACATATATATTTTTTTTTTTTATCTTTTAACTAAATGAAATCTGAAATCCTAAATCCTAAAGAAGGATCCTTCCATCATCAGCTCACCAGAGGCAAATAGACGTGAATGTCTTCGGAAAAAACGTGAATCACGTTGGACGTGCTTAGCTATAAAATTTAACGTTTTCTTTCGATTTTCTTGTGATCCTATCATTACTTAAATCCTGACTTTGGTCACAACGTGACCACCCCAGGAGTATACTCTATCGAATACAAAAAGAATTTTGAAAATCGGTCTACAATTGGCGGCGTAATCGCGTAACATACACAAGAAAAAAAAACATACGCATCGAATTGAGAACCTCCTCCTTTCTTGAAGTCGGTTAAAAATTTATAACTACTTGACATAAATGTCTTAGCAGATACTATATGACTTCTCTCGACTACTAGTAGTACCACTGGTAGTACAACTGACCGCGTGTCAAACATTTTCACATATACACTTCATGCAACGTTAATCGCAACTATGTTGACACCGAATACTAGTTTGCGTACAGTAATTAGAACAAGCGCGTCTTCACCCATCTATCCATTTGCATGTAAAATCATGCTAAGGCCAATGTCGGTAGCGTTGTGCGCTCATGCGGTGAATCATGAGCAATCGCTATTATTTTCCATGTCTTTTGTTTCATTTTGCACACATCGCTTCGCTGCTAACATTATAATTCGGTAAAACATTGACATATAAACATTCACGAGAGTAATAAGTCTCAATTAAAGACATTGATTATTCTTATTATAATACTATCGATTGATTTCATAAATATGTAGGACAAATGAAATTGTCTGAAACGTGAATCGAACCGGCTGAAATTTCACAAGAATCATGAATTAATGTAGTTTCACTTAGTATGGAAATAAAAGATGTATTCCTGTTTGTAAAATTTTGTGCTTTCCATCCAACTGACGATTTTTTCAAACTGTACTTTTCATTGTAGTAAGTAAATTTTACAGAACATAAAGTGACTTTTCTTAAACGTGCTAAAAAAACCTTCTTTGAGATAAATCGCAATTGCAGTACTGGGGCAGGCAGTGGCCAGCAATTTCTTTTCTGGCGTGCTGGAGCGGCCGGCAATGTGATTTGAAAACGGAACGAACTTCTTTAAAGCCCGTACATGATCAGATACTAGAGAGATAACTCACTTAAGTTTTGTTTGAATTTCGAACTGGCATGACAAAATAAATGCGTTGTTACATGAATTAAAAAGAAAAGTAAAAAAGAAATCTGTACTTATTTGCTCGTGGCTTTACTATTTTTATCTATTGTTGTTCATATATGAATGACCCACGAACTGAATGAATGAATCACTGTCTAAAATTTCGGCAAAATGGCTACAAAAGTAAAACCAAATACTCTTTGGGTAATATTCAAACTTAAGATGATTACTTATTGTTGGACGTCAGGAAGTGGCTGTAAAGGTCTACGAGTATATTGAAGTAGCTGCGCCCGCGCACAAACGTTTGCGCCATATATTTTTTTCCCATTTTCGCAACATGTTTCATTGATGCTCGGCTCCTATTAGTTGTAGTGTGAAGTCATATGGCCTTTCTCGTTAAATGGACTATCCAACACAAAAATAATTTTTTAATTTGAATCAGAAGGTAGTTCCTGACATTAGCGCTTTCAACCAAACCAACAATCAAACAAAACAATCAAACAAACAAAAGTATATAGATAATGATTTGAGTTTGAGTTTTAAGCAATATCCTATTATATTATTATTTTAAATTTTGCCGCGGCAGTATAATGTACTATACTTACTGTCTTACTTTCTATAATAGACAAAACGCAGCCTTTAGAAGGTCAAATAGATTTTTAATGAACTAAGAATTGAACCCGCATTTATTTACGTGCCTCTTGTATAGTTCAATACGCGATTTAAGATAACGAGATGGTTCTTAAATGCAGTTATCCTGTGCTAAAATTGCAACAGCCACAGTCAGTCACGGAATCAAAGATCATGTATTTACGTACTTAATATTTTTAACTAATGTCACAAAAGGTTTATCTATTTCTTTATCTTTTGTTAATCGATTATTTCGCCAATTAATTATGCTTTTTTTCTCAAAAGGGTTATACTCCTCGAGTAATCCCATTGCTACCAAGTCAGGATTTCGCAAGGAGTAGTGTCTTGCAGTACATCTTAAGAAAAAAATCTAAAACCAAAAATATGCAGTTTGGAACTAACGGAAAACTAACTAACAATAATTCACAAAATTAAAAATCTTTTTATAAACCTTAACATAATATATATCAGTATATCTGAATTAAACCATAAGTTGTTAATGTAAGATAATAAGATTGCACCATTCGCACCTTCTTAAAATGATTTTACTGAAAGTGGATGTTGATGAATAAAATTTGCACTCTCGTAAATGTTGCATTGAGCTGAAATAACTTTTTTGGGTTTGACCATTTTTTCGTTTTTTTTTTTAGTTTTTGTTAAATAATTAAAATGTTTTAAAGTTAAATATACGCGAATAAATTGGAAAAATGTAATTTTGTTTAAATATGGTTAGGTCCTAAAATATTTAAGACTTAGGATGTTTACCTTACTATTTATTTGTTGTTTTCCCCTACATTGTTCCTATTTTTCGCGAACTGTTAACCTTTTTTTTGTTCATGACTCTAGCGTTTGCGACTTGTTTTTGCTGAATTAACATCTGTACAATAAAAACACTGATCACAAACGTAACACACACTGTTCACTCATTCTACCAATCGCACATAATTACCATACATAAATACTTACTTATCCTACGTACTTATATTTACCAACATGACAAATGATTTTATTTTGATGATTCATAATGAAGTTTGTCATTTTTGTTCATACTAGTAATAAATAAACCAAGATTCATAATGAATTATATACCTACATGAATGAATACAGAAGGAGCGTCGTAGTCTGTAAATTCGCCCGCGACCCGTGCACCCACTGGCTTCACCCACCAGTGGGTGTAGGGGTAAATTCACCACTCCAATCGGGAAAATTGTTGAAGCTAATTTGGGTGCCTGTTGAGAATGTTGAGATAAATAAGACCCTAAACGTGGTTATATGCCACATTCCAAGGTATATCCTAAGCGCTGTATATTTCAACCGACTGAAACGTTTGAAGTTAGAAACCTTGAAATCGCCGAATTAACTTCACAATTACAATGGCTTTCGGTTATAACGACTATGGCCACTACAATTTTGTCGCAATATCCGGAAGTCGCTATAGAAAATATGAAAAAAAGAAAACAATATTTATTGTCATACACAACACAACAGCGTATCTTTATATCGACTCATATCATCAGTGTTACTCTATTACACCGAAAATGACTGTGTAACTGACTCAAGTGCGTTGGTGGCGCACTATAATATCTTGAGCTACAGAACTGGTATGTAACTCGTAGACAAAAAATAAATGTATTTGAATTGTGACTGACATTTTTAATATTTTTTATTGACATTGTATTATAATTTTAAGTCTTGACATAATTTGTGATTGACATATTTAAATTTGAGGAGTAATTTTTTATAATAAACATTGTAATTAATCGAAATAATATTATTAATTTTAAATTTCACCCATTGGTTGTTACTATTATAATTTTGCATGCTATCTGTAATCTGTATATGGCTGAATAAGCTGAATTTAATGTTACCTGACCATCTTCAGTGTACCTTATTCATATACAAATAAATAGTCCAGTCAGATCGAACTCATTCTTGAGATGCAATTATGAGTAATACGAACCTTTGAGTCAGTTCATTATAGCAGCCCATACCCTAAGATAGGGTGTTTAGACCTTAGTCAACCACGCTGGCCCAATGTGGATTGGTTGACTTCACATACACTATTGAATTTCTTCGCAGATGTATGCGGGTTGCCTCACGATGTTTTCCTTCAATTCAATTTATTTATTTGTATATGAATAAGGTACACTGAAGATGGTCAGGTACCTAACATTAAATTCAGCTTATTTAGCCGTATACAGATAGCATGCAAAATAATAATAGTAACAACCTATCGGTGAAATTTAAAAGTAATAATATTATTTCGATTAATTACAATGTTTGCTATAAAAAATTACTCCTCAAATTTAAAAATGTCGATCAAAAATTATGTCGACTTAAAATTATAATACAACTAGCTTTTGCCCACGGCTTCGCTCGCCTTAAATTCGGGGTAACACGCTTCCCCTTTCCTGATTTAGAACACAGAAGAGAACTCGGAACAGAATATTATTTTAATACGCTACTGTAGACGATATTATATGTCTTTCCAATTTTGCGGAGTCTCACACAAATTTCCATCCCCTATTGTAGGGGCTGGGGGAAGATTTCCAAAAAAAATAAGGCAGGTATTTTTCGTTAGTAACAAAGAGTCTGTGTACCGATTTTTAGCTTCCTACCTTGAAAATAGCGAAAAGTCCCATATAAAATTTCACCCCCTCTTTTAAGAAGTTGAGGGCAGATTTCCAATAAAAATGATGCACGATTTTTTTGTTAGGCACAAATAGTCCGCATACCAATTTTTAGCTTTCTACCTTGAAAATTGCGGAATGCTCCATACAAACGTCCATCCCCCATTTTAGGGAAGTGGGCCTGGGGGATTAGAAAGCGACAAAAAGTAGCCTATATCACTCTCCATCCCTTCAACTATCTTCACTTAAAAAATCACGTCAACTCGTCGCTCCGTTTTGCCGTGAAAGACGGACTAACAAACAGACACACATACACTTTCCCATTTATAATATAATATTATTATAAGTATGGATGTCAATAAAAAAAATGTCAGTCACAATTCAAATACATTTATTTTTTTGTCTATGAGTTACATAACAGTTCTGTAGCTCAAGAATAGGCTAGACGACAAAAAAAATTTTTATGCTTTAATAGAAGCTTATTCATATAATAAACAGAAAGAAAGAAACGGTTTTCGAATAACTATAAAAACAACCAAGATATAAGGTATTATTGATTTTTCTCCATCTCTTTCTAGCAAAACGGCAATTTACAAGGAGTTTGTATGGCCGTACTCAACAATGACGTCACGGTTGATGTCGGATCTCTCTGTCTAATCGCCTTCAAATTAACAACTTAAAATGCTTGTAACCAATGTATTTCTAAGCCGATTTTAATTCTAATTTCACAGGACTGCATCTTTTTCCATGGTATTTTAATACTTAATAACAAGATGTAAAAATTAGAATTCAGTCATCATCCCAATTCCTGGACAGAGTAGAAAATGCGTTTCATGAGCCATTTATTCAGTTCATTTTTAAATATATTTAAAGGCTTGTCTTTTATTGCCTTTTATATAAAGCTCGATTGTACGTAAAAACAATTTTTCTTGAATCGTGCACTTTTCGGAATTACGTCAATATTAATTACGTCTATCACAATGTCTGGTATTTCTCGGAAATAAGTCGTGAGCGGTTTTAAAGTAACGTGGATTTGATTTTTTTTGGCAACTTGTAATATGCATAGGCAGGGAAGGGGCAATATGTTTAAAGTTTTGAAAAATGGTTTGCATGAAACATCAGCAGCGATTCCGCAAATTGTTCTTATACACTTTTTTGTGCAATGAACGCCCTTTTTATATCCTATTACGGCAATTATAAGGCTATATCGCAAAACAGACTCCGCATATGCAAAGTAGGCTGTCAGACCCGTACTTTTTGTAGCTGTTTTTGTCAATTTAAATAGAGCGATTTCAAAGCTGTTTACCGTATTGCATACGTTATCTACTTGTGTCTTCCAGTCAATATTTTTGTCAATGTTGATTCCAAGGAACCTCGTGACATTTGAACCTTTGAGTACTTGGTTATGATAATGTATATCTAAAGTCAATTCTCTATTAAAATTAATAAAATTAGTTTTGTCAATATTTATTCTTAAATTATTATGCTTAAGCCAATGTATTATTGTTGCTAATGTTTCATGTATGTCTTGTTCATGATTAAGTATTTTTTTTCTTGATTTGTGGTGACTATGACTGAATATCATCTGCGAACAAGACACTTTCGTGTTTCGTAATGTTTGGTTAGTTGTTAATATATATAAGATACAGTAGAGGGCCAAGGAAGCTACCTTGTGGTACACCAAATCTGTTTGATATAAGCTGTGATTTGTATTTTTGTATTGTATATTAGGAGTCAAGTTGACTTATTTCGACTGATTGCATCCTATTCTGCAAATAAGATTTGATCCCGTTTAGCGCGTTGCCTCTAATACCACTCTGTTCTAATTTGAAAAGTAGTTGGCTCTGCGAGACAAAATCAAATACCTTTGACATATCAAAGAATAAAACCGTTGTAAACCTGTTGTCATTTAAGGCTCTAAGTGTTGCGTCAATTAAATTAAAAGCTGCGTGTTGGTAGACCTATTTTTGGAATCCATATTGATTGCCTGTAATAATATTGTATTTGTCAAAAAAGGAAACAAGTTTATTTTGCATAACCTTCTCGTAAATCTTTGATAAAATATAGGCATAAGTATTATAGGTCGATAATTATTTAATAGTAACTTAGACCCTTTCTAAAATAAAGGTTTCACTATAGATTGTTTCAATCTGTCGGGAAATATTCCAGTGTCTAGAGATAACTTTACGAGGTAAGATAATACTGGACTTAATGATTTTAAATTAATTACAAGTTTTGACTATACTTGTACATTTATGTTATCGTGACCCTCAGAGTGTGTATTATTCAAAGTCATTATTACTCTTTTCTTCTTATATAAGATTCGTCAACGGGAGAAAGATAAATTGAATTATTTAATTTATTTAAATTGTTATAAGAGTTTTGAAATACATTATTATTGTCAAAATTTATTTCATTGGTCAGATTAATAAAATATTCCGCATAGTACTTACGAGTATGTCTTAACAATCTATTCTTAACACAACCTTTTCTTATACCTTTGGTTATCCAATGTAAATTGGGCTTAGTATTGATTTTTATTTTTATGAATGGAAAGCAAAGTGTATACTTACAACAAACTTAACCAATCATGAAATACACTCATCAACTTTATCTAAGGATATTTTATTTATCCTTTTTTCAAGTAGTATAAGCCAACATATTAAAAATATTGCCAACTTATGTGCATTTTTTCAATGTATTGCTTTAATTATAAACTTTCGTCATTTCATTGAATAAATTTCACAGATATTGTCAGTATTTTTTAAATTATCGCTGATACCTGGTACATACATTAAATGTAAATAAAATATCCTTAGATAAAGTTGATGAGTGTATATTGAATGCAGTATTAGTCTCATTTTTATTGTATACTTCAGAAAATGATAAGCTTCCTAGATAACCTAGCAATTTATTAATATTTTCCTGAAAGTTACATATTTTATAAGCGTATATAATCCGTGGTGCCATTGGTTTCTTTTTTGATTCAAAACTCAACACTTGGGCTGTATTTTGATCAGATAACCTGAGATGGAGTAATGAGCCAGATGCCTTTGGAATATTAATATGTGAATATGAATATTCTTACTAAAAACATCTTCATTACATTTCTTCATTACAAATATGTTTATATGTTTACCTTGGGCTCGGTAAGTCCAACTTCCAGAAAGAGGTAAATCGACGAATCCAACTCAGCTGGGCAGCGTTCGGGATGCTACGCAGCATATTTTCGGCCCATCTACCGCAGTGTCTCAAGACGAAAGTCTTCAATTCATGCGAGTTGCCATTGATGACATACGGAACTGAGACGTGGCCGCTTACAATGGGTCTCATAAGAAGGCTCAAAGTCACTCAAAGGGCAATGGAGAGGGCTATGTTCGTGGTTTCTCTACGTGATCACATCAGGAATGATGAGATCTGTAGAAGAACTAGAGTTACCGACATAGCCCAAAGAATTGGAAGCCTTAAGTGGCAGTGGGCAGGACACATCGCTCGTAGGACTGACGGCCGATGGGGCGGAAAGGTCCTCGAGTGGCGGCCGCGTACCGGGAGACGCAGTGTTGGTAGGCCCCCCACAAGATGGACCGACGATCGTGAAGGTCGCGGGAAGCCGCTGGATGCGGGAGGCGCAGGACCGATCGTAATGGAGATCCTTGCGGGAGGCCTTTGTCCAACAGTGGGCGTCTCTTGGCTGAAATGATGATGATGATGATGATGACTAAAAACATCTCTTATTTATGGGGATGAAAAGTAGAGTGTGTGTGTGACACGGTATCAAAATTATTTAACATCCACCTACGTACTACAAAACCCTCGCTGCGCTCAGGATTCTACTCTAGAATCCTTCGCTTGGCTCTGGATTTAAACAAGCGCTCTCGCCGTCAATACATGATTTTGGTCCCTTGTGACACAATCTACTATAACCTTAGAAGTATGCTTTAGCTCATGGGACTTAGGTGTTAGGTAGTTATATTCAATTGATCAAAAAGTCGTTAAAATCCACTGTATATTATTGTCGTATTCATGATACATGTTATGTAGTTCGGAATTTCGAAGACTAAGCTCGTGACCATTGTGTAAGTATCATTTCAAACGGATATCAGTATAACAAATTATCAATGTATGAAATGAACAGAGTTGATATTGATATATATGACCTCAATAAATATTACATTTCGAAATAGGTCAGTCGCCAAACGATGAGCAATTTCGCAGATAAGAGGGGGCAAAGTTTAATTGTTCCGCGAGACCATAATATATGATGTGTTGTATATGCGTGGAATGGAAACGAATACACCAACGGTCATTTTTTCGTTATTTAGAATACGACTATACACAAAATGGTTAGTATACCCTAGCCATTTACCTAGAATAAGTAGAACACGCTACAACACGCTACTTACTCGTAGCTCCTCATATTGTCATTACTCATTACTAAATGACATGATCCTTCCGTAAAAATAATATCACTAAAATAATATTAAAATAAACTAAAGTCATACTTTATGAACAGCCTGGAGTTAACAATACACCTGTAACAACCCACTTAACCACACGAAATTGTAACTACCCATTTATTATGTATGTTTTTTAATAATTGGAAATGCGGATAATTCGCTGCTAATTTCAACATACCGGACAAATCTTTGTAATCTAATTGGTTTGCAATATTGATTAAATAAATTTAAAAAAGTCTGAGAACGGTTATTTAAAATTTTCTAATTATAGTTGGTGCCCAATGTCAACTTACAATATTGGTTGTTCTTATTTTTTTAAAGATTTTCCAGTGTCATTGCTTGGCACCGACTGCAATATAAAAATGTGATGTTGTATGTAATATTATATTTTCTTTTTACTTTATTGGTGTTTTTGAAGTCGATTTTTATCTTTGGTAAAATATTTTTATTTCAATCTTCTTAGTAAATTTCATACATGCGTATTAGAATGAATCCAAGACAATAACTCGAAACGTCTTTCGCTCTATACAGTGTTGCAAGAATTATTCCTGAACTAATAAAACCTAATTGCTGAAGAGTTAAATTTTATGCTATCAGCTCACCTGAATTATTAGAAAGAATTAAACTACGCGCCAATAACTTCCGATTATTTTGAAGGAAGTACCTCTTTATGTCTAACCAATCAGAAACCATCCATCATCAGCTCAGTAACATGACATGATGACTACTAAATGCCTGAATATCTTTTGATAAAACATGAAACATTTCCTTCGATTCGGTTTCCTTAGATTTTCCTGAGATTTCATGATCAGATCATGACTTGATAACACCTCAAGAGTATACTCCAATTCCAAAAAAATGAAAATCGGCCCACAAAGGCCAGAGTAGTAGGTGAACATACATAAAACAATTCTCTTCCTTTTTTGAAGTTTTTTAAAAAGTGAGCTAACTCTGAAACCCTTCTCTCCCTCCCTTTCAATTCTCTCTATTCTTGTACTCCAAAATATTGGTTCTCATTTGGTTTTGTTTAATTACCCAAGTTTATTCAGAACATTACTATTTGGACCAAGTGGATATATTACATTCAGTCCCGGATTGAAAATAAAAACACTGTTTTATGAATAGGATTGGCAAAGGTACCATCAGTAAGGTTTGTAAAGTTAGAAACGACATCCTGCCAACTTGACCTCGTTTGCTTTGTAGTGTAAACAATTAAAGTCAACGGACCAGCCTAGGTTACTTACTGTACATGTTAGAAAATGGTTATTGTCTTATAATACACGAGATAAAGCATTAGGTAAATTTTGTCTAGCCTTAAAAGTTTTAGAGGCGATATGGTTGAAAAATTTTAAATTAATAAAAATTAACTGGCCAATTTTTGTAATAGCTAATAACTAGTCTTCTATGGATATTACCATAGATGTCTTTGCTAAAAACTAACAGTGTGTCTTATTTGGTCTCCGGTAACGCTGTAAAAGCTGCAGTGCTCAACTATCATAGTAAACCATACATATAATGTATACAGTAGGGTGTCCCTTATTTTTCAAAGTTTTAATGTTCTAACGCATAGGTCTTAATTTTGTTCATTTGCCTCTAAAACACTCGGGAATAAATTTTTACCTTATTTAGAGTACGATAACCCAACCCTTGATGAACATGATTCGATGCATGTCGGCACGACATGCATCGAATCATGTTCATTCATGTTGCGCGGCAGTAGCGGTGCATATTCGAGGTACTTATCATTTGTTCTCAATTATTTTCGCAATTAACACGTATTGTTTTACATTTAAAAGATGGCAATGGAATTTAGAAGCAATAAAAAAAGTATTTTCTAAGTTGGAGACGTAAATTATCAAATAACAGGCGCAAAGTTCCCGTCTAATCGTCAAGTTCTTGCAGTACTTTTTTTTAAGATTTGCGAAGTTAAATTGACTGTTAGTGAAAGCGCTAATCTCGTCATTCGGAAGTGTATTATATTTTAGGAAAGAGCTAGAATCCTTACCTGAGCTATACCCAACTGTGTGAAAGAACTTGTGGATCTTCACCATACTTGGAGGGAGTTGCAGATATTTAAAAAAAATACAAGATATTTACAAGCGCCGTGAGGAGGACTTTCAAAACAAATTTAATTTATTTGATGTAGCATACGCTGATGCTTTGGAACGGATAAAAAGAACCAGGGCGTCCAGCGTATTTAGCGGATGTAGACAAAAAGAAAAAAGGTCAAGACAAAGAAAATTAAATGAAGAGAAAAAAAGATATGAGCAAATGTGTTTCGGAGGTTTATCGGCATCTCTTACTACACAAGATTCTATACAAATGCAAGGACATCACGATCAACTTACCAGCTCTGATGAAAGCCTTGAGTAACCCGTGCCATCCACCTCTCAAAGGGTAAGTTCTGAAACTACTACAAAAAGAGGAAGGAAAGACTTTATCACGCCTAAGTTAGTTGCAGCTTTAGATAGATGTCAATTAAGCATAAGGGATTCTGTATATATACTTCAGGCTGTAGTAGAAGCACTAGATCTTAGCTGTGATGATTTTTTCAACGCATTCGCACACAGAGTCGAAAAGATAGAGTGGAATCTATAAAATCCAATTTTCTGAATAATATGCCTGAAATGGTGACCGTTTACTGGGATGGGCAATTATTACCTGGACTTGACGTCAGAAGTCCTAAAGAAGAACGCCTGCCCATTCTTATTTCATTTGGAGAAAAGGAAAAACTACTGGCTGTACCCAAACTGCTCTCCAGTTTGGGTACTCTTCCGGCCAGTATCAAGCTAAAGCCGTGTTGAAGGCACTTTATGACTGTAACATGACAAAGTACAAATAATGAGCTGTGACACAACTGCGTCTAATACAGGACGATTGAAAGGGGCTTGTGTACTTTTGGTACAATAACTAGACAGAGAATTACTACTCTTTGCTTGCCGCCATCACGTTTACGAACTGGTTTTAAAATGTGTTTTCGAAACAAAAATCCACCATGTCACAAGTAGCCCTGATATTCCACTGCTCAAAAAGTTTAGAGACAACTGGAAAACTATTAATCCTGCTGCCATTGAAACATACACCGATATCGTCGCACGACATTTTTGTAATACAACAATAGAAGACTTGTTGACATTTTATAATTAAGAACTGCAAAATATCAGTGTACGTGACGATTATCGATTATGCTTTTCAGAAGAAATTGCCGTTTTATCATTATTTGACAATGAAGTTAATGAACAAACCAAGACGAATATTTTAGTGAATTTACAAAGAGAGAACTTGTATGGTTTTATGAAGAGATACATTACATCTGAAGAAGATATGTCTGATTATTTGATGGTAAGTGGGAATACAATACAATACTATTTTTATAGTATTTTCAATAAATTGATAATACTGCCTTATTTATTGTTGCAGAAAATCATTAAGTGATTTTGTGTCTGTCAAGAGCACAAATTTCTTTTCTCGATTAAAAATTAATAAGAATTTCTTCCAGAGACCCGTTTTTACACGGGATGAAGATGAAAGCACTTTTCTTCATGCATCTAAAGATGCAAAAAAGAGCTTTCTTTAAGGGCAGTTAAAGAGCTGTAAAGCTTATGCAAGATTTTCATGGTTTGATTACTGCAAAGGAAGAGCAAAAGCAATTTTTGCTACACTGTGTTCAGGAGCATAGAAATCAGTATCCAGAATGTAAAAAAGAGACCCTCAATAAAAAATATCCTGCCTGATCTGTAATTTTATCTTCTTTAAATAAATATTTTTTTTAAATATAAGTATTTCAATTGATTGAGCTAGATAATCGAAAGGGTTGAAAACGGCAATTTTCATAATCTTCAGAGTTCTGTCGGCACAGGTTAATGTTGACATAGGAAGATAATATTTTGTATTTAAGTAGGTCTGGGTAGTTTAAAAATAAATAGGGGGTATGCATTTCGATACCTAAAAAAATTTTTTTTTCATCCATATAAGGGACACCCTAGTATACAGTTTGCAACATGGCAATCAGATATAAGATCTAAGGAGCAATCGCTATTTACAACGTTTTAACCAAATCAGAAACGTGGGAAATGTTTTGACAACACCTTAACGGCTGTCACATGTCTAATCTATACTTAATATTATAAAGCTGAAGAGTTTGTTTGTTTGTTTGTTTGCTTGAACGCGCTAATCTCAGGAACTACTGATTCAAATTGAAAAATTGTTTTTGTGTTGGATAGTCCATTTATCGAGGAAGGCTTTAGGCTATATAACATCACGCTACGACTAATAGGAGCTGAGCATCAATGACAAATGTTGCAAAAACGGGTAAAAAATATACGGCGAAACGTAGTTCGCTGGCACAGCTAGTTAGGTATATGGGAACGTTAACAATTAGATTTTGGGTCAAAAAGTTCGTAAATAGTGCGAGTGCCTGTCTGGCGTGGATGGAAGATACCCCGCAATACAAAATCTGCACAGCACATGCGCCGTCTTATATGAGTCGGGCGGGGCTTACCATGATCCTTTATAGCAAGGTAAAAACAATATTGAAACAGAGACACCGCTCTTGCTGCGTATAGCGCCATCCCGCTTACAGTGCGATTTTAATATTGTTTCGAGCTATCATAGTTGTACGGGTACGGGGTCCGCGTCAACCGCATTTATTCAAATTCAATATATTTTATTCAAATTGGATTGCTACAATCTCTTTTGCACGTCAAATCGATTTCGATATTGCGCACGTATATAGTTGCGTATTCAAAATCTGAAATAAGTTTTAATGACGATTTTTCTATAGGTAGCTGTTATGCACGAATAGTTTCAAGTCCTTACGAACAATCCCATAATAAATACTATATTCCATACAATTTAGTTCCTTAAACGACCGCAGCGGCGCTGCTGCAGTCTTCATACAAATAATACGGTTATGATAACCACAGTAACCATATAGTGGTTCGTGCTTGGGGCACAGTTCGTTACAATACTCATGGAAGTATGTACTAATAGTGCAACTGCACGTCTTTACGACAGCAACGACCTAAGGCGCATAACACATTGCACCGGACACCGCTCCGGTGTGCGGCGCTGCGGTTTTTAATTTTGACTGAAGAATCTTAATTTGTATACAAAAACCGCAGGGTATAACACACTCACACCGCATGCCCGTGCGGTTGTGCGGCGCGCGCGACGGCACTGCACTCCCGGACGGTGATGCGGTGCAGTCCGCGAGGTATGCCACACTGAGCCGCAGTATCGTACGGATTTTTGCGTAGAAAGGACGTGCATACGCGCAATAGATCTCGACATAGATAATGCGGCGATGCGGGGCGTCGTGCACCGCAGCTCCGGACGGTGATACGGAGCAAACCGTACGGTGGCACGGTTCCGTGCCGCCGCAGCCGCATGCGGTTTTCGTCCCTCCGTACACCGCAGCGGTGTCCGGTGCAATGTATTATGCGCCTAAGTATCGCCGATTGCGGCATTGATCGATATGTGCGTGTGTAATCTTCGCGGAGGGGTTATTGCCATCGGTCGTATGTCGCAATCACTTGCTCACGTCCCGCTGTAAATGTCACGATCAATGATCCCATTGTTTCGTGTTTTAAAATATTCACGAGTGGCGCGAGCACATTCAATCGATGCAATCTGTCAACGAATTTAACGGAACTGCGGCTTAACTGAAGTCTTTCGCACAGTGTAACGTAAGCAAAAGGAATTTGTAAATTTTTATCCCACCAAAAACATCCTGTAAAAAACTAGCCAAGTCTCGACGGAGCTGCTTGTTTATCTCTAAAAAGTAATGAAATCTAGACAAAGTCGTGCCAAGTCTAAGGTTCCTTACTGCGATTTCTTTATTATTATAGTTAATGTTGTGTGACTTGGTCGTTGAACATTTTTTATACGTTAGTGGGTACAAGTCAACGGCCAAGTCACACTATAATAATAAAGAAATCGCAGTAAGGAACCTTAGACTTGGCACGACTTTGTCTAGATTTCATTACTTTTTAGAGATAAACAAGCAGCTCCATCGAGACTTGGCAAATTTTTTTACAGAATGTTTTTGGTGGGATTACTTTTTAGAGATAAACAAGCAGCTCCGTTGAGACTTGGCTAGTTTTTTACAGAATGTTTTTGGTGGGCTTTCACTTCTTTTTGTAGAAACGTGAGCTTATTGATTTATTTTATTAGATTTTCTTATTTGACACAGTTTTTTTATTTTTAGGGGTAGTTTTTTTATTATTACAAAGCTTTCTTTTCTTTTTTTTTCTTTATTGGAAGCGGCCCACCAAGTTGAATATTTTTTGTAAAGGCGGTATGTCGATATCTCTAATAGTTTGGTTGGGCTGTTGTGTTTTCTAATCAGGGTCACCAGGTACTCCAGATCTTCGATTATCCTAGTTTTTATAGTTTTCCCTTTATGAGGCCATTAAACCCTAACTCTGTACCAAATTTCAGCACTCTGAGTTTATGGGAAGTATTAGTTCTATTTTGATGATCATGAGTGAGTGAGTGAGTGAGTGAGTGTCTGTCATAAATGCGAAACTTTGCTTTCGCTTAACTTCGGAACTAAATGACCTACAGACTTAAAATTTTGGATTTTATGTATAAGATTATAGCTTACTGGATGACGAAAATTTCTGCGTTCTGGTCTTATCCAGAGGTTATCAAATAGGGGCCTGAAAATGCGGCGAAATGATTCCAGTAAAGGATGGTACGGCAGTGTTTACTTCGCGCTCGACTTGGCGGGGGTACTGCCGTGCCCCCAGATGTTGTTTTATATTATTTACAAAGTGTGTAAAAGTCACAAATAATCTTCTAATATACCGGGTGTAACTGAACACCCCAATAACATTTAAGGGCCATATAAGTTAGATACTAAATGAACCTTTGGTGCTTATCTGAGACCTGGAACCACAATACGTTCAGAGTTATTTGATTTTAAACTGAAAGCAAAAACTTTCAAGCGGCAACCATAATCAGTTCTTAACACAAAAGAAATTTAAACACAAAATGACGCGTGCCAGACGTGAGCGTAGTATTCTTCGTACGCTGACGTAGGGCTGTCGGCACTTAATACCAAGAAATAATTTATTTAGTTTGTATTGAAAAAAAAGTAGGTTTGTTAGCCCTAATATTTTTCCTACAGAATCTCTACTTCTGATGGATACATACCCTTAAATGTTATTGGGGTGTTCAGTTACACCCGGTATAAACATCTCGTGTCACAGTGTTTGAGGGCTAGACCATTTTTTTATGTATACTTTTATTTGTGGGTCTGAGAATAGGTCGTAGGCTATTTTTTATTCCCCTAGACGATAATGGTGGCCCTTTCCAGATTTTTTTGGCAATTATTATAGTGAAACATAGTCCTCGAGCACAGCTAGTATTGACATAACAACCTGATAACCTAACAATGGTGACAATGGCACAGATAACATAATAGACAATGGGATCACTTCAGGAGTATTCCTGAGGTGATCCCATCAACGTCACAAAATCAGGATTATAAAAGGATGATAAAAGGAAGAAACTTTTGAATACCAAATGAGTTTTGAAAATGGGTTCAAATTTGACCCGATCAATCGGTAAATATACGAGTAGGTACAGGTAGGCTTCCATTCAAGCTTTACAATTGTACTACGAAAACCGCCACTATTACGAGCGAAATAAGAACGGTCCAAAGGTCAAACAGTATAGCTTGACAAGGAGCTTACTGTACACAAAAAATTTATAAATTCGAACATAGTCGAATAATGCAAAAAAAAAAATACACGATTCATACTCATCGTACTAAATCATATTTAAGTGTTATAAATTAAGTACCTAATTAGTTTATTGGAAAATTCATGCTTTTTACTAATTTTAAAACTAAAGTGCCCTTTACATTATACAAATTTCATACAGAAGCTCAGCATCTTTACACTTGGTTTAATTAGCTTGCTTACTCAGTATAGTAGCTACAAATTTCGAACGCGAACAATAAAATAATTTGGGCTCGCTCTAGCTATAGTGGCGTCGAGCTAAATTTTAATAAATAAAAAATGACGCAGAAAGAGCTGGGTGAAAAAACATAAACTGGAAATGAGCTTCACCTGGACTCCTTAATAGCTGAGAAACTGGCTATTGATAAAACACAACATTATTAATTGCATTGTTATTATGGCAACAAATCGATTAAGGGTATTATTTATTTATTTGAAACAGAGACAGGCTAAATGAGTAAGAACAATTATAGGAAACCATAAGACAGACATCTTAATCGAACTGTGACACAATCGTTGCGCTAAAACCTTCTACTTTAAAAGTTTGCTAATTGTTTTCAACACCTCATTGTGCTTTGTTATAATCTCACGATCACCTGATAGATTATAGTTGACAATGGAACAATAACAATAAGTCATGTCTGAATGAAAAAAAATGTCTGAGGAAGGACATAGATTTCTTTTCATCTCGATTTTAATTAGGTGCCTAGGGTACGCAAGCGCGGGAAAAGGAGGCGGCTGGGGTGCCTTTATAGGCGCTCTCCAATTATCCTTTATACGCTTTATACGTAGAGAGGAAAAATTGCCTTATTGTCTGACGTTCAAAGGAAAGGAAAACATCGTGAGGCAACCTATATATATATAGAAATTCAAAGGTGTATGTGAAGTCGACCAATCCGCACTCGGCCAGCGTGGTTAACTAAGGCCTAAGCACCCTTACCAACCAACTTAAGATAGGCTCGAGCCCCTTGTTGGTGACGTATATAAGCTTTTATTATGATGATTATGAATTATCCAATTGCCCTAAGCAGCTTAAGCATCTAGGGAGGAGCTGGTCCAGTTGGACTGACATCTTACTGAGAGATATTATGCCTCTGACCTAATCCCCCGTCTGTGGGGTCAGAAACGAGTTAACATGGTGACCCCTCCCAAGGCAAAGTCCCAGCTTGTTTATACTGCTGGACCTGCATCCAGGGGGTGCGTTTAGTGAATAAGCCTTCCTTATTCCGAACGTACCTCCATCAGGGGTGGGGAGGTATCGGAATGCGGCTTAGCAGGGTATGAAGAGATTAGCGGAGTAGACGCTGGTGAACCCGAGTACTACGATAATGACCATACCAAATGAGTGGTAGTCACTTTAACCCCTTCCTAGACTCCTCTGCCTCAAAAAACGCGCAATATAACCGCATTCCAGCAGGCCTAGCACGGCGCGTGGACTATAAAAGAGAAAGTGACTAACCCTCGGTCATTGTTATTGTTTACCGGAGGATGACTCTGTCCGTACCAAGGTCGGCTGCTTGTCTTACCTATTTCTGCCGCAAAACAGCAATGCTTGCATTGCTGTGTTCCGGTTTGAAGGGTAAGATATGGCAGTGAAATTACTGGGTACCGTGACTTTACATCTTATATCACAAGTTGGCAACGTTCACCATGGTTCTTGTGGGGGTGGCAGTTTTGCTGCGAATCTCACAGGAGCCGCATGTATTATAGGTGACTGTTACCACTTACTATCAAGTGGGCAGTATGCTTGTTTGCCAACTTTATTTTATAAGAAATAATGAGAGAGCGAGAAGAAATATGTTATTTATCTCTTGTCCCATTTTGTCCACGGTCCGTGCTACGCCTGCAGACAGTTGCGGGCAACAGCAACAACTAGTACATAATACCTCTCAAGTCTATTAATACTCGTATAATGTAGTTCGTACTCTAACCTTATGCGATGCGTGTCCGTGCAACTCCTCTTTGACCCGGTATCCTGACACCAGCGCAAGCCGACCATGTCGGCTGGCTCAATAGTTCCACAAAGAGGCATTAATTAACCTTATATTAAGTACTCGTATGTAGGTAGGTATGTGCTTAGTATTGAAATGCTGTATTACATTGCATGCATTTTCCTTAGAAATAATAAATCAAATTCAATATTTCAATTAACATTAAAATCAAAATATACAACACTTTCTTCATAATCTCACCAGCAAGTGTTTCCAAATTCCGTTTTTTAATGAAAAGCAGCAATATGTCCTTTTATTCATACTTTTTTTTCTCAACAATTTTTTCCGACATCTTCAACACTTTTGCTGTTTCCTTCGCGAGACACCTTCGTGTGTCCATTAGACAAAGGAAAAACTCACAAACTGACAGACGTGAGGAGACTTTCTTTTATATACATACTAGCTGTTGATCGCGACTTCGTTCGCGTGGAATTAGTAATTTGAACAGCTTATTTTGTATTCAACCTGCTTATATCCTATCCCTCAACTCAATTTTTAATTTATAACATTTATATGGATTGATACTCTGCTGTATGATAAAAAATACATATGAAGTATAGTTTTATTAGCACTATAAATAGTAGACGAACATAAAAAATAGTTTCAGCCACGTTTCAAATATTTCATTCTTACCACGTGCGGGCTGGCTCCCAAGACGTGCGGTAGTTTAATACCAAGTAAAAGAGTGAGACGCATAATGCAATTTTCTGTGAATAGTTTAGCGTTATACCTTCACTTTCGCGAAAATTAAACGTTATGTCACCTATGGATAAAGTGTTGTCAAATTAAATAGTGGCGTGGACGTTTGTGCAAGCTTTTAAATGCGTTATTTTGCAATCAAATTTAAACGTGCTAGTTCTGGCAGACTGTCCGTAGATCGTCTAGCCAAATTCACCTTTTGATTGAGTTACTTGCGCTCGCTGCGGAGAATTCAAGAACGATGTGCTCAGGTAATTAATCAAAGTATTCTAGGTAATAATAGTTTAATATTATTGGCGTAGCCGGTTTAAATGAAATGTTTATACAAATCGGTGGCTTGTTTGCAAACACTGTAAATAGCAGAAATATTTGGTTGGTCATACGATCGATAACAGTGTGATAAACGACTTGAGTTTTCATAGTGTTTTGCTAGACGAAGTAAATATGCACCTGCATGTGTAGTAAATTCCATCTAATCATAGCTGTTTGGAGTAAGTACCTATTAAATCTCCTCGATGTACGTAACTGTGTCTTAAATTTTGTAAAAAATATCCAAGATCGAATGTACTTACGATTCATCGATCCTGGTCATTGATTTACTACCAAATGGTAGTATCGTTTGGTAGTAAATCAATGATCCTGGTATAGAGTATAGAGATACGTTGAATTTGACACACATTTAATCGTTACGTTCACTACGTTCATAAAAATTCATTGAAAGGATCCATTTTGGTGGATCTCTTTGCACTCTTATGTCCATTTTTATACACGATTCAGGTATTTTCGCGAACTGCATATTTTTGAATATATAAAGAATTTTGAAAATCGGTCCAGAATTGGCGGAGTAATCGCGTAACATACACACACAACACGTTGTACTCACCTAAAAATTTAAGGGTTTTTCTCGATTTTTATGGGATCCCATCCCGTCATCAGATCCTAATTTTGGTGACCTTGGGACCACCCTTGGAGAATACTCTATCGAATTTAAAAATAATTTTATAATTTAAATCGGCTTACAATTGGCGGCGTTATCGCGTAACATACACACAAAAAAACATACGCATCGAATTGAGAACCTCCTCCTTTTTTGAAGTCGGTTAAAAAAGGAGAATGTGGGAGAAAATTGCATTTGTAGGTAAGTAAAACGAAATCCTACAATGACCAAAATGGGATTGACCAGCCCCCTAGACAAAAGCCACACGCAAGTTAAGTTTTCTGCAGTCGCTCCGCAAAAAATGTATGGAGCTGACATTAGCTGCGAAAAAAATAGCGTGAGGTTGTCACAAGGTAATATCATTTCCATACATTTTTCTGCGGAACGACTGCGGAAATGTTCATCATCAACAGATCATATACGTCGCCACCGAGGGGCGTGAGCCTACCCCAACTAGGGCGATTAGGCCTTAGTCAACCACGCCGGCCAAGTGCGAGTTGGTCGACTTCACACACAATGCGTGAAGCGGAAATGTTAGCGTGTGGCATTTGCCTAGGGGGACAGGAACGAGCAGAGAACGACATGGGCCAAAAACATAACGGAACACAAAAAAAAAATCTTAAAAAGTGTCGCCATGTTGTATTTATTGAGTTTAATAAATACCAAAGTGAGAGCCCTTGCATCGTAAGCCAGGTTATGCATTACACGCCTGTTACCTACTTCCATATCGTATGCAATCGAGCGGAAAATTAGTTTGTGCTTTGCTAATGCATACGCACAGAAAATCTAACGTTAAAAAACCAACGAAATGCGGGTCGGAACACTCGCGCACCGAGTGTTCTGTACAAATTTGTCTTATTTTTTTATTAACACTTTATGTTCAATTACTTTTGTACAGAGGCGGACATAATGCCTAAAGCATTTTCTGCCAGTCAACCTTGGGGCGAGGCAGAGAAACAATGTCGGAGTTGTACTGAAAAACAAAAAAAACATATTTGAATGTAGTTACATATTGATATGCATATATAAAATTAAATAAAATTCCATTACATAAATAAAATATATAAAATACACTAAATTTGACTAAAATTCATTTTACAAAAACTCGAGAATAGTTTAAGCTTTTTCCTGGGTAACCTAAGTTTTTATTAAAGCCGGTTTTTATTAAAGCTAAGCTTGCTTGGGGAGTTTCTAACTTCTTGAGGGAGGGCATTCTATAAAAGAATAGAGCGAACAAAAAAGAAAGAATGAACAGTATGGGCCAGCGTGGTTGATTAAGGCTTAAACACCCTAATTTAGGGTAGGCTCGAGCCCTTCGGTAGGGTCATACATGAGCTGTGGTGATGAACAATCAAAATTTAGCATATAGGGAGATGGCTTAAGCCCTGCGGAAAGACACCAGGGACAGCATTATGGCCTCTTATTTCCAGGCAGCTCAACTGACTTATTTTATTTTTATTACGAGCTATAACATTACGCGTTCCTTTTTTTATGTGTTACAAACGCGACCTTCTATAGAACGTACTTTGATTATATACATGACAAGTAAATAATCAAAGAGAACGTAATACAAAGAAAAAAGCGAAAAAAAAGTAAGTACCTAATTTCTAACTATATTTCGCGTCGCTATAAGTCGCAGACAACATGCGACAGCGTATCTATCTCATAAATACGTTATCATTTCAGCCACCTTCCATTATGAAAATAGTTGAGGTGCAATTCTACTAATAAGCTACCAAAACTGAATTTGTTGCAAATCAACCAATTGGAGTGCATGCGTTGACTTCAAAATGTTTTGACGTGATTATGCGGCGTTCTGATCGGTCAAAAGCCACGGTTCAGTTACATTTGGCGATGGTGTAGAATAAGCCCCAGTGCTGCGAAGATCATCTCAATATAATTGACAAATAATGGGAATGCTTTATCCTACGGTACCTACCCTAAATAGCGATATAATTTTTGTTTCAATAAATATTGGAATCACGTAGTATTTCTTCACTAATAGGTAGGTAGGAGTAGTTTCTTTTTAAACTATTTATCGAATATGTAAAGTGATTGATTTCTCTTCAATAGACATACACCGATACACCAAAAATTTTTTGAAAATAAGGGTGATTTGCAATAACTAACAACATTTCTATGATTACTTAAATAGTAAAATGAAGAGAATTTTATCAATTTCTTCGCTAGAAGGTTCAATATCGATCAAGCAAATACTACGGTATCCTCATGCAGAAGTTGCAAGGTTCTACGAAGGCCTTCCCTCGGTATTCCGGTCACGTCCAAGGCGCCTATTGCGCCAATAGCTATAAGATAACTACACATAAGGTTAATCACTAAACCTACTTAATACTCGTTGCAATGGTGCAAGTTTTTTCCATTTGAAAGTTATAAATTTCTTTGTCGATATTTTAAAGCCTTTCTGTTGCTGTGCCTCTAAGTCTACTAACGCATATTTTATTAATTTTGAACAAATTGAATTAAGTACCAACCAAAAAAACAGTTCTAGTGAACTCGAAAAAGTACCCTATCTAGGTCTAGGTACATCTCATCTATATCTTAATCACTAGACCGCGGAGGTGCCTTTTATATAAAAAGGGTAGCTTTTTATAAAAAGTATGAAGAAAAAAATAATAAGAACATGGCCTCAATTAACCGAAATCGTTCTAGGGATTTCGTAGCACTTCGCATTAGGTAGGTACCTATTCGCAATCTGCTTCGTGCCAAGCACCAAGGGGTGACAGCGAAAGAATGCGTACAAAATATCTATCTACATATAAGATTTTCAGTGGCTTCATGTGAAAGAAGCTTTTCAAAGTTAAATTTAATCAAATCTTACCTAAGGTCTTTCAGTGAGCCAAGTGCTACTAATCAATCATTCGATTTTATGGACTGAAAGAGACAAGGAAGATTTTTTTTAAATGTGATCGAATATTTTAGTAAAATAACTTCTCGTAAGCATGTTTAGTACTTATTTGGTGTTATATATATTAGAGGTACTTAAAACCGCCCAGGGTGCCAATCTACCGTACGCCGCCAGTCGTTGCCATAATATTGTTCGGATCGGCTAAATGACCTAAGGATCGGAAGGTTCGACAAAAAACATCTAAAAACAAATTACCTTTTCGTTGCTGTTATCAAGGATCTGTTATCAATTGAATACAAAATGCTCGCACTGCTGCCATCTATGCTCGTCTAACCAAACTACATGCAATTCTACTTAAGTGTTACTTACGTGCAGAAATAGTTTCAGCACAATACCGCAGATGGCGCTGTCTTTTGAATTTGTTGATTTTTTTATCCTCAATTGGGATGATGTCTGAATTCTAATTTTCACGTCTCGTCATAAAATATTAATATACAGATGGAATCCTGTGAAATTAGAATTAAAATCGGCTTAGAAATACATTAGATACCTACAAACATTTTAAGTTATTAATTTGGAAGTGATGAGACAGAGAGATCCGACATCAACCGTGACGTCATTGTTGAGTACCGCTATATAAACTCCATGTAAATTGCCGTTTTACTAGAAAGAGATGGAGAAAAATCTTATATCTTGGTTGTTTTTATAGTTATGCGATAACCGATTTTTCCTTTCTGTTTATTATATGAATGAGCTTCTATTAAAGCAAAAAAAATTATTCATCTAGCCTATTAAAGCCATACATCTTAAAAGATCAAGTTAGCCTACTTGATCTTTGAATTTGTTGATCAAAATATTTATGTCTTGTATTCATCATTAGGATCATGTCCGCTATAATTCTAGGAGACGTTTAATTTTTATTTGTGAAATATTTTTTCTCTTATTTAATAAACATATAAGTTCACTACTATTAAGAATCGTTGTTCTGATAAATACTCGTAGTAGTAAAAATTCCTGCAGGACGCTTTTAAAAAAATATGTGACTGAGGAGCTGTTACTTTAGATGAGCATTTTTTGGCGCCATGGGCCCTTAATGAAATTCTTGATATTATGGTGAATCCTAGTTCTATCCTTCTGTGTAAATGTAACTATGTAAGTTAGTGCTTTCGTCTTCTTAAGCAAAATGTGTCCCTCTGGAACTGCAAACAACCAAATTTAAAAAAAAATATTCGAGAAAGTTTTATTCTTTTGCGATTTTATTCTAAAGTTATCTGCAAGTGATGCAAGTGCTTTTAACGATAAGAGCGCTTTTAGTGCATGTAAGTGTATCCTCGTTTGTAATGTCCATATGTACAAAATGTACAATATGTACAATAAAGCAATACAGATTAGGTATATTAATATTATCTATTGTTGTAAATTATTTGATTCTTAAGGTAGTAATATAGATTGGTATGGCAGTATACTGAGTATGTCAAAGTGATTTTGTTATAACACGGTTGCCATTGAATTACGATTATATACTATAGATTATTATTACAATGAATTTTTATAGGTTCTATTTTGTTGTTTCTCTGGTCAAAGACTTCTGAGACTCTGCAGTTTTTAACCGACTTCAAAAAAAGGAGGTTCTCAATTCGATGCGTATGTTTTTATTTTTTTGTGTGTATGTTACGCGATTATGCCGCCAATTGTGGACCGATTTTCAAATTTCTTATTGTATTCGATGGAGTATAGTTCTGGGGTCGTCAAAATCAGGATCTAATGATGGGATCCCATGAAAATCGAGCAAAAGGGTTTCTCAATTCATTTTAAGGATATCATTCACTAAAAAGATAAAAATAAAATTATTTTACAGAAAATAAAAACCGACTTCAAAAACACTGAAAAGTTAAAAATAATATAAGAATAGGTACAAACAACATCACACTTCTATATTAAAGTCGGTGCCAAACGATGATCTCCTAAAAGTCTTTAAATTTAGTAGTGTTTTTGAAGTCGGTTTTTATTTTTTGTTGAGTTCCCGAAGCGTAACAGACAAATAAATAGACAGACAGTACCCCAGTGACAAATTAATCCCTACTAATATTTCAAAAGCCAAAGTAGGCTTTTAAAAAAGTAGTAGTGATAAATTTCGTGACCCGAACCATTAATACAGTATGGGCACTGACTGAAATAACGAAATTATTATTATTAATACGCACCAAGGCTATGAAATTGCATGAGCCTCTCCAAAAGGGGGCAATTGGACCATCACCAACCACCCTGCCCCAGCGCGGGTTGAGGGGAAGCCACAGGCCTTGTCCGTTGATCGGCAGAGCGAGCCAGTATGTGAGGTGGCTTTGTATCCCGAGGGGTGTTACTAGAGAACCCACATAACCCCTTCTTGATTCCTTCTTGTATTAAGGTTAATGTAAAAATAACAAAATTTTATAATATTCACTAATCATCATAATAGTATTCATGTCATAGGTAATGACACTTTACATAAAAATAATGACATTCCCCGTTAAGCTAATGGACGCATTAAGTAACACTACCCAGCACCACAGACGTATAAAGGATAGCCCAGCACTCACGTTTTCTATGCCTTATATAATTTAAGGAAAATCCCTATAAAATGCACATGCCAATTGGTTAAGAGCCAATTATAATATTATTCAAGTAATATTACAGTTGTTTCCTTTAGTTAGTAGTTAGAGAAAAAATTAAAAGAATTATGATTCGAACTGACCCTTTTGGCCTATTACCGGAGATAATTTAACACTTTATGACTACCTTGGTTTCCGTAGAATGGCACAAGTATTGTTATTTTTTTAAGTTTAATAAAAACATTATTTATAAGACATTTGTAAGACTATGATTAAACTTATGAGTGTCATCTAATAATGGTGTATCATTTTTAGCTCTATGACTTTTTTACTCGACTGTACTTAAACACGAAATTTTCTATTCATTTGTTGAACGGGCCGAAACGACCAATAGAAAATAAAAAAAATAATCGAACTGTCGTTTTGTCCCGCGGGCCGAACGTCGCGTAGGCCGAACTTCGCGTAGGCCGAAACGAGCGAACCAACGAGCCGTATAAAGGTGCTTCTCCACTGGGGCACGTGGAGCACGATGTCCGCACGACGCTCATAAGTTGTATGTGTCCACTTGTCAGCTCACATGGATCGACGTTACTTCTGCATAATAACTAAATTCGTAGCCACCTACGGGCACGTATACAAGGACACAGGATGACGTTACGAACACATGCATGGACTGACCCACGCAGTTTACCCCGCGTGTGGTGTTCTAGAAAAATATCTGGCATAAGTATCTATACTAATCGACTCAGGTTGCTAACCTGCATGGCCTCTGGGCTCTGCGTGCATATCTTACTCAGCAACCGTGCATAGCGTGCTCTACGTCAATTCATGCGTACCGTATCCGTGGGTTGCAGTGATATCACTGCTATCTTCAAAGCGACGCTGACGCTAAGTCAACGTGCGTAGCATTGCAGCAGAGTTCTATCTCAAAAATTCGTGTTACCTACTGTAACTGCCCTGCGAGCATAGAACTCTCGATAAACAAAATTTAACAGCAAAGATCGACATACTCGACAAAAATCGATAAATTTGACAGACATTCCTAAGGAATGAAAAGGACAGATGCTTTTGTCGATCGATATATGCCGATCGACAAGTCCATGCTCGTAGGGCTGTTTTGATTGTTTTATATTCTGAGATAATAGAGCTATCCGATATTATAGTTAAAAAGAAAAGATAATTATTATAACCAGTTTTAGGTCTATAGGTGTAAGTATATCAAACTTTCAACTTCTATCATTTCATATTGACTAGATTACTCATCATGGAAGTTCAACTTAAGATATTATTGTACATTCATCAAGGACTAATATAAGTATCAAGTAAACATTTTTGAATTGCTCAAGATCTCTTGTTTATAAGTACGTTATGGTTTTAAGAGAAATATGCTTTTTTCTTTTATAGTTTCATATGGAAATTTTCTGTCTTTGATATTTCAAGTTGAGTTTTCCTTATTGCCGATAGCTCCAATGTCCAGTTCATGACATTTTCAGATTTTTAAATTATTCAGTAATACAGGGACCAAAAAACCTGCGTCTTTATTGCGCATGTTTTGAGCTAGAAGCTAAAAGAAGAATGGCAGAACCCCGTGTATTTTCAGTGTCGCACTTAGGAGTTATGTATCTTAATGAAAATACCCTTAAAAGATAGGTCTAAGTCCAATTAAAAAAAAAGGTAATTGCAGCATATTTTTTTAAAATGGGTTTTTCGTGTTATGCTGCAATAAGTATAACCTACAAATATCAGTGAACTTACATACAGATAATATAATGATTTAATACTAGAATTGATTTGAAAAATAGGTAATTATAGGTATTTAGTTACCTACACAGCCGAAATCATATAAAAAGGTATGGTCAGATGACAATTGACAACAAAACATAGGGTGGGTACTGGGTAGGTACCCTATCCACATGATGTATGATTGTTGTAATGTAAGATTGCGGTTCATGGACAAACAGCCAAACGATGTTATCACACCGACCGAAGTAATAGGCATAATCTTGATATTTGTTTCAATAAATTATATTATTAAGACTTATTGACAATAAGTTATTAAAATAAACATTGTCTTTAATACTCATTAATATCGAATTCCGTTTATTTATCACTTGTTATCACATAAAACTTAAAAAAACGTATTAAATAGTTCAATCTTATAAATATTTTAAACAATATATTTATTTAATTATTTAAGGTGGCAACTTATTTGTTTATATTTTACCTATGCGTTTCGTTATTGCATGTGTGGTTGAGTTTTGATACAAGTTTTATTTTTTCGATTTTCTCATTATTCCCGTTTTACAAAAAAAACATATTTATAGGAAATGAACAACTATAATTGTCTAATATAATGCATAGAATTTCATCGACTTTCACTTGAAATTTTATGCGACCCTGGGTGTGCCATTCTTCTTTCGGCCAAGGAGGGATAAAATAAATTGACGATTATTGTTATTTGCGATTCATGACATTTATGACATTTATTACAACAATACAATTTTTCTTTTCTTTTTAATAAAAAAATTTTTATTTAACAGGTAAGTTCACAAAATAGCATAAGTACTTATATGATATTTTGAAAAATATTTTCACGTGAGATTTTTTTGCTGTGACAATTTTAAATACACATCTATATTGTTCCCATCTATAGACGCACGCACAGCCGTAACCACTAATGGTAGTACCACTAATGGTAATTCGAAAGAAAATTATAGTAGTAAATTGTTACTCCAGGGGTGAAAGTAACTCACTTAGCCCCGTGACGGACGCCTAATAGTTCGAGTCATTAGATAAGTCCTGTGTAAATGGGTAAATGCTGTGCTTTTCATTACAAATACAAGGAAAGTTCGCTCGTGTGATTAAATAAGTCTTTAACCCGAGGTAAACACTGTCCTTTCATTGCGAATACAAGGAAAGTAAACATAAAAACATAAATAAGCTAAATAAATGAGTGCAATTTATTTCAATTAATCAAAAACTTCTGCTTTATCCTCTACTCTTATGAAATCAGGCGTTAAATCAATATCTGAATCAGTTGAACTCATTGTGTTAATATAAAAATCTGAGCTATAGGGAAGTATTTAAACAAACTCTACAGCTCGAAAAAACAAATGAAGATCGGATCGCCGTTTTCACGATTTTTTTTCTGTAGCCGGCCAGCTATTCAGCCCTTATTTTGTGAAAAAAAATGGAAAATATTTTGCCTAAATCTATGTTATTTTAAAGAAATAGTTGAAAGAAAATTATAATTAAATAATTTAAAAAAATATTCTTTTAATAATTAAAGATACGTAATTATTACTATTTTATGTTATTTCAATTTTACGCGCTGTAATTGAGTGGCTGTATAGAAGGTTGGCTAGATGGCTTTGGGCCGGAACCGCTCTCTCCCCGTGCTGAACGGACATAGAGTCTGTCACGGGAGAGCCTACATCTTCCGCCTTGAGGAAAGCTCTCGGGGCGACAATTATCGGAAATAGCGTCCATAAAGCCCTTTACAAGGGCTTCGAGTCCATTTCGCCTATTGCCACAAGGTGCGGTGGCCCCCACGTATCGAAGGCTAGGGTTACGATGAATCACTCACGAAGCCGCCACCTTACAACTAGAGAATCGTGATCGTTGTACGAAAAAAAAAACAAGTGTTTTATGCAAAAAGCCATTTTATACCAAATTTTTGGAACACCTATAGTAGTCCTACCACATTTAGTCGTGGGTATTTGTATAATTTCTAATGGTCCCTAGGTCTGTCATCAACATACGATCAGTGGTTCATACGTGATTGAATAACAAACAAATAACTATAACATGAGAAGGATTAACATAATTTTATTATCGAAATTATAAATCCCTTTGCACTGATAAATAAACCGCTTACACCGAGTCCTCAGCCGGCGAGTCAGCGCACTTGATATTGCTGACATAATATAAAATAAATGAAATCTGCGCCCGCGCAGTCTTTGGTGGGCTTCGGACGCTGATTGTGCTCAAGTGCGCTTCACAAATTCGTAGTGTACACAACAATACTGCGTTCAGTATGGGAAAATGTGAGTAGCATTCAATAAATTGTGTATGTTTACTATATGTAACAAGTTATGTACCTATAACCATTAAAATAAAGATTATCTGACAATGGTATCGATTCTGGCATGATTCTCTAAACCTAAAACTAAATTTGACAACAGTCTCTCCTTGTCATTTTGTATAGAGTATGACAAGGATAGACTGTTGTCAAATTTAGTTTTAGGTTTAGAGAATCATGCCAGAATCGACACCATTGTTAGTTTCTAATACCAAGTTGAAATTTTAAATAATGATGATATCCAATATATTTTTATTTTCACAGATTTTTATTATCAATATTTAAATAGATTAGATCAATTGAAATATAGATGATTACCCAAATTTATACTACCTAATGCAGATATAGAATGACAAATAAAGATTCAACAATTATTATTTATTCCTCAAACAATTATTTCCCTCAATTTATTTCTCTCCTTTCCAAAAAATGTTTTTAGATACCTAGTTCTTTTTCGGAGGTTACAAATATATGCAACCTCTCATAAAGTAGTCATAGATTTTAGTTGTATTAACGGCAGGTAAATCGAATTTCATAAATATCAATATTTACTCATCTCGTAATTATGATTGTGTAACCAAGACCTAGTTTTGACGAAACTAAATGATCATTGTACAAATTACCTACAGTTTTATGCGATTAATTTATTGTCATGCAATATCTTGAGCATTGCTGAGAGTCATGCTGTTATAGTTGTGCAAATAGACTAAACATTTTGTTAATTTACCAAAATGTGTAAGCATGCATGAATGGTATAAATAACGATAGATTTTTTAAGAGAACAAACATTTACAATCCAACCAAATACATGGAAGTACGTATGTTTACATTGCATAAGAAATAATGAATTGGCAGAATAAATATAAAAAACTAGCAATTCTATTGAAGTTACATTTTTTGCTTGAGTCGTTACTCTGACCGACATCGTCGCTTGTGGTCAATGTTAAAGCAAATTGATAAAAAGGTTGAAGAAGTATGATGAATTACAAGATAAAAAGGTAGTAATTAATTACTAAAACACACGTACAACACATGTACATAATCTATCTAATATATAAAATTCTCGTGTCACAGTGTTTGTTACCGAACTCCTCCGAAACGAATTGACCGATTTTTTATGAAATTTTTTGTGTATATTTGTTAAGTCTGAGAATAGGTCGTAGGCTATTTTTATACCTCTAGGTGATAAAGGTTTCCTTCATTTTTATTCAGTAATCTTTTAATTATTTGGTGAATGAAGTGAAAACAAATTATTGAAGTGAAAACCATTGTGTAATGAAATAACAGTGCTTATTTGCCACTTCAACAAAATTGATAATAAGCAAATCTAACCTATTAACGTGCCTAACTAACAGTAGTTACAACAAATAGTTGAACTTTAATGGATTCAAGTTTCAGTTTTCAGTTTTACGAAAATGATCTGTAAAACACGATGGAAAGAATCTCTAAAATGTTCTAGTAAAAGGAATTTCTTTTCCGGCTTGTACGTTAAAAATGCACGGTAGAGGATAAAAAACAACCTGTTCAACTAATAGAAAGAAATCTTAGAACATATTGGAAATGAGCGTAATCCGTAACGCCACGAGCAATATATTTTTGCATACATCTTTATTATGGCTATCTTGAACATGTTCTTAGATAAATAGATTTTTGTGTTTTGTTTAATGCCAATAAGTGTAGACTCTATATTGAATAAATAAATTTGAGTAATAGTTTGAATATGAGTTTTATGACAAGTGATGAATGGCAAGGTCTAAAACGGAAGCGAATTTCATGGACGAATTAGCTATCTTATCCCTTATGTACGTACCTACTACCGATATTGATGTAATGACAATAAGCTCAGGGAAATTAATGATAGAAGGCCACCAGTCAGACTCGGGAAGTCCTGCCGGAAGGACCCCAACTTATTTTTTTTATAAAAGAATTAAATAAATAAAATAAAGTTTATTATTTTCAAAGATATGTAATTTTTTCTATATTGCAAATTGGGAGACACTATGTCCTATGGCGAATACGATGTTGCTGCATAGCTGTCGTACCGACGATAAGAGATAAAGACCATTTGCTCCAGAAGCTAAATTATTGTTTAAAGCTATCATCATAACAGCTTATATACGTCCCCACCGAGGAGCTCGAGCCAACCCTATGTTAAGGTGTTTAGGCCTTAGCTTTAGTTAACCACGCTCGCTCATGGATGGTCGACTTCACATATACCTTTGAATTTTTTCACAGATGTATGCAGGTTGCCTCACGATGTTTTCCTTCATCGTAGGAGCGTCAGACAAATGTACATATGAAATTAAAAAAAAGGAAAAACACATTGGTACTTGGCGGTCTCAAACCCGGACTTCCCGATTGGAAGGCGAGTGCCGAGTACACAGCGCCAAACTATGTATAAATTGTTTATTTGTCTGTTGCAGTATCGCGGCATATGCTGTCAGACATTGAGAAGCTGCCCGGGGTGCAGCTCGGGGACTTTCTGCTAACATTCGAGCTGGACGAACCAAGCCCTTCTGTGCAGGAGATCGCCGTTCGGGAGCTGCGTGAGACATCAGAAAACATAAAGATTGCTGTCGAAGAGCTTAGGAAGCTACTCGAAGGTAATTTTTTTTTAGACGAAAAATGTAATTGCGATAATTATTATTATTATGATTATGAATTTTTCATTTTTTTCTCAGAGATATGTTACTCTCTGGTATTTAATAAGACTCACGAGCCTAAGCCAAGTAAGAATCATTTATAGGGTTAGGGGAATCTTCTTGCAAAAACTTTCTAACTATTCGACAAGTGTTTAAAATAACGTCTTGTTGCATGGTCATGTACGAGTTTTCTGAAAAATTTAATATTTTTAATGACTCCGGTACTGAAGACTTTCAAATCCTGGCTATTTCTTATTTTAATTCTGTATATTAATTAATCTTTTCAGTGATCGTTTTCTGCAGATTTTGGGTGTTTGGAACTGCTATATCAATAATGTAGGCTATCTTGTTTTTTTTTGTTATTATTATTATTTTATTATTATTAATGATAAAACTTACAAGTAAGTCTCATAGACATTGCCTTTGGATGAAGATGAATGTTTAAAAAATTAATGTACTTATATGTATACAGTTTGGGAAAATTTATATTGATATTTTTTATTCCTATATTTTTATTTAGTTACTAGCATTCCGCTCGCAGCTTCGCCCGCGTTATTTTTGTTTTCCCGTGGGAATTTTATATTTTCCCGTAGCAAAAATAAATTTTGTAGCCTATGTTACTTATAGATAACGTAGCATTCTAATGGTGAAAGAATTTTTAATATCAGTCCAATAATCTTGGAGCCTGTTCAATACAAACACACAAAATTATAAAAATGTGATCGCCTACTGCGCAACGGGTCGCGGGTTCGATTCCCGTACGCGGCAAATATTTTGTATAGCCTACAGAAATTTGTTCCGGTTTGGGCGTATGTGCATGTGATATTCTATGTTTGTAACTACACCCACGACACAGGAGAGAATCCTAGAGAGGGGCGACGTTTTTTTAAAAAAAATATTAGTATAGATTATTGCATAGCTCCCGCAATGCGTTTAGTTGCTCGGACTGCGAGAGGCTTAAAATTATATCTCATTCAGAAGCACAGAACCCCACAAAATATTTTTTTTCTTCACCTACAAATAAAAAAGTTGATGTTGAATAAAAAGTTAAAGTTTTTTGTTTTGGTCATCTAACGAATGTATAAATCTGGGTCCATTGCGCAGAAACCACAAAACATGAGCACTAGTAAAATATGTAGGCACGAGCACACAAGCATGTTTTGCAATATTCCTTTGCAAAACTAAGCCGACATTATGTACTAAGTAACTACGAGTAGGTAAGTATGCCTATCGTGTCAGCATATTCCCCTCATAATAACTGCCTAGTCTTATTTGACATGTAATGGTTTGATGACTCAACACTCAGAACAATCACTACAGCAAGTTATTCTTCTGAAACTCAACACCACGTTATTATCATGTTGGCCAACTGCCAATTTTGAATCCACATGTTTTAGTTACGATTAGTAATAAAAGAAATATTTCATCAAATTACCATATTTACATTTTTTTTAGATGAAACAATACAAGTGTGTCACATTATCCAATAAATAACGAAGCTAAGATGTCAGTTTATTTTTCCTATTTTTTTAACCGCCTCCGTGGTGTAGAGGCTGAGACCACGAGGGTTGATCTTGAGGTCCGAGGTTCGGTTCCCCATAGGGGCAGTTCCTCTGCTTAGTTTGGTTGGTGGTAGGGCTTCTGAGCCCACCAGACTAGCTAGCACCGTCTTACCTAGGTTTGTTGCCATATAAACAATTTTAATTACGTTGTTGTGTTCTACTAACTAGAGGCCAGTTCCTCAGTTGATGAAGAGTCCAGGTAAAGCTCGGTTGTATCTACGTACGTACGTACTTATCGTCACCATCAGTAAGAACCTGCTGCTTGTGTTCTCTATGATGAAATTCTGAAATAATACACTACTGATCGTACAGCAAAACAATGGAATGTTAAGTGTCATATAAACGAAATACAAAAATTTGTTAATTAGTTATCTTAATTGATCAATCAAACCTGTCGAAAATCTTATCTAAATTTATTAATTTTATGTAATAAAACGCTAGTAGCAATACATTGGATATGTTTATAAACCCTCTTATGACACTGTTTTCAAAAAATCAAACTTGTAAGTCAAAACGATTAAAATATGTGACCGTTTATGTCGCATATTTTTGCATTTTTTGCGATTTCACAAAAGAATCAAAACCCATAGGGTACTATTCCCGTTGACCTATAATCATGAAATCATGCAAGAAGTGCAATATTTCATGACCATAAGACCTTATGGTGCTCCCACATTGCCGTTATAAAATGTTTACAAAGTAAGTAAACATTTTGTTAACAAACATTTGATCACAATGTTAAAAAACTGTTTTCATGTAATGTTAGTAAACATTTCTAAACAAAATTGTTAGTAAACAAATTGTATCTAAATAAAACATTTGTTATCTTTTTTTGTAAACATTTATTTATACAAGTGACAGCGGGGTATTCAAATTCAGAACTGTTAATTTTTTAGAAATCATCAAGACCTTGAGATAGTCTGTGGCAATAGATTTTTCTCTAGCTCTTAGCATTTGTCGCATCCAGTGAGAGTTTTTTTTTAAAATAAAAACTATTCCAATGTCCAAATCTTTTTCCATTTTCGTGTAGACACCTCAAAACGCAAAACTAAACTGCAAGCCAAAGTCATGTTTTTAAATGTTATAAAATGTTTGTAAACATTTTCCATCAGTATAGGAGCGCTCATAACATTTAACAATTCCTAACAGAATGCAACAATTCCTAACATTTGTTAGTAAATGTTTTAATGTTAGGAAATGTTTGTGTGGCATGTTCAGGAAAATATCTGAAAACTATAAATGTGCACTTAGTTAGGAACTTATATATGTATAAGTTTGTACGGAGCCCTAGGCGCGCGAGTCCAATTCGCTCTTGGCCAGTTTCTTTTAAATAAGGAATCTATAAAGATATCTAAATTGAATGAACGTAGTTATTAACTATGCGAGTGAAGGAACAGAGAGTGCACTTGCGTTTGCGCAGTCATTTGTGCACTAAAATATCTCCTGCGCAGATGGCTAGTCTCTGTCTGTTGAAATTAGTCGCCGTGACCGAATATCGTTTAGGAGGACATTGTGTTGAAGATGCAGGCTCGAATCCAGCCCGAGGGAGTTTTTTTCTTGTATTAATTTATTTAGACATAATTTTTTTTCTACGTGAAATCATTGTTTTTATATTGGTTTGAAAACTGAACCTAACCGAGTAGAATCCTAGAACGTATATAATAGCCTATCTATATTAATATTGAATCCACATGTTTTAGTTAATTTGTATTTTAGTTTGTAAACTCAAAATCCTTGAATAAACTATTAAATGTATATTTCATTGATAGAATGCTACATTATCATTGAGTAACTTTTCCTACAGGAATATATGGAAACGCGGGCAGTAGTTATTATTCTACCCTTGATATTTTATCAAGATTGTTATTAGTATTCTGCACAACTGGAGGAGGTATTATTATTTAGAGTTAAACGTTGCAATCCAATGTTTGGAAGTCTCAACCGCTGTAAGAATCAATAGAGCCTCTTCAATAAGTAACGTTCCAAAAAACTCAGTTCAGAAGCGGTCAAGTAGTCAAGACGAGACGCGGCAATCGTTTCACAAACTTAAATGATTTAACTAATAAAAAACTATAGCTTTGATGCAGATAGTGTTATTAGCACGAAATAGCACGTCCGAGGCCCAAATTCTACCAGAGAAAATAATTGCATGATAAACGCGAATGGAATGTCTGTTTCCATTTACTTTTTTTGCACAATTGACAATCTGGCAAGGAAGGAATCGGAAACACAATTGGTGGGACCGGAACCATTTGTCGGAATCACTGCTAAAACAGTCTAAAAGCCTAAAAGCTCAATCGCTAAAAAAGCACCAGGAAGAATGGGCCAACCAAAAGGGGATGAAACTCACCAAGCTCTTCTTGGGCATGGACAATTGGCTCAAGTTTGCACTGGGCTCGAGCAGGTCCCAGACTCGTTTAATGCTCGATGCTCTGACCGGACATTTTGGCACAAAGAAAATGCTAACTAGGATGGGACTTGCCGATTCCAAAATCTGCAGGACTTGCATGGAAATGGAAGAAAGTATGGGGCATATACTACGCCACAGCGACGTTCTAGCCGGCAAGAGGTTAAGGCTGACGGGAATTGGTTACCGAAAACCGGAAGACTATAGGGTCATACCACCAAAGGACATCATCAAGCTCATGGGTATGGTGAACTAGACCGTTGGTGGCGATGGCTTAAGGGACTAATAACTAGGGGAAGCACAAAAGATCCATAATTGGTCGAAGTGCGAAGGCTCATCGCTTGAGTCTCCCCACCGACTAAGATACGATAAGAAACTTTTTTTACACATGTATCTTCAACAAATTTTTTATTTATTAAAATCATCGTGAAATGACTACACATAAAATATTTTTTTAAATATTGAAATTTTAATGTATAAAATGCAGTTAAAAACTAAACCCAAATTTTTTTAAGGAAATAGGAGTGAAATGATTTCCAACACCCAATTTTATACTTACCACAGAAACAGGGTTACATTGATTTATAAGTTGATGTTGCAATAAACTTTTTTTCATGTCGGTTTTTTCCAGAGCGCTGATCATAATAGGGTTCCTTTAGGGGAACACATTTTCTTAATGCTTTAAGAATTTACTTAAAAGTTCGTTGGGACAAGGGTGAAATTATCATAAGCAAACCCAACATTAACTCACTGTGTAAACAATTTGGTGGTCGACGAACTTCAATTGGTCAATAATGATTAATGAGGTATTTAAAAAGTTCAGTCCCTTTTGAACACCTAAGACACACTCATTCATCTTTTGTTCTTTAAACATATTTTTTCCGGTTTTACATTCATTATGAATGTTAATTCTAGATCCTACAAATACCTATACTATAGCTTTATATTTTTTTCAATTGTCTTAAAGATATACTATTGTTTTAGTTTTACTATCATTCAGTTTTTCTGAATTTTTCCTAGCTTATGAAAAATTGCCTGCGTGCACTTTCGCTCTAATGAGATAAGTTTTTTAAAAATTTTAATGCATCATTGGGACGAATTTCGTTTTCTTATTGTTCCAGACGACAAAAACTTGTTTGTGCCCTTCGACAATGACGCTTGGCTCATCAGGTTTCTTAGACCTTGCAAATTTTATCCAGAGAGTGCCTACAATTTGGTTAGTAACAATTATTTTTTTGCTTCTCAAATGCTTACCAAGTTATAACGCTTTTTTTTCTCTTCACATTTCAAAGAGTCATAAAACTATTTGGATAAATCTTAAGCATGTGGTTATTGTTGATTTAGTAATCTGCCAATTCAAGCCAATGACCGAACAATGTTGCAATTAAATGTGAATGAAATACGAAAGATTAAATTTCCGTTCAACAGATTTGCAAAGTCCCGTACCTTTATCTTTTTAACAAATTCATGCAACATACTCGTATTCTGTTTTGTATTCTAAGATTATGACGTCATAATTAATGATAAATGTCAGTAGTGAGGTTTTTTATACAGCATAGTTGGCAAACAAGCAGGATGCCCATCTGATGGTAAAGTGGCTACAGTCACCTAAAGTACACGTGGTTTCTGTAATACTTGCAAATCCACAACCCCCACAAGCAGGTCAATATACATTGCCAACTTGTGACATAAGATGTCATGTCAGTACCCAGTAATTTCACTGCCTGTCACCCTTCAAACCGGAACGCAGCAATGCAAGCACCGCTGCTTAGCAGCAGAAATAGGTAAAATAGAAAAGATAGATTATCAAAAGATTTTCCAATTTCGACACTAAATTCAATACCATGTTAAGCGATGGAAACTTTATCGGATAAGTTTCGTTTTCTTAAATAGGTTACAACATGTTACAGTTCTAAATGCAGCTACCTTAATTTTCAGATTAAGCGCTACTATGCCTTCAAACAGAAGCACCACAAGCATTACGAGGGCCTAGTGCCGAGCAAGGAGACCAACGTCTTCAACCAGAACATCCTTACGGTTCTGCCGATGAGGGATCACCTTGGAAGAAGGGTGCTTGTTCTTGAGCTTGGCAGTAAGTTTTCTCTTTTCAAATAAATGCATTTAATAAACTGTAACCTATACTTACTATGCCACTCAAATTGTAATAGCAATCTAGTCAAATCAAATTCATTTATTCAGTTTAGCATATAAAGAGCACATATGAATATCGAAAAGTATGTACATAAAATATAAAGTGATACGAAGAAAATATTAGTCCATATTAATGACAAAATATCAGGTAAAACGTGCGAGCGAGCAGACACGCTGACCATGCTATTCCTTTCATAAGATAATCGTCTACCTTGTAAACGATGTACGAATAAACTTCGTAATGACATTTCTTGATATACACTGCTGATTTAGGATTAATGGGTTCCAATAACACTTAAAGCAACCTCACCAGCGGTTTAAGCTGTCGATCACCAGATAAAGCTTTAACCCCGTCAACCCGCACTGGTCCGTATGTGGTGAGAGATAGCCTTAACTTCTCTTTGGATGATTATTTCTGAAATGATTATGAACCCGTAATTGTTTTACAAAACTATAGAACTCACATAAATGCCAGACTACATTTTAAGCTTGAGAAGAATATCTTTTTAATATTTCTCCTTATACGGTAATCGGATTATATTAATAACTAGCTGTGCCCACAGCTTTGCTTGCATGAAATTCAGCGTGATCGTAGCGTGATGTTATATAGTCTTCCTTAATAAATGTCCGATCCAATTAATCTTTTAGGTTTCGCGAAACAATCGCAAATATATTAGCAAATTTGGTTTTAAAGCATCTTGAAAACTCACAGGCATTTTAGCATAACATTCAATTAATTCATAGGAAATTGTACATTATGTGTTATTTGCATAGCTATTGCTAATTACGTCACAAAAATTACCGTCCCTATATGAGTGGGAGCAAATGACATATTATTACTGTTTGATTTGATGTCATTTATCGCGTGTGTGCTGAATTCTGTTTCCGATTCGACATATTAAACTGCTGTGCAGTAACAGTGGATACTAAACAGCTTATCGAATTGACAACTCGTACTACGACAGTACAATGAAAAATGAATTTTACGATTTTAAGATTGACACGTTCGTAATTTAAGAAATTATATGTGCATATGTGCAGACTTATTCTTATACGCGAAGTAATTCACAAAGTTAATCTGGACACTGAATTATCTGATCACAAAGTCCATATTATCATAATACTACTGAGAACTAATGTAAGTCGCTTAAAGCAAGGTTAAAACAATGTTAAAACAGAGACAACACTCTTGCTGTAGCTATAATATTGTTCTGGGTGATCATAGTTAGGGGGTTGGAAAGGTTCTAGCAAACAAGACACCACCGCCGACGCGATATCGTTCTGTCTATGATTTTACCAGAGCCAATCAATATCTTGCAAAGCAGAATGGACTCACCAACCGCCGATTATCCGTAGAACTAAATAAGTACGATAGAGGTACCAGAACAGACGAAGAGTTTTTGCTCACTTAATGTGTCACTCAAAATTTACGAGCGCTTTCAATTTATTTATCATTGCCTCGTCAATACAAGATTTTACAACGACAGTATATTTACTAAGCAGTATAAGCTATTTATACATTTTAAGCAATACAAAAGATTCACGCTTCGCGGTTGGTTTAACACCTTACAGCAAACGGAGTGAAATATGTAAAATAAAAAATAATGCGCGAAATTCCAGAGCACTGGAACCACCAGAAGTGCACCCTGGACGAGGTGTTCAAAGGGTGCGTGCTGTTCCTGGAGGCCGCCATGCTGGAGCCCGAGACGCAGGTGTGCGGGGCCGTGGTCATCTTCGACATGGACGGGCTCTCCATGCAGCAGGTCTGGCAGTTCACGCCAGCTTACGCGAAAAGAATCGTCGACTGGCTGCAAGTATGTACATTATAAGTGAAACGATTCCTAAATTCAAAAACATTACTGTATGTCGATTCTGTAAAATTCGAACAATAGCTCGCATCTCACTTCGATATTCACGCTCACTTCGCATAAGGTACAAGATACCCTTACATAGTCATTATCACGAGTTAGTAGCGATAAAATTCTAATAAATACCTCAGAACTAGTTTTTATCACCTTCAGAAATAATTTTAAATGTATTTTTAAACTATGATAATAAATTTTGCCTGTTTTCACTCACAAAATAGCAACGTTTTATTTGACACTTTGTTTCGAATTCGTGTGCGAAGTGAGCTTCGAAGTGATAAAGGAATTCCCTTTACGGAATGCCACTTCATACGTCATCCCATACTTATAATGTCAAAATCTCACGGTCACTCTAGTTCCACTCGCTGCCACGCTCGCAAGTGTAGCGCTGTAGCACAGATTACTTAATAGTTTCTAATAACTTCGAATCTACATTCGAATTTTGAGAATGCCAATCTAAGAACTCACTGCGGAATCAGATTCGAAGTTTAAAGTGAGGTTTTACAGAATCACACTACTGTCCACGAAAAACTTAATTCCAAATTCGAATCCTATCTTAATATTTCCACAATATTTATTGTCAATAGTTTTTAATCAGAAAAGTAAACAGTTATATTTTTTTTCGAGATTGATTTTTTTTGTTTTAAATAGAAAGAAAAGCAATTTAACACTTATATAAAATACTAAATAATCTCCAAGTTTTTTTTATAGCAAGACTGAGAACTCTTCCCACTTTTATACAGAAAAAATTGGCAAACAACTTTATAATCGTAGCTTTGTTCCCAAATTCACACACAGTTTACTTAATGAGGAGATTCATATTAAAGTTAGAGGACCTATGCGAAATTGTAATTTTTGCCATCATCTTGTTCCAGGACAGCATACCACTGCGGATAAAAGGGCTGTACATAATCAACCAGCCGTACATATTCAACGTGGTGTTCCAACTGTTCAAGCCGTTCCTCAAGGAGAAGCTGCGCTCGCGCATGGTGTTTATGGGCATCGACCGCGAGCTGCTGCACCAGCACATCAGCGCCAAGTGCCTGCCCGCCTGCTACGGCGGCACCGTCAACATCCCCAAGGTCACCGGCTCGCAGTGGCTCGAGCTGCTGCTGATGTGCGACGAGGAGTTCAATGGTATGCTCGATTATACATTAAAACAACCCGTCTCCGTGATCTAGTGGTATACCACTGGATGTTCATCGAGAGGTCAGGGATGCCATTCCCCATAGGGTGGAAGTTTTTCTGCTTGATTTGTTTGATGGTAGGGCTTCTGAGCCAACCTGGCTAGCTACCACCATCTCAGTTCTTACATTAGTTTGTCGCTATAATAACAATGTTAATAGCATTGTTGTGTTCCGACGATTAGACGTAAGATAGTCAGTTGCTCAGCTGCTGAGGAGTCCAGGTAAAACTCGCTTCCACCTTCGACCTTATCGTCGCTTACTATCAGGTGATATGAAGGTCAAGAGCTTCTCTGTCGTACGTAAAAAATCTTCTTAACCGATTTTCGCTTTCACTGGCCAATGTCAATAGAGACTTATCCATCTGCGTGGAGGATATTACTATCCATCTGCGCGGAAGATATTATAGTATAGTGTATACGCAAACACAGGTACAAGTACAATCTCTGATCCTTCACTCGCATTATCCGATGAAACATGACCGGAACAAGATCTGGCGAAGGACCCTCTGCGTAGCCTCTGTTTAACGTTCCTTCCGAAGCATGCTCACCAATCATAGCACTTACCATGGACGCTGCTTTACTTTAGCAATCTATGTACGACAATTAGATAACTAGACTTCCTAATGAAGACAGAGAAGCATTAATTTACACTAATTGTAAATTGAAGGTGCAAACGAGAACCACCATTCCTCGTCCGCATACATTCTAACTATTCTACCTTTGCCGTGACAAAACAATGTTATAAACACCATTCTTATGACAACCCGGAGTGGATGCGGGAAAAATATTTTGTAAAAGCAGACTGCTTGAATCCTGTTTCCTGGATCACCCCAGGGGTGACTTAATGTGTATACACCACCCGGCCAGGTACAGCTTGGAGAATTGAAAATTCCATCCCGACAAAGAGTAGGTCAGATAACTAGGAAGGTTTTGTGGGTATTTTCTGAAGCACTTCAGACACGTTTATCAAACAGCCGGCAGTAGATGGATGACCCTTTGGAGTGGATTTCTCCTTGTTTCTCGATAGTCGTAGTACAATTGATAAAGCTCGTACCAAATATGAAACCGAGCAAAAAATGTCTGCTCCACGGGGATGCGAAACTGAAACCTCTATCTAAACAAGGTACCCATAGAGCTAGAAAAAGGCAAATGGAGCCAAAAACCCTTGAAAAGTTAACCGAACAATCCTATCGACTTAATCTATATCTGTTTTACAATACCTTAGCGACCTTTTTTGTTTAAAAGGAAAAAATAGTTCCAAGTTAATGTGAAGAAGAATTAATAAAATCCTTAACATTTTTTTTTACAGCAATCAACTCGTACGGATATAAGCAAATATAAAACAGCCACAGAAGACTAGCAATATGGGACCAAGAGGGGCAACATATCAGAAAATTCAAGCATAATTATGTCTTGGATGTTTAAAGATATTTGCATATTGTTTTGTATGATCTTTTTTAATTTTTAGGGTGTAATCATAATTATAATATAAAAAAACCATAGGTTGGTAATGAAATTTAAATTGAATATATAGTATAAGTACGTACTTCAGTACAGACCTAATTCTGCATAAAAGTACAAATATGTTTTTTATATACTTAATACTATCAAAAATCTCGGCCCTTAATGTTTATTAAGATATATGTATAAATGGATAGTTGTAATTATAATAAATGACTGAACCTTCTTAAAATTAGTATTATGATGCCATTAATGCCTAATATAATACCTAGAAACTAAACGTAAAAAAACTTAACTTATGTTTAAGTATAGGAACTATGTTGTAATAAATAACCTTTTTGAAAAAAGTAAAAAATTTAATGCCATAAGCATACACATCCTATTCAAAAAATAATAACAGCACTCGAACCTAAAAATGGCGTAAATCTTATATTTTGAGGCAGTAAGTTCTCATAGATACCTATTAGTCTTGCCTCAAGACAGCCATACAATCGCAAAAAGGAGCTATTCTTACTACTCTCAAATTCAATTGCATCAATATAACATTATCTCTGTATCTACTTAATTTGTTCTTTAACTGTCTGCACAACTTGTTCTATACTTAAGTCACATTAAAATTGAGGTTTTGAAATATTTGTGTCAATATACTATTTACTTGTAACATAAGAGAACTAATATTGTCGTCTGCTTTTTATTTTATTCATTTACATACAAAGAGCTGTGATATTACGGTTTATTTTTGTCATAACAAGTCTTAACATTACCATTATTTTTAGGCTTTACAGTTTTTTATGTGAGAGTTTATTTAGTGTCGTCTGTCCGCTAAGCTTCGGTCGCTTGATGCACGTTAAAATCCTGCCTAAAATAAAGTTGAAATTCATTAATTTACTATCACTGTCTAAGGAACTCTATCACAGATTACTGAATAGTTACTACGTACTCTATTCCAATATGTTCAATTATCTGTTCTACCAGTTGAACATATTGGACCGTTTTCTTCCAATTATTTCATCTAACTAAACTAGGTCTGACAACAACAACAATTAAGCAACTCGGACTGACAAATTACAATTTTAACAAATAGTTAATATTATGGTAGCACGGTTAGATTGTCTGTCAAAGTGATTAAAATATGTCAACTTTTATACCAATTAACAGATAAGTTCAGAATTTATTTACTACGTAATCGTATAACCATATATTGAATAATAGTTAAAGTTGACCGTGCATTAAAAAACTGGCCTTAAGCGAACGGACTAAACGTGTAACTTTATAATGTGTATATGTTACTACACTGTCTACGCCTAATTATGCAAAGTCGTTTGCCTTAGATTAGAATTAAGGCTCCTTTCAGACGAACCATGTTTCAAATGCATTCTGACTTCCAAATTGTGGTTTGAACATAGCTAGAGCGACTGCAATGAAACTGCCAGCCAACTGCCAACCAAACGTACAACCCGATTTTCCTAGGTGTGCAGTTTGCGGCAGACCTAATGCAGTTGACGTGCAGTCTCACGAATGTGATTGTCAGTTTGACAAACTGCAATTTGGCGGTTGGAATGCAGTGAGTCTATAATAGAGCCTTTAATATAGTAAATATGTATTTTAGTTTGAATGCAATAAATTTTTATTCAATTTTTTTTCAATAGATAAATTTTAAAATATTTTAACTTAAATAAACGGAAAAATTTATGGGAATTGCTGTTTCTCTTTCACATCTAATGCCATTAATAAAAATACTTCTACTATCTTAGTAATTTATTCGTTCAGTTCAGTAATATTGGGTTATAATCACTACGAGTCTACGCATATAAGCACAGAGCTCCTGTTTGTGCTAGTGAGCCAAAGCGTATAATAATGTTTATTAATCTAGTTTAATTATCCGACTACGGCGAATCAAAAAGAAGGTTAAGGTTTTGGTCAGTACATCTAGGTTCCCTCTTAACTTCTAAATTACTTATTATAATTTGACAAGCGAGGTAACGTAAGCCTTTTGCTGGTCCGCTAGTTATAGGTTATGTGTCGTGATACTAAATTATACCGGGTGTAACTGAACACCCCAATAACATTTAAGGGGCATATAAGTTAGATATTGAATGGAACTTCGGTGCTTGTCTTAGACCTGGAACCCCAATACTTTCAGAGTTATTTGATTTTAAACTGAAAGCAAAAACTTTCAAGTGACAAGCATAATCAGCTCAACACCAAAGAAATTTAAACACAAAATGACATGTGACAGACGTGAGCGTAGTATTCCTCCTACGTTTACGTAGGGCTGTCGGTACTCAATGCCATAAAATAATTTATTTAGTTTGTATGACGTGATCGTAGTATTCCTCGTACGCTTACGTAGGGTTGTCGGCACTTAATACCAAAAAATAATTTATTTAGTTTGTATGGGAAAAAAGTAGGTTTATTAGCCCTAATATTTTTCCTACAGAATCTCTACTTCTGATGGATACATACCCTTAAATGTTATTGGGGTGTTCAGTTACACCCTGTATATGGTGCTATCTAGAGAACATAAACAGACTACTGAGAAATCTCGCACTAAAAATGATGAAACAAGAAAATATTCTTGTTTAATACTCGAAGCTCCATCATAAGGCTTAGGTCTTAGTTGTATACGACCACAACTAATTATGAAGAGAACTCTTTTAGAGATAAGCCCGCCCTTGTATGCTATGTTTCATTCTACTATTATCAAAATTGTTGTTTTACAATAAAGTGTTATAAGTTTATTAAATATTGAATAGTTTATACGTAATAATTTCAGATGGGAAAATTTTTGTCTTACATACTTTTAGAGTAATCCCTTATCGGGTTTGTTTTCAAACTTATTGTTATTCCTATTTTGGGGCACATATCATGCTGGGCTACTAGATTGACTTAGTACCTACATTTGTAAAAACTTGAATTAATATTTCGGGTCGTTACTCGTGGTCCGATTTCTTTGTCCCATTGGTGGGATCACGCAGAAATCGAAAATTATATATTTAATCATAAGTAGGTAAGTACATATTTAATCAGTATCGAAGTATGTATCTTTATCATTAGTATAATCATTCATTCGCGTTAAGAAAATACCAATTATGATCCAATAAAAAAAAATTGATTGTGCTGTTAGGACTAGCACTAACTGGAGGGAGACTTGCACTGTTTGGTAAAAGTATGGAAGCTAGCACTGACGTGGTTATCAATGGATGCGCTTCCAAGATCCAGGGTAAGGATCAGAGGCCCAATTCAGCTAATAAGCTACAGCTGAATCGAAACTGAACCGTTGCGCTCGACCAATCGGAGCGCTTATATTGCCTTTCAACTGCTCGATGACGTAATAATGTGGCGTTCTGATTGGTCAATCGCAAGGGTTCAGTTTCGATTCGGCTGTAGCTTATTAGCTGAATTGGGCCTCTGATATGTTGATAATTAAAAGAAACACATTTATTGATAAAAAATATTTAATTTAATGTCACCACACCGACATGACACATTATTTTAATTTTGTACTTAAATAATCTACCCTTAAACACTAGTAGCAGCTACAATTTAATTACACATTATAATTTATAACTGATATAACCTAACATTTGTTTTGACGTCATTAAAAAGAGATTTGTCGTTCGTCTTATTATAAATTGTTTATCGCACTAGCAGCATTACTTTGCGATATTTTTAATCACGAGTAATTTGTTGAGTTCGTTAATTGCAACATACCTATTAATTAATACCTACACCTTAATAATACGAATGTAATTATTATGGGAAAAATTGTGAAGTTTTTACCTAATCTATAAGATTTATATAATTATTATCATAAAATATTAATATAAAAATTATTCTGATTTTAAAACAGGTAGTATGTATGTGTTAAGTGAATAAAAGTCTTGAATTATTATCAAGTAGGTATAAACACTTATCACACTGGATGCTACTAGCAAGACAAACAACCAGGACATACAAAAACCCCGTAAAAACAATATCAAAGCATTAATCTAACAAGAGTATAGGAAGCAATATTATAAAAGCATTTCAATGTCATCAAATCTCGGCGATCAATAAATACAAAATACATTTAAAAGGATTTATAAAAGCAAATATAATATTTATAACATCACAGTTCTTTTTTTTTAAAGTAACCAATTGTAACTTAAATTAACGATCATTATAAAATACTTCATTATTGAGCAATATTTTCACGGGCGTTCAAAATAAATAATCTTATGACAATTTTTAATATTGTTTATATTATTACTTATATTCATCACATTTCAGTTTATTATTATATATTTAACTTAAGCTTAACTTTTTTAAGTCTCCAAAAGCCCTGACAAAGTTTTACGACTTGGATTTGACGTAACCATAGGAGTTGACAGCTGTAACAAAAGAAAATACATAGAGTAAACAAATAATTAAATAAAGGCCATCTGCGGCCAATAGAATAATAGATCAATAAAAAATAGACAAAAATGTTGTGACAAAAGCATTATTTATACACATCTCTTTTCCTGCGTCAGCTTTTAATATGATTTGAAGTAATTAAAAGGTTGTAATCGAGGATCACATTCATGGAGGATCATCGGAATTCACATTAAACCAAGGAGCAAACTTAATTAGTAAAGAGCGAATGCAGGTAATCTGAATTTGTACTATTGGAACACAAAATATGTACCCATTATCTATTATAACATTGAAATAGCATTACGTAATTTTAGGTAAGATACCCCCAGAGCCTCCTGAAATCGGGCGAGCCACACACATGTCTCCTGACCAGCAGGCCTATTCTGTAACTTCGGTTGCTAACTAGAACTGTCATTTTTGAAAGGAACTTAAAATCCATTAATGCTATCATGAACGCTACCGTAACACATAAGATCAATAAACCAGTAATGGATATGTGTCTTTCAAAAATGACAGTTAGTTACCAACCGTAGTTAGCGAATAGGCCTACAGGGCCAGGGACTAGCCAATAGTAGGCAAGAACATTTTTCATTAATCGGTAACTAAATCGTTATACCACAAATAAGGAGGCGTCATATACGGAGATGGTCTAATGAAAGTGTATTGTGAGTGTGCCATCAATATCTCACTCGACATACTCCTAAAATTACAGATTCATCGACTGATGTAAACAACATCTAACTGATGTAAACAGCCTGTCTCCGAATAATTACACTTTGATTTTGATAATATAATTTAGAAAGCATTTTTTCTTCTACAACTTGTACAAAGTTATAATATTTTTTTTAATCTGACATACTTTTCATGACAAAAACACCGTTCTAATAATTTTTTACAAAATCCATAAACTAGCAAATATCGACCAACAACGGTGTTCCCGTTACACAGCTCAGAAAACAGTTAGAAATCTCTTATGTACCCCACTATCGATCATTATTAATCACCCGGAGCTGCCACCGTATTACCTAAGTTACTCACGGTAATAACGATTGTAACCCAAATAATTGGTATTGTTGTATTCCGACAATAAGACAGGAGCCCAAGGAGGTATTGGAGGTAGACAGCGGAGCCCGGGTGAAACTCACTTCCAGCTTCGGCCATATCGTACCTTCCATCAGATGAGATGAAAGCCACGAGCTAACCCTGCTCTGTGTAAAAAAAAATATCGACTCTACACCGCTTCCTCGTACGCCTGTAATGTTAAATGTACAGTAATGTATTTAAAGAAGCAAACATAATAGAGATAACACCAACCTTTGATTTGGTCTTCATAATACAGGAGGCACTTCAGGAGTACTTCTCCCGAGATCTCGGGTTCGGGCAAGTCTCCGCCGTGCCGCTTCCTCAAGCAGCCGGGGTCGATGTGCGCGTGCAGCGACGCGCGGTTGGTGCCGTGGAAGTGGATGCGCGAACGCAACTTCTCCTTCATGAACGGCTTGAATATGGCGAACAGCATGTTGAAGATGTAAGGCTGGTTTATCACGTGCACCGCTTTTAGACGGATCGGGACGCAATCCTGAAATTGTTCGTTTGACATCTTCATCTAGTCCACTACTATTGTTACTATACGGTCACAATCAACATAGATTTAGTCGGTGCGGATAGAATTTATTAGGATTAAGTACTTGGAGCAGTCATGTATGAACCTAGTGAAAACGATCGCTTTCTCTCATTCGGGATTTCTACCATTCTACCTAAGCGTACGTACGGAATGTGTTCCATTCGATATAAAAAAGAACGTGTGAGGCAGTCAATGTATTTTGTATAAATTTGATGCATTCGGAAAACAAATACGGAAATTGAACGCGGAAAACGTTTTTATGGGGCCAGCCTAAACCGACACGACTAGGCGTATTCGTCCTACAAAAAGGGGACTTTAGTCTCCCATCACACAAGTGCTGTGTGCGATAGTGGGGAGCGCCATATACAGGCTGCATCGCAAGCTGATGCAGTGGGCTGTCAGAGACCCGCTCATATAAACTCAGCTCGGCTGGGAAAAAAACTATTCCTACAAGTGGTACTATGTGCACTCACCTGCACCCAGTCTATCATCATCTTGGCGATAGATGGCGTGAACTGCATGACCTGCGAGAAGGAGAGGCCCTTCATGTCGAGAATGACGAGCACTCCGTTGACCTGCGTGCGCGGTTCCATGATGGCCGCCTCCAGCGCCACCTGGACGCCGCGGAACAGCTCCGCCACCGTCACCTCTCGCGGAATCCAGCGTTCTGCAATCATTTACAATGAAATTTTAACACTAGAATTATTTACGAAATATGGACTGGGTAAAGTGTTAGAGAGCTCACAGGACCTCTATGCAAGCAAATGCCTTGTGTTTTTCCTGCGCGTGAGTGTGTGACCAGCCGTAAAGTAAAAAGGAGTAAACATATGTAAACTTTTTGCAGATCGTTTTTCAGAGGTGTATGATAGGACACAAGATCAGTCTAAAAGAGCTATTTCCGAAAGCTACAACTCGAGTAGTCTTCATTTTAACAACATTAGTCTTACAGTTGCCAATGCATTAAAGGAGCTTGACCCTAATCAGGGCATGGGATCAGATGGTTTACCATCAATATTTTTAAAGAGAAACGCCTCTGTCTTGTCTACACCTCTATATCATATATATATATATATATATATAAAAAGCCAATATCATCCGGGTGTTTTCCGGAGGACTGGAAAATAGCAAAGGTCATACCTATTTTTAAATCGGGTGATAAATATTCAGTAGATAACTACAGGCCAATATCAGTCCCACCGATCGCCTCCAAAGTATTTGAGTCCTTAGTGTGTTCCTCATTGAGTGAGTATATAAAACCTTTTCTAACCCCTCACCAACATGGTTTCATGAGATTTAGGTCAACTACTTCTATCCTGGTTTGCTTCGTAGAGAGCCTTACCGAAGCACTAGATTCTGGTCAAGAAGTTGATGTTATATACACTGACCTTAGTAAAGCTTTTGACAGGGTGTGCCATGATATCTTATTGGAAAAAATGTACCATATGGGTATAAGTGGCAATTTGTTAAATTGGTTTAAATCCTATTTGCTAGACCGGAAGTTTTAATGGGTTGTCGTTAATGGGTTCAGATCAAATACATACAGCATTAACTCAGGCGTTCCACAAGGCTCAAATATCGCTCCTATTTTATTTAATATTTTCATAAATGATGTAGTAGATTGTTTGAAGTACTCCATTCCATATCTATATGCCGATGACTTGAAAATATCCAGAGTAATAACAACAGAATCTGATACTAGATTACTACAAGAGGATCTTGATAATCTTGCGAGCTGGTGTGAAGAAAATGAAATGGGGTTAAATGTTAGAAAATGTTATCATGTCAAATTTTCCAGGAAACAAAATACAATCAAATCTGAATATTTTATTAATGATATCAAAATTAATTCAGTTAATAGCATAAAGGACCTTGGTGTCATTTTCGATAAAAAACTTACCTTTATAGAACATATAGATTATATAACCAATAAAGCATCCAAGATGTTAGGATTTGTCATTAGAAACAGCAAAGATTTTCGTAAATTGCAAACAAAGATAATGTTATACAATGCTTTAGTTTTGAGTCGGCTTGAATATTGTAGTGTAGTGTGGCGACCTCACTATGCAGTTCACTCGCTGAGATTGGAACGAATACAAAAACGATATCTCTGGCACCTGGCTTATTTTGTTAAGAAAGGTAGAAAAGATTTTTCGTACAAAGCTAAGCTAAAATATTTCTACTACATGTCTTTAGAAAAACGTAGGGTTTTGAACGATCTTCTTTTTATACATAAATTGTTTAACAATCGGATTGATTGCCCCCAGTTGCTGGAGAAATTTAACTTTAAAGTTCCAGTTAGGTTGCCCAGATCACAAATACCTCCACTGAGTCCGCCACTCCGTAGAACACTATACGGGTCCAATTCTCCAGTTCCAAGAATTTGTAAACTGGTGAATTTCTACAGTAAGAATATTGATTTACATGCTGTGAATTTGAGGGCTCTGCATAAGTTTATGCAGTGCGCCATGGACGTATAATGATAATGATAATATGCAATTAGAGGCACAGTAATATAGTGTGTAGTATATAAGATCACTTTTTTTTTCTCTTTCTTTAATGTTTAATCACTAATTAATAAACATTGTAATTGCAAGGTATCATTAGCGTAATAATGTAGGGTAGCATCTCTTTCTTTTTAGAATTAAGATCAATTACTATTTGTGCATGCTATGTTTACCTATAAGTAGTTGTACACTTAGCACAATACCATGTATCAAACGTATGTATCATTGAAACAGTGTAACAATTGTTGGTAGTCTAATAAATTTTAAAAAAAATTATATAACCGGACTGAGAGCGGGATGGCGCTATACGTCGCAAGAGCGGTGTCTCTTGTTGTAACCTTGCTATAAGCGTTCATGGTAGGACCTCAGGGCTTTGAGAATCTGGTATTCTGCGAATAAAGCAAAAATAACCGTGTATATAAAAGAAGATGTTTCCATCTATAGACGCACGCACAGCCGTAACCACTAATGGTAGAAACGGGAAATTTGGACAGTTGTTTTAATTCAAAATGCGGACACTCACTAAGAAGGGATTTAAAAAAAAATTAACCCTAAAAGGATGAAATAGGGGTTTCATGTTTGTATGGAAATATCTTTAAATAAGCAACAATTTTGATAAAACTTGAGATTCATGCTCTTAAAAATATTTCATTGAACTCGTGTTTCATGGTTTATTGGAATTCACCCCCTTAAGGTGCAAAATAGGGGTTGAAATTTTCTATGGAAAATATTTAAAATCTGCGACAATTTCTATGAAATTTATTATCCGGGTTTAAATAGGCTACAAAACTATTTTTCCGACGGGAAAATATAAATTCCCACGGGAAAGCAATAATAACGGGGGCGAAGCCGCGAGCGGAAAGCTAGTACTTCATAAAAAGTTATTATTTCAATCTTTTGAGAAGTATAATTAAAAAGAAGTTTAAAATCTATTAAAAATATATTTAACAGCAACATGTGTATTGTGGCAAAAATTGCCAAATTTCGAACACTAATTCCAAACTCCGAGCTGAAGTTGAACACGGAAATATTACAAAAAAAGTTTACGATATCTCACAAAAATGTAATACAACTCACCAGAATCGACGAGTAACATGCGTCGGCCATGCTGGTCCCGCGGCGACAGGACGGAGACAATTGAGGACTCGAAGGCGTTCCGCACGGCACCGGGCCTGAGGTCATGGCAGTGGTCTTTGTGGGTCAGTCGAAACTTGTAGTACGCTTGCATCTGAAATAAAGTAAACAACAAAATTCAATCATAATATTTAAATCGTGTCATTAACAGTTTAGTCTTCGGAGTCCCACAGGATAATTCCCATTTCTGAAATGTCTCTCAAGTCCCGCTGATTGGTAGGACTGAGAGCGACTTCGATCACTAAATTCGATTTTGACAAAAGCCCTTTGAGATTTAACCGCCCCTGTGGTCCTGTAGTAGAGACCATCTGCGGGCCTATTTAAGTACAAGCTTTTATTTTACTTTCACCTGTCCGGTGTCTGTAATAAAATCTGCATATTAGATTTGACCCACTTCCCGGCTTCCGATTGAGCTGAAATTTTGCATGCTTAAGATATCGAGTGACAATGCAATATTATGATGACATGGAGCTGATGTAATTCTGGAGCTGGGAGGTGGCCATAGGAACTACGCAATAAAACGACACAACCCCATCGAGTTTGGATTCGTTTCATTCATATTAAAACTTGTATTTAAAGAAGTTGTTTTAATAATTTATCTTGTTTCTAACTTCGGTTGCTAACTAGAAGTGATATTTTTGAAAGAAACCTAATATCCATTACTGCTATTATAAACGCCACCGTAACACATAATTTAATAACTAAACTAGTCAGAGATATAAAGTTTCTTTCAAAATATGCCTGCTGGTGTTAATCCGGAGAACTCGGGGGTGATTCCAATGCGAGCAGAATTTTTTCTGCTTGATTTGGTTATTTATTAGTATTGCCACCTATACTAGCAAGTTACCACCGTCTTACCTAGTTTTGTCGCTATAATAACAATGTGAAAAACGTTGTTGTATTCCGACAATTAGAGGTAAGATAGCCAGTTCCTCAGTTGTTGAGGAGTCCGGGTGAACTCGCTACCTTCGGCCTTATCGTCACTTACCATCAGGTGAGCTGAAGGCCAAGAGCTTCCTTGTTATGTATAAAATGGAGATAAGAGAAAAAAAATACAGTTAACGTTAAACGTATTGAAATAATAATTTGGTTTCTGTTATTTATTTTACGTTTACGGGGAGTGCATGATAAGTCTGACTGATTGTGTTCGCTCGCAGAGAGAAGCAAACTGCTTGGTTACCTATTTGGATGAAAAGACACATTTTCCGCGTTTGATTTATTAAAAATATACGTACATACATCAAATATGGGTACCATGCATAGCTACATCTTCAAACCTAGTTATTTAAATTAGAAATAATACGTAGTATCTTTTCCTCACGGATAACATTATAACTGATAACATTTTTGATCACTTTATTAAAATTAAATGATAATCATGACATGACAGACTGATCTAGTCGATAAAGCTATAAAAATCAGTGATTTTCGCTGATGACTCATATGCCTAATTACCATAATTTATATATGTGCTAAAATAAATATTCAATCATAGATAGAATAACTTTTAAGCAAATAGTCTTTGGTAATCACTGTTGAAGGAAGGAATCTATATATATAAAAGAAGAAACTGACTGACTGACTGACTGACATATCAACGCACAGCCCAAACCACTGGGCCTAGAGATCCATATTTGGCACGTAGGTTCCTTGTGAGGTGAAGGGGTGCACTAAGAAAGGATTTTATAAAATTCACCCTCCAAAGGGTTGAAAAAGGGCTCCAAAGTTTGTATGGGGAAACCAGATTACTTGCTCTATTTTAATCGAAACTTCACATGAGTACTCCAATCGATAAATAAGTTAACACCTATTTCAGGATTTTCCAAATTTCAACCCCTAAAAGGGGGATATGGGGTGACAAAGTGTGAAATTGATAATATCAACGCACAGCCCAAACCACTGGGCCTAGAGATTCCAAATTTGGCACCTAGGTTCCCTATGAGGTGAAGGGGTGCACTAAGAAAGGATTGTTTTAAAATTCACCCTCTAAAGGCTTGAAAAAGGGCTCCAAAGTTTGTATGGGGAAACCAGATTACTTGCTCTATTTTAATCGAAACTTCACATGAGTACTCCAATCGATAAATAAATTAACACCTGTTTCAGGATTTTCCAAATTTCAACCCCTAAAAGGGGGATATGGGATGCCAAAGTGTAAAAATGTATAATATCAACGCACAGCCCAAACCACTGGGCCTAGAGATTCCAAATTTGGCACGTACGTTCCTTATGAGGTGAAGGGGTGCACTAAGAAAGGATTTTTTTGAAATTGACCCTCCAAATGGTTGAAAATTTTGTATGGGGAAACCAGATTACTTGCTCTATTTTAATCGAAACTTCACTTGAGTACTCCAATCGATAAATAAGTTAAGACCTGTTTCAGGATTTTCCAAATTTCAACCCCTTAAAGGGGGATATGGGGTGTCAAAGTGTGAAATTGATAATATCAACGCACAGCCCAAACCACTGGGCCTAGAGATTCCAAATTTGGCACGTAGGTTCCTTATGAAGTGAAGGGATGCACTAAGAAAGGATTTTTTAAAATTCACCCTCTAAAGGGTTGAAAAAGGGCTCCAAAGTTTGTATGGGGAAACCAGATTACTTGCTCTATTTTAATCGAAACTTCACTTAAGTACTCCAATCGATAAATAAGTTAAGACCTGTTTCAGGATTTTCCAAATTTCAACCCCTTAAAGAGGGATATGGGGTGTCAAAGTGTGAAAATTGATAATATCAACGCACAGCCCAAACCACTGGGCCTAGAGATTCCAAATTTGGCACGTAGGTTCCTCGTGAGGTGTAGGAGTGCACTAAGAAAGAATTTTTGGAAATTCCACCCCTGAGGGGACAAAATGGGGAAAGTTTGTGTGAAAGTCCGTCAGTTTTATGCCAGAGAGGTTATCTAATTGCAGCTTGTCCGGTTGCTTTTTCAGATGACTCGGGTGCGCGACCCCGGCTTCTCGAGCCTTCGATGCCGTTTACCTCTTATCTCCGCGGTGTCGATGTCCTTCTCCTTCCCTCCCTCTCCCATTACAGTTGTGGTAAGGCCCGGTACTAATTAGGTTCACCTACTTAATGCCGGGACTGTGCGGGTTGGTACCACCACTCTGCCTATTTCGGTCGTGAAGCAGTCTTGCGTTTCGATTGAAGGGCAGAGGCAGCCGCTCCTTCATGCCCCCTTCCCGTCCCTGTTGTGGTGAGGAGTCTCGGTGATAATCGAAATTAGCAGAGTTATAAGTCTCAGTGTTGTTCGTTGGGCGTGAGGAGTTGACGCGCGGTACAGGGAGACCCGGTGGAAATGGTTACCGTCGGCCACCTGCCGGTCAGTAGGGGACCCGAACCCAGGACTATCCTGCCTGGGAGGCTGTCCTGCACAACCGGCGAAAATCCCGTCGTGCAGTCATCGTGCCGGAGTAGGAGACCGGAGTGGATCCCGATGGGTGCATGCGGGGGGGCACCGGGGGCCCTTCCGTGCCGCGTGTCAGCTCTTCACACAACCCGCGTTCCCACTTTGTACTACACTCTGCCCTTTCTTTGTTTGTCACCGGGACTCTGCCTCACATTTATCCCCTTCCCCAAAATGCTCAATTAAAACAAAATGAAGGTAAATAAAAAGAAGAAGCGAGCTCCTACGGCGGACACCCAATCCACTTTTAAAATGGATTTCTGCAACATCAGGGGTCTACATAGTAATCTTGATGCCGTCCACCACCACCTAGAGACGGCTCAGCCTGCCTTGCTCTTCTTAACGGAGACGCAAATATGCGCCCCTGATGATATTTCGTACCTGAAATACCCCGGTTACGAATTGGAACACACATTCCTACGTAAAGCCGGGGTGTGCGTTTTCGTCAGGGGCGATGTTTGTTGTCGCCGCCTTCGGGGCCTCGAGCATCGGGACCTGTCGTTACTATGGCTGCGCGTGGACCATGGGGGCCTTACCCGAATCTACGCGTGCCTTTACAGGTCCCATGCCAGTGAAATAGGGTCAGCTCAGCTTTTTGAGCACGTCCAAGAGGGGATTGACCGAGCGTTGGAGCAGTACCCATCTGCGGAGGTGGTGGTCCTTGGTGACTTTAATGCTCACCATAAAGAGTGGTTGAAGTCCCGGACCACTGACCTCCCTGGTAGGACTGTCTTCAACATGGCTTCGGCCTATGGCCTCTCTCAACTGGTCGTACAGCCCACCCGTATACCAGATATAGAGAGCCATGAAGCCTCCCTGTTGGATCTTCTGCTGACTACACGACCAAGCGGATACAGGGTTGTGGTCGATGCTCCTCTTGGATCATCGGATCACTACCTTGTCCGTAGTACTGCTAGTCTTGCGCGGCCCCATCGCGCGTCTGCGGCTGGCAGTCGTGCAGTTTGGCGGTATGAGTCAGCAGACTGGGATGGACTCCGAGAATTCTTCGGATCCTACCCCTGGAAGCAGCTCTGCTTCGCCTCCGAAGATCCCGATACTTGCGCAGATTGCGTCACTGAAACGGTGCTGATGGGAATGGAAACATTCATTCCCAACGCCAAAATACCTGTTGGCGGTCGCAGTCGTCCCTGGTATAACAATACCTGCAGGAAGACTGCCCACCTCAAGCAATCTGCGTACATCGCCTGGGAAAACGCCAGGAAAAGTCGGGATCCTGGTGTGACGGAGAAGAAGCGTCAGTACAACGCTGCTTCCAGATCCAACAGGAAGGCTATTGCTGAAGCCAAGGCGGAACACGTGGCCAGGGTTGGCGAGCGACTAGGAAGCTATCCCAGTGGGAGTCGTGCTTTTTGGTCGCTGGCCAAAGCTGCGCAACGTAATTTCTGCCAGTCCAATCTCCCACCACTGCGTAGAGCTGATAGCAGCCTGGCCCACAGCGCAAAAGAGAAGGCCAATCTCCTGGTTGAACTCTTTGCCTCTAACTCGACAATGGACGATGGGGGAGCCACACCACCCACCATCTCTCGGTGTGAAAGTTCTCTGCCTGAAATTCGTATTACACAACGTGCGGTCAGGCGGGAGCTTAAGCTCCTGAACGTCCATAAGTCGAGTGGGCCGGATGGCATCCCAGCAGTGGTGCTGAAGACGTGCGCCCCTGAGCTGACCCCCGTACTAACGCGCCTTTACCACCTTTCCTATCAAAACAATAGGGTTCCATCTTCGTGGAAGATTGCTCACGTCCACCCAATTCCCAAAAAGGGTGACCGATCCGACCCGTCAAATTACAGGCCAATAGCGATAACGTCCTTGCTCTCCAAGATTATGGAGCGGGTCATCAACTCCCGCCTCCTACGGTACCTAGAAGAACACCAGCTGATTAGCGACCGACAATACGGCTTCCGTCACGGCCGTTCAGCTGGTGACCTTTTAGTTTATCTGACCCACCGTTGGGCGGAAACCTTGGAGGGCAAAGGTGAGGCTCTCGCCGTTGGACTCGATATCGCTAAGGCGTTTGATAGGGTCTGGCATAGAGCTCTTCTCACGAAGTTACCATCATATGGAATCCCCGAGGGACTCTGCAAATGGATAGCCAGCTTCCTGGATGGTAGGAGCATTAAGGTCGTCGTCGACGGCTGCTGCTCCGAAACCATGCCCATAAACGCTGGTGTTCCACAAGGTTCGGTGCTCTCCCCAACCCTGTTCATTCTGCATATCAATGACATGTTGTCAATTGAGAACATACATTGCTATGCGGATGACAGTACGGGTGATGCGCGGTATACCGACCACCAGAATGTCCCTCGGAGTTCGTTGCTAGAAAGGCGGTTACAACTTGTGTCTGAAGTCGAAGACTCTCTAGGGCGAGTCTCCGAATGGGGTGCAAAGAACTTGGTTAAGTTCAACCCCACGAAGACACAAGTGTGCGCATTCACTGCGAAGAAGGACCCATTTATCGTAGTGCCTCAGTTCCAGGGAGTTACTCTTCGTATGTCCGATGGTATTGGAATCCTCGGTGTGGAAATTTCTGCTAAAGTGCAGTTTGGGAGTCATTTGGAGGACAAAGCCAAATTGGCGAGCAAAAAGCTGGGCGTCCTGAACAGAGCCAAGCGGTACTTCACTCCAAGCCAGCGGCTAATGCTCTATAAAGCACAAATTCGGCCGCATATGGAGTACTGTTCGCACCTCTGGGCGGGAGCTCCCAAATATCAGCTCGACCCTCTTGACTCCCTGCAAAGGCGTGCATTCCGCATCGTCAGTGATCCCAATATCACGGCCTCAATGGAGACGCTGGAGCAAAGGAGAGACTTTGGTTCTCTCTGCGTGCTCTATCGTCTCTTTAACGGAGAGTGCTCTGAGGAACTGTTTGCAATGGTGCCCTCTTCACCTTTTTACCATCGCACCACCCGCCATCGCAGTAGAGTTCATCCATATTACCTGGAACCAATCTCATCTAGTACAGTTCGGTTTCAGCGTTCATTCCTTCCACGTACGTGTAGGCTCTGGAACGAACTCCCAGCTGCGGTGTTTCCTGAGCGCTACGATATGTCCTTCTTCAAACGAGGCTTAAGAAGAGCATTTCTCTGCAGGTAGGCAGTGACAGAACTGTGCCCCTGGCATTGCAGATGTCCATGAGCGGTGGTTACCACTTAACATCAGGTGGGCCACTGGCTCGTCTGCCACCGTTAGCAATAAAAAAAAAAAAAAAAAAAAAAAAGTTTTGAAGTTAGGATTTCCAAATTTTGGATTTAGGCTGGAGATTTATGCAAGTGCAAAAATAATGGATTTTTCAAAAACCACCCTCTACGGGGTTGAAACGGAGGTCTAAAATTTGTACAAAATTAGACTATCTATATAAACGACACACCAAAAAACCAAGGTAAACACCCTTACTTCTGTTCCAGTCGATTCTTTCAAAAAGCACCGGACCGCCAGTACCTAAATGGGGCCATCCCCGCGATGTCACAGAAATCGGCACCAATCAACGAAGTTCCACAGTAGCGAACATAACTGAATTGACAGCCCCCTCCTTTCTGAAGTTGGTTAAAAATGCAATGCAGCCAGTGCCAGAAGGAAAAATATATGATTTTTTTTATCAAACTCATACTTCACCGTTTTTCGTAAGTACATTAGATTCCTCCGACTTATCTCTTAGGTATCACAGGGATCCAAAATTTCGTTATTTTTTAAGCTCCGACGCATACTTTGGAGATATTTGTAAAATCTCTAAATTTCTCTACATAATAGGGCTCGGGATGAAAAATGATTTATTAAATATAGGTCTCGGCTACATATTACTTATTATCTTCTATCTATATCTGTATATATAAAAGAAGAAACCGACTGACTGACATATCATTGGCACGTAGGTTCCTTATGAGATGTACTAAGAAAGGATTTTCCAAAATTCACGCCCTATGGGGTTGAAATGGGGCTCCAAATGTTGTATGGGGGAACAAGATTAGTTGGACTATTTTATTCGAAGCTTCACAGGAGTACTCCTATCGATAAATGAGCCAACACTTGTTTTAGGTTTTTTCAGAATTCATGGGGGATATGGGGTGTCGAAGGCTGAAAATTAATATGGGTATCCTTTGTATGGTTTATCGGGTCGCTGGTTACAAAAACAATAACGATTTCTAAATCCAACCTGGCGGTCGTGAACTACCATCATCGTTTTCTATCTTCTTCTTAATATGGAAAAGAAGAAACTGACTCACATATCAACGTACAGCCCAAACCTTCGGGTCTAAAGATGCAAAATTTAACAAGTAGGTTTCTTATGAGGTCTAAGGGCTATGAGCACTAAGAATGGATTTTTCAAAAACCACCCTCTAAGGATTTGAAACGGAGGTTCAACATTTGTGGAACAAAATCAGATAATTTTATTCGAAATTTCACAGGAGTACTGTTATCAATAAATTAGTAAACACGTGTTTTAAGTTTTTACAGAATGCAACCCCTAAAAAAGGGAAATGGGATGAGAAAGTCTGAAAATCAACATGGGTATTCTTTTTGTGGTTTATGAGTCGCTGATTACGAAAACAGCAACAATTTTAAAATCTAACGTGGCAGACGTGAAATATCATCACCCATATAAGGGTACTATATATTTTTTCATTTTAGGTATGCCATCTCGATCGTCGTCAATCGGGTACCTAGGCGAGCGCGGGCGGCGCGGCGAGACGAGAGGAGTAGTTATCAGGAATAATTCTGCATCCATAATTAGTATAGTTCAAGGTGCTGCTGGAAGGTGGTTGCCTTACCCCGAATTTGACGCCAGCGAAGCCGCGGGCAAAAGCTAGTAAACTATAAAAGATTATCATCATCACAGCCCATATACGTCCCCACCGAGCCTACCCTATATTAGGGTGATTAGGCCTTAGTCAACCACGCTGGCCCAGTGCGGGTTGGTCGACTTCACATACATCATTGAATTTCTTCGCAGATGTATGCAGGTTGCCTCACGATGTTTTCCTTCACCGTAGGAGCGTCAGACAAATGTACATATGAAATTCGAAACGAAAAACACATTGGTACATGGCGGGTCTCGAACCCCGACCCCCCGATTGGAAGGCAAGTGCCGAGTCCACTGCGCCACCGACGCATTATATTCTTATTCAATCAGTTCTTCAAAGCTCTCAGCTCTTTAAAGATTAAAAATAAACAACACGAAAACAATGTGATGAATTGAAGCAAATGTAACTGAATGAATCCTGGAAGTATTTCACGTGTCTTCTCAACAGAGAAACAAAATAGGTAATGTGAACTAAATCGTAAAAATTTGAAATGTTATTGTTTGGCAGTCGTTTTAAATTGACGTAACAACGACAGGGACTCTTGAATTAAAAGTGTAATAGTACATTACTGCAGAGGCCGGGAAGTTAGGGATTGCCGGAAGGCCTTGGCCGCTTGGCCTTGACAATTTACGAGTCCGGCAATCCCATTCCCGCCGAGGTATGTATAGTGCTTTTCTCAATAAATGTAAGGAAATAATGAAAGACGTAATACTGGACACAAATAAGTATAATATAAATAAAAGAACTAATAAAGCAATTTATTAATGCTAAATGTAATGTTTGGTATATTTTACGCAAATACATATGTACGAGATATATTTTACGCGTATATAATGTGTCTCATAAGTCTCATAACTCCCCATAAAAATTATAATATTTATTTAACCGAAAAGAAAGAGTCAACCTTAATAACTTGTCATATAATCAAATTTAATTGTCAATATATTAAGATTTAATTTTAGAACAGTTTTAGGTTTTAGGTTGGCACTTTTTATAGTTGAAATAAAATTTAATATTATATTTTTATATAGGTACCTATATAAAAATATAATATATATAAAAATATAGGATATGAGACACGTTGTATACCTACAGCCCAGTCATATTTTACGCAAAAAATGTAATACTGTAGATTATGGCTTTTTTCTCCTGCAACGAAAATTAAGCATATTTTCGTGTGATTTTATACCAACATTTTAATAAAATTGTTGTCATATTCACATATGCATTTTTTATAATGTGGTAGTAATTGGCTGTATGACAAGTTACATAATTCAAGTTATAGATGAATTAAAAAAAATCAGCAGCGGCCAGAAATGAATTTTTCATTACTCATACTCTGAAAGTAGGTCTGAAGTTGCCTGAGGAGCGGGTTGAAAGTAATACTTTTCAGCTCTAGGATTAGTAATTCTCCACTTTCAACTGATAGCTGCTGTCAAATTTTAAAAAAGAAACTAGTTCTTTTTTCACATTTTTATTGAACCATGTTCCGACTTTCTATACAGCCACTCAATTACAGCGCGGTGTAAAATTGAAATAACATAATGTTAAGTATTTAAAGAATATATTTTTTAAATGACTTTATTATAATTTATTTTCAACTATTTCTTTAAAATAACAACATACATATTTACAATTTTTTAAATTATGAAAATGAAAAATAATGGCTGAATAGCTGGCCGGCCACAGAAAAAAAACAAAATAAGCGGGAAAGCGGCAATGCGATCTTCATTTGTTTTTTCCATTTGTAGAGTTTTGTTAATACTTCCGTATAGCAGAGATTTGTATTAACCGTAAATTATATTTGTATAACATTGTGTTAATAATTAACACAATGAGTACATCTGATTCAGGTATGGAGTTAACGCCTGATTTTATAAGAGAAAGTGGGCTAAAGCAGAAGTTGTTGATTTATGTAAAATAAAATTTACACGTTTTTTCTTTAGCTAATTCATTGTTTTATTTTTACTTTCCTTGTATTCGTAATGAAAAGCACAGTGTTTACCTCGGGTTAAAGACTTATTTAGTCCCTCGAACTATTGGTGCCCTCGCTACGCTCGGGCGCCAAACACCGTCTCGGGACTAAATAAGTTACTTTCACCCCTGGGGTAACAATGTACTATATATACATACTCTCTTACTTTCGTAGTATCTCTTCTTATTCTGTGCTTACTTTCCTGGCCTAGGCCGGTAAAGTAATGCATGAACCAAGAATTACAAACTTCGTGTCTTCTTTTTACTACAATAATGCCTACATTTCCGAGCATGTTTGAGAAAGTGATGTTTTCAGCTTAGTTATACTTATAAATCATCTAAGGTGTATGTATAATTACTAAGTACAAATAGATAAAAATACAATAAACAAAACTGAAATTTACTTAAGTTTTTACCTAAGTATGCAAATTGTAACTTAATTTGAATCAACTTGACATTGACTCTAAAAACAATTAGATTACTATCCGTTACTCATTATAGCGGAACTATGATTATCCTTCAACATGCACATTATGCGACCGAGAACTTGAGGTTAGTAATCGTGGAAATATAAACACCATATTTTCCTTTGTCTGCCTATTATATGGACTTTAAACTAAACACCTAGTTACTAGTAATAGTAAATTCCTATTTTGAACTGAATTTTATAAATGACTCTGTGGATGTTATTCTCTTTTTTCCTGAAAAAAAAATCATGCCAACAAGTTTCTTGTGTAGTTTTTTTTATCACGCTACGAGACGATAAACGCAACAAGTCACGAATGATATTAAATGAGCTCGCCCATTAAACGCAGAATTTACCTTTAGCTGTTAGTGTTAATAAATTAAACATTAACTGCTCAGTTTACTACGGTTTAGATTTTAACGGAACTCAATTAATTTAAACGATATGAACTATTTTAATATTATACAATTATAATGTAAATTGTGGTAAACTTACCCTCTGAAAGGCACTTTCAGCATAAAACTTGCACGGCCTCAGAAATTTAATGAGGAAGTCGTCATCGTCGATAGGAACCACCAAATCCGTTTGACCTGAAACAGTTAATTAATTACTTAACTTTCAGAGTTATTGCCTTCATCGTACTGGCATTATTGAACGCGTTTTATAGGACGCCTCAAACAGTGGCTTGATCTTTCTTTTTACAAGCTTTTATTTAACTTGCAATGTATGTAGTAATATTGGCATTGGGTTCAAATGATAAAAACCCATATTTGTTATTCTCACAGTTGGGACTATCATTATATAAATTAAGGGAATTTAAAGTGTATGTTGTAAGTGTCCAATATAATCTTTATTTAAATAAGAATGCATTAAATTATAATATTAAAATGTTATTAAGGAATTATGACAATTGTAAATTTATAGACCTTTATGACAACGAATGTATTGACTATAGATCCTTTACACAGAATCGCAATGCCTTTCTTAATGATCTGTGCTTTAAAATTAACACTGAAATAGATTTCTTGTTGTATCAATATAGATTTCTTTTACCGGACCAATTAAAAAATATAATTTTGCGTAGTCAAAATAATTACTTACAACAAAAAACGACTGAGGCGCATAACCAAAGTGTGAATTCTGAACAGTGTGCCGATAATGAATCATTTTTTCGTGACGAATGAGAAGTTTGTTTTGTTTCATCAGAATATAGCAAGCATCTTAAAAAAACAGGACCTTCTTGAGATAGCATTAATCGATCTAACAGAAACTTTAGGGAACATTGATGTATTATGCTTTTCCGAGACCTTCATCAAAAGGGGCTCAGAAAATAATGTTCAAATAAATAATTACAAATTCGCAGCAAGCTTTTGTCGAAATGAGCGTAGAGGCGGTACCTGTATTTTAGTAAAAAATAATATTGATTTCAAAACACTTAGCATTATCGAAGCAATACCTTACTCGTTTGAATGCTGTGGGATAGAACTATTGCAACAAAATTTACTTGTATTTTGCATCTACAGAACACCCACTTCCAAGCCTGAAGTTTTTCTAAATCAATTGCAAGCTCTTTTATTGAGAATATCACGCAGGCGAAACAAAAATATTGTTATTTGTGGTGATTTCAATATCGACATGTTACAAAATTCCAGACATGCTAAAGAGCTTATAAGTATACTGTCCAATACCAATTTAAAAAATCATATCACTCTACCTACTAGACTATCCTCTTGCTTAGATCTCATCGCTAGTAATGTTGCTAATGTAAAATCTAATCTGCATTATCTGTGTTTATCAGATCATGAAACTGGGCAAAGCATAACATTTCAAGTTGATAGAAAAAAATACAATAAATCACCATCATTTTGGTTTGAAACGAAACGCGACTTTAATATAGATAATATGAATAAATTTATAAATTTTATGTCTTCTCTCTCTTTTAGCGAAGTTCTATCGGAACGCAGTACAGAAGCGGCTTTCAATACGTTTCACGGCTTAATTATTTTATTTTACAACCTTTGTTTTCCTCTTATAACAATAAAAAAAGTCGCTAAAAAACAAAGAAATGAGTGGTTGACCAAAGGTATAAAGCGTTGTTGTGTCAAAAAACGTCGCCTGTATTTGTTGTATCGCAAATCGAAATCAAACAAAAAAATCAACCAAAGAAAATATTACAGTTATTCAAAGATATTGCATAAATGTATATTACAGGCTCAGAGATCAATAAATACACAACGTATCAAAAATTCTAAAAACGTATGCAAAGCTTCTTGGGAAGTAATAAAAAACAATTTATATAATAAACAGTCACACAATGAAGTAAGAGAGATAAAACTGGAAGATAATGTGATTTTAGATGACCCAAAAACTATAGCTGAGAAATTCAATGAACATTTTATTAACATGACAAATAATTTTAGTAATGACTTAAAAACGGTTTCTGACATATCTTTTAATTCTAATAGTATTTTTTTGACACCTATAGATGATCATGATGTATTGAAAATTATAAAAAAATTAAAAAAAACTAACTCAACTGGCTATGATGATCTTAATATCAAAATATTAATTAAATGTGCAATATTTATATCTGTTCCTCTTACTCATATCATAAACTTATCATTGCTTGAAGGTCACTTTCCAAGCCGGCTTAAAAGGTCTCTTGTAAAACCATTACATAAAAAGGACTCCCGTGACAATGTTGATAACTATAGACCCATTACACTTATACCTACATTGTCTAAAATTCTGTAGAAAACCATAGCTGACAAAATTAGCTCATTTATGATATTGCAAGGTTTGCTTAAAAGGGAACAGTATGGTTTCAGAAAGGGGAGCAGTACAACTCTTGCCTGTTTTGAGCTTATTAATCAGGTAACAAACAGCTTTAACGAACATACCAATATGTTGGCTATCTTTCTTGACATGAGTAAAGCTTTTGATTTTGTCTCTCACGAAATTTTGCAAAGTAAACTGGAACGATACGGGATTAGAGGAAATGCTTTAGACTGGTTAAAAAGCTACATCACAAATCGCGAACAATGTGTAGAAATAACGCAAATTGTTAATAGAACCAAGGAAGTGTTTAATTCTGATTATAAATTAAATCAGTGTGGAGTACCACAGGGTAGCGTTCTTGGGCCATTGCTGTTCTTAATATATATTAATGATCTACCGGACTATATCGATCAAAATTGTATTCTTTTTGCTGACGATACTACACTTCTGGTCAAAGGTAAGAAGTTAAATGATATTGAAAGTATTGCACAGTCTAATTTTGATAAGATTACAACATGGCTACTACAGAATAAACTTAAAATCAATATCGATAAAACCAAATATTTAATTTTTCAAACATTTAACAGCAATTCTGTAAATATTAATATTAAATATAACGACGAAAAATTAATTGAAGCTGAAAATATTTTATTTTTAGGTATATCCATTGACAAATTCTGTAACTGGAAGTCTCATATTGACATGATAGCAATCAAACTTGATAGATTTGTATATGCCCTAAAAAGAATAAGACAGATTGTATCAAAAGAGGCTGCAATATCTGCCTATCATGGATACGTAGCGTCACTATTGCGTTATGGTCTCGTGCTGTGGGGAAACTCAGTAAATCTAGACGTCCTTTTTAAAGTCCAAAAAAAAATGTATAAGAGCTATATACGATGTAGACTTTCTTACTAGCTGCAGGCCATTATTTAAGGCATTGGGAATTTTGCCACTTCCTAGTCTATACATTTTTGAGATGTGTTTATTTGTGAAAAAGTACATTCACTTATTTAAAATGAATTGCGATTTACACGTGTACAGAGGTAGAAAAGGTAATAGTCTATATACACCATATCAAAGGTTAAAAATCGTTTCTAAAAATTCATATTGTATGGCGATCAGAATCTTCAATAAACTACCGACGGATATCACAAATGTCACATTCTCGAAATTTAAAAAGGCTTTATTTAACATGTTGTTGTCTAAAGGATATTACAGTGTTGGAGAGTACTTATCTGAACAGTTTTAAATTTTTTTTTCATTATTGACTATTATTGTATTGACATTGCCGTTAGTTTGAATTCTTTAAAATGTTATTATGAACACTAATTTGATATTGCTTGGGTTTAGAATTGACAAACATTTATCTCTGACATAAAATTTATATTTTTGACATTTGTAACATAGCATTGATTTATTTTTGACATTGCTTAACAATAATTATAACATTTTTAACGCCGACATAATACCCATGACATTTGCACGTTGATGAATTCGATAGAATATGATGGAACCAAACTGTAAGAACCTATATTTACCATATTCTTGCAAATAAAGATTCTTTCTTTCTTTCTATGTAAGTATGTTCGGGTGGAATCTTGCAACTCAATTTTGAAGCAGATATCTTTAACATTGAGCTGAAATTTTGTATACACACAGTTTGGATGAAAATGCACAGTTAACTGTGTGACGTCATTCTAAATCCAAGATGGCTGCATACCCAAGATGGCGGACCAATTATTTTTAATGCACTCCTACAATATGGGTATCAAATAAAAGGTCTTGCTAAGAATAACTTGAAAACTTAAGTGATGTCACTATTAATCCAATATGTCGTACTTCTAAAGCTAAAAATCAATTTTGATGTAGATATCTTAAACCGATTGAGCTGAAATTCTGTATAGACGTTCCGAAAAACGACCTTGCAACAATGATGCGTTGAATGAGATGAACAGACTGAGAAACGTGTCCAGTGATAACTAAAAAGTAAAAAATAAATTAAATGTAAAAAAACCTTTTATAAACAAGCTTTTATTTAAATGCGCTAAAAAGAATTAATAAACTTTTACACTAAAACTTTTACTTATAACGTCATTTCACATTTGACACAATTTATATGACATAAAAGCTTGTCGCGAGATTTACTTTTGTAGATAAAAAGAAAAGTAAATAATTTGATGTGAATAATTTTATACATTACAATTTTTAAAGTAAATACGAGTAGGTACTTAAAAGTACTCTTTTAAGTACTTTTAAGTTACTTTTATACCAATAAGTGGGCTCAAGCAAGCAGGCTGCCCACATGATGGTAAGCCCTCACAGTACATGTGGTTCCTGCAAATCTGCAACCTCTTATAAGGACGCCAATGTATGTTGCCTAATTTCACTGCTTCGACAGCAAACCGGAATGCAACAATGCATGCACCGCTGCTCACTGGCAGAAATAGGTAATTTAGAGGATAAGAGATACCTATGCAGATGACTCTAGTACAGTCTTCTACAAAAGTTATTAATATCTAATGTTACAATATGCGATATCAAAATTATTGCGTTTATTAACAATGCAGGTGAAGCCCATGCATGAAGCATATTTACAAATGTCACATATTATAATTCTTGCAATAATATTTTCAGTTTATTATGTTAAGGATCTCACTTCGATCCATATAGGTACTCCAGGTGCTAGGCACGGTTTTCCCGACATCATCATCATAACAGCTCATATACCTCCCCACCGAAGGGCTCGAGCCTACCCTAAGTTAGGGTCTTTTAGGCCTTAAGTCAACCACGCTGGTCCAGTGCGGATTGGTCGACAGTCTCCTTAGGCAAAACGAAATTAATTGGCTTTCTACATCACAATGGATTACGTTTTCTTTATGTTAAGCCTAGCAAACGACTTCGATTTATCTGATGGTAAGTGAAAGTGGTGTCCAAAATATGCGATGATAGCTAGTGCAGGAGAGAGAGTACACGCTGCACTCGCCACCATTACCTTGTCGACCTGCATGGTGCTCCTTCACGCCTCTTTTAAAGGGCCCGGGATTATTATTGTAGGATGAAGGGAACACTCAGCTGCTACAGTTCCTTTAGATTGTGCGAGGTAGAAATAGGTTGCTAATTTCTGAGTTGGTATTAGAATGGTAGTCACAGGATGACAGTGTCATCGCAGGCCATAAAACGTGTAGTTCATAAAAGAAAAGAAGAAGGTGGGATTAGGGAAAAATGCATTTAACCGGAGGGAGTTTAGACTCTGTACCAGGGTCGTCTACTTGGGTACCTCCGTCTTACCTATTTCTGCCGCAAAGCAGCAATGCTTGCATTGTTGAAAGGAAAGAAGTGATAGTTAAATTACTGGGTACCGAGACTATACATCTGATGTCACAAGTTGACAACGTACACTGTGGTTCTTTTTTGCTTTTGGTTGCAGTTTTGCTGCGAATCTGACAAGAGCCACATATATTATAGGTGACTGTTACCATTTACCATCAAGTGGGCAGTTTGCTTTGCAGTGAAGCGTCGATGGCGTAGTGCCTTCCAATCGGGAGGTAGCGGTTCGAACCCCGCCACGTACCAATGTGTTTTCAAATTTTGAATTCATATGTACGTTTATTCGACGCTTTTACGGTAAAGGAAAACATCGCGAGGAAACCTGCACACACCTGTGAAGAAAGAATTTCTTTACAGGTTGTGTGTGAAGTCGACCAACCCGCACTTGGCCAGCATGGTTGACTAAGGCCTAATCGCCCTAGCTTAGGGTAGGCTCGAGCCCTTCGGTGGGGACACGTATATGAGCTGTTGATGATGATGATGATGGGCAGTTTGCTTGTTTGTCAGCATAGTTGTAGAAAAAACAACTTCGGTGAATTGGCACTTCCTGACCCCAAACGTGACCTCATCGGGGGGAGATACGTGGAGGAGGTTTAGGCGGGGAACACCAGGGGGTAAGCCGTTAAGCAACGGTATGCTAAAGAGGGCAGTATAAATTGGTTAATAAATAAGAAGTTGAAAGTGGGGCGAAGTGAAGAAAATTTTGACTATCCGCATCCAAAAGATTCGCAGGTTACTCGTAAGTATTCTAATATTTTTTTCGCTTATTCTACTATGATGACAACGATTAAGGAAAGGGCTAACGTTCTCAATAATTTTTTTTACAAAAAAATAACATCGACTTCAAAAACGAAAAAAGTCATAAATCACAGTTTTATATTGAAGTTAGTGCCAAATTTTAAGTACCTACTAACTTAATTGTGATTTGTAACAATGGAACCAACTCGGGAGTGTACTCTTTCGATTACAAAACGAATTTTGTAAATCGTCCCACAAATGGCGGAATTAATGTAATCGGTGAACATACATAAAAAAATAGATACAGTCGAACATAGAACCTCCTCCTATTTTCCGAAGTCGGTTTAAAATAAATAGAACCTATACCTTGCTATCGGATTGAAATAACTTAAGTGCAAACAAACTCGTTAAATGTTTGTTTTATTTTCTTTGCCTCCACAACTTAACGCAACAAGTTTTATGTACCAATGAATACCTTTAGCGCAGAGGTCGAGTGATCACCTACTGCGCAACGGGTCGCGGGTTCGATTCCCGTACGGGACAGATGTTTTGTATGGCCTACAGAAATTTGTTCCGGTCTGGGCGTATGTGCATGTGATATTCTATGTTTGTAACTGCACCCACGACACAGTAGAAAATCCTAGTGTGGGGCGACTTTTTTTTTTTAATGAACATGCGAGTAAATATCACTCACAAGTATAGGTTCCTCCCAGAGCGTAGCATTAACAAAAAACTTTTAATGCTCCAAAATAAATGTTATAGTTTCATTTATATTCGCTATACAGGTTGATCAATCCAAATGGGTCATTAGGGAGAAGTCAGAAACTATGAGAGTTAGCGATATCTGTTCTTAGGAACCATGGCGTCGATTTTAGATTTAATAATAATAATGGCATTAAATTTTTTTAACTCTCATACATAACCGGGCATCGAACCTAGTCAAAATCTCTGTAAAGAATGTTATAAATTCTGCAAGATTTTCGTTGTTATTGTTGATGGTGTGAATCATAAATCACAAGGAACACATTTATAAAGGAACCTTGCTCAAATAATAAAAAAAAATTCATAAATAAGATAATTATTTCCTTGAAGTATTTTTAAATATTAAATAAATTGGCCCGCCCGCTGAACGAATATGTTCTTATTTTAAATAAACGCAATTTGTAATGCATAAAATCGATGCAGATAAGATATGCATAAGTGGTCTCTTTAGGTAAATTTATTACATTGAATCCACCATCAACAATTACTACGAAAAAACTTGCAGAATTTATAACATTTTGTACAGAGATTTTGACCAGGTTCGATTCCCGGTATGTATGTATGAAAGTTAAAAAAAATTGAATGCCATTATCATTAAATCTAAAATCGACGCCATGGTTCCTAAGAACAGATTTCGCTATCTCTTATGGTTTCTGATTTCTCCCTACCGACCCATTTAGATTGATCACCCGGTATATATTCCATGTCTGTTTAACTGCGATAATTAATTGTGCATATAAATCAACAACTTAAAATTATCATCATTGTATTTTTTTTATATTCAACAATTTAAATTAAAAACTTATAGAACTGCGCACTTGATGAACCTATTTGTTGGAAGCAACATAGGTACATAATACATTTTCAACACACTTGCTCGTAAAGTGCATCTAATCTTATTTCACCGGCTTTAGATACGAGTACATAAAGCAGCTCATAAAACACGCGTGTGTTTTACAACTGAGGCACGCATCACAGAGTCCGGCAATGCTGCACTTGCTGGCCTCGGCAGTAACGGACTATATTTTTTTAAAAGCTAGAAGTAATATAAAAGACATCAACGAACTACATTGAATTTTCAAATGATTATTTTCATACCATTCAAATTCAAATTGAAATTGAAATTCAAATTCAATATCTTTTATTCAAATTGGATTGTTACAATCTCTTTTGAACGTCAAAGCAGCTACGCCATTGGTTCACAAGTATTATTTAGTTTGTCTACAAATTGACAATAATTTGTGCTATTTAATCAAAAAATTCAGTTCATCATGTATTTTTCCTCACAAGTGTGTTTAAAAACGTCGTTCGATATACTCGTACGTCTGTATATACACACTCGGCTCTATTGCTCTGAAATTCCGCCTCGTGAGTTATAACCAACATACCGCACTTACATCGTAATATACTATTGATAGGAATATATTTTTATTTACAGTCTAGTCATTATTTTTAATAAATAGTTGCAAGTGAACCAAGTCACTATGCAATTATGACAGGAACATTAATAAAAATCTTGAAATATCAAAAGAGGAAACAAAAAATAATGAAAATAAACATTATTTCTCGGTTTCCTAATGATTTGTCGTCAGGAGCTTTGTAATTATTATTCATAAATTTTATTTAATGGATCGTGTCAATGACGTCGTTATATCTTTTCCAAGGCTACCCGGATGCTGTAGCTTTTTTACACATAAAATATGATGCAAAAACTACTTATTTAAAAATATAAGCAGGGGGGATATTTTTTAATTCAACTTAGAATTTACGAGACAATAACAATTAATATTAGCGACAATACAGCTTGAAATATGCGAGTTCAGTTATAAAAAAATAGTTTTTCTACAAAACCTTTAATAGTTGTTAAGCGCATGATTATTATTAAATCTGTGGTAACAATAGGCAACGTGTTGCACTATGTACACCGTACACTGTATGCGTTATATTACTTATGTGTATTAATAATAATAATAAACCATTTATTGTACAAAAATTGTATGACAATGGGATACAAATGTAAAAAAAAAATATATGTACAAATAGGCGGCCTTATTGCTAAAAAGCAATCTCTTCCAGGCAACCTTATTAGTACCTATAATACTATTAGTTATTCTGTGGTATTAGTACAGGCATACCTTTCTATACTAATATTATAAAACTGAAGAGTTTGTTTGTTTGTTTGGTTGAACGCGATAATCTCAGGAACTACTGATTCAAATTGAAAGATTCTTTTTTAACCGACTTCGAAAAAAGGAGGTTACTCAATTTGACCGTATATATGCTTTTTTTATGTTTGTTCGCGGATAACTTCGTCGTTTATGAACCGATTTTGATAATTCTTTTTGTATTCGATAGAGAATACTCCAAGGGTGGTCCCATGGTCACCAAAGTTAGGATCTGATAATGGGATCCCATAAAAATCGAGAAAAACCATTAAATTTTTACGTGTGTCCAACGTGTTTTTATGCATATGTTACGCGATTACTCCGCCAATTGTTGACCGATTTTCAAAATTCCTTTTGTATTCGATAAAGTATACTCCTGGAATGGTCTCAAGGTCACCAAAGTCAGGATCTGATGATGGGATACCATGAAAAGCGAAGGAAACCCTAATTGAATTCACTAAAAAGACTTCAGGGTTCTTTCACTAAAAAGACTTCATTCACTAAAAAGTTAAATATTTTACAAAAATAACCAAATTCAAAAACACTGAGAAGTTAAAAATAACATCACACTTCTACGAGTATATTGAATTCGGTGACAAATTTTAAGACTTTCTAGGAGATCATCGTTTGGCACCGACTTCAATATAGAAGTGTGATGTTGTCTGTACCTATTCTAATATTATTTTTAACTTTTCAGTGTTTTTGAAGTCGGTTTTTATTTTTGTAAAATATTTTGTTTAGGTTACTCAATTCGACCATATATATGCTTTTTTTTTGTTTTTTTCTTATGTTTGTTCGCGGATAGCTTCGTCGTTTATGAACCGATTTTGATGATTTTTTTGTATTCCATAGAGGATACTCCAAGGGTGGTTCCATAGTCACCAAAGTTAGGATCTGATAATGGGATCCCATAAAAAGGAAAACCATTAAATTTTTACGTGTGTCCAACGTGTTTTGTGTATATGTTACGCGATTACTCCGCCGATTGTGGACCGATTTTCAATTACAAATTTTAAGACTTTCTAGGAGATTATCGTTTGGCACCGACTTCAATATAGAAGTGTGATGTTATCTGTACCTATTCTTATGTTATTTTTAACTTCTCAGTGTTTTTGCAGTCGGTTTTCATTAGATAGTCCATTTATCGAGGAAGGTTGTAGGTTATATGACATCACGCTACGACTAATAGGAACTGAGCATCAATAATGTTGCAAAAACGGGAAAAAAATGAAGGACATGTTGTTATTTTCCGACATCCACACGAACGAATTCGCGGGCACAGCTAGTCTTTTATAAGATGAAAATGTTATATTGTAAGCATTATCTTAATCACGTTTGAACTAAGCAACACCCATAAATCGTAATAGTTGATTCCGTAAAACGGTATTTATTAAATGATACAATTTTTATAACAATATTGTTGCGCTTGTCCCGAGACTTTTCTACCTATTTTATAACATTTTTTTTCTTAGAATTAACAATAGTATAATATGTTTAATTGACCGTATTATATTATTGTTAATCTTAATTCTCGCGATAAGCTTTTATATTATCATAAAAAAATGTGTCGTGTAATTTATTTTATTTTCCTCTGTTTCTCGGGCATTAAAATAAAAGCATGGTTCTAAAAATGTTTTTCTTTTAGTTTTAATTTTATGAAATGAAAGCCATATTGATTCTTAAATAAAGAGGAAAAATGTGGTATACTTACTTTAAATATAACAAATTTTAAAATACGAGTATTTGCCGAATAGACTATAGAACTTCGTTTCTATCGGGTGTCCCACGACACCTCACGGTTTTTTTTTATCAAGAAATTCCACTTGTATTGTAATATTTATAATTCTTCTCTTTAAAATATACATTACAATATAAGCAACAACAATTAACACCAATAACAAGAATGAGTGACAAAGGTTGCTTATAAATTGCTCCAATTAAAACTGAACGACAAATAAAACAATTGCAGCCCGCTCATTACTTCCCATGACTTGGGGTTTATTTAGCAATGCTCGGTGGTGAATAACAAACGCTCTAAAACTCATGAGTTACTTTGTCAGTTTTATTATTATGTCAGAGAACAATTTTAGTACCTTGTCACACCAACTATTAACAATGCAATATAGTTGTAACCCACGTGTAACCATACTAAATAAAAGGAATATAGGTGTGACATGGTACTAAATCTGCTAAAAATGCTTAGCTACTTTTGAAACCGCTGTACATTAATTATATAATGTAGTGAACTTTTTTATTGCTACTTGTACCAAGGTATTTCCAATAAGTTTTTCACGTTGATAGCATACTCGTAATCTACAAAGAAAGTAGTAGGTAGGTAATGCCCCTTTTCGGATCTGTCTACAGTCTTCTGTCAGACATATTCTTCCCTTTCAATTTGTATTTTGTATCCTGCTATACTATTGATACCACCACAGAAGTTGCCGAAGCCTCAAATTTTAATTCAAAGTATTTGATGTCGTGTGTCGATAGTGGAGCAAATCGACACATCGATATTTCAGACAATCCTTCGAGGAACCGGAATAATGAGTATAATATTTGATGAATTCATTAATAAAACCTTGAGAGTTACTATGATGCTGACATGGTCAACCAACATGAGCGACTAAAGCCTTATCAAACTTAATTAAGAAAAATGTCCATACGGACCTATTTTAATACAACACACGTCAGTAAGGTACAAGTACTCCTACTTATCTTACACTTCTGTCACATATTTATAAAGTGTTACATGTCTGCGGTGTGGCAACCGCAATCATTATGGCATCAATCAAACCATGACCATAAAATTGCCATGCTAACACCACCAGAAACTGAAGTAAGCTTTGAAATAAACTATATCTACACTTTCATATCATATATTAGCTGACCCGGTAAACTTCGTATTACCTTAACAGATGTCAAATCTCTTTGAATTTCTCGACTTTTCTCTACTATAACATGCATTTATTATACATATGTATAAACCTTATTTTTGAATCGCTCTATCTATTGCTGAAAACTACATTAAAATCAATTGCTTAGTTCAAAAGATCTAAGCGTACAGACAGCGGAAGCGACTTTGTTTTATACTATATAAAGATGTATAAGCATGTCACCAAATATAAAATGTAAAATTCCACTGAATTATAGTATACTGAAATCGCAATTATTTAAAAATCGAGAGTTTTGACATATTGAATATACGAATATGAAAGTTATCTCAATATTTAGAAATATCCATGCTTGCTTATGCACTTGGCATTTTATAAAAAAAATACTAAGAGCAAAATACAACGAAAATTCCAAACAAAAAAGTCACCACCTTAAAATATTTCAATTGTGGATATATAAAAACATTTATTCTAACTAAAAAACAATGAAGACATCCTGTTGGTTGTTCAAGTAAGAAAATACTTAATAACGGCTTTGCAAGTGATCTTAACATTACTTCTTCGACCGAGGAATTCAGTTTTGTACATTTATTTAGCCCGCGAGCCCTTATTATTCAATTGACTCAAAAATACATTTTTCATTCAAAGCTACCTTGACGAGGATAATGACCAAAACGACCAGTAGCAACCGATGGAAATATGCATTTCAATCAACAGCTTGAATATTATTTTAAAAACAAATAAATAATACTTATTTGGGTTGCGTTCCGAAACAAAATTTTCTTTTTTTTTTATAATTTTTTTGGCCACTGGACACCAAAATTTTCTTTGTCGGGTAAAGTTACCCGAATGAAAATCGGTTTAGGAACGGGGTTAAAAGTGAATTCTGAATTCTGACCTAGCGTCGCAGGACGCGTTATCTGTGGATTTTCTTACCTCTCTCCAATATTATCTTCCATCGCTATCTCTCGGTAGAGAGTATATGTTCCCCGAATCACTCGCTATCAACTTTCTGGCTTTGAAGTTAATTGCAATGTGCAAATTTGCTATAATAATTCTTTTACAAAATTTCCACAATTTACCGCGTCAAGTTAATGTCAACTGTCACTACTGTCAGTAGTGTCAGTTGACATTAACTTAACCGCCAACTTAACAGCCATGACAGAATAATTACCACCCCTGAATTTTACTCAATAATCAATATTTTTATTGTATCCAAAATTACATAGGTATATATAATATATTTGGAAGTAAGACTGATTATCAAATTTATCGTTTTATAGGATAAATAAATCGCTCTTTCCAGGATCTAATTGACTCGGCAAAGTCGTTCCAAAACACCTCGATAAAAATCCTCCGATGTGTTTTGGAACTGGGATTGAGTCAATTTAGCTATTTACCGAACGAAACTTATCCGCTTTGGAACGCAACCTTGAATTCGAAAAACTTACCGTTTCGATATTTATAATAGTAATTATGTCTAGGTTAACATAGAAGTTCTTCTTTTTGAATGCTACAAAAACTAATTTCGGACCCTTTAAAATAATATCATTACATTTTTAAACTGAACCCCTTTTTGCTATACGAAGCAGACAGCCGCTTACCATAGAAGGTTAATAAATTAGTCGATAACCAGAGTTGAACATGATAATGGTGCATTGTGTTCTTTTGCGCTAATTGATAACCTTCGACTCTACGTCGATTATTACAGACATTACTTTACACAAATAAACATGGTATTTCCGATTGTGGAGTTTGTAGACCACGGTGGCAGCCTTTTTACTATCTTTATACTTTTTTGTCCAGTTCACAACCGGATGAAAAGACAGCCTCCATGGTCTAGTGGTTGAGAGCACCGGGTGTTGATCGGCAGGTCCGGGATTCTATTCCCCATTGGAGCAATTTTTTTCCTGATTTGGTTTGTGGTATGGCTTCTGGACCGCCTTCGGCCACTTTCGAAACTAATGATTCGAGTACACAGTTATTTTTCTTTCCTCTAAACCCGGTTTCCAATAACCCACCTGGCTTGCCATCAAAAGTTTGTCGCTATAAAAACAGTTTTAATAGCATTGTTGTTTTCCGAAAATTAAAGGTAAAGATATAGTCTTGTTGTTGAGGGATCCAGATGAAGCTTGCTTCCACCTTCGGCATTATCGCCGCCTCCCATCAGGTGAGACGAAGACCAAAAGCTTCCCCTGCCGTATGTAAGAATAAAAAATGATTGAGTTTCCAGTATGAAGAATTAATGTAGAAACAAAATCTTTGTATGCATGACCAGTATCAGTAAACAAAATCAACAAAGTGAAATAAACATTTATTATTATTCTTAATTAACACAAAAATTGAAACGAATAAACAAAAAATGGCTTGATAGCTCTGTAAAAAATTAAGCACTCTAGTCGTCGGGATTCCTAGTAAATGACCCAGTTTTCCAAAAATCAATCAAAATATACTAAGTTAATAGTAATGTTTCTTTTCCTGAACCTGATAGAGCATCACTTGAAGCTATGAAATAATGAACCACATTGTGATGCAATGAGCAACCCCAGTGAAAAAGTAGATTTTCTAAACTGGCCTTAGGAGGAAATTATACGGGCCATTCTTCAGTACAAACCAAGTTCCAAAAAATATATATGGCCCCTACAGCATGTTCCTATGTTTTTCTTTTTGCATTAAAATAATTATTAAAAGTGTTATATTATTTAAAATTTTGTGCTGTATTCAAACATCGATCAAACAAATTTGACGAGATTATATGAAAAAAGCAAAACATACAAACACAGCCTAGCCTTTCTTTTATTGCAAAAAGAAATGAAATCGTTCAAGTATTAGAGGAAAACATTTTTTAAGCATCTTCGGTCCGAGCTGCAGTGGTCTCTATCGCGCTCAGTTCGCGGCACAGCGCAACAGCAATACATTTTTCAAGTAACTATTTTTGAATTCTCTCGGCCTTAATAGTGTTTACCTCTTAAGACCTACTGGGCTAACGTGCTGGTAGATGGTAAAAACAACCGTCCTTAGGGAAAGCCTATGCCCAATAAAGGGCGAACCTTGACTGACATGTGTTATAATTACATCCAAAAAAGTCGTGAAAGTTGTCAATAAAAAATCTCGTAACTAAAGTCTGGTGTCTAGATTTAAAAGTGACCCACAGTCCGTCGTCCTTTCAAAAACAAGATAGAACTCATTAAAATATTTAAAAATGCAGATTAAATTCGTTCGAGTTTATTAAATGTTCCATAATGAAAGTATTTTAAATCATATTGTAAAATCAGCGATGGCTTAAGTTACATTATCTTAATGCAATCGTTTGTAAGACTCGCTTTTCCAAGGCCATATCCATATTTACGTGGATTATTTTGATACAGTTATTGAGGCAATCGAATTTCGAAAACTTGTGACTTCCATATTAAGATTTCCAGTAAGCCTTACAATTATGGCTCCTTTTTCATGTAAGCAAAATGTTTCCTTTCATTTTTCGAAGTTAATGTGGAAGTATGCCAAACGAGTTTCAACAAAAATAAAAAGCTTATACCACAGAAGATATATATACTATACCTCAAATTAAAACCCTAAACCAGTCAATTGACACACCACTGAATTCATAGATTTATTTAACGTCGATTTCTTAAGTTAAGCTTTTCGTGACACTTTTAATTTAAATTTTTGTGACACCTATTAGATTTTACGTTCTCTATGCGTATTTGAATCCTGAGGTCAGTTGCGATATAGAAATTAATCCAGGTGTTAGGATGTGTTATCCTTTGACACTACACCAGTATCCCGTATTAATATGTCAGCCGCCAACCGGTCTCATGAGACCGGTGTGGCTTTACGCTATGTAATAATTGAAAAATAGCCTCACGAAAGGAAATTTATAAATTAATATTCATTGCTTTTTACAGAATGAAAAATATGCTTTGGTTGTAAAATATATTTTTTTAAGGTATTTATTTAAAAAATTCATAGCGTGACGTTACACCGGTCGCATCACGCATGCGACCGCCAGGAAGGTGAGAGGTTTAAAAAATACCTTCTGAACCGATTTTAATGAGACTCGCACTATTTTCTAGTCAAAAATTAAATATAGGGCTAAAAAATATTATGATTTTTAACAGTGTGATGTAGTGGGCGAATTGCTGTTTATCTCAGAAGTGACCAGTGCCTGTCAGTGGATCTATGTGTTGATATGATGTAATGAAGATATCATGTTTAACATTATGCTTAATACAGTGGAATCAAGCAAACATACATTCAAATATACACGCATCGATGAAATTTTGTATATGGTTTGAAAAATAGATTAAAGTAGAGTTAACGTTTATTTTTCGCAGTTCCATAACAATTTTACATACATACGTATCGAATTGATAACCTCCTTTTTTGAAACAATGTTTATGTGGACAAGGTCCGCAGAAGAAGTTTTTATAAAAATTATTAAGTATAGCAGACTTCTGTTTTTACAGATATTGATATACCTACCTAAAATATAACAGATATGAACCTTGGTAATATTTTTAATCCTTCAGATTACATTTCGATGCACCTGGCACGCAAAATATGTCTCATTGATAAATAAATAGGTACCTATCAAACGAAATTAATATAACTTTATCCGAAAAAGATATCATTTGTTGCGCTTAACATAATCTTTAATGTCATCGTAATTAATTCAACCGCTGTCAATTTTCAATCAAAAAATAAAATCAAATAAAAGTAGCAATTATGCGTCTATAACTTGAACACCTACAGGAAAAATAATACCTTCTGAAATCAAATCGATTATAGAAAAAGGATTATGTTACTTACCTCTCAATAGCTTCCGTAGCTCCGCCAATCCTTCTGCCACTGTTTCAGGCGTTTCTCTCAATTCTCTCTTTGCCTTTTCTATGTACTCTTTGTCCGTTAGCGGAAAACTTTCGAGCTGCATTTTGTGTTCTCCCCACATGACGTAAGGCGCGCCAGACTCACTGTGTGTTACCTCCATTCTTAGAGATCTCGTGTCTTTTCTCTGTCGCTAGTGAAATCAAATATTTCCTCTGCAATTGCTAATGTCTAATTTCACTCGCACCGCCAGATAAAATCAAATCTCCGTTAATTATTTCGTCAACCTCGGTCCCTTCACTTGCATGTTTTATACGCAACGACACAATATCGAAACACTTTGTGGACGGAATTTGTATTTCTTTCGTATATCAGTATTCAGACACTATAAGCTTTTTTAATTATGTTTTTATCATAATCCGTGCGATAGAAACCGGAATGTACGACTGCCTATATCGCAGAACTAAATCAAGTGCTTGCCGGGAGACGACTGTGTATCGTGTGGCCGGCATCGACCACGCATCTTAACGGTAACCAACCATTCCACTGCTGGTGCTCGCTTGTCTTTGCGTCATCGTGAACTGGTTGGCCCAGCTTGCTCTGATCTGTCACTAATCCCGCAAAAACAGGTCGAAAGGTCATCCGGTAACATCGAATTGACCATCAAAACAGCCTTGTCTAGAAAATGAATCATTTTAAGAGAATAGAATTGTTTCGTGGTTAGATGCACGCAAATGTAAGGGCTAGCCGATTATTGATGTAAACAGTAATATTATCGATGTGGGTAAGTATTTTTTTTTACTTTGAACTTATAACGAAAAAAAAATAAAACAAGCTCGATAATTGACGTCGAATGTACAACTGTGTTTGATTTCAAACTGAGCATCTCATCGAGTCGAGCGTGCAATGGAGGTATGTATTTATTTACCCTCACCTTTATTTTTCATCCGGACAAGAATGCTCTACAAATTTGAATGATTGGGTACATGTAAATTACATTGTACAGACAGCAACACGTCACACTTTACATGTTGACCTTGAGACTATTATGTCGGTCAGCTTTCGTAACGTAAATAAAAAACTTTTTTGCTCAAACAAAGTTTATCGCAGTAGGTCAGTAGATTAACACCAAACGTTATTCAAACAAAAAATGTACCTACCTGAGCTTATAAAAGTAGATTGATCAGTCATCATAATCAGCCCGTGTTGGGCCATTGCTGGACATAGGTCTCTTGCCAGATGCTCCGTATTTTACGGGTTACCCCGTTTTTCAGGCTATAATAACACAGAACCCGTAATTGCGAAAATAAAATACGGCGTAAACAAAGCTCCCATATTTACTATCATTGACCATGCATTGACCAAATGAACTCAACGAAATGGACGTAACATTGCCACAATAAAAGCGGAATTACAAGTGAAATGTAACTTTAGCATACAGTAAATCAAAATAAATAATGGCCATCGGAGAACATCGGAAACAATCGTCTAAGTAATCAAATACCTTCCTAAAAAAAGAAATACCATCAACTGTTGTTTTATCACTGTCTCCCGTAAAATATAACCTAACAACCCTATCTCCGGCCATTCTCATCCAATCGCCACCAGCTACTTTACGAAAATGTCGTCGTCGTCGTCGTCGTCGTCGTTATCGGAGGCACTACGTTTACAAACCTTTACCCCATCGGTCATCGGCTCTGCGTCAGATATGAACAGCCTATTGCCACTTCAACTTACTAATGCGGTGGGCTATACCGGTAACATTAATTCTTTGTCGGATCACTAGTTCTGGATCATCATCATCATTTCAAGAGACGCCCACTGTTGGACATAGGTCCCCCTTTCCAGCGGCTTCCCGCGACCTTCACCAGATCGTCGGTCCACCTTGTGGGGGGCCTACCAACACTGCGTCTCCCAGAACGCGGCCGCCACTCGAGGACTATCCGCCCCAACAGCCGTCAGTCCTACGAGCGATGTATCCTGCCCACTGCCACTTAAGGTTTGCAATTCTTTGATCTATGTCGGTAGCTCTAGTTCTTCTATGGATCTCATCATTTCTGATGTGTTAACATATAGAAACCCCGAGCATAGCCCTTTCCATTGCCTTTGGAGTGACTTTAAGCCTTCTTATGAGACCCATTGTAAGCGACCACGTCTCAGTTCCGTATGTCATCACTGGCAACACGCACGAATTAAAGACTTTCGTCTTGAGACACTGCGGCAGATGGGTCGAGAATATGCTGCATAGCTTCCCGAACGCTGCCCAGCCGAGTTGGATTCGTCGATTTACCTCTTTCTGGAAGTTGGACTTACCGAGCTGGACTAATTGCACAGTTTGCCCATAATTATATTCGGAAACTATTGATCAGTATTGAGATAATTTTTACTGGTGTTAACGCCTGATAGTAAGTACACATTAGGCACTTACCGTTACTTATTAGGCCTTATTAGGCCACAGTTACATATTAGGCCTATAGTACATAATTAAGTACATACTACATGCATGCATGCATGCTGGATAACAGATGTTCTTCATAATATTAGAAGTAAATGGGCGTTTTCTGGATTGCAGCCAATTGGTATTTATAGTTAATGTATTTAAATTTGCTTTGTAAATTATTTTTAGGTAAATTAAAATCTAGGTACCTACCTATCTACCGCAATATGTAGCCATCGCAATGTCAAATCATAGAAGCATTTGCTATGAGTTTTCCGACAGGCGGGCTAGTAACAATATCCAGCTACTCGTTGAGTTGAACACTGTTACTCGTTGAGTATGACTAGTTGGGAACAAAAGATTATTCTTATGGGTACATCTTTGAGTGCCTGCGATATAGACCTCGAATCTAGATCAGTATAGCTTGGTTCCATCCATATCGTTATATTATCTTTGCTTTTTGAGTATTTTTACTTTTTTAGTGAGTACTTTTTTAGTATTCATTTAAGTATTTTTCTTCTTCATTTACCTGAAGATGGGTTTTTCGCTCCAATGTGCATCATGTAAGGGTTTACGTTACATGTGGCTTGGCCCTTAACATAAATGTTAAGGGTCAATCCTCTTAAGAATAATTAATTCAGTGCAATTAGACTGCGACTTAGGAACACCTGTATTGTAGGTACCGAATTATCTAATAGTGCAGTTAGGGCCGGGCTACATCGGCAACTTCTGCGAAGACAATTATCACGCAGAAGGAGGCTGCGAGGCGAGCGCGGGAAGAGGAGGAGGAGATCTTATATCCCTGACCTGGTTGCCCTTCTGGGGGGTCCAAATGAGTTAAACCTGGTGACCTCTCCCTATTAGGCGAATGTTGTTTATACTACTGGGGCTATTTTCAGGGGGTGCATTCGGTGGATTGGCATTCCGATCCCGAACGTAGGGGGCCTTCGCCCCCGAGGTTGCGGGGGGGTGGCTTAGTCGGGCATGGGGACATCAACAGAATAACCGCTGGTGGACCGAGTCCTATCCGTACCTAAGTGGGCGGTCCGGTCAACTTCTATCTATCTATCTGTAAATTGAGGGTACCTGTGGGCGACAGAGTAGCGAGCCTCAGTGAGCCACTGCGACCTGTACAGATCTATTGTGGCCGACCCCTCTTTTTAAAGGTCTCCAAATAGGCCTGCAGCGTTAAAATAGCCTATGACCTTTTTTGGAGACAGCTTAGAGCTTTTTACATCATAAGGTGGCAGACTAGAGCTCGGCTCCTTGTGTGGATGAGAGCATAGCATTCGCGATGATGTGAATTGGTGGGAGCTGCAGGTTTCGCAGTCAACTTAGCCTCTTGGCATCGTAAAAAGATTCCCCCGCCAAAAAAAGCCAAGCCTCATCAAAAATAATGTTTTAAGAGCTTTGTATATGACAATTTAAAACACAATGTTTTATGAGCTTTGTATAAAGTTTTAAGTAATCATTGTAAAATATAAAAAAATACAAAAAATAAAACCGACTTAAAACAACATACTTAAATAATATAAAAATACATGCAACATCACAATTGATGTTAATGTTGGTGCCAAATTATTTTAAGTAACTCCAAGTAACTACCAACATTAATATAATTGTTCTTATATTTTTCACGACTCTCCAGGCTTAGAGCATTTAGCCTATTAGAGACGATTTAAATCTCTGGACGATTTAAATCTCTGATTTAGCCCAGATGATCATTGCTTGGCACCGACTTCAATATAAAACTGTGATGTTGCATGTGTTCTTATATTATTTATGATTTTTTGGTGATTTGAAATCGGTTTTATTTTCGTAAAACAAATACTGCAATCTTTTTAGTTAATTTAATACATGCGTCTTAGAATTTGAATCAAGGCAATCACCAGAATAACTTAAAAGATCTTTCGCTCTAAACAGTATTGAAAGAATTATTTCCGAACTCCTAACCTGACAGAAACCTTCCATCATCAACTCAGTAACATGATATGATGACTACCAGATGCAAATACCCGGATCAGCATCATCATTAGCTATTATTATATACGTATATATATTATACTAGCTTTCCGCTCGCGACTTCGTCCGCCTTATTTTTGTTTTCCCGTGGGATTTTTTCCCGTAACAAAATTACCCTATGTCCTTCCCCTGGTCTCGAACTATCCCTATACCAACTTTCATTAAAATCGGTTCAGTAGTTTCGAAGCCTATTCAATACAAACAAACAAACAATCAAATCTTTCCTCTTTATGATATTAGTATAGATACGTCCCCACCGAGCCTACCCTAAACTAGGGTGATTAGGCCGATCCTGATGAACTTACTCAACCACGCTGGCCAAGTGGGGGTTGGACTTCGCAGTACTTCACACACAACCTGTGAAGAAATTCTTTCTTCACAGGTGTGTGCAGGTTTCCTCACGATGTTTTCCTTCGCCGTAAAAGCATCGAATAAAAGTACCAAAGAATTCAAAATTTGAAAACACATTGGTACGTGGCGGTTGGAGTGCGTGGCGTGGCGTGGCGTGGTGGTTGAATCGCTACCTCCCGATTGGAAGGCGACAGCCTTACGCACTACCTACACCATCGACGCTTACCTGAATATATTCAGCAAAACATGAAACATGTTGGACGAGCCTATGCAGTTTAAGGGTTTCTCTTGATTTTCCTAGGATCCCATCGTCAGATCATGACTTGATGAGAATGGAATCACCTCGGGACCATCTCTTTCCATTACGAAAAGAATTTTGGAAAACGGTCAACAAATGACAACCACAAGTCAGGCCTAGCCTTGTGTGGATGTTATAGTGATGTCTATTTGTATTTCGGCTGTGTTTTGGTCAATAAATATTTATTATTATTATAAATAGCTGAGTGATCTGTAAACATTAAAAAATGGATACAGTGGAACATAGAACCTCCTCCTTTTTTAAAGTCAGTAAAAAAATATAAGCAGATGTTTAATTTTGAGTCATCGGCCAGTTTATAATTAATTCACATTTAACATACATGGTGACACATAGGAATTTCATCAAAATGCAAACAGCAACATCATTATAAAGGGTTAAAGGTTCGCAAATAAAACGTCACTATGGCGATGACATGTTGATTTTATTTATACAGATACAATATGATGGTTGCCACATCACTAACCTGATGATCCGTCCAAATTTGCATACAATTTACTTATTGATTAAACTATCAACTAAATGTGTGAATATTCAGATTTTTCTTAACAATTCTTCTAGTCAACTTAATAAGCATTACTTAAAATACCTACGTTATTTTTCACAATAAACATCAGTTATATTGAGCTAGCAGTTTCTCGCTACCAGCGCTTTTTACAAGCTTTTATTTAACTTGCAATGTAAGTAAGTATGTAAATATGTATGTATGTTCGGGTGGAATCTTGCAACTCAATTTTGAAGCAGATATCTTTATCCAATCAAAACACATATTTATTTAAGTGTTCTGATTGGCCAGAACATGACGACGTAGAGGTCATCTCCAAATAATCGTAATTAAAATTACAGTAATCCAGAGTTGACGAAATAGTTTAAACTTTGGCATGCGGCATCTTTTCCCCCCTTAAATTATTTAAACATGGTGTGGTGTAAAGATTACCAGTAATATATGTAACTATTTAACAGAAAATTTAATAAAACAATATTTATGAATTCATTATAAAGTATCATCGTTGTACCACTTTATTTGTATAAAAATATAGGAATGTAAAAATCTGAAATATAATTATATTTACCTACTTCAAAATAAAACTATAATTAAGGCACTATTAGGCACTAACATTGTTAATCATATTTAATATCATTATACATATAAACGTTAAAAGTGAATCTTGCACAATTGGTGTGATTATATTATTATTGTCTTAAATGCAAACAACTTTTTTTTTGTTTCAATAAGTATAACAATATCACAAATTATACAACACTGTCGTTTGGTTGCAATTATGAAAAATGGTTTTATTTCATAAATTCTGCTAATTGTGTTGACCAAAACTCGCACAGATAAGTAACACTTTCACAGCCTCAATGATATTTAAAAGTATCACCTTCATATTTTTATATAAATGGTTTTTTTCCTATATTTACTTACCTTAATATATTGGAATTATCAACCACTATTATCTACACAGTACATATCGATATCTAAACATGAGATGTGTAAGTATGTAAAACTATTAGTAAAAAATTGCATTATTAGGGTCGAAAATAAAGTAACTTTAATAATAGCATAGAAAATAAACTCTTAAAAATGGCAACTACATAATAAGACATAAGATCATAAGAGCCCTAAGCTAAAAATGAATAGAATTATAAATAATAATATAAATATAAATGCTAAAAATCGCAAACTACCTAATTGATGATTACAGGGTGCACGCGTTAAGTGTGGTGTGACCAGACGATTCCTCCGTAACAAAAATTTATTGAATAACTTCCAAAATGACGTCGAAATCACGTCGCCTATTCAGTAAAATGATATAAGAATTTTTTCTAAAATAATATAATTCATAACCAAAATTTTCACATGAGAATTTCATCAGAAATTTTCTTTATATTGAATTACTTGAGTTGCGGAGACAAAATGTACATTAATATTTTATGTTAAAAAAATACTGATTATAGTATAGCAACAAATCAAATTAAAAATGACAATCAATACTGAGCTACTTTTGTCAACCTTCCATACACAATGTATGGAAACGTTTATATAGGTAGGTGTATGAAACATTGTTTTATTCTAAAAAGTTTACCAAAGTTTTGTCTTTTTATTCAATACCTAGATGATGCATGTCGATACTAGTTTATTAGAGATTTTTGATATTTCTCATAGTTAATATGAAGCGATTGCCTGGTCACAGCAACATTTATACTCTGTGCTATACCCACAAATACTTTATAATGTCATGATTCTCGATATCACCATTTAGGCACACTACTTAGAAACATTCTCACCAAACGTTTGACAAACACGAAACTGCGTTATACTACCGGTGCTCAAATTATTATCAAATCATTAAAACCTATAACTACATCATTCATCTAAAACACTTAAAAATATATAAATCTACGGAACAATAACCGCACGTCTAACACCAATGTAGCCAATTTGTTTTTAATTATTTTTTTCACACATCGAAGTTGGGCTTTCATGTCTTTGGTATTGCTAGCATAATTTTAGATGCCAATTAATTTAAAGACATTACTCCTTCACCTACTTGCAATGCATTAATTGCAATTTAATAATTTATAATAAGTATCAATAAAGGGATACATTAAAACTTTATGTTAAATATTAGAAAGTACCTATAAAGAATTGGAATAATATTTAAAGCCTGTCGAATCCATAAGCTTTTTAGTATACCTAGTTATCATCACATTTGAAGTACCTAACTATGTTTTAAAGGAGGATATAATAATTTGAGCGTAGGTACTTATTGTCTAATATATTCAGTTGCTACCTATGAAATTACAGATTTGCATTATCGGTTACTTTCAATATTTTTTCTGCAACTTGAACTTTTTGCCTTCATTATTAGGACGAAGTACAAATTATGTGCGTAAATTGAGCAATTCTATAAAAATAAACCCAGTATAGGTATTAATTAAAATTACTTTAAAAAAATATCAAAAAAGATGAACTGCTTTAAAATGTATCTCTTATACAGGGGCAACTTCATTGGTAACGACCTCAGAATTGTAGTCGAACGTTACGTCTTCTTGGCGAAACCGTACGTATCCCAGGCTTGGATGTGGGGCGTGCAGTCCTTCAGCACGGGGTACCAGTCGGCTGAGGAGTAGTCGATTGCGGGCAATTCGCCCCCGAAGTCCGCGGGCAGGTGCGACGCGGGGATGTACTTGTGAAGCGACGGCATTTTAGACCCATGGAAGATTAGCTGGAAGGGGCATGAATATTATTTATGATACTAATCTTCATTTATCCGGAAGAAAGGCCAGCCCCCCTAGACAAATGCCACACGCTAACTTTTCTGCAGTCGTTCCGCAGATAAAATGTATTTTTAGCGCGTAAAAAACAGCGTGAGGTTGTCGTAAGCTAATGTCATTTCCATACATTTTTCTACGGAACGACTGCGGAAAAGTTAGCGTGTGGCATTTGTCTAGGGGGCTGCCCCTATTCCACGATCGCTTAAAAAGCGTAACTCTACCTGCCTAGTGGGAGAGAGACATATACCTTCACCGTGTTTGGTCAATACCCTATTAAGCCGAAACCTGGGTACGTACCCATGTTAAAATAGTCATATCAAGTTTTAGCGTCATTGAAAATTCGAAATAGTAAAATTAATTTCGAAATACCCCATACAAATAGTTGGGGAATTAGAAAATTAATTTTAAAATTTTAAATTTTCATTGACGCCATATCTTTTATGTGACTGTGTTAACTTTCAACCCTGTGGTCGTAGCTGTCACTTTCGCATTGCTAACCTTAACATCATGCCGCCAGCCACTGACAACACTAATGAGTTTTGACCCATAGTCACATGATAATCCCACAGTTTATCTTAGGCAAAAGGCATTGCAATTTTTGCTTTTGGGTAGGGTAGCGCACTTAATGATTTCCCACGAATACGAGCAAGTCAATTTTTATGTAAGTTTCACCTTTCGTTCGGCAGATGGCCTTAAGAAAGCTAACTGACGGAATTGCTCTCGAGTATAGTTGTAAATAAACCGTTTTAAACCAGAATCCGCGGTTTAAAACCCGTTTTAAATTTGTTTAAAACGGTTTAAAACCACGACCACGTGGTCAGTACATTAATAAAATGTTACTTTAAAAGGCAAGATAAAGAGGTTAATTGAAATCCTTTACCATTTTTAGTAAATAAAATTTAATCACATCACTTTTACTACATTTTTAGGATTAGACACACTGAAAACTAACTTGATATTGTATTTAATTAATACTATACATTTTAATTTTTGTTTATTTCGGACTCAGCTATTGCACATTCAATAGTACATTGTTACCCTAGGGGTGAAAGTAACTTATTTAGCCCCGAGACGGGGTCCGAAGGCAGCGAGGGCGCCAATAGTTCGAGCAACGTCACATTGTTTAAGTTGAAGTGGAATTTTTTTCTCGCTTCACGACTTGTGGTTGCAATCAGAGACTTAAATCTCTGGTTGCAATTATTATTTTGGCTGAGGGCGGGCGATTTCACAGTGTTTTCTTGTAAATAGTCACTATGCCGCCCGGACGAAGATTATGAAAGTGAAGAATGAGATACGGAATTTATCGAGGAATGTGATCCTCTTTTATTACCATAATATCTAGAAAATCTTACTCTTAACTATTTGAGTTGATTACTAGTTTATTTGATTAAAACAATTTAAATTGATACCAAAAACTACCAAAACAGATCTAAGTATGAATAATGTTATTAATGGTGTTAGTTGATTTTATGTAACCTGTACCTATACATGTAATAAAAGTTGATTATGAAACAACTTTTTTTTTGACCTGAATATATCTTAAATAAGAAAATAGGTGTTGTCTAGATCATTATGTGGGAAGTTAATGTGAATTCTAATAGAATAACCTTTTAAACCAATATTAAACCGCTAAATGTGGTTTGAAACGTTTTAAACAAAAAAAACGGTTTAAAACTAAATGGTTTTAAACGTTTAAAATTATTTTTTCATTACTCATACTCTGAAAGTAGGTCTGAAGTTGCCTGAGGAGCGGGTTGAAAGTAATACTTTTCAGCCCTAGGGAGAATTACTTTCAACTGACAGTTGCTGTCAAATTTTAAAAAAGAAACTAGTTCTTTTGTCACATTTTTATTGAACCATATTCCGACTTTCTATACAGCCACTCAATTACAGCGCGGTGTAAAATTGAAATAACATAATGTTAAGTATTTAAAGAATATATTTTTTAAATCACTTTATTATAATTTATTTTCAACTATTTCTTTAAAATAACATAGATTTGGGCAAAATATTTACCATTTTTAAATTATGAAAATGAAAAATAATGGCTGAATAGCTGGCCGGCCACAGAAAAAAATCAAAATGAGCGGGAAAGCGGCAATGCGATCTTCATTAGCTTTTTCCATTTGTAGAGCTTTGTTAATACTTCTTTAGAGCAGAGATTTGTATTAACTGTTAATTATATTTGTATAACATTGTGTTTATAATAATTAACACAATGAGTTCATCTGATTCAGGTATGGAGTTAACGCCTGATTTTATAAGAAAAAGCGGGCTAAAGTAGAAGTTGTTGATTTATGTAAAATAAAATTTACACGTTTTTTCTCTAGTTATATATATTTTTTATTTTTACTTTCCTTGTATTCGTAATGAAAAGCACAGTGTTTACCTCGGGTTAAAGACTTATTTAGTCCTGGGGTAACAATGTACTATTGCATCTCTACTCTCGAGTGTCTTACAGGCGATGCGTTTCCAAACGACGTGCTTTGCGAAATTCAAGATTCGAGTACGACTGAGAAAAAAGTAGACGGATTATGAGATAGATTAACATATAGGCTACTTTTATCCCGGAAAAATAAATAGTTCCCGCGGGACAGAAGATTTACAGTTTTTTTTTATAGTATAGAAGATTTATAGTTCGAGGGCACAGCTAGGACTATGAAAAGATGATTATTCGTAGGACTATATTCATTAGAAAGTGTAATGAAGAAATATTGTCTAAATTATAATTGAATTATATCGTTAAAGTGTATTTACTACACCCGAAGAGCTAGTCCGAGGGTCACCAATCAAATGTTAAAATCCAAAAGATTTCTTTTTATTCCCTCATCCCGTCACCCGGGTTCGGGTCTCCCTGATATCTTGCGTCAAAATGTTATATCCTGGGTCACGCGAGGTCGGGTCTCCTTTATATCTTTCCCTAAAATGATCTATTGTGGGAAGTGTGAGTCACCCGAGTTACGACAAAGTGCTTTATCCTGGGTCACCCAAGGTCACAATAATCTTACCCGATTCCTCAGCTTCTCCCTGATTAAGGGCTTGAAAATGTTCCAGATAATTTTGAACGCCATCGGCTGCCGCACGATGTGGACTTCCTTCAGGCGGCACGGCATCGCGTCCTGCAGGAACGTGAGGAGACGCTTCGACGACGAAGGGGTGAATGCCATCGCCTGAAACACAAAATATACATGAATCCAATTTTACTACTTACCAGATTTTGCTTTCGGCAGGGAGTTTTAATCATACAGCGTGGAAGGCCAATTTCTATTTACGTTAAGATTTCCTTTTCGTGTATTTCATGTAGACGTTGTTCCTAGTTTAATTTTGTTTTTTTATTTTCGGGACACAAATTTTTCCATTATATCTGTGTAACGTCTATTTCAAAATTGTTCAAAATATATACATAAAAGTACAATGCCATGAAAAATAATATGCTAATGAGATCTGCCAATATTATCTAATTCCTATTTTTGAGATAGACTCCAGTGAAATAGATGGTATTTGCCTTTTGGTGTCTAAGATATGTGTTTAAATTAACAAAGCACGACGATTTATAGAATTTATTTGTAAGTACCCACAAATCGGTACCTATTTAATATAGTTTTCTGTGAAGTTTTCGCCATAAGTACACGTATTGCTAAAGCCCCCATAACAAAGAGTTAATAAGAGAATTATGCATTATGCATTTAATCATTCCATACGATCTTTTAAGTTCGATAGGCATTCGGCAATTTTATATTACATGCATATAGCGTGATTAATTGCGCCTTAATCTCTGCTTGTTCCCGCTCACATACTTTATAATTAAAATAATAATGTTGACGCAATAATAAATTGGCACCTTTATATACATTACGTAAGTAATAAAGACGCAAGTGTCGAAAAATATTATACTAGTATCGTGTCCACTTCCGCTTGTAAAAGGGACGGATGTGTTCTTAACGCGATGACCAACATTACTTAAGATTACGATAATTGCTTAGACAGGCGCGGCTAACTCTACATCAACCCACGACTTTTGCCTAAACTCGTGCCTCAGTTGCCCATACATCACCCTCGTACGGATAATGTGCATTTAGGTTCATATGTTTTTTGCAAAAGACTATTCACAAGATTAAAACATCAAATGTACTACTCTAAGAAACTTTATCTAACGGAACCCAAGTCAACCTCACCTGCACGCGGTGCACCCTGCTGTTCAACAGACGAGGCTCTGGCGCACCCCACCAACCCGCACTGGGCCAGCGTGGTGGAAGAAGGCCCAAAACCCCCCAAAATGAAAAATCGAACCAACCAAAGGCCCCAAGTGCCCGGCGGTTCCGGAGGTCGTGCCGGCGGTGACGGTCGTCGACCCGGCGCTGGGACCTGGGGTGCGAAGAATCCCCGGGCGGCGAAAACCTCCCGTCAAACGACCTTGCCCCTGGCAACGTACAACGCGCGTACACTGCGGACCGAGGAGAAGCTGCTGGAACTGGAGAGGGAACTGAGCAGGATCCGTTGGAGTATTGTAGGACTATCCGAAGTCCGAAGAGAGGGTGAGGATACGATGGTCCTTAAATCCGGCAACCTGCTCTATTTCCGGGAGGGCGAAGAACTGTCCCAAGGTGGTGTCGGGTTTATAGTCCACAAGTCTCTCGTGAACAACGTGGTACAGATTGGAAGTGTGTCGAATAGGGTGGCGTACCTTATACTCAGAATCACCGAACGGTATTCGTTGAAGGTCATACAGGTCTACGCCCCGACCTCGACCCACCCCGACGAGAAAGGGGAAACTATGTATGAGGATATTTCTCGGGCAATACATGCTTCCAAGACTCACTACACCGTTGTCATGGGAGACTTCAATGCAAGGCTAGGCAAGCGGGGCGATAATGAGTTGAAAGTGGGGCAATTTGGAGCTGGAATCCGGAATTTCCGAGGTCAAATGCTAGACGACTACATGGAGAGAGAGGGACTCTATATGATGAACTCTTTCTTCAAAAAACGGCTGCATCGAAAATTAACCTGGAAAAGTCCGGATGGCGTGACAAAAAATGAGATTGACTTCATCATGTCGACTAAGACCCGCATATTCAATGACGTCTCAGTGATCAATTCGTTTAACATGGGGAGCGATCACCGAATGTTACGAGGCGCATTGAATCTTAACATAAAAGCGGAGAGGTATCGACTGGTGAAGTCTGCGCTCCATCCCGAAGCCATCCAGATCCAAAACCCCGAGCACTTTCAACTCGAATTGCAAAATCTTTTCAATTGCCTGGAGGACTGCACGGATGTGGACACTTATAATGACAGGGTTGTGGAAGCTGTCCTTATGGTGGGTGCAAAGTTTTGCAAACCCAGCCGTACTAAGCAACGAAGTAAGATCTCGGAGCTGACAGCTAAGCTGATGGAGGAAAGGCGTGGAATGGGTCGGCAGTCTTCTGAAGATGCTCGTCGGCGACTCAACAAACAGATCTCTAAGTGCCTGACTCGCGACATACGCCGATTTAATACGGAACGTATTAAAGAGGCCATCGAGCAGAAAAAGGGCTCCAAAGTGTTCGCAAGAGATCTGTCACTCGGTCAGAGTCTGCTGACGAAGCTGAAGACAGAGGACGGCAGAGTCATTACATCCCGACCTGAGCTTATGGCCGAGATCGAACGCTACTATGGACAGCTTTACGCAACATCACAGGCACCTGTTATTCCAGCTACAGACCCTAGAGCCAAATTGACCCGGCACTACACCGGAGATATCCCGGACGTCAGCCTGTACGAGATTAGTGTGGCTCTCAAACAGCTTAAAAACAACAAGGCACCGGGTGATGATGGAGTTACAGCCGGACTCCTAAAAGCGGGTAGACTACCAGTCCGGAAAGCGCTGCAGCGGCTATTCAACTCCGTCATACTCGAGGGCAAAACGCCTAAAGCATGGCACAGGGGCGTGGTGGCACTTTTCTTCAAAAAGGGCGACAGGGCGCAGTTGAAGAACTATAGACCCATCACACTCCTGAGTCATGTTTATAAGCTATTCTCGAGGGTCATCACGAATCGTGTCACACGCAGGTTCGACGACTTCCAGCCTCCCGAACAAGCCGGATTCCGAAAAGGCTATAGTACCATAGACCACATCCATACGCTGCGGCAGGTTATACCGAAGACCGAGGAGTATAATCTGCCACTATGCTTGGCGTTTGTGGACTATGAGAAAGCTTTTGATTCTCTCGAGACCTGGGCCGTACTTAGATCACTCCAGAGGTGCCAAATAGACTATCGGTACATCCAAGTGTTGCAGTCATTGTACGAAAACGCCACCATGTCAGTCCGCCTTCAGGACCAAAACTCGAAACCAGTACGACTTCAGCGTGGTGTGAGACAGGGTGACGTTATATCGCCGAAACTGTTCACAGCTGCGTTGGAGGATGTATTTAAGCTTTTGGACTGGAGGGGACTCGGCATCAACATAAACGGCGAGTATATGACTCACCTTCGTTTTGCTGATGATATCGTAGTCATGGCTGAGACCGTGGAGGATCTAGGCACAATGCTCGAAGACCTCTGTAGAGTTTCCCAACAAGTGGGTCCTCAAATGAACATAGACAAGACTAAAATAATGTCGAATTCCCATGTAGTACCCACTCCTGTGAATGTTGGAGGCTCTACGCTGGAAATTGTTGACGAATATGTTTACCTGGGGCAAATAGTCCAGCTCGGTAAGTCCAACTTCCAGAAAGAGGAAAATCGGCGAATCCAACTCGGCTGGGCAGCGTTCGGGAAGCTACGCAGCATATTCTCGACCCATCTACCGCAGTGTCTCAAGACGAAAGACTTCAATTCGTGCGTGTTGCCAGTGATGACATACGGAACTGAGACGTGGCCGCTTACAATGGGTCTCATCAGAAGGCTCAAAGTCACCCAAAGGGCAATGGAGCGGCCTATGCTCGGGGTTTCTCTACGTGATCACATCAAAAATGATGAGATCCGTAGAAGAACTAGAGTTACCGACATATCCCAAAGAATTGCAAACCTTAAGTGGCAGTGGGCAGGACACATCGCTCGTAGGACTGACGGCCGTTGGGGCGGAAAGGTCCTCAAGTGGCGGCCGCGTACCGGGAGACGCAGTGTTGGTAGGCCCCCCACAAGGTGGACCGACGATCTGGTGAAGGTCGCGGGAAGCCGCTGGATGCGGGAGGCGCAGGACCGATCGGTATGGAGATCCTATATCCAACAGTGGGCGTCTATTGGCTGATATGATGAAGAAACTATTGGCTGATAAATGACAAACGATAATAATTCCAAAAAATTTTTGGACTCCGCGCCGTTTTCTCATAACGTTTGTCATTTATTCACAACAAGGTAGCTTTTACCTGTCGGTAAGTGATGATCTACCTACGTCGTTAACATTATGGATATGGTGGTGTAATATAGCTTAGCTACCCAGGTGAACTCAAAAGTCCCACCACCTACCAAACCTGGCAGAAAACATTCTGCTTCCACGGACAATCGATTAATTCAATAATTTTTAACTGAATAACCTTAAATATAATTTCCGACGAAAAGTTAACGATTCGGCGATTCTTTCCTTATTCGTGTCGCCAAGGAATGGAACTCTTTACCTTCGTCGGTGTTCCCAGACCATTATAACCTGGGTCTTTTTAAAAAAAAGGGTGAATGGGCATTTACTAGGTAAGCGCGCTCCATCATAGACCCAGTCTCGCTTACCGTGAGGTGTTTCTGGGTCAAGCGCAAACCTATTAACGATAAAAAAGTCCTTTTTCAATCTCATAATAAGCACCAAATATTGGTTGTTTCGTTTGTACGAGTAATGAAAGGTTAAAAACAAACAATTATCTGCTGGGTATAGTGGATTTACAATTAATCTTAAACGGATGTTACAATCCTAAAGTGCATACATAAAATACGTACTCATAATATCGATAGCGCCCATACCTCTGACGATAGCGCAGCTGAATACCTAATCAGTAGCCTTTGCTACAAGCGTGATTCCCTTGAAGCGAAACCCTGAAGTGTTTTTTTTTTCCTTTCCGAGATCAGCAATCATTATTTCCCGATTCTTTGTATGCAACAACAACACTAGAGTAAGATCCTTGATCAAGCGGTCTACTTGCCAAATAACAATATCCGTTGTTTCCACAACCATTGATACGGGCTAATAAATTTTACAGTAAAACACCGCGATAATGCCGTAATCGTAAATTATACAAAGTGTTTATGTTATTTTCCGAAAAGAACTAAACTTTACATTTAAAACACGTAAAATTAATGCAATACATCAAGAGACTGTAAATCTTTGATCTGCTTACCAAAAAATCTTTGTTTGAACTTGTTATTTTGTTAAATTTGATCAATACTTGATACAATTGGTAATATTGTTAAAAAATAACATATATATGTATATGGCTCTAAAATCTAAATAAATTATCGTATTATACCGTAACAATAGACTTTGGATATTGGATGGATACGCATGTACGTGATATGAAATCGTTGTTGCTCGTCTATTTAGAAAATAAATATTTGTAATCAAACCAATCACATAAAAATTGTTCTTTTTTAAGCGCTATTAGAGCACAAAAGTTTGACTGTAACGTTTTTAAACGTTCGGACTATTCCATCCAATAATGAGAATACACATTTAGAAAAAAACCCTCTTTATCTTCGCAATAAATCTGAATGCTGTCGAAATTCCGAGTAAGTAACTGCTTATCTTCATAAATTTATTTTTGTATTATCCTTTAGAGACAAACTGATAAAGCGATGTTTCGACGCTAACAACTCATACAAACAGGCAGATAATGAGACAATGGAAAGGGCATTGGTACCCGACCTGACACTGTACTGGCGGACTATGCCACATACTTCTTTGTTGGCTGGCGATGTCATTCCGTCTGTACTCCGTACTTTGGCCGCATCTAAGCAAATAATAATCGTTGAAGCGAGGTGATTCACGCGCAGAAACATTAAAACACGCGTAGGTATATTGTCGTTGTCGTCGACCGTCTCATTAATATTTATAAAACAAAGTGTTTAATCGTGGAAAAGTGTTTTGATTGTGCTTTGTCATGTGATGAATACCAAAAGGAAGAGCTTCGCCTGTACATACCTACCTATTCCTTAAAGCTCGTTCCATCTAAGCACAGATTTGCAGCATTTTTTACATATTTAGCATCATTGCGTTTCGTTAGCTTTTGACGCTAGCATCGTATATTTGCGTAATGCATTTCAATAAAGAAAATCTTATTTTTGTGTTAGGTTCCCTTTGTGAAAAATAGCGTGGTTAAAAATGTTAACATTAGGTACTTAAAAGTAACGCAAAACATGTTTAACATTTGATGTTAGCATAAAAAAATGGTAATGCATGAATGGAAAAGCGCGTTCCATCTAAGCACAGATTTGCAGCATTTTCGACGTATTTAGCATCATCGCGTTTCGTTTAGCTTTTGACGCCTAGCATCGTATATTTGCGTAATGCATTTCAATAAAGAAAATCTTATTTTTGTGTTAGGTTCCCTTTGTGAAAAATAGTGCGGTTAAAAATGTTAACATTACTTAAAAGAAACACAAAACATGTTTAACATTTGATGTTAGCGTGAAAAAATGGTAATGCATGAATGGGAAAACCGGGCTAGTATCGCAAGCATCCATGCCTATATTTGTAAACGTTGTAATACCAGTAATAAGCTTAAAGATAAGATGGTGATGGTAGCTTACCAGGTGGACTCTTCGAACTCTACCACCAACCAAGCGAGTGGTTCCGATTGGTCATTTTAGTGGTAGTTCTGTGATTGGTTGAAATACCTATTTGTTGCATTCATTCAGATCAACTTGACGGTTCGCATCGGAACAAAAATTTTGCCTCTCCTAAGCGATTGGTTCTCTCACCTCCAAATCTGATCGAGCTACTAATTTTGCTAGAGATACTAACTACTAGATAATCTAAAGTCAACCACTCGAACTCATCTAACCAAACTCAGCCTAGCAAACTACAGATGAATTATTTCAATTTTTAAGAATAGGGCATAAAATGTAAAAACTTTAGACTTTTAAGCTATAAAATGTTGTTTTTCTCAGTTTTTTTTTATATATATTGTTTTTTCCCGTGGACTCTTCAGATACCTATATAGGCGTATATAGTAGGGGGGCCAGGTGAGCCTTACCCACCCCAGTATAGTCTGGTGCCCACCCTAGGATGTTAGGCTACCGTTTCAAAATTCTATAATGGACACCAAACAGTGATAACTTCAAACAAAAATCAAGAGCCAGGGCTATCCCAGAAAACAACTAGATACGCCAATAACCTACTTCCTAGCGCGTGCGGTTCAATTGCGTAGTGAATATTTTATTCATTCACAAAGTAAGTATCGAAATATATTGCGACACTAACCTGTTGTTCATCTTTCTAGATAAAATGCGATTTAAGCAAGTATATCGACAGGCGTCAATGAGACTACACGTGTTAAAAATGGTGTTTATTAATACCAGAGCACAAACAATTGTCTACGCTTTTTTGATATCACAAACGTTGAGCAATATAACATTTATAATGATTTCAACTGACAACACGAAAACGAGCTTCGAGTAATAGCTAATGCAATGTTGATAGATATTGATGAAATCCTTGTTTTTAAAAGAAAAACAAGGATTTAATCAACAAATCGAATTAAGAAAGAATTTGAGAAGATATACTTAATAAACCATTTCATCCTATTCCCAACCATTTCATCCCAAACAAGAATTAAAGAATAAACTTACCATATTACTTAATTCTTTATTTCTTTAGATTTGCAGTATAGAAACTGACGAGGTACCCACGCAACGTGAAGAACTTTACACCTTAGATGTAGATGCTATAAGATTCCATTTACCATCTCAAACATACTTTAACTAGTGTTGATCATTCAGTAATATAAATATGTAACCAAAGCTTACAAACAAACGTTGATCACTATATCTCAGCACTCCCCCTTCATTGTGCAACCTAAATCTTTCTTTAAACTTGACAGTCAAGTATCCATTACTCCTTTATGACGGTCAGTCGTCGTAGACTTGTATCAACACCGCAATAACAGTCAAATGCGATACCGATATACATATTTTAAGTTACACAATAAGCCCCGAGCTAAAAATATCACGAATGAAAGTCGAACATTTCTGATATAAGAACAATGAACCGCAAAACATATCAGCATGACGCGTCGAGCGTGCCAGACCATCTGTGCAAGCAAATAAATGCTCTACATCAATTAACATAAGAGTCATTGACGCGTGATATCTTATTATGTACTAGATTTCTTCAGTTTTCATTGTTTCAAATCGGGCACAATGTTTTTATTGGCTAATTGTAACACGTGGAGTGACTAAAGACGTAGAGTTGTCGTAAATTCTGTCTGAATCGGCAATGGGATGTAATTTTAATTACAGGCGGTGGTAGGTAAAAAAAATTGACGATTCCAAAGAGTTTTCTAATAACTAAGTCATATCTGAATAAATAATATTTTGAGTTAGAAATAATTTTATAGATTTAAAAGGATCATGAAATAGGAAACTTAATTTTTTTTTGTAGATATCTATTGTTTTCCATATTCACACAATAACAGAAATAATTATAAAATATTGCATTTTATTTTTGTTACCTATTCAATGTAAAAGTATGACTTGGAAGCCTGTAAGTTCTCAAAAAGTGATAACAGACATTACCTTTATGAAGTACTAGAGCTTTCCGCTCGCAACTTCGCCCGCGTTATTTTTGTTTTCCCGTGGGATTTCTTTTTCCGTAGGAAAATTACCCTATGTCCTTCCCCTGGTCTCGAACTATCCCTGTACCAACTTTCATCAAAATCGGTTCATTACTTTCGAAGCCTATTCAATACAAACAAACAAACAATCAAATCTTTCCTCTTTATAATATTAGTATAGATAGAGTATAGATATAATAGATTATTGTAATGTTTTGTTATCCAATTAACATAGATTAAGGCATTTTACTAACACAATGGATTGTAATTAATATCTGAAATAAAATGTTATTATTATTATTACAAACTTACCCTTTGCCTATATTTTAAAAAAGTAATGCATACAATAATAAATAGAGGAATAAATGCGAGCATTTTTCGCGGTGATTTGGCAACTGACGATAAATTTGAACGTAACGCAACAGAACATTCTGCGCTAAAAATAAGACGTACTTTATGTAGCTAAATTTCAAATGAAATTGTTTTATTGCTCCGTTGGAACGTATATGGATAGGTGAGCGGCCTAGTAGATTCAATATATACAATTATATCATTGAATAACAAAAAAAATAAATGCTTTCTGAATTTACAACAGGTGCCTAACTAAAAGTTCTAAGCAGAATGTTTTATCATTTAAAAAAATATTTCCGAAATTATAATGATTTGTTATATTAATTAATGAAACGAAAGTTGATTAGAAAGATGTTTAGCAAATTACCGAAATGATTGCGAACGCTCGTAGTGCAATCCCCAACTAATTGCAACTGTGTGAACTATATGGCGTTGAACGTTATTTCTTAAATCAGTCGAAACAAGAAATTTTTCTTTGTTTATTTATAAATATGATCTGTAATTAATTCTAATTCTAAAACTGCACTCATGTGTTTCTGCTTAACGAGGAAACTGTAATACTCAGCCCAAAGCATTGCTCGAATCGCTAAAGTATCTACGAACTACACGATCGTCTGATGCTAGATGTTTAACCTTATGCAGAGATGACAGTCAAAATCTTATCACAATAGCAAACCTACTGTCGACGTTTTTCATACAGAACGGTCAAAGAGAATGTATTACCTGTGACAAGCCCATGTTGTGGTAGTCCATTATCATAACACTGCCGTTGACCTGGGTTTCGTGCTCCTGGAGAGACGCCACGTGGATCAGGTAGAACATTCTGAACATCTGGTCTACGTTGAGTTTCTTCGGGTCCCATGATCCTATAACCAAAATTTGCAACAATGTAATTAAATATATATATATATATACAAATTGTATATATTTTCTGTACTTATTATTTATAAAGTTTTTTATTATCTTCATAAAGTAACGGTGTTTAGTGTAGATGCTCGTTTTATTAAAAAAAGTAAAAAAAAAGTATCAGTAGGAACATTGAAATCAGAAAATATGAAACCTTATAGGTGTATCCCTACTAATGTTATGGAAAATTAGCTAAGTATGGATGGAGTAGACTTAATTTACCTGCCAACGTACCATGACCACCAAAAGACGATATGGATAAAGCGGTTCATTGCGGTAAACCGTCAAAATTCGATAAAAACGTATTGTATTTTGACAGTTCACCGCAATAAACCGCTTCATCATAATATCATCTTTTGGTGGTCATGCTGAGGGGGCTGGGCCATCCACCTAGGGTAGTTTACCACCACAAATTTATCAGTAATAGCTTAAGCCTAGAAAAAGTACGTCATAAGCCACTTATTATCCCGAATATTAATATTTTTTAAAAAAAAACGTCGCCCACTATGGTTGAAAATTTAGTCATATTTCGGCCACGCAAACGAAGTCGCGGACAACAGCTATATATAAAACTGGGTCTATAATTTTAACATAAATTTCGAGTTATGCAGACAGTTTCCGTGGTGGTTTATACGAAATTATAAATATTTTCGTAGGTTGGAAGAGAACAAGTCTGACCTTGAGTAAACCCACAGCTCATTTATTATCTCCATATTATCACAAAATAATTACTTTATTTATAAAAGTGCATAGAAATACAGTACTACAGTCTATATAAGTTGGGTTAGAATTTGTTGTTTTCACGTGGAGCGCATGCATACCATAAGGCCATTGGCTGCAAACAGGTAGTCTCCCGCATGTAGTTTAATGACTGCGTTGAGTTGAACAGTAATCTACCGATGCCGATGCCGATGGGAGATTCTGTACCAGGTGGGTTATTGTCTAAGAAAAAATCTATCACGATCGCTTATAATTTGACAGCCATTACGCCGTGAACACAAGACTGCGCCGACTGCCTTTTATAAAAGAGCGATGGATGGACTGCGACTGTCAAATTGTAAGCGATGGCGATAGATTTTTTCTTAGACAATAACCCCCCTGGGTCGACTTGGGTACCTCCGTCTTACCTATTTCTGCCGCAAAGCAGCAGTGCTTGCATTGTGTGTTCCGGTTTGATATGACAGTGAAATTACTGGGTACCGTGACTTTACATCTTATGTCACAAGTTAGCAACGTACACTGCAGTTCTTGTGGGGGTTGCAGGTTTGCTGCGAATCTCACAAGAACCCCATGTACTTATAGGTGACTGTCACCACTTACCATCAAGTGAGCAGTTTGCCTGTTTGCAAACTTAGTTGTATAAAAAATCTACTACAACTGTTAATCTTACTGTCAATAGTGAGCACAAGTTTTCACAATTCTTACCCCCGCAATTGACAAGGAGGATCCTTCTGTTTTTGTGATCCCTGCGCGTCAGGACGTTGGCGACCGTGTGGTGCAGGAAGGCCTCCTCTTCGTCTATGGGCATAAGGCCGACTAGCAGGCTCGAATAGTCGCGCTTGAACTCGGCTACACGTCGCATCTGAAAAAATATATAATCTATACTATATATATATATAATATTATAAAGCTGAAGAGTTTGTTTGTTTGTTTGCTTGAACGCGCTAATCTCAGGAACTTCTGATTCAAATTGAAAAATTATTTTTGTGTTGGATAGTCCATTTATCGAGGAAGGCTTTAGGCTATATAAGATCACGCTACGATTAATAGGAGCCGAGCATCAATGAAAAATGTTTCAAAAACGGGGAAAAAGTAGTATGGCGAAACGTAGTTCGCGGGCACAGCTAGTGTAGGTATAAGGCGCATAACACATTGCACCGGACACCGCTCCGGTGTGCGGTGCTGCGGTTTTTAATTTTGACTGAAGAATCTTAATTTGTATACAAAAACCGCAGGGTATAACACACTCACACCGCATGCCCGTGCGGTTGTGCGGCGCGCGCGACGGCACCGCACTCCCGGACGGTGATGCGGTGCGGTCCGCGGGGTATGCCACACTGTGCCGCAGTATCGTACGGATTTTTGCGTAGAAAGGACGTGCATACGCGTAATAGATAATGCGGTGATGCGGGGCGTCGTACACCGCAGCTCCGGACGGTGATACGGAGCAAACCGTACGGTGGCACCGTACGGTTTGCTCCGCCGTACGCCGCAGCCGCATGCGGTTTTCGTCCCTCCATACACCGCAGCGGGATGCGGCGGCAATGTGTTATGCGCCTAAAGGGTAATATAGAGTAACATCAGGAGCAAGAAGATGTTTCTCTAATACATGCGACTACAGCTTATTTTCGTTCAGACGCAGAATGCCCACTTTGGCCAAAATGTCTTTAAGTAAGTAAGTAAGTAGCAGTGATTATCTATTGTACTGTACTACATAGTTTACCAGTTTTTCCGTAAGATAGCGTATGTTTATAATGACATTGGATTTATATTCATGCGTTTTAGTAAAGTTTGACAAAAGTTTTGTTACTGATTGAACCACTCGCTTCTGTTAGAAGGTTTATGATTAAGTCAGGAGCACAAAGTTACAGGGTTTTGTCAGCAACAAAACCTAACATTTTGATCAAAAATCGTAATATATTTGACAAAATGTTCACTTGACGTCATAAGGGGTGGGGTGTAAGGGGTTCCGAACTTTATCTAACGGAACCCAAGTCAACCTCACCTGCACGCGGTGCACCCTGCTGTTCAACAGACGAGGCTCTGGCGCACCCCACCAACCCGCACTGGGCCAGCGTGGTGGGAGAAGGCCCAAAACCCCCCCAAAATGAATAATCGAAGTAACCAAAGGCCCCAAGTGCCCGGCGGTCCCGGAGGCCGTGCCGGCGGTGACGGTCGTCGACCCGGCGCTGGGACCTGGGGTGCGAAGAATCCCCGGGCGGCGAAAACCCCCCGTCAAACGACCTTGGCCCTGGCAACGTACAACGCGCGTACACTGCGGACCGAGGAGAAGCTGCTGGAACTGGAGAGGGAACTGAGCAGGATCCGTTGGAGTATTGTAGGACTATCCGAAGTCCGAAGAGAGGGTGAGGATACGATGGTCCTTAAATCCGGCAACCTGCTCTATTTCCGGGAGGGCGAAGAACTGTCCCAAGGTGGTGTCGGGTTTATAGTCCACAAGTCTCTCGTGAACAACGTGGTACAGATCGGAAGTGTGTCGAATAGGGTGGCGTACCTTATACTCAGAATCACGGAACGGTATTCGCTGAAGGTCATACAGGTCTACGCCCCGACCTCGACCCACCCCGACGAGGAAGTGGAAGCTATGTATGAGGATATTTCTCGGGCAATACATGCTTCCAAGACTCACTACACCGTTGTCATGGGAGACTTCAACGCAAGGCTAGGCAAGCGGGGCGATAATGAGTTGAAAGTGGGGCAATTTGGAGCTGGAATCCGGAATTTTCGAGGTCAAATGCTAGCCGACTACATGGAGAGAGAGGGACTCTATATGATGAACTCTTTCTTCAAAAAACGGCTGCATCGAAAATGGACCTGGAAAAGTCCGGATGGCGTGACAAAAAATGAGATTGACTTCATCATGTCGACTAAGACCCGCATATTCAATGACGTCTCAGTGATCAATTCGTTTAACACGGGGAGCGATCACCGAATGTTACGAGGCGCATTGAATCTTAACATAAAAGCGGAAAGGTATCGACTGGTGAAGTCTGCGCTCCGTCCCGAAGCCATCCAGATCCAAAACCCCGAGCGCTTTCAACTCGAATTACAAAATCGCTTCGATTGCCTGGAGGACTGCACGGATGTGGACACTTATAATGACAGGGTTGTGGAAGCTGTCCTTACGGTGGGTGCAAAGTTTTGCAAACCCAGCCGTACTAAGCAACGAAGTAAGATCTCGGAGCCGACAGCTAAGCTGATGGAGGAAAGGCGTGGAATGGGTCGGCAGTCTTCTGAAGATGCTCGTCGGCGACTCAACAAACAGATCTCTAAGTGCCTGACTCGCGACATACGCCGATTTAATATGGAACGTATTAAAGAGGCCATTGAGCAGAACAAGGGCTCCAAAGTGTTCGCAAGAGATCTGTCACTCGGTCAGAGTCTGCTGACGAAGCTGAAGAAAGAGGACGGCAGAGTCATTACATCCCGACCTGAGCTTATGGCCGAGATCGAACGCTTCTATGGACAGCTTTACGCAACATCACAGGCACCTGTTATTCCGGCTACAGACCCTAGAGCCAAATTGACCCGGCACTATACCGAAAATATCCCGGACGTCAGCCTGTACGAGATTAGTGTGGCTCTTAAACAGCTTAAAAACAACAAGGCACCGGGTGATGATGGAGTTACAGCCGAACTCCTAAAAGCGGGTGGACTACCAGTCCGGAAAGCGCTGCAGCGGCTATTCAACTCCGTCATACTCGAGGGCAAAACGCCTAAAGCATGGCACAGGGGCGTGGTGGCACTTTTCTTCAAAAAGGGCGACAGGGCCCAGTTGAAGAACTATAGACCCATCACGCTCCTGAGTCATGTTTATAAGCTATTTTCGAGGGTCATCACGAATCGTCTCGCACGCAGGTTCGACGACTTCCAGCCTCCCGAACAAGCCGGATTCCGAAAAGGCTATAGTACCATAGACCACATCCATACGCTGCGGCAGGTTATACCGAAGACCGAGGAGTATAATCTGCCACTATGCTTGGCGTTTGTGGACTATGAGAAAGCTTTTGATTCTCTCGAGACCTGGGCCGTACTTAGATCACTCCAGAGGTGCCAAATAGACTATCGGTACATCCAAGTGTTGCAGTCATTGTACGAAAACGCCACCATGTCAGTCCGCCTTCAGGACCAGAACTCGAAACCAGTACGACTTCAGCGTGGTGTGAGACAGGGTGACGTTATATCGCCGAAACTGTTCACAGCTGCGTTGGAGGATGTATTTAAGCTTTTGGACTGGAGGGGACTCGGCATCAACATAAACGGCGAGTATATGACTCACCTTCGTTTTGCTGATGATATCGTAGTCATGGCTGAGACCGTGGAGGATCTAGGCACAATGCTCGAAGACCTCTGTAGAGTTTCCCAACAAGTGGGTCTTAAAATGAACATGGACAAGACTAAAATAATGTCGAATTCCCGTGTAGTACCCACTCCTGTGAATGTTGGAGGCTCTACGCTGGAAGTTGTTGACGAATATGTTTACCTGGGGCAAATAGTCCAGCTCGGTAAGTCCAACTTCCAGAAAGAGGTAAATCGGCGAATCCAACTCGGCTGGGCAGCGTTCGGGAAGCTACGCAGCATATTCTCGGCCCATCTACCGCAGTGTCTCAAGACGAAAGTCTTCAATTCGTGCGTGTTGCCAGTGATGACATACGGAACTGAGACGTGGCCGCTTACAATGGGTCTTATCAGAAGGCTCAAAGTCACCCAAAGGGCAATGGAGCGGGCTATGCTCGGGGTTTGTCTACGTGATCACATCAGAAATGATGAGATCCGTAGAAGAACTAGAGTTACCGACATAGCCCAAAGAATTGCAAACCTCAAGTGGCAGTGGGCAGGACACATCGCTCGTAGGACTGACGGCCGTTGGGGCGGAAAGGTCCTCGAGTGGCGGCCGCGTACCGGGAGACGCAGTGTTGGTAGGCCCCCCACAAGGTGGACCGACGATCTGGTGAAGGTCGCGGGAAGCCGCTGGATGCGGGAGGCGCAGGACCGATCGGTATGGAGATCCTTGGGGGAGGCCTATGTCCAACAGTGGGCGTCTATTGGCTGATATGATGATGATGATGATGACGTCATAAACCTAAGAAAACCATTTTATTTCATCAAAACCCTGATTTTTTTCTTAGGTTTATAATAAAATTGAAGTCTGTTTAAAAAATACAATAAGAGACAGTAAATGTTGCAAAAAGCAATGACAATATATTTAGGATTCCAGTAGAATCGAGGGCAATCTTCAAATTTTATTGGCACGTACAGTCGACTACAAAAATATCGATACGGTGAAAGTTACAAAAATATGTTTACTCTACCTTAATGTTAAGTCAATAAATTCTACATATTTATACATATTTTTGTAACCTTGGTCATATCGATCTATTTGTAGTTGACTGTACATACAATGTATTTGACGTATTTTTTAATATTCAGGTATTTCCTTTACCAACAAGTCATCATATCAAATTGATGAACTGTGGATGGTAATGGTTCCCTGTTGATAAAGAGTTAAGGGCTAGTCCTTTAAAAAAATGGACTCGTATTGACCCGCTGTTGTATTCTTTGGCGTAATTCTGTGGAGTGTAACTTCTCGACATAGCGCATAGTAACGTCAATCATAAAAAATCACGGCAGAAAAAACCGGTTCTCTTCATAAATATTGAATAAAAAAATCTTTAAAAAAGCTATTTTATTATTTAACGCATTCTTTAGAGGATGGTCTTTTTAATTTTTTGATAAATTAATTAAAACTTGGTTAAAATGTGACCCAAACATGCCTCGATTTTAAAACTATAAACCTAATCGCTTCGTAAATATTAGATTAAATCACATACTTTCGATTTCAATAAATAAAGTGAACAATATTCTAGGGGATGGTCTTTTTAGATTTTTCTTAATCGCCTTTATTAATTTTTTATTGAAATAATTCATCTTACGCGTAAAGGTTTGCTTGAATATTCCCCTCAGTCTCACTCACTCACTCCTATGTAATCAGTGCGGGACGATCGACGCAAGGTCATTGGGAGCACTATGCGCCTTAAGGAGTTACGGAATAATTATATTAGTACCGTTTAGAAATTCAAATTACTTGTGGGGTTGACATATCCAAAAGGACAAAAACCCTGTATAATAAAAAAGATTTAAAAAAAAAATCAAATTACTTATTCATATTATTCTGGTGTTTAAGTCAGGTTTTATTCATTTATATTAATTTATATTAAACTAGCTTTTTGCCCGCGACTTCGTGCGCGTGGAAATCCTTTTTTTATTGATTCCCTGTACAACCCCCCCCCCCCCCTTTTTTTACAACCTCAAGGAATGATTTCGGGGATAAAAACGATTTTTTATCCTCCCCCATAACTCAAACTATCTCCATACCAAATTTCAACTAAATCGGCTCAGCGGTTATTGATTCCCTATACAAACTTCCACCCCCGTTTTCTCCCCCTTAAAGGGTGATTTCTGCGATAAAAGCTGACCTATGTCCTTTCCTGGGAGTCAAAATATGTCTATACCAAATTTCATCTAAATCGGTTCAGTAGTATTGGCGTAAAAGCGCGACAGACAGACAGCCAGAGTTACTTTTACATTTATAATATTAGTATGGATACTAGTATTAAGTTATCTGTGGTATGGATTCATTAAAAAATAGAGACACTTTTTGTCCCTTCCAGTTTTTATAACAAATTGTTTGGTTCTAAAAATGTTTATATTTTCGCACTACGTATCAATTTCACCATATAATATGTCAACTATAAAACTCAGGAAACTAGTTTTGGCTTTCAAAGTCGCTTAAACTGTAATCATTATAGCTATTACTAGTAAAAGTTTGTCGATAACGCCGTATGAAAGTCTTGCTCCGAAACAGGTCTCTACATAAAATCTAGTTTGTTCTGACATAGGATACCTAATAAACCTTTTACGCCTGCGATTTCTTAGAGAAATCACAGGTATAATTTCGTGCAGGATCTCTTAGCTGTGCTGGAAATCCACTCGTCTTATTATTAGGTTAAGTTTCAGTCAAGAGACAAATCTATACAAATAAATAAAATTGAAGCGTCTGTTTGTAATGTCAAAATAACAAGTTTTTACTAAATGGGTATGAATGTATATCGGGTACCAATGACAAAAACACAATTTAAAAAAATTTGTCTGTCTGTCTGTTTGTTCCCGCTAATCTCCGGAACGGCTGGACTCGATTTTGACGGGGCTTTCACTAATAGATAGCTAATTATATAAGATATAACATAGGCTTTATCAAGATCTTAAAAAAAATTGCCTACAAAAATCAAAATGCTGCCAAAAGTTACTATTCCACGCGAACGAAGTCGCGGCCACAGCTAGTTTATAATATTTCTGGAATAAATTGATTTCACAATTAAAAAAATCTGGAATTACATGATTTCAAAATAAAAAAACAGTTACAGTGTATTATGAGCGCTTTATAGAGTTTTTTATTTTCAATGCAGTGCATAGTTTGCTAGTTTTATCGTATTCCAGCATTTTCTTTATAAATGATACTGGATTATATCTACAGTAATTTTTTGTGGCGTATAAGTAAATTGTTTAATTCGAAAAACAATAGTACATTATGATACGAGCGCGCTATGTCGGTTATTGCGTAAGAAAGCAGAGTACGTAATGACCAATGCGCGCGTGTATCATACGACGTTTTTCAACACACTTGTGAGGAAAATAAAAGATCTTGTGGTATAAATATTTTTTTCTGAAAATGACTGCGCTTTTTTATCAATCTTCCACTGCATGAAAGTATCGTATGCCTCCAAGTATTTATCCTTTGACTTTGGCGGCAACAAACTCTTACCTCCATAATTATTTCCGGCGGAGTTAATAATATGGATTCTTCTTCACTTGGACTCGACATATTTGTAGGTAATCAATTATCAATTACAACAAAAAGGCAAAAAATTTCAATAGCGGGAAAATGCCGCGCGCCTTTTTTTTATGCCCGCTGCGCGCGCGCGCTGCCCGGGCATGGCTAAGCTCTTCATACAGTCAATAAAAAAGGGCCAAACAGCCAAAATTCAAAACTAAATAAACGGAATATTTTAGTTTTTAAAAAACAAGTTTGTGTGAATTTTTAATAATCTATTTTAGTTATAGTTATTAATTTGTCAGTGCACCCTCTTCAAAACATATTCGTTGCATTATTATATTAATTGCTTATACATCGGATAATCTCAAAATCGAGTACTTATGTCTCAGAAGATAAAGGTTGAAATCCAACAAGATATCTTTTATCGACGCACCGGCGCCGCGCCGGCGCAAGTGCGCAACATTCTTTAATTGAGTGGCATTGCACAAGTATAGCCGCTTACTTACGGTTGCAAATAACTATCACGCATAGCTCAAGAGTCTTATCTTTGGTTGGCGAAAAAGATTTATCGTGTCAAGCTTAGGGAATTATCTGAACACCAATGATTTTAGCTGAGAATTTTTCATGCGACGGCGTCGTCACTCTAAATTGAAATTTTCAATTTTCCTTTGTTGCAAAAACACTGAAAAGTTAAAAATAATAAAAGAATAGGTGCAGACAACATCACATTTCTACATATATTGAAGTCTGTGCTAACTTTTGAGACTTTCTAGGAGATCATCGTTTGGCACCACAGAATACGTCTGTGTTTGGCACCGACTTCAATATAGAAATGTGATGTTGTCTGCACCTATTCCTTTATTATTTTTAACTTTTCAGTGTTTTCGAAGTCGATTTTATTTTTTGTTTAACAATTTTCTATTTTTATCTTTTTAGTGAATGCAATCTTTTTGAAAAATTTAAAGCCAGCTCACCTACGATGAGCTGGTAATAAACTCCCTTGGTGATGTATGCCTATTGTATATTAAAAACTAACCTCTTACTTCTAAAAGTTAAGGATCCTTCCATCGTCAGCTCATTTCATGACTACCAGACGCAAATACGTGAATAGCTTCGGAAAAAACATGAAACACCTTAGACGTACCGATTTTCATGGGATCCCATCATCAGATCCTGACTTTGGTGATAATGGGACCAACCTCGGGATAAACTCTTTCCAATAAAAAAAGAATTATCAAAACCGGACTCCTCTGTAAAAAGTTATTGGTGGTCATACATAAAAAAAATATACGCGTCGAATTGAGAACCTCCTACTTTTTCGAAGTCGGTTAAAAGACGAGAAACCGTTCTCCGTCGAGGCACTTAATTTTATAACTCGTTGTTAATATTACCAACAAACAGCGAACGATATGGAATAGCTAAGTACAACGAATGCGTTCAAGTTAACATTATGCGTGTGCGGCAGAGGACGCACAGCATCCGGGTCGTAACCGCTTGATAAGTCACGCTCTAGGGTCCTAGTGCGTAGGTACCTGGTGCTACCCACACCGAACAAAGTCCAAAACAACATTATAAGCATATTTTTTCAATTTTTAAAATAAATAGTTGTGACATTCCATCTAACTAATTAGCTAATATTATAAATACAAAATAACCCTGGCTTTTTCGAAGCGATTTTAATATAATTGCACTTTGGAGCGGACATTACGTGTTTTCGACGCGAAAATTTTGAAGGGGTGAAATAGAAGGTTATATTGTAAATCCAATACTACGAAAATCGATAAATTTAAAAGTGACAATTAAAACGAAGCTGTATATTGAATAAATATTTTTATTTTAAAAATGAAATCAATATGGAATTTGAAAATTAACATTTTTAAAATACAATTTAATTTACTTGTTTATTGTCACCTAATTGTGTATTAATGTTTATTTTTTATACATATGCGAACTTGTATCATTTTCGCCCAAGTACCAGCTGTACCCGCGGGAGGGGAAGTGCCCCGCGCTACAAATAGCCCCCAGCCCTAAGGCACCTAGTGCCGGGACGTTTTTCAGGGTGTAAAGCGGCGCACAACACCTGCGCCGCTCACAAAGCAGCAGAGCCACGCGCCTTTTGGCGTAGCGCGAGTCCGGCAACGGACCTCTCACGGTCAGGGGGTCAGTGGGAACAAGGCCTCGCTGTTGTCCCCTTCCCCCTGTCCTGTGACGGACGGAGGAGCTGCTTTTTAGTGGGTAGGCCTGGACCGAATCCGGTCCGGGGAGTCCCACATACCCTCGTGGTTTGGCTCGGCCACGAGGGATGCTTAAAACACTTTCCCCCTTCCAAAAAAAAAAAAAAGTACCAGCTGTATGTAGTATTAATTGTTATTCTGCATGTGTACAATATGAGTATTGACTAAAAAATCAACCTTGTGCTGAATCAGTTTCGATATTTATATCTTTCAGTACCTGAGTAACCGGGGCCGTAAAAAGTCGATTAAATTCATAGTTTGGCACGAAAACAAAATATGGTGGTCAAATAGGTATGTCTGTTTGTACATATACTCAATTGTAAGTCCTTACCCGGTAGTTGAGCAAATACGAATCGGAATTATGCATAAATTACTTGCGGTGAACCTTGATATCCACTTGATAGCCGTTTTCTCTAATGCGAAAATTGCACACTTATTCCTATTCAGTAAAATGTTTAAGAGACAAGTTATATCGTGAAATCAGAGGCCAGTAATTTTGATATTTTTCCATTACTTATACCTATTTGAAAAAAAACAAAAGCTTTGTTTTTTTTTTAAGAATTTCAAAGTTTTACCCATTAATTAACCTCAAATGCAAAGATTTGTACTGAAAATGATTATTTTTGATGTATTTGTATTATGTTCGATGTGATGTTGTTTTTTTCAACAATACTTTATCAAAATTATACATTATACTTTTTAATATTTTTTATACACGACATAAGCCATTGCATTGCCAGTGCATTTTAAAAATATAAAAAAGAATATGATAAAATAAAATAATAAGGAATTCCTACTAACCACTGCCTAATACCAGATAACCCTAAAAGTTCACTATCAAATATTGGCGTAATATAAGAATATCGAAAGCAGATGAGCAGCAGATTCTTCATCACATACAAGCAAACAAAGTTTTCCTCTATAATTAAGTACTAGCTTTTGCCCGCAACTTCGTCCGCGTGGAAGTCTTTTTTACTTACCAAATTTCATCTAAATCGGTTCAGCGGTTATTGATTCTCCATACAAACTTTCACCCCCCTTCTCTCCCCCTTAACGGGTGATTTTAGCAAAGCTATTCTATGTCCTTTTTCTTGGGACTCAAACCATGCCTATACCAAATTTCATCTAAATCGGTTCAGTAGTTTAGACGTGATTGCGTAACACACAGACAGACAGAGTTACTTTCGCATTTATAATAATAGTAAGGATTAAGCATTACTAAAATAACTAATAAAAGGGCATTCTTACTTGACCATCAAAACGCGCGATGTACTGCGGTCAAAGACAGCAACGACGTTGCAAACCAGTTTCCATAAAATAATATTGTAAAGGAAACAAAACTTTAGCGCAACTACTTGCATCTTATATCTAGATTCATCCTTGACATTCAAGCAGTAATTTAACTGAGTGATTTAAGAGAAGAAAAGAAAAAATAGGAGATAAGAATGATAACTTGCAAATTATTTTTGTCAGTGATCTAGGCACAGGATTTGTAAAATTAAAGCTTGTAGAACTTAGCTCCGGGCTCGTCGTAAGATGTGATAATTATTAATACTAAGAAAGCGTGATAATAATAGTGAATACTGGCACCCTCTTACGCATACAATGATTTTGGTGAGTTGCTTATGTTTTTAATAGACTTATACAAATCTGATCCGAGTATATAAGAAAATGTGTTATTCTATACTAATATTATAAAGAGGAAAGATTTGTTTGTTTGTATTGAATAGGCTTCGAAACTACTGAACCGATTTTGATGAAAGTTGGTATAGGGATAGTTCAAGACCAGGAGACGGACATAGGGTAATTTTCCTACGGGAAAAATCTGACGGGAAAAGTTTTTCCTACGAGAAAAGTTAGTTATAATGCAAACAAGGTTGCATACGGTCAGCTAGTATGTTGTAAGTATAAGGGCCTATCACAGACATGAATCCAACTAGACAACGACAATACCTCCATCTGCATAAAAACGGAGCGTGACAGTTAAACTTTATTAAATATGATGTCAAAAGAGCGCTTATATTAAAAGCTACCATGTTTTCGCGGTCTCGTTATAAGCTCAATAAGGCATTTTCCTTAATTTCGGCCGACGACTGGTGACGAAAATAGTGGATCGCCGACTAAATGAAATAGTTTAAAAAGTATTGCTCCTTCATTGGTGATTGGTGACGAAAACTACAAACACTCTCGGTGTCTATTTAAATTTATATCTGTGGTACGGTGTATTTCTGATATTCGATTATTCATTTTATATTTTTAGAATACATTTATATAATATGTCACAAGAGTAGACAAGCGGGAGGAGGAATCAATCAACTAACTTTTACTTCCAATGGGATTAATCGACTCTCCCAGATATGTAGTGATCTGTAGAGTAGAGAGAATACGACTTATGCTCGTGCTCTACCTGCATCATAACGAGTTAATAAACAATAATTTTAACGCGTTTCCTGGGTTTTACATTAGCGCGTTAAATATTAGGTAGCATATTGTTAGTGGCGTTAAACGTTAATATCCTTTGTAGCGTTCTCCGCTGATATAGCCATTGTTTTTCTTTTTAAGCGTACTTTTCAACGCGTCAAATAACGCGTGTTTCAGATCAGTCATGCGGAGACCGAATAACAAAAACTACTATAAAGTAGAAATATTGGTATCGCATTACTTTAGACTACAACTGCCTCATTCAGCAACCGATTAAGAAAATATTAATTTGCTGAAATCATCAGCAGCATCGTGCCTTATGCAAAGGCCTGCAAAGCGAACAACTTCATCCCACCGAAGGTGGTCGTATCGCTGTTTATATTGAATGAATTAATTACTGTTCAACGAAATCAAATAAGCACAGGGGATGTATTCTCAAAATCGTTTACAATCGAATCAAACTATCATGGCGTGGTTTGCCGTACATAGTTGAGTGCGTTATTTAAACGTGACCTTACTAGGTACGTGCACTCTGCAGCATTGTATGCCGAACAGCGAAATTCGATTAGCAATTATAGATTTATAGATTATAAACCAGTTTGGTAGTTTAGTCAAGCGATAGTTAAAGCTGATCTTGGACTTTGATAATGAGTCACGCGCGTCTAAGCTTCACATATAAACATCATTGTGATCTTTGAACTCGTGTGACATTGGTAAACACGCAACTTTTTAAACATAGCGTTTCCTGAGAACCGATCAAAGTGCAAACGTTCTATGATATCAAATTACTATTAGTTATCTCGAATTGAAATTTATTGCAGTTATTACTTACGTGTAATGTTGCTACGGTTCTTGTGTTCCTATATACAAAAAGTATATTCATAATATACTAGGGGCCCCTTCCGGCTTCGCACGAGTAAACATTTATTGATATTGGGCGAAAAACTACTACCAATTCAGTGAATTCGGTTGTGATGTTTTAACATAAACACATAAATAAATCGAAATAACACCATCTACTGGATGATTACCCAACCTAGATAGTGTTGTGTTGATAATTCAACTCACACCGCCATCTGTGAGAAAATTATTGAACTTACAAATAAATACAAACCATTCACATAATCCGCATTAATAAATGTTGAAGTTAATAATAGAGATAGGAATCATAATTGTTTTGTCCATCTTTTAAATTGGACAAAATAACATAAGTACAGTAAGCCAAATTTTATCAGCTGAGTTCATCCCGGAGAAACATCGTGACGCGAGATTTTTATTATATTGAAGATAAAAGAAGATGTATAAGGTGTGAGTTATATAGAAGAGACGTGGCGCGTTCGTGTGGCGGAGGTGAATAATCAATGAAACACAATATAAGCCTCAATAGTACGCATCATAGTGTTGTTTATATCATAAGGGAAATTTTTTAAATATATGTCAATCACATTCACGCACGGATTATCGCCTTATAAACGAAGATTGTATTTTATGAAATATTTGAGACACCTATGTACCTACCTACCTACATTATCATATTTATCGCCACATATCTACGCTCATATGATACGTCCCCACTGAAGGAGCCACATATTATTCTTCCCTAATGTATGCCGGTTGCCTCACAATATTTTGCTTCACCGTAAGAGCGTCGGATAAATGTACATTCGAAAAACTGAAATTCGAAAAACGAAAAACACATTGGTATACCGCAGGATCGTACAAACAGAGGCCCAATTCTGCTAATAAGTTACAGTTAAATCGAAACTAAACCGTTGCGATCGACCAATCGGAGCGCGTATATTGCCATTCAACTGTTCGATGACGTGATAATGTGGCATTCTGATTGGTCGATCGCAACGGTCCAGTTTCGATTCGGCTATAACTTTTTAGCAGAATTGGGCCTCAGGCCCGAACCTCTCGATCAGAAGGCCAGAGGCCCTAGACAAATGCCACACGCCAACTTTTCCGCAGTCATTCCGCAGAAAAAATGTATGGAAATGACATTAGCTTACGACAACCTCACGCTATTTTTTCCGCAGCTAATGTCATCTCCATACATTTTTCTGAGGAACGACTGCGGAAAAGTTAGCATGTGGCATTTGTCTAGGGAGGCAGGCAGTGCCGAGTCCACAGCGCCACCGACACTCAATAAGCTCTATAATCATATTAGTTAGGCCTCGTTTACGGAGACGCGGGGCGTTGCGCGGCGCGGCCCGCTCAGAATTCAAACATATGGCGTTGTATGAGTGCGTTTACGGAGAAGCGATTTTACACGCCTTTGCTTGAAATAGCGCGTTTTTTACGGCCGAGCCCGCGGATGGCACCGCCGCGTCCGTCGGTGTTCCCGTCTCGCATCTCTATGAACAACATCGTATATTGCCATTTGTTTGTGTTAACGCGTGCGATTATGAGTGCCGCTTCACGCGCCGCCCCACCGTCAACAGAAAAAACGTCAGACGCGCCGCGAGACGCCACGCCACACGCGACGTGCGACGCCCCGCGTCTCCGTAAACGAGGCCTTAGTATGACAAAATGCCGCTTATGTCTAATGATCATTACTCCTTGGTTACAATTGCGTCATCAAGAACCTCGTGCCCGATCAAATTATAATGTAGCAGACGCAACGTAGACAAAAACGTAGACAAAAAAAATATTTTGATCTAAAATTAATTATTTGAACGATACTTCTTTTCATTATTCTAAGCCTTAACAGTGCATGTTTAAGAATTAATATCAAGTGCAGAAATAAAACTTTAGATTGCTTCGTCGTTAAAATATTGCTAGGTTAACATTTGTCTCGCCAAGATTAAAGCTTTGAACTCGTTTAATTTTGATGACAAAATTATATGACAATAAATGTCTATGCATCATCAGCATAATTTTCCTAACCCGTGTAACGAACGAATAACAATTAACTGACAGTAGGTAATATAATCTGATCAACGGGTTCAAGCGACAGCCAAGGGCCAGATTTTTTACGAGATATGTAGGTATAGGTTAACATTAAAAAATAGTCGATGTAATATTAGCACGATTACGAAGTAAAGAAATTGTGAATAATGTTGTAAATTATACCGTGATACCATTACGGTTAGGGCGCTTGCGCACTTATACGTATTCGGTTCGTGTTCGATACGTAAAAAAACCGAACGGGAAATTTACATCCTAGCGTTTGCGAACTTATCTATATTCGATTCATGTTTGAGACGGTTGTACGATAAACGTCAAGATGATAGGGATCACTTCCTGTTTTTAAAAACCCAGTGCAATTTAGTACTCATTTGGTACTATTTAATACCAAACATTATAATTTTGGTACCTGCTTAGCTTAGACAAAATCTGGCTTTCATAATCAAAATCATGCCCTAACATTAAAGTTACTAACTGTTTGATATAACAGATTAAACCACAATTTAGTACCTATCTCCAGAAATTAACTTATAATAACATATGTTTTCCAGTATAAATTGTCATTTTATGTCAAAAAAACGATTAAGCAATCATTATTAATACATATATAAACGTTTTTAACAACTTCATCAAATAATGTAGGTAAATAAATGATGGAGACCCACCATCCTGCAGGCGTAACACAGGGGTGCCAAGACTGGACTCGAGTCACGCATTATCTCATAATTTCAGTGACATAGTCTCTACGTCTTAAAGAGCGGCACGGCGGCGGCGGCGCGTATTTAGTGTAACTGGCGTGATAAACATTTCTTGAGACTCGACAAGGGAAACGTGTGACTGAGTTTTATCACAAATTTCTTGCTCTCCGACTGCTGTTACTTCTTTTAAAGTATTAAAGCGCTTGCTACAATTTTTATAAAACTCAGTCACACGTGTTCCTTGGCGAGCGTCAAGAAATTTTTATCACGTGAGTCACACTAAATACGCGCCACCGACCCACCGTGCTACTCTTTAAGACATATAGATTATGTCACAAATTGTGAGATAATGCGTGACTCGAGTCCAGTCTTGGCAGCCCTTGCTACGCCTGCTGATGCACACTTAAAAACGACTCGAACTAAGAATTTACGGATCGAACACGAACCGAATACGTAGGTATGAGTGCGCAAGCGTCCATACCATCACTAGAACGGCCAAACCGGATCAAAACCGAACACGAACCGAATACGTTTAAGTGCGCAAGCGCCCTAACTATTTATTAAAATGTAACCATGTATCAACTAGCCCACCATCATCCCACATTATATTACTATCGGTTACACCATTGTTCTACTCATACATTCGACGGTTTGTTGACATTTCAAATGATAAAGTAAAACTAATTACTTCCTTGAGTTAAGCTGAAATCGTAAGAAATGATAGTTTGGTGATTATTTAAAAATATATATATACTTAACTATAAAGTCAATAGAAAAATATGCGCTTTCAATCGAGAACATCACCCTAGTATTGTCGATTTCAATTCTAGTTAAGTAATGTCTACTATTTACATTTGCGAGCACGAATTGTTTCAAAGATAGATTGATGTTTCTGGTCACTGATAAGACTAATATTATATATAGAGCACCAATTAAAATAACAGCTGCTCGAATCGAATGTTAGTTCGACACTAGCACAAATGCTCGAGAAACAATAACTTATTATGAGCTTAACTTATCTCATAACTCATCACTTTGCAAATATGTCAGCTAATTCACATTATCAACAAGCAACAAGACAACATAAATACAAACCTCCTCATAATTAAAGATAACTTAATAAATAAAAGATAGCATTGTTCGTTATCAGTATAAACGAAATCGTATTTAATAATGTTATTGTTCGGTCGATAACCTTATCAGGCTATACATGGTCATCTAGTTATTTCTATCTTCTAATAATATAATGTCCTTTTAAAGCTGCTGTAAGACAACGTAATGAAGCAGAACTGCATGTTGACTGACCTTAGGGTAAGATAACAACCCAGTTCACTGATCATGTAACATATTGGTTTACTGCAATCATACTTTAAGAGTTGTTTTGGAGACGCAAAGGCAAGCAAATATTCTCAAGTTCATTAGATATTATTGCTGTCAATCGACTATCAATATGAACAAGCAGGCAATATTGCGATATGAAATTCAAAAACAATGTTGTTTCTCAGTCTAATAACGTACCAAATAAGAAGCATATCACCAAATTCACGGTACTTTAAGCGAGTCCATTTTAAGTAATGGCAGAGGATAAGTAATAGGTGATGGACTGATGTTTTTGAATCCCGAAATACAGAAGCCATTTAATCAAAAATATTTATCTGCAAATCATTAAAATATACATCGAAGATGCATATTTTGTTGATTTCCAAACTTTATTCACTCTGTGCTCTGACACACCCTTTGAACGGGCCAGACAAAAGCTCAATAAAGTGTTTACCAACGCCACTTACTTAATGGGCCAATTGGAGACAGGAAGACATCACTCAAACATCATTGATTTGACGAGCTGTTCACATCATTATCACTACCGACACCTCTTTTTTCGGTCTCGCGCCCACTCATAACCAGAAACTCATAACTGGAATAAAATGTAGCAACTCATAACTGACTTGAGGACCCACTCATAACCATGGTTATGAAATAAATTTTAAACTTATAAAATATTGAATTTAGAGGAGTAACTCATAACCGAACATAAAAAAAGCAAATACCTAAACTTTGAAGTACATTTGAGACCAATAGTGCTTGCTTACTATTATATACTTGCATACTAATTTTAAATTAGGTACTTTTTGTTTTTTTTTATTTCATACTACAAAGAAATATTTAGTTACAGTACAAACGGCAACACAGTCTTAACTGTCATTTCAAGACGCAATACACAAAAAATCCAGTGCTTACCCGTGGTACTACTCACGTGTCCGGTAGTACTACGGGTGATTAATTTTGCCTGTAGTACTACTTATTATCTTTGACAATCAAAGAACACCATGTGGGTAACTATTGGTTTTAATTTTTATATTATTTTGAAGAAATTAAGGAACGCTTTAATAAAACTATTTTAAAAGCAACTTTAACGCAGCTTTCAATTGCGAGTCATTTCACTTTTTCACCGACTTCACAAAAAGGGGGACTTTATCATTTCCATTGTATGTTCTTTTTTTACGTTTGCTACCTCATAACTCTGTCATTTTTTAACTGATTTGGAAAATTATTTTTATACTTCTCAATTAGTCTCATTGTCACCAAATCCTGGATCGGGCAACAATAAATACCCGTAGTACTATACTAACCGTAGTACCAACGGTAGAACCACGGGTAAGCACTAAATAAATCTTAGTGCGAGGAATACATAAATAGTTTCTCTCCGTGACATCTTCAACAAAAATAACAATATTGAGAAGTGATTGAGAATTAGTTTGTCCTGATAGCTATATCTCATCGACTCTTTCAAGCGCCGCATTTGAGAATACTATCTATCCAAGTCTTAATTATGATACGAGTACTTATATAAAAATTTAATAATATTCATATTATTTGTGTAATAGGTATTTCTTCATATTTTTTATTTAGTATGTTATATAGTATGGTTTTATGTACAAGCTTTTATTTAACTTGCAATGTAAGTATGTATGTTCGGGTGAAATCTTGCAACTCAATTTTGAAGCAGATATGTTTAACCGATTGAGCTGAAATTTATACACATTCAGTTTCGATGACAATGCATGGTTGACTGTGTGACGTCATTCTAAATCCAAGATGGCGGCATACCCAAGATGGCGGATCAATTATTTTTAATGCATCCCCACAATATGGGTATCAAATAAATGGTCTTGCTAAGAGTAACTCGAAAAATAATATGACGTCACTATTAATCCAATATAGCGGATTTCTAAAGCTTGAAAATCAACTTAGAAGTAGATATCTTTAACCGATTGAGCTGAAATTTTGTATACTATAACTACTACTTACTATACGTAAAAGTTTTAGTGTAAAAGTTATTTTTTTCTTTTTAGCGCATTTAGATAAAAGCTTGTTTTTAAAAAGGTTTTTTTACATTTAATTTTATATATTTTTTTACTATTTGATCGCCTTCTAAGCCGCTATACACGCAAATTCTAATATATGACAATTTCTCCTTTCGCAGGTCTGCTGGAAGAAATTTCATTTATGAAATTAGCAGATCCTTTTTAACGGACTTAAAAAAATAGATACAGTCGAACATAGAACCTCTTCCTTTTTCAAAGTCGGTTAAAAAAGAAGTTTTAACTCAGTTTGACCTGTATGTTTGTATGTATGTTTGTCCGCGATTATCTCGCGTTTGGCTGAATCGATTTTGATGCGGTTTTCAGAAAAGTATTTGTTACATTTAGGATAAGGTTTTGGTATTTTATGGTTCTGAAATTTTTTTTACAAAAAATAAAACCGACTTCAATAACACCAAAAAGTCATAAATAATATAAGAATACAAACAACATCACAGTTTTATATTATAGTCGGTGCCAAGCAATAATCACCTGGAAAATCTTAAAAAATATAAAAAGTACTAGTTAAAATTTGCCACGCACTTCAATATAAAACTACGATGTTCTGCATTCTTATATTTTTATAACTTTTTGGTGTTTTTGAAGTCGGTTAAATTTTTTGTTAAATAAAAATTTCATTTTGTCTTCTGTATTGTTTGTGCTGTCTAATTTTAATGCGGGAGAGAGACCGCAATAGCCACCCTCACCTTGCCGATCTGTAAGATGCCTCTTTACACCTCTTTTATACCAAGCTTTTTACTTTGATTTAAAATATTATTCACCCTTTTTTGTTAATGTTGTTAATAATTATTAAAGCGACTGTACATAATTGTGTAGTTGTGTTGGTTATGAGTTTCGTCTTCTCACATCAGCAGTTATGAGTGGGACCTTTACGTATTGGTTATGAGATTTTTGGTTATGAGTGGGCGCGAGACCCTTTTTTCTATAGTACTACTTGGGTGATGATGACGGATGGCAAACAAGCATACGCAGATGCAGATTTCTATAGACCTCTATAGATGTTAAGCGGTTGGTATCTTTGGAGCATATACGGTCCTTAGTCGTTAACACCTATCGGTTGCGGCCGCTGACGCGTCGGTGATAGGCGTCAATGCGTCGACGCCTACTGTCGTTTGCATTTAAGCGTAAATATTTTCTACTAAAAATACTATTTTTTATAAAAAAACTTTTTTTCTATATGTTTTGTAAATTTAATACATGCGTCCTCTTTTTTTTTGTAGGTCCATGACAATGCGTATAAGAATTTGAGCCAAGACAAACACCAGCTTTCGCTCCAAACAATATTAAAAAAATATTCCCGAACTCGTAATCTACCAGAAACTTCCATCATCAGCTAAGTAGCATGATACGATGACTACCAGATGCAAACACCTGATTATCTTCAGAAAAATATTAAAAACGTTGGACGTGCCTATGAAATTTAAGGGTTCCTCCCGATTTTCCTGGGATCCCATCATCAGATCACGACTTGGTGACAATGTGACCGCCTCAGGCGTAATACTCGTTCGGTACCAAAAATAATTTTGGAAATCGGCTCACAAATGGCGGGATAGTCGGTGAACTTACATAAAATAAATAGATACAGTCGTACATAGAACCTCCTCCTTTTTCGAAGGCGGTTAAAAATAAAATTGCGGCGATGGCAGCTGCCAGTGACGGTAGTCCACGACGCACTGACAACTGTCGCCGACGCTTTGACGTCTGCCGCTGACTGGTGCCACAGAAGAAATAACGCGGTTAACGTGGCCTCTGCCGTTGATAAAGTGCACAGAACACAGAACACAATACCCCAAGGGGAGTGCCGGTTGTCAGTACGCGTGCAAAGTAGTATTGCCCAAAATCGGTCTTGGTCTTGCACTCTTGCGAGACTTTTACTGCAAGGCCGAGATCAAGATCGGCCTAATTGTAGCAAGACCAAGACTGACCCATGCAAGATTTGAGCAACAGTCTTGCTCAAATCTTGGTGTTGGTCTAGTAGACTAACAGCCAGCAACGGATTTACAGTTGTCATAAAAAGTTACTGACTTAATCTCTAGCACGTAGTCAACAATAATAATTACTTATGACAACCCCTAGTGGCCGGGTGAAGCTACCTGAGAATTTTAAAGACGGTATAGGAAAAAATGATCAATTTTGCATAGTGTAAGTCATGAAATTTCAAAACATTATTCTCAATATTATGTTCCTCCTAATTGTTAACAGAATGCTACAAAAATTTATGAAAAATAGTTTCATATTTGTCATTTTATAAGTCTTGAAATTTAGACACAATAAAGAAAATATGGTGAGGAAACATAATTCTATAATGCCAGAAAAAAATTCATCACCTACCATACGCCAGAACGGAAAACGTTCCCATGCGAGAGCGAGCGAGACAGTTAAATTTTCATAAATTTTTGTATTCTGTTAACAATTAGGAGGGACAAAAATGATCTGCTGATTTTTTATGTATTTAGCATAATGTCTATATACGAGTATATGTATATAAAAGGAGATGTTCCCATCTATAGACGCACGCACAGCTGTAACCGCTAACGGTACAAACGTGAAATTTGGAAAGTTGTTTTAATTCAAAATGCGGACGCACACTAAGAAAGGATTTTAAAAAATGTTAACCATAAAGGGATGGAATATGGGTTGCAAGTTTGTATGGATTTTTTTTAAATTAGCTTCGATTTTTATAAAACTTTAGATTCATGCTCTTAAAAACATTTCATTGGTCACGTGTTTCATGGTTTATTGAAATTCACCCCCTTAGGGTGCAAAATAGCGGTGGAAAGTTTCTATGGAAAGTATTGAAAATCTGCTCTAATTTCTAGAAAATTTATCATCCAAACTCCTTAATTATAAATAACAGTCTTCTATATAATATGTTACAAAATTAAATAATAACGCGGGCGAAGCCGCGAGCGGAAAGCTAGTTGAGAATAATCTCCTGAAAATTGATCCTTTTTTCCTACCCTCTTTTAAATTCTCATGTAGCTTAACCCGGCCACTAGGGGTTGCCAGAAGTAATTATTATTGTTGACCACGTGCTAGAGATTAAGTCAGTAGCTTTGCATGACTTTTGAAATGACAACTGTAAATCCATTGCTGGCTCTTTCTCTATAGGTGTCGTTCTTGCAGCAAGAGTCTCGCAAGATTGCAAGACCAAGACCGATTTTGGGTAATACTAGTGCAGAGGGAGATCACGAGAGTCAAAGCCTCACGCTATCAACGAAACAAATAGATAAGTATTGACAGCTTCTTCAACGAGCTCCGCGTGATCAGTCATGCACAGGAACACAACATGACGTCATTTAGCTGCGGTTTATATAGGTTGGGGGCACTTCTCCAGTTAAGTTGCACATGACAGCGATAACCTCCTGTCCTACTGTCTTATTCTGTGTTATCTGTCTCTATTTCTCGTGCTCTTTCTATGTATATATGTGTGTTTACATAATGTATGTGTGTTTAAGTAGAACTGCATGACTTATCACTTTTCCCTGTCAGTATGAATAATGCTCAATGTGCACAATAATAAAACAGATAATCTGTAGTGTTTTTGTTTATTATATGAGATTAAACTTACTCGTACATCTAACCTAACCGAAACCACAGATAATATAATACTACAGTACAGATGCCCCATCCCATACAACGAAATGGGACCTACTTAAATCGGGCTATTCTTCGAACTATTTTATTTCAGCATTTCACCGCGAGATGACGCACCAGCAAGCTCGGGCCATCGAGCCTTTGCTACATAGGGCTCAGTAGTTCTCGCACGCACTCAACAGATGGCACTTTGTGAACTGCTATGCTTATTATGCTTTGTTTAGTTCATGACTGCGTAAGTAAATAGGTCTTGTAAAACATCATACGCTTACGGCCGGCTGCACCAAGCTAAATGTGTTACAATTTGGTAAAAAATTGACGTATAAATCAATGTTATACCTAAGGGGTTGTTCCGCCATGGTTATACGATTTATGTCATACATTTTATATACGTTTGACATTTAAGATGTAATTGTAAAATAAATTTGATATCATTGGAGGTATAAGTCATTTTGGTAGTGGGTACTTTCTATTATATCTGTAACTTCAAATTCAAAAAACTGGTTAAGAATAAAGCAAACTTGCAAATTTTTTATATGTGACCTTTTTTTATCCCGCCCAAGACGATTTTTTTCACTGATTTATTTAAGTATCATTTTTTCAATTTATTTAGTATTTTTAAAGAAAATCAAAGTCACATAATATTGTATTTTGTTAAAATGTGATTTAATTATTTGACAAGATTTTTCAGTTTATGATTTTTGTTTTTTATATAAAATAAGTGTTTATTTTTATATTTATACATCTGAAAAAACTGAGCAATTTAATTACTCAGTGATATTTTATATTATAAAATATCATTGAGAAATTTAATTCTTAATTACTTATATTTTTTATAATATAAAATATAATTGAGAAATTTATATTCTTATAGCCGGCTGAAATTAATTTATTCGACTGTTTTATCAAATATCGAAATTATATAATTTAGTACTATTTTTTAAACAAAATTTTATTTTTCCTTGTTCTTTCTTACCAGTTAGGTATCTAATTTTCTGTTTCATTTTAAGAATGTTGTTATTAATTCTGTGATAAAAAATCATTGAAACAAAAGATACTTAATGCGGGTTCGAACCACAGACCTCTAGCGGTATAGCTTAATAATTTCGCAGTATTTCCGCATGAGCCATCTGTTCAATTAGATTTGACGTTGAAATTTCGAATCTATTATTTAAATTATGTGACGTCTATTGTAAGTCGCGCTTGCCACAATATTTGTAAATGGTAAAATCTAATAAAACACTGTACCTATAATATTTTATTTGGCAAAATTCAAAATATACCTAATCACCATTGAGATTAAAAAATAATTCAAGTAGTACCTATATTAATTTTATTTATTTTTTATAGTCAGGAAACTTACAGAAATTGTGTATGTAAAGAAAAAATATTGCTGTGTTTGTAAACTACCTCAAAGTTTTGTATTACTGATAGGGTAGATTAGCCTGTTTTCGACCAATTAGTGGAGTTGCCAACTTTGGGAATAAAAATATGTGTGTTCTGACATGTATTTTGTATCAAAATAAATTGTGGTAACTCCTCATATAGTCTATTTTTTATAATTATATATTTTATAATAGTCAAATTAACAGTTTTTTTAATTATTAAATCCAAGCGTCAAATTGCCGATTTTACCAGTTTTCGACCAAAAATTCTAGTTTTCGTCCATCTGTTGACCAGTTTTCGACCAATTAATTAAGAAAGATTTTTATGAATAAAAGTATGATAGAATATATATATTTTTCTAAATACAAATACTAAAGTAATCAGCTTTTAATATTTATTAAGGCTGTGTCTATTTGAACCCGGGTCCTAATCATCATCATCGACCTACACTCGTCCACTGCTGGACATATGTCTCCCCTAATGCACGCCACCGCTCCCGATCTTCGGCTACTCTCATCCAGCCCACTCCAGCCAGCCTACATATATCGTCATCCCATCTTGTCGCAGGTAGCGTTGCCAGGCGTCCGGATAAAGCCGGACAGGGTTAGGCTTTTTGACCTCTTGTCCGGCCAAATTTGACTGCGTCCGGCTTTTTACATTTCGCAAACGAGCGAGCACCGAGCGTGGCTGAGCGCAGGCGACAGGACATAACGCAAACTAAACGTTGAAAGAGCTTTTTCCTTGATAGGTCAGCAATGGACGAAAGAACGCAACAGATTACATATTGACAGTGTTGCCAAAATGTTGGTTGTAGAATTTAATTTAAAAAATTTGACATGTAAGGATTCATTTTGAAAGAAACTGAGCTCTTAAAGCAGGTTTCGGCAAACCAAAAATATGAATAATTATTTTTATTGTGTAACTCAAAGAGAAGTTTTTTTTGTTTTATTGTTTAACTTAAAGAGAAGAAGTTTTGATTTATTGTTTTAATTTAAGAGAAGAATTTTTGTTTTGTTGCATTGTTTAACATAAAGAGAAGTTTTTGATTATTTTTTTTAGTTCAAAAAGTCTTATTTGTGATAAGATTCATTAGTATTCAAGAAAAATTTAAATATGTTGATAAATGTTTGTATCTAGAATTTAATTTTGAGTGATGACTATTTGACTGATTAATAATAAAGTACATAGGTACCTAAGACTGATTTGGCATTCGATTTTGTTTATTATTTCACTAGAATTTAACAAGATTTATGATAATAATCAAAAAAAGCTTGATTGTATGTAAAATCAAGCTTTTTCAATTCATTCAATTTTTTTTGTCGTACCTATTAATACGGAAATTCCTTAAAAATGTAGGGTGTCCTTTCTACCCAAATGTCCGGCCAAACTGGCTGGTCTGTCCGGCTATTAGGTTTGGCGACCTGGCAACCCTAGTCGCAGGGCGTCCCACACTACGTTTACCGAGTCGCGGTCTCCACTCAAGCACCTTACGACTCCAACGGCCGTCAGTTCTGCGGCTCATTAGGCCAGCCCACCGCCATTTCAGTTTACTAATTCGGTGGGCTATGACGGTGACTTTGGTTCTCTGACGGATCACATCATTTTTGATACGGTCTTTCAGAGATACTCCGAGTATAGCCCTTTCCATAGCACGCTTAGTGACTTTAAATTGGTGGACTAGTCGAGCCGTGAGTATCCACGTCTCGGCACCGTATGTCATGACTGGGAGGACGCACTGGTCGAAGACTTTCGACTTAAGACACTGAGAAATGGGTGACGAGAAGACATGTCGAAGCTTACGAAATGCTGCCCAGCCCAGCCGAATTCTTCTGTTGGCTTCCCTCTCGAAGTTGTTTCTGCCTAGTTGAAGAGTTTGCCCTAGGTACATATTCCTGTACAACTTCGAGAGATACTCCATTTACTACAACCTGTCCCAGATCAACGAGCTCGTTGAACATGACCTTGGTTTTATCCAAGTTTATCCAGAGACCGATACGTTCGGAAGACTCAACCAGGCTGTTCACCATCTCTTGTAAGTCTTGCAGAGTTTCAGCCATAATTACGATATCGTCCGCGAATCGTAAGTGTGAGATGCACTCGCCGTTTATATTAATGCCACGTCCTGTCCAGTTGAGCGTTCCGAATACATCCTGCAGCGCAGCGGAGAAAAGAGTTTCGGTGATATTACATCCCCCGGCCTCACACCACGTCACAGGAGGATAGGCTCAGTTTGACCATTCTGGACAACGACGAACATATAAGCAGTGTCATACAAACATCTCACCATTTCGATATATCGCCAATCAACTTGGCACCTCTGCAAAGACTCTAGAACAGACCAGGTCTCGACGGAGTCAAAAGCTTTCTCATAGCCCACAAATGCCATGCACAGGGGTTGGTTATACTCATTGGTGTTCTGTATAACCTGCCTTATTGTGTGAATGTGGTCTATGGTGCTATAACTCCGTCGGAACCCGGCCTGCTCCGGAGGTTGAGCTTTGTCAAGTCTTCGTGTAAGACGGTTCGAGACGACTCTTGAAAACAACTTATAGACATGGCTCAAGAGTGAAATTAGTCGATAGTTCTTCAACAAAGTCTTGTCGCCCTTCTTGAAGAAGAATACGCCTAAACTCCATGTGCCATGCCTTAGGAGTTCTCCCGGAGAAAAGAATAGAATTAAATATACGCTGGAGCTCCTTCAGTATCGGCTTGCCAGCAGCTTTCAGAAGCTCCGTTGTGACTCCATCCTCCCCCGGGGCCTTTCCATTTTTAAGTTGCCCAAGAGCCATCTCGATTTCGTCTAGGCTGATGTCTGGGAGATCCTTCGTTGCATGGCGGGTTAAGGTGGCTCTTGGATCCTTCTCATCCGGCGTGGGACGGGGTGAGTGCGACGCGTATAGCTGACTGTAGAAGGTGCTAGTGCTAACTTCCGAAAGAATCTCCGATTTCGAAGCGACGATTTCTCCGTTTGCTTTGGTCAACTTCGTCAACGGGTCCTAATCGGACGTCTATTTATTCCTTATCAAATCCGGAGTATGAAAACATGCAGTTTTAATTCAGATTCATGTGGTCACAATATCTAACCTTTTTTTTAAGGAGGGGTAATCTCTTTACGATTTGACAAGGGACTTAAAAGCTGACAAGGCCGCCCCAAGGATATGCCATTGGACTCGGGTATTAACCCCATACCTGGCTAAACCACCCTCCAGCAACTTTTAACTCCATAGAGGCACAATCAGGATCGGCGTTAGCCATTCCCCGAGTGCGCCCACTGCAGACTGGCACGCGGTGAGCCAGCATCACTGACCCAAGCGCAGGGCCTTACTCTACGGAGGGGTCGCCAAGTGCAATAATGCCCCAGACGGGCAGGCCAGGGGTAGAAAAGTAATGTATCCCAACCGGTTGTCGGCCGGCCGGGCCATTTCATCCCCAACTTGCTTGAATATTACTAATTAAATTTAAATATTTTTACAATGAATTTCTAATTAGAATGTATAATAATATTTATGAAATATCTTTAATTAACTTTAAACTTTAACTAACCAAAAAACGGTCGATAATTGGAATGATTTTACACTATAAGTAGGTACCCAATTTTCGACCAACATGACTTTTCGAATTTTCGAAGTATTTATTTAAAAAGTAAACACAATCTAAAATTTATTTTGATTAAGAAGTGGGAGTTAATTAGAATTCATTCAAATAGTTTTGAATAATTAATTCAATTCTTTTGATTTTAGCTAAACGAAAAAAGGCAGTCGGAAACTGGGATGATTATACCATATTTCTAATTTTTGACCAACAACATTGTTTGTCATATTCAGTTTATATTAACAAAGTAAAATATTGGACGAAAATTGGCCATTAGATAATATATGTAAATAAAGCTCACATTATCAAATTAGATTTAATATCTTTCCATACATTTTAAAACAACATAGAAATCTTATTTGTAGGTGCCTTACCTATTTTTCGACCACCCGGTCGAAAACTGAATTTTTTGAGTAAAGCGTGTACCCTTTCTTGACCACCTCATTTTATGAATTTGGTCATGAAATTTACGTTAAAATCTAATTAATCCACACAGTAAAGGTCATAAACTAGCTGCACAAACAATAAATAATCCAATATAACTTAAGATTAATTAAAAACTTTCCGTACAAGTAGTGGCACCTTACTATTTTTTTCTTAATATTCAACGCATGTGACGCTCTCCGCTGCTAACCTCAGACAAATAATTGGTTAGTTTTCGCAGCTTTCGTTCAATTCTTCTAGTTTGTGTGTGTGGGGGGGAACAATGTATTCAGGTTGCTACTTGTTTATGTTTTGGTGATGCAAGTATACCAATATTACTATTTTTGATCATTTAACAAGGGAGGACCGTTAAATGGTCGAAAATTGGCAGTAATCGGGAAACAGGCGCATCTACCCTACTATGTTATGTAACCTGTCACAATTTATGACACGTCATGCTGTTGATACAATGTATATATACGTGGAGCTTTATGTACCTATATATATTATATATATTTGTATATTTCTATTATTCCATGTTGAGTGTATTACGTAAATATTAAGATTTTTGTTGTTGTTTATAGCTTAGTGTGTGTGTGCCATAGTGGTGCCTCTTCAGGGTGTCTACGGAAGACCAGCGCCGGGGAGTCTGCGACGCCTCGGCTTTATGCTGAGTAGATACCCTTTCCGTGGCACATCTATTAGTGTTTTCCCTTTTTTTATTTGTTATTCTGTGTTAGTGCCATTGAATAACCCATTTTCTTTCTTTCTTTCTTTTTTCTTTCATTAATACTCACGCTGGGCTTTAAATGTTGACCTTAAGACTGCCCTTATGTCGCTCGTAATAGCGGCGGCTTTCGTAATGCAAATGTAAAGCTTGACGTGTTGCTGACTGTACTTTACGTATTACTTACCTATATTATCTATGACTATGTATGTACCTAACATAGTTGAATAATACTTATGATGTTATTAAAAATTCAGATTTGTAAAATTAGTTTTGAAATCCCCCATACAAAATAGTTAGGTCAGTGAAAAAATCACTGCGGTTTTATGAAACCAACATGCAAGTGAAACTTTTTTTCGGTTCGTAGGCATTTAACTGAAAATTTCCGAGAAAATATTAAATAGGGTAAGTTCTTACTTATTAAAATCGCCTCTCTAATCCTAACCTAAATCTTTTTGTTCTTAAAAGAAAATTATAAATAAAAAACAAATTGAGATATAAATAAAAGGAATTGATATACCTAATAAACAAAAAGCAATAAAGAAAAACAAAATAATAAAACAAGCAATTTTTTTAAAAAAATAACTACATCAGGACAGGATCGAACCACTGCCACACAGATTTAAAAACGAAGATCTAACGAGTAGACCAATCCTGACCTATTGGAAGTGGTGAATTTTACGATGTCATGTTTTTGTGTAATTCGACCATAATTCGACATTACACTTTCAAATGTATGGGAATTAGAAAATTAATTTTGCAGTTTCGAATTTTCAATGACGCCATTACTATTATGATTATGTCAAAATACCTACATACCAAACACCTTGTAGGTAATATAATAAAATAAAATAATTCAACTCAATCTGTGACCATACGAACAAGCATACATAAGTAGTGCCATCTATGAGTGAGCAGTATATAATCAAATAGTTAAAGCAGACATTGCGTGGTACTTTGAGCTATGCTTTTGAGAGATACATTGAAGTTCAGACAATTGTCGCTAGGAGTGCTATAAATTTGTAAAAAGAAATGTTAAACCGTTCTAGCATGACTTAAAAACGTATTTTGATACTTCCCACGTGCTAAGTTATTTTTTAAAATATAATCAATAGTTTTCTGAATCTCCTTGTTGACTTTTACTAAATTCACTAAAAAGTCATTACAAAAATCGATTAAAGTAGCGCCATCTATTGATGCTTTTATAGAATTATTTTACTTTTGTTCGTGATGGGTCCCCGTGCCGAAACTGAACACACTAATTTGATCCAATTAAAAAACCTAACCAAGGCAAGGTTTGATTATATGGTTAAGTATATTAGGTTATGATAAACGTACATAATGCACTTGCGTATTACCGTTCAAAATCTTACACAAACTAAGTCTCGCTAGAAGAAGGGAGTACTGCGATAAAATCAATCTATCTCAAGCCTTGATTTATGAAATGGACTACGGGAAGTTTGACTTTATTATTAAACTAGCTGTGCCCGCGAACTACGTTTCGCCATCAAAATACTTAACACAGTGTTTAGTTTTTTCCTCCATTTTATTCCATAATGATTCAACTTTATTCTGCCTTTCTTGAGCATCGGCCATTTCGAAATTAGGACAATTTTCGTAGGTTCGTAATGCTCTTTTTTTAACAGTCCACAAAATTAAATACATTACATATTACTATAAACACTAAGTTTAATTATTGTTTTAGATACATTATTGATATTAATAAATTCTTCTTCAGTACAAAGAACTACACAGTTGCAAGAATAATCTTTATCGTATTCATGTTTCGAATTAAAATAAACAATTGTTAATAAATTAGAACTGTATACGAATAAAGTTTAGATTTTATAATGGGTGTTGGTAACACCAACAAAATATATTTTTTTGGATATGACAACTTGGCCAATTTTAAATTACTAAAACTTTTACGGGATTAAAACGCGTTTGGTACCTTATTTTGGCCAATTTTGACTGGTCGTACAGTAAGCTCCTTGTCAAGCTATACTGTTTGACCTTTGAACCGTTCTTATGTAGCTCGTAATACTGGCGGTTTTCGTAGAGTTAATGTATAGCATGAATGGGGGGGGGGGGTTTACTGTACAAATACGTTTTCCGTATTCGATATCCGATCACGGAATACAGACACGGAGTTTCGTGAACGTAGCGCAGACGTTCGTTTCTTCTCATTCGGGATTTCTACCATTCTACCTAAACGTACGTACAGAACGTGTTCCGTTCGTAATAAAAACGAACGTGTGCGGCATTCAATGAGTATTTTGTATAGATTTGATGCATTCGGATGCCCGCATTCAGAAAACGAATGCGAAAAACGTATTTATGCGGTTAGCCTTAAAATGTATTGAGACTTCCGTTTTTGTAACATGTACTGTGCGATATAGTGTTGCTGGCATAGTTCGGTTAGCAAACTCGCCGTGATGAATAACATCCAACACACAAACTTGGAGTTATCGTTAGTTAGTTCACGATCGTTGCATTATCACGGTCTCGAAGGACACTAAACACAGGTAACATCTAACATCGAACATCCAATAGGCCCCGAAGCGGTTCTCAAACTTTTTTGGTGACGGAACCCTTTTGGAAAGCGAAATACTTGACGGAACCCTAAAATAAAACAATAGTTTTTAAAGTGTATTCTTTATTAATAAGCATAATAAAAGTACGACCAGAGAGGGTGTTTTGATTTTTCTAAATTATTGCGGAACCCTTATAGGGGTATTGTGGAGCCCTAGGTTTCCGCGCAACACACTTAGAGCATGGCTGCTCTAGGTACCCTTCAGGGCCTACTTTCATTTAATACCCCTATTGCTGGGCTTAGAAACGAACTTTTATCTTTTTTTTTGAGCAGCGGCCATATTGAATTTTGTGCTATTTTCCTAAGTTCATAGTGCTCTACTCTTCAAGGCCTTTCATTTGATACCTATATTGCTAGGTTTGGAAACGAACTTTTATCCACCTTTTTTGAGCGGTGGCAATGTCGAATTTACGTCAATATTGCTAGGTCTATAGTGCTCTACTCTTGAAGACCTTTCATTTGATACCTATATTGCTAGATTAGAAAACGAACTTTTATCCACCTTTATTGAACGGCGGCCATGTTGAATTTATTTATGTGTTGCTAGGTTCATAGTGCTCTACTCATCAAGGCCTTTCATTTGAGACCCCTATTGCTGGGTTTGGAAACGAACTATTATCCATTTTTTGAGCGGCGGCCATGTTGAATTTAGGGCAATTTTCCTTAGTTCATAATGCTCTACTCTTTTAGGCTTTTCAGTTGATACCCATATTGCTAGGTTTGGAAACGAACTATTATTCTTCTTTTTAGAGCGGCGGCTATGTTGAATTTATGTCAATGTTGCTAGGTTCATAGTGCTCTACTCATCAGGGCCTTTCATTTGATATCCATATTGCTGGGTTTGAAAACGAACTTTTATCCTTTTTTTTGAGCGGCGGCCATGTTGAATTTAGGTCGATTTTCCTAGGTACCTAATGCTCTACTCTTCAAGGCTTTTCTTTGATACCCATATTGCTAGGCTTGGAAACTAACTTTTATCCACCTTTTTTAAGCGGCGGCCATGTTAAATTTATGTCAATGTTGCTAGATTCATAGTGCTCAACTCTACAAGGCCTTTCATTTGATACCCATATTGCTAGGTTTGGAAACTAACTTTATTCCACCTTTTTTGAGCGGCGGCCATGTTGAATTTATGTCAATGTTGCTAGGTTCATAGTGCTCTACTCATCAAGGCCTTTCATTTGAGACCCCTATTGCTGGGTTTGGAAACGAACTATTATCCATTTTTTGAGCGGCGGCCATGTTGAATTTAGGGCAATTTTCCTTAGTTCATAATGCTCTACTCTTTTAGGCTTTTCAGTTGATACCCATATTGCTAGGTTTGGAAACGAACTATTATTCTTCTTTTTAGAGCGGCGGCTATGTTGAATTTATGTCAATGTTGCTAGGTTCATAGTGCTCTACTCATCAGGGCCTTTCATTTGATATCCATATTGCTGGGTTTGAAAACGAACTTTTATCCTTTTTTTTGAGCGGCGGCCATGTTGAATTTAGGTCGATTTTCCTAGGTACCTAATGCTCTACTCTTCAAGGCTTTTCTTTGATACCCATATTGCTAGGCTTGGAAACTAACTTTTATCCACCTTTTTTAAGCGGCGGCCATGTTAAATTTATGTCAATGTTGCTAGATTCATAGTGCTCAACTCTACAAGGCCTTTCATTTGATACCCATATTGCTAGGTTTGGAAACTAACTTTATTCCACCTTTTTTGAGCGGCGGCCATGTTGAATTTATGTCAATGTTGCTAGGTTCATAGTGCTCTACTCATCAATGCCTTTCATTTGATACCCATATTGCTAGGTTTGGAAACTAACTTTTATCCACCTTTTTTGAGCGGCGGCCATGTTGAATTTATGTCAATGTTGCTAGGTTCATAATGCTCTACTCATCAATGCCTTTCATTTGATACCCATATTGCTGGGTTTGGAAACGAACTTTATCGGCAGTCATGTCACATTAAGTCAACGTGGCTAGGTTAAATGTGTTCTACTCTTTAGGTTCTTCGTTCGATATCCATGTTCCTTGGGTGGATCCAAAAAAATGTGATCCGTCATTTTAGACATTAGGATCAAGAGTCCCGTCCCGTCCCTCTACGCGTAAACCAGAACATTGCAGTCAGATATTTTTTTTTATTATCAATATTAATCTATTACTTTTAACAGTTTTAAATGGATGAAAGAGTTTGATTCCTCAGTCCTAATGTAAAAACATATAACACCTTTCAAAATACCTTGAAAAGAGTATCTTAATTTTTCAACATTTCAAATATTTCAAAAATTGTACCGATTTTGTGAAAATTAGTCAAGAATTAAACCAATTTACAAATTTTATGGTCACTCGATAAGTATTATCATAAAAAAACGCTTTATACATTGGTTGTATGGCTTGATCTTTTTGCCTTACCACCACGGTACGACATAAGAAAAAGACAATTTGGTTGGCGAAATCCAGTTGGGCACAGCCATTAACAAAAAATATTAAATTTTATTTGTAGTATGTGATACACTTCATTCCTGCCTTTCAATTTTCGAAATCCAATTACTTAAGATCAGGCTGTATGGCGTAGTTCCATTGCCTTTCCTTCGTTGAAGAAAATACCTTCTCTCTGTACTATGTGACAGACTTGTCAAAATAATTTCACGTGCCCCATGTTGTTTTTCTACCTAAAGTCAATTCGAAATTTTTATATGGTATTTTTTCACTAAAAATAAAAAGTGAATTTAAACAAACGAAATTATGCCTAAATGTTCTTCCGGAAAATTCTAAGCATTGTGGTGTAAGCCATATCAAATTCTTTTCAGTAGTTTCGGAGATCTTTCCGGACAAACAGACAAACAAACAAACAAACAAACAATTTTTTTGAAAACTATTCTATCGTGTTCTGCAGTGCGATTCACTAACAGAAACAGTCGTCATCGAGATCGTTGTCGAGCTCGATGACGAGCTGAGGCCTAATTCAGCTAATAAGCTACAGCCGAATCGAAGCTGAACCGTTGCGATCGACCAATCAGAACGCCACATTATCACGACATCGAGCAGTTGAAAGGCAATATAAGCGCTCCGATTGGTCGACCGCAACGGTTCAGTTTCGATTCGGCTGTAGTTTATTAGCTGAATTGGGCCGCTGGCTTTCATTTCGACGAAGAGCGCAGCGCTGACGATAAACGTATTCACTAACGCCATTTAACTCGACGTCGATCTCTTGGCTGTTTAAGCTCGTCGCTGTAATAGAGTTGCGACACACGTGCATATATACAGTTCATTGTATATTGATTTGAATCAGGTTTTAATGTGTTAAAAATATCGGAGCGACATAAAAAACATTATTTGAACAAGAAACAAGTTCGTAAATATGGTTTAAAAATGACTTTGGTCAAATTGTGTAAAATTTATTTCGATGTTAAAATAAAATTTAAACCCTTTGCCTTTTTGACAGTTAGATATAATCTCTAATCTGTGATCTCTCTCTGGGTATTATTAATGACTATTTTTTAATTAATTTTGTGTAAAATTAGGTACCAAAACACAAACAAAAACGTCAAACTTTTAGTACCGGTTCACGCCGTGCTCGTCTTCGAAGCGCTAGTATCGCCAACGATTGTCAAGCAATATTAGTGAATACAAAATCATATTACAGCGCTGCCACAGCGTCGAACTCTAGGCTGTTAACTTTAGTGAATCGCATAGCTGCTAATGATTTTAAGGCGACCTGTGTATTTTTTTTCTTAATATTTCGCAATTACAGATTTTTGTACCCCTACGATTTTATTATATATAGAGAAGAGATTAAAATTAAACATTTATAACTGCATAAAATATTAGCTTTTTTAATCAAATGCGTAAACTTGGGTCTCATCCAGGCATGACACTATATCTGAGTTCCGTGACTGTGTAGGTAGACTGTAGACTGTATCTGTTATTCTGAGGCGCGTTCAGAGCCTACGCTCGAGTGCACTCCGAGTGCACTCTGACAGCAACCGACCCGTTCGGAGCCTCTCGGGGTAAAAAACGCTCTGACAGGCGGTTATACTGAAATACTCTTACGTGATTGGATGATATTGGCGGCCATATTCTATAATGTCATCTACTAGAAGGAGAAAGAAATAAAAAATCATGTGAAAGAGGGAGATAAAAGATTTGGTTGCTGCAATCCGTTCAACGCCTCTGAGCGAGTTAAAAAACAACCGGGCAACTACACCCAAAGGCTCTGAACGCGGCTCACTTGTTAAATTTCGAAAACTACCCACCTATTTAAAATTATGTTCTGCGTTCCGATAAAATATATGTTATTATTAAGAGATTATTTCCATGTAAGTGAATTTAATTCTTATATGAAATAAACATTCTCAAACCAGAATATGGGCCAGCCAAAATAATAAATATATTATTTTGACTGACGCTTTTAGTCAGTATTCATAAGGATTACACAACAAGTCTATATTTCTTGTATTAACTTGCTTCAAATAAATAACATAAACAATGGAACAGATTTGAATATACTTTAATACATTCAGTCCTTGATACGCCAAACTTGAAGACCAAATGAGAGGTCTAGGCCAAATGCGCATAATAACTAATAGCAACGGCGAACCCTTGTTGATCCAACATGCAATCATTGCCCGATCATGCATATCAAAGTGCATTATGCTATCTAAACTAATCTTTGCATGATGACAGAACAATAGTCACGAGAAAATAACTTTATAACGCATGCAATGCATTTTAAAGATCTTACATTCATCGAATCATGTCTTCCGGATCAACTAGAAGACATTTTTTTAAACTAGAAAAATAAAAAAATAATATTCGTTTTGATATAAATAAGCTTTTACATTTACTGCCAAAACAAACTTTATGCATATATATATATATATTACGGTCAGGGTAAATAATCGGTGATTATCAATAATTGAATGATTAACTTGAACTGACTCGGATTACCTCAAATATAGTTGGATAGACCACCCAAAACCAACTCGGGTCACCTCAAACACAGTTGCGGGTAGGTTAAGTTATTTTTTTTTATGACCACACAGAACCGACTTGAGAAACTTGAAACGCAGTTGGTTAGGTTAGGAAGAAGCGGGAGGGTTTGTTGGTTATTATTAATCACTTTAACCGGTAATTATTAATAATCGCCGATTATTTACTCTGACCGTAATATATACATCGCATAAAAATGTAGATCATGCATCCGTTATTATTTCAAAGTTAAATCCACAGTGTCGTAAATGTTTTGACCTTTCGTTAAAAATTGCATTGTAACGATTATGAGCTTCGATTTATGCGCATGTAGAGTTAACATTTACATGAATGAATATGCAATTAATTATTAGATAATATATTATTATTCACTAATTGTACGTCGTCGTTTAAAATGTAAATTTACATTATTTAAGCTTTCTCTGTTCCATCTTTGATACCGTCAGTTAAATATTTCTTTGCAATTCTCAATCGTTAAATGGTATATCAGGTGCTAACCTCGCTAAATGTACTGTATGATTGTAGTTAATAATATAAAATTTTGAATAAATTGACCCATTTCAATTTTGTAGATATAAAATTGTTATCGCTCATTAAATACGCAAATCAATGACAACTATAAAAGTATCCATCAGAAATTATAAACGCTGACTCAAACATAGCCACCTTTTGCATTTATAACATTGATTTACTACCAAACGTAGATAGAGCACTTCATACAAAAACGCGCTTGAAATCTGTCACCAAATCGACTATACATTTGTACGCTGTTAAATAGGTAGTTGAATATGCACACCCGAATTAAAATTACCATAAAGAAAGTACCGTATTTATCGAATTCAACCTTATTCTTTATTATTACGGCAACTATTTGAAGTACAACCGTGTGCAGTTACATCATTTCATACCTAGCCACATTAAACTTGACGTTTTAGTAATTGCTACAAGAAAATATCAACTTTATACTCTCAAACATAATGCTCAAAATTGCTTATACAACGCATGGAAAAGAACTGCACGAGGCCCGATTGGGCAGTTCTTCACCGGCCCACTTTTCGAACGTTCATGAGTTATCTACGTTTGGTAGTAAATCAATGATTTATAAGAATTAAATAACAGTAACTTGGTCGACAATAAAAATATCTAAACGCAGAAAATTATAGAGGTAATTATAATTTGAAAATGAAAATGGATTTTTTTATTCAAATTAAACAATCCCCCATACTAGGATGTGCCTCTCCTATGAGGGAAATACACGATTTTCAAATTTTATTTCTAGCGGCTAGTAGGCTTACATGAAGTACCACTGTTTAAATCCAATCCAATACCAATTAAGCATTACAAAGTATAACATAATCGAGTTTATTGTGTGTGTGTGTGTGTGTGTGTGTGTGTGTTTTACCTCTGTTCGTTTACAATTAATCAGTTACTATTTTAAAATCTTAATCAAAGCTTCAGACTCATCGTAGGTCCTATTTCACTCGAATATTCGAAACATTTTTACAGCTAACTAAATAAAATTTATACAACTGACTAGACATTGGTGTTGTCTGTAGGTCATTCAATTCAGTATTTCTGATTCGTTTTTTGTGTCGATGTTTATTTATTCAAATGTAATCGAATATTAATAGACTAGTGTGGACATAAAATAGACGAATATACTTTACTGGAGACTCTGTACTAGGGTCGTCTGCTTAGGTACCTCCGTCTTACCTATTTCTGCCGCAAAGCAGCAGTGCTTGCATTGCTGTGTTCCGGTTTGAAGGGTAAGATATGGCAGTGAAATTACTGGGTACTGTGACTTTACATCTGGTGTCACAAGTTGGCAACGTACATTGTGGTTCTTGTTGGGATTGCAGTTTTGCTGCGAATCTCACAAGAGCCACATGTATTATAGGCGACTGTTACCACTTATACCATCAGGTGGGCAGTTTGCTTGTTTGCCAACTTTCTGCAATAAAAAAAATATTTTAGTTTGTTTGTTATTATGGTAGCTTTAAAATAGGTGGTTAATGACACTAACCACTTAGATAGAAAGAATTAATCAAAGAACTGTTATTCTTTTTAACCCTCTTTGACTCTTGGCTTGGATATTTGATTTACATACGACAGGGAAGCTGTTGGCCTTCATATCACCTGATGGTAAGTGACGATAAGGCCGAAGGTGGGAGCGAGCTTCACCTGGACTCCTCAACAACTGAGGAACTGGCTATCTTACCTCTAATTGTCGGAACACAGCAATGCTATTAACATTGTTATTTTTTCGACAAACTTAGGTAAGACGGTGGTAGCTTGCCAGGCGGGCTCAAAAGCCCCACTAACGAAATCGAGCAGAATTTTTTCTGCCCCATTGAGATCAAACCCCGGACCTGGTCATCATACGGTGGTCTCAACCACTAGACTACGGAGGTGGTCAATTATATACCTCATTAGCTAAATGTCAAGAATGACGCTGACTTACTAAAAACAAAACCCACCAAATGCGTGCCGGGCCACGCGCAATGTAGGGTTCCGTGCATTATTATTATTATTAAGGTTGTTATGGTAATTTTTCCATAATTTCATGATTCTGTAATCTCTATTAACTGTCTGTTTACTTAAATATCAACCTAATTTTCAATAGAATTTATTTAAAAAATCCCTTATTATTAAGTACATTTTAAGAGTTAGTCGACTATAACTCTTTAGTTTGTACACCGTACTGTTAGTACCTATCCATATAGCTGGCCATCGACACGTCATACCATGGGAATGAAATAGATCATAAAAAAATTCATCCCCACTTTATTGATAGGGGACTAGACTTGAAAAACATCAAAATTTTATTTTACTACTTTGACCCATGCCAAATTACATCTTAGTACCAAGAATCTCTGGCCATAACCGCATACAGACGGACAGGCGAACATGGCAAAACTATAAAGGTTCCTTTTTTGTTACGGAACCCTAAAAATATAAAGAGAGATGACAGAAAATCATCAGAATTCCGCTGTTTTAATTATAATAGAAGATCACTGACAAAACACCATCCTCCGTTCGTGCGGTGCTAGATATGTAATGGGTCGCCGTCTTTTACTCCCATTCCTCCTCTCCTCTTTCGTGGATGTAGAGAGAGAGCCCGTAAGTAAGACTGTAAAGAGTCGATAAAAGGAGTTTGTTGTTATAAAACCTAAGCGAAGGGATGGCTTCAGCTTTATAATATTAAGTATAGACTTGTATAGATGAAACGCTGTGTGTTAGTCTCGCAAAAACTCAAAAATGGCTCGACCGATTTATACGAAATTTTCTGTGTATTTGAATAGGTCCAGGGAAGGTTTATACGTATAATTGTACCCGGTAGGCTCTGTAATCTACTGTAATCGAATCGAGAACGTCTGCCGGGACCACTAGTGATGTATAAGACTAGCTTTCCGCTCGCGGCTTCGCCCGCGTTATTATTGTTTTCCCGTGGGAATTTGATATTTTCCCGTAAAATAATGGTGTAGAATATTATATAGAAGACTGTTATTTATATTTTGGAGCTCGATTAATAAATTTCATAGAAATTGGAGCAGATTTTAAATATTTTCCATAGAAACTGTCAACCCCTATTTTGCACCTTAAGAGGGTGAATTCCAATAAACCATGAAACACGTGTTCAATGAAATGTTTTTAAGAATATGAATTTTAGGTTTTATCAAAATCGTTGCTAATTAAAAAAAACCATACAAACTTGCAACCTCTATTTCATTCCTTCAGGGTTAACATTTTTAAAATACCTTCTTAGTGTGCGTCCACATTTTGAATTAAAACAACTGTCCATTTCTACTATTAGCGGTTAGGGCTGTCATTTAATCCAAAATTTTCTGTAAATCATAGACATGATGATGATGATACTATGATTAAATTACAAAACGTGTAAACACATTTTAATTATGAGTTTTCGATAAAGAATTGATTATTTATTGGCTATTTTGAAACACCGTGTATAGATTAATTATAAGAATGCAATATTAAGTACCTACAATGACAGAAAAGACGACTGAGCTATCTAACCAATCCTATTAAAATATTAAATTTCAAGAACCAACATCCTAATTTGCTTAAGAGCAATTGATGAAAGCAATAGCCAGATATAATATTCAGTATTGAATCAGATATAATATGGTATGTGTATAATCGTAGTGCGCCATTTAAAATACCTACCTAATAAAAGTAATTTTATTATACGCGACAGACAGTCTAGGTTCATATCAGTTTTATTTTATGTAGTCATTAGTCATGACAAATTATTACAGATTGTAAGAGAAACATTGTAAAAAAATGTAATTATGTTGTACTGATAGCAAAACACGTTAAAAAATAATGACAATTAATAAAGTAACTACTTATTTTATCATTTTTATCAAACAAAGTTGCTTATGCACTGAAAGGTGAAATAACCAAATACGTCCATTTTAATTAGCGTGATAAATAAGGATTCATATAATTGTTTAATGTTAAAAGGTTCATCACTACTTTGTTTTTTTGAGATGAGACCTGATGGACATTACATTATAATAAGCAATATTTCGATATTCTCCTACGTAGCCAAAGGAATGCCCACATTATCGAAAAGTGACATTATTAATTTTCATAACTAATAAATTCTCTTACTTACATAAAACTCACGAGCAAAGTTCCAAATGGTTTCTACTGTCTACGAAATAATATTATATATTCTATACCAACCATATCTGACTAGCTAGTAGTAAAATAGCTATCCTTCCACAAAACTAATGTCGTCCAATAAAAGAAATAGATGTAAAAGCACTATGAAGATTATATTAAACAAAAAAAAACAAACGCATCGAATTGACAACCTCCTCCTTTTTTGAAGTCGGTTAAAAATGAGCCCTACATGACTGTCACAATGAAAAGAATGAGATAGATAAAATTCTACATACCTAAAAGATTCATCAAAACCGATAACTCCAGGTGTTTCAGGAAAATCAGTTATTACTAAAATAATTATCGTTTTTAAAAACTACAAAATAATATTGAAGATTTACACTGTCTCAAAATAAATAAAAACATATTGACATACCAATGCTAGGGCGCTCTCCGGGTACCACTTGCAAGGGCGCAGGAATATCGTGAGCACCTCCTCGTCATCACCAAAAAACAAATCGCTGTTCTCCTTGAGCAGCTCCCGCAGCATCTCCAGGGCTTCCCTGACCCTCTCTGGCGTCTCCCGCAACTCCCTCTCCGCCACTTCCTTCGTCTCCGGCAGCAGCTCGGCACTGCGCTCTAGTTTTATATCAGGCCTTGACGACATAGTGATCTAGAAAGGAAGAAAGGTTAAGTACTTATTAAGAGACAGATATTTCATTAGAGGAATTTGAATAGTTTTAGAAAATATGTCAGACTTATTTATACAGTCATGTACTTATACGGAGTTACTTTTTTATCACTCCGGAAAATTTAAGGGACGCCTCAGAACACATCTATTATTATGTAAAGAATAAAAAAATAAAACAAAAATAAAAAAATGCAGTATTTTTTGTATATTTTATAAAATTTATATAAAATTTAATAGGTGAGTTATTTTTTTTATTTATATTCTACTGGTGTCTTGAAGCGTCCCTTAAATTTTTGTATATGTTACGCTCAAAGACCGATAACGCTCATTGAGCGAAAAAATTGCTCACAACGCGTTGGTGATTTTAATTTTTTGACTGCAGAAAGGGCATTAAGTAGATTGTCTGTCTGGTACCTGTTGCAGGATAAGTATTATAATATTTCTTACCATAACGTTTCGAGACTACGAGTAGTAGGACCCATATCGCAAAGTACTGTGCGTCGTAATCAAACATGGTTCCATACGCCTCATGGCTCTTCTTCATTGCCACAACGCGTCGTGGTCGTATAGCATGTCAGCCACGACACAAATTTTGCTATGTGGTCTTTCTGTGACTGCCACAACCATTGATTTACTACCAAACGTAGATAGAGCGCTTCATATAAAAACGCGCTTGAAATCTGTCACCTAATCGACTATACATTTGTACTCGCTGATATATACTTGAATATGCACGCCCTGATGAAAATTACCATAAAGAAAGTACCGTATTTATCGAATTCAACCTTATTCTGCATTATTACGGCAACTATTTTAAGTACAACCGTGGGAAGTTACTTCATTTCATACCTAGCCACAGATCGAACGACGTTTTAGTAATTGCTACAAGAAAATATCAACTTTATACTCTCAAACATAATGCTTGAAATTGCTTATCGCGTTGTCCCTCCAAGGCATGAATGAGATAACACATCGTGATACGACGCCCGTGCGAGCGAGACGATTGTGATGTACTGACACTGAAGCGAAGCGACATGTTTATGATTAAAATAATTGTTTTTGATTGTTTCTTACGTATAAATCGAATATTTGAATACATGATAAGATGTGTAATAAGTTTACTTACGCAAAATATGAAATCCCGTCTTTTTTCTGCCGTTTGTGGCTATTGTTACCACAACTTTTGAATGCGCACTTCGACATGTTTACGTGCCGACAGCTAATCACTCACTATGGAAAGGAACTGCACGAGTCGCGATTGAGCAGTTCTTCATCGGCCCACTTTTTGATCGTTCATGCGTTATCTACGTTTGGTAGTAAATCAAAGGCCACAACGCGTTGTGAACGTTTTCATTAGAGCCGTAATACGAATTTCGCGATGTGGATGTTCTACTGTAACCACAACGCGTTGTGAGCTTTTTTTTCGCTCAATGAGCGTTATCGGTCTTTGAGCGTAACATATGTATACAAATTTAGTATTATTTTGTCACATTGAGACTCGTTGAGTCTAAAAACACGGTGTAGTATTGTCTTAGTGCTATTTAGATAACCTGAGATCGACCCATAAAAACAATAGCATCATAACAATAATAATCGCTTATGTGACATGTCCGATTTTTAACCAACTTTAAAAAAGAAGGAGATTCTCAATTCGATGCATGTTTTATTTGTGCGTATGTTACGCGTTTGCTACGCCAATTATGAATCGACTTTCAAAATTCTTTTTGTATTCGATAGAGTATACTCTTGCAGTGGTTCCATTGTCATGTTACCAAGGTCAGGATCTAATGATGGGATCCCAGGAAAATCGAAGGCACCCCTTAAATTTTATAAGTACGTCCATCGTGTTTCATGTTTTTTCCGAAACTATTCAAGTATTTGCGTCTGGTAGCCATGAACTGAGCTGATGATGGAAGGATCCTTAACTTTTAGGATTTGGAGGTTAGTTTTTTAAATACAATAGGTACGTATTGACCCTTTATCTATCAAGTTACTTCGGTAAGCTGGTATTAAATTCACAAAAGAAATAAAAATAAAAAATCGAAAAAATTATAACCCACTTCAAAAATAATATACTAATAATACAGCTAACATTACATTTCTATATTGAAGTCGGTGCCAAACGATGATCTAGCTAGAAAGTTTTAAAATTGGCACCGACTTCAATATGGAAATGTGATGTTATCTGTATTCTTAGATTATTTTTCACTTTTAAGTGTTTTTGAAGTTTGTTTTTATTTGTTGTAATTTTTAAAGCTGGCTTACCATAAATACTTTTACAATTTTTTTGAGCCATTACCTGTCCGACTACGTCCCAACAATGACGAAAATTTAACATAACTTGTCACAGAATACATGTGCTATTAAGTATTATTTTGTGATGAAGGTTTTATAATAACTTTATTTCTTTTCATATTATATTTATTCAGTCACTTTAAGCTTCAATTAAAATAAAAACATCTCTCACAACCACCTTCCCCTGCTCCTCCTTTATACTAGTAACTTCAGAAATCATAGTGCCTATAGGTATACCTATAGGCATCTCTTAACTTATAAGTTAAGAGATGCAATAGGGAATATGCCAGTTGCTTTGCTTCTTACTGTGCTTATTCTAAGTGCAATGAGGCACCATGATTACTCTATTTTCCTATTCTGTAAGATTTGAGTCAACTAAGCAAATCTCCACACATCAATCTATCTCGGGTTATCGGGAGGTTAGCTCAGTATTAATTATAGATGTTACTAATGAATGTGTTTACTGAAAAGGCGAGGCTGCCCTATCTAGAGGACATTATTTTGATAACCATACATTTCCGGTATCCAACTCCGTTATGTCAGCTAAATTATTTTGATTAAGTACTTATAATTACCTATAGCTTCCACTAACGATTCGTCTGGATCAAAGCAGCTTAAAAGTTCTGCTGTCTTCCAAATTTCATCTTTGTTCTGTGTTTACAACCAATTATTATTTTATTATATCTCTCAGTAAGACTCTTGCCTAAACAAAGGTTTATAGTATTTACTAAATGTTTTAGGAAGTTTCCATTAACTTGTTTTTTTTATCCCAAGAAATTCGCACTTTGTACAGTGTATTAACAAATGATTAGCAGATTTGTAATAGGTATAAATTCATACAATTAACCAGCAAAGCTTTAAAGGCTTCTCCTACCAGATTACATATACCTTTTTTTTCGAGGATGCCGGGCCTATCTAAACCTCCCGGTGTTCTCCACGCCCTTATGGGCGCGCATGGTAGGGTCCACACCACTACCCTACCCACACCAGCAGGCGTAGCACGGACCGTAAACAAAACGGGACAAGAGACAAATAACATGTTTCTTCTCGCTCTGTCATATAACAATGACGCGAGACGGGACGAGGGTTAGTCACTTTTTCTTTTATAGTCCACGCGCCGTGCTAGGCCTACAGATTAGATACCTATCCTTCGCTAATTATACGGCCAGGCCAGTTCATGAAATGAACTTTTTCATTGTAGTTGCTAATTGTAATTCAATATGTTTATTGCAGTTGCATATTGCAATGCAATGTGTTTATTGCAATGCATGAAAGTGAAAATATATTCGTAATAACACCGAAAAAAGTAAAAAATCATTTAACATGCGTGTTTATCCCTTAAAAGCTTGGTTAGCTTTATTGCCGAGCCTACTTATAGCTTTTTAGGGAGGCTAATTTAGTTTTAAATATCTATATATGTTATTAGCCTAGTGTTTAAGTAGGCCAATTTAAGGGAGAGCACCCATGATAATAGGTATTTCTTTTTAGACATTAATACTAATTTACTTCTCGTTGGGACAAAAACTTCTATCATAAAAGCGAAATGAATCAAATTTAAAAATGAAATTCTTCGATCGATTTTCATCGGTGTCTGTAAATTATACATATCCACATAAAAGTATTGGGTCAGCGTGGTTTGACTTAGGCCTAATCATAAATGGTTAGGGTAGACTCGTGCCCCTCGGTGGGGACGTAAGTATGAGCTGTGATGATGATGATGACATAAAAGTAAACAAAATATCTCAACACAGCGCGCATTTATTATTGAAGCAGAATATATTTCAATAATAATCGTGTTTAATGTTACTGACAATGTAAAACTCATATTCAGAATTTTCTTGTGTTTGACTAGTTTACAAAAGCAAGTAAATTTTCAAAAATAAACTTTTGCTAAATAAAACATAAATTAACAAGAATCATTCTACCATTTAAAAGTTTTAAAACTACTGCAAATAAAATCATTGTAAGAAATTACAAATTAAAAATTGACTGCAGCATCTCATAATTTTTTCATGCTGATAACTGAGTGATGTGGTGTCGACTGTACTTAGTTATGTATCTGGGAAGTAATAAGTGTTTATTGATAATTATTTAGATGTGTCCATTGGCGTATCTAGAGCAATTTTCTAGGCCCATGATTTTGTGTAAAGTTATGAGCATTTTGGCGTCCATCATTGAATTTTGAAAGGATAGCGTAACATCCTGCCCCGGCCCCTTCTATATACGCCCATGTGCCTATGAGAATGATTTTTAAAAATTATTCTTAATGACACAACTACTTGTGCGGAACTTATGGTTTACTCTACTGTGAAATAAGAATTTAGATTATTTATTAAATAATAAATTCCTCTTCTCTTCCTCAAAACTCATTATAATGCACTGATTTTGTTCGAAAGTCAAAATACCTATCATTAGGCGCTAGGTAATATTATGGCTAGTTTTGCCCTTGTAATGTAATTAGGTCTTAAAACTGTTAGATAAGTGTCAAGTTGCAACGAGAAGAGTAATAATATCCTATAACGCCTAATGACCATATTTTTTAATAAAACACTGGAATAATTGACTTGTTAATTATTTAATTATTTCGCGCATTGCAGTTGATTGCTTTACGAGAATGGACATCGAGCTAAGCAGCAGAATATAGGTATGTGCCGCTTTGCTATGCCTCTTATTTATCCCCATTGATGTGCCCTACTATAAAAGAAATAGATACACAGTTTCGTATAATAAATGTCGGTGTTGAAATTTCACTCAAGGCGACGAGTGAGCAGAGTTTTCCTTCAGTCTCGTTTCATTCTTCAAGTTTCGTACAAATAATGACATCTTGAAAAAAGTTAAGTTGAATTACGATAACTCTGAATTAGAGAAGGCGGATACGGATAGTAAAAAAGTTTGTAAATATGTCAAGAACGAAACGTTTCTATCTCAGCAGCGTAAGTCACCATCTGCATTATTACCTACTCAAACATATCTCAGCAGAGCACGGTCAACAGCGCTAACGAAAAACTTTGCATGAAAAAGTTCATAATCACACATTTACATCACCGCTTTTTGACCAGATCTCCACTAGAAATACGCTTTAGTATATTACTGCAGAGGCCGGGAAGTTAGGGATTGCCGGTCGAGTAGAGCTTTCAAGGCCTCGCTGACGCTCGGCCTTGACAATAATTACGAGTCCGGTAATCCCATTCTCGCCGAGGTATGTGGTATGATGTACCTATAGTGCTTTTCTCAATAATTGTGAGGAAATAATGAAAGACGTAATACTGGATACAATTAGTATAATATGAATAAAAGAACGATTAAAGCAATTAATTAATGTTAAACGTAATGTTTGATATATTTTACGCAAATACTGCACGCGTGCGAGATACATTTTACGCGTATATACAGTACGTAGGGTACTCAATATAGTTACTTCATATTTATATTTAGAAAGAAAGAAAGAAAGAAATATTTTATTTGGCCACAAAAAATACAGATAGAATTACATATAACACACAAAAAAACATTACAAAATAATAAAATGACGGCTGTTCGAGGCCAAAAAGGTCCATGCCTCAGCTAATGCTATTGACGACGGAGCCGCAATAGCGCTGGTTTTCAGGCAGAACCTCTGTTTGTGGCCATGTAAGTGATATGCATATTTAATATAGTACATATCACCCCCATGGCCGCGACGTACGGAACATCACATCACAAAAAGAAGAAAGAAAAAGAGAATCATAATTTTTGCCAATAAAAATAAAAAAATAAAAAAACAAAACAAAAATAAAAAATGGGCACCACTAAGACTTGAAAACTCAACAATCAACATCCCTTTATACGTCTGTGGAGCACGACATACCCGCGGCCGTACCGCCCAACTCAAAGCGAGCACTCGCCATCGTTATCATGACACTAGAACAATAGTTTTAATGTCACAGATGACATTAGAGCCATTGTTCCAATGACATTATCCATATTTACGTATTTTTGTACACATTAACCGTATAGAATAGTCGAAATCAGAATTATTAATGCTTAAAGTCGCCACTTTCAGCAATAGTTATGATTATGATTATTCCTATACTTTCAATCTATGCCTGAATAGCTCCCAAAAATCTGAAATATCTATATTGAGTACCTACCTGACTGTGCGATTTTATGTAGAAACGTTTTTAATTCATCATAATTACAATTTATTCAAATACAAATAGCGTGATAGCCTTTATAAATTACATAACTAAAAATAATTATAAAAAAAAAACATTTTAGCACTCCTCCAAACGTGGTGGCCGCGGAAGAGTTCCAAGAATGCTCGCAGCGTTCCCTCTTTGTATTGCGATGCTTAGCCTTTGCGCGAGAAAGCTGCCAGCTCTTAGGTTCCCAGTCACCTCGAGTAGGCGCTTCCTAATTTCTCGGTAGAGCCGATGAGCACAAGGTCCCCACGGTCCAAGGGTTTCGACACCGAAAGGCATGAATAGATATTCCGTGCCGATACCCACGTACTTATTAAATTTAGAATTTCCGGCCGCTTCCGCAGCAGCGCCTGCATTTTTAGTGGTGCCGTGTAGATGTGACGGAGCTAATGTATCAAAGCAAGTTGCGTCCCACACCAGCGCTCGTCCCATCTTCCACGGAACCGGTGACATACCGTCCGGACGCTTTCCATCGCTACGCACAATACCGTTCGGCTCTAAAATAGCCGGTACGTGAGCGGAGGAGAGCGCCCGATGTAGGATGTCATTGAGAGCTGCGTGCCGCGGAATACGCCCTGCACTTTTAATACAAGCTAGACCGTGAACACCTGTGTGCCCAACAGCATCACCGCAACTGCAGGAATGGAGTGCGCAAACATTTGCACCTAGACGCAGTCCGATACCCAGTCGTAAGGTCTCAGTATCTAAAAATGTGCCAGTGTTGGGAGATGGCAGGGCTTGTAACCACTGATGAGTAACCAATCATAATTAATAAAAAACGAATGGCGGCGCTATTGGACTGACTTAATGTTTTATATATAAAACATTAAATGCATTCACTACCACACTGACATTAGGGAAATTCCGATACTAGTAAATACGAGTAAATACTTTTGTTTCGATACCAAGTACTAATAGCATCGAAACTATCTTACGATACTTACTCGATATCAAAGTAAAAGTACTTGACATTAAATCACACTGCAGGAATGTAATTTTTATTAAAGTTCCAAACGCATCAGATCAGAGCGAGAGAGATTGTCTTGCGTTCGTCAATCCTACAAGTTAAAAAAAAATGTTGACCGGAGTTATTAAACGAAAAAATATTGTACGTTTGAAAAAGTGTAGACTTTTACTGCGGAAAGTTTGTTTTTGTGAGTATTATTATAGTTTACATAGTGAAAAATTCTCAAAGTATCAATCTCAATAAGTATCGACACCTTGGGAGCTCTCTTATAAGTAGTATCGAAAAATTATTTGAGTACTACCGACATTTATGTTGGTATCGATATTTAAAGGGTAGGTATCGTAACATCCCTAGCTGACATCTAACATCTGCAGTGGACGTTTGAGATGACACTGACCCTCCACTGACCGCAGCGCAAGGGCATACTGTGGATTCTAAAGATGTCAATGCAACTTAGCGAACATATCAACCAAATCGGTTTATTTACTAAGACTTTATAGACACATTGATTAAAGCTTAATCACCATTTCTGATTTTTTGTCACAGTAAGTTAATTTATTGATGGCAATGGTTTTTGTTACAAAATTTTTGTCACAGAGGTGAGGCAAATCTGATGTTAAGAATCATTAGTCTATGGACATATAGTTTACAGACAGAAGCATCATTTTGTCAACTTTTACACAGTGAACCTGTGAAGTTCGAAAATTAACAGTGATACCCATGATAAGTGAACAATTAGTATAGGTAGGTACCTACTGTAGTATTACAATGTCTGTGATATGGGTTAAAAAATGGATACAGTTTACATTTGTGAGATTTATGGTAACGATGACTATAGGAAATCAAAATCAATACGAAAGCAATTAAAAGATTACCGCTTATTTAAAGAATCTTTAAACATTTTATCTAGTAATAATACTATGTAAACTGAAGAAATTGGAGAAACCTACTACCAACAGACAATGTAAACAAACATTGCTAAAATCAATGCTAAAATAAATAACATCTGTCCGTAGATAAGATAATACCTTAGCGTAATATCGATAATACAGAGATAACTTCATGTCAACTGATTGTCAAATCGAACGCCATCAAATTGCCAAACTCAAGAAACCATAGATAAAGGATTACATCATCTTGGGACGCGCACTGCTGGACATAAGCCTCCCCCAAGGATCTCCAAACCGATTGGCGAAGCGGTGCCCGCGTGCAGCGGCTTCCTGCGATCTTTAACAGATCATCGCTCCACCTTGCAGGAGGTCTACCAACGCTGCGTCTCCCGGACTCAGCCGTCACTCAAGGACCGCCCCACCCCAATCATAGCCTTCTCCATTGCTCTTTGGGTGGCTTTAAGCCTAGTAGCATAAGACAACTTGACAAAACGAACGAATTAGACTTGTGTCTTGAGACTCTGAGGTAGATGGGCCGAAAATATTCTGTGTAGCTTCCCGAACGCGACCCAACCGAGTTGGATTTGTTAGTTGACCTTTTTTTGAAAGTCTAAAACTTTCAGAATAGAGCCTCCGATCTTTACAGGAACCACACGCTAACTATATTCAAAACGCGAATGTTTATTTCAATGCTCCACCTACGCCGCAACGCGTTAAAAAACGCGATAATTGTGCCATTTTTTTTACACATAAGTACGAGTATATGGCCACTTTACCGCGCTAATCGGTATGCAGCATTATTAGTGGCGTCGTCGGTGCTAAATTTTAAGACTTTCTAGGAGATCATCGTTTATGTTTTTAAGTGTTTCTGAAATCGGTTTTTGTTTTTTCATCTTTTTAGTGAATTCAATACCAGCTAACTGTGGTAAATTGAAAGAATAAGACAAAGGGTCAATACTTGCTTATTGTATTTTTCAGAAACTAACATCTAACTCCCTCCTCCTCCTCATCTTTAGAAACTAAAAGTTAAAGCTCCTTCCATCATCAGCTCGGTTCCTGACTACTAGACGCAAATACCTGAATAGCTTTGGAAAAATAAAAAATTGTTACAAAAAATAAAAACCGATTACTGAAAAGTAAAAAAAAATATAAGAATAGGTACAGACAACATATTTCTTAAAATTTAGCACCAACTATCATCGTTTGGCACCGACTTCAATTGATGTTGTCTGTACTTATTCTTATATTATTTTTAAGTTTTCAGTGTTTTTAAAGTCGGCTTTTATTTTTGTAAAAAAAATATTTTTGTCTTTCAACCGACTTTAAAAAAGGCGGAGGTTCTCAATTCGATGTGGACCGATTTTCAAAATTCTTTTTGTATTCAATAGACTATACTCCTGGAGTGGTCCCAAGATCACCAAAGTCGGGATCTTATAGGCATGTCCAACGTGTTTTGAGTACCTATATGTTACGCGATTACTCCGCCAATTATGGATCAATTTACGAAATTCTTTTTGTATTCTATAGAGTAAGCTCCTGGAGTGGTCCTAAGGTTACTAAAGTCAGAATCTGATGATGGGATCCCATGAAATACCAGCAAATAATAATAGCTGCTATTAAATTTAATTAATTTCAGATCCAAGGTCTGGTCAGGTCAGGTCAAGTTCAAAAGTTAAGGATCCTTCCATCATCAGCTTCAGTTCATGACTACCAGACGCAAATACGTGAATAGCTTCGGAAAAAACATGAAACACGTTGGACGCACCTATAACATTCAAGGGTTTCCCTCGATTTTCATGGGATTCCATCATCAAATTCTAACTTTGGTGGCAATGGGACCACCCGAAGAGTATACTCTATCAAATACAAAAAGAATTTTGACAATCGGTTAACAATTGACGGCATAATTTCGAAAGATACCTACACAAAAAAACATACGCATCGAATCTAGAACCTCCTTTATTTTTTTGAAGTCGGTTAAAAAAATTATGAAACACGTTTGACGTACCTATAAAATTTAAGGCTTTTCCTCGATTTTCCTGGGATCCCATCATCAGCTCCTGACTTTGGTGACAGTGGGACCACTGCAGGAGTATACTCTAACGGAAACAAATTTTTTTTTTGAAAAATGGTCTACAATTGGCGGCGTAATCGCGTAACATAACACACACAAAAAACATACGCATCGAATCTAGAACCTCCTTTATTTTTTTGAAGTCGGTTAAAAAGAACTCATTCATAATCGTCCAAAATATACCAGCTTCTGCTCAAACCACATCAGATTTCACTATTATTAATTAATTATACTTATCTAGAAAAGTATTGGTAATAAACATAAGTCATAAGTTTATAAAGCGCTCAATATGACAGTACACTCATAATAATATTTACATACTTACTTGTACTAACATGCTCGTATCAGAATCTCACTACAACATTTATTGAAAACAAATTATATTAACTGTGTTGTATATACAAATTAATCTTTTATTAGTGTTACAATTTTATTGCACACACATGACAACTTTTATCTTCAGAACATCGAACGTAATTGAATAAATGATAAAAGCACGTAATGAAAAAGTTTAACGGATATGCATTGGCGGACTTATGTCTACAAGAGATTACTACCTAAGTTGTAATGCGAAAACATTGATTAACTACCAAACGTTTGGTGGTAAATCGATGTGCCAAAACCACAGAGCAGATAAATAAATAAAGCTCATTAAGTGTTCTGTGTGCGAAACATTGAAAATATTGTATTTAAGAAATATGTATGGACTCGCTTGTATCGGAACAACTCAATTTATATGCACATACATAATCGTATTTACGTTTCGAGAATAAACATAGTAGTATTCTTCTTATAAGTCTATATCATGCAAAACAAGTATGATAATCTCATTATTATTATATAATTGGTGCCAACTGCCAACATTCAAGTGCAAATATATAAGTATATATCTGTTGTTTTGTGTATGTCTGGCCGGTAGGTACAATAAACTTTGCAAGAGCCAATAAATATAGTACGCCGTAAATACGTGTTTTACAATGTATAGCGTGAAAAAATCCTCAGTAGGTACCTACCTACATTAATTTTACACTAGCGCTACGTTAAAGTCAAAAAAAATCTGCTCTTAAATTATTGGATACAATCAATTGGTCGTTTATAGATTAATCAAACCTACCTTTTCAAAAATATTCCGAATTTTCCAGTGTAGTAGTTCGCTTGACAATTGACGATCGGCTAAAACCACAATCACAAAACACAGCACTGAACTATAGTTTAGTTATAATGTTTTCTTTAGGCACGCACGAGTATGCTATCCTCACGCGCGCGATGAAAACTGCGGATATGATAAGGGCGGGAAATCGTGCGCCGTGAGGAGTGCAAGCGGGCGAATGTGCGCGCGCGCCGCATACAGCTGTTATATACACACGAATACGATAACGCGCTTCTTTGTCCGGGAGCCTATCGCTAAGGGTTGGGAACAGCAAATGCTCTAATGCTGTTTACACATTTAGCATTACTACACGTTATAATTAGTTTTAAAAGATAAATTAATGATAAGCTGTTTGTGAGTAAACATCATAATAACAGCTCCTATACGTCCCCACCGAGGGGCTCGAGCCTACCCTAAGTTAGGTTGCTAAGGCCTTAGTCAACAACGCTGGCCCAGTGCAGATTGGTCAAATCAAATCAAATCCGTTTATTGCATTCATGTGGTGTAAAGTGTAAATTGATATAAAAAGCTAGTACAGTACCATGACATGAACCCTGAAAAGGGCACCGCAATATTTACATTATTTTAATATGATTAAAATATAAAGAAGTTATGTAACTTTAAATATATTATTTCATAATTTTATTACATTAATATTATTCTATTTCTATCTCATTCTTCCTTTATTTATTCATTAATTTATTTGCATGCACGTATGATAATGATAATGTTTATTTATTTGTATGAAGAGTGGTACAAAAGGTATTACATTCATTATTAAGTCGCACACAATTCACCAGTCACTAGCATTATTGATACACAATTTTAATTATACCAAGGCATACTTCCTTTGAATACATTTTCATCTTTTACAAAAGTCCATGAATTCCTTAACAGAATAAAAACAATTCTCAATTAACCAGGTTTTCAGTATCCTTTTAAATGTATTTATAGGTAAAATCTTGAGATCATTCGACAAGTCATTAAAGATAGCAATCGCCATACAGTATGTATTTCTGTGATACAGAGCCGTAGTATGTGTAGGAAGAACCAGCATATTAGGATATCTAGTGTTAAATTTACAGTATTCGTTTTTCTTTGTAAATAGTCCAGAATAAGTTTTGACAAACAAGCACACTGCATGAATGTATGTGCAAGGCAAGGTCAGCAGCTTAAGCTGTTTGAAAAACCGTCTACAAGATGTTCGGGAATCAATATTGCAAATAGCCCGAACACATTGCTTCTGTGCGATGAATGCTTGGTGTGCGTGACACGAGTTACCCCAAAGAAGAATTATAATAAGCCTGGACAGCGATATGTTGGCTGCTTACTTTAGTGAGCCTCCACAGTGCATAAACAAACGAATTTATTTTGTTGCAAAGTTTATTTTTATCCTCTTTCCAAGAACACCTTGTCGTCAATTAATAATCCTAAAAAGTTTGTATGTGTACATTCATTAATTGTTTCATTATTAAATGTCAAATTTAAATTGTATTCGGCTTCACATACACCGTTGTATTTCTTCGCAGATGTGTGCAGGTTGCCTCTCGATGTTTTCCTTCGCCCTCATGAAACTCGAAAACGAAAAACACATTGGTACATGGCGGTCTCGAACCCCGAACCTCCCGATTGACAGGCAAGTGCCGAGTCCACAGCGCCACCGATGCTCACCGAGTTAAGATCAATGTCTGACTTTTAACCGACTTCAAAAAAGGAGGAGGTTCTCAAATCGATGCGTGTTTTTTTTTTGTGTATGTTACGCGATTACTCTGCCAATTATAGACCGATTTTCAAAATTCTTTTTGTATTCGATAGAGTATAGTCCTAGGGTGGTCCTAAAGTCAGGATCTGATAATGGGATCCCATGAAAATCGAACGAAACCTGGTTAGCTAGTATTAAATTAGGGTTTCTCAATTCACTAAAAAGATTTCATTCACTAAAAAGATGCCAAACGATGATCTACTAGAAAGTCTTAAAATTTGTCACCGACTTCAATATAGAAGTGTGATGTTGTCTGTACCTATTCTTATATTATTTTTAACTTTTCAGTGTTTTTGAAGTCGGTTTTTATTTTTCGTAAAATATTTTTTATTTTTTAACTTTTTGGTGAATGAAATCTTTTTAGTGAGAGAAACCCTAGCGTTTCCCTCGATTTTCATGGGATTCCATCCTCAGATCCTGTCTTTGGTGACCTTGGGACCACCCCAAAAGTATACTCTATCGAATACAAAAAGAATTTTGAAAATCGGTCCACAATTGGCGGAGTAATCGCGTAACATACACACAAAAAAACATACGCGTCGAATTGAGAACCTCCACATATTTTGAAGTCGGTTAAAAATAAAAATTATTTTACAAAAAATAAAAACCGACTTCAAAAACACTGAAAAGTAAAAAATAATATAAGAATAGACAACAAGAAGTGCGATGTTGTCTGTATCTATTCTTATATTATTTTTAACTCTTCAGTGTTTTTAAAGTCGGTTTTTATTTTTTGTAAAATAATTTTTTAGATGTCAAAATTATATCTAAAAACATCCTTGAGATGATCATGTAATACAGAATGAATCCAATGACTACTACAAAAAAACAGAAAAATTAAAAAATAACATTAAATTTCGGGTCGTCGAGGGACTGCTAGCTAACTAAATAAGACCTACCTTAGGTAGTTCTTGTTCAAAGTTCCACAGGCATAAACAATGTTGGGTGGGGTGCGATGTCAGACAACCTCCTTGTAGTGCACCCTGGGCAACCCGGCAGATTCTCTGCCGCGGGCAAATAGTCTGACGAGAAGACCCTCCATAGAGGGGGGGGGGGTGTGGGATGGCCAGGTTTAACCCGGCGGGCCACTTCGTGTGGCCACCCGCTTCATGCGGGGAAGGGCGAAGTCCCCTCTTCTTATTTTAAGAAGAGGTGTGACTTTCGCTGGAAGCCTGATTTGGGCGGCTACCTTTTTTTTTTTTTATTTATTTATTTATTTCAGTACAGTATGTATACAGTTACAATGTTAATATCGCCAAACTGATGTACAGTTTATTGGCAAAAGAAATGCACTCATTTATTTAAAAAAATGTAAACACAAACTACTTACGAGTACTTACTTTTAAGAATTTTGGTAAAAATTATGGATCAACAGCAAATTCTGGGTATTAAGAGACTTGCTTATCGTAGTTTTCTAGTAGCCAGTCTTTTAGTAATTTTTTAAACGTTATTATATTGGTACATTTAAGGTCTACATTCAAGCTATTAATTATTCTTGGCACTAGATACATGCGAGTTCTTGTTCCATAGTAATTATGTGCACTGGGTTCCTCAAACTGTTTACGGATTGCAGTTCTTAATTTACAATTAATAATATTGGGGTTTAAAAAACATTTTTCTGAGTAATGTTGATCTACTGCTAAAAGATACTTAATTTTTTCGTGAATAGGAAGAATGTTACACATCTTAAAAAGTTTGTCATAGTTATTATTGATTTTATTTTTAACATGTTTATCTACTAACAGTTTGAGGAACCGTAATTGTAAGTTATGAACTTCATCAATGTACGAGCGAAACGTTCGCCCGTAAGCCGCTAAACTATAACTAAGCACGGCATCAGCTAAAGCATAGTACAACATGCGTAATGTTGGCTTATCAAGCACATAGCTAAGGTTGATGAATTTGTACAATATGGATCTTAACTTATTGCAAACTGTTCCAATGTGAAGTTTCCAACTAAAATTACAATCTATCGTTAAACCTAAATATCTATAGTTACTTACAAATTCAATGACTTGACAATTATGACAATCGCCGTTATTTTGATGCATACATTCATAAGAATGACCTAATATTCTTAAATTCTTTCCTTTTTTAATATAAGGAGATTGTAAAAGCATACACTTTGTTTTTTCTAAATTTAAAATGATTCCGTTATCATGTGACTATTTAATTACATTGCTAAAATCATCTTGTATTTTTTGTTCTATAATCGCCATGTCTTTGTCCGCGTACATCATGCATGTGTCATCCGCGTACATGTATGTCGTACAGTGTTTAACTACATTTACCATACTATTTACATGCATTATGTAGCCAACAGAACCAAATACTAATCCAGTCGGCACACCGGTTGTCAAATTGGCTTGTTTACCTATCTTATTATTTATCATTGCGCACAAAGTTCTATCTCCTAAATAGCTTTTTAACCACCTATTGACTGGGCCACGAACCCCACACTCATGCATGGCAGTGAGTAGTAGTCCGTGATCCAGCGTGTCGAAAGCTTTTTTAAAATCTATGAACAGAAGGACCACATATTTTCTACTGTTCAAATTTTCATTAATATCATCCGTAAATTTATTTAAAGCGGTACATGTACTTCTTGACTTTCTAAAACCGTGCTGCACTTCACAAATAATGTAATTTTTTTCTAAAAACTCGCTTACCTTTTTAATAATTACTTTTTCGACTATTTTATTAATTGTTGACAGAATAGCAATAGGCCTGTAATTAGAGTAGTTAAGATGGTCCCCCTGTTTATAGATAGGACGTATCATAGCCTGTTTCAACTTTTCTGGGTAAGTTCCTCTCTCAATGCACATATTTACAAACTTTGATATGACTTATACTATCACTTACTAATTTTAAGTCTCTTGACCTTATTCCATCTAATCCGGGAGATTTTGTATTGCTTAATTTATCTATAATTGATTTTATTTCCTTGTTTGTTATTTTATTTAAATAAAATGTCACATTACTTGGTTTAACATAGGTTTCACGTTCTAAAAAGGTTGTGCTACACTTATGTTTTATTTTATTTATTTCATCTGTGAACGTCGTAGCAAAGTTTGCACATATGTCATCCAGGTTATCCCTTTTTGCCATATACTTCATTATAACATCGTCTAACTTCATGGTATTTTTTCCTAGCCATCTATTAATTTTGCTCCATATTTTTCTAAAATCTCCATTACAATTTTGTAGCTCACCTTGTCTAAATTTATTTTTAATTTGTTAATTATTTTATTTGTTTTATTTCTGTAACGCGTATATTCTAATCTGTATGTCATATTTTTAGGGTTACTTTTCCATTTTCTAAATAATTCGTCTCTTCTATCAATCATAAATTTAACATTTTTATCTATCCACGGCTGTACGAGTCTTTTCTCTCTATGCTTTACAGTTACTTTTGCTTTTCCATAAATAACACTAAAAATACCACATATTTTCTCATAAATTAATAATGGACAGTTTAACTCCAATATTTCCGACCAATTAATATTTTTTAACTCCTTAACTATTATTTTGTTATTAAAAGTATTAACATCTTTACGAAAGTTTAATGAATCTGCATTGTTTACCTGCTGTGCTAAGGACACACCCACTAAATAATGATCCGATAGTTTGCACAGCAACATGTGTGCAGAAAGCCGGCGGTCTCTGCAAGTGCGCACCCACACGTGGTCAATGCACGACATCACAGGCCGCCCAGCCACGATCTCCTCTCGCGTGCAATCATTGATAATGTTTTGCATCCCCCATTCACTCAAACTGTTTTTATATTTCTCAACAACGGGGCATTTTTCTAAAATATTTATGTTTGTATCGCCAGCAATTATAATTTCCTGTTTCTTCGGGATCGCTTTTAGTAACGCCAACAATTTATTAATAAAACACACCTTGCTTGTGTTTGGAGGTCGATATATCGTTATAATATGAAACGTCGAGTTAGAGATATTCAACTGGCTATGTAGCATTTCAACTGCATGATTTTCAACAAATGAAGTATTTAAATTTAAATGATCTTTGGAGTATACCATCAAACCCCCTCCTCGTCGGCTTTTTCGTGTATATCCATACATGTTATAACTATTAATATGATACAGAGGCAATTCGTCTTCTTTTATATTAATTTCACTTAATAAAATTATATCTAGGCTGTAATTACTTTGTTGCACTAAAACTAGTAACTCAGCAATTTTTTTTCGCAAAGATCTAATATTTAAATGAATTATCTTTAGCTCATTTGTTTTGACCTTTAAGTACGTACTCCATTCCCCAGTATTAGTGAATTTTTCGAAGTCTATATTGTCATAAATATTTTCTAGGTCATTAAACATTATAAAGCTGATAAGGAATCACACCGTGTGTACGCGCACGCACATTGCAAGCGTGCACTTTATTTGCTATCTTCGACGCTGCCATTGAGTAGATTATTTATGTCTGCGTCAGAACGAATGTTACGTATTTTTGAATTTTCATCCTTTCTTACCAAGATCTTAAGATTTTGTATCCAAACGAATTTAAATTTGTCTTTGAGCATGTTTTTGGTATTCCAGAAAAGTTGTCTTAGTTGACGTGTAAGAAAGACATTCATTCACAAAAATGCGTTTGTTATTGTTATTAGGTACTCAGTATATCGTCGTTCGTTAACGGTACTTTGCGCTGCTTTATCCACTCGTCCCGCGCCGACTTTGTACGTAGCGTAACAACAATCGGTCGCGGCCTGCCTTCCCTTTTATTTTTATCTTCACTGCCTACCCGTCTTACTTGTTCTATATTACTTTGGTTTAATTTCAGTTTGAAGGTAGCAGAGTGGAGGCGACTTCTCACCATGGCGCTTCGCGCCTGCCGGGGGTTGCCCGGAACTTCGGCTCACCCGCGCGGCGGTGGATCCAGTGGGATCTGCCGTCGAGCAACCCGTTACCCGCACTGAGCGGGCCGGGGGCCCGGCGCTCTGAGCGTCGGGCCGCGTGGAAGACAACCACAATAAAAAACCAGTCCCGGGGTGTAGAGCGACACAGAACCACTCCACAAAGTAGCAGAGCCAGGTGGAGAGTCCGGCTACGGACATGTCACAGGCAGGGGGTCAGCGGGAATAAGGCCTGGCTGTTGTCCCCTTGTCTTCTGACGGACGGAGGAGCTGCTGGGGGGGGTTTTTAGTGGGTAGGCCCGGGCCGTGTACGGTCTGGGGAGTCCCACATATCATCGTGGTTTGGCTCGACCACGAGGAATGCGTAAATGCATTTTCCCCCCTCCAACAAAAAAAGGCATAAACAATGTTAAGTATTACCTATCGTAATAAGTTAGGTGCTTCCGTGTTTGAGGAATCTAAATTTACCGCAGCTCAACCTTTAGCCTTATCATCACATATCATCAGGTTATATGATTACTACAATACGTCAGGTCAAGGCAACAATACTTATTTACTATTTTCTTGCAACATCAATCGGCTAAGGATACAGGATTCTTAGTGGCGCTGCACAGTGGTTCCGCATTCAAGGCAGCGCGGTCAAAATTGTCGTAAATCGTATGCAGTTTTGTTACCACAATTTGGTATTGAAACATAATTATTTGTTATACAATTACTGAATTCTTAATAACTAAAGCTAAATGCATTATTTTAGTTAATAACATTTTTATAATAAATTAAGTATAGTTAAATAAACATTTGGGGGAGGCCTATGTGCTATGAAATGACAGCTCTAAACAAAGAAAATTATATTTACAGCTTACACAATAAAAAGTCTAAAATAGTCATGCAACTTAAAATTTTAATAATTTTATAACTTCCTTAGATAAAAGGCTATTTCTCTTTTGAATTTTTTTTCAAAGAGCGAGATTTTTTTTGAGAAAAAGAGATAAGGAGATTTGAACTCAGTAAAAGGCGGCTAATTTAGTCTGTAATTGTAACTTCGCATGACATTTATCGGGTAAAATCTCATCTGAACTATTTTAAATATTTGTTATAAAATTCAGTTGCTTCTTCGGAAAGTTCCACGATAGATAAAAAAGCATATTCTGATACTTCAGCACTGTGAATGAGAATTTAGTGAACGGAAGCACAGAGATTGAACCACGGATATTCATAAACTTGTTGACGTGCAGTTATCAAAACGAATTCGTTAAACTTATTACAATAAATATTAAATCCTGATGACAAAGCCTGTAAAATTATACTACAACGACTAAGTAATTCTTTACGCAAGCCTATAATTTCAAATGAGACTGTAGAATATTTTCGTGCCGTAACAGTCGTTCGATGTTCCGCTTCCGCCACTTCTTGGTTTAACCCTTTCCTAAATTCAGTTTGTACGTATACTTATCTGTCCTGCAACATATTTTCCTGTTCTAAGCTAACTTGCATTTTTAAATATTAATTCTATACGAAAGATGAATAAAATATTCAATGAACCGAATCCAAGAGTGTACAGGAGATATAATTTAAACTGATACCGAGATTCTTTGTCTGGCTTTTGCAAACAAGCATCTATTTCACTTATCTGAAGTGTCAAACAATGTATTTACAACAGCGGGATCTACTTGTGATAGTTCTGTTAATGGTCTACGTTTTGACCGCGAACTAAAATCGGAAAAACCTTTGCTGGGCCGCTCCCTAGACGGCCCCGGTTGTTCCTCCTGTTAGTTCTACACATTCGTTTTTGTATAACCAATTTGAATAATTATTTAAAACTATTTTTGTACGTGTTGACTTAACCTAGAATTTGTCAAGACTTCTATATAAACTAATAATTCGATTTGATATAGGTGCAATATCTACACTCTGCATGTTTAAGAGACATTAAAAAAGCTTCTAAAATATTTTTTTTACGATCTGAAGTTTCTTGCGAACATCACAGCTTAATTAAATGTCTCATTGAAAAAGAACATTTGATTTTAGTACCTGAAATTAAAATATAAAATTAATATCAAGTTTCGTAGACAATGCTACGAGGCGTCTACAGCACCGTAGCAGACATGTTATGGTCCCGCGGGCAAATCGCGGAAAAAAAAAATATGTTCCCATAAAATAGACAGATATACCAACATTTTAAATTAAGTCAGATAGGGGCCAACAGGGGCCAAAATTTTGTAGCTCTTAATAAAGTTACAGTAACGGAAAAATAAACTAAGAAAAATACGTTGGCGTAGCACCCTTATAAAACAAAAAAAAAAAAGTATAATAAATAGGTGCTAAAAACTTAATCATTTTTATAACACCTGTCGTTCGAACTTCATTGTACACAAACAACAAAATAATTAACGTTTCTTAGAAATCATCAGACACACACCGGGCGGATAGGTCCCCGATAAGCAGCGAGCGACAACAATGAGATGCTTTCACTTTCGAGGTCGATTAATAAATGATAATTGAAATGATATAATAACCTTGATATTTATACTTCTAGATGGGTACGGAGGTAGTGATAACATCGTGCTATACGGATTGCCAATACTCGACAGTGAATTTTTTGAATTTTGACCACTGTGCTCTGTGGACTCGGCACTGGCCTTCTATTCGGAGGGCCTGGAGTTCGATTCTGCCATGTACCAATGAGTTTTTCGTTTTTCGAATTTAATAATCATGTACATTTGTCCGAGGATTCCTACGTTGCAGGAAAACCTTGGGACGCAACCTGCATACATCTGCGAAGAAATTCAAAAGTGTATGTGAAGGCGACGAATCCGCACTGGGCCAGCGTGGTTGACTACTAAATACCCTAACTTAGGGTAGGCTTGATTCCCTCGGTGGGGATACATATAAACTATGGTGATGAAGGATATGAATTGTCGAATCAATCAAACTTTGTGTAAGTAGGTAACTTGTACTTTTTGGCGAATCATCTTCTCTAAAGCGCGCAAGCGGCAAGCTCTGAAACCCTGGACATTACAGCGACAATCTATTTGCCACAGTTTTTTTTGTGGCTCAAGTTGGGGTCAGCCACTCTCAGTACGGCGCATTACGGGGAGGGGGGGGAGGGATCTGCGACGAAATTTCATTAAAAAAAAATCATTAACCTAGACATTCATTTCTGCGGCCCTCCAATCTATACTTTGTATTCGGCCGGCGATCGTGTCCTCGTCTGAACAGCCCTGTGTTAGACTACAAGGATGGTGTTCGGAAGTAAACCATATTGAAATAGAAAATGAGTTTAATAGTTTTCTTTCATTTTGAGATACTTCTCTGTGTGAAGGACGTGAGGTAATTTTGTAAGGACCATAATTCGTCTTCTTCGAATTTGGAACTCCGAACCAAACGCCAAATATTTCAAATCAAGTGGCTGTTCGACAAAACGCTCATTTCATAAGGTAATGACCTAATATATAAAATAAAATGGATCCTGACTGATTCCTCATTGCTGAATCTAAACCATTTTTTACACAACTAAGTTGGCAAAACAACCATACTGCCCACATGATAGTAGGTGGTAACAGTCAGCTAATAGTACCTACTTGTGATTCTTGTAAGATTCGCAGCAAATCTGCAACCCCCACAAAAACCAGTGTACGTTGCCAAATTGTGTCATCAGATGTAAAGTCACGATAGGTACCCAGTAATTTCACTGCCATATCTTACCCTTCAAATTGAAACACAGCAATGCAAGCACTGCTGCTTTGCGGCAGAAATAGGCAAGATGGAGATTTGGGTATCTCCGTCTTACCTATGCAAGCGACTCTGACACAGACTGTCCCTCGGGGTAAAAATCCGGTTAAATCTAGATATGAAATTTGACCAATAGAATTTTCGAATGGATTTCAGACATAATTTAAAGTTTGAAGCATTTTTTGTCAGCAGGATTTTTTATACAAAAAGAAGACTTTTTAATTTGCAATTTAACACTAGCCAATACATACCTACCTATTATGTAAACATCGCATTCTATATTCCAAATCAGTGCTGTCAATGACTATTTTCCAAACCAAGTATCAGCTCTTTTTTCTAAACACACAATATTTTTACACAATTATCATTGTGGCTACCTACTTGATGTTAGTCATGATGTTACTCTTTGTACTGATGGCAGATAAAAACGGACAAAGTACACGGATTGCGGGACAAGGCTATTTTTGTCATCAATCAATATTAATACTTATTTTATCTATAGCTGTATACAATTTTTACTTATACTATTCATTATCTATCGATTAGAACAGGGGTCTCCAAACTACGGCCCGCGGGCCAAATCCGACCCGCGACATCTTAAGTAATTGAAATGCAACAAAGCGTATGCTGCTAAGGTCGCGCACTCTGCGACTAGTCTAGAAATATAGTTAAGGGCAGAAAAATGAAAACTGTTTTGGCTCTTGGAACAAACTCAAGTAAACATTATGGCCCTAAGGCTTCAAAGTTTGGAGACCCCTGGATTAGAATATCATCATCATAACAGCTTATATACGTCCCCACCGAGGGGCTCGAGCCCACCCTAAGTTAGGGTGTGTTTGGGCCTTAGTCAACCACGCTGGCCCAGTGCGGATTGGTCGACTTCACATTCACCTTTGAAATTTTTCGCAGATGTATGCAGGTTGCCTCACTATGTTTTCCTTCACCGTAGAAGCGTCGGACAAATGTACATATGAAATTGGAAAAACGAAAAAATGTGCTTAATGCTAATTCAGGAGATGCCTGGATATTTCTTAAATCACTTGGATTTGGCAAAAACACTACATCTCTTTCTGTTAAGCCCGCGTTTCCCCTGAAAGAGCTGAACAGTCATTTTACAAATAGGTACCCTTTGTGTACCTCTCCACCCAGACTCGCAACCATCTCCAACATCTCTAGTATCCATCGCTCTCCCCATTCTAAAGAGTTCGTTTTGATCTAGTTTCAGAGGTCGAGACGAGATGTCGAAGATCTTTCTTTCCATCAAATCCAAGGCAGTTGGCTGTGATGATATCAGCCGTACTATGTTATCGCATATCTTGGAGTGCATCATTGTCCCGCTGACATCTATCATCAACCATTCCTTGTCTTCCGGTACCTTTTCCGCACTTTGGCGTAATGCTTATACTATTCCGCTATCTAAAATTTCCAACCTAACTTCCCTGAACCACTACAGACCCACCTTAATCCTTTCCTTTATGTCCAAAATATTGGAAGCTGGGATCCACAAGCAGCTTGCCGCTTTTAGATACACCAATAGCCTTCTCTGTCCTTTCCAGTCGGGGTTTCGGCCGGGACATAGCACTAACCACCTCTTTACTGAAAGTCACTGAAGGCATCCGGGATGGCATGGAGAACTCGTTGGTCACGGTTTTGGTACTCATCGATTTCTCAATGCTTTCAACACGATTGACTACGATATCCTCCTTGCCATCATGTCCAGTCTAGGCAGGCATCTCTTGCTCTGTTTGTTCCTGGTTCTCCTATTATCTTCGAGGTCGCCCGGCAGGTAGTACGCATTAATCAAACCATTTCTGAGTGGTGTGAGCTCACTGCTGGCGTACCTCAACGCGGTATTCTCTCACCTCTTCATTTTTCTCCTTTTATAAATTCTCTTATCAAATACTTCAGTTGCTCTTACTATCTTTATGCTGACGACTTTCAGCTTTATCATAGCACTGCAGCGACGGAAGTTAGGAATGCCATCTCAGCTATCAACCAAAACTTGGCTAAAATCTTTGAGTGGGAGTGGTCTACTAATTATGGAATTGCCGTCAATCCTAACAAATGCCAGGCGATTATCTTCGGTAGTTCACGACAACTAGCGAAGATCGATATCCCCTGTCTCGATCCAGTCAAGTATTGGCGTTGTATTTATCGCATTTGAACCGGTCGTTAAAAACCTGGGCTTGCTTATGGATAATTTATTGTCTTGAAACGATTATGTCAAAGCATATGTAAGAGGTTAGAGGTTCTCTGCGTTCACTGTACAAGCTCAAGAATTTCCTACCTCCTAGCACCAAAGCTCTGCTCGTCCAATCCCTAATCCTCCTCATAATTTACTATGCTGATGTGTGCTGCACCAATATTAACCAAGACCTTCTCAACAAGCTGCATCGAATGCTTAACAACCGTATACGTTTCGTTTTCGGTCTACGGAAATATGACCACATTTCCTTATTTCGCAATAAACTCAAAAAGATTGCCTATCCGTTCGCGTACCTAGGAACATGAGAGTCGCTCCCCAGCTTTTCAGCATTATTTACTATCCGAATGCTCCTGCCCCCCTAGACAAGATGCATTTCGATAATCGCTAACGCAATCGCTAGAAGGAAAATGTATGCGATTTGACATAAGCCCTCGCTTAGCTTTCGAACGCAATTGTCAAATCTCATACATTGTCCATTTAGCGATTGCGTTAGCGATTATCGAAACACATCTTGTCTAAGGGGAGTGATTATTTAAAGTGCAAATTTCAAACGCTCGGTAGTACTCATGCACTTGATTTACGTTCTGTTGCAAAACTCACACTAGAGTTTATCAATCCGGTTTTGTCTGATTCCTTCACGCTGTCCGCTATACGTTTATGGAATAATTTACCACCCAAATTTAGATGGGCTCGTAGTAAAGTATCTTTTAAAAATCAATTTCGCAAACACTTTCTTGAATCTGGCTAGACCGCTGCTATCGGACAATATTCAGTTATTATATTCGTTTTTATATATATATGATTAAGTGTATGTATGTAATTATTTATAAAGGTGTATATGTGTTAGCGTGTATATATATTGTTTTTTTATGTAGTCTTAAATTATTTATGTTTTATTATCTTTTTGTATCTTAATTAAGGTTATTTTATATTTGTTTGCTACCATGAAACAGTTTTAAGCCTTTTTTTTCTTTACTCGCATTGCTGTGTTCCGGTTTATGGCAGTGAAATTACCTACTGGGTACTGTGACTTTACATCTTGTGTCACAAGTTGGCAACGTACACTGTGGTTCTTGTGGGGGTTGCAGTTTTGCTGCGAATCTCACCAGAGCCACATGTATTATAGGTGACTGTTACCACTTACCATCAGGTGGGCAGTTTGCTTGTTTGCCAACTTTCAGCAATAAAAAAAAAATAATGAGAATCATTTGCTAGGCCCACAATAAATTACCCAGCAAAGCCCAGCACTGGTCTGAGACACAAATGTCTCCAAGGCAAGCATTGAAATGTGAGCTTTATATCGTGTTCCTTACAGTGATATTTTAATATTGCAGTATGAGTGGCTTCAGCGGCGAGATGTTGTAGTGTGCGGTAACCTTAACCTTGTTTATGATAACCACGAAAACGTATTTGTCAAAGCCTATCCATCATCGCCCAAGAGCCTAAGAATTGAATGACAACGTAGTACTCTATATACAGCTCAGAACAATATATTGTTCTGAAGAACTCCTTTACTTTAAGCACATCCTCTACACGCTAACTTTTCTGCAGTCGTTCCGCAGAAAAAATGTATGGAGATGACATTTGCTGCGAAAAAAATAGCGTGAGTTTGTCGCAGGCTAATGTCATTTCCATTATAATGCTAATGTCGCAGGCTAATGTATTACATTTTTTCTGCGGAACGACTGCGAAAAAATTAGTGTGTGGCATTTGTCTAGGGGGGCTGGCACTACTAGGTACGTATCACTTTATGCATGTTTTTATTTTTATTTTGCAAAAATCACAGCAAACTATCCAACCTCACAGAAACTTTGTACAACATGACAGCATTAGTTCCGATTTCGGCCACGCACCACAAGATCTTGGTTGCACGGGAGCGCGTTCAGAGCTTTCGCGCGAAGCACAACTTTTCGCTCAACCCAGCGGCCGTACCGTCTAACTCAAAGCGATCACTCGCAATCGTTATCGTGACATTAGAACAATAGTTTTGACTTTTTTAAGAGTTTTAATGTCACAGGTGACATTTGAACTATTGCTCTAATGTCACATAAGCGATCTAAGCGATAGTATGTGATCGCTATGAGTTAGGCGGTAGCCCCCCCGTTCAATACCTTCGAGCGTGAAGCGCGAGTGAAACAACCGGCCCGTTCAAGACCTTAAGAATGTCGGAGCGAGTTACAACCGAACAACCGTCGAATTCGATGGTTGTTAAACGCTCTGGAGTTTATTACTGAAATACTCTTAAGTGATTGGATGATATTGAGGGCTATCTATATACATATATAAAAGGAAATGTTCCCATCTATAGACGCACGCACAGCCGTAAACGCTAATGGTAGAAACGTGAAATTTGGACAGTTGTTTTAATTCAAAATGCGGACGCACACTAAGAAAGGACTTAAAAAAAATTAACCCTAAAGGGATGAAATAGGGGTTGCAAGTTTGTATGGAAAAATCTTTAAATTAGCAACGATTTTGATAAAACTTGAGATTCATGCTCTTAAAAACATTTCATTGAACACGTGTTTCATGGTTTATTGGAATTCACCCACTTAGGGTGCAAAATAGGGGTTGAAAGTTTTTATGGAAAATATTTAAAATCTGCTCCAATTTCTATGAAATTTATTATCCGGAATCCTTATGGGAAAATATAAAAATATCCACGGGAAAACAATAATAACGCGGGCGAAGCCGCGAGCGGAAAGCTAGTAATCTATAATCTCATCTACTACTAGCTTTCATGTATAATTTATATGAAAGAGTGGAATAAAAGATATTATTGCTGCAAGTCTGCAACGCGCTCAACACCTCAGAGTGAGTTAAAAAACAACCGAATAACTACACTCAGAGGGGCAAACTAAGTTGTATGTATTTGTTATTAAAATTAAACAAGTAAAATTTTTTAAAACAACTTTTTAAAATACAAGCTTTTAGTACTCGTCAATAAGAATCAAACGAGCCCAAACTCGATGGGGTTGTGTCGTTTTATTGCAGAACTCCTATGGCCACCTTCAAGCTCCAGCATTAGATCAGTTCCATATCATCATAATATTGCATTGTCACGCGATATACATATGCATGCAAAATTTCAGCTCAATCGGAAACCGGGAAATGGGTCAAATTTAACTTGCAAGATTTCATTACAGACACCGGACAGGTGAAAGTAAATAAAAGCTTGTAAAAATCAGCTGCTCCAATACAATTTACTTGAATAGATCTTGAACTTTTGCATATATTTGCAGCAGATTTTTTTCGCAATTTCATTTGAGGATCTGGTATTCTGCGAATAAAGCATCAATCCAGCTATAAGGATTCTGAAGCCATGTTCAAACACGCAGACTCAGTGCGGAATGTTGAATATCGCCAGTTAGTCAGCAGGGTCGACCGCATAGATAGCACCGCGACCCTTTAGCCTTTATCGTTAAGGAAAAATGGGTGAAATTAAATACCAAGTATTTCTCGTTACGAATAAAAACAACAATAAACAATAAAACGTTTATTTGTCCAAAAATATTGTGATTGTATTTACAAAGATTCGTCGCCTGTCGCCGCTGCGCTCATACCCTCGCCATCGCCATCATCTCCCTCATCGGAGTTAGACCCGGACTCGTCTTCGCTGGATCCTTGCTGTAAAGGAAATAATAATACATTTCTAATGTGACCGTAAAGTGCATTATGTTATGAATGTTTTTGTTTTTTTAATTGCAGAAGAAATACTTTGAAAAAATTTACGGCTTTTATGTCCTGTCTAGTGTAACAAACTTTGTGTTGGTTAAATTTCTCGTTTGAATGATTTTATCTCTTAGGGTCACCCACCATCACCACAGCTCATTTATGTACCCATCGAAGGGCTCGAGCCTACCCTAAATTAGCATGTTTAGGCCTTAGTCAACCACGCTGGCCCAGTGCGGATTGCGGACTGCGGCTGGCCCACGCTGCGGATGCGTAGCGAAAACGTCGCGGGTGCGTAGCGAATACGCAACGTCTTCGCTGCTCAGTAACAGAATGGATTCCGACAAGAACATTCTATTCTCACTTCGAAGACGAAATTAAAAAATTCGTACACATAACGGCGTCCACGGCGCTAATCACGGCTCGAAATCCGCCGGTAGGACAAGACACTCAGGCCCGATTAACACTTTCATGAGGAGCGAGTTAATATGCCGTGTAGCGTGTTTAGTCATTGATTTACTACCAAACGTAGTAAAGAACTGCCCAATCGCGACTCGTGTAATTCTTTTCCATAGTAAGTGATTAGCTGCCGGCACGTCAACATGCCGAAGTGCTCATTCAAAATTTGTGGTAACAATAGCCAGAAACGGCAGAAAAAAGACGGGATTTCATATTTTGCAGGAGTAAACCCATTACACATCTTATCATGTAATTAAAATATTCCATTTATACGTAAAAACCAATCAAAAACAATTATTTTAATCATAAACATGTCGCTTCGCGTCAGTGTCAGTACATCACAATTGTGATCACAATCGTCGCCTCAGAACAATAACTAAAGCATAGAAGGAACATTAAAACAAGAATTCATTGTGTGTTGTTTGTCTTTCTATCACAAAACTGTGTAAGTGAGATGAGATGAGTGAGAGATGAGTAATATTTGTCTTTTTGGCATATTACAAGGTGGTCAATAGATGAATTGTCATTTGGTTAAAATTGGTGAAAATATTACACGGCTAAATTCTATAGTACCTTTTCTCAAACAGACCATCCGAGTTTGAACTATTTGAATTGGCTAGATGGCTAAAAATTTCTTTTTGCTTTAATAGAAGCTCATTCATATGATAAACAGAAAGAAAAAATCGGTTTTCAAATAACTATAAAAACAACCAAGATATAAGGTATTAAATATTTTTCTCCATCTCTTTCTAGCAAAACGGCATTTTACATGGAGTTTATATGGCCGTACTCAACGATGACGTCACGGTTGATGTCGGATCTCTCTGTCTAATCGCTTCAAAATTAACAGCTTAAAATGCTTGTATCTTATGTATTTCTAAGCCGATTTTAATTCTAATTTCACATGATTGCATCTTTTTCTACGCTATTTTAATATTTCATGTCGAGATGTGAAAATTAGAATTCAGTCATCATCCCAATTGTTGGTATAATCTGTGTTTGTGCGTCCCGTGGCTAGAAATATTTTGGTGATATTTTATTAATATTTAAGTGATGAGAATGCAAGAATTCTTTAGATATTTACAGATAGTGTGTGTTTGTCACAAGACATTGTGCGTCTTGTGTAGTTTGGGTCTGCATGTTTCATTTGGCGCGAAAGGAAAATAGTCAAAATTTATTGACCTTAAATCGGTATGTTTTCTCATATTGTTACTTGAATGTGAGTTAATAAGTCAATAGTCACATTAAATATCGCTGAATCATTTTGTAGAAAAACAATACGTAATATTAACTTCACTTTTATGTTTTAGCGATTATTAGAAAATTACTTTGAGGTTATCTTGATCATGTGTAGTGTTGTAAAATTTGATCGATATTTTTATTTTACAGATTTTCTAAAGACGATGTAAAAAAAACTATTGGCTAAAGTGTATTGGCAGACGAAATTGGAGTCCATAAAAGCAGTCTCATTTGCTCCAGACATTTTCCATCAGATTAATTTGTATGTACTTAGTAGTAAAACTATGAAATGCAGACGTCAAGACGTAAGTCAAGTTATTTAATAAAAGGAAATCTTCAAATTAAAATATTATTTATGAAAATTAAAATGTATTTATTTTCTTAAATATTTCTTTTAGGAATCCTTGAATCAGATGTCAAAAGAAACCAGTTTAGAAGATTTTTTCTAAGAATTAAAATATTAGCGAAAGAACTTGAAAGAGTCAAAAAGATAAAATATCAAAACGCCGCCTTCGGGAAATTAACACCTCTAAACCTCTAAATAAACACGGGCGCACATTAAGCGTAATAAGTCTATCGAAAAATGTGTTAACAATAAATAATGGTCAAATGTAAGGCGCAAAACACATTGACCCGACAACGCTCCGGTGTGCGGCGCTGCGGTTTTTAATTTTGACTGAAGAATCTTAATTTGTATACAAAAACCGCAGGGTATAACACACTCACACCGCATGCCCGTGCGGTTGTGCGGCACCGCACTCCCGGACGGTGATGCGGTGCGGTCCGCGGGGTATGCCACACTGTGCCGCAGTATCTTACGGATTTTTGCGTAGAAAGGACGTGCATACGCGTAATAGATCTCGACATAGATAATGCGACGATGTCGTGCACCGCAGCTCCGGACGGTGTTACGGAGCAAACCGTACGGTGGCACGGTTCCGTGCCGCCGCAGCCGCATGCGGTTTTCGTCCCTCCGTACACCGCAGCGGTGTCTGGTGCAATGTGTTATGCGCCTTAAGGTCCACAGTACCTACTACTAGCGCCGCCATTCGTTTTTTATTAATTATGATGAATTAAAGACGTTTCTACAAAAAATAGCACAGTCAGGAACTCAATAGCGGCTATTCAGGCATAGATTAAAAGTATAGGAATAATCATAATCAGAATCATTGCTAAAATTGGCCACTTTAAGCAATAATTATGATTTCGACTATTCTATACGGTTATTGTGTACAAATTCGTAAATATAAATCTGAAGTATCTATATTGAGTTCCTGACTGTGCTATTTTTTGTAGAAACGTCTTTAATCCATACTAATATTATAAATGGGAAAGTGTGTGTGTGTGTTTGTTTGTCCGTCTTTCACGGCAAAACGGAGCGACGGATTGAAGTGATTTTTTAAGTGGAGATAGTTGAACGGATGGAGAGTGACATAGGCTACTTTTTGTTTCTTTCTAACCCCCCACTTCCCTAAAATGGGGGCTGGAAGTTTGTATGGAGCATTCCGCAATTTTCAAGGTAGAAAGCTAAAAATTGGTATGCGAACTATTTGTGACTAACAAAAAAACGTACATCATTTTTTTTTGGAAATCTGCCCCCAACCCCTTAAAAGAGGGGGTGAAATTTTATATGGGACTTTTTGCAGTTTCAAGGTAGGAAGCTAAAAATCGGTACACAGACTCTTTGTTACCAACGAAAAATACCTGCCTTATTTTTTTTTTAAATCTTCGGTGTTACCCCGAATTTAACGCGAGCGAAGCCGCGGGCAAAAGCTAGTTTATCATAATTAATAAAAAACAAATGGCGGCGCTAGTAGTAGGTACTGTGCCCTCTTAATGTTTTAGTTTAATTTCCAGGCATATGTACAAATAGTAGTTTTAGCTTTTACGCATTTATCCAAAGTTCAAGATGCATGAGGGTTAAATATTCGGGTAAATTAAATATGAGATTAATACAAGTACCTAAGAGCGATCAAATAAAAACAATGTGTTTCCGATTTCCTTCCCATAGAATTTGTGAATCTCTCAATGGAAAAATTCCAACAGTTTAGATAGCGGGAAACACTCGTCATTTTAATAGTCCAATTTTTAGGGTTCCGTACTTACCTCAAATGGAAAACGGAACCATTATAGGATCACTTTATTGTCTGTTTGTCTGTCAAGACCCATTATCTCGGAAACGCGTGAAAGTATCGAGTTGAAATCAAAACCATAAGTCATAGTCAGGTCTACAGTCCCTTGAAGTTGTGAAAAAATAAAATTTCTAAGGTAACGTAAAAAGATACGGCCGTTTATGCCGCAAAAAACGTATATTTCGACACTCTCAAGGGAATCAAAATGTATAGGGTTCTTTTCTTTGATCTAGAACTATGAAATTTGGCAAGTTATATAATCAAAAATCTCAAACTCCACATTTTTGTAATTAAATCATAAAAAAATTTAGTTTCTATTTAAAGTATTACATACAATTTTGTACGGAAACCTCGGTGGGCGAGACACAGCAGCTATTAGCTGGATAAGTTACATAAGAAAATCTACCCTTAATTATTTATGTTATATTTCTCTAAATAAAAGTATTTTAGTATTAGGGATCTATTTAATACCTACAAAATATAATTATCGACGTTTAAACTAGGTGAGTGATGAGCATGACATCACTGGGACTTAAGAAATTAGTGACAACCTACAAAATTTCAAAATATCTTGCATATACGTGTCTCTGTCTCTTCTATTAGCAGCGCCTAATGTCAAAGTGAGTCAAATATATCGAGTTCAGTAGCTATTTTAGCTAGGTTTCTATGCTTTAGTTATTCTTCTGAGATCGTCGCGCTCGCACGGGCGTATCACGATATGTTGTCTCATTCATGCGTTGGAGCGACAACGCGATAAGCAATTTTGAGCATTATGTTTGAGAGTATAAAGCTGATATTTTCTTGTAGCAATTACTGTTTGATCTGTAGCTAGGTATGAAATGATGTAACTTCACACGGTTGTACTTAAAATAGCTGTCGTAATAATGTTGAATACGGTTGAATTCGATAAATACGGTACTTTCTTTATGGTAATTTTAATTCGGGCGTGCATATTCAACTATAATTATATTAGCGAGTACAAATGTATAGTCGACTAGGTGACAGATTTCAAGCGTGTTTTTGTATGAACTGCTCTATCTACGTTTGGTAGTAAATCAATGTGTTTAGTACAAGAAAGTCATCGTGTAGATGCTGATCGGAGAGTTAAATGGCGCAATCTAATTTATAGTCATTTAACAACATTGTGACTGTGTGGACGGCACTCGCTACACGGTGACTTGAGTTGCCGAACTTACTACTTACCACTCGATAACCTAATTCGCTATTTGGACGATATTTGCCTTGTCGATAAAGTTAATTAATAACATGGTAACATGCATACTAGTTACAATTGCCACAATACTTTAGAAAGTATATATTGAACCTAAAGTGGTGTCACAAAGCTTAACAATAAATTGAGATAGTATGTAGTTTTCCCTTCTTTAATTATGCTAAACTAACGTTTACTTTGAATTCGCGCAAATTTGTCTCAACACACGCACTTTTCACTCAAAACTCCATTCAGAAATGACGTATTCATAGCAGTATTCAACGTTTAGCCGCAACATAGTACCTACCTCAAACCTGACGTCTGTGTTGCTGCTTGAGAACATGGCTTTCTGCATGTACTTGAATATGCAGTCGCGGCTCTTGTGTGCGGCGTCGGGAGGTAGCCAGCCACGCTTCCGGTGGCAGAGGTAGCCCGGCGGGGGCTCCGCTGCCAATATCTCCTGCACCTCGGGCAACTCGATGTCGCAGTACTGAAAGTTACAACTTATTACACTAAGAACTACTTAAAAAAGCGTTCAAATAGAACAAATGTATTCCCATATACAGGATTACTTTTTATCACCCTGGAAAATTTAAGGGACGCTTCAGGACACATTAATTATTTTATAAAAAATCAGACAAATAAAATATATTTTTTTAAATACCGCACTAAACTAGTGCAGTATTTTTTTGGATATTTTAGAAAATTTATATAAAATAAATAGGTGAGTTAATTTTTTTATTCATATTTAAATCATTCTACTACCGTGTCCTGAAGCGTCCCTTCAATTTTCCGGGGAGATAAAAAAGTAATCCTGCATATGTTCACACGGCAGCGCTTTTATAACGCGACGCTTTTTTACCGAGCAGCGTTGTATTTTCAACGCTGGGCGTTGAGCGTAGAGTATCGTATCGTATAGTGAACGTTGTAAAAGCGCTAACGCCGAGATTTAACGCAACGCAAAGCCACAGCAACCTCATTTGGCTACAAGAGGAGAAGGGCAACTGGGGCAAGCAAACCAACTGTCTAGTAACTCTGTCTCACTTAATTGTTTATGTAAACCACTTCATCGCATCTTATAGCATTTTTAGACTTTTCCTATTAATTGTGGTACTAAGATTTAGAACTGTCAATTTTTTTAGAATTATCGCACAGAATTTTTGGAAAATCCTGTGAACCCTGTTAAATTACCTGATAATATATTTGCCTCTGTGTAGGCACTGTGCCTGGACGAAAATAAACTGTTTCCTCATCAATATCGTCGAAAGCATTCAGTTCTTCCATATTTTTTTCAGATTTGCCTTCCCTTGCATTTTTCTTCAATTGGTTATACCTATACCTGCTTGTCACCATTGAATTCATGCCACCTGAAAGTATCAATAGTTAGAGATAAATCAAAATAAAAAGTCAATGTCAAACATTTAGAACTTTATTGGTACACATGTACAGAGCGACAAGGCTTTTGATGAATGTGAGTTACAGCAAAATGAAAGTATTGTTCAAGGCTCAGTAGCGATTAGAAGTTTTTAAAGCCTCCGGAATTTTTCGAGAAAGTGATTAGATATATGTGTGTGATAACTTTTCCATTTTTAGCAATACGCAAATAAGATACTTTTTCCCCTACTAATTGTGACTTTCTGGATGACGTACCCACTCACATACTTAATGTGATGAGTTCTCTATTTAAAACATTATAGGAGCGTTTCAGATAGGATTTGCACGGATTTGCAACATTTTTAGCATCAACGCTTTCTGTTGGTTTCGTATGTTCCATTAAAAAAAATTGACATTAAAAGTAAGCATCAAAGACTCAGGCTATTAGGGGTCCTCTGATACCACTTTTCACAGCATTGAAATTTGGAATTTGAAAACTTTTGTTCAGGAATCAAAAAGGTTTTTCAGGGATTTAAAATAATAGGTTGGGGAAAAAGTTTCTTCGCATTTTTTAAGAAAATTCAAAACATTTTTTAATATAGTTTATTTACATTTAACTAAAGTATGTAGGTACCATTTTGTTCGATAACTTTTTGCCATCTTGTAGGTAGGGACATGATCCCATTGCTATAGAAATTTTGGGACTTCTGGTCAAAATACCGCGACAAGTGGTTTTGGCAGTCCTCTCGTGATGTTAACCTGACACTGCCTAAAGAATTCTGAAGAGACCGAAACAGGTGGAAATCTGAAGGTGCAAGGTCAGGACTATACGGCGGATGCATTAACACCTCCCAGCCAAACTCTCTTAATTTTTGCCAAATGGCTAAAGATGTGTGAGGTCTAGCGTTATCATGATGAAAAACCACACCCCTTCTGTTGATTAATTCCGGCCGCTTTCTCTCAACTTCTTGCTTTAATCTCATCAGTTGTTCGCAGTAGAGTTCAGAATCGATGGTCCTGCCTGGTGGTAACAGCTCATAATGAATAATGCCCTTCCAATCCCACCACACACACAGCATCACCTTGTTGCGAGTTAACCCGGATTTCGACACAGTCTGTGCAGCCTGACCGGCCTTTGACCACGACCTTTTTCGCACGTTCTTGTCGTACGTGATCCACTTTTCATCACCAGTTATCAGCTTCTTCAAAAATGGTTCGGTTTCATTACGTCGTAATAAAGAATCACAAATGAGTACACGGTTCAATAGGTTTCTTTCAGTGAGCTTGTGAGGTACCCAAATATCGAGCTTTTTTGTGTACCCAGTTTTTTTCAAATGCGCCAAAACTGTTTTGTGGTCAATTCCCAGTTCTTCAACTACGTCGTAACTACTGACATGCCGATCTTGCTCCACTTTTTAAAAAATGGCATCCATTTTATCTGTAATAGGGCGACCAGAGCGACGTGCATCTTTGACATCAAAATTTCCGGATTGAAAACGCTTAAACCAAATTTGTGCTACTCTCACAGACACTGCACTAGGTCCATAAACATCGCAAATTTTTTTCGCGGCTTGCATTGCATTTTTACCTTTTTTGTAGTAAAATTTTAAAATGTATCGAATTTCTTCATTAGATTCACTCATCTTGGCGGTACGAAAAACAAATGAAAATCACACATTTTCCTAATTTGAATTTGGAATTATGTTCTTTAAAATTTAAACTTTCAATGATACCAAAACCAGCCAGATACAAATAGTATAGCCAAAGAGATTTTATTACAAGTTTATACATACTATAATGCGAAAAGACTTTTTCCCCAACCTAATATAAATGGAAATAAATATATAGTTTTAGCGGATTCTGATTTGTACTAAGTACTTGAAATTTTAGGTTAGTAGTCTAAGTAGGTGAGGTATTAAAATTCAGCATGAAAAATCAGTTCATATTGCTTTGTCGAGTAAGCATTATAAGGAATTTCCTGAAGTTTTCTTATTTCGCTACCGATTGTAAAGTAGACGGCGGCGGCGCCTTATTTGGGTTATTTGACATGAGGTTTTCACATTATCTACTTACCATCATGCCTAACGCGAACATCTAAAGTTTGATATTTTCTGGCTTCTGGATGTTTTCTAGGGTCATATCCGTACTTCACCCACGTTTTCTGCCAAGGACCATCATTCATATATATTGCTAGACATGGCATAATAATCTTCAGTATAGCACCCCGAAACTTTGTGTGGAATTTCGTATAATTTTGCGTAATGATTGGTCGTTCTTCTATCAACTGTAATTGACAACATTACATTTTTATAATTTCAATAAATTTAATTAATTAATCTATTATAAAGCTCGATATTTTCATAAAAATGAGTTGCTGTTCGTAAGTCTCACTAAAACTCAAGAACAGTTTACATCTAACTGTTAGACCATGGGCCTTATTCGCATCAAGCGACTTTTATCTCTTTTTGAGAAGTATGTGGGTAAACAAGATAAACAACCGCACAGGGGGCTAGCACGCAGGAGAATCGAAAATCGAATCGAAATCCGAATCGAGGAGTTTGTATGGCAATTTTATTAGCGCCACGGCGGTGAGTAGCAGAACTAATAAAATTGCCATACAAACTCCTCGATTCGGATTTCGATTCGATTTTTGATTCTCCTGCGTGCTATAGCCCCACTGGTTTATAGTCACTTTATTACTGTCCGAGCGATGCGCGCGCAGGCGCACATACACATTACTTTTCCTAGAGTGAAATATGCATTTCAAGGAACAATATTAATATTTGATTAGATTATTTAAGTTTATTAACAAACAAAGTGTGTTTCATACATCAGAAGGAGCGGGTACTCCAAACACAGGTTGGTTTTCAACTTAAATGGAGGGTCCCAAACCTTTATAGGTAATGTTTTTTTTTGCAATCAATAAAGAATATTTTGATTTTGATAATATAGAAGTGTTAATTATAAATATTATTCATAAAGCCCAAATTAAATCCAGAAAAAAATATATATATAAGTATAACAGTTAAAGATAATAACCTAGGCAATCCAAGGGCACCTTGATAGAATTTGCTACAGGCCCCACGCGAGCTTAATCCGGCATTGCTTGACACCATAGATACCATTATACCAAGCCAAACATTAATGGTACGGCTATTAAACGATACCCTGAAAAAACTGAGCAGTTTTGAGAGTATTGGTAAATTCTATTTATTACCTTTTTTACAACTTCTATGTCTTGTTCCAGCTGTGGATAAATCGCAAGCTTCTGATTTTTTCTATTTATGAACGAAATATTTGGTTCAGTAGGCATTGGATCTGTCAAATTAAAGTGACATCTAATAACGGGTAAGCATCTTGATTTACGGCTCAGTTGAATGTCTTGTGTTTTATAATCAGTGTCGCAGACCTTATCTGGATACTTTTTCACAGTGTATGCATAATTGTATGGTTTATCAGCCCTTGTGAAGTGTGCAGGAACAATGTATGTTGGTGATGACTTCCTTAAACAAAAAAAAATAAGTACCTATATGCTATTTGTAAATTTTTAATAAACCTTAGAAGGCAAACAAACAGGCTGCCCACCTTTTTTGAAAATTTTACAACCCTTACAAGGTACTTGATTTCAATAAGGTGTTAAGTAACAGTACTAAGTAATTTCACTGCCTATCTTATGTTGACCATTCACAATACATAGGTAACACATTATTATACATATCAATATATGATATTTCTTTATCCCAAATTCATTACAAAATTAATGTAATATCTTAATCAAAAAATCTAATACCAAAGCCAAATCAAGTTTAATATTATTAACCCTTAATTAGGCGCGTGGGGTGTCATACACCCCAAAGAAAGTTTCTAGGCTTATAACTTTTTAAAATAAGAGTTCCTGGTGCTGCTCTTTTAAGTAGCTTCATAAACAAGAGTTACGTTTAGAATTTAGTCGCGATAATCGTTTAGTTGTGAACGGTTTGGGCATCAAGGGCAGAAAAACCGAGACTGAATGCTTAAGTATCGCGATAATGTACGCAGTGAACATATGATTGTAGCCTGTCAAAATTATAGCGTAGACAGCTAGTATTTACATGTATTTCGGTTTCTCGTTTAAAATTTATTCATTATTTTAAGAACAACTTTAAAAGATTAATATTCATGTCCAAATGTGGTCACCAATAAAATTGAGTTTATTTTGTATTTTATTTAATTAACTGACGTGGGGCGCTACATACATAACACACCCCACGTGACCATATACGCAACTTTTTAGGCGCGCCCTATTAAGGGTTAAGTTATATTAAGATTATTGAGCAATAAGCACAATATTTATTTTATTTATATGTATCTGGTTCAGATTTAGAACACATGTGTCGCCATTCTCTTTCTTTCTGTGGATGCCGTAGGAGCCAAAGGGCCTCGCGCACTAGACGGCCACTATCACAACCAGTTGTGTTGGCCCATCGTTTGTGGCTATTGGCCGCTGTGACCAAGTGGGAGATCGTTCATATGGTCTTAATCTAACCTAGCATGTAGCCCCTGGTCGAGGTTGTAGCCGCCTAGTGTGCAAGACCCGTTCAGGAAATTTACTGTAATTACTTGTTTAGAACTCGAAACATAACTATACACCATCCCCTCTTGTCAGTGTGCTCAAAGAATTAATAATAGTACTACATACTGAAGTTGCTCACCGTTGAACTTGAAAAAAGTCGACATTAAAAAAAAAGAATTCACATTTTTGTACTTGGGTCATTTTCAGTGTTTTGTGCATTTTCTTATTATTTTGTTTGTTTCACATTTTATGTCTATTAAGGGGTCAAAATAGAGAAGGGTGTTTTATATAGTAAAGCTTGGAAGTATATACTTTACTCAAAAAATCGATTTGAAAAAAAAGTAGTGCCCATGTCTGTGACAATTCACCTTATCTATGATATTCGCTTTGAAATAGATCACCACGTCTGTGACCGTAGTCCATGTTTGTAAAATAGATGTTGAAGTAAATAAAACAAAACAAATACAAATCTACTTTTTAGTATAGGTAGTAAGATATACTAATTACATAGTAACAGAAATAATAAAAAATCTAAGGCAATCATATTTTTTCTTTATGTAATTCATATTTTACTTCGTCAGCCTTTATTATTTCTCTCTGTCTTTATTCAGCATCCCTTTTTCATCTTTTTCGCTCTTCAGGTTTCATCGTATTTGGTTATTATCTTCTTCTTCTTATAATATAAAAATGAAACGCTGAGTGTTTGTCTCGCAAGAACTCTGAAACGGCTCGACAGATTCTTACGAAATTTTCGGTGTGTATTTGAATAGGTCCAAGGAAGTCTGTAATAAAAACAATATATCTAGTCCCCAATGCTCAAAAAATCACAAACGTGGTCATCGTATCACAGGCATGGCCACACGTTTAGGATGCCCACGTTTGTGCCGCGTAAAATATAAACTAAAGTATAATCAGTCAGCGTCATAATTAGTGAGAGGTATTTTGACTAACTTCTGAACAAAACAATAGAAACTGATCAAAACAAAACACCAATATGTTTATATCATAAGCACGTTGACGATGCTGCGTCATGCTTTACAAAATTAAATATAAAATAGAAAATATTTTTACTTACCTTACTGTTTCGTTGCTTGCTCCGACAGTCACTGACAATTGCAAATAACGGCAGTTTGACGTCTAGGAAAAATGTTTCCAATAATGAAAAATGGAATCCTACCACAATTATGCCCAAAACAAGTGCGGCCACGTTTTTGATTACAAAAAGTGATAACAGAATTATCTAATACCTGATTGTATTTTATATATTACTAGCTTTCCGCTCGAAGCTTCGCCTGCGTTATCTTCGTTTTTCCCGTGGGAATTCTATATTTTCCCGTAGGAAAATATTCTATAGCCTATGTTACTCAGTGATATTGTAGCATTTATTAGTGAAAGAATTTTTCAAATCGATTCAGTAGTTTCGGAGCCTATTCAATACAAACATATAAAAATACAAGTCTTTCCTCTTTATAATATTAGTATAGATTAAAAAATAAAATGATTCCACACACTAGGTTAGCACAGAGGTCGAGTGATCGCCTACTGCACAACGGGTCGCGGGTTCGATTCCCGCTCGGGACAGATATTTTGTATGGCCTACAGAAATTTGTTCCGGTCTGGGCGTATGTGCATGTGATATTCTATGTTTGTAACTGCACCCACAACACAGGAGAAAATCCTAGTGTGGGGCAACCTTTTTAAAAAAAAAATGAAAAAATGATTAGAGTAATGTAAGTTGCTTACATGTATTTGAGCAAGTGGGAAATGGAACAAAAGTACGGAAAATGAGCCAATTTTCCAATGATAAACCTAAATGTTTACAAAACCGGGTTAATAACTAACATACCATTACCGGAGGGAGACTCTGTACCAGAGTCCTCTTCTTGGGCACCTCCGTCTTACCTATTTCTGCTGCAAAGCAGCAGTGCTTGCATCGCTGTGTTTCAGTTTGAAGGGTAAGATATGGCAGTGAAATTACTGGGTACCGTGACATTACATCTGATCTGATGTCACAAGTTGGCAACATACACTGTGTTTCATGTGGGGGTTACAGTTTTGCTGCGAATCTCACGGAAGTCACATGTAATAAAGGTGACTTTTACCACTTATCATCAGGTGGGCAGTTTCCTTGTTTGCCAACTCAATCGCAATAAAAAAAACCATGTCGCGTGATTTTCGTTATCATATTTTATTTAATAAATATTTTTATTGTCTATTTATGTGTTGAAATATGCATGCATGGATAAAATACCTATTTCAACACCTGATGAACATATTTTTATACTGGTACTAATCATAGTATAGAAAATATGATGCAGTAACAGTTTTACATTTTTAAATGAAAATGGGATTAAATATAATGACCACCAAAAAATACTTTGTTACCCTAAGCTCTTTTACCAAAAATATTACTTAACACCAAAAAGATAAAGTCTAAAATTACAATAGCTTTAGCTGTTTTAATCACGACTGCACTTCAAATTGTATTCAAAGACCAAATGTAGTAAATGATCACCAAATCTTAGGGAAAAAAAATATGCGCTTTTACTGCCTAGACAAACCACTATGATTGCCATAAAATTATTACAGAAGACTGGTTCTTCTTAAGATTTTTAAAATGTTTATTATTAGTTTTAAGAGGACTGACTTTTTGTTTGTTTAAATTTTAATAAAAAGATTATTGAAATTGTATGAGTTTTATTTTTTAACCTTAGGTATGGACCTTTGGTTGACTAAACGTTTAAGAACATTTTTTTTTTGTAGTGGTTAATCAACTTAGAGACATAGAAAGCTCAGATCTTAGTAAACATTTTACAATAGTAAATGGTCAAACTTTAGCGGCCTTACAAATAAAAACTTATACCGAGGATAATCCTCGGAATAATTTATTCTGTGTTTTGTCTTGTTTTAGCACATGTCAGATGTAATATGTCAAAATAAGACAAAACACGGAATAACTATTCCGAGGTTATTCCTAGGAATACGTTTTTTATTTGTAACGCCGTAAGAGTTTATTTACTACTAGCTGTGCCTGCGACTTCGTCCGCGTGGAATAGTAACTCTTGGCAAAAAGTAGCCTATGTTATTCCTGATATAATTAGCTATCTATTAGTGAAAATCCTGTCAAAATCGGTCCAGCCGTTCCGGAGATTAGTAGGAACAAACAGACAGATAGACAAATTTTTTTTAAATTGTTTTTGTTATTGTTACCCCATATACATTCATACCCATTTAGTAAAAACTTGTTATTTTGACATTACAAACAGACACTTCAATTTTATTTATTTGTATTTTATTTATAGATATTTGGGTAAATAATTATTTATCTAGCGTAATTTACTTTAATAGGATAACAAGATATTAAATATTTGCATGTATTTTTAAATTAAAATGTGGTTAATAGTTTGGTGTTCATTAACTATTTTTGGGTTAACAATGATTTGTTTGGAGTCATTTGCTTTAATAGGATAGAAAGATGTAAAAACTTTGGTTACAATTTCACATTAAACTACGGTTTTAATTTTGGTGATCATTTACTATTTTTGACTGTTATATTTTACTATATCTGGTGATAAGTTAAACATAAGCCAATGAAAATGACCCACTTGTGCTTTAATGTGTGTATACACATTAGTTGTATAGTTTTGTTTATTTTGATCAAACTTTCCTTTTAACATCACTCGGCCTTAACTACTATTGACTACAGATTCTACCTATCAAATATTGAACATACTTCAACTATGTTATGATACTCTCCAGGTCTCCAATAACACATTCTAGGAAAATCAAATGAAACTTTAAAATAACAAAAAACTTAACACTTTTTAAAATATATACCAACTCACTTGATAAAGTCAAAATCCACCAAGCCACTGGGTAATACTTCTTCAGCAAAACACTGATGGGTACCATTTTCATCTTTCATTATTGGTAAATATTGAAAGTCACACATGGCTGTAAAAAAAGTACATCATCATCATCAGCAAATCGGCCAAGAGACAAATAATATGTTTTTTCTTGCTCTGATGGAACAAGCAGAAACATATATGATAGTAGAGTCTATCATATAACAAAGAAGCGAGACAAGATGAGGTTTAGTCACTTTCTCTTGTATAGTCTATGTGCCATAGTAGGCCTGCTGGGTATTATTTTAAATTTCACTCAAGTTTACTAACACTCTTACAAATAAAAATGAGTTATACCACATTTATACCACCCTTATACTAGGTATAGTTATACTTAGTATAAAACGAGAATAACTCTAGAATATTTTTTGACAAATAAACGAGGTTTATCTTCGGTATAGCTATTCTTCCGATCTATCAAAATGCACAATATGGCAACAGCGCAATCAAAGAGAAATGTACAAAAAAGTAACATTTTATCTGTGAAAGCTGTCAGTTTTTCGACCGGGCGACCGTTTTGTTGATTGGTTTCATTTCCATATTATTATATTTATTTATTCTTTCGTGTAAATAATTATATTAATTTGAAAATAGTTAAATTTCGATAAAGAACTTTGATTTTTTTTCAAAAATGCTGAATAAATCAATAAATAAATTTCGTCTCGGGCGGGGATCGAACCCGTGTCTCCAACGTACCGTATTGACGCTTTGACCACTTCGACCACCGAGCTCTTATCAGCTCCGACGAAATCTTTAACTGTATTGATCTCATTAATTTGGGGGAGGAGGGGTGGGGGGGTGGAGATGGCTATGCTCGGAGTTTCTTTACGTGAACGATAAGTAATAATGAGATCCGTAAGAGACGCCGCGTTGGTAAGCCCCCCAAAAGGTGGACCGACGACCTGATGAAGGTCGCGGGAAGCCGCTGGATGCGAGAGGCGCAGGACCGATCGGTATGGAGATCCTTGGGGGAAGCCTATGTCCAACAGAGGGCGTCTGTTGGCTGAAATGATAATGATGATTGATCTCATTTGAACTTTGTTAATTTTTAACAGTGAATAAAGACTACTTTAGTGTATCCATTAACTATATTTAAATATAATAACCTCAAATGACAATAGCAAACAAGCACAAATCGAGTTATACTAGGTTTATACAAGGGTGCGGGCTGGTATAACTTCGGAATAACGTTTGTATCAATAGAAATGTCATTGTTATACTCAGTATAAGTTATTCTTGGTTTATTTGTAGACATTTTGCTTATTCTTAATTTATTCTCGAGTTTAACTTTATGCCACGTTTATTTGTAAGGCTGTAAGTATCTAACTATTAAACAATATTAATAATCATTGATGATTTCTTCAAATCACTCTGCTCTGAATCAGTGCTTGGTGGATGAAAAAAATAACATACATTATTAACATTTTGGTGATTACCTATTTCTAACATAATTTATTTTTTCAAATTAAGATTTTTCAAAAATGATGCATTCCCACACTAAATGCTATAATTTGGGGTATCACTGCCAATCAATTAAAGCCAAAATTGCCTAGATACTGGTGCCCTTTTTTTTTTTTTTTTTTTTACTGGTGCCCTAATATACTAAAGCCAACCGTAATCAATTAAAGAAACAACATAGGCTCCTTTTTGACTTGGAAAACTTATTGGATAAAAATGTATGAATATTTTGAAAATGAAAAATGTCACTTACATTCAAATTTATATATTTTATTAACACGCCCCAACACTGATGTTGAAACCACCTCCTTTTTTACTTCATTTCCAGATTTTGTTTTCTTCACCTTTACTTTCATGAGAACACCAGCTGTCTTTCGTGCTTCACTGAATATTTTTTTTACAAATGGGTTTTCCGGTTGGTAACTTAGTCCTAATTTTTTACTTGAGTTAGAATATGCCTGCCACAAAAGACAATAATGATTATATGAATATCTTGCTTGAGCTTGATGAGACAAGAGAGCAATCTAGGATTTTACCTCAGAAATATTTCTAATACCACCTAGGCATTGCAAAGCTTTCTCTTCGTTTTTAACAACACCAGGAAATAAAACACATGTAAGTACAGGCTTATTTTCTGACTCTGTGGATTCCATATTAATGGAATTATATTTTGATTAGTCAGTTGTGAATGAGTGTTGTGTAGCTTACTTGTTGTAAAATACAAAAAAATAGTCAAACTTAGGTACTCAGTTCCATAGGTACTCAGTTAGGTATGCAAATTAAATTACTGTTATGTACACAATCACAAGATAAACCACAAATTATAAAAATTCAAAGGAACTTTGTATTTTTGCACCATTCAATTTAATTTTTAGGTTGCACAGACTTAATTTTTAGGTCCGCATGACGATGATATCGATATCACAAATTATATTATCGCGATAAAAGCCGGTCCGCATCACAGAACACATATACCCAAGGGTCCGCATGAACGTTAGCGCGTTCACGACATCTGTCATGACGTCATAGATGACGTCATTGAAGCCGCCATTTTGTGCTAACATCGACCATGCTCCAGAGCGTTATCGTTGTGAGCGAACTGTCAAAAGTGTCAAATTAAACCGCCAATGCAAAAGTATTTCGAAATTTTGAGACAATAAATTATTTATAAAAAGTTAAGAAAAATGGATTTGGTTGAACTGGTTCCGCTTACTGTGAGGGATGATGTTATTTTAACAGAGTAGTGGAGCTTTCTCTTATTCCACAACAACAAAACAGAGATTGCAACGGTTATATAAGCATTATGTGTTGTTGTGTGTAAACAGAGTTCCTTAGATAATTTGTGATGCCCCCCATGGTCCATAAGAGTACCTAGATTTAGAAAAAAAAAGAATGTTTGAATAATAAAACCGATATACAACATTCACTAAAAACAGAGTATCTACTGAGAAAGTAGAGTAATAATATTCTACTGCCTAAAACAATTTATGTACAGCCCCCCTATTCTGTAACTTCGGTTGCTAACTAGAACTGTCATTTTTGAAAGGAACTTAACATCCATTACTGCTATCATGAACGCTGCCGTAACACATAAGATCACTAAACCCGTAATGGATATAAAGTGGCTTTCAAAAATGACAGTTCTAGTTACCAACCGTAGTTAGCGAATAGGCCTGCTGATGTAATAAATTCCCAAAGTACTTTTTTGGAAAACTGAAATTTGAGGTTAGCTAGCAGTTTCGTTAGCGCGCTAAAAGTCGGTCCGCATGATAATCTGTCACAAACTGTCATTTGTCGATTTAAGCGGGCTAACGAATGCGGACCGGGCGTGAGCGTTGTGAACGCTGTAATCAAAATTATTCTCATGCGGACCACACCGTAGCCACTCGAACGTTCGCCACGCGAAGCGTGGTGGGTTTCAAAAGCAAAAAGTAGTATATCTCAAATATCAAAGGTGCCGCCATTGCGGAATGACTCACCCCGGCGCGTACGGGTTGTTCAAAAAATTGCGGAGAGTGACATATACTGTCTACAAGAGAACAAAAAATACGTATGGAAAGGTAATTTAATATAGAAGGAACTTATAACAGTTAATTAGATAAGGATTAATAATTAAATGAATGAAGCGCGAAAATGTTCGGAAGGTCGCGGAAGACCCGATTTTCTTAAAAAAATTTTTGCACAAAAACTATTTTATAAAACTTTAAATAACCATATATATTATTATAGCCCTATTCTTGAAGATTATTGTGATATACACGGTTATTTTTTTATCACCCTGGTTATTTTAAGGGTGGCTTCAGGACACGGTAGAAGAATTATTTAACCATTAATAATAAAATTTACTCACCTGTTTAATTAGATATTTATTATCTAAAATATCCAAAAAATACTGCACTGGTATGGACACTGAGTGAAGTTGTAGGCAAAACATTGAATGAACGCGAACTGGCAACAACGTCGCCGATTCAAAGTCATCACTGAGTTGATCACAATTTCACCTTCCTACTTTACGGGCTTACTTAGGACCGGCAAAACAAAGTTTTTAAAGAAAACAAACAGTACTAGGTAGGTATTACGGTTATGGTAGGTTGTTTTGGCATAGTTAAAAAATTGGAATCAACTTTAAATACTTACCTACCTAGGAAACAATTTAAATCAACTTTAGTTCTAATAACAAAAGAGTTCTAAATTTAAAGGAAGTCCTCTAACTCATACATAGTCGTGCACGTTTAAAACTATACATGACCACAACAACATATCACTTTGGTTAGTGTTTAACGTCTCGAAATGCAGTTTTCGCTTCCAAGTCTTACGTTTGTGGCTTCACTTTCTTACACCAAACACTTAATTTCACTTCACAAGTAAAAGTCTACGGTCTACCGGAGTAAGGTCTGTGTATTAAGGTGTGTGTATAACTTGAAACTAAAATTCCGAATGCGCCCGATTGCCGCGCGTCAGGCGCGGGCGCGACATCGCGATACGTTCACACACGCTGGGGTCAAAAGGCGAACTAAAGCCGGCCAGCTCGTGCCGACAAGCGACAGCAAACAACAAAACGCCGCCGCTGGCGGTCGGCGCCGGCGCCGACTGTCTCTGTCTTTCACTATTGTAGTGTCTAGTGCAATAATAACTCTTATTTCAAACGAGTTGTAGATTGATCTTGCTTGAATTAATAATGCGACGTTGCCGCATTTTCCTAAGCCCGTAATAGTAAATGCTTTATTCATTCATAATCTTACCTTATCTTGTAGTAAACAAGAACAATGTCTATAATTTAATATTATTGGCGGATAAATTTTAAAAAATATAACCACATGTTTTTTTTATTGATATGAGTCGTCTAGCGTCTACCAAGCTGCCTCTAAAATTTTCCAGTATGATAAAAAAATAACCGTGTATAATAGTTTTGGGTAATATTTTTAATGAAAAAAGAAAAAAATAATAAAATCGATTAATTACGTAATTATATACGCGAGATGCGCACGCGCGACCTCAAATTTAAAAAAATGCAAAAAATAAATTATTGTGTCTAAAATTAAATAAAAAATACGTATGGAAAGCTAATTTAATAAGGAATGAACTTATAATAGTTAATTAGATAAGGATTCATAATTGAATGAATAATGACGAGAATAGTAACTAAAGTGCTTAAAATTTCAAAAAGACTCACTTTTTGAAAAAAACGTTTGGTGTGGCAATATAACACTATAAACTATCATAAACCATACAATAATAATGTAGCCCAATTCTTCTAGTTTATTTTGATATAGAACACTCTACGAAAATACTAATACAGACTAAGTAAGTACGCAATAAATCTCATCGGTCATGGAGTAAGAAACGTATGGATACGGCCAAGTAAGTTAAACCCAGACTATGACAAATTTATTTCAATCTAAGACTAAAAATAAATTGGACATGACCTGTCAACTTATGAAAGAGACTATTGGCAAAGGAATAAAGCCATAGAGAAAATATTTTATTTTTCGCGATTTTTTTATCACACCGCGCGGTTTTACGCAAAGGGAACTGGGTACCATAGTACCCAGGTCGATCGAGAAGCTTACGATTTTGGGGACTATAGTCCCCAGGACGTTCCAGTGGGATACTACGTATTTAGGTTGTAAATTTTTTTTTGGCTTGGCAATCTTGGCCTCTAGTCGTTTGAGCTATTTTTAGTTGTTGTTTTCTCAGAACAATCACTACAGCATAGAAGGAAGATTAAAACAAGAATTAATTGTGTGCTATTTGTCTCTTTCTAACATACGGCACAAAACTGTGTAAATGTAAGAGATGAGTAATATTTGTCTTTTGGCATATCCCAAGGTGGTCAGTATATGAATTGATTGAATTGTCATTTTGGTTAAAAATATTAAAATTGGTTAAAAATATATAACACGGCTAAATTCTATAGTACCTTGTATCGAAAATAGACCATCCGAGTTTGAACTATTTGAATTGTTCGTATAATATTTGTTTGTGCGTCCCGTGGCTAGTAATATTTTGATGATATTTTATTAATATTTAAGTGATTAGAAAGCAAGAATTCTTTAGGTACTTACAAATAGTGTGTGTTTGTGCACTCCGTAACACAATGTCTTGTGTAGTTTGGGGCTGCAAGTCTCATTCGTCGCGAAAGGAAAACAATCAAAATTTATTGACCTTAAATTGGCATGTTTTCTCATATTGTTACTTGAATATGAGCTAATAAGTACACTTATATACATATGAAATATCGCTGAATCATTTTGTAGAAAAAGAATACGTAATATTAACTTCACTTTTATGTTTTAGCGATTTTTAGAAAATTACTTTGAGGTTTTCTTGATCATGCGTAGTGTTGTAAAATTTTGTCGATATTTTTATTTTACAGATTTCCTAAAGACAATGTATAAAAAATATGGATAAAGTGTATTGTCAGACGAAATTGGAGTCCAAGAAAGCATATTCAAATTTGCTCCAGATATTTTCCATCAGATTAATTTTGTATGTACTTAGTAGTAAAACTATGAAATGGAGACGTCATCACGTAAGTCAAGTTATTTAATGAAAGGAAATCATTAAAATAAAATATTATTTATGAAAATAAAAACGTATTTAATTTCTTAACTATTTCTTTAGGGAATCCTTGACACGGATGCCAAGAACAACCAGTTCAGATGATTTTTTTCTAAGAATTAAAATATTAGATCAAGAAAAGAACAGAAAGAGTCAAAAAGGTAAAATATCAAAACGCCGCCTTCGGAAAATTTGCATTCTAACTAGATATGAGCGCCGATAGACGATTTGTCGGCGGCGGCGCGCCGACTCGAAAGTGTCGGCGGCGGCGGCATTTCGGCGGCGCGACTAAGAAAGGCAGCGTTTTATGGGAAAATGAATAAAATGCGTTATTTTTGGTCAAGCAAAGTTTTATTTAAAATAATTTACAAAGAAGAGATAAAATTAAATAAAAATCAACAAGTAAACACAGCAAGTATCAATCAGTTTATATTACACCATTGCAAAATCCACCGATTGAACACGGAACGTATTAAAGAAGCCATCAAGCGGAACAAGGGCTCCAAAGTGTTCGTAAGAGATCTGTCACTCGGTATTGAGAGTCTGCTGACGAAGCTGAAGACAGAGGGCGGCAGAATCATTACGTCTCGACCTGAGCTTATGGCTGAGATCGAACGCTTCTATGGACAGCTTTACACAACATCGCAGGCACCTATCATTCAAGCTTCAGATCCTAGAGACGTCCTGGAAGAAGACATCCTGGACGTCAGCCTGTACGAGATTAGTGTGACTCAAACAGCTCAAAAACAAAAAGGCACCGAGTGATGATGGAGTTACAGCTGAGCTTCTGAAAGCAGGTAGACTACCAGTCCGGAAAGCGCTGCAGTGGCTATTTAACTCCGTCATACTCGAGGGCAATACGCCTAAAGCATGGCACAGGTGTGGTGGCACTGTTCTTCAAAAAGGGCGACAGGGCCAAGTTGAATAACTACAGACCCATTATGCTCCTGAGTCATGTATACAAGCTGTTCTCGAGAGTTATCACGAATCGTCTCACGCGCAGGTTTGACGACTTCCAGCCTCCCGAACAAGCCGGATTCCGTAAAGGCTTTAGTACCATAGACCACATTCATACGCTGCGGCAGGTTATACTATGAGCAAGCCTTCGATTCTGTCGAGACCAGGCCGTGCTTAGGTCACTCCAAAGGTGCCAAATAGACTAGCGGTACATCAAGTGTTGAAGTCATTGTACGAAAACGCCACTATGTCAGTCCGCCTTCAGGACCAGAACTCGAAACCAATACGACTTCAGCGAGGTGTGTGACAGGGTGACGTTATATTGCCGAAGCTGTTCACAGCTATGCTGGAGGATGTATTTAAGACCGTGAAGGATTTAGTCACAATGCTTAAAGACCTCTGTAGAGTTTCCCAACAAGTGGGTCTTAAATGAACATGGACAAGACTAAAATAATGTCGAATTCCCGTGTAGTATCCATGTTTACCTGGGGAAAATAGTCCAGCTCGGTAAGTCCAACTTCCAGAAAGAGGTAAATCGACGAATCCGACTCCGCTGGGCAGCGTTCGGGAAGCTACGCGGCATATTCTCGGCCCATCTGCCGCAGTGTCTCAAGACAAAAGTCTTCAATTCATGCGTGTTGCCTTGCCAGTGATGACATACGGAACTGAAACGTGGCCGCTTACAATGGGTCTCATAAGAAGGCTCAAAGTCACTCAAAGGGCAATGGAGAGGGCTATGCTCAGGGTTTATCTATGTGATCACATCAGAAATGATGAAATCCGTAAAATAACTAGAGTTACCAACATAGCCCAAAGAATTGCAAAACTTAAGTGGCAGTGGGCAGTACACATTGCTCGTAGGACCGATGATCTGGTGAAGGTCGCGGGAAGCCGCTAGATGCGGGAGGCGCAGGATCGATCGGTATGGAGAACCTTGGAGGAGGCCTATGTCCAACAGTGGGCGTTTCTTGGCTAAATGAGTAAATTTGCAGCTCTTTTCATATTAGTCCCAGAATCCGTCACCAAGACAATATCTCCTTTTTTTCAAATTCTTGCAATATGTCCTGAATTTCCTTTTTATTTTTTTCACCAGTATGTTTCCCAGTTTGCCATTTTTACAACTCGCAGACGTGCGCACGCTCGTGATGTTGGATCGCACTGATCTCGCGTTCGCTCGATATTTTTCGGCGCGCCGACTCCGTAGGCCGGCGGCGGCGGCGCGGGAGGACGACACGGCGGCGGCGGCGCGCCGGCGCGGCGCTCATATCTAATTCTAACTAAGCCCGGCCGCACATCAAGCGTAATAAATCTATCGAAAAATGTCTTAACAATAAATTATGGTCAAATGTTAATGTTTTTAGTTTAATTTCCAAGCATATGTACAAATAGTAGTTTCAACATTCACGAATTTATCCAAGGTTCAAAATCCATGAGGGTTAAATTTTCGGGTAAGTAAATTAAATATGAGATTAACCTCAAGTTAGAGGTATCTAAGCGATGCGATAAAAAATGAATTAAATCTAAGCGATGAAATAAAAGCAGTGTGTCTTCGATTTACTTCCTATAGAATTTGTGAATATCTGCAATAGAAAAATTCCAACATTTTAGATAACGGGAAATACCCGTCACTTAAATAGTCCAAATTTTAGGGTTCCGAACCTCAAAAGAAACACTGAACCATTATAGGATCACTTTATTGTCCGTTTGTCTGTCAAGACTATCTTGGAAACGCGTGAAGGTATCGAGTTGAAATTAAAACCATATAATTACTCAGTTCTACACTAACAAGTTCTAGTCCCTTGAAGATGTGAAAAAATCAAACTTCTAAGTTAACAAAAAAAGGTACGGCCGTTTATGTCGCCAAAAACGTATATTTCGACATTCTCACGGGCATCAAAATGTATAGGGTACTTTTCGTTGAAGCTAGAACTATGAAATTTGTGAAGTTATATAGTCTTACACTACAAGTCAGGGAAAATCTCAAACTCCACATTTGTAATTAAATCATAAAAAATTTAGTCTCTATTTAAAGTATAACCTACAATTTTATACGGGACCCTCGGTGGGCGAGTCCGACTCGCACTTCCCGCTTTTAGTCTCATGAACAGCCAGCCTGACCATACCAAAGAGACACAGCAGCTATTAGCTGGATAAGTTACATAAGAAAATCTACCCTTAATTATTTATGTTATATTTCTCGTAATAAAGACATTTTAGTATTAGGGATCTATTAAATACCTACATAATATAATTATCGACGTTGAAACTAGGTGAGTGATGAGCACGACATCACTGGGAGAAGAACTGACAAGCGAGAATTAGTGACGACCTACAAAATTTCGAAACATCTTGCATATACGTGTCTCTTTCTAACTTCTATTAGCAGCGCCTAATGTCAAAGTGAGTCAAATATATTAAGTTCAGTAGCTATTTTTGCTAGGTTTCTATGCTTTAGTTATTCTTCTGAGGTTGTTTTGCACCTTTGACTAGAGATGATCGATATTAATTGATGATGAATAAACATCGATGTTTAACGAGAAAACATCAAGTCCTCGATAATATCGACACATCGATGTTATGAAAATAATATCGCAACACCGATACGACGATATTTCCATGGCATTACCTAATTTCCTTGGCTAGTTTTGAACAAGGGACTACAAGGAAATTAGGACCAAGGAAATTAGATTTAAGCTTAAAAAACACCAGAGACAGGAAAATATTAACCTTATTTATATGCGATTCAAATATTGAGAGTTCAGCCCTATGGATACTCCTTTTGTATTAATAAATGATTAAATGAATCCATTCCACAACTACGCAAAAGTGGCCAAGGAAATTAACTTTTCAATAAACCAAAACGCAAGGAGGCAACTATTTACGCGACTAGCGCGAAACCGATGAGCAGCACACACATAAATAAAAAAGGCTTTTGTGAGTATTTAAAAAAATAATTTGTACAATCTGTAATATATATTTCTGATCTCCATACATTTTTCTGAAGTCGATCCGCAGAAAAAATGTATGGAGATTACATTCGCTACGGAAAAAATGGCGTGAGGTTGTCGTAAGCTAATGTCATTTCCATACATTTTTTCTGCGGAACAAATAGTGCCGAAAACTTAGCGTGTGGCTTTTGTCTTAGGGATCGAGATGTGTCTAGAACGCATCTACAAAATAATGTGGTGTGGCTGTTTATGCATTGTAGTCTTTGCCTTGAAAAAATTGCTACCGGCCAAGATGGTGGCATTCGCGCGGTTCGCGGTTTATACGGTTTGTGTTCCCGGCATCTTCAAAACTGTTTTAAGTTTGTTTCTAACTCAAGTTTTTCTGCAGTTACAGGCTGTTTGTCACAAATATTACACAGCTTTTTAAAATGGAACAAGAAGATAAAAATGCAATTTATCAGATGCGTTTTCCTCAAAAATTATGGTATTTACTGAATATGCACACGAAAGCTATATTGTGGGGAGGAACTGGCAGAACTATTCTTTTAAACTATCGCGTTCTTCATTGCTATTTGCAATCTAAGCATTCAATATTTAAGACTGCAAACATTTCAAGTTTTGTAAGGCAATTAAACTTGTATGGATTTCGAAAAGTCACATCGCATTTACAAGATCCTCTCTGTAACTCGTGTAATCCTTTTATGCATGAGTATGTTCATGACTATTTTCAACACGGAAAACCCGAGCTGCTTAATAAAATAACAAGAAAAAGTCTAACATTAAAGAAAAATATTAAGCCAAAGGTAAATTTTATGTGCTTGTTTTAAACCTGCTGCGGTACAGTAGCCCTCAATACTATCAACTATCGATATTGCTTTTGTTAATTAACCAGTTTTCTGTTAAGTGAAATAGGTAATAATTTCCTGTTCCCCTAGCTAGTCCAAGGCCACTCGCTATTTTTCCGCTGAAATGTCTAGAATTGAGTCATTGCTGCGGAAAAAGCGTGAGGATGTTATAATCTAATGGCATGTCATGTGTGTTCATTTTTTCTGCGTAACGCAACTGTAGGATTCTGTAAAGGACAATGTCGAAAATCGCCCCAGAACCAACAAAGATTTGAATAATGTTATAATTATATGCATATTTCATAACAGTCATAACAAATATATGTATTCCACGGACAAATCAAAAATATTTAAAAGTACTTTCAGAAACAAAACCAAACTAGGTAAAATATTATATGAATAGTTATTGTTACTTTTGCTCGAATGAATAGAATTGAGTCGATTTTCTGGAGGTATGGGCATTTATTTATATGTATAAATTATGTTTTTATAACTTCTTTCACAATTTACCACGTTAACACACGTCAATTGGCTACTCATGCTTTGTCGCTTATTAGTTCGTTGTGTTTTTGACTTGCTTTATAATTTCGAGATTTCTTGTTTTTCTACGTGGCTATAATAAAGCTCTTTGCTTGATTGCAATAATTATTATTTTAATTATTATATAGGTATGGACTATAATGTATTGGCTGTAACTAAATAAAGTGGTATTTCAACTTACCTCAAAATCTGATTCATTTTGATATATAATTCGTTTTCGAAGCTTGTCCGTAGTAATTGATGTGGACGTACAGTATTTAGTAATGTCTAATTATACGAAAAGCATTTTTTTCACTGTTGTTGGTACTGGGGCGAACAATGTATGGACACAGAGCAATGTCCTTTGTCTGGTAAGTAACAGCAATCTCAACGTCCTGGAGCAGGGCTGTAGCTAGAGTCGAATTTGAGGTAGGGCAGCATTGGTTACAGGTAGGGCGGAAATAAAAAAAATATCATAATTGACCTGCCCTCGAAGCACGAGCTCCTAAATCAATCACCATGTAGGTATATGTAAATGTACATCACTGACCTTTAGGTCTTTAGGTAGAGGTATGGGGAATACCATAGCTAACATTACTAACATGTGTTGTTGACCAACCTGTTGCCATGGAACTAAGAGTAGCGATTGTATTTTGTGCTTCCACCTGTTTTGAGCAGTGAGGTTCTTCGTGGTCAATTCGCTCTTCAACTCTTGGTTTTTTTTTCCAAAAAAGCCCGTTTATACCTAAAGTAAGATGCGATATACTAATGCAATGCAAGCTCAGATGCACTGTTTCCGAGATATAAGCGTTTTTGTTAATACTTTTCTTGAAATATAATTAAAATTGAAATCCTATCCTACTAATCTATACTATATAAAGCTGGATTACCACCTATATTATATCTACCTATTATGAAAGTGTGGACGTTTGGATGTTTAGATGTTTGGATGTTTGTTACTCAATCACGCAAAAACGGCTGAATGGATTTGCATGAAATTTGGCTTGCATGTAGCCTTTGACAAGGAAAAGAACGTAGGCTACCTTTTATCCCGATTCCTTAAGTAGTTCCCGAGGGAAAATTTAAAATTGTTTACGAGTTAAGCCGCGGGTAGACAGCTTTGAAATTTGGTATGCATGTCACCTATGCTATGGAAAAGGACATGTCCTTAATGATCTCTCAAATAGTTCCCTTGGGAAGATTAAAAATTGTTAACGAGCGAAGGTTTAGACCCAATTCTGAAGTCCACGCAGACGAAGTCGCGGGCAGAAGCTAGTGATATTATTAATGTGAAAGTGTGGATGTTTGTTACTCAATCACGCAAAAACGGCTGAACGAATTTGGATGAAATTTGGCATGAATGTAGCCTTTGACATGGAACAAAACATAGGCTACCTTTTATCCCGATTCCTTAAGTAGTTACCCAGGGAAAATAGAAAATTGTTCAAAATTAAAGTCCACGCAGACGAAGTTGCGGGCAGAAGCTAGTTCCTTCTAAAAACAGTCGAAAATAAGTCCTGGGCTTCTTACAAAATACGGTGAAATTTTTCTAAGTGCCGCACTCCCTTTGCTACACCCTAACCTTTTTTCTTTTTTAGGATCAATATGGCTTGTATTTAAAAATCCCAATCGATTCTCTAGAAAATTCTCTAAAATCATACGCATCGCGTCTCGCTCTTCGATTCGTTGTTTTTTTTTAACTTCAAATTAAACCTATATTATAAACAGGATAAGTGTCGCCTAGATAAGTAGATACCTAAATATTTTTCATATTAATCATAACCAGTAGGCCTACTCTTGAACCATTTCCAATCGATCGGCATTGAGATTGTGATTTTTTGTACGCTTGATTTTCCACATTGGCACAAAATTGGAACCGTATTGTGGTGATTTTGAGTGAACTAAACTCGGTGCTATCTAATTTTCTCAAAATACGGATCCACTTTTTCGCTAGTGTTGCTAAATAAGCGTACGAAAAATCACAATCTAAATGCCGATCGATTGGATTTGGTTCAAGAGTAACCCTACTGTTTAGTCGGTTATATTGGGACATTTATGTTTCTAAACTGGCAACACAACGATTGAAATGAAAAGTTTCGTATAATTTGTCTTATATGGATAAAATACTAAACAATTTTTAAATCTTTGCTGTGATAATAATGTTATTACACTTTATAATCTTTTCAGATGTCTTGTGATACCATTCAACTGCACAAGTCATCATTATTAATTATTTTACGAGAGATACATTCGAAGCACATTGACCTTGAACACTGCGGAGCTGTCCTTGTCGTAAGAAAAAAATTATCGCAATCGCTTACAATTTGACAGTCGCAGTACCTACATCTATCACTCCTTTATAAAAGGAAGTCTGCGCAGTCTTGTGGTCACAGCGCAATGGCTGTCAAAGATAGATTTTTTTTCATAGACAATAACCCACTTGGTTTTAAAAATAGCCTGCTAAGTGCGAGGGTTCCGTACAAACTTTTTATCTTGTATATAAGTTCCTTTCTACATATTATGATTTACTGTTTTCAGGTAGAATATTTTTTATTCGCAAAAAAAATAGGTAACATAAATGTTTATCATTTGATCGCGTTAACTTACAAGCTTAGAATAATAATAGATTAATAATATTCTAAGCTTACAAGTTCGATTTTCACAGCTGAAAGAGGCCGTTATAACGGAGCGTGTGGCCGACACGCTCCGTTTTGCCTGCGAGCATGCCTGCACAAACCAGTTTGCGCAGGTAAATGCGTACGTGTAGACGGCAAGACGGTAGCTCGCGCAGTCCCGGAAGCGCGGCTGCGGCTTGTGCAATCGATGACTTGCTGAAGATTTGGACTGCGCAAACTTGGCTTGCACTAGGATAACACTAGGAGTGTTATTTCATAAAAAAAAACCCTCCTCTGTTGGCCACATCTTGACGTGATGCGTGACGAGTTATCCTAGGACTGCACAGTCCAGTTTGCAAGAGCTTACCTGCACGTGTGGCCACTACACCGTGTACCGTCTTTTTGTACAGTCATGACTGCACAGTCCTGGACTGCGCAGGCAAGACGGAGCGTGTAGCCAAAGCATGACGCAAGTAGGGATATGATATAAACAGTTTGATATTGGTATATACGCTTTAGAAAACTTTCGTGGATGTTAGCTTGATGATGAATCGGTTAGTCATTGGACATGCAATTTAATATATTATACAGGTCATTCTACAGCGATTACACCTGCAGGGAAAAGTACCTTGCGCTCTTGGTCATGGTTACGTGGAGGCATCAGGTACCTACTGCCTTCTGTGGTATAGATATGAACGAAAACCACTCCGCACGATCTCTCGCCATCCGTTTCAGTTGATTGACATGCTGTCTTATTACTGAAAAATTTATACTTAGTAACTTTATAAGCAGAAAATAGTCACTAAAGGAATAGGTACCTAGATCTTTCTGTAATAAGATAAAGTAGGTATAAGACATTTAAGGAAGGTTTTATATTTTTGAAACCAAGAAACCAACAATTCTTGCGATCTTTTCCATAATTTTATATACCTACCTATTATGAACTTTATACTTACCTACCTACAAGGTGTTTCAAAAAGTTGTAATAACGTTAAAAGGGGTTGTTTAGAACCAGCAAAGTAAACAAATTTCACTGTGAGACCAACTATGAAATTTCAAGAATTACTCGACCGAAATTTTTAATGTTGGGAAATGCGTTGCGAATGATCTTTTTCTCCTTAGAATAATTATTATTCTAAGTTTTTCTCTCTCTTCGCCGACTCTGCAGCCACTGGAGGCAGAGGGTGCCATTCAGCGACCGCGACCTAAGTACCAACTAAGACCCAACGACCCTAAATAACGCTCTACACCCAAGATCCTATAGGTAGCCCAATCCTAGTATACCTATATGAGATCTCATGTTTTTGTGAAATGCGACACGCGATAGATGGACAAAAAAATTATGGCCGGTACACACATTGTTTAGTGTTTAGTGCGAGTGGCTTGTTTAGTGTTAAGTGTTTAGTAAAAAACACGTTCGGACAGCTTCTGTTTAGTGTTAAGTGTTTAGTGTTTGGTGTTAAGTGTTTAGTGTTTAGCGAATAGGAACGCGTTCTATTTTTTCTGCGAGTCGCCCCTCCCGCTCTCCCGCCTTCACCCCTCACTTAACACTAAACACTCACTAAACACGTCTGGACAGATCTGTTTAGTGTTAAGTCCATATAATGAACAAATAAACTAAACACTGTTTACTAAACAGTGTAGGGATAGCACCTACTAATCACTTAACACTAAACAGTCTTCTAAACACTAAACACTAAGCACTTGACTAAACAAAGTGTATACCGGCCATTAGGCAATGTAAAAGAGTTTCACTTTTAAAAAACTTTCTAGGATCCGGTTCGAAGGACCTTAATGTATGATCCAGTCCTTTAATACTTTTCCGGCTCAGCTGGGGGCAGGCACACCTGAGCAACAACGGGGTTGATGACTTCAGTCCGGCAGATTTGCGAGACTGTAGTTTTGATATGGGATGGAATTCCCTACTACTGCAAGTGACTAGGATTACAGATATTAAAGAAAAATCATTTGTTACCTATTTCAGACCATTTGTGAGGACCAGTTACTTTACTTAACACCATTACAAAAGGCCCGTAAATCCTTAAGAGAAGCATTGAAAAGAGCTGCACAAGATTTATATATGCAAAATTCGCCTAAGCGATTTTGCGACCTTCAATTTGATATTGAATGTACCTATGTTGTTTGTATTTATTTTGATCATTTATAGTTTTATTACTCACAGTGGCGTAACTATAGGGTGGCAGCTGGGCTGGCAAAATGCCGGGAGCTTCATTTTTAACAAAATTAAGTAGTGCTTAAACAATTACAGTTAAGGTTAGGACACAAGCGTCGATGGCGTAGTGCGTAAGGCCGTCGCGTCGCCTTCCAATCGGCAGGTAGCGGTTCAAAACCCGCCACATACCAACGTATTTTCAAATTTTGAATTCATTATGTGCGTTTATTTGACGCTTTTACTATGAAGGAAAACATCACAGGGAAACCTGCACACACCGTGTAGAAATAATTTTTTTACAGGTTGTGTGTGAAGTCGACCAACCCGCACTTGGCCAGCGTGGTTGACTAAGGCCTAATCGCCCTAGTTAAGGGTAGGCTGGACCCCCTCGGTGGGGACGTATATAAGCTGTTGATGATGAATATTAGTCATACTGTTGGGTAACTTCTTAAGTGATTTATATAGTTACGCCACTGATTGGTCATACGTCATTAACAGATCCTTATCGTCACACGGAGTCACATCAATAACTTTTTTGTCTGAAAATTAACAATTTAAATTAAAGAAAGCGTAAAGTTGTATTTGGTGAGACGTTATTATGAATTTAATGTAAAGCAATGTTCACTTAGCATCTATATTCTATCTCAGGTGATCCTTACGATGAAGAAGAAAATATTGAAATGGAGTGGGATTTGCCAATCAGTTTCGAAAAACACGCAGAAATACTACATGAAACAGGTTCCTTAGACTATCCTACCTTTCCTTTACTTCCTAATGTTCCATTCTTAATCCATGTTTTCCTATTTCATAGCGCCCAGCTCAAACAATGAGAAGCAAGATATAGAAAATAGTCCACGTTCATTTGGGTGAGTTTGGGTATTGATAATTTGGTAATTTGAAATGAATATCTCCCTAGTTTTGATTTTGTTAGTTTGGATTAAAATATTTTTCACCTCACCCGCTCCGAAAGCCTTTCTTTATGCTTCTGAATCTGCGTGGAAAAGTCTATTTTAACCGCTAGCGTAGAAAAGTGTTTTGAAATTTTGAAAAAGTTTGAAAATACAAAATTATTTAATTACAATTAACAATCCGCATAATCGGAAATCCATACGATGACTAATGTCTGGATAATCTAATCGCCATGTAGGTTCTTCATTCGAATCTTAAATCACTTTTCTACGCTAGTAGTTATAAAATATAGACTTTTCCACATAGATTTCGAACAATAAAGAAAAGCGTGTGGCTCATTTCTCATAATGTCTCTTTCACATAATGTCCCTTTCGCACAATGTCACTCTTATATCAATTCTTTGTTACAAAGCTAATGAACAACAGTAAAAAATTATTACATTTACCATGCCTGTGTACACTGTACATGTGCTTATTCGAAACAACACAAATAAAAATAATTTATTCACTACTAGAATCTAGTTTTACTGAAAGTTGCTACATATTGGTGAAGTAATGAATCAAATTACAAAATTATTTGATTACCTACAATTAACAATCCGCATAATCGGAAATCCATACGATGACTAATGTCTGGATAATCTAATCGGCATGTAGGTTCATCATTCGAATTTCAAATCACTTTTCTACGCTAGTAGTTATAAAATATAGACTTTTCCACATAGATTTCGAACAATAAAGAAAAGCGTGTGGCTTTTATCTAAGGGGGCCAGGTAAGGTGAAAAAAATTTTGTTTATTCTTTGACTCAAACAATTTTTTGCATATTCGCCTTTTTGACTTAAACACAAAGTTTAAACAAACTTTATTTAAACAAGTAATAAAATTATTTAAAAAAAAAAAATTGCAAGTTCCTCTTCCTATGGCCACCTTCCAAGCTCCAGCATTAGAACAGCTCCATATCATCATAGTATTGTATTGTCATGCGATATACATATGCATGCAAAATTTCAGCTCAATCGGAAACCGAAAAATGGGTCAAATTTAACTTGTAAGATTTTATTACAGACACCGGACAGGTGAAAGTAAATAGAAGTTTGTAAAAAAGACATGTTCATGTGTTTTCGGAGCCAAGATTTGACAGACATCTTTATTCCTTAAATCTGAATTTCTTTATTCGAAGTGAAGTGCTGGCCACCCAAGCTTTTTTCAACTTTATAGTCACTTGGTACGCAATTATTTGATCAAAAGCCTAATTAATAATGGCTGTTTTCGGTCGTTCTACACGCTGCTTATCGTGCACTTCTGCGCGCTTCTCGAGAAAATCTGTGCGCCACCTTTGCACACTCATACAGTTATCAACACAAATTTTCACGAATCTATCCCTAATCTACTGTGAATGTCATTTCCATTTAGACCTTTTGCAGTTAAAAAGTTGTTGGTGTTGGTGGCCGAAATTATTTTCGGCCACCAACACCAACGACTCTATCTCAGTGATCGCTGAGATAGGCGGTATATGTTTTACCCATTGACTTACTACCAAACGTAGATAGAGCAGTTCATACAAAAACGCGCTAGAAATCTGTCACCTAATCGTCTATACATTTGTACTCGCTGATATACGTACGTAGTTGAATATGCACGCCCGAATTAAAATTACCATAATGAAAGTACCGTATTTATCGAATTCAACCTTATTCTGCATTATTACGGCAACTATTTTAAGAACAACCGTGGGAAGTTACATCATTTCATACCTCGCCACAGATCAAATGACGTTTTAGTAATTGCTACAAGAAAATATCAACTTTATGCTCTCAAACATAATGCTAGAAATTGCTTATCGCGTTGTCGCTCCATGAATGAGATAAACACATCGTGATACGACGCCCGTGCAAGCGAGACGTATGTGATGTACTGACACTGACGCGAAGACATCGCACCTTGAAAACAAAAGTGACGTTAAACGAAAATCTTGATTTTTCAGTACGGCTCTTTAAAGTATTTCGTGCTGTTCTATGGCCAATATTTTAATAAAGTAACAAAATAAGGCATTGCAATCACTTTTACTTAGCTGTTTGATTATCTTACTATTAGTTATATTTGTTGTAATAACGAACAGTGTTTTTAAGCATTAAGAAAAAAAATACAAAAAAAAAGTTCCGTATAGTGCCACTTTTGTTTTTTATAACAAAACCATTTTTAGGATAAATAGTCCAAGTCAATAACAGCTAATCAGCTACATAATCAATGAGATCAACAAAATATTTTTCAAACTTAAGATTAATTAAAATATAAACTTTTCACTTATTCATCATAATCAATAAGATCAACCAAATACAAGAAATATTACTAAATATTCTCATAAAAAGTACGGTAATAACTAGGAATTAAACCAGCATCAAAAAGGCTTTTTATATTCAAATTCAAATTCAAAAATCTTTATTCAACATAGGCCTTTACAGGCACTTATTGACGTCAAAACAAAGCAAAACCATCTAATTTAAAGAAATTATATTAACCTTGTATGTGCATACATCCTAAATATACTCAAGATGTCTGCAAATACAAGTAGGAATGAAAAAAAGGTGACTACAGTTATCACTTCACTTCACTTATATAAGTCATATCACTTCACTCATATCACTTATCACTTCACTCATAACTCATATCACTTCTTTTTCTTTCACATACATCCAATTTACGCTGATACAATGGTTTGAGCACTGAACGGCGATTATTTCTATTTCTTTTACTTATATCAAGCTCCTTAAAATCATCAAAGTATGAAATTTTATAAAGTATTTTTATTTCATTCTGATCACTTTTCTCGATTTTCATGATATCAGACAACTTTACAACTTGGCCATCTATACTCTTATTTAGCCTCGGAACCGGTAGCTGTTTTATATCTATAAAATCACAGTAGCCCATTTCGTTTACAGTAAAAGGAGTTCCACGTTTTTTCGCATTTCGGATAGCAGATTTAAGACATTTTTAACTTGCTTTTCAATTACAGAATGTACTGCATCTCCTTCATTCTGTGTATGACCATGAATTAGAAATTTATGCGTTATAGACTTATCCAGTACACTAGTTTCATTTTTCTTTTCTACAACCGTTCTGATACATCTATCTGTTATATAAAATGTATTTTTAAAAAATGTTTTGCATAATTTGGTTCTAGAACCATTTACATTAAAATAGAAATATTTTTTTAACTTCCTAGTTGAATCAGCCTTCTTGTATTGATATTTCGGACGGATCTCCTCAATATTGCCATCAATGTATTCTCTTTGGCGTATCAAGGATGCCCTTCCCCAATAATCGTTAAATATTTTTTTCTCATCTCTTCAGAATTTTTTTCTGTACATTTAAGACGACAGCTTGGTCCACAAGGATTTTTTTAAACCTTAGCTGGAAAAACTTTTTTGTTTTGGAGGTAGAAACATAGCTTTGCCCGGAATCTTTTAAACTCTTAGCAATTTTTGCAGCAGCTTTTTTTTCTTCGTTTTCTTAGTACTACTATCAACATTAGAGGGAATATCTTCTGCAATATTGTTATCTTGAAACTGAGTATTATTAGTTTGATTCAGTAACATCATCGATAATTTCGCTTGCTATCTGTTCGTTTTCTCCAGTGGTTATCGTGTCTATGTCGTCGCTATGAAGTTCTGAATTATTTTCACCCGTATTTATATTGGCACTATGTGTATTAGTATTTATATCACTCGAAGAAGATGAGGAAGACTTCGAAGATGAGAACGAACTTGAAAATGAGGACGAACTTGAGGATGAGGACGAGCTGGAAGAAGATGATGCTGATCTGGATCTACGGCGTTTTGTTTCAGGCGGCATGTATGTCTTATCATCGCCTGAAGCGGGAGAAAAGTCACCATCATCATTATCGCTGAAAGTTTTCTTTGTTATATGAATTAGAGCTGTTGCTTGATATTTGCAGGTCTTTCGCTTTATATGCTGTTTCTTCAGGTGCTGAGTTCTGACTGTTTTCTTTTTTTTCAATAGGTTTCTGTGAGTTTATACAATCATTAGATTTTTGTAGTGTGTCGTTTCTTCAGGTAAATTTTTACTGTTTGCTTTACATTGCATCGCTAATTGTAAAATTTTTCGTCCTCTACTTCCTGATAGATCCATGATGATAGCCTAAAAGAAGAAAAAGAATATCATCACGGGTAAGTAACATTTGAATAGTGCTTTATATCTCGTACAAATCATAAAGGTACACCATAATAAAGGTCATGATTCGGATTAGATCTATGTTCAGAAATGGCATTAAGAAAAATCACAAGTTATAATTTTTAAAACAATGGCATTAAGCACAAAATGACCATTATTGAATTAAATAAAAATTCGTCGTCCAATTATGTTTATGCAAATATTGGCACTAAACTAAATATGGCATTTATCGAATAACATAAAATAGAATAAATTCAGTAACTTTATTATAAAAGTCGCATCATACAAAAAAATGCATTACTTAATTGCATTAATATTGAATTTTGGTTGCTCATTCAATCAAAAACTGGCACTATATGGATAATGTCGTTTATTTATTTACAAGCACTGTGAATTATTTACGTAAAATTATCAATAAAATGGCACTATAAGGAAAATGTCACTTTTTTGCTTACCACGACGTGCGTTCCGCTCAGTAGTCCGTCTCGCACTGATATAGCGTCACCTTTTAAATTAATTCTTTGTCACGTTTCTTAGAAGTAAAAACTGACACTACCGCCCTCTAGGTGAAACTAAGATCAATATTAAAACACGTGTTTTTGCATTAGAAGCGTTTTCTTAAAAGGAATATAGATGTCGCTTTAACTAAAAATTTACATTTTTAGGATAGTGTCACTTTTGTTTTTAAGGTGCGACATGTTTCTGATTAAAATAATTGTTTTTGATTGGTTTTTACGTATAAATCGAATATTTGAATACATGATTATACTCATCGAATATTTGAATACTCATTACACATCTTGTGTAATGAGCTTACTCACGCAAAATATGAAATCCCGTTTTTTTTCTGCCGTTTCTGGCTATTGGTACCACAACTTTTGAATGAGCACTTCAGCATGTTGACGTGTCGACAGCTAATCACTTACTATGGAAAAGAACTGCACGAGTCGCGATTGGGCAGTTCCTCACCGGCCCACTTTTCGAACGTTCATGCGTTATCTACGTTTGGTAGTAAATCAATGGTTTTACCAGATATGAGATATGCAGCCCACTTTGTAACTGGGATATTGCTGTTTGGTGTATTGCAAGCAGCGAGTTTGCGTAGGTAACGCCAGGAACAGATGGAATTCTGCAAATTTAGGTTTCTTAGTTCTTTTTATACAGGGTGTAAAAAGACGTATACCGAACCCCGCGTCTACGTATTCAAACCAATAAATAAAACAATATAACGAAAAATCAATGATATGAAACGAAATAAATTTTTAGGCTTAAAAAAACAACGACAATAAATACTACGCAATGTAACGCGTACCCGAGGCCTGGCTTGCGCGTCCGGATATCGGTGTTAGTGAGTCAGTGTGAGTGCGTGTAAAGCAAGACGAGTTTCCGGCGCAAGAGATCTCTTTTCAGTCATAAATTTTGTTAAGCAAATACTAATTTTTTCGTAGATGTTTCTTTGGACAAAAATTATCAAAATACATTTCGAAGTTTTGTATAAAAATCTCGAAAAAAAAATTGTAACTTTAAACTTTAATATCTCGGCAACTATTAGTTTCACAACCATGGTCTAAAAGACAAAAATGATAGTGATGATGGGAGCAATACGTGGATTTCGGCTTCGGTACCTGTCTTTTTACACCCTTAATTAATTTTTTTTCACAAATAAAGAATAAATTTCAACTTTTGTTTTCGGCATCCTCTAAACCAGAGTTTCCTATTTGGTGGGTTGCGACCCGGTGCCAGGCCATCAAAATTAATTACTGGGTCGCAGCGTTCCTGCCCGCCTCGTTTATAAATAATTCTAAGTATCGATAATTAATTAATCGATTTAATACCAAATACTGAAATATAGTTGAAAAAGCAAACTATTGAGTGGGTTACGAAGTAGCAGTATAATGCAAACATGATTATTTGAGATTATTAAAATAAATGCTTTTGTATGAAGTTTTTTTATGACTATAATTCTAATTCTTTTTTACCAATACAGGGTTCCCTAGGGGTAGGATGAAAGAAATTACGGGCAGGCGGTGATATAATTTTTTTTTAATTTGGTAGCTGGCCTGTTATTTTGAATCCAGCTGGATAGTAATTTTGGCTGAAAACCAGATATCCATTTCATCCAGGATATGTAATTTAACTTGTATATAGATTTAGGTAGCAGTCCGTTACTTGGATTGATCAGCCCAATTAAAAAACATCTATGTAGAATCTACTGGTGAAATGAGATCTGCATTGGATCTAAGTGGATGAAATGCATATTTACTTATTTTCTTGCAGAAATGTTATGCAAAAGGATGACCTGTTTTCATTTGAAGTTACAAGTGAACAGAACAATGACAGTGTTTCTACACAATTTTTAAGTATGCCTGATCTTGATACTGAGCCAAATCAAGATGATACTAATGTTGAATTATTAGCTGAATTTAATATTCATCCAAATGGTAGTATATCTAATGAAAGTAATGCAGAAAATTCATTGAATTGTGTACTACCATCAGTTAATAATGATTCAATTGATTATGTTACTGTGCCCGAGGTAAGAAGCTTCAATATAATATTGGATCAATTTGGTATGTACCTGTATATTTTACTTAATTAAACTCTTTTCCATTTAGAGGGAAGGTGGAAACCTAGATGCTTACAATAGTGAATGGGTAGACCAAATGTTTAATGACATTTTAACAAACAAGAATTATACAAATCAAGATGGCAGTTCAGAATTTAAGGAGCTGTACTCTCAAATAGCAAGAACTATTGATGTTCTTAATGATTAATTTGATGTAGTTCTTAATGACTTACCTATAAATAAGAAATTAAATTTATATAAAACTTTATTAATTGTAAGGAGCAATACAAAGATAAATATTACTTCTTCTGTTTTTTCTTTTCTGCTTCTTCCTCTTTTTCTTTCTCAATAACTGATACATATGAGTTGATGGTATCCAAATCGAGCATTTGCATTGGTTGGCCACGTCTCATCACAGCAATTTCTAGATTCTTTTGCCCAGATTGTACAACTTCCAAGAGAGCTCGTATTGCAAGCTATGAAACAATAAAACACTACATGTTCAAAAGTTAAATAATTATTTTACAGCAAAAGTATTTAAGGTACTAATTAAATCCTCCCATAACTCTATTGATAAGTAACTTGCATTGTAATGAATATTCACTAATCAATATTAAACAATTTAATTAAGAACTGACTCTTTGTTGAACTAACGATATAAGGGTAAAAAGGCAATTTGAACTTTTGCGTAATATAATTGTCATTACTGTCTGTCTACTGTCCTACAGTACTGTCTGCTAAGTATTACTAGATTATGAAACAATAAAGCAGAAAATCAAATTGGTGCATTCATACTTATGTGTGAGGTTGTTTACCCAAAATTACACTACCAAATCTGATAACTAGCAATTAGAAATTAATATTTTATTTGTAATAACAAATTGAAAATAAATTACTAGCTATGATACCTTTACTGCTCCTTTTTCTGTTGCCACTTCCTCAGGAGTGTAATTCTTTTCTAAGAATTCTCTAACAGTTTTGGCTGACCTGCCAGTTGCATTTGCTTTCCATTCATAATATATACCAGAAGGTTCAGTTTGAAATAGGTGAGGTTGTCCATCATAATCAAATCCACCAATGAGGCATGAAATACCGAAAGGTCTGCGGCCGTTACTCTGAGTATACTTTTGTTTGAGGCCAGCGATGTATCGCGTGATGTATTCTAATGTAACAGGATCTTCAACAGTGAGTTTATGAGATTGACACTCTATTTGTGCACGATTTATCAAAATTCGAGCATCAGCTGTCAAGCCAGCAAAGGCCATGACGACGTGATCGTCCAGAAGGCATATCTTTCTTACAGTACGTTCTTCTTGTAATTTGGCTACTGACTTCTTTTCAACGCCTAAAACAACGACTTCGCCTCCCCTTACACCGACCTGCAATAATTATTCATCATAGAAAGGACGGTTTAGTTGGTAAGTTATTATTACTCCGAGCGACATTTACTCACTGCTGTGGATCCTTTGCGGACAGCTTCTTGAGCATATTCCACTTGTAGTAAATGACCATCTGGCGAAAATACAGTTATTGCTCTATCATATCGTGCAGACATTGTATAAACTCTTTCTTGTTACACTATCAAATTTAAACTGTAAATTAGATATCTCAGAAAGTGCTTAATAACGACCACACCACAGACCACAGATCACAGACGAAATATTGAAATATTGTGTCTACGATACGCATTAAGATAGGAATATACATGGAGTGGCCCTATTTTAATATATGAAAATAATAAAAACAACCCCGACATGGTCCGCAGGGCTACGCAACAGATTTCCTTACGTGCAATAATGTGCTTGCAATAGCGTGGTGGCCATTTTGAACATTTAATGCATTAATTTAATAAAAAATGTTTTTTTTTAGATTTTTTTGTAATAGTTATTGTGATTTGTTTTTCTTGTTTTAATCAATTTCATTTACACTGAAAAGCTTAGCTTAAGTTTAAAAAATGTTTAAATGTGTTTAACTAAATTCCAATTTAAGAAAAGCTACCTCAGCAGTTGACAAAAAGGCAGCGGCGCGGACGCCAGGGGACGGCGCGTTAGCAGACCCCTCAATTAAAGCCTCGTAGCTAAGCATGTATTAGAGACCGAATGTTGATTTTTTTGTTGAAAAGGTTATAAGATCTGGATTAATAAGAGGTAATAAAAAGAAATTGTTATAGGGGGCATTATTTGGTAAAAATAAACATTTACTCAAAATTTAACACTTTTATGTTTAAAATTAGTGAAAAAAATATGTTTTTCTCCCTATTGACTGCTTTTATGAACTTTTTTTTATTTACCATACACTGTTAATCTTTTGGCACCATTATTGTTTTTATTTGAACAAAATCCACGCAGTGGTTACAATGTTACAATTTTACAAACACAAAAGGTCTTTAAAAGAGAATAAAACAATAAAAATTAATATTAAATACAATTTAATTTTAATAATTTTTTTCTCTTTTTTTTTATCGATAAATTGTAGTTTCACCCATTTTCGTTTGTGTACCTTATCCGGGGACATTCTGTATACGGTCTACAGTAAAACAAAAAATACGTATGGAAAGGTAATTTAATAAAGAACAAACTTATAACAGTTATTTAGATAAGGATTCATAATTAAATGAATAAAGGGCTAAAATGTTCGGAAGGTGGCGGAAGACCCGATTTAAAAAAAAAAACAACACTATAAATAACCATATATATTATTATAGCCCTATTCTTCAAAATTATTTTGATATATAATAGTTGTGGGAAATTATATTAATGAAAAAATAAAAATTTATATTAATGACGTAATTAATTACGCAGAAAGTTGGCGTGTGGCATTTGTCTAGGGGGGCAGCCCCCCTAGACAAATGCCACACGCTAACTTTTCCGCAGTCGTTCCTCAGAAAAAATGTATGGAGATGACATAAGCTGCGGAAAAAATAGCGTTAGCTTACGAGGGGGCGCAATCGGGGAATGACTAACGCCGATCCCGATTGTGTCCCTACGGAGGTAGAAGTATCTGGAGGGGTTTTAGCCAGGTATGGGGTTTATACCCAAGTCCAATGGCATATCCTTGGGGCGGCCTTGTCAGCCGCGGCCCCTTGTTGAATCCGTAACTAGATTTTCCCCCCTTAAAAAAAAAGGTTGTCGTAAGCTAATGTCATTTACATACATTTTTTCTGAGGAACAACTGCTGATAAGTTAGCGTGTGGCATTTGTCTAGGCTAGGGCCTCTGGCCGCCATTTTAATATATTGAGGCGCGTTCAGAGCCTTCGCGCAAAGTACAACTTTTCGCTCTAACCCCGTTCAATGCCTTTGAGCGTGACAACCGGGTGAAACATCCGCCCGTTCAAGGCCTTAGAGTGTTGGCGCGAGTTACAACCGAACAACCATCGAATTTGATGGTTGTAAAACGCTCTGACGTTTATTACTGAAATACTCTTACGTGATTGGATGATATTGGCGGCCATATTCTATAATGTCATCTACTAGAAAGAGAGCGAAATAAAAAATCATGTGAAAGAGGGAGATAAAAGATTTGGTTGCTGCAATCCGTTCAACGCCTTTGGGCGAGTTAAAAAACAACCGGACAACTACACCCAGAGGCGCTGAACGCGCCTTTGAAAGTCACTTGAAAGTCCATTGGTTTCTTTGGTCTCAGAAAAAAACGCACGTTTGTGAACGCTCCCCTAATGCTGCGTACACACCGGCCCAACGAACGCCAAAGAATGGGTTTCACTCACAGACATATAAAGGGAAGCAGACTTGACATAATTTTACTCACATATTTGTCATATGTATATCATTTTTACTTTCACTCCAAAGTGACATGATACATCGCTATTTCTGTCTTTGGTCTATGGCGATACTAACGCATACATAAACATTTCCGAAGCCGTGACTGACTACATGTTTATATGTGTCTTGTTCTTGTCATAATAATACAAAAATGGCGTGGTGACAAAAAAATAAATTAATCGAGAGTATTTTGGCAGAACCGAATAAGTGCAAAAATTAACAAAAATTGTTACATACATCAGCAATCTTAGTTTTTTCTGCTTTTTTATCTAGTAAAACCAAATAACTGCAAAAGCCATTACTACAGAATTTTACCCTGTGTAAAGCAGTAACTAGCATTTTCTCATTAAAATTTAAAAGCGGAAAGTGATATAATCTCTTATGACACAACATGAATAATAAAACGCAGTAAAGTAAAGCGAGTAAATGCATTTATTTTGTTATCAAAATAAATGCATTTACTCGCTTTACTAATAAAACCAGCTATATTTAATTAAATTTTATATTTACAGAAGATAAATCAATACATTGGATTTTATTTGGTTCTCTCTCACTATTGAAACAACATTTCTTCTGAGTTTTATTGACAGGCAAAACAGAATAATAGTGAGTTTGTTATGTTTTACATATTACCTACAAGTAATGAAAGATGCTCCACTTCAGAAGCAAAAGCAGATAAGAATCTTTGTTAATTCTCCTTATTAACGTTTTAAGTCTTATTAAAGGTCTGCCGCGTGCGCACGTGTTAAAGATTTTTACTTATTACGTTGTGTTATAAGGGATTTGCAGCTTATTTACGAATTTCAGGTAAAACGATGTAAGTGCATTACCATGAAGCAAACTTTCCCTTTTTCCTTTACTTTTAATGACAATAAATAAATAAATCGTTTAGTTCCAATTGTTAATACAATAACATATCGAAAACTTTTAGATAAATAATTTAACTACGGTACTGATTATCGTGTTGATATTTTGCTTCGCCGCTAAACTATGATCACTCAAAGCTTAGAATGCTCTTTTCTCATTATGACATATTCTGCACTTATTCAGTTCTGCCAGAATACGTATACGAATAATATTGATTGTGTGTGAGTAATGTTTACATGTGGTAAAGTTGCCACGCTTTTTGAACGATATGTTAAGTCTGCTTCCCTTTATATGTCTGTGGTTTCACTAGCACTCGTTGTTCCTGTCAAGTCCTGTGTGGACGGCTTAGCGTGGCGTTAACATCAAAGGAATCGATCAATTTAATCGAACTCAATGTGGACGTCCGCTGAAGGCCAACGAGCGAACTGTCAATTTAAGAGAGCGTAGTGCGCAGACGTCATTATTACTACATTATTGCCATTTATTGTTGACTTCATATTTTGTAATATCTGTGATAGAAATCTACTATATACAATATTATTTTATGTTTAATCATAACTATTCACTCAAATTTTTATATTTAAATAATTTTTATAATGGTCAGATTTTAACATCTCATCTCCGCTTTTGTTCATTTTTCTTGTCCTTGATAACTCATTATCCATACTAATATTATAAATGGGAAAGTGTATGTGTGTGTCTGTTTGTTTGTCCGTCTTTCACGGCAAAACGTGCCGAATTGACGTGATTTTTTAAGTGGAGATAGTTGAAGGGATGGAGAGTGACATAGGCTACTTTTTGTCTCTTTCTAACTCCCCACTTCGCTAAAATGGGGGGTGGAAGTTTGTATGGAGCATTTCGCAATTTGCAAGGTAGAAAGCTAAAAATTGGTATGCGAACTATTTGTGACTAACAAAAAAATCGTGCATCATATTTTTTTGGAAATCTGCCCCTAATCTCCTTAAAAGAGGGGGTGAAATTTTATATGAGACTTTTCGCAGTTTTCAAGGTAGCTAAAAATCGGTACACAGACTCTTTGTTACCAACGAAAAATACCTGCCTTATTTTTTTTTTGGAAATCTTCCGTGTTTCCGTCTGAATTTAACGCGAGCGAAAGCTAGTGAACTAGTGATACATAAAACTAGCGATTATAATTATTTCGTCATCATTCAATATTTCGTACCGCACTAGCTAGACGACAGAGCTGCCACCTATCCAGCTCATACATAGTTTTTATCAATTATACTAAAACCAGACTTAATAATATATAAGTAGGTTCACTTAATTATTTGTACTACAAAAAAAAAAGTTATTTTGTAAAATTATCTGGGAGAGGGCACTGATTTCCTGAGATACAGGTATATACAGGGTCATTTTTAATGAACCAACAACCTCCCAGGGGCTGATTCTAGTACTCAGATGCAATAACTTTTTGTATGAACCCACAACGTTATCTCAAAAAAAAAAAACACTTCTCCATACAAACTAGGTTAGCTGATTGAGACTTTAGTATGGGAAAGTGGATTTTTTTTGCGATTTCGATGTTGGTCCCATACAAAACGTTGTTGCATCTGAGCACTAGAATCAGCCTCTGGGAGGTTGTTGGTCCATTAAAAATGACCCTGTATATATACCTAGTTCAGGAATCAGAGACCTAATATGTTTCAATGTTTGTATGTTTTCTCTATTAATAAAGATTATTATTATTATTATTCATGATCAGAATGAGTCACACCAACACATCAAAATATTACTATAAAAGTTACTGCATTTAATGCGCGTACTCATAAAAATAATAATAGTTTTTGTTTTATCAAAATCGGGCCAGGATTTCCAAAGTTACAGCGTGGTAAAGTTTCAGCGCTTTTTTAAATTAGCGTTCCTTCGCGCGCTACTGTGATGACGTCACGTTGCGACTGTTATGTCCGCGGGTGATGCGGAGTGTTTACGTGCATAAAATTTGATTTCTCAAGTGGTTTGCACCAAATATTTTAAATGTTTGTTGTTGTGTTTGTGTTAGCGATTACTTTAGATATTATTTTTATTAAATTGACATAGTGATGAAAGAGGTTTTTGTAAAAGAACTGTCGGATAACCTACCAAAAGTGGTCATTTTTATGGTTGCGCGATATTTGTCTGGAAATTGTGATTATGTAGCCGTTGAAATGCGAGGAATAAAACCGCGGCCGTACCGCCTAACTCAAAGCGAGCACTCGCTATCGTTATCATGACATTAGAACAATAGTTTTAATGTCACAGATGACATTAGAGCTATTGTTCTAATGTCAGAGAGCGATAGCGAGTGATCGCTATGAATTAGGCGGTAGCCCCCCTGAATAAGTAAGTAAATGTCTAACTACTCATTTATGTTAGTATTTCAATCAAGTTTTATTAAAACACAACTGTTTGTTTTTTATCGAGTTACAAACGGCAAGGTTTACAAATATTTTCCAAGTTCAACATATACTTCCAAAATATTAAATGATAATAGAGGCAGTTTTAAATTTTTCATGTTTAACAAGCAGGGGCGACAAAAATTTTCTTAATTAAATTTTTTAATATTGCCTTTTTTAATAAGTACACACAAAAAGTTCATTTTATCCTTTATACCAAATAAACTGACTGATGTTTTTTAGTTTGGATGGGATCGATGCAAAGTATGTGTATTTAAAGTATTGCGTATGTTCTATGTAAAAATAATAATCAGGAAATTTATTACAGATCATTGAGAGAAAATTATGGCCATGAAGCCATAGGATATGTGCAGTTAAAAAAGGAAGTGAAGTAAAAAAGGAATGCACTGTGAAATGCCATATTACTCCGGAGCATCGTGTGCGCGTTAAGCTATATCATTACACTTAAAATGCAATGAAGTCGACAGCCGAATCACGATAATAGTAAAATACAGTATGTGGACTCGGCCCCTCTTTGAAATGTTATACCTACGGCCGCTCGGCATCGCTTGGTGCGTGGCAAGGGAATACAAATCCGTTTAAAATCCAGATTTTTAAGAACGGATTTTGTTCCAATCCGGATTTTACGGATTTTATGGATTAAAATAAAAGCACATGAAAATCGAATCAAATGCTTTATTATTTTATTTGTTTTTTTGTTATTTGCTCGACCCGCATCCCGCGCCGCGCCCCGCTAACCTCCAGAGCGTGTAGACTTGTCGAGTCTATTGGCTCTGGAGGTTAGCGGGGCGCGGCGCGTCGCGTCGCGGGCGCGCGACGCGAGACGCGCGAACAGCAAACTCGCACGTTACGATTTTTTTGATAAAATTTCTTACTATAAAATAATCCGGATCCGATTTTCAAATCCGGATTTGGAGGCCTAGTAAAAATGTGCAGATGTCCGGATTTTTCCGATTACGGATAATCCGGATTGCCTTCCCTATGCGTGGCTCACGATAGGGCTGCTCGCTTACCGACCGTGCGCTCCGCTCGCGTATACCCTGCGGCGAACTGCATTCGTGACAGCCCTTGAAGCTATGCGATCCCAGATCGAGGCGCGTAGGCATAGCGCGTGTTTCGACCGTTTCTATGAAGTCATTCTACTGTATATACTACTAGCTTTTGCCCGCGGCTTCGCTCGCGTTAAATTCGGGGTAACACCAAAGATTTAAAAAAAAAATACGGCAGGTATTTTTCGTTGGTAACAAAGAGCCTGTGTACCGATTTTTAGCTTCCTACCTTGAAAACTGCAAAAAGTCCCATACAAAATTTCACCCCCTCTTTTAAGGGGTTGGGAGCAGAATTCCAAAAAAAAAATGATGCACGATTTTTTTGTTAATCACAAATAGTTCGCATACCAATTTTTAGCTTTCTACCTTGAAAATTGCAGAATGCTCCATACAAACTTCCACCCCCCATTTTAGGGAAGTGGGGGGTTAGAAAGAGACAAAAAGTAGTCTATGTCACTCTCCATCCGTTCAACTATCTCCACTTAAAAAATCACTTCAATCCGTCGCTCCGTTTTGCCGTGAAAGACGGACAAACAAACACACACACACACTTTCCCATTTATAATATTAGTATGGATTACCGTGGCTGAATATTAAGCGCAGCATGTGAAGATTGCGCTCTACTCAAATACCCAGTATCGATATGCCATGGTCGTATGTAATAAACACACACAAAAAAACACCCAGACCCCATACCTCACCTCAAACACTCAGACCTCACCAAGTTAAACTCATCTGTTAGTAATAATAAATAAATCATATTTACTTTTTTTTGTTATTTTTTTATGTAAGATCAATAAAATTAAAAGTTTGTTACACCTGACTTTACAGTCAGTGTTATAGGTAAGTACCAGGTGTAATCTTGGTAAACATACTTTTGAAATAATATTACAAAAAACCTAGTAATAACTTGTTCTTTACCCCTAACTATCAACATACATGACTTACTTTATTAAGTACTAGCTGTGCCCGTGAACTACGTTTCGCCTTAATTTATTTTTTCACGACATCTTCAACAAATATCGTTAATGTACATAGAAATAAATACAAAAACTTAACAAATGATGTACTAAAACCTTTCTCGAGAATCACGCTATCGAGTGGTGAAAACCGCTTGAAAATCGGTGCAGTAGTTTTTGAGTTGATCGCGAACAGACAGACAGACGCGGCGGGGGACTTTGTTTTATAATATGTAAGGATCTACTACTGTAGTCTTATGTGTGGCTAGGTACGTAACATAGGTATAACTACTAACGTACTTACTAACATAGGTATAACTAACATTTTAAGCCATTTGTGATTAGATTAAATAAACCAGGGTTTGTTTTTTATAACAAAAAGTCATCGCCAACTCAAACCAGGGAGCGCGTCCTTCGCCGCTCGCGAAGTTATTAACCTGCACATTCAACTACAGTTTCAGGTTAGTTCAACACAGTTTTAGATCTATTGCTAAAAAGAAACACACGTTTATATAATATAATAATAATGAACACAAAACTTACGTCGAAATGATCTTCACAACAATGCACGTGACTGAGGCTGTCATAACTTTTAACCACTTTTTACGAATATTTTTATTAACTATATGATACAGAAAAAAACACAGTTTTTGGGATGTTTTTCCTGGAGTTAGTACACATAGGGACAATACAATATTTCTTAACCATTTTATTTATTCACTATAAGAAAAACAATTGAATTTATAGCGAAACCGCGAGGGCGCAGTATGTAGGTGTACGCAAGCACCGACTCGCAGCTCGCAGCGTGACGTCACACGTTGGCGCGGTCGCTTAGCCGGATTTTGCCGCGGAGGCCGTACTTTAACGTTTAATATCTCAGTCATTTTTGAAGATAGAAAACTTTTTTTTCGAGTTACCTATTTTTTAGATATGCTGATAACAAAAATCATTGGTGTGACTCATTTGTGAATACAACCCGGAATCAGGTACCAACGATCGTTTGCTCGACCACAAAATGTATTTGCAGGTAGCTTCGAAGGCCAACGAGCGTACGGTAGCCAACGCTGAATATCCTTTGTTGGCGTTCGTTGGGCCGGTGTGTACGCAGCATAATAGGCACAGACATTTTTAGTTATATATTTTATTAGCCTGTGGCGTAACATTTTTCTCTCTAATCTGTGCATTTTATTCTTTTTCGAAAATATGGCGGCTGCAGCTAGTGATTTTGAGCCGTGGTTATCAAATAAATTAAGATCTCTAAAAACTGATGAAGGTGTTTTTGGATCATATATATCGGGGATTTTAGATAGCGCAGATAGCATTGATGACAAAAAAGATGCGTTGGAAGGCCTACTATCTGAAATTGTGGTAAGTAATCAAGAATCAATTATTTATGATTTCATGGACTATAATTGCCTAGAACTCATTTTCTAGGATAGGGACATGTCTATCCACGTGGCGGAGATCTTGGACAAATGGGAGTCATGTAAACCGAAAGAGGAAATCCCAAAACGTACTACAGATGTTGATGTAGATGCACAGTTATCCAAACTGCTTGAATCTCAAGCGCCCACAACAACTACGCGACGTGAGTACACTGACGAGGAAAAAAAGATTCGTGAAGCAATATTATCTCAATATAGTCAACTGTCTGATAATGAGGTAACGTCGCTTTATTTGATGTCTTTTTGCTTATCTAATTTTATATAAAGGTATACATTTTATAAATAATTTCATAAATTTTAGAATGAAGAAGACAACATTGAAGATTCTGAAAGTCCTGATTTAGTAAAAAATACAAATGCGTCTGACGTAGCATCTGCAGCTCGAGAAAGGCGTGAACAGGCTCGCTTAGAAGCACAACGTAAAAAAGAGAAAGATAAAGAAGATAGGTAGGTTACAAAACTTGCTATTTAATGAATTTTAGTGTTTTTAACTGGTTAAAATGTTGATGGACAGTAACACCTTTAGGCGTCAAGCTCATGAAAATGATACGTCAGTATGCCTGTCGATTTCTGTGTTTTTTACCTTTAGAGTCTGTTCGCCCAAAGACATTAGATTTTTCATACTATTACACAAAGTGGCATGTTATACTGTCACTAGAGGTACAATTAAGATCTGTGTACTGGTACATCACAATGTTCAAAAACTCATTCAAGAAGCTTTGCAGCACTTTTACATTCGTAATGACAGAGGTCTGCATTAGGACATATCGTCATGACACAACACACTGTAATAATGTTTCTTACCATTTAAAATGTATGAATCCTATATGATTCTTATGCGTCACAAAACAACACGACACAATAGTTTGTTTCTGCCTTCAGACAAAAATTATGAGCCATCTGGCAATGAATCTTAGAGTTCTGTCTGAGGATGCAGTTCAAGCATTGTCACAAACAAGACACATAATAGAGTACAGCTGTTGTATTGTCTGGTGGGTTTACATCTTCATTTAGTTGTAGAGATGACAACGATGCAAGGACTGAAGACAGCTCTGAACACAAACACTGTAAAAATACTATGATTATACAACATTCAAGACCCATGCCGTAAATACAACACAAGTACCAGTTGCATTAGTGATTAGTGATCTTATAAATGATGAAGCACACATAAATGAGTATCAAAACACCTTGGACCAGACCCATCTGACCAGTCTCAGTCTAGGATATCGGATACACCTCTTGTAGAAGAATCATGGTAACCAGTAACCAAAATACCAGATTTCAATTTTGATACCTCTCAGTGTGGGATAGCAGTGAGTATTGAAGATATGAACCAAGTTACTGATTATTTTTAACCGACTTCAAAAAGGAGGAGGTTCTCAATTCGATGCGTATGTTTTTTTTTTTGTGTGTATGTTACGCGATTACGCCGCCAGTTGTGGACCGATTTTCAAAATTCTTTTTGTGTTCGATAGAGTATACTCCAAGGGTGGTCCCATGGTCACCAAAGTTAGGATCTGATGATGGGATCCCATGAAAATCAGGGGAAAACCCTTAAATTTTAAGGTGTTTCCAACGTGTTTTGTGTGTATGTTACGCATTTACTCTGCCAATTGTGGACCGATTTTCAAAATTCTCTTTGCATTGGATAGAGTATACTCCTAGGGTGGTCCCAAGGTCACCAAAGTCAGGATCTGATGATGGGATCCCATGAAAATCGAGGGAAACGCTAATTTAAATTAGGGTTTTTTGCACTAAAAAGATTTCATTCACTAAAAAGTTAAAAATAAAAGATATTTTACAAAAAATAAAAACCGACTTCAAAAACACTGAAGAGTTAAAAATAATATAAGAATAGGTACAGACATCACACTTCTATATTGAAGTCGGTGCCAAATTTTAAGACTTGCTAGGAGATCATCGTTTGGCACCGACTTCAAAATAGAAGTGTGATGTCTGTACCTATTCTTATATTATTTTTAACTCTTCAGTGTTTTTGAAGTCGGTTTTTATTTTTATCTGTTGATCCCACAAAATTATTTAGAGTATATAGTAAACTGTACAAACAATAGGGAACATGCAATATTTTTATTTTTGCATTTATTGTAAAGAATCATGTAGAATAGATCACAAGTATAATAAAAATAAAAAGTAATAAATTTTATTGCAATAAAATGCAGTCTGTAACTAACAGTTTCAATTTCGCGCTAAAACGGGCCTACAGTTCTGATGACGTCACTCCTGTCTGTCACTCATTCGTCGCTAACATTCAATTCAAATATCATAGGGAAAGTTTCAATTTGTTTCAAATTCATCATCATCATATCAGCCAAGAGACGGCCACTGTTGGACATAGGCCTCCCCCAAGGATCTCCATACCGATCGGTCCTGCGCCTCCCGCATCCCAGGTCCCAGCGCCGGGTCGACGACGGTCACCGCCGGAACGGCCTCCGGGGCAGCCGGGCACTTGGGGCCTTTGTTTTTTTTTTTTTTAATTTATTTATTAATACAACAGGTTTAATACAATTTTTAAGCCAAAAGGTCCACAAAACTGTTTGAACAGTTTGTCTGTGGACTCAGTCGAGTCTCATATGCAATTTATATTTATTTAGTATGCGATACAGCTCCATATATACAAATACTCATAGATATATATATGTATATCGTGGGATTCCTTATATAGTATTTAGCAAATATTCCTTTAACAGTATTTTAAACCTTTTTTTGTTTGGCTCTCGTCTAATGTCCACAGGCAAACTATTCAGCACATATGGTACTCTTTTTATGAGTGTTCTATCGCCATAATAGTTACTTACTCTAGGTACATTGTACTTATAATAAGTCATCGACCTAGTGCCATGATCGTGCGATACACTTGATAACTTAAGCTCCAGATTGCTGTGCTGGTTAGTAAATAGTAGATATTTATGTTTTAGGCTGGCTGGGAGAATTTTACATATTTTAAATAATTTTCTGTAGTTATTTTTACAATTATTTTTGGTTTTATTGTTTACTAACATTTTTAAGAATCTGATTTATCTTTGGTTGGTTCGATTTTTCATTTTGGGGTTTTTGGCCTTCTCCCACCACGCTGGCCCAGTGCGGGTTGGTGGGGTGCGCCAGAGCCTCGTCTGTTGAACAGCAGGGTGCACCGCGTGCAGGTGAGGTTGACTTGGGTTCTGTTAGATAAAGTTCGGAACCCCTTACACAACAAATTACTTATTTTAAATGAACTATCCATCACTATAAGATATAAGTTAGTCAGAAAAATGCAATTATTGCTCTGAAAAAAGACGTTTGGATTCATGTTTTATACCAATGTGTCCATCGACTTCAAAGAAGTTCCCAAATAAATTGTTTAACCGGACCTTCTGATCTAAAGTTGAAAAAATGATTGTAACACGATAACCTTCTTTTCGTACTTTATGCTCTTAATGAAACACTATTACGACTATGACACATCCTTTGATTGTGGAAGTGAGGAAAAGATTTGGCAAACTACGATTGAAGCCTGCAGAAGTTGAAGTATATGTCAAAGTATAATAAGTATGTACCTATATGTCCAGTAATTGATTTCTGCGATCAGATGGTATCTTACTACTCATGTCCCCGAAAAACCATCAGATGGTATAAAAAGGTAGTATTGCACTTGCTGGATATTGCAGTCTGGAATACATTCTACCTATTCACAAAATATAAAAACACGATGCCCACACATAATGGTATCGATTCTGGCATGATTCTCTAAACCTAAAACTAAATTTGACAACAGTCTCTCCTTGTCATTTTGTATAGAGTATGACAAGGATAGACTGTTGTCAAATTTAGTTTTAGGTTTAGAGAATCATGCCAGAATCGACACCACTATTACATAAACTACTGAGATTCAAGGCAGGGTTGATTGATTTAAATCAGATGATTTATATCATGATTTAAATCACTGATTTAAATCAAGTGATTTATTTAAAAAAATCAATGATTTAAATCAGAAATGTTTTTTTTTAGTATTAAGTAGATTTTTAAAAAACTGTAATGATATTTATTTTATACATCATAACTCGAATTCAATATCAACACGATATGATTTGTATCTTAAAACACGCACGATTTGGGGAATTCCCTGTGTTTTCTATTTAAGTACTTGATTCACGTGACGTGGGTGGGAGTGTTGTTAGTTTACTTTTTTATTTGTACTGATTTCTATTAAATTTGCCAGAAATTAATAAAAGCTTACCAAATGACATTAAAAAAAATAAATAAATAAAAAAATCATGACTCGCCTGAAGTATCTAAATAAATCAAAATAATCATGATTTTTTTTTATTTATTAAAAAAATCAAAAATCTGTCAAAAACAAAAAAATCATGATTTTTATCAACCCTGATTCAAGGAATGTCTATAACTGAAAACTACACAAGTCTTAATTGGCCAGAGCAAATGCCAGCGTGACCTGGAACATAAAAAAAAATTGCCTTCCTAAAGTGCAAGGCTTTTGCACCAAACGTGATATTCGAAACGAAACAAGCTAATACTGAAAATGCTGCCCAGATAAGCCTCCATTACACCCTTCCTGTTTTGAGATTTATCGTGAGATTTTGAAGAATTGATAATAAAACACTCATATGAATTGATTAGAATTCATGAAACTGATTGTGATAGATAGTTTCTGCCTAAAAGTACAAAGACTGATTACATAATAATAAGTTTTGCACCATTATTATGATAAGACAGAACAACATTATAAGTATTAGTAAGATATCCTGTTCATTATTTGATAAGGAAAATAAAAAGTACTGATTGATTTGAAAGTTCTTTTATTTTCCCATACACAAACTGCTGTCGTCTGAAGGCGTATAAGCAAAATTCAGGGCATATTGCGTCAAAAAGACGACATTATACAGGTATAGACGTATACGCCCATGTCTATAGTGCCATACCATTATAAGTTTATATACATAAACTGTGACAGAACGTCTTCATTGGCATATCAAGTTTTCTTTCAGGGGAAACCTGGCCCATAATTTGTGTAAAGTTATCGGTATTTTGGCGTCCATCATAGAATTTTAAATCGGTAGCTTAACATCCTGGGGGGGGGGGGGGTCCACCCGCCCTCCCCCCCATATACGCCTATGAACGTCTTATGACGTAAACGGTTTATAATTTGTTAAAACGTTTTATAATTATGCGTAGTGACGCTACGCCTCTAGGCAATGTATGAAATTTAATAGTGTCTGAGCAGGCACTGCCACTAAGGTTGTATTGTCCATCAACATGTTAATTATTTGTGACCACCTGATTCAAATCTTTGTTATGACAGTTCAAGATTGTATTCCCTACAAGTTACAAAATTACAGATAAAGTTGTTAATTGATAGTAAGGTTTTATTGATGTTCAGGCTATTGACCATTAAAAGCATTGCTGTGTTTTGTTTATTATTAGAAGTATGGCAACCAGAGACTAATTTTGCAGCGGTTGAGATTTTATCTTTTAACAACTAAGTTGTCAAACAAGCAGGCTGTCCTTCTGACGGTAAGTGGAAACAGTCTCCTATAGACTATAGCACATGTGGTACCTACCACCTGTACAAGGATGGCAAAGTACCTATGTTGTCAGCTTAGGACGTGTCAAGTCACTAGTCTATACTATACACGGTTATTTTTTATCACCCTGGAAAAATTTTAGGGACGCTTCAGGACACATCCATTATTATATAAAAAATAAAAAGAAATTAAATAAAAAAAATTAAAGAAATATCCAACACATTGTAAGTTTTTAAACATTCTTTTTTCAGAGAGAAACAGAAACAATTAAAAGAAGAAAAGAAAGAAAAACGTAAAACGCAAAAAGGAGAAAGAAAAAGGTAGCTAAATGAGTATGTAATGTCTACTAATTGGCACATAAGGAACTTGAGAATAAATTTGTTCACATACCAGTTATAACTTTTTCTGAGAAAATTGTTATTGTCATGGATGCAAATAATTTTTGAGTTTCTTATTCTGTTGTTTAAATACTTAGAATACTTTCAATGTTTAAATAATGGGAACAGCAGTTGGCAGTGTGTACGTTAATATATTATGATTTATGACTATAAATATGTAATTTCTAAAATTATCATCTTCAAGAGTATGGTTTATTTTGTGTGCTGTGTTTGAACTTGAAGTCAGACATACAGTAACAATTGGAGCTGCTATTCAAATTATGTTAGCTCTCCAAATTGACCTAGCATTTTTACTTGCATTTAAAACAGGACATCAAAAGTATGCTGAGTAGTGGTGGTAATTGCTCTTTTAAATAAATTGAACTACAGGCCTCCACTAGGGCTTGTAGTTCAACAATAATATTGTTGTAGTTGGACTGGCAACCTTGTTTCATAGCCCATTATATTCCTGCATTGAACTGAAAGTTGACTATGAAGTCAAAAATCAAATGGAGGCATGAAAATGTGCAGTCGGCCAAAAAATTGGTTTACCACCCTAAGATAGAAATTCGGTTTCTTGTCATAAAACAACACAGGCGACTTTCTTTAGCATTTACATACTGACCGCTGCCAAGGTAACCTTAACGATATTTTGTTGATACACCAAGTTTTGTCAAAACTGATACACCACTTTCTTAGCCGACCGTACAAGGACAGCAGAAGTAATGAGGAGGTGGATATTTTAATAAAAACATTATAATACATTGGATTGCGAAATTATGACATTAAGATTGATAACCCAACTACAATAATTGAACCATAATAGTAAATGACTACGATCTAACTAGTTGGACAGAGCAGTTGGTCCACTGGCCAGCATCAAACTACCATTACAATACTATCTATCAGAAAAGCTAGATTCCTGCCGGCTATAAGTTATATTATTATCAAGATGTTACTCAATGACAGTAATTTAAAAAATTGATGGAAGCAAATTTTATCCATCTCTTGCTTTATATAATTCAATGTATGATGTACAATTCAATGTATGATACATTGATTTTATTGTTTTGTTATTGCGTTTTCATAAGGTATTTTTGATCACAGTATTCTGGTAACCAAATGTGATCTGCATAAATTTTGTATCATGTTTAGGTTTTGACCGTAATTGCTAGTCCTAAGAACTTATTGTATATTACAAAAACAACATATTAATATAAATGTGATTAGTCTGTAATAATGAATTTTATTAGAATAAAATATTTTGTATGTGTAATGAATGACATTTTTTTTTATAAATCGATAACAATGTTATGCTTATCAAAGATAGGTTAGTATAATACTTGTTGCATATCATTATTTTCGCATTTTAAAGTATTAATTTGCTTTTTTCACTGCTGCTATTAGGCTATTTTTCTATACTTATGCAGCTACTTATGGTATAATCAGTTATTTCAAACATATCGACCATTAGCCATAGCACTTACGGCTAGGCAAAACTTTTCCAATATTTGGGAAAAGCTTTTCTGGCGAATTTTGGGCCATATATGCGAAAGTAACCTGTGTTGTAAAGCAGGAATAATAAATAATTATCATCGTAATTGGAAGGTCAAATAGTATTTTAGGTTTAGTCAGTAAGGGTTCTGCGTGCCCTGCACTTTGACCTCTAGGTTTTTTTAGTGCTGTTCCTATCTTTTTTTATTGCTATCACCAATGTTGGACCAAATGAGTTCACCCATAACAAAGTCCTTAGATTTTGGATATCCAATGTCAGAGACTCATTGTCTTGCGAGCTAGTCTGTTGTATAAAATCTAGAGTAGACATTCCATGTTCTTGTCTCCACTTTCTCTCGGCCCTGCAGATTTATGTGTTGTCATTTGCTAATATGCTATAAGTACCTATCAAATTGTCCTGTCAACATTATCCAACTACCAACATCAAAAAGTAATACGTTGATAGAGAAGAGACCATTGGCGTACCTATAGTTTTACCTGTCCAGCACCCTCGAGATGGATCGAGCCTTGAACTCTGACGTATCAGGCTGCTATGTTGGCTTAAAAATGTCCGGTTTGGGCAGAATTTTATTATTTCCTTTGTGCACAGCACTGATGTTGATCGACTCTCAAATTAGGTACTCAGTACTCTTTGATTGGATCTCTTTTATTAATCTTGGCTTACCAAAGTAGGTAAGACTCTTTGCTTAGTACAAATTGCGTTCCCGTGGCTGTATAACAATAAATGCGTTTGTCTTTCGGCACAGTTAATAAATAGAAAATTGGCGGCAATGTTAAAAATTCGTCTTGACTTGTTATTTACATACCTATTATATATAAATTTACTAATTAAAAAAATTGTTCCGACGGTTCAGAGAGTGTAATGGAGATTGATTGTACTCGACCAGATTTAAGATCAAAAGCCAAATTGGAAATGGAAAACCTGCTTCCAGCGAAGTCTAAAGAAAATCAGGGGATCCTGGTGAACTCGCGAGTTCATGGGGATCCCCTAGGGGATCGGGCTGGGGGATCCTGGTGGACTACTTTGGAGCAAGCGGGTGACGCTTTGGACGTAGTACTATTATATCTTCTGTGGCTTTGGCATCCATGGGGCGGGCACAGAACCAGAGGTCGCCCCAAATTAAGGTGGGAGGACGACTTTAAGCTGACACTAGGACCACGCTGGACGAGAGTAGCAACTGACAGGCAACAGTGGAAAAAGTTGGAGGGAGGCCTTTGTCGTAAGACATACTGAGTTAAGAGACATTCTATAGTATAAGAGAGGTGTTTTTGGACTCGGAAATAAATGCCATTTCATTTTATTTATTTTAATGCTAATGCTTAACTCGAATGAACGCAGAGGAAGACCAACAACTAATAGTTAAAGCTTTGTGTTGTAATTTCTTGATGGAACTCCATGGTATCTTGTTATTAAAACACTAATTTCACAAGTTCCACTTGAATCTTTATTATATTTCTTTCAATTATTGCGACCGGTTTCGATACATTATCGTTGTTGCCTGACGATGATTATCGAAACCGGTCGCAATAATATAATAAAGATTCAAGTGGAACTTGTGAAATTAGTGTTTTAATAACAAGATACCAGCAACTAAGGTAATAAAAAAACCTAATCCGTCTTCAAAAAACAGCAGAAACTAAAGCACACTCAAAAGCATAAACCTAAAACTATTACAGGTATTAAGGACCAAAATAATAAGCAGAAAACTTGATCAGATTTGTTTGAAGTCGATACCAAACCTATACCATATACCAAACCTAGAATAGGCGTAACCACAGAACACAGAAAGAGGTGTTCTGTGGGTGTAACGTGAGTAAATATGTAAACAGCATTATGGACAACAGATCTGCGACAGCGCTTAGGTCACTAGAGGTACCTAAAAGACCATCGGTACATCCTAAGTGTTGTACGAAAACGCCACTATGTCAATCCGCCTTCAGGACCAAAACTCGAAACTAATAAGATTTCAGTGAGGTGAGACATTATCAGTGAGATGAGAAGGAAAACATCGTGAAGCAACCTGCATACATCTGCAAAGAAATTCAATGGTGTATGTAAAGTCAACCAATCCACACTGGGCCAACATGGTTGACTAAGGCCTAATCATCCTAACATAGGGTAGGCTCGAGCCCCTCGGTGGGGACGTATATGAGCTGTTGTGATGATGTGAGACAGTGCGATGTTATATCGCCGCATTGAAGGATGTATTTAAGCTTGGACTGGAGAGCACTTGGCACCAACATATACGGCGAGAACATTTTGCTGATTATATTGACTGGAAGATCTAAGCACAATGCTCGAAGACCTCTGTAGAGTTTCTTAACAAGTGGGCTCTAAAATGAACAGGGACAAGACCAATATCATGTCGAATTCCCACGTAATAGCCACTCCTGTGAAGATTGGATGCTCCACACTAGATGTTAACGAATATGTTTGCCTGGGGCAAATAGTCCAACTCGGTAAGTCCCAATTTCTAGAAAGGGGTAAATCGACGAATCCAACTCGGCTTGACAGTATTCCGGAAAATACGCACCATATTCTCGGCGAATCTACTGCAGTGTCTCAAGCGATGACGTAAGGAACTGTGACGTGGTCGCTTACAATTGGTTTCGTAAGCAGGCTCAAGGTAGCTCAAGGTTTCTCGACGTGTTCGCAATAGCAATGATGAGGTCCGTTGGGGAGGTAGTCACCGACATAGACCAAAGAATTGCAAAGCTTAAGTGGTAGTGTGCAAGACAAGTAGCTCACAGGACTGACAGCCGTTGGGGTGCAAAGGTCCTCGAATGGCGGCTGTGTACCAGGAGATACAGCGCTGGTAGACTACCGGAAGGCCGCTGGATGCGGGAGGCGCAGGACCGATCAGTTTGGAGATGCCTAGGGGAGGCCTATGTCCAACAATGAGTGTCTCTTGGCTGAAATGATGAACCACCCCAAACATACAGAGCATTTTCATCTGAACTCCATGAAAGAGAGAAATTTTACCTACTTCAGGCACCTTTTGAAACCTATCTGAAGAAAGTACTGTTGGGCCTAGTCCTAACTGACCATGCCTTCCACACCCTGTGATCCATACTTCACATTTTGAATTAATTATAGCCGAGTGTCTCAAGCCCATTGATACAGCGCAAGCATGAACTTGTAATCGTATAGGTTTAACCACTTGGGGAAAATGCTCCTTGGGTAAACCCAATTCTCCATATTTATTTGATCCCCATAAAAACAAGAAGTTATCATCCGTGATCCCACAACTAAAATTCCAACCGCAAGCAATGTTGGAAAATGTATTATTTCATTTCACATGCTCCACAGATTTTATTTTAGCCTCTTATCAATGCCCTAAAATCGCTAGATTGTTGAGGGAGGGGTATGGTGTTCACTAGTTCAGTGAACTGAGCTAGTCAAAAAAATCTGTAATTTATATATATGTATAAGATAAGAACATAGTTATAAACATTGAAATGATTATAAATATGTTCTTATCTTCATCCAATTGAAATTACAGATTTTTTTGATGTGTTGATATATTCATTTTTTATTTAGCATTTTTAAAGAAAATGTGAAGTCATAAATATAAAATAAATAATAGAATATCTATTATATTGTTAATCAAATATCACAATATTGTGTGTTAATTGTCTATACCTATAATAATTACGTTTGATATGACAATAACCAACAAGTTATTAAGTTTCTTTAATATCATTATCTGCTTGTTTTTTATCAACAACCATGAAATTGTGTGCCCCACCAGCAAATATTTGTAATATAGTGTAGTTACTGTTATGTGTGGCTAATGGTACTTGAACAGGAGAATACAGACATTTCTCTTCAGCATTTGTTCCAGTATTAGCATGTTCATTCCAGCCCCATGCCCACAGAGTGTTGTCAGTTGCCAAACATATTGTATGTTCAGATCCAAGAGCTACATCTTTAACTTTTCTGTCTCCTAAAATACAGAAATACATTATAAGGTTATGTATTGTATAAAATTTTTATTTATTTTATATGCAAACTAAAGACCTGGTAATCTTATTTGTTTCATTTTTCCAGCAAAACATTCATCAATACCAAGTTGCCCATAATTATTGTTGCCCCATGTTATGAGTAGCCCATTTTCAAGCCATAATAATGTATTGGTCCAGCCACTAAGTAACTTTTTTACTTTATGCTTGATATCAATATCAATTTTTTGAGCAGTGAAAACTTTTTTATACTTCTCAGTATTAAGTAATAGTTGCCCATGTCTATTATCACCCCAAACATACAGAGCATTTTCATCTGAACTCCATGCTGTTGTGTGATTTTGACCACATGCAATATGAGAAATTTTACCTACTTTAGGCACCTTTTGAAACCTATCTGAAGAAAGTACTGTAGGGCCTAGTCCTAGCTGACCATGCCTTCCACACCCTGTGATCCATACTTCACATTTTGAATTAATTATAGCCGAGTGTCTCAAGCCCATTGATACAGTGCAAGCATGAACTTGTAATCGTATAGGTTTAACCACTTGGGGAAAATGCTCCTTGGGTAAACCCAATTCTCCATATTTATTTGATCCCCATACAAACAAGAAGTTATCATCCGTGATCCCACAACTAAAATTCCAACCGCAAGCAATGTTGGAAAATGTAATTCCACTCAAAATCCACACTCTACCAAATGTTGAAGATTCTTCGTCTATTGTAAGTTCTATTCCACATTGCAAGTTCTGGTTCCAACCACAGGAGAACAGTTTGCCTTCATTATCCAATAGAAGTGTGTGTGCCCCACCACATGCTATATTCTTGATAGCATCGATGGAATACGTTGAAACCTCTGTAGGTTTCTCTACTTGCTCATTAGCTTTACCTAACCCTAATTGTCCATGTGAATTGGCTCCCTGTAAGTATAAATTAAACCTATCAGAATTTTCGGCAGTGTGGTTCATCAATATGCATTACGCAATGACAATCTATTTAATTTTAAAAACAAACCCATGAGAATAACATGTTGCGCTTTGTTAGGAGAATAAGATTTTTTTTTCCTTTATATAATTATGGTACGACTACGAATGACTCGATTGTAAATAGTTAGAGAAAAGAAACCAATACCTATTACTTCAAAACTCGAAAGTAAATATTTTTATAAACTAGTCTAATTAAAAGTATATTTGGTTTTTACCACAGACTTATTAGAGATACTACGTATGTTTTTACCTTAGATAAAGAATGAATAGATAGGACGTGACCGTATACCCGTAAGGGACAGACATAGATGACGTCATACCTGCCTAAAGTAGATGGGTATACCAGTGTTGCTTTAAGTTTTACCCTACTTTATGTTTATAGTGGTAAAAAGGTTGGTTGATCTACGTATTTTTATTGAGACATTTTAATGAGCGTCCTTCGCTCAACAATATGTTTCAAAAAATAAAAGTGGGAGGAAGTTGCGAATTTTTTTATTGTATTCTTCATTCAACCTTCGCAGTCTAAAGTTATTTACACTTTTAAATAAAACTACACTTTTCGGATTTACTCGAGTATATTTAGTTTTAAAACATTTTACTTAATTATTTAAGCTATTATGTAAACATCTTTACAAATATAAGAAAAAATATTAGGAATCATCATCAGCCCACACGCGTCCACTGCTGGACATAGGCCTCTCCAAGTGCTCGCCACTGAGTACGATCCGCGACCACTCACTTCCAGCTTTTGCCAGCTGGAACCTTGCGAAGATCGACGCTTGATTAAGAATACAGCGGGCAATATCATTGTTTTTTCTTTATCTCTGCAATTTATTTAAAATCCAATATTTATACATTTACTAAATATATGTGAAGATTTAGAAAATGTATAAATATAAAATTTTAAATAAACATTTTCTAAAATTAGATTTCAATAACTCCGTTATTGTCATCGAATACAGCGTATTAGCAATGAATTCGCGTATTTAAATATTTTTTACAAATACATTTCATCAAAAGCGGGTAGTGATTATGCGTAAACTCTTCAGTAAAAAAAATTATTTAACAATTTTTCTAAGCATTGGTGCAAAAGGGAATGTATGTACTTAATAATATTTTCAGAAAATCTCTATTGGTTTCTCCTACAGTATCTAAAATGTCCAACCGCTCATTTTGCATCATTAACTTACACTTCAAATCACTTAACACATTTTCAAGTTTGGCTACTTTTTTTCCCAATCGTCAAAGCGATTCACGCACTGCCCGTAGTTTTTTACTTGATGTCCTCGATGATTGTTTCAAACGCAGCATTTGAAGCCGCATTTTTCTCTTTCGGGGCGTATTCAAATTTAAACCGAAACCCAACAACGATGCGTCCTGAAACAATATGTATACAGGTTAAAAATAAAAGCAGGTGCTAATTTTACAACATTAAAAATAATAATTAAGAAATTTGTAAACTGTATCTGTACTAATGGTCAGACTTGTTATATAAATAGGAAATGTCCAAAATCAAACCATTAATAATATTTTTGGCCATTTCAAAATAGTAGAAAAGAATTTGGTACCTACCCATGTTAACATACTCTTATAAAAAATTTGGTGTCATTAATCCAAAACTGTAAAATTAATTTTGAAATCACTTATACAAATAGTTGGGTCTGTGAAAAATAAATATAGGTTTCGGCTTGATAGGGTATTTACTTTGTAGATATAATATGTATAAGTTACTGACCTGTAAAAAAAGTTAGGAATAGCACCACTCCCAAGAAAAGTGCCTTTTTTGTTTTTCTGAATCCACTGTTGTTCAAAATGCTTAGAACACATTCGGGTATGCTTGGTTGGCTGCCAATTCAATCGACCAGTAGCTTTAACCCAACTGTTTCGAGTAATTATCTCCGAAGGAAATCTGTTAAATACAGACAAACAAGCAAATAGAAAGTTTCACTTCAAAAGAATTACCTTTGTTATCTAAAATGCTCAAAATTTTATACTTAAATATGTCAATATTAATGTAACACAGAAACTAATATGTGAGTTCCCTTTAACGTAACAAATTACCTACGAATCAAGGAAAAATTGTCGTAGCGACTGGTATCATTATAACCCGGCAAAATGTTATACGCGTTGGTTGTATAGGTGACCTTATTGAATGGCGACATTCTTAACTTATTAGGTTAATAGTAACCTTATAATTAGTTTGAAATTTCATGTTTAATCCCATAATATGATTGAGAACCATAGTAGAAGGATAAAATATTGCAATATAACTTGTATTTATAATTTAAAAAATAGTTTTGGCGCTTAATATTGACACAATTTAGGTCTTACCTGTAAAGGTTATATTTTCCTGTTTTCTAGCACTATAACTATTACAACCTAAAGCGGAGCAGTGCACCAAGATTTAAATGTTCAAATAGTTCACAATTACACTAATTAAACTGTTAAATAATTGCACAGTGAGCTATACTTCACACAACAAATTTTATCCACGTATTTGTTTAGCACCAGACGCTGGTGATAAACAATCCCCACTACCAGTTTCACCTATATACGGTGACAAAGACAAAAAAAAATGATGCCGTCTTCTTCTTTCCTTTGGCAATGTGTATAAGTTTATCTCTTTTCCTCATGTTTGACGGCTTTTATAGCCCATCTATTCCATTCTATATCTATGGTTTTTACATACTAATCACTATGCATAACTGTGGTTCATGCACGGGTTCATGTAATCTTAAATCACAGAACAATATACTTTATATACTCTCTTATACAGTGTTGCCAGCTCCGGCTTTAGATTACGGACGGTAGTTTACCTGAAAAAGGACGGTTTTCAAAATTAGGGGACGGTTTTTTTTGCAAAAAAAAGTGTTATTGTTTATATTAATAAAACTTGAAAATATTAGTAAATACCTCACAAATTCACTTGCAGGTCATTGCAAAGCTAATTCACGGCATCCAACCACCAAAGCACAGTTCATTAAAGCAAACTTTTAATAGAAATGAAACATTAAATTTAACATTAAGTAATTCTAATTTATATAGTTTTTGTATATGTGATTATGTGATATGTTTATTTTGAAAAAAAAATAATATCGGAGTTTACTCATCAACATTTTTCGGGATGGTTCAAATTTCTTCATACCCCCAGATTTTTCTATTCCTTCACTGGTCTGGATAAGTGAAACCAATGTTTCTGTATGCAGGCGAGTACGGCTTTCTGTTTTAATACGTTTTAATTTGCTGAACAGACGCTCCACACTTGCATTCGAAAAAGGCAAGACCAACAATACACCAATGACTGTCTTTAAATTCGTAAATCTCTGGTTTCCAGCAACATCAACAAGTTCAAAAATTTTATGCCAATATTCTTCTGCAGAAAGTCTACGATCAACGTCTGGTTTATCTAGGAGGCAGTAATCTCGCCATTCTTTTATAAGGGAATTTTCGTCAACAAATTGTTTTATAACCGGAAACCTTTCTAATATTTTAGCCACTTTCTGAGGGTTAAAATCGTCAGCTGTTGTGGGGTCAATGATAGAAATTAGACTGTAAAGTTTGTCTGAAAAATTGAACCTTTTTTTTATTTGCGTTATAGCTTCTACGTAAAATTGCATACAATCTAAGAGAGCTTTCTCTATTTCTGATCGTGGTGGCGAATTTGGTTGTTTTCTCATTTCGTTGAGGGTCTGCTGTGCTTGTATACCCAAATAAATTTTATCAATAGGTAGATAAAGGCTAGGATTATCGTGTTGAATTCCCAGGCCGCCTGTAGATTTAATATATTGGAAATTTATATAATTTGAAGCTAAATTTTTAATCAATTTTTCTGTTTCGGGTTTCAATTATGCAGCAATGGAGTTTCAGTTTGGAAAAGAACATTAAAATCGTTGAATAATTCCAATACATACGACATAAATTCTAAATAAACTTTCGTAAAATTATTTCTTAATGAGGCATGACTGGTCTCGTTTGTTTTAAATGGATCTTCAAACATTTCAATTCTAAAATAGGCTTCTAGAGCATCATATTGTTCTAAGACTCTATCAACACAGGACTTGAGTGAAAGCCATCGTGTTGTGGCGGGAGACAATATTTTATGGATTTCTACCTTAAAATACTGCTGCATCTCTAAAAGTTTATGTTGTCTATGCCAACTGCGACTAAAATGCGAACCAACATTGCGTAGGAGATCTTCAATAGACCGAGGTAGTTTTAAGCAGGCCTTAGAGGCTGCCAAATGGACCATATGGCAACTACATTTGACACACGCAATGTGTGGTATGCATTCTTTCAATTTCGAAAAAACTGAATTATATTCCCCTACCATAGTATTTGTTGTATCAGATGAAAAGCCAACAATATTTGACAAAGGAATCTCCTTTTTGTTCAAGACGCCAACTAGTGCACGAAAGAGATCTTCGGCTGTTCCTGATGGCATTTCAACCATGTCTAAAAATTGTACATTTACCTTTAATGATTTATAGTAAATCACAGTCATTGCGCATTGTTTTATAGAGCCTTGGTCCGTAGTTTCGTCCATTGCAATCGAAAAGAAATTGCCAGGCTGTTTTAAGTGATCTGCTAGATCTTGTGCAAAATGCGATCCTAACACCTGATTCATAATAGCAGTGGCTTTTGTACGGCCCATTGCTATTTTCTGGGCAACTTTAGAATCGGGACATATGTCTGCAATTAATGGTATCAATGTGTCACTCAGTAAAAATGGTAAATTGTTAGCTGCAAGGTATGCGGCTACTTTTATTTCGGCTCTTTTGACCATTTCATCCTCTTTTGTGGTTTGCAAAATCTGTTTTATAGGCACAGAAGAAGATATGCTTGAAATCAGTTTTTTATGTTTTTCTGTAATAAGATGCCGCTGGGGTGCGGCTTATGGTTATGTAAAACTATTTGGCAAAATTTACATTTAGCTACTATGTTACCGTCTTTGACGTCTGTTGTAAGCCAATCTTTGAATTCCGGAACCTCTAGCCATTTCTCTCTAAAGGGATAGATTTTTTTTTTATAACTACACTATGCGCTTTTTCAGAGGAAGTTCCTTTATTAATACCAGAAGTACTGGGTTCAGGTTCGTTATCTGAATTTCGCTTTCTTTTTGTTAAAAACTTTTCCATATTTAGTAATACCTGCGTGCAAAAAAAAGACATGCAATGCAATATCCAACATGCAACATAAAAGAAAAGTTTAGTTTTGTAATTTAATAAAATTTTAATTTTGTTTAATATTTCAACAGAAGTTACCTACGCGAAAACTTATCATTAGAAGAGTACAACATAACATTATTTTATAATATTTCATTCTAAAGGATTTGAGAATAAATATTTATAGATAGACACGATTGGATGAATTGGCATATTTTAGAAAAAAGTGTATCGATCCGAACTCTTAGTAAGTTATATTGAAATATTTATATGTTAAGTTAGCAACCTTATCACCGAAGTGGGCATAGACACATTTTAACTTGGCGTATGCATTTAAAATATTGAAAAGTATCATTTTTATAAAAATTATATCGGAAATTAAACGGATTAATATTAATCAACATGCAATGTAAAAATCATGCATTACAAAGTAAATCCTATAGAATTTGTTTTATTTGAGTCGGAAATAAGAACCCAATGGGGGTTCTTGACAACCGCTATTCCACTAAAATGTAAAAAAAAACTACTAAAGCTTTTATTATAGTAAATAAAAAAAGTGTATTTGGCAACCCCACTTGTGTCGTACACCGACGACGACAACAGATTAAAAAATAATGGCATGCAGAAATGGAACCTATGTTTTGCTATTTTCAAACTTTGGCGCGTACTTAAACTAAAAGAAGTTAATTAGCAGTATACATCAAATAGTATAAAGATTTTTAATGAACACAACATAACTGAAAAGATTGACCTGTTCTTACTGAAGTTGAGGAGGCACTAGGCAGCGACTTAAATGAATCTTGTAATTATTCCATAAAAATAGTAGGTACGTTAAGGACAGACATGCAATTTTCACTCTAACTTATTGTAATACATACTTACACTTACGTTTACTTCTTGTTCTGTTAATTACTTAAGTGTAAATCAGACTGATCACTTTTGTATTTTCACTGACAATTGTATTCTCACTGATCTTTCTCAATTAAAAATCAAAGTTTTAACCGTACCATAATCTAGAGAATTATGATATAAATTTTTTAATTTGGTTGGTACTCTTGGCACATTCTATTCACAGATTAGATAGATTATATATTCTATTTCATACCACAATGCCTAAAGATGCGTTCACAAAATTCAAAGTCACAGTTAAATGGCTCATTCATACATAAATTAATTATTATGTTTATTAGTGAGAAGTATGTAGATAGCTAACGACGAAAAAGGACGGTCATAGTATTGGGACGATGGTGGGACGGTTTAATATTAAATAGGACGGAAAACCGTCCCTTTTGGGACGGTCTGGCAACGCTGCTTATATTAAATATGTAATCAAAATAAAATCACATCATTCACAATTTCAGATACCGTAAAATGGGGTGAATAGAAAAAAAACAAGGAAAGTTTTTTCAAGAACAATTACTCGTTGACGGATATAGGAAAACGACTAAATTATTAAATTTTTAATATGGTAACATTTTTTTTATATGGTAGCAACGCCGATTTGAAATGAAGTATGTCAAAAGTGATTTTAGTAACGTTTTTCAAAGCACCAGTTGAGCTGTGTGATTTTAAGGTCTACAAACTTTGGGTTTTTAACGAAAAATACGTTTCCTACGGTGTTGAAAACACTTTTAATCGATCTGTGGTTCCTCTGGGATAAATTTTGTGCAAAAGTAAGTACCATTTTTTTAATAGTTTTTTATTATAAACGTAAATAATGAATTGTGCCAATTTTGGTTTGTATTTGAGGTTAATAAACACGAGGAAAAGGCGAATAGACACGTAGTATGGGGTCAATAGATACGGCATACGGGGCTAATAGAAACGGGAAGGGGTAAATAGAAACGAGAAAGGGGTCACTGGAAAAAATCCATTTAGGGTTGCCACGCATGTTTAGTTCTAGTATATTTAAATTTAACTTCCATACATTCACATCCCGAATCTAATTCGAAGCAAAGTAAGCACTTACATTGCTTAGGCGTCGAGAAAATTGTCTCAGTATGTTTCATTCAACGTAAATAATTTTTTCTTTACCTAGAGTAATATCAGACGAGTGAGTGTAGTGTGCCTACTTAGTGCGCCAGGGGTCGTGGATTTGATCTTCGCCCAGGACAATCCTTTATGTAATGAACATTTCTGTTTGTTCTGTCTGGGTGTTTATATTTATCTATATATAAAAAATCTCACGTTACAGGGTTTGTCCGAGATAAGCTCCAAAACAACTTTATCGATTTTCGTGTTTGGCTAATTGTCCAATTTAAAAGATAGGATTACCTTTTACCTCGATTTTTGATTTTAATATTTATTATTGCGTTAAACTTTATTATGACAAAACGAGGATCGCGGGTACAGCTAGTTTATCTATAGGTATTAAAAATAACTTCGTTGGTACCGAAATCTCTAACAAAAGTGCTTAAGCTACGTACCACGGAATCGGATCAATGTTTGTGATGTTGTCTAACATTTCACTATATTTAACAAGCTTTTATTTAACTTGTTTATTTGAAGTTTATGTTATAAATCATTCATGTATGTACCTGTTTGTTCAAACAATGTGGTTTTGTTCCAGGTACATCATCAACATGCCAAGAATCTATAAAGAAAATTTGCCAACCCTACACAATTTTTCTATTCACCTCGTATACCGTATTTAATCACCCCGGGTTCGAGGCGAATAGAAAATGCGTATATTTTTGAAGTTTTTGCTAAAATAAGAAGGGAAACTTAGTTAAGTTTGCTTTTGACAGACTAAATAAACATAGACTCATATGGTTATTATTATTCCCTAGCCGTAAGTAAATAAAAACATAGTTTAAATCTTATCTAAAGTTCAGAATTGTGTCTATTCACCCCATTTTACGGTACCTTGCGTTCCGTAAAACGATAAAAGTGATAATATCGCGAATCCGACCAAAGTCACAACATAACAGTGTTGCCAGATGTCTTGAACCGTTTATCTGTAGTAAAAACTGCTAAAATCTGTATTAAATCTGTATGTGGACCAATTAATATAAGACCAATTAATATAGTTTGACGACACGTTTAGCGCAGAGGTCGAGTGATCACCTACTGCGCAACGGGTCGCGGGTTCGATTCCCGTACGGGACAAATGTTTTGTATGGCCTACAGAAATTTGTTCCGGTCTGGGCGTATGTGCATGTGATATTCTATGTTTGTAACTGCACCCACGACACAGGAGAAAATCCTAGTATGGGGCGACGTTTTTTTTTTAAAAAAAAAAAAATGTTATTTTAACTTCGTTTTGTTTCAGTATGTAGGTAGGTATGTACTGTACGTAGTAAAATTAAAAACATGGCGAATTGAAATACAAATTAATTAAATTTCAAACATTTGCAACAAACTAACTAATAATTGTGTGTAACACGGCACATAATCATATCATTTTGCTTTATTCTTTTTTATATTGCCACACACGGTCCGCATGTAGGAGTCCGACGGCAACCGCAGTCTGTGGTCGGACTTTCCTTCGGTCGGACCGTGTGTAGTTAGAAAATTCTGTATAAAAATCTGTATCCAGTGCTAATCTGTATTACACATCGAAAATCTGTATAAATACGGAGAAATCTGTATATATGGCAACACTGCAACATAACCTATTGATTCAATAGCCCTTATATTTTGTGACGATTTAATTTGGTCGGATTCGCGATATTATCGCTTTTATCCTTATGTCGCATTTACACATGCGTGTTCGCCATTCGACGAAACATTCGACGAAATATTCGACGAAACATTCGACGAAACATTCGTGTGGCGTTTACACATTCGTGTTCGCTATTCGCCTCGTCATTCGACGAAACATTCGTATACGAGTGCCACCGCGAACTACTGTTCACACATTCGCGGGTGATTCATTTTGATATTAGCACACGAACACGGAGGACGTGAAAATAATGGCGGCATGCGTGCTACATTTTAGTTTTTAATAATTTAAGCTTTAATGTTACAAACGGTTTGTACATATGGCGGACTTAGCGATAAACATCGCTCTCTACCAGTCAACATAAGAAAATAAATGTAATAAATGACAATAATTGTTATATTCAAATAATATGATATTAAGAAAAAAAAACATACATACACGCACATAACACTCACATATACATATTGTATATGTGTGTGTGTGTAAGTGTTATGTAAGTAATGTGTATGAATGTGTTTATATATACACATACATACTTGCATATACAGCGCGCGACAGAACGTCGGTGGCGCAGTGGACTCGGCACTTGCCTTCCAATCGGGGGGTTCGAGACCCGCCATGTACCAATGTGTTTTTCGTTTCGAATTTCATATGTACATTTGTCTGACGCTCGTACGGTGAAGGAAAACATCGTGAGGCAACCTGCATACATCTGCGAAGAAGTTCAATGATGTATGTGAAGTCGACCAATCCGCACTGGGCCAGCGTGGTTGACTAAGGCCTAATCACCCTAATATAGGGTAGGCTCGAGCCCCTCGGTGGGGACGTATATGGGCTGTGATGATGATGATGATGATGATATTGAAGTCGGTACGAAACGATGATCTCTTATAAAGTCTTAAAATTGACACCGACTTCAAAATAGAAGTGTGATGTTGTCAGTACCTATTCTTATATTATTTTTACCTTTTCAGTGTTTTTGAAGTCGGTTTTTATTTTTAACCGACTTCAAAAAGGGAGGAGGTTCTTAATTCGATGCGAATGTTTTTTTTGTGTGTATGTTATGCGATTACGCCGCCAATTGTGGACTGATTTTCAACATTCTTTTTGTATTCTCTGATAATGGGATCCCATGAAAATCGATGGAAACGCTAATGAAATACCAGCTCACTGATGAGCTGGTATTAAATTAGGGTTTTTGTTTTTACTAAATAGATTTCATTCACTAAAAAGTTAAAAATAAAAAATATTTTACAAAAAATAAAAACCGACTTCAAAAACGCTGAAAAGTTTAAAATAATATAAGAATAGGTACAGACAACATCACACTACTATATTGAAGTCGGTGACAAATTTTAAGACTTTCGAGGAGATATCGTTTGGCACCGACTTCAATATAGAAGTGTGATGTTGTCTGTACCTATTTCTTATATTATTTTTAACTTTTCAGTGTTTTTGCAGTCGGTTTTTATTTTTTGTAAAATATTTTTTATGTGTAATTATGATTGCGATGTTTTAGGTTCCAAATGAGCTCTTCTCTATAATAAAGTTCTAGGAATTCTAAAATTCGCACTTTACTCCACTCTAATTTGTCTACACGTTCGGTTGGGTCGGGCGCTAGCAGTCAACTAAATGCATGCGAATGTGTAAACAGTAAGTTCGTGTTCGCCATTCGTGCCCTTTGATTCGCGTCCAAAAAACCGCTCCCGACGCGAACTCACGAATAGCGAGGCGAATGGCGAGGCGAATAGCGAACTTACTGTTTACACATGCGTGTTCGTTATTCGCCTCGCGATTCGCGCGAATGTGTAAACGCGCTATTTCGCGCGAATCTCGAGGCGAATTGCTAGGCGAATAGCGAGGCGAATAACGAACACGCATGTGTAAACAGCTAGTTCGTTATTCGCCTCGCTATTCGCCTCGCGATTCGCGCGAATGTGTAAACGCGGTGTTAGATAAAGAATCCATTCTATATCTATGCTTTTATCGCAATTCGGAACGCGCCAATAGATTCGCATTCACAGACTACCACAGGCAGACTCATAGATATAGAATGAAATAGATGGGCTATAAAAGCCGTCAGACATGAGGAAAAGAGATAAACTTATACACATTGCCAAAGGAAAGAAGAAGATGGCATCATTTTTTTTTGTCCTTGTTACCGTATATAGGTGAAACTGGTAGTGGGGATTGTTTATCACCAGCGTCTGGTGCTAAACAAATACGTGGAAGAAATTTGTTGTGTGAATTATAGCTTACTGTGTAATTATTTAACACTTTAATTAGTGTAATTGTGAACTATTTGAACATTTAAATCATGGTGCACTGCTCAGTTTTAGGTTGTAATAGTGATAGTGCTAGAAAACAGGAAAATATAACCTTTTACAGGTAAGACCTAAATTGTGTCAATAAAAAGCGCCAAAACTATTTTTTAAATTATAAATACAAGTTATATTGCAATATTTTATCATTCTACTATGGTTCTCAATCATATTATGGGATTAAACATGAAATTTCAAACTAAGTAGTAAGGTTACTGTTAACCTAACAAGCTAGGAATGTCGCCATACAATATGGCCACGTATACAGCCAACGCGTATAACATTTTGCCGGGTTATAATGATACCAGTTACGCTACGACTATTTTTCCTTGATTCGTAGGTAATTTGTTACGTGAAAGGGAACTCACATATTAGTTTCTGTGTTACATTAATATTGACATATTTAAGTATAAAATTTTGAGCATTTTAGATAACAAAGTTAATTCTTTTGAAGTGAGACTTTCCATTTACTTGTTTGTCTGTATTTAACAGATTTCCTTCGGAGATAACTACTCGAAAACAGTTGGATTAAAGCTACTGGTCGATTGAATTGGCAGCTAACCAAGCATACCCGAATGTGTTCTAAGCATTTTGAACAACAGTGGATTCAGAAAAACAAAAAAGGCACTTTTCTTAGGAGCGGTGCTATTCCTAAACTTTTTTACAGATCAGTAACTTATACATATTATATTATTATCTACAAGATACATACCCTATCAAGCCAAAACCTAAATTTATTTTTCACAAACCCAACTATTTTTATGGGGGATTTCGAAATTTATTTTACAGTTTTGGATTAACATGGGTAGGGTAGGTACCAAATCCTTTTCTACTATTTTGATATGGCCAAACATATTATTAATGGTTTGATTTTGGTCATTTTCAATTAATATAACAAGTCTGACCATTAGTACAGATACAGTTTAAAAATTTATTATTTAATATTTTTAATGTTGTAAAATTAGAACCTGCTTTTATTTTTAACCTGTATACATATTGTTTCAGGACGCATCGGTGTTGGATTTCGGTTCAAATTTGAATACGCCCCGAAAGAGAAAAATGCGGCTTCAAATGCTGGGTTTGAACAATCAGCGAGGTCATCAAATAAAAAATTACGGCCAGTGCGTCAATCGCTTAGACGATTGGGAAAAAAAGTAGTCACACTTGAAAATGTGTAAAGTGATTTGAAGTGTAAGTTAATGATGCAAAATTAGTAGTTGGACATTTTAGATACTGTAGGAGGAACCAATAGAGATTTTCTGAAAAGATTTTTAGGAGTTGACAAAAGAAAGTATTCTGAACCTTCAAGGAAATTCGCGCTGTGCTTACACTTTTTAAGTTCAAAGACATATGAGTTTGTACGTAAGCAATTTAATACGTGTTTACGACACCCAAAAACAGCTGGTGAGTGGCGAGGAGTAGACAGCCTCTAGAAAATATTTGTGATTTATTAGCAATTTTGTGCCATAGCTAGTAATCTGGCTTAATCCAAATGAAATAAGTCATATCTCTACTTTGTCTGAATATTTAACAAGAACACATAGGATGTAGATATAGCTCTATGCACCGAACAAGTGTTTCTAATTAATTATATAGGTACTTGACAGAACATAATCTTCCTCAGAGATTTACAAATTGGTCTTGTCCTGCGCTATTTTCAAGTTGCCCCCAGCGGGTGCGAGGTTAGGGGTGGCAACACGGGCAACTAAGAATAACCAGCTATCTACATCGGCATCTTGCGTTCTTTGCCAGATCTTTTTTCCATTGTGAGCAAGCTTACCAACTTTGGGCTTTTAGCACCATATTGAGTGCGGTATCAGTAGTTCAATTCTTGAACTTACCCAGCCCAAGTGAATTTTTACCTGTATTGTAGTGAATTTTATCTCTGTAAGCCGAAGTCCTTTATTCGATGACAATAACGGTGCTATTGAAATCTAATTTTAGAAAATGTTTATTTAAAATTTAATATTATACATTTTCTAAATCTTCACAAATATTTAGTAAATGTGTAAATATTGGATTTTAAATAAACTGCAGAGATAAAGAAAAAACAATGATTATTGCCCGCTGTATTCTTAATCGAGCGACGATCTTCGCAAGGTACCTAGCTGGCAAAAGCTGGAAGCGAGTGGTCGCGGATCGTGCTCAGTGGCGAGCACTTGGAGAGGCCTATGTCCAGTAGTGGACGCGTGTGGATGATGATGATGATTCCTAATATTTTTTCTTATATTTGTAAAGATGTTTACATAATATCTTAAATAAATAATTAAGTAATGTTTTAAAACGAAATATACTCGAGTAAATCCGAAAAGTGTAGTTTTATTTAAAAGTGTAAATAACTTTAGACTGCGGCGAAGGTTGAATGAAGAATTCAATAAAAAAAATCGCAACTTCCTCCCACTTTTATTTTTTGAGACATATTATTGAGCGAGGGGCGCTCATTAAAATGTCTCAAAAAAAATACGTAGATCAATCAACCCAACTTTATGTTTATAGTGGTAAAAGCCACTATAAACATAAAGTAGGGTAAAACTTAAAGCAACACTGGTATACCCATCTACTTTAGGCAGGTATGACGTCATCTATGTCTGTCCCTTACGGGTATACGGTCACGTCCTATCTATTCATTCTTTATCTAAGGGCAGACTACATAGAGATAGCAGACTACGTCTTGGAGCTTAGATAAAGGATGGAATAGATAGGACGTGACCGTATACCCGTAAGGGACAGACATAGATGACGTCATACCTGCCTAAAGTAGATGGGTATACCAGTGTTGCTTTAAGTTTTACCCTACTTTATGTTTATAGTGGTAAAAAGGTTGGTTGATCTACGTATTTTTATTGAGACATTTTAATGAGCGCCCTTCGCTCAACAATATGTCTCAAAAAATAAAAGTGGGAGGAAGTTGCGAATTTTTTTATTGTATTCTTCATTCAACCTTCGCAGTCTAAAGTTATTTACACTTTTAAATAAAACTACACTTTTCGGATTTACTCGAGTAAATTTAGTTTTAAAACATTTTACTTAATTATTTAAGCTATTATGTAAACATCTTTACAAATATAAGAAAAAATATTAGGAATCATCATCATCAGCCCACACGCGTCCACTGCTGGACATAGGCCTCTCCAAGTACTCGCTACTGAGTACGATCCGCGACCACTCACTTCCAGCTTTTGCCAGCTAGGTACCTTGCGAAGATCGACGCTCGATTAAGAATAAGGCAATATCATTGTTTTTTCTTTATCTCTGCAATTTATTTAAAATCCAATATTTATACATTTACTAAATATTTGTGAAGATTTAGAAAATGTATAAATATTAAATTTTAAATAAACATTTTCTAAAATTAGATTTCAATAACTCCGTTATTGTCATCGAATAAAGCGTATTAGCAATGAATTCGCGTATTTAAATATTTTTTACATATACATCATCAAAAGCGGGTAGTGATTATGCGTAAACTCTTCAGTAAAAAAATTGATTTAACAATTTTTCTAAGCATTGGTGCAAAACGGAATGCATAGTAATTTTATTTCCAAAAGGTTTATTTCTACGATATGTTTTTTCAGCAACTTCGCACGTGGTAACTACCTCTTTGACTGCAGACTATTATATATGGTTCAGAGGCAATCAGTGATTCCACACATTTGTGACATTTTATTTCTCGCTGCATTTTATGTATGTACTTAATAATATTTTCAGAAAATCTCTATTGGTTTCTCCTACAGTATCTAAAATGTCCAACCGCTCATTTTGCATCATTAATTTACACTTCAAATCACTTAACACATTTTTAAGTTTGGCTACTTTTTTCCAATCGTCTAAGCAATTCACGCACTGCCCGTAGTTTTTTACTTGATGACCTCGCTGATTGTTTCAAACGCAGCATTTGAAGCCTCATTTTTCTCTTTCGGGGCGTATTCAAATTTGAACCGAAATCCAACACCGATGCGTCCTGAAACAATATGTATACAGGTTAAAAATAAAATCAGGTGCTAATTTTACAACATTAAAAATAATAATTAAGAAATTTGTAAACTGTATCTGTACTAATGGTCAGACTTGTTATATAAATAGGAAATGTCCAAAATCAAACCATTAATAATATTTTTGGCCATTTCAAAATAGTAGAAAAGAATTTGGTACCTACCCATGTTAACATACTCTTATAAAAATTTTGGTGTCATTAATACAAAACTGTAAAATTAATTTTGAAATCCCTTATACAAATAGTTGGGTCTGTGAAAAATAAATATAGGTTTCGGCTTGATAGGGTATTTACTTTGTAGATATAATATGTATAAGTTACTGACCTGTAAAAAAAGTTAGGAATAGCACCACTCCCAAGAAAAGTGCCTTTTTTGTTTTTCTGAATCCACTGTTGTTCAAAATGCTTAGAACACATTCGGGTATGCTTGGTTGGCTGCCAATTCAATCGACTAGTAGCTTTAACCCTACTGTTTCGAGTAATTATCTCCGAAGGAAATCTGTTAAATACAGACAAACAAGCAAATAGAAAGTTTCACTTCAAAAGAATTACCTTTGTTATCTAAAATGCTCAAAATTTTATAGTTAAATATGTCAATATTAATGTAACACAGAAACTAATATGTGAGTTCCCTTTAACGTAACAAATTACCTACGAATCAAGGAAAAATAGTCGTAGCGTAACTGGTATCATTATAACCCGGCAAAATGTTATACGCGTTGGTTGTATACGTGACCATATTGAATGGCGACATTCTTAACTTATTAGGTTAATAGTAACCTTATAATTAGTTTGAAATTTCATGTTTAATCCCATAATATGATTGAGAACCATAGTGGAAGGATAAAATATTGCAATATAACTTGTATTTATAATTTAAAAATAGTTTTGGCGCTTAATATAGACACAATTTAGGTCTTACCTGTAAAGGTTATATTTTCCTGTTTTCTAGCACTATCACTATTACAACCTAAAGCGGAGCAGTGCACCATGATTTAAATGTTCAAATAGTTCACAATTACACTAATTAAACTGTTAAATAATTGCACAGTGAGCTATATTTCACACAACAAATTTCATCCACGTATTTGTTTAGCACCAGACGCTGGTGATAAACAATCCCCACTACCAGTTTCACCTATATACGGTGACAAAGACAAAAAAAATGATGCCGTCTTCTTCTTTCCTTTGGCAATGTGTATAAGTTTATCTCTTTTCCTCATGTTTGACGGCTTTTATAGCCCATCTATTCCATTCTATATCTATGTCTTGGAGAGATATAATCGTAGTTGCATTGCTATGCTACATAGCTTAGGCGTGGGCCAGATAGAAAAGGCGCGGGCGAGGCGCACCTGTGGCGCCCCATCGGCGCACCGCTTCTATCTGTTCTGTGCCCGTCCATTTTCATACAATTAGAAAGATCATTCGACAAGCTTCCAGATGGCGCGCTACGGTTGCAACGACGGGCGCGCCGGCCGTCGCACTGCTGGCGCGCAGCCGCGTACCTCAGTCTATAGTGAGTTTTGCGCGGGACCGGAAGTTTCTTCTCCTTCTTCTTCTCCTTTGCAAATTGGCGAGTTGCACCAGGGCTAACATGTCTTCGTCGTCAGAGGAAGACATGTTGTTCGATCAAAATCAAACTCTTTAATGGCACCAACGTACTCATTCGCTGGCGCACCGTAGCATACAAGCGCTGTTCGCGCCCACGGGCGCGCCTGCAGCGTGCTGCGAGTGCGCCACCGGGTGCGACTGATGCGCGCCGCGCCGCCTCTGTCTGGCTTGCGCCTTAGATTCTATATCCATGCTACATAGAGATACTAATTGCTCGGCGTATGCTAGACGTTCAATATCACGATATTTATCAAATTTCATTTCAGTATTACTATTTATTGATGGATCTCAGACGACTTACACGATCAATAAATATCGCGATCGGATCGCTGCGATTTGTTGCGTATATTTGGATCCAAATATCGTGATAAATGAACGTGTAGCTTACGTTTTTGTTGATGGATTTCCCTGTAGATGTCATTTTGACATAAACAGAGCTTAGAGCATTTAGCCTATGGAGAATATAGAGATGGTACGCAACAAATCTCAGTATAATATATATTTTTCTGCCACATTTTGCGGGCGGCGAGGTAAACACGCATGGCATACTACGAAAATCTAGAGTTCAATTACAGATACGCACACTATGAAATTATTTCTATACAATAAAGAAAGACACACACATCGACAAATCCACCGCAAATCATGCCCGTGTAGCGTGTACTGTGTTTGAGTTACCAACGTACGTACCATTGTATTTTTTATCGTAACGGTATGAAAAACACTTCAATATATATTTTATACTTACATGTTATAGAAAACGCCATGTTCTTGAAGATTTGAATTACTGAATCGCCTTTTGCAAGAGAAAACTGCACAAGTAACCATTTTTACAAGCTCTAACTTACGACAAAAAAAGACCCCAAATGGCAGCGGCCGCATTTCAACTAGTTTTATATAACGTGTATGGTCATATGGTCAACGTACAGCTTGGCAAAAAAGTGTTGGATGCGGTGACAGATGGAACTAAAAAGCGATTTCCGTAGTAAAACTTGTTTCAGAACTAGATAGTGTATTAATGATCGAGACTGTCGTTACATAATTTTCCAAATGTTATTTAAAAATTACTACTCTTTTGAAATTGTGTCTTTATTTTCGTGTTTTTTAGGTGAAATTGTACTAGTGGCGCCCTCATTTTCTTCCAACTCTTTCTTGCCAAGCTGTATTTTGGCAGAGGGGTTCGGACAGCCTTGCCCTCTCCATAGGCTAAATGCTCTAAGAAACAGAGGAATCCACCGAAGGGTAAAAAGGGTTGTAATATTTATTTTCTAAAATCTTTGAGATTCGATAAAAATCACTAAAAGTAATCAGATAAATTTTTTGTGATTTTTTTCTTCAAAATATCACTTGCAACCTTCAAAAAATCACTAAATCTAGTGATAAAATCACTAAAGTGGCAACGCTGCGGTCTTATACTGTGGGGGAATTCTGTTGACATGTCACGAGCGTTTAAAATACAAAAAAAAAGTATCAGATCCATCTGCGGCGCAGATTATCTAGATCGCTGGAAGCTCCTATTTAAAATGTTAAATATATTACCACTACCATATCTATACATATTTCAAATTGCTCTGTTTGTCAAACAGCATGAACATTTATTTTAAAAAAATAAAGACTTCAGCTATAGAGGAAGGAAAGGTGACAAATTGTATGTTCCATATCAACGACTTATTTTATGCTCTAAAAATACATACTCTATGGCCATCCGAGTTTTTAACAAATTACCCGATCGTATTACATGCACAAATACTAACGAATTAAAAATAAATTGTTTAGTTATTTACTTGACAAAATGTATTACTCAGTTGACGAATTTAATAAGGATAAGATTATTTGAAGTATGTTGTGTGTATATATATGTGTAAAATTCTGAAGTTTATTACTTTTGACTCAATCGAATCGCTTAACATTATAAATATTATTTTAAATTGTATTCATTGTTTGATACCATTTCACGTGACACTTATGAACAATTATTGTATTATACCTATTTAATTTCAACTACAGACATTTAAGAATCGTTTGTCATTATAATTATGATTATTTGTATGTTATTTATCGTGTGAAACAGTACTGTATAATTTGCTCAAATAGGTGTGATTTGCGATATATGAAGTAATTTAAGTTTATATTGATCAAATGTATTTGCACATCGAATTATCGATAGAATATGTCGGAAATCTGAATCATAACACCATGTAATACCATATTCCAGCAAATAAACGATTTATTATCATTATAATCTTTGCGAGCACACTGCGGATCCGGGGGCTCGTAGCTTGATACGCGGTAACCATGGACGAGGCGTACACACTTGTAGATTGCTACTGTAATAGTTACATTACGTGCTACACGTCTAAATGAGTATGCATCTTTACTTGCGAGACGAAATGACACCTAGTCAACTAGTTTTATATAACGTGTATGGTCATATGGTCAACGTAAATTGGCAGAGGAGTTCGCCCAGCCTTGCCATCTCCCGTCTGAATGCTCTAAGTACACGTTCAATACGGATCGCGCATGGAATTATTACTCAAACAGGAATGAGCTCTTGCTTAAAAAAGTGTGCCGAGCGAGAGATAAATAACTGTACCGTTTGTCTCTTTCGTAAGTTTGTGACCACAAATTCTACAAAATAGGGATTTTTTCTTAAAAACAATGACATTCAACCTGAAAGATGCTTTTGAAAATCATAATATGCTTAATAATCACGATTGTTATTGTGTTATTTGTTATTGTCTATAATTAGTATTCAAGTGTATTATTTATACGTTGACTTTAAACTGGTTGGTGTTGTACAACAAAGAAATATTATATTCTATTCTATTATTTCCAAATGGGTTGCTCAAAAGATTTTGATATCTGCTTTTCAATACAAGATAGGTTTTATTAACATAATAATTATTTAAAAAATAATGAATGTCAATGATTGTCAATAGATGGGTCTTTCCAATCGGTATATTATATTGAACCCACTGCCACATAACAGATAATCAAATATGTCAACTTGTCAAAAATGAGTCAACACTAAAATCTCTCTGTGATATTTAAATACATACCTAGTAAAAGAATGAGTAATAATTTAAGAAGAAAATAATTAAAAACACGTCTGTTTGAGTCGAACTGTTAAACTGTTAACAGTATTTAAAACTTTTCTGGTTTCGCCAATATCTTGAATAGAATGTTAATGCCAATTCCTTTTTTCTAATAACTTAACATCGCATCGTGTAAGCTAAACAATAAATAACTAATATAAATTACTTTTTTAAAAAAATGTTACAAATTGCGATAATATTTAGGTTAGTTACATACCACGTGGTCACCCTACTACAATGACAATGAAAATTACTGACATTGACAAAGAATCGTTGTTGCAATATAACATTTTTTTTAATACTACCACTAGAATATTTCCTGGACGTAAAATCATAGTGTTATTTATTTATTATAATAAGTACAGCCACATGATACATATTAATACAATAATAGATATACATAATTTTGAAAACAATTCTGATATGCATCACAAAAACGGCGTACATAGCACTGATATGGATACAAAGGTATATGATTAGATTAAAATTATATTAAACATTAGGTCTAAAAGTCATCGCTCCCCGAGCACCTGCCAGGCTAATCGCCTGACAAATACTCAAAGATCAAGGACCTAAACTTAGGGAAACTATTGCCGAAGACATCCAAATCTGGAATTTTGTTGCTAAAGTTGTTGTACTCAATGGAGATTCGTGCCAAAGGGGACTGAAGACCAAGATTGGTTCTAGCGAAAGGTACAGCTAAGAGTTTAGCTACACGATGTCTAGGATATCTGTAAGGAACCGACAGTGATATACGATATAGAAGATCGCTGGACTGCAGAAAACCATTTAAAACTTTATATAGGAAACACATGTCCATAAACTGTCTTCTATCACGTAGGCTGATGAGTTTGAACTTTTTAAGACGCTCATCATAAGACTGACGGTGAGAGAAACCGCTACATAAAAAGGCCAGGTGTCTGGTAAATGCGCGCTGTAAGCTCTCAACTCTCTGTGAATGTACACCATAAAAAGGACTCCAAACACAGGAAGCAAAATCGAGATGGCTGCGCACCAACGAATTGTAAAGCAGAATCTTTGTGCTCACATTCCTAAAGTCCTTCGTGTTACGCTTAATGAATCCTAGCATACTTGCAGCTTTGGTAACTGTTAAATCGATATGATTATCGAACTTAAGTCTGCTGTCAATGTGAACACCAAGATCCCGAACAACCTTCACTTCTTCAATCATTACGCCACCAATCTCGTACCTAGTGACAAGTGGTTTTATTTTCCGGGAGTATTTAATGTGGAAACATTTACTAGCGTTGAGAGACATGCAATTATCCTCACACCAGGTGACAATTTTGTGTTATAATTATTAATAGTAGGCTAACATGGTAATTTAATTTATTTTATGTTATAATTATTACAAAAAAAAACAATTTAGGTATTTTGGGCGTCAAAAGTGATTAAAATAAACAATAATAAAAAATCTTCATCTACCAATAGTTGTTTCATAACTACTAAATTATAAAATATACAACAGTAGCAACACTGTGGGAAAGGGATAAAAGGTACAGTTATTGCTATCTCTCTCGGCACACTTTTGCAATTTCAAGTGTTTAGTCTTTATTCGCATAGAAATAAAGTCCAAATTTGAACAACAATATTTTGAATAGCTCATTCCTGTTTGAGTAGGTAATAATTTATTCCATGGGATCGCGTCAGTATTACAGAGTACATAATCACTTTCAGTATCTCTCTAATCTGTGGATGACTGGATGTGTAGATGTAGTTGAAGAGATGTAGAGACGGAAAATATACGTAAGGCGTGTTCCACATAAGCGCAGTTTTACGGCATTTTAAACATTTTTAGCATCATCGCGTTTCATTAGATTTTGACGCTAGCAGGGCTAGCATCGTATGTTAACGTAATGCCTTCCATTTTGAGCCCCCCTAGACAAGATGTCTTTCGATAATCGCTAACGCAATCGCTAACGCAATCGCTAACGCAATCGCTAAATGGACAATGTATGAGATTTGACAATTGCGCTCGTAAGCTAAGCGAGGGCTTATGTCAAATCGCATACATTTTTCTTCTAGCGATTGCGTTAGCGATTATCAAAATGCGTCTTGTCTAGGGGGGCTGGTTAGGTTCTCTTTGTGAAAAATAGCGCGACTAAAAATATTAAAATTTTTTAGAAGAAAACAAAACATGGTTAACTTTTGATGAAAGCATGAAAAAATGGTGACGATTAAATGGAAAACGGGGAACGCGATAAATATTGATGACAAGTCTACACGATCAATAAATATCGCTATACATAATATCAAGGGGTTGGATTTCAAAATATTTAGAAATTCTCTGATCCGTATCGCGATCCCATGGACTTAATAATCAAAACATTATTAAGTCCATGCGCGATCCATCAATATCATAGACTACACGATCAATAAATATCGCGAACCTGGATCATGATCCAAATGTCGTGATAATATTGAACGTCTAGCATACGCCTTGTCTGTGGTGGAAAATTATACCTACTCCATGGACTTATTAATTCCATGACCCCATGACCTAATCTTAGATTCTAGAATGGAAGTACCTAATATACGTAGTATCTATATTAGTCTGTGACCATGGACTTAATGACTTAGGTAGTTTTCCAATTACAGAGCATAATGCGACTCAGTGGCGCACAATGCCGAATTATGCTGATGCTTAATTGGAACGTGAATTAGTTTTCAAATGCACCAGCAGAGTGCGCTAAGTTCAGTGTTGAAAAAAAAAAGAAATATTCATAGAGTTAGCAATAACCTCATTAATGTGTAAATAATGTGGTATACATAATAATTGGTTGAAAACTATTTACGGTCCCATAAACCGATCGATCCGATTTAATTTCCTACTCCGTTTCCCTACCTTTTAACCACCTTAAACCATCGTCTGTGGCTGATGCACAAGCCGTGCAAGCCAAATCGGAAAAAAAAAAAAAAAAAAAACTATTTACGGTTACCTATTTTAAGTAATTTGGATGAGGGAAAAAGCGCGGGAACTTCACATAGTAAAGGCGGGCTCTTTAAAATATTTTATTTGTAATTTTTTTTTAATTGTAGTCAGTTACTTAATAAAACACAAACAAAAGAGGTATATAACATATAGGCATTAAATAATATTATAAGCAGATATGGGGAAGCGGAGTTCGAGAAAAAGAAAAAAAAAGGAGGATGAACCGGAGTCTGGTGATGCAGATAGGGAGACAGATGAGGTAAGGTTGGTAGAAACGGATATGTCCTCTTCGGACAGTGATGAAGAAATAAGCAATGCAGATAGGTACAAGCCTTATTATGTTACTGACTATATACGCAGATATCCGGAAGAAATTAGCGGCACTGAATTTGTGGTTTTTGTTGAGTCATCAGACATCCAGAAACCAATTGGAACAAGAGATCTTCTTTCTTTGTCAACTTGTTTAAAGCGCTTTAACAAAGGCGTCAAATTTTTAAGAAATATCAATAAGTTTAAGATAGGTATTTATTTTGAAAAACCAGACTTGGCGAATGCCTTTTTAAATAATAATACCTTCTTGAAAGAATACAAATTCAAAGCCAGTATTCCTGCTGCTACAACTGAGGTGTCCGGAGTTATAAGAAATGTACCTACCATTATATCAAACAAGAGAATATTTACTATGATAACAAGTACAAAAAAAATTATAACAAAAAGAATAATGAAAAAAATAAATGTGACTGAGGGTTTTATATTACAACCTACAACTACAGTAATAGTGACATTTGCCACTTCCATTTTGCCAAATCATATAGATATTGGTGGTTGGAGACATGATGTATCTCAATATATACCACCAGTTAAGCAATGTTACAAATGTTTGAGATACGGACATTTGGCAAAATATTGTAAAAATTCTGAAAAATGTAGTATATGTAAAGAAAATCATAACTATAAGACTTGTACAGTTTCTATCGAAAAAGCTACTTGCATTCATTGTGATGGCAATCATACTAGTGTGTCTCCAATATGCCCAGTTAAAAAACAGAAAATCATTGAAAATAGAAATAAATATAAGCCTGCTTCTTATGCAGATATTACAAATCCTTTAAATTTTCCCAAATTAGAAAGTAAGACAAAAAATAATGTAGATTTGTTTACACTGCTCAATACTGACAGCAAGTGTCTCTCATTATTAGTTGAAACCATAACTAAATGTGTTTCTTTGCATAATACTCAAAATACTTCTATAAATTCTAAAAGTGTTTTAGAGGTCTTAAAAAATACTTTTGGTAAGCAATCAAATCCCCACAATTCACCCCCAATCAATTGAATATCGTACAGTGGAATGCTCAAAGCTTATTAAGCAATCAACTTATTTTTACGAAATTTCTTTATGACCATTTTATTCATATCGCAATTATATGTGAAACATGGCTAAAGCCTCAGAAGCAGTTTAAAATCAAAGGTTATCATATTGAACGTAATGACTGTGGCAACAAGCATAATGGTGTTGCTATTTTAATCCATACATCACTAAAATATCAAAAAGTAACATCTTATTTTGACAACTCTCTTCAAACAATTGTAATACATTTAGAACTAAATCAGAACACTATTTCAATAGCCAGTATATATTGTCCAACAAATTGTATTCCCAGTTTCTCTAAAAATAAGTTTAAACATTTCTTGAATTCTCTCCATAGGCCGACGATTATAGCTGGTGACTTCAATGCTCATCACTCAATTTGGGGATGTCCGTTATCGGATTCCAGAGGTAAGGATATTCTTGAGTGTTTAGATGAATGCAATTTAGTCCTGTTGAATGATGGTCAGGTCACAACTGTCGGTTCTCATTCTTGGAGACCCAATGGTTTGGACTTGACTATGGTATCTCCTTCATTAGCTCTTCGCTGCGAATGGTCAGTACACGACGATCCATTGGGCAGTTATCATTTGCCAACATTTACTAAGATTACATTCAATAGTAGTTCACAATGTTTTAACTCTCAAAACAATTTTCAGGATGAAAATGATTTTAACAATCGCATTAATCATAGATTAGTTGATTGGAAGTTGTATTCTTCAATTGTTAATAAGGATTTAGATAATTTTCAATGTAACCCTATTAGTAATCCAATAGATTCATAGGTACAACTCTTTTTGTCAAATCATTTTGACAGCTGCACAAAAGTCAATTCCCTCTCGTACCTCTCGGTCCGAATCACGTAACATTGCTACTCAAAACTTAAAATCAAAATATCGAACAGTTCCTTGGTGGAATAGTAATTGCGCTAAAGCTGTCCAGGAAAGCAAGCAAGCCTATCTTGATTTTAAGAATAATCCTTCTCAAGAAAAATATATTAATTTCAAAAGATTACAAGCTGCTAAAAAACTTACCATTAAGAGAGAAAGACTAAGTAGTTGGATAGAATTCTGTACAAAATTAAATCGATTGACACCAGTTTCAGTAGTATGGGGTAACATGAGAAAACTTACACATAAAACATATAAAAAGCAAAATAGTGATTTTTCGTGGGTCAGTGATTTTTTACGTAAATACACGCCTGACTTTGTGCAAAATAACAGGCCAATTGTGAAGGACAATAGTTTACCAGATAATCAGTCATTCCTCACTGATCCATTTTCTTTTGACGAATTAACTGCAGCTCTGAAATCTAGAAAAAACACTGCTTGTGGATTAGATAGTTTATCGTACAAGATGTTTCAGCTACTTAACACTGACAATCTTTATAAGCTTTTACAAATTTATAATATTTTATGGCAAGATTGCACAATTCCTCCTAATTGGAAAATGGACTGCTTAGTTCCTATTTTAAAACCTGGAAAAATTGCATCTCATCCCGATTCTTATCGTCCTATCGCTTTAACGTCTTGTGCTGGTAAATTATTTGAACAGCTAATCAAACAAAGATTGGAATTCTTCATAGAAAAGAACTCAATTTTACCTTTAAACCAGTTTGGGTTTAGGCGAGGACTTTCGGCTCAAGAAAGCTTAGCACATTTTTTTTTGGACGTCACTACAGCTCAAAAGAATATGGAGTATACAATAGCAGTGTTTTTTGATATAGAAGGTGCATTTAATAACGTTAATCATGGTATTTTGTTTGAATCTCTATTATCTTTCTTACCTGTAAAAATTGCTTATTGGATATATGCTTTTCTCACGGATAGAAAAGTGTATGTCAAAATAGATAATAAATTTTTAGGCCCTAGATTTTCGAGCAAAGGTGTATGTCAAGGAGGCATCTTGAGTCCTATTCTGTATATTTTGTATATAAGAAAACTAAATTCCATTCTTAATAATAATTTAGTCAACAATCTTCAGTTTGCTGATGACCTTGTCATTTATTGTAAAGGTACTAATGTATTAGATATTCAATTAACATTAAATAATAATCTAGTGAAGCTGGCAGATTACTTCTCAGAACTTGATTTAAATGTTAGCCTTTTAAAAAGTAAAGTTGTAATATTTTGCCCAAAATACAGTTCTCTACCTCTAATTAATATTACATACAGCAATCATACTTTGCCTATTGATAATTCAGTTAAATTCTTGGGTGTTATTTTTCACGAAAATCTTACGTGGGATTTATATGTTGATTGCTTGGTGAGCAGAGCTTTAAAAGCCACTAATGTAATTAGGTCCGTTACTGGATTGAAATGGGGTGCTGATCCTAAAATTGTGTTAATGCTTTATAAAGCTTTGGTCAGAAGTCATTTTGAGTATGCTTTCTTTTGTTACGCTTCCGATCCAAAATACATAGATGTTATTGATAAAATACAGAATAAGAACTTACGATTAATACTAGATGCTATGAACACTTCCCCAATAAATTCTATGCAGGTCGAATGTCATTTACCACCAATGGTTATTCGCTTTGAATTTTTAAAACTTAAATTTCTTTTTAAACTCTTATCACGTTCGAATAACGATCTTTTAAATAAATTAAATGTATGTTCCACTAACACTTTTCTTTCAAAGAATTTCTCACATTTTATAAGTTTAAAAGAACAATGTAATATATTTTGTAGTACTACTTTACATTGTTATAGTGGCTCATATGCTAGTAAATTCTGTGACATTCATATTGTCCTACATAAAGATTTTAAAGATAAATATGATGTTTACGAAAGTCTACAGGCTTATAATGATTATCGATCAGTTTATACAGATGGTTCAAAGACGAATGTAAGTGTTTCAGTAGCTATGTATGATACAGGTAGTAAAACTGGACATAGTTTTAAAATGTGCCAAAATGCCAGCATATTTTCTGCTGAGGCGAATGCTATAATTGTAGCTCTTAACTACATTCAACAGTTCAGCCAATACAAAAAATGGATTATTATTACTGACAGCATGAGTGTGTTGATGGCTTTGAGAAATCCTTCCTTTTCATCAGTCACAAATCATTTAATATATAATATCCGAGATCTGATACATCATTTAAAAATAAATTATCAAATAGACATTATATTATTTTGGACTCCAGCTCATATCGGTGTATATGGAAACGAGGAAGTAGATAAACTGGCCAAAACTATGAACACTCTAGACGTACCTATAAAAAACATACCAATTTCATATACTGATTGTACAGCTCTAATCAAGAAAGAAATATTGAAGCTATGGGAAGAACACTGGAATAGTACTTTGCTCATAAAAGGGAAGTGGTATCGAGAAATAAATAATAAAATAAAACAACCCTGGTTCAATAGACACAATTACATAAACAGAAGATTTTTTACTATTATTTGCCGTTTGCGAATTGGGCACGGTCGATTCAATGACCATTTGTACCGGCTAGGCATGACTTCTTCCCCATCGTGCAACTGGTGCAACACCACCTTACCTCAATCTCTGCATCACCTTTTTTACGAATGTCCAATTTTTGCCCTGCAAAGAAACATTTTATTAGAAGAAATTTCAAAAATAATGAAACACCAGCAAGATCTACCGCGCTCTTTACAAAAACTTCTTTCCATTGAAAAATGCTTTGAAGCAATTTATGAATATGTAACCTCTACGTTTGGCGATTTGTGAATTCAAAAGAAGAATGAATAACAATAGTTTATTGCATACAGACTAGGCTGTATGGTTGACGCCTTTGCCTTTCCCAAATGGGATAAACAAAATTAAAAAAAAAAAAAAAGTAATTTGGATTTTGATTATTTCATTACCATTTTTTTGTTTTGAGTAATTTTTGTACCTTCATCCATACTTATATTAATTTTTTAACACAGTTTGAATTAACTTTAATTATTTCAAAAAAACTACAATGAAACGAAAGCTTTAAAAATTTTTCAACAATAAATAATATTACTAACGATTATATATAAATAAAACATTTCGATCAATGCCAACTTAAAGAAAAAACACTTGTTAATTTTCTGTCACTGAGTTGGTATCGATTGCACGCATCACACGAAAACATTGCTTTTGAGAGTGCTCGATTGTGCGAAGTGTTGCTGTAGTTGGAACATTCAACGTTAAGCATTATGCCGCATAATGCTCTCTAGTGCGGTAATTGGAAAACTACCTTAATAATCATGAGTTCTCTGACCAGTGGGGCTAGCACGCAGGAGAGTGGGGCTAGCACGCAGGAGAATCGAAAATCGAATCGAAATCCGAATCGAGGAGTTTGTATGGCAATTTTATTAGCGCCACGGCGGTGAGTAGCAGAACTAATAAAATTGCCATACAAACTCCTCGATTCGGATTTCGATTCGATTTTCGATTCTCCTGCGTGCTATGGGGCCCAGAAAAACGAGTCGAGAAGGATAGCCAGAAGTAGGGTTGCCAACTTTTTTTGACAAAAAAAAAATATAAACTGGTTTGGATAGGAAAAAAATAAAGTATTAGGAAGAAAAAAAAAGTATTTTTCAAATTTTATGTTTTTATTGCTATGAACATATTTTTGTGTGCTTTTAAGCACATGCTAACAATTTTTTGTTATCTTTAAATGTTGCAAAGCTTGTTTGACAATCAACATTTAAATTTAAATAAATAAGCTATTCGTTTTCAATTAAATTTATTGATGCTCTATTTCTTTCTTTTTATTTAGATTAATTAATGAAAAAACTCTAAGTGAAAGCTGAAGTGGCGGAAATGGAGAGTAGGTAAGAAATAATTGTTTTTATATTTGGTAAGCTATCAGATGCATTTTTAAGTATATATTGCCATTTTTCTACTGTACTTTTCACCATCATTAGTGAATTTTCTTTGGATCTCTTTAAGTCTTATAGATTCAGAATACACATCGTCCATCTTAATATTTAATCTGTCTTGTAATTTGGCCTTTGTAATAACCATTTCAAAATGTTCACATTTTACCTCATTTTTCAAATACATGTGAGAAAGTATTGAAATCCAGTTATCTTCGTTAAAATCAAACCATTTTATCATATAATTTATAATTTAAGTAAAGGTTGAAAATAAAATATTTTTGCATTCTTTATTTGTATGTAAAAGTATAAAGTATAATTACTAAAAATAAAGTAGGATACGTTATTATAAAGTATAGTTGGCAACCCTAGCCAGAAGAGAGGCCGTTTGTCCCTTTCTTATAGGGTGCCCATAATTTCCTCGTATTGAAAAGAACAATTTAAGTACGACAATATTAGGATGAAAATCCTTATGAGTAACAAATAATAACAAAAATATTTATATTTTAGATCAGGGGTCGGCAAGTAGTTTTAAGTGGGGTCCAGATAATGTTGAAAAATTTTATAGAGGTCCAGGAAAAAAGTGATCATGATTGAGTACTATTCTTTATTTGACTTTTAACGTTAGTAAATAAATATGAGTATTATTTATTGCCATAGAATTTTCAAACAAAACATTTAAAATTTTGGTGCATGGATGGATGTTCAATATTTCTTTGTAGCTATAGTTTTATGAATGGATTATTTATATTATGTAGGTATATTTTACAATATTTGGCGGTCCGAGGTTCGACCGTCCGCGGTCCGGACACGGACCGCGGTCCGGACACGGACCGCGGTCCGCCTGTTGCTGACCGCTGTTTTAGATAAATATTTTTTTTTTAGTTTTTAAATATAAATACTTACATATGCAAAATCATACTTTACTTATCTACAAACATTATTTTTGTCCAGAGACTATCGTTGAATAGATTGTTGGATTAAATCGAAATAACCAAAAATAAATTAATAATAAGAACCTATCAATTATTTCTGTAACTATATTTAAAGTAGGTTCTTACATAGATTTTTTATTAGAAGGAATTTTTGTAGAATGAAAAAAATGTCCATGTAGAATTACAAATTAATGACTCTCCGATAAGTATAATATTAATTACTCCTAAAACAATTGGTCCGTAAATTTTTCCTGTACCCACTACAGGAAAAATTGCTTTCTGATCAGAGGCAGCATTTTACCTAAACCTTATATTGATTAGGAAGCAAAATGCCTACCTTGCAAATATAATTATGCAAAATTTTATCTTGACCTTATATTGACTAGGAAGGATAATGCCTACCTTGCAATATGACTATACAACATTTGACCTAAACCTTATACTGACTAGGAAGCAAAATGCCTTCTATATTGTATTTAACAGTATTTTAAATATTTGATTTGGATCTTTATACTAATCGGGAAATGGAATCTTGATGCTAAAAAAGGTTTTTTTTTGTGTGAGATGGTCTAAGAGGGACCCCAAATCCTGACATGATAATGATATTGTCATATACTTAAATTTAAGTAGATGGCACTAAACAAGTAGACATAAAACCAAGAAGTTCCATCGTAATTGAGAATAAAAAATATACTCATCATCATCATATCAGCCAAGAGACGCCCACTGTAGGCCTCCCCAAGGATCTCCATACCGATCGGTCCTGCGCCTCCCGCATCCAGCGGCTTCCCGCGACGTTCACCAGCAGGCCTATTCTCTAACTTCGGTTGCTAACTAGTACTGTCATTTTTGAAAGGAACTTATCATCCATTACTGGCTATCATGAACGCTGCCGTAAGACATAAGATCAATTATCTAGTAATGGATATAAAATGTCTTTCAAAAATGACAGTTCTAGTTACCAACCGTAGTTAGCGAATAGGCCTACCGATCCATAAAAGTACTCTGTGTACCGATCGTCGGTCCACCTTTTGGGGGGCCTACCAACTATTTGGGCTATGTCGGTAACTCTAGTTGTTCTACGGATCTCGTCATTTCTAATGTGAAAATATACTGCCTAGAATTAATACTTTGTTTGGTGCAAATTTTGAACTAAAATGAAAACGATAAATGATAATTATGAACTGTCAAAATATATTGGATATAATGGTTACCTTGAAATTTTATCGACATTACAAAACAAGAAAAACAAAAATAGCTTTATTTCTAAAATCATTTTTACAACAATTACGGCGAGACTTCCCAGTGAGTTATCAAATATACTCGTGTAGGGAATGACTCGCAACTTCCCCTTTGGGTTACAAAAATGTCATTAAATAGGTTACACAAGCTTATTATATTATAAAAAAAATAAGAAATAAAAAGAAAAAAAATGTATATGTATCAAAATGTGTTTTTTTTAAATCTAAGTATATGAGGGTGTATGTGTGTGTGTGTGTGTATGTGTGAGAGAGAGAGCGTTTGTGCATTTGAGTTTGTATGTGTGTGTGTGGGTATGTGTGTGTGTGTGCGTGTGAGCGGATGTGTGACTGCCTGTTTGTGGCTGTGTATATGCAAAGTAACTCTTTTACTGTTCGCTTTTGTTTTTTTTTTATTATATTACTCTCATTCTATTCATGTTACTCGAATAAGATATTTTAGATTTTAACCACTCAGTCACAGCCTTTTTACATTTAGTTAATTGCATAGGATAGATATTTAGCGCACGATTAATTTTATTGTAAAGATAAGCTGATTGGTTATCGAACTGACGTCTTGCGAAAGCAGTACGAATAGGATATGATGTAGCAACAATGTCCCTTCTTCGCTTGTTCGTCTTAGTTTGGTGAAACTGCAGTGAATTATGGCATTTTATTATTATGTTAAGAATATTATAGTTTTATTACTGAAAGGAGACCACTAGTCCTGTATAGGGAATCAGTAGAAAACCTGATGGCTTTGCATACATGACCTTGATTAGTGATCTCTGCGCACGTTCGATATTTAGGAAGCTGGTTTTGTTTGTACCTCCCCATATTGTAATGCAGTAGGTAATTATAGATTGCGCCATAGCAACATAGATTTTATTTAACTGCTCAGTCTTCATTATGTACCTCAATGATTTAAACAACCAGATCAGTTTTCTAACTCTATTCATAGTTGTCTCAATATGAGGGTACCAGCTCAGTCTTTGGTCCACCATTACTCCAAGGTATTTTACACTTGTTACCTTACGCAAAACTGGACAATCGCAATCTAAGGAAGTAACATCTGAGCAACTATGAATCCTCACGCAGAAACTATCTCCAGGCTGGGAAGAAATATATGGAGTGAAACAGATATAATTTGTTTTCGAGACATTTAACGTCAGGAGGTTGTCGTCAAGCCATTTCGAAACCACAGATAGACCCCTCTCAGCATAAGTCCGAGTTTCTTCCCAAGAATTTCCTGCAAAAACGATTGCCGTGTCATCCGCGTAGCAATATATCCTTCCTCCAACGCCCCTTAGGTTACAAAGTTCATTAATGTGCACCAAGAAGAGCGTTGGACCAAGGACGCAACCCTGCGGGACGCCGAACAGAACCCCTTTCTCTTCACTCCTATATCCATCAATTATAATTTCTTGAGTTCTCTCGTGAAGATAGCTTTTAAAGAGAGATAAAGCTGTTCCTCGGATACCTATGTTCTCCAGCCTGTGCACAAGGATCGGGACAGATACAGTATCAAATGCTTTTTTTAAATCTAAAAAGACCACAAGACATTTGCTACATTAATATATTAACTGTACGGTTTGCCTCCGTACATTTTACGGAATCAGCATTTCCACTATGTTCGTGCCTTGATCTTGCTGCACAAACACTTTGATAGATACTTGATACAAAAGAAGAAAATTTGATTTTAGAACGATGTTTATTTACATGTGGTAACAGCGTACACGTAGAAACAATGTTCAAAAAATAATACCAATATCCAAAACATACTCGAAACTTGAAGATAACTGAAAAATCCAACTTTTTTAACAGTTTATATCGATATACCGTTTTATCATCGTGTTTCGGTGGTCATGCTAGGGGGGCTGAAGACATTCATTTTGGGCGTTTAGCCTAATTCCATTTCCTAGACAGCGCGTGCGTGTAGGGCTTTTCCGGCAAAGTGCCGGGCATACCCACTAGAACCCCCCGATGTTCTCCTCCCTGCCCCTTAGGGCGCGTGTGGTACGGTCCACAATGCGACCGTTTTTGCCTCTATCATGTTGGTGGCCTAAATTGAGTCATAAGCTTATGTGATATGGTATATTTTTGCATTGGTCATTTTTGATGGAGCTCAATCCTGTTTTGATTATTAAATCCATGTCTGTGACCTATTAATTACTTAGGGCGCGTTCGGGTAGCCGGGGTAGCCTGTGGTGGCGTTTTTAGTAGTCTGTGCAAACTACTAAGGGGCCGTTCGAAAACCCTTGAGGTTTTCACTCAAAAGGTTTTCAAAAAGAAGTTTAACTGGTTTTCAAACGCTAGCGAGTGATTTTCGCACTTCACGAATTTTTAGACGGGTTCTGTCAATTAAAAACGAAAAGCAAACTTCTTGTGTTTTGCAACGCAAACTTGATTTATTTTACAATTACACAAAGCTTTACTTAACATTTGTAGACTTTAACTTCGACGAAAAAACAAAATCAGTAGCCACAGATCTCAAAACAGTCAACTGTCAATGTCAGGTACAATTTATCGCTGACTGGGGGCCGAGAGAAATTCATCCCTGTCAGGCGAAAATTACTCTTCATTAATGCGTTCAGAAATACGAGCGGATTAATTAGTCGGTTACCCTCGGTTTCACTCGGGCGGTTCTCGAACGCTATCGGGTGAAATTCACTTTACCCCGAGATATACGTACGAAGAACCGCCCGGCCCGAGTAAAACCGAGGGTAACCGACCAATTACTCTGCTCGTATTTTTGAAAGCTGTCGTGAAAGTAAACGCAGGGTAATTTTCGCCTGACAGGAGTGAATTTCTCCCGGCCCCAATCAACGCGGTTTTTAGTTTTGAATGTAGAATTATAGTCCGTAAAAAATCCTAAACTTTGGTATAATTAGTTTTTTTATACGACCAAAAATGAGTAAGTAGCGATTAAATGAATGCGCCACTTGGTTAAAAGTCGCGGCAAGAGAGCGTGACGTCACAGGCCCCGTGACCGCCAGCGGGCCGTTATCGCGATACTGTGCGCCCGTGCCTACGCTTGGTAATTGTTGTTTTTTACTTATTTGGCGTCCGATTGATGTGTTTATTATGACAATCAACTATGTCTTAATATTGCATAGTACCTAAATATAGCAATACGTCCATGAAAAAGCCAGAGAAACTTTGGAAAGAGTGATGTTCCGTGACAAAGAGAAGAGAGATGTTAAGCAACTTGTAAAATCTAGTGGGTTGTAATGTGTCTACGTACGTACTAAACTAGATCTTAACTATCACAGAACACAGAAAAGGCTAAAAAGGTATACAATATACATATACAACATGTAAATGTAAACGTCCGAAAAAAAATTATATGTGTAACATACAATCCACATAATGATTAAAAATACACGAGTTTTTCATTGAGCTCTATAACAGTAAATATTCCGCAGTTATATTTTTATCGTTTTGAATAACTTTAACAGTTCTATTAAAATATTATTACTATTTTTGCGAAAAGTATTAATATAATAATAATATTAATATAAAATAATAAGCACCGGTAGCTTGGGCCGTGCTCCGCCTTCAGTGGAACAGTAGATTTATGTTTTTTATAATATTTGTGTTTCTACATGTATGAATTGTAAAAACTTAAATTTAAGATACTTTTTGAAAAAAAATGTAATAATAATAACACCAAATAACTACATTGGTAGTTGTAGTTAAAGGTTTATAACAACAAAGCTTTTCTCACTTATGTGTTCTGTGGTGGGTAGGTATATTATTATTTTAGTATATTATTTTGGCGACATTGATTATATGAGCACTTGAGCAGCAGCTTTGGATGTAAAATGGATATATAAACGACAGATCAATCCATCAACTGCATATACACAATAGAGGGGCGAATCGATCCACGGCTCAACCACAAGTAGAAGCAGAAGGCCGACCTTAGTTGTTGATATCGACGAGTACTTCGAAGTAGTGCTAAGGTTTTCGTAACACCCGAGGCTTACTCACCGTGTATTATACGTTGTCCTCGCGGGTTCACCGTTCGCAAACGAACATGACAGTTTCATACGCAGCGGCAGCCAGGATGTCAGTAACGGGCGCTGGATGATACGGGCCATCTTGGGCTGATTGCGAGGCTCACCATCCGCGACGAAGCGAAGAAGGCGCTTTCGACGGCGAGCAGGGCTAACAATAAGTCCTGCTGCCCCTCCTGGAGCTGGTCTTGGAGGGTGAAGATGTCTTCGATGTAGGATGCGTAGAGGCACGGCGACAGGCAGCTGTCCTGGGGTATACCTGCGAGTATGGGGCGTGGTTGGAAGGTGGCCTCCTTGACCAAGAGAACGAAGCTCCGAAATGGCGTCAGCAGTCTCATATAAGCGGGCGAGATGTTGATGACGGCCAGCTTGTAGAGGAGACCGGAAGGCCACAAAACCCTAACGGTGTGGTTATTCTGCTTCATTACGGCCGCGAGGTGGATCTTCTCCAGCAGCAATGGCTCGAATAGCTTGGCAGCGTGAGACAGAGCGTTATGTATCGATATGTGAATCACGCGCTATCACAAACGGGCTTGAATCCTTCATTCCTAACTGCACCTAGATCGCTGTATGCCCGCGTCTATGTACGAGTAAGCCTGTTTCCGCCCGATGTAGACAGCCTGTCTTCTTTATTAAGTACACAAAGTAAATATATACAGAGGGCCGTGAATTTCAAATAGGTATTTATGGTGCACGCAAAACTCAAGATACCAACAGCTGGTTGTACCAAAATGTGTTCTTATGATTTTGATTTCTTATTTTAACCTTTATGTAAAAAAATAGAAACCGTTTTAAATAAATCTATATTTTATTTATAACTACTTGTAAAATAAGAGGTATGAAGAAATAAACCCCGACTAAAAAAAAACGCTGGAAAGTCTTTGTAAATTACATTCATTCACAACTACTATATTTAAGAGACCTGGGACCAGCAGATAATTTCGGAACTGATGATCTAAATAAGTTAGTTTATTTATTTATGGAAAAGGTACACCAATATTATAAGTGGTTATAGATACATTGCTTATGTTTTATAATAATATCATATTTTGATGTACTATAAGTTTACCCATACTTCTAAATAAATAAACATAAATGGTATGAGCATACATTTTTTAAGAGACCTATTACAAAAGAACGCGCAGAGTAAGGTTTTTAATGGTTAAAATAGTATACCTTTTGTTGGTTGCAATAAAAAGCATTTACTTGATAATATTGTTATCTACAGTAACAATAAAGCGGCTTATAACTTAGTCATAGTTATTTACCAGAAGCACGTTTAAGGCAAAAACTCACGCGGACCTGATTTGGGAACTCTTTATAGATTCTGTTTAATATTAACTATCAAAATATTAATTTTACGTGACACAATATCCTTCACTTCAACAAAAATTAAATATATTTCGTTTAATGGCTCCTAAGAAAAAAGGAATTCTTAATCTAATTAACTTTTCTAACGAAAAGCCGTCGAAACAAGTCAGATTATGTACGAAGTTCTCCATCTCTTAAACGTAATTTTAGCCAAAATATTTTTTAACCCTTGCTTAATCTGTTGTGTTATTTATATGTTTATAAAGCAATATATTTCTTATGAATGAAATAGAACTAGAATTTATATTGTTTCGTCGGCGATGCCGAAAAGTTTGTTTGTTTAGTTTCGCGCGCCGCGATTTTGTGATTGGCCTCTTAACAGTAATTCAATCACAAAACAAAAAGATTTAAGTAATTTATAGGCATGATTAGAAGTAGTTCGATATACAATATCACAATGTCATATATTTAAACACATTACACCTTAATACACAAATGAAACATCTTAACTCACACCGTTGCCTGAGGCGCGTTCAGGGCCTTCGCGCGAAGTACAACTTTTCGCTCTAACCCCGTTCAATGCCTTCGAGCGTGACAACCGGGTGAAACAACCGGCCCGTTCAAGACCTTTGAGTGTCGGCGTGAGTTACAACCGAACAACCATCGAATTTGATGGTTGTAAAACGCTCTGACGTTTATGACTGAAATACTCTTATGTGATTGGATGATATTGGCGGCCATATTCTATAATGTCATCTACTAGAATGAGAGAGAAATAAAAAATCATGTGAAAGAGGGAGATAAAAGATTTGGTTGCTGCAATCCGTTCAACGCCTTTGAGCGAGTTAAAAAACAACCGGACAACTACACCCAGAGGCGCTGAACGCGCCTCTGGCGGACTGAAGCGTGAGCGTACAAGGAGCACGCACGGCATGGAGCCTGTGACGTCACGCGTATTCTCGGCACACGGTTTTAACCGCCCGCACGGGTCTAGGTTTAAAACTCAATATCTCGGTGACTACTGGGCCGATTTTGATAATTCAAAAACATATACCATTAGTTTGTCATAGAGAATAATGTGAATACTAATTTGAACAAGTTTGTAATAGTTGTACTGATCCTCATTCAACGTTAAATTTTACCTGACTTTGACAGTTAATTGTTCTGCGATCTGTGGCTAGCTTAAATTGTTTTTGTTTTTTAATCGTAGTTAAAGATACAAATGTTAAGTACCTAAAGCTTTGTGCAGAGGCGCGTTCAGCGCCTCTGGGTGTAGTTGTCCGGTTGTTTTTTAACTCGCTCAAAGGCGTTGAACCATAGATATAGAATGAAATAGATGGGCTATAAAAGCCGTCAAACATGAGGAAAAGAGACAAACTTATACACATTGCCAAAGGAAAGAAGAAGATGGCATCATTTTTTTTTGTCCTTGTTACCGTATATAGGTCAAACTGGTAGTGGGGATTGTTTATCACCAGCGTCTGGTGCTAAACAAATACGTGGAAGAAATTTGTTGTGTGAATTATAGCTTACTGTGTAATTATTTAACACTTTAATTAGTGTAATTGTGAACTATTTGAACATTTAAATCATGGTGCACTGCTCCGTTTTAGGTTGTAGTAGTGATAGTGCTAGAAAACAGGAAAATATAACCTTTTACAGGTAAGACCTAAATTGTGTCAATAAAAAGCTCCAAAACTATTTTTTAAATTATAAATACAAGTTATATTGCAATATTTTATCATTCTACTATGGTTCTCAATCATATTATGGGATTAAACATGAAATTTCAAACTAAGTAGTAAGGTTACTGTTAACCTAACAAGCTAGGAATGTCGCCATACAATATGGCCACGTATACAGCCAACGCGTATAACATTTTGCCGGGTTATAATGATACCAGTTACGCTACGACTATATTTCCTTGATTCGTAGGTAATTTGTTACGTGTGTCGCGAAGGTCGCGAATAGACAATAATAAAATAGCAACACTAGTGACGCACGCTTTAGCCAATCATAGTTAAGATAAGGCTAATAGCGATTCTTTAGTCTATGGCAAAATAAGTTTGTAAATAGAATAAAGTTTTCGATGTAAAAGTGAAATATAAAGTTTGCTGTGGCTGAAGCTGAGTCCTGAAGTGCTGTCCATATAATTCTAAGTATCTTACATATCTTGTAGTTAGAAGATCAGTAATGTGTGTGATTCATTGTTATAAGTGTCATCCCCTTTCCAGAATTTGTTCTACCTACAATGAAATAAATGCTAAATTACCGGATATTGATATCTTCAATGATTCTTATATACAGTTCAGACGTAAATTGCAGAAATCTATCCCTTAAGGTCGAGTTTTTATTATAGTTAGTTTTACTTAGTTTAGTTTACTTAGTTTTAAGAGATCTTTTGTTCATTTACTGATTATAAAATTCTGCAGCAATTGTTGTGTACACTTTTAAGTGGCAAGCATATAATGACTGATGTATTTTTTGAGTTAATTGTATGTGTTTTCATATGTATTGCTGTAAGTGTGCCTATTGGATAAATAAATAAATAAATAAATAAATAAGTGTAACTTGGTTTCCCCCTAAGTTCACGGTTAGGCGAGGTTGCCGGGACGTGAGGTCCTGGCAACAAGCCGAGCCCGGGCCTCCAGAATAAATGGCCCGGGATCCAAGAAGGTGATCGGGTAGGCGAGGTTCCGGGACGTAAGGTCCTGGCAACAAGCCGAGCCCGGGCCTTCAGAATAAATGGCCCGGGATCCAAGAAGGTGATCGGGTAGGCGAGGTTCCGGGACGTAAGGTCCTGGCAACAAGCCGAGCCCCGGGCCTCCAGAATAAATGGCCCGGGATCCGCCAAGAAAGACCTGGTGTAATTAGTGTTCCAGGCCCAGTCGACTGGAGACGTCCAGAGAAGAAGCTCTAGGTCTAATAAGGTTGGTAGAGCCGCGGTGATGGTTGTCGATCACCGGGTCTGCAGTACCTCCAAGGTGTTTAGTAGTACATGATGGGAAATCAAGTGTGTTTGTGTTGCGTTGAATACCAACGATAAGAAGTTGAAACTACTTGATGATGTAGGGTATTTAGTTAATAGTTAAATTTAACCCACAGGAGGTGAACGGTACAATCCAGTGGAAATTAGATATACATGGGATGCTCATATCTCAGGTGCAGATGTATCTTAATGCGAAGCAGATATAAATGAGACGAAAATAGAAGATAACTCAGGTATGAGATTTGTATTGTAACTTAATTAAACCTGCCATACATATAGAATTCTTTCGTCCCGTCCGCCCGTCACGCCGGATGATGGTAATGCATATACCTAGCTATCTAACTACTCTCTCATCCTTCTCTCTGTGTACGATGTGTCTCTGGGTATATGTGTTACTTACACCCCCCAATCGGACGTCGTCGGTGGCGGGCGGGGCGACAACGTGAAAGGGAACTCACATATTAGTTTCTGTGTTACATTAATATTGACATATTTAAGTATAAAATTTTGAGCATTTTAGATAACAAAGTTAATTCTTTTGAAGTGAGACTTTCCATTTGCTTGTTTGTCTGTATTTAACAGATTTCCTTCGGAGATAACTACTCGAAAACAGTTGGGTTAAAGCTACTGGTCGATTGAATTGGCAGCCAACCAAGCATACCCGAATGTGTTCTAAGCATTTTGAACAACAGTGGATTCAGAAAAACAAAAAAGGCACTTTTCTTAGGAGTGGTGCTATTCCTAAACTTTTTTTACAGATCAGTAACTTATACATATTATATCTACAAGGTACATACCCTATCAAGCCAAAACCTAAATTTATTTTTCACAAACCCAACTATTTTTATGGGGGATTTCGAATTTTATTTTACAGTTTTGGATTAACATGGGTAGGGTAGGTACCAAATCCTTTTCTACTATTTTGATATGGCCAAACATATTATTAATGGTTTGATTTTGGTCATTTTCTATTAATATAACAAGTCTGACCATTAGTACAGATACAGTTTTAAAATTTATTAATTAATATTTTTAATGTTGTAAATTAGAACCTGCTTTTATTTTTAACCTGTATACATATTGTTTCAGGACGCATCGGTGTTGGATTTCGGTTCAAATTTGAATACGCCCCGAAAGAGAAAAATGCGGCTTCAAATACTGGGTTTGAAACAATCAGCGAGGTCATCAAATAAAAAACTACGGCCAGTGCGTCAATCGCTTAGACGATTGGGAAAAAAAGTAGTCACACTTGAAAATGTGTAAAGTGATTTGAAGTGTAAGTTAATGATGCAAAATTAGTAGTTGGACATTTTAGATACTGTAGGAGGAACCAATAGAGATTTTCTGAAAAGATTTTTAGGAGTTGACAAAAGAAAGTATTCTAAACCTTTAAGGAAATTCGCGCTTACACTTTTTAAGTTCAAAGGCATATGAGTTTGTACGTAAGCAATTTAATACGTGTTTACCACACCCAAAAACAGCTGGTGAGTGGCGAGGAGTAGACAGCCTCTAGAAAATGTTTGTGATTTATTAGCAATTTTGTGCCATAGCTAGTAATCTGGCTTAATCCAAATGAAATAAGTCATATCTCTACTTTGTCTGAATATTTAACAAGAACACATAGGATGTAGATATAGCTCTGTGCACCGAACGAGTGTTTCTAATTAATTATATAGGTACTTGACAGAACATAATCTTCCTCAGAGATCTACAAATTGGTCTTGTCCTGCGCTATTTCCAAGTTGCCGCCAGCGGGGGCGAGGTTGGGGGTGGCAACACGGGCAACTAAGAATAACCAGCTATCTACATCGGCATCTTGCGTTCTTTGCCAGATCTTTTTTCCACATTGTGAGCAAGCTTACCAACTTTGGGCTTTTAGCACCATATTGAGTGCGGTATCAGTAGTTCAATTCTTGAACTTACCCAGCCCAAGTGAATTTTTACCTGTATTGTAGTGAATTTTATCTCTGTAAGCCGAAGTCCTTTATTCGATGACAATAACGGTGCTATTGAAATATAATTTTAGAAAATGTTTATTTTAAATTTAATATTATACATTTTCTAAATCTTCACAAATATTTAGTAAATGTGTAAATATTGGATTTTAAATAAACTGCAGAGATAAAGAAAAAACAATGCTTATTGCCCGCTGTATTCTAAATCGAGCGACGATCTTCGCAAGGTACCTAGCTGGCAAAAGCTGAAAGCGAGTGGTCGCGGATCGTGCTCAGTGGCGAGCACTTGGAGAGGCCTATGTCCAGCAGTGGACGCGTGTGGATGATGATGATGATTCCTAATATTTTTTCTTATATTTGTAAAGATGTTTACATAATAGCTTAAATAAATAATAGTAAAATGTTTTAAAACGAAATATACTCGAGTAAATCCGAAAAGTGTAGTTTTATTTAAAAGTGTAAATAACTTTAGACTGCGGCGAAGGTTGAATGAAGTATTCAATAAAAATAATCGCAACTTCCTCCCACTTTTATTTTTTGAGACATATTATTGAGCGAGGGGCGCTCATTAAAATGTCTCAAAAAAATACGTAGATCAATCAACCCTACTTTATGTTTATAGTGGTAAAAGCCACTATAAACATAAAGTAGGGTAAAACTTAAAGCAACACTGGTATACCCATCTACTTTAGGCAGGTATGACGTCATCTATGTCTGTCCCTTACGGATATACGGTCACGTCCTATCTATTCATTCTTTATCTAAGCGTTGAACGGATTGCAGCAACCAAATCTTTTATCTCCCTCTTTCACATGATTTTTTATTTCTCTCTTTCTAGTAGATGACATTATAGAATATGGCCGCCAATGGGGGTGATTCTGAAGCGACCACCTAAAACTATAACTAAATAAAATTAGAGATAGAAATGTCAATCACCGTTTGGTATTCAGAACTCACAAGTTAACTCTAAAATTAAGAGTGACGTTACTAAACTACTCAATTTAGTGTTAGATGTTATTTTCGTATTCTGACATGCTTCCTAAATCTAATTTTTCCTATAATTTTAAATATGTCAAACTAATTTTAGGAGGTGAACTTTTAGGTGCCGTCTAAATTTATCTTGTTACTTTTTAACGATTTTCTAACATTACCGAAGGCATTTTTTTTGTGCAACTTGCCAAATGGATGATGAATTGGTTGTTATGGCATTAATAGAGTCTTCAGAAAGGTAAAATATTTGTTTTATATAAAAAATTAGATAAATACCTGCCTCATAGTTTTAAAATATATTTGTAAAGTATCGACTTATTTATGTTATAGAATAGGAGAAGAAAAAGTAAAATTGAGGAAGTTGAGGGACAAATCAGACCCATTTACTATGCCCGAATGTAAATTTAGAAAAATATGTCGTTTTTCTCGCCAATCCGCTCGCAACTTGATAGAAGCTATAGACTGCACTGAAGTACAGATTGGCTCCTTACCTTACATTTAAAGGTTTTAGCCAGCCTTAGGTCATGCAGAGCTGTCACTTTTGTCACTGATTTAATTAATATTGCGCAAATTAACTCCACAAAAAAATAATAATTTCCTAAAACAGCAATAGAAAAGGACCATGTCAAGGCAGAGTGAGCGAGCACCTACTTACATTGTAATAAAATATTTTGAAATAATTATTAAGAAATACATTAACATCCTCCGTCCTTTTTCTATTTAGGTTTTTACAAATATATGGAATGCCAAACACACTTGGAGCTGTTGATGGTACACATATTGGTCTAGGCCTGGAATGCAGCAAACTCCTTCTGTGTGGAGGTAATCACACAGAAGGAGGTGGCAGAACGGGCCAGAGAAGATGACCCAGCGGCAGATCCCTGCCGCCGCAGAAGAACGGGGCGGAGGAGGCGGCAGTTCGCCCGCCTTCTTCCTCCTGACGGTGACCAGCGGGACGCGGGCCCGGGAAGCCCGAGTCCTGCATATCACAGGCCACCGCCAGTCGTCGATAGTCCTAATGCCCAGGAGCATCGCTGGCCTTCCCATTTTAGGGAGGTGAGAGGGGCTCGCCATAGGCGAGCAGACGCTGACGAGGTCATGGAAGTGTCCGAAAGGGTTCTCATGGCCTTGTCCGGCGACGGGGCGTCCCTCCCCGACGTATCCTCTTCGTCAGATGACGGGGAGGATGCGGCGGTGATGGACGTTCTCGTGCCAAGGCGTTTGTGAGGGGGCATCGTTGGGTTTTAGTAGGTAGGCCGCGGTTTCTGGCTGGCGCTCTGCCCCCAGTGGCCGCGGAGAGTCCGACATAACCTCGCGCCTACCCAAGCGCGAGGTATGCGTAACGCATTTCCCAACGTTAAAAAAATTGGTACACATATTGGTATTGTTGCTCCACCAGTGATACACCCTACAGCACCAGGAAACTTATTATACAATAGGAAAAGCTTTTATAGCATCAATTGCCAAGTCGTGAGTTGTAATTTGTTTGTTCCCAAGTAGTCTAATAGTGCTGACATTTAGATGATAGGTAGGCTATGTATGTATGTATTTACTCTTACAACAGAAATTAATATTCTATCTGCAGATAGAAGTATGCCTATCTAAGATTTGTTGCCTAGCAATTACTATTATTTGTCAATAAATAACAGCGGTTATTATGAAAAGAAAACAAAAATTATTAATGAAACAAAATACGCAATTTTAAAATTCAGAGGAAGTCACGAAGTACCTATCTATACAACTACAGACTACCACGTAATTTTTTTTTATTTCATAGCATAGGCGCGAAGCCATCACAATCGCAGAATAAATGTCGAATAATTTTTCTTTTGTGATAAAATGAATGATAAATAATAAAATTTCTTTTCTGTTATTTACAAATACGATCAAATCTTAAATTAATAATTTCTGATAGTAAAGTTAATAGAATATAGCTGTTTTTAATGTTTCTAATTTATCCCGTTTTTCTACAGCACTAGGTGTATTTATAATCTGTGTATTCAATTTATGAAATTGTCAAGTACAGTTTAAATTAAGAGAGTACGGCGTTTTAGAATACGAATTACCTAAAACTAATTTAAAATTATATTTTTTTTAGTAGTTAGTTTAATTTTAGTTTTAGTTTTAGTGCAGGTAACTTCAGAATTACCCCCAATATCATCCAACCACGTAAGAGTATTCCAGTCATAAACGTCAAAGAGTCACCACAACCATCAAATTCGATGGTTGTTCGGTTGTAACTCGCGCCGACACTCAAAGGTCTTGAACGGGCCGGTTGTTTCACCCGGTTGTCACGCTCGAAGGCATTGAACGGGGTTAGAGCGAAAAGTTGTACTTCGCGCGAAGGCTCTGAACGCGCCTCTGTTGTAAATTAGAGCAAGTTCGCGTTGTAAACACAAAAACTCATCTTTTTGTTTTTAAATGACAGAACCCGTTTGAAAACTCCTGAATTGCGAAAATCACTCGCTAGCGTTTGAAAACCAGTTAAACTCCTCTTTCTCGCAATATATTATCTATCCTTTTCTTTTTTACCGAGTGAAAAACTCACGGGTTTTCGAACGGCCCTTAGGTGAACAAGTTCTTGAGGAAACTCACAGACTTAGTAGACGTAGCATCTCTACTAAGTCTGTGGTCTGTGCTTAGTAGTGATTAGGAAACTGGAACAAGAATAGATAAAATTGTGATTATCTCTATTTCTTTTCAAAAGGAACAAGGAAAGGAATCGTTTCTATCAACTAAAAGGAAAGGAACAATAAATTTGAACTTAGCTTATGGTGCACACTACGTACGTTGGATTTTTTTTCATTATTCCCAGTGTTTTCCTTTTCGTCATTAGTCGATACTTAGGAATATAAAATTCATGTTTACGAATCGCTGTACCATAATCGAAGTACCACTATATTGTTAGAAAATAGAAAAACTTTTATTATTTGACACTAACTTGTTAATTGATAATCTTGAAAAGATTCTTGCAATGAATTTCCGTAAATGCCATTGACGTCATCTTAGTTTGTAGACAAATCTTTCGGTTAGAATTAAAGAGAAATTGCAAACTTATATTTTTACGTATTCTTAAAATGGACACAACTAAGCGCCATGCCACCCAGGCACAAGTGGCTGCATTATTGGACTATATGCATGACCATACTGAAATGGCCAGAGGCATAAATAGTGGTTTGGAAAGAGAAGATTTCGAAGCTCAATGGAAAGATCTAACAAATACTTTGAATTCAATGGGGGGAGCTGTGAAATCAATAGAAAAATGGAAGCAGGTGTTAATTTTGTACTGGTATTATGTTTGTCGATATTAAAATGCAAAACTAATTTCAATGCTATTTCAGACATGGCGTGATCTTAAGTTTAATAGTAGGAAACGAGCTTTGCTCAAGCAGCAACAAACAATGTGTGACACAAGTATTGGGCCAAATTCAGAATGTCAAGACCCTATGCAAACTGACAGTGAACACTATATGCCACTTAGAAAAAAATATGGTAAACTAAATAATCTTTTCATATTTCTTATAGACAATTTTTCCTTTTTTTCTTTGTTTTTGATTGACACTTGAAAATAAGGATACATAATACACTGGCCTGCTCCCGAGTGCCTGAGTTCGACAAATCAAAATCTACTATCAATAAATAATATATTTTAAGCCTGTTTGTTAAACAAGAGCCTAAGCTTACATTAGACCAGTTTTTACTGTGACTGATTTGGGTTTATTGATTTTACAAACAAAAAACCAATATTTTTTAAAATACCATTTTTTTTTTGGGAAAATCAGCTCAATTTAAAGGGTCAATAAATCTTTAGGAATAATCAATTTTTGAATTAACTTTGATTCAATTAACTTTTAACACTATACAGTCACAGAGATTGCGTATAATGAAAAAATGGGAAACAGGGTTTTCCGAAGAAATAAGTTTATTGTCAGCAATACTTCTTTTATCCACGTTTAGAGTATGTTAAAATAAAGCTTATGAAGTATACTTTCAAATTGTATTTACCGTTTTTGTTTCTCTAATCTTATTTTTTATATATCGATATTTCAAAATCGACACCTATGAGGTGGATCGATTTTATTGCAGGTCAGTGTATTATCTTACTAGAATATTATGAGTCCACATTAATATGATAACAAATGAATCAGCTGATTATTATTTAATAGCTTACTTTATAAATGACTTAGAATCAGTAAGCAATAAAAGAAAAAATTAAATGACTTTCCATTTAGGTTTTTCGTATTACTAATATAAAAATTATAAATAATGTATATTGGTGAAACTGCAATACCTTGTATACAACACTTAACTAATACTGCAAAGTATGAAAATGAAATGATTTTGTTCTTATAGGTGTTATGAACCTATATGAACAAAATTAGTGATTGGCATCAAGCCAATTACAGGTATTGGTTACAGCTTTAATTCATAAATACAGAGATACCTATATTGTCTTTTGGCTTTCCTATTACCCAGTATCGCTTAAGTGCCATTGCAGTATCATCAATGATGATCTGTCAATATAATTATTCATAAGACTTATGAAAAACAGATATTGAAATATAAAATGACTATATTATTTTTCAGCATCATTTGATGAGGAATTGCTAAAGATAGAAAAAAGCCGGCTGGAATTAGAGAGAGAATATAAAGTACAAAAAATAGAAGTGCTTTCAAGGTTGTTACACTATATTATGATATTACATATTAATCTTTCTTCATTATTTAGTATTATTATACTTAACTATGAAATTGTCTTTGTGGTTACAGGATAGCATCTGCTTTGGAAAACTTGGCTGAAAAAAAATGAAAGACATATTTTGTTATGAACTCTTTTATGGTAAACATTTTGTTTAAAAAATCATATAGTTATGGTAATTTTTTTATTGATTAAGTCCTGCAGCAGGATGATTGATATGTGAAACAATACAAAGAAACAATAGCAATATGTGCTGACAATTAAACTACTTTTTCATATAGCTACAAAGTGCGAACTGCTTGCTTCCTGGCGTCTCTCCCTCTGTAGTCTTAGATCTTTTTTCTTTTTGTTTTTGTCCTTAAGGAATACCATTCTCAAATCACAATAATGCCTGGTTTCTGTAGTCAACATTTAAATCTTCATCAACAATCAAACAGTTAAAGGAGACGGGTGGGTTTCTTAGGAGTATTCGGCCTGATTACCTACACAAAAACTTTTAATGTCTCGTCAAAGCTTAATCTATAAGACAAATGAAAATAGTTTAATATTTTGCCAAGAAATTCGAGAAAATTAGTTATAGTGTGTTTATTGTTGACAAATAACTTTGGTTATGTTTTGGTTTGATTCACGAATTTGTCGTATAATTAACAGTCACTTATAAAAATTAGTTTGTATAAAAGACATAAATACCTATTTTAGTACCACAATAGGAAATACACTACACGTTAGTGAAAATAAAATCGATCGCACAAACACAAATTACCACAGACGAGTAATAATGTACATTTGTTGACATTCTGATCAAACATCGTATTAGTGTTGTCGCAATTAATAGATTAATCGATTCATCGATCTCCTACATTTATACTCAAATCTTTTAAAAACATTAATTTCGGATAAAATATAAATAAATCTTCACTATATAAATGAAGCATTATAATTCAATAATATGTAAATGTATTATTTTCTATGTAAAACTGGTTAATTCGCTAAAATCGAGTCTTAAAATGTATCGATTTAATTCATTTTTTTTTCTGTGTTGATCTGCAATCAGTCTTACGACTATTAGCGGATTTTTTGAGTGTTTAGTCTCATTTAAGGGCTTCCTCCAGCGAGTGATGCCCTTATTCTTGCCAGCGCCCTTTCAACTGCTGAATATTATGGCGCTTCAGGCGCATAGGGTATGTTATTTTAGTTAGGCTGTTGGCTAATAAGTTAGGATGGCTTGAGAGCCGATTTATGTAGTTAGAAGCAGACTGTTTTATCTCCTCCTTTACTGTTTTTATCTTCAAGGCCTCGTGTATTTCGGCATTGGTGACGAACCATGGTGCATCACAAATTGTTCGGAGGATACCATTTTGAAGGCGTTGAATGATGGAGATGCTTGTGTTGCAAGCGCTACCCCATAGTTGTATTCCATACATCCAAGCGGGTTTCAGAACGCTATTGTAGATAAGTAGCTTGTTGTCTATTGACAGTTTGGAGTTGCGAGACATTAACCACAGCATTGTCCTGAACCTGATATTTACTTCATCCCGTTTGGTTTTAATGTGCTTTTTCCAGGTAAGTCGTCTGTCTAAGTGTAAGCCAAGGTAACGGACAGAGTCGCTTTGCGGGAGTGTGTTGTTTCCCAGAGTAACAGGTGGGCAATTACCTTTTCTCAAGGTAAAAGTGACATGTATGGACTTTGATGTGCTGGCTTTTATGCGCCATTTTTGAAGCCACTCATCTATCTTGTATAGGCTAGTTTGTAGGACGTCGGAAGCTGTTTGTGAGCTTGTGCTGCTTGCCAGTATTGCGGTATCATCTGCAAATGTTGCAGTTACTACATCATGTGTTTCTGGAAGATCAGCAGTGTACAAGGTGTACAAAACTGGTCCAAAGACAGAACCCTGCGGTATACCTGCATGAATCTCAAAAAAATTTGAAGATTCGTCATCCTCCCGTACCTGGAATATGCGCTCAGACAGGTATGAAGCTATCAATAAGTAGTAGCTGTGTGGCAAGAATAATCGTATTTTATAAAGTAGGCCTTTGTGCCACACTTTATCAAAGGCCTGCTGGATGTCAAGGAACACAGCTGAACAATATTCCTTCAGTTCAAGGGTCTCGCGTATCTTCTCACAAACGCGATGGACTTGTTCAACAGTCTAAAGCCAAACTGGTGTCTAGGGATTATTTCATTTTCAGTCAGGAAAGGTCAGGAAAGGAGACTGATTGGTCTGTAAGATTCTACTTTTTCTGGTGGTTTGCCTGGCTTTTGTATCATTTTAATTATAGATACCTTCCATGTACTGGGAAAGTGTTGGGTTCGAACTATTCCATTGAATAATGGTGAGAAATACGAGAGCTTTTTTAGGAAGTTGTATCAGGATTTCCTTGGTAATAAGATCGAATCCTGGAGCTTTGTTATTTTGCAGCCTTTTTATCATCCTTTTGACTTCACGGACTGTAACCGGCCTTGGAGGTAGAGACAGCTGGAGAGCTTGGTTCAGTGTTTCATCAATATCTCTTTCTGTCTCTGCATTGTTACTCTCGTTTGGCCTGAAGATATTGGCAAGATGATTTGCAAATACATTAGCCTTTTCTTTGCTAGTTTTAGCCCAACCATCGTCTGATCTTATCGCAGATTTATGATGCTGAGGTCTGTTCAGAGTTTTTGTTACTTTCCAGAGTGAATAGTCCGTCGATGTTGTAGCTGTTAGGCTTTCTAACTTGTTCTGGAGAGTGGCATTGTTAGCAGCATCGAGCATTGCCTTGAGTTCCTTGATAGCTTTATTTAGAGCTTTCTTGTCACTACTTAACCTAGACTGGTGCCAGATCCGTCGCAGTCTTCTCTTCTCCAAAACTTTTTGTTTAATATCAAGTGGTATATTCCCAGCAGAAAAGGATCCATTGTTAACGGGCGTATTTGCCCAGCGATTTAATTCATTGAAAAGAATTTTTTTGTTGAGTTTGCGAAGTTCTACAAAGGTGTTTGTTACTTTAATAAAATCTACAAAAAATATACATATTATAGTAAGTCTCAATCTTGTAGGACTTCAGGCCGAAACCCGCCAGTCTCCTTTATCTAGAAGTACAACGATGTTTATCTATCTTTGTGTTTCTGAAAACTCTGTGAACAGTTTCATAACTATTTGACTGTTAACTAGTTCTTTATGCTGCCGCTAGATGGGTCTGTCTAAGTAAACATATTAAGAATTGAAATGTATTTGTGTTAATATCTGTAATGAAATAATAGAAGCCACTTTGTAGTTGTTACTATAAAAACAAATTAAAAAATATTTTACAAAGAATAAAAACCGACTTCAAAAACACTGAAAAGTTAAAAGTAATATAAGAATAGGTACAAACAACATCACACTTCTATATTGAAGTCGGTGCCAAACGATGATCTCCTAGAAAGTCTTAAAATTTGTCACTGACATCAATATAGAAATGTTGTTTGTACCTATTCTTATATTATTTTTAACTTTTCAGTGTTTTTGAAGTCGGTTTTTATTTTTTGTAAAATGTTTTTTATTTTAACTTTTTAGTGAATGAAATCTTTTTAGTGAAAGAAACCCTAATTTAATACCAGCTCACCGAAGGTGGTGTTTCCCTCGATTTTCATGAAATCCCATCATCAGATCCTGACTTTGTTCCTTGGGACCACCCCAGGAGTATACTCTATCGAATACAAAAAGAATTTTGAAAATCGGTCCACAATTGGCGGAGTAATCGCATAACATACACAAAAAAAAAACATACGCCTCCTCCTTTTTTGAAATCGGTTAAAAAAAGAACTAAATATTTTATGAGAGCTGGGTTTGTTTTCGTAACGTGTGGTTTTTTTTTGTTGTCTGAAGTTTTCTTTTATTATTGTATTGTAATGCAATCCACGAAATGCAGTAAAAGTTTTACCGAGAGAGAGAATTTATTCTGGGCACTGATATGTTAGAATTAAACTGCAATACTTCCAAATCAGACTCGTATGAGTTGCTTGTCAATACAATCCTATTATTCATCATACGTAAGATTCTCCTGAAGTAGTTATGTAGCAATTTAAAATCAAAATGATTTGTACTTCTTAAAATATATATCTATTGTTTATAATTAGTTGAGAATAAACTAAAAAGTAATTAAGACAACGCCAAAAATAGTTATGGAACTGATAAACGACACACGTTGACTAGTTAAGGTGATCTTAGTTTAACCGGAGTTTAACTTACGATGTGATGTTCAGAAATGCACTTGTCAAAGTTATTGGACCAATAGCACTAATGAACAGATAAACCACCGATAAAAGTACCTCAGAAACCGGGCATAAGATGACTATTCAAAAGGCAAGCCCACCCTCTTCCCCTGCACATAACTTGTACTACTGGCTTCATTTGTCACTACCTATTTTTACACATTTGTATGAAGTCAATTTCTTGTTTGTCTGTAATCTTGTAGGTTTAGTTAATTTGTTTCCATGTTTGTCCATTGAAACCTTAGCTGTTCTTGACTATAATATTTTCGCATTTACTATTTTGATAAAAACAAATATTATGTATGGTAACATACCTAATTGTCATGTTGATACTTCTGATAACACAGTATGTTGGAGACACGGGTTAAATTCCGCCTGAGACGATTTTTTTTCTTTATTGATTTATTCATCATTTTTCAATTTATTTTGCATTTTTTTTAAAAATGCAGTCACAAATAAAAAACTTCTAATAAAGTTCACAACGTTCTTGCTATCTTCTAAGTATCTTTGCTTCTTCTCTAAAAGAAGTTTTGAATGGGTGGTGTTGCTGTTCCTAAGACACCCCGAAGGTGCCGCTACCCCCCCCTCACAAGGTACCGCTACGCCTTTCTGTCCGCTGCGGCATTCGGCGCGCCACCCTCTTTATCGAGGAGCGGAGGGTGCCATAGTGAGTGCGCAAACTGGATGATTCCGGTTCTTCAGCAGAAAGCAGCTGGAGCTTGATTTTGTGCCTATCCTCTATTGCCTGCCACAGTTCTTGGGATATCCAGTTCTCCCTTCTTGGATTTAGTGACCCAGCACCTCCTCACCGGCTCTTGTGTAGGCCGTCCGAATGCGAACCCAAGATTCTTCTATCTGCTCGTCTTCGAGTTCTTCTAGAAGCTCGTACTGATTCGTTAGGGATAGCCTAAATTTCTCCCGCCATCCAGGATTCCGGAGTTTTCGCACGTCAAAGCTTCTAGAAGTCTTCTCTGGGGAAAGAGTGGTAGGTAAAAATAAAAATATTTTAAAATAGCCTGTAATCAAGTCATAGGTACTACATAGAAAATGTTGATTTTGAGTAAATAAAGATTCATAGTAGTTATGTAATCTAATTTGTTATAATGTCATTTTGGGATAACAAATTTCTGCCAATTATTTTTGTTTTTCTGCAGGTAAGAAGAAAAGAAAAATATAATATTTAACCAGTTTTCATTTGTCAAAAATAAAGTAAATAACCTTTGGGGATGGGGGGTCTGGGTTGACCCATAGGGGCTTACACATATTCTTACAAATGATGAACTATTATAAACGTTGGGCGTTCTTCCTATACCATGGTACGTCCTGCTTTTTTAAAGTGCACCTGTAAGAATATGTGGGCGCCTTGGGTCATCCCAGATCCCAAGTATTTTAAATCTAAGACAAATAGTTGTGAAATTATTAAAATCTACAATTAATATTTATAATTATAAGAAATAGAGAAATAAGCTGTTAGTGATTTAGTAATTTTTAGGTTAAATCACCTGTTCACAGAATTAAAATGATCAAGTTTTAATTGTGTATATATATTTTTTTTCAATACTATAGTGGAAACTCTGTTGCTGTTTCCCCATATTTAGAGGTGATAATCTTTTACTGTTTACTGTTTTAATTAAAAATTTACTGTTTTAAGATGACATAGAAATATTGTTATTGAAGAACATAGGAAAAGGATTGTATATTATACATATTAAAAATATACTGTGTCCCTGTGTTAAGAGCAAGCCTGAAAGGGAACTAGATCTAAAATTATCAACGTAAAAAATAAAAAACTAATTTTTATTTTTATTGATAAATTAAAGGACTTCATAAACTGATTTGATTTAAAGTTTCTATTACTTACTATGAACTCTATGTAAAAAATATGCAGGGTTAATTTTGAGGTACCGGCAACCTTGCAGGATTAGATAGCTCATTCATCATTAACTACAACGTTTGTTTTACGAGTTTTAAGATAACTCAATACATTGAACAAAAATCAAATTTCAAGTTTTTATTGCACTGTCGTGACATTGATAAGTCTATGTTTCATTTATAAACAACGACGGATGATATTGATAACGCTACGCTCGCGCGCTGTGCGCGTAGAGTTACGAACATTCTAGAGGTATATTAAATGAATATTTATTTTTGTATGAAAGTAAAATCGAACGAATTATCAAAAGTCGTAGAACAAACGTTTTAGTTAATGATGCTAGCTATCTAATCCTGCGATGTTGCCGGTACCTCAAAATTTACCCTGTATATATTTGAAATTAGTGGATCTATTTTCAAATAAAAACAAAAGTTATGCCAAATACTGAGCAGTGTCGATAAAATTAGAAATAGGTCACAAAAAATATCATCAGCATATGTTCTCATGATTAAAATTTTAATTTTTGTAAAATTGTGCCAATACAGGGATATTTTACCCTTCGTCCACTTGGATCCATTGGATCGATCCTTTGGTGGATCCTAGTACACTTTTTGTTCCACTTGAGTCCATTGTACCAATCAATTCCAAATAATGGATCATAAGACACTCAAAGGTAGACTTGGATCCTCCAAAGAGATACAAAGACTTCTTATCTTAAGCTTGCTTGTAAATTGTATGCCAATTGAAAACTTAAGATTTATAAAAGAGAATATTTTATAGAACTAATTTGGAATACAACTTAAGTGGTTGCAATCGCCTTTAGTGCATGTGGTTCCTGAAAGACTTGCAAATCTACAACGCCTACAAGGAAGCCAATGTTTGTTGCTAACTTGTGACATAAGATGTCAAGTCACAGTAATTTTACTGCCTGTCTTAAAAATTCCCTTCAAATCTGAACTATAGATCAAAATTTGGGATCAGCAAACAAATCGTGACTTAAGTTTTAGGGATAAATATTTTGATAGTTCGTAACACAGTTTACACAGACCCTTTTATATTACGTTATCAGTAGTCAGCGTAAACAACAGCTTGTAGCCAGCGTGTTTTTGAGTTAGAAAATCGTTTTTTGGTTTGAAAGCTAAGTAATTATGATGAAGAATCGAAAATATCCAAAGTAGAAAATATCCAAGAGGTCAAAAATATCCAAAGCAAGTATTATGGATATTAATTTTGAAAAAAAATGCATTATTATTAAGTACAAAAGTTAAAGTTTACAACCCTAACCATTATTTTTATCGTCACTGCCAAGTATTTGACAAAATTTTAGTTTTGATTTTGAGTAAAACAATTGACCCTGGAGGTGTTTGGAGCCTTAAATGTGTGAATATTTATAAATTAAAATGTATAATATTAATAGCTATAGTCTTTAATTTCACTAAGGGATACCCCGGACGCTCCATACAACGTTCGCAAATCAATTACCTATTACCTATTACCATAAGAATAACTAATAATACGAGTATAGAAGCGAATCTCCTTTGTGGGTGCGCCAAATGCCGCTATTTGCATACCTACAGCGCCCTTCCCCCTGTAACGCCCCGCAGTAGTCTGCGGACGCCGCTAGGGTCACCACATGGACGTATGGTTACCACTACAATATTTTTTATATAGGTACCTCCATATTTTACATTAAATGAGAATCTGAGCATACACCGACGATAGCGAGCGACTATCTTTAGCAATAGTACGCACATTTTTAGTTTTTTTGATTCCGCAGTTATAAGAACCTGCCTATTTTTGATTAATTGAGCTTAATCCCTACACTTCGAGAACAAAATCATTAAAATGTTTCGAATTTCGATGTACAAAAATGGTTTGTAATTTAATCTGTTGTTTAATCAAATCTTTAATCATGTATTGATGTTTTTTCTTTTTTTAAAAACGTCGCCCCACACTAGGATTTTCTCCTGTGTCGTGGGTGCAGTTACAAACATAGAATATCACATGCACATACGCCCAGACCGGAACAAATTTCTGTAGGTCATAATATCTGTAAAATATCTGTCCCATGCGGGAATCGAACCCGCGACCCGTTGCACAGTAGGCGATCCCCCGACCTCTGCGCTAACCGTGTCGTCGAGTCGTCGTGTCATCGATTGTATTTAAATTTTATATGGAACAGTGACAAAGGTCGATAAAAATATATATAGCAGTACCAAAGTTTCTCATAATTCAAATTATTCCCGACTTGACAAAAAAAAATCCCATACTTACAGAGTTTCAAAATTGCACTACAATGACAGCTTTAGAAACTCGATACATTAGGTATATTGTATTTGACATGTAATGAATATTACGAATAAAACCGTATCTGTATCTAGGGTAGGTATAATAAGAATAATTTTAAAGTATTCAATCATTTTTATTTAAAAGGTTTCAATTCAACAGAAATATTTACAAATGTCTGATATTTATAAAAGATGGCGTTTTTGTAGATGATTTGAAGTTTCGGTTATTAAACTTCAGCGCGTAGTAAATACGCATTCTTATAGAAAGCTTAAACAGGTAATCAATAGGAAAACATTCACAAGATACCTGAAACACACGGTGCGCGCCTTGACTGGCGAATCCGTTCAACGGAAATCAAACGGTAGGTAAATAACGTGGCCTTGAGCGCTCGACGGCCGGGAGTTTCGCTTCTATACTCGTATTATTAGTTATTCTTATGCTATTACTACTACTTAAGCAAATGACGTTTGTACACGCGCAAATGTGTGCGTGAAATCTAGTGGCTGAGTGCGTTTGTTATCAATCGAAATGACACGAGAAGTGCAGCGACTGCCTTCTCTTTTACCTGTTATCATGCCCATGCCCGAGTGATCGCGCGCGCCCTTTTTTACCAGCTTTTATTTAACTTGCAATGTAAGTATGTTCGGGTGAAATCTTGCAACTCAATATTGAAGCAGATATCTTTAACCGATTGAGCTGAAATGATGACAATGCATGGTTTATTTATTTATTTATTTAATCTTTATCGTACATAAAACAAAAGATGTACAAAAGGCGGACTTAATGCCTGAGGCATTCTCTACCAGTCAACCAGTAAAAATGTGGGAGAAATTGTAGACGGTGTACGAATTAAAGTCGCAAACGACATAAGTAGGTATATTTAAATTAGGATGAAATAAGTAAACATAGATATAATAGAATATAAATATTAAAAATATATAAAACTACATATATGATATATAATAAATATATATAAATAATGCTAATATTATGATGAAATACTGTCAAATAAAACTAAACAGATTCCAAAAAGAGTCTTCGTATCTGACGTTTGAATGAAGCCTTACTACAGGCTGATCTATAGTTAGGGGGTAAGCTATTCCACAAGCGTATAGCTGAAAGTGTGAAAGAGTCCGAAGCGAACCCGGATCTATGACTTGGAAACTCAAGTGTGAGTTTTGCAGCAGAACGTAAGTTGAGTGTATGAGTACTACCAAGCGCTTGAAATTTACTCTTTAAGTAATCAGGAGTATTTGGATCGTAAATAATGCTGAAAAGCTGGGAAGCGACTCTCAGGTTCCTTCGCAAACGGATAGGCAACCATTTGAGTTTATCTCGAAAGAAGGAAATGTGGTCATATTTCCGCAGACCGAAAATAAAACGAATACAGTTGTTGAGCATTCGATCCAGCTTGTCTAGAAGTTCTTGGTTAACGTTGGTGCAACACACATCAGCATAATCGATTAAAGGGAGGACTAGGGATTGGACGAGAAGAACTTTGGTGCTAGGAGGGAGGAAATTCTTAAGCCTGTACAATGAGCGCAGAGATCCTCTAACTTTATTACAAATGCTGTTGATTAAGTAGCATTCCAAGATAATGAACTGTCCATTAACAAACCAAGGTTTTTAACAACCGGTTCAAAAGGAATTGCTACACCATTAAATTGGACAGGACCGCATGAAGTCATGGTTGACTGTGTGACGTCATTCTAAATCCAAGATGGCCGACCAATTATTTTTAATGCACTCCTACAATATGGGTACCGTAAAATGGTGCTACTTTGCTCCAATATTTGCTCCAAATTTGTAAAACTGATTATTTTTTAAACTGTTATATTAACTATATTCGCGTGTATTTTGATAAAGAAGAACATCTTAACTAACGCATCTAATTGATAAACTGCCACATAAAGTGTTTGTTTTGTATATATAAAACAATAAATAAGGAGCAATGTTACCCATTGCTTCGGGTATCTTTGCTCCTACTTATTGCGCACAAGAGATCTCAGGTCTAAAATCTTTTTGAGCAATTTTACACTCTTCACACTAAAACTATGCTCCAATCATACTTTTTGAGCACAATTTAGCTATAAATTTCCATGTGAAATAATTAAATACTAAAATAGATAATTTGATGCATGTTATTAGTTTTTATTCGTATACCTTACATAAAAATCACTTTGGTTCATTTGTTTTTACTCTTAATTAAGTACTAAATTACAATTACCTATCAAATAAAAGGTCTTGCTAAGAATAACTTGAAAAATAAAGTGATGTCACTATTAATCCAATATGGCGTACTTCTAAAGCTAAAAAAAATAATTTTGAAATAGATATCTTTAACCAATTTAGCTGAAATTCTCTATACACGTTCAATTTGGTATTATGTTGGGCTTGCACAGTATACAAAATGCAGGGTAGTACCGTCGACCATGCCGTTGTATACTTAGGCTCAAAGCTATTCGCTGCTGGTCAAGCATATGTGGCCTTAAGTAGGGTAAAATCATTAGAAGGTCTTCTTATTGAAGAGTTAGACTGTTCTAAGTCAACCGGCAAACGACTTCGTAACAATGATGCGTTGAATAAGATGAACAGACTGAGAAACGTGTCCAGTAATAAATAAAAAGTAAAAAATGTAGCGGTAAGCCCTGGCAACACAGCGCATAGAAGGCTCCCTCTGCGTGCCACACGGGGAACGAAGCCGCGTCGTTTCCGAACGGAGTGTGTGGATACATACGACACGGCACGATGACAGTTTGTGGCCTGAGAGAGACAAATATCGAGTTGTCGTCCGCCTGTCGGCCATTGACATTGAGTGTGCTTTGAGTTATTTAGCGTTAGGTTAAGTTAGAGTATACCTAATTTAGTGTTTGTTGATTAGTCTAAATAGTAATGAGAATACAGTTTTTTTAGTGACATAATAACTTTATTTTATCCCTCGAAAACCCCCCCTACTATATTGGCGCCCAACGTGGGGCCAATATAGTAGGGGGGGTTTTTAGATAAACAAGTAAATAAATACGCGTAGGTCCTTTAAAGTACTCTTTTAAGTACTTTTAAGTTACTACACACAAGTAAATCTCGCGACAGGCTTTTATGTCATATACCTAAATTGTGTCAAATGTGAAATGATTAAATAAGTAAAAGTAAAAGTTTTAATGTAAAAGTTTATTTTTTCTATTTAGCGCATTTTAATAAAAGCTTGTTTTTAAAAAGGTTTTTTATATTTAATTTTTATGTGTCAGTGATGTCTACAACGAAGTGCGGCGTGGGGTTAGGTATTTGAAATGAGTGCGGGTAGGTGAGTGGCCGTTCTGGACGTAGTACTATTATATCTTCTGTAACCAAGGCCTCCTCCTAGTGGTATATTAATAACTCAAAGCGCTTTGATAAGTAAGAATTACTAAAACTTACTTTATGGGACTTAATGGGCAGCAAGTAATATGTGGGCACATGGGAGACAAGCAGATAAATAAGGAAGGAACAAATATCTACAGGAAAAGGACTTGTGAAACGTAACAATATGACAAATAGGTGACAAAGAGAGTATGTACGACATGCTGTAATGTTGTATGCCAAAAAGTTGACGCTATAGCAGCAATTTTTTTTTCATTGTTTTCTGGTGTAGGTACGTATTCGCTGGTTGCGAAGTACTAGGTGGGGGTAATGACATCTATCGCAGCGCCCATGGAGGCCAAAAGTAGAAATAATGTTAGCTCTGTTATCTGTCATATTTGTTAATGTCAAACACAAATTATATATGTCAAAGCAATCTGTGTAGACTTAACTACCTAATTTTAATAATCGCATTATTACGCCAACAAAAATGAATCACAGCAGTTGTTGTGATGTAAATTGCAAGAATACTGGCAGAAATAACAAATGAAACTTTTACCGATTCCCGAAAACTACTTGGAAACTTGAATAACGCAAGAAATGGATAGCTGCCGTCAAGAGAAAAAGTAAGTAACATCTTAAGCTCATTTTAATCCTGTATTTGATATTATGGGTTGGCTTTAGTATCCTGCTGCACTAGTATTTGGCTATAAATTATAAGATAGTTTCTAATTTATACATTGTCTCACAATGCCCCCATTAAATTTTATAGTAACAGCCAACAGAGTTGCGGACGCTAGGTGGCGCTGAAGTCGTGCACACAGCCAATACAAAAGGCTCAATAATGCCTGATATTAGTTGTAAAGGAGATTGTCTAGATTCCAAAGGATCCTGAGCCTAATCGTTACACTGATGATTTCTAGTCAGTTTTGTAGATCAACATGTACAGATTCAGGGCCCAGGAGAGCTATTTTTGAATTACGTATGCGACTTCGAAATCACCAATGTGACTAATAATCACCGATTCTCAATAATTCTTATTTTTGAATATCACGTATGTGACTACCTTAGTCACGGATGTGATTTCATTACGAGTGCCCTCACCCACTCGTAAACAAGTCATACATAACTGTAGAAACGTTATCTGTGTTTTGTTTAGAGAACAAATTGACAAGTTTGAAGTTGATGTGTGTTGATTTTGAGTTGGATTTAAAATTTCTCAAATAAGTAATTTTACACGGTTAATTTTTTATCACCCTGGAAAATTTAAGGGACGCTTCACGACATGGTATTAGAATGATTTAAATATAAAAAAAAATAACTCACTTAATTTTATTTTAATTATTAAAAAAATACAAAAAATGCTGCACTAGTTGAGAGCAGTATTTTTAGATATTTTTTTTATTTTTTTAAATTTTTTATTGCATTTTTTAATTTTTTTTTATATAATATTGGATGTGTCCTGAAGCGTCCCTAACATTTTCCAGGGTGATAAAAAAATAACCGTGTATAAGTTTAAAATCTTTTAAATTTGTGTCACAAACAAACTTAGACCAGTATTTTCTTATATTTTGGCCTAGTTGCAATGAATTTTTAGCCGTATAATAACCGGTGTATACCAAAAACGGCTACATTCTGCGTGGAACCGAACCCTTACGTATGTGTGTACTTTATCTATGTTGGCAGCTCTGCGTTCGACTTTCAAAAATAGGATGTTTGGGAATTCGTGACTTCAAAGTCATCGCTGACTATTTAGTCAGCAGTGATTTCTAAATCGCATACGTAATTCAAAAATAGGTCTAGTGTTCTCGGGCAATCCCCCCTTGGCGGGCGCGTGAGTAGTGGTATCGCGCTGTGGACGCTACTATTCGCGCCCTAAAGAGCAGGGAGAATACCGGAAGGTTTTAGTGGGTAGGTGGAGAGCCCCACACACGCTCGCTGTCTAGCCAACGGCGGGTACGTTGCGATCACGCATTTCCCCTCGAGAAAAAAAAATAAAGAAGGGGTAATTAAATTATGAACCCGTTTTAAAGGATATCAAAGATATTGAAAATTTTTATCTAAAAATTGGGCTATTTTGCTCCTTACTGCTATTGTTTCGTCTTAGAAAGGAGGCATCGAAATGCAAGTGGAAACGAACAATGACAGAATCGTTATCATTTTAAAATCAGTTTATTGCAGAGATTTTAGCCTACTATTGATGCTTCAGTGACGCCGTTGGATTAGAGCCCCGGTATATAATTAACTCTATTTCTCCCAACTTTTTTTTACTTCCCACAAGATGACACATTGATGCTGAGTTCTGTAGAATGGCTTTCGTGTGGTCTATCCAGTTTGTCAAGCTAGCTACGTCTATGTACTCTGTTGGATTCACAGCAGTCCCGCACTTATAACTTCGACCTCTACTTACTAGGCCAACGACCATTCTGAAAAATAAGTACAATGTGGATAAGGTTTTTTTTATATGTACAACAAACTTGGAAAACAAGCGGGCTACCTACCTGATAGTAAGAGTGGCTACAGTTCCTGTAACATGTACCTACGTTGACTACAAGGACCCATTAATAAAATGGAATCTCCCACACAATCACAGGTTGGCTGGTAGAGATCTCTTTAGAGATTAGTCCACCATTGTATCTTCTGTTTTTTACTTGTGTTCCCCCATATGTATTTTTTTGCAATAAAGAGTATAATGTACCTGGCAACTTGTGACATATCAGGGTCATATTCAAATAAGTTGTACATTTCAGTGGTTAATGTCCTCAAATAGGTATTAGAACATGCAACTTCTAGCAACTTTTAAAAATTAGTTTTACCGAGGGATGTGCTATTATTTTACTGACACGACCTAAGCATACACTAATCAAATTATAAATAAATGAACCCATTGATTTCATGCTGCTTAGTTGATAAATTACTTAAATAAGTATAAAAAAACGTGTTTAAATATGTGTCCTAATTGATCGAACCTTTTTGTGACACACATTTAATGACTCGAATTTCCAGTTTGGCTTCTCAACAGAGCCGTGGTAGCTTTATAATATTGAATGTGGCAACACTGACATGTACCTTAGACAAATAGGCTATTTGACTAATTTTAGAAAATTATTTTAAATTATTGTATATGTTATAATATGCATTCTACATTAATACTAGCTGTGCCGGCGAACTACGTTTCGCCATAATAAAAAATAGTTTACGACCTATTCTCAGACCTACCGAACATACACAAAAAATTCATAAAGATCGGTCAAGCCGTTTCGGAGAAGTTTGGAAACAAACACTGTGACACGAGAATTTTATACCTATATTAGAAGATTTCCAGGAAATCAGATCTATTTATCTATAAAAATCAATAATAAAGTTAAAATTTTTAAAAGCGCGGCAAAAACGCTGTTTCTGTAATGGCGCCAAACATGACATGCGTGACGTCACACGCAAGTAAATAAGTTAGTTGACATATACAAAATAGTACTATTAATCAATCGAGGAATCCGTGTCTTAACGTGTGACGTCACCAGAGTTACGTCCAATCATGCAAAGTAAGTTTATTAACATGTAGAGAATTATTAACATGTTATCATAAACATGTAGAGAATTGAGATCTGATTTCAAGAGATATACAATATTTTTTTTCATGCAATGCCTTGCTGTAACTACGAGTAGGTTATCAAAACAAACCAATTTTTTCTACTAGTTTTATTTTAATATGTTTCCTCCTCCTCCTCGCGTCGCTTTCCTCAATGCTGAGGATCGTGACCCCCTCCTCGGATAACTTTGTCCCGGACTATAGCGCGCCAACGGTTCCGGTTCTCTGCCTCGTGGATGGCCTCATGCATGTTGCGATCCAGCGTAGCACGGATTTGGTCCGACCACCGCATTGGGATTCGCCCTCGTGGTCTCTTCCCCTGGATTTTACCAGTGATTACCAATTTCTCAAGGTTTTCACCACTTTTACGGGCTATGTGTCCAAAGTATTCAAGGACCCGCAGTAAGCAAATGGATGACAGTCTAGTGGTGACCTTGAGTTCCTTGAGAATTGATACATTAGTTCTCTTGGCCGTCCAGGGGATGCGCAACATTTTCCTCCAGCACCACATTTCAAACGCGTCAATACGCCTGCGGTCGTTTGCTCGTAGCGTCCATGTTTCCACTCCGTACAGGAATATGGAGAACACTAATGTGCTGACCAGTTTCTGTTTGGTGATACTTTTTATATTCCTGTCTTTCCATATTCCTTAAAGTTGGTTCATGTCGCTTTTCGCCATTCCGATTCTTCACATAAAACATAAAAAATAACGAAAACTCGCACATTTAGGACTCCAGGCTCCTAGACTATTTACCCAAATAAAGAATTCTTTCGTTCTTTGGATTGAGGCGTCGACAAACTCTGAATCTCTGAAGAATGTATCGACAAACTACCACCTATGTTTGTCAGTAAGCAGATTTTTGCTAGGTCGTTTCGTTTTCGGGATCCAGGTGGCCCGGCTGGGGTAACGTTTTTCCAGCCGGGCCACACATATCTCGGAAATGCGCATGTCTCAAACTGTGGAACTTGTTCGACAAACTGCGACAAACCACCGCTTCACTATTCCAGCAAACAGTTTTTCTCTATGTCGCTTTGTTTTCGAGATCCAGCTAGCTCAGTTACAGCAACTTTGCTGCAGGTTAGCTCTGAAATGGTGGATCGACAAACTCTGAATCTTGTCCGACAAAGTCTGACAAACTGCCGCCTATTAGCAAACGGATTTTCGCTATGTCGTTTGGTTTTGGAGATCTGTGTGGCCCGGCTGGGGTAACGTTACCCCAGCCGGGCCACACAGATCTCTGAAACGCGCAAGCGACAAACTCTGAAACTTGCCGACAAGCCTTATAGACATTATAGCGACATACTCAATCTATTTTTCACAGTTTTTTTTGTGGCCCGGCTGGGGTCAGCCACACATATACAGGCAGTCCAGCCTACTAGCGATCATGTTTAAGATGCTGTTAGGACTACCACGCACCCTACGCACCAGGGACGCGCATCTTTTGCGCATTGTTGTGTAGAAGCAGTCTACGCGATTCCCTGCAAACATCCCTGAAGCACTACAGTGCCGTGGCAGACCCAACAGCACCCTGAATGCATTATTATATTGAACCCGGAGGGCGCCGTAAGATTTCTGAGTGTAGTCCGCCCATAGGGTGGAGGTATAAAAAGATGTGCAGTATGACCTAAAGAGTGTAATTTTCATCTCCCTTGAACAACGGGCAAACCTACGGGCTATCATATTGGCTCTAACCGCTAGCGCCCTCCGTTCTCTTTCAATGTCGTCATTGTCCTTGAGGTCAGATGTCAAAAGATGTCCCAAGTACTTTACTTTATTTACCTCTTGTAAGGAAGTACCATAAAGCTTAACTGCTGGATGTGAAATAGCATGCTTACCTCTGGCCGCTAAAACCATGATTTTACTTTTAACGACATTAACTTAAGACCATGTCGCTCAGCGTAAGCTTCACAAATAGCAACCAGCTTTCTTAAGCCGCACAAAGATGCCATTGCCACATTAATCCCATCTATGTGACAGCCAGTATGTGTGCCACTGAGAACAGAGATCAACTCATCAATATAGATATTAAAAAGAATAGGCGAGGATAATCCATCCTGCCTCACTCCGCATTCCAATTTATATAATTACTAGTGGGCCCGGCGGACGTTGTCCCGCCAGATTACAGCGCCATCTACCGGGTCCAACTGTACGTTTAAACGTTCTTTGGACCTATTTAAATACACACAGAAAATTTCGTAAGAATCTGTCGAGCCGTTTCAGAGTTTTTGCGACACTAACACAACGTTTCATTTTTATATATAAGAAGAAGATAAGTGACTGTTACCACTTACAATCAGGTAAGCAGTTTGCTTGTTTGCCGACTTATTTCCGATAACAAAATGTCCTGGATAAAAAAATGCAATGCACTTACCCGCGCCAAATAACTGGAGAGCCCGAGTCACCATAGCAAGCACCATTTAACTTATAGCCAATCAAACAGAACATATAAGGCGGAACCTAGAAGAATTACGTGAAGATATGTTTATGTTTGTTTAAAATGTTACTTAATTATGTAAATAAGATCAATAGAAATATTGATAGGTATATCAATACTGGGTCTTTGACAATCGAAGGTTTGTTTGTAACTACATAGAAATTATATTTCGTAAATATCGTAAGATCATCCCCTATTCCTTCGCTCCGGCTGCCAACTCAGAGTTGGCATTGTCAAACATACTTTCTTTCCATTATTAGTTAAGTAAGTAGTTTTGTTTTGGCAGTCATTTTAAAAGTTGACCATTTGGGAAAATGACGTTTTGACACAGTTGTCGATTGACACAGTTGTCGATGAATCTGAAGGCATAATAGTAGTACTATTAGTAATGGATATACAGCGAATTTCGAAATGACAGCTCGGAGTTCGCAAACGGATTCGCGAAAAAAGGGGGCATAGATGAAAGTGAGTAACATAAGAGCAATCATTTTATATAAGTAGTAGTAACATAGGAGCGTCGGTAACGCTGTTGAATAGGCCTTCCAATCGGCAGGTCCGGAGTTCGATCCTGGTTTGTTACCAATGTATTTTTCGTTTTTCGAATTTCATGATTATGTACGTTTGAACGACGCTTCTACGGTTAAGTAGTAAAACATCGTGAGGCAACCTGCATACATCTGCGAAGAAATTCAAAGGTATATGTGAAGGCGACCAACCAATTAGCACTGGGCCAGCGTGGTTGATTAAGGCCTGAACACCCTAACTTTGTTAGGGTAGGCTCGAGCCCTTCGGTGGGGACGAAAGTATATGGGTTGCGATGATGATTTATTTAACATTTTATACAAATTCACTCGGCGAAATATGTTTATTTAGTAAAGGTAAATGTTTTACTTCTTACGTAATACGCACCTATTATATTTACAAGAAGAGGCTATTTTTACAGTCTAAATTAGAATATAAACGTTCTTAGATCGATTAATATAGATTGCTTCGGAGACAGTGCGCAAAATGTACTTTTAAAATAAAAGGAAGGCTTTACGTAGGTGCCGAGCATGGTCGTGGCCATGCTCGATGGCAAGGCAGAATAGGGGGCTCTCGCCTCCTTCTGCGAGGACGTCATCTCGCAGAAGGAGGCCGCGGAGAGGTAGCGGGAGGCACATCCTCAAGCCGCAAGAGAAGGCGGGCATTCGCATAAGCGATGCCCGTCTAATGACCCTGCCGTGGAGGCCTACGTGCACGGTTGGCCCCGTACACGCCGCCGTAAGGCCCTCCGTCTGGGGATTGCCCTGGTGTTCTCGCGCAATCCCCCCTTGGCGACAGCCCGACCGCTGGGTCGGGCTTGCCCGGGCGCGTGGGTAGTGGAGTCGCAGTGTGGACCTTACCTAGCGCGCCCATAAGGGCAGGGAGAACACCGGGGGGTTTTAAGGGTAGGCCTGGCACTCTGCCGGGTGAGCCCCACACACGCTCGCCGTCTAGCCAACGGCGGGTACGGTGCGGTTACGCATTTCCCCCCTAGAAAAAAAAGGTAGGTACCTACATGTTTCTCATATTAATATTAAAATAGTATCACTCAAAAATATAACAAAAGTGCGGTGAATTGGACACCCTATTTACTCTCACAATGTTCCTGCAGCGCGTGTCAATGAGACCACATCCCTCGCACTTCTCTTACTCCTTTGCTTTTCACTTCTGAGTGTAAAGTGACAACGCATATAACGTGTTTGTCGGATGAAATAAGAAATTACAAAAAAAATGAAATATGATCTTTTGACAATACTAATTGCGCTCTATCTCTAGTCAACTTATCTTTTAACCTTTCGAAAGTTATCTGGGCTTCTTTCACATTGCGCTCGGCTGATGTATTTCAGTTTTGTCATGCGAAGTCTATTTGATTGACTGCTATTAGTCTGCAAAAGAAATAAATTATTTTAATAAAAAAAAATGATATGTTAATAGTTGGCTGCTCCAGCCCTATGGATAAGATAGTCATCGAGATTGGTTTGAGCAATCCCAATTCTCTGGTCTCCGAGATTTATTAAGGTGTACTAAAATACAATTAACTGTACCTCGGTAGCTCCAAATCCTATAACTGTCAGTCTGTGTGCCTTTCTTCTCCACCCCTCAGTGGCTAAATTACCTTTTTGCACTTTGGGACTAAACTTAATTTTTTTAGTTAATAAAATTAGACCGATATCCCAATCGCCCAATTTGTTATATTTCTCATGTGCCTGTAGTTTACAAATATCATATTCAATCCCGTCCTTGACTGTAGATGCTCCTAAATAAAAAGTCAATTTTATAATAAACAACCAACGGACATTGAATAACTTTGATTAACGAGAATAAACTTGGGTAATATATAAAATTCTCGTGTCACAGTTTTTGTAACTGAACTGCTCCAAAACGGCTTGACCGATTTTTATGATTTTTTTTGTGTATATTCGGTAGGTCTGGGAATAGGCCGTAAACTATTATTCATATCCCTAGGTGATTTTTTACGACAACTATTATAGCGAAACGTAGTTCGCGGGCACAGCTAGTATAATATACATACATAAACAATAATAAATGAAGTAGAGATGGTGTACTGTACAGCTACGGCTGTTAAAGTTAAGTTTTGTGAGAAGAACTCTCGAGATATTACCTCAAAATTATGAGCTCAAAGCTGGGGCTGTGGCAGAATATCAGCGTTTTGTAAGTCGTTATACTCGTGGTCCCACTACTTTGCCCCAATATGACCAGTACTTCCAGTACTTTAAACATAGAACTTATGCTAACAAATGTACAATTTGGAGTTGATGCAATAAAAATGGGAAAATCTCTCCCTCCCTAATTGGGTTGGGGTAGGGGGAGGGAGCGTAAGTCGGCATTTGTTTAGCACAATAAGTAATATGGCTTTGGCATAATTCCTTGTGGCCAAACTAGTAGTTTGGCAAATCAATTTGACTTTAAAGAAATATAGGACCGTATAAATGAGAGTATAAAGAACGATAAATGGTATTCCGCGTGGTTTCATTGGTCAGTGGGACCCCGAGGAAAAACATTTCCTCATAGTCCCACAAGTAGGGCAAAGTAGTGGGACCACGAGTAACGAACGACCCCGTTTTGTGATGTTGACCAAAACTGTCGCTGAGCCATACGACCCTTTTGCACTTCGCGTACCTTAAATTCTTCATTCGGTGTTTACATTTCTTGAAAGTTTTTGCTTTCGGTTTAACGTAGATTAACTCGGAAAGTATTAGGTCTCCAGATCCAGATCTTAACTTATATGCTCCTTAAAGATTAATTTTCGTGTTTAATTACACCCGATAAAATAAGCAATCAGCACGCGTAGCACAAGGATTCCGAGATAATTATGTCCATCATTAAGTGTTAGCGCGCACAGAGTTGCGGTGAGTTGCGGTGCGTTTTTATAATCATTAGGGGAAACAACGTGCATCGTGTAGTACTCTCAAAACCCTTTCATTTGATACCCATATCGCCATGCCGCGGCTGAAAACCGCACCGAAATAGCACAAAGCGCAATTTTTTTAAAAAAGGCCGCCAGCGCCGCCGCCATCTTGAAAAGTTAAAATGTCAAATTTTTTAAGAATACTTGACTATAATTCCTATCGATTGGTATCACCAGCTCGATTACCACTGGCTGACTGACTCACTGACTCACTGATCAGGGGTATTTTTGGGTAATTTGCAGCGTCCTTTTCGTTTTGGGGTATTAGAGTGAGATGCACGATCGATTCAGTCGAGTAGAAAGCGATATTCGAAATTTGAAAAATCCAAGATGGCCGCCGGCGCGAAATGTCAAAATTTCCAAAACGACTCCGATCGCGCTGGTTTTTGGTACGCGTGATCGTTCCGCCCCCGGGGATTGGGTGCTTCTGTCGAAATGTGAAAAAACAAAATGGCCGCGCCGCCATCTTGGATCGAAAAACCCGTTTCGACCCGTGTTTGCGACCGTAGACGCGCGTGATTTTCGGGATTTCGGCTGATTTTTTTGATGGCTTTTTTGAACCGATTTTTCGCCAAGATGGCGGCCTCGGAGTGGGGTCAAATGTTTTGGGCGGGGTTAGAGCTCGGCTCGGAGTGTTGCCAGGTGAGTAACGAAGTTCGACGAGAAAAGGAAACATTTTTGCTCCGATTCGCAACCGATTACCTTTTGAACTGTCACTTTCTCGACACCAAACAATAGCTATCTCATTCGCTACTGTCAATAGTGACATTTCGGTGTAGAGAAACAGGCCGAGAAAATACTCTCGCAACCCTTGTGCTACGCGTGCTGATGTAAGTAGACGCGAACAAAAGAAATTATATATTTTACTGCACCAAGTTTGACTTTTAGTCTATGCAAAGGATAATATGCATCTTCGTCTCGTAGCAAGCAATGCGCGGCCGTGAGTATTAGGCGGTCGCTGATGATGGTGCCCCCGCAGTGCACGCGGCCATTTCTAGTGATAAGCGCGAAGTACGGGTACTTGGCCACGGGCACTACCACGCCGTTCACGATGTAGCCTTCCATTTGGCTGTCCGGTTCTACAAAAAAAATATGATTAAATTACTTATACGCAGGGCCGGTTTTAGCACTACCAGCGCCCTGGGCGAGATTTTTACGGCGCCCCCTTACTGCAATCCAAACCCATACGAAAAAAAGGCAAAATATATAATGAAATAACCATTTATTCAAGGGAATAACTAAAAAAAAAACTAATGAAATTTTACTTTTCTTGCTTTTCTATCGGCGAATCTTTTTTATAGGTTATCAAAGTCGATGTTTGTAGCAATCTCATCTTCGATTGACAAAGTTGCCAAAATTGTCAATCTAGATTGACAAAATTATCGATCACTGATAGGTTTTTATAAGCTTAAGCCTAGGAAAACTCCTCTCCCCACTAGCAACCGTTACAGGTATAGTCAATAATATTCGCAATGCTATACATAAACTTGGAAATAGTTTTTGTTGATCTTAATCTTCGATAAAATTTAAAAAAAAATAGTATTTATAATATTCTGATCAGGCAAAAAAGACTTCAGACTTCTACATCTGATTTAGAGTCTACGGTTAATTTTAATTGCAGATTACCACAGAGTTTGACAAGGTCGGATTTATTCGGAATCTGTTTTATATTGTACAAAAAAAAATAAGTTCCGAATGCTCTTTTAAGTTTTAACTGTTTTAATCTTTCATTGAGTGAAATTAATGTAGTGTCCAAAAGACAGTTGAAAAATTCAACCTCAATATTTTTCTGGTGAAGTTCTAGGTTCATCTCGGGCAATTTCACCAGCTTGACGCTTTTTCTGATTTCCCCACTCCAAACTTAAACAAACATGTAACCTTTTTACATACGACAGGGAAGCTGTGAAATTGTATTGTAATACTATAAATGTAGAAAACTTCCCGCATTTACACAAAATCTTACACTGCCATTTGGGGTGGCTGGAAGAAATCTCTCTCAGAGATAAGTCCGCCCTTGTAAACCTTGTATTCACTGTAGTATCGAATGTTTATATGTATGTACAATAAAGAATTAAATAATAACAAAATAGTTTAAATTCATGTGCATCGCCTTTATGACAGTACACAATGAATCGATTCGCTGTGTACACAGTGAATCAAATTCACCCATGATAATACATCAACTATAAATACAAGCATGAATCAACCAGGAAATTAATTGGTAGATCAATTATTTTTGTTATACAGTGTGTTTCTGCAAAAAGTGCACATACGAGGCAGGAGGTCATTTTAGTGATAAAAAAATAATAGAATAAAATCTCATTTTTTTTTGTATTTTTAGGGGCCCTTTAAATTTTTTACCCTCCGTTGCGAACCTGATGTGCATAAACCGTTATAACTGTTAAATAAAAAGACAAATATCAAAAAAAATAAACGCCAACGTGATCCTTAAAGATCAATAGTGCTGTCAAAACACAAATTTTGTCAATGATTTATTTATCACACACAACTAATGACAGAGGATTAAAGAAGAAAAATTTTTTTTTTATTAAATCCTATTTTTATACAAAAAATATCCCCTAAATGGTATAGTTTTCTAGTGCTTTCAAACACCTGGAGCCAGCCCAAGAGAACACACCAGGAATCGCCACCGAGATAGATACTTTTTTATCTATCTGTTTATGGTCGGGGATTTTCGATAAAATGAACTGTATGCAGAAGCGCCTTCAGAGCCTTGAGTGTAGGTAGTTGTTTGTTTGTTTTAGTTTTGAACGCGTTGCAGCAACAATATCTTTTATCTCCCTCTTTCATATGAATTTTTGTTCCTTTCTCTTTCTAGCAGATGACGTAATAGATAAAGCCCCAATGTAATCCAATCAGGAAAGAGTTTTTCAGTAATAAACGTAAGAGCGTTTTACAACCATCAAACTCGACGGTTGTTCGGTTTTACCCGTGCGTCACGCTCAAAGCCATTGAACGAGGTTAGAGCGAAAAGTTGTACTTCGCAAGAAGGCTCTGAACGCGCTCCAGTGCTCCCAGCAAACGCTGGCGCCCCTTATCTGGCGCCCTGGGCGGTCGCTCAACCGCGCCCCACCCTAACGCCGCTACTGTGCTATGTTATTATTATGTATGTCTCTCCTCAGTGTTTCTGATTATTTTATTGTTTTTTTTTCTGTATGTGTTGAGTGTATTGTTTCTGCATGTACTTAAATAAAATTTTTATTCATTCATTCAAAGTATAACGGCAGACTATTGTGATCATTTTGTCCACGAGACAGCCAGCTCAGTGATGATAAAATTTGTCAGTGATGTTACTCTTTTGAGTGTCGATTAGTTATGTTAATATAACTTCATTGGTCGATTTACGCTGATATCATTTTCAAATTCACATCTGCCAAACGAACCGATTTAAACACGTTCTATCGAAGTGTTGCTAAGCCGTATATACGTATATTCAAACGTTATTCTACAATTAAATAGTTTCAAAAGATTGGTTAGGTATTTAAAAATATTTGGCCGCTTTTAGAGTAAAAGTAATGTTTCAATAGTTCAATAGATCGCGTCGGTGGCGTTGTGGGCTCGGCATTGGCCTTCTTATCGGGTGGTCCGTGGTTCGATCCTACCATGTACCAATGTGTTTTTCGAATTTCATATCTATACATTTGGAGACGCTCCTACGGTGAAGGAAAACATCGTGAGGCAACTTGCAAACATCTGCGAAGAAATTCAACGGTGTATGTGAAGTCAACCAATCCGCAATGGGCTTGCGTGGTTGACTAAGGCCTAAAACCCTAACTTGGGTAGGCTCGAGCCCCTCGATTGGGATGTACAGGGTGTCCCTAAAACAATGGATAAATCTGAAACTATAGATTGCCTTCATCATGGCCGCCCTTACCACAAATTTTGACCTTGCTGAAAATATCACGGTTTCAGAGATATTTATTATTTTTGAATTTTTCGAAAATTATATTTAAGAAATTTAAGTCTTTGTTTTTGATAGCCGAACTATCGTTTGTGAAATAAAAATAACGAAATTGTTAAACCTCTCCATTTGTAGAAATGACATTATAAAAACTAAACACACTTGGAAATTTTCAAAAAAAAAAAACAAAAACAATAAATAATCTCTGAAACCGTGATATTTTCACTAAGGTCAAAATTTGTGATAAGGGAGGCCATGATGAAGTCCATCTACAGTTACAGGTTTATCCATTGTTTTTGGGACACCCTGTATGTCATCTGTGATGATAAGTTCGATAGATTACAAAGTAATTATGCCCTGTTGAACCTATATAGTTGAAGATCTATTGAAATGCGCCCGAGTAACAACCAACTATAGATAGGACTCCAGTCGGGCGACTTCGAAACTTCAACAATGCTGAACTATTATGTTTTATGTGAATCGGCTCTTAAGCCTTAAGTTCTTATTGTCCAAGCAGTCAAGTTACGGGTAGAAATTAGTAAAATATTTAGATTTGTTCCTACAAACCTGGCTTCATGCGTTTCGAACTAGCCGAGCGACGGTGCCGTATTGCCGCTTCCCGCGCATACCGCAAGACCGCAGATTGACTTAAGTAAAGGACATTGTTCTGCGTCCATACATTGTTCGCCCCAATACCAACAGCAGTTAAAAAATGATTTACGTATAATTAGACATTAGTAAATACTGTACGTCCACATCAATTACTACGGACAAGCTTCGAAATCGAATTAAATATCACAATGAATCAGATTTTGAGGTTAGTTGAAGTAACACTTTAATTCGTAAGAGCAATACACATAGTCCATACCTATACAATTATTATAATAATAATTATTGCAATCAATCAAAGAACGATATTATAGCCACGTAATGAAGAACAAGTAATCTCGAAATTATAAAGCAAGTCAAAAACACAACGAACTAAGAAGCGATAGTGCGTGATTAGTCAATTGACGTATGTTTTAATTTAATTTACGTTGTAAGTTATGAAAATCTTAATTTATAGAAATAAATAAATGTCCATACCTACATAAAATCGACTCAATTCTATTCAGTCGAGCGAAGGTAACAATAACCATTCCTATATTTTACTTCATTTGGTTTTGTTTCTAAAAGTACTTTTAAATATTTTTGATTTGTCCATCGAATATATACTTATATTTGTTATGAGTGTTATAAAATATGCATATAATTATGACGTAAATCAAATCTTTGTTGGTCATGGGGCGATTTTCGACATTGTCCTTTAGATATTTTTTTTAATTAAACCTGACCCGCATTTATTATTCTCTTATTGATTCTAAAAAAAACTAGATCCAATTTGTGCGCAGCTTATCCGCGCTGTCACTTACCAGTTGCACGTAGGTACTCCGCATGCAAAGCTGTACACAGGTACGCCAACAAACAAATAGCTAACATTGCACAATATGACAGCAACGTTCAAATCAGAAAATGATATTTGAAAGAGTGTTCAAAGCGTGCGCAAATTGTTTTCGTTATCAGTTCGACTCATAATTACAATTTTCAAGGTGGCTGAATACTTCATTTCTTTTGAGCGTGACCCAAATTTTGTTTGGTAACAGTTATGTATACATCTTTGTGTCTGTCTGTATGTTGGTTCCGTCGGGATCTCGGCCTCTGGACCACCAGAGACTTCGGATTTTCACTAGACGATATAGTATGGACTCTAGTTTGGCCCAATAAGTATTTTAAGAGGAAATCACACGGGCTGTTTTCTCATACAAACGTAGTCTCGTATTTCTTTCCTGAATAATGACAATAGTTGTTCTATTTTGTTTTTCAAAAATATCAATGGTCACTATTAGCTTGTTCTTATTTTTTCCTTTTTTATTAAGTTTATTATTAAAAGAGATATATACCTTCAAAGACCTAAAGTATTAGCCTGATTTTGTGCTATATTCAAACATCTAGCAACTACAAATTTGACGAGATTATATGAAAAAAGACAAACATAGAAACATAGCCAAAGCCTTTTTCAAATTTCAACGCAAAAAGTAATTAAACCGGCTTAGTTTTAGCGTAGAAAACAGGGGATAGCAATATATGTTACAAATATCGACCTATTTTTGAATTCTCTTGGCCTTAGTGTCCTCTTATGTAAGACTCCAACCGGTCATGCTACCCAGGACCAAAAACCCTTACTTTCAAATAAAAAGAATATGGAAGCACTAATATATATAAATTTAATGCTAAGATTGACGGAGTCATTCATTTTTCCTGTTGTAGTTTTAGTTGTTGTAGTGTAGTAGTTTTTGAATTTATCGCGAACAGACAGACAGATGCGGCGGGGGACTTTGTTTTATAATATGTAAGGAGAATGGGTATCAGCCTAGATATTGCCAAAGCCTTCGACAGAGTCTGGCACAAAAGTCTTATCTCCAAGCTTCTGTCTTACGGTCTACGTGTTCAGCTATGTACCTGGGTGGCTGATTTCCTACGTGAGCGTAAAATTCGTGTCCTTTTGGATGGATGCCGCTCGCAGCTTATGCCAGTGAATGCCGGAGTACCCCAGGGTTCCGTTTTATCCCCGATACTCTTTCTTCTGCATATCAATGATATGATTCCTCTTGGGAATATTCATTGCTATGCAGATGACAGTACAGTGCATGCGGGCAGGGGCGGATCGTGAATTTGTGGGGCCCTGGGCTAATACTACTCGGGGGCCTATTAATTATTCAACTAATTGTCATTTTGTCATAAAACTGTTTTCTATATGATATAAGTAGATGTCCGGTATCTATCTATACAAATAAATAAAATTTAAATTTCTGTTTGTAATGTCAAAATAACAAGTTTTTACTAAATGGGTATGAATGAATGTATATCGGGTACCAATAACAAAAACACAATTTAATTTTTTTTTGTCTGTCTGTCTGTTTTTTTCCGCTAATCTCCGGAACGGATGGACCGATTTTGACGGGACTTTCACTAATAGATAGCTAATTATATAAGGCATAACATAGGCTACTTTTTGCCAAAAGTTACTATCCCACGCGGATGAAGTTGCGGGCACAGCTAGTACCAAATAAAATGGAGAATTTACAAGAAATAATTATATAATAAGAGTTTCTGCTTATGTACCAGTACAAACAAATTCTACGACAATATTTTAAAACAACCTTTCAGATATACAAGCGACAGGGGAATTTCCCGTTTTGTTAGTCGGGTTGATTGGGTTATTCACCAACTCGACACGAGAGACTGGACACACGTGTGCCCAGTTCGTGAAACTCAAAATTAGTATCACTTATTATTTCGTCATCTGGACAGGCCTAAATTATGACGCATGTCCAGATGGTGAAACTTAAATTAAATCACTTTGATGTTTTCACCAACTGGACAAACGTCGGCGTTTTAACACTAAACCATGACAAAGTACAGTCAGATTAATATTTGGGTAGTATTTAAACGAGTTACTGTAAATGAAAATTATAAGAGACAAAAATAATTAATTTGGATTATTGTATCACTAAGTGAGCAACTGACTGCGAATGACGATAAATCAACAATTAGTGATTGCTATACCTGCGACCACATGTGGAGGGGAGAGTACTGGTGCTTGAGATACAGGCTTTGCTTAGTTTAAGCACCAATTTCTCACAATCTTGTATTCTGTAAACATAAGCATTTTCTTAAATGTTAAATTGTACATGTAAGATTGTAGGAGGATAAATAAATAATTTATTATTATTAACAGAACAGTAACTTACAAACATTCATTCGAGTTACTTCAAATATAAAATGAGAAGCTTCATAATATTTGAGGGACCCAATATTAGGTCCTGCATATTTTTCAGTATTTGGCAAGTTATTTATTTATGGTGAGCGGCATTTTATCTTAAATGAAGTGTTTCAAATAGAAAAACGACTTTGATAATAGTACATTATGATACGAGCGCGCTATGTCGGTTATCGCGTACGAGGCGATATTGTGCGCGAGCCGCAGGCGAGCGCGATAAGAAAGCAGAGTACGTAATGACCAATGCGCGCGTGTATCATACGACGTTTTTCAACACCCTTGTGAGGAAAATAAAAGATCTTGCGGTATTAATATTTTTCTGAAAATGACTGCGCTTTTTTATCAATCTTCCACTGCATGAAAGTATCGTATGCCGCCAAGTATTTATCCTTTGACTTTGGCGGCAACAAACTATTACTCGCGCTTTGCGCCTCCATAATTATTTCCGGCGGAGTTAATAATATGGATTCTTCTTCACTTGGACTCGACATATTTGTAGATAATCAATTATCAATTACAACAAAAAGGCAAAAAATTTCAATAGCGGGCAATTGCCGCGCGCCTATTTTTACGCGCGCTGCCCGGGCATGGCTAAGCTCTTGATACAGCCGACAAAAAAGGGCCAAACAGCCAAAATTCAAAATTAAATAAACCGAATATTTTAGTTTTTATAAAACAAGTTTGTGTGAATTTTAAATAATTTATTTTAGTTATAGTTATTAATTATTGTTTTTGAATGCTTGTCTTTAAATGTCGTTGTTAATTTAATATTTAAGTAACCAGTAGTAGGCTGGTCATTTGTTTCCAATTGGCAGCCGCATAAAGTCGTGTTAAAAAAAAAGTATTAAGCGACTTATTTAAGAATGCGTACTGGACATACATTTACTTTGCAATCTTGAACAAATTAGAATTTGTCGTGTGAAGATTACCGCACTTGTGCGATTATGTAAAGTGAAAAGCACTCGTGTTTAATATACTGAATAACGGGTCTAAATGCGAGGTAATAAGACCCACTTTACGAGCAAGTGTGTTGAAAATACCATAATGAGCATAGTACTTCGGTTCAAATTTTTTTAAAATGTTTGTTATTAATTTTTGAAAATTAATAACGAGAGGAGGAGGGGAGCCACCCTCTGTACCACTCCCCCTCTCGGCAAAGCGTAGTTTTCGAGATATTAATTTTTAAAATTTTCACAAACTTAATCTCAACATATATGGGAGAAGGTTGGGTTGTGTATTAATCATGTTTGTGCCGCACCTTGAACCTATTTAAGAATAAGAAGATGTTAAAATTGGATATCTTAATAATATGATTTCCAGTGGTATAGGTTCCCATAGAATAGTAGGTATGACGCTGCACTCGCTTCACTCGCTCCGCTACACATGGTCATGTTCTGAACCTAACCTAACCTACAGTAGGCAATTTTCCCCCCATCCCCCTGCCCTTTAGTCTTTTATACAAAAAGATGCCCTCTCTGTATTCTCTCTCACCTCCCGATTGCACGGCGAGTGCCAAGTCCACAGCACCATCGAATACCTACTATCAGTGTCACAAAAACAACTTGTTAATTAAATAACGTAAAATCTCAGACACCCCGTCATATTTTTATTTTAAAAGAATTAACTATATAAAACGATACATTAAATTCCGGCAGATGATTAATGAAGATAATGTCCATCTTTTTGTTTTGTTCCATATCTTGCAAACTCTATGGCTGCGCGTCTGCGCTTACGATGTTACGCCGCCGATAAGAGGTAAAGACGGTAGAGTTAAGTTAAAAAGCAGCATAGCTAAAAATTTATTTTTTGATAAAAATCTAACTCATATTTTTTAGTTCTACTCTCGAACTCGATTCCGAACAAACTACATTTAGATTTTGCACAATTTTATTAACACGTTGATATTCTTTATAAATTCACTAATGGTAATAATTTTGCAATGACATAGGTACAAAATAGCCCATGCCCAGCAGTGGGATGTTTAGTGGCCAATGATGTTTGTGACATAAAATATTAATGTGACTGTACTTTGTCATGGTTTCGTGGTAAAATGCGGACGTGTGTCCAGTTGGCGAAAACATAAAAGTGATTTAATTTAAGTTTCAACATCTGGACACGCGTCATAATTTAGGCGTGTCCAGATGACGAAATAATAAGTGATACTAATTTTGAGTTTCACCAATTGGGTACACGTGTGTCCAGCCTTTCGTGTCCAGTTAGTGAATAACCCGGTTGATTGATCTGGGTTGCCAAACACATGATTGTTTTCTATAATTTTACATACTTTTTTTTACGTAAAAACAAGTATCGTCTATTGTTTTTTAATGGAGGCTGCTGGGGGCCCTTTGTATACACGGCGCCCTGGGCTGAAGCCCAAAAAGCCGTTAGGTAGATCCGCCCCTGCATGCGGGATATTTTGGACACGCGACGGCTGGACGGGTAGACACCGGGGAGAGTCGGGATCATCTTGTCACTGAACTCAACGGGGTCTTGGGCCTCATATCTAAATGGGGCACAGAGAACCTGGTTGATTTCAAGGCCAAGAAAACACAGGTGTGTGCGTTTTCGGCAAAAAAGTCACCGTTCCTACCCCTTTCTTCTCTTCAGGGCACAAAACTGGAGCTGCAGAGCAGTATTAGCATGCTCGGTATAGACGTGCGCTGCGACCTAAATCTAAAGGACTATATTGAAGGCATATTAAAAACAGCTTCGCGAAAACAAGGTGCGGCGATTCTTCACGGCTGACCAATTGTGCTTACTATACAAAACGCAAGTACGGTCCTGTGTAGAATATTGTTCGCACCTTTGGGATGGCTCCGCCAAGTACTTGCTCGATGCTTTGGATAGGTTGCAGCGGCGTGCAACACGCATCATTGGCGATGTAGAGGTGACTTATAACCTCGAACCTCTGCAATTGCGTCGCGACATTGCGTCACTAAGCGCGTTCTACCGTCTTTACCACGGCGAGTGCTCTGAAGAGCTTTTTTCTCTAATCCCTTCCTCTCCATTCCTTTTAAGGACTACAAGTGCTGGTCTGCGTTGTCACCGTCATACTGTGACTACCATTCCAACGTACAAAGAAATTTGGTAACTCATTTCTTTGTCGCACAATCAAAAAATGGAATTCACTGCCAGCACACGTTTTCCCTCCCTCTTATAAGCCCGGGTCCTTTAAAAGAGGCGTGAAGAAGCACCTTGCAGGTCGGCAGGGTGAGGGTGGCTAGTGCAGCGTGTATTCTCTCTGCTGCACTAGCTATCTTCGCATTTGGACCCCACTTCCACTTACCATCAGGTGGAATGGAGTCATTTGCTAGGCCCACTATAAAAAAAAAGAATATAAATTGCTGCCATCTATTGTCGGATTTTTGAATTTTTATGACGCGGTCAACTAATAAGCACTGGATTGTGCTTTTGCAACAGACGCGATTTTGAATTTCATTATTTTATTTTAAAAAGGAATCGAATTTAGTTCCAAAAGAATATTTTATTTTAAACTAAAGCATTGAGTAGTTACATACGATTTTATTTCTACAAAATGAGTCAATAATTTATTACATTCCCGTTTAATAAAACCAAAATTGCATAGATGCCATCTATGCAGTTTTGGATGGAACTAATTATAGATTGTTCGTCTGTGTCGGTAACCCGTGACCATTGATCATATTTTAACATTTTGTTACTTGCGCAGAGACAATTGATTTGCAAGTTAAAATATTATTACCTATTTTTACTTTTGATTGTTGTAATCCCATTAAGATATGTTTTTTTTTGTATAAGTGCACGATACATTAAAACTTTTTATTTATTGTTTACGTAGTTTTATCTAAATAAATAAAGGAAATAATACATTTTTCGGAATCCTCGAACTTTTCTCTACATTTTGGTACACACACACGTACCTCAAGGTACAGACATGGGCAAAAATGTATGGACGTTTGGCGACCTCCTTTAACACAGTCTTTTACCAATGCCGACGCTAGACATTAGCCTCAAAGCTTTGAACACGTGTGAAACCTTTTGCACTTTGCCATGTGGGTTCGACTTTTGCCACACATTAAAGCGTGTGAACTTCAAACAATGGACTTTGCGCAAGTGTGCCAAGTCGCAGTTGCAGCAACAAGTGTTCAAAGCGTATTATTATGCAGTCTTTCACTTAAATGTGCAAAGTTAGAGGGCTGTGTCTGGAGTCAGCTTAATAAGAAATTTTGTCCCCAATCAACGACTATCCACAGATTGCATCCACTAGTGGTTAATTACAGTTCCCTGTGATTCTTCAACCCCATTACGATCTACCGATTGGAACCGCCAGTGAATTACAAAACAAACCAGAAGACTACCATTTCAACATTCTGTGATGAACGCCAAATTCAAACAAAAATCATGTGCCGGCCGGCACATGATTTTTGTTAAAAATACTCTTAAAAATACTCTAGATACGCAAATGATTATAAGAGCGAAAACTATGTACCGTTTTGATGTTTGTCACTCAACCAGTCCCTTTACTATGATCTAATATTACTTATATTCAAAAAAATATTATTGTTCTTTCTTCTATTATAAAAGTATATTATTAGTATAACAAAGCTAATATTATTGTAATGTATACACATTCTTTATGTATGTACTTTTATTATCAACTTTGGTCTAAGTGTTAATGGTAGAATCACAATTTTTTTTCTTTATTGGTTATCTTTGTGAGAATCAGTGAATGATTTAATAAGTGATCAAGGAATTAAAGGTCTTTGCCCTCAAAAATCCAATATCAAGCGCCATGCAGTGACGCCGCCCACCGGCCAACTCATCTGCTCTCGCCTTGCACCGTCTTATTTAATCAAACCACCCTACTACGGTAGGATGCTGTTTAAAAACCTACATGATTATTTAATACAATGGGATTTGTGACAGGTTTTACAATGCGTAGCTCGCTTTCATCTCTGGCCTTATCGTCACTTACGATCAGGTGAGATGAAGACTAGCTCGTATGGAAAAAAACATTCCATTGGCCGGATTTTCGTTTATCCGATTGTCTAACGATAACAATTTAGTCCGATTATCGATTAATCGGTCTCTACCGTGTGAGTGGCTAATAAAAAAAATTACGATCCGGTAGCAATAACTCAGGTAGATAGATGTATGTAATACTACATGTCCTAATTGACTGACTGATTCTAATTAAACTTAGACATAAGTAAGCCAGCTGGTTCCTATGATCACATCCACTAAAAAGGAGTTTTTCAACCCCTTTGGGGTTGAATTTCCAAAAACTCCAGAAGTTTATATAGAATTCAATGAGATAATTGACACACGTTTTTAATCATTGTTTAATTTTACAGCCTTACAGAGGGGGAATAGGGGTTAGAAGTTGTTTTTGTTTGAGTATCACAAAACAATAGAGGTAACGTATTTTACGGGATTTACAATTGAAAAGTATATGACACGAGAAATACGAAAATAACGCGAACGAAGCTGCGGACAGAAAGCTAACTTATTACAATTTTTGATGAGGAATGTAACCTACTCCACAATTTTGTTAAAGCAATAAATTATAAAATGGTAAAATACAGTTTAATCAATTTTTGTGTGATAGATGACTCGACCTGAAATTTAAATTTGGTGTCCCGATGTGATAAGCTAGAACATGCCACAGTGAAAACACACAATTTATAATCTGTTTCGTTAGTTGGTTACCCTTACCTAAACGTATAGCACAGAAGATCTGTAGTTTTTCGTAATTTTAGGCAGTATATTACGTTAGCGCGACCCAGTGCGACTTAACTGCGTTATACAACACAGGTCGGTTCTCAATATCTCACACATGATTGACTTTTCATTAGCGTATCCTAAGCTCTTTTTCGAGTGTTCAACGCGGATTACGAAATGCTATGCTATCTTTTAGTTATACTACGACGTTGCATCCTCGAGATTTATATATTAACCAGGTAGTCCACTTTCCAATGTACCGGGCACCAAGCACAATTTTAGAGCGAAGACATAAAAATAAAAAGATAGGTAGGTAGTTTTAGTATTATTCACCCGCTTGCGCGATGTTACGCCGTTTGACTCATTCGCTTTCTTTGTGCGGGCATCACAGCATCGAAATATTAAAGATCAAAGTTTCATTATTTTATAACGTTATTTTTAGTGTGTTATGTACTTGTTATAGATATCAATATGGGTAAATGAAAACGTAAGTATTCTAAGCAATATTTAAGGAAAAGATTCGTAAACTAGAGAAACGTTTACGTCACCGCCGCCGCCGCTGCAAGCATTTTGATGGTGCTGGAAGTATGTAAGTTTAAATTATAAGTGTTTATTGTGTATTATATTGTACTATTTATCGACACGTTCTCATCTTTGCATTTCGTTCGTTTAAAGTATATTTAGCTCACTAATTAATTTCATTTTGAAATTTATTGAGCAATAAAAAGAACCTTGCTGTTTGCGCATTGCCTAACGTTACTGTTTAATTAGAGAATATTCTGTATACAGTTTTAAATAAAATGGTATCCGCAGAATACCAGCGTCAAAGCACTCTGTGGCTCTGCATGCGGGGCCTATTTGGCCTAAAATCTATCTGAATATATATTTATATTTTTTTTGTTACATTGTGTGTTGTATTTTTTGTACCAAATAAACGTCTATTCAAGAAATAATTCATACTCGTAATTACTAAAGAACCGTGAATCGGCACTTTGAAACACGCCTTGTACACGTGTTTAAGTGTTATTATTTCTTTATATTTATAGAACAGTGTGCCTTGGAACTATGATGCGATTATAGTCACGCACAGTACTACGATGCGATTGTAGTCATGTTTTTTGGTCAGATTTATTGGTACCGTCACGCGATCACGGTCGCGATCCCAGCACTTCGTGTCATGATGCGATAATGACCTAGCTTATTTTTTCAACAGAATGTTATTATTTCTTTATATTTTATAGAACAGTGTGCCTTGGAACTATGATGCGGTTATAGTCACACACAGTACTACAATGCGATTTTAGTCATGTTTTTTGGACATATTTATTAGTACCGTGACGCGATTACGGTCTCGATCACAGCACTTCCTGTCATGATGCGATCATGACCTAGCTTATTTTATGAACAGAATGTCATTATTTTTTAATATTTTATAGAACAGTGTGCCTTGGAACTATGATGCGATTATAGTCACGCACAGTACTACGATGCGATTGTAGACATGTTTTTTGGTCATATTTATTAGTACCGTGACGCGATTACGGTCTCGATCACAGCACTTCTTGTCATGATGTGATCATGACCTAGCTTATTTTTTTTCTACGGAATGTTATTATTTGTTTATTTTTTATAGAACCGTGTGCCTTTGTACTACGATGCGATCATAGTCGCGCACAGTACTACGATGCGGTTGTAGTCATATTTTTTGGTCATATATATTAGTACACAGGCTGTGGATAGCCTCGCGGAATATGACTCGCCTCGCATAATATTACTAATGTTACTCGCCGAGAAACTACTTCGTAGTTTGGTGTTTATGTTTATAATGGTACAATTTGTTAAATAAAAAAAAAAAATCTGTGGAGAGGATGAATTGGCTTCAGTGTGTTCACATACATCCCATATGTTCAGTCAGTGGTTCATGTGACTGAAACTTGTAATGAGGGACAACCTAGTAATGTACAGGTGATGACATCAGAAGCACCAGCCGAGTGTCCCATACCATTCACTAGCTCTCAGGTACTTGTAAATGATGTTTATCCTCCAGCAACCAATTTACATGAGAATATTTTAGAGGTCTTAGGGACCTCAAAAAGGAAACACGAGCTTTTCGGAACAAAAATCCAGGATGAAATCTCTAAACTTTGGGGTCATATATTGTGCGGGGGCTTAAATAAGGATTAAAAGAAAGAGTTAGAGGGCAAGATCTTTATACCTAAAAACTTTCAATTGGTTAAAACACCCAAATCGAATCCAGAAATCATTGCTGTGTTACTCAAAGAAATCAGCTTATATTGGACCTTCATTATGAAAACACACTTAAACGAAGGAAATTAATAAATGTATTCATTACATTAAAAGTTTAAAAAGATATTGCACGTGTACGAAGTGATGCATTTCTCTTTGGCGAGAATCTCACTAATAAAATTAAAGCATCGAAGTCAGCAAAATATCGGGACTCCAAATCAAGAAAGTTCCAGCTGCGCGAGTACTTCTTCTTCTAATAGGCCTTCAGTCAGCCAGCAGGGAAACTGGAAAGCCCCACCGCGTCAAATGCCACGCACGCAGAGACGTGGTTGGGCGAGGAGTCACTCGTACCATTAGTCTGCGAGGAAAGCACCTGTAGTAGATCGATATCAGACAACGAAGTCTCGACCAAAGGCGCAGATCAAAACATAATAGAGGAAAATTAAGAAACCGAATCTCAAAGATGTTTACCTATAAGTTCACGTTTTTCACAGTCAAATATTGTGACATTATGTTATGAAATTAAGAAGTTATACCAAATGAGAGCAGTAAGATGATGCAATGACGAATTAGATCAATTTATATCTAATATAATATTTCCTACCTGTAATGCTCTTTTCTTGCTAATTGTAATAATTTGGTTGTAAATTTAAATTTGGGAAAAGAAAACAAATTTAATCTTTGACTTATTGAAATAATAAACTTTATACAGTTCTCTTATGCATAAGCATAAGAGAACAATACAATCAAGCCAGCCATCATAATAATAGTCAGATACAATCATATCCTTAGATTTGTTAAATTAAAGAGAATCAGATACCTATATTATAATAGATACAGAAATCTATACAAAGGGCAGAATGGTTCGGATTTTTTTATCAATCTCGGTATCAAACTAATACAGCTAAAAATTGGGTACACAGCTGGGTAATGGAATACACCAAATGAAAATGTTTTGTTTGTTTTTTTTAAAGATTAGCCTGCCCCGTAACGATGGTTAGTGGGTCGTACCTTCGACTTTAAATTCTTGCGATCACGGGTCAATGATACTGTACTCCAATTTCTTAGATTTTATGTTTTAGATATGTAATTCCACAGAATTCTTCCTTGTTATACTAGTTGTTTCTTAGTTCCTCCACTGAAAAACCCATGAAGCAAATACAAATTTGTATTTGCTTCATGGAAAAACCAGACAGCCAAGCCTTATGGGAACTGCCCTGGAGATTCATAGTACAGTGTTGGGTTAATAAGTATATAGTAACATGCATATGATTATATGGTCAGGGGCTCTCACACTGGGTTTTACAAACATAATTTTTATTAAATTGAAAAATTTTGTTATTTGTTGGATTATAAAAATAACATATGGAGGAGAGAGCACCTATTTTGTGTACAACTACTATAATTAATTCAAAGAAAATAGCCTTTGTGAGTTATTTGCCAAGGAGTGATCTGAAACTTTTTATAGTGAAAATCTACAATATTTATAACCTGAAATGTGTAAATATTGTTCATTAATCCACCAAGATGCCGCTTACTATCAGGTTTATTTTTATGAAATAGGGGATGTAAAAGACGGATTTTGGGAATATAATGTGTTTGACAAAACCCTACCTAACAAAAAAGTTAATAAATTTATCCGTTCTAAATCAAAAAGAAAATTCAAGTGATTTAGAAATACCTAAGGTACCTTGGTAATTAGCGTAAGTACTTAAATTATTATAACAAATTGATGAATCATTCGGAGAATCCTTATTATTTATAGCTAAGTAAGTATTACGTGTCCTGAGCCTTGATCTCGAACTGGAAACAAAACCTCGAAGGTCGCGTGCACTTGATATATTCCAACGAAACTATTTCGTATCTTTTCTTGAATAAAATGAAAAGCAGAAAATATGATATACTTCGATTATAACTAGGGATTGATTTTTCTAAGGTCAAGGTATTGGTAAAGGAATCACATCCATAATACCCATAAAACCAGTTGCACAACCTATGAAATTCTCATTGTGATTCAAGAAGTGTTAAGGGCGGACTTATCGCTTATCACCGTCACCAGTAAACATATGAAATTTTTGAAGTTCTATAATATATAATCAGTGTTCTAAGTGAAAGTAATAAATGTTTGTCAAATTTAATTAACAATAAACAAAAATATAAAAGCTTTTAAAAACTCCACTCGACGAAACTCTTGTTATAAACTGTCAATTTATATATCTCGTGTTAAATGTCTTCATTTAATTTGATCTATTAATTTAAAATATGTTTTGTTAAATGTCTCTAAAAGTTATCAAAACAAACGGATTTAATGTCAAATTTAATCATTTTGAATTTGAAAAAAAAAAACTATCTTTGTAGACTATGCCAAGATAAACCCGAAATTTATTTTCTTTAATATTGTCTATGCACAAATTGCACAATGATCAAAGGTACTTGCAATTGTCACGTGCAAAAATGACGTTGAAATGGATATTGTGAAACTAATTGACAAAGAATTATTGTAGTAAAAAAAAAAGTTGTGATTTTTTATGTAAAAACAACAGTAAACGAAAAAGTTTTTTTTGCAAAATTTGTGTCTAATTAAATTTTAAGAACAAACGGTGTTACAATTCGTAAAACTGATGGTTAGAATAGATTATTCTCAATGTCAAACCTTTTAATGAATTTGTTCAGAGTTGCCTTTTAAAATGGAAGACATTCGAACGACTATTAAGCTGATGTCTAAATTCTGTTATATGGCGTTCATCGATTTATAAGATGTCTATTTTTAGTCACTATACGCATCAATCGTCGAAACATTATCTTAGATTTAAATTTAAGCAAATAACTTATGATTTTTAATGTCTTCCCTTTGCAATTGCTTCAGCTTCATACATTTTCACTAAGCTTTTTAAACCCATATTATCTCGTCTTAGAAGTCTTAGTTTACTATTATAAATTATTTAGATGATTTTCTGTGCCTTGGAAATTCTTATCAAGATTCTATCAAGAGTCTATAATGCGTAATAAAACTCTTTAGTTTTCTGATTTAGATTTTGTTATAAATTATTAAAAAAAAGTCAACTTATACCGAATTAATGACAAACTTTCTTTTTTTTTCTTCTAATTGAAAATTTCTCAAAATACTCTAAACATCCTACCTGGTTAATATATAAATCTCGAGGATGCAACGTCGTAGTATAATTAATGGTTAAACAAACTTACCTTTGTGATGTTTGACCATAATTATACGAGACGTTGCATCCGAAGAGATTTATACTCCCTCCCTACCCATTATTTGCTGTGTTGCAAATAAATACCCAATGTTTTTGAGAAATTTTGCTCTAAAGGAATGAGTCAAACGGCGTAACATCGCGCAAGCGGGTGAATAATACTAAAACTACCTACCTATCTTTTTATTTTTATGTCTTCGCTCTAAAATTGTGCTTGGTGCCCGGTACATTGGAAAGTGGACTACCTGGTTAATATATAAATCTCTTCGGATGCAACGTCTCGTATAATTATGGTCAAACATCACAAAGGTAAGTTTGTTTAACCATTAATTATTTTACATGAAACCTAAAAGAGCTACCATGAGAAGTATCGCGATAATAAACAGCTTATATCTCTGCTACGTTAAATTGTTTTTCTTAGTCATATTTAGGTATTTCATATTAGTGCTACTTCCAGACTGGCGCCCAACATGGGTCTCTAGTAATTTTGTAGTCTTTTCAAAAACCTTTATTTAGGTTTATTTGCGCAACGACATACTCATTTCTAATAAAATTTTCGTTTAAGTTTTCGTATCGATTTTCGTCTGATATTAAATCAAATTAAAATAGACTATCCGGTATCTGGCTTTAAGTGAAACAGCTTTCCTTAAAGAACTTTTATTTATTCCAAGAATATATGAATAAGAGCGCAGATAGCTTGGCATAAGATTTTTAGGGCGTTTAGGTAGGTAATTTTTATATTCCAGTACATTTGCCTTAAAGTGTTTCGGGAAATAGCCGATACAAGCGTTACGTGAACGTAACTCCTATTTTGTCTCATGTCACTTTATAGCACATTTGTATCCATCACGGTCACACATACGCCATAAAGCTCGGATAGGAGCCACAAACTGTTCTCTATCATTCGTTTTACGCTCTTTTTAGAATTCGTGAAACACTGGTTTTTATCACCTAATTGGAGAAATGTATGATCCTATAAAATCGTGCAATGTCGTGATCTCACTGTAGTAGAACTGTTTTGTGAATTATATTCCGCCATTTAGCTCGGTTTTCAGCAGACCGGATGGCGTCGCTAACACTAGAGCCGAGTGCTGAGCGAATCTGGTCGGAACAACGCATAAGGCTCCGTTCCCGAGGCCTCTTTCTTTCCACCATGCCAGTCACAAGTAACCCCACAAGGTTATCACCGCGCTTCCTAGCAACGTGTCCGATGTACTCGAGTATCCTGCGGAGACAGGTGGTAGAGAGTCTGGTCTTGATGTGGAGCTCATTGAGTATAGACGCGTTCGTTTAGTGGGCCGCCTATGGAACACTAAGCAGCTTTCTCCAGCACCACATCTCGAAACCATCAATGCGGGCGCGGTCAGTCTTCTTTAGGGTCCAAGTTTCCACGCCGTACATAAACATGGAGAGCACCAGGCTGGTCACAAGCTTCCGCTTTACAAGCCGAGATATGTGCTTGTTTGTCTATATGCGGTCAAGCTGTGACATGGTGTTTATTGCCATTCTAGTGCGCCTCGTCGAATAGGCTAGATGACTAAAAAATTTTTTTGCTTTAATAGAAGCTCATTCATATAATAAACAGGAAGAAAAAATCGGTTTTCGAATAACTATAATGACAACCAAGATATAAGGTATTAAAGATTTTTCTCCATCTCTTTCTAACAAAACGGCAATTTACAAGGAGTTTATATGGCCGTACTCAACAATGACGTCACAGTTGATGTCGGATCTCTCTTTCTAATCGCCTTCAAATTAACAACTTAAAATGCTTGTATCTAATGTATTTCTAAGCCGATATTAATTCTGATTTCACAGGACTGCATCTTTTTATCACGGTATTTCAATATTTAATGACGAGACGTAAAAATTAGAATTCAGTCATCATCCCAATTATACAAGACATATTTTGTAAGCTTGTTTGTAAGTGGTAGAATAGATAGTTGAGGAATACATGGAAATGAAAAAGGAGCATACCGTAAGGCGCATAACACATTGCACCGGACACCGCTCCGGTGTGCGGTGCTGCGGTTTTTAATTTTGACTGAAGAATCTTAATTTGTATACAAAAACCGCAGGGTATAACACACTCACACCGCATGTCCGTGCGGTTGTGCGGCGCGCGCGACGGCACCTCACTCCCGGACGGTGATGCGGTGCGGTCCGCGAGGTATGCCACACTGTGCCGCAGTATCGTACGGATTTTTGCGTAGAAAGGACGTGCATCCGCGTAATAGATCTCGACATAGATTATGCGGTGATGCGGGGCGTCGTGCACCGCAGCTCCGGACGGTGATACGGAGCAAACCGTACGGTAGCACGGTTCCGTGCCGCCGCAGCCGCATGCGGTTTTCGTCCCTCCGTACACCGCAGCGGGATGCGGCGGCAATGTGTTAAGCGCCTAAATACCCTACCACCTATCTTTTCTTTTAAAAAAATAAAACCTACAAAGAATCACTTATATCATCAATGATACAAGACAATGTACTTGCACCATCAAAGAAATAAGTAAAAGGGACTTTTATATGGTCAATACACCTACCCATTTAACTCGCACTTTGTACACACATTTTACATAATATCGGGCAAACTCTATAATCAATAGAACTGCATATCTTAAGTCTACTGGCTGAATAAGGCCGTGGATGCGGCGAGAGGTTCAGTTTTTGGAGCACGGCCCGACTGGACGACATGCATATGCATTGCCAAACTGATGAGCAACTTCTTTGCTGTTGTGTATTTTTATCTCCGTTACTTTCGTTTTAGGTAGATGGTGACATTATTAAAATACTTGCGCCCCGCAGTTTAACCTTTATGTAACCGAGAGTCATCAAATACGTTTAATATTTCTGCATAAAGTCTGATTTTATTTGTGTTTTTTTCATATTGTTTAGCAAAATATTTGAATGGAATAATTAAAAGCACACATTTACCAATGTAAATGTGTTATGCTTTTACGCATTTTAAAAATCTGGCCGACTGTCAGCGCCAAAAATATGAGCGTAATATAATAACATCAATACTTAGATCATTTAACCTATGGATGCGGTACGCAACAAATCGAAGTATAAATTTTTCTGCCACTTTTCGCGGGAGGCGAGGTAAACACGCTACGCACACTACGAAAATGTTTACGAACACACACTATGAAAATATTACCCTACAATGAAGAAACACACACACATCGACAAATTAACGTGTAGGTACGCAATCCCCACCACAAAGAATTAATGTCCCTAGTGATGTGACACAAAGAATGAGTAACTATTTGGGTCGTCGTGAGTGAGTGATTGAAATGTTACAATAAATTGTATTTTTATTACTATACCCTGTTCGGCTAGAGTAAATAAAAATACAATGAAGACAGGGTTTCTTAAATTAGTACAAAGCGAGGCCTGCTAATTATTATTAAAATGCTATAATTAGTTTTTGTGTGAAATACAGCAATTTCACTCGCTATTTAGCTGATCGACTAAAATAAATATATATTTTCAGTCATAGGCGTAGGTATAATGTTTTGATGGGGAGGGGGGGGGGGGACGATTTTATATTTTCAGTTAAAGAAAGACAAAAGATAGTAAGCGCTCCGATGCGTAATCATAATTTTTATCAGCTCTCGGGGATGCTATGTTTGATGACTATCGATCCAAGATGGCCGCCGCCACAAAATGGTGGATTACGTATTTTTTCACAACTCTCTTAATATGGGTATCAAATGAAAGGGCTTGACTAGTAGAATACCACACACTATGATAAATGTAACTGGTTTATTTACATTAAAATACATCAAGTAATTAGTCATGGTCAAAGTAAAATAAAGGTACCATGAAAAGTCAGTAAACAAATAACAGAACTACACTCCGGAGTGCGATCAAAATAATGACTAGCTAGTGTGACTTGACTTGCGCCACGCTTCTATCTGAACCCTTCGAAACAAGTTAGCGCGGGGTGCAGTGGGAGGGTAGGGGTCTACCGGGAATGTTTTAGATGTTTTACGTGAGAATTGTTACTACCAAGAACTAATTTCTGATTTTATTATATATCTACCTACATAGTTATAAACATGTTTAATAGGTAGGCACTTTTTCGTTTAGCTTTGCTCGTATGGTAGAAATTTGCTATCTCGTGCAAGTAAAAAGCACGAGGTGGCAACTTACTGCCATACAAACAAAATTAGTATTTTAGAAAACCTTTCATTTGTGATAGGGCCCAACGTGTTATAACGCTTGGGACGATATCGGGCATTTTCCTTTAAGTTGCACCAAAAAATGTGAGTTAAAGTAAACATAAAATTCCTTGCTACACGTATGTGGCGTTAATTTTACCATTTTAGCTTAGTAGATGTTTACTACAATGAAAGTTTTTATTTACATATAGTAAGCAATGTTATATGTTATTCATTTGTCATAATGTGACGTTGAAAGTGTTTTTGTTTACATTGCCCGTACAAACTTCAAAGCCACTAAAATAAGAAGAAAAAGCTTTATTGTGTGATTTTAATAATGATGTTGCATTATTAAAATTTTCTCTGACGACGACGATGACGACAATCACTTGCTTTGTGCTCTTTACTGATGTCCCCAACAACTTGCTGCATAAAGCAGGTGGCATGAAATCGCAATGCAACGCGGAAACGAAACGAAAACGCGGTTAACGGTGACCGCAAACAATAGTTTTTCTATTTTGTATGCTGTCTGGCAGTCAACGTGTAAAATTAAATAGAAGTACAGTTGAATAAAATATACTTGAAAGTTTATGAACATTTTGCATCTTTTCAGCCTTTTAAACAAAAAGCTAAAAGTACAAAAAAATAATTCATTTTTTTGTACTTATGACCTCAACTACAACATAAAATTTAGAGGACGTTATTGACATTTTTCTATCTGGAGTAAACTTACATTGCATTTTGTAAAACACCAATATAGATTATTTAATAGACTTAAAATCAAGTGAGATGCAGTCAAAAAATTGTTTAGAGGAAGTATGTATATTGTATGGCCGACTTAACCATGAGGTGTACGGCCATTAAATAAAGAAAAAAAAGTATATTGTATAGAAAAATATTTTTTAAACTACAAAGCAAAGTTGAGCAATATAAAAGGTAATAATAATATAATATTTTCTTGATATTTTTTTGTTCTATCATATTACACGTGAATTTCTATTTTAATCTTATATCTGGTTAAACAAACTCCGGAGTGAATGAATGATAAATAAAAATATGAATCAGCATCATTCACTCACGTTGTCCCAGCACTAAGCAATAATGCCCGTGTCACAGATAATATAATGCCCGTGTATTGTGTTGAGCTACCATCGTACCATTGTATTTTTCTATCGTAACGGCATAAAAAATACTTCAAAATTGTAAACAAATGAAACGCGGTAATGTATATTTTATACTTAAATGTGATAGGAAACGCCATAGTCTCGAAGATTTGAGTAGCTGGATCACCTTTTGCAAAAGGAAACTGCACAACTAACCATTTTTTTGGAGCTCTTAGTGCGACACGAAAACGACACCAAATGGCAGCGGCCGCGCGTCAACTAGTTTTATATAACGTGTATGGCCATATGGTCAGCGTAAATTGGCAGAGGGGTTCGCCCAGCCTTGCCGTCTCCCGTAATGAATGCTCTAAGCATCAATAAAAAGGTGCGCCTCACGTTTTGAGAGTTCACCTGTCGGCATGTACTCGTATCACACATTACATTCATGCTAACTCTGGGCCTTTCGGGTTATTCCAGACCGCAGGTTATTTTAACTCTTTTTACAATGAATAATAACGCGGGTTTTAAGTTTAAAGTTTTTAATATTTTATTATCTTTGATTCTTGGAATATATCAAACGCATATACAATGTGTTAAGACCTAAAATGTAAATTGACTCAAGTCACAGCATACAAACCATAGTGGTTTCAGAATGTGTCTTATACAGATGATTGAAATGTATGGTAAATAAATAAAAAAAAATCGCAAAACCTGAATATAGTTTGTTCAGAATCGAGAGTAAAATCAATTCCACTAATAAAAAATATGGGCCAGGACTACTCCTGACTAATGCTTTTTCTGGTTCTGGTTTATCTGGTTCGTGGCTACACCGCGACAATGGCCCCACGTTGGGCGCGGGGTAGCCACGAACCGGATTAGCAAATGAAACGAGATCAAAATCTTCAATATCTATTGATATAAAAAGCGACTTCAAAAACACTGAAAAGTTAAAAATAATATAAGAATAGGTACAGACAACATCACAGTTCTATATTGAAGTCGGTGCTAAACGATGATCTCCTAGCTAGATACGAGTAGTCGTAGTCGTATTTGTAGTCGTAGTGGTCTCGTAGTCTTAAAATTTGTCACCGTCTTTAATATAGAAGTGTGATGTTGTCTGTACCTATTCTTATATTATTTTAAAATGTTCAGTGTTTTTGAAGTCGGTTTTTATTTTTAGTAAAATATTTTTTATTTTAACTTTTTAGTGAATTAAATCTGTTTAGTGAGAGAAACCCTAATTTAATTAGGGTTTTCCTCGATTTTCATGACACTTTCAACGTGTTTCATGTTTTTGCAGAAGATATTCAGGTATTTACATCTGTTAGTCATCACATCTTGTTACTGAGCTGATGATGGAAGCTTCCTGGTAGGTTAGGAGTTCAGGAATAATTCTTTCAGTACTGTTTAGAGCGAAAGACGTTTTATTTTAAGTTATTCTGGTGTTTGCCTTGGCTCAAATACTAAAACGCATGTATTATAAATTAAAGATTGAATTTTTTTTACAGAAAACATAAAACCGACTTCAAAAACAACCAAAATGTCATAAATAATATAAGTCATACATCCCAAATCATAGTTTTATATTGATGTTGGTGCCTGAATTATGTTTTAGGACATCAAATTACAGACACATTCTTAACATTGAAGCAGAAATCAGATGCAAAATCAGAAACTGTTCAAAATCATAAAAACTTTCAACCCCTATTTTGCACCCTAAGGGGGTAAATTTCAATTAACCATGAAACACGTGTTCAATGAAATGTTTCTAAGAGCATGAATCTTAAGTTTTATTAAAATCGTTGCTAATTTAAAAAAAAAACCATACATACTTGCAACCACTATGTCATCCCTTCAGGGTTAACATTTTTTAAAATCCCTTCTTTACACCCTCGTTTACACCAAGGTATATTACATGTATTTAACAAGTTTTCTGCAATGTTTTCGTTTATTGTTTACACTCGTATACATGTATAAAACTTGTTGAATACAAAACATGTATACAACTTGTTGTATGAAATTGTTTCTGAACTACTATGTAGTTGTCTACATGTTTATGATGTCACGTTTTATACTTGTTGCAGATAAACTTGTAGAAAATGACACGCCAGTCCGGTAGTTCCATAATATTTTCTACTCAATTGACTATTCACAATGGAAAGTAAAGATGCTGAGGAACTTTACTTCATGAGTGCAGTATACTTGTTTACACGGTTATTTTATTATCACTGGAAAATTTTAGGGACGCTTCAAGACACATCAATTATTGATATATGTATTTAATGAGCAAAAATTAATCTAACTTTGAAGTAGGTATTTGTAATTTTATATTAAGAGGAGTGTTTTGATTAAGTTAGCCTACATACAAAGTAGCGCCACCTATACCAATCTATTTTTAAACTTTTCCGGCAGTTACTTTAGCCCTCCACATTGAGTATTTTCACACAGTCTGTTAGATTCTCTGGTGCTAGCAATACGGTCGTATTACTTCGAAGTGATATCGAGAAAATATAATAAAAGAACTTGAAGTTTAAGTCTGTGTTTGTCTCATAGCCTTTCCTACAAGTTATGGGCCCAGTCATTGCGTTCCATAAGTGTTAAAAATTAACGTGTTGATTCGCCGCGTGCTCCGCGCCATACCCGCCATACCTTATTTCTCGTAATGGATTTTTCAAAGGGCAAACGAAACATAAAACCCTTTGAAGGCGAAAAATATAGTATTTGGAAATTCCGAATTCGTGCTTTGTTATGTGAGCTGGACGTGATAAAAGTCATTGATGAAGATCCTATAATACGAGGCAGCGAATGGGAGAAACAAAACCGAATAGCGAAGGGTATAATAGTTGAATACTTGGCGGATTCTTATCTCGGATTTGTTCAAGATAAATACAGTGCGCGGGAAATCTTACAAAGTTTCGATGCGCTGTATGAGCGAAAAACTATAGCCACACAATTGGCCCTAAGAAAAAAACTTCTGTCGCTGAAACTACAAGGTGATGTACCGCTTGTCAAACATTTTACAGTATTTGATGAATTGATTACTGAATTATTAGCGGCCGGCGCGAAATTAGAAGAAACCGATAAAGTTTCGCATTTATTGTTAACCCTACCCTCAATTTACGACGGAGTGATAACCGCGATCGAGACCTTGAGCGAGGACAGCTTGACCTTGGCCTTTGTAAAAACTAGGCTGTTGGATCACGAAGTCAAGTTGAAAAACGATAGTCAAGATACCAGCGCGAAAGTTCTTTACACTCAGAACCGACAGAAAAATTATAAAACCAACAACTATAATAAGTTTCGAAATCAAAGACAGAATAACAACCCCTATCACAAGGACAATAGAAACGCGAAACCTAACGAGAAGAAGTCACTCGAATGTTACCATTGTGGCCGTAAAAACCATCTCATTAAGGACTGCATTTACCACAAAAAAATGATTGAGAGGCAAAAATCATCTGGAACAAGGACATTACAGGCGATTGAGATTACATCACCATCAACACAAATGCAATCTGAGCAGGATACTAACGCTACAACGAGCAGCAGCTTCTCTGGCTTTGCTTTTATGACCGGAGACTACCAGGATGAGAGCCATGGCGACAAGATCACTTTCCTGTTGGATTCGGGCGCATCGGATCATATAATTAACAGGGAAGATCTGTTCAATACCGTTACAAACTTACCAGCTCCTATTAAAATATCGGTTGCTAAAAGTGGTCAATTTATTTCAGCAACAAAAAAGGGCTGCCTGAACATCACGAGCAATGTGGGCGTCAAAGGCGTTTTCAAGGATGTGCTGTTCTGTCCCGAGGCCCCGTACAATCTGATGTCCGTCTCAAGGATGCAGCAAACCGGGCTGACGGTCATATTCGATCACAGCAGTGCCCAAGTGCTACGCAAAGACGGTAAAACCATCATGCAAGGTAGGTGTTACAATAATTTGATTGCTATAGATATTGCCGTGTCTGTGCCAAGTGTGCCCGTTTCCCAGGCGTGCAGTAGTAGTGAGACTTATGAAATATGGCATCAACGTTTAGGACATATTAGCAAAAATAAATTCATGGAATTGAAAATAAGTCTATGATAGATGATGTAAACCAGATAGATTCAGTGATGCCTACTGAAAGTTTGTGTGAAGCTTGCATTAATGGGAAACAGACACGACTGCCATTTAATCATGTAAAAGATAAAAGCTACATTACACGACCGCTATACGTTGTACATTCTGATGTTTGTGGACCCATCACCCCTCCTACAGTTGACAACAAAAACTATTTTGTCTTATTTGTTGATGAGTATACACATTACTGTGTCACTTATTTACTGACTTATAAATCAGATGTGTTTGCTGCATTTAAAGATTATGTCGCTAAAAATGAAGCCAGATTCAACACAAAAATAGTTCATTTGTATAGCGATAACGGTGGCGAATATTTATCCACTGAAATGAAAAACTATTGTGTTGAAAAAGGTATCACTTACCATTTGACTGTACCTCGAACCCCACAGTTGAATGGCGTCTCTGAACGTATGGTCAGGACGATAACTGAGAAGGCTCGTTCTATGATAAGTGGTGCTCAGCTGGATAAAATATTTTGGGGTGAAGCAGTACTAACTGCTGTTCAATTAATTAATTTAACGCCGACACGAGCTTTAAAACAATCTCAGACACCATTCGAACTGTGGCATAATAAAAAACCTCAGTTAAAGTATTTAAATGTTTTTGGTTCGACGGTTTATGTGCACGACAAAACCAGTAAAACCAAGTTTGATGACAAATCTTGGAAGGGAATTCTGGTGGGATATGAACCAAACGGATATAAAGTTTGGAATACAGAAAGTCAAAAGTTTGTTACTGTCAGGGATGTAGTAGTGGATGAGACAAACTTCCTGCAGTCAAGGCCTGCAATAAGGAATGAAGGGGATATAAGTTCCCGTGGCGAAACTGATATTTCTGAACTGTCAAAATCAGTGTCACATAAGTCTCAACATCCTGACTGTCGCGAATCAGATAACTCAAAATCTGATGACTGCGGAAGTCCGCTCAAAATACGTAAACTTACTGACAATAGACAATCTGATGATTCTTTCTTGGAAATAAATAATAAAGTCACAGATCAAAATGTTGAGCTGAGAAGAAGTGATAGGTTGAAAGGTCGTCCCCCTGTATCATATAATGAAAATGTTGAACAAAATGATTGTTTGTTGTGTGCCCAATCTATTGTTTGTAAAGTTCCAACATCTTTTAATGAAATTAGGTATAGTGAAAATAGACCACAGTGGGAGAAAGCAGTAAGAGATGAGCTTAACTCTCTGTTAACTAATAATACATGGACATTAGTTCCTAAGCCGGTTGATAAAAATATAATTGATTGCAAATGGGTTTTTACTGTAAAACATGATGAAACCGGGAAGCCAGTAAGATATAAGGCGCGTTTGGTTGCAAGAGGCTTCAGCCAAGAGTACATGATGGATTATAGTGAGACATTTGCACCGGTTGCTAGGATAGCCAGTTTTAGACTGATCATTAGTTATGCCAACCAGTTTAATTTGCTAGTTCACCATATGGACGTAAAAACTGCGTTTTTGAACGGCAAATTAAATGCAGAAATTTATATGAAAATTCCTGAGGGTGTAAATATTAGGGAAAAATATGTTTGTAAGCTAAACAAGGCTTTGTATGGTCTAAAACAGGCTGCTAGGTGCTGGTTCGAAGTGTTTGAGCAATCACTAAAAGAAAAAGGCTTTAAGAATTCACCGGTAGATAGATTTTTTTTTTTTTTTTTTTTTTTTTTTTTTTATGGATGGCCCGGCAAATGACCTCCTCCCGCCTGATGTTAAGCGGTGAAAGAGGCCCAAATGAGTTGACAGATAGAGTAGGGACGACATCCACTCTCCTACCTGCCCGCCCCTTGCCGGCCCAAAAGATGCTTTTTCACGCCTCTTTTGAAGGAACCCATGTTGTAGGATGGAGGAAACACGTGCGCAGGTAGAGAATTCCAAGTGTGGGATGAACGACAGAAGAAGGAATCTTGGAATTTCTTGGTACGGTGTGAAAAGGAGGACACAGTGTACGGATGACTCCGAAGGCCCTTACGCGTGTTTCTGTTAAGGAATGGAGAGGGAGGGATAAGGTTAAAGAGCTCCTCAGAGCATTCCCCATGGAACATTCGGTAAAAGGCGCTAAGAGAGGCGATGTCACGACGAAGTTGTAGAGGCTCGAGGGTGTTAGTTGCCTCTACATCGCCAATTATGCGAATAGCGCGACGCTGCAATCTGTCCAGAGCATCGAGGAGGTACTGAGCGGAGCCGTCCCAAAGGTGCGAGCAATATTCCACGCAAGACCTAACCTGAGTTTTATACAACAAGCATAGTTGGTCCGGCGCAAAATACCTACGCACCTTGTTCAGGACACCGAGTTTCCGTGAGGCAGTAGTTATGACGGATTCGATGTAGTCTCTGGGGTTCAGATCGCAGCGAATGTTCATTCCGAGCAAGGTGATGTTGCTCTGTGTGTGAAGGGTTGTGCCCTGAAGAGAAGGAAGGGGGAGGAAAGGTGACCTTTTCGCCGAGAACACGCACACCTGTGTTTTCTTAGCATTGAACTCAACAAGATTGTTGGAGCCCCATTCGGAGACGAGGTCCAGCGTCCTGTTGAGCTCAATGATAAGATTCTGCCTTTCCCTACCAATATCACCACGAGCAGCCCCCGAGGCTCCGTGATATCCCCCATGCACTGTACTGTCGTCTGCATAGCAATGTATAGCTCCCAAGGAAAGCATATCATTGATATGCAGAAGAAACAATGTGGGGGATAGAACGGAGCCTTGCGGAACACCAGCGTTCACTGCCACGAACCGCGAAGCGCAGCCGTCAACGACAACGCGAATTCTACGCTCGTGGAGGAAGCTGGCAATCCACGTACAGAACTGCGCGGGTAATCCGTATGCCGGAAGCTTGGAAAGAAGAGCCTTGTGCCAGACTCTATCAAAAGCTTTGGCGATGTCGAGACTAATAGCCACCGATTCGCCGCGCTTATCGATAGATTCACCCCATTTGTGCAAAAGGAACGCTAGAAGGTCACCTGTTGACCGTTTAGGACGAAACCCATACTGTCGGTCATTAAGTAACGAGTGACCTTCCAGGTAGCGGATCAGCTGTGTATTAAGGATCCTCTCCATGATTTTACACAAAATGGAAGTGACGGCTATAGGGCGATAGTTAGCCGGATCAGAACGATCTCCCTTTTTGGGAACCGGCTGGACATTGGCCTCTTTCCAAGATTTCGGCACACAACCAGCAGAGAACGACAGACGGTATAGACGCGTAAGGACCGGAGTCAACTCCGCTGCACACTTCTTAAGAACAATCGCAGGAATGCCGTCTGGTCCACTCGCTTTTCGAGTATCGATCGACTGGAGCTCCGCCCGCACATCACGCTGTCTGATACGGATATCGGGCATGGTGCTGCCACAATGGGACAGTTTCGGAGGTTGTGTACCACAGTCATCGACACGGGAATGAGCCGCAAAGAGTTTTGCCAGGAGGTCGGCTTTCTCCTGCGGCTGAAGAGATGTATATATGTTCTAGACAACGGAAATGTATATAAAAATGTATATATTGTTTTATATGTTGATGATTTGGTTATTGCATGCGCTGATTTAGATACAATGAATTCAGTAAAGCAGTATTTACAAAGTAAATTTGAGATGACAGATTTGAGGGAAATTAAATTTTTTCTTGGCATACGAATAACCAAATCTGAAGACAAGACTATGCTAGATCAAAGTGCGTATATTAAAATGGTCCTGAATAAATTTAATATGCAGGATTGTAACCCTGTAAGCACCCCGCTAGAAAATAAGCTGAATTACGACGCTCTGAATTCAGATGAAACATATGATGCTCCTTGTCGCAACGTTATAGGCTGTCTTATGTATATAATGTTATGTACTCGTCCAGACCTGAGCACAAGTGTAAATATACTGAGTAGATATACGAATAAAAATAATAAAGAATTGTGGCAATGTCTGAAGCGAGTACTCCGCTACTTGAAGGGAACAGTTGATTTAAAGTTAACTTACAAGCGATGTGAGTATGTTAACATGTTGCGTGGGTTTGTAGATTCAGACTGGGGTGGAAATGATACAAATGATAGGAAGAGCACTTCAGGGTATTTATTTCAATTGTTTGACCACTGTACAATAACATGGAGCACAAAGAGACAAATGTCGGTAGCAGCGTCATCCACTGAAGCTGAATATATGGCACTGTTCGAAGCTGTCAGGGAAGCGCTGTGGCTTAAGTCTCTAGCTGTAAGCATACATATGAACGTTGTAAAGCCCATAGTTATTTTTGAAGACAATAACGGATGTATTAGTATAGCCAACAACCCCACCAATCACAAACGCTCTAAACATATCGATATCAAATATCATTTTTCCAGGGAGCAAATTGAGAAAGGTGTGATAAAGTTGGAGTACATATCAACTGGTCTTTTCAAAAAATGAGATATAAAATGGGTTTAGGATAAAATTGAACAAAGATGATTGAATCGTAATAAATATTAATCATGTTAATTTAGCAGTGCTAATAATTTTGTTAAAATTACAAATTAAAGTGTTTTCAATGGCTTGATTAGGTTTTCTGGGTTTTCCTAATCCGTGCAACGAATGTTGAGCCATTTTCTTTGTATTTCCCAGCAACACTTGGAAGTCAATGCGAACCGTTTAGGACTTAACGATTGTATAGTATGAGATTAATTTTTGAGGGGGCCCATATTTCAGTGAAATAAACAAAACTTGTTAAAAACACGATTGCTTTTTGTAAGTGTAAACGCTGTCAATGTATCAGACTAGTTTGAATATGTCATAGATCTAAGTGTAAACGCAGATGTGGTTTATACTTGTTTAGAGACTTGTTGGCAACACAGTATGAACGAAAGAATGTTTGAGACAGTTGAAATACATGTATAAAACAAATAATTATGTTTTGACAAGTATTCTACAAGTATTGTATAAAACTAGTATTTTACTTGTTTCTTGGTGTAAACGAGGGGTTAGTGTGTATCCGCATTTTATATTAAAACAACTGTCCAAAAACGTTTCTTCCATTAGTGGTTATGGCTGTGCGTGCGTCTATAGATGGGAACTTCTCTTTTTATAAGTATATATAAATGTTTGTCGCCGAAAGTTTTTGTTTGTGTAATAAAAGAAAAAATACGTGTACAGTATCTATTAATAATCTATAAGTCAGTTTAAATAAATTAAAAAAATAGTATTTTTCCTAACTCTTTATATTATGAATTACCGGGAGTTAACCGAACTTGAGTCTTTTGTCTGTTCAGAGAGTAAACAAAGATAATGAAATATAAACATTATCACGCTTGTTCCCCCAAAAGGATAGGTAAGGCGTAGAGGCTTTTTAGTGAATCGAAGGTGAGCTGGTATTAAACTCACTTGGTACTGCGTGCCTATTGTATTTCAAAATAACTAACCTCTAACTCCTAAAAGCTAAGGATCATTCCGTCATTAGCTCGGTTTATGACTACCGGACGCAAATACGTGAATAGCTTTTTTTTAAATATGAATGGGCTTACTCTTGATCCCAATCCAGCCTCGAGGCAAGGATGAGATCTACGGTGGGACGAGTTTGCCCAGAAAGTGCCTATTCACCCTTGCTTTGAAGATTTCCGGGTTGTATGAGCTCGGGAATATAGACGCCGGCAGAGAATTCCACAACTTGGCTGTGCGCACTATAAAAGACGACGTGTAGCGCTTTGTGCGACCAGCGGGACTATCAACCAGGTGAGGGTGGTAACCAGCCGTGCGTCTAGATTCCCGATAGAAAAAAGGAGATGGCGGGATCAGCTCATGCAGTCCCTGAGCACACTCCCCGAAGTACAGCCTATAGAACACAGATGGACAGGCAAAACAAATAGCTTCGGAAAAAATATGAAACACGTTGGACGTAGCTATACAATTTGAGGATTTCCCTGGATTTTCATGGGATCCCATCATCAGACCCTGACTTTGGTGACAATGAGACCACCACAAGAGTATACTCTACATATCGAATACAAAAAGAATTTTGAAAATCGGTCTTTAATTGGCAGAGTAATCGTGTAACATATACACAAAAAAAATATGCATAGGATTGAGAACTTCCTCCTTTTTGAAGTCGGTTAAAAATAAGTTAAAATTCATTCATCTCCAGTAAAAAAATCCAGAGATAGATAGATAAAATATTGAAATCAGCCGCAAGTCAAAATAGCGAGTGTCTGCATCTACCAAGGTAAGTCTCAATTCTCAATGGTCGTTACTGAATATTTGACGCGCCGCAGTGCGCTCGCCTTAAATAAAACATGGCGGTGCCGAGGTGAATTTTTTACGAGCTGTGGCCCTTCGGCCTCAGTGTAGACTTCATGCCAGTAGCTCGCTAAGCGTATTGCTATACACCAACTATAAGTATTCAACAGTTTTTTTTAAAGCTTGGTGTAGTCCGCTGGATTATGTAATCTGTGCGCTGGCCTCGCAAGCATAAAATCATTTTTCAACACACTTGCTCGTAAAGTTGATCTAATTTTACCGGTTTAAGATACATAAAGCAGCTCATAAAACGCGTGAATTATAGCCGAGGTACGCATCACAGAGTTCGGCAATGCTGCACTTGCAGACGGCGCAATTATATTATCAGTAATGTATTATATTTTTTAAAAGCTTAAAGGTAATATAAAAGACATCTACGAACTACATGATTTTTAAAACGATTATTTTCATACCATTATTTAGTTTGTCTACAAATTTGTGATTTGTGTTATTTAATCAAAGAATTCAGTTTATTAGGTATTTTTCCTCAAAAACGTCGTACGATATATGTGCATATATTCGTTATACACACTCGTCTCTATTACGCCTTCGCCTTCGGTTCGAAATTCCGCCTCGAGTTATAACCAACATACCGCACTTATATCTTAATGTACTATTATACGTAAGAACTGTGTGTTATCTTTTGCGCGGACGTTTTATGTTTGCAACTGTCGAATTGCCACGGTAACTGACAAATTTTCATCCCTTCTCACTATCACTCCTCTAATTTTTATTACAAAACTCGGCAAGCCTCGTTTTGTAACATTGACCCTCGGGCCTCGTCTTTTAAGACCCTTAATAAGTAACTATTGCATGAAATACTATTACAGTTACTAATAACTTGTACGATCTAGCTGTGCCCGCGAGCTGTGTTTCGCCATAATAATTGTGAAAAAAACTGAAGAGCGCCACCCTTATCATCTAGGGGTGTAAAAAATTGCCTGCGACCTATTCTTAAATCTACCTACCAAATATACAAAAAAAATTATAAAAATCGATCAAGTCATTTCGGAGGAGTTCGACAACAAATACTGTGTGTGACACGAGATTTTTATATAATAATATTACCGCCATTTATATCAAATATGTTCACTATTAAATTGTAAAAATTGTGTTTCTAATGGCTTAGTTAGACAAGTAACACAAAAGTTCTGTAGGTATACACTGGCGGTAATAAGCTCTCCCTGGCAGAACGCAATACCCACGAAATAGCGTTAAAAAGTTTGAAAAAGTTCGGGAATCACACGGAATGAAGTCTTGCAGTTAAGAGTTCACTGTACGCTGAGTTGTTACAAAGTACCAAAAAGTAGGTACTTATGTCACAAGATCGCGAAGCTTACGCGTGAATAAGCTGCTATGTTCTAATAAGAATCAGTGCATAAAGAGAATAGAATAGAGAACACTGATGTAGTTAGTTCATTTTTTGGGTTGGCACAGATAGTATACTTTAGATGAAATTTTGTATAGACATAGATTGAGTCCCAGTAAAGGACACAGGATAGCTTTATCGCAAAAATCACCTCTTAAGGGGGAGAAAAGGAGGGGGAATTCCACGCGGGTGAAGTCGCGGGCAAAAGCCAGTGTATAATATATGAGGGCAAATGTCTATTGAACATAATAATTTTAATATAGTAATAAAAAATATATCGTGCTATTGCTAAATATCTCTTTTATGTGCCCTGCAGTTGGGGTTGATTTTTATTCCTATGGTACCTACCTAGTCGGTGTTGGTCAAAAAATCTTGTCATCAAAAAGGTGCTAAGCTAGACAAAACTTCAAACAACAATGGCGATATCATAGTTTAACAATGTATAAACTGTAAAATATATGTAATATATATATATAATGTAGTATATACTGCGATAGCAACTAATTTTCAAGGGTCGAACTATAGGCTCCCTAAGGACCCCAATATAAGATAAGATAGACAATAATTCGGGGTATGATGACAGACGCGACTCATGAAACATTATGTAATTAAGGAATAAGAATTAATGACACGAATAAACGTATTCAAAACGTATTTAATAACAAACGTGCAAAGGTGCAAGATGTAGGTACATAAAAATTGAGAATAAAAATGAAACAATGCCTTTTTCTTTGAATGACTAATCTACCATCCTAAGTTGTAATTCAATGCTCGGGAGTTTGAATAATGAAAAATATCTGCAATCAAAAACGAAACTTTGGCATTAATAATCTTGGTTCCTTTATCTCATGCGGCTTCATTATCTACTGTTCAAATAATTTCACAGCGTGAGCTTTACTCATAATGGTATATCCAAGAGGTGAAAGTTAGCATGCCCACGTCAAACTTTTTAAATATCCATAGATAGACGGTTCGGACTACGTAGCGAACTTTTGCGGTAAAAAGAGAAAGACGCATGCTCTGCACATTGACCTACACCAGGGTTCGCTGATTAATGTTAACGTTAACGTCAATGGTTCTACATTTTCATGTTCACGGAGTTTGATAAATTTTGCACATTTATGAAATGAGACCGATAAACTTATTAATTATAAATTTTTGTCGAGAATCATTCGTATACCATTGAAATAAACTTATAATAATATTGAAAATAAGTACGGTTTACGCTCTCTTTTAGCTATAAAAAAAAACAAACTTTTTGTATTATGTAAGACCGTCTGTGTCGCATATTTTACGATTCAAGGGAATCAAAACCTACAGGGTAGGTACTATACCGTTGATCTAGAATCATGAAATTTGGTAAGAAGAATATTTTTTTTTGAAAACACGTTATTTGGATATAGTCATGTTGCAATTACTATTATTTTTGTACTGATTCAGATATACTCTTATTTATCAGATTAAATATAGAAAAAAAACTTATGAATTTGACATTTACGCTATTGAGCGTTTAAAACTAACTACAGTGTAAAAGGTTTATAGAAGACTGAAAAAAGTTCGAGGGCACAGCGAGTCTAAAATAAAATGAAGACTGCGAAAATCGCTGATTACAACAAATATTCGAAACGAATAACGCAGACTTTATTTTAAGCAAGGCAAGGCAGTAAGTGCTTGTTGTTTTTGCCCTTTAACTCTTAGCACCCACGTTGGCTGGCTGCGCGCTCGTTGAAACATCTAGAGAAACGGTTGGCTGAGTTCAACCTGTTTTACTCGGAGGTACATCTCAATGGGGTTTTGCTTATTTACAGTGTTTTACAAGTTTTACCACTTATATGTTACTTTATTATAACAATATTATTATATTATTTAAAAAATATTAAAATTTGAAATATGGCACGAAATATACAAATGTAAATATCTCAACCATGTAACCTAGAATACATACACAACACTTAAGTACTTCTCTGTGAGTACAAATCATAATTTGTATGGTTTTTAAAAAAGATTAATGCCTACAGGTAAGATTTAGAATTTAGTCAAAATTATATGTTCATAATAATTAAATATACTTATCATCATAATCTTTACGGGTAATAAGGCATATCCACCAAACTAATGCGATTTATGGAAACTGGGTGAAAGCTTAACCCATTTGTGACGTTAAACTAGTTGTTAATAGTATTAGTTATTGCTAATAACACTTTCGAAGCATATACAACACGAGAAAGCGCTTGCAAGTTACAAAACTATTTAGTAATAGCATGTAATATCCTTGAACTTTACCCATAACGATGTTCCTAATAATTCTTCCGTACATGTTGGAAGACAAATGAAAGTTAGGTATGAGTTATCCAACATTTGAACTGCGTTGAAATTTACCACTGTGTACTTACTTAATGATAGGTAGGTATACTTAGGTATTTCACTTTTAAAAACTCGAAGAGGTTTTGTGTTCATACAGGATCCCATTTTTAAGGTTCTGTACCTCACAAAAGGTTCTGTAAGTACCTCAAAAGGAAAAATTAGAAACCTTAGAGCATCACTCAGTTGATGCCTGACCGTCTGTTCTTTGAAGTCTCTTTTTCTCGGGAACGCGTAGAAATATCAAACTGAATTTTATATCAAACACTCGGCAGGCTTAGGTCAAATTCTACCGACATTTAAACAGACAGTTAGAGTTAACTAACAAGCGTTTTTGACACTTATCGTATGAGTGAAATGTCAAAAACTTGTTTGTTAGTTAACTAATCGCCTGTTTAAATATTGGTGAAATTGGACCTTATTATGAAAAAAGCAATCGGTTGCTAATTGTACATTGGCAATGCGATCTCGCGATCAACAACCAAATGAAACAATCGGTCGTTGTGTCCAAGCGTTGACGTGCACTTTTAGCTCGTCAGTCGCTCGCATGTGGCGCTGTCGTAGCGCCAAGAAGGGCGACTGTCTGCGGGTCTACGATCTCTTTCAGATGCAAAAAAAAACATTCAACGCGATCAAAAAATATTCTTGTTTATGTCGCAGACTTATTTTCGTAAATTATGCGATTTCACAAGAGAATCAAAACCTACAGGTTGTTTCCCGTTGTGCTAGAATCCTGAAATTTAGATAGAGTAGACAGACCTACAAGACATCGAGAAGGAAACCAGCCATCATTCCTGGACTTGATCCTTACGAATGACGATTCACTCATCTCTAATGTAGACTATCAAGCACCGATTGGCAAGAGCGATCATAATTGTCTATTAGCGACCATAGAACTCCAAGTTCGCAAGAAAACTAATGTAACGGCAACAAGACTTAACTATGGAAAAGCAAACTTTGAGAAAATATATGAAAATGTACGAATAACTCTTAACGAAAACACGGAAGACTTAAGCTGTGTACAAAGCCAGTTTACGTTTCTACTCAATACACTTGAAGAAGCAATACATTTATACGTACCCCGAACTAGAACTTATTACAACAACACAAATAAACCCTGGATATCAAATAACACTAAAGAACTCATAAAACAAAAACTGGTACTGTGGAATAAATATACACTTACTGGACTAGATGACACATACAAAGAATACAGAAAAATAAATAATAAACTTGTCAACCAAAGCAGGAAAGCACGCATTAATTATGAAAAAGATCTATTACAAGGAGGACCACGGAAGTTCTACTCGTATATCAGGCAACAAATAACATTTAAAGTTAGCATACCAACAATTTTACACAATAAACAGGGAGAAATTGTGACAAGTTGTGACAATGAAATTGCTGAAGCCTTTGCGGATCAATTTGCCAGCGTTTATCAAAAAGAACCACAGATCCAATTACCCTTACATGATCCATTACTCCGAGTGGAACACACTATTGAAGATATAAAATTCTCTAAATCAAATGTCCAGCAAGCCATTGCACAAATGAAAACGGACTCCTCACCTGGACCAGACAACATTCCTGTAGTAATCTTACAAAAATGTGACCTTAATGACTACCTCGCAATAATTATGGAAACTTCGTATGAAACTGGGATTCTTCCCCAACAATGGAAGACAGCTACTGTGACACCCATATTAAAAAAAGGAAGCAAATTGGAAGCCTCAAACTATAGACCCATAAGTTTGACAAGTGTTGTTTGCTAAGTGATGGACAAAATAATAGTGAAACATATAAAGGAATTCTTCACCAACCACCAGATAATTCCAGAACAACAACATGGTTTCTGTCCACATCGCTCCATAGTTTCAAATTTACTTTCTTGTTTATCCTCATGGACAAAAAGCTATGATGAGAGAAAACCTGTGGATGTCATTTATCTTGACTACGAAAAAGCCTTCGATAAAGTGCCAACAATGTGACTTCTGCAAAAGTTGGAGTTAGTAGGAATTCGAGGAAAACTGTTGACCTGGATTGAAGCGTTCCTAAGACACAGAACTTTACAAGTGAGAGTTGGAAAGCCACTGTCGAGCGAACGAGAGATACACAGTGGCGTACCACAGGGCTCTGTACTTGGCCCTGTCCTGTACATAATATATACATTTGACCTTATACACTGATAAAAAGTAAAGTTAGCATTTTTTCGGATGACACCAAATTATTTGCTAACCCGCTGACTGACTATGATCAGCTTCAAAATGACCTAAATAAGATTGCGAAATGGTCAAAAGATTGGCTTATTAATCTAAATGCTTCGAAATGTACAGTACTCCACATAGGTAGTCGTAATCCACGCCTCAGCTACAAATATAATAACGCAGAGCTGAAAGCTGTCAAGTCGCAAACAGATCTGGGAGTGAAGATTGCAGAGGATCTGAAATGGGAGGAACATGTTAACACAATATCAAAAAAAGCGAAAAGTTTAATCTACCTCATTAGGAAAGCCTTTGGAATCTTGACACCTGAGATGATGTTGAAGATATATAAAACATTTATTAGACCCATCCTGGAATACGCTTTTCAAGTCTGGAGCCCTTATTTTAAAAAAGATATTGAAATACTGGAAAAGGTGCAGCGCAGTTTTACAAAGATTCCCAGACAGCTAAAGAGACAACCATATGAGGAGAGACTCAAAGTACTACAGCTGACATCTATGAAGGAACGCCGAGAACGTGGAGACCTGATTGAAACTTTCAAGATCTTACATGGGCACTACGAAATACAGGAGTTTGACAAACTATTCCAATATGCCTCAAATGTACTACAGCTGACATCTATGAAGGAACGCCGAGAACGTGGAGACCTGATTGAAACTTTCAAGATCTTACATGGGCACTACGAAATACAGGAGTTTGACAAACTATTCCAATATGCCTCAAATGTTCCTCGACTAAGAGGCCACCACCTCAAACTGTGCACCACCAGCTCCCACAACAACCCGCACAAGCACTTCTTGAGTAATAGAGTGGTCAGAGCGTGGAATAAATTACCGGACGACACGATCACAGCTCAAAGCGTCAATAGTTTTAAGAATGGATTGGATACATATTTAAATAATAATAAATAATGTAAATTTTAAATGAGTAACAGGATACAGGCACTATCAGTTGTATCAACTGCCCGCCTGATAAATAATAATAATAATAATTATTATTCTAGGTGAATTAGACCAGGTGAGATAAGTCTACTGCATCGTACGAACTCTTCACTGCACAAAAACTTTCTTTTTAGAGAATTTAACAGATGGGATAAAACACGTTAGGATATAACCAAATACCTACTAATTAAAGCCGCAATTAACCCAAGTCCCAATGCTGGACATTAGTCTTTCGTCAGTTGTGGAGAAATTGAGCTTTTATAGCACGCTGACCGGGCGAGCAAATTTAGGTGTTATTGCGATCAAAACTTCCTTAGTCAATTGTTACGGAATTCAATGGAAGAAAGGAAACGTCGTTACATGTATTCTTACTTTCTTAGTCAATTATTACGAAATTAAATGAAAGAAAGGAAATCGTTATACAATTATGTATTCTTTCTTAGTCCGTCTCCGCACGGACCCTTATCTGTATCTTTGGTGACTGACTGCGATATCAACGTAGAACCCAAACTACTGAAGTTAGAAGCCTGAAATTCGATACAGGGGTTAGTTGGTTTATGGAGGCCCCCACAAAGAAAGGATTCTTCAAAATTCCCACAAGCTGAGAAATCCCTACCCAAAAAATTAGGACTGACGAATGAAGTAAAATAAAATGGCGGGCATAAAATTCCTGTCAAATCTGTTACAAATCTACTTTATTAGTGTCGCATGTCATATTATTATCAATGGAAAATTCTGATGACAATTCAAGTTTTGCAAAGCTCTCTTTTGGCGTAGTCACACAAACTACACGTGTGAGATGTCGCGGGCCAAAGCTAGTAGTAATGCAATGAAATTAATAAGTATCAATATCTTGAAGTAGACGCCAACCTAAACCACATCGCATATAGAATCCTCATGAATGTATTGAGTTTGAAACCGATGACGATAAATAACCGAGCTATTATACAAAACGCCCCAATTAACATTTATCAGCGAACAGGCACACGATTCAAATATAACAGAGATCCGCGGAAATTAATTTTCTCGTGTATTTTGTTAGCGGCATTTAATTGAATATTTCGGGGCGCCGTTCGTTTTTCCGCTGGGGGAAACTCTAATTATTGGCGTCAGTGATTTATTATCACTTTTAGATCCAATATGCAGTACCAATGGTTGGGTGTGTTAATATCCATTATGTAACAGTGAGAAAGGTTTTTAATTAGATTTATAATTTGTCGCAATAACTTCAATTTACCTTACAACAATTCGGTCCTGTGTGACGCATGTTTTATCTATTCTTCGCTCAACAGAAATTTCTACTTTTTATCCAAATTTATTAATAAAATGTTGAAATTTTATTATTTCCTAATAAATTTTTGTAGTGCCGAAGGTTAGCTTTTGTTCAGGTTGGCCGCTGTTTTAACTGACTTGCCAAAAAGGAGGAGGTCCTCCATTCTACTTATGTTTTTTTATGTTTCATCATCATCATCATCACAGCTCATACACGTCCCCACCGAGGGGTTCGAGCCTACCCTATGTTAGGGTGATTAGGCCTTAGTCAACCACGCTGGCCCAGTGCGGATTGGTCGACTTCACATACACCATTGAATTTCTTCGCAGATGTATGCAGGTTGCCTCACGATGTTTTCCTTCACCGTAGGAGCGTCAGACAAATGTACATATGAAATTCGAAACGAAAAACACATTGGTACATGGCGGGTCTCGAACCCCGACCTCCCGATTGGAAGGCAAGTGCCGAGTCCACAGCGCCACCGACGCTCTTTTTATGTTTGTTACCTCATAACTCTGTCATATACAAGGTGTTTGGTTAATGCCCTATCAAGCCGTTACCTACCCATGTTAACGTAGTCATATAAAGTTATGGCGTCATTGAAAATTCGAAATTGTACACACACTCTCGTTTTCTAAACCAAAGGTAGTCTGTCGATTGCTTCTAGTTATAAGACCACCTTTGCCCTCATTAATATTAACAACCATATTGTACCTAACCTACTGTATTTAAATTGTGAAGAGTGCAATAAAGAATCTATCTATCTATTAATTTTGAAATCCTCCATACAAATAGTTGGGTCTGTAAAAAAAATAAATGGGGAATTAATTTACAATTTAGAATTTTCAATGACGGCATAACTTTTATAAACGACTATGTTAAGATGTGTAGGTTTCGGCTTGATAGGGTATTGACCAACTCGGAGTGCCCGGCCTGGCGAACCTAGCGCGACGCATTAGACCTCGCGCTGGGCCTAGGTAGGGGTGCGCCCGTCGCGCTGGCCAGCGTCGCACGTGAGATGCTGACCAGCGCGGCGGCGTGGGAGGCTGTCGTCTCCTTCTGTGAGGATGTGATTTCGCAGAAGGAGGCTGCGGAGCGGGCGCGAGAGGATGACCCTCTTGCAGCACCGCTCCGGCGCAGGCGGTTGGGGAGGAGGAGACGAGCGTTCCTGGACGCGCGCCACCAACTTCCCTAGCAAGCGGGGGATTGAAATTGAAATGGCCCGGCCGGCTGACTACCGGTCGGGAGACACTTTTCACCCCTGGCTTGGCCGCCTGGGAGGTCGAATTCTGGCATACTTGTCGACCTCCCCGTAGAGGTAAGTCCTGGCGCTTGCGCCAGGCAACCCTCCAGGGGGCGCAATCGGGGAATGGCTAACGCCGATCCCGATTGTGTCTCTACGGAGGTTGAAGTATCTGGAGGGGATTTAGCCAGGAATGGGATTTTTACCCGAGTCCGGCATATCCTTGGGGTGGCCTCGTCAGTCGGCCCGTTGTCGAATCCGTAAGAAGGATTTCCCCTCCTAAAAAAAAAGGGTTTTGACCAAACATCTTCCTTGTATTACCTAATCGATTTGGGAAATTATTTTTTTGTTTGTGAGGGTATACTTTCCAATTGCTCCCATTCTTACCGAAGTCAGGATGGTGATGGGATTCCAGGAAAATCGAGGGAAACCCATACTGCCTTATTACAAAACATGGACTAAGTTAGTCGGTCGCTGTCTCTATCTATGTATATTGACACAAGTGAAAGCGCACTACTTTTAAACCAAGACTAACTTTAGACTAGGTTTAAAACCAGGTTTTGTAATAAGACCGTTAAAGTTTATAGGCACGTCCAACGAGTTTCATATTTTTTTCTGAAGTTACTCAGGTATTTGTGTCTGGTAGTGATGAGACGAGCTGATGATGGAAGTACCTTTGACTTTAAGGAGTTAGACGTAGCTTTATAAATATAATAGGCACGTATTGAATTGACCCTCAGTTGTATTCTTTCATGGTCTTCGGTGAGCTGGTATTGATTTTGTAGTGCTTTTTCTTGCTAAATGGTAGAAATATAGGGAAATCTTAAAGTTGAAAGAAAAAAAACAAACTTATTCCTTTAGTCCGATACAAAATGAAAAGCTTTATTCTGGTAGGTACATGGTTGTAATTCACTTATGCATAATGTTACTGAAGTTAACAAAATTCCCTCAATGCAAAGCACTTAACTAAATGTTTAATTAATACAAGCCAAGGGCAGGATGGTTCAGGTTTGTTTGATCAATCTCGGCAGGTAAAAATCAGGTACAAATTGGGTACAAAACTACAAAATGAGGGGCAATAAAGTACACGAACAAATAGTTATAGGTTTCATTTTTTTTTAAATTAGTAGCTTTCCCCGGAGCGGTTGTTAGTAGAGCGTACCTTCGATGCTAAGTTTCCGCGATCACGGGTCAGAGATATAAAATTCCAGTTCCTTAGATTATTCTCTCTATATATGTACAATTCCACAGAATTCCTCCTTGTGTTAGGTTATTAGGTAGGTTAGTTGCAGCGGAGCCCTACGGCCTCCGGGAACTGCCCTGGAGATTCATAGCACAGTGTTATGTTAAAAATATAATTAAATATGCCTATAATCTTAGGGTGAGTGGGTCTACCACTGAGTTCTGAAGGAATCCCAGTCAATACATTTGAATTTCATGTAATAAACATTGCAAGTTAATTCCAAACATAATTTTCAATGAATTGTCAAAGTTTCTTATTGGTTAGTTAATAAAAAGGACATATGGAGGGGAGAGCACCTATTTTGTGTATAATTACTGCTATTAAGAAAAAGAAAACAGCTTAATTTGTGAGTTATTTGCCAAAGTATGATGTGAAACTCAATATAGTGAAAATCTAGAATTTAACATGAAATTCACAAGTGTTACTCAATATATGCATTAATCCCACTAAAATGCCGCTTACTATCAGGTTTTTTTAATGAAATAGGGGATGAAAAAGGCGAATTTTGGAAATGTAATATGTTTGATTTAATAATCAATATACCCACTAATAAAAATAAAATTAACAAAATCTGTTTTAAATCATGAAATATAATAAGTTAATTAGATACCTTAGTGTGGGCGGAGTATTATCTATCGATATAATTTATTTATTCAACTAATTCAATGAATCGCGCGCCGGCGATTATAAATATGATTGAGCTTTTACTCTTCAAGCTGAAAACAAAAATAACTGACTTTGGAAATAGCTTTTCAAATTAAATTCACACGGAAAACGAGAGAAATACCTATGGATTTTATTCGCAGAAATGAATTTAAATACTTTATGATCTTCGAATCAATAACAAATTTCTTCGGTCGATGTCTCACAGACTAACCAGTTCGGAGATCATAACATAGACGAAAGACGCGTTCAAAGACTAGGGTGAAAAATGGGCGCGTTCTATTTACGCACATACTAGAATCGAGGTCCGTTCACCGAATGTTAAGCGTCGTATTGGCGACGGAACCTTCCCTAAAACCAAATTCATTTCACAACATGTGTGTCATGATGTGTCAAGTCAACATACGGATCTTTCGAAATTCTACAATATACAATAAGTATTTCCAGCCAAAGTTATAAGTTTGGTTGGAAAACAAAACGTAATGTAAATTAACCATAAAAAAACTGTGAATGCTTTCCGAATTCTATTCGACGAAACCATAATTATATGATCTGTAGCTTTATGTGTACTTTATTATGATATGTCTCAAAAAATGATCAAAATAAACGGTCTAAATGTCAAATTCCGAATTTTGAGAAAATCAACCCACCTAAAGGGGAGCACGGGATTTTGGGCGAAAAAAAACTATCTTTGTAAATAAGGCCAGGATAAACGCGAGATTTATTTTGTTTATGCCAAAATCGAATAATGACCAAAGATAATTGCAAATGTCAATGACGTGACGTGAAACGACGTTGACGTTGACACTTGACATTGACATTGTGAAATTCATTGACAAAGTTATTGTAATTACGATTTTAGTTGTGAAAGAACAATGGCAGAAAAATGTCTGGATTTTTTTCTAGCGTCCCTAAATCTCCTATATAGCAAGGAAATTAAAAAAAAATTCTAAGGTTTTTGAAATATACACTTATTTTTGTACAAGCCGGAGTTCCTTTTGTTTTCATAAAAGTATATCAAATGTTTACTACTAATTAAATGGCGCACAATGTATGGCGTATGCTTGACGTTCAATATTTATCACATTCCGTTTCAATATTTATTGATGGATCTCTGACGAACCTACACGTTCAATACGGGTCGCGTCAGTATCACGGAGTACATAATCACTGTCAGTATCTCTCTAATCTGTGGATGTGTAGATACGGAAAATATACGTAAGCCATGTTCCATCTAAGAGCAGATTTGCAGCATTATCAACATTTTTAGCATCATCGCGTTTCATTAGATTTTGACGCTAGCAGGGCTAGCATCGTATGTTAACGTAATGCATTCCATTTTGAGGTTAGGTTCTCTTTGTGAAAAATAGCGCGACTAAAAAATGTTCACATTTCTTAGAAGAAAAGCAAAACATGGTAAACATTTGATATTAACGTGAAAAAACGGTGACGATTAAATGGAAAACGCGGGATTGCGATATATATTGATGACAAGGCTACACAATCAATAAATATCGCGATAAATATTAAGGAGTTGGATTTCGAAATATTTAGAAATTCTGTGATCCGTATTTATTCTATGATCAATATTTTTCACGATATTTGGATCACGATCCAGGATCGCGACATTTATTGATCGTGTAGTAAATGAACTTGATGGACCGCGTTCCGCCAACTTCATATAAACGATTCCGTTGTCAATATTTATCACGATAAATATCGTTATAAATATTGAACGTGTAGTATACGCCTATAGTTATTTTTCATAACGCTTCTATCGGGTCCTAATAGCAATCGACTTCTTTAGGGATCCCGGTCCGAATAGCCATTCCGTCTTTTTAATTTGTTTATTCCCGTAATTAATTAGAAAATATAAATGTATTTAGATAAAATACCATAGCCATAGATAAAATAACAAAACACTATACCTACCTACGTTATAAAAGAGCTCACAGGTGAATAATGCGGTGCATAACCTAAAAAATATTAAATACCAATATCTCTTTTTTCCGGCTTTATTGAATAAAAATTATTTTACATATAGATTCTAAAATTGACGCCGAATCTTTTAATATATTTTTCATTACGGGACGCTACAATTTGATCCCAGACATTTTCTTCTATGGAGACCTGCCATTGTTCTTTGTGTTAAAACTACAGTGAAAACAAAGTGTTTTTGCAAAATTAGTGTTTTATGAAATTTTAAGAAAAAACGGTGTTACAATTTCACTATAAATATTAAAGTAAAAAATAACAAACAATAAAAACGGACTTCAAAAACATAAAAATGTCATAAATTATATAAGTATACACATATCACATTTTTTATTTTCAGGTCGGTGCCAAATTTTAATTTATGAATTTATGATCATATAAACAGCATCACAAATAGCATAACATTTTTATTTTGAAGTCGATGAGACTTCAAAATAAAAAATGTAATGCTGTTTGCATGTATTTCCTTCATATATTATTTTTGACTTTTTGTGTTTTAGAAGACGGTTTTTATTATAGCAAGTTTTTGTTTTTTGTTTACTTTCACCTGTCCGGTGCCTGTAATGAAATCTTGCAAGTTAAATTTGACCCACTTCCCGGTTTCCGATAGAGCTGAAATTTTGTATGCATATGTATATCGCGTGACAATGCAATATTATGATGATGAGACTGCCAGTTGATATACGTGAAAGTCGAACTATCACATCTTTCAAATCAAAAGTAAAGACCATCTCCTTTCGAACTCCTCAAAAAAGTGACTATATTTATTAGTATATATATTCTTCTTAGTTTATAGCAGTATTTTTTTTTATTTATTTATTAATACAACAGGTTTAATACAATTTTTAAGCCAAAAGGTCCACAAAACTGTTTGAACAGTTTGTCTGTGGACTCAGTCGAGTCTCATATGCAATTTATATTTATTTAGTATGCGATACAGCTACATATATACAAATACTCATAGATATATATACGTATATCGTGGGATTTCTTATATAGTATTTAGCAAATATTCCTTTAACAGTATTTTAAACCTTTTTTTGTTTGGCTCTCGTCTAATGTCCACAGGCAAACTATTCAGCACATATGGTACTCTTTTTATGAGTGTTCTATCGCCATAATTATTACTTACTCTAGGTACATTGTACCTTTAATAAGTCATCGACCTAGTGCCATGATCGTGCGATACACTTGATAACTTAAGCTCCAGATTGCTGTGCTGGTTAGTCAATAGTAGATATTTATGTTTTAGGCTGGCTGGGAGAATTTTACATATTTTAAATAATTTTCTGTAGTTATTTTTACAATTATTTTTGGTTTTATTGTTTACTAACAATTTTAAGAATCTGATTTGTAATGTTTCTATTTTGTCTATATAAGTTTTAAAAGTTAAACCGTAGCAACAAAGTATATATTAGTTTATTATTATATCTATAGTGTATACGTTAATAATTATAAATAGTTTGTAATGTGTACACTTCTTCCCATTTTAAACCTCTCTTACACCTGCTAGGGTTGGCTGGTAGAGATCTCTTTAAGAGATAAGCTCGCCCTTGTACTTAACACACGTATATAAAAAATGTATGAAAATTTGTGTACAATAAAGAATATATATGATATGAAGCTGATAATGCTGGAGCTATAGGAACTCCGCAATAAAATGACACAACCCCATCGATTTGTTTGATTCGTATTGACGAGTACTAAAAGCTTGGATTTAAAAAAGTTTTTTTTTAATAATTTGATTTTTCGAGTTTCTTGCCTGTTCTTTTCGAGAAGGCTCTCCCAATTTCCGAACAGGTGTAGAGTCAACCTTTTTTTTATTCCTTCTTGTATTTGCAGACATCTTGAGTATATTCAGGATGTATGCACATACAGTTACAAGGTTAATATGTTTCCTTTAAATTAGAATGTTTTGCTTTGTTTTGACGTCAATAAGTGCCTGTAAAGGCCTATGCTGAAATAGTTTTTTTAAATTTGAATAGGTACGGTATAGTTATGTAACTGCCGTTTTAGGTAGTTTGTTTGTGAATTACTACTCTGAACTTTAGGAGGCACGTGAAGAGAAGGGAGCGTTCCGAGTGAGTACGCTACGATGTTTTGTTTTAACGAATTAACTTTTTTGCTGGCGACCTAATTTTTAATGTGGTTATTGTTGTCGTGCTCCAACTCGCTAAATAAAAAGGGTTTCATAAAATACAATTGAAACGTTGTTTTTTCGCTTATACTTATATAATGTAGTATTGTACTCGTACAGTGGTACGAGTACAATACTACATTATATAAGTATCATATCGTCGCTCTGCATTCATAACCGCGAATGTCAAATGTAGTAACTTTTCAGGAGAGGCAAAAAAACACCGATTTTCGGTTAATATAAAATATAATGATTGTCAGTTTATTCATTAAAAGTATTATAATTTTCTGAAATATAAAAATAATTTAATTATTATAATATTTGATAAAGCCTAAATTCTACCACCGAAAACACAATAAAATAAAATTGATAATTTTTCACATTCGTGGCAATAAATGCCGAACGGCGATATGTAGATTTTCATGACAAAAAAACATCACTCTGAAAAACTGTGAGGGGGTTATGCTCGGGGTTTCTCTATATGATCAAATATGATGAGATCCGTGTAAGAACCAGTCACCGACATAGACGAAAGAATTGCGAACTTTAAGTGGCAGTGGGCAGAGCACATCGCTCGCAGGACTGACGGCTGTTGGGGCGGAAAGGTCTCCAAATAAAGGCCGCGTTGGTAGTCCTTCCAAGGTGGACCGACGATCTGGTGAAGGTCGCGGGTAGCCGCAGGATTCGAAAAGTGCAGGACCGATCGGTTTGGACATCCTCGGGAAAACCTATGTTCAGCAATGTTGAAGTACTTGATGCCAAAATGTCTTGATTTTTGTCGCTTTTCCTTTATTAAACAAAATTATAGTATCTAGTCCTTACAATAAGATAAATATAACAATATCAAAGTTATCCGATTTCGAAAAAAAAAACTGTTGGGTTCGGCTACCTAACCAATTCACCCGCTATCGTTTTAGCTTTCGTTTATTACGTCATCTCATGATTTCATATTACCGCTTATCATTGCAAACTCCGTGAAATTAAAAAAATAGTGAGTGGCTTGTTGTCGCCATCGCGCGTCGCTAAACATAAGTAAGATAAATCATTTAAATTTAAATCAAATACCACACGAGCAGAATTAGTATCATTTATTCATAACAATAAAATTAGGCATATGAATTTTATTGATAATTAAAATTATTTTAAGAGTATTTATACTCCTTCAGAAAAAAATGATACAAACAAAAAACAGAAATATTTCTTTTAAGTAATATCATCAATTTATATAATAATCATTAGTATGAGTATCATTAAGAAATCATTTATCTTAAAATAACATTTGCCAATTAACAATAAAATTTGGCATATGAATTTTATTGATAGTCAAAATTATATTATTATATTTAGAATTAATGCAAAGTAGACAGATATATAGATATATAAAGTAGACAGGTATTTTAATTAAGTATCATGATCAATTTAGATCATAATCATTAATATGAATATCATTTTAAAGGTAATTTAAATTATGTATTAAAAATGTTGCATTTGTCAATTAAAAATTTGTCAAAAGAATTTCAAATTTATGCAAAGATTGTTAAAATGTCAGGTTGTCAATCTGAGAGTCATATTTACTGCAGTTTTGCACAACTGAGTTTATTATCAGTCATAACTACTGCCTCACGGAAACTCGGTGTCCTGAACAAGGTGCGTAGATATTTTGCGCCGGACCAACTATGCTTGTTGTATAAAACTCAGGTTAAGTCTTGCGTGGAATATTGCTCGCACCTTTGGGACGGCTCCGCTCAGTACCTCCTCGATGCTCTGGACAGATTGCAGCGTCGCGCTATTCGCATAATTGGCGATGTAGAGGCAACTAGCACCCTCGAGCCTCTACAACTTCGTCGTGACATCGCCTCTTTTAGCGCCTTTTATCGAATGTTCCCAGGGGAATGCTCTGAGGAGCTCTTTAACCTTATCCCTCCCTCTCTATTCCTAACTGGATTCGCCAAAAAGGGCAACTTAGTTAGTGTTAGGGAACCGACTAAAATTCCTTTCTACAACGCCATCTGTTATCCTGCTGTGAAACTCATCCTCTCCCCCCTCCCCCCTTTCTCCGCGCCAATAAAAAAAGTCGAAGTATCGCGGACGGGCGCGCAACATCACGAAAATTAATAACTAATCAATAACCCTGAACATTCGATAAAACCTAGTGCTGTGTGTCTGTGCTTCCAATTACACCTTCAAATCATCTGATCAGTGCCCCGGGGACAGAAGATTTACAAGTTCAAATCGATTTCAACAGAAATCTCCTGTAAGTACCTACCCCTTCTAGTCGGCTTTGATTTTGTTTTGGGTGTAAATCTAATTTAAAATATCAACAGTTTTGTTTACGCAACATATTTTGGTCTCTTCTAGACGGATATTGGTTATCAGAATAGATAATACATATTATTTCACATTAATTCATTACTTGACCTACGCGTCGTAAGCATTCTACCGCCATTTGCGGTCAAAACATTATTGCACAAATATTCATTCAATAGTTCTATTTGTTGCAATATTAGTTAAGTACGTAGTCAAATACCTATATATATTTATCTATTTCTAACGTATTATATATTTTTACGACTCAGTTTAGTGTATTTTTTGGTCGCGGTAAACAGGAGTTTTTATTTTCACAAAATTTAAAATGGCTCCCTTGTCTGACCTTCAAATAAAACTAAATACACTAATTAGTCGAAAGGAGCGATATTTTAGGCGTGTTCAACAATTTTACGATTTAGCTAAGGCTGTGGAGGAGAATACTTTAGAATTTAACAAATTGTCCGTGCGGGTCAATGACCTCGAGTCCACTCGGGATTTATTTGAAAAAACAGTCGATGACATTTCCGCGTTAGAATTAAAACTTGACCCGAGTTATACAATTAGTAATCAAGAAGTACATGCGTTCGATGATCTTTATTTCGAGATAAAAGGCATCTTTCAAAAGTGTGATAATTCGTGTTCGAAACCGTCAAAACATAGCGAAATAAAAAACGGTTCGGAACGCGGCGCCCCGCCTCGTTTACCTAAAATCGAGCTAGTTCATTTCGATGGCAAATTAGAGAATTGGGTAACATTTCGTGACACATTTTCGAGTTTAATCCATACAAATACTACGATAGGCGATATCGAGAAATTTTATTATCTATTGTCGGTAGTTACCGGACCTGCGCTTCAAATTGTTAAAAGTTTGCCTGTGTCGAATGACAATTATAACATCGTATGGAAAAGCCTGTGTGATAGATACGAAAACAAACGAGCTATAGCTACGCGTTACTTAGATAAATTGTTTGCGTTTAAGCCGCTGCCTAATGAATCTGTAAACGGATTAAATTCTTTTTTAGAAACTTTTCAAGAGTGTGTTCAGGCCCTTGAATTGCTGAAAATAGATGATTTAGCAGGTTTTATTTTGTGCTATATCGGACTTCGTAATTTGGATTCGGTTTCAAGACGCGAATTTGAACAAAAAATTAATTCCAAGGAAATACCTGTTATCAAATCATTAATCGATTTTGTTACAAATCAGACCCGTATGTTAGAGATGTCAACAAGTGCAAGTAATTTCTCCAAGCCCAGTTCTAGTAAACCTTTCATTTCTTCGTTTCAAAACAAAACAAATAATAAACCCAACATGAAAAATATCAATTCTAAAACATGTTTGGCAAATAATGCAGCCACTGATAAGGCTGAGAATATAAAAAAGGGATGTTTGTATTGCAATAAACCTTTTCATTCGATCTATAAATGTTACGAATACATTGCGTTGACACCTGTGCAGCGAGTAAACAAAAACTCCGTTTGTGTGAGAACTGCCTCCGTCAAGGTCACGCGCCTAATGAGTGCCCGTCGAAGATAACGTGTACGGTGTGCAAAAACAAACATCACCACACGTTACATGTAGATTCTAAAATAAATCTGGTGAGTACGAGTGATGTTGATCGTTCTTGCTGTGATGATTTTAATCCTTATCAAAGGAATCAAGTTTCATTAACGTGTTCGACTGGGTCCACAATAATTTTAGGTACTGCGATTATTCACGTATTGGACGTTTTAGGCAAATATCAACCCGTGCGTGTAGTAATCGACAGTGGTTCTCAAAGCAGTTTTATGACAAATGATTGTGCACAACGCTTAGGGCAGTTAGAGCGTTCTGATCACACTGCACTAGATCGCCTCCCTACTAGAGGTGAGCGTTTAAACGAAAAGCACTTAAAAAAGTTTGCTTTTGAACAAAAGTACAAAAGCAGACTTTTTCTAATCAAAACATTACGCTTTTACTTACGCTTTGCTTTTTACCGACATACATTAGTCCCGCCATCTGTACTCCCGCAATAAAATTACCTACTTTGAAAGCATGCTCTGTCTGTATACATGCATCGGAAATAGAACGTTCGCCGCTAGATGGCATTATACTGCGTGCTGGAGTTATAAAGCGACCAAAACGCATCCCAAAATTGGATGGCTTACCACGCTTTTCGTTTAAAAAAGTAGTAAGCTTCATAGAGTAACTTATATATAGAGTCATCACTGACTTCATGATACCAACGCCATCTGTTGGTATACGACAACACAATGACCGACCCAGTAGCGTGGGTTATATAGGTTTTTCTATTTAATTTTAGAAAAGTACTGAAAATGTATATATAAAGTTTTATATATAAATTTTCAGTACTTTTATAGTGTCTTTAATTAATTTCTAACTCTTTAATTTCAATCTCACCTTAGGGCTATACCTACCTACTTTTTAAATAAAACAAGAAATATGTGTTTTATTTTTTATTATGTTTCTTTTTTACAAAATGTTTATAGGCCATAACTTTAACATTATCATCATTTTGTACATCTAGTGTGGTGCCGCCATTTAAAATTTTATTAACATTTCTGCACCAGTTACAAATAAAAAACATACAGGACAGTTCCAACATATACTCAATAGTTTGACTTTTATGCTCTTCACATTCAAATAAATCAAAATTTAATTCTACATATAGCAATGTCTTTAGGTAGTTTTTTATATGTTTCGTGGTAGAATAACTTTTCAAAATATGGGTTATTAAATCTTGTATATGTGAAAAAAAGAATATTATTTTCTCATTGGGGTAGGTTAATTGGCATTTTCCTTTTTTATATTCTCTAAATTGTAAATACTTGCTAGAGCACTCTTTATCATAAAAGCTTTCTATACATTTTAAACAATTTTTATATACATTTTGTTTAGCTTTTTTCAGCATGTAACCAGTTACATACTGGAGTTGTGCTAATATTCTGGGATTTTTAATTTTTTCATTGAATTCAACAAATACAGTATCTAATTCTATTGGCACCTCTTCTGTGGATACAGGAACATTTGTAGATTCAAATAATGTATTCATAGATTTGAATATAATTTGACAACTATCTTCCTCGCAATTTGACCCAGGTGAGTGTTGGCCACTTAAATTATTTATTAAGAGAGAGGCAAAAGATGACTCAAAGCCTGCTGGAGTTGGGTTTGTATTTCTACAGCCATGACTTCGAATCATCCCAAAAAAGTTTTCTAGTGGATCCTGGTTAAAGTGCCTCATCCATACAGATTTGATACTGTATTTGTCAAATAATATATCAATCAAATATTCAACATTGTTGATAGTACGTAACCAGTTATTTATTGTTGGAACTGTTACCTGTTTGTCCTGTACTTTGCTATCATTATTAACAAATGTCATTGAGCTCAATACACGTTTAGCATTTTTCCACACATCTCTATGTTCCGACTTTGATGTAACTGCACACAATAACACCTTGCCACTTCTTTTATTACAATTTTCAAAGCTTCCATTCAAGGAGTCAAATAACTTATCAAAAAATAATATTATATCTGCTGTTTCAGCACATTCTTGCGGTAAAATGTTGTTTTCTAAAAAAAACACAATATCCATATTAATAACAACCCCTAATATAATAATATAAGTACAAAAATAAGCAGTAATGTAATGTCCTCCTAACAGATATTTGGTCACGGCGGCCAATCTCATTATAGTACACAAGTGACTGCGCAAACCCAAGTGCACTCTCTGTTCTTTCACTCGCCTAGCCCGATGGGACGGATAACCGACACGTTTGGGGGCGAGATCAGGCCCAGGACCCACTGTTTAACGTTCCTTCCGAAGCACGGAGGAACTTAAGATGTTTCTTATTTTGGTCACCCATCATAGGACTGACCACAGCGAACGTTGCTTGACCTTAGGAATCGATCGCTGAGCGCACACGCCAATGCGCCACCAAGCTCCTCAAGTAGTACATTTATAATAAATAGTTATATTGAAAATTAATATGCAGAGAAAATTAATGTTTCTGGATAAGGTTAACAAAGCACTTTCATTCTTGACTAACAAAACCAATAAAAATCAAATGAAGTAGGTAATAGTAAAAATATTAAGTCTGTTATATAAATCTTGTTTAAAGATCTATAGGTGCATTCCAGGATAAGCATCACCACTTTTTGGCATCTGAATTGTTTAATTTTAGCCACGCTACTTGTTACTACAATTGAAGCTACTGTTTTATTTATTTATTTAAACTTTCGTACAGCATAAATAAAGTGTACAGGGGCGGACTTAATGCCTGAGGCATTCTCTACCAGTCTACTACTGTAAAGCTACTGTTTTATTTGTAAATTAAAAATATTTCCATGGAACACATGAAACTATCACAAAATGTTAATACCAAATGAAACACCTTGATGCTTAAAAATATTACAAATCCATTCTTAACTTGAAATGCGCCATTATATTGTATAATAAAAAATAAATTGGTTTAAAAAAAATATCTATAATGTTAAATGTTTTTTATTAAAAACTAGCTGACCCGGCGTACTTTGTATCGCCATGTTTTTTAACTAAATTACTGAAATGTTTGTTTAAATTATTGTAATTTTTATATTACACAAACCTTGTCCTAACAATAACGAATACATAAAACCAAGAATCATCCAATTTGGTGCAGTCGTTCGAAAGTTATGGGCGTACATACATTTCGAAGATCCTTTTTTATTTATATAGATATTCTGTGTTCAAAAGGTTCTAAAGTTAAACTTACCAGCTAAAAATCCCATTGTAACTGCCACTTTTTCACTTAGTGCTTGGGTTGCTAGTTTTACTTTCATTTTTTGAAATTTGTCTGGATTGATGTGCTGTTCCGTTAACTTTTTAATTAATCTTATGCCTTTGTAGGCTGGGTCTTCTTGGTAAAGTTTTCGAATGTGATCCCATTTTGCAGTTTTTGTGTTATTGTCAATTTTGCATTTTAAATCTTTTGTCAAAAGATTATTTCTAATCCCTTTGATTAAATGGGGTGGGTCATATAAGGGGATTACTTCTTCACCATCTACTTCAAATATGTCTCTGCGTAGATCTTTATTATCTTTTAAATAAATTGATCTAGTCTCATTTATGAGATAGTTTATAGCAGCCACGTTTGACGCTCCCTGGTCACATACAGTTGCCAAAACACGTAATCCAACTCCATGGAGTCTTTTTATTACATCTTTGATTAGCACAACTAACTCTTCTTTCTTTGTGCTGCCTGAACAAAATGTGTAAGCAACTGGTTGTTTATAGTTTTTTTTAATGCCCCTGATCATAAAGACCAAAGCATGGTCAGCAATATTTTTAGTTGTTTTTTTTCCATTGCTTACAAAACCTGAAATGATGTCTTTTCTTTGATTATAATCAAAGTGTGGAGCTATAGCCATTTCATCAAAAAGCAACATGCAGAGTTTTTCGTCTGGTTTCATTTTCGCTGTTCTTTTTTTTAATAATCTAAATATGTTGTCATTTATTCCTGGCTTTAAATTAGCTTTTGCTATCAATCTAGTTAATGTTAACGGGGATGGCAGCACAAAGATTTTTTTTAGCCATCTATAAGCACTAGGACTCCTCTTGTAAAGGCTTAATGCCATGATTTTTTCAGACTCTGTGAACCTCCGACCCATTTTATGTTTTCCAATTTCTCGAAATTGCATTACAGTAAAAAGTGCAGCTAATGTTGAAAATTTATTCAATGCATTTTGAAATGTTTTATTTTCGGATAATTTTAAGGCCTTTTTTAGCCTTGTGGCATAACTGTCATTTTTCTTCTGAAGCTTAATTATATGCATTTTTAATGCTTGTTTACTATCTGTAGATAACTTTCTTGGTCGTTGTTGCAAGTTTAGTGGCCGTAAGACCTTTGAGGCTGAAGTTCCATCTGTAATTTTAATCACCAACATTATAAAGTTCAATTTACTAACAAATTTTTATATAAGTTACACAGAACTATTTCTAAGCCAAGTAATAAATATTAATGAAATAGTTGACGACATGGTTAGAGCAGTGGTTGAGTGTTCGCCTACTGCGCAACGGGTTGCGGGTTCAATTCCCGTATGGGACAAATATTTTGTATGGCCTACAGAAATTTGTTGTTTGTTTGGGCGTATGTGCATGTGAGATTCTATGTTTGTAACTGCACCCACGACACAGGAGAAAAATATATGACACGACGACATAGTGAGGGGCGACATTTTTTTTCTATAATGGTAATAAATATTATAGGAATTAATGTGACATAAGAAGTCATTAATTACCAGTAGAAGTAGATGGGATTGCAATTTCCATGGTTGAAGTGTCAATAACATTTTGGTCCTTATTTGTTATGTCCATCATTGGTACCCTTTCTAGTTGAGATCCTAAAACAAAGTATCGAATAAAATCAAAATTATTGACCTAAAAATGGTATGACTAATACACATCAGCATCAACAATTTTCTCTACAATCACATCAACATTTCATGACTACTGGTTGATTTTATGTTTGTTTTATAGAAGTATAAAAAAGTTACATTGAAACATACCTGGTAAAAGCAGAGTGGGTATAGCTCCAGGGCTCAGTCTTCTCGACCAAGTTAAATATTTAGTTTCGAAGTGAGCATGACAAATTCTACGGTTTTTATAAACGTATTGGGGGTCCAGGGTTGATAGGTTACTACCAACTGCTTCAATCCATGCAAGATATCTTTCCATATCCTTATTAGGATTTGGGAAAGAATGCAGGATTGTATTGTCTGCACCTAAAGAAAACAAATTATTAATATACTTAAATTATTTATAGTTGAGGACTCACAGTTCTAAAATTTCATAATAGACAATAGGTACTTGTGTATAACATTCAATCTACAATATACATATTGAATTGATTCAAAATGTTTGTAGTTTTGTTTATTCAAAACAATTTAAAGTTAGTCCTAGTCAGAAAATATGTTCTAATTCACAGGACTCGCTTTCAGGAACGGCCCAGGGTAATATAATCACAATGCCCGGCAGGGCCGACTCAAACTTCCGAGATACCCTTCAATTATGTGACAACTTAAGTAATTACACATTTATCTAGTGAAAGTACGAGAAATTTCGAACAAATAGGAAAATAAATTAAGGTTATAATAAATGCAATTTACTTACGACTTCGGCCGCATCTAAACACACAACAACCTCGTTCAGATGTCGCCATATCCAAATCGTTATTGCAAAACAGAGTCAGGGTATCCAAGCAGTCAATCGTAGAAAGAGTCTTCGGAGTCCGGGAGAATAGCCAAATCGTCGAAAAATCCACAAAAAATCGGAGAGAAAACATTCACGAAACACGAAAGGAAACGGAATGGCGGCTGGTTTGACATTGACAACATGTCAAAACCAAAAATGGCGGACATTACCAATAACATCTATGCCAATAACAAAAATCAACGCCATCTAACGCAATGTGACAAACTAAATTCGCTAGTACATTAGTCTTTAGTACTGAGTGAAAACCCCCTGGTAAGCTTTTCACTGTCGAGAGATAAGTACGCGTTTGTTGTGTTGTGGCTGGCTGCTTTTACGTACGCTTTCGTTTTATTTTTTTAAATACGTGTATAAATAAGCATTGTATTTACGTTTGTTATGCGTGCGTGTATAAAGTGCGATTAAATAAAGTTTATAAATATATAATTTGATAGTTTTAGTGTCGAGAGGTGGTAATAATGTAATGTGGGACTTTTTTGAAAGGAACTTGGTCAATTAAGTCGCGTGATGCAATATTTGTAGAAACATTGTTTATTAAGTAATAAAATAAGAATATTAATATTTCCATCACTAAAAATATTTCAATTGATTGATATGAGAGCAGTTTTTTCGTTTAAATAGTATAAAGCTATCCCTATAGTGTTTTTGTCATTAGCAAAAGAACGGTGCATACGTTGTACTTAAACGTTTTTCCAAACATAATTATACGCAATAAACAATAAGCGTTTAAACGAAAAGCTTTTTTACAAGCGCGCTTATTGAAATAAGTACAACGTTTAAACGTTTTAAAATTTTAAGCCGTTTTTTCCACTTCTACTTCCTACTGAGTTAGGGACCCTAACCACAGATTAGATAATAGTTACTACGTAACAGATACATCACTCCCATAGAAACGCTCGAATCGTTGTAATAATAATAGCCAAAACCGACAGACAAAAGTCACTGCAAGAAGAAAAGGTCTCTATGAACGCGCGCCGAGAGTCGAGATTCCCGCGTACACCGCGTGATTGCGTCATTGAGCGAAAACTTAAGGGTTGTACAAAGAACATAAACAAAATAGTCTAAGTAAAACTTTAATGTTATTATTTTATTGATATACATAGGATTATAATTAAATAAAGTGATTGCGAGGAAAGCCCAAGAGTATTTAATAATTAATATTGCAAGAATATGGTAAAATACATGATTGGTGTTAATCATTACATTATTCCTCATAATTTACTTCTAAATTGGCAGTGTGCATATATTTAAAAATTTAAAATAGTATATGTTAAAAAATAAGAGAATAGAATATAACTTTATCGTCATTAATATATTTAAAAATTATAAAAAATACAAATTATTAAAAAATTACCAATCCCACCCAAGGCGAAATTTTTTCTTTATTGATTTTATTCATTTGTCAAATTACAAACGATTAAAAAAATACGAATTATTATGAAAAATACATGATCGTTGTTTTTTTTTCATGTTTGAACTCACGGTTATTTAATTTTACTATGGAAAATATCCTGAATCGTATGAATAATTCTGATAAATAGGCAATCTTTTAAAAACAGTAGTAAGGTGGAATATTTTTTTTTTGTAAGAAATCAAATAACCGGTTGATCGAGACTATTTTTTTTTATAAAAAAATAATAAAGTCAAAAACATTAAAGTAGGCAATCAAGCAGGCTGCCTATTTTTTTATACAAACAACAGAGAAGCTGTTGGCTTTCATCTCAGCCGATGATAAGTAACGAAAAGGTCTAAGATGAAAGTAAGCTCAACCTGAACTCCTCAGCAAGTGAGGAACTAGACTGAGGACTGAAAATTGTTACTATGGCGACGAATTACCATCTAATTAGTTCGAACTACTTCGAATTTCGACTATGAAAAAAAATCAAAATTTTTATTTGTCTTTTAACAACGACATCCAATAGCTTCACAGTATAAATTAACCACCGTATTGTTAATCAAGTTTATTAAATTAAAATTATTATGTGTAATTATTGTGTACTTTTTTCGCATCAACATTTAACTGAAAATTTTCGGAAAATTATTCGATTTAGGTATTAAAATCCCGTTTTTAGTTCTGAAAAGAAAATTATAAATAAAAAAAATAATTGATAAAAAACTAAAAGAAATTAAAAACCAAATTAATATAATAATCAAAAAGCAATAAAATAAAGGAAAAAAACAAAATAATTAAAAAAATACAAAATTCGATAATAGTATCGCGTGCGGCGCGGCGGGTGGCGGCGGCCCTCTGCCGGTCAGCGCGCCGGCGCGCTACTTAGCGGTAGGTATTTATAACGCTGCATTGCGCGAGTGACGGGGGCCTGCCCTAACTCAGTAGCACAGAACACATATACCCAAGGGCTCAGTACTAGTAGGCAACCGAACGTGGTGTTGGAAGGATGGCTCCTGCACTCTCCAAATATGAAAAAAATGGTATCGCCCTTGTCGCAACTGCGGGTGTAAATGTGAAAAAATAAAATAAAAAGAGAATCACTGTGTGCTTTTATAAAACTACGATGCAAGTGACACTTTTTTTTGTATGGTAGGCATTTAACTGAAAATTATTCGATTAAAAATCGCTTTTTTATTCTTAACATAACTCTTTTTCTTCTGAAAACAAAATTATAAATAAAAAACAAGTAATTCATAAAAAATAATAATAAAATAACAAATTATTAAAATAAACAAAAAAACATGAAAAAAATAAATTTATGAAAAAATAACGCTCTACACCAGGATCCCTGCCATACAGATTTAAAGTCGAAGATGCATAGACCAATCCTGACCTATATGAGTCTCATGTTTTTGTGTAATGCGATAGATAGATAAAAAATTTGAGGCGATGTAAATAAATAAAAAATTATTAAAATAAAATTAAACTATGCAATATGAACATTTTATATTCATTAGAGCCAGAAGATTTCAAAAATTGTTTACGAATAAATTCTGCACAATTTGAACATATTTTAAATTAAGTGACAGTATAATAATAATTATATTCAGAAACATGACACATTATTTAGAGAAAGTGTAGGTGCTAAACAACGATTAGCAGTGACGCTAAAATTTTTAGCGACGAGAAATAAATTTGGTATAGCTTTATACATGTCCAGAAGATTCATTAAACCAGATTTTTCTTTTTTGGATGACATTTTCTTGGCACGCGAGGCCAATTTCGCTTCCGATACACAGCAACAATCCGCTCACATCGAGCGCTGTGCGGCGACTGAGCGCCCTAACAGCGATTACATCTCCCTAACTAGGGAGTTAGGGCGATCGGGCAACCACGATCGCCCTAACTCCCTAGTTAGGGCGTAAGTCGGGAGATGTAATCGCTGTTAGGGCACTCAGTCGCCGCACAGCGCTCGGTGTGAACGGATTGTTGCTGTGTATCGGAGCGAAATTGGCCTCGTGTGCCAAGAAAATGTCGTTCAAAAAAGAAAAATCTGGTTTAATGAATGTTCTGGACATGTATAAAGCTATACCAAATTTATTTAGCACTTACACTTTCTGTAAATAATGTGTCATGTTTCTGAATAATTTAAAAAATGGTCAAATTGTGCAGAATTTATTCGTAAACAATGTTTGAAATCTTCTGGCTCTAATGAATATAAAATGTTCATATTGCACAGTTTTATTTGATTTTAATTAATTTTTGTTTATTTACATCGCCTCAATTATTTTTATCTATCAATCGCATTACCTACACAAAAGCATGAGATTCATATAATCTGTGGGGGTTCGATCCTGGTGTAGAGCGTTAATTTGTCATAAATTTGTTTTTTTGTTTTTTTTAATAATTTGTTATTTTATTATTACTTTTTATTAATTACTTGTTTTTTACTTATAATTTTGTTTTCAGACGAAAAAGATTTAAGTTAAGATTAAAAACGCGATTTTTTAATCGAATAATTTTCAGTTAAATGCCTACCATCAGAAAAAAAAGGGTCACTTGCATGGTAGTTTCATAAAAGCACACAGTGGTTCTCTTTTTTATATTATTTTTTCACATTTACACCCGCAGTTGCGGCAAGAGCGATACCAATTTTTTGATATTTAGAGAGTGCAGGAGCCATCCTTCCAACACCACATTCGGTTGCCTACTGAGTTAGGGAGGCGATCTAGTGCAGTGTGATCAGAACGCTCTAACTGCCCTAGCTCCCGATGCGACGCCCTAACACCCGATGGATCGTGAAGTCTAATCGCTGCTTAATCGGTTCGCGCGCTTCTCAACTTCACTATGGTCGCTCCGCGTCAACTTCACTGTGGAGGCTGCGGGGGGCCGGGAGGGAAGAAGACGACGCCGCGAGCGCGCCCGATCGACAGCGACAGAACAAAAATCGACAGAATAGCGAGTTCACGTCGCACACGCCTATAATATCATATTTTACGTGTGTTCTCATTTCAATTGTTCTCTTTTCAATATTATATTTTCTTATAAAAAATAACCCTCTTTTAATGTACGCCCGTACATTAAATTGGCGACCGTGACAGGACAAGGATAACAGCCTACATAATCACTGCTGCGCTCAAGTAAACGGGAAAGGAAAGGACGCCGTGCCGCCGCCATTTGCTGCCAGTGTTGCCACCTTGGTGGTTTTGTCACCAGATCTGGTGGTTTTTCAAGACCTTTAGCGATATTTTTTCATCATTTAGCGTATTTATTTTTTTTAGTGGTTTTTAGCGGTTTTCTGGAATGGAATCAGACAACACTTCTTCGAGAAGAAAATTTCCTACTATTCCGAATAGACACGAAAATCTATACCTAGTTATAAGCTTAAAGTCTATGAATGCTCCCACTACATTACAGAACAGCAGTTTCGTTTCCTGTAGGTATTGATCATTTTCTCCATAGACTTAAAATATACTGTCGTATAGATATAGACCAACTGTCAGTGCGAGCGAGAATGTATAATAGTCTTATGAAGTTCTCTAGTTCTAGAGTTTGAAAGAGACAGTGCATTTAGCTACTTTTTAACCGATTTTGAAGGACGGATCAGCCACATTGGATATTGGAATTCAGCCACATAGTATTGGAATTGACAATTCAAATATTTTGGTCTCATTTTATAAGGAACTGTCAGTACGTCTATACGCCAGTATATTTTAAGTCTATGGCTTTCTCCGGTTCCAAGGCAACGGATGATTTAAAAATGCATCGGACTAAATGTACTGAATTTATTAAAATGTCTTGGCACCCCATTTCGTTGATGAACTAATAAAAGATAGAGGACAGTTTTGCTTAGCTATTGTTTAACTACATTACATACTTTATTAGTATTTTATTTAAATAAAAAAAAAGTTAGCGGAATTTGGTGGTTTTTTTTCTTGTCCACATTTTAAGAAACTGGCGACATTTTAATGTGGATCTGGCGCCCTAACATATTTCAAGGTGGCAACACTGTTTGCTGCTAGCTGACTCCACGCTCGCCGGGCCGCCGCCGCCGCCGCCTTTTGCTGTTTGCTGCTGCTAGTGCCTGGCTGCAAGGAAGAGGTCGTACCGTTTCCTACTAATCCTATCTTATCCACTTATCCCATCTATCTATCTGAGCAGTGTTTGTGTTGGTGCCTAATATTATTCTTGTTTCCTTTATCTTCGGGTCGGGTTTCTGCAGCGAGCCTATTTACGTGTTAGCATCTTAAATAATTAGCTACATACTTAGCAATAATTATCGTGCACACGCCTACATTCGATGCAAGAAATTACCGAAGGATTATTATAACTTTTGGGTAATTTTAACTCGCTATTCTTTTTTTTTACGTGTACGTAACGTTGCCTATTTTGAACGTGTACCTATGTTGCTTATAATATAAATAAGTGAATGTTAATGCCTCGTCATTTGTGCCTATATATTCGCATTCAACTGCCTTGAATGGGGCTACCTAAAAGCGTTTCGCACATTTTTTATAAAAACTATTTGCACGCCGCCATTACGCCAGTTGCAATTTTGGGTGTGTCTAGTTCATTTTATTTTGTTTGCGCCAAAACTATTTCTTGTTTGCGCCTAAACCTAAACCTATTATGCTTATTCATAGGTACCTATAATTTATTGTGTTTGAAACCTTTTAATTGTTTTTCTGCACATTTAGTTTTCATTGTGTCCTTTTGTGACTGTGACTTGTTACTAGCGGTTACTTATTGTTCCTGCCGAACTGGTTTCAGCGTACTCGCTATCGAGTCGAGACTGCTGACGCTGCCGACTGCTGCTGCTACCTACTACGGGCGGCTTCATGCTTCAGGGCAGTCTATTCGTGCAACGCCACGGGCAGCGGGCTGTGGCTGATCGCATTTTGGTTAGATCTGAACATTTGTTTTGCCTAATTCATTGTTTAATTATAATAATATGGCCAATGAAAGTGATAATTCGGTGGACGTATCTCGCCTAATTAGAAAGCGTGTTTCAGTTAAAGGACGTTTGACTAAAATGAAAGAAAATTTCGAGTCTATGTATGCAATTGATTCAAGTCAATTAACTAATATACAATTAAAGGAATTAACTTGTCGTTTAGAAAAATGTCAGACACTATTCTCATCCTTTGACGAACTGCAAAGTGATATTGAATCATACTGTGATGATTTAGATATTCAGTTAAACGAAAGAGATATGATTGAGAGTCAATTTATAACTCTTATAGCCTCAATCCAAAACTTATTAGAGAGTGACAAAATAATTTTAAAGGCAGATAGTCACTCTAGTGCTTCAACTAATACTAATGAAAATAATATAAAACTGCCCACTATTAAACTCCCATCATTTGATGGAAACTACTTGAAATGGTTGGAGTTTCGGGACACGTTTGACTCGTTGATAAATTCCAATGATGCTATACCAATTATTAGTAAATTCCACTATTTAAGGTCCTCCTTAGAAGGGAGCGCACTTGTGGTAATTAAAAGTATCGAATTTACATCCAACAATTATTCTGTAGCATGGGACTTGTTGTGCCAGAGGTATAACAATAAAAACATTTTAATAAATAATCACTTAAAGGCACTTTTTTCTATAGAGTTGATTCATAAGGAATCCTATAAGGCTCTGCGTTATATGATAGACACAGTAAGTAAAAATTTACGATCTCTAAATACATTAGGCTTGCCTACCGATAGTTGGGACGCCTTGATTATATATTTGGTTTCCTCAAAATTAGACATGTCTTCAAATGCTAAGTGGGAGGAGCACAAAAGTAATTTATCCAACTTGCCCACATTAGATGATTTCTTTCAATTTTTAAGAAATAGAGCTGCTATTTTAGAGACTGTAGTTTCTAAAACATCTAGTTATAACGAAAAAACCCAAAAGGGGGTTAGTAATTATAATAAGGGCAATTTTACAAAGTCACTTGCAACTTCTCTAAATGATGTTAATGATTCTACTGTTGGTACTACCAATAAGAATTTTTTATGCCCTATTTGTAGTCAAGCTCATTTTGTATATAATTGCTCCAAGTTTAAACATATGTCGACTAAGGACAGACATGACTTAGTAACACGCCTACAATTGTGCACTGTTTGCTTGCGTAAGGGTCATAACCCACTTCAATGTAAACTAAAGGGATCCTGTAAGTTATGCAAATCAAGACATAACACATTACTGCATGTAGATAAAACTAATGCTAATAATAGTACAAGTGAAGTAGAAAATTTACCTGTTCCATCTTTGCCTATTGCTCTCAACTCTTCTATATCTTGTGATCAGGTTCTATTATGTACTGCGTTAATTGAAATTGTAAGCAAAAATAATAATAGCACTTATAAGGCACGTGCCTTGCTAGATCCAGGAAGCCAGTCTTCATTTATTACAGAGAATTTAAAACAAATAATTAATTGCTCTACTTCTGACATGAGCATGGCTAGTGTATCAGGAATAAATAATGTATCTTTTAACGTAAAGGAGTTTTGTAATCTCAATTTAAAATCTTGTTTAAATTCATTCCAGATACAAGTACAATGCTTAGTAGTTCCACAGATTACAGGCACATTGCCATGCAGATTTGTAAATATTGATCAGTTAAATATACCTTGTGACCTTGAACTTGCTGACCCATATTTTAATCGTCCCTCCAACATAGACATTCTTTTAGGAGCAGACGTATTCTGGGACATTGTTGGCTCAAAACAAATTAAATTAGGAAAAAATAAGCCTACTTTACAAAATTCTAATTTTGGTTGGCTCGTTGCTGGCCCTATAGGCCATGTACAGTTAGAGCATAAAGGGCAAGTTTATTGTAATTTTAGCAAAGAAATACACGATTCTCAAACTATTCTGGGAAATTGATGAATTTCATTCCGATAAAGTGCTGCCTACTATTGAAGAAAATTTATGTGAATCTCATTTTATAGAAAATACATTTAGGCTACCTTCTGGTAGATTTTCTGTCAAAATGCCATTTAAGGAAGAGCCTGATAAGGCCCTTGGCGACTCATATTATCAAGCCAAAAGGCGATTTTTAAATTTAGAAAGGAGATTGTCTAAATTACCTTTAGTTAAGCAACAATATGTAAATTTTATAAATGAGTATCTAGAGTTAGGTCATTTAAGTGAAATTAGTAAACCTAGTTTTGGCTATTATTTGCCGCATCATGCGGTCATTAGAGATAAAAATGAAACTACCAAATTAAGGGTTGTTTTCGATGCCTCTGCGAAAACCACTACTGGAAGGTTATTAAATGAGATCCAACTAATTGGACCGGTAGTTCAAGACGATCTTTTGTCAATTTTAATGAGATTTCGTTGTCATAAATATGTATTAACAGCTGACATTCAAAAACATTATAGGCAAATAGAGATAGACCCGTCTCAACGCCATCTCCAGCTTATTGTTTGGAGAGATGATGAATCCAAACCATTAAAGGTCTTGCAACTAAATACGGTGACCTACGGCACCGCTTCTGCGCCTTTCCTCAGCACTAGATGCCTGTTGCAACTATCTAAAGAGTGCACAGACCCAACTATAGCTTCTATTATTGAGCATGATATATATGTTGACAATTTAGCGACTGGGTCCTCTACAGAAGAGGGCATCAAGTATATTTTTGAAAATGTTAAAACAGTATTAGAGTCGGCTTGTTTTCCTTTGCACAAAATATTAAGTAACGCAAGTAATATTGCTCAAAGTACTGATTTATGTGAAACACCTTTATACTTTAATAAGGAATGCAGTGTGTTAGGTTTAATGTGGTCTCCCAATAAAGACACACTACACTTCGACATAAATATGAGTTCTGATTCTAAAATTACAAAGAGATGTATCTTAAGTTTAACTTGCAAAATCTTTGACCCGTTAGGTCTATTGTGTCCATGTGTAATTGAGGCCAAAATAATTTTACAGAAGCTTTGGAGCCTAAAGTTGAACTGGGATGATCCAGTGCCATCTAATTTATCCAATCAGTGGTTAAAAATTGCAAATAATTTAAATCTTTTGTCTCAATTACAAATAACACGTCACGTCATATGTGATTCACCTATATGTATAGAGCTTCATTGTTTCGTAGATGCTTCACAGGATGCCTACGGAACCTGTATCTACTTACGATCTATTGATCATAATAATGTCATTTCAGTAAACCTATTGTGCGCCAAAGCAAGAGTCGCGCCTATCAAAGCCATGACTATACCGCGGTTAGAGCTTTGCGGTGCGCTGTTGGGAGCGCGTTTATGTTCAAAACTATCTAAGGTATTGCATTTAAAAATTAATCAAATAGTATATTGGTCTGATTCAACTATTGTGTTAAGCTGGATTAAAACACCGCATAAATTGCTTAAGGCATTTGTTAGTAATCGTATTAATGAGATAAACGAGCTCACTAGTGGTAATCTTTGGAGGCATGTCCCCACAGAACAAAACCCCGCCGATTTGGCGTCTAGAGGTGTCGAACCTCAAGATTTGATTCAATCTTCGTCTCAGTGGTGGACAGGTCCAGCTTTCCTAAAAAAGGAATCTCAAGACTGGCCACAACTAAATAACTTATTAGTTGATGTACCAGAATTAAGAGTTCACTTAAATATTGAAATTCCTAAATTAATTAATTTTGAAAAATTTTCTAGTTATAACAGGTTAAGGCGAACAGTTGCTTTGTCCTACGTTTTATAAATAACTGTAAAAAAAATAGTGCCAAAATGACAGGTCAATTACAAGCTAATGAACTGAATAAGTCTCAACTAATTTTAATCAAATTATGCCAAGCAGAGTTTTTTTCTTTAGAGATACAAGCAATATTAAAAGGCGATAGCTTACATAAGAAATCTAAGTTATTACCTTTGAGTCCATTTCTTGACGCCGACGCCGTGCTAAGGGTTGGTGGTCGCCTAAAGTTCTCTAATTTTGATTTTAATAAAAGGCACCCTATAATTTCAGATGGTAAGCATGTTTTCACTAAATTATTAATGCGATATGAACATCATCATTTATTTCATGCTGGCCCGCAATTATTGCTGGCCTCAGTTCGTGAGCATTTCTGGCCCTTAGGTGGTAGGGCAGTAGCACGTAGTGTCACTAAGTCATGCACAATATGTAGACGTTTTCGAGGAACTACAATGCAGCCTATCATGGGACAGTTACCATCAGAAAGAACTAATGTAACTTTTCCTTTTTATACTTGCGGCACCGATTTCGCCGGACCTTTTATGATTGCAAGTAAGAAGGGACGGGGCAGTCGCACTACTAAAGCTTATTTATGCTTATTTATTTGCCTTTTAACCAAAGCAGTCCACTTAGAAGTGGTCAGCGACTTGAGTACCGAAGCCTTTATATTATGTCTGCGTCGTTTTGTATCTCGACGCGGCAAGCCCCATGCTATTCATTGTGATAATGGCAGTAACTTCATTGGCGCAAATAATGAATTAGGTAGAATTCTGCGTTCTAGCCGTAAGCCCATTGATGAATATGCTAGTAGCGAGGGCATAGTCATGAAATTCATACCGGCGTATTCACCTAATTTTGGGGGGGGTATGGGAAGCAGGCATAAAATCTTCGAAGTATCACTTAAAAAGAATAGCGGGTAACGCGTCTTTGACCTTTGAAGAATTAACTACACTCTTTTATCAGATAGAGGCTATCCTAAACTCCCGTCCTATCTCCCCCTTGTCTTCTAATCCTCAAGACCTCACTCCAATCACTCCTGGTCATTTCCTCATAGGTCGACCTCTAATGTCAGTGCCATCAGAAGTCATGGACATGGCGAGACCAAATCGATACCAGCTAATTGAGAAGATCAGACAGCAATTTTGGGAGAGATGGAGAAGGGAATATTTGTCAGAGCTCCAATCAAGATGCAAATGGCGTACCAGTCAACACAATATCAAGGTTGGCGACATGGTGCTTCTGAAGGAAGATCATGTTCCTCCACTAAAATGGCGACTAGGCCGCATCACCAAGTTGCACCCTGGACCAGACAAGATCACCAGGGTAGTAGATGTTAGCACAGCCAGAGGAATCATTCGGCGTGCCCTAAACAAAATGGTCCTGCTACATGAAAATTGAAAGCTTCAGCTTCCAAGGGGGCCAGGATGTTCGCGCGCTTCTCAACTTCACTATGGTCGCTCCGCGTCAACTTCACTGTGGAGGCTGCGGGGGGCCGGGAGGGAAGAAGACGACGCCGCGAGCGCGCCCGATCGACAGCGACAGAACAAAAATCGACAGAATAGCGAGTTCACGTCGCACACGCCTATAATATCATATTTTACGTGTGTTCTCATTTCAATTGTTCTCTTTTCAATATTATATTTTCTTATAAAAATTACCCTCTTTTAATGTACGCCCGTACAATACATCTCAACGTAAGTTTCAACACATATTGTGGCGTGATTCGCCTAGCGAACCTATAAATGTGTATGAACTGTGCACGGTGACGTACGGTGTAGCGAGTAGCCCGTTTTTGGCGATCCGTACGTTGCAAAAGCTGGCGGCGGACGAGGGCGATCGTTTCCCTGATGCTGCCCGCGCTCTTCTTGAAGGTTTCTATGTCGACGACTTACTTTGGTCTGTTAATAGTGTAGAAGAGGCGTTAAGACTTCAACAAGAACTCGTTGAATTACTCAAATTAGGCGGGTTCGAATTGCGCAAGTGGTCGAGTAACAGCGTTCAAGTACTAGATAACCTGCCTAATGATCAGCTCGAGCCACCGGTTCAATTTGATGACGGTAAAACCCTGTCTATTAAAATCCTCGGTCTGCATTGGCTACCTAAAGAAGACGCGTTTTCTTTCCGTACTACGCAGATGGTAACGAATGTCACAAAGCGCTCTGTACTTTCGGAAATAGCTAAACTATTTGATCCCATGGGATTCGCTGCCCCGTGTACATTTCTTGCTAAGCATTTTATGCAAAAACTCTGGTGCGCTCAATTAGGGTGGGATGATCCCCTTCCTAAGTCCTTACATGATGAATGGTTAACGTTTTCTTCCCAAATACCGTTTCTATCTAAATTAAAACATGATCGGCATGTCTTTCTCAAAAACCATACGGTATTTCAAGTGATAGGTTTTTGTGATGCTTCAACGGCTGGATTCGCAGCCACCGTATATATTCGCAGTCAAGATGCACAGGGTAATGTCAATGTTAGTTTACTGTTATCTAAATCTAAGGTCGCGCCCTTAAAAACAGTAACAATCCCACGTCTCGAATTGATGGCTGCTCATTTATTATCGAAAATTCTATGTTATGTGGTGGCGATTCTGGCTAAGGAAGTTAAGGTTTCTGAGGTTTCAGCATTCACTGACAGTTCAGTGGCGCTGACGTGGATTAAAACCCCTGCGTTTAAATTAAAAACTTTCGTTGCGAACAGGGTTGCTAAAATTAATGAAAATTCATCTGAGGTGCAATGGTATCACGTCAATGGCGCTGATAACCCTGCCGATGTTTGTTCTCGTGGCGCCACCCCGGCGCAGCTGTTGGAGATCGCGGACCAGTGGCTCCGTGGCCCCCAGTGGTTATATGAACCGCGACAAACATGGCCAGTGAGATCTATTGATGAGTTCAAGGGCGAACCGCTGGAACTCAAACCTGTAAAAGATAATATATTGATTAGCGAAGGTACTAACGTTAACACGGATTTTTATTCAACAATACTTAAATTTTCTAATTTTAATAAACTATTGCGTGTAGTTGCTTGGTGTCTGAGGTTTATAATTAATTCTAGGACCTCTGCAGGTAATAGAATTAAAGGTGCGTTACCGCTGAATTAAATCAATCTCATGATAAAGTTATTCAAATTGTTCAACTTAATCATTTTCAACATGACATTGAGTCTTTGAAGAAAGGCAATCGATGCTCTCAAAGCCTACGTAAACTAGACCCGTTTATTGATAGCCGTGGTCTTCTCATGGTGGGGGGTAGACTTTCACAAGCAGATTTGCCATTTACTCAACGTCACCCTTTGATTTTGCCTAAAAAATCGCATTTCACTGACATCTTGATAGACTATTATCACACTCTCTATTTGCACACTGGGCCTAGGTCACTTCAAAATATACTTGCTCAGAAATACTGGATTATAGCCGCCAGGTGTATAATAAGGTCTCGCCTTTCAAAATGTATTAGATGCTTTAAAAATAGGCCCACTATTAGTCAACCTAAGATGGGTTCTTTACCTAAATGTCGTTTACGGGATGTTTATCCATTTCACACAGTTGGTGTCGATATGGGAGGTCCATTTTTTACCAAAGAATCAAATAGACGCAATGCAAAAATATCCAAATCTTATTTGTGTTTATTTGTTTGCTACTCAACGCGCGCAGTACATCTTGAAGTGGTCTCGGCGTTGACTACTGAATGCTTCCTGGCTGCATTCGATCGATTCATAGCTCGGCATGGCCTTCCACATACGGTCTATTCCGACAACGGGAAGAATTTCGTAGCTGCTGGCAAACATTTCAATGAAGTATTTGACTTCTATAATAAAAATCAAAATGAACTAACTGATAAATTCACAATCAGAAAGGTAACGTGGAAATATAATCCTCCAACTGGAAGTCACTTTGGCGGGATTTTTGAGGCCGGAATTAAATCGGCAAAGTACCATTTAAAACGCGTAGTTGGCACACGTGCGTTATCATTCGAAGAGCTGAGTACTTTGTTTGCTAATATAGAAGCGATTTTAAACTCGCGCCCTCTGTGCAGTTTGTCAAACGATCCCAATGAATTTGACGTCTTGACCCCCGGACATTTTTTGGTTGGTCGTCAATTGGTATCGGCTCCTAATTACGACTTATCAGATACGAATATTAATCACCTAACTCGATGGCAATGTATTCAACAGGCCACGTTGCACTTTTGGCGTAAATGGAAAACTGAATACTTGCATACATTGCAACAACGGCAAAAATGGCTTATTGACACGCCTAATTTATCGGTAGATGATTTAGTGTTGATTCATAACGACAATACCCCGTGTCAACAATGGAGTCTAGGACGTATCGAAAAAATCCATCCCGGTTCTGACGGAAGAGTTCGTGTCGTTACGGTTCGAACGCAAAATTCGCGGTTACAGCGTCCTGTCACTAAATTGAGTCCTCTTCCAAAGGAGCAGGATGAATAAAATATTATACATATTAATTAATTACATTACACATAATTATACATATATATTTAATTTCCATATTTATACAGTCCACTTAACTTATATATATTTTCAATGTATATCTATATCACTTATCAAATGTTAGGTATTCAAACAATTATTTTGTGTTTATGTATTTTGAAATCATTGTTGATTTCGGTGGGGGGAAATGTTAGGGAACCGACTAAAATTCCTTTCTACAACGCCATCTGTTATCCTGCTGTGAAACTCATCCTCTCCCCCCTCCCCCCTTTCTCCGCGCCAATAAAAAAAGTCGAAGTATCGCGGACGGGCGCGCAACATCACGAAAATTAATAACTAATCAATAACCCTGAACATTCGATAAAACCTAGTGCTGTGTGTCTGTGCTTCCAATTATACCTTCAAATCATCTGATCAGTGCCCCGGGGACAGAAGATTTACAAGTTCAAATCGATTTCAACAGAAATCTCCTGTAAGTACCTACCCCCTTCTAGTCGGCTTTGATTTTGTTTTGGGTGTAAATCTAATTTAAAATATCAACAGTTTTGTTTACGCAACAGTTAGTATCGGGGGTGAAATGTGACCCCTGTGATGAATTAAGTTATTAAAATATGAATAGTTATTTTTTTTGTTAATTATTATTTTATTTAATTAAATAACTATTAATCTATGTATCAAACAACTTTTATTACACTTTTAAACACAAAAAGGAACTTATTTTTAAACCTTTCATAACCTCTCATTTTTTAACAATATTTTTAAGAGTCGAGTTTAGTAGACTTAAGTTCTATAAAAATCTAACAATAATGGATAAATAACTCTTGGTACTATTTTGTTATAATCATTATAACAAATATAGGAACATTATATGAGATCAATGAAATAAAAAAAAATGACAACCAAAATGTCTTGGTGTCGGAGGTGATTTTTGTACGTATCTCTGTTCCCAGTAATATTATAACGACCAACGTCCGTCGCCCGCCGCACCCCGCGACGTAATGAGATTAGCTCGATGCCCCGGAGTGTAGGTTATAAAACTGCAAATTTATGTTAAAAAATATGTTGCACTGGGGTGTATTTTGACCCCCGATACCAGTTAAGGGTTAACAGAAACACGCGTAAGGGCCTTCTGAGTCATGCGTACACTGTATCCTCCTTTTCACACCGTACCAAGAAATTCCAAGATTCCTTCTTCTGTCGTTCATCCCACACTTGGAATTCTCTACCTGCGCACGTGTTTCTTCCTACAACATGGGTTCCTTCAAAAGAGGCGTGAAAAAGCATCTTTTGGGCCGGCAAGGGGAGGGCAGGTAGGATAGTGGATGTCGTCCCTACTCTGTCTGTCAACTCATTTGGGCCTCTTTCACCGCTTAGCATCAGGCGGGAGAAGGTCTTGAGTTTTATTTGTAATTGATAATTAAGGCGCAACCTAGATTACCTATCAACAGTGTTCCTCAGTCCACAGATCTTGACAATTTACATATTTGTATGAAAATCTATATCTTCAAATGTCTATAGAATGTGATTCCCGAGACATCCTAGCATCCCAAGACATCCATCCAGCTATCAATATGCTTTAAAATCATAAGCATAACATGTTCTAGTCATACTTATCCCTTGAAAATCTCTATCTAAATCCTCTATACTATAGTTTTTCTTTGAAAAAATGCTTCGTTATTGGTTTTTGTAAATTTTTTTAAAGATTGATTTCATTTGACGACATAATTGCATTCTTTAATTTCGTCCATATCTCCGTTATCGACGGCATTAATAAGCAGTACTAACATCATTAGCTCATTGGTAAAACAATATTTTTTTAGTTAGAAATTAAACTCTGTCTGTGTTAAAATGACACGCGCACCATAATGTACCTGCAATGATTCTACCTGTTTCAGAATTGGGAGAGAATATGAACTTTTGCGTCATACTTTTATCTAGGGGTATAACGTAAAAGCGTCTGGCTCCACAAATGCCAACTTTCGTTGCTAATTACCAGAAGTTAATTCGCTCAGCCGCCGCGCATACATAATGCACGTTGGGATCATTAGCGATTCCTTTATGCTTATATTAGTTTTGCCAGTTTTGTATCTACGCGTCTCAGGTTCAGATTTTTTATTATATTTTTGGTTTTTGTGATATAATTGTTATAATATCCATTTTAATTAATGTTATTTTGGTAGTTTTGAATCTACAGAGTCCAATTTTTTTATAGAAGAAATATTTGAAACATAAAATTATTATCCAGATATTATATGACTGTCTTCATGATTATTATTTTTAATCGTGACATGATTCGAATAACTTGCGTTGAAAAATATCCATTAAAATTAAAAAATGGTTCATGCTTATTCTTGTGTGTGTTGCTATTATTACATTCCACTGTGTAGTTAAAGGTATTACACCATATTTTTTTATTAATGAGAACCACGAGTTCTGCTTTTGACAGCGAATCGAAATAACTAAAATGTTACTGTTACCGAGTTTCCTGAATTTGGCTCCTTATTTAAATTCAACCCATCATCTTTGGCTTCTATCTGACCACTGCTGGAGATAATAGAGCTAGGTGATATGAATAATATCGCAGTTTTGAAACTATTCTAGCAATATCGCAAATTCGATATGTTGCTTAAATGAAACTTAATATTCCCAATATCGAAACGAATATTTCTCATATTGTGTGAACAGGGCAGCACTCAGCATCGCATTGAGTGTCTAGTTTAATACGTTAACTTCGGATCAAGCTGGCATGAATCGTAAGAATGACTTATAAAAACGCCTGCATTGAATTTAGCTATTTATTTAATAGAAAAATTTAATCTTATATAATGGTAATAAGTTTATTCTCACAACACAAACGACACGCTTACACAAACAAAAAGTAAATAAATGATCCAAAAACCAATAACTTACAGTAACAATAAAAAGAACATCTATATCAGATTATAGGAAAGAGGAAATACATGCGCTGGCAGAGAGTTCCATTTCTTAATCGTGTAACATAGAAATGAGTTACCGAATTTCTTGGTACATGTTTGAATGGTAGTCACAGTTAGACGGTGACAACGCAGGCCAGCACGTGTAGTTCTTAAATGGAAAGGAGAAGGTGGAATTAGTGAAAAATTTATATAATATTTTTGGCACACAAAAGCGGCTATGTTTGAGGATTGAGGAAGGACATGGAATTGAGGTCGGATGTATTCATGGTCCTTTTTATTGTGGTTATTAAACTATCTATGTATAGGTACTCCGACTTAGTTGTGTAGCCACAAGATTTGCATTTGGAGAATACAAACACCATTATTGGGTGTATTATGTTTCTAAGTTAGGCGAACAGCCGCAGCCTGCGTCCGATGCGAAACAAACTTTCACGAGAAGCATTTGGAAGTCTGAACTAAAGCGCTTTGCGCGGCACACGTAGAATGAAAGCCGCTGTTTGTGGAGGTTCACCGAAGAACTCGAGTCCGTTAATTATGCTTTACTTTGTATTCTTTTTAAATGCATTTTGTGTGCTTTTTGTTTACTTTTCAATTTGTATGAGTGAGTACTTTGGAATAGTTCTGGATTAACGTTTTTACGTTGCTCATTTCAATAGACTCCGAAGCAACGAATAAATGTTTTTGTCTCTTTCGACATTTAGTATTATTTAAAAATAGGGGTTTAAAATATGAAAGTGACGCTTTAGTGCACTGGTCGCTTTTAAATAATATTGAAGTTCCACGGTCTGTCTCTCGATAATGTGACTCGATGTCATTCATACATTGAAACTTTTTCATACAACAGCTACATTAGCATTCTAAATTTGAAAAATTTATAACATTCAAATGTTTGACTTGTTTTTTCATTCTGTTTTTTTATTATTACAAGCTCTGTTCTGCTCTGTTTTATTATTACAATTACACATGTCCGGTTTGATTTTGATTTTGAATATTATGATTATATGGAGCTGATCTAATGCTGGAGCTGGAAGGTCACCATAGGAATTTCACAATAAAATGACACAATCTCATCGAGTTGGGGCACGTTTAATTCGTATTGACGAGTACTAAAAGCTTGTTGTTAAGTACAAGCTTTTATTTAATTTCACCTGTCCCGATGTCTGTAATGAAATCTTGCAAGTTAAATTTAACCCACTTCCCTGGATATGGAAGGTAGCAATAGGAACTCAGCAATAAAACGACACAGCCTCATAGAGTTTGGGCTCGTACGATTCGCATTGACGAGTACTAAAAGCTTGTTTTTGAATATATTTTTTATTTGAGTAATTTTTGAATATGAGCTCCTACGTGGGATTAACGTAGCATCTGTAACAGCTCGCAATATCAATGGTGTGTTTGGAGACGATTTGGCTTATAAATTTTGGGCGCTTGCGCACTTATACGTATTTTGTACGTATTCGATTCGTGTTCGGTTTTGATCCGGTTTGGCCGTCCTAGTGATTGTATGGACGCTTGCGCACTCATACGTATTCGGTTCATGTTTGATCCGTAAATTCTTACTTCGACTTGTTTTTAGGTGTGCATCAGGATGGCGGGTCTACATCATTTATTTATATTATTTGATGAAGTTGTTAATAATGTATATGTTATAAGTGGAATGTTAAAACGCCTACAGATAATTCAAATAGCAATTAATTAAGCTGGAACTTTTGCTCGTAATTCTTTTCCCATGAAAAAAAACTTTCCTTATTCCTAGTTCTGTACCCTTTCCCTTATTGAATATGCTGTCTTATTCTTTCGTCCCAAGGTTGCCTGGAAGAGATTGCTTTTCAGCAATAAGGCCGCCTATTTGTACTCGTCTGTTATTTTTGTAAAATATTTCATAAATTTTTTGTTCTTTTTTCATATTTACATTTTGTTGTGTCATCAGAATTTAAATACTTATTCGATTTGAAAAGAAACTGCTTTTAATTTCTTGAGGTAGGTACTAAACTGTGGTTTAATCTGTTACATCAAATAGTTAGTAACTTTAATATTAGAGCATGATCCCTCTATTTTGATAATGAAAGCCGGATTTTGTCTAATCTAAGCAGGTACCAAAATTATAATGTTTGGTATCAAATAGTACCAAATGAGTATTAAATTGCAGTGGGTTTTTAAAAACAGGAAGTGATCCCGTCATCTTGACTTTTATCGCACAACCGTCTCAATCACGAATCGAATACGGATTAGTGCGCAAACGCTAGGACGTAAATTTCCCGTTCAGTTTTTTCGCGTACCGAACACAAACCAAATACGTATAAGTGCGCGAGCGCCCTTACAGTGTAGAAATGAAGGGATTTTGGTGCGAATTGTATTGTGTAATGAAAAGTGAATATGGCTGACTCTAGGTTAAGCGTTTAAATACACATTACAATCATGGACCTACAAAAAATACGGACGTAGTGTGGCATTAAACAAATGTGAAGCATGCAAGGTAAGTTTCATGTGTTTGTACACGACCTACACTCACACAGATGTACCAGGTAAGACACAAAGCTGTCATTTTTCAAAGAACAAGACACGCACACATATAAATGTGCTGACATTTGCATGCTTCACTTAGTTAGAGCAGGGGAAAAATCAGAAGACCAGCTATTAGCTTTTTAGAATTATATTCGTCTGACACACTTCAATACATCAAATATATTTATAAAAAAACCATAAACTTATACACAAATCTGTTGAAACCTCAACACTGGCCCTTAAACAGATTTCTATTCATAGTAAATATATACACGAAACAAATTTAGAATGCTTATCTCTAACTAAAGGCTTAGTCAGTATATCCGCCAACATTTCATCAGTAGGCACGTAAGAAATATTTATATTTTTATTTTTTACAACCTCCCTAATATAATGATGTCGAACATCTATATGTTTGGTTCGTGAGTGATGTATTGGGTTTAAGCACAATTTTTGTGCAGACTGATTGTCATTAAATAATTTAATATTACAATCAAGTCCAAAGCATTCATTTAAAAACGAGCGAATAAAAACAGCTTCCTTACAAGCGTCACTGAGAGCCATATATTCGGCCTCAGTGCTAGACAGTGCAACAGTTCGCTGCTTGCGGCTTTCCCAGCTGATAATTGAGCTTCCTATTTGAAAAAGGTATCCGGTGTACGACCTTCGATCTACCTCGTTGGACGCCCAGTCTGCATCGCAGAATCCCACTATTTCGGTTGTAGTCCTTTTATAATGTAAACAATAGTTTAACGTACCTTTCAGATAGCGAAGTACTCTTTTTGCAGCCTTGAAATGAGCTTCTGAGTAGCAGTCGTTGAACTGGCTGAGGTAACTCACCGCAAAGCAAATGTCGGGTCTGGTACAAACTGCGATATACATAAGGCAACCGATGAGGTTTCTGTATTCGTAAGTTCCAGAACTAACATTACCCTTGTTTAGCTTCACTCCTGTTTCCATGGGAGTTGACACAGGCTTACAGTCACTCATGTGAAATCGGCTCAAAATCTTCGTTATATAAGCAGATTGGTCAATACAAATTTCATTATCATTTTGAGATACTCTTATTCCTAATATATGGTGGGCTGGCCCTAAATCTTTCATATCAAAAATGTTCATTAGACTCTCTTTTATTCGTTGAAATTCATTAGATTTTGGCGAATAAAACAATATTATGTCGTCCACATATAGGGCAATAATTATCATACTCCTCCCTTGTCCTTTATAATAAACACACGGTTGAGACGACATTTTATTGAAATTGAGATTGTTTAATAAAACATTGTTAATTTTTTCGAACCAAGATTTGGCCGCTTGTTTTAAACCATATATTGCTTTTTTCAGCCTATATACTTTGTGCTCTTGACCTTTAATAATAAATCCTTCTGGCTGCTCCATAAATACCATTTCTTCTAAGTCGCCATTGAGAAATGCGGTCTTAACATCCATATGATCTATACGCATTCCAAACTGTGCAGCTAGCGCCAGCAAAGTCCTTATTGTTGAATATCTGACTACAGGCGCGAACGTCTCGTTGTAGTCTATACCATATTTTTGTGTATAGCCTTTTGCAACGAGACGGGCTTTGTATCGAAGCAGTTCTCCATCTACACCTCTCTTTTTCTTAAAAAGCCATTTGCATTTTACAGGTTTGTGATTAGGTGGTAAGTTTACAAGTTCCCAACAATCATTAGAAATAAAGGAATGATACTCATCTTGTATGGCTTCCATCCACTGACCTGCCTCCCTGCCCGATAACGCTTCCTTTATAGTCGCTGGCTCATCAGCTTCCCTGCACGATTCTTCTGCTGCGAAAGCTGCCATACTCGTATGATAGCTGTCTTCATTCAGAGAGATTGTGTTCGAGTCCTCTGAATCAAGTGAAGATCGCCCTGGAATGTAAGTTTCATCCGAAGAATCACTTGGATCAACTGAAGTAAAAGTATCGTTTGAAATAAAAGTACTTTGTTGACTAATATTTATCTCTTCAGATGTTGTCACGGTAGGCTGTATATTACTATTGACAATATTTTCATCTGATATCAAATGAACAATAGAGCTATCATCATAAGACATATTTTTACTCCATAACATATCTTCACAAAAGGTCACATGTCTTGCTCTGAGACATTTCTTTGGATTCAAAGGGTCAATGAGCCTGTAATCTTTTGTATCTTCACAGTATCCAGTGAAAATATAAGGCTTAGACCTGGAATCCAATTTGGTCTGCCCTGTTACTAGCGCATAAGCTACACACCCGAATATACGAAGGTTATCAACATTCACCTGTTTATTTGTCCACTTTTCTTCAGGTGTAGCGCCCATCACCGCTTTCGTCGGTGATCGATTTTTTAAGTAAACCGCAGTATTTGCGGCTTCTGCCCAAAACTTCTTACTAAGGCCAGAGTCTGCGAGTAAGCACCGAACCTTGTCCATTATAGTTCGGTTTGCACGCTCAGCTACTCCATTCTGCTCACTGCAGTGCGGGACCGTAGTCTGATGTCGGATTCCACAAGCCTTCAAGAATCTCTGAAAATTAGCATTTATGTACTCACCACCATTATTACTTCTGACAACTTTAATTTTGAAATTTGTCTCGGTTTCTACTAAGGACTTAAACTCTTTAAAAACTTCAAAAGTTTCGTCTTTAGACCGTAGGAAATAAATAAACGTTTTCCTAGACATGTCATCAATGAAAGTGATAAAATACCTACATCCACTTAAAGATGATACAGGAAAAGGACCACAAAGGTCTGTGTGTACTAAGCCTAAAATTGTATTTGACCTATTAAATGATTTTTTCGGGAAAGATAATTTTGATTGCTTGCCCTCAACACATGATAAACAAGTCTGAAAAGTGCTCGTATCGTAATTAATGCCAGAAACCATACCTTTTTTCATGAGGTTCATACTTCGCAAGTTTAAGTGTCCAAGCCTGCGGTGCCAAATCTCCTGCGTTACCTTGCTCTCCACTGTTGTGTCAGCTGGTCCACTCACACAAAGAGAAACGTCATTTTTTGCAAACTCTTCGCATTGAGATTTCATCGCCTGTTCGCTCGGGATTCTGTGAATCACACCTAACTCGACAGTATCTAGTTGATAGACACCATTCATACAACTTGCCATGGCTATTATATTACGACTATTTTGTACTAAGCATTTTGATGAAGTAAAGGTAACAGTATATCCCTTCTTAGTTAATTGACTAACTGTCAAAAGGTTGGCGGATAAACGTGGAACATAATATACGTTATAAATAATCCGTTCGCAGTCCTTAAATATAACACGAACTTTCCCGCATCCTGCAGTTGTTAACTTATCTCCGTTAGCAACGTGCACGTCAGTTGCATTAACCTCTTCAAAATCATGCATCAAAGTCTTGTCATTGCACATGTGATTCGTTGCACCAGAATCAATGTACCACAAATTACTTTTCACGTTAACGGACAAGGCAGTCAGAAGTCCCTGGTCTTTTTGTCGATTTGAAGTATCTCTTGATGATGTTCCGACTTTATTGTTTGCAACAAAGCCGTTGACTTTTTTACAGTCTTTCTTCAAATGACCGGGTTTCTTGCATTTAAAGCAAAATTTATTTCCCTTCTTTGCTATCAATGCCGTTACTTCTTCTTTATCATCCCTTCTTTGAAATTCTTGTAATAATTTCATTTTTACGACATCACTTGACAGCTTGACATTTGAATTTTCGAGTGTCATAATCAATGGGTCGTAATTTGATGGAAGTCCACTAAGCATCAATACCGCCACGAAATCGTCTTCCAAAGGAGAACCAATATCGCTTAATTGTTGTGCGAGTTCCGAAATGCGAGATAAATAATTTTCCATGCTATCGCTGAGTTTTGTGGCGAAAAGCGAACGTAATAACGCCAATCTTCTAACAAGCCCCTTATCCTCATATGCCCGTTGTAAATTTGTCCAAGCTTCAAAAGGAGTATTGCAGTTTCTCACATGTGAAACGGCTGAAGAATGTACTGAAAGGCAAATTTTTGCTAGAGCCTTTTGGTTTTTCTTCACATCTTTTGAACCTTCTTCAGTCACAATACACTCATAAAGGTCTTCGTGCATTAGCAACATCCGCATCGAAAACTTCCAATTGTTGTAGTCTTCTATGCCTCTCAATTTTTCTATTGGAATAGCCGACCCGGTAGCCATTTTTGACAAAATAATTTATGTTTATGTCAAAAATAAATATTTTCAGAAATTGAACCAAATCGAAAAATTTAATAGATATAGATGCGCTGATTGACTGAATATTAAATTTTAAAGCAATGAATAGGGCTTCCTGGGCCCATAACCAGTTAGAGCAGGGGAAAAATCAGAAGACCAGCTATTAGCTTTTTAGAATTATATTCGTCTGACACACTTCAATACATCAAATATATTTATAAAAAAACCATAAACTTATACACAAATCTGTTGAAACCTCAACACACTTTTGATTCAACAACGCTCCGTCCGTCTTTTTTTCAAGTCCGTGATTACAATACAATTTAATATCAAAGTCGATGCTAAGTTGACTTTTAAGGCAATAATTGTTTGGAACCAACATTATATTTTTTATGTGTATTACAGAGCCTCGACTTGTAAAATGTGGGGACTGTAGGTATTTGCATCAAAGGCCAAGTGAGGCCAAGCATGATCATGAGACAACATTCTGTCAGAGAACAATAATGACGACTCAAAGAACTGATGTTTGCTGTCATGGAGCGCACGTTTGCATGCCTGTTGACATGTTACAGCAATAGTCCAAATAAAATCCAAAAAAATCTATAGTGAAGGATCTAGGCACAATGCTCGAAGACCTCTGTAGAGTTTCCCAACAAGTGGGTCTTAAAATGAACATGGACAAGACTAAAATAATGTCGAATTCCCGTATAGTACCCACTCCTGTGAATGTTGGAGGCTCTACGCTGGAAGTTGTTGACGAATATGTTTACCTGGGGCAAATAGTTCAGCTCGGTAAGTCCAACTTCCAGAAAGAGGTAAATCGGCGAATCCAACTCGGCTGGGCAGCGTTCGGGAAGCTACGCAGCATATTCTCGGCCCATCCACCGCAGTGTCTCAAGACGAAAGTCTTCAATTCGTGCGTGTTGCCAGTGATGACGTACGGAACTGAGACGTGGCCGCTTACAATGGGTCTCATCAGAAGGCTCAAAGTCACCCAAAGGGCAATGGAGCGGGCTATGCTCGGGGTTTCTCTACGTGATCACATCAGAAATGATGAGATCCGTAGAAGAACTAGAGTTACCGACATAGCCCAAAGAATTGCAAACCTTAAGTGGCAGTGGGCAGGACACATCGCTCATAGGACTGACGGCCGTTGGGGTGGAAAGGTCCTCAAGTGGCGGCCGCGTACCGGGAGACGCAGTGTTGGCAGGTCCCCCACAAGGTGGACCGACGATCTGGTGAAGGTCGCAGGAAGCCGCTGGAAGCGGGAGGCGCAGGACCGATCGGTATGGAGATCCTTGGGGGAGGCCTATGTCCAACAGTGGGCGTCTATTGGCTGATATGATGATGATGAACTTTATAATAAAATTGTAATATGAACTGTGCTTATTGAGTGTGTACTGACCAGGCAGATGGCTACTAAGCAAAGCTACCAGAGGACGCAGAGTGGTCTCATGCCGAGTGGGGAGACGGGTCACTTCATTGTCCGTCTATCCGTCTGATGAATAAAAATGAAATTTATATCAAATATTCAGGTCTACGGTGTCCTTTAACTGTAAAAAAATCAAATTTGGTAGGAAAAATAAATTTTGTAGTCTGTTATTTATGTTTCGGAGCTCGGATAATAAAAGGGTTGAAAGTTTATATGGAAATATTTTCCATATAAACTTTCAATCCTTATTTTGCACCCTAAGGTTTATTGGAATTCATCCCGAATTCCAATAAACCATGAAACACGTGTTCAATAAAATGTTTTTAAGAGCATGAATCTCAAGTTTTATCAAAATCGTTACTAATTTAAATATTTTTTCATACAAACTTGCAACCCCTATTACATCCCTTTAGAGTTAATTTTTTTTAAAATCCCTTCTTAGTGTGCGTCCGCATTTTGAATTAAAACAACTGTCTACCATTAGTGGTTACGGCTGTGCGTGCGTCTTTAGACTGGAACATCTACTTTTATATATATAGATATGATATGAAATACATAGCGTAACCGTCCACCACCATCAATGCCCTAAAATACAAATCCATACAAATTGATCAATTTCCGCAAAGGATAGAAAATATAAGTACCTACCCAAAGATTAAATGTGAAGTCTAAAGTCGAATATAAATCATGGCACACGCTCCAGTTACGCGGAAAACTACTTTTCCGAATTTCGCCGTAAGATTGCTTTTCGCAGCGCGCGAGCGAGCTAATGCGCAGTACGCAAATTCCAGACAATTGATATGTATATATAATTTCGCATACCGCATTCACCTCACGTTCTCGCAAATATAATTTGCATTATTATGAAAACAGTATAACGTAGCGCATTTAGTTATCAAATGTGTTATAAACGAATGTCTTCTAATGGCTGCGTGGCGGTGAATAAATTGTCTTGATACTTTTTTGCACGGAGTAACTTCTTACACACAGCGAAGGTTACCAGATGAAAAATTCAGCAATCCGGAGAAAATGCCCGATTTCCTTCGAAAAATTATTGTCATAGATTCAGATTTTTTGCTTAAACGTATTTAACAATTTAGAAAAGACAAGTATTATTATTAATTTTGTGCACTGGGGATCTTGGGGGCTTCTTTTTGCTATTGGGGATGACTAAAGTTATTTTTTTAAATAAATATCGATAAGTACATAAGAATAAAGAAGACTACTTTTTGTTTTTGTTTTACAATTTTAGTAAGTTTTATATACATAATTTCTATACATAATAAAGAAGATTATTTTTCGTTTAATTCCCACCGAGATGTTTTTTTTGTATGAATTGGACCAACACTGGAGTATGCTCTATCAAATACAAAAAGAATTTAAAAAATCGGTCCACAATTGGCGGAGTAATCGCGTGACATACACACAAAACACATTGGACACACCTAAAAATTTAAGGGTTTTCCTCGATTTTTATGGGATCCCATCATCAGATCCTAACTTTGGTGACCATGGGACCACCCTTGGAGTATAGTCTATAGAATTTTAAAATTGGTCCACAATTGGCGGCGTAATCGCGTAACATACACACAAAAAAACATACGCATCGAATTGAGAACGTCCTTCTTTGAAGTCGGTTAATTAAATATCGTTTTATTCTAAAGATCGGATTTGTGAGTATCACTTATAATATAAAATTTCAAACACAAACCTCTTAAAGGAAAATTGTTGGTATCTGGTGGACATCCTTTAACCGCCTTCGTGGTCTAGTGGTTGAGACCACCGGGTATTGATCGGGAGGTCTGAGGTTCGATTCCCCACGGGGGTAAACAATTTTCTGCTCGGTTTGGTTGGTGATAGGGCTTCTGAGCCCGCCTGGCTACCCACCACCACCTTACCTAATTTTGTCGCCATAATAACAATGTTAATGGCATTGTTGTGTTCCGACAATTAGAGGTAAGAAAGCCAGTTCCTCAGTTGTTGAGGAGTCCAGACGAAGCTCACTTCCACCTTCGGCCTTATCGTCATTTACCATCAGGTGAGATGAAGGCCAGGAGCTTCCCTGTCGTAAGTGTGTAAAATATGTTCGGGATGCAGAGGAATTAAGAACAAAACAAAGGCAAATTTTAATAATTCAAGCTCGCATCATAAGACGCATCGAAAGCAATTAATCTCCATCAGTTTGATCAGTTTGACTTTTATTTAATAGACGTAATATATTCATTCATCATTCGCCAATATTCATTTAATTGCAAATGTGAAATGTGATTGCGTTTAAAGATATGTCAGATGGACAGAGCTTTCATAATTTTTACTTTTGGCCACCACGAGCGCAGCGATTGATGACATTACCCCCACCTAGTACTTCGCACCCAGCGAATATCTACCTACCTACATTTACGAGATATGGTTTCCCACAAAGGCTTACAAACAGGTTTACAAACAAACAAACAAGTGAATTTATAATAAACTAGCTGTGCCCGCGAACTACGTTTCGCCTTAATTTATTTTTTCCCGACATCTTCAACAAATATCGTTAATGTACACAGAAATAAATACAAAAACTTAATAAATTATAGACATAGACATAGACATAGATATAGACATAGACATAATTTATTGATAATTATTCAATTACAGGTCAATTTTTTACATTACAGTATTATAACAGTATTATATCATTCCATATTATTACATTAATTATTATAAATTAATAAATATACATAAATTAATTATTATTACTTATTTTTATTTTATAAAATTCGTCAATATCATAAAATGCTTGTGTAGTAAGCCATTTTTTAATTTATTTTTGAACGAAGTGAAGCTCGGAGCATCAACGACTGACTGTGGAAGCCTGTTGTACACATTCGGTCCCATCACGTGTATCTGTTTGGCCGATTTTGTGAGAGTTCGCGACACGGATGCCAATTTATGCCTATATCTATTGGAATGCAAATTCTGGTACAAATGTATGTTTTCTCTCACGTACAGTGCTACTTGTACAATCAGGAGACTGGGTAATGTCAGAATCTCGAGCTCGATAAAATACGGTCTGGCTGACTCATCCTGCTCGATGTGTGCCATTACACGGACGGCCCTCTTTTGGAGTCTAAACACCCGCTCCCATTCGGCAGCACGGCCCCAAAACTACAGTCCGTACTGGAGCAGCGACTGCACGCTTGCAAAGTAGCAGGAGCGCACCACTTCTTTTGACAAGGTAGACGCAATTCTGCTAAGGGCATAACAAGCTCCACCTAGTTTTCCACACAATCCATCTACATATATGTGATTCCCAGTTCAGCGTTGAATCCAGGCGGAATCCTAGAAAAGGGGTAGACTGGACCTGTTCTATGGCTTCCCCGTCAAACTCAACTACTAAACGCCGCCGTTTGCGACCTGACAGATTGAAGACCATAAATTGGATTTTCGATAAATTTAGCTTCAGACCATTATAACTGAACCACAAATGAAGATCGGAGGCCGCAGTGTTCAAGCGCCGCTGCAGCTGATCCAAAGATGGGGCCGTTACAACTGCAGCGACGTCATCTGCATACATGAACACTTCTCCCTCCGTTGTGGCCTTTGGCAGGTCATTCAGCAAGAGCATGAAGGCCAGGTTGGACAATGAGGACCCTTGAGGAACGCCAATTTCGGAAGTCATGCCTTCAGACTTGATACTCCCATGGCATCCCATTACATACTGTGTCTTGTTACTCATAAAACTTATGATGATGTTATGTGCGTGACCGGATATACCATAGTAGCGGAACTTTGTTGATTGTGTGCTGTGGTCTGCAACGTCAAATGCTTTTGACAAGTCGCAGAAGAGCACAGGCTACCTCAGTCTTGCATTCTCTAGCTTGCAATATTCGGTGCACTACTTCCCGCGTTAGCGTTGTTGTGGATCGACCCTCACGATATGCGAATTGTCGATCACTTAATGCTTGCGTAGACTTCAAGAAATCTGAAATCCGTGTCGAAATACCGCTCTCGAATATCTTCGCAATAGCTGGAATTATAGCTATTGGCCTGTATGAGTTCATATCGTCCTTCTTACCTTTGCCCTTGTACAGAGGACATATTCGAACTTCCTTTAATGTTTTTGGGTAAGTTCCTTCTCGTAAACATCGATTGAACAAGACGGAAAGAGGACCCGATATTGAGATAGCTATACCTCGCAACATTTCCACTAATATGTCGTACATGTCTTTTGTGGGCTTGTTTGCTACGCGAGAAGATATTTATTATCTTATAGACTTCATTTGGGGTGAACGGAGTCATTCTAAGTGACCGATCACTCTGTGGATATGCCGCGTTTAGAGAAGTGTCTGGTTTCGGCGTCGGCGCTCCGCATTGCTGCGCTGCGGCTATAAATTGCTTATTCAATAAATCTACAATATTCTTTTTCGACTGCGACCCATTGGAACTTTTAATAACATCCGTGTAATCTAAGTTTGAATATTTTGATTTACCGGATTCTGTATTTACTATGCACCACATAGTTTTAATCTTAGAAATACTTTCTCCGATCATTTTAGAGTAATAACTTATATACTAAAACCTTCCTCGAGAATCACGCTATCGAGTGGTGAAAACCGCTTGAAAATTGGTGGAGTAGTTTTTGAGTTTACCACGAACAGACAGACAGACGCGGCGGGGGATTTTGTTTTATAATATGTAAGGATAGTTTAAGTATTTTTTTTATTTCAAAATTTGTTAATTGTAAGCAAAATAAGAGTACACACATCTACTTCTTCATCAATGTTAGCAGCTACCGGACGGAAGGCGGAACCTAGTAATCCGAAAGTAAGGCTGGTGAAATTGTCTGATTCGGAGGTCAGTTTCCCAAAATTAGTTATGTTACCATTTTTTTCTTTTAACTGGCACAATATCACTGTGCATTCCGCACTCGTTGCTAAGGAAGTTCCTAGTTGCTGAGGCTTCACAGCAATGGAGGTTCTTGGTACTTAGAAAGCCACCGCCCCACCCCACTTTCGCGGAAGGTACAGTCAGCGTCAAAATGATCTAAGCATTCAAACCTACCAAAAGTATCTAAAGATTTGGCAAAAATCACTCTTAGCACAAATACTTTAAGGTGTACTATCTTTTGTTGTCATTTGTTCTCAAACAACAAATGAAAATGCATCTCTACGTTTTGAGATAAGGTTGATTTTTATCAAATCTCTACACTTTTGGAAGGTTTGAACGCTTAGATCATTTTGACGCTGACTGTACAGTCTCACAAATAACAGACGAGCGATTATTTTTATCATTATTAAACGATTATTACTAGGAAAGAATGCGAAATACAATACTTAATATAAAAAAAAACTATGTAATTTGCAAATAAATATAACCCCCTTCGCAAAGTAATGTCAAGCGAAATGGCGTCAAATGACATTTTAAATAAATTATATGCACACGCTGCCTGGTGCAGCGTATTAGCGTCGTTGCCGTGGCATGCTCAAACCTGACTAACAAAGTTTAGTTAGGCTGGCTGGTTGAACCAATCTTGTCACTGTCAACGCGCATACAGTTTACTAGATGTGGCTTTTAGAGGAATTTAATTTATTTGAGTGAACGGCTACATGTCCTTTTTTAGAGAAAAGTATACATATCTACTATAAATCAGTGCATACCTGGTATATAACACTAATTAATTAAGACATAATAAATACACCTATATAATAATATACGACACAAGCTAAGGGTGGTTTGACACCAGATACTCTTTTAGTTTGTGTTTGAAGCTGTCAATAGTGCGGCTCTCACGTATACACGCTGGCAGTCTGTTCCACAGTTGAGCAGCATGGACGGTAAAGGATTTATCGGGAAATTTGGTGTTAGAGAGAGGTAAATTTTTAGGATATTATTATGGATAATTAATTTCGCAAATTATTAAGAAGTGTTATTTTGCAAGTGTCTTTATAATAGATTAATATTGTATACAAAGCTTTATTCGGAATGGATATTTCTTAGAATGAACAACGTTAGTGGTACTTTGTAAATATTTTCGAATTCAAATAAAATCTTTTATTTACAAAGCCTTTTCACATAGGATACGAGACTTAATAAATTCAGAGCCGGTGTATCGATCGAACAACAAACTTCGCGACCCAAGCTAATATCAGCTTGCCCTCTGCCGACCAACGGACGAGGCTCTGGTGCTCCTCAACGACCCACACTGGGCCAGTGTGATTGGGTCAAATCCTCAATTTCAGGGGAAGCCTAGTAAAGAGACTGAAGCTATCTCTTGAGGCTATGTGAGACTCTCCCTCATGCTTATGAGGGCGACCTACTACAAATACTTTCAGGGTGTTCTGGCAGTCAAATCATGGGGTGACCTGAGATCTGGGTGACCTAAGTCCTTTCGGTGGACAATGTCTCCTTTTTAATTTTCAAAGCTTTAATCACTTCGCCAAGTTTACGAACGAATGGTTTTGTTTATTACGTACGTACTATCCAGTACTAAATTTTAATAGATTTTTCAAATACTGGAAAAATAAAATCTTCCTACACACAAGTAAATCTCGCGACAAGCTTTTATGTCATATACCTAAATTGTGTCAGATGTGATATGACGTTATAAGTAAAAGTTTTACGGCCTTACAAATAAAAAACTTATTCCTAGGAATAACCTCGGAATAGTTATTCCGTGTTTTGTCTTTTTTTCACATATTACATCTGACATGTGCTAAAACAAGACAAAACACAGAATAAATTATTCCGAGGATTATCCTCGGTATAAGTTTTTATTTGTAAGGCCGTTAGTGTAAAAGTTTATTGTTTCTTTTTAGCGCATTTTCATAAAAGCTTGTTTTTAAAAAGGTTTTTACACATTTATTTTTTTCTCATTATCTCAAACATCAGTCTTATCGTCAGTTTGCGAATTGGCCTGATCTTAACTATAGTAACTATTCCAGTGTATCTCTATGTTTATGACTAATTCAGATGGATCGGATATTGCAATTTCCATGCAGCTCGAGCCCACTGCGCATAGCTAACTTCTATTTCGTATCACATATCGCCCCGGCTAACAATAATTGACGTGTGCCGAATTTTCCAAGGCACTTAGCTCGTGCTTTATTAGTTTGTGTATAGGGCATCGTTTCGTTAGAACATATCGAATGGCAATGTATTACAATGATTCGAATTGTGGAGTCATTCCCATACATTGCTGTTCAATACGTTTTAAGGCAGGGTTTCCCAACCAGTGAGGCGCGCCCCACTTGGGGGGCGTAGGGTGAACCAAGGGGGCCCAGTGACTGGCTCCAGAATTAAACTGTATAAAGAATATTTATAAAAATTGTTAATATAAACTCGCGAGACGCGGACGGTGCCACCTATGCGAAGTCAGCGACACGTTGCAACCATCTTTTAAATAAAAGTTTTATTCAAATACGCCCCCCGGCCCCTAGGGGGGCGTAGTATTTTAGCATAATGTTGGGTGAGGCGAATAGGGTTAAAAGGTTGGGTACCCCTGTTTTAAGGAAACGAACGCGAATGATACTTTGGCTATAGGCAGGGCGGGATTTACAAATTTTACGCCTATGGGCCCAAAATGCCCTCCCCCTTTACTCTTTTCAAAAAGTGTCAATTCTATTTTTTCCATCATTTGCTCAGGTTTCTTTACTTTGTAGTAATAAATAGTAGAGAGATTAAAACAAAATACTATTTGCAGTTTGAGTTACAAACATTTCTGTTTGATCTAGAAATACATCAGTTTTACAAATGAGTTACTTGTAGGTACTACAAACAAGAACAGTGCAAAAAAGTGGTCATGACAAAACGCAATATCATTAGCACATAATATTGCAATAATGTTGGTTGAGGTAGCAAATTGGAGGTATTGATAGGTAGATTACAAATTTTAATGCTTATCACATTTTTTAAATGGCGGCTACCTACTGAAATAATAGTATTTTCCGATTTCCAGGTTCTTTTAGTTCGAATACACACGACCGACTATCGGTGACCAAGTATTTGATGGTAGAAAATGAAACATATTGTAGATAGTTCGTCTCATATATACTCGTAGTTCTAGGTTGCAACCACGTTGCAACGCACACGAACTACAAAAAGTCGACCAACGACAAAGTGATAAACGTAAGCGTTGAGTCGGTCGGAAATGTCTGAACGATTTATCGGATCGGGCCTACAACAAGTCAGTCGTGTGCGTCTGCCATTAACCGCTTTGCCGCCCCTAAAAATTTGCCGCTCTGGGCCCGGGCCTACTTGGCCCGTAATAAGTAGGTAAGTCCGGCCTTGGCTATAGGCACAGATCTATGCTGTACTACATAATGGATAAAGTACTTGTGTTTCAATAGTTGTCTCATTTTCAATGGCGGTTTGTTTACCAACCGAAATTTTTATGGTTCACTTAAGGAGTTATTTATTAGTCGCTCGTTCAAGTTACTTCTCTACAAGGTATGGAATTGAAATACAACAAAGAGGTGTCTAATATTTGCTAGATCTTTTGGTTTTTGTTCGATTCCGTGGGAGCTTCAAGATAAAAATAACTTATTTACTCGGACTGTTAATTTGGATCTTTAGCTATCTACGTACGTTTCATCAGTTTAACGGGGGAAAGTTTTCGCGTATGGGAGCTACAAACATCCGTCCGTCTATAAACTTTTGAATTTGCAGTATAATTGGATTTCTCTCATTCAAAGTTGGTTTAAATAGAATTTTACACATCTTATTCAAGAGATGACTGAAAAATGAGCCAAACAATTTTTTTTTCAAATATTCCGATTACTTTTTTAAATCTATTTTTAAATTTGTAAGAAGCCTAAGGACCTCATGAGAACAGAGGCTGATAGCTCTAATTAATCTACTAGACTAGGTGATTCTATTTCAACATTAAATCTTGAGAAACTTATAGAAGCTTATTTCGAGTAACAAGTTATTTCATCTCGGCAGTTGATCTCGTAAAATTCTCATAGAATAAACAGTATTCAAATTAAATCTGCTTTCAAAGGCTCCTGTTACAGAATCACGATCCTATTTCATGGAAAAATGTAATATTTTTAATTATATTCGCAGAGAGCACATTGTTCTCTCGCGGAAGGGTCGACGTAGGCTGTAATATAACAGGGCTTCACAATATATTCACTGTTTTACGCATTTAATATCATGGCAAGTTCAATATTCATTACGCATAAAAAGGATTCGTGTCCTGAATAAAAATATACAATAAAATGGGCTATGAAATGATCATTATGTATATTTATCTAAGTATAATTTACTATGTGTCGTCCCCGACTTCGGCTTGTTGAGGGCTTAGGATCCGGATGCCCCCCATGGAAAAATCAGCCTTCACTAGATATAATTGAGGTTTTCCTCCAAGTAAAAAGGCACAGGCTTCCACTACGCAAATTGAAGTCTTTTTCTGATCCTCCCCCCATCGAAATGTTATACCTACGCCTATGCGCGTTCCTAGGGAAACCTTTAAAATTGGGGATAAAAGCCTATGTCCTTCCTTAGCGCATAAGCTATCTTTATACCAACATTATAACTAACTGGTTCGGCGGCTTAGACGCATGAAAGCATAAGACAGACAAAGAGACGTAGTCGCAACAGTTAGTTATCAATTTATCTTTATTGCATTAACAAGCTCAAAGGTCCATCTTCGGCTTTTCTTTTTTTTATATTATTATTTTGTATTACTTATATTTAAAAAAAATATTGTTTTAATGAACGCTTTGTTAAATGTTAGTGATCTCTTCCTATCCTGCCCATCCTCTCCTTCTTCTAACTCCAGCTTTCCTAGCCTCGATAAGACTCTCGGGAAATATTGACAAGATTCGTTCAGCGATGTTGCGAAGAACTTTAATGTAGTACATTTAAATGCACAGAGCATTCCTTCTCATTATCCAGATATGCTTGCTTCTTGGTCTAATTCGCAACGATCGGGTAAGTTCTTAGCATGGACGTGTGGCGATTTATCTTCGTGCTAATATTTCCTTCTCTATTCTCAGTCGCTCTCCACAGCCACCTCCTCACAATACCGCTGAGCATCTTTTTCTTGACATTTCTTTGTCTCACACTCGAATCCTTTCTGGGGTCTATTATAGTCCAACCGTAAGAATACTTTGCTTCTTTTGAGCAACTCATTGAAACCTTTACTCCAACTTTTTCACATACTATTCTTATGGGTGACTTTAATACGTGTTTGTCAAAATATGATTTCTGCTCCCAAAAATTGGTTTCTTTAGTAAAATCTTACAATCTTCATATTCTTTTTTTTTAATTCTTTTATTTTAATAAAGCCATACATCATAGATTAAGCCGGCTATCTTCATATTCTTCTTCTGCAGGAAACTCATCATTTCCCTAATTGCTCCCCGTCTCTTCTCGAACTGATGATAGTTTCTTCCTCGAATATGGTAAGCAAATATGGTCAATAGTCAGCGGATGCTTTTTTGTACCACGACCTGATTTTTCTATCATATTGTGTTCGCCTACCAAAAACTAAACCTAGCATTTAACTTCGACGAAATTTCGCAAAAATGGAACTAGGAAAGCTTTGCGAAGACGCCGTTGGCTTGGACTGGTCAGATATATGCAACTGTGATTGTGATGATAATCAAGTGCAACTTCTTAATGCTCGTCTGATTGAACTTTACGACGTCCACGCTCCTGTAAGACCTATCAAAATTAAGCATCTCCCTGCTCCGTGGCTAACCAACGATATCCGTGTTTTGATGCGCAAACTGAACAAAGAAAAAGCTAGGTACAAACTTAATCCTACCGTCGAAAATCAGATCAGGTACAACACTGCAAAATCGATGCAACACAGTGATAAGAGACTATGGCGGAACAACTATTACATTCAGTAAATCTGTGAAAAATCTAGGTATAGTTTTCGATCAGTGCCTTTCTTGGCGACCTCAGGTTGAGGCTGTTCGGAAGAAACTGTTTGCCGCATATGGTTCTCTCGACAGATTCCGACACTTTCTCCCAATGGCTACAAAGACAGTGTTAGCTCAATCACTTTTGTTTTCTATAATTGACTACGCTCACGCTGCTTGGGTGGGTTTGTCGGAGGAACTGCTAGACAAATTGGAGCGTCTACAAAATGTGAACATCAGGTTTATTTTTAATCTGCGTAAATTTGACCATGTTTCTTACTATCGCTCTCAACTTAAATGGCTGCCAATTCGCCATCGCAGAGACTTACATTGTGTTATCCCCACTTTACAATATTTTGTTTCTTCCAACTTCTCCATCATATCTTAAAGCACAGTTCTCCCTTCGGTCCTCTTCTTCGAGTCGTACTTTACGATCGAACTTTAATTTAACTCTTGATATCCCACCCCACAGCACTGATTTTCTTTCATACTCTCTTCCTGCATATGCCGTTCGGCTATGGAACTCTCTCCCTGAGAGTATTAAGAGAGCTCGTACGCTGGAGTCCTTCAAGAATCAAATCGGAAATCACTTCCTATCCTTAAATCTTTAGCTTAATCAGTCCTTCATTATCTATAATTATCAACTACCTTTTCTTTGTGTATTTCCCTGTCCCTAGGTTGCCTGGAAGAGATTGCTTATTAGCGATAAGACCGCTTGTGTTGTACATCTGTGTTGTTTTTGAAAATTTTCTGTCTGTATCTCTTTGTGTGCAATAAAGTGTTTTATTATGATGATGATTATTACTATTAATATTATAAATGCGAAAGTGTAAGTTTGTATGAGGTATAGACACTGGTAGAGGTGCAGGAATTTATTCAAAAGGCTATGAAACTAGCATGGGTCAACTTGCTACAGTTTTTCAAACAGACACTACATTAATAATAGTTGTTCTTATTTTTTTAAGACTCTCCAGATGAACATTGCTTGGCACCAACTTCAATATAAAACTGTGATGTTGCATGTACCTATTCTTATTATTTATGACTTTTTGATGTTTTGAAGTAGGTTCTTTTTTTGTAAAAACATATTTCAATCTTTTTAGTTAATTTAATGCGTATTAGAATTTCAGTTAAGCCAAACACCAGAATAAATTAAAATAAAACGTCTTTCGCTCCAAACAGTATTGTAACAATTATTCTTGAACTCCTTACTTACCAGAAACCTTCCATCATCAACTCAGTAACATGAAATGATGACTACAAATACCTGAATATCTTCAGAAAAAACATGAAGCACGTTGGACGTGCCTATGTAATTTTAGGTTTCCCTCAATTTTCCGCGGATTCCATTATCAGATCATGACTTGGTGACAATGAGACCATCTCGGGAGTATACTCTTCCAATTATAAAAAGAATTTAAGAACTCTGCCCACAAATGGCCGAGTTATCGGTGAACACACATAAAAAGTCATCTTTTTTGGTAACCCTAGACAAAGTAATGTAAACGAAACTAACGCAAATGTTACTTTGTCTAGTGATATATAAAACGTTTTCTTGCGTGAAGTGCAATTTACATAAAACGAAACGAAGCCGTTTCCGCTGGCTCTTCCTATTCCCATTTCTTAAAATGCACGGACCAAGTTGAAAAGCGCCAAATGGATGTGTGTAGCCGTAGCAAAGCTCATTGCCGAGTCAGGGCGGCGTCAGGCGTGCTCCTCGTACGTGACTGCGAGCTAAGTTACGCTTTTGCGTCGTCATCCTCAAATTAAACTCCTTCGGTGAGTGCGCTGTTGCAGAGTTTTCTTTGAAGCTTCCAAAAATAGTGGGTCTCGAGGATATACTGCTGTGGAGTTAGGTAAATGAAAGTTGCAGAAGTTATGTTAATTAACCTTTTAATGCTTGTGAAAATTACGTTAGTCAATAAATTAGAAATGTGTATTTGAAGGAAACATGTTTTCCAGTTTTTAACCGACTTCGAAAAAGGAGGAGGTTCTATGTTCGGCTGTATCTATTTTTTTTATGTATGTTCACCGATTACTCCGCCATTTGTGGACCGATTTTCAAATTTCTTTTTGCAATCGAGAGAGTATACTCCCGAGATGGTCCCTAAGATCTTAAAGTTGTCGTAGACTCCTGATTCAGTTTTAGAAAAGCTAGCATTATACTAAAGTGAGATCTAAAGGTAAATTTTTTAACTTATATTTAGCTATAAAGTTATGGAATTTTAAAATCACCTGTAAGTCATTTCTAAAACCTACATGAAACCCTTGGGCTATATTAGAGTTATCTAGGCAAACAAATTAGGATTAAGTGGTAAAAACCTAAACCAGTAATGCTATTGTATAAGCTTACCACACGATTTAAGACCTACGAGAATATTTTAAAGCTTAAGAAAAGAATTTCAGTTATCTCCGCGAGTTTTAAGCAACTGCACAAAGAGCTTAGTAGTTTTAACTAGCTCCGCCAGATAATCTTTAGATCATATTTTAGCAAACATTAATAGCTTTTAGCTGTTGCAGTTCTGAAAAGGTTAATTTAAATTCTTTCTAGTAATTTCCTAACAGCAGCCATTTTTTTATTGAAGTTATAAATCTATATCGGAACAAGAAGCAATATTTTTGATAAATTAAATAAGGCAAAATAAAATAATGTGTGCTATATATTTAAAATGTATGTTTTATATGGATAGAAGTTTCATTTCTAATGCGATTTATCACCAACCATCATATTTTATAATTTTTATTTTATTAAAATATCTTCAGAAATTTAACTTACGAAAGGCCCACCTCGTATACAGCTCTATTATCATGAAGTTTAACAATAAAGTGCCAGTCCCAGTATTTTTAAATTTTTCATGACGTCAGCAAGCAACTTATTATTTTTATGAATACAACACTTACCTTATATCTCGCCATTTTAAAACAAAGAAAATTCATGTCTAAAAACGGTTTTAAGTTGCCATAAAGATACATCCAAGACCATTTTATAAGGTTTATTAACCTTAAATAAAGGTTTTGTGAATTAAACTATAGGTTTTGCTGTAGCTCTCAGAAAGGTTCTAAAACGTGGGCCCTTTTTGCACTCAGGAGGTTATAATAAGGTTAATATAACATTATTGAGTCTAGTAAGACTTAGTAGCAGATATCCATATATAGGTTCTAGAACCTTTTCAAAACCATTCTAGAGCCTAAAATGTTACTTGGGTTGTTACCATGTTACGGTCTGATGTTGGAATCCCATGAAAATCGAGGGAAACCCTTGAATTTCATAGGCACATCCAACGTGTTTTATGTTTCTTCTTAAGATATTCAGGTATTTGCGTTTGGTGGTGATCATGCCATGTTACTGAGCTGATGATGGAAGGTTTCTGGTAGATTAGGACTAGGAGTTCGGGAAAAATTCTTTCGAAATTGTTTAGAGCGAAAGCCGTTTTATTTTAACTTATTCTGGTGTTTGCCTTGGCTCAAATTATAATATGCATTAAATAAAAAGATTGAAAAAAAATGTTTTTTGTAAAATATTTTGTTATTTTTAACTTTTTAGTAAATGAAACCTTTTTAGTGAAAAAACCCTAATCTAATACCAGCTCACCTTCGGTGAGTATGTATTAAATTTGGGTTTCACTTGATTTTCATGGGACCCCATCATCAGATCCTAACATTGGCGACCATGGGACCACCCTTGGAGTAAACTCTATCGAATACAAAAAGAATTTGAAAATCGGTCCACAATTGGCGGCGTAATCGCGTAACATACACACAAAAAAAACATACACATCGAATTGAGAACCTCCTTTTCTGAAGTCGGTAAAAAAATATAATCTTTTTTTACAGTTGTTTAGTTTCTCCTATTTAACTTGGTTTTTGATCATTCAAGAATATTAATACAACTATATTAACATTAAGAAGAGGTTTATTGTAATAATTTATATATTGAAAAATGCAATCGTGCATCGTTGCATTCGCAATCTTATAGGCAAAGGGAAATGTAATCTTACTAATACCAAATTTGAAAGTTTTCCTCCAGAGTCTAGCTAGACACTATAAGTACTTGTGTAGAGAAAAACTCTTATGACCGATTGCACCAAATCTACGTTTTACGATTTCGTAAAAGTAACAATGTAAATATGTAAGAATTGCACCATAATCTAGTTTTAATTGTAGTTTTGTTTATCCTTTATGTTTAAAAAGGTTAAATGTACGGCGCAAATCATATATTTAATAGTGCAACGACCCATTTTTAGGTATTAAATTGTTACTTTTTACGAAATAGTATAACGTAGAACTTGGTGCAACCGGCTGTTTGACTGAGTATCTATGTCTACCACAATCTAAAGAATTATTATATATGTCAATGTATAGTTAATATTCATTCAAATGACAGTCTTTGAAAGCGACATCAGCTTGGTTCGTAGATATCAGATTTAATCACAGCTGAATGGCACGTTATCAGATTTAACAAACATTATAAACACTTTTACAGTTACTATGCTGGCTTCATGTATTTCGTTGACGCGTTTTGTTTTGAACAATCTCAGCATCATTCAAATGTGACGTAGTTCTAGCTCAACGTCAAGAACGTTTTGTATAAATGGCGTGTACAATTTCAATAGAAGATCTTACATAAAAGTTACTTATTACATTATGCTAAGACGAATACTATTTTTGCTTTTCTCGGGCGTAGTAAATCAATGGGTATAACGCTCAATTATGGTGTAGGTAATTTGAATCTTTATCATCATTACATTAAGTCTTGGTAAGGGCTTTCACGCCCAAAAATATGGACATTATTATTGTGCTGCTTTTAAACGTAACACAGCAAAATCTTTTTTAAAGGAATCCGTGGGCTTAATCCGGTACATTTTTATGCCGCTTTAATCTACTTTGAATAACGTACAGAAGAGTCTAATCTCTTCCTGCACAATTCATTTCCACGCGAATCCTAAAGATACGTATTATAATTTTTATACGACAAAAAATAATTCAATATTTTTTTAAATTTAATAATGTTTAGATCAAAACATGTGACGACAAGTGAAGTTATTAAATTGAACGTTCGTAATTTTTAAATCTTTCGTAAATATCACAGAACACAGAAAGAGGTTAGAAAGGCAATCATGCACCGTTTGTACGGGAACCGCTGTCGCCAGTTTTGCTCCCACTTCTTTTCCTTGCACCGCCCATGCAAAGTCGCGCGAAATCGGGCTGAACCAATCACAGCGCTCACTGGGCTCTTCATTCATAGAAATTCACTGACGTCTAAAGCCGCGTGTACAAATAACATTATTTTAGTGATTGACATCGATTAATAGCTATCGATATTAAATATTGCCAGCAATTTAACCATTTGAAATATTTAGAAGACCAAAAAATAATTATTACTTTCATTATACGTTTATAATTAATAATATTCAAGTAATATTTTGTTTCTATGTAACAAAATTAAAGCTTTTTAGCTCAAAAATGTTGTAGGTTAGACGTAAAATAAAAGAAAAACTATAATACTATAATGCACCGGTCTGAAAGCATAAACTAGAATGGATAATCTGACAAACGGACGTGCGGTAGTTTAGTTGTTAGGATATTTTAGTTGGATGGAGAAGTAAATATTTGTAAAGTAAATATTTACCTGTAAATTTGTGTTTTTTAAAGTACTCAAATCTTCATGTCTTGCATGGCCACCTACCTATCCTAAAATAGTCATATAAATATTATGGTGATATTAAAAATTCTAAGTTGTAAAATTAGTTTAGAATTTGCCCATATTTTTTTTTACTAATCGAACTAATTGTATCGTGAAAATTGAAATTAATTTTACAATTTTAATCTTTGATTACATCGCCGTACTTATATGAATAGGATGTTAGAAAGGGTAGGTGTTAGCTTCGCCAAACATTCTGTATTATCGATAAGTAATAATTATTATTATGGCATTTTAAGTGACAAATAATATGTTATTTTTACTTTATACAAATATTTTAAAATATACATTTATCGATAAAATGTAATGCGTGCGTTTTTTGATTAGCACGGCACTATCCCTTGTACTGCGACTACTGCGTTAATGCTCATTAGGCCAAATGCGTCACTACCGAAAGCAGTGTACTACATTACGCGCTCTAAGTAATATGGCAAGAATCGCGGGCGTACATTGCCGGTAATGTATATTTTTTAGAAAAATATTATGTAACTTATCGTTATGATCAGTTTTGGTGGATTTTGACATTATGATCTATGGAATATGGTCATTATGATTAATTTACTACTTACCGATGAAAAGAAATTCCTTCTTTAGCTACACTTGACACCTGACTTCTTGTTTTACAAGTAATTATAGCACAAGAAGGCATTTTTTTATATTTATAGCGCCGCGCTTCACGATACACTCACTGTAGTTGTCCGTCAGTGATTAAACAACTCGTTCGCGTTGCGGGGCCACAAGTATGAGCTTTTAGTCATAGTTGTGGCTACGCGTGCCCCGCCCACATAGCCCTTCTAACCTCTTTCTGTGTTCTGTGGTAAATATTGTGTAAGACAGGCAGTGCAAAAACTGGGCACTGTAACTTGTCATCTTATGTCTAGGTTGCCGACGTACATTGGGGTTCTTTTTGGCATTTTTCCAGAAACCACATGTCCTATAGGCACTCACTTACTATCAGGTGGGCAGCATGTTGTGTGTGAGCATTTTGTCTAGCAGCCTAGACTCTTTTGTCTAGCAAACTAGACTCTTTTATCTAGCAGCCTAGACTCTTTTATCTAGCAGCCTAGACTCTTTTGCCTAGCAGAAGAGACTCTATCATACTATAAATCGTAGTAACGATAAGTGGAAACATCGTTCCGGGTACGTTCAAAATCGATACCTTCCACTTTGGCTGTCAAAAATAAATTGGTCAAAGCGTAGGTGAAAGGTGTTAGGAGATGCGAAGCGCTTCAGCGGCGATCAAAGGCCAGAGTCACAAAGCGTTGAAAGGACGTGCCAAACTTTCCGAGAACGATTGTCGGATCATTTGATTTGATTTTCCTTTTATGTACTGAGAAATATACTACTTTTTGGCCGCACCTATTGCCATTACTTTGATATGATAGGTGATTAATTTACAATTACCTTAACATTATGGTTGTTTAAGTGATATTAACTACTGTGATCTGTGATTTAGTATTTTACATAAAATGTAGAGTGATCATTGTCCTTTTGCGTTCCGATCCCACATATTATGTGGAATCGGAATGAAAGAGAACAAGCTCTAGTTTAGAGTGAGAGGCATGCTGTGTATGACAAGTAAGAGTGGAGAAAAATTAAGATGGCGCCTTTAACTGTGTGATGTAACGATGCGAAACGGCTAAGTTAAAAAACCTTTAAAACTGTTAAAGGTTTTTGGGTCATTAGTTCTTTTTTCCAATGTCAATTGGGTCAGTAGTCAATATTCTTCCTTTATTTTCACACACGATCTCCTACAAATTCGTACATACGAGTATATAACACTTTACTACACAAAGACACAGCCTGCAAGTCTTGAGGACCCGCCAAAGTTCTTGCTTTATTTGAATTAAATCAAGGTGACATAAAATGATAGTGATTGGGGATTTGGGACGACATAACACCATAAGTCAATAAAAAAAAGACATAAATACATGACAAAACGATACCTAAACAAATAAACAGCATGAGGGTGACCTTATTGCTATACATTACATAGATATACAATGCCAAGGCGTACAGTTCTTAATGATCTGCTTAGAACACAGGTTACAGCCTACATACCAAAATGTGTACTATCATTATAATGCTAAGCGCATGTGCTGTAGAAATATTGCTCGTGTAAAACCACCTCATATTATATAACAATATAGAAATTTCAATAAAGACGGCAAACCTTTGATGGGAAATGGGAAAGGAATTTCTCGTGCAAAAAGTAACCGCTTCAACATGTATATAACATTGTGACATCCTTTGCCTCGCTGTTAAGCGATACGAAAATTCCAAAGTGTCATTGAACAGTCAATCAATCATGCCCGTTGTTCGATTTTTCATAGGCTCCGCCCGCCTTTGGCTGTTATACGCTGCTTTTGAAATATTGTCACGTTGTCAAACTCCGCTGATTCCTTTTTACGAATGCATGGTCTCAACGTAATAATATTACTGACGTATATGGCTTTAAAGATGAATGACAGCGACTGTCAGTCATTGACAGATGTGCGAAAGTGAGAGAAATGAAAGTTGAACGTATAATTAATGCAATGATATGTGCGGAGGAGACACGCTTAGGGTATCATGTATTAGAAAGTCATCATCACAGACTCTGTAGCTGTACGTCCCACTTCTGGGCAAAGACCTTCTTTCTCAGGAGGATATGGGCTATAATAACACTGCCACCCTGGCCCAATACGGACTGGTGGGTAGAAAGTATCATCAAAATTGTCATTGAAAAGTGTCATTGAAAGGTCGCAATAGCAACCGGGACCAACAGTTTAACGTGCCTTCCGAAGCACGGAGGAGCTCGAGATCACAAAGTTTTAATTCGAGGTTACCCATCCAGGGTCCAACAATGCCGAAATTTGTTTTGTTTCTCATATCGAAACCAAAGCGTTCGAACTACTACGCCACCGAGTTCCTCGTAGAGAACTCGCAAAAACTGTATGTTGAGGTCTGAGGGGCCTCACGCACAGAACTGAACGGGTTTCTTTTATAAAAATTCAAATTATCTTCTTGTTGCCAAAGAGCCTTGCCGCAAAGCAGCAGTGCTTACATTGCTGTGTTCTGGTTTGAAGGATTAGATATTATGGCAATGAAATCACTGGGTACCGTGACTTTACATCATATGTCACAAGTTAGCAACGTACACTGTGGTTCTTGTGGGGGTTGCAGTTTTTCTGCGAATCTCACAAGAGCCACTAGGCATTATAGGTGACTGTTACCACTTACCATCAGGTGGGCAGTTTGCTTGTTTGTCAACTAAATTGTATAATAAAAGGTTGCCCGAGTCATCTCCAAGTCTTACGAAGGGGCATCGTAACCTTTCCCACGCCTTTTCCAGATCAACTTTAAGTCTTGACGCTGTCTGAGGCGATGGCTGGCGCACGCGACGCTCTCTCTTGCGTGCTTTCAAGAGAAATAAGAGAGTAATAGATCTTCATATAGTCTTAACATCTCACCAGTTTATTTAAAGATCTCCATTACAATTATAGAACTAGTGCTTTGCCTTTAGTGTCCTTCGTCAATGGTCATTCCGGTCGTTTCGGACTCGTAGTGGTAGTCAAGCTCTCGTGCACGAATTATTTGCTTGTAAACGTAGGCCGATTTGCACGGCGTGCGCGTGAGCTCCGGGCTCGGTAGTTCACCTCGTATAAGCCGAAGCGTTCACTGTGTATAGAGATTTACTAGTTTACAAATTTTGCTAAATATGTGCAGTCACATAATTGGAATGTTTGGCAGGTTAAAGTATTTTTTATTTTGTCGTATTATAATAACAAATGACACAACAAACTCGGTCAAAATATCGGTAGTTTGTTTATAGTGTATTGAAAAGTTATATTTAGGGTTGCATTTATAAGAGGACGCAATTTTACCTTTTAAAAATAAAGGAGGGGTTAGGGCAAAGTTAAATCCAAGTTTGTGTGGTTCCCTTGTCCCACGGCCGCCATCTTGGAAACCATAAAAACCATTTGTACCCACAAATGGTTTCTATGGTTTATCTGACAAACTATAGGTCTCACAAGAAAAATATTAAAGAATTTTTTGTTTGCAAATACAATTTTTGGTTCTACGACTAATAGTTACTTGACCAAAGTTCTAGAGAATTTTATTTGCAACAAAAAATGTTTAAATATTTTTCTTGTGAGACCTATTAGTTTGTCAGATAAACTAAATCCTCTCCTCTGACAAATTCACGTTAAGCCCAAAAACATGCAACATGTCAATGGACTAGTGTTAGTACATATTACAAGACAAAAATCGTCAACCTGCAAAACATTTTAATTCTATGAATGTACATTTCGTGTGTATGAAGGCGCACTTAATGCTAAACATATCTACCAGTCAACCTTAGGTCTCGTTTACGGAGACGCGGGGCGTCGCGCGTCGCGTGTGACGTGGCGTCTCGCGCCGCGTCCGACGTGTTTACGGTGGGGCGGCGCGTGAAGCGGCACTCATAATCGCACGCGTAAACACAAACATATTGCAATATACCATGTTGTTCATAGAGATGCGAGACGGGAAGCGTGGCCGCCACCGCCGCGGTGCCCACCGCGGCACCCGTGGCGCATCCTCAAGCGTGTAGCGAAGCACGCAGCGGGCATCGCTTCATCGAGAATTGTCGCTGCGTGCGCCGCCGCGATAAACGCCGCGTGAGACGCGGCGGTGCCATCTGCGTCCGCAATCCGTAAAAAACGCGCCATTTCAAGCAAAGGCGTGTAAAATCGCTTTTCCGTAAACGCACTCATACAACGCCATAATGTTTGAATTCTGTGCGGGCCGCGCCGCGCAACGCCCCGCGTCTCCGTAAACGAGGCCTTAGGGTTATGCACAAATTTTCCCAGGGGGCGCGATCGGGGAATTGCTAGTGCCTCCACCAGGGGCGGAGAGGTATCGGATTTAGCCTGGTATGGGGTTTTTACCCGAGTCCTAGTTGGACGTGGCTGGACTGTTCTTGGCAGTAGGTACAAAACATACACACACACACACACACACTTGTGAATCTCAACTAAACAAGGGGTTCTAGATAGACCTCCAAGACACACAATAAATAATAACAGATACAGGGTCGCGCTAATCAGCGAACTAAACCACGGTTTAGCACGAGTGCTCAATGCCGACTCCGATTGGCGAGTCCTCGTCCTTCACAGCACACACCGTGGCCGCCTGAGTGGTGTGTGGTGTCACTGTCACCGTAAAATTGTAAATACCGTTAGATTATAATCTATCTCGCAAGATTGTAAACTATCGAAAGATTGTGAACCATAAAATACTGCTCACAGTTTAAAGCATTATTTTTCGGAATTAATAGTAATTTAAGTTATTTCCTAACTCTATGGACACAGAACGATCTACTTTATGACAGACTAATCAGGGATAGCCTTTGGACAGTTGGCAATTTAACGCGCGACAGATTGTGATTTAACAGTTTCACTTCGATAGATTATAATCTACCGAAAAATAATGCGTTAAATTGTAAGCAGTATGTTATGATGATTCATAATAGTGAAAATGTTCATAGTTTACAATCTCACGAGATAGATTATAATCTAACGGTATAATTGCAATTTCACGGTGACATCTCAATCCAGCGCTGCCTCGCGACTCGTGCGTAATAACTAATACAATGTGCTTTTCGTTTTTCGTAATAAACGGCGTTCCTACAATTTTCAACCATCAAACAACATATTTTGTAGGCTACAAATGTTGTTTGATGGTTGAAGTTTTAGACAATCGTCAATTAACATTTGTAGTACAAGTAACACAGTTAGTTACATGAAAAACATTCTCATGTACAATTGAATTAACCTGATATTAATTGTAATTGAACGAACAGAATAATTCATCCTTCTCTAAGTCCTTTTGACGTCGCTTCTATTTCAAATCTTAATTAATCGTATTTGTAATTAGTCAAATATGCATCATCTCTAAACTGAGTAGAACTTGGAGAAAATTTGTGTTTTTATACAACAAAGTGTTGACTTTGTGGTCCCTACTTTTTAGTTTTTGCCACATTTGTAGTTCGGTATACTAATCTCCAAAAACAGACCAAAATTAAGAGTGGTATATTTAAATTTATGACATATATATAATGTGGGTAAGTTTGCTTAATTTTAACGATAAAGACGTAAAAAATTATATTGACATTTTAAAATAAAATGTTTTGGTTGTCCATTAGGTAGCTTACCATGTATTACGATTCAAGATATGATACAAAGTTAGATATAGGACTTTTTAAAGAATTTTACAATATGTGCAAAAAATTACAGATTTTTGTCAGAAAATACCTCTATATTCGTTTTGTGTAAACACAGATGCTTTATGTGCACATCATGAAAACTTACACCACACTGTATAATTAATTTTGACGTTTTCAAGACAGTGTAATAACTATTTAAAATTTTATTCATAAAGTCTGACACACGAAACATGAACCTGACATTTTTTCAACACGCAACACTGATACAATGTCCCCATGTAGTTTAGTTCAACATGGTGATTTTGATACTTTGTAATAAACAATTTCATGATATTTTTTTCTTAATTTCTGTCGAAATATTACAGATATTAAGTAATTTTAACATTCATGAAATCCAAATACAGCGATTTCTTATAAAAGGTTCATTGTTGGAAGTTCATTGAAACTAAACATTACCTAATATTTAATTTAAAAAAACTATGAACTCCTTTTTTTTCCTCCTTTTTTTCAGTAGAATATAGTAGGAAAAAAAGGAAAAAAAGACAATCCTTTCACAAAGTTAACATTCTAAATTACTACATAAATAAAAAAATATTAGAATATTTCAAGTATCAAAATGTATTTTACCTTCTGCAGACAGTATTACCAGAGCTAGAATTTTTGAATTTGCCGCATTTTTCCAAGCTCATGTTTCGTGTGCCAGACTCTATCATTATTTACTTCTCATGGGAGAGTCTCAATGGAAGTAAATGTATATTATAAAAGAATTCATTGTTGACATCTAAAAATTAGTTTCAAACATAATCGGCTAAATAAAATATATGAAAAACTTTTCCATATTTTTATTTAAAAAATATAAATTCCTTAGCATTTAATGTCCTTCGTCGATTGTCATCATAGTCGTGTCAGGTTCGTAGTGGTAGTTGAGCTGACGGGAGCGAATAATCTCTTTGTACACGAAGGCCGACTTGCGCGGGGTGCGTGTGCGCTGCGGGCTCTCGTAGTCTACCTCGTACAAGCCAAAGCGTTCACTGTGGATAAAAACAATTATAAACCAACAGAACTTTGAATAGCTTCACGTAACACGACGAAACGTAATTTGTGACATAAATTCTGATCAATCGTTATTATTTCTGCCGAAAGACGATCACTGCTACATGCATGCCGCACCCCAAGGATTTCCACACCGATTGCGTTCTGCGCTGCTCGCAATCAGGTTACTTCACGCAACCTGTATTAGAGCGCCAGCCCACTTTGTTGGGCTAGCAACAAGCTACCAAGGCAACGCTGAATCTTCCAGTATGTGGCCCCTACTCGAGGACTTCTCTGCCTCAACGAACATCATTCTCTGCCACTTAAGGCTCATTGCCATGGAAGCAATTATGTACATACCAACAAGACATAACACGACATATGTTTGCTTCCATGGTAACGGCATTGGTCATGCCTGAAAATCAGCGCTTTTCGCGTTTTAACGCAAGAGCAATTAGCTGAGGCATTGTCCTTTTTGGACTGCACTATCTGTATAATTCTTGCATAAAGATTTGTGTGTGTTGTGTACGTGCATCCAAATAAAGCATTCTTTCTTTCTTTCTTCTTTCAATTCTTTGAACTTTTTCAGTGATATTGGTTCTTCTGCGGATTTCATCATTTCTGATTTGATCATGCAGAGGAACTTAGAACATGGCCCTCTACATTGCCCTTTTGAGTAATGTTTTGGTTTCGTAATGAAATACTGGCAACATGCACAAATTGAAGGCTTTTGTCTTGAGGCAGTACGGCACTGATTCATTTAGATGTACTTTTGACAACGAAAATTTTTTTAAATTGAGTCCAAATAATGTCATAGAATCAATAATCTTTGTCACTGTATAAATACATATATTGGTTCAGTTCTCTAATTTGAACTACAATAGATACACTTTGACATTTTGATATATTTCAAAAACTTTTTCGTTGTCACAAGTTTTACTTATATTAGTGAAATACTTACGTATATCCTTGCATCCACTCAAAATTATCCATTAAGCTCCATGCAGTATAAGCTGTTACATTAGAACCTTCGTCAATTGCATCCAACATTGCATCTAAGTATTCCCTGTAGTACTCAATGCGATCATTATCTTCAAAGCTTCCAGGTAATGTCGAATAACCATTCTCAGTAATAATAACTTTTGGGTTGTTGTACTGTTCCCTTATAGCAGTCAAAAGCTTGTAGAATCCCCATGGAACTTTCTTAAAAAATAAAAAATTGTGACGATTATACGATCATACTTTGAATTCTATATCTAATCATACATCTTCAGATATTAAACTGTTATGTCAATCCTGTATCTGTAAGTAACACGTGAAGGTTTACATTACTCTAAATAGTGGAATCGATCTAAAATTGATCAACGATTTAGCTACTCAAGTGATAGCAATAATTGATTATTATTTTTTGAAACCTGGAATTGATAATTATTCTAGGTGCTAAACCATTTGTCTTTAGGAGGAAATTTCGATATAAGGATTTACAGAATGATGGCTTAAATGTCGTTGTATTCGCCTTCAACCAGAAAGATGCTGCTACGGACTAACCGTTAGGTTGGTGGGATATTACACCAAAATCGTCATAATAAGATATTTGTGAATGATAACTTTTAACAGATTCGTTTTTGTACAGCACATTCGTCGAATAGAATCATACCTTCAGCCAAGAAGATGCTGCTACAGGCCACTCAGCAAGTTGGTATGATACTGCACCAATATCGTCGTAATAGGAAGGCTGTTCTAATATTCCTTCCGTCGACGCATTTTTGTATAGTATATTGGTGGTGTAATGGTTCAGCCCAAAGAAATCGGATGATCCTCGGACCATTTCCACTTCTTCTGATGTGAACTCTGGCAATCTTGATCTGAAGAAACCCTGTTCTGCGCTCTTCGCGGCTATCCGCTCTTTCATTATCGGTGGGAAGTCTCCAGTTTCGCTGAATATTGGATATGCATACTGTCCCCACTAAAATTGAAAATTTGTTGTTAATTAGATTTTAATGTTAATTGATTGATATATCTGCAAAAAATACTCACAGAGCAGTCTTAATCGATACCGTAGTATCAATATCAATATAGAGTATGTACCTACTAATTTTGAGTACAGGATTTTTAATTTTCCCGCCCATCTTGTGAGAGGCTTTGCCCTGCAGTTGGTATATACTAGCCGTGTTATAGCTGGCACTGTGTAACTAACTTATTTTGTGTATTAATTTAATCTGTATGGATATCATTTGCATAAATCATTCGAAATTCAATGTTCTTAATGAGAATTACATATTTCATCTTCAATGAAATGGTTGCATTGCATCAATACTTCCTTATAAAGTAGGTTAGGTTTTTACCATGTTAACTAAAAACTTACCTCAAAATGAGACGCTTCAAAAGCTGCTTGAGTATCCTTTTCGGCTTCAGGCTCTATCCAAGAGGCGCTAATAGAAATCCCAAGAGATCCTCCATACTTTTCACGAAACTCTTTGTCGTATATGTGATAAGCTTTGGCATGCGCGACTAAAAGGTTTTTGGCACACAAATATTCAGCAAAACCCGTTATTGAAATGGCAGGTGCCATTGTAGCAGAGCCGTAGCCCTGGTAACAGACTTCACGCGGCTCATTCATAGTTATCCAGTATTTAACTCTGTCACCAAAGTGTTCAAAAGCAACCCTGGCATAATCAGCAAACCAGTCGACAATGTGAGGGTTTGTCCATCCGCCCATTTCTTGTAGCTTCTGGGGTAAGTCCCAGTGGTACAGTGTAATCATGGGCTCGATGTTGTATTTAAGCATTTCATCTATGAGATTGTTGTAGTACTGTATACCAGCTTCGTTGATTTTGTTAGGAAAGCTCGTTGGCAGTATGCGAGTCCATGATAAAGAGAACCTGTAGAAATCGAGTCCAAGCTCCCGCATCATCTCTACATCTCTCTTGTACAAACTGTACGAGGCGTCAGCGATATCTCCATTAGAACAATCTTTAATTCTGCAAGGATTGCTGTGAGTTAAATGGTCCCAAATGTTTTCAGATTTTCCTAAAACCAAGATATTTTTACTTATTACCCATCATTTTTTGTTACTCAAAAATAGTAAATATTCGTAACAGATATATCATTTTGATTAAATTAGGTACGTTTAAAACATTTATTTAAAATCAAAAACATTTAGGATTGTAAAGAAGAAATTGCAAATCGATGCTGTAAGGCCTTACAAAACAGAAGTCACATCACACACAATTCCTTTTTTTTTTTCGAGGGGAATGCGTGACCGCACCATACTCGCCGTTGGCTAGACGGCGAGCGTGTGTGTGGCAGAGTGCCAGGCCTACCCACTAAACCCCCCGGTGTTCTTCCTGCCCTTATGGACGCGCGTGGTAGGGTCCACACTGCGATCACACATAATTCCTAGAATATAAATGTACAATATTGTTATTAGTAAATGTATTCTTATATATGTATATATTACGAGTATTGATAACTTTTTAGTGTTTTGAAGTTGGTTTTATTTTTTAGTGCTCGGTGGGATTGAGAGGTAACAAAAATGTACTCAACATTTTGTATGAAATAGTTATTTTATTTCGCACTATTACAGTTGATATTATTAAAAGTTGTTTAGTATCTTATATTATTATCAATAAGTTGCAACGGGCATGAACTTGTATACAATCATTGTATACAATTAATGTTTTGTTCTATGTCTCTAATTTCTATTATAGGTGCGATGTAGCTGATGTACCGGGGTAATTCAAAGTATCCCGAACACTTGCCAAACGACACATTCTTATTGCATAGCCATAGGTTATTTTATAATTCTTCATTTAAAAATAGTTAATAAAAATCTAGCATACCATCTGCATCCCAGCCGCCTTCTACTTGATAAGAAGCTGTAGATGTCCCAAACAAGAATCCTTCTGGGAAAGCCCTTGGTCCATGTCTAGCTTTACTTACTGTCTTGGAATGTGCCAGCAGATTTAACGATATACATATCACTAGGACTCTGCGAAGAAGCGTTTTTGTTATAATAGATACGTTTTATTCTAATATTATTATTATATATTTAATTGAAAAACGAATTTATATACTCGTACAAGCATTAATGCTTAAATAAAATAAAGCTTATACTCACACTTTACGTAACATTATACCTAATTCTATTGCTTACTACAAGTATATCAGCTTAAGGTATCGGAAAAAATCTTTATATAGGTTACGAATATATCATTTTTAATAATATCTGCATTATCATCAAAATCTGTATTATATCTCGACAGCTTTGATGATGCTTGATGAGATGATACATTGTTAATGTTAAACATCGATATCTTTTATTATGTTATGCATTACATACGTTATCATGATCTATCTATATATACATACATACTAGCTTTTCGCTCCCGACTTCGCCCGCGTTATTTTTGATTTCCCCTGGGTTTTTTTTCCGTAGGAAAATTATCCTTCCTGTCCTTCCGTCTTGTATAAGGATAGTTCGAGACCAGGCTCGAACTATCCCTATACCAACTTTCATCAAAATCGGTTCAGTAGTTTCGAAGCCTATTCAATACAAACATACAATCAAATCTTTCCTCTTTATAATATTAGTATAGATATAAATATATCTCGAGCCCGAGTAGATATTCTAGATATGTGTGCGTAAATATTTCACGTCTATGAAAATTGCATTGTTTGTGAAAAAAAAATCTTGTATATTTACTGCAAAAAAAGTCCTTAATAGATAGGAAGTTTTTCCGTTTTCCTTTCCTTACCGTTTCCCGAAGAAAAGAAAAGGTTATTTTAACCGACTTCAAAAAAGGAGGAGGTTATCAATGTGATGCGTATGTTGTTTTTTTTTTGTGTGTATGTTACGCGATTACGCCGTCAATTGTGGACCGAATTTTAAAAATATTTTCGTATTCGATAGAGTATTCTCCTGCAGTGGTCCCAAGGTCACCAAAATCAGGATCTGATGATGGGATCCCATAAAAATCGAGGAAAACCCCTAAATTTTTAGGTGTGTCCAACGTGTTTTGTATGTATGTTACGCGATTACTCCGCCAATTCGGGACCGATTTTCAAAATTATTTTTGTATTCAATAGAGTATAGTCCTGGGGTCGTCCCAAGGTCCAAAGTCAGGTTCTAATGATGGGATCCCACGAAAATCGAGCGAAACCTTAATTGAATACCAGCTCACCAAAGGTGAGCTATGAGTATTTAATTAGGCTTTCTCAATTCACTAAAAGATTTCATTCACTAAAAAGTTAAAAATAAAATTTTACAAAAAATACAAACCGACTTCAAAAACACTGAAAAGTAAAAAATAAGATACTAACAACATCACACTTCTATATTGAATCCTTCTATATTGAAGTCGGTGCCAAATTTTAAGACTTTCTTGGAGTTGTTTGTACCTTATTTTTAATATTTCAGCGTTTTTATTTTTTGTAATTTTTTTGTAAATAAATTTTTATTTTAATGATTATTAAGGCTTTACAAGTAAGTATCGGATCTAAGGAACCCAGCTTTTTGTACGAGCATATAATATTTTGCGTGGTTTTCATTTTAGTAAACTTTTATAAAGTTCATTTGTTTTTCCGACGTTCACTTGTTCTTCCGATTGCATGAAAGTTATTTATTCTGAAATGGATTTTCAGATACGCGTTATTTCTAAGAAAATCGCTTTGCAAAAAATCCTAAATCATGAATTAAATTGGAGATAAGAAGTGCAAAAGGATCAATAATCTAACTTTACGATGAATTTGAATAAAGTGGAAAGTGGAGTGCAGGAAGATCCATCAATGGATTTTTTAATGGATATTAGTAGATTCACGGATTTTTATGGTTATGTTTAGATTCTTTTACAGCATTGGCTTGGTAACTTTTTCAATATATTTTTTGGTTATTGTGTTTCTTTTTTGTCAACAGATATATTAGCCTATTAAATTATACACCAGTTTTTCCCCACCTTAAACGCGGTCGTGTCAATCTCTGTTATGAATTTTGTGATGTTTGTTTTTCTACTATTGATCAACAAAATATCGATGTTGTGCATTTCATGATTTAACCTAATCGTATCATCGTAACCATTTTGAGTCAGACACACTTTAATCGTGTGGGTCTGAAGCTGTGCTCGCGATATACCCAGCACACTAAGACTGATCTCAATAGCGATCTTCGTCCATCATCAAAGACGCAGATAAATCTATGAGCAAACGACCCTTAAACAATTTTAAACAGGGAGCAAGAATTTCCGAGTTTCTTGTCTGTTCTACTCGCGAAAGCTCTGTCAGTTTGCGAATAGCTGTAGAATTAACATTTTATTCCTCTACATTTAATTTCTCATCTTAACCACAGTTTAACAATCATACAGTTTAGAAACGCGTTTGATTTCGGACGATGCCGCCGGTAGCGTGGGAACTTACGCTGTCACTCGCAAATGTGTAAGGGTTGTCAAAAAAGCAAAATAATTTAAATGCGATTATAATGTAATTTATTTACAAGAAGTACCCATATACCTAACTACATTTAAATATGTTAGCTATGTCAGTAGGTGATCGGTGCTCGTAGGTGAATTAAAGTACAGACATCGAATAGCTACCTAAGTTTGCCATATTTTAAAGGTACCTATAAAAAATGTCTAAGTAAAAAAAAATTGCATTAAACTTTTTGTCGCCTCTTACGACATCCACGGGCAGATACCTAGGTAGCGGCGTTACATCTATACTAATATTATAAAGCTGAAGAGTTTGTTTGTTTGTTTGCTTGAACGCGCTAATCTCAGGAACTACTGGTCCGATTTGAAAAATTCTTACATTGTTAGATAGCCCATTTATCGAGGAAGGCTATAGGATATATATCATTACGCTATGACCAATAGGAGCGGAGCACCAATGAAGAATGTTTCAAAATCGGGGGATTTTTTTCCTATTAAGAGCTTCCGCTGCGTGCGCTGCGTAAACGGTTAAAGTTTCGCAAAAATTATGTATGACACAATTGTTTCTCTTTAAGAGTTCAAAAAAAAAGTCCGCGACAGCATATGTCTATCTTTTAAGGTTAGCTCACTATAACCTTTTTTATGCTAACCAAATTTGTTCTAAAATAATTCATTATTTGCGATGGTGTTTTTATAAACATGATATTAATCCTTATCCAAATAAATACGTTATTCATCACAAGTATTTAATTTAAAACAAAATTGCCCTTTAAATCATTCGATTTAAATGGATATCTTAGGAGATATCGCAGTTTTAAAATAACATCACAGCAAAATAATGATCGAGTACTGCGCGCACAATGTGCAAAGCCAGCGGGCAGTCATGAGGGGGAAGGGCGGTGGCCCCAGTTAGCTATCTACATCTGCCGGAAGAAAACAAAACTAAAAATATAGTGTAGGTACGCAGAAAATAACATTAGTTTAGTTTTTTTGAGAATAACCTACAATCTACATGATATAAGATTATTAGACCCAGTACTTACTCACCTATATAAACGAAGTCACAGGTTAAAGTTAGCGTTAGCCCAAAGTAACTATTCCACGCGGACGAAGTCGCGGGCGGAAGCTAGTGTATTATAGAGTTTATTCATAGTTCAGAATTAACTATAAACATTCTAAATTACACTAAACAATTTTAGTCGTTTTTCGACATCCACGGGAAGATAGGTAGCGGCGACACATTTTCTTCTAGAGTTTATTCAAATATAGTTGAGAATTATTTAGGAAGTATTTATTATTATTGCACTAAACTCTCATAGTGCATAGATGCAGAATGTAACTTTTTAAATCTTAAAGTTATGCTTTAACCTTTTGACTAGTATAATATCACTATACGAAGGATATAATAATAATGTATACAAAAAATAAAAACCAACTTCAAAAACACTGAAAAGTTAAAAATAATATAAGAATAGGTACAGACAACATCACACTTCTATATTGAAGTCGGTGCCAAACGATGATCTCCTAGAAAGTCTTAAAATTTGTCACCGACTTCAATATAAAAGTGTGATGTTGTCTGCTGTACCTATTCTTATATTATTTTTAACTTTTCAGTGTTTTTGAAGTCGGTTTTTATTTTTTGTAAAATATTTTTTATTTTTAACTTTTTAGTGAATGAAATCTTTTTAGTGAAAGGAACCCTAATTGTACACCAGGTATTAAATTAGCGTTTCCCTCGATTTTCATAGGATTCCATCATCAGATCCTGACTTTGGTGACCTTGAGACTACCCCAGGAGTATACTCTATCAAATACAAAAAGAATTTTGAAAATCGGTCCACAATTGGCGGCGTAACCGCGTAACATACGCACAAAAAAAAATATAAATAAAACATATGCATCGAATTGAGAACCTCCTTTTTTGAAGTCGATTAAAAATAAATAATAGTACTAGACGATACCAATTTGGTTAAGTAATAATGAGAAATTATAGGAATAAATATACCTCGCGTCGCGGGGAAATCTATGGAATCTTAATTCCTTATTGTATTTTACGGTAGAGAAACCTCCGTATACAGAACAAGTGTGCATCATTATAAATAATGTAATAAACAATTCACGTAAAAAAACAATGCAAATTTCGCTCGCGTATCACACAGTCACACACAGTCGTTTCCTTCAACCCTCGAGCGTTCGAGTAAACAAACTCGGCGAGTTTGTAGGCCACGGACCGCGCCGCCCGCTTCCCCGTGAGTTCCCCGCCGTTGCTCTGCACAAACACGTTCGTTTCTTAACTGTATGATTGTTAAACTGTGTCTTAACTATGATTGGGATGTTTGCACATTCAAGATAGATAGATGGGTAAATTCTTTATTATACATTACAAAATTAGGGTTAACAAAATACATAATAATTATGGTACAATGGCCGGCCTTATCGCAATGAGCGATCTCTTCCAGGCAACTTTTGGATGGACTCCATTTACGGAAAGGAAAAAAAAGATTTGGGAAGTTGGCAATGTACAACATTAAACAAACTTAATTAAAAGACATACAATAAAATACCTCCATACATACAATATACACACACATAACAAACATATATCGTTTTAATAGATCTACAATGACAGATAGTAGTCATTAATATTCCATGCGTTTAAGGACTCATTCATGCACTCGTCACGAAAAAAAAATGACCAAAACATGAAATATATTCAGAAAACATTTATTCTGAAATCTTTCACAATAATCTTTACTGGTTACTCCCCCCCCCCCCTCGAAATGCTTCAGTTTCCCCATCCAATTATAGGTAAATTATTCCATAAGCATACCCCGCATGGACTGCAAAAGACTTATGTTTGAAATTAGTAGAGTGTTTTGGAATACTCAGAATCAGGTTCTCCTTGGATCTAAGCGCTCGTGAGTGAGTATTACTAAAAAAAGTAAAAAAATTCTTAAGGTAAGGAGGGGCGGCAGGGCTAAAGAGGATTGTATATAATAAGGAGATAATATGAGCATTCCGGCGAAGGCAACCACTTGAGCTTACTACGAAATTCAGAGACTTGGTCATATTTTCGCAGACCAAATATGAACCGTATGCAAAAGTTTTGAAGTCGCTCAAGCTAATTAAGTTGCTCCTCAGTGATGTCCAAATAACAGACATGAGCGTAATCAAGGATTCAAGGATCAATAGATAGGGTTTTCATCTATTGATCCTTGAAAGTAGTAGCTGAGTTGTGCGTTAATTTCACGTCTATTAAATGTGCATTGTTTGTAAGCATAAAATCTTGTGTATTTGCCTGAAATCAGAGCCTTTAATATTGTTATCATACATACAAAGCCTTTTCGTTTGTAAAATATACGTGAAAGGTGAAATGTTTATACAAGTTTATAATTCTAAGTAGGATTTTCATTTCACATTTTAAAACACACTCATATACGAGAGTGCAGCCACTGGATTTTTGTAGGTAAATACTTGTAAGGTAAATACTACTAAAGGTTCAGAACTTATGACTGCGAGTCTCTCTTGCAAGCAAAAAACAAAAAATGTCTGTGCTTCTCTGGTACAACTTACGAGTATATTATTTTTCCAATTCCGCATGTAACGAATACTCTGCAACGCTCTGGTTTGTGTGATGTTTTTAATTTTTAACAGCCCGAAGTCTATAATATATAAAACAGAAACAGTTTACAGGCATTTGTTATATTGCCAAGCAGTCCCAGCCAGGCTCCGACGTGAGGGAGGGAAGGCTTCGCCGGGCATAAGCTGGGACGCTGTTGCCCTAAGTAGGGCAGCAGGTGGTGGAACACGCGGTGTGTGATACATTCCCTTCATAGCAAGTCCCACATACACCCTCACATTTATTTTTTTATCGCGATGTGGCTTTTTTAAATGGGGTTTGCAATGTTGTATTTTGATCCATTTATAAGTACCCCATTCGAAAATCACTTTGTAAAAAATATTGATTCAAATAATTTAATACATTATGATAAAAAAGAAATATTTTTTAATAATAGTAATTAATTTCCTTCGTCGATCACCATCTTATTCGTGTTGGGTTCGTAGTGGAAGTCAAGTTGGTTTGTGCGAATAATCTCTTTGTACACAAAGGCGGATTTCCGCGGGGTCCGTGTTCGCTGCGGGCTGTCGTAGTCTACCTCGTACAAACCGAAGCGTTCGCTGTGGATAGAAAAACTAATAAAGATGAAAGAAAAACATAAGGAGCGATACAATTCTTAATTAAAAAAGGGATTTTTTACAAAAAGATAAAACTGACTTCAAAAACACCAAAAGTCATAAATAATATAAGAATACACACAACATCACAGTTTTACATTGAAGTTAGTACCAAGTTTTAACCAATTATATTAATTGTTAAGGTGATCATTGCTTGGCACCGACTTCTATATAAAACTGTGATGTTGTATGTATTCTTATAATAATATTATTTATAACTTTTTGGTGTTTTTGAAGTCGGAGTTTATTTTTTGTAAAAAAAATATATATTTCACTCTTTTAAGTAAATTTAATACATGCGAAGGTATTAGAATTTGGGCCAAAGCAAACACCAGAATAACTTAAAATAAAACGTCTTTCGGTCTAAGCAGTACTGAAAGCATTATTCCCGAACTCCAATCATCAGCTGAGAAACATATGATGACTATCAAATGCAAACACTTGAATATCTTAAGAAAAAACACGAAACAGGTTGGACGTGACCATAAAATTTAAGGGTTTTCACGGATTCCATCATCATATCAGGAAATGGTGACAATGGGACCACCTCGAGTGTTTACTCTTTCGATTACAAAAAGAAGTTTGAAATTCGACCCACAAATGGCGGAGTAATCGGTGAACATAATATAAAAAGGGAGTGGAAGTTTGTATGGGGAATCAATAACCGCTGAACCGATTTAAATGAAATTTGGTATGGAGATAGTTTGAGTTGTGGAGAAGGATAAAAAATAGTTTTTATCTCCGAAATCATTTCTTAAGGGTGTAAAAAGGGGGAGGGGGGAATATGTAAAGGGAATCAATAAAAAAGGATTTCCACGCGGACGAAGTCGCGGGCAAAAGCTAGTAAGCAATAAAATTGTGTATTTATTGTCACTAAGAAAATCGGCTGTTCAACGTATAATCAGTATGTGTATAATATATTATACACATACTAGTAATATATTGAACAACGAAAAATAAATATGATATTGGGAATCTTACATGTAACCCTGCATCCATTCAAAGTTGTCCATAAGGCTCCACGCAGTATAACCTGTTATAGCACAACCGTCATCAATAGCATCTAACATGGCATCTAAGTATTCCCTGTAATAGTTGATTCGGGCATCATCTTCGAGACCGGTTACTGTAGAAAATCCGTTCTCAGTAATCATGACAATTGGGTTATTATACTGTTCCTTGATAAACACCAATAGTTTGTAGAATCCCCATGGAACTTTCTAAATAAAAATTAAAGCGATTAATTAACGGTGCTTTACATCGATTGCATGAGTAATGATTATGAAAACGAATGTTATGAATGTACCTTCAGCCAGGAAGATACTGCCCCAGGCCATTCAGCAGGTTGGTATGATGCTGCACCAATATCGTCGTAAAAGGAAGGCTGTTCAAATATACTTTCCGTCGACGCATTTTTGTAGAGTATACTGGTCGTGTAATGGTTCAGTCCGAAGAAATCTGATGATCCTCGAATCATTTCCACTTCATCTTGCGTAAAATCTGGCAATCTTGACCTAAAGAAACCCTGTTCTGCGCTCTTAGCAGCTATCCGTTCTTTCATTACTGGTGGAAAGTCTCCAGTTTCACTAAATATGGGATGTGCATACTGTCCCCACTATAACAATTTTGTTGTTATTATTAAGGCATGTATGCCATTTGAAATCAACTTTCATGCTTATTGATAAAATAATATTTGTTAGTTTATTTTTAACATATAATGTTAAACTTACCTCAAATTGTAAAGCTTCAAATGCAGCTTGACCATCCTTTTCTGCTTCTGGTTCTATCCAACCAGCACTAATTGAAATTCCAACAGATCCATCATATTTTTCACGGAACTCCTTATCATATATGTGATAAGCTGTGGCATGTGCAAGTAAAAGATTTTTAGCGCACAAATATTCAGCAAAGCCGGTTTATCGAAATGGCTGGCGCATTTGTTGCAGAGGCGTAACCCTGGTAACATACTTCACGTGGCTCATTCATAGTTATCCAGTATTTAACCCTGTTACCAAAATGTTCAAAAGCAACCCTGGCGTAATCAGCAAACCAGTCGACTACGTGAGGGTTTGTCCATCCGCCCATTTCTTGTAGCTTTTGTGGTAAGTCCCAGTGATATAATGTAATCATAGGTTCGATGTTATATTTAAGCATTTCATCGATAAGATTATTGTAGTACTGTATTCCAGCTTCGTTGATTTTGTTAGGAAAGCTTGTTGGCAGTATGCGAGTCCATGATAAAGAGAACCTGTAGAAATCAAGACCTAGCTCCCGCATCATCTCTACATCTCTTTTGTACAGATTGTAAGAGTCGTCCGCGATATCTCCATTGGAACAGTCTTTTTTTTTTTTTTTTTTAATTTTTCTTAATTTTTTTTTAATTTATTTCATATAAAATTACAATGTTCCTTATTTTATTGTCTGCCAAACTGAAGGTTCAGTTTGTCGGCAGAGTTCCCGTAATCGGAATCACATTCCGGCAAAACATTATAATATTATCCTTATTAAAAATTAGACCTAAATAGTACAATCATTATAATAATAAACTAAAAACATTATAACCTAAATAGTAACTCATGAGGCGGAATCTCAGCTCGAGCCGAAGGTGAGGGCAAAATGAAGCCGAGCGTGTGTAGCCAGTATGCGCGCGTGTAACGTGTGACGTTTTACGGCACACTTGTTAGGAAAAATACCTGATAGACTAAATTTTGTTTTTTTTTTTAGTAAATTGTCTGTTATCAGTTAGTAGTAGTCTGTTATCCTGCAAGGGTTGTTGTGTGTTAAGTGATCCCAAATGCTTTCTGATTTACCTGAAATCAAAATAAAGTAACGCATGCTGTTAAAATTTTTATTTATTTCTTAAATTAGTTGACCAGACAGACGTCATTCTGCCAAGCTTTTGTTTTTGATAGATGTTTAACGTCAAGAGTAATCACGTTTTTTTACATACGACAGGGAAGCTCTTGGCCTTTATCTCACCTGATGGGAAGTGACGATAAGGCCGAAGGTGGAAGCGAATTTCACCTAGTCTCCTCAACAACCGAGGACAAAAATGCTATTAATATTGTTATTATGGGGACAAACGTATTTAAGACGGTGGTAGCTAGCCAGGTGGGCTCAGAAGCCCTGCCATCAAACTAAATTAAACAGAAAATCTCCTGCTCCCACGAGGAATCGAACTCCTGGCCTCCCGATCAACACCTGGTCGTCTAATCCACTAGACCACCGAGGCGGTGTTGTTTTTTTTTTTTTTTTTTTATTGCTAACGGTGGCAGACGAGCCAGTGGCCCACCTGATGTTAAGTGGTAACCACCGCTCATAGACATCTGCAATGCCAGGGGCACAGTTCTGTCACTGCCTACCTGGAGAGAAATGCTCTTCTTAAGCCTCGTTTGAAGAAGGACATATCGTAGCGCTGAGGAAACACCGCAGCTGGGAGTTCGTTCCAGAGCCTACACGTACGTGGAATGAATGAACGCTGAAACCGAACTGTACCAGACGAGATTGGTTCCAGGTAATATGGATGAACTCTACTGCGATGGCGGGTGGTGCGATGGTAAAAAGGTGAAGAGGGCACCATTGCAAACAGTTCCTCGGAGCGGAATGCACGCCTTTGCAGGGAGTCAAGAGGGTCGAGCTGATATTTGGGAGCTCCCGCCCAGAGGTGCGAACAGTACTCTATATGCGGCCGAATTTGTGCTTTATAGAGCATTAGCCGCTGGCTTGGAGTGAAGTACCGCTTGGCTCTGTTCATGACGCCCAGCTTTTTGCTCGCCAATTTGGCTTTGTCCTCCAAATGACTCCCAAACTGCACTTTAGCAGAAATTTCCACACCGAGGATTCCAATACCATCGGACATACGAAGAGTAACTCCCTGGAACTGAGGCACTACGATAAATGGGTCCTTCTTCGCAGTGAATGCGCACACTTGTGTCTTCGTGGGGTTGAACTTAACCAAGTTCTTTGCACCCCATTCGGAGAATCGCCCTAGAGAGTCTTCGACTTCAGACACAAGTTGTAACCGCCTTTCTAGCAACGAACTCCGAGGGACATTCTGGTGGTCGGTATACCGCGCATCACCCGTACTGTCATCTGCATAGCAATGTATGTTCTCAATTGACAACATGTCATTGATATGCAGAATGAACAGGGTTGGGGAGAGCACCGAACCTTGTGGAACACCAGCGTTTATGGGCATGGTTTCGGAGCAGCAGCCGTCGACGACGACCTTAATGCTCCTACCATCCAGGAAGCTGGCTATCCATTTGCAGAGTCCCTCGGGGATTCCATATGATGGTAACTTCGTGAGAAGAGCTCTATGCCAGACCCTATCAAACGCCTTAGCGATATCGAGTCCAACGGCGAGAGCCTCACCTTTGCCCTCCAAGGTTTCCGTCCATCGGTGGGTCAGATAAACTAAAAGGACACCAGCTGAACGGCCGTGACGGAAGCCGTATTGTCGGTCGCTAATCAGCTGGTGTTCTTCTAGGTACCGTAGGAGGCGGGAGTTGATGACCCACTCCATAATCTTGGAGAGCAAGGACGTTATCGCTATTGGCCTGTAATTTGACGGGTCGGATCGGTCACCCTTTTTGGGAATTGGGTGGACGTGAGCAATCTTCCACGAAGATGGAACCCTATTGTTCTGATAGGAAAGACGGTAAAGGCGCGTTAGTACGGGGGTCAGCTCAGGGGCGCACGTCTTCAGCACCACTGCTGGGATGCCATCCGGCCCACTCGACTTATGGACGTTCAGGAGCTTAAGCTCCCGCCTGACCGCACGTTGTGTAATACGGATTTCAGGCAGGGGACTTTCACACCGAGAGATGGTGGGTGGTGTGGCTCCCCCATCGTCCATTGTCGAGTTAGAGGCAAAGAGTTCAACCAGGAGATTGGCCTTCTCTTTTGCGCTGTGGGCCAGGCTGCTATCAGCTCTACGCAGTGGTGGGAGACTGGACTGGCAGAAATTACGTTGCGCAGCTTTGGCCAGCGACCAAAAAGCACGACTCCCACTGGGATAGCTTCCTAGTCGCTCGCCAACCCTGGCCACGTGTTCCGCCTTGGCTTCAGCAATAGCCTTCCTGTTGGATCTGGAAGCAGCGTTGTACTGACGCTTCTTCTCCGTCACACCAGGATCCCGACTTTTCCTGGCGTTTTCCCAGGCGATGTACGCAGATTGCTTGAGGTGGGCAGTCTTCCTGCAGGTATTGTTATACCAGGGACGACTGCGACCGCCAACAGGTATTTTGGCGTTGGGAATGAATGTTTCCATTCCCATCAGCACCGTTTCAGTGACGCAATCTGCGCAAGTATCGGGATCTTCGGAGGCGAAGCAGAGCTGTTTCCAGGGGTAGGATCCGAAGAATTTTCGGAGTCCATCCAAGTCTGCTGACTCATACCGCCAAACTGCACGACTGCCAGCCGCAGACGCGCGATGGGGCCGCGCAAGACTAGCAGTACTACGGACAAGGCAGTGATCCGATGATCCAAGAGGAGCATCGACCACAACCCTGTATCCGCCTGGTCGTGTAGTCAGCAGAAGATCCAACAGGGAGGCTTCATGGCTCTCTATATCTGGTATACGGGTGGGCTGTACGACCAGTTGAGAGAGGCCATAGGCCCAAGCCATGTTGAAGACAGTCCTACCAGGGAGGTCAGTGGTCCGGGACTTCAACCACTCTTTATGGTGAGCATTAATGTCACCAACGACCACCACCTCCGCAGATGGGTACTGCTCCAACGCTCGGTCAATCCCCTCTTGGACGTGCTCAAAAAGCTGAGCTGACCCTATTTCACTGGCATGGGACCTGTAAAGGCACGCGTAGATTCGGGTAAGGCCCCCATGGTCCACGCGCAGCCATAGTAACGACAGGTCCCGATGCTCGAGGCCCCGAAGGCGGCGACAACAAACATCGCCCCTGACGAAAACGCACACCCCGGCTTTACGTAGGAATGTGTGTTCCAATTCGTAACCGGGGTATTTCAGGTACGAAATATCATCAGGGGCGCATATTTGCGTCTCCGTTAAGAAGAGCAAGGCAGGCTGAGCCGTCTCTAGGTGGTGGTGGACGGCATCAAGATTACTATGTAGACCCCTGATGTTGCAGAAATCCATTTTAAAAGTGGATTGGGTGTCCGCCGTAGGAGCTCGCTTCTTCTTTTTATTAACCTTCATATTTTTAATTGAGCATTTTGGGGAAGGGAATAAATGTGAGGCAGAGTCCCGGTGACAAACAAAGAAAGGGCAGAGTGTAGTACAAAGTGGGAGCGCGGGTTGTGTGAAGAGCTGACACGCGGCACGGAAGGGCCCCCGGTGCCCCCCCGCATGCACCCATCGGGATCCACTCCGGTCTCCTACTCCGGCACGATGACTGCACGACGGGATTTTCGCCGGTTGTGCAGGACAGCCTCCCAAGCGGGATAGTCCTGGGTTCGGGTCCCCTACTGACCGGCAGGTGGCCGACGGTAACCATTTCCACCGGGTCTCCCTGTACCGCGCGTCAACTCCTCACGCCCAACGAACACACTGAGACTTATAACTCTGCTAGTTTCGATTATCACCGAGACTCCTCACCACAAGAGGGACGGGAAGGGGGCATGAAGGAGCGGCTGTCTCTGCCCTTCAATCGAAACGCAAGACTGCTTCACGACCGAAATAGGCAGAGTGGTGGTACCAACCCGCACAGTCCCGGCATTAAGTAGGTGAACCTAATTAGTACCGGGCCTTACCACAACTGTAATGGGAGAGGGAGGGAAGGAGAAGGACATCGACACTGCGGAGATAAGAGGTAAACGGCATCTAAGGCTCGAGAAGCCGGGGTCGCGCACCCGAGTCATCTGAAAAAGCAACCGGACAAGCTGCAATTAGATAACCTCTCTGGCTGTAAAGTAGTTGTCCCTTCATTTTTCCGGGCAGTTAACTTTTTATATGATCCGTCCCAATTTAGCGCTTAGAAACAAATTAATTATTTCTATTTATTTATAGAGGCTGGAAACTTTCGGCTAGGCAATAAGGGGAAATTACTTAACTACACGAAAATGGTCTTAAGATATCATCCATATTTACATTTTGGATGAAAGGAGACGTGACTTCATAGGCACTTACCCTAAACAGCTGGGGAGCTAGCCCAGTCGGACTGACATTTGACTGGAAGATATAGCCCTGACCTGGTCGTCTGTCGGGGTCATCACAAACGAGTAAACCTGGAAATCCCTTCCTAAGCGAATCCCAGCTCGCTATACTGCTGGGCATGTTTCCAGGTGGTACGTTCAGAGGGTTTCAGAGGGTGGTTTACCTGGTTATGGGGACACCAGCGGAATAGGTGCTGGTTTACCCGAGTCCTACGTCATATCCAAGCGGGCGGCTTAGTCATCTTAGCCCCTTGGCATCGTAACAGATTAAAAAAGCACCAAAAAAGGGGAAATTTGCGAAAAAGTATTTCTGAGATTACACTCGCTTATCCGCAAATCGCAGGTAAGCTAATATAATATTAGGTCCTTACTATGAAATTGGCGTTTTGCCGTACTGGCCATTTTGATGTCAAATATCTCATATATGGCTAGGAGTTCCAAATTCAAATTTATACAGCTATTTACTCATGTATTATTTGGGTTTCGAAAATTATAATTCACTTGTTTTTTCCTCAATTGTTTTGGACTTTTCAATCAATTGTTTTGTTTTCAACTTTTTTGGAGTCAATTTTCGCTTGGGGCATGGTTTGGCTGGTTCGGCAGGGTTCAGCCATTGCGATGAGCGCTTCCGATTATCGTACAGGACCCACTTTTCATCACAAGTAATGATTCGATTTAAAATCCCTTCATTATTGTGCCGGTTGAGTAATGCAACGCAGCAGTCCACGCGCGTTTGTTGATTTGCTTCACTCAATTCGTGAGGTACCCACCTTTCAAGCTTTTTCACCTTCCCAATTTGCTTCAAGTGGATTAAAACAGTTTTATCATTAACACCGCAGCCTGCAGCTAACTCGGACGTAGTTTGCGATGGATCCGCTTCCACAATAGCCTTCAATTCTTCATTATCAACTTTGGTCTCCGGCCGTCCACGGGGCTTGTTCTGCAGGTCGAAATTTCCAGAACGAAAACGTTGGAACCAAAAACGCACAGTGTTTTCTTATGCGGTACCGTCGCCATACACATCATTAATCCTTCGAGCCGTTTCTGCAACACTGGTGCCACGGTGGAACTCGTACTCGTAAATAACGCGATATTTCAAGTTTTCCATTTTGTAAGCTGAGTGACGCAAAGAAAAAAAAAACAAATGAATGATAATTTTCGAAACACAAATACATGAGTAAATAGCTGTATAAATTTGAATTTGGAATTCCTCACCATAGAGGAGATATTTGAGATCAAAGTGGCCAGTACGGCAAAACGCCAATTTCATATCTAAGGACCTAATATTATATTATGTATTGTTGTCGTCATTAGATAATATGGCTAGTTTAAAAAGCATACCGTCTGTATTCCAACCCCCTTCAATTTGATAAGCAGCTGTAGAAGTGCCAAACAAGAATCCTTTTGGAAAAGACCGGGAGTCATTTCTAGCTTTAATTAGTGTATTTGAATGCACCGCCGCCCGATATGCATATGATTATGATTCTGTAAAAAAGGAAAAAAATTACATGTTAATATATAAGCAAAAATGTTTCTTATATTGTAATTCAAAATAAATTGAATTCTTTGTCTAACATACTAAATAACGATGATACTTACAATTTAAATTTCGCTAACATTATTACTCTCGTACCTAATTCTACTGCTACTGCAAAAATATGCTTTCGTTAAATGTTGCATAAAGCCTTTATATAGATAACTTTTAATATTATCCATTATCGTTGGCATTTTAAATTTATCTCGACAGTTTTGGAGATAGTATGAAGCGTCGGTGGCGCTGTGGACTCGGCACTTGCCTTCCAATCGGGAGGTCCGGGTTGGAGAACGCCATGTACCACTGTGTTTTTCGTTTTCGAATTTCATATGTACATTTGTCTGACGCTCCTACGGTGAAGGAAAACATCGTGAGGAAACCTGCATACATCTGCGAAGAAATTCAATGGTGTATGTGAAGTCGACCAATCCGCACTGGGCCAGCGTGGTTGACTAAGGCCTAATCACCCTAACATAGGGTAGGCTCGAGCCCCTCGGTGGGGACGTATATGAGCTGTGATGATGATGATGAAGAAATGTATGTTAAAAACTGCTACCTTTTACTATATTATGTAAAACATTTCACTTGCCATGTATGTTCTTGACAAAATCAAAGCTAGGTGTATGGCATGGACCAAGTAGGTGTATGGTCACTGTGATGAATTTCGAGATCGCGGGCTACTTGTTTATCACTATGACAAAGCTGACCAGACTAGTTGGTGTAGAATCTTGTTACGAGTTTTTCGTCTCTAAGTAGAGGTGGAGTTGCAGTGGACTCCTTTTACTTGGCTCTTTCGATATCCACTGGATGAAAAGGGGCGATATCACATGCTTTCTTAATCTCACCAAATAGATAAGTAATAAGTAACTAATTCACTCGAATTTCGCAAAGTGTAGCTTTCGCAATAGCAAAGTGAGTTGATATTATACCAATTATGGTGGGAGCCATTAACAAAATCGTAGAATCGTAAATGGCATGTCGTCCGTCATGCAACATGAATTTACCATTGAGAGATGTAAGAAAGACTAAAGTTTTTAACTTAGCCAGAAAGACAAATGAGTACTTGAGTACTTGAAAGGATAGACGTAGATCTTAAGAATCTTCTGTATGCTGTTCCGGCCTATTTTCATAAAAACCATCAAAATCGTGTTGACCGAGCTGTACGGTATGCAGAGTTAGAAGTATTGCTTTAGTTAATAATTTTGTTTGTACAATTAATTGGGGTTTCTACAACCAGTTCGTCTGATGTTGAGAATTTTAGCCGATGCAAACTTTTAACCTTCAGCTTTATCATAACAATTTACCGTGGAAATTATAAGTATCGTCGTATTTTTTTACATCAGGTCAGCATTTTTTAGGTCTTGGAACCGGTGAAACACTTTTTTATTTATTTTGATGGTAAATCAACAATTATTATAACACATAAGATTATAGTAGCAAGATTAAAAACTAATAAACCAATTTTGATCTACACAGTTAATGACAGAGTAACAGTATGGCGCATAGTTGAACAGACACTAATTCTTATTATACATATTAGGCTTAAAAGAACCTAAAATGTGACATCGAATAACTATAAAGCAAAAAATATTAGGTACATAAAACTACTTTAAATTTATAGGTACTTGTTCAAATAACTGTTTGAACAGATTACCCCGTAAGGAATTATGGCATGGATAAAACACATAAATGTCAACCTTTTCACATAAGCTATTGCAATTGCTACCAACAGTTAATAGCAATGAATTTCTTCTTTAGTGAGTATTCTAGCCAGGTACGTAAAATGGTTTAAAACTAGACGAAAATGCCTTAAAGGGATACTGAATTGTAACAACGTGAGAAGATCAGCACCATCTATTGTACTGGATGCAATTTTATTAAGAAAAAATAAATACGCAATAATACCTACATCGATCTTGCAATGACAGGAAATTGAATTTTTTGCCACGAGTCCCATGATGTACCAGTACCATAATAGGTAACATATTAACTTATTCTCAAGATTTTCAATCCGATTTATAATCCGATAATTTGTAACTCGGTTATTTAATTTTAGTTGGTGGTGGGGATTTTGAGCCCACCTGTAGGCTTACTCTTGAATCGAATTCGATCGATCGGCATTGAGATTGTGATTTTTCGAACGCTTATTTTTGCGCATTGGCTCCAACTTGACCCCGTATTGTGCGGATTTTGGGTGAACCTAACTCAGTTTTATTAAATTTTCTAAAAATATGGATCCAATTTGGCGCTAGTATTGTTACTCAAGCGTATGAAAAATCACAATCCCAATGACGATCCATCGGAAATGGTTCAAGATTCAATGGTTCTAGTCCTACTGGCTAGCTATCACCGTCTTACCTAAAGTTTGTCGCCATAATAACAATGTTAATACTCGTAGCATTGTTGTGTTCTGACAAATAGAAGTAAGATAGCCAGTTCTTCAGTTGTAGAGGAGTTTAGGTGAAGTTTGCTTCCATCTTCGGCCTTATTGCCATTTAACAGGTGAGATGAAGGCCATGAGCTTCCTGATCGTAAAATAATATTCCGCATAATTAATCACTGCTTCGAATTTGTTGCAGACTGAACAGGAAATTCCGTTGTTAGTGAAATAAATTAAAATCTTGGAAATAATAGGTGCTTTTAATATTATTAAATGGTAATCAATGTCCTTCGTCGATCGTCATCTCAGTAGTGTTGGGCTTATAGTCGAAATCTAACTGGTGTGTGCGAATAATCTCTTTGTACACAAAGGCGGATTTGCGCGGGGTGCGCGTGCGCTGCGGACTGTCGTAGTCTACTTCGTATAGGCCGAATCGTTCGCTGTGGAAAAAACATGAATTTAAAATACCGAGTTAAGAAAGTATTGTTGGGTGGTAAAAAGTTTTATCATTGGTATATTGTAATATTACATTCCAAATCGTGATAATTTCACTATTGCAATAAAAATAATTATTAAAATTTTGTAATAAAATTTTATATTTTAAGAAATGTTTAAAACTAGAAAGTCTGTGCACGTTTAAGCCTAGATCAACGAGAGTATAATTTTAAACTTACGTATAACCCTGCATCCATTCAAAGTTATCCATAAGGCTCCACGCAGTATAAGCTGATACATCACAGCCCTCTTCAATTGCATCTAACATGGCATTTAAATATTGCCTGTAATAGTCGATGCGGCCATCATCTTCGAGGCCAGCTAGAGTAGAAAATCCATTCTCAGTAACTATGATAGTTGGGTTGTTGTATTGCTCCATAATAAACTTCAAAAGTTTGTAGAATCCCCATGGAACTTTCTGAAAAAAAGTGTTGCTTTAGGTACATCGATGTTCTAGCGCATTTTTACTAAATGCTAACTTAGGAACTGCGATAACAAAGCTAGGAAATATACCTTCAGCCAAGAAGATGCTGCTCCAGGCCACTCGGCAGGTTGGTATGATGCTGCACCAATATCGTCGTAAAAGGAAGGCTGTTCAAATATACCTTCCGTCGACGCATTCTTGTATAGTATATTGGTCGAGTAATGATTTAGTCCAAAGAAATCTGATGATCCTCGAAGCATTTCCACTTCTTCGCTTGTAAACTCTGGTAATCTTGATCTGGCAAAACCTTGTTCTGCACTCTTAGCAGCTATCCGTTCTTTCATTACTGGTGGGAAGTCTCCGGCTTCACTAAATATGGGATGTGCGTATTGTCCCCACTGAAACGAAAATTGCTATTTATATAAAAAATCCTTGGTTGCCACTTAGTTGTTCGTTAACACTTAACAAAAACTCACATCTAGTCACAGGTTCCGAACAACTTTAAAACAACGCATTGAAGTCTGTCTATAAAACAATAATAATATGTGTTTCTGTTGTAAGAGGTAAATTCTCTGTAGTACGCGAAACCTGGTAGAATCCATCTTTTCACACTTTAAAAACTAGTCCCTTTCATATCTCCTTTTGCTGGGACCATTTTAAATCATCAGCTCAAATCAAGGCAAGTGAACACTCAAAAGTCCTGTCTACATTTATGTGTATGGTTATTGATTTTTGATTTTATTATATCAGTGCATGTTTTAGAAAACAGGCGACGAAAGAAGAGTGAAATTTATGGCGTTCTCAAAAATAATTCTACAAAACAGTACTCGTAGATGTACTCGTAGATGTGTCTTGACAATATCAAGATGACTATAATATTGCTTGCATTACGAAAAGTTATTAGCTGTCTTAAAGAGTTAATCTCCTGGACCGCCTACTTGGATATGCCATGGAATCCTGGTTCACCAACGGCTATTCCTCTGGTGTACTCATATCCGGCATAACCTTTCTGCGGAACCTCTGCATCTCCGATGGAGGGCACGTTCGGAATCAGGAAGCTCAATTCACCAAAAGTTACACCGGACATTTTACAAGGCCTAGGCCAATATCACAGTTTAAAAGTATGACTAAGTCGTTTTGTTTCTTCAGTACCCGTTTTCGGAACTATTGTTTTAATACGAAAAACTACTAATTTATTAAAATAACTAATAATAACTCTACGCAATTTTTATGAAATAATAACATGGTCTGGTACTCACCTCAAATTGTTGTGCATCAAAGGCAGCTTGAGCATCCTTTTCTGTTTCTGGTTCTAACCAACTGGCACTTATCGAAATGCCAACAACTCCTGCACCTTTATCACGAAATTCTTTGTCGTATATGTGATAAGCCTTAGCATGTGCTACTAAAAGGTTTTTAGCACACAAATATTCAGCAATACCCGGAATCGAAATAGCAGGCGCCATTGTTGCAGCACCGTATCCCTGATAACAAATTTCACGAGGCTCGTTCATGGTTATCCAGTACTTGACGCGGTCACCAAATTGTTCAAAAGCAACTCTGGCGTAGTCTGCAAACCAGTCTACTACGTGAGGATTTGTCCACCCACCCATTAATTGAAGCTTTTGTGGCAAGTCCCAGTGGTACAACGTGACCATTGGTTCGATATTATATTTAAGCATCTCATCGATAAGATTATTGTAGTATTGCACTCCAGCCTCGTTAATTTTGTTAGGGAAGCTTGTGGACAGTATACGGGTCCAAGACAAGGAGAATCTGTAGAAATGAAGACCTAGCTCCCGCATCATCTCTACATCTCTCTTGTAGAGATGGTATGAATCGTTGGCGATGTCACCATTAGAACAGTCCTTTATTCTGCAGGGATCGGTGTGAGTTAAGTGGTCCCAAATATTTTCCGATTTACCTAAAATTGTATTAAATGTGATTAAAAATTAGCTTAGTATAATACGAAAAAGCTGTTGAAAAAGTCATTTACATTCAAAATTGCAATCGTTTGTTGTGTCTATGAAACGACGATCGATTCCAGTTAACTTTATCTCTTCAAACCTAAAAAAGTTATTTTTCTTCCTTATTAATATACCTAGTAAAACAAGGTTGTACCGTCTAAATTCCATGCGCCTTCGACTTGATACGAGGCAGTAGATGTGCCGAATAGGAATCCCTCGGGAAAAGCTCTGGGACTGCTGCTAGCCTTATTTATTGTTTTTGACTGAACTAGGAGACATATTGATGTAAATATCACAAGAACTCTGTAAAAAAGAGTCACTTTATTTAAATATAAGAGGAAACATCATGATTATCACTGAATATCACGGTTTTCTAATTGAAAATATACTCACAATTTTAATTTGCAAAACATTGTTCTATCCTATCCGAATAGCAAAAATGTTATAGTCAATTACCAAAGTGATAATTTATATAGTCCATTTCTATACTAATTAATCACTGTTATCTTAATTCTTTTTTAAATCTGATGACATAATTATCTATCTTAATTCTGATTTTGAAATAGATACCATGATAGTAATAAATTGTACAATCAACTTTTCTATTATCATGTCTTTATTTATAAATTTTGTATAAAACTATTTCAGCAGATTGCATGTATTCTATGCATAATAACCATGCACAACAGTTGATGTGGGTTACATTAACTTTCTTTTCAAAAAGTCGGTCATTAAACTTATGTCTAGTACCTAGACCCAATTCTACTAATAAGGTACAGCCGAATCGAGACTGAACTGTTGCGATCGACCAATCACGTCTAAATGGAAATACATATAAGCGCTCCGATTGGTCCACCGCAACGGTTCAGTTTCGATTCGGCTGTAACTTATTAGTTGAATTGGGCCTCTGCTGTGTTTCTTGGCTGCAATAACATGTCTATTATACAGGTTTAGTTTTTGAGCATGAGACAAATCTGTGCTTGTTCAGACAAGCAAACTGAACAACGCTTACTATGGGACCAATCTTGAATTCCCAAAAACAATTACGGTTCAAAACGTTTAGACAGTAGATGTTGAATTTGTATGGAGCGGCAGATATATTTCGTGACTGGTGCCATAGTAAAAGTTAAATGTCACAGTAAAGAGTTCATTTTATTTGCCAAGCCGCTGCTTACATAATTTGACTGAACGTCTTTAAAATTGACAAAGTCCATGTGCGGATTGCCGCTAACCATCAGGTGGTGGGACTATAACAATTGCAATAAAAAACAACGAAACTCAAATCAAATCTCAAGGTCAACATATTAAGTCTGGCGTGTTGTTGTGAATTGATTTTTATCATAACTAAGTTGAATCTAAGATTGATTTAGTTTTAAATTAATTAATTTTTGTCAATGTTCGCCATGCACATTGGCTTTATCTTCTTTTTTTTGCCCACTCACTTTTTATGTATTTGTTAGTCTGGAGCCTCAGTAATTGTTGTTCTCATATCTATAAAATTCTTTCATAAAATACATGGAGCATGTAGATATCGTACAATAGTTAGCTCTTGCCGGATGCAATTTAGGAGAATGTAACATAAACATAAAATTCTTGGTAGAAATTTCTCCGCGGCTGATCGATACCTCTGGAGACAGGAGGGTTATTGCTTACCTCGCGCAAAGAATCAACATAGCGATTCAGCGAAGTAATGTAGCCAGCATTCTTGCCTACATGCCGCTCGATACAGGGATGACATTTTGTTTATTTTAATTCAGTTTCGTTTCTATCATTAGTTTAATTTTTTAATTAGGGTTAATTTTATAATGTTTAAGTTTAATTTTTAATTTTATTAGCTTTATCTCAGCAGTTTTTGTAACATAAACTAATGGTGGAAACTAATGTTTTTAACCGACATCGAAAAAGGAGGAAGTTCTCAATTTGATGCGTATGTTTTTTTATGTGTGTATGTTAAGTGATTCTTCCGCCAATTGTGGAGCGATTTTCAAATTTCTTTTTTATATTCTAGGTATTTTATATGCCAGAGTATACTCCTAAGGTGGTCCCATTGTCACCATGATGATGGTGGGATTCTAGGAAACCCGATGGAAACCTTTAAATTTTATAATTGCGTTCAACGTATTTCATGTTTTTTCCGAAGCTATTCAGGTATTTGTGTCTGGTAGGTAGTCATGAATCGAGCTGGTGATGGATGGTTCCTTAACTTTTAGGAGGTTAGAGGTTAGTTTTTTAAATACAATAGACACGTATTGACCCCGTTCTTTTACTACCAAACGTTTGGTAGTAAATCAATGATTGACCCTTAGTCGTATTCTGTCAAGTTAATTCGGTGAGCTGTATTAAATTCTATAAAAATGAAACAAAAAAAAACAAAAATTAATAACAGACTTAAAAAAACATCCAAAAGATAAAATTCACTAACTAGATCTAAAATGCAGGATATAAACGTTATAGAATTCAAAATAAGAAAAACATATAACTAATAAAACAGGACTACGTTGGAAAGGAATGATATTTATAGAAGTTTAATAGCAGATGCACTTTAAGCCTGAGCTGGAATGTGTGGACAGTTCGGCTCTCACGGATCTTTGCAGGATAGTGGGTAGGGCATGGATACCGGTATACCGGTATACCGAAATACCGGTATACCGATAAATATTTTCGGTATTTTGATACCGGTATTTGAGGATAAAATACCGTTATTTCGGTATTTCAAAAAAAAAAATATTTTCGCAAGGGTGTTTAAAGACTATCCGGAACGCTCGATTTCTATGGTTCACAGTGATGTTCATACTGCTGATGAGTTTTCATATGACAATCACGAAAAATCTCGATTATGGAAAATCATCACAAAATCTCCAGCACTACATCTCAAAGGCGTCAATGTGTTACGGTCTGCAGCTTTCAGTATCCACGTCTCACTCTCAGCGCCAAACGAAAAGATCGAGAAGACTAGAGTCCGTACCAGTTTGGTTTTAGTTTTCACGGAAATGTTGCGATCTCTGCAAATTTTTTCAAGCTGAGACATGGCGCTTTTGCCGATGCCAATTCTCCTGCGCACTTCCTTTTCGCACGAGCCATCATATCTGATGTTAGAACCCAGGTAGATGAAGTTGTCCACTATTTCTAGGTTCAGCGCCCCTCGATTCGTCCGGTGTTGGAGGAGTGGGTTGGGCGCCGGCAGGGCAGCCTCACGTTCCGCATGGTGCAGGTACTGACCGGACATGGCTGCTTCGGTCACTATCTGCACCGGAAAACGCCGAAAGGAAACGCCGCGGTGTCACCACTGCGACGCCACCGACAACACTGCCGAGCACACCTGTTGGTGTGCCCGGCCTGACGACCCCAGCGCAGCGAGCTTAAAGCTGCGCTGGGAGGCGGAGATCTCTCGCTGCCGAGCATGGTCGTTGCCATGCTCCGCAGCGAGGTGGAATGGGAGGCTATCACCTCCTTCTGCGAGGCCGTCATCTCGCAGAAGGAGGCTGCGGAGAGGGAGCGGGAGGAAGATCCCCAAGCCACTTCCCTCCGCCACAGACGGATAGGCAGGCGAAGGCGGGCATTCGCACAAGCAATGCCCGTCTAATGACCCTGCCGTGCAGGCCTTCGTGTACGCCGCCGTAAGGCCCTCTGTCTGGGGAATGCCCTGGTGTTCTAGGGCAATTCCCAATGTCCCCTTGGCGATCTGGTCTGATAAACCTGGTCGGGCTTGCCCTGACGCGCTGGTAGTGATAGTCGCAGTGTGGACCCTACCATGCGCGCCCACAAGGGTAGGGAGAACACCGCGGGGTTTTAATGGGTCGGCCTGGCACTCTGCCGGGCGGTGTGGGGCACACGCCCGCCGTCTAGCCAACTGTGGGTACGGTGCGATTGCGCATTTCCCCCCAGAAAAAGAAGAATAAAATGGCCCAGCGCGCCTGTGAGTTCTAACTTCCCAGATCTATCTACCACCATGATCTTGGTTTTGGACCTGTTTATGGAAAGTCTCATCTCCTCGCTAATCCGCTCCATTCGATCCAAAAGTGCAGACATTTCCGACTCATTTGCTGCAAGGAGGGTAGTGTCATCGGCGTAGCGCAGGTTGGTGATTTTCACGCCACCAACTGTGATGCCGCCCTCCCAATTCTCGCAGGTTCGTCTCATTATGTATTCTCCATAGGCGTTGAATAGAATGGGCGACAAAATACATCCCTGGCGTACTCCTTGGTGATATTTAAAGGGTTTTGAGGTTGTTTTATCGACTCTTACGATTTCCTGGCTTGAACCATACAAGGCGCGAAGTAGAGTTGATTTGGTTTGGTAGGACCCTCCATAAGCAACCTCAGTTGATATATTATTAGTATTCTTAATCCTATTTATTTTAATAACTCATTTTGTGGTTTCTAGGGAGATGACAAATATTTTCAGTGTTTCTGCCATAAAGCGTAAAAAACTGCTTGAATCGCTCTCCCCAAACAAGGCTTACCAATCGCTATTGGAATCATTTAAATAGTAATTAACAGTATTTAAAAAATACCGAAAAAATACCGAAATTTCGGTATACCGGTTTTTGAAATTTCAATACGGGTATCAATACCGGTATGAAAATCATTTCGGTATTCCATGCCCTAATAGTGGGTGTAAGGAATTGAAAAAGAATTCTGTGTTGAAGAGAGGAAGCAGGAGTGTATGTTTTGCATGCTCGTTCAGTACAAGTATTACATAAAACCAATGATATAAAAATATTCTCACGTGGCAAACATATCTGAAGTGTCTCGTCATTTGTGTTATCGAGTTAAATCTATTATTTTTCGCATCATTGTACTATGGATTTTTCTTGTTGGTACGTAAAGTTATCAGAAATCAGTTTATGTAAGGTGTTACAAAACAAACTCTTTAAATGTTATCACAAATGTTTTAAACTTAAATATTTCATATATGCTACTGCTTTTCTTCCTATGGGTGCCATTAACTGTTTGGAGCCTCAGATCAATACCATCTGTATTGATCTGAAAGTGCTAGGCTCGATCCTCACGGGAGCTGAAGTTTATTTGCTTGGTTTCGATGGTAGTAGGGCTTCTGAGCGCGCCTGGTTTGCTACCACTGTCTTATCTAAGTTTGTTGCCACAATGACAATGTTAGTCGCATTTATGTGTTTCGACAATAAGTGGTAAGACATCCAGTTCCTCAAATGAAAAATGATGATTTTTGTTTTATTTTTTAATATTGTATAAGAGTACTTTAGTACTATTATTTATTCTGTGGTAATTATGAGTGTTATACTACTATCCGGCTCAAAGGACCATAAAGATGTAAGACGTGTTTTACTCTTGAGATAATGATAATGATAGTAGTGTATTATTGTTCCTTCTATATCTCGTTCAATCGCAGACACGATTTCACTCCATCTATAAGGAACAATAAAACACGTGGTAGCAGATTTTTACAGTTACAAAAGTAAATTTTCAGTTTAGAAGTTTACGCTCGTATTATTCCGTGTTTAAGTACAAAATCACCTAATGATTCGAACCAGCGATTGCTGGTTATGTTTTGATAAATTATCATTCAAAATAATTTACTTCAAATCTAACCATTTCAGTAGTTAAGTATTTTCTGTCAGCAAATGTTTAGCGTCATATGGCTCGTTGCGCCATTAAGTAGTTAAGTATTTACTGTCAGCAAATTCTTAGTGTCGTATGGCTCGCCGCGTCCGGTGTGACCGCGGCGTCCGCGACCTAATTACACTTGTTTTGTTTTCAAAAATAATTATTTTAAATTGAATTGAATATTGCAGCTAGAAATACGGTTTTGTTTGACTGACCACAGCAACGTTCGCTGTGGTCAGTCCTAGGATGGGTGACCAAAATAAGAAACATCTCAAGCTCCTCCGTGCTTCGGAAGGCACGTTAAACAGTGGGTCCTGCGCCTGATCTCATCCCGATCGTGTCGGTTAACCGTCCCATCGGACTAGGCGAGTGAAGGAACAGAGAGTGCACTTGCGTTTGCGCAGTCACTTGTGCCCTATAATATCTCCTGCGCAGATGGCTAGTCTCTGTGGAGATTGTCCGCCGTGACCGAATATCGGTTAGGAGGACATTATTATTATTATATCCAAAGAAAGTTGGCGTCAGACAGATCGGCTGTAAAAACCTCAGTCAAAACTATGTTTTGGAGTGATTGTCATTCCAAGCAAATCAGACCCTGGGCTACGAAGTGATGATAGAAAGATACTCTTTATTACTCACCACGAAAGTAGTACAGTTACAGAAGTTTTACAAAGCTAAAATGTACAATTTCGACAGTCTTATCGCTAAGAGTGATATCTTCCGGAGAACCTTTGGACAGAGGACACTTTGTTTAAATGATTTTGCGACATTCCTAAATGTGAAAAATGTTATACTAGCGGTTTTTCTAGTATTAGCGTACAAACAGAAAGCGTTATGATGAAATATATATTATGCTTGCACTAAAAATAGATAAAAAGATGTACTCCATATGACGTAGGATTTTTATTTTATGTTTATAATCCTTGTCAGTTTTGTTTGATATAAGTGTAAAGAAACGGACCCAAATGATAGCAAAAATACTTAATTTTATATGTAAGTATATATCAAAATGTAAATTATTCGTTTGAAAACCTATATAGAAATAATGGTTAAACCCAATTATTTATTTATTACAATTATTAACGCCCAAGGTTAATATATATGTACGACTTACTGAATTTGGTTTTATTTATTAGCATTCACTAGATATTAATATATGTAAGTTAAATAAGTGGATATGGACTAGCGATTAGAATCAAATATCAACATCATCATCAGCCATTAGGTCTTCTGCTCAGAAGACATAGGCCTCCCTATGAATCTCCTTCAACCCTAACCAGGTCACTTATCCACCGGGTAGGAAGCATGCCTACTTACTGTCTGAATTAAATATGTATAAGGTTTAACATAATAAAGCATATAAATAAATAGCAGCATAATGAGCGTATGCACATTTTAACTACGTGGTAGTCGCAGTGTGGACCCTATCACGCGCGCCTATAAGGGCAGGGAGAATACCGGGGTGGTTTAGTGGTTAGGCCGGCACTCTGCTGGGAGCCCCATACACGCTCGTCGTCTAGCCAACGGCGAGTACGGTTCCCCTCGACAAAAAAATGGTAAAGGCAGTTCGACATATCCAAAAACTTAAAGGTCATAACAACTGATTTTCAATCAATGAAACTATTATTATATTAATTAACAAAGACCCAATTAAATATTTATCGTAGGTTGATGTGCTGTTGATTGTACTTTAATTAAAATTGCAATAAGTTTTCGTGTTTAATAATGTTTCATTCTTATTTTTTGGTTTGTTTTAATAACACTGAAACATAAATCTAATATATAAAATTCTCGTGTCACAGTGTTTGTTATCAAACACCTCCGAAACGGCTTGACCGATCTTTATGAAATTTTTTGAATATTTTCAGTAGGTCTGAGAATAGGTCGTAAACTATTTTTTATTATGGCGAAACGTAGTTCGCGCGGCACAGCTAGTAATATATAAAAAATTCAAATACATTGAAAGTTATAAAAATGCATTTACAAGGTCTTTACTGCATTTTTTAAAACTTTTTAGTAACAAATGTCGTCTTAGTTAAAAACGTGGGTATATATGTATCTTATTTACATTAATTTTAAAATCTAATAATGAATTTCTTTCGTTTAAAACACAATTATGTCAATAAACTACCCTAATAAATATATTTTATGTATAAAATTTAATTGATGTTTTGTTTAATTTGTGTTTAAATAATAAATCTTTGAAATTGAATTATTTCAATAATGAATGGAAAGTTTTTAACGAGCAAATTAAAGGTCAATACGTAAAGTCATTTAAATAGGTTATTGCACACGGCACCACGGCGAAAAATGTCTAGCGCGCAACTCTCGATAGGGTTGTCACGAGTGACGAGAGAGAGTCAGTCGTAGTGGGACGTCGACAACAAGATTTTGCTGTAAGATTTTACTTTAGTAGTAATAGTATTCAATTAGTTTTAGGACAATCCTAGTGTACTGACCTGTTAGACATATAGGTATTGATTGTTTGCTTAATGTTACAATAGTCAAAATCTGTAATAACAATGTATAAATATTATACATTGTATTGTTTTTTTCTATTTAATAACAAATATTTTTAATTATTGATGACATAATAATGACGTCACAGAAATGTCTTACTAAAACTAGTATACAAAGAAAAAAGGAATAACTAGAAACAAAATACTTATAAACTACTTTACTTAAAAAAAATACAAATTGTTTTTTCTAATGAAAGTTGATTACGTTTTTCACTAACGTAGATTTACTGAAACAACATTCAGGATAATTTTTTCACGTACAGTCAACAGCTCATCAACCTTCATCAACTTTTGCACCAGCACAGTGCATCGACTATCACTTCGTATTGATCTCTTTGTGTTAGACTTAAAGTTAAAACCAGTTGACCGACCTTTCGATTTTTAGATACATTGATTCGTATAATTTGGATATAAATAAGTATATATTTTAATACTATTTTTCGTTGTAGTTTTTCTTATTCAGGTTTCAAAAACAGATACATTTGTGACAACCCTAGTAAAAATTGATGAATTTTCAATAAGTTCCTATATAATGCGAAATTTTCGAGTAGTGGTTCATTCTGTTCTTCAAAGTGCTTCGAGCCAAGGAACTAGCTGCAACAGTGTCGTCAGTCGTCGTCGAGGAGTCTCCCCAGCACCCAGATCTTCAGCCACAGTACTTTATTTGTGAGTGTTCATTATGTAAGTACTTTGAAAGGTTTACTGATAGTTGGTTGTAATTACTATTTCCTCCAAGTTTCGTACGGAGAAAATAACAATGAGATAGTTTTAAAGATCGTCACACTTACAATGAAGGATCAGTGTAAGTATGCATTGTCTTTTTCCGATACTCAATTTTGCGTTACTTTTTCAGGTCTGACTCCGAGTTTGAAGTCTTCCAACCAGTGCAGAAGACCAAACCTAAGACAAAACCAACATCTCGAGATAACATCAGGTAAGGTTTAATTTATGCTGTCGTCATAGTATTTATTAAATCTTCGAATCGTTAGTGAAGATTTTATGTGATAATACCACAATATTTATTTATTAGGGTATGCCAACAGTACACATATTAATGAATTAGATTGAAGTGGATAACAATTGAACACTAAAATGATTATGAATGAGTGAACGGTGTTAGTATGCTGTTGCTGATCAGTATTAGCTAGGAGACTAACAATATTATTAAATTTATCTTTTCAGGTCTGACTCCGAGCAAGAACTGTTCGAGCCAGCGCAGAAGCCTAAGCCTAAGAGAAAACCAATCTCTCGCGATACTATCAGGTAAGATATGAGTTATTTATGCAAGTGAAGTGGTAATTTCGTTTTAGGTTCATCACTGATAGAGTGGGTTTTTTTTTGTATTGAAGTGTTGTTTTCTTTATCGATCATAGTGGGTTAGATAAATTCGAAGATTGCAGGTGTCAATCGTAGGATAGGAACATTGCGTTCTACAACAACATAGTAATATCAATTATTGTTGAGTTGTTTCACGTTCTTGCTGATTGTCCTAACATAGGATATAATACAATCTCTTTTGTCTTTTACAGGTCTGGTTCATCGAAAAAGGCTAAGTCGAGCTCAAAGGAGTCGTTGAATTTGTTCGGGTTGGTGTCGGACGACGAAGAAGTTACAGCCGAGCGTGCGTCACGCGTCAGGCAGGGCAAACGACTCGACAGCAGCCTCGCCAACAAGACCGCGCACGGCACGCTCCTGCGGCGTACTCCGCTCGACGGTCGCTACTACGTGGAGACGCGCGTATACAGCACGGACGAGGCGTTGGCCGTAGCGCCCGACCAGCGGTACACCAAGGCGCTTGTCACACTCAAGGTGCAGCTAGAGCCAGACCAGCCTGAGTGGGACTACTTGCAGCAGTTTTTAAAGCGGTCAAAGTCGTTGTTTAAAGATAAGCCTGTATTTTATAGTAATAAAACAAATATTAAATAAATAAATTAACTAAGCAAGTAAAATATTTTTTACAATAGGTTTTTATATTTAATCCGGTTTTTTTGAGCCCACGTCCAGGTAAAGTTACAGTCGTAACTTAGGTATTAATGAGGTACGGTAATCATTCATTTAGTTAAGTGGATAAGTAATTAACTAAAAAGACTATAGATTAGCGTTAGGTAACAAGTTGTATACTTTATTTTTCTGAATTGCTACGATGCCTTTTTGCTCAGAGTGTTCGATGCAAGTAGGCAGCAGACAATGGGTAGGACACCTGCGCAGCAGCGCGCACAAGCGCAGGTGCGCAGTGTCGCGGGCGCACGACGACGCCGGTGTTGTCGAACTCGCGAGTGCGTTTAGAGGTCGCATCGTTACATACAGAATTACTCCTACAGATGAGTACCGATGCTCTTTACCCGATTCATTCTTGCATAGTATATTTTCTAAAATTTATAATCTTTTGCAAATGTCTCTAAATAAGCATATATGTTTAAAAGTAAATTTTGAATATTTTGCCGATTTTCTTTTATTTAAGAACGAGGTAAATAACATTAAGTCGTTTGTTACAAAAAATTTAACGATTCATCGCAATTTTGATTTTAACGAGTTGTTTGAAACACTCGTAAATACTATTAAGAACAAAGTTGAAGAATTTGAGGATCGTGACAGTGGTTGGACTTTTTTAAGTAATGTTTCCTTAGAAGTTAACATTAATAGATATGATCCTCTAAGAGGGTCTGGTTCAACTTATGTAGATTTACCACTAGCGATAAAAAAGAAAAAGGCGTGTATTAACATCAGGAATAAAGATGAATATTGTTTTTTGTGGAGCGTCGTTGCCGCTTTGTACCCGGCTAAAAAGAACGGTGACCGTACGTCGTCGTATCCGCACTTTGAACAGGTCCTAAACACCGACGATATATCTTTCCCAGTAACGTTTACGGATATCGCGAAATTCGAACAAAACAATCCACATTTAAGTGTAAACGTATATTCATTAAAGAATAATCAGATAGTTGTAGGTCCCATTTATAAGTCTGGATATAAATCCAAAACCAGAACTAAAATTAACTTGCTTCTACTTGAAAATAATGTTCTATGTCACTTTGTTTTGATAAAAAACCTTTCTCGACTTGTAAGAAGTCAAATTACGAAAAATCATAAGAAACTATATTTTTGTGATGATTGCTTGCTATTTTTTACTTCTGAAGTTAATCTTGATAATCATACATGCAGCGGCGTTTGTACAGTACTGCCTGAGAAAGGAACTTATCTACAATTCAAAAATTTCGAACGGAAGCAAGACGTTCCTTTTGTGGTCTATGCTGACTTTGAAACTCTTCTTATACCGTTCGATGGCTGTGAGCCTGACCCTTCATTAAGTTTTACTTCTCAGCGTCAACAGCACATTCCATCAGCTTTTGCTTATCACATAGTGTGCTCGTACGATACCAGTCTGAATTCTTTTGTACAGTATCGAGGAAAAGACTGTGTCCAAAAATTTCTTGATAAACTGTATTTTGACGTTAAAAAGATTTATGACATCTTAGATAAAGAAATTGCGATGGAATTCGATGAATATGACGCAGAGGCCTATGCGCGTACCGATGTTTGTCATATTTGTAAGCAATTATTATTTTTTGACAAAGTGAGAGATCATTGTCACCTCACTGGAAGTTATCGAGGTGCTGCGCATCAATACTGTAACTTACGGTTTAGCGTTCCTAAATTAGTTCCCGTTTTTTTCCATAACCTATCCGGCTATGACTGTCATCTGTTCATCAAAGAATTAGCCGATAGTTTAGGACCTGTTAAAGTCATACCTAAAAATAAGGAAAAATACGTATCATTTACAAAATTTTTACAGTTAAAGAATGAAAAATATGCTCAAATACGATTTGTCGATTCGTTTCAATTCTTAGGAACCAGTTTGGAAAAATTAGCGAGTGGGTTAGATAAAACAGATTTTAAGCATTTAAAAAAATATTTTCCAAACGCAACTGAATTTAAATTATTAACACGCAAAGGAGTATATCCGTATGATCATATGACACATTGGAAATCATTTTCCGAGAAACAACTTCCACACAAAAAAGGTTTCTATAATTCTTTAACTGATGAAGATATAAGTGATAAAGATTACGCTCATGCTCAGGAAGTTTGGTCTACATTTAGAATACAAGATATGGGTGGGTACACAGACCTTTATCTAAAAACCGATGTATTGCTATTGACTGATGTATTTGAAAATTTCCGTGAAATTTGTAAATTGAACTATCAATTAGATCCTGCTTTTTACTTAACAGCTCCAAGTCTTTCATTCGATGCTATGTTACTTAAGACCGGCATTCAGTTAGAATTATTAACTGACTTAGAAATTATACGTTTTATACAGAAAGGGATACGGGGAGGTATCTGTATGTGCTCAACGCGATATGCTCGTGCAAACAATAAATATATGCCACAATATGATTTTACAGAACCAGATTCTTTTCTAGTTTACATCGATTGCAATAACTTGTATGGTTATAGTATGTGTCAGTACTTACCTGTTTCAGATTTTAGACTTTTAAGCGAATGCGAAGTAGATTTGTTAAATATCATGAACGTAGCAGATGATGCTGAGTTCGGATATATTCTTGAAGTGGACTTAACATATCCCGAGGAGCTACATAATGACCATAACGATTATCCTTTTTGTCCCGAAAAATTTGTACCACTTGGAGGTAAAACTTCTAAACTCTGTCCTAATCTGTATTCTAAATATCAGTATGTAATCCATTATGTTTATTTGAAAACATGCATTAATAATGGTCTTGTTTTAAATAAAATTCATCGCGCCTTAATTTTTAAACAAAGCCCTTTTTTGGCTAAATATATCAATTTAAACACAGAACTGAGAAAACAAGCTGTAACTACTTTTCAGCAAGACCTTTTTAAGTTGATGAATAATTCAGTGTTTGGAAAAACATTGGAAGACAGTGAAAAAAGAGTCGATGTTCGCTTGGTTAATAAGTGGTGTGATAAATCTAACAAGACAAAAAAGTTCATTTCAGCGGACAAATTAATAGCGAGACCTAATTTTCACAGCGCTACTATTTTTTCCAATAATTTAGTTGCAGTTCAAATGAAACCTGAAAGGGTTATCTTGGATAAGCCAATTTATATTGGTTTTACTGTTTTAGAACTATCTAAAAGTCATATGTATCAATTCCATTATTCTGTCATAAAACCTTATTATGGAAATAAAATACAACTTTGCTATACCGATACTGATAGCTTTGTTTATAAGATTGAAACGAAAGATTTTTATCATGATTTGAAAGATAACTTTTTAAGCTTCTTTGACACCAGTAACTATAGTTGTGACAATATATTTGGTCTGCCTTTAAAAAACAAAAAGATACCGGGCTTATTTAAAGATGAATTAGGAGGTGAAATTATGACAGAATTCGTAGGTCTCCGGTCTAAGTTGTACTGTATAAAAACGGAATCAGCATTTATTAAAAAAGCAAAAGGTGTGAAAAAAAATGTAGTAAGAGACTTAACATTAGATGATTATAAATCAGTTCTGCTTTACGACAAAATAATACGGAAAAAAAATATTTTGTTTAGATGCATTAAGCATGAGATTTTTACTCAGAGTGTTAACAAAGTAGCTTTATCTAATCAAGATGATAAACGTTTTATTTTATCCGATAAAATTAGAACCTGGGCTTGGGGACATGAAAATCTAATCTAAGATAGTGTTAAATTAGTTAATATAATTGTTTTTGACCTGTTAATATTTTTTATAGTTAATAAATGCAATTAAAATAGTATTATGTGTTTTATTTATTATTGCATCTATATTAATATTATAAAGAGGAAAGATTTGATTGTTTGTTTGTTTGTATTGTATAGGATTCGAAACTACTGAACCAATTTAGATAAAAGTTGGTATAGGGATAGTTCGAGACCAGGAAACAAAAATAACTCGGGCGAAGTCGCGAGCGGAAAGCTAGTATGCTATAAATTACTGCACTTACACATGCTACATATTTCCGCGTGTTATATTAAGGCTAAAAAATATGATGCAATGCCAAATAAGCATTAAAATAGTATTGTGTTTTTTTATTGCATACCTACACTATAAATTACTGCACTTACACATGTCATATATTTCCACGTGTTGTATTGAGGTCAAGTGTGATGCAATGCTAGATAAGCAAATTTAGTTTAAGCCTCAACTTTATTTGATATTATATTCATTCATAACTCGTTGTTCGTGACAAGCAGTCCATATTGTAATATTATTGTAAGTATCATTCTCTTTTCATATCATTTTTTAATCATTATTGATTATTGAGGTAATTATGGATATCAACTTATTCATTATTATTATTCACTTGTTACAGATAATGTCAAACTCGTCGGATATCTTGTTTTCCCAATATGCACAAGATCCATTGGAAGGCTTCACGCAAGAATATCAAAACATGATACGTCGGGAAGAACAAACTAATGAATCAAGACAGGGAGAGAGAAAAATAAGACAAAGAAAGGACATCACAAGAAAAAGAGCTCGTAAATCTACAAAATCATTTGTGATCACTAAGGAGCAGAAAGGCGTGAAATTAATTAAAATACTGGTCTTGGACTTAGTGAACGATTCTTCAAGTGCATCAAATAGCTGCTTTGACATTGCTGATGCGGAAGAAAACGTAGTGCTGAGTGCTCAATATGTGGTGCAGGAACCGGTGGATGAAATCATGGACCTTACGGAAACCGTTATAAGAAAAATATCCAAAAAACTTTGTGGTGATAACTTATAGATAACTTTTTAATTTTGTTAAAACGTTTTCCTAATAAAAAAATATTTTCAAGTACTAAGTTTTTTTCTTTTTGGGTATCAAACATAATAAAAACAACTTTTATTACACATGACATTTTATTTGAAAAATTCTTAATATAGTTGTATATTAATTTTTAAACAAGATTGTTTCTCTAAATTTAGATTCAAAAATCATATAATGTGTATCCATTGAGAAAACACCATTTTTTAATACACAATGAATTTCTTAACGCACATCTTTTTTTATGAGTTAAACAATGGAACATATTATTACTATACAAATCATTTAACGTATTTAAATTTGGTATACCTGTATAACTTATGTCTATGATATTATTATGACCACATAAATCCTCTACCCATTTAACTTTTTCTTCACCTTTTACAATTATTTTCCTGTCTTTCAAGAAAGGTTTAATAATTCTGTTAAATTCTCTGTAGTCTATATATCCTTCACTCCATTGGTAACCTCTGTTTCTTTCTATCCAACAAACTTGTTTTTTTTCTTCATCAGTTAGTGTAGAAAACGGATAAGGAGGTTTAATTAAAAATATATGGGTAAACTCGAGAGTTGCTATAACAAATTCTTTTACTAAAAACTCATTTTTATTATTTTTAAATCCTTGCAAATCTACAATTATCGTATCGTTGTTCATGATATTTTCCTTACAATATTGCTTAAAGGTTTATATTCAAATATGCAATCGTTCAGAATCAAACAATATGCAGCTGTTTGGTCAGGTATTTCTTGATCTGTTTCAATTTCAACTCTAACGTCAATAGATCCTTTTAACGTTTCATGCTGACGTGAACAATCAATGATGAATAAAGGAGCGACGTCTCTGAATTCTTTTAGACTCATCAACGGCTCTGGTCGACGTCCGTGATAAGACTGTTGAAATCTAATGTACTGTTCGTATAATAAAGTAAATTTATCATCTGAAAAATTTACATTCAGTCCTTCATAGGGATAATATGACGAATTTAAAAAGACTCGTATGTCACGTACATGACAATGATCGAACTCTGCCATTGATAATTCAGCGTTATGTTTCCGATTAGTTTGTAAGGCAATTATAACAAATCGAGGTTTCTCTATTTGTGAAGATGTTTTGATAGACCAAGTATGTTTACGAGTTTTCGGTAATAATGGATATTCATATAAGTCCCAATTACGAAAAGCTAAAGTGATTGCTCGATCTCTCTCTAAATGTTTTAGTAAGTTAATTCTTTCACGGTCTGATACTTTAATGTGCGGAACTCGCCAAGCAATTTTAGTAATTATTATATCATCCACTATTTCACCTTTATTTAATATCAAAGCATTCAGATTTGTGTTGCTTCTCAACAATACTAACTCATGTTTGCAGTTTATTATAACTTTTTCATAGTCTTCTGCAAAACCCAATATTTTGTTCATTGGTATAGAAGCAGAGAATCCGCCATCACCAACACTAGTTGTACCTGTAGTCGACCAGCCACAAGCTCTTGCGCTTTTGGATTCATTTTCATTTAATGATAAATAAGATTTTATAGTTGTGCTAATTCCTGCATTTTTTATTTTGTCTATTTCCACTCCGTTTAGTTCATATCGAATGTCTTGAAATAGAAATAACACCGGATTATTTACGAAATGCACACTTGACACCTTTTCTTTTTTGCTGTTATAAACATTAATTGTGCCCTCAATATACAAAGTGCTGAGTGAGGGCAGCACATACAAATCTTGCTGATTGATAGGTATTCGTATTTCATCATTCTTGTTGAAACTTGTTACATATGGTTTGTACGAGTGATATTCAAAACTTTCAATGCTGTTATCTATTGACGTCGGTTGAGTTATATTTAATATATTCATTTTAACAAGCCCACTAACTTCAAAAAATCCTTATTGCTTTTAGTCAACTTCTTTCTAAGCCGAAGCGGTGCGTCTTTTTGAGGTGATCTTTTCAAACTGACTCGAGTACACGATGCCTCTTGCTTTTTATTGAAATCAATCATTTTTTTTCGGAAATGCAAATATAGTTGTACTTCTTCACCTCGTAAATTTACCTGTTTGTTTTCAGCGTCTAGTAACCGTATGCTAATCGCACTTATAGAACTTTGGTTTACTGGAAAATATATTAAATTTTTAGGTATTTCAATGATCCGATATCCTGGTGGTACATTAGGCACAAATTCATAAATTATATGACTAGCTTTTCCGTTCACAAATGAACCGCTGACTACGTCGCATTCAATCCTCACGATGGTTGTTGATAAAATGCTGACCGGATTCTGAGATTCAGTACTTATATTTGCATGTATTGTTTCAGTTCGAAACCCTAAAATTTGACCTAGTGAATCACTTTTGTTAAAGTGAACATTTTTGGAACAAAATATATTTGTCTTTAGAGTATTGTTGTTACAAGTCAATTTTAATACGGTGTTTTTAATATTACTTTTTATGTAATCACAAATATCTTGAAGTTCATAAGACCCTTCAGGAATTTCGATGACTTCATTTTCGCCATAATAAAATTTATTGTTTCGTTTATCAATATTAGGAATAGAATTAAAAGTAGAAAAATATAAAAGACCACATTCATAGTCGCCATGTAACTCCAATGTTGGCGAATAGTTCGTTGTCAAGGAGGCTCCTCTCCCAGTTATAGACACAGTGAAAGACATTTTTATACTGACAATTTCATTTATTTTACACGTTATATAAATGATTTTTCCAATAACATCTTAAAAATTTTAAACATAGATGACCACAGTTAGTAGTACCAAATTTTTGGTGTTGTACGTAATTATAGTTTATTGGTAAGTTGTGTAAATATTGAATTAATTCTAATGGAGGTTTCAAATTACCAAAACTATCAAAATATTCAGCGTAATTGTTTTGCTTGACGAAGGCTACCCAATGTGTTCCAGGATTTTTGGAGCTATCCAAATTCAATATCGCACATTCTATCTTTTTAGGTTTCGTAGGTAACGTATCTCTCATGAAAACACCGCGAAAAAATGGAATGTCACTTGCGTGTTCTAATATATCAATATTGGTAAGTGCACGTCTGGGTAGCCCCTTATTTAGTTTTTTGATGGATTAAAATACAGTCCAGCTCCTTTTTTGTGAGGTTTTATATACAGCCCTTTTCCAAGAGCCACAGCTTCCATCATCCTGTTGTGTCGTTCAGATTCCTGAAGACTTTTTTGTGCAGCTTTAGAATCATTAACAGCCTTTGCTATACCTGCTGCTCCTCCGGCTAATGAACCTAAAGCCGACAATCCCGCAAAAATCGGAATAAGTGGTAAAAGTCCTCCACATTTTGGAATAGGAATGCGACGCGGCAAACGTATTCCCTTTTTATTTGTAAATATCTTTTTTGCAGCAGCGTGGGCATATTTAATTGCAGAGTGACTGTCTTTACATTTAAGTTTTTTTAATTGTAAGCGTATTTTTTTTACACCGGTCATAAATGATTTGAGCCCACTCCCTGCTTTGAGTTTAGCTTTCATTGCATTTTTAACTATCCAAGAGGCAAACTTTTCTCCTCTTCCAGCATCCTTGGATTTTAACCTTCTTTTCGCCATATTTAAAAGTCCTAAATCAGCTTTATGTCGAACGTCTAAATTTCTATTTGTATAAGCTATATCGTGGTACATACAAGCATTATCTAATTTGTTTATGCCTCGTTCACCTTTAAGCAACCGTTTATGAAGTTTTGTTCCAGGGCCACAAAATTGATATCCAGGTAAATGTAACTCAATCGGTAAATTGTCTATTATTGTGTTAAGTATACCACCACCTTCCTTCATTGATAATTCTAAAGTGAATAGAAGATACAGAATTGCGTAGCAATATTTATACTATTGAACCAATTCACTCTTGTCAATCCAACTGTTCTCTTCATTATTTAGACCTAACCATTTTACATATAGTGTGTTTCCTTTTCTTTTTAAAACTTTCTCAATAAGGTAAAGATCAGGAACTTTAGTTTTTTGTAATTCATACCCGTAAAAAGATCCCAAAATAATTTGTTTGTGTTTATCTTCTATTTGATATGTTTGAGGATTGGTTTCATTAACTTTTACTATGCGGAAAATTTCTGTAGACCAATTTGGAGTATAACCCTTACGAAAATCTCCTTTGTATTTACTTATACGAACATAATCACCTATTCGAAACGCAAATCTCTTTTTTGTTTTAGGTTGTTGCGTTTTAACAATGTTTGACTTAACAAAAATTTCGTTTGACTTAGTAACATCAACAGGCTTAAATTTAGTAATTCGATGTTTAGTGTTGTTATAGTTTTGTATCACGTCATCCAAATTATGTTCAAGCCATTGATATCGTCCATGAAGACTAAATAATTTGAAAAGATGAGACTTGATTGTTCTAATGACACGTTCGACAATGGATGCTTTTTTTGCAGAATATGTAGAATAATGATTTATTTTATACGTTTCCATCAATTTTTTAAAACTCGTATTATAAAACTCAGTTCCTAAATCGGTTTGTAAATTTTTAGGATTACGCGAAGAAGTGGTTAATATACTTTGCATAGCATTCATAACACAGTTTGCTGTTTTTGATTTTAAAGGTTTAGCCCAAACGTATTTTGATAAGCCATCAATCACTACTAGAACGTATTTATGGCCTTTATTGAATTGTGAATATTTTTGTAAATCCATAAGGTCTGCTTGCCATAGATCATCAATTCCTTTTATGAATGTACATCGACGAGAAAAATTTCTTCGTGCTGCTTTGTGAAGTTCGTTAACTACGTCTCGCTTACTCATCCTTAGTTGAATTTGCTTGAATCATAAAATCTATTTCTTTTTTTGTGTAAAATAAGGCACTCAAACTAACAATTGTCGCCTTTTCTAAACTACTTAAATATCTTTTAACATCACTATTATTATTTTTTATTTCTTGTCTTAGTTCTTCAATACATTTATCCACGTATTCTTTATTTACTGCTTCGTCGTTATTTTCAGGAAATTGCAAACCCTTCAACTTTGTTGATTTTAAATCAAAGTCACCTGTTTCAGATTTTACTAAAGTATCATTGAGAGTGTTAATGAATTCTGATAATCTTAAACGCTTGTGTACATGATGTCCAAATTTGTCTACATTCATTGTCGTCTTGATGCAGTCTTCATTGAAAGGAGACTGAATAATTTTCCTGATGGATGCTTTTTATATTCTACATTTATGATGCCAGCTTCATATAGTTCTTCAATTATTGCATATATTTCATTTATCACTCCGGTATTACCAGCTTCTTTTGATGCTAGTAGTAATTTTAATCGTTCCACTAACTCATTTGGATCGTCCCAGTAAACCAAATCAGTATCTGTTTTAACCCTTTTTAAAAGGTTTATACCTTCTCCTCGAGGAATACTTTCCACACTACTTGTAATATTTCTTGTGTATTTAAACAGTGGTTTAATAATACGTATATATTTAAATCCTTTATTACTGTTCACTGGTTTTAAAGGATCGTAATTACGTTTATGAGCATTAGTATCTATTAGTATCTGTTTATAATTTTGTAAGTCGTCGTCAGTGACAAGGTCTAAATTTGGTATCTTTTTAAACAATAATTCCTTTAAACCGGGTGTTTTTTCCAGATCATGATTTCCAATCCTCAGTCTACAACCTTCATCGTAAACGCGAGTTTTGCCAAGCAAAAGTTTACCTCGCTCGTTTCTGACTCCATAAGGTATATCTTTTATTAGATCACACGACGTAGGCCATGAGAAAGATTCTTTTGCAATACTCGGAGATGATTGAATGGATTTAAACGAGTTTTCATGCTCATCGTGATCTTCAGAGGGTATTATCGTAAGAGTTTTGTTAGATAATTTATAAGCCTCATCACCATAAGAGTTTTCATCTTCTTCGTTCATAGCTTCCTCGAAATCTTCACTTACAGAATTTGATGACTCACTTTCGCTGTACTTATTTTTTTTTACTGGGTGGTTTTGGTCAATATCCAAATTTTTATGAAGACTTTCGTTATTTTTGCTTGTTAACACATTAAGTGGTTCTACAATAGGCTTAAATATTGTTTCTAATGCCATATTGCTAGCGTCTTTTGCATCTTTTATCATATTAACCTTCCTTTTCACAGCTGCGGCAGATTTTATAATTTGTTCTTTCAAATTTTGTTCCATTTTGTTTATATTTCCTCTCGGTATGAAATCACAAATGAAACTGATTCCATATTTATGTAACACCTTTTTATGAATGCTAGTCCACCATAATAAATGTGTCAAATGCCTTTCTATAGCATCCCTTATTCCGTTCGCAGTCTTTATTGATAACAATGTAGCTGAATGGTTGATTCCAAACAGTTGAGCACATTTCTCGAAATTGAGCCCAAGACATGTCAGACCCTACATGTTCCTCATAGACATGTCTTAAGTTAATGTCGTCTAGTTTAAATAAAATAATCAAGTTAGAATTATCTCGTACTAATTGTTTCGGTATTTTAGTATAAGTTTGATTAATATAAAAACAATCAATGTTTTTATGACGTCCCATAGCAAAATAGTCTCGGATGCTATTTTGATTCTCACAAGCAACATCGTCAAATATAATGATCGAGTTCGGCAAAGCTTCGTGAGGGCTTAAAATTTCACTATTATGATTATATTTATTATAAGTCGTGTTCGTAACCATACTCATAACTTTTTCTAAGAATGTATATTTAGGCTGATACAAAGACTTTGAATAAACATACAGATTTTGAAATCGTGGACCATCTTCATGTAATAATAAACTTATTACTAAGTTGGTCTTTCCACAATTCGATGGGCCACAAACAACACAGCGAATGGTATTTGGTAGTAAGTTGCCATGACGCTTTGGTTCATTCATTGACGTAGGACAAATACATTCTAATTTTAGTGATTGTTTTTGTTTGATAAATTTCATATCTGCACTTAAATGTGACCGATGTGATGCGTGTACTTCAACAAAATGATGACTGCATTGTCGCGTTAAAACGTTATAAATAGCGGAATATTTTACAACCAATTACAGACCTGAATTGAATCTTATCTGATAATTTACTTACTAGACGCTGCTACCACGTGTTTTATTGTTCCTTCTAGATGGAGTGAAATCGTGTCTGCGATTGAACGAGATATAGAAGGAACAATAATACACTACTAATGATCAATTACAAAATATAAAAGGGTAATTGTATTAATAATCTGCTGATGATAGGGTAATGAGTACAAGAGTACGAGTACGATACGCGACGGCAATGATGATCAATAATATGGACTAACTAGATTTACATTATGATTAATATTTTATTTTTAATGTCTATGAATGCTGACTGTGTTAGAATGGTTTTTTTGTACGAGTAAACCGTACAGGCAAGTATATAATCAAAGATGGCACGCAACGAAATATTATAGGCACGGGATCAATCGAGCCCCGTAGTTACTTCAACAAACGTACTCGTATATGAATCCGATTCGTGTAATATTATAATTGAGTTTATTTTCTTTTCCTCACTAAAAGGTTGTATGTTGGTACATCAAGACTATTTTCAATGTTTATTTGTAGAAAATGGCACGATTATATATAAAGGTTCGACATTTTCTTGTATATAGAAGATACGGTATAAAGTGTAGGTATACTTAATTCTGTAGAAAATTTCTATGTAACCTTAAGTCTGCTACGATCTTTTAAGGGTTAGCAAACACTTTGGAAATGGTTTTCTTTAGTATTTCTATAGTCTATATGAGTGTAATTATTATTCCAACTCTCTTGGTAGATTTATTCACCTGGGAAAAATCATCTGGCTGCATAAAGTGTTACTCACGGTAGCACTCAATGCACACGTGAATCAAGTCTGCTATATTCCAGCTTTATTAAAAAGCTATCAAAGCTTTACTTTACTCAGATACATTGTCTACGGTTGGTAGTACATAATGCATCCAGATGATTTCTCAAGGTGAATTACTGATTGACTGTTACATTAGATATAGCATAGCATCAAATTTATTTATTAAAGTGCACATTGCAGGCCACAAAATAAAGCAGTCAAATTGTTTTAGATAATCATCTTTCTTAATCCCTTCGTTAGTCGACCACCTTGAATTTAATAAGCGTATCATTAGAGGATAATAACGAGGATAATATCAATGCAGCTATCATTTTGAAACACCGTGTATATCGTTATATACACGGTGTTTCAAAATAACCAATAAATAATCAATTCTTTATCGAAAACTCATTATTAAAATGTGTTTACACGTAATGTCATATAATCCAAAATTTAACATTATGTGTAAACACATTTTAATAATGAATCTTCGACAAAGAATTGATTATTTATTGGTTATTTTGAAACACCGTGTATATTTTTTATTATTGTAATCTCTATAAATAAACATGCTACCTCCGCTTAATAATAAGCTTTTTGCCTTTTCGCATTCTACTATGAATAAATAATGCGAGCTTCAGCTGTGTTCCCAGAATCATATTATTATAGGTTATCTTTATTATTTCTGGAAACAGAACAACGCTGTTAAGATATTATAAAAATAATATACTGTTACATGAGAAATCAAACAAGATATTTCGAAGAACTAGACGCATCCCATTGGTTGGAATTGGTTGTACTCAATTTTTTAAACTTTCATCGTGTCAGGATTAATTTCAAAATACGGTAATATGGGTGTTTCTGTTTTCCATAACATATTAAGGTTAAACGCCAAATAATTTCTTACATAGGATATGTCGACCTCAGATGATATCTACGGCCAACGAATCACAAAGGTATGGCCTATGCCCTTTTTTATAGCCTGGAATAATACGGATTTGTTGGCAGTTGACAGCAATATCCAGTGTTGCGCCACCATTTTCAATTCGTTTCTCTAAGGACACGGGTTATATTAATGACTAGCTGTGCCTGCGACTTCGTTCGCGTGGATGTCGGAAAATAACAACATGCCGTACATTTTATTCTCGTCATGCAACATTTTTCATTGATGCTTAGCTCCTATTAGTCGTAGTGTGATGTTATGAGAGCCTATAGCCTTTCTCGATAAATGGACTATCCAACACAAAAATAATTTTTCAATTTGAATCAGTAGTTCCTGATATAAGCGCGTTCAACCAAACAAACAAACAAACTCTTCAGCTTTATAATATTAGTAAGTAAGTAAGTATAGACTAGACATTTGTCTCATAGAAAGTTTGGTTAAGTGGTATATTTTGTTATCAATGCTATATTGACAGATCCCTCAATTAAGGTAAACGCTAGTATACTCGTCAGTGTCCCAATACTCGTCAGTTACCTATACTTACACTTAAAAAGGGGCTTATAATATTTCTACCAACCGTAAATGAAAGAATTGTTATTGAAATACAATCATAGTAATATAATGTTCTATTATATTTGCAACACTGCATTAAAATTGTAATTACGTCTAAAGTTCGAGGTGCTAAAATTGTGTGCTCAGAAAAAAATGTGGAAAAAGTATAGTTCGGCAACTAAACTGAGCAACAACCGGCTCCTATTTTTAACCGACTTCAAAAAAGGAGGAGGTTCTCAATTCGATGCGTATGTTTTTTTTTGTGTGTATGCTACGCGATTACGCCGCCAGTTGTGGACCGATTTTCAAAATTCTTTTTGTGCTCGATAGAGTATACTCCAAGGGTGGTCCCAAGGTCACCAAAGTCAGGATTTGATGATGGGATCCCATGAAAATCGAGGAAATCCCTTAAATTTTAAGGTGTTTCCAATGTGTTTTGTGTGTATGTTACGCGATTACTCCGCCAATTGTGGACCGATTTTCAAATTTTTTTTTGTATTCGATAGAGTATACTCCTAAGGTGGTGCCAAGGTCACCAAAGTCAGGATTTGATGATGGGATCCCATGAAAATCGAGGGAAACGCTAAAATTAGGGTTTCTTTCAATAAAAAGATTTCATTCACTAAAAAGTTAAAAATAAAAAATATTTTACAAAAAATAAAAACCGACTTCAAAAATACTGAAAAGTTAAAAATAATATAAGAATAGGTACAGACATCACACTTCTATATTGAAGTCGGTGCCAAATTTTAAGACTTTCTAGGAGATCATCGTTTGGCACCGACTTCAATATAGAAGTGTGATGTCTCGTCTCGAGTCCTCTCCAGTTCAAAATCTTAAATAGAGCCTCCAATGCAGCGTGAACAGTTTCGGCGATATAACGTCACCCTGTCTCATACTGCGCTGAAGTGGTACTGGTTTCGAGTTTTAGTCCTGAAGGCGGACTGACATGGTGGTGTTTTCGTATAATGACTGCAACACTTGGATGTACCGATAGTCTTTTTGGCACCTCTGGAGTGATCTAAGCACGGCCAAGGTCTCGATAGAATCGAAGACTTTCTCATAGTCTACAAACGCCAAGCATAGTGGCAGATTATACTTCTCGGTCTTCTGTATAACCTACCGCAGCGTATGGATGTGGTCTAAGGTAATATAGCCATTTCGAAATCCGTTATGTTCGGGAGGCTGGAAGTCGTCGAACCTGCGTGCGAGACGATTCGTGATGGCCCTCGAGAACAGCTTGTAAACATGACTCAGAAGCGTGATGGGTCTATAGTTCTTCAGCTGGGCCCTGTCGCCCTTTTTGAAGAACAGTGCCACCATGCTTAAGGCCGTTTTGCTCTCGAGTTGACGGAGTTGAATAGCCGCTGTAGCGCTTTCCAGATTGGTAGTCCATCCGCTTTGAGGAGTTCGGCTGTAACTCCATCATCACCTGGCGCCTTGTTGTTTTTAAGCTGTTTGAGAGCCACACTAATCTCGTACAGGCTGACGTCCGGGATGTCTTTGGTGTAATGCCGGGCCAATTTGGCTCTTGTTGTGTAAAGCTGTCCATAGAAGCGTTCGATCTCGGTCATAAGCTCAGGTCGGGATGTAATGACGCTGCCGTCCTCTATCTTCAGCTTCGTCAGGAGACTCTGACCGGGTGACAGATCACTTTGAAGCCATTGTTCTGCTCGATGGCCTCTTTAATACGTTCCGTATTAAAACAGCGTATGTCGCGAGTCAGACACTTCTTTGCTTAGTACGGCTGGGTTTGCAAAACCTTGCACCTACCGTAAGGACAGCTTCCAGAACCCTGTCATTATAATTAGTTACATTCGTGCAGTCCTCCAGGCAATCAAAGCGATTTTGCAATTCGAGTTGAAAGCGCTCGGGGTTTTGGATCTGGATTGCTTAGGGACGGAGCGTAGACTTCACCAGGCGATACCGTTCCGCTTTTATGTTAAAATTCTATGTGCTTCTTACCGTTCGGTGATCGCTCACTGTGTTAAACGAATTGTTCATTGAGACCATTAAATATTGGGTCTGAGTCAACATGATGAAGTCAGTCTCATTTTTTGTCACGCCATCCGGACTTTTCTAGGTAAATTTTCGATGCAGCCGCTTTTTGAAGAAAAAGTTAATTATTATAGAGTCCTTTTCTCTCCATGTAATCGGCTAGCATTTGACCTCGATAATTCCGGATTCCAGTTCCAAATTACCCCAGTTTCAACTCATTATCGCCCCGCTTGCCTAGCCTTGCGTTGAAGTCTTCCATGACCACGGTGTACTGAGGCTTGGAAGGGTGTATTGTCCGAGAAATGTCGACAACGACATACATAGCTTTCACTTCCTCGTCGGGGTGGGTCGAGGAGGGGCGTAGACCTGTATGACCTTTAGCGAATACCGTTTGGTGATTCTGAGTATAAGGTATGCCACCCTATTCGACACACTTCCGATCTGTACCACGTTGTTCACTAGAGACTTATGGAGAATGAACCCGACACCACCTTGGGACAGGTCTTCGGCCTCCCGAAAATAGAGCAGGTTGCTGGATTTAAGGACCATCATGTTCTCACCCTCTTCTCGAACTACGGATAGTCCCAGAATACTCCAATGAATCCTGCTCAATTCCTCCTCTAGTTCCAGCAGCTTCTCCTCGGCCCGCAGTGTACGCGCGTTATATGTTGCCAGGGCCAAGGTCGTTTGACGGGAGGTTTTCGCCGCCCGGGGATTCTTTACCCCAGGTCTGCACCCCAGGTCCTAGCGCCAGGTCGACGACCGTCACTGTCGACACGGCCTCCGGGACCGCCGGGCACTTGGGGCCTTTGGGTAGTTCGATCCATTTTTGGGGAGGTTGTGGGCCTTCTCCCGCCACGCTGGCCCAGTACGGGCTGGTGGGGTGCAAGTAGCACTCAGGAAGTTTGGTAAGATTCACTAGTAATTCCAGCGGAGTCTATGATATGATATATTATATATCAAACTAATAGTTTTTATTAAACCTGTCTGTACAAGATTGTTTGGCTCTCAAGCAGTTCATGAACAACAAGCCTCCTGAACAAGCCGGATTCCGCAAAGACAATAGTACCATAGACCACATTCATTCGCTGCTGCAGGTTATACAGACGACCGAGGAGTATGATCTGCCTCTATGCTTGGCGTTTGTGGACTATGCGAAAGCCTTCAATTCTGTCGCGACTTGGGCCGCGCTTAGGTTACTCCAGAAGTGTCGAAATGGACTGATCTGTACACCCAAGTCCTGCAGTCATTGAAACGAAAACATCACTATGTCAGTCTGCCTTCAGGACCAGAACTTGAAACCAATGCGACTTTAGCGAGGTTAGAGACAGGGCAACGTTATATCGTCGAAACTATTCACAGATGCATTGGAGTATGAATTCAAGCTTTTGAACTGGAGAAGATTCGAAACCAAAATAAACGGCGAGATCATGACTCACATTCGTTTAGTTAATAATTTCTTAGTCATTAAGACCTCTGTAGATTTCCATCAAGTGGGACTTAAAATGAATGTGAACGAGATTTAAAACATGTCGAATTCCCATCTAGTACGTGCCCACTCCTGTGAAGGTTGGATACTCGACATCGGAAGTTGTTAACAAATATGTTTACCTGGGGCAAATAGTCCAGCTCGGTAAGCTCAACTTCCAGAGAGAGGTGAATAATGAATCCAACTCGATTAGTACAATGTTTAGAAAGCAGTTATATCGAGCATCGGTTACGATATGGACTCGGCAAGGGCCTGCTAATCGGGAGGTCCGTGGTTCGATCTGCCATATACTAATGTTTCGTTTTTCGAATTTTTTGGGGCGGGGGAATCTCTTTATAATTCACAAGGGACTGTAGCTGGCAAGGCTGTCCCTTGGATATGCCGTAGGACTCGGGTAAAAACCCCATGCCCGGCTAAACAGGCCTCCGGTACCTTTCCACCTCCGGTGGAGGTACGCTCGGGATTAAACTGGTCATTCCCCGAATACACCCCTTAGGAACAGGCCCAGCAGTATAAACGAGCTGGGACTCGTCAAGGAAGGGGTGACCAGGTTGCTCGGTTGTGATCCCCAGACGGACGACCAGGTAGGAAACGTAATATCTCCCAGCCGATTGTCAGTCGGTTGGCCCTAAATTTTGGCTGCTTAGGGTAGTAGGTGTAGGTGCGCAAGGAAGGCGCGCCTCCTCCTACCCAACCGCCTACTACGGAGCGGGGTGGCTTGAGAGTCCTCCTCTCGCGCCCGCTCCGCTGCGAATACTACAACAGTTGGATGTGGAAGTCTTTCGGCCTTTAAAACAAATATGCAAGACGGCCGTATATGATTCATCATAACAGCTCATATACGTTCCCGTCGAGGGGCTCGAGCCTACCCTAAGTTAGGGTGTGTAGGCCCCTGGGTTGGGCGCCGGCAGGGCAGCCTCACGGTCCGCATTGTGCAGGTACTGACCGGGCATGGCTGCTTCGGTCACTACCTGCACCGAGTCGCGCGTCGGGAGGAAACGCCGCGGTGTCACCACTGCGACGCTCCCGACGATACTGCCGAGCACACCTTGTTGGTGTGCCCGGCCTGGCGACCCCAGCGCAGCGAACTTAACGCTGCGCTGGGAGGCGGTACCTCTCGCTGCCGAGCATGGTCGTCGCCATGCTCCGCGGCGAGGCGGAATGGGAGGCTGTGGCCTCCTTCTGTGAAGAAGTAATTTCGCAGAAGGAGGCTGCGAAGAGGGAGCGGGAGAGAGATCCCCAAGCCGCTCCCTGTTGGCCCCGTGCACGCCGCCGTAAGGCCCTCCGTCTGGGGATTGCTCTGGTGTTCTCGGGCAATCCCCCCTCGGCGATAGCCCGACCAACTTGGTCGGGCTTGCCCTGGCGTGCTGGTAGTGGTAGTCGCAGTGTGGACCTTACCATGCGCGCCCACAAGGGCAGGGAGAACACCGGGGGGTTTTAGTGGGTCGGCCTGGAACTTTGCCGGGCCAGCCCCACACACGCCTGCCGTCTAGCCAACGGCGGGTACGGTGCGGTTACGCATTTCCCCCCGAAAAAAAAGGGTGTGTAGGCCTTACTCAACCACGCTGGTCCAGCGCGGATTGGTCGAAACAATAATCAGTTTGTCAAACTCAAAAAAGAAAATGTCTATTAATACTTTTATATTGAACTAGCTTTTGCCCGCGGCTTCGCTAGCGTTAAAGTCGGGGTAACACCGAAGATTTAAAAAAAAATAAGGCAGGTATTTTTCGTTGGTAACAAAGAGTCTGTGTACCGATTTTTAGCTTCCTACCTTGAAAACTGCAAAAAGTCCCATATAAAATTTCACCCCCTCTTTTAAGGGGTTGGGGGCAGATTTAAAAAAAAAAGATGCACGATTTTTTGTTAGTCACAAATAGTTCGCATACCAAATTTTTAGCTTTCTACCTTGAAAATTGCGGAATGCTCCATACAAACTTCCACGCCCCATTTTAGGGAAGTGGGGGGTTAGAAAGAGACAAAAAGTAGCCTATGTCACTCTCCATCCGTTCAACTATCTCCACTTAAAAAATCACTTCAATCCGTCGCTCCGTTTTGCCGTGAAAGACGGACAAACAAACACACACACATACTTTCCCATTTATATAATTAGTATAGTTTGGATGGATATACTCTTTGGTTTTCGCAATTTATTTATAATAAATTATTAGTCTGGGATCTGCATTCTTTATGACTACCTATAATATGTATAAATAAACAAATGAATATTACATTATTTTACTATAAACTTTATTTACTACTTTATAAAAATAACATGAACATATATATAATGAACATGTATATTCTTATCATATGTTCTTAATAAAATGAACATATATATTCTTTTCGTAATGATTATAATGTAAGCTTTAACGTATAGCAATAAAGTTAAAGGTTGCGTGAAACATTGACGACTTTTGGGTCAACATGACAGTTACTAGGACAAACCTGCCGACTACTGGTACAATTGGCTCCTTTTTACTTTTTTATATTACAATAAATTATTTATTTAGTTTTTTTAAAAACCACTTTTACCTTTGAAAACTACGATAAATATTTTAGTAGGCTATCGAAGTTTTAGATTATTAAGTCTACTAGGTTTACTGTAACACAGCTCCAAAGTCAGCAAAGTTCAAAACCTGACGAGTAATGGGCCTTTTACCTTATCGTTGATTGTTTTTGTAGTGCGTTCACGATAAAACGTACTGATTATCTTCTCTCTGGATCACGATATCATTTTAAAACGCCTTACGAAGTGCTAATGACTGTTGTTTGCTTCCGCTGGAAAAACAAGATATTACAGATATAGATAATATAATAGGCTAATTTAATGTTAAGTATTTGATTGACTAATTTGTAGGAATGAGTTATAAAACTTACTTCCGACTATCTGTACGTCTAGTACGAGTTTTTAAATCGAGTAAACTACAATAGTTTTCGTTAGCTCGCCAAACTGTCAGTTTACGATGTAAACGGTAGTATGAGTTGCTCGTTTCGAATTCACGTTTAAACGATAGCGAGTTAGTTTTACTCGATTAGATGAACTTCACATTATATATTTATATCTCTCTTACACACATGTGAATGGAAAGAGACACGCGATTCTGTCACTGTGACGTTTTCTTAGCCGTTTTTATTATTTTTAAAGCGAGTTGAATGAAAGAAAAACATTATAGTTTTTGTTTGTTGTAAATTATATTATTTTATAATGTCGCGGACAAGTCAGTCGCAATTTATTTTAATGCTAATAAATTGTATTAAACACTTTAGGAATGAAAATAGAATTAAAAATCTCGGTTAAATTATGTGTATTTATTAACACTTTTTTAAGGAATGGTGATTTAAGGCGGTAGCGCTGAGTAAAGTGTGTATCGAAGATACGGCTTAAAAATGATTGTCACAGCTCTCTTCATGCGCTATTTCGTTTTGCATGGCCCTCCATGCAAAGTACCACCGTGCAGACATAATTTTAGTGTTTAGAAACACAAAAAAAACGTATTTATGTACCAAACTCACATAAAAATGTAAGGTGAGAACCTAAACTACAATAGTTATCGAGTAAACTATCAAACAAATGTCAAACATGTAACTCATACTGCCACACTATTCGAATACGTACTTATTGATCGAGTAGTTTATTACTTTGTAACTCATACTGTCAATTCTAGTTCATTATAGTTTCCGATAGAGGCGCTGGTGTGAAATGTATGGAAACAAAACTATTCGATCGTTCGAATCCAAAACTATCAAAACTCATACTAGACGTACTGACAATCAGATTTATACAATGACTTCAAATGATTTAAAAATAAGGAGACTTGTATGTTGACTATAGGTCTATCTTTATATATATGACTAGCTTTCCGCTCGCGGCTTCGCCCGCGTTATTATTGTTTTCCCATGGGAATTAATATTTTCCCGTAGGAATAATAATTTTGTAGCTTATTTAAATTTCGTAGAAAAAGGATTAGATTTAAAATATTTTCCGTAGAAACTTTCAACCTAAGGGGGTGAATTCCAATAAACCATGAAACACGTGTTCAATGAAATATTTTAAAGAGCATGACTCTCAAGTTTAATCAAAATCGTTGCTAATTTAAAGATTTTCTCATACAAACTTGCAACCCCTTTTGCATCCCTTTAGGGTGAAATTTTTTTAAAATCCCTTCTTAGTGTGCGTCCGCATTTTGAATTAAAACAACTGTCCAAATTTCACGCTTCTACCATTTGCGGTTACGGCTGTGCGTGCGTCTATATATGGGAACATCTCCTTTTATATAAATAGATTTCGAGTCTTTTTTTATTCAACAGTGATATACTGTTATGGTATACCAAGTCAAGGTCAGATAATGGCCTATTGGTATTGGTGGGTTATTATCTAAGAAAAAATCTATCACGATCGCCTTTAATTTGACAACCATTGCGCCGTGAACACAAGACTCTGCGCCGACATCTTTTTATGAAGGAGCGATGGATGGACGACGACTTTCAAATTGTAAGCGATCACGATAGATTTTTCTTAGACAATAATCCCCCTGGTAATTTAAGGGAAACGCTTATTTTAAAGGCAAGTACAATGTGTTTTATAAAAGGAGCAATCATGCCAAGCGATGTAGTAAAAACCTTGGAAACGTAAGAAGATGAATTTGCCACCGAATGAATATTAAAAATCTGATGATTGTTTGTTTATTTTTAATCGTTTCCTTTTCTATTTACTTCTTTAATCTATGGCAGGCATAAAATGAAATCATTAACCAACGACAAATTTTGTTCCAATGTAATATCGTTCGAATCCTGTCTGAGGTGTGAAGAATTTTTCTTATACTTATTGGTTTTTATGCACGGACAACCTCGAACTCCCACAGGCAAATATAATATTGCAGGACCAGAACTCTAGGCGTTGTACCTTAGAATATTTAATAAGATACCTAGCATTATTCGCAACGAGTGAAACAACATGTTTTTAAGCAATGACAAGGTCAGAAAGATACTTAATTTGCTTAAAATCTACTGAAGCTAAATGTATTGAACATTGATTTTTTTTGGCGATTTCACGATTTGTCCAATAGTAAAAATTGTCCAGTTTGCTTGTCTGAACAAGCACACAAATGTGGCTCATGAATTGCTATTTTATACTCAATATATATAAGGTCTAAGATACCTACTCAAAAACTATCACAAAATATTTCGCGCCATCATCGTCGCACGGTACTAAACAAACTGGCATCGCCGCCGGTGCGGCAAAATATATGGTTGTTTTATTTTGTTCATAAAAAAATTAGTATCGAATTATAAACATACACATAATACAATAGTTTAAGCAAACGTTAAGTAACATTTTGGCATAAAAATTACGTTTAGACGATGAAGAACTTCGTACATAATTTGACTTGTTTCGACGTCTTTTCGTTAGAAAATTTGATTAGATAAGAATTTATTTCTTTGCCATATAACGAAAATATATTTTATTATTATTGAAGAGAAGGATATTATGGCACGTCAAATAAATATGTATTTTGATAGATGATATATAACAGAATCTGTAAATTAGAGCTCACATGTGAGCTCTAATTTACTTGAGTTTTTGTCTAAGCATGCTTCGGGAAAATCCGCTTTATTATTATTGTAGATAAAAATATGAACTAGTTTTATTATGTTCTTTATTGTGACTAACGAAAGGCATACAATTTGAACGATTAAAAACCTTAATCTGCGGGTGTTTTTGTAATAGGCCTCCTAATCTTGGCAGGAATGTAGTTTGTGGATAGGATATTTGTCAGCTAAGAATAAACTTTATCGAATTTAACCCCCAAGAAGGTGAAAAAGGGTTTCATAGTTTGTAGGTATAGAAAACTATCATTTTAATAGATAGAAGGATGATTTTGTATTTAAGCTAATAATGAGTGAAAACATGCTTAAGCCCATTTGAAAATCTCCTTTGAAATTATATGATATAGAAGTTGGTATTATTGAGTATTACACTAACTGCTTAACGTATATCAACGGCCTCTTTTTAATTTCATTTATTTTTAAATAATAGAATAGAAAATATTTGATTCCGATGGCAAACATCTCGAGAAAAAAAATAGCACGGGCGAAGCTGCAGTCGAAAAGTTTGCAATTTAATAGTTCCATTTTCCATTACTAAACCTAATTAAGCTAAATTGTTGGGGAAACTAATATGAGTACTGATATGACACAAGATTGCTTGCTTCTTTAGCAATATATTATTGTTGCCGAAACTACAATTATCGATTTCATTTGACAATAAAAACTTTTATATGGTAACAATTCACTATGAACGGCTCTCCCAGATTAACGTTTTATTGTTGATTTAACAGGATTTTTCCTCAGTATATATGTACATCGCATGACAATGCAATACTACGATGATTTAGAGCTGGGCCCCGATTCTGCTAATAACTTACAGCCGAATCGAAACTGAACCGTTGCGATCGACCAATCAGAACGCCACATTATCACGTCATCGACCATGCAGTTGCATGGCAATATACGCGCTACGATTGGTCGATCGCAACGGTTTAGTTTCGATTCGGCTGTAACTTATGAGCAGAATAGGCTAGATGACTAAACATTTTTTTTTGCTTTAATAGAAGCTCATTCATATAATAAACAGAAAGAAAAAATCGGGTTTCGAATAACTATAAAAACAACCAAGATATAAGGTATTAAAGATTTTTCTCCATCTCTTTCTAGCAAAACGGCAATTTACAAGGAGTTTATATGGCCGTACTCAACAATGACGTCACGGTTGATGTCGGATCTCTCTGTCTAATCGCCTTCAAATTAACAACTTAAAATGCTTGTATCTAATGTATTTCTAAGCCGATTAAAATTCTAATTTCACAGGACTGCATCTTTTTCCACGGTATTTTAATATTTAATGACGAGACGTAAAAATTTGAATCCAGTCATCATCCTAATTTACAAGGAGTTTATGTGGCCGTACTCAACAATGACGTCACGGTTGATGTCGGATCTCTCTGTCTAATCGCCTTCAAATTAACAACTTAAAATGCTTGTATCTAATGTATTTCTAAGCCAATTTTAATTCTGATTTCACGTGATTGCATCTTTTTCTACGGTATTTTAATATTTTATGACGAGGCTAGAAAATTAGAATTCAGTCATCATCCCAATTGGGCCTCTGATCTAATGCTGGAGCTGGAAGGTGGCCATAGTAACTCCGCAATAAAATGACACAAACCCATCGAGTTTGGGCTCGCTTGATTCGTATAGATGAGTACTAAAAGCATGTATTTAAATATTTTTTTTAAATAATTTTCATTAACTATAGATTTCGTGTTATAAATCATTCTCCAATGCTCTGTACAGTAAACATGTTGCTAGCTGCCATTGCTTGGACTCCATTTGATGAAGCTGAATATTGTGAATTGCATTTGTTTGACCATCTTCGTGGTATAGTGGTTGAGACCACTCTTGTGCGCTCTGGAGGCCTGGGGTTCGATTCCACCATGGAGGTGGAAAAAGTTTTTCTGCTTGGCTTAGTCGGTGGTAGGGCTTCTGAGCACTCCTGACCGATTACAGCGCCACCTACCGGGTCCAACTGTACGTTTAAACCTTCCTTGGACCTATTCAAATACACGCAATATTTCGTAAGCATCGGTCGAGCCGTTTTAGAGTTTTTGCGAGACTAACACACAGCGTTTCATTTTTATATATAAGAAGAAGATAAGTATAGATTTTGCCACACAAAAAAAAATAAAACGAAAATTTCTATAATGGACATATTATTATATGTCCCAAGTTGGTAATGTACTGCACACTGTGTTCTTATTACACTTACCACCACGTTAGCTTGTTCGCCAACTTTGTTGTATAAAAACACATGTAAGATGATGGTAGCTAACCGTACAGACAAAAACTGTCCAGATGATCTCGACCACAAGAACCCGGAGGCGATTATACACTTTTTTTTCAGTTTGTTTGCTGCAAGACGTTTGAGGGACTGCAATCGGACCACGCGGCCACATGACGCGATGTTTGCTACAAGACGTTTGAGGGACTGCAATCGGATCACGCGGCCACATGACGCGATGTTTGCTACAAGACGTTTGAGGGACTGCAATCGGACCACGCGGCCACATGACGCGATGTTTGCTACAAGACGTTTGAGGGACTGCAATCGGACCACGCGGCCACATGACGCGATGTTCTCCGCATAGCAATAAATGTTATCGTAAGATAGCATATCATTGACAAGCACAATTAAGGATAAAGGCAATTTAGCTTTCCGCTCGCGACTTGGCCCGCATTATTTTTGTTTTCCCGTGGGATTTTTTTCCCGTAGAAACATTACTCTATGTCCTTCCCCTGGTCTTGAACTATCCCTATACCAACTTTCATCAAAATCGGTTCAGTAGTTTCGAAGCCTATTCAATACAAACAAACAAACAATAAAATCTTTCCTCTTTATAATATTAGTATAGATAGAAAACATAGTACAGAATCTATGTGATGGTGTGTGCTGTGTGGTGGTTTATCGTGTTCATGCTGATGAAAAAGATACAAATGTAGTGAAATCAAAATGCTTATCAATATTTTCTAATAACTGAATGTAAAAATGGAATTCCATATTTTTTGTAAAATAATGTTTAATTGAATATTTAGAACTGAGCCATACATAAATTACATTTCAAATGGTCAGTGAGAATTGCTAACATCGCAAAGACCTATTATGTTCCTTTGTTTACATATCTTGAATGGAGGAACATTGCTAAAATTTCGTCCCGAATATTGAAGGCTCATTATCAAAATATTCCACATTTCAAAAGGGTCTACAAAGCAAGTCCTCTGAATATAATACAATTTACAATAATATGATTTTGTACACGACAGCTGTTGTTTGGTTTCATTCACGCGAGGGCTCAGCAGTATTGTCTTGAACAACTGAAACTTCAGTAATGTTTCACATCGGACCTTCTAATTCACTGTAATATATTTGTGCTAATATATTATTGTTTACTTCTCAGCCTGAAATTACTTACTTTTTCTCTGTCATCCATCATAACATTGCATGTACATTCAACAAATTAAGTAAACATTAAATATAAACTATTCAATATCATAA